>OY728162.1:637364865-640312532 GCA_963277665.1 Viscum album | reverse complement strand
ATTTGTTATTATTATAAGTTTTATCATTATTATATAAGTTTTATTATTATTAATATTATAAGTTTTATTATTATTATTATAATAATAATTGTTATTATTATTTCTATCATATATAAATATATTTATAAGGCCTAATAAACCCTACCCCTACCCTAGCGCCGCACCTCCTCCCTCTCGTTTCTCTCTCCCGCACACCCGACCTCCCCCTCCTGCTCGCCCCGGCTTCCCTCGCCGCGTTCCCGTCCAGCCGCCGAAGTCCGGCGTCCCGAGCCCTGCACCCTTCGTCCGCCGCTCCCCTCCCCATGTCCGACTCCCTGCTCGCACCGCTCCTGCGACCTCCGCCGGCCCGCCGATCTCCATCCCACCGCGCCAAGCCGCCGCGCCCGGCTGCTCCTCCCCTGCGCCGACCTTTCCGACCGCCGGCCTCCTCCCCGTTTCCCTCCTGCTCCCGCTCGACCCCCGCATCCAACTCCCGTCGAGCCGGCCTCCCGTCCGGTGGACTTTCCCTCGGCCACGCCGGCTTCCGCCGCGCCCCACACCAAGACGCCTCCCTGGTTCCTGTTCCGGCTCCCTCTCCCCCCTGTCCCGACCTTTTCCCGCCGCCTCCGGTGGCTCCAGCCGCCGTCCCGACCCCTCCCGTCGCCAGCGCAACTCCGGCCGTCCCGGCCTCCTCCCTCCACCACCTTCTGCGCGCACCCCCCCCTCCGGTATGAGTTCTTTTTTTTTATTTTATTTTATTTTTATTTTTATTACATTTTGCTTTTTGTTTCTTATTCATATTAGCAATAATATTATTATTAATATTATAGTGCAAATATTTTTTTTTTCTATTACTAAGATTATTATCATTATTATATTATACTATTATCTTATTATTATTATTATTATTAATATGTTATTAATATTATTATTATTATTATGTTAATATTATTATATTATTACTATATTAATATTGTTACCATTATTATTAAATTATTACTTTATTATTATTATCATATTATTATATTTTTTTTATTATTATAATTACTATCATATTAATATTAATATTATTAATAATAATAGTATTATTATTACTATTATTATTATATTATTATTATCACATTTTTATTATTTTATTCTTATTATTATTATTATTATTGTATTATATTAATATTGCTATTATGATTATGATAATATTATAATTATGTCATATTATTATTGTTATTATTATATCATTACCATTATTTTTATTAAGTTATTATTATTCTCGTTATGTTACTGTAATTACTATTATGACTATGTTATTATTATATTATTACTGATAATAAAATTTTATTATGGTTATTTCTATTATGTTATTAATGTCGTTGAACCCGTATAACGGTCTATTGTTTTAGGACCAGTTTGACGGCGCAGGACGCTGCAACCTTTACGCAACAGGAGTTTCGCGTCGCGTCGTTCGTCGTTCCGATTCGAGGTAGGTCTCCCTATGCACTTGCCTCTAAATTAAGAATTTATTTATTCCTTGTCCTTTTATTGAATTTCAGTAAATTAAAGAAAAAATAATATTAAGTAGTTTTTATAGTGTGGTGATTTGCTGATAAGGCAAACTGTTTAATTCCAGCATTTCATTAAAAGTGTTTTCTTGGTTTCAATTGTGGGATTTCATAGTAATGTCGTTAAATGGTTTTTCCTGAGTAACGAAAGACATGTTGAATTGGGTTTTGAAATGTTTTTGGCGTGTGTAAATTAGTAAATGTACTGTTTATGAAAAATGGTGTTTTCTTATAACTTTGATTAGAGAAAACGTCGTGTGACCTTTTGAAATTGTTTTTGGAAACTTTACGTGTGGTTCTTGGTTGACGAAAGATGTTTTCCCTTGTTGTGTTATTAAAAATAATGTTTTCTAGGTTGTGAAAGTTGGTTATGTTCTTGTTTGAGTGTTTCCAAAAAGGGGTTTTTGCGAAATGATTTGGTATTGACATTTATATTTTCAGAAAGGTATTTTGACGTGCGTGAGTTTTGAAATATTGGTTGGGTGTGGAAATGGTGACTTTTGTGTGCGATATCTTGTTTGGCCTGCGATATGAGGAAGAAATATACTATGTAAATGTGAAGCTTGTTTGAGCACACGGGGAAACCCTGGGTATCTAGGTGGGCGGACTAGAACTAGTGTGCTAGTGAGCCGGATGGGTGTCGTCCCTGTTTCACTTAGCTGGATTGACGATTTCAACACTAACTAAACATATGATATCTGAGGGTCGTGGCCTTCTAAGCCACATGTTCTGAGGGTCGTGGCCTTCTAAGCCACGTTTTCTGAGGGTCGTGGCCTTCTAAGCCACGTTTCACCGAGACACGAGGTTCTAGGGTCCCACGCGAGCTAGATGAACCTTAGGGGTTTTACCCATAGTGCTCTACCATCTCTGGCGTGGTGCCTTCTGTCGGCATACGGGGGACCACTTGGGTGTGAGTGTGTGCGTGTGTGAGTATGTGTGTGTGTGTGAGTGAGTGTGTGAGTGCGTGCGTGTGTGCCCATGGTTATTGCTGATAACTTCTGGTTTATTCTTACTTGCACTTGGTTTTTCCTTGCCTGTTTACTTCTACTTGCACTTGCTTTCTTTCCTGCTTGATTACTTTCGGTTCTTCTTTACCGCTCGTACTGGTTGCTTTGCGAAAATGGTTTTCAAATAAAAATGCGTTTTTCTCTTGTATAGTAAAACTGAAAGTGTAACACTTCTTTATCGTTCAGAACGAATTTAGAATCAATGAAAAGAAATTCAACTTTTAAAAAGGAATAAGGGTGATGGCTTGTGTTTAGTTTTTCAAGTGAAACATTGTAAAAGCATACTTTTTTTTACATTGTAGCTCAAACCTGGAATAGGTAGATTCTTTATTTACTGGCAGTGCATTGGGATTTGTTGTGGGGCTCACCTACTGAGTACTTTTGTGCTCACGCCTATCTTTTACCTTTTCAGTTGCAGGTTCCTTTTGTTCAGGTTCTCCTGCTTGAGTCGCTCAGTGTGGGAGCGACGTTGGTTGTAGTTGGGTGGTGACCCGCGAGGTCACATGGAGGTATGTCGTGGTATAGTTTTGTTTGTGTCTTTAGTGTTGGTCTGTTTGTTTAGTTTACATTCGTTCTTTCGATCCTGTTTTTAGCTTGGGCTGAAATCGTTCCCAACGATTAAAGTTTCAATGCCCGGCACTTGTTGCCATCCCGGGGGGATCGGGAACGCCCCTCAGGACTTGCCGCGGACCGGCTCGAGTGACCGGTTCAGGGTCGACCCGGGCTGGTTCGTGACAAAAGAAGAATTTTATTTTGTCAAATTGAACATATAAAAGTGACCAAAACTATATTTAAAGAGGGTTCTCCATCAAAGGGTGGTAAATCAACCTTTTAATGTAAATTATGCTTAAAATTATATTCATTCACATTTTAATTCTCTAACTTTTATTAGATAAATGTAAAAACATTTAACAAACATGTATAATCATATTGTAGTTAGTTATGTTCATTCTTTACAATACAACGGCTAGGCGTTAACTACCATTTAAAATAATAATATTATATTATTATTATTTTAGTATGACTCAGCCTTGTGTGCAATGTAAGATTTCAAAAAAACTCGTTGTTGTGTATTGGGTACGTCATCGAACATAACAACCCCTTTAAAGTAAAATTAATATTTAATTCACAAATAATAATAATTATGAAAATGTATTATTCTTTATTTACTTGGGATGTTACATCCTTCCCCCTTTTGGAAATTGTGTTCTCAGAATTTTATTCACTTATCAAATAAATGGGGGTATTTATTCCTCATAGCATTTTCAGATTCCCACGTTGTCTCTTCAACCATATGGTTTTTTTTTTACAAAACCTTTACCTAGTGAATTACCTTATTCTGCAACACTTGCTCTCTACGGTCAAGAATTTGGACTGGTTGTCCCTCATAAGAGAGATTCTCTTCCAATTGAACTACCTCTAGACTTAAAACATGAGATGGATATGGCATATACTTTCTCAACATTGAAACATGAAAAATATTGTGTACCTGGGACAAATTTGTAGGTAAAACCACTTTGTACGCAACTGATCCAACTTTCTCCAGGATTTCATAAGGTCCAATAAACCTCAGACTCAACTTTCCCTTATTACCAAAACATATCACACTTTTCCATAGAGAAACTTTGAGAAAGACATGATCACCTACCTCAAAAGAAAGATCCTTCCTCCTATTATATACATAACTTTCCTACCTGCTCTGAGATGTTCTCATGTGCTTTTGAATCAACTGAACCTTTTCTACCATCTCTTTTGTCTCATGTTCAATTATTTCAGAGTGAATATATACTTCAAACTTTTTTGGTCAATATATATTTCACATTTTACTCTATAAAAATGATGCCTCCAAATTTTTAAAGCAAAAACAACAACAGCTAATTCCAAATCATGTATAGGGTAATTTAACTCATGAGATTTCAAATAATGTGAAGCATAAGCAATTACCTGATCATTCTGTATAAGGACGCAGCCAAGTCCTTTCAACAAAGAATCACTATAAATAACAAACTCACCATTTCTGGAAGGCAGTGCCAAAATTAGAGCATTTACCAATCTTCTTTTCAATTCCTGAAAATAATCATCACATTATTTTGTCCAAACGAACTTAACACCTTTTCTAGTTAGCTTAGTCAGTGGGCTAGATAACTGTGAAAAAATTTCAACAAACCTCCAGTAATAACCTTCCAAACCAAGAAAAATACGAATCTCAGTTATATTTGTGGGTCTTGGTCATTCTTCAACAACTTTTGTTTTAGTAGGATCAACAGTTATGTCATTTTTTGAAACAATGTGACCAAGGAAAGAAATGTGTTGTAACCAAAACTCACACTTGCTATATTTACCATACAGTTTCTTTTCTTTTAAAGTTTTTAAGACAACCCTTAAAGGACTTTCATGCTCCTCTTTACTTTTAGAAAAAAACAAAATATCATCAATGAACACAACCACAAACTTATCCAATAACTCATGGAAAATTCTATTCATAAGATCCATGAATACAACAGGTGCATTGGTTAAACTGAAAGGCATAACAACAAATTCATAATGGCCATATCTAGTACGAAATGTGGTCTTTGGAGTGTTTTCTTACTTTACTTTCAACTGATGGTACCCCAACCTCAAGTCAATCTTTGAAAAATACTGAGCTCCCTGGAGCTGATCAAACAAATCATCGATATAAGGCAAATGATACTTGTTCTTAACAATGATGTTATTCAATGCTCTATAATCAATGCAAAGTCTCATTGAACCATCTTTATTTTTAACAAACAAGACAGAAGCACCCCATAGTGAAGTGCTAGGTTGAATGAAACCTTTATCTAATAACTCCTGTAATTGCTTCTATAACTCTAAAAGTTCAATTTGAGCCATTCGATAAGGGGATTTTAAAATTGGTTTAGCACCATGAACTAAATCAATAGTAAATTCAACTTCCCGATCAGGTATAATACCAGGCAATGCATCAGGAAAAACATCAAGGTACTCATTTACCACTAGCACATCATTAATCTGAACAGTTCCTTTTTTTCAATAATATGTACAAGGTAACATTCATTTTCATCTTTTACTAGTTTCTCAGCTTTCTGGTATGTTATCAAAAGTAAGGGTTCATTCTTGTACACAAACTGAAAATATTTCTGAAAAAGAAACCTCTTTAGCTCTGCAGTCAATCTTAGCATGATAAACAGAAAGCCAATCAATACCCAGAATAACATCAAACTCTGCTAGAGGCAAAACAATAAGGTTTGCAGGTAGATTATTTCTGCACATAAGGATAGGAAGGTTCTTATAATTTCTTTTTATCTCAAAATTTCCCCTGGTGTTTTTACCATAAGTTCAGGATTCATATCTTGATATGGAATTCTCAATTTACTAGAAAACTTCTCAGAAATTAAATAATGTGTAGACCCTGAATCAAACAACACATTGGCATAATCTGAACAAACAAACAGTGTACCTGATACTACTTCATTTGATGGCCTAACATCTTCTAAAGTAGTTGCAAAGGATTTCACCACCCCTTTATGCCTGTAGTCTGGATGCTTTCTCTCAGTTGAGTTCTTCGTTGGACACTCATTTGCATAATGACCCATTTCACTACACTTAAAATATTTTACTGACTGTAAATCAGATTTTTTCTTACCATTACCCTGATCTTTTTCAGTGCAATTACGAGCTTTATGTCCCATTTTACCACATCGATAGCACTTACCAGAATTCAAAAGACATTCCCCAACATGCTTTTTACCACAATTTTCACAAACTGTAAAGTTAAGTTTCTTACTATTAGACTTTTTTGAAGAGTTATTCCCTTTCTCCTGCCACCTTGACCTCTTATTATGTTATTTGTCAAATAACACTTGATCATAGACAAACTCCATTTCCACCTTCTCTGCACATCAAACAAGTTTTTCATAACTTTTGAACTCACAATAAGCTAAATCCCTTTGATACTTTGTCTTTGATCCTGAGTAAAAATGGTTGATTTTACTATCAAGATCTTGTATGAAATTTGAAGCATACCTTTCCAGTCGAGTGAATTTTGCTTCATAAGTAGCCACTGAGTCATCCTCCTGCCTCAATTCCAGGAATTATTTTTCCATACTAAGACGAACCACCTTAGGAAAATATTTTTAAAAAAACATACCTTTGAATTCATCCCAATCAGGAGCATCAATCTCCTCACTATCTATGATATTTTTCACCATCAACCACCACTGACCAGCTTCACCTTCAAAATGGTAAACAGCGAGACTAACCTTTTGATATTATGAACACCTAATAACATCGAAAATCTTCTCTAGTGCTTTAATCCACCCTTCTGCTAGCATAGGGTCAGATGATCCTCTAAAAGATGGGAGATGTTGCCTCATGAAATGCCCCACTACTGACATGTTCCTATGTGGTTGATCTGGCTGATCTCATGCATGGATACCACCACCATTTATAGCCAGAGTCAACTGTGCCATCACTGCAACAAACTATTTAGTTTTGATTCTGAACATCTCAGGTTACTGATTTGGAAGGTTGTCTTCCTCCTGATTTCGTCCCAACATAGTTGTCATGTTTCCTCTATGGAAAACCATTTTGAACAAAGAGATATCTTAGGCGAAGCAACATGGTAATCTGTAAATTCTATCATTTCAATATTAACATAAATTAATTTATGGATATTAATTTAACAATACCCTAACTCCTAAAGTTATCTAAATTGACCTCTGATACCAACTATAAGGACATGGCCTTAAAAATTACATAATATTGAATTAAATGAATAATTCACATTGAGGATCTTTTCAAGTTTAGAGTTTTAGAGAATTATACCATAACTATTACATTACATCTCAAAAATTACAAGGTAGACACTTCTAATCAATTTCCATTTTTTTCATAAAATAAAAACTCTTAAAAAAAAGAGTCATGTCTAGTTCCATGTTTTAGACAGCATGACTTTTTCTTGATCCCATCCTTGACCCTATTCATCTTTAAGTCCTGTGGAAAACATTTCAAAACTTGGGATGAGCATAAAAAGCTCAATAAGGGTTATAAACCAAAGAAAGAAAACATCAGTTAGTCATTACATACATAACATAATCTCTTTAACATACCTCATGAAATCATAAGATTTATGAATCACACATAGAAAACATAAATCATAATGGTAACTTGTGGCATCCATATCATACTTACATTGTAGCTATCACACCTACGTAGGGAGTTACATTTGGAATACCTATCACAGTATATTCCCTAAATCTCTTAGGAGAAACATTCACGTTTACCTCTATCATGTTATCCAATGCATTGGAGAGCTATCTCGGGCTCACCTGCCCTAGGTTTATCACGGAACCACCCTTATACATAACAATACCCAAGAACTATAACATATTCATAACACATAAAATAAACACAAAGGAAAGATAACATTTCCACATTTCAATCGCAATATATCATTTAAATATATTGACATAACAAATCAATTATCAAAACTATTTTCAATACCAAAATACATAAAAGAGTATATGGTATTTATTTTCCTTTTAAAAACATTACGGCTTGTTAAGTAAGTCAAATATCAAATAATACTCACAGCAGCAGAAAAGGTCATTGTCACCGCTTACGTTAAAAAGAAACATTCTTTTTTTTTTGTTTAGTAAAATTCCTCATAAAAAAATATTCCATTTGAATGAAATGAAATGTGAAAGATGTTTATATATCATATAAAAGAAAGTCATGTATTAAAACAAAATATGCCTCAATGAAAGGAGATTGAGACGAAGTCCCTTACCTCGTGTTGACCCGTTCGTTCTTTAATCTCTTGAATAATAAACTAAAGTTAATTTATAATTTCTTAAGAACCATTTTAAGTTTATCATTACTTTTAAATCACTTATTACCATGTTATAAACATTATGTAATCATTTAAGTTAATAATGGTCGTTTTATCGATATTTGGTACTTGAGTCGAAAATGGACTTCTTATAATTAAAAGTTTTTCATGTAGTTAAAAGTTCATTATATCCAGAATTATATTAATGATTTAGATATCATATATATCATATATATTAAGTATATACTTTTATTTATAATAGTACATAACATTTGGAGGTAAGAAATGAAATGCACCATTCGTGAAGACGGTAAGTTGTACGTACGCATGAACACTACTTTCATTTCTATTTCATATTTAATGGAATAAAAAAATAATGATACATAGGTATATTATAACTCCAGTATAATATCATATATATAATCTCAGTAAGTCCATCATTTATACGTTCCACATATGGTATGAACGAGTCATATCACTTTGAGGGGGCGGTAGTCCGCACTTCCTCAAATGAAATTATCGCGTTTACCCATAATGGAAACCATAAAGGTATGATATAAATGGAAAATATATAAGCATAAAGAAAACATAAAAATAATATATATCATATATAAATATATTTTTATTGTAATGGCCACCATGATAGTCGATAGGAGATAATTGAACAATCATCGTTTCGTGAGGCGTTAATTTGTCATCTATAGAAATAGTATGTTCTTTACCCATTAGATGGAGGTGTGTGAAAGTTTAGTTTGAATAATTCTCATAAAAACATACTAGTATATTGATTATACTGGTTTTGTTATAAAATAAAAGAATAAAAAGATTTTAGGGGTTGGATAAGTAAAATAAAAGAAAATAATTTAAGAGAAACTGTTACCTTTAATTCGGGTAACTCCCTTTGGTTTGAACCAAAAGGACTTCTTGAAGTGACTTATGCCTAAGTTAAGGATTCTAAGATGAGTATAGGGATGTTTGGAGCTTAATTGGTCAGAGTTTGGATGAGCCAAGAAGCTTTAGAGGTGTGATTAATGGGTTAGAGGTGAGGGCTTTTTATAAGGGGGAGGAGGGGTTCTTTAGGAAAGTGTGAAAATATTATTTTACTATATAATTATTTTCTGTTTCTAAAGGTCTAAAACTTATTAAAATCGAATATAAGATGTATCATGGTCGAAATAAAATCATCCAATAAGAATTGTACAGGTTTTGGATATTGTTTTAATCTTTATACTATTATTTATTTAAATCATTTATTAATGAGGTAAACACTACATCATTATTCTGTAATAAATAATTTTATTTATTTGATGTCTAAAAATTATAAAAAAAATACCATGATGTATAAAATCTTTTTATATTTCCAAATAATATTTATAGTCAAAAATATAACTTATATAACCCTATGTAAAAATTATTTTATTAAAAGATATTTGTTTATGTCATTTTTGTCTTTACTTTAAGTTAATTAAAATAAAGTGTCATTGTCACTCTTAAGTGGCTCCATGGGGTCCCAAAATAGACCCAAGAATGATCATGGTCAGCTATGATTCATCTAATAAGGTTATTATAAGTTTTAAGGTAATTTTGTATTATTATGATATTCTTTTTACCTTGAATTACCCTATTTACCTTTAACCGCGGTAAATAAAAGTCAAAAGTTATTATTCGTAAAAAATTATTTTCATCTTATTGAACCACATTTTACTTAATAATAACAACCATGTATGTCAGATTTTCGAAATTCAATTCACAGAAGTGGTAAAATTTCATTTAAATGAAAAAGTCAGTTTTTTAACTATTACTTAGTGTTTTCACTATTCATCAAAAATTGAAGTTTTTCAGAAAAATACCAAAAATTCAGCCTAAGATATATTTGATATTATGAATTCAAAAATGATGTCTATTTTACCAAATTCAATACATATAAGTTGCATTAATTAATTTAAAATTAATTCCCTTTGTCAATACAAAAAGCGTGTTTTTAAGAAATAATAACTATCAAAAGATTGACACTTGTTTATGTCCAATTTCAAAGTGAAATTACTTCCAATGACCAACATTGGATTAAATGGTAAAAATATAATCTAATTACACTCTAAAACCAATTAAAAATATAATCTAACCATATAAATAAATTAGATTAAAAGGCAGTTTTGAATTAAAATACAGTATTTTTCACTATTCATTAAAAATTGAATTTTATCAGAAAAATACCAAAAATTTACCCAAAGTAAATTTTGATGTCCTGATTCTAAAGAATAATTTTCTTTTGTCAAATAAAACATATAAAAGTTACCAAAACTAGATTTAAAGAGGGTTCTTCATCAAAAGGCGGTAAATCAACCTTTTTAAAGTAAATTATGTTTAAAATTAGATTCCTTCACATTTTAAGACTATAAATTTTATTGGATAAATGTAAAAACATTTAACAAACATGTATAATCATATTGTAGTTATTTTTGTTCATTCCCGCCAATACAACGATTAGGTGTTAACTACCATTTAAAATAATAATATTATATTATTTTTTTAGTATGACTCAACCTTGTGTGCAATATAAGATTTCAAAGAAACCCGTTGTTGCATATCAGGTACGCCGTCGAACATAGAAACTCCTTTAAAGTAAAATTAATATTTAATTCACAAATAATAATAATTATGAAAATGTGGTATTCTTTATTTACTTTGGATGTTACAATACTAGTGGGAAAGTGGTGCGGGGTAACCTATCATTGATGTGATTTATATCATATTATATTACATGGCTTGTGTTATTTGGTGAGCATGCCTTTTTGAGGTTGGGATGGTTAGCATACTTGTTTTGGTGTTGCTTGGTTCTACTGTTTTCTCACAGGGGCATTAGTATGCTTCTTTCACATGTGTATGAGACACTTTTGTTTTCTTATTGAGTATACTTGTATGATCACCCTATATATATAAAACTATTTTTAGGTTTCCAAGAGGATTACGTGTGACCGGTATAACTCAAAGTGCGTCTTTTTATTTAAAATTGACATCAATTTTAATAAAAATGATAACTGACCTACTCAAAACCAAGAAAATGCATTTAGATTGTTTTGATACTTTAGTAAAACAATCCATAAGTCATTTTTGATGTGTAGAAATCAACTTCACCCCAATCTGATGCATAGTGTGACCGATATGACTCCAATTGTGTCCTTTTATTTTAAATTGACATTAATTTTAGCAAAAAAAACAAGTGGCATACTAAAAACTGAGAAAACGCATTCAGGTTGTTTTGATACTTTATAGAAACGATCTATAAGTCATTTGAGATGTGTAGGAATAATCCACACATCAGTCTAGTGCATGGTGTGAACGGTATGACTCCAAGTGCATATTTTTATTTAAAATTGACACAACTTTTAGTAAAAAGGACAACTGGACTTCTCAAAACTGAGAAAACACATTTATATTATTTTGATAATTTAGTGTAGTAATCCATAAGTCATTTGAGATGTGTATGAATCAAACTCACCTCAATCTGATGCACGGTGTGACCGGTATGACTCCAAGTGCATCTTTTTATTTAAAATTGACATCAATTTTAGTAAAAAAGACAATTGACCTACTCAAAACCAAGAAAATGCATTTGGATTATTTTGATACTTTAAAAAAATGATCTATAAGCCATTTTTGATGCATAGGAATCAACCTCAACTCAATCCAATACACGTTGTGACCGATATGACTCTAAGTGCCTATTATCATTTTAAAATTAACATTTTAGTTCAGAACATGTGTCACTCACTGAAAACCAAGTAAATATGCTCCAATTATCTTGATAATTTAATACAGTAATTCATAAGTCGTTTTTGATGTGTATGAAGCAGTCTCATATCAAATTGACACACGATGTGACCAGTATGACTCAAAATACGTGTTTCCAGTTTGAAATGGCATTTTAGTAAAAAACACAAGTGACGTATTGAAAACCGAGCAAATGCATTCGGATTGTTTTGATACTTTAGGACAACGATTCATAAGTAATTTGTGACGTGTAGGAATCATCTGCACCTCAATCTGACACACGGTGTGATCGGTATAACTCCAAGTATGTCTTTATTTAAAATTGACATTAATTTTATTAAAAAGAATAATTGACATACTCAAAACCAATCAAACACATTCGCATTGTTTTGATACTTTAGGACAATGATCCATAACTCCTTTGTGACATGTTGGAATCAAATTCAACTCAAGAAAATGGACGGTATGACCAGTATAACTCCAAGATTGTCTTTTTATTTAAAGTTGGCATTTTTTTAATGCATTCTTTCATATTAATGTTTAATTTATTTTTTTATGATATTACTAACATAATATTTGTTTTCTTATATAGGTGGATTCATTTATTTGGGTTGAGGTGATTTGTTCGGCAACAGATACTATGGGAAGACCTTTTTTTGAGGGGATCACGGGTGCTAAAGATGATGAAACATTAATGTTTTTAAATGTTTGTGGATAATAATTTTAAATGTAATTATACAAAACACTGTTTGAAATGTATATAGTAGTGTTTTTTGTATTCATGATGTAAAATTTATTTCAATTAAATTGTATATTTTGTGTACAGGTTACAAGTTGTTGCAGTGTGTTGTTATACAAACAACACACTACATCAGGTGGGGCCTTTATCAGTGCTAAACCAACACTGATAAAGGGGGCCCACCTTTATCATCGATGAGATTAACAATACTTTTTTAGCGCTGTTAAAAGGGCTTTTTGCGCGTTGTTAAATGACATATTTGTAGTAGTGCATGAAATCAAGACCTAAGGAGCATACTCTATCTAAGGCATCCACTACAGCATCAAGATCCAAAGAGAAACATCCAAGGAATCTAATGGAATCAAGACCCTTGGTATACCAACCCAGGCGTCTACTGCCATTTCAAGTACATCTCATTCCATTCTTCAATCAATTTCATTACTATTTCACACCATGAGTATACCCACACATTTACCACAATTCACATCCAAGCAACCAATGAGTATACCCACTTAATCAAACCATTTCTACTCAATCCATTTAATCTAATAAAGCATGGCATATCATGATAACATAGAGCAAGGAGGTGGTACATCTCCTAATCAATCCATTCAATTCCATTTAATTATAATTAAGTTTCCTCTAATAAGGCGGGCATGAGAACACATCCCATTGATGGTTTAACAAGGCGTAAACAAGGTAAATTCATATGGAACACCCCATGGGTAGCCTTGGGTGGGGAAACCACTACCAACGAATCTCAAAGAAACCTAAGGGCATCCCTAACAGACCCAAATACATCTAATTCAATTAACCAGTTTAATTTCGGGGCTGCGCCGAAAAGTCCAACGAACGACACAACGATAGTTAGGTCTATATATCACTAAAACCAATGGGAAAAATATATACTACCTACCGTAGCTCGGTAATAGAGTGCTCATCTAATATCAACTCCTGATTTGACTCAGATCGGGAGAAAATGAAGAACATGTGAAAAAACTGAAATTAGGGCATATTAGCTTGCACCAAAATAGCACGACTGATATCCATAAGAACGTAGAACAACTAAAAAGGAATCAAATACTCACCGATGCAGATCCAATGAGATGTTCCGTGCTAGAATCAAAGATCAGACGGGGGCGATGCCTCAAATCCAAGGATAGTCTTCTAAGGGAGCTCTCAAGGTGTCATGGCTATTGTGCGGGGAGAAAGAAAGTGATTTTAGGTTTAAATTAGAATTTAATTTAATTTAAAATTTTAAAATTACCCAAAATATATGGGGTCACATGATTTGAATGCATAGTTAGTTGTAGGAGAAGGGCCCCTGCACGGTTACCTTGCACAGTTTGATTAACCGTGCGAAAACCCACTGTCAAAATTGCAGAGGTTACCACACGGCCGTGCGACCCAATTTGCACGGTTTGACTAAAACTGTGCGGCCTGTAGCTCCCCACTATCCAGTCTTGCATGGTTTGATCTAACCGTGAAACCTGTTCCGTACAGTTTGAACTAACTGCGCACTAGGCCATTTTCACCCCTAAACATGGGTTCTAGGCTCCGAACAAGCCTCAGACACCCCCAATGCCTCCATGACCTTAAGGGGTGTTCACATCAGGTCGTATTTAAACATTCAATCTGAAAATAAAGGGATTCGTACCTCATACGAAAACTCGGGTTCTTACACATGCAATGCATACGACTTAAGGGTACATTGATACCAATATATTCTTAAGCCCGAGCCCGAGCTCGAGCATACATTGGTGCCAATGTAGCTTGGTGTGCATGTGATGCAACCCGATACCATGTTGCAGCCAACATAATGCGCGCTCTCGGTTGACACTTCCACTGCATCATCCCAAAGCGGTTTTCATTAGTTATAATCCATTATAGGTGGATTAAATGCGGCTTGCAAAAAAACTGAAGGAGTTCTATGGATTCACCCAATGAGAAGTTACTCTCGGTTAGCACTCGATATGTTACAAATAACCGACACACTCTTTGTTTAATGAGGAGCGTAGTGATTTGCTATACAAAGGGATGTGATCCCTCCTATTGGTTAATCTTGATCATCAGTTTCATGCAAAACTCTTTGAAGGTCTCTCCCTTCTCATAACATCGTTCGTCGCAAACTTTGAAGGCGCTGACACCACTCTAGGTATACGAGAATCCTCATGGTGCAAACCGGAATCCAAAGGTTGGTGGATTACCCGTGGAGGCAAGAAGTCTATGTTTATTGCTCGTATGATCTTCATTAAGCAGACTCTATTGAGATGGATGTTGCTGCTTCAGTTATACAGGTAAGTTGTTCTTCGTTATTCTTTGCACGTAGATTCTGTCGAGGATGGACTAAACATGTACTATTTGCTTCTATTGTCATCGATCATTAGATGATCCCTTAAAACCCATCACATACATCACGAGACATGGTTTTAGAGATATCATGATGACTCTTGAAATTATCATTACAACTTAGAATTGTCATAACATATCGTTATGATAAATACTTTAAGCATACAATCACGTATTGCTTGCAGAACAAAAAACCAATATACAATAGAAATAAAACATGCATGTATCAAATTGAATATCTGATTACGTGATCATAAGTACATCATAAAGTTGGCTTTAGGACACAAATTATAACATGATGATGATGTTGTTGGTCTACTTTGAGATGTTGTGGAGGGTTTGTTTGATTTCCTTCATGAAGTAAGGATATATGAGCACGATTTTGTGAAATTTCAATAGGGCCAAAATAGTTTCCTTTGTTGGTGTTTTATTTTGATTGGTGATAACTCTGTGGGTATTAACTTTGGGGGTGACTTCAATCACTAATCATGGATGTTGTTCAAATTTAAAAAATTTGATGGTTTTGTGTTTACACGTGTAATGTTTTTATGTTTCTCATTCTATGTTATGAGTTATGTATATACAATCAAAAAAATTATTTGGTGCTACCAACCCTATATATTAACCACGGGTTTTGTTATTGTGAAAATGTTTAATGTATATTTGGGGTTTGAGGCTCTGATTTTTGCTACCATGTATAGTGTGGTATTACTAATTTCATAAAAAAAAAAAACATTGAATCACGCATACACACAGGAATCACATTTTCGTATATTTTCCGTTCTTTAGAAATTTCCATCGTCTCCCACGCGGGTCTCATACTCCGTTATTCCAGGTCGCTTAGAACCGGAAACCCAATCGATCCCTTCCAGTCTGCAAGAACGCTTTGCTACAACCATTAAAGGTCTTTCCTTTTGGGTGCAGGCAGGGGCGGTGGATTGAAATGAGGCTCATAAAGCTGGCAACTTGTAATCTGAATCAATGGGCGATGGATTTCGATTGCAACTTGAAAAACATCAAGGAGTCGATCACTAGGGCTAAACAAGCCGGCGCCGTGGTTAGGCTTGGCCCTGAGCTGGAGGTTCCTGGTTATGGCTGCGAAGATCATTTTTTGGAACTTGATACCCTTACTCATTCGTAAGTTCCTTTTACTTTGGTACGATTTCCCGGAGGCGTTCCTTCGCTCTAAAGAAAACAGAAATGTTTTTAGGGTGATTCATTACGCCGCGTTGCATAGGATGAACTCGCTCTCAATGAATAAATTTGCAAACTCTTCATCTGCTACCCCCTTTCTGTTTTTCGGTAGCATTGAATTTCAAAATTCAGTCCATGCAATGAACCACAATAGACATTATGAAGCATCTGATATTGAACATCTAATATATTTATATTTTTATTCTACTACCCTGCCTCTTGTTATTTAACCTGCAGGTGGGATTGTTTGAAAGATCTTTTACTTGGTGATTGGACAGATGACTTGTTATGCAGCTTTGGCATGCCTATTATTCAAGGGTCGGAGCGTTACAATTGTCAAGTTTTATGTTTGAACCGACAAATCATCATGATACGGCCCAAAATGTGGCTTGCAAATGATGGAAATTACAGGGAACTCCGATGGTTTACTCCGTGGAAGAGAAAGGACCAGCTTGTGGATTTTCAGCTTCCCAGTGAAATTTCCAAGGCTTTGTTGCAGGAATCAGTTCCCTTTGGTTATGGATTCATCCAATTCCTGGACACGTAAGTGAGAACATTACTCAGTTCATTGTGCATGTGTTATGTACAAAAGCACACACTACAGCGAAAATAAATGATTTCATAATTCAGAAAAGAAAAGAAAAGAAAAGAAAAGAAAAGATTTTGATTTCTTTTCATTTTGTTTGGATGTTAAACTTAGTAAAAGAAAAGAAATGATTGTCATTTATCTCCAACTTGTTTGGTGATAATTTTTTAAAAAAAAGAAAAGAAATTATTTTAGTGCAAATAACACAAATAACTTTTTGTTAAAAAATAACACATACACACAAGATTAAAGGGCAAACTTGCTCAAGATAAAAAACAACCATAGATTAGATCTGCACGGATAACACACCTAGCACCATGTCTTTCCGACATCAACAATTTATGTTAAGTGACACAAATAATCCTTCTAAAAAAATGTATTTTTATTACCTTTTTTATTACAAATCAAAGAACAATAATTTTGGTTTTAATCAATTCTTATCTTTCATATCATCAAAATTAGGTAAACATTAAACTACAAACATATATTAATACAAATTTTAAATTTTTTAAAAAATTAAAGATAATCCAAATTATTAATTCAAGATAATCAAAATTATTTATAAATTATTTATATAATTTTTTAATTGAAAATTATTAATTTAAGATAATCAAATATATTAATTCAAAATTATTATTAATTCAAAATAATTATTAATTCAAAATTATTAATTCAAAATTATTAATTCAAAACAATTATTAATTTAAAATTATTAATTCAAAATTATTTATAAATTATTTATATAAATTATTCATTCAAGATAATCATAATTATTTATAATCAAAATTATCTATAATCAAAATTATTTATAAATTGTTTATGATTATTTATATACACATAATTATTTATAATTAAAATTATTTATATACACATAATCAAAATTATTTATATATAATTGTTATTATTATTTATAAATTACGTTAAACTTAGAAAAATCAGTATTTATAAATTACCTAAAACAAGTTTGAGATTTAAACATGAATAAATAAACATAACAGGTCCGTATAGCATTCAAACCGCAAACATAAAATATTCATAACGTAACAACAACTCAACAGAGCCGTATACCGTTCAAACCGCAAACCTAAAATATTCATTACGCAACAAATTAAATGATGAAAAACATGAAGAGGGATGACGTCGAAGCTAAGGAATACCAGCAGTGGACATGTGCAACAAAAGAACTAGACGACATCAAGTTGAATGGAACGGTGCGACAATGAATAAAATATATGAAGTGATTGTTTATAGGGGTGATATGATAAATTTTAAAAACACTGCCAACGGTACACACTGTTTTCGCCTGAATCGGCCCAAAAGTGGGATGATTCGAAACCGTGGGTTGGGGAGAAATGTTTCTCCCCGTTTCCGCCCCCTAAATCTCTTCCTCCGTCGCTTTGGTCTCACCAAACGAAGGAAATGATTCTCAGCCGCTCAAATCGTTTCTTTTCCTCTCATATATCGGCTGCCAAACGAGCTATTAGTGTTTCATTTTAACAAAGTTACACTTTTGGATACGACCATGGCTGATTTCAGTTCTCTCTCTCCCCCTACATCTCATGACCGTTCCCTTCTCTCTAAACTTGTCAGTGAAATAACTGACCAATAAACTTACAGAAATCGTTTAAGAAAAATTGAGCAAAGTTAGCAACATGCAAACAGGGTCTTGGCACACTGATATGGACCAGCTCAGAACTTCCTAGAAGGGCTTGGGAACTTGTTGGAGTCATAAAGTTTTTTTAGGGGGTTCTTTGTAAATATTTTATGTACATATCTTTGATATTTTGGAAGGAAGGTTGTAGAAAACCTTTATCGACCATAAGATTGGAAAAACCATCCATTAGGGCCTGTTTGGTTGGCTGAAACAAGGGCAAGGATGACAGAAAAGTGGAGGTTTCTTGCATGCTAGGGTGTTTGGGTTGGAAGATTCCAGTTTTCATGAAAACCCACTTTTCCCGCAAATCGGGGAAGTCACTGTCATTTACCAAATGTGGGGAACCCCTTTCTGCGGTCAAAAACCAAATTTCACTATTATACTTATTTTAATAATAACTATATGTTTATCATTATTATAACGATTATTATATATTTATATTTTTTTCAAATAATTTTTATTGTATCTTTATTAATAATATTATAAATAATAATATTAAAGAATAGAATTTTATTTATTTGTATTATTAAAAATATTATAATTTTTTTATCTATTGCACTATTTTTATTATCATATTATTATTTAAATCTTTTTTTGTTCTGTTCCAAATATCACTTTCTAATTTCATTTCCTTTTTGTTCCTTCATCTCCCTAAATGGAGCCTTTTGAAGCAGGAGAGTGTCTCATTTGCAAGACACTTGTAATCCTGGAATTCCAAAATTCTGAGCAAATTGTAAAAGTGTAACCTTCCTTCAGAGCAATACAAGTTTGTTTTGGCTTCCAAGGTTGGTCTTTGCCTACTTTGAGGGTAATGCTGACTTAGCAAGTAATCAATAGTTCGATCTAGATAAGGTCAACACAGTTTGAGACGATGATTATCCAAGGCTGTGTCGCTATGTTGCGTATTCTCACCTGTTTAGTTTTAAATGGACATCAACCCTATTTTCCTCAATTTACTCTAGATCTTTTCTGTAAAACGGTTGTTGATATTCTCTTTTGATCTTAGACAACACTACTCATAATAAATTCATAAACTTGTGGGTAACTGTTAGTACTCTCCGACCCAAAGAATAGACAAACAATAGTGTAGAAATATATTTGGTATAGAAGTATTGTGATGCGAGACGCTCGGGGTGACCCGATCTTCACGGCGTAGGGCGACGGATGAAGGATGCGGTTCGAAGCTAAGTGGTGGATGATGAGTATGAATAGTGAGTGCAAGTAGTCAATCAACGCTATAAGGAGCGCGACCTACTACTTAGACAACACACTCAAGGGAGGGGTGTGATGACAAATCCACACAACAACGCACTTGGGTTGAGACACTGAATTGGGGGCTTTGTGATCTTGGATCACCAATCTAACTTGTAGATTGACAAGACAGTAATTCACAAGAGCAAGGGAAGAAAGTAATGATCCTCACAATGGAGAGAATAAACTTGCAAAGTTTTACTAATGCAAACTTGAATGAGAATACAATGTGATAGAGACCTGTTGCCAATTAGTTTAGGGGTATTATTGTCTTTGTATGGGGTAGTTTGTTATAGGGGAGTGGGAGGAGTTTGTTAGAGTTTGTTATGGGGGAATAATGTTGTTTAAGAGGGCCAAGTGGTGGAAGGGGATCTGTTATAAATAAGCAGCAGAGGGAGTGAGAGGAGGGATGGAAGAATATTGGATTTCAGCCATTCAGCTTGGGATGCAGCTTGCGGGCTTGGGTCGCCTCTCGATTTCTCTCTTCTTCTCCTACTCTATCTTCTGTAATTCTCGATTCCTCTGCAATATACAAGTTGCTTGTTCTTAGTTCTTAACAATTGGTCTGACCTGCCTTCCTCCTCTGGCCGACTCCATCTTGTTTTCATCTCGTTTTCATCTACTCCTCTTCTCTGTTGCACCGCGCTCCGCCCTATTGTGCTCATCGGAGAGGCGTGCACCCCCAGTTTCTTCCTCTGCGCGCCATGCTGTTGCTGGTCTTCCTCCTCTGACGGTCCTGTTGGCGCACACCGTCCGTTTGTGTTGATGCGCACACAAGGTTGACGGAACACACCAGAAGAAGGCGCGCAATACTTGGGGTGCGCTCGGTCGCCGCCCTCTCTAGTGCCTCGCGTTCTGCGACAGGACGCTCCGCCGACTCTCTTCTGCGGCAGTGCGCTTCCACTCTCTCGGCCGTGGGACCTGCTGCAGCTCTTCCACACAAACGCCTCGTGCGCACCGACCACTTCTAGCTTGCGGGACCTCCCGCCCAGTGGACGACTACTGACAACGCACGCGAGCAGGAGCTGCCAGCGTTCTTCTACCACCACTGCCATTTTTTCCACAGCCGCGGCCACAAGCACCCGCCCGCTCTTCCCTCACTAGGCTGGTGCGCAACACCGGAACGGGAGGCCCCGCAGTTCCGGAACGGCTCCTCGTCCGCTGTTCAGCTTGGGATGCGGCCAGCAGGCTTGGGCCGCCTCTCGATTTCTCTCTTCTTCTCCTACTATATCTTCCGCAATTCTCAATTCCTCTGCAATGTACAAGTAGCCTGTTCTTAGTTCTTAACACAATGCCATGGGGTGGTTATTTATAGCCAAGGGGTGACATAAAAGGTCAAGGGCCTAATACTCTAAAGTCATAAAGCCTATTCCTACCTTGCCCCCTTAAAGTCAAAAAGTTAAAGTATAATAATGACTTTTTGGAAAAATAGCACATGTTTTTCCACTCATAGCCCACCGGATTTGAATTTGAGTACCTAGCCCACCAGATTTGATTTTGGTGTCCAAGGATGCCATTCTAGAATTCTCCATGCGGACAAGGCTTCCAAAATTCGTGCAACCATGCGGGCCAAGCTTTAAACATCATGTTTGAGCTTGAATAAGTGAAATAATTGACTCATTTGCTCCATTCATGCAAGGTGAGATCCATTAACCCCTCTTTAATCCCCATCGCATCATTGAGCCTTGCAAATCCAACTCCTTCACCCGGACAATCGACTCGGTGCCTTCCACATGGTTCTCATCATATAGTATAGAATAAGAATTACAGTGTGAAGAAGAGGAAGAAGAATGGAGGAAGAGAGGAGTTCTCAAGAGGCACTACGACTCCCTCGCTCAAGCCAAAAGGTCGAACCAACTAACTGAAAAATATTCTCTCCCATTCTCTCTCCCCCAACCTTCCTCTTAGCTTCTCTTAATTGCCCTCATGTGGGGTCAGTTAGACTTCTTCCCAGATCAGCCTCTTATGACTGCCCCCACAAGGAGGCTTCCTTCCAGATTCCTCATCTGCCGAGACCATTTGACCCCTTCTAGATTATTCCTTCCGAGCTGTCCAGGTTCTGCAGTGGTGTCATCATGTCATGGTATCTATCTCTTGCTCCGCCTTGAAAATCAGTATTGTTCTCAAGACCGAGGGGAGGAAACCGATTAATGCTGGCGAGGAAAGGAAACTAATTACGATTGGAGACTACTTCTTCATTGAGCTGTCCTTTGAGGGTTGTTAGAAGCCGGATCAAAGTAAGTACACTTGTTGCCCAATACACCGCCTTCTTGCCCCTTCGTAGCTATCTGTCTAGAATATGGGAAATCAATGTATTCAACAAGTTGAAACCATTGTTAGGTAACTAACCTGATAGTAGTTCGTACAACAGAAAAGAGGATAAAAAGATTGAGTAAACAGAGGCAACACTTGTTATTTCTAGAAGATTACAGAAGGTAGAAGAAGAAGAATTTCCGTGGAAGAACCACCTCCAGGAGCTTAGGTGACCATACCCTAGCGACCACACTGCAAATGCCCAAAATATCATTAATATCCCCTTCTTACGGCTAGACCCCCTATTTATTATCACACCCACTCCTAAACAACCTGCCAACAGTTAATAAATGCAGAATTACAACACTACCCCTGGACTTATTAAAATCTACCCGCCCATACACACAGAAACCCCCACATCCTAACATGTATTTCCTTCCTGGTTATCCACATTCTATATCGCCGCCTCTCCATGAAGATCCTACTTCGTGTTTGTGTTGTATTTG
The DNA here is from genome assembly GCA_963277665.1 of Viscum album. Taxonomy (NCBI): domain Eukaryota; kingdom Viridiplantae; phylum Streptophyta; class Magnoliopsida; order Santalales; family Viscaceae; genus Viscum; species Viscum album. The sequence continues at coordinate 640,289,857 of OY728162.1, read as the reverse complement.
TTGTCAATGTACATGAAGTATTTGATGTAAATATGTTAAAGAAGAATCAAGATTGAGTAGAAGAACAGCTTGGAAGTTGATTGGTGTTCCCAAACGTGTTTGTTGAAGATTGAAGTGAAGTTCTCAAGCAACAATGTGCATTATAAGGTGAGAACCACTCTGTGAAGCTCAAAAGTTGTTTAAAGAAGCTTGGATGTGTTTTGGTATTGCCAGAGAATATTCCTAGAAGATCTCTTTATGTTTGGCAAAGAAATATTGGAAGTAGTTGAAGTTTACAAGGTCCATCCACAAGAAGTTCAAAGGTCATATGTTATATCTTGGATCTGATGACTGTTGAACCAATCATAATTCTAAAAAACAAGTGCTGTTGGTGTATGGAGCAAACACATTGTCTACTACAATGAGGAATGAAGATGATCCATTGAATGACGTTTCTTGATTGGATGAAGTTTAAGGAAGTTGAGGGAAATGTTTTGAAGAAGGCCGTGAGGAGAAGATCATGCAAATATTTATTTGCATGAAGAAATTTGAAGGCCATGCAAAAAAAAAAAAAAAAAAAAAGGAAAGGATGCATTTATATTTTTGCAATCATTTGGAAGAAGACATTTGTTGGCTTGACAATTCATCCTTAGTAATTATACTAAGTATTTTGAGTGGGCTTTTAATTAAAAAAATGGGCCAGCCCACAACCAACCCAGGACCCCATCGACCACATGTGTGGGACCCAAGGGTCAACCATGTGGGAGAGGGTCGGCATGTGGGAGAGGGTCGGCATAGTGAGGATGCATAGCACCCATAGTTTGTGCGCGGGGATCACATGATGATAGGTGGGTGCATAGCCCCCGCAGGGTGCCCGGGTGGACCGTGCAGGTGTGGCGTGGCCCGACGAGGGCGTGTGTGCAAGGTGTTACTGGTGCTGAACCCCGTTGTAAGCTCGAGCAATTAGGGGGAAGGGATTTGCTTATAAAGCGCAGCCTGACCGAAGTGCAAACCAATGTGGGATCCTAGAAGCACGGTACTGTGGCTCCGTTAAAAATGTTATGCATAAAAGGAGGACCGTTCGATCGGATGCACCGGAGCCGTCCGATCAACGCTGTGAGTGTCTTCAACCTCATGGCAACCCTTGTTCAACGTTGGGGCTTCTGTTTGCCGGAAAAAAATAAACTGCATGTTGCGACTTCCAAGGATCAAGCCAAGCTCGAGAGAAGATGGTCTTGCATCATACTCTCATGCACGTGATCTCAGATACGCATCCATGCGAAGATGAGTCGTTGCAAAGCATCCAATTGAGTTACAACATGCTATGCATGCGTGCATGAGTTCGAGTGTTTACACTAGCTACGTCGTAGGGATTTTTGACTCACCATAAGCTCCATGGATAATCGAGAAGCTCACGCTGTGGCTTCGCTCTGCACCGTTGACAGATCGAAATTGACAGAGGCAAGGATTCTGAGCTACAGGGAGCTACGTCGTAATTCATGAGATTGCACCGCAAGCATATAACTGCGTTTTGTGCTTTTGGAAAATCGGAGGGTGTTGCACCGTGGAAAAATCACTTCGCCGTAAGGGTTTCATTGCTGCACCTTGGAAGAATTACTACGCTGCAAGGGTTTCATGGCTGCACCGTGGAGGAAATGACTACGTAGTAGTAAGCCATGCATGAATCCAGGCAAGAATATAGGAATTGCAGACATCGCCAATATCTTTATATCGCGTGGAAAAATGAAGACCGAGTCTCCAGGGATTTAAATTAAGATATGAAGGGGAATTCAAATGTGTTTTTATGAGAGATATATCGGAACCAGTTGACCGATTTTAAATGAGAGATATAGAAATATTGAATGCGATATTCTGAGAATAATTTTCACATACAGTGAATATAAATTGGAGGTGAATGAGAATGAGAAACTGTTGTTCGACACTGTTTTAACAGGAACAAATTCTTGTGTCAAGAGACATATCTGATACAGCAACTACTGCATACCTTGATATATCGAAAGGAGAGAGAATGAAGAACCAGTGCTGCATAGAGAGGAATCATTCTATGCACTGAAGAAGAAGAAGAAAGATCTGAGTATGCAGCCTATAATATGTTCCTATATTGTAGAAGTCTGAAGATCATCGAGGCAGCCCTTGATTGCTGTATTCGAGGCACCCCTTGTGATTGCTGTATTCGAGGCACCCCTTGTGATTGCTGCAATTTGAGGAAGCAGATGATATCTATTGGTGTCTATTAAAGAGGACATGTTCTGTATTTGATGATCACTTCAGGAGGAGCAGACCGACATCCTGCATCTGTGCTACATTGAATAGCTTGCATTGTACCTCGTTGGTGCCAAGACAATGAGTACAAGGTCATACCCTTGCTCGTGCATTCTTTGAAAATAAAAAGGAAGCTGTGTGCGTGGGATAATAACCACCGTACACCGGGGCCTGGTCGGAGATGAATCTCGTTAACAAACCCCGGTGTCTATTGTGCTTTACTGTTTTATGTGCATGCTTGCTAACCACAAGAGAAAAAGTTAAAGAGAATTATTCACTGAATAAGTGACAGAGGTAAAGAAAGGGATAAAAGATTTAAAGTGGTAAAAGGCCACCCCACACCGATTCACTCCCTCTTAGCGTGGTCATCCCAAAGTGATCCTAAGACTCCACCAAATGGTCTTGAATGCAAACCAATTTCTAGCTCCCCTTCAAGCTTAAGAGGTTTTGTCATCAACTATTCATGTGCCCAACGCAGGTACTTAGTTTGTTCATAAACCGGGTTATCCAAACTACTCTGTATAGTCTTCAACATTCGTTGAATATTCTCCATTGCCGACTTCACCGATACAACTCTATCCTCTATCCATTTTAAACCAGCCTCCACTGCTGCTTTGCCAGAATCCATTTGAGATGGCCTCTCCAACGTTCCTCTATCTTTCGTCAAAAGCTGCGATTTCCTCTTAGCAACGACCATGTCCCCAACAACGTCCATGTCTCACAACGGATTGCACAAAAGAAAATAGGAATAGGAGAGATAAAACAACCTGCAAACTCCTCTCTGTTCATTTTTCCCCCAGCAATCCTTGATCTATCGTCGATGTAGTTCTCCACCTCTGATTGTCCACACACATGCATAAGGAGCTTCTGACTATGTTACAGATCGTTCGTCCTCCAGCTCGCGCACGTCTCCCTAGCGATGTAGACTCACCGCGACGATCGACCTCTCCTCTCACCTTTTTTGCGATCGTCTCTCAGGTGAGCTTCCCCAGCGTTTGCGTTTCTCTCCAACGATTGCTTCCCCAATGGAGTCGTCAAAATGTTAGGACTATGAGTGCTAGAGGTAAGAGCGAAGAAACAACTGCTTCGTAGTATTGATGTACAAAACCTTCAAGTAAAATTGTAGTGAAGAAGTAGAAGAGGGAGATAGAGGAATAAGATGCTCCTAGAGAAGACCACTCTCTCGAAGTCCTAGCCCAACCGAAGGTCGAACCCCCTTGCAGCTAGAGATCTAATCACATTCCCAACCCCCTACAACAAATCCCTTATTTAACACTCAAACCAAACGACCGACCACCCTACTTGCTATATCTAATAAAGAGCAAAAGGACAACACCGCCCCCAAGGCCAAACTCAATACTCTCCTACACAGGCACCCTGCTTGCCCGCACTAATGACAGCCCCAACCCACAACTGATAGCTCCCCAACCATACACGTTTCTAACATTTTTTCGGTGCTCAAATACCACCTTGTCCTCAAGGTGAAAGTCCGGATGGAAAACTGAATGTGGGAATGGTTAGACCAATGCCGTCGCTCCACCTTCATAACTAAAACAATTGGCCACATCAAAAGTGGTTGTATTCGAAGGATTGCTGATTCCATGTCTTCCGTTCGACTGGTGTACACTAGCGTTCCCAATTTGTTGTTTGGAAAATCAGATGAGGTGAATTTGGTTTGCCTTCTCCTCCACCTGTCTACAGCTATAATTCTTCTCCTAGCTGGAATGTTGGCGCCACTGGCGCCTTGACTCTGAAAAGTCATTACCTTGTGGGGCACAACTGGCATTAATGCTAGATATCTGACTCCTTAAAATGAAGGAGCAGCCTGGCGGAAATTCCCATGCCCTTTTCACTCCTTGAAGAATGTTTACATGTCAAAAAGTGTTTGGAGTTGGGAAACTGCTCGTCCATCTGTATATCCCCCTCCTTCCCTGCTAGCACCTTGAATAAAGACATCATTTCTGGCAGCATGAAAATCATGTTCCAACTGTTGTTCAACATCATCTCAGAAAGTTGAAAGTAGAAATGTTAACCTGAGTACCAATGAACCGTTGTAGAAGATTCACTTCATCAAAATATGGTAACTAGTGACATAATAGTCAATCTCGGATCGCGACACGACGCGGCGGTGTCCTTTAGCAAGATAGCGGCGGCGTGGGTCGCGCCGTGAAAACTTTTTTATCCAATCGCAGGACAATTAATATAATTTAAATTATAGAATTCTACGCACATATATGCTGAAAAATTAAAAACAGAACATAAAAAGTAAAAACAGAGGGAAGAAAGGAAAATAGAGAGCGAGATGCTTTGGGTTGTCCGCTGTGGCGAGAGTAGCAAAGCAAGGGAGAGGTTGTTGGCAGCACTACAACGAGGGAGAGTGTCGCCAACTGCAGTGGGGAAATGGGGCATGCGAAGTGGGGGGAGGGGGGTTTGACGGGTTAGGGGATTTTTTTTTTGCACGCCAAAACGCGGTGCGAGCTGCACGATCGTGCAACGAACACGATCCAGCTGCCAGATGCGGTGGGGCGCCTCTCCGCATCGCACCAGTGCTATCCTGACCACTCCACCGTTTTTTGAAAACTATGATCCACTTTCCTATTCCTACCTTTGACAGAAGTACGTTGTATCTTCATTCATTGATAATCAAGCATGTGAACTACAACATCTTCCTTCTCAGCACCTCAGAAATGTGTAGAATTGCAACCCCCAAACGAATACCATGGCACAACAAACAATAACTTTTAGTTCTGCTGCCACAGTTGCAATGAGTTGTTTCGTCTCCGATGCAGTACTTTGCCCCCTTAAACCAGCCACAACAACAAGATATCAAAAAGAGAAGTCACCCCAAATAAGTAATTTCCTCATTGGAAGGAAACCGTCCATGATTAATGAGATTTTCATTCTCATGTAAAACACCGATCACCATAAAAAAGTCAACAAATTTTATGATAGCCAAAGGCTTAGGAGATTGAAGTGCTTCCCTAAATGGAGCGTGTAGCTCCCCGGACAACGTTGACCTCCTCGACTTCAAACAAGTACCGGAAAGAGGCGCTGCCATGATCGTTGAGTCCAAACACTTGTTGCGTATGTTGCACACAGATGGTGCATGTAATCCAGTAGCTTCAATGCCCTTGATGTGTCCCTTCTCCTGCTTTTCAACTTCCAATGGCTTCTCAACCAAATTTTGCATGGTTTGTATGACTAGAGGAGGCTGTTGTAACATTGTCTCCCCTCCTGGCTCCAACACGCGGATAACAACGTTGCAAAATTGCTAGACAGCTACCGGTGAAGATTTACCGGTCTGGAAACTCCTCAAGCACTCTGTTGGTTCACCCACCGCTGATAAGCATGGTTTCCCTTGGTCAGATTCATACCCAACCTCTGTATTGCCGCCTCCCCCACATGGTTCAGACTCCAGTAACGACTCAATCCCAGGCTCATACTCCATTGGCTGTGTTTGTATGGCCTGTGGAACTAGCCTTGTATGTACAACAATATTGCAAGCATTGTTTGATGAGATTCCACTACTAATACTCCTTGCTCTAATCATGCAGCCACATTGAATATTAGTGGTAGCATTAGGTAAGGCGAAACAATCTATCTGCCTATGCACATGGACAACCCCTACATAACATTACCTCCCTCTTAAAAACCACCTTATCCCCAAGATGGACTACTAATAGCTCTGCTCAGTTGTTTTAACATTGAATCGACAACCTCGTCTTTTGCATTGGGATGACAGTCCCTGGTGTGGCGGCTTTGGCAGTGGCCTAAGCATCAATGCAACTAGTGGCCCCTCAACTAGTAATTGTATGGCCATGGAAGAAGCCATGGCGTCATTCGTACAAGTTTGTGTTGATTTTCCACATTGTGAAGCTCTTAAGTGTCATTCGTACAAGTTTATGTTGATTTTTCAAATTGCGAAGCTCCAAAGTGTGTACATCAGTTGACTTGTCTGTCAAACTTCCTCCACTTTCACTAGGAACGTTGCTCCCTACTCCATGAGCTAGGATCTCCATCACCTCACTACATTCCTCGGGCCTCGAGCCATGGAACGATGATTTTCCTCAACACTTGAGAAAATTTTCTCCATACCTTGCCCAACCAGCGTAGCTGGTGAAACTCGCGATCTTGATTCTTCAGCAGATAGTGTTGAAATGTACGCAGACAGTAGTTTCGAAAAACTAGAAGTTCGTTCTTGCACAAAAAACATAGAAAATTCATTAGGAATTACTTCCTCCTCAATGTCTACGCACCTGTTGTCCATATTGGAACAACTTGCTGAGCTGAAAATTCATCGTCTGCTTTCGACTGGTCCTGCAGAGATTCCCTCTGCCATAGTCGTTGGTTCCTCCCGCATCCGTTTTTCCTAAAAATCCATACCTTCCTGCATGGATGACACCTTCGGATCCTGTGCCCACTCTCGCCTCTTGTGCGCCCCTCCTTGTACTATTGTAGAAATTTCTGGAATGCCGTTTCAACATCACCTGGTTATGTTCCCACTCTTGAGCTTTATATCTTCACAAAAAACGAGGAAACTCTACTTTTCATTCTTGTTTGGATCCATTCCGATTTCACTGCTCTGCTAAACTGAACCTTCACACCAAGCCGCCGCGACTAACTCTGAGAATTCTTGTCCACCACTATTCTTCTAGCTCGCGCCGATCACCAGGCCACAACCAAGCGAGATCCAAAACGATCACAACGATTGCGTCACAACAACAAGTAGGTTGGTAGAAGAAGTTGAAATTCCTTCAACAATATTCACTTTCTTTCTTCCAGCAGCGATCGCATCTCCACAGTGGCGCAATGGTTTTCTTATTTTTTTCCCTTTCGGAAAACTGCCACTCGCGCCTGTTCCAACAACTCTTACCTGGTGATTTGTCTCTCTCCAGCGTTTGTCTCTCCCCAACGACCGCCTCTTCCCTGCACCAACTTTTATTTATCACGTTCAATAATCTCTTCTTGAGTTCATTCTGCTTCTTGATTCCCTCTCTCCATGAACGACTATCAGCGATTGTTTCCACGGTGTACACGTCTCCAGCAACGAACGATTCCCTAGCGGAGTTGCCAAAATTGTTAGGTAACCAACCTAACAATAGTTCATATAACAAAAAAGAGGAGAAAAAGATTTGAGCAAACATAAGCAATATTTGTTATTTCCAAAAGATTACAGAAGGTAGAAGAAGAATGATAGGAACTAGGGGGGATAATAGTGTCATTATAAAAGGGGAATATGCTATGGGCCCCAGGGGATATTGTAGGGAATATTATTAGTTTGTTAGTGGGGGAATTCGGTTATAAATAAAGGGTTGAGGGTGGGGGGCATCGAGAGAACTGTATTCAGGCAGCTTAACATATTCGACATTGGGCTTGGGTGTCGGCCTTCTTGGCTTGGCTTGGGCGAGAGTCTCTCGATCTCCTTCTTCCTTCTATTTCTGTTTGTATTTCTGTTTGTTATCTTCTATATTACAAGTAGCCGGTCCTCTGTCTATCATTTGGTCCGACCTGCCTCGCACCATTTCCACTTTGTTCTTCCTCTGCTGCATCACATATTTCAGTGCCGCCGATTTCCACAGCAGCACCCACCCTCTTTCGGCTCCCATTGTTGCCGAATTCTGTTTTATCTGCACTGCTGGGACACGTACTGTTGGTTCTCTTCTTGACACAGCCAAGGCGCGTTTTCTTGGGATCCGCTCGGGGGAGACTCGCGCACAGGAAAAAAAGCAAAAAAAAAAAAAAAATCAATCACTTTCGGACGCGATTCTCTGGCTTCGATTGACAACAGTGCGCAATGACTGGAGGTAATGCGCACTCCTTGCTCGCACCTGTTTGTCGGCGAGCACTCTGTTGCTTCGCGTTTCGTCAATCAGCGCTCCGCCGACTCTTCCCTCACATAGACGGCGCGTAGTCCCGAACTGAGGCAGCGTCCACTGTAGCAGTCTTCTTCCCTCCCGCCATTGCGCATTGCAGGCGCTTTCCGGTGCGGCAGCCGCCCGACTAGCAGGCGCACCCAGACGTCGACAATTTCTCTTGTTTGGCGGCGACGAAAATTACCAAGCCGCGAAACGCGGGTTGCGCCCTGAGCAGACACACAGCTCAACTGGCCAAATTACATTTTCAGAATTAAAAAAAAGAGAGTGGCGGGTCACATTTTCTATCAGGGACGAAACATAGGAGAAACACACACACACACAAAAGAGCGAGCCCTACTTCTCTGTGGAAAAAAAAACAAAAAAAAAAAACAAAAGAAAAATAAATTAATGGGCGGGTCGTTTGTTGCCAGCCTCCACGCAGCCATTGGACGATCGACCCTGCTACGGAGAAACGCTTCAACGTGATCACCCAACAACTCAGGAGCGCCTTCATTCTATTGGCGCAGGAGCAAGCAAAATTTCTGGACGCTCAAACTTTTGGGGCAACGTATTGAGACGATGATGCCACAAGGGGAGGCGACTTCGCCTTATCACATGACCACCCTCCCTGAAGCGCATACCGCGGAGTCTGGCGCTACGACTGCAAACCTGATGCAACATGGAGGGACAATCCCGTGCCTGGGACTCGTCAAAGCAAGAATATCGCCTATGGCGACCAAACTAGAAGATCTCCCACTCCAACAACGGTGGGATCCGGTGCTGCAAAGGAGGGCACGCGCGCTGACCCTGCAGCAGCAGACGCAACACATTACGTCCGCTCCAGTGCCGATGGATGGGTTGTCATGGGGGACACACTTTACGAAGAGGTGACACTGCCTGTCATGATGCCGACGCTGCTTCAAGTGCATTACATGACGTTTGGTGCGACAAAAGTGGAGTTGTGCGACAAAGCGATGTTGTCGGGACTGACCACAGACGACCAGCCCGCACTCGGGATATTCAGGGAGCTTGTCCAGCCCGCTGAAATTTTTTTCTGGCACTTGGAAAATTGTTGGCCCATTCTGCAGTGCGGCGCATATAGAAGATCATGTGCCATTTCTGCCTGTCCGACGCACCACCTTGGAAGGAGGCTCGTATGAGAGATTGCTTGGTCTACCTGTGCGACGCACCACCTTGAGGACAAAGTGGTTTTTCAGGACGACGACAGTGATAGGAACTAGGGGGGATAATAGTGTCATTATAAGAGGGGAATATGGTGTGGGCCACAGGGGAATATTCTAGGGAATATTATTAGTTTGTTAGTGGGGGAATTCAGTTATAAATAAAGGGTTGAGGGTGAGAGGGGGGGGGCATCGAGAGAACTGTATTCAGGCTGCTTAGCAGATTCGGCCTTGGGCTTGGGAGTCTGCCTTCTTGGCTTGGCTCGGGCGAGAGTCTCTCCCGATGTTTTTCTTCCTCATACTTCTGTTTGTATTTAGTGGGGGAATTCAGTTATAAATAAATGGTTGGGGTGGGGGGGGCATCAAGAGAATTCAGTTATAAATAAATGGTTGGGGTGGGGGGGGCATCAAGAGAACTGTATTCAGGCTGCTTAGCAGATTCGGCCTTGGGCTTGGGCGTCGGCCTTCTTGGCTTGGCTTGGGCGAGAGTCTCTCCCAATGTTCTTCTTCCTCATATTTCTGCTTGTATTTATGTGAGTTATCTTCTATATTACAAGTAGGCGGTCCTCTGTCTCTATCAAAGAATCTCTGTGGACGGACGACCTTTAGAAGCCTAGGCGGCCACGCCCCAACATCCATGCTGCAGATACCCAAAATATCATTTGTACCCCCTTCCTACCGCTAGGCCCCCTATTTATTATCACACCCACTCCTAACCAACCTGCCAACAACTAACAAATGTAGAATTACAACACTGCCCCTCGACTTATTAATTTCTACCTGCCCATACACATGGACAACCCCTACATCATAACAACCATAAGCAACTTTAGAGAGCCAAGATACTTCAGCTTTGGCAAGATTAATGAATTATTTTTCTTATGTAGCTTCCCGAGCTCCACCCCTTGGCATGGCAGCCCTACTGCTCCCTTCTTCGCCCTCTTGAAATTCCACCGTGCCCTCATGGTGACAAATTCGATGATGATCTGCATGTTTCTTTTAACGTAACGAGATCCGTCTTTTTTATTGCATGTGGAATGGACTGTTTATTATCAATTAGTTCAGTAAGTCCCTCCAGGCACCTTGATTTGCTATACTTATTTCGATATATGTTGTGAGACACCCAATGGCCCCTGAACTGATCCCCTGTGCCTTGGCTATTACAACCCTTCTTGTATGTATGGCTTGCTCAATTGGATTAACCACCAGAAAGTTTGAATTAACCTTCCCTGCCTAAACCCATGATCCATTTGCTTCCAACAACACCACTTTCAGTGAGCCAACCCTTTTACTCACAGGAAGTCTATTCTCGAAATTCGTCACGGATTCCTTTGCTACATCCAAATCTAGGCAATCCATTGCTGCAATCTCCACTTGCTTATGCGTAGTCCAATCTTTGGTGGAGATGAAGTGGCCCGAGATTAGATTGAGGGTTTGAGCTTTGGATATAGAGTTCCCCCCTCACTGCTTTTTTTGCTTTGGGTGAAATTGGAGGGCAGTGTTGATAGAAGATAATAACGTTGTGGTTCTTGATATTGCGCCCTGTTGCGGAATCGTCGGGAGGTGCAATGACAGAAACGAGAAAAGGAAAGAAAGAAAGCAACAAGAACACAACGATTTACGTGGTTCGGGAATAATCCCTACGTCCATGGGAGAGGCGGAAATTTCACTATATCGGGAGCACAAAATTACAGAGGATTTTCGGTAGTAACCCTAGCCCGAAAGTGGGCTATAAAACAATGGAGAAGACGATCACTGTTCGAAAAGTGAGTCCGCGTCGCTACAGTGACCGACGACCAGCTTTGTTAAAAGCGCTACAGTGGCTGCTGGCTGGAAGTCAAAAGTGCTACAGTCCAGTTGACCCCAAAGTCCGCGCGACAGTTGCGGGCCACAAGCATTCGGCCCAATCGGATCGGGCTACACCAATCCAACAATCTCCCACTTGGAGCGTGATCCACTGCACTGCTATGCTTCGATGCAACTGATGAAGACAACTTACTTAATTTGAGTTCTTTCTCTTCTTCACTCACCAGTGGCGTGCTTTCCATTCACAGATTCATGAAATACAAACTGTTTTCCTCTTGTGCTCCCATCAGGTCCTCCATTATTCTGCCTCTCATCCTCCGTTCATCAGTGGAGACCAACAGAGGCACAACAGTGCCTCAACTTCTGTATCACCATAGGCTTTGTTAACATGTCTGCCGGATTGTTGGTTCCATAGATCTTCTGCAAAGTCAGCAACCCATCCTGTATCAAACCTCTGATGAAATGGTATTTCAACTGAATGTGCTTCGTTCGGGCATGAAACACTGGGTTCTTTGCAAGATGTATAACGCTCTGATTGTCACAGTGCAATACATTCTCCTCACGCTTTCTTCCCAATTCATCCAAGAAGTTTTCAGCCAAACCATCTCTTTCCCAGCTTCTCTTACAGCAATGTATTCTGCCTCTGTGGTGGATAAAGCCACCACCTTCTGCAATTGTGATATCCAACTTACCGCAGTTCATCCACAGGTAAAAACATAACCCGTGGTACTCCTCCTGCTGTCGACATCGCCTCCAAGGTCAGCATCCACATACCCCTGCAATGAATTTCCTTTCCCAAAGTACATAGATACCTCATTGCTGCCCTTCAAATACCTCAGTATCCACTTCACAGCTTCCCAATGTTGCTTTCTAGGGTTAGCCATATACCTGCTCACAACTCCCACTGCATGAGCGATGTCAGGTCGAGTACAGACCACGACATACATCAGGCTTCCAACAGCTGATGCATATGGAACTTTTGCCATGTACTCCATCTATTCTGCTGTCTTCGGTGATTGCTCCTTTGATAGTTTGAAATGACTCGCCAGGGTAATAGAGACTGTCTTTGCTTTCATCATACTGAATCTTCTCAAGACCTTCCCAATGTAATCAGCCTGTGACAACATTAATGTTCCAGCTATGCGGTCTCTCTTGATCTTCATCCCCAAAATCTTGCCATCTTCTTCAAGATCTTTCATTTCAAACTCCTCAGCCAACTGTCCTTTCAGCTCATTAATTCTCTGCATACATGATCCTGCAATAAGCATGTCATCCACATACAGAAGCAATATAATGTATTCATCACCAAAGGACTTGATGTAGCAACATTGATCCATGCCACATCGTTTATATTCATTTTTAGACATAAATAAATCAAACTTCTTGTTCCACTGTCTCGGTGCCTGCTTCAGTCCATATAAGCTCTTCTGGAGTTTGCACACCAGGTCTTCCTTCCCAGACTCTACATATCCCTCTGGCTGCTGCATGTAGATATCTTCCTCCAAATCTCCATGAAGGAAAACAGTCTTGACATCAAGCTGCTCAAGATGCAAGTCCTCTGATGCCACAATGCTGAGAACCACACGGATGGTGGTAAACTTCACTACTGGTGAGAATATTTCCGTGAAATCCACTCCCTCCTGTTGGAAGCCTTTCACCACCAGCCTTGCCTTGAACCTCCTCTTGCCATCATGTTCTTCCTTAACCCGGTAGACCCACTTGTTATGCAATGCTTTCTTTTCCGTTGGCAAAGGTGTCAGCTCCCAAGTGTTGTTGTCATGCAATGAGGAAATCTTCTCCTTCATAGCCAGCTCCCACTTGCTCGACTCCTTCAGCTGCATTGCCTCTTCAAAGCATTCTGGTTTTCCACCGTCAGTCAATAATAGATAATGCAGGGATGGTGAATACCTCTGCACAGGCCTTCTCACTCTTGGTGATCTCCTCAACTCCACTGGAGTAGTAGGTTCCACCGGTTCGGATCTCTCAAGCTCAGATACACCTTCAAGCTTCACTTGCTCTTTGCACTCTGATTCAATGTTCTCATTTTCATCTTCAGCTACATGACGTCCTTTGTACATGACACCTTCATTGAATACCACGTTCTGGCTCCTGATGACCATCTTCTTATGATCATCCCAAAAGCGGTAACCAAACTCATTAGCACCATAGCCAATAAAGAAACATGGCTTGGACTTAGCATCAAGCTTGTCCCTTGAGTTAGCATCAATGTGTACATAGGCCAAACTGCCAAAGACTCTTAAATGTGAGAGTTTTACCTCCTTGTCAGACCAGAGCTCCTCGGGTAGACGTTCTCCCATTGGCACAGATGGACTCCTATTGATCAGATACGCTGCCATGTTCACTGCATCAGCCCAGGAGGTTTTTGGCAACCCTGAGTGTAACCTCACACTTCTGGCACGTTCATTCAACGTTCTATTCATCCTCTCTGCCACACCATTCTGCTGTGGTGTTCCTGGGATAGTCTTCTCCCATCGAATTCCATTATCAGAACATAATTTTATGAATTCTTGACTGCCATACTCTCCACCGTTGTCAGACCTCAAGCATTTCAGCTTAGCTACTGACTCATTCTCCACCATGACCTTCCACTTCTGAAACATTTTAAACACATCAGATTTACTTTTCAGAAAGTAAACCCATACCTTCCTTGTTGAGTCATCGATGAATGTCACATAGTACTGTGACCCTCCAAGGGAATGTACCGGTGCAGGCCCCCAAACATCAGTGTGTACCAGGTCCAGCTTCCCAGCCTTTGGTGTTCTGCCTCCTTTTGTAAAAGACACCTTCTGCTTTCCGAAGATACAATCTTCACATAGGCCAACTTCCATGACTTCAGCTCCGGTAGCAGCCCTTTTGTTGCCAGCACCTTCATCCCTTTTTCACTCATGTGGCCTAGCCTGTTGTGCCACAGTTGTGAATCTCCTACAGCTTTGAGTGATGCAGCCATGTCTATGCAAGTTTCTATCATGTTGTATAAGGTACCATTCTTTGCTCCCCGAGCTATGACCATAGCTCCTCGGGTGATCTTCCATGCACCACCAGTGAATGTGGTACTCAACCCTGCATCATCAAGTTGTCCAACAAAAATAAGGATTCTTCTCAAGCCAGGGATATACCTCATGTTTTCCAGAACCAGCAGACTCCCACTGTTGGTCTTGATTCGTGCATCTCCTTTCCCCATGATCTGCAAGGGCTCATCATCAGCAAGATGTACCTTGCTGAAATTTCCAGAAACGTAATTTTCCAGAAATCCCTTCTCCGATGTAGAATGGAAAGACGCCCCCGAGTCTAAAATCCAAGACTCCATTGGGCTTTCGACGCTCAACAGCACGTCATCAGTTCCTTCAGCTGCAGTGTTTGCTCCACTGGTTTCAGGTCCCTTTCGATTATCTTTGCACTCCTTCTTGACATGTCCTTTTTTCCCGCAAGTCCAGCAGGTTGGACCAGGCCCCTTTGCCTTGTCTCTGCTCTTTCCTCTTGACTTCGATCGTCCTCTGCGATTGTCCCGCTGCACATATCTTTCTCTTCCTTCAACGTTCAGAGCAGAACCAGAGAATCTGCCTGATTCTCTTCTTCGCATATCCTCATTGAGGATCAGGTTTCGTACATCTTTCAGAGCCAACTTCGTATTCCCCGAAGTACTGCTCACAGCTGTTACAGTTGTTTCCCAACTATCATGTAACGAAGATAGTAAAACCAGCGCACATACCTCATCACCAAGATCAATGTCCACCGATGTCAACTGACTTATGATGGTATTGAATTCGTTGATATGATCTGCGACAACTCTCCCTTCAACCATTTTCAGGTAGAACAGTCGTTGTATCAGGTGTACCTTGTTACCTGCAGAAGGCTTCTCGTACATATTTGTGAGAGTTTTCATCAGTCCAATCGTCGTCTTCTCTTCTTTGATGTTGAACGCCACGTTTTTGGCCAACGTCAGGCGCGCAACACCCAGAATCTGTCGATCCAGCAACTCCCACTCCGACTGCTCTATGTCCGTTGGCTTCACACCCAGAAGCGGCAAGTGCATCTTTTTTTGATAAAGATAATCCTCGATCTGCATCCTCCAGAAACTGAAATCAGTTTCATCGAAGCGATTGATCTTCACTTTGCCTTCATCTAAAGCCATCGTTGGAGAATTCCGAACTCACTCTTTGATACCAGTTGTTGCGGAATTGTCGGGAGCTGTAACGAAAGAAACGAGAAAACGAAAGAAAGAAAGCAACAAGAACACAACGATTTATGTGATTCTGGAATAATCCCTACGTCCATGGGAGAGACAAAAATTTCACTATATCGGAAGCACAAAATTACAGAGGATTTTCGGTAGTAAACCTAGCCCGAAAGTGGGCTATAAAACAATGGAGAAGACGATCACTGTTCGAAAAGTGAGTCCGCGTCGCTACAGTGACCGACGACCAGCTTTGTCAAAAGCGCTACAGTGGCTGCCGGCTGGAAGTCAAAAGTGCTATAGTCCAGTTGATCCCGAAGTCCGCGCGGCAGTTGCGGGCCACAAGCATTCGGCTCAACCGGATCGGGCTACACCAATCCAACACGTCCCCTTTTGACATGCACGCCAAGCTGCCTCCCAGATGCTCCTCTCTGCCATGAACTAGTCTTGGAGAGATGAATTTTGGGGTTGCTCCTCCTATATCACTCCCCAAACTTTCATCTTGTCGGGGCCTTATAAGCGGCTGTGAACTGAGTCGCGAGATCTGCTGCCACGTCCCCCCTTCCCGATCGGAACAGCCGTGTGGTCCCCCTCCGTGAACCTGAAGACCCATTCCTTTCATTTTCACTAAAGCAACATGCCCAACCGGGTGTAGTGCCGAACCGTGTATTTGAACCCAGCCGCGGACCTCTCCTTGCAAACCAGCTTATAGCTCGTCCCGCAACTATTCTGCACCCTTGCTACTCTCAGTTTGGTGTGTCCAACTAGAGTCCAACCGCTCCTCAATCGAACAAACTCCACCAGCTTCCGCTTGCCCCATTAGACTAGAATGTGGGTGTTGCACCGAGAGTATTGCATACACTTCTGAATGTTCCTGCTTCTCTTTTTTGTCAATTCCACTTAGAGGTGAGTTTGATTCCTTGGTAACTACGGGTGTCAACTCCTGCTGCACCTTTGTCTCCCGGTGGCGCATCCCCTCAGCTAAGAATGTACCAGACTGCTAGTTTGTGCATATCTATACTTCTAGATTCCATTAAATGCGTCCTAGACATACTTGATGCTGTCTCCTCTCACCAGTTCCGAGTGAGGAGGAGCTCCGTCTCGAGTGTTTGCTACCAAAATTGTATTCCACCCCTGCGCCCGATCGAACTTAGCCGCTTCGTCATGCCCCATTGCCTTCGTTCCGACTTTGTAACCTGTTCGGGCGTTTGCCGCGAGCTTCTGCATCTGCTCTTTGCGAAGCGCTACACCTTCGAAGAATTCCTGGACTTCCGTTCGGAATGCAGCCGGTTCTTTCATCTCCAGTTCTCAGCTGGTTGACAGCTGGTCGTGAACAAAGGTTGGTTCAGTCGGCATCCAAGCCGTGTCTTTCGCCAACAAGTCCTCTGTGAATACAACTGGACACGTTCCGGACTCCTCTGTCACCTTCGATGTCCACACTATACCTTGTTGCGATATCCTCTCTAGGCGACGAATGGCTCCGACTATATATTTCTGGGATGCGTCTTCTTCCTGCATTTCTTTCCAAGCGGTCCAGGTTGTGCGGTGGTGTCATGGTATCTATCAGTAACAAATCACTAAGCAAGGTGTGTTTGGAAGCACAGTTTTACATTTCAATTATAGCAGGGTAACTTGATAATATAAGCAATATCCGTAGTTTTTGGTTTTTAAGTCTCTTCTTTCATTGACACCTCAATCTTACAATAAAAAGTTAGATTGACTGGTTTTCATGTCTTGTTGAAAATTAAAGGATCCATCTCATCTTCAATGTCTTCTTTGTGACATTCGAAGATTTTGTAGATTAGGAACTCTTCTATGGTTTCTGGTCATCTTCTATGGTTGCTGGTCATCGTCGATGTCTTCTCCAAGGTTTTTGTATCAAAGTTGGTCAATCTATTGGCTATTACTGTAGAAATTCCACCCCCTACTTGGAGATTGTGTATCTCTGCGACTATTGGAATCATTTATCTCAAATTTAGAATGTTTCAAGGTAGCGTATTTCTTGCAACCATCGTTTTCAGTTTCATTCGTACTTTGTACCATTACCGTCCTGCCATCAGGGACCTTGACTATGGTAATCATTTATCTCATTGCTCAGACAATTGAGGGCGTCGTTGCATCAAAATATAATTTTTATGTTTCTATCTTAATTGTGCATCAAAATACCAGGACATTGCATTGTTAGCATGGGGCTGCCTCTAAGCACATCCAAGTAGAATTGCATTTTTTGTCTCCATCATTTAAATTGACAGCGGCAAACCAAAATGGATTCTTTGTGTTGTTAGAAGGTTGTGCCATTGATGATACCATTATATTCTTCATGACAGTTCAATATATGCTGACATAAATGTACATGATCCTAACATGTTTTATACCCATCTCAAAATACTTGTCTCACCATAAAATCATTCCATCATCTGTGAGTGCGACTTTTAACTTGTTCAAATTAGGAGTATACAAAATTCACAGATACACCATCTGTGGCATTTTCTCTCTCTTAAGAATGATTTATTGTTTGTTTGGTCTATTATCATCTGGAAAACACTTCAGTTTCAAGCTTTGTTTTACCTTCTCAGCGCTGTTGCACCTGAAGTTTGTGAAGAACTTTTTACTCCTATGCCTCCTCATGCAGAGCTTGCTTTGAATGGTGTTGAAGTGTTCATGAATGCCAGTGGAAGTCACCATCAACTAAGAAAACTTAATCTTCGTGTCAGTGCCTTTATCGGTGCTACTCATACCCGTGGAGGAATTTACATGTATAGCAATCATCAAGGATGTGATGGTGGTCGTCTCTACAATGGTAGATTCCTTCTCTTTATTGGAGGGGTGGAGGGTGGGGGAGGGAGATGAAGTCCTTGAAAAAAAAAAAACTCATCAAGCTGTTTTAGGGCTTCTATATAGTTGTTGCTTTCTAGTGCTACTTTTTGCATACTTGTGGCTTGTTTCCCCCATTCACATTGAAATTTTTGCTTTAAAGCTGATTAAGGATCAATTTGTACAGTAGTTTTTTATTTAGCTTGATGGTGATCTGCTTGCAGATGGATGTTCTTGCATTGTTCTAAATGGAAGTGTGGTTGCTGAAGGTTCACAATTTTCTTTAAAGGATGTTGAGGTTGTCATTGCTCAAGTAGATCTAGATGTGGTAAGCTGTGATGTTTTGTCATTCATTGCCACGCATGGCATCTTATAAGCCTTGTAGTTTTGAAGGCTCTGTTTGACAATACTTACTGAAAACTGCTTGCAGCATTCATCTCATGATAAATGTCTCTATGAGTGTTTCCAGATTCCTTACTGAAAAAGTGATTTTCTTTTGGAATTTAAGTGCAAGTGTTTTTTCTGAAACAGAACAAACAAAACTTTTTTTCCCAATTGCTTATCATTAGTGTTAAGTGGTATAAACAGTTTTCAGTAAGCACTGTCAAACAGACCCTAAAACATTATCTGGAAGTGTCCTCTAATAGAGTGTGACCAGGTGTTTCTAGCAAGATTTGTTAGAGTATTCAGATATTTAGGATATTGGGTTTGATTGGTTCAATCTTATCTTATCTTATCTGGGGGTTGTATCTTTATCTATAAATAAAACAACCTGACCTCACTCACAAGGTATGGATTCTTGGGTCTCTCTTTATACATGGTATAAGAGCGGGCTCCCCAACCCTAACACCCTCTCTCTCCTCTCTCCTCCTAGAGAGAACCCTAGAATGCCCCCCCCCCAAGCCCCCGAGCCCAAGGAGATTATACCAGCCGACCGCCCCCCACGCCTCCTGCGCCCTACACCGCCCGTGCCTCTCACATCATCCCTCTCCCCTCAGTCATGCAGTCATCTGTCCAGGTGCGACACCTCCTGCCCTCTCTGCTGCCGCAGCTCTCTCCCTGCTGTAGAGCCCACTGCTGCGCCCTTCTGGAGCATGCACGCCCAGGCCCCGCGGTCCAGTGCTCTGGCATCTCAAGCCACTGCTACTGCCCTCCACCAGATTTGCTGCGCCTGTGTGTACCTCCTCCAAGTGTGTCTGGTGAGCAAGCCAAAGGTGTTTTTTTTTTAATTTGTTGGCAACCCTTTCTCCAGCACCTTCGCTTGTGAAAGAAATGTGCACTCAATCTAAAGCCACAACGTGGTGGTATTTTTTATGTTATGGTTTGTGCTGGAGTAAACCATGTTGCAGTGAAGGTCACTATGTCATGGTTTTGTGCATGACAATTTATGAGTTATTGGATAATGCATGTCGGTTGTTGTTTCTCCCACTGTAAGCTATCATGATCGGTTTATAATAGGTACCATGGTCGCAGGGCTGGGCAGTAGGGCTGGCGGGGTGTGGCTGTACGCAAGTGGGCGGGGGAAATTAACTGTTAGGGGCAGAATTGTAATTTGCTACGGGGAGTTTGTTGGGTTGGTTGTAGTAGGTTAGAGTTGCTGGACGTGGGGGAGGGTATTAAATAAGAGTTGTGCTTACGGAGGGGGGGTGGTCAAGCAACGAGTTTTAAGGATCGGCCACCAGGCCTGGGTGGGGGAATCTTGGGGGATCCCTCGAGAGTTCTCTTTCTCTCTCTCTCGCGCGCGCACACACACACATGCTTCTTCTTCTCCCTCTTTTGTAACTCCGATTCATTACGGTAATTCACACGGTGTTCGTAGAATTGAAAGCGTCTATGGGGAAGCTAGCCTCGATGGTGGAGACCTTCTAGTAGCGGATGCGACACTAGGAACAGGACGTGCAAGAGCAGGTAAAATTTCGAGAATTTTTTTTAGAGCCAAGCGACGATTGGATATGCAACCGCAGATGGATGACGGTTGGTCATCGTTGGATTCAGAGGGATTGGGTGAGCTGCAACGATCGAGAGACGCATGAGCACCAACGCTGACACTGTCGATGAGGATGGTCGAGATGCGAGCAGAGGCATTGGGGAAAACTAGGGCGTTGGGGTGGAATGTGGCAGTGCCGGAGAATATATCTAATACCGTGCCAGGAGAGTTTTCTGTACCATGTTTGCTATTGATAGGAGCATAGGGTGAGGTATTCTCTAATAATTGGTGCTTCTATTGTGAGGTATTCTTGAGAGAGAATCTAGAGAGCTTATTGAAGAAGCGGTTCTTGATCGGAGTACTGTAGTGGGCGACACAGCAGAAGAAAACACCTCGCTGCTGTGGACAATCGGCTCGTAGAGGAGGAAGACGCCAAACAAAGACACGATTGAACCGGACATTGCAGCCGTGGTGGAATGCGACACACAATAGTGGGAAGAGGCGTCTCGTACCAGACGCAACAACTAGTTCCTGATCAGCAGACCACAACAGACGTGGCAAATTCCTGGTTCAACAGTGCCAGACGAAGATGAAGCAGCAGATGAAGCCTACGCAGCAGTGGAAAACGACTTCGATTCGCAGCACCGGCGGCAGGCGCGACAGGCGCAACACGCGCGGCAGGCACAACAGGCGCGACAGATGCAGTAGTTCGAAGCTCTTGCACTTGGAGAGCAGGGTAACACAATTGGAATCGATCGTGGTGGAGCTGCAGACCGGACAACAGCGACATGAGACTAAGCTACAACGTTTGGAGATCCAAATGCGGGAACTGATGTCAACAATGTTGCAGCTCATTCCGAACCAGACAGTACGCCCCAGACAAGGTGATGACAAAGACAAATCCGTTATCGAGAAGGAGAAAGCGGTCTAGTGCTGGACCTCGGAGATGGTGTTCTGAGGTATGCGGTTGAGTCGGAGGTAGGGAAATGCGTGCTGTTGAAAAGGAGGAGATGCACACGTCGTCCAAACAAGTGGAGGCGTAAGTGGAGGTGCCAATTCACTCGATTCCTAAGCATGTGACGACTAGACTGAGGGAACACATGACAACCTCTCCTATCTTGAAAGAACATCGAACAAATCTGGTGCAAGTGAAGTAAGGAGAGATGGGCGCGGGAAGGATGGGCGAGGTTGAGTGGGCTGAATAGGGAAGGAGGGTATTGCAACTGGTGCAAACTGATGTAGCTTTGGAGGGACAGCGCGAGCTGCATTGACAACTATATCCGAGGCTTGAAACTGCTAGGAAACAAGCTGCATGGTTCCCAAGGCCTTCGTCAGAGCCTCCACCTTTGAGACGTCTTTTTGTGGATCCGTTCGTCATTTCGAGAAATTCATCAGCTTTTTACCCACCCTGAAGACAAGGTGATTTTTAAGGGGGCGAAATTGGTAGGAGGGTAGGGTAAGGCTGGTAGTAGTGTTTAACTGTTCCAGTTATGTAATTTCTATTTTAGTTGGGGGGTTGTTAGTTGTTGGAGGGATATTAAATAAGGGATTGGTCGGGGAAAGATGGGGGGCTCATTTTTGAGTTGCGATCAGCTGAAGTTGAGCAGGGTGGGTTAGGTCATCGACCTCCAGGGTGCTGCGCCTCCCGGAGGACCCTTCCCCATTTCTTCATTTTCTTCTTCCATCTTTTTCTTTTCTGAACCTCTGTAATTCCTGCCCAAGCCACTGCTAGTAATAATAGAAGTTCGTTGTTTTCTTTATACCCCTCTTCGTTCTTTAACAATTGATGCTTTCATTGAGAGGTATTTTTGAGAGAATCTAGAGAGTTTATTGAAGAAGTGTGTTGGAGTCTGCGTGCCACATCGTGTTGCGGAATCACCGGGAGACAGAACGACAGAAAACGAGAAAACGAAAGAAAGAAAAGTGTAGAGGGTGAATTCCCCTTACCTCAATGTGAGGTGGGGATCCTCTTTTATAGAGAATTAAACACTAATTACATGGTGTTAAGTCCAATGTGGGACTCAGAACAGAAATACCCCTTTAACCTTAAATGGGGTCCAACACTCCCCCTCAAGCTGGACATGCCCAGATTGGATAGAGTGTCCCACAAAGAGAAAAAGACAACAAAGACACAGGACCATCTCAGACTCCCCCTCAAGCTGGGCCAGGGAGGCTGTGAATACCCAGCCGGGTAGTGAGAGACTCAAGGCGAGCTCCTGGAAGACCTTTGGTGAAGAGATCGGCAAGCTGATCGGCCGTCGGGATATGGCCGAAGCCGATATGGTTCTGCTCCAGATGGTGGCGGAGAAAGTGACAGTCCACCTCGATATGCTTCGTCCGTTCATGGAAGACGGGATTCGATGCAATCTTCGTGGCGGCCTGATTGTCACACCAGATATGAGCAGGAGTCGATGCGGGGAAACCGAGCTCATGGAGGAGATGACGAAGCCAGAGGATCTCAGTAGTGACGGTGGCCATGGCTCGATACTCGGCCTCGACACTCGACCGGGAGACGACGGTCTGCTTCTTGCTGCGCCAAGAGATGAGATTGCCGGCAAAGAACACGGCGAAACCCGAAGTAGACCTGCGGGTAGCGAGGCAGCCGGCATAGTCCGCATCACAGAAGGCCTCAACATCCAGGTGAGCATGATGGGAGTACTGAAGGCCACAGACAGGGTCTTTCTTGATGTATTTGGCAATGCGAAGGACAGCATCCCACTGAGAGCGGGTGGGATGTTCCATGAACTGGCTGACTTTGCCAACGGCACAGGCAATGTCAGGACGCGTCATGGTGAGGTAGTTGAGTTTACCGACCAGGCGGCGATAGCTCTCGGGATGAGGAAAGGGTTCCGAGTCGGAATGAAGGGAGCGTTCCCCAGGCTCAAGGGGAGTGTCCACGGCAGTGGCGGTGCTCAACCCGGCATCCTGCAAGATATCAAGAGCATACTTGCGCTGACAGAGAGAAATAGCGTCCGCAGTCCGGGAGACCTCGATGCCAAGGAAGTAAGTGAGGGGACCAAGATCCTTGGTGTGAAAGTGCTGGTGAAGATGCGCCTTAAGGCTGGCGATGCCTCTGAAGTCGTTCCCCGTGATGATGATGTCATCCACATAAACCACAAGCAAGATACAGCCATGCGCCGTCGTACGGAAGAAGACGGTGTGATCCTTCATACTGCGAGAGAGGCCAAAGGCTGTGACGACCGTGCTGAAGCGGCCAAACCAAGCCCGAGGAGACTGCTTGAGGCCGTAGAGGGAGCGACGGAGACGGCAGACATGGCGGTCGGCACCAGAGGCCGAAAAACCAGGAGGTTGCTGGAGGTAGACTTCTTCATCAAGAAAGCCATGGAGAAAAGCTTTTTTAACATCCAGTTGATGAAGCGGCCAGTGATGATGAGCAGCTAGCGAAAGGAAAAGGCGGACCGAGGCCATCTTGGCGACTGGAGAGAAGGTCTCAAAGTAGTCGATGCCATACATCTGAGCAAATCCCTTGGCGACAAGCCGGGCTTTGAGGCGGCAAAGAGAGCCATCGGGATTGAGACGGATAGTGAAAATCCATTTACAACCGACCGCCTGTTTGCCCACCGGAAGTGGAACAAGATCCCATGTATGGTTGTCATCCAGAGCCTGCAATTCATCCCTCATGGCGGCAAGCCACCCGGGGTGAGATTTTGCTTCACCGACTGTCCGAGGAAGCGACACGGTCTCCAAGGCTGACAGACCCCTGTAGGAAGATACAAAGAGAGGAGTAGTCTGACAGGAGCGAGTACCTTTCCGAAGCGCAATCGGCTCGTCCGCGGGAGCGGGGACAGGAGCATCAGACGAAGCAGGAACAAGGTGGTCCTCGGCCGGGATGGGAGGTACAGCGGATGGACGACGGGAGTAGGTCTGGCCAAAGAGATGACCGGGAGGGGGAGATATCAGAGGTGGGTGAACGAAGAGCGGAAGGCAGTCATCGATGGTAGTGTCAGGAGAAGGAGAAGGAGAGGGGAGAGTGAAAGAAGAAGTCTCGACAAACGATACGTCGGCAGAGGTGATATACCGGCGGAGGTCTGGAGAGAAGCATCGGTACCCGCGCTGAGTGCGGGAATATCCAAGAAAAATACAGCGAAGAGATTTGGGAGAAAGTTTGGAGAGATTGGGGCGAGTGTCCCGGACATAACATAGACATCCGAAAACGCGGAGTGGAAGGGAGTGAGGAGGAATAGAGGGGAACAGGGTATGAAAGGGAGTCTCCCCCTGAAGTAGGGAGGAGGGAAGACGATTCAGAAGGTAAGTAGCAGTGAGGATGGCATCCCCCCAGAAGAGAAGAGGGACCTGGCGGTGGAAGAGGAGGGCACGAGCGGTTTCCAAAATATGCCGGTGTTTTCGCTCGGCTACCCCATTCTGCTGAGGGGTATCAGGACAAGAGGTCTGGTGGATGATGCCGTGGGCGCGGAGAAACTGCTGAAAGTGAGTGGATAAGTACTCCCGCCCATTGTCAGATCGAAGACATTTGACAGGGATAGAAAACTGTGTTTGGATCTCATGAAAAAATGTCTGGAAGGTGGAGAAAACCTCTGTCCGATCTCGAAGAAGATAAAGCCATGTCATCTGGGAATAATCATCAATGAAGGAAATGTAATATTTATACCCAGATTGACTCGAGGTAGCACAGGGACCCCATACATCAGAATGAACCAAATCAAAGGGTTTGGCGGCCCGTGTGTCAACTCGAGGAGGATAGGAGGTGCGATGATGTTTCGCAAAACGACACGACTCACAAGGAAAGGAAAAACGGGGACTAATATCGGGGTAGAGTCGATGAAGTGCAGAGGCGGAAGGGTGGCCCAACCGGGAATGGAGGTCAACGGCATGAGCAGGGAGAGACGCGCAGGCGATGGAAGGCGGGCCAGCGAACATGTACACTCCGTCCCGAAGCTGGCCTCTACCAAGTTCCCGGTTCGTCGTCCGCTCCTGAAACAAAACAGAAGACGAGGAAAAGAGAGCAGTGCAATTGAGATCCTTGGTCAGTTTGCTGATGGAAAGCAGGTTAAAAGGACTCCGGGGTACATGAGCCACCGAGGAGAGGTGAAGGGAGGAGGTGAGGGAACAGGAGCCAAAGCCGGCGATGGGGAGAGTGGACCCATCAGCAACAGTGATGGCAGAGGATCCACTATAGGGACGGTAGTGGGAGAGCATACCTGCATACCCGGTGAGGTGGTCGGACGCACCAGAGTCAAGCATCCATGCCGGAGAACGATGACTGACAAGGGCAGTGTGACCACCGGAATGGGCAAGAGAAGCTGACGAAGAGCCCGCGATGGAGGTGGACCGGTAATCGTGAATCAGCTGGAGCTCAGCCAGGGAGAGATCCAACGACGAGGGAAGAGTAGCAGCAGGTGAGGGCGCATCACGGAGCGCAGTCTGGCCCCGGCGGGGGTGCGACTCAGGACGACCATGCAGGACCCAGCAACGGTCCACCAGATGGCCGAGCTTGCCGCAATGCTGGCAGAGGGGGCGAAGTCGGCCGTCCCCACGGCCGCGCCCACGAGGGCCGGTAGGACGACTACCGCCACGTCCGAGGAGCGCAGTGTGATCAGGAAGGGGGACGGGTGGTGCAAGGGCCCGATGTGCCTTCTGCAGGCGATGATAGACCTGCGGGATATCCAGTGTAGACGGGCTGGCAAGCATCTCGGTGGCCGTCGTGGCATAGTCCGGTGCGAGGCCATTTAGGAGGTTGAATAGGCAGAGCTGGTCCCGCTGAGTCTGCGCTTCGGCCGGAGTTTGAGGAATCGGCCAGAGTTCCTGTAGTTCATCGCGGAGACCCTTCCATTCCATGAAGTAGGTGGGGAAGGTCCGATCCTGCTGGCGGAGATGGGAGAGACGTTGTAGAACGTCAGAGACCCGGGCCAAGTTATTGGTCTCGGAGAACATGACAATCAAGGAATCCCAGAGCTCCTTGACGGTGTTGCCAGTCCGGGTGACATCTTTCACGGAGCGGTCCATGGAGTTGACCAGTAGGGCGAAGATTTTGCTGTCCGCCAGCTGCCAAGAGTCGAACTTAGGATCAGTGAGTCCAGGTGGGGGTTTCTCAAGATGAGAATGAAGCCCCATGCCGCGGAGGGACATCAAGACCGTCTTCCGCCAGACGGAAAAATTAGTGGCATCCAGCCGGTCATCGACAAGCCGGGAGGAGGCCGTGATGAGGGACGGAAGAACGGAGGACGCGTCCATGGAGGGCGGGCGCTGGACCTGTTAGCCGGGAGTCGGGCGTTGGAAGGGAAGTGGCCCGGAGATGCGGCCGGAGGGAGCAGCGACAGGGGGTCGCGCTCAGGATGGTGCGGCCGGGCAGGGGCGGCGCGGGGCCGAGAGCAGGGCTGGTCCTGGGCGCGCCGGAAGGCCGAACCGGGAGCAACGCCGGGAGAGGGCAGCGGGAAGGGAGCTGCTGGGGGGGGCGAGGGCGCGGCGCTAGGGCGAGGCCGAGGGCGAGACGCCGGGGCGGGGCGCTGAGGGCTGAGCGCGAGGGCGCCGGGAGCCGGGAGAAGCCGCCGTGAGCCGGGAGCCGCGAGAGGCCGCGGGAGCAGAGGGAGGCGCGGGGAGCAGCGGGAGGCGCCGGGAAGGAGCGCGCAGAGGAGGGTCGCGCTGGAGCAGCAGGAGGCGCCGGGAAGCCGCGCAGAGCAGAGCGGCCGAGGGCGTGCCGGCGGAGCGAGCGGGTGATGGCGTCGGGAGCAGCGGGAGGCCGCCGGCGGGGCGCGCGGGTGATGGCGTCGGGAGCAGCGGGAGGCCGCCGGGAGCAGCGGGAGGCCGTCGGGAGCAGCCGGGAGCCGGGGAGCCGGGAGTCGGGAAAAGCCGCCGGGAGGGAGGCAGGCCGGAGAGGAGAGGTGCGCCGGGAGGGAGGGCCTGCCGGGAAGGCTAGGGCAGGAATGAGAGAGGCGGGGCCGGGAGAACGCCGGGAATCCGCAAGGGAGGGAGGGTTCGGGATAAAAATCCCTCTGATACCATGTAGAGGGTGAATTCCCCTTACCTCAATGTGAGGTGGGGATCCTCTTTTATAGAGAATTAAACACTAATTACATGGTGTTAAGTCCAATGTGGGACTCAGAACAGAAATACCCCTTTAACCTTAAATGGGGTCCAACAAAAAGCAACAATGAACACGACGATTTACGTGGTTCGGGAAAAATCCCTACGTCCACGGGAGAGGCAGAATTTCACTATGATTCGGGAGCACAGAAATTACAGAGGATTTCCAACAATAAAACCCTAGCCCGAAATGGGCTACATATGAAGAAGACGGTCTACTGTTCTGAATAGTAGTCCGCGTTGCAACAGTGATCGGCGGCTCACTTTGTCAAAAGTGCTACAGTGTCTGTCGGCTGGAAGTCAAAAGCGCTACAGTACTGTTGACCCCGAAGTCCGCACCGCTACAGTACTGCTCGACCCGCGAAAGTTGCGGGCCCCAAGCATTCGGCCCAACCGGATCGGGCAACACCAATCCAACACATCGGACCTGTGGTCTGATGTGGTCTTTATTATTATCCTTATAAAATAACCTCAAGGCTTTCTTTAGAGAGGAACCTTGGGTTTCAGGCCTCCACTCTTTTACTCTAACATGGTATCAAATGAGGTTATGTAAACCCTACCCCGTATCTATTTTTTTCCCTTCTCGGCGGACACTTAAATTCCCCCCACTCGGGGGGGGGGGGGCTAGGCCCTAGGGTAGTCGGCCGCCCCCTCACGGCCTGCGCGTCGCTCCGTTTAGCGACAATCTCCTCCGAGTGCGGTCTCCCGCCCCTTCGTTGCTCCTCCAAGGCAACCTCCCTCGCTGGCGCATCCTGCGGCGTTGACTCCCTGTGCCGCAGTCGCCCTCCCCTCGCCGGCCTCTCCCGTCCACTAAACGACAGTCCCCGAAGGCCCTCCTCCCCTTCTTGCGTGCGATGACCCTGGTGCGCTCGACGTAGGTCTTCTGCCTCTCCCACCAGGCCGCGACCTCTCCTCCGGCGGACGCTCCGCCTTCGTCGCCGACCTCTCCTCCAGCGCGACGCCCGTCGGTCGACGACCCCGACCCCCGCTCTTGATCCCTCCCTTCCCGTCAGACTCCCGCGTCGGCTCCTCCCGCATTGGCGACTCCCTTGCGCCGACAACCCATCCCCGTGCTCAGCCCTCTGCGGCCCTCCAGGCACGGTTTCTTCCCAACGCCCACACCGCCTCCTCCTGCGGATCCCTCGTCCGGAGGCTCCCTCCCTACATGCGGTGGCCCCATCCTCCTACGATGCACTCCACCAGGCGATCGCCCTCTAGCGGCCTCCCCTCTCCCAGATCCGGTCAGATCCCATTCTCTGCGGGCTCCTCCGAGGTTGCCGCCTACCCGTGGGTGCGCTCGTCTCCGCCTCTCTTCGCTCTCCAGTGCGAGGCAATCTTCAGCGGGCCGCGCCTCTCGTGCGACGACTTTCCTAATCCCTAGCCCCTCGTGCAGAAGCTCCAGCTTTTCCTTCGGCTGCCCCCCCCCGCACGCCCTGTCCATCCCCTCTTGAACGGCCTCCTGCGGCTTGCTTCCGCACCTCCATCGCATCATCGATCTACAACGTGGCTCCTTTGCGGCTTCCCGACAACCGGGCTAGTGCGGATTTTTTGACGCTCCGTCGTCCGGCCCTGCCAGTGCGGCTTTCCTGGTGCTCCGTCATCCGGCCCCTCCTATGCGAATTTCTCGGCGTTCTTTCATCTGGCCCGGCTATATGGCTTTCCCAGCGTCCCGTCGACCGGCCCCGCTTGCGTGGTTCTTCTGTTGTGCCTCGACAACTTGCCGCGCCACTGAGGGGGAGCTGCAATCTTCAATCATCCATCTTTTTCATCTCAAGGGGGAGCTGCGATCATGAATGATTTCTTTTTTGTTTTGTCTTGTTTTGTAACCAAGCTGAGTATGTCCAGCTTGAGGGGGAGTGTTTGCGGCGTCTGTTGATTGTTTTGTTTTTCTTTATGTGTTCAAGCTAGGTACACCTAGCTTGAGGGGGAGTGTTGGAGTCTGCATCCCACATCCCACATCGAACTTGTGGTCTGATGTGGTCTTTTTTATTCCTTATAAAATAACCTCAAGACTCCCTTTAGAGAGGAACCTTGGGTTTCAGGTCTCCGCTCTTTTACTCTAACAAAGTGATTCTTGATCGGGTAGGACTGTAATGGGTGACACAACAGAAGAAGACACCTCACTGCTGTGGACAATCGACTCGTAGAGGAGGAAGATGCCAAACAGAGACATGATCGAACCTGACGTTGCAGCTGTTGTGGAACGCGACATGCAATAGTGGAAAGAGGTGTCTCGCACCAGATACAACAACAGGTTCTTGATTGCAGACTGCAACAGACGTGGCAAATTCCTAGTTCAACAGTGGACGAAGATGATGCAACAGATGACGTAGCAGATGACGGTTAAGCATCAATGAAAAATGAATCGGACTGGCAACACCGGCAGTAGGCGCGACAGGTGCAACAAGCGCGGTAGGCGCGACGGGCGCGATAGGCTCAACAAGCGCGACAAGTGCAGTAGACGCAATAGTTCGAAGCTTGTGCCCATGGGGAGCAGAGTAACACAACTGGAATCGGCTATGGTGGAGCTGCAAGCAAGACAACAGCGACAGGAGACTGCGTTACAGTGTTTGGAGATTCAAATGCGGGAACTGATGTCGATAATGTTGCAACTTGTTCTGAACCAGACAGAACGTCCCTGACAAGGTGAGGACAATGGCAAATCCGTTATTGAGAAGGAGAAAGTGGTCTAGTGCTGGACACTCAATGCTTCGAGGTATGCGGCTGAGTTGGACGGTAGGGAAACGCGTTCTACTGAAAAGGAGGAGACGCGTGCGTTGTCCAAACAAGTGGAGGTGCCAATTCACTCGAGTCCTAGGCACGAGGCGACTCGACTGATGGAACATGACGACCTCTCCTGTCTTGACAAAACATCAGACAAATGCGGTGCAGTTGAGGCAAGAAGAGATGGGCGAGGGTGAGTGGGCTGAACAGGGAAGGAGGCTATTGCAACAACTGCAAATTGATGTAGCTTTGGAGGGACAGCGCGAGCTGTGTTGGAAGCTATATTTGAGGCTTGAAACTGCTACTGAACAAGATGCATGGTTCCCAAGGTCTCCGCTAGAGTCTCCACCTTGGAGATGTCTTTTTGTGGAGTTGTTCCTTCCCCGTTTCTAGAAATTCATGAAGTTTTACCCACCTTGAGGACAAGGTGTTTTTTAAAGGGATGGAATTGCTAGGAGTATAGGGTGAGACCGGGAGTTGCGTGCAACTGCCCAGGGGCAGTTATGTAATTTCTCTTTTAGTTGTTTGGGAGGATTGTTAGCTGTTGGAGGGATATTAAATAAGGGATTGGCTGGGGAAGGATGGAAGGTTCATTTTTGAGTTGTGATTAGCTGAAGGTGAGCAGGGTGGTGGGTTAGGCCATCGACCTCCAAGGTGCTGCGCCTCCCGGAGGATCCTTCCCCATTTCTTCATTTTTTTCTTCTTCCATCTTTTTTTTCTTCTTTGTTCCTCTGTAATTCCTGGCTAAGCTGCTGCTAGTAATATTAGAAGTCCGCTGTTTTGTCTCCCTCCCTCTATGTTCTCTAACAGCTATAGGTAGGCGATCCATCGATACAGGTCAACGCGTGGGGGAGTCGTTCAGAGGGGTGTATGATCAGTTGACGACGACGACAAGCAGATGTGTGAGGGGCAAACATTCGGGACGTCGGACACATCTGGTTTGGACACATTTTTGGTGGCACTTTCCATTGGAGACGTGAAAGAGGAGTCTTGCACTCTTCGTTTGCCGCAGCTCAATGCGCGGGGGAGTCGTTCAGAGGGGTGTATGATCAGTTGTGAGATGCTCTCAGAGCTGTCATTTCTGTGTTTGGCGGGAGGGATCCAAGGGATTGGAACATGCAAGTGGGGATTGAATTCTGTGAGGGGTGAGGAGGGATCCAGCTTGCGCACTGAGGTGACTGGGAAATCAAGGTTGAGCAGATTACCCATAGGTTCAGTGTATAATACACGCAATAGATGCTCTGTTTTTTCGTTCTGGGCAGCAATTCTTCCTAGAACCAGCTCAAAGCTGTGGAATGCATCTCTCAGTTCGGGAATGAGTTGCACCAGAGAAAAAGCGGGCATGGAGCTCCAGTTCTGCGCGTGGCAGATGCTGGATTTGGTACAGGTAAGCAAGAAAAAGGAAAACTACTTGGAGAATGCACTGAGGATGGGAACACTTCTTGAAGATTTCTCTCGAGACCATGGCAATTGAGTGCAAGCTTATCATGGAGTTTTCGGGAAACAATGTTGGACGTGACACCTACTCTAACTGGCGTCTGGAACAATAAAAACTGCACAGTTGAGCTGGGCTGGTCAGCCCTCCGTTGCTTGTCCCCCCCTGACGAAGCTCCTAATTTGGCGGCGTACATATGGCTGATGAGAAAAGTTGAGTGCAAGCTTATCATGGAGTTTTCGGGTGGCATGCTCGACTGCTTTGAGAACATCGGATATGGGCTGTTGCCCGTTAATTTTTGGTGATGTTGGACATCACGGTTGGTTTTTTTTTCTACGCACCACTGGTTTAGAAATACAAAGCATGGGTCCACAGGGACATACTCCCACTGTAATAGCTGAAATGCTGAAGGCATGCATGTTGGAGGGCGTGGAAATTACTCCAGGACTACCAATCAGGCCTTGGACAAGGTTTTTAGTCATTCAAGTTCTGTTATGGGGTGCAGCACACCCAAAGAACACCCCAGGGGTGCCTTGAATTTTTGGTTTGCATTTGTTGGAAGAGGCAAGTGATTGGCGGGAGCAGTTAGTAAGATGACTCTGGTGGTTTGGTTGCCTGCAGTACAGAGTTTTCGGAACGGCAAGGAAGGTGACCAGCCAGGACATAGAGTGAGAGTTGGGCAGGCGAGCATTCAGCGCAGCACACGACCGGACGAACAAAGCATGGGGCCTGCAACTCCAGTTATTGCACCAGAAATTCACCATGTTTCTCACCTCGAGGACAAGGTGATTCTCAAGGGGGCAGCAGTGATGGGTACAGGGGTCGTAGGGCTGGGCGGCAGGGCTGGCGGGGTGTGGCTGTACGCAAGTGGGCAGGGGAAATTAATTGTCAGGGGCAGAATTGTAATTCACTATGGGGGTTTTGTTGGGTTGGTTGTAGCAGGTTAGAGTTGTGCTTACGGAGGGGGTGGGGGGGTGTTCAAGCAACGAGGAGTTTCAAGGATCGGCCACCAGGCTTTGGCGGGGGAATCCTGAGGGCCCCCTCGAGAGCTCTCTCTCTCTCTCTCTCTCTCTCTCTCTCTCTCTCTCTCGCTCTCTCCCTCTCTCTCCCTCGCTCGCTCGCTCTCGCTCTCTCGCTCACACACATGCTTCTTCTTCTCTCTTTTTTGTAACTGTGGTTCATTACTGTAATTCACACAAGCAGTCCTTTTTTCTGAATCGATTTGCTATTAGGTCTTTATTAGTTTATTATATCATATATGATGATATTCAGAGGAGTTTGAACATCCAAATCAATTGTTTAAACTTTAAACAATCACGAGCCAAGTGTTGCAAAGAATTGCAACTTATGAAATATTTATGAAACGTTTCATCAATGGCTGAACGTTTGAGAAACATTTGAGTTTCAAAGAGTGTTTTTGAATGACTATATAAACAGGTTCATGCCTTGTGAAATGGATGTACGTGAGACTGTGTGAGACTGTGATTCTGTTGGACCCCATTTAAGGTTAAATGGGTATTTCTGTTCTGAGTCCCACATCGGACTTAAACACCTTGTAATTAGTTTTACTTCTCTATAAAAGAGTATCCCCACCTCACATAGCGATTTTTATCCCGAACCCTCCCTCTGCGGATTCCCGGCGTCCTCCCGGCCCCGCCTCTCTCCCTGCTGCCCTAGCCATTCTTGGCAGGCCCCCCCTCTTATCCCGGCTCCTCTCCGGCCTGGCCATTCCCGGCGGCCCTCTCTCCAGCGGCGCTCCCTCCAGGCAGCCCTCCCTCCCGGCTGCCCTCCATCCTCCCGGCGGCCCTCCTGCCTGCCGCGGCTCCTGGCTCCCCTGCGTCCCGTCTCCCCGCATCGCCCCCCCGTGGCTCCCCGCGTCGCCCTCCTGCCAGGCGCGCGATCTCCACGCCGGCGCCTCGCCCCGACGCATCGCCCTCGCTGGCTTCGCCCCGGCTCCTCGCCCCGCCGCCTCGCCCCAGCGCATCCCGCCCTCGGCACCCCGCCCTCGGCACCCCACCCTCGGCACCCCACCCAGACGCCTCGCCCTCGGCGACTCGCCCCGGCGCCCCGCCCTCGGCGACTCGCCCCGGCGCCCCGCCCTCGGCGACTCGCCCCGGCGCCCCGCCCAGACGCCTCGCCCTCGGCGACTCGCCCCGGCGCCCCGCCCTCAGCGACTCGCCCCAACGCCCCGCCCTCAGCGCCCCGCCCAGGCGTCTCGCCCTCGGCCTCGCCCCGGCGCTGCGCCCTCGCGCCCCGCCCTCGGTGACTCGCCCCGGAGCCCAGCCCTCGGCGCCCCGCCCAGGCGTCTCGCCCTCGGCCTCGCCCCGGCGCCGCGCCCTCGCCCTCTCCCAGCGGCTCCCCTCCCGGCGCCCTCTCCCGGCGTTGCTCCCGGCTCTGGCTTCGTCATCTCCTCCATGAGCTCGGTTTCCCCGCATCGACTCCTGCTCATATCTGGTGTGACAATCAGGCCGCCACGAAGATTGCCTCGAATCCCGTCTTCCATGAACGGACGAAGCATATCGAGGTGGACTGTCACTTTCTCCGCCACCATCTGGAGTAGCACCATACCGGCTTCGGCCATATCCCGACGGCCGATCAGCTTGCCGATCTTTTCACCAAAGGTCTTCCAGGAGCTCGCCTTGAGTCTCTCACTACCAGGCTGGGTATTCACAGCCTCCCTGGCCCAGCTTGAGGGGGAGTCTGAGATGGTCATGTGTCTTTGTTGTCTTTGTCTCTTTGTGGGACTCTATTCAATCTGGGCATGTCCAGCTTGAGGGGGAGTGTTGGACCCCATTTAAGGTTAAATGGGTATTTCTGTTCTGAGTCCCACATCGGACTTAAACACCTTGTAATTAGTTTTACTTCTCTATAAAAGAGTATCCCCACCTCACATTGAGGTAAGGGAAATTCACCCATCTACAGATTCAATCCCCGTGTAAACTCCTTGAACCGAAGCTCTTTTCTCTTTATCCTTTAATAACAAGGTTCTAGCAAACCGTGGATGGAAGAAGAATCCTTCCCAAGCATTGGGAGATTCACTACAACCCGTGGATACCCTAGGAGGAAGGTGTCTATTGGCTGCTTCTTAGGGGTCTCTATCAAGCTTGTGTAGAAGAACTTGGACAGATCGATTTCATCAAAGAAAAGGTACGTGCTTCATTTATATTTATTCAATTCAAATGAATGGATCGATCTTGTGGAAAAACTGGTTTTGGTGGTTTGTCTCCGCTCTGTTTGGAGAAGGTTGTCTCCTCCAAAACCCTTCAGTTGGTCCAGCCACATGGCCTCCCTGCCAAATCAGTCAGGTGGGATGATTCCTTTCACCGGGCCATCTTCAGCTGGTGTTTCCTCCATCTTGGTGCTACTGTTTGCCTGCAGTTGCTGTTGTATGGGACTCCTGCTGGTCCTGTGTTTGAGTCCTGCCATTGATGCTGATTGGCCCCCCCTATTGCCGCTAAACCTGTCCCCTTTGTTATTGTTATCCCGGGCCACTATTTCTGCCGCATCCAACCCTCCATCACTGCTGCCCGGGCACTCTATAGCTGCTGTCCGGGCCCTCGCACCGGATTTTTATTGGGTCCCCAAGAAGTGCGCCGTTTCACCTGGCCTTTTGGGTCCACATGATGGGCTCTGTTTCACCCGACCTTTTGGGTTCACACGACGAACGTTGTTTCACCCGGCTTTTTGGGTGTGTAAGACAAAACTGTTTTTCCCAGCCTTTTGGATTTGCAAGATGGACGATGTTTTAGCCAGCCTTTTGGGTCCGCATGACGGACACCGTTTCTCCCGGTCTTTTGGGTCCACACGACGAGTGCTGTTTCACCCGGTCTTTTGGGTCCGTAAGATAGACGTTGTTTCATCTGGTCTTTTGGGCCTGCGCGATGGGTTCCATTTCACTCAGCCTTTTGGGTCTGCACAATGGGTGCTGTTTCACCCGACTTTTTGGGTCTGTGCTGTTTCACCTGATCTTTTGGGTCCGCAAGACAGACGCCATTTCACCCGACTGTTGGTCCGCATGGCGGGCGCCGTTTCACCTGACCATTTTTGAGGCTGCTCGTCAATTGTCGTTTCATTAGGCATGCATTGGATGTCACATATTCTTTAGCAGTAGCAACAATTATTTCTAATTGAGCTGATCATTTTTATTGCGAGAGGTAGTCCATGCGGGGGAGACCAGAGCCAAACGAGCGGGTGAGTTTTATTTTGTTTTCTTTTATCCAAGCTAGGTAAACCTAGCTTGAGGGGGGGTATTAGAGTATTTAGATATTTAAGATATTGGGTTTGACTAGGTCAATCTTATCTTTGTATTTTGAATTTCAAATCTCCCACAATCTCAGAATTGTATATTCATCTACAAATAAGACAACCTGACCTCACTTAAGAGGTATGGATTTTGAGGTCTCTCTTTCTAAAAGAGATTACATCTACTTTTGATCTTGTGAAAATTGGATTGGCATTTTCTGTGAATCCTAAAGTTGAATGTTATGGAGTGGTAAATCAAAATGAATATATTGCACATCACATAGAGAAATAACACATAGGAAAGAGGATGTTTTGAGTTAGTTTATTGACAAAATTGGCCAAACTATTCACTTACATGAATATTTCCTGTTCAAAAAAGAATTTGTGCCACAGGTTAGCATTTTGCATTAATCCTTGAATTTAAGGTTTTGCCTTGCTGTTACGTGGCTTTTGGATTGTGAATCTCATCATTGGTTCTTCTTATTGCTTTTTAATGTTGAATGGCAGGTTGCTAGCCTAAGAGGATCTATAAGCAGTTTCCAACAGCAAGCAAGCTCAACACTCAAAGTTCCATCTGTACGAGTGCCATACAGTCTTTGTCAACCTTTTTGTTTGAACGCGCATCTTTCAAGTCCAATGAAGGTCAGTCCTCAATTCCTAGAGGCTGACTAAAACCAGAAATATAAATGTGTACTTTCTCAAAGCTGGCAGTGGCCTCTGATTTTTTATGTTTGTTGTTTTGGGCAGTTGGGAGTTACCTTCAATGTTTTATATATATGCTACCTTTTACCTATGGACATTGATCTTAACACCCAAAGAAGGGTAAACAATAAATAGATTTTAAAGGCGCACAGCAAAGGAGTGGCTATTAGCATGCATCTCTGAATGCTTGATTTTTGCTTTCAATTATGAATTAATTGGATCTTTTTTCAATGAAACCCATGATCAAGGACCTGTCTTTATTTTAACTTCCAAAGATGGAAAAAGGATGCAGGAAATAAAAAACCATTTCGGATAGTTTCAGATTTTGGGTTTAATTAACTGTGGTTTTATTGACTGAGAAATTCTTATTTTATGAATTACTTTCCATTAAAAAAATCAAAGGTGTAAGTATTCATCTTTGAGTTTCCTCTTTCTCTATCATTTTCTTTTGTACATCTTGTAGAACCATGCTTCTTATCTCAATGAGAGGCGGAACCATTTATTTATATATAAAGGAAAAGGAATGAAAGACAGAACAAAACAATGTGGGACTCCAAAAAACTGGGTCCAACACTCCCCCTCAAGTTAGAACATGTATAGTTTGGTAGAAGAGTCCCACAAACAAAAAGCAAAGGGAGAAGAAATCACGGACCGAACACACCAAGCTGGGTCATGAATGCTGTGGATGCCCAGCTTGGTGCATAGAGAATCCAGTCGAGCTCCCGACAAGCTTTTGGTGAAAATGTCAGAAAGCTGATGAGCTGTTGGAATGTAGCTAAAATTGACATGTTTTTGCTCCAGGTGATGGCGAAGAAAGTGACATTCAATCTCAATATGCTTCGTGCGTTAATGAAAAACTGGATTAGAAGTAATCATTATGACCGCCTGATTATCACACGAAATATGAACAGAATTCTGTGGCGGGAAACCAATTTCATGAAGAAGTTGACGAAGCTATAGTATTTCAATAGTGACCGAGGTTATCGCATGGTATTCAGATTCAACACTGGTTCTAGAGATGATAGTTTGTTTCTTGCTTCGTTAGGAGATTAAGTTACCAGTCGAAAAAACCGCAAACCCAGAAGTAGACTTTCGGGTAGATAAACAGCCAACGTAGTCAACATTACAGAAGGTCTCAATATCCAGATGATCGTGATGTGAATACCGAAAATCACAGACAGTCTTTCATAATATATTTGACAATGTGAAAGACAACGTCCCATTGAGATTTTGTCGGATGTTCCATGAATTGACCGACCTTGCCGACAACGCAAACGATATCTGGATGGGTCATGGTAAGATAATTAAGTTTGCCCACAAGACGACGATACCTATCCAGATGAGAATATGGGTCAGTGGCAACATGGAGAGACCATTCCCCTAGTTCAAGAGGAGTGTCAATCACAGTTGCCTGAGACAAACTAGTACCCTACAAGATATCCAATGCCATGTGAGTCGCTACTATTAATAATGATATCATCAATATACACAACTAACATGATGCAACCAGAAGACGTTTTTCGATAGAAAACAGTGTATCCTTCATACTCTGAGATAGACCAAAGGTAGCGATGACGGTGCAAAATCTGCCAAACCACGCACGAGGAGACTGCTTGAGCCCATAAAGCGACCGACAAATCCGACATACATGAGAACCGGTCCCTGAGGCAAGGAAGCCAGGAGGTTGTTGCAGATATATTTCTTTTTCAAGAAAATCATGGAGAAATGCATTCTTGACATCAGGTTGATAAAGATGCCAATTATGAGCAGCTGCAAGAGATATAGATAATCGAACATAGGTCATTTTAGCAACCGGAGAGAATGTATCGAAATAATCAACGCCATATGTTTGAGCAAAGCCTTTTTCCATGAGACGGGCTTTGAGGCGATGAAAAGTACCATCTGCATTTAGACGGACTGAATAAATCCATTTGGTGCCAACAACCTGTTTACCTGCCAGAAGGGGGATTGGATCCCAGGTGTGATTGTCGTCCAAGGCCTGTAATTCACCCCGCATTGCTTGAAGCCAACCAGGGTGAGATTTAGCCTCAACAACCATACGAGAAACAAATATCGTCTCCATAGCGGAGAAATCTTTGTATGAATTTGTGTATAGAGGATTATTCTGGCAAGAGCGAGTACCTTTGTGCAATGCAATTAGCAAGATATTGGTGCCCGTAGCAGGAGCGACAAACGAAGTCGGGGAAATGGTGTCCTTGGTTTGGGCAGGGGGCATGTTCGATGAATGACGAAAGTATACAAAGCCAAAGCGAAGATCTTCAGATTGGGTCAACGGAGGCGAGGTTGGTGGATGGTGAGATGAAGACAACCATCGATGGTGGTATCAGGGTGGGGAGAGAGTGGAGAGGATAACAATGAAACGTTCTCAATAAATGAGACATCAACAAAGATGATATAATGTCCCAAGTTAGGAGAGAAACAACGATTGTCGCGCTGGGTACGAGAGTAACCCATAAAGATGCAACGAAGGGATTTTGGGGAAAATTTTGAGAGATGAGGTCGTGTGTCACGAATATAACAGACACCAAAACACGTGAAATGGAAGAGGGTGGGGATGAAGAAAGGGAAATAGAGCCGAAAACGGATTCCCCCCCTGAAGGATAAAAAAAGAAGACGATTGATAAGTGACAGTAAGAATAACATCCCTCAAGAAGGAAGTGGCACTTGCATGTGAAATAATAAGGTTCGAGCAGTTTCCAGAATATGACTATGTTTACACTCGACCACACCATTCTGTTGAGGGGGTAATGAGGCAGAATGTTTGATGGAGGACACCGTGATCTTTGAGAAACTGCTGAAGAGAAGAAGATAAATATTCTCAGCCATTGTCTGAGCGGATACATTTAATAGGCTTGGAGAATTGAATGTGAATTTCATGGTAAAAAGTTTTGAAAATATCACACACCTCTGAACCATCACAAAGGAGATATAGCCATGTCATCTGAGAGAAGTTATCAATAAAATATACATAATAATGGTACATTAACTGACTGAGGGCCTTGCAGGGACCCCGTACATCATAATGAACTAAGTCGAAAGGGTTAGCCGCATGCGTCACAAAACGAGGAACATAAGTCACCCGATGATATTTTTGCAAACTTACATGGAAGGAAATGTGTGAACTGAAATGGGGGCAAAACTTATGTAAGACTGAAGCCGGTGGATGACCATGGAGAAATTGTAGGTCGAGGGCACGAGCAGAGGTGGATGAGCAAGGGATGAGTATTGAATATGTACACCCCATCACCAAGACGACCTCTACCAAGCTCCCGATTCGTCGTCCGCTCTTAAAAAACAACACCAAAAGATGTAAAAATAGCAACACAATTTAAGTCCTTTGTGAGTTTACTGATGGAGAGAAGATTAAAAGGACTGCGAGGAATATGAGTCACTAAAGCCAGGCGAATAGGAGCCAATGAGCATGTGCCAAATCCTGCAATAGGGATTGTAGATCAATCAACTACAGTAATTGTTGCGGCACCAATATACGGATGATAGGAAGTAAACATACCTGAATCACCTGTGAGGTGATCAGAAGCACCAAAATCAAACATCCAAGCTGTCGGTCGACGAGATACACAGGCAACAGGACCACCAGTGTGAGCAATAGAGGTTGAAGGGGAGGCAGGTAGCAAAGCAACCCGATGAGAGTGTATAAGCGCAATATCAACCATAAAGAGTTTCAGGTTGTGATAGATATTGTATGACGACGAAGATGCCTCCATGTTTGGAGGGTGATGGGGAAGAGGCTACATGAAACCATTCGACAGTAATAGTCGGGTCAGTAGCATCAAGGTGTGCGGGAACAACACGCAGCCAGACACAAATCACGTGTATTTGTGTCTGGCAGATACACCCGGAAGAGTGCAGTGAGACAACAACAGGGGCAAAGCGAGGAATCCAGCAGGAATAGACGAAGATGGAAAATCTGGGCTCAGTAGGAAAGGCAGGGGTGTGCCAATGGTAGGAGGAAATCGTGAGCGCGGTCTGATGACGGCGTGATGCCAGAGAGAGACGCCATAGGTGAACAGGGGCGTTGGGAGGCCGGGACATGGAGCGCTATATGCGTTCAACGGGAGGCCGAGGTTGAGGTGCGCCTAGAGGAGCCGCTTGGTGATGCGTTCTGGCTGGATGCGTAGGCCAAGAACTGACAGATCACGCCTCAGGCCGTCCGGATCTCGAACCAAGATCGAGGAATGATGGCGACATTAGGAGGTGCGAAGGCGGAGGCACAGTCGCCAGAGAAACCACGTGAGTGGTGGTGCACGCCTGGGAGAAACGTGCGCTCAGGGAGGAACGCGACTAGGGCTGTGGCATTGAGGAGAGGGCGGCGGGATGTGGTAGGGCTGGTGCAAGGGGTTTGTCACGACGACAGCGGGATCCCGATGGACAATAGTTGGCGGATGGGCTGGCGTTGACGGTGAGGCGGGTCGTCACGACGACAACGGGACCCAATGGACAGTGAGGCAGGTGCGGCAACGGGTTGTGCGGGCCTGGCGGTGGGACGCGGCAGGGAGGTGCGAAGGGCGGAGGGCGGAGGGAGGGAGCAGAGGCGCAGGGGGGCCGTCGCGTAGGGTGGGGCGACGCGCAAGGCGACGTTGGGGTAGGGGGCGTCGCACAAGCTGTATCGGGGCGCAGGTGGGGTTCAAGAGAAAAAAAATTGGGACGGATAAGAAAAAACATGCGTAGGGAAGGATTGGGTTACATCTCCTCTGATATCATGTAGAACCATACTCCTTACCTCAATGAGAGGCGAAACCCTTTATTTATTGATAGCGGGAAAGGATTACAAGACATAATAAACCAATCTGAGACTCCAAAATACACATAACTGGGTCCAACACATCTTTTTTCGTTTCTCTTTTTGTTTCTTGTTTTCTTTAACAGTCTCTGTTTTTTATAAGTAAATATTGATTTTTTTAATGATAATAAAACGTCACTTTCATTTAATAAAATATTTGCTGATTGCTCCAGTATTCTCTGAGAGGCAACAAGATTGCCAGACATGATCAAAACATTGAACATACAAGCGCTACTAAGTTCTCTGCACCATTTTATTGAATGCTTCTCTTTTGCTTTTGTGAACCCCGTTGTTTCTCTCCATATAGAGGGAATATCATATGATTCTGGATTATCCTGCTTTCTGTACTCGAGCACCGCCTATTCATTCCCTTCAATGCCACACTTGCATACGATAGATCATGTAGACTTCTATTCTAAATATCAAATGATTGATGTGAATCTGCATCCAAAGGAAAAATTTATATTTGTTTTTAACTCATTTCCATTAAAAAACATATTTCTTCTCTTGATAAGGGTGTTTGTCTCTAGTAGCAGGGCTTGCTTTAGCTGCAAGTTATAGAATAATGAAGTATTTAAGAGAAAACGAGGTGTCCCAAATGATGGATGCGCATGGGACCGGCCTCTTCATCTTTTAGCTAGTTATGTTACGTTACATATATGCAACAAGAAAATGGTACAAAAAACTCTGGATATATTATTCTGTATTCATCCATAGGCTATGTAGCAGCAAAGCTGTATTCAACAATAGGAATCTTAGAATCAAAGTATGGAGGAATTCCAGGGAGAGAGCACCTCCCGATGTTTATGAAAAATGTTGGGAAATGAAGTGTCACTAATTAGCGAAGTTTAAAAAAGTTACTAACTTATCATTTACCAACATTTTCAGAAATATTGGAAAATGCATTTTATTTGCCTATGATTTTATAAATGTGGGTAAATTTATACTTTTTAGAATTTTTTAATACCCGGCGACGCCACCCCCGCCTGGCGACCCCTTCCCCGCTCGTGTGCTGCCTCGTGGCTCTGCCTCCCCATTCCCCACTCAGAGACCCCCCCTCTTCCCCTTCCCTGCTCGCCGCACTGCTTTATTTGCTTATGATTTTATAAATGTGGGTAAATTTATACTTTTTAGAATTTTTTTAATACCCGGCGACACCATTCCCCGCCTGGCAACCCCTTCCCCCCCCCCCCTCCCACTCGCGTGCTGCCTAGTGGCGTTGCCTCCCCATTCCTCACTCAGAGACCCCCGTCTCCCCCTTTAGCTGCAAGTTAGAGAATAATGAAGTATTCAAGAGAAAGCGAGGTGTCCCAAATGATGGATGCGCATGGGACCCATGGCCTCTTCATCTTTTAGCTAGTTATGTTACGTTACATATATGCAACAAGAAAATGGTACAAAAAACTCTGGATATATTATTCTGTATTCATCCATAGGCTTTGTAGCGGCAAAGTTGTATTCAACAATAGGAATCTTAGAATCAAAGTATGGAGGAATTCCAGGGAGAGAGCACCTCCCTTGAGCAGCAATCTTGCTGTGGGAAGAAGTTTCCAGAGAGTCCCCACCTCCCGAGTTCTTCTTCCAAACAGAGCTTCTTTTCCGGATATTCTTCATGATCAATTTCCCAGTCAAGCCAACAGATTTATAACTGCTGGACCTGCCCCCCCCCCCCCCCCCCAACAGACTTGCCACGCCAAGTCATCCTAACTGAACAATTGAGGTGCATCGAACAATAAGAGCTTCACACCCTATCCTTCATCCTAATTATGTTTAATAGGGGGTCTAGCAGCCTGACCGAATCAGCGATCCCTTTGCTGACCATACTCCCCTCCTCTACAACCACCTTGTCCCCAGAATATTCTGCCAGCAACCCTTTCCACTTAATGAGCCACAGGCGGCGTGTCTGATCTTTAATTTTTTTGCTAAGATCTCCTCAGGTTCAACCCATTTATTAAAACTACTGTCTCATATTCCTGGTAGTTCTTCCTGCATTGGACGATTCCCAACTGAAGTTGTGAAACATGGAATACAGGATGTATTCGGGTAGTTTCCGGCAAGAAAAGTTTGCAAGATGTAACCCCCAATCTGTTTAATATTTTAAAAGGTCCATAATATCTAGCTGCCAATTTGGGACACAATTTCTTGGATTTCAAAGTTTGAACATTGGACCCTATCTTTACAAACACATATTCACCCACTACATAATTTTCATCTCTCCTATGCTTGTTGGAAAACTTAGTTTACTTCTGTTGAGCTCTTTGTAAATTAATCTTTAGCTGAACTGCTACCACATCTCTTTCCACAAGTGCATTCGCAATAAATTCGACTTGAGTTTCTCCTTTAATATATTGTAGAATTGTTGGTGGCTTCCTTCCAACATTTTAA
Organism: Viscum album; assembly: GCA_963277665.1. Taxonomy (NCBI): domain Eukaryota; kingdom Viridiplantae; phylum Streptophyta; class Magnoliopsida; order Santalales; family Viscaceae; genus Viscum; species Viscum album. The sequence goes on along the minus strand of OY728162.1, from coordinate 640,246,445 downwards.
ACGAGAGATGACTACATGAGGTATGACTTTAATGGGAGATGTTTTATTTGTGTTAATCATAGACATATGGCTAGAAACTGTAGCAAGGAGCTAAAGGTGTCATAAGGAATTCCTCCGTTCCTATGACAAAGGGGAAAAAAGCTTGCATTGAAAAAAAAATCTGTTATACTGGAAAACAGATTTACCGCTTTGGAGGAAAATAATGTTCGAGCTCAATTATGGGTGCACCAAGCACCAATAATGGCTTACTCACAGCAGCCCTCTTTGAAAAAACGAAGACAAATTTGGAGGAAGAAGGAAGCTGTGAGAAAGATGGACGCAGATTTGAAGAGAGGTCCACCACGGGTGAAGAAGTCCGAGGTGACTCTCATGGCCATTAAAGAGGACAGACACGAAGCATGCCTAAACGGTTTCACAAATTATACCACAAGGCAAGTGGTGATGGTTGGTGGAAGCGCCCTCCTATGGTGGAAGAAACATGATGAAGGATGCAGTGAGCTTGCATCAAAAGAAGAAACATGTACAAGTGAGACGTGTCTCACAATGGTGGTAAAACCCAAACCAAGAAAGGAGGAGACCAAAGCAAACATCCATAATGAAGTTTGTAAAAGTGGTATCACTCAAAGGAGAACACTACAAAGGCTTGGAAGCAAGTTGGAAGCAAATGATTGATTCACAAAGACTAATCACATTCCTCAGCTTAAGGGTGCCCATGAAGTACCCCTCCCCATGTGTTTAAATGTTTTTAACTGTTGTTTGAAGTGATGAAAATTTAAGGTGGAGATATGATCCATGGGGTATGATTGTGCTGAAAGGAGATAAGTGCAACAAGTGGGGTCAGAGTTATTGCAGTTCTTAATTGGCATCAGGCCTAAACAAAATGTTCAAATGGCATCAAGGTCCTATTTGAACCAACAAGTGGTGTCGAACAACCAGTTTGGATTTCAAAGCTGAATCTGGAATTGCATGCTGTGATGAAGAAATTTAAATAATGTAGAGCCTGATCTGAAATTAAAGTGGTGTCAAAGCCTTATCTGAAATATCCAGTGTTATTATTAGGTGTGAGAGAGAGAGACACAATGAATTCTATTGATAGAATCAACAGTATCGTACTGGAATTACAGAAGAACAGGGATGAGAAGAAGAATGTAGGAAGAAGAAGACTCCTCCAAGGCCGCAACCCCTATTCTGCAAAATCCCAGCAAATAACATCCGTCCCCTTCCCCAAGCATCCCCCTCCCTATTTATTACTGCCACCAACCCCCAACAACCTTAACTAATATCTATCAAATTACATCACTACCCTTGACATTTTATTATTTAGCACCCCCAATCATTCATTAACTACCCCCCAACTGCCCTTTTGCACAACAGCAGAACCCATGTCCCTATCAATTCCGCTTGCCAGAAAAACACCTTGTGCTCAAGGTGGAAAATCTGGATGAACTGCCGGGGCTGTTAGAGGAATAGCCTAAAGGCAGAGAATAGCACAAACCCATGGTGGTGGGTTTGGTGGTGGTCTCAATACTACCGTGCTCTCAATACCCAACGCAACATCCCCCTTAAGCAGCGGTTTGTAGCTCCCATTGGCTGCCTTTTGAGTTTGTTTTTCGAAGCTCTCCTCCTTAGCATCAGCAACCCCCCGTCTTTAGCTCCTCATTAAGCTTGATTGAAACCATAGCCACTAGCCCTTTAGGCCGTTCTGGAAATTGCACCGACATTTCATTGAATGCCTCTGCTAGAACCAGCAGCCCAAGTGGTGACTTGCACAATTGCTTCAGACTGGTCCCTTCAAGCTCAGATTGCGTAATTTCTGCTCGCACCTCTCTTCCTTTGCCATTTCTCGGACTCACCTCCTTCGCAGACACAGGTAGTGATGAACCGGGGAAAATATGACCTTCGGTATACTCTACCTGTGCAGCTGGCAGAACTCTCTCCCTCACGGCTTGTAACAAGTGACAAAAATTTCCTTGTTTTGAAAATCCATCAGATGCATGCGTCTGAGAGGAGGTAGCAAATGTTGCGAGGTTCATTGGAGGCGGGCAAGGTATGTTCACAACCATAAGTCTCGAAAGAACAAGTGGAGAGTGTCAATCAGAAAGTTCAGTTGACCCGTGCATTTGTGCTTGCTTGGACCGTGGCATCTCATGCAGATTCCCTTCCACCGTGCGTTGCTTCTCCATCTGGTTCGGTGCAAGAGCAAGGTGTTGCTGGTGCTCGTTCTCTTGCGGCCTTACTTCAACTAGAGAAATTTCTACCAATTCGTCGTGAGGGATGTCCTCCTCCACTGGTCGAACTCGGTATGAGAATCATTGCAGCACTTTCATCATCACCGCGTTTTCCTGCTGCATTCGTTCGAGTACAACAATCATAGATTCCAACCAACCCACTGGCGTCACTATCCATAATAGTCACCAATGACCGAGAATGATTTTCCTCTGGTATAGGTATTGTGTCTGCTATGCCCCTTCGAACGTGTCTTCGTTTGACGCTTTCTCCCTCTGCGAGTTGTCCTTCTTTGTTGCCAATCAAGTTTTTCCACAACGAGTGGCGTTTTTTTTTTGCCTACCGCTGCGAGTCAACTACCACTACGCGAGGCGTTTTCTTTTGCTGTGATTTGTCTCCTGCTGCGTCGTCCGCTTCAGTCCTCCGACCAAGGTGACAAGAATAACAGAAAGCACCAGCCGATCAAGGTCCCGCCGTCCGCTTCAACTGCGTTTGAAGCAAATCCTCCGTTCAAGATCCCCCGTCTTCAACAATCTCTCTCTCTAACTTGTATGCCTCCAAATCTTCCTCTTCAACATCATTCATCTCATCAACAACTCGTACATGTTTTGTACCATGGAATTTGAAAGAAGTGGAAGTTGCTAAGTTTGATTTCAATCTGATAGCATATTTAAGGCTCTACAACCCCAGCGGTAACAACATACACACCCCATGTTAAACCTTCATCACCCTCATCATTAAATACAATGTCGTTATCAGCATCCTCATTCTCTTCAACCTTCCCAATAAGCTATTCATTGCTATCATCAATGTCTTTGAGTGTAATGGGATCAATGGTGTCGCAGATTTGAAATCGACGCTTCAATGCACAAATATATTTGATGTAGACCAAATCATTTAGTTTCTGTTGAGACAACCTATTCCTCCTTTTTCCATGAAGCTGTAATATAATTCAATTGTAAATGTTATAAAGTTTATAATAATAAATAAAATGCATTTAGAAATGAAACTTACATGCTCAAATAATACGCTTCAGTTTCTCTCACATCCTGATGCGCTGCATGTGAGATTAAGAACCTTCAAAGTAATTTTTTGCAAATTTGGGGTTGGAGATCTAAACATAGACCACCATTCAGCAAGAGCCTTCTTGTTTCGAAGTCTAATTGCCAAAGAATTTGCAAATAAATCCTCAACCTTCTTGTACAAAGTAATTTCATCCATGATTTTTTCTTGAATCTCAAGGCTTGGAACCAACCTTCGAATGGATTTAATTAATCCATCTTGCACTTCAAATTTCAATTGGATATTCGGATTCAAATAACACAACTCGGAATTCAAGAAATACCCTGAAACATGCAAAGGTCGATGAAGCTGAATCTCTCACCTACGACCAATAATAGTAAAAATTTCATTGTACTTCTCTTCCTTCATCGAAAAAACCCCCATGATTGCCTCTTTAGCCCTATATGGATTCATAAATGTATCCCATCGGTGTCTTTTTCTCTCCATCAACCAATATAAGTACTTTTACAAGTGGATTGATCACTTTAAGGCAATACAAAATAAAAGTCCAAAACGATGACATCAATATGATTTTAGAAACTTGCTTTGCCTCGCACCTCTTTGGCCCACTTATTCGATGTGAACATTTTTCTCAAATTCTTCTGCTTATGAATACTTGCCATTGTGAGGAAAGCGGTAACAAATCTCATTATTGTGGGTCGAAGCAATTCTTTCTTCCTTGTGAATTCCCTCATCATATTCAACATCCCCAGACGTGTATATATGAAAGAGGTCGAAGAAGCTGCTTGTTTCAACTTGAACAACATTTTTCAGATCAATTCTTTCCACAAATTTGCTTAGCAATTCAAATATTTTCTCATCATTTTTGCAAAATAATGAAGCATTGATTGTGTTAAACCCTATTTTTATTATTCTGGGTATTTCTGAGTCCCACATCGGAATACTCCTTTATGTATTCCGTTTTTTCAATCTATAAAAGAAGGCCTCCGCCTCACTTTGAGGTAAGGAGATTTCCTCTTCTACATGATATCAAAGGGGGTTTTCTAAACCCGAGCCCTCAGGTCTTTTTTTCTTGTTCCTATTCGGCCGAGACTCATTTTTTTCCTCCCGACGATGCCCCTCCCTCTAGCAGCGTCGCTATCCCCGTAGCCGACCTCTCCTGCGACTTCCCAGCCCCGCTCTCTCCTACGACGCCCCTCCTCGACGGAGACCCTCCCTCCAGCGTCGCCTCCCTCCAGGGGACCTCCCGCTGCAGTTCTCTCCTATCGCGGCCCCGCCCCTCTTGCAACTTCCCGGCCCGCCCTCTCTTTCGGCGATTCCTGCAGCAGCTCTGCCTCGCCCTCCATGCGGCCAACCGGCACGAAACCGGCCCGTTTCATCCCGGCGATTCCCGACCCGCCCTTTCCCGGCGGAACCCGGCCCGTCCTCACGCGGCGCATCTAGGCCTCGGATGCTGACCGCCGGCCTCACCCTTCCGCAGCCACCTCCCGCCTCTCCGCTTATATCACGTTTCCCAGCACCGCCCTACAACGGCTTCCTGGATCACTCGACCCTGCTTCCGAAGCGGCACCAGGCACCCGCCTCCTTCCGGCCCCGAGTCCATCAGCGGCTACACAGGCGCCACACCCCTTGCATTTCCTTTCCCCGCAACTTTCCGGCTACGCCCGACCCCACATCCCTGCGGCTTCCTGGCGACGTACCGGCACCCGCCTCTTTCACGATCATCCCTTCGCGCTTCCCAGTGGCTTCCCGACTTTCATCAGCCCCGCCTCCCTATGCAGTCTGGCTCTGCCCCTCCCTGCGGATTCCTCCAGGACGCCTGACCCTCCCTTCCCGATGGCATCCCGACGTCCTCCCGACTCCTTCTGCGCGAGACACTCACCCAACGCGGAACTCTCCCGCCTGGTCACCTCCGGCCCAACCCTCGGCGGCGACTCTTGGCCCGACATCCAGTCGCGATCTCCCGCTCCCCGCAGGTTCTCCCGCTCGCCGAACGACCCATCTCTCCCGATGTCTCCAGGTCGCTACAACCTCCCGCAATCCGGTCGGGCTCCCGGAAGATTCTTGGCCACTGTCTCCGATGCGGTCTCCCAGCCTGCGCCCTCCTCAGCGGTCTCTCGGGGAGCCTCCCACGGTTTCCCGGTCCCCGCCTGAGCAACCGTCTTCTTCTCCGGCCACCACTGCTCAGACTGATGGCATTAACGCCTGTCTATCTCATCGATCGCCAGCCTGGATGCTCGACTCCGGTGCGTCCGAACATCTCACAGGAGATTCTGGTATGTTCACTACCTACCATCCGTTGACTACTGCTTCTACAATCACTATTGCCAATGGATCAACAATCCCCATTGCGGGATTTGGCACATGCCTGTTGACCCCGTCTATTAGTCTGTCTTCAGTCGCTCATGTTCCTCACAACCCGTTCAATCTTCTCTCCATCAGCAAACTCACCAAAGAATTAAATTGTGCTGCTATTTTTACGTCCTCTGGTGTTGTTTTTTAGGAGCGATCGACGAATCGGGAACTTGATCGAGGTCATCTTAGGGTCGGGGTGTACATCCTCGATATCCCACCACCTCTTGCTTGCTCATCCACCTCAGCCCGTGCCCTTGACTTTCATTCTCGTCTTGGTCATTCGTCGACTTCCGTCCTACAAAAGCTTTGCCCCCAATTGAGTCACAACCTTTCCTTTCATTGGGAACCCTGCCTGTTTGCAAAACATCATCGGGTTCCTCGATTGGACCCGCGTGCAGCGACTCCTTTCGACCTTGTTCGTTCCGATGTATGGGGTCCTTGCAGGGTTCCTAGCCAGACCAGATACAATTATTATATATCCTTTATCGATGACTACTCCCGCATAACCTGGCTCTATCTGCTTCATGATCGGTCTGAAGTGTTTTCTACCTTGAAGACCTTCTATAATGAGATTCATACTCAATTTTCAACCTCCCTGAAATGTCTCCGCTCCGACACTGGATGAAAATATTTATCAACCCTCTTTCAGCAGTTTCTCAAGGATAAATGCATTATTCACCAAACATCTTGCCCCGATACACCTCAGCAGAATGGAGTGGCCGAGCGGAAATATCGCTATATTCTGGAGACTGCCCGTGCCCTCCTATTTCACATGAAGGTGCCTCTCAATTTTTGGAGCGATGCCATCCTATCTGCTACCTTACCTTCTTAACTGCCTCCCTTCTTCTATCCTTCAGGGGGAGACTCTTTTTCGGACTCTGTACTCCTCTTTCCCTCCTCACTCACTTTCACTACGTGTATTTGGATGTCTCTGTTATGTTCGTGACACTTGTCCCGGTCTCTCCAAACTCTCTCCTAAATCCCTCCGCTGCATATTCCTCGACTATTCCCGCACTCAGCGTGGATATCGATGCTTCTCTCCGGACCTACGACGGTATATCATTTCGGCTGACGTATCGTTTGTTGAGAGCTCTTCGTTTTCACTTCCCTCTCTCTATCCAGACACTGACATTGATAATTATCTTCCTCTCATCATCCACCCTCCACTGGTGTCTTCCCCTGCTGGTCACCATTTTGGTACGGTCTAGTCTTGTCGCCCATCAACTGTACCCCCGTCCAGTCCGATGACACCATTGTCCCCGCTTCGTCCGATGCTCCTGTCCCGACACACGACGACTTGCCCATTGCACTTCGGAAAGGTACTCGTTCTTGTCGGACTACTCCTCTATTTACATCTTCATACAGAGGTTTGTCAGCTCTGGAGACGATATCCATTCCGCGCACAGTTGGCGAGGCCAAATCTCACCCAGGGTGGCTCCAAGCGATGCAGGATGAATTGCAGGCTTTGGAAGACAACCATATTGGGATCTGGTCCCCCTTCTGGCAGACAAACAGGTGGTTGACAACAAATGGATTTATACAGTCCGCCTTAATGCTGATGACACTCTCCATCGTCTCAAAGCCCGCCTTGTGGCAAAGGGTTTTGCTCAGACATATGGTATTGACTATTTTCATACATTCTCTCCAGTTGCCAAGATGGCTTCCGTTTGATTATCCATCTCTCTGGCCGCTCATTATCATTGACCATTTCATCAACCGGATGTCAAGAATGCCTTCCTCCATGGATTTCTTGAGGAATAGGTTTATATGCAGCAGCTCCCCGACTTTTGTGCCTCCGGGGCCGACTCCCAAGTTTGTCGACTTCGCCGATCTCTATATGGTCTCAAGCAATCTCCTCGTGCTTGGTTTGACTGATTCAGCACCGTCGTCACCGACTTTGGGCTCTCTCGCAGTATGAAGGACCACACCATGTTCTACAGGACGACGTCCACTGGCAGCATCCTCTTGGTAGTGTATGTGGATGATATCATCATCACTGGGAGTGACTCCACTGGAATCGCCAACCTCAAGGAGCATCTTCACCGTCACTTCCACACCAAAGATCTCGGCCCTCTCACATACTTCCTTGGCATCGAGGTTTCCTGTACTCCGGACACCATCTTTCTCTGCCAACAGAAATATGCATTGGATATTCTGTAGGATGCTGGACTAACACAAACCACTGCCGTTGATACTCCTCTTGAGCCTGGGGAACAATCTCTCTATGACTCATCGGAACCGTATTCACATCCAGAGCGGTATCGTCGACTGATGGACAAACTCAATTATCTCACCATGACTCGTCCAGACATTGCCTGCGCTGTTGGCAAAGTGAGGCAATTCATGGAGCATCTGACCACCTCTCAGTGGGATGGTGTCGTCCGTATCGCAAAATATATCAAGCGATACCCTGCCCGTGGTCTTCGCTACTCTCACTACGCCCATCTAAATGTTGAGGCCTTCTTGTTGGATTGGTGTAGCCCGATCCGGTTGGGCCAAATGCTTGTAGCAGTGCGGACTTCGGAGTCAACTATACTGTTGCACTTTTGACTTCCAGCCGACAGCCACTGTAGCACTTTTGACAAAGGCGGCCGCCTTTCACTGTAGCGACATGGACTTCCTGTTCGGAATAGTGGATCGTCTTCTTCATATGTAGCCCATTTGGGGCTAGGGTTTCCAACTGAAAAAAAACTCTGTAATTTGTGCTCCTGATTATAGTGAGAATTCTGCCTCTCCGTGGACGTAGGGATTATTCCCGAACCACGTAAATCGTTTGTGTCCTTGTTTTTTTCTCTTTTCCCTTTTACTCTTCTGTGTTTTGCCGTTTCTGTCGCTGCAACTCCCAGCGTTTCCGCAACACTTCTGTGATGGTGACTATGTTGGTTGTCTTGCTACCCGAAAATCTACTTATGGGTTTGATGTGTTCTTGGCAGACAACCTTATCTCCTAGCGCAGCAATAAACAGACTGTCGTCTCCCGATTCAGTGCGGAGTCTGAGTACTGTGCCATGGCCACCGTCACTACGGAGATCCTTTGGCTTCGACATTTCCTCCAGGAGCTTGACTTTCCTCCATAGACATCTGCTCACATCTGGTGTGACAATCAGCTAGCCACCAAGATTCCTTTGAATCCCGTCTTCCATGAACGCACGAAGCATATTGAGCAGGACTGCCACTTTCTTTGCCACCACCTGGAGCACAATCATATTAGTTTTAGCGGACCAACTTGCCGACATCTTTACCAAAGACCTCCCAGGGGCTCGCTTGGGCTCGCTCAGTTCCAAGCTGGGCATCCACAACATCTGCGACCCAGCTTGAGGGGGAGTATGTCTGGTCTTGTCTGATGTCATCTTTCTTTTTTTGTGGGACTCGTGGTCCAAGCTAGTCATGTCCAGTTTGAGGGGGAGTGTTAAACCCTATTTTTATTATTCTGGGTATTTCCGAGTCTCACATCGAAATACTCCTTTATGTATTCCGTTTTCTTAATCTATAAAAGAAGGCCTCCGTCTCAGCTTGAGATAAGAAGATTTCCTCTTCTACAGATTGGATCAACATAATCCCTTTGCGACAATTCACAAAGAAATTGATCAATATCCTTTGTCTTTTGTTCGTCCAACCGTCGGACATAACGGTGCAACCATTTTTTGCCAAATCTCATGTTTTCCCATCATTGTCTTTGTGTGCCTCATTTCTTTATTTAGTAAGCGAAGTCTCACCTCGTGATGGCTTGGTGGCTTCATTCTTGGACCAAATTGCTCAATTTTTTCAGTCATGGAATGAAAGCTGTTGGACCCCATTTAAGTTTAAATGGGTATTTCTGAGTCCCACATCGGACTTACCCTCGTAATTTGATTTACTCTTCTATAAAAGAATATCCTCACCTCACATTGAGTTAAGGGGAATTCACCATTTACATGGTATCAGAGGGATCTTAAACCCGACCCTCCCTCCCAGCGGATTCCCGGTTCTGTCCAGCCCCGCCTCTCTCTTCCCCCCTCTGGCTCTGCCCTAATCTCCCGGTGGCCCTCTCTCCCGGCGGTCCTCCCTCCCGGCGGCTCTCCCTCCCGGCGCCCCTCCCTCCCGGCGCCCCTCCCTCCAGGCAGCGCTCCCTCCAGGCGGCGCTCCCTCCCGGCGGCTCTCCCTCCCGGCGACCCTCCCTCCAGGCGGCGCTCCCTCCCGGCGACTCTCCCTCCAGGCGGCTCTCCCTCCCGGCGGCTCTCCCTACCGGCGTGGCTCCCCTCGCCCAGCGGCGCCTCGCCCTCGGCCTCGCCTCGACGGATCGCCCTCGGCCTCGCCCCGGCGGATCGTCCTCGCCCTCGCCCTCCACCCAGCGGCGCCCCTCCCGGCCAGCCCCGCCGTGCGCGCGCCTCCTGCGCGGATCGCCTTTCCGCCGTGCGCACGCCTCCAGCGCGGATCCCCACCTCCGCCAGAAGCCCGACTCACTGGTGCTCCCCTCTCCCCGCCGCAGCCCGCGCCCTAGCCCCAGCGGCGGCTGCGCCCACGCGACGCCCCTGCCCCAGCCGCACCCTTCTGAGCGCGACCCCCTGTCGTTGCTCCCTCCAGCGACTTCTCCGGGCCGCCTCCATTCCACCGCGCGCCTCCCGGCCACCAGGTCCAGCGCCCGCCCTCCATGGACGCTTCCTCCGTCCTGCCGTCCCTGATCACGGCCTCCTCCCGGCTTGTTGATGACCGGCTGGATGCAACAAACTTCTCCGTCTGGCGGAAGACGGTCTTGATGTCCCTCCACGACATGGGGCTTCATTCTCATCTTGAGAAACCCCCACCCGCAATCACTGACACCAAATTCGATGCTTGGCAACTGGCGGACAGCAAAATCTTCGCATTACTGGTAAACTCCATGGACCGGTCCGTGAAGGATGTCACCAGGACTGCCAACACGGTAAAAGAGCTATGAGATTCCTTGATTGTCATGTTCTCCGAGACCAATAACTTGGCTCGGGTCTCAGACGTTCTACAGCGTCTCTCCCACCTCCGCCAGCAGGATCGGACCTTCCCCAACTACTTCATGGAATGGAAGGGTCTCCGTGACGAACTGCAGGAACTTTGGCCTATTCCTCAGACTCCGGCGGAAGCGCAGACTCAACGTGACCAGCTCTGCCTCTTCAATCTCCTGAATGGCCTCGCACCGGACTACGCCACGACGGCCACTGAGATGCTAGCCAGCCCATCTACGCTGGATATCCTGCAGGTCTATCATCACCTGCAGAAGGCTCATCGGGCCCTTGCACCACCCGTCCCCATCCCTGATCACACTGCGCTCCTAGGCGGTGGCGGTGGCCGCTCTTCCGACCCTCGAGGACGCGGCCGTGGAGACGGCCGACCTCGCCCCCTCTGCCAGCTGCGGCAAGCTCGACCATCTGATAGACCGCTGCTGGGTCCTTCATGGTCGTCCTGATTCGCACCCCCGACAGAGCCAGACTGCGATCCGCCATGCGTCATCACCTGCTGCTGCTCTTCCCTCATCGTTGGATCTTTCCATGGCTGAGCTCCAGCTGATTCACGATTACCGGACCACCTCCATGCCGGGCTCTTCATCAGCTTCTCTTGCCCATTCCGGGGGTCCCACTGCTCTTGTCAGTCATCGTTCCCCTGCATGGATGCTTGACTCAGGTGCGTCCGACCACCTCACCGGAGATGCAGGTATACTCTCCAACTACCGTCCCTATAGTGGATCCTCAGCCATCACTGTTGTTGATGACTCCACTCTCCCCATAGCCGGCTTTGGCACCTGTTCCCTCACCTCCTCCCTTCACCTATCCTCGGTGGCTCATGTTCCCCGCAGTCCATTTCACCTAATTTCTATCAGCAAGCTGACCAAGGATCTCAACTGTAATGCTATATTTACCTCGTCTTCTGTTTTGTTTCAGGAGCGGACGACGAACTGGGAACTTGGTAGAGGCCAGCTTCGGGATGGGGTGTACATGTTCGATGGCCCGACTTCCATCGCCTGCGCGTCTGTCCATGCTCATGCCGTTGACCTCCATTCTCGGTTGGGCCACCCCTCCGCCTCCGCTCTTCATCAACTCTATCCCGATATTAGTCCCCGTTTATCTTTTCCTTGTGAGTCGTGTCGTTTTGCGAAACACCATCGCACATCATATTCTCCTCGAGTTGACACCCGGGCCGCCAAGCCCTTTGATTTGGTTCATTCCGATGTATGGGGTCCCTGTGCCACCTCGAGTCAATCTGGGTATAAATATTACATTTCTTTCATTGATGATTATTCCCGTATGACATGGCTTTACCTTCTTTGAGGTCGGACAGAGGTTCTCCCCACCTTTCAGACCTTTTTCAATGAAATACAGACACAGTTTTCTATCCCTGTGAAATGTCTCCGATCTGACAATGGGCGGGAATACTTATCCACTCACTTTCAGCAGTTTTTGCGGGCCCATGACATCATCCATCAGACCTCCTGTCCTGATACCCCTCAGCAAAATGGGGTGGCCGAGCGGAAACACCGGCATATTCTGGAAACCGCTCGTGCCCTTCCACCGCCAGGTTCCTCTTCTCTTCTAGGGGGATGCCATCCTCACTGCTACTTACCTTCTCAATCGTCTTCCCTCCTCCATCCTTCAGGGGGAGACTCCTTTTCATACCCTTTTCCCCTCTATTCCTCCTCACTCTCTTCCACTCCGCGTCTTCGGATGTCTCTGCTATGTCCGGGACACTCGCCCCAATCTCTCTAAACTATCTCCAAAATCCCTTCGATGTATTTTTCTCGGATATTCCCGCACTCAGCGCGGGTACCGATGCTTCTCTCCAGACCTATGCCGGTATATCACCGCTGTCGACGTATCGTTTGTCGAGAGCTCTCCTTTCACTCCACCCTCTCCTCATCCAGACACTACCATCAATGACTGTCTTCCACTCATGATTCACCCGCCGCTGGTGTCTCTTCCGACAGGTCATCTCTTTGGACAAACCTACTCTCTTCGTCCATCCACTGTACCCCTCATCCAGGCCGAGGACAACATTGTTCCCGCTTCGTCCGATGCTCCTGTCACAGCTCCCGAGGACTTGCCGATTGCGCTCCAGAAAGGTACTCGCTCATGTCAGACTACTCCTCTCTTTGTATCTTCTTACAGTGGTCTGTCAGCTCTGGAGATCGTGTCGCTTCCTTGAACAGTTGGTGAAGCCAAATCTCACCCCGGGTGGCTCGCCGCAATGCGGGATGAATTACAAGTTCTGGATGCCAACCATACCTGGGATCTTGTTCCACTTCCAGCGGGCAAACATGCGGTCAGCTGTAAATGGATTTTTACGATCCGTCTCAATCCTGATGGCTCTCTTTGCCGCCTCAAAGCCCGGCTTGTGGCAAAAGGATTTGCTCAGACCTATGGCATCGACTACTTTGAGACCTTCTCCCCAGTCGCAAAGATGACCTCTGTTCGCCTATTCATATCTCTGGCTGCTCATCATCACTGGCCGCTTCATCAACTGGATGTCAAGAATGCTTTTCTCCATGGCTTTCTTGGCGAAGAAGTCTACCTGCAGCAGCCACCTGGTTTTTCTGCCTCTGGTGCCGACTCCCATGTCTGCCGTCTCCGTCGGTCCCTCTACGGCCTCAAGCAGTCTCCTCGCGCATGGTTTGACCGCTTCAGTACTGTCGTCACAGCCTTTGGCCTCTCTCGCAGTATGAAGGATCCCACGGTCTTCTTCCGTACGACGACGCACGGCTGTATCCTGCTTGTGGTCTATGTTGATGATATCATCATCACAGGGAGCGACTCCAGAGGCATCGCCAGCCTCAAAATGCATCTTCATCAGCATTTTCACACCAAAGATCTTGGTCCCCTCACCTACTTCCTAGGCATCGAGGTCTCCCAGACTCAGGACACTATCTCTCTCTGCCTGCGCAAGTATGCTCTTGATATCTTGCAGGATGCCGGGTTGAGCACCGCCATTGCAGTTGACACTCCACTTGAGCCTGGGGAACGCTCTCTTCATTCCGACTCGGAGCCATTTCCTCATTCCGAGAGCTATCGACGCCTGGTAGGTAAACTTAACTACCTCACCATGACGCGTCCCGACATTGCCTGTGCCGTTGGCAAAGTCAGCCAGTTTATGGAGAATCCAACCAGATCTCAGTGGGATGCTGTCCTCCGCATTGCCAAATACATCAAGAGAGACCCTGCACGTGGCCTTCAGTACTCACATCATGCTCACATGGATATTGAGGCCTTCTGTGATGCGGATTATGCAGGTTGCCTCGCTACCCGCAAGTCTATTTCGGGGTTCGCCGTGTTCTTCGCCGGTAATCTCATCTCGTGGCGCAGCAAGAAGCAGACTGTCGTCTCCCGATCGAGTGCCGAGGCCGAGTATCGCGCCATGGCCACCGTCACTACGGAGATCCTCTGGCTTCGTCATCTCCTTCATGAGCTCGGTTTCCCAGCACTGACTTCTGCTCATATCTGGTGTGACAACCAGGCGGCCACGAAGATTGCCTCGAATCCCGTCTTCCATGAACGGACAAACCATATCGAGGTGGACTGTCACTTCCTCCGCCACCATCTGGAGCAGAACCATATCGGTTTCGGCCATATCCCGACGGCAGATCAGCTTGCCGATCTCTTCACCAAAGGTCTCCCAGGAGCTCGCCTTGAGTCTCTCACTACCAGGCTGGGTATTCACAGCCTCCATAGCCCAGCTTGAGGGGGAGTATGAGATTGTCTTTTATCTTTACATTTTTTTCTTTGTGGGACTCTATCCAATCTGGGCATGTCCAGTTTGAGGGGGAGTGTTGGACCCCATTTAAGTTTAAATGGGTATTTCTGAGTCCCACATCGGACTTACCCTCCTTGTAATTTGATTTACTCTTCTATAAAAGAATATCCTCACCTCACATTGAGGTAAGGGGAATTCACCATTTACAAAAGCTATCACATTTCACAACATTGAAAGCTATTCTCACATCACACACACATCTTGCAATTTGTGTTCATGCTTTCTCTCGCATTTCTTTCTTGTGCTCTTCGGTTTTGTATGAATCTATGATTCTCTTGTTTTCCTTTCCTACCATGAACAATTTTTTTTGGGTCACGCGTAAAATAGGTATCCATTGGTCTAATATTTCGTGATGACTTAACTGAAGACTTTCCCACAATAGTTCTTCCACCCTTCAGATTGATATTTTCAATATCATCTTCATCTTTATAATGGAAATCATCAATATCCGGAAGCATGTTTTGCTGATTTATATCTTCTTCCTTTTCCTTCATATATTGTCTTAGCTCCTCCTTCACGTGATCTAGACATTTCTTACAAGCGGTAGAATTTCAATATCCTCCAACCAAGTGCTATTTCATTCGATAAATACGCCCTCTTTTGGTTTCTAAACAAAAACGGCATGTTACTGAATCTCTGTCACTAGGATTTCCTTGATAAGAATACTTCCATGCCGGGTCTTTCCTTGCACTACTCGGAGCTGTACTAGTCGGTGTTTCAGAACGATCATCACTCACAATTTCACTGCTGGGTGGGTGCTCCAATTGATGTTGATGAAAACAGAAATAACCTTTATAGAGAGGCCCGAAGTTGGGAGGGAAAATGAGGAAAATAAATGAAAATGAGACAAGAATAGAGAAAATAAAATAAAGGAAAACTGAAAACAAATGTTGAATAATAGGAGGTAGGAATAGAAATAACCTTTCGTTGTGCAAGAATCAATGAGAGAAGATGAAAGTCCGGGAGGGGGAGAGCTATTGCTGCGCGTCGGCAGATGCCGCCGCTGCCCAGTGTGTTTGATGCTACTCCCAAGTCTCGGTGTCGTGCTGTGTAGTTTTGGGGTTTGTGTTTATTTTTTTAGATTCCCGTAGTTTTTTTATTAATTCATTAAATGCTGCTGACAACCCACCCCCCTATGGTTGCAACCCCCGATTTCCACCCCTGTCGCCTCGATTTCCAACCTCCATCGCCGCCACTTTTTTAGAAAGGGGCCTCGATCTTTTTTAGGGTGCGTGCCTTTATGGCACCTGGTGGCTTAGCACCTCCTGCGATGGCGCGCAAGGCGTGCGCCTTTGGCGCACTTTAGTTAGTGGGATTCTACCTTGGGATCCCGCGACGCAACAATGGTACGACAAGAGTGGTCTACCGGATTCATCAACGAATTACCAGACAAGATAATTCCAAATCTATCTATAAATTAATTATAAAATTTATGCGATCCTGCCTTTTGGTTCCGACGTCTATTCGTTAATTAATCTTTGAATTAATTTCGTTGGTAACGACGTTTTTCATCGTGTACATTTCAGATTATTCATTGATTGCGACAAAAAGTTGGGTTGGCTGTGCCCAATAGGCACTTCCGTTGCGCCAGAGCGGTCACATAATTAATTTATAATTATTTATTAATTATTGGTTGATGATATGCGTTTATTGCTAGTTTTTATTTCTAGATTATCCGTTCTTTAAATTCAAACATTGAATTCTTCTCTTCCCTTCTCCATTCTGGCTCATATAACCAAGAACCGGTTAAAAATAAACATCTGAAGAATCCATCAGGAAGTGCCATGAGTTTTGGCTTTGGCTGGATAACACAAGAGTACACGACGTGTAGCCCTAAAGTGCATGCTGTGTACCTATGTTCAACGCACTAGGATGAATCGTGTAAAATTCGGGATGTCGTGCAATGATGTACACGCGAAAAACATTAAATGTGTACCGCATGTTGACTGGGCCAGACTGACACACGGTTTTCCAGACTATACGTCGTGTAATTGGATTACACGCCATATAGTCCACGTGTTTTTGCAGCGAAAAACACGGGGGGTCTAAGCCGTGTCGTGTATTTATTACAAGACACATATACTGATAAACCGCACAACTTTGAGGACACACGACGTATAGCTAGTGTGCATGCTGCCATGTATCTCATACATGTTTGTGGCCGACAAACACACCCAGTCCCTAGATGTGTCTCACAGACATGGGTAGAATAAGTTGAACAGCGTGTAGCCCAAGTCCACACTGTGTAACTCACTGTACATCGTGTAATTAATTTAACACAGAGAGAAAAATTAATTATATAATTAAACCTATTTACACGTGTTCCGTGTGTCATTTATTGACTGCACACACCATGTGATAGGATTATTAATTATATATTAAATTAATTTCCACGTTGAATTCCAAACCGCAAGCTATGTATCATCTTTACTTGTAGTGCACTCTGCGTGCGTTAATAGCATCACATGCCACGTAATTTATGTATTAACATGCGTCATTTATTGAAAATTCACGCCTTGTAATTACGTGCCACAAAATGTATGCTGGATGCAATGTGAATACACAATACATGGGCCATGGTGAGTAGTTTGGATAGGTACATGTCGTTGCCTCTAAGCACACTTGTGCGCTTTATTAATTTTAAATAAAATTAATTTATTTAATTTGTTTAAAATTATGGATAATAGAAATTTTAGGATGGTTTGGATGAAATTAAAGATAAATTGAATTAATTAATTTATCAGATGATTAATTGGATTAATTCGAGACATTTATCTTAATTAAAAAACGAATTGAAGTAATTGCTAGTTAGATTGCAAATGTATATTCGTTGTGTGTGTGGGGGTGATCATGAGCTAAGACTATACCTGTGTAAGTGATTGATTTCCTTTTAATTTATTATTATTAAATTAAATTGATGGTTTGCGTGTCATCGCCTCTCATTATGTAATGGTCTGTGTGTCTGCGATTTCTTTTATGTAAACCCCATAAAACCAATCTTTTGGTTTTCCTCACTCGTGTGTGAGTAAAACTTGTGTACGAGTAAAACTTATGTAATGGATGAAACTCCAATACGAGTGGAGGCGGTTTAAGTTTGGAGCTTAGGTGAAACCAATTCGGGAGATGAGGACAAGTGGAATGCTGCATCACAGACCAAGTTACGGTTCAAGGTGTTTTTCCCCTAGGGTCGAGAATTTATCATCTGTTAGATAAACTAACCATTAAAGAAACTCATGATCACACTATTATTATTTTATTTCTGTCAAGTTGCATGGTTAATATCTTTATGGATGCTTTGTCGCGATCACACTAATCAATGAATTAACAAGTATGCAAGATGAAATTAAAATAAATTGGATTATGCGTAAATTTTATTGACCCATGATTAATCGCTCAAGTAAAATCCACTTAACATTAACAAATATATAAGATAAAATGAGCAATTATGCATAAAAATAAAAATCTTAGTTAAAATGTTAAGTTGGCATAACTTCCTTTTTTTAATTTAGAATGGGACCAATAGATCATAGTGTTTGATCCAGCCCTTGTCGGTGTCATCGCTTCTCATTATGTAATGGTCTGTGTGCCTGCAATTTCTTTTATGTAAACCCCCTAAAACCAATCCTTTGGTTCTACTCACCTGCGTGTGAGTAAAACTTATGTAATGGATGAAACTCCAATACGAGTGGAGGCGGTTTAAGTTTGGAGCCGAAATCAATTCGGGAGATGCGTAGGAGGACAAGTGGAATGCTGCATCACAGTCCAAGTTACGGTTCAATGTGTTTTTCCCCTAGGGTCGAGAAGTTATCATCTGCTAGATAAACTAACCATTAAAGAAACTCATGATCACACTATTATTATTTTATTTCTGTCAAGTTGCATGGTTAATATATTTGTGGATGCTTTGTCGTGATCACACTAATCAATGAATTAACAAGCATGTAAGATGAAATTAAAATAATTTGGATTATGCATAAATTTTATCTGAGCCATGTTTAATCACTTGAGTAAAATCCACTTTACATTAACAAATATGTAAGATAAAATGAGCAATTTACGCATAAAAATAAAAAACTCAGTTAAAATGTTAAGTTGGCATAACCTTCCATTTTTTAATTTAGAATGGAACCAACAAATCATAGTGTTTGATCCAGCCCTCGCCGAGGCACTACCGTTCAACAAAGAGTTCTAAAAAAGGTTTTGTGTTGATTTAACCAATTTTATATCAAGAGGAGTAGCCTTCGCTAAACTTGGTTTAAGTTTGGAGGTAAAGTATTGAGGAAATCCAAACATAGAATTTCAGGATTGGAGAGTCCACTCAATAGACTAAGGAGCTGCGGGTTAATGCAGTTGACAAAAATTTGTCTGTCTAAATACCTTTGAGTAATTGTCCTGACTCTCGCTTGAGTTACGAGAAGGGGAATAAGGATCTTTGCCACTAGAATATCCACGCGACAAGATATTCCAAAACTAATGGTGAGAGCTATTGAGTTTTGACAAAATGATGGGAGATTAATAAACTTAAAATTTATTATCTAATTTAGTAATCCATATAACACTAAAATTCTGCTCTTATTTATTATTGAAATGACAAACCACACGACATCGTCTATCACTACAATCCATATTTGAAAAGGACCTTCTCACCGGCTCGAATTTTCAAGAATGGTGCAGGCGCTTGCAAATTAAATTGTGTCATGAGTGGAAATCATACGTTCTAGAAACCCCAATTTCATTCTGAATTTCAATATTAGCAATAGTGGGAAGACTCCAAATTTTTTACCTTGATTCGCCAAGTTGATAAAAACATGAGGTGTGAAAAACCTGCAGTCCTTACGGCGAATTAGAAGAGGAAGAACAAGGTAAAGGATCCCGAGACTCCTTTCAAGTTTAAGGCTCTTGAGCACCGTCCTTCCAAGAACAAGAAGATCCAATGACAATCAAAGGAACAAAACACGGTATGTTTTGTATGTGGCAAGCTAGACCATGGGAAGAACTACACCCAGTTGAAGAAGCAAGGAGAAGATTCAGATGCGTTCGTTATCGAGTGCAATCTTTCTATATCTACACATTGAGTATTAAATACAGCTTGTGGTGCTCATATCTGTATCTAAATGCAGGAACCAAGTAGATTCCGAAATTTTTTTAGAGAGGTGGATTTTCGAGCAACCAATGAAGCACAACTTGATGCTTTGGCTATAGGAGACTACCACATTTTGTTGCCTATAAGGATGATCTTGGTTTTAAAAGATTGGTATTATTTACTAACTATTACTAGGAACTTAATTTTTGTATCCCGTCTAGATACAAATGGTTTTATTTTCAAGTTCGGAAATAAAAGTTGTTTCTTTTATAGATACAACTTATGTTATGATATGATGCGTTTAAATAACGGTCTTTATGTATTAAATTATGAAAACCAGGTGTTGACAATCGATAACGAATCAAGTTAGTATGACTTATTTAACACCTAGTTATGAACCACCGTCTTGGTCATGTAAACGAGAAGCGTATGACAAAGCTTCTATCAAGATGATTATTTAGACTCTTTTGAACTAAAACCATTTGACAAATGTTATGATTGTTTATAAGGCAAAACGACGAAGCCACCATTTGGTTGACATGGTGAAAGGGTCACAAAGCTTTCATTATTTTTATTGATGACTTGAGTAGATATGGATATGTCTACTTGATGAGGTATAAGTTCGAGTCCTTTGAGAAATTCAATGAATTCACGAATGAAGTAGAGAATCAATTTGGTAAGAAGATAAAGAAGTTTCGATCCGATTGTGGCAGTGAGTATCTTAGCCAAGAGTTTATCGACTTTTTACGGGAGTATAAGATTCTATCTCAACTCACTCCACCTTACACGTCACAGTGGAATGGTGTTACTAAAAGGAATAACCGTACCTTATTGGACATGGTAAGGTCAATGATGAGTCATGCAGATCTTCCATTATCCTTTTGGGGACATGCATTACACACTGCAACATACGCACTAAACAAGGTGCCGATTAAAGCAGCAAACAAAATATCATATGAGTTATTGTATGGAAGGAAATCCGTGTTGTCAAACTTACGTGTATGGGGATGCGGGATGTTTGTTAAGGTCACCTCTAACAACAAACTAGCACCCCGAGGCACAAAGTGTATCTTTATAGGGTATCCTAATGAAATAAGGGGATGTTATCTATACAACCCCTCAGAAAAAAAGGTAACCGTTGCAATACATGGCATATTTCTTGAGTGGGTGCACATCCTCAAAAAAATGGTGGGAACAATATTGACTTCGATGAAATTGATGCTTAAGATACACAAGAACTGGTAAGAACACATTCCACAGGACCCCGTTGAAGAGGTTGTTCTTGAAACAGAAGTACCGCGTAAGAGCACTAGAGATGTTAAAAAACCAGAAAGATATGGTTTTATAGTCACTGTGGATAGTGACTCATTATTGGTTGACAATAATGATCCTCTCTCCTGCAAGAAGGCTATAAAGAACTCAAAAGCTGCAAGATGACTAAAAACCATGAATTTTGTGATGAATTCCATGTTTCAGAACCAAGTTTGGATTCTGGTCGATCCGCCGGTTGATGTAAAGCCCGTTGGGTATGAATGACTATTCAAGAGAAAACTGGAGATGGTAAAATGAGTACCTACAAAGCATGACTAGTGGCTAACGAGTTCAAACAACATCAAAGCATTGACTACGACGAAACCTTTTCTCCAGTAGCCATGTTTTCAATCCATCAAAATTGTATTCGCTATAGCAGCTTTTCATGACTGAGATTTGACAGATGAATGTCAAGACATCCTTCTTTAATGGGAGTCTTAAGGAAGATGTTTATACGACACAACTAAAAGAGTTTGTGACTCCAGGTAATGCTCAAAAGGTATGCAGGGTGCAAAGATCCATTTATGGATTGAAGTAAGCATCCAAATCATGGAGCATTCGGTTTGATGAAGTCATAAGAGAATTTGATTTCATTAAGAACGAATACGAGCCATGCGTTTACAAGCGGTTTAGTGGGAGTGCAATTGTTATCCTAGTAGTATATGTCGATAACATATTACTTACTGGAAACAACATATCGGTTTTATAGTCAGTTAAGAACTGGTTGAACAAGTGTTTCTCCATGAAAGACTTAGGTGAAACATCCTATGTACTTGGAATCAAGATCATTCGTGATAGATCTAAGAGGTTGCTTGGACTAAATCAAAGTGCATACATTGACCAAATACTAAAGTGATTTAAAATATAACAATTCAAGAGGGGATTGGTTTTAGTGTCACATGATATACATCTTTCCAAGAAAACATGTTCTCAGACACAACATGAAAGAGAGAATAAGTAAGATTCCATACGCTTCTGAGATAGGATCAATCATATATGCCATGTTATTTACTAAGTTTGATGTTGCCTACGCCTTGAGCATGGTATACATATATCAAGGTGATCTAGGTGAACAACATTGGTTTGATGTTAAAGGTATTTTTAAATACCTGAGGTGAACTAAAGATATGTTCTTGATGTATAGAGGAGACAGAGAGTTAGTTAAAAAAGGCTACACAAATCTTAGATTTTAAACAGATTAGAACGATTTGAAGTCGCAGTCAGGATATGTCTTCAGTCTCAACGGAGGTGCTGTAAGTTGGAAGAGTTCAAAGCGGTCGGTTGTCTCCGATTTTACAGCGGAGTCCGAGTATACAACGACTTTTGATGCAGCCAAAGAAGTTGTTTGGATACGCAACTTTTTTCAAAAGCTTGATGTGGTGCTTAGCTGCTAGGTATGTGCAGGTGTGAGCTGTCAGTCCTTTGCGTATGGGGCAAGTAGAATTTAATAAGCCTAGGGGATGTGTTGTCCCTTTTACTTTTTTAGTTGTTGGGTGGTTTGTTAGAATTAGTTGAAGTAATAAATAGGAAAGAGGTGGTGATAGGGAGGGACACAAATCATTTTTGGAATTGTTAGCAATGATGTTGGGGGCTTGGATGTTGGGACGTCCCGGCTGCCTCTCGAAGAAGTGGTCTTCTTCTTGGGTTCCTATATCTCTTTCTCCTTCTGTTTTTCCTTCTCTTTCTCCCTCTACTATAATTTCTGTTCTTCATGTTATATTGTAATTCTCAAGAAGGCTCAACGATTCTGTTATTGATATACAACAATACAGTTGGTTCTTTCTCTCTCACTCTTTCTCGTTAGGTTGGAAGCCTAACAATTGGTGCTTTCATTGAGAGGTTTTTGACCAACGAACTCAAGAAAGGTTCTCGATTGCTGGAGGCATGACTCTACTAAGAAACGCGATCGTTGGGGAATCGTCGGCTGCTGGTGAAGCATTTGTTGTTGTGGGGACGATCGAATCAAGATGAACTCTCTTTAGAAGGCATTAGAGTTACTGGAACAAGTACGACTTTGCTGGAAAAAAAACACAAGCACTGCCTTGCAAGTTTCTCTCTCCCTCTACCTAATTTCTTTTGTGTGATCGGTTGGGATCACGTCTGTTGCTGGTGACGCGTCTACTGCTGTCAATGTGATCGAGGGACCAAACGAAGGTAGGCGACCACTGAGAGGTCTCACTGATTGTGAGAGGAGTCCGCAACTTGTGACGACTGGTTCTTCCTCTACTGTAACTTTGGTTCTTCTTCTTCTACATTTTATATTGTAATTCTCAAGAAGGCTCAATGATTCTGTTTTGTATAAAACAATATTTTTGGTTCTTTCTTGTTAGGCCAAAAGTCTAATATTAGCAATAAAGACCCTATTATATTATATTATATTATGATAATACTTTAGCGGTGGCTCTCACAAAGGTGCCAATGTCACACCAACGGATGAAGCACATTCTCCGAAAATATCACCTCTTGTGGGATTTTTCTAAAGGGGGTGGAGTCGATGTGACCACAGTTTTCATGGTGGAGAATGTGGAGGACCCTTTGACTAAAGCCTTATCTCAACAGAAGCATGAATATTATGTGAGTGCTAACAGACTGAATATATGATAATTTTCTGAGGGTACTTGTTGCATTAAAAGGTCATAACAGTCTCTGCTATGATGAGAACCTAGAAATGCCATGATATTATTTTTAAATATTGTTCTATAGCCGGATGATATCATTTGGCTAGACACAAATGATACAGCTATCAGGGGTGGAAACTTATAGGACTTTGAGACACATGGTGTACGCCCTTGGTAATCGTCAGTGCAGGAGATTATGAGAATATGACCCGCCAGTAGGAAATCCACATCTATATATGTCATTGAATTTTCCTATCTACGGACGTGTGTAATGATCCTTAGACTTTAAGATTATTATTAATTACGAGTCACATACTTTGATGTACTGACCAAAATCATGATGTTATATGTTTGCGAGTATTATGGTACGTTGAGTGCGTCACGAATAATATTGCATTAATGAATAATGCGAGAAAAGATTTATTCCTTCTGTTCTTTAACGGAAGTTGATAGCTCAGACCCTTTGATGAGAATGTAACAACCTAATTAAATCTATGATCATGGTGTTTTGTGGGCTGATTCATTCCCGAAAAGTCAAAAAAAGAGACATCGTGCACATAAGTTGATGACACTAGATGCAACTAGATTAAAATATCGAGATAAAGAGATTATATTACACAGTGAGCGTTTGTATGAGGTTGAATGTCGTTGCAACATTAACTTCTTTTTATATGGGTGCCTTGACAGTTCTGCCTAACGCCACTGAGAAAGAGGCATAGAAGGTTACACACTAAGTGTTTCCGGAATCTCAGTTAAATTCTATTTTTAATTTAACAGGTTAGAATAAATATTATTCCTGCTTTGTTTAGTAATTATTTGGGGTTGGTTGATCGCCGAGATTTAGTCACGAGTTATTCGGAAGAATAAATATGTGTGTTAAATAATAATAAATATTTATTCACAAGATTGAATGAATATAATATAATAATGCAGTAATATTTATTTATTAAATAAATAGTTTTTTTTTCAAGACCTGGTAAATACTGAGGAGACAGATCGAGTTTAATGATTCAGCCTAATGATTCAGCCGAAGATGGTATATTAATTATCATTTAAATAAATATTAATTTATTTATTTAGCAAATGACATTTATTTATCCGTAAGTATTGCACATGTCAAGAAATAATAATATATTTATATTATTATTTGATATGAGGTTCGCTAAGGAATAAAGATTTGGCTAAGAGCCTATGTGCAATTATCAACCCCAACCTAGCTCTATAAATATCCGGTTATATCACTTTCCAGGGTTAACCATTGTTTGTGCACAACAAATCCGAAAAGAATTCTCTCAAGCCCTAGAGAGAAACCTCTCTTTAGAATGCGCTTAAGATCAAAAGCACCGATCCTCCTCCACCCTCTCAAGTTTCCGGGAGAACCCAAAGAATCTTTCATCCATGAAGGGGATTCTCGCTGCGATCAACGACGAATGGAAAAAGCGATCCGAATCGACCGCGCTAGCACCCGATGATTCTATGACGACGTTATGAGATTTTGGAGCACGTGTGGATCACCTTTAAATGGATTTTACCATTGGATTCTGCGGCGCAACGATGTTACGATGAGAGTGGTCTACGAGATTAATCAATGAAGAAAGAAATTACAAAACAAAGTAATTCTAAATCCTTCTATAAATTAACTATAAATTATATGTGATGTTCGTGCCTTTTGGTTCCCATGTCTATTCGTCAATTAATCTTTGAATTAATTCCATTGGTCATGATGTTCTTCCTCATGTACATCTTGGATTATTTATTGATCACGACAAAAAGCCGAGTTGGTCACGCCCAATAGGCACTTCCGCTGCACCTAGAACCTTCATCAACCCCATGCTCTCCCCATACCATGCATGATCCTCACCATGCAATGTCATCATCACCAGACAACCACTTTCATAATTCAAGTCACAATTTAACAACCACATGTCAAGCAGTACTTTTCACAAAAAGGCAGCAACATCAACAACACAACCAGATTTCATAAAAGGAGGCCACATAAACAACCATTTCTCACACCCATATCATTTTCATCCCTATCGGTTATCTATTAACCATTCATTCATGCCAAACTCGCACGACAATCATTAGCAACCCGTGATTCATTTAATTCCAGCCCACTAACTTTCATTCCTGCCACACAGTGTTCATATCCAACCCATATTTATTGTAGAGGAATAAAAGAGAGAGATCCGAACCCCCAAGATATTTCTCCAAAGGAGCCCTTGGGGTGTATTTATAACAAATAATAAAGACCACACCGGACCTCAAGTCCGATGTGGGATGCAGACTCCAACACTCCCCCTCAAGCTAGGTGAACATAGCTTGGACACATAATGAAAAGAAAACAATAAAACAGACGCTAACACTCCCCCTCAAGCTGGACATACTCAGCTTGATGACAAAACATGACGAAATAAAAAGAAAGCTGCAAAAGTTGCTGCTCCCCCTCACGATCGAAGCTCCCCCGCAGGATGATGGATGAAAGATGTTGCGAGCGCAGCAGATGACCACTCAGACCGGCCAGTTGACGGAACGCCAGGAATGCCGCACTAGTGGGGGCCGGTCGATGAAACGCCGGGAAATCCAAACTAGCACCGGGAAAACCGCACTTGCGGGCCCGACGACGGGAGGCGGGGATTCCGCAGAAGTGTTGCGGGATCTGGCGGCGCCAACGGGGCCCGAATCCTAGGTGGTCGAGTTGCTGCGCCAGCGAATGGGCGTGCCGGCGGATAGAGATGCGGCTGCATGGAGTTGCCGGGAGATGCCGGCGAGGCGGGGATTCCGCAGGAGGAGGCCGGCGAGGGTGGAGGCCGGTTGCTGGAGGCCGGGATGTCGCGGAAGCAGATGATTAGCAGATTGGGGAGGCGACATTGCAGCGGGATTGTAGCGGAGATGCGCGGGGACGGACCTGGCCGGAACAGTCCGGATCTGCCCGGAACAGTCCGGATATCCCGGATCTGGCCGGATCTGGCCGAAAATCGCCGGATATGGCCGAAAAATCCGGAAGGGCCGGGAGGGCGCGCGGAGGGCCGACCGGGAGGCGCGAGCGCGCGGGAGCAGCGGGAGGCGCGGGAGGCCGTCGGGGCTTGGACGTCGACGGGAAGAACCGCGGAGGGCCGACGATGGGAGAAAGGGCCGCCAGGAAGGAAATCCGCCAGGAGGGATCGCCGGCAGAGCTGGCGCACTGGATCTGGACGGGAGGCCCGCCGCGACGGGATGCTGCTGCGTCGGTAGGGGGAGCTGCCGGGAGAGAGGGCCGGCGGGAGGGAGGGCCGGCGGGAGGCGCGACTTCCGTCGGGGCAGGACGCCGACGGGAAGATCCGCGGCAGGCAGGAGGGTGACGCGGGGTGAGGGAAGGCGCAGGGGAGCCGCGTCGTTGGGCGAGTGCGCCGGAAGGGGTCGTCAGGCCGGCGCGAGGGAATCCGCAGTGAAAGGCGACAGTGAAGGAGGGAGGGGCGGCGAGAGGGCCACCGGACAGGGGGCCGACTGCTCGGGAGGGAGGGGAGGTTCGACGGCGCAGGAGGCGCGTGCACGGCGGGAGGGGCGATCCGCGCAGGAGGCGTAGGAGGGCCGCCGGGGAGCCGCGACGGGGCTGGACCTGGGCCGCCGGGAATGAGGACCGGCAGGAGCAGCGTGGGGCAGAGGCGGAGGGGGCGGCGGCGGTAACCCTACGGGGCTTGGAGGCCGCCGCCCCCCACAGGGGATTGCCGAGTCGGAAAAACCCTAGACGGGAGGGAGGGATCGGGTTAGAAAACCCTCTGATACCATGTAGAGGAATAAAAGAAGAGAGATCCGAACCCCCAAGATATTTCTCCAATGGAGCCCTTGGGGTGTATTTATAACAAATAATAAAGACCACACCGGACCTCAAGTCCGATGTGGGATGCAGACTCCAACATTTATTCACAGTTGAAGGCAAACCATTTATCCATCCATTTCCCTTCCCAAGCCATTTATTCATATTATTACCACTACGAACAATTCACCTTTAGATTATTAGTGGTATACTACAAGCCGCTAACCCTTCACATATTAACCAAGCAAACCATGTATTAGTCATTCCACCCCTGTTCATTACTCATTAACCACCCCTTCTTTCTTACATTTTGTTTTGTGAGTCACTAAACATTTATGTATACCAAAAGATGCATCCCGTTCCCAGCTACCCCATTATTATTTACGTAAACCAGCCCATCGCAATATTTACATTAATCTCCCCATCACACATACAACCAGTTTATCAATATCCAGGAGGAAGTTTAACCAATACAATAATTATCACCCACTCCCCTCTCATTTTTATCACAGGATTAACAAATCATATTTATCATCACTTCCCATCCAGTTTCTCATTCACTATTTTCATTGCTATTTCATAAACCAGTTGAGCCAAAATCAAGGAAGACATAATAAGCATCAACATCACTACACTTCCCTTTCATGGCAAGGTAAACCAGCAGCCATAACAATGTCAAGCATCAACAATTTCCAGCAATAGGATTCTCATTTTTCGATTCCAGAATTTCCCATTTTCATTACAATCTTTAAATGTTTAATCAATTATGAGGGTGACATGGCTCTGTATAATAACAACATTGTAACCACAGCAGCCAACAAAATTAGTAAGCATCCAAGCACAGCCAATAGTATAGGAAACATAAAGCACATGAATAAGAAGAATAAGAAGAATTCAAAGGAGGGAAAGAGAAAGATACCTCAAACCAATGGGAAAACCAGTCACCGCAAATCAAGAGGTTTAGGATGGCTAAACGCTCCCGGAGAGACTCTAAAATCGACCAAGTCTCGAGGAAAAGAAACTGGATCAAACTGAGAAGATAGGTCAACCCTCACTCAAAGAGAAAACCAAACAAGCCTTTTTCCCGACATAGTGGCATTCAAAATGATCAAGGGAGATTCGAGATTCCAACATTAAAAACGACCTACTCCCCCCCTTATTCTCTCGGCGGCCGTTTCTCTCATTTAAAAGAGTTTGACCGCCACCACAGATACCCCCACTGTGTAGGGAGATTCCCCTAGCCGTTTTGGCCAAACCGACGATCGCCAAGGCATGAGCTATGGCGTTGCGAAGTGGTGAGCTATAAAGCCCAGTTAGAGAATAATCAAAGCATAACATGATGAAAGTAATACATGCGAGTCAATGTGTAATGACCCGCTTATCCTTATTGGCTTAAGAATACAACAAGTCATTACTTGGCCTTAAGCGACATCCCCAAGACGCCAAAGGCTGGCAATAAATGCCGAAGGGTTTCAAAACAAGCGGGGGACGATTTACCCTTTTTGAACATACCACAGAACCAACAACCATAACCAAACAAATCATCTAAATGATGCATGATAAAAGCTAAGACAACTCGACCATTATTTTTATCATAAACCAACCAAGAGTACCACAGCGGAAACCAACTCTAAATCAGAGTAAACAGCGGAAAGACGAACTAAACGACTACAAGACGACAACCCAACACCATGCTCCACAAGCTCCAAGTTCCAACATCACGAACCAGCCCAAGTATCACGAAGTAGTGCTATAAACATGTGACATTTTTTCTTTGCCAACATCCCGGTATATGACATCTGCAAAAGCACCAATGTGCCAAAGCAGGGGGTGAGTAATGAAACTCAGTAGGTTTTCCCCGATGACTTCCCAACCCATGCCTCTAGGATAAAACATGTTAGCACATTTATATAACACAATTTATATAAAAAAATTCCAAAACAGTTCACAATATAACAAGTTCCATGTCAAAACCATTTTCCAACTAAAGCCATATTTCTCAAGAAAAGCAGCCAAGCAAAGTTTCCAATCAACTTCCCATTTCCATTTTGGCACATTCATTCCATTTCACAAATCCACACAACCAATCATACATGCAACCTGGACCTCTCTATACTCGCGAGTGGTGAGTTATTCTTCCACATGCCGTCACTTAGTGGACTACTTTGACCGGGGTACTTCACGCCCTTATCCGTCCCTTTTGATGGGGGTACTTCTCGCCTTTATCCATCCCAACCTTTTGATGGGGTACTTCTCACCCTTATCCATCCCAATGCATATGAACACACACCACAACCCATGCAAATCCATGCCAAAACCAAGTGTGTCCAAAACCTTTCGATAAAGCATCAGACCTTTTATTGAAAACCATTTCTTTCAAGCAGCAAAACCATAACCAGTTTAAAATCACCATTTTAAATTCACTTCAACAAACCACTTTCTAAAAACACACAATTTCCATCACCCGTTACTAAAAAGGGGTTTAAACCATTCTTTCATAGCAAATAAACAAACCATTTCAATCAAGGAAAACAATTTGAAACTAAGCCTTCAAGTTCTAAGAAAGAGGAATCGAGAGTGAAGCCACCTACCTCAACAAATTAGGCGAAACCAACCAACGGACGAAGAACGCCAACAAAACCGAGTCAACTACTCCCCGAAACCTCCTTAGATTTTTTCCCTAGCACCAGCAAAACCAAAACCCAACTTAAAAGTCATCCACTACCTTAGATCTACCCACCTTGGGCATGGATCTAAGGATCCATCAAGAGGGAAGGAGATCGAAGAAAACTAAAGGAAACGAGACTTACCTCGATCAACCGGCCTCTCAACGCCAAGGCAAGCCTCCGGATCGCTTCCAAAATGCCTGGTAAGTGTTCTCCCACCTTCACCAGAGAGAAATCCCGAGTTAGGGCCATCTAGTAGCAAAAAGGAGTGGGTTTAAAGATAAAACAGATTAGATCCTTAAAAATAGGATCTAAGTTGACTCCGCGCACGGTTAGTCTACACGGTTAGTCAAATCGTGCGCTAACCGTGCGGTAGTCACTGCTTGGAAGGGGCGCTTCGCACGACCTCCTTGCACGGTTTGCCCAAACCGTGCGCACATCGTGCGGTCTCCTCTGTCCAAAGTGACCACCCCTGCACGGCTTCCGCACGGTTTGGGCAAACCGTGCGAAGCCCATGCGTCACCACTTTTTGCCCTTTGACACTTTAAAAGTCTCCAAACTTTCCCAACCATTTCTCATATGCTTCATGTACTTAAAAAGTATAAAACAAGGGTTAGTTACCAGAAATCGGGGGTACTACACAATGGGCATATTAAGGTTACATAAGATGGTTGAGAATCATAAATATGAACATTAAAACATGATATACGATGATAACATGAAGACAACATAGGAATATGACAACATAAAATATGACATCATAAATATAAGTCACGACTAACCGCCAAGACAATATAAAATAATGTGTTTATGATAACCTCTCGTGCACCATACATGACATCTCATGAGATAAAAACATTTTCCAATGCATTGGAGGACTATATAATTTCGGACCCACCCGCCACTTTCATATCATTAACATGCATAAGTGTGCCACATAGATCGTACAACATAAGAATACTTTTCATCATTTTTAATCTCATGATTAAGGAGTGTGAGTTTCATACATGGAAGTTCTCAATCAATAAAGTATAGGTACATCTAGGTGGATACCCTTGAGTGGAAATGAAGACGGGTATTCACTATGTTTGGGATGAAAAATTGCAAAATAATTTCGGCAGCATAATGAGGGTGCATAAAGATTCATGTAAGGGTTAAATGAAAGTGAAAGATCTCTCATAATTTGGACATCATAAGAACAGTAAGAGGGATGTGTAAAAACATTTTCCCAACATGAACAATTGGAAAACAAAAGACATAATATAAAGAAGGTGCTTAGATAAAGAGGAGGAGAAGATCCTTTACCTTAGAGGGCGATTCTAAAAGTTTGGGAGGAGCTTCTAAAGAGTTTGGGGGTACTTTGGGAGGGCTCTAGAGAGTGTAGGGCAGAGTTACTTCGTGCTCCAAGGGTTTTGAGTGGAGAAGAATGAGTGGTTAGGTGGATTTATATAACAAAAGATAGATTTTTTTTTATTAATTTCTAAACTTAGGTTTTAAACTCTATAACAAATTAATTCAAAACTACAAACCATCCCATGGTTTCTGTCAAAGAGGAGTGATTTTCATTATTTTATATGGTAAAGTACCGAACTCATTAAAATAATATCCTTGGTGATGTGAAAATGAGTCATGTTTATAAAGAATTGATTTTAAAATCTTAAAATATAATATAGGTTTTGGAGGATTCATTAAAATTTTATAAAATTAATCAAATAACTTCAAAAACACATTATTTTAATAGGGAAACAAAATTTTGGTTGTGAATATTCTTTATAATATTTATTACATCACTTTTGGGTTTTTATGATGTCATGATACATGCCGTATATTTAATTTTGACTAAAAAATTCGACAATCTCAAAAAATTAGGAAAAATTCACCGTTGGATGATTTCGACGCGTTGATTTCAAAAATAATATTTATTTATAAAAATAATTCTCCAATTATGAGAATTTACGCTTAAATAAAAAATCCTCATTTCTTGATAAATACTTGTTGTTTTTACAATAACAGTTTTCCGACCTTTAAAAAAATTACATTTGACTTCGTAAAATTATATTATCATTTATATTTAATAAATATTATTTAATAATAATATTTTATTAAAATATCTTTTATTTAAAAAATTATTGAATTCATCAAAAATGTGTTTTGATTGAAACTATATATTTCTGAAGAATACAATTTGTGTTTCATCGTATCAAAAACTAATTTTTATCAAACTTATCGTTGATGATGCCGCTCCCCCTCAAGATTGTAATGTGATGCCGCTGAAAATGATGGGTCATCGTCGGAAAAGTGCGGGGCCGGACAACAGAGCGCCGGGAAATCCACACTGGCGGGTGCCGGTCGTCAGAGCGTCGGGAAAATCCGCACTATGGGCCGGTCGTCAGAGCGCCGGTAAACCGTAATGTCGGGCCAATCGTCAAAGCGTCGAGAAATCCGCTCGGGAGGGCCGGTCGTCAAAGTGCCAAGGAAATCTGCAATGGCGGGTGCCGGTCGTCGAAGCGCCGAGAAATCCGCAGGGGGAGGCCGGCGATGAGATGCAGTGATTCCGCAGGAGATGCCGGGCAGAGAGGCGGGGATTCCGCAGGAGGCACCGGGCCGAGAGGCGGGGATTCCGCAGGATGCAGGAGGAGGTCGACATGGAGGGAGCAGTTGAGCAGAGGTGGCACGGGAGGCCGGCAGGGCTGTTGTCTGACTGCTGGAGGAGCCGGCAGGAATGGAGGCCAGCTGCTGGAGGAGCTGGCAGGAGTGGAGGCCGGCAGGGGTGGAGGCCGGTCGTCAACAGAGCTGGCGGGAGACTCGCACAGGAGGCGGGCTGCCGGAAAGAGCTGCAAGACGGGGAAGGGAGGCTGTCGGCGCGGGGAGTCGTCCGGTAGGGAGCAGCCGAGGAAGGGAGGTCCGCCGGGAAGAACAAGGCGGGAAAGGCGCAGCCGGCCAGCCGGAAGGGTCGTCGGGAAATCCGCAGGAGAGCTGCCGGGTGAGCCACGGGTGATCCGCGGGAGGCGCTGGGTGATCCGCGGCTCGCAAAGGAGGAGGGTCGCCGGGGGGGAAGGCCGCAGGGATGAGCGGGCGCCGGGATGAGCGCGCAGCGGGACCGCGAGGGGCGACAGGAGGCGTCGCGGGCAGCAGCGGGAGGCGCGGGAGCCGTGGTTGCCGGGACCGACGGGGAGGCGTCGCGGGAGCGGCGGCGCTGGGAGTCCGCAGGGGAGGGAGACCCGCTGCTGGAGAGATCCGCCGGGAGAGAGGCCGTCATGGAGGGAGCCGCGGAGTCGGGCCGCCGGGGAAAGCCACAGGGGGCGGACGGGAAAAGAAAAAAAAAACTAAGGCTCGTAGGCCATGGAAGCCGCCGCCCCCTGTGGGGGAGAAAAAAAATATTAAACCCTAGAGCGGAATAGAAAAAAAATAGATGGGAGGGGGGATCGGGATTAAGTTCCCTCTGATACCATGTAAAATCAGAAATCCCCCACACTCCTCAAGGTGAGGAGAGGGCCCTCATTTATAGAAAAGATAGGGAAGTTACAAAGAGAAGTTACAAAGTAAGTGGGGCAGGAAGTTACAAAGGAAGTGGGTCAGGAAGTTACAAAGGAAGTGGGGCAGGAAGTTACACATACTCCAACACATACTAATCATACGTTTACTGTATAACGATTATATTATCAACGATTATGATGCTTAAAGGTCTTTTAAATCTGACAGACCATTTAACGGTTCAACATTACAAAAGTATTGCATGTGTTTTCTGTAAATACATTACTTAATAATGCATTTATTCTTTCAAAAAGAGAATTTCATTTACAAAAGTTCGGCTCGTTACAAACTAACACATTACACAATGGGCATGACAACATTTAAAGTTTCAAACGCAATCTAGATGATTGCATGGAATGTATGTGCCGAAAGTGGATAACCGGGGCAACCGAGTGGGCCGCTCGACACACGACCAGACGAAGAAAACACAGGGTTGACAATTGCAGATACAACACCAGAACTTCATCCTATGTCTCACCTTGAGGACAAAGTGATTTTCAAGGGTACGACATCGTTATGTATTTGGGTCAAAGGGAATATGTGGGCTAGTTGAGGTGGTTAGGGGGAAATATGTTGGGGAATAAAAAAGGAAGATGCCGGGGGGGCATATGTTTTTAGGGAGGCTATTATATAAAGGGGGTTGGGGAGCTAGAGTAAGACACGAGAGAGAATTATGTTGATAGGATTCGGCCGTTGGGCTGGGGACTTCGGCTCTAAGGCTTGTGGGGAGTGTGAAGCCGCCTATCGAGTCTTCTCTTTTCTTCTTCTGATTCTTCGTCCTCTTCTCCTCCTCTTCAACAGTAACTCAGATTCTCATATTGCAATACAATACAAAGTCACCTGTTCAAGAGTTCACTGTCGATGCGGGTCCCAACACTTTGCAAATCTCACACCTTTCCCATTTTTTTCCAAATATTCAGTATTTTCATTATCAATTTGCTCTCTAGATTCTTGACTCTTCATTTTTTTTTCAATCTTGATCTTCTCCTTTTAAAAGACCATCAAGACCTTCGATCATGAATTGCTATGTTAAGCCATGCATGTTTAAGTAAAAACTGTTCAATTAATAATGGTTACAATAATTCAAATATTCTCCATGAATGCATGGCTTAAAAGCCCATTAAGCCATGCATGTCTAAGTAAAAACTGTTCAATTAATAATGGTTACAATAATTCAAATATTTTCCATGAATGCATTGTCATTACACTTGTCTGATGAATCCTCTGAAAAGTCAAACTTTTCTCTCTACTTAAGAAAAATATCAAAAAAGTAGTTACACGACAATTAAAATTGTATGGGAGGGCTACAAAATTTTAAACATTTATTCTTTCTTATAAAACCAACACATTACATAACAAACTCCTTAGCCTAACAAATTCAAATCTCGACAATGAATGATGCCCATCAAAACCAAGCCTGAAATTCAGCAATAATCTAGTCAATAACTCAATATAAATTAATTTGAAAATATTCCGGGTGACTTTTACAGTTTGACATGGATTGTGCATGAATGACACAACTCTTTGATTAGCACGGCCTGCGCAAAGACAGTACTGTAGGTTCCGGGCTCAGCGGAAGCGCGGGAGGATCGATGCCCAGCTTTGATTTTTGCCATATTCAATGAACAATCCGGGATTTATGCGACGATGAATGTCGTGATCTACAGAATTGAAGCAAAGAAATAGGTAAAGGAATAGGAACCCGGAACAAAGAAAGAGGATCAACATATTTTGTTTATAATTAATTTAATTAAATAAGAATTACCTTCAAGATGATTCTTTCTTCATTGATGCATTCGGTCACAGATCTGCAGGTATACCGTCGTTGCGTTTTAGAGATCAAGGGTAGATCTTGATGCGGAAACGCCGGGAGTTGCAGCGACAGAAACGGTGAAACACAGAAGAGTAAAAGAGAAAAAAAGAATAAGAACACGAAGATTTACGTGGTTCGGGCAATAATCCCTACGTCCACGGAGAGGTAGAATATTGACTATAATTTGGCAGCACAATTATAGAGTTTTTAAGTAACTCTAGTTCGAAATGGGCTATAAATGGAGGAAGACAATCCATTGTTCCACCAACCGCACAGGAAGTCCGCATCGCTTCAGTGAAAGGCGGTCACCCAAGTGAAAAGTGCTACAGTGCTGCCGGCTGGAAGTCCAAGGAGTTACAGTGAATGGCGGTTGGAAGTCCGTGTTGCTACAGTGCCCTATCGGTGGTCGGTCAACTCTGCTACAATGTCAGCATTGCTATAGTCTCCAAAATTTGGGCCGGAGACCTTCAACCCCCGGAACCCCAGAGTATGGGTGCGTTGCCCCCTGCAACCCCCAACGAGCTCATCGAGGAGCTCGACTCGCGAAAGTTGCAGGCTGGTGCACAGTACGGGTCACAAGCATTCGACCCAACCGGATCGGGCTACATCAATCCAACAGATCTCCTCTAGCAGTGGTCCATACGTGTTTCACGTATCTCCGGACATCGCTGAAGGAGTCTTTGGGTGCTAGCACGGAAGATCCTTGCGCTTGCGATGTCTGCCTTCGATCGCCTTGAGAACCGCTTCCAAAGTGTTCTCCTTGATCCGGTGGAGGAGGATCTCTCTCGTTCTTGAGAGCGTTATTGGAGAGGGATGAACTCTCTAGGTTTGAGAGCTTTTCTCCAATTCGTTGTGCACAACCGATAGTCGTTGCTTGGCTTGCCCTTGACTAATGAGAGAATAATATAACCGGACATTTATTTCACTAAGGTAATAATAAATAATTTGCACAAGTGCCTTTAATTATTTCATTAATCCTAGCGAAATCTCTATATCAAATAATAAAAACATTATTATATCTTGACATGCACTTAACTTGCGAGTTATAATTAAATATTATTTAATCAAATAATATTCAATATTATTATTTCTCACTGGACCATCAAACTTGGTCCGCCAATCCTCAATATTTATTAATTATTTCGCTCACAATATATATTCTCTTGAATAACTAGTGACAGAATAAATGCGACTAGACATACATGAATAATTATTAAACCACGACCGGGAAGAATATTTATTCAACTTGTTAAATAATAAATTATTTAACTGAGATACTGGATACACTTAATGTGTGACTCTCTAGACCTCTTTTTTAGTGGCATTAGGCGAACCTGCCTAAAGTCTAAGGTTAGCGTCTAGCAACACGCCAAGGCACCCATAGGGAAAGAAGTTAATGCCGCAACGACATGTCACCTCATACGAACACTTACCGTGTAATATAATCCATTTATCACAATATCTCTAATTGAGCATGTTGCATGCCAGTACCATCAACTTATATGCTCGATATCTCTTTCTTTGACTTTTTGGAAATATAACTTGCCTATTGATTATCATGACCATAGATTTATTTAGGCTATATCATTTCTATCAAAGGGCCTGAGATATCAACTTCTGTTATGGAATATAAGAGACAAATCCTTTCTCGCATTATTCATTAATGCAGTATTACTCGTGATGCACCCAACATATCCTACCTCGTCGTGAACATATATCGTTACGGTTTTCGCCAATACATCTAAGTGCGCGAGTCATAATAACCATTAATAATAATCTTAAAGTCTAAGGATCAATACACACGTCCGCAGATAGGAATATCCAATGACACTTATAAATATGGATTTCCTACTGGCGGGTCTCAGTCTCATAATATCCTCTTGAACATTACCAAAGGCGTACAACATGAGAAGGTGCCTCAAAGTCCTACGAGTCTCCACCTCTGATAGCCCGTATCACTTGTGTCACTTCAAATGATATCATCCGGCTATAGAACATATATTAAAAAATAGTGTCATGACACTTCCGGGTTCTCATCATAGCAGAGATCCGCTATGACCTTTTAGTGCGACAACTACTCTTGGGACATTATCACACACAATGTTACGCCAAAGAACAATCATGATGTGATAAGGAGATTGTTGATATTCAAAAACCATGAATAAGTACAAAAGAAGTTGGTTCTAGGGCATCAATTCCAACAAGTACAACACCTGTGCAATTTTCTGTCCGAATTTTCCCGGTGCTACCAAAACTGCACTAACTGGAAAATTTGTACTACATCCGTTCAACTTTTTGTTTAAAACCACAAAAACTCTTGTAACAGCGCTATCCTATTTGAGGTTGGCATGACTCCATACAAAATAGCTCGACCTGTGCAAAACAACACAAAATATCCAAACTCCTCACATATTATCCAAATGTTCCAATAATGCACCTTAACAAAAACATCCTAAATTCATTATTTTCTTATTTATCACCTCTCCGTTATTTTCTTATTAACTTCCTTGCACACTTCTCTTTGCCATACCCTTCTCATTGTCAGTGTCATACTTTTCTTGTTGCCAAAAAAGTCAACATTCTTGTCTCCAGCATAGTGTCACGCCCCACCACATGGAGAGGAGGTATAGTGCCGAGTTTTTCTAGAATCCTCTAGAAATCTCTTCATCTCTACCAGGTTTCAGAATATTCTAGATTTCTAAAGAGTATTGCGGAACACCCCCTTGGGCCATGAAGGCTCAAGAACATTCTAGAGCTCTACGAAAGGTTGTGGATCCCTACAGATTCTATAATGCTCCATGTATATTCTAGTAGCCTAGAATTCTCTAGAATCTTGTGGATATGTAATATTTCAGAATGTTGTAGACATTGCCACCCAACCCTATATAAAGGGAGAGGCGCCTCATTTGTACAGACACAAAATTTGAGAGCTTCCATTACAATTGTCTCTTGTGAGCTTGTCAGACATTTCCCTTACAATCCTTACTTCTGTTATGAGTGTGGATAGGTTGAACTTGGCTAGGCTTTGAGTAAGAAAGCTAGTCGGGTACCGCACGAGAGCTTGGGGAAAGCCAAGTCCCGTGACAGTTGGTATCAGAGGCGTGTTCAAGGCAAGTGTTTGAGAATGACACACTCGGGTGTGGATGATCCTAATGTTGTGTTCGAAAAGGAGACCATGCCGTCCATCCCTAAGAAGACAAAGTTGAAGTTTGTGAGACTGTGACAACTCTTGAGAAGCGTCTCTTAAGGGTAGAGGAGCACCTTGTTGACATAAAGGAAAGGCTCGAGGTTGTCGAGGGAGACGATGAGGAAGGAGCACTAGGCATCATGGGCCTATGTGATGCGCTCTTCAGTCTTCAAACTCGAGTGGCGTTAGTTGAGAGGTATGCAAAGAGGATGCTGCAGAGAAGGGTGGATTGGGAAGCAAGGGACAAGCTGCGAACCTTGAAGCATACGGGGACAATCCACGAGTATGTGCAGGAGTATGTTTCTCTTAAGCTCCAGGTTTGTAGCAAGCCCGACTATGATCACATGTATGATTTCATCAAAGGTTTTCAGCCTTGGGCATAACAAGAGGTGAGAGGTCGACGACCTAAGACTTCACCAAAGCTGTGTTCATAGTCGAGTCCTTGGTGGAATACAAGAAGAAGGTTGAACCCCCTAAGCCCAAAAAGGATTACAAGGGTAAAGGTGGGGGAGATCAAGAGAAGAGGTGGAACCAGGATGTTTATGACAAGGGAATATCCGAGGAATGCACCAAGGACTACACAAGAGAACACAAGCCTTGGGGATGCTACTTTTGTGATGAACCTCATCAGTGGAGGGAGTGTCCCAAGAGGAAGGTAGTTAACTTCATTTTTGAAGAGAAGGTAGTTGTTCTCAATGAGAGGCAAATGGGGACATTAAGGATCTTTAATGCGTTGGAGGTGAAGAACCCACCTAAGGATGGGTTGATGTATGCAAAGGTGAAGTTGAATGGGAAGACTATCTTTGCGATTCTTGACACGAGAGCCACACACAACTTTTTGTCCGAAGATGAGACGAGGAGACTTGGCTAGTTGTAGCCAAGACAACTAGTTGCATGAAAGCCGTTAATGCCACACCCAAACCTGTGAGTGGCATTGTCTGTGGAGTTACCCTTTGCATTGGGGAATGGAGGAGAGCAGTTGACTTCACGGTGGTTCCCATGGATGACTTCAAGCTAGTGTTGGGGATGAAGTTCTTTAAGAAAGCCGAGGCCATACCAACACCATACTTGGAGCAGATGGTGATCATGGAGGAGTGAAACCCGTGCATGGTGTCGGCGAAGGTATGTAACAATCATAACTTGTCTTTACTTTCTATCATGCAAGTCAAGAAGGGTTTCAAGAAGGGAGAAACGACCTTCTTGGTTGCTTTGAAAGAGGATGGGCCAGTGGACGACAACCATGAGTTGCTGAATGAGGTGAATGGCGTGTTAAGGGGGTTTAGCGACGTCATGCCACCAGAGTTGCCTAGGAGGGCTTCCACCTAAGAGAGAGGCGAATCATTAGATTGAGTTGGTGCCTGGAGTGAAACCACCTTCCATGACACCATATTGTATGGCTCCACCCGAGTTGGTGGAGTTGAAGAGGCAATTGAAAGAGATGTTGGATGTTGGGAAAATCCAACCGTCGAAGTCGCCATATGGATCGCTCGTGTTATTCCAAAAGAAGAATGATGGCCCCTTGAAGATGTGTGTGAACTATCGGGCGTTGAACAAAGTCACGGTGAAAAACAAGTATCCCATCTCATTGATAGTTGATCTCTTTGATCAGTTGGGCAAGACACGGGTGTTCACCAAGCCGGACTTGATGTCGGGATACTATCAAGTTCCCATCGCCATGGAGGATGTGCTGAAAACTGCATACGTGACAAGGTACAAATCCCATGAGTTCTTTGTTATGTCTTTTGGTTTGACTAATGCCCCGTCTACGTTTTGCACCTTGATGAACAAAGTCTTCCATCAATACTTAGACAGGTTTGTGGTAGTCTACTTGGACGACATTGTTGTCTATAGTGAGACAACGACGGACCATGTAGATCACTTACGAACCGTGTTCAAGGTATTGAGGGAGAATGAGTTACATGTGAAGAAAGTGAAGTGTTCCTTCGCGAGAGACGAAGATTTCTTCTTGGGGCACAAGATCAAAGGAGGGAATCTCATGATGGATCATGAGAAGGTCTGTGCTATAGATGAATGGGCGAGGCCAACCATAATCCCCTAATTGAGATCATTCCTTGGGTTGGTGAATGCCTTATTGAAGCTCTACTTGAGGTACTTTGTGAGTGTCAACCAGCGCGATTGAGCTAAGTTGTTTGATGTGGCTCAATTCTCATACAATCTGCGGAGGAGTGAGTCTACGCCTCACTCTTTACACAACGGTACTTGGGGAGAAGTACCAAGGACGCATCTTTACCGCCTACTCAATGACAAAGGAGTGACAAGAGCAAACGGACTTGACAATAGCAGATGGACTTGACAAGAACCCACTTGCACAAAGCTGCCAAGAGAATGAAGAAGTGGGCTGATAAGGGGCAAAGAGATGTGAGCTTCCAGCCCGGGGACAAGGTGATGATGAAACTTTTTCCTCAACACTACAAAGCATTCCAGAGGCTGCACAAGGGCTTGATACGACGATATGAGAGACCATATGAAGTCGTGCACCGAGTTGAAGAGGTGTCATATTGCTTGGAGTTACCTCCCAATATGAAGATTCATCTAATATCCCATGTGGGCATGTTGAAGCCATATCATGAAGACATAGAAGACCCGAGCAGAGGGGTGTCAACAAGGGTGCCTACCACGATTGTCGAGTTGTATGACAAGTAGATGGATATCATACTCAATGATTGGACAACTCGAAGACGTGAAGTGCCCCAAAGGAAGGAGTACCCGATCAAGTGGAAGGGCTTACCTGGGAACTTGCAGACAACTTGTAGCAGTTCACGAAGGCGATCAAGGAGTATCATCAGGACGCTCCGAGGGCGTCGCCAAGTTTAAAAATTAACTGCATATAATATATTCACAATTTTAATTTTAAATTGCAACTATATGAGTCATATGAGGCCGCAGCGGCACAGGCCCGGCCTGAGAGTCAGGCCGAGTCATCAGATCAGACCACTGCCCGTCAGTTTGATGAGGCGGCATGGATGCAGGCCACCCAGTATGCCTTCGAGAAGGGCCGGGTAGTTGGTATCGGCTCTCGACTGACTCCCGGAGATTATTATGGCAGTGCTGCGATGTCGGCGTCCAGCTCGAGAGGAGCTCGTGCATCTTCTTCTACACAGTATGAGGATCAGTTGCGATCTCAGACTGCACAGATAGAGAGTCTCTGACAGGAGCAGGAGCAGATGCGTCAGCAGCATGAGGAGGAGCGTCGACGCCAGCAGCAGCTGTACGAGGAGCAGGCGAGTCGGTGGCAGCAGCAGCATCAGGAGCAGATGGAGTACATGCGCCGACTCACTCATGCTTTAGGGATGAAGTTTCCTCCACCACCATCTGCAGATCCCCCACCCCCCCTCCTTCAGATTAGAGTTTGTATTTCTGTTATAAAATTTGTGAAATCAAAATATATTTTTTTTCTATTCGTAGTTTCTGTCTCATTATAAAATATTAATAATATTATATTTTTAAATAACAATATTAATATGAATAATAATATTATTTATATTTTATAATATTAAATTTTATGTATATATTAAAATTTTATATATATATTAAAATTTTATATATATATTAAAATTTTATAATATTATAATTTAATTATATTTTTTGTAATACTTGAATTATTTTAATATTTGAATGTAAAATAATTCTATTATTTTTATATTAATTAAAATAACTTATTAATATTTTTTTTATTTATGAATTATAATTGTAATATTATTATATTAATTAAATCATTTATTAA
Organism: Viscum album; assembly: GCA_963277665.1. Classification (NCBI taxonomy): domain Eukaryota; kingdom Viridiplantae; phylum Streptophyta; class Magnoliopsida; order Santalales; family Viscaceae; genus Viscum; species Viscum album. The sequence continues at coordinate 640,204,341 of OY728162.1, read as the reverse complement.
TATTCTATTATTTTTTATTTTTGAATTATAATTCTACTATTATTATAGTAATTAAAATAATTTATTATTTTCATTTGTAAATTATAATTCTATTATTATATTAATTAAAATAATTTATTAATATTTTTTTTATAGTATTTGCGACGGGATACTATGCCCGTCGCAAATACTAGTATTATAAATAGTTTTTTATTTTTTTAAAAAAATCGTATTTGCGACGGGATACTATTCCCGTCGCAAATACTAGTATTATTAATTTTTTTTATTTTTTTTAAAAAAATAGTTTTTGCGACGGTTCCGTCGCAAAAGGTATTTTAAAAGTTTTTTACAAAAACACGGAATACTATTTGCGACGGGGAGAATGACCGTCGCAAAAAAAGGCTTTAGCGACGGGCCCGTCGCAAATAACTGTAGTTGCGACGGCATTTTCAGCAACGGGCTATTTGCGACGGGCCCCCGTCGCAAAAAGCCATTTGCGACGGGATCCCGTCGCAAATGCCCCGTCGCAAATGCCCCGTCGCAAATACCTGTTTTTCTAGTAGTGATAGTTTCCCAGGTAGTGATGAAATAAATAAATAATTGTTTAATAATGTTTGGAATGACTTGGGTTGGGTTGGTTAATGGAATGGAAATAGTTAAATGAAATTGGTTGGAAATGTGAAATGGGACTTGTGGCCTATTGTGTGTTGTTGTGCATTTAGAGGTAGCAGTAAAGGTGATAGTGTTTTGAATTGGTTATTTGTCTGGGGACCCATAGGTTTTACTTGAGTGTTTGGTATCATATATATATATACTTGTATTTTCCTTTTGATTTTTATACGCACCCCACCCATGTTGATCACTATGTGACAAACATCTACATCGTCATGCAGGGGGTGTTTTCCCCAACATCCAGTGAGGAGTACGGAAGGTTGGGTACCCACCCTTTTCCATTTTCTCTTCTAGGCGAGGTAATTATTGCACATGCTATGATGGTCAGAGGTCTATTAGTGCATTAGATGGTAGATGTGTTGTGGTATCCCAGGTGTCTTTAGGATGAGTTGTGATGAGACGTGCTTTCTGAGGTGTCTTCAGGATGAGATGTGAAGTGCTTTCCCAAGTGTCTTTAGGATGAGATGTGATGTGTTTTGAGGCTTAGGTGTCTATGGGTGGGATGTGTTGTGAGGACCTGGTGTCTGTAGGCGGGATGTGTTGTGAGGCCTAGGTGTGTGCGGGCCAGATGTGATGTGGCATATGGAAGGGATGAGAGCATTAGGACGTACGATGTTGGGAGAGAGTAACATACCTATAAGGACTCGGCCTTAAACATTACATAATCTTGAATTAAATGAATAATTTACATTGAGGATCTTTTTAGGTTCATAGTTTTAGAGAATTAGGCTATAACTATTACATTACATCTCAAAAATTACAAGGTAGACACTTCTACTCAGTTTCCATTTTTTCATAAAATAAAAACTCTTAAAAAGAGTCATGTATAGTCCCATGTTTTAGACGGCATGACTTTTCCTTGATCTCATCCTTGACCCTATTCATCTTTAAGTCCTATGAAAAACATTTCAAAACTTGGGATGAGCATAAAAATCTCAGTAAGGGTTATAAAACAAAGGAAGAAAACATTAGTTCATCATTATATACACAACATAAGCTCTTTAACATACCTCATGAAATCATAAGATTTATGAATCACACATAGAAAACATAAATCATAAAGGTAACTTGTGGCATCCATATCATAATTACATTGTAGCTATCACAAACACGTAGGGAGTTACATTTGGAATACCCATCATAATATATTCCCTAAATCTCTTAGAAGAAACATTTATGTTTACCTCCGTCACGTTACCCAATGCATTGGAGAGTTATCTCGGGCTCACCTTTCTTAGGTTTATCACGGAACCACCCGTATACGTAACAATGCCTAAGAACCATAACTTTTTCATAACACATAAAATAAACACAAAAGAAAAATAACATTTCCACATTTTAATCAAAATATATTATTTAAATATATTGATATAACAAATCCATTATCAAAACCATTTTCAATACCAAAATACATAAAAGATTATATGGTATTTATTTTCCTTTTAAAAACATTACGGCTTGTTAAGGAAGCCATAGATCAAATAATACTCACGGCAGCGGAAAGGGTTGTTGTTACCTCTTACGTTAAAAAGAAACATTATTTTTTTTTGTTTAGTAAAATGCCTCGTAGAAAAAGATTCCCTTTGAATTAAATGAAATTTCAAAAGTGTTTATATAGTGTATAAAATAAAGTCGTGTATTAAAACAAAATATGCCTCAATGAAAGGAGATTGAGACGAAGTCCCTTACCTCATGTCCGACTTGACCTGTTTGTTCTTTAATCTCCTGAATAATAAACTAAAGTTAATTTCTACTTGATTAAGAACCTTTTTCAAGTTTATCATTCCTTTTAAATTACTTATTACCATGTTATAAACATTATGTAATCATTTAAGTTAATAATGGTCGTTTTGTCGATATTTGGTACTTGAGTCGAAAATGGACTTCTTATAATTACAAGTTGTTCATGTGGTCAAAAGTTCATTATATACAGAATGATATTCATGATTTATATATCATATATGTCATATATATTCAGTATATACATGTATTTATAATAGTACATAACATTTGGAGGTAAGAAATGAAATGCATCGTTCATGGAGACGGTAAGTCGTACGTACGCATGAACGCTACTTTCATTTCTATTTCATATTTAATGGAATAAAAACATAATGATTCATAGGTATATTATAATTCCAGTATAATATCATATATATAATCTCAGTAATTACATACTTTATACTTTCCACGTATGGTATGAACGAGTCATATCACTTTGAGGGGGCGGTAGTCCGCACTTCCTCAAATGAAATTATCGCGTTTACCAGTAATGGAAACCATAAAGGTATGATATAAATGAAAAATACAGAAGTATAAATAAAACATAAACATAATATATATCATATATAAATACACTTCCATCATAATGGCCACCATGATAGTCGGTAGGAGATAATTGAACAATCATCGTTTCGTGAGGCGTTAATTTTCCATCCACAGAAACAGTACGTTCTTTACCCATTAGATGGAGGTGTGTGAAAGTATAGTTATAATCCTTCTCATAAAAACATCCTAGTATATTTAGGATACTGGTTTTGTTATAAAATAAAATAATAAAAAGAGTTTAGGGGTTGGAGAAGTAAAATAAAATAAAATAATTTAAGAGAAACCATTACCTTTAATTCGGGTAAATCCCTTTGGTTTGAACCAAAAGGACTTCTTGAAGTGCCTTATGCCTATGTTAAGTCTTCTAAGAGGAGTAGAGGGATGTTTGGAGCTTAATTGGGTAGAGTTTTGATGAGACAAGTGTCTTGAGAGGTATGAGGAATGGGTTAGAGGTGAGGGCTATTTATAAGGGGGGGAGGGGTTCTTTAGGAAAATGTGAAAATATTATTTTACTATATAATGATTTTAGGTTTCTAAAGGTACAAAACTTATTAAAGTAGAAGATAAGATGATTTATGGTCGAAATAAAATCATCCAATAAGAATTTGATAGTTTTTTTATATTTTTTAATCTTAATAATATTATTTATTTGAATCATTTATTAATGAGGTAAACACTGCATCATTATTATGTCATAAATAATTTTATTAATTTGATGTCTAAAAATTATAAAAAAATATCATGATGTAGGAAATATTTTTTATCTTTCCAAATAATATTTATAGTTAAAAATATAACTTATATAACCCTATGTAAAAAAATAATTTACTAAAAGATATTTGTCTGTGTCATTTTTGCCTTTACTTTAAGTTAATTAAAATAAAGTATAATTATCACTCTTAAGTGGTTCCATGGGGTCCCAAAATAGACCCAAGGATGCCCATGGTCATCCATGACTCACACAATAAGGTTATAAAAAGTGTCAAGGTAATTTTGTATTATTATGATATTCTTTTTACCTTGAATTACCCTATTTATCTTTAATCGTGGTAAATAAAAGTCAAAAGTTACTATTCACCAAAAATTATTTTTATCTTATTGAACCACATTTTACTTACTAATAACAACCATGTATGTTAGATTTTTAAAATTTAATTCACAGAAGTGGTAAAATCTAATTTAAATGAAAAAATCAGTTTTTAACTACTACTCAGTGTTTTCACTATTCATCAAAAATTGAAGTTTTTCAGAAAAATACCAAAAATTAAGCCTAATATATATTTGATATGCCAAATTCAAAAAATGATGTCTATTTTACCAAATTCAATACATATAATTTACATTAATTAATTTAAAATGAATTACCATTGTCAAAACAAAAAGCGTGTTTTTAAGAAATAATAACTATCAAAAGATTGACACTTGTTTATGTCCAATTTCAAAGTAAAATTACTTACAATGACCAACATTGAATTAAATGGTAAAAATATAATCTAATTAAACTTTAAAACTAATTAAAAATATAATCTAACCATATAAATAAATTAGATTAAAAGGCAGTTTTGAATTAAAATACAGTATTTTTCACTATTCATTAAAAATTGAATTTTATCAGAAAAATACCAAAAATTTACCCAAAGTAAATTTTGATGTCCCGATTCTAAAGAAGAATTTTATTTTGTCAAATTGAACATATAAAAGTGACCAAAACTATATTTAAAGAGGGTTCTCCATCAAAGGGTTGTAAATCAACATTTTAATGTAAATTATGCTTAAAATTATATTCATTCACATTTTAATTCTCTAACTTTTATTAGATAAATGTAAAAACATTTAACAAACATGTATAATCATATTGTAGTTAGTTATGTTCATTCTTTACAATACAACGGCTAGGCGTTAACTACCATTTAAAATAATAATATTATATTATTATTATTTTAGTATGACTCAGCCTTGTGTGCAATGTAAGATTTCAAAGAAACTCGTTGTTGTGTATTGGGTACGTCATCGAACATAACAACCCCTTTAAAGTAAAATTAATATTTAATTCACAAATAATAATAATTATGAAAATGTATTATTCTTTATTTACTTGGGATGTTACATCCTTCCCCCTTTTGGAAATTGTGTTCTCAGAATTTTATTCACTTATCAAATAAATGGGGGTATTTATTCCTCATAGCATTTTCAGATTCCCACGTTGTCTCTTCAACCATATGGTTTTTTTTTTACAAAACCTTTACCTAGTGAATTACCTTATTCTGCAACACTTGCTCTCTACGGTCAAGAATTTGGACTGGTTGTCCGTCATAAGAGAGATTCTCTTCCAATTGAACTACCTCTAGACTTAAAACATGAGATGGATATGACATATACTTTCTCAACATTGAAACATGAAAAATATTGTGTACCTGAGACAAAGTTGTAGGTAAAACCACTTTGTACGCAACTGATCCAACTTTCTCCAGGATTTCATAAGGTCCAATGAACCTCAGACTCAACTTTCCCTTATTACCAAAACATATCACACTTTTCCATAGAGAAACTTTGAGAAAGACATGATCACCTACCTCAAAAGAAAGATCCTTCCTCCTATTATATACATAACTTTCCTACCTGCTCCGAGATGTTCTCATGTGCTTTTGAATCAACTGAACCTTTTCTACCATCTCTTTTGTCTCATGTTCAATTATTTCAGAGTGAATATATACTTCAAACTTTTTTGGTCAATATATATTTCACATTTTACTCTATACAAATGATGCCTCCAATTTTTTAAAGCAAAAACAACAACAGCTAATTCCAAATCATGTATAGGGTAATTTAACTCATGAGATTTCAAATAACGTGAAGCATAAGCAATTACCTGATCATTCTGTATAAGGACGCAACCAAGTCCTTTCAACAAAGCATCACTATAAATAACAAACTCACCATTTCTGGAAGGCAGTGCCAAAATTAGAGCATTTACCAATCTTCTTTTCAATTCCTGAAAATAATCATCACATTATTTTGTCCAAACGAACTTAACACCTTTTCTAGTTAGCTTAGTCAGTGGGCTAGATAACTGTGAAAAAATTTCAACAAACCTCCAGTAATAACCTGCCAAACCAAGAAAACTACGAATCTCAGTTATATTTGTGGGTCTTGGTCATTCTTCAACAACTTTTGTTTTAGTAGGATCAACAGTTATGTCATTTTTTGAAACAATGTGACCAAGGAAAGAAATGTGTTGTAACCAAAACTCACACTTGCTATATTTACCATACAGTTTCTTTTCTTTTAAAGTTTTTAAGACAACCCTTAAAGGACTTTCATGCTCCTCTTTACTTTTAGAAAAAAACAAAATATCATCAATGAACACAACCACAAACTTATCCAATAACTCATGGAAAATTCTATTCATAAGATCCATGAATACAACAGGTGCATTGGTTAAACTGAAAGGCATAACTACAAATTCATAATGGCCATATCTAGTACGAAACGTGGTCTTTGGAGTGTTTTCTTACTTTACTTTCAACTGATGGTACCCCAACCTCAAGTCAATCTTTGAAAAATATTGAGCTCCCTGGAGCTGATCAAACAAATCATCGATATAAGGCAAATGATACTTGTTCTTAACAATGATGCTATTCAATGCTCTATAATCAATGCAAAGTCTCATTGAACCATCTTTATTTTTAACAAACAAGACAGAAGCACCCCATAGTGAAGTGCTAGGTTGAATGAAACCTTTATCTAATAACTCCTGTAATTGCTTCTATAACTCTAAAAGTTCAATTTGAGCCATTCGATAAGGGGATTTTAAAATTGGTTTAGCACCATGAACTAAATCAATAGTAAATTCAACTTCCCGATCAGGTATAATACCAGGCAATGCATCAGGAAAAATATCAAGGTACTCATTTACCACTAGCACATCATTAATCCGAACAGTTCCTTTTTTTCAATAATATGTACAAGGTAACATTCATTTTCATATTTTACTAGTTTCTCAGCTTTCTGGTATGTTATCAAAAGTAAGAGTTCATTCTTGTACACAAACTGAAAATATTTCTGAAAAAGAAACCTCTTTAGCTCTGCAGTCAATCTTAGCATGATAAATAGAAAGCCAATCAATACCCAGAATAACATCAAACTCTGCTAGAGGCAAAACAATAAGGTTTGCAGGTAGATTATTTCTGCACATAAGGATAGGAAGGTTCTTATAATTTCTTTTTATCTTAACATTTCCCCTGGTGTTTTTACCATAAGTTCAGGATTCATATCTTGATATGGAATTCTCAATTTACTAGAAAACTTCTCAGAAATTAAAGAATGTGTAGACCCTGAATCAAACAACACATTGGCATAATCTGAACAAACAAACAGTGTACCTGATACTACTTCATTTGATGACCCAACATCTTCTAAAGTAGTTGCAAAGGATTTCACCACCCCTTTATGCTTGTAGTCTGGATGCTTTCTCTCAGTTGAGTTTTTCGTTGGACACTCATTTGCATAATGACCCATTTCACTACACTTAAAATATTTTACTGACTGTAAATCAGATTTTTTCTTACCATTACCCTGATCTTTTTCAGTGCAATTACGAGCTTTATGTCCCATTTTACCACATCGATAGCACTTACTAGAATTCAAAAGACATTCCCCAACATGCTTTTTACCACAATTTTCACAAACTGTAAACTTAAGTTTCTTACCATTAGACTTTTTTTGAAGAGTTATTCCCTTTCTCCTGCCACCTTGACCTCTTATTATGTTATTTGTCAAATAACACTTGATCATAGACAAACTCCATTTCCACCTTCTCTGCACATCAAACAAGTTTTTCATAACTTTTGAACTCACGATAAGCTAAATCTCTTCGATACTTTGTCTTTAATCCTGAGTAAAAATGGTTGATTTTACTATCAAGATCTTGTATGAAATTTGAAGCATACCTTTCCAGTCGAGTGAATTTTGCTTCATAAGTAGCCACTGAGTCATCCTCCTGCCTCAATTCCAGGAATTATTTTTCCATACTAAGACGAACCACCTTAGGAAAATATTTTTAAAAAAACATACCTTTGAATTCATCCCAATCAGGAGCATCAATCTCCTCACTATCTATGATATTTTTCACCGTCAACCACCACTGACCAGCTTCACCTTCAAAACGGTAAACAGCGAGACTAACCTTTTGATATTATGAACACCCAATAACATCGAAAATCTTCTCTAGTGCTTTAATCCACCCTTCTGCTAGCATAGGGTCAGATGATCCTCTAAAAGATGGGAGATGTTGCCTCATGAAATGCCCCACTACTGACATGTTCCTATGTGGTTGATCTGGCTGATCTCGTGCATGGATACCACCACCATTTATAGCCAGAGTCAACTGTGTCATCACTGCAACAAACTATTTAGTTCTGATTCTGAACATCTCAGGTTACTGATTTGGAAGGTTGTCTTCCTCCTGATTTCGTCCCAACATAGTTGTCATGTTTCCTCTATGGAAAACCATTTTGAACAAAGAGATATCTTAGGCGAAGCAACATGGTAATCTGTAAATTCTATCATTTCAATATTAACATAAATTAATTTATGGATATTAATTTAACAATACCCTAACTCCTAAAGTTATCTAAACTGACCTCTGATACCAACTATAAGGACATGGCCTTAAAAATTACATAATATTGAATTAAATGAATAATTCACATTGAGGATCTTTTCAAGTTTAGAGTTTTAGAGAATTATACCATAACTATTACATTACATCTCAAAAATTACAAGGTAGACACTTCTAATCAATTTCCATTTTTTTCATAAAATAAAAACTCTTAAAAAAGTCATATCTAGTTCCATGTTTTAGACAGCATGACTTTTTCTTGATCCCATCCTTGACCCTATTCATCTTTAAGTCCTGTGGAAAACATTTCAAAACTTGGGATGAACATAAAAAGCTCAATAAGGGTTATAAACCAAAGAAAGAAAACATCAGTTCGTCATTACATACATAACATAATCTCTTTAACATACCTCATGAAATCATAAGATTTATGAATCACACATAGAAAACATAAATCATAATGGTAACTTGTGGCATCCATATCATACTTACATTGTAGCTATCACAGATACGTAGGGAGTTACATTTGGAATACCTATCACAGTATATTCCCTAAATCTCTTAGGAGAAACATTCACGTTTACCTCTATCATGTTATCCAATGCATTGGAGAGCTATCTCGGGCTCACTTTCCCTAGGTTTATCACGGAACCACCCTTATACATAACAATACCCAAGAACTATAACATATTCATAACACATAAAATAAACACAAAGGAAAGATAACATTTCCACATTTCAATCGCAATATATCATTTAAATATATTGACATAACAAATCAATTATCAAAACCATTTTCAATACCAAAATACATAAAAGAGTATATGGTATTTATTTTCCTTTTAAAAACATTACGGCTTGTTAAGTAAGTCAAATATCAAATAATACTCACAGCAGCGGAAAAGGTCATTGTCACCGCTTACGTTAAAAAGAAACATTCTTTTTTTTTGTTTAGTAAAACGCCTCATAAAAAAATATTCCATTTGAATGAAATGAAATGTGAAAGGTGTTTATATATCATATAAAAGAAAGTCATGTATTAAAACAAAATATGCCTCAATGAAAGGAGATTGAGACGAAGTCCCTTACCTCGTGTTGACCCGTTCGTTCTTTAATCTCTTGAATAATAAACTAAAGTTAATTTATAATTTCTTAAGAACCATTTTAAGTTTATCATTACTTTTAAATCACTTATTACCATGTTATAAACATTATGTAATCATTTAAGTTAATAATGGTCGTTTTATCGATATTTGGTACTTGAGTCGAAAATGGACTTCTTATAATTAAAAGTTTTTCATGTAGTTAAAAGTTCATTATATCCAGAATTATATTAATGATTTAGATATCATATATATCATATATATTAAGTATATACTTTTATTTATAATAGTACATAACATTTGGAGGTAAGAAATGAAATGCACCATTCGTGAAGACGGTAAGTTGTACGTACGCATGAACACTACTTTCATTTCTATTTCATATTTAATGGAATAAAAAAATAATGATACATAGGTATATTATAACTCCAGTATAATATCATATATATTATCTCAGTAAGTCCATCATTTATACGTTCCACATATGGTATGAACGAGTCATATCACTTTGAGGGGGCGGTAGTCCGCACTTCCTCAAATGAAATTATCGCGTTTACCCATAATGGAAACCATAAAGGTATGATAAAAATGGAAAATATATAAGCATAAAGAAAACATAAAAATAATATATATCATATATAAATATATTTCTATTGTAATGGCCACCATGATAGTCGATAGGAGATAATTGAACAATCATCGTTTCGTGAGGCGTTAATTTGTCATCTATAGAAATAGTATGTTCTTTACCCATTAGATGGAGGTGTGTGAAAGTTTAGTTTGAATAATTCTCATAAAAACATACTAGTATATTGATTATACTGGTGTTGTTATAAAATAAAAGAATAAAAAGATTTTAGGGGTTGGATAAGTAAAATAAAAGAAAATAATTTAAGAGAAACTGTTACCTTTAATTCGGGTAACTCCCTTTGGTTTGAACCAAAAGGACTTCTTGAAGTGACTTATGCCTAAGTTAAGGATTCTAAGATGAGTATAGGGATGTTTGGAGCTTAATTGGTCAGAGTTTGGATGAGCCAAGAAGCTTTAGAGGTGTGATTAATGGGTTAGAGGTGAGAGCTTTTTATAAGGGGGAGGAGGGGTTCTTTAGGAAAGTGTGAAAATATTATTTTACTATATAATTATTTTCTGTTTCTAAAGGTCTAAAACTTATTAAAATCGAATATAAGATGTATCATGGTCGAAATAAAATCATCCAATAAGAATTGTACAGGTTTTGGATATTGTTTTAATCTTTATACTATTATTTATTTAAATCATTTATTAATGAGGTAAACATTACATCATTATTCTGTAATAAATAATTTTATTTATTTGATGTCTAAAAATTATAAAAAAAATACCATGATGTATAAAATCTTTTTATATTTCCAAATAATATTTATAGTCAAAAATATAACTTATATAACCCTATGTAAAAATTATTTTATTAAAAGATATTTGTTTATGTCATTTTTGTCTTTACTTTAAGTTAATTAAAATAAAGTGTCATTGTCACTCTTAAGTGGCTCCATGGGGTCCCAAAATAGACCCAAGAATGATCATGGTCAGCTATGATTCATCTAATAAGGTTATTATAAGTTTTAAGGTAATTTTGTATTATTATGATATTCTTTTTACCTTGAATTACCCTATTTACCTTTAACCGCGGTAAATAAAAGTCAAAAATTATTATTCGTCAAAAATTATTTTCATCTTATTGAACCACATTTTACTTAATAATAACAATCATGTATGTCAGATTTTCGAAATTCAATTCACAGAAGTGGTAAAATTTCATTTAAATGAAAAAGTCAGTTTTTTAACTATTACTCAGTGTTTTCACTATTCATCAAAAATTGAAGTTTTTCAGAAAAATACCAAAAAATCAGCCTAAGATATATTTGATATTATGAATTCAAAAATGATGTCTATTTTATCAAATTCAATACATAGAAGTTGCATTAATTAATTTAAAATTAATTCCCTTTGTCAATACAAAAAGCGTGTTTTTAAGAAATAATAACTATCAAAAGATTGACACTTGTTTATGTCCAATTTCAAAGTGAAATTACTTCTAATGACCAACATTGGATTAAATGGTAAAAATATAATCTAATTACACTCTAAAACCAATTAAAAATATAATCTAAACATATAAATAAATTAGATTAAAAGGCAGTTTTGAATTAAAATACAGTATTTTTCACTATTCATTAAAAATTGAATTTTATCAGAAAAATACCAAAAATTTACCCAAAGTAAATTTTGATGTCCTGATTCTAAAGAATAATTTTCTTTTGTCAAATAAAACATATAAAAGTTACCAAAACTAGATTTAAAGAGGGTTCTTCATCAAAAGGCGGTAAATCAACCTTTTTAAAGTAAATTATGTTTAAAATTAGATTCCTTCACATTTTAAGCCTATAAATTTTATTGGATAAATGTAAAAACATTTAGCAAACATGTATAATCATATTGTAGTTATTTTTGTTCATTCCCGCCAATACAACGATTAGGTGTTAACTACCATTTAAAATAATAATATTATATTATTTTTTTAGTATGACTCAACCTTGTGTGCAATATAAGATTTCAAAGAAACCCGTTGTTGCATATCAGGTACGCCGTCAAACATAGAAACTCCTTTAAAGTAAAATTAATATTTAATTCACAAATAATAATAATTATGAAAATGTGGTATTCTTTATTTACTTTGGATGTTACAATACTAGTGGGAAAGTGGTGCGGGGTAACCTATTATTGATGTGATTTATATCATATTATATTACATGGCTTGTGTTATTTGGTGAGCATGCCTTTTTGAGGTTGGGATGGTTAGCATACTTGTTTTGGTGTTGCTTGGTTCTATTGTTTTCTCACAGGGGCATTAGTATGCTTCTTTCACATGTGTATGAGACACTTTTGTTTTCTTATTGAGTATACTTGTATGATCACCCTATATATATAAAACTATTTTTAGGTTTCCAAGAGGATTACGTGTAACCGGTATAACTCAAAGTGTGTCTTTTTATTTAAAATTGACATCAATTTTAATAAAAATGATAACTGACCTACTCAAAACCAAGAAAATGCATTTAGATTGTTTTGATACTTTAATAAAACAATCCATAAGTCATTTTTGATGTGTAGAAATCAACTTCACCTCAATCTGATGCATAGTGTGACCGATATGACTCCAATTGTGTCCTTTTATTTTAAATTGACATTAATTTTAGCAAAAAGAACAAGTGGCATACTAAAAACTGAGAAAACGCATTCAGGTTGTTTTGATACTTTATAGAAACGATCTATAAGTCATTTGAGATGTGTAGGAATAATCCACACATCAGTCTAGTGCATGGTGTGAACGGTATGACTCCAAGTGCATATTTTTATTTAAAATTGACACAACTTTTAGTAAAAAGGACAACTGGCCTTCTCAAAACTGAGAAAACGCATTCATATTATTTTGATAATTTAGTGTAGTAATCCATAAGTCATTTGAGATGTGTATGAATCAACCTCACCTCAATCTGATGCACGGTGTGACCGGTATGACTCCAAGTGCATCTTTTTATTTAAAATTGACATCAATTTTAGTAAAAAAGACAATTGACCTACTCAAAATCAAGAAAATGCATTTGGATTATTTTGATACTTTAAAAAAATGATCTATAAGTCATTTTTGATGCATAGGAATCAACCTCAACTCAATCCAATACACGTTGTGACCGATATGACTCTAAGTGCCTATTATCATTTTAAAATTAACATTTTAGTTCAGAACATGTGTCACTCACTGAAAACCAAGTAAATATGCTCCAATTATCTTGATAATTTAATACAGTAATTCATAAGTCGTTTTTGATGTGTATGAAGCAGTCTCATATCAAATTGACAGACGATGTGACCAGTATGACTCAAAATACGTGTTTCCAGTTTGAAATGGCATTTTAGTAAAAAACACAAGTGACATACTGAAAACCGAGCAAATGCATTCGGATTGTTTTGATACTTTAGGACAACGATTCATAAGTAATTTGTGACGTGTAGGAATCATCTGCACCTCAATCTGACACACGGTGTGATCGGTATAACTCCAAGTATGTCTTTATTTAAAATTGACATTAATTTTATTAAAAAGAATAATTGACATACTCAAAACCAATCAAACACATTCGCATTGTTTTGATACTTTAGGACAATGATCCATAACTCCTTTGTGACATGTTGGAATCAAATTCAACTCAAGAAAATGGACGGTATGACCAGTATAACTCCAAGATTGTCTTTTTATTTAAAGTTGGCATTTTTTTAATGCATTCTTTCATATTAATGTTTAATTTATTTTTTTATGATATTACTAACATAATATTTGTTTTCTTATATAGGTGGATTCATTTATTTGGGTTGAGGTGATTTGTTCGGCAACAGATACTCTGGGAAGACCTTTTTTAGAGGGGATCACGGGTGCTAAAGATGATGAAACATTAATGTTTTTAAATGTTTGTGGATAATAATTTTAAATGTAATTATACAAAACACTGTTTGAAATGTATATAGTAGTGTTTTTTGTATTCATGATGTAAAATTTATTTCAATTAAATTGTATATTTTGTGTACAGGTTACAAGTTGTTGCAGTGTGTTGTTATACAAACAACACACTACATCAGGTGGGGCCTTTATCAGTGCTAAACCAACACTGATAAAGGGGGCCCACCTTTATCAGCGATGAGATTAACAATGCTTTTTTAGCGCTGTTAAAAAGGCTTTTTGCGCGTTGTTAAATGACATATTTGTAGTAGTGCATGAAATCAAGACCTAAGGAGCATACTCTATCTAAGGCATCCACTACAGCATCAAGATCCAAAGAGCAACATCCAAGGAATCTAATGGAATCAAGACCCTTGGTATACCAACCCAGGCGTCTACTGCCATTTCAAGTACATCTCATTCCATTCTTCAATCAATTTCATTACTATTTCACACCATGAGTATACCCACACATTTACCACAATTCACATCCAAGCAACCAATGAGTATACCCACTTAATCAAATCATTTCTACTCAATCCATTTAATCTAATAAAGCATGGCATATCATGATAACATAGAGCAAGGAGGTGGTACATCTCCTAATCAATCCATTCAATTCCATTTAATTATAATTAAGTTTCCTCTAATAAGGCGGGCATGAGAACACATCCCATTGATGGTTTAACAAGGCATAAACAAGGTAAATTCATATGGAACACCCCATGGGTAGCCTTGGGTGGGGAAACCACTACCAACGAATCTCAAAGAAACCTAAGGGCATCCCTAACAGACCCAAATACATCTAATTCAATTAACCAGTTTAATTTCGGGGTTGCGCCGAAAAGTCCAACGAACGACACAACGATAGTTAGGTCTATATATCACTAAAACCAATGGGAAAAATATATACTACCTATCGTAGCTCGGTAATAGAGTGCTCATCTAATATCAACTCCTGATTTGACTCAGATCGGGAGAAAATGAAGAACATGTGAAAAAACTGAAATTAGGGCATATTAGCTTGCACCAAAATAGCACGACTGATATCCATAAGAACGTAGAACAACTAAAAAGGAATCAAATACTCACCGATGCAGATCCAATGAGATGTTCCGTGCTAGAATCAAAGATCAGACGGGGGCGATGCCTCAAATCCAAGGATAGTCTTCTAAGGGAGCTCTCAAGGTGTCATGGCTATTGTGCGGGGAGAAAGAAAGTGATTTTAGGTTTAAATTAGAATTTAATTTAATTTAAAATTTTAAAATTACCCAAAATATATGGGGTCACATGATTTGAGTGCATAGTTAGTTGTAGGAGAAGGGCCCCTGCACGGTTACCTTGCACAGTTTGATTAACCGTGCGAAAACCCACTGTCAAAATTGCAGAGGTTACCACACGGCCGTGCGACCCAATTTGCACGGTTTGACTAAAACTGTGCGGCCTGTAGCTCCCCACTATCCAGTCTTGCATGGTTTGATCTAACCGTGAAACCTGTTCCGTACAGTTTGAACTAACTGCGCACTAGGCCATTTTCACCCCTAAACATGGGTTCTAGGCTCCGAACAAGGCTCAGACACCCCCAATGCCTCCATGACCTTAAGGGGTGTTCACATCAGGTCGTATTTAAACATTCAATCTGAAAATAAAGGGATTCGTACCTCATACGAAAACTCGGGTTCTTACACATGCAATGCATACGACTTAAGGGTACATTGATACCAATATATTCTTAAGCCCGAGCCCGAGCTCGAGCATACATTGGTGCCAATGTAGCTTGGTGTGCATGTGATGCAACCCGATACCATGTTGCAGCCAACATAATGCGCGCTCTCGGTTGACACTTCCACTGCATCATCCCAAAGCGGTTTTCATTAGTTATAATCCATTATAGGTGGATTAAATGCGGCTTGCAAAAAAACTGAAGGAGTTCTATGGATTCACCCAATGAGAAGTTACTCTCGGTTAGCACTCGATATGTTACAAATAACCGACACACTCTTTGTTTAATGAGGAGCGTAGTGGTTTGCTATACAAAGGGATGTGATCCCTCCTATTGGTTAATCTTGATCATCAGTTTCATGCAAAACTCTTTGAAGGTCTCTCCCTTCTCATAACATCGTTCGTCGCAAACTTTGAAGGCGCTGACACCACTCTAGGTATACGAGAATCCTCATGGTGCAAACCGGAATCCAAAGGTTGGTGGATTACCCGTGGAGGCAAGAAGTCTATGTTTATTGCTCGTATGATCTTCATTAAGCAGACTCTATTGAGATGGATGTTGCTGCTTCAGTTATACAGGTAAGTTGTTCTTCGTTATTCTTTGCACGTAGATTCTGTCGAGGATGGACTAAACATGTACTATTTGCTTCTATTGTCATCGATCATTAGATGATCCCTTAAAACCCATCACATACATCACGAGACATGGTTTTAGAGATATCATGATGACTCTTGAAATTATCATTACAACTTAGAATTGTCATAACATATCGTTATGATAAATACTTTAAGCATACAATCACGTATTGCTTGCAGAACAAAAAACCAATATACAATAGAAATAAAACATGCATGTATCAAATTGAATATCTGATTACGTGATCATAAGTACATCATAAAGTTGGCTTTAGGACACAAATTATAACATGATGATGATGTTGTTGGTCTACTTTGAGATGTTGTGGAGGGTTTGTTTGATTTCCTTCATGAAGTAAGGATATATGAGCACGATTTTGTGAAATTTCAATAGGGCCAAAATAGTTTCCTTTGTTGGTGTTTTATTTTGATTGGTGATAACTCTGTGGGTATTAACTTTGGGGGTGACTTCAATCACTAATCATGGATGTTGTTCAAATTTAAAAAATTTGATGGTTTTGTGTTTACACGTGTAATGTTTTTATGTTTCTCATTCTATGTTATGAGTTATGTATATACAATCAAAAAAATTATTTGGTGCTACCAACCCTATATATTAACCACGGGTTTTGTTATTGTGAAAATGTTTAATGTATATTTGGGGTTTGAGGCTCTGATTTTTGCTACCATGTATAGTGTGGTATTACTAATTTCATAAAAAAAAAAAACATTGAATCACGCATACACACAGGAATCACATTTTCGTATATTTTCCGTTCTTTAGAAATTTCCATCGTCTCCCACGCGGGTCTCATACTCCGTTATTCCAGGTCGCTTAGAACCGGAAACCCAATCGATCCCTTCCAGTCTGCAAGAACGCTTTGCTACAACCATTAAAGGTCTTTCCTTTTGGGTGCAGGCAGGGGCGGTGGATTGAAATGAGGCTCATAAAGCTGGCAACTTGTAATCTGAATCAATGGGCGATGGATTTCGATTGCAACTTGAAAAACATCAAGGAGTCGATCACTAGGGCTAAACAAGCCGGCGCCGTGGTTAGGCTTGGCCCTGAGCTGGAGGTTCCTGGTTATGGCTGCGAAGATCATTTTTTGGAACTTGATACCCTTACTCATTCGTAAGTTCCTTTTACTTTGGTACGATTTCCCGGAGGCGTTCCTTCGCTCTAAAGAAAACAGAAATGTTTTTAGGGTGATTCATTACGCCGCGTTGCATAGGATGAACTCGCTCTCAATGAATAAATTTGCAAACTCTTCATCTGCTACCCCCTTTCTGTTTTTCGGTAGCATTGAATTTCAAAATTCAGTCCATGCAATGAACCACAATAGACATTATGAAGCATCTGATATTGAACATCTAATATATTTATATTTTTATTCTACTACCCTGCCTCTTGTTATTTAACCTGCAGGTGGGATTGTTTGAAAGATCTTTTACTTGGTGATTGGACAGATGACTTGTTATGCAGCTTTGGCATGCCTATTATTCAAGGGTCGGAGCGTTACAATTGTCAAGTTTTATGTTTGAACCGACAAATCATCATGATACGGCCCAAAATGTGGCTTGCAAATGATGGAAATTACAGGGAACTCCGATGGTTTACTCCGTGGAAGAGAAAGGACCAGCTTGTGGATTTTCAGCTTCCCAGTGAAATTTCCAAGGCTTTGTTGCAGGAATCAGTTCCCTTTGGTTATGGATTCATCCAATTCCTGGACACGTAAGTGAGAACATTACTCAGTTCATTGTGCATGTGTTATGTACAAAAGCACACACTACAGCGAAAATAAATGATTTCATAGTTAAGAAAAGAAAAGAAAAGAAAAGAAAAGAAAAGAAAAGAAAAGAAAAGATTTTGATTTCTCTTCATTTTGTTTGGATGTTAAACTTAGTAAAAGAAAAGAAATGATTGTCATTTATCTCCAACTTGTTTGGTGATAATTTTTAAAAGAAAAGAAAAGAAATTATTTTAGTGCAAATAACACAAATAACTTTTTGTTAAAAAATAACACATACACACAAGATTAAAGGGCAAACTTGCTCAAGATAAAAAACAACCATAGATTAGATCCGCACGGATAACACACCTAGCACCATGTCTTTCCGACATCAACAATTTATGTTAAGTGACACAAATAATCCTTCTAAAAAAATGTATTTTTATTACCTTTTTTATTACAAATCAAAGAACAATAATTTTGGTTTTAATCAATTCTTATCTTTCATATCATCAAAATTAGGTAAACATTAAACTACAAACATATATTAATACAAATTTTAAAATTTTTAAAAAATTAAAGATAATCCAAATTATTAATTCAAGATAATCAAAATTATTTATAAATGATTTATATAATTTTTTAATTGAAAATTATTAATTTAAGATAATCAAATATATTAATTCAAAATTATTATTAATTCAAAATAATTATTAATTCAAAATTATTAATTCAAAATTATTAATTCAAAACAATTATTAATTTAAAATTATTAATTCAAAATTATTTATAAATTATTTATATAAATTATTCATTCAAGATAATCATAATTATTTATAATCAAAATTATCTATAATCAAAATTATTTATAAATTGTTTATGATTATTTATATACACATAATTATTTATAATTAAAATTATTTATATACACATAATCAAAATTATTTATATATAATTGTTATTATTATTTATAAATTACGTTAAACTTAGAAAAATCAGTATTTATAAATTACCTAAAACAAGTTTGAGATTTAAACATGAATAAATAAACATAACAGGTCCGTATAGCATTCAAACCGCAAACATAAAATATTCATAACGTAACAACAACTCAACAGAGCCGTATACCGTTCAAACCGCAAACCTAAAATATTCATTACGCAACAAATTAAATGATGAAAAACATGAAGAGGGGTGACGTCGAAGCTAAGGAATACCAACAGTGGACATGTGCAACAAAAGAACTAGACGACATCAAGTTGAATGGAACGGAGCGACAATGAATAAAATATATGAAGTGATTGTTTATAGGGGTGATATGATAAATTTTAAAAACACTGCCAACGGTACACACTGTTTTCGCCTGAATCGGCCCAAAAGTGGGATGATTCGAAACCGTGGGTTGGGGAGAAATGTTTCTCCCCGTTTCCGCCCCCTAAATCTCTTCCTCCGTCGCTTTGGTCTCACCAAACGAAGGAAATGATTCTCAGCCGCTCAAATCGTTTCTTTTCCTCTCATATATCGGCTGCCAAACGAGCTATTAGTGTTTCATTTTAACAAAGTTACACTTTTGGATACGACCATGGCTGATTTCAGTTCTCTCTCTCCCCCTACATCTCATGACCGTTCCCTTCTCTCTAAACTTGTCAGTGAAATAACTGACCAATAAACTTACAGAAATCGTTTAAGAAAAATTGAGCAAAGTTAGCAACATGCAAACAGGGTCTTGGCACACTGATATGGACCAGCTCAGAACTTCCTAGAAGGGCTTGGGAACTTGTTGGAGTCATAAAGTTTTTTTAGGGGGTTCTTTGTAAATATTTTATGTACATATCTTTGATATTTTGGAAGGAAGGTTGTAGAAAACCTTTATCGACCATAAGATTGGAAAAACCATCCATTAGGGCCTGTTTGGTTGGCTGAAACAAGGGCAAGGATGACAGAAAAGTGGAGGTTTCTTGCATGCTAGGGTGTTTGGGTTGGAAGATTCCAGTTTTCATGAAAACCCACTTTTCCCGCAAATCGGGGAAGTCACTGTCATTTACCAAATGTGGGGAACCCCTTTCTGCGGTCAAAAACCAAATTTCACTATTATACTTATTTTAATAATAACTATATGTTTATCATTATTATAACGATTATTATATATTTATATTTTTTTCAAATAATTTTTATTGTATCTTTATTAATAATATTATAAATAATAATATTAAAGAATAGAATTTTATTTATTTGTATTATTAAAAATATTATAATTTTTTTATCTATTGCACTATTTTTATTATCATATTATTATTTAAATCTTTTTTTGTTCTGTTCCAAATATCACTTTCTAATTTCATTTCCTTTTTGTTCCTTCATCTCCCTAAATGGAGCCTTTTGAAGCAGGAGAGTGTCTCATTTGCAAGACACTTGTAATCCTGGAATTCCAAAATTCTGAGCAAATTGTAAAAGTGTAACCTTCCTTCAGAGCAATACAAGTTTGTTTTGGCTTCCAAGGTTGGTCTTTGCCTACTTTGAGGGTAATGCTGACTTAGCAAGTAATCAATAGTTCGATCTAGATAAGGTCAACACAGTTTGAGACGATGATTATCCAAGGCTGTGTCGCTATGTTGCGTATTCTCACCTGTTTAGTTTTAAATGGACATCAACCCTATTTTCCTCAATTTACTCTAGATCTTTTCTGTAAAACGGTTGTTGATATTCTCTTTTGATCTTAGACAACACTACTCATAATAAATTCATAAACTTGTGGGTAACTGTTAGTACTCTCCGACCCAAAGAATAGACAAACAATAGTGTAGAAATATATTTGGTATAGAAGTATTGTGATGCGAGACGCTCGGGGTGACCCGATCTTCACGGCGTAGGGCGACGGATGAAGGATGCGGTTCGAAGCTAAGTGGTGGATGATGAGTATGAATAGTGAGTGCAAGTAGTCAATCAACGCTATAAGGAGCGCGACCTACTACTTAGACAACACACTCAAGGGAGGGGTGTGATGACAAATCCACACAACAACGCACTTGGGTTGAGACACTGAATTGGGGGCTTTGTGATCTTGGATCACCAATCTAACTTGTAGATTGACAAGACAGTAATTCACAAGAGCAAGGGAAGAAAGTAATGATCCTCACAATGGAGAGAATAAACTTGCAAAGTTTTACTAATGCAAACTTGAATGAGAATACAATGTGATAGAGACCTGTTGCCAATTAGTTTAGGGGTATTATTGTCTTTGTATGGGGTAGTTTGTTATAGGGGAGTGGGAGGAGTTTGTTAGAGTTTGTTATGGGGGAATAATGTTGTTTAAGAGGGCCAAGTGGTGGAAGGGGATCTGTTATAAATAAGCAGCAGAGGGAGTGAGAGGAGGGATGGAAGAATATTGGATTTCAGCCATTCAGCTTGGGATGCAGCTTGCGGGCTTGGTGAAAATCTGCCTCTCCCGTGGACGTAGGGATTTTTCCCGAACCACGTAAATCGTCGTGTTCTTTGTTGCTTTTCTTTCTTTCGTTTTCTCGTTTTTCTGTCGTTCTGTCTCCCGGTGATTCCGCAACACTTGGGTCGCCTCTCGATTTCTCTCTTCTTCTCCTACTCTATCTTCTGTAATTCTCGATTCCTCTGCAATATACAAGTTGCTTGTTCTTAGTTCTTAACAATTGGTCCGACCTGCCTTCCTCCTCTGGCCGACTCCATCTTGTTTTCATCTCGTTTTCATCTACTCCTCTTCTCTGTTGCACCGCGCTCCGCCCTATTGTGCTCATCGGAGAGGCGTGCACCCCCAGTTTCTTCCTCTGCGCACCATGCTGTTGCTGGTCTTCCTCCTCTGACGGTCCTGTTGGCGCACACCGTCCGTTTGTGTTGATGCGCACACAAGGTTGACGGAACACACCAGAAGAAGGCGCGCAATACTTGGGGTGCGCTCGGTCGCCGCCCTCTCTAGTGCCTCGCGTTCTGCGACAGGACGCTCCGCCGACTCTCTTCTGCGGCAGTGCGCTTCCACTCTCTCGGCCGTGGGACCTGCTGCAGCTCTTCCACACAAACGCCTCGTGCGCACCGACCACTTCTAGCTTGCGGGACCTCCCGCCCAGTGGACGACTACTGACAACGCACGCGAGCAGGAGCTGCCAGCGTTCTTCTACCACCACTGCCATTTTTTCCACAGCCGCGGCCACAAGCACCCGCCCGCTCTTCCCTCACTAGGCTGGTGCGCAACACCGGAACGGGAGGCCCCGCAGTTCCGGAACGGCTCCTCGTCCGCTGTTCAGCTTGGGATGCGGCCAGCAGGCTTGGGCCGCCTCTCGATTTCTCTCTTCTTCTCCTACTATATCTTCCGCAATTCTCAATTCCTCTGCAATGTACAAGTAGCCTGTTCTTAGTTCTTAACACAATGCCATGGGGTGGTTATTTATAGCCAAGGGGTGACATAAAAGGTCAAGGGCCTAATACTCTAAAGTCATAAAGCCTATTCCTACCTTGCCCCCTTAAAGTCAAAAAGTTAAAGTATAATAATGACTTTTTGGAAAAATAGCACATGTTTTTCCACTCATAGCCCACCGGATTTGAATTTGAGTACCTAGCCCACCAGATTTGATTTTGGTGTCCAAGGATGCCATTCTAGAATTCTCCATGCGGACAAGGCTTCCAAAATTCGTGCAACCATGCGGGCCAAGCTTTAAACATCATGTTTGAGCTTGAATAAGTGAAATAATTGACTCATTTGCTCCATTCATGCAAGGTGAGATCCATTAACCCCTCTTTAATCCCCATCGCGTCATTGAGCCTTGCAAATCCAACTCCTTCACCCGGACAATCGACTCGGTGCCTTCCACATGGTTCTCATCATATAGTATAGAATAAGAATTACAGTGTGAAGAAGAGGAAGAAGAATGGAGGAAGAGAGGAGTTCTCAAGAGGCACTACGACTCCCTCGCTCAAGCCAAAAGGTCGAACCAACTAACTGAAAAATATTCTCTCCCATTCTCTCTCCCCCAACCTTCCTCTTAGCTTCTCTTAATTGCCCTCATGTGGGGTCAGTTAGACTTCTTCCCAGATCAGCCTCTTATGACTGCCCCCACAAGGAGGCTTCCTTCCAGATTCCTCATCTGCCGAGACCATTTGACCCTTTCTAGATTATTCCTTCCGAGCTGTCCAGGTTCTGCAGTGGTGTCATCATGTCATGGTATCTATCTCTTGCCCCGCCTTGAAAATCAGTATTGTTCTCAAGACCGAGGGGAGGAAACCGATTAATGCTGGCGAGGAAAGGAAACTAATTACGATTGGAGACTACTTCTTCATTGAGCTGTCCTTTGAGGGTTGTTAGAAGCCGGATCAAAGTAAGTACACTTGTTGCCCAATACACCGCCTTCTTGCCCCTTCGTAGCTATCTGTCTAGAATATGGGAAATCAATGTATTCAACAAGTCGAAACCATTGTTAGGTAACTAACCTGATAGTAGTTCGTACAACAGAAAAGAGGATAAAAAGATTGAGTAAACAGAGGCAACACTTGTTATTTCCAGAAGATTACAGAAGGTAGAAGAAGAAGAATTTCCGTGGAAGAACCACCTCCAGGAGCTTAGGTGACCATACCCTAGCGACCACACTGCAAATGCCCAAAATATCATTAATATCCCCTTCTTACGGCTAGACCCCCTATTTATTATCACACCCACTCCTAAACAACCTGCCAACAGTTAATAAATGCAGAATTACAACACTACCCCTGGACTTATTAAAATCTACCCGCCCATACACACAGAAACCCCCACATCCTAACATGTATTTCCTTCCTGGTTATCCACATTCTATATCGCCGCCTCTCCATGAAGATCCTACTTCGTGTTTGTGTTGTATTTGTTGTCAATGTACATGAAGTATTTGATGTAAATATGTTAAAGAAGAATCAAGATTGAGTAGAAGAACAGCTTGGAAGTTGATTGGTGTTCCCAAACGTGTTTGTTGAAGATTGAAGTGAAGTTCTCAAGCAACAATGTGCATTATAAGGTGAGAACCACTCTGTGAAGCTCAAAAGTTGTTTAAAGAAGCTTGGATGTGTTTTGGTATTGCCAGAGAATATTCCTAGAAGATCTCTTTATGTTTGGCAAAGAAATATTGGAAGTAGTTGAAGTTTACAAGGTCCATCCACAAGAAGTTCAAAGGTCATATGTTATATCTTGGATGAAGTGTTTAAGTCTGATGACTGTTGAACCAATCATAATTCTAAAAAACAAGTGCTGTTGGTGTATGGAGCAAACACATTGTCTACTACAATGAGGAATGAAGATGATCCATTGAATGACGTTTCTTGATTGGATGAAGTTTAAGGAAGTTGAGGGAAATGTTTTGAAGAAGGCCATGAGGAGAAGATCATGCAAATATTTATTTGCATGAAGAAATTTGAAGGCCATGCAAAAAAAAAAAAAAAAAAAAAAGGAAAGGATGCATTTATATTTTTGCAATCATTTGGAAGAAGACATTTGTTGGCTTGACAATTCATCCTTAGTAATTATACTAAGTATTTCGAGTGGGCTTTTAATTAAAAAAATGGGCCAGCCCACAACCAACCCAGGACCCCATCGACCACATGTGTGGGACCCAAGGGTCAACCATGTGGGAGAGGGTCGGCATGTGGGAGAGGGTCGGCATAGTGAGGATGCATAGCACCCATAGTTTGTGCGCGGGGATCACATGATGATAGGTGGGTGCATAGCCCCCGCAGGGTGCCCGGGTGGACCGTGCAGGTGTGGCGTGGCCCGACGAGGGCGTGTGTGCAAGGTGTTACTGGTGCCGAACCCCGTTGTAAGCTCGAGCAATTAGGGGGAAGGGATTTGCTTATAAAGCGCAGCCTGACCGAAGTGCAAACCAATGTGGGATCCTAGAAGCACGGTACTGTGGCTCCGTTAAAAATGTTACGCATAAAAGGACCGTTCGATCGGATGCACCGGAGCCGTCCGATCAACGCTGTGAGTGTCTTCAACCTCATGGCAACCCTTGTTCAACGTTGGGGCTTCTGTTTGCCGGAAAAAAATAAACTGCATGTTGCGACTTCCAAGGATCAAGCCAAGCTCGAGAGAAGATGGTCTTGCATCATACTCTCATGCACGTGATCTCAGATACGCATCCATGCGAAGATGAGTCGTTGCAAAGCATCCAATTGAGTTACAACATGCTATGCATGCGTGCATGAGTTCGAGTGTTTACACTAGCTACGTCGTAGGGATTTTTGACTCACCATAAGCTCCATGGATAATCGAGAAGCTCACGCTGTGGCTTCGCTCTGCACCGTTGACAGATCGAAATTGACAGAGGCAAGGATTCTGAGCTACAGGGAGCTACGTCGTAATTCATGAGATTGCACCGCAAGCATATAACTGCGTTTTGTGCTTTTGGAAAATCGGAGGGTGTTGCACCGTGGAAAAATCACTTCGCCGTAAGGGTTTCATTGCTGCACCTTGGAAGAATTACTACGCTGCAAGGGTTTCATGGCTGCACCGTGGAGGAAATGACTACGTAGTAGTAAGCCATGCATGAATCCAGGCAAGAATATAGGAATTGCAGACATCGCCAATATCTTTATATCGCGTGGAAAAATGAAGACCGAGTCTCCAGGGATTTAAATTAAGATATGAAGGGGAATTCAAATGTGTTTTTATGAGAGATATATCGGAACCAGTTGACCGATTTTAAATGAGAGATATAGAAATATTGAATGCGATATTCTGAGAATAATTTTCACATACAGTGAATATAAATTGGAGGTGAATGAGAATGAGAAACTGTTGTTCGACACTGTTTTAACAGGAACAAATTCTTGTGTCAAGAGACATATCTGATACAGCAACTACTGCATACCTTGATATATCGAAAGGAGAGAGAATGAAGAACCAGTGCTGCATAGAGAGGAATCATTCTATGCACTGAAGAAGAAGAAGAAAGATCTGAGTATGCAGCCTATAATATGTTCCTATATTGTAGAAGTCTGAAGATCATCGAGGCAGCCCTTGATTGCTGTATTCGAGGCACCCCTTGTGATTGCTGTATTCGAGGCACCCCTTGTGATTGCTGCAATTTGAGGAAGCAGATGATATCTATTGGTGTCTATTAAAGAGGACATGTTCTGTATTTGATGATCACTTCAGGAGGAGCAGACCGACATCCTGCATCTGTGCTACATTGAATAGCTTGCATTGTACCTCGTTGGTGCCAAGACAATGAGTACAAGGTCATACCCTTGCTCGCGCATTCTTTGAAAATAAAAAGGAAGCTGTGTGCGTGGGATAATAACCACCGTACACCGGGGCCTGGTCGGAGATGAATCTCGTTAACAAACCCCGGTGTCTATTGTGCTTTACTGTTTTATGTGCATGCTTGCTAACCACAAGAGAAAAAGTTAAAGAGAATTATTCACTGAATAAGTGACAGAGGTAAAGAAAGGGATAAAAGATTTAAAGTGGTAAAAGGCCACCCCACACCGATTCACTCCCTCTTAGCGTGGTCATCCCAAAGTGATCCTAAGACTCCACCAAATGGTCTTGAATGCAAACCAATTTCTAGCTCCCCTTCAAGCTTAAGAGGTTTTGTCATCAACTATTCATGTGCCCAACGCAGGTACTTAGTTTGTTCATAAACCGGGTTATCCAAACTACTCTGTATAGTCTTCAACATTCGTTGAATATTCTCCATTGCCGACTTCACCGATACAACTCTATCCTCTATCCATTTTAAACCAGCCTCCACTGCTGCTTTGCCAGAATCCATTTGAGATGGCCTCTCCAACGTTTCTCTATCTGTCGTCAAAAGCTGCGATTTCCTCTTAGCAACAACCATGTCCCCAACAACGTCCATGTCTCACAACGGATTGCACAAAAGAAAATAGGAATAGGAGAGATAAAACAACCTGCAAACTCCTCTCTGTTCATTTTTTCCCCAGCAATCCTTGATCTATCGTCGATGTAGTTCTCCACCTCTGATTGTCCACACACATGCATAAGGAGCTTCTGACTATGTTACAGATCGTTCGTCCTCCAGCTCACGCACGTCTCCCTAGCGATGTAGACTCACCGCGACGATCGACCTCTCCTCTCACCTTCTTTTTTGCGATCGTCTCTCAGGTGAGCTTCCCCAGCGTTTGCGTTTCTCTCCAGCGATTGCTTCTCCAATGGAGTCGTCAAAATGTTAGGACTATGAGTGCTAGAGGTAAGAGCGAAGAAACAACTGCTTCGTAGTATTGATGTACAAAACCTTCAAGTAAAATTGTAGTGAAGAAGTAGAAGAGGGAGATAGAGGAATAAGATGCTCCTAGAGAAGACCACTCTCTCGAAGTCCTAGCCCAACCGAAGGTCGAACCCCCTTGCAGCTAGAGATCTAATCACATTCCCAACCCCCTACAACAAATCCCTTATTTAACACTCAAACCAAACGACCGACCACCCTACTTGCTATATCTAATAAAGAGCAAAAGGACAACACCGCCCCCAAGGCCAAACTCAATACTCTCCTACACAGGCACCCTGCTTGCCCGCACTAATGACAGCCCCAACCCACAACTGATAGCTCCCCAACCATACACGTTTCTAACATTTTTTCGGTGCTCAAATACCACCTTGTCCTCAAGGTGAAAGTCCGGATGGAAAACTGAATGTGGGAATGGTTAGACCAATGCCGTCGCTCCACCTTCATAACTAAAACAATTGGCCACATCAAAAGTGGTTGTATTCGAAGGATTGCTGATTCCATGTCTTCCGTTCGACTGGTGTACACTAGCGTTCCCAATTTGTTGTTTGGAAAATCAGATGAGGTGAATTTGGTTTGCCTTCTCCTCCACCTGTCTACAGCTATAATTCTTCTCCTAGCTGGAATGTTGGCGCCACTGGCGCCTTGACTCTGAAAAGTCATTACCTTGTGGGGCACAACTGGCATTAATGCTAGATATCCGACTCCTTAAAATGAAGGAGCAACCTGGCGGAAATTCCCATGCCCTTTTCACTCCTTGAAGAATGTTTACATGTCAAAAAGTGTTTGGAGTTGGGAAACTGCTCGTCCATCTGTATATCCCCCTCCTTCCCTGCTAGCACCTTGAATAAAGACATCATTTCTGGCAG
This sequence comes from Viscum album, assembly GCA_963277665.1. Classification (NCBI taxonomy): domain Eukaryota; kingdom Viridiplantae; phylum Streptophyta; class Magnoliopsida; order Santalales; family Viscaceae; genus Viscum; species Viscum album. The sequence goes on along the minus strand of OY728162.1, from coordinate 640,175,915 downwards.
CATGAAAATCATGTTCCAACTGTTGTTCAACATCATCTCAGAAAGTTGAAAGTAGAAATGTTAACCTGAGTACCAATGAACCGTTGTAGAAGATTCACTTCATCAAAATATGGTAACTAGTGACATAATAGTCAATCTCGGATCGCGACACGACGCGGCGGTGTCCTTTAGCAAGATAGCGGCGGCGTGGGTCGCGCCGTGAAAACTTTTTTATCCAATCGCAGGACAATTAATATAATTTAAATTATAGAATTCTACGCACATATATGCTGAAAAATTAAAAACAGAACATAAAAAGTAAAAACAGAGGGAAGAAAGGAAAATAGAGAGCGAGATGCTTTGGGTTGTCCGCTGTGGCGAGAGTAGCAAAGCAACGGAGAGGTTGTTGGCAGCACTACAACGAGGGAGAGTGTCGCCAACTGCAGTGGGGAAATGGGGCATGCGAAGTGGGGGGAGGGGGGTTTGACGGGTTAGGGGATTTTTTTTTTGCACGCCAAAACGCCGTGCGGGCTGCACGATCGTGCAACGAACACGATCCAGCTGCCAGATGCGGTGGGGCGCCTCTCCGCATCGCACCAGTGCTATCCTGACCACTCCACCGTTTTTTGAAAACTATGATCCACTTTCCTATTCCTACCTTTGACAGAAGTACGTTGTATCTTCATTCATTGATAATCAAGCATGTGAACTACAACATCTTCCTTCTCAGCACCTCAGAAATGTGTAGAATTGCAACCCCCAAACGAATACCATGGCACAACAAACAATAACTTTTAGTTCTGCTGCCACAGTTGCAATGAGTTGTTTCGTCTCCGATGCAGTACTTTGCCCCCTTAAACCAGCCACAACAACAAGATATCAAAAAGAGAAGTCACCCCAAATAAGTAATTTCCTCATTGGAAGGAAACCGTCCATGATTAATGAGATTTTCATTCTCATGTAAAACACCGATCACCATAAAAAAGTCAACAAATTTTATGATAGCCAAAGGCTTAGGAGATTGAAGTGCTTCCCTAAATGGAGCGTGTAGCTCCCCGGACAACGTTGACCTCCTCGACTTCAAACAAGTACCGGAAAGAGGCGCTGCCATGATCGTTGAGTCCAAACACTTGTTGCGTATGTTGCACACAGATGGTGCATGTAATCCAGTAGCTTCAATGCCCTTGATGTGTCCCTTCTCCTGCTTTTCAACTTCCAATGGCTTCTCAACCAAATTTTGCATGGTTTGTATGACTAGAGGAGGGTGTTGTAACATTGTCTCCCCTCCTGGCTCCAACACGCGGATAACAACGTTGCAAAATTGCTAGACAGCTACCGGTGAAGATTTACCGGTCTGGAAACTCCTCAAGCACTCTGTTGGTTCACCCACCGCTGATAAGCATGGTTTCCCTTGGTCAGATTCATACCCAACCTCTGTATTGCCGCCTCCCCCACATGGTTCAGACTCCAGTAACGACTCAATCCCAGGCTCATACTCCATTGGCTGTGTTTGTATGGCCTGTGGAACTAGCCTTGTATGTACAACAATATTGCAAGCATTGTTTGATGAGATTCCACTACTAATACTCCTTGCTCTAATCATGCAGCCACATTGAATATTAGTGGTAGCATTAGGTAAGGCGAAACAATCTATCTGCCTATGCACATGGACAACCCCTACATAACATTACCTCCCTCTTAAAAACCACCTTATCCCCAAGATGGACTACTAATAGCTCTGCTCAGTTGTTTTAACATTGAATCGACAACCTCGTCTTTTGCATTGGGATGACAGTCCCTGGTGTGGCGGCTTTGGCAGTGGCCTAAGCATCAATGCAACTAGTGGCCCCTCAACTAGTAATTGTATGGCCATGGAAGAAGCCATGACGTCATTCGTACAAGTTTGTGTTGATTTTCCACATTGCGAAGCTCTTAAGTGTCATTCGTACAAGTTTATGTTGATTTTTCAAATTGCGAAGCTCCAAAGTGTGTACATCAGTTGACTTGTCTGTCAAACTTCCTCCACTTTCACTAGGAACGTTGCTCCCTACTCCATGAGCTAGGATCTCCATCACCTCACTACATTCCTCGGGCCTCGAGCCATGGAACGATGATTTTCCTCAACACTTGAGAAAATTTTCTCCATACCTTGCCCAACCAGCGTAGCTGGTGAAACTCGCGATCTTGATTCTTCAGCAGATAGTGTTGAAATGTACGCAGACAGTAGTTCCGAAAAACTAGAAGTTCGTTCTTGCACAAAAAACATAGAAAATTCATTAGGAATTACTTCCTCCTCAATGTCTACGCACCTGTTGTCCATATTGGAACAACTTGCTGAGCTGAAAATTCATCGTCTGCTTTCGACTGGTCCTGCAGAGATTCCCTCTTCCATAGTCGTTGGTTCCTCCCGCATCCGTTTTTCCTAAAAATCCATACCTTCCTGCATGGATGACACCTTCGGATCCTGTGCCCACTCTCGCCTCTTGTGCGCCCCTCCTTGTACTATTGTAGAAATTTCTGGAATGCCGTTTCAACATCACCTGGTTATGTTCCCACTCTTGAGCTTTATATCTTCACAAAAAACGAGGAAACTCTACTTTTCATTCTTGTTTGGATCCATTCCGATTTCACTGCTCTGCTAAACTGAACCTTCACACCAAGCCGCCGCGACTAACTCTGAGAATTCTTGTCCACCACTATTCTTCTAGCTCGCGCTGATCACCAGGCCACAACCAAGCGAGATCCAAAACGATCACAACGATTGCGTCACAACAACAAGTAGGTTGGTAGAAGAAGTTGAAATTCCTTCAACAATATTCACTTTCTTTCTTCCAGCAGCGATCGCATCTCTACAGTGGCGCAATGGTTTTCTTATTTTTTTCCCTTTCGGAAAACTGCCACTCGCGCCTGTTCCAACAACTCTTACCTGGTGATTTGTCTCTCTCCAGCGTTTGTCTCTCCCCAACGACCGCCTCTTCCCTGCACCAACTTTTATTTATCACGTTCAATAATCTCTTCTTGAGTTCATTCTGCTTCTTGATTCCCTCTCTCCATGAACGACTATCAGCGATTGTTTCCACGGTGTACACGTCTCCAGCAACGAACGATTCCCTAGCGGAGTTGCCAAAATTGTTAGGTAACCAACCTAACAATAGTTCATATAACAAAAAAGAGGAGAAAAAGATTTGAGCAAACATAAGCAATATTTGTTATTTCCAAAAGATTACAGAAGGTAGAAGAAGAATGATAGGAACTAGGGGGGATAATAGTGTCATTATAAAAGGGGAATATGCTATGGGCCCCAGGGGATATTCTAGGGAATATTATTAGTTTGTTAGTGGGGGAATTCGGTTATAAATAAAGGGTTGAGGGTGGGGGGGGCATCGAGAGAACTGTATTCAGGCAGCTTAACATATTCGACATTGGGCTTGGGTGTCGGCCTTCTTGGCTTGGCTTGGGCGAGAGTCTCTCGATCTCCTTCTTCCTTCTATTTCTGTTTGTATTTCTGTTTGTTATCTTCTATATTACAAGTAGCCGGTCCTCTGTCTATCATTTGGTCCGACCTGCCTCGCACCATTTCCACTTTGTTCTTCCTCTGCTGCATCAAATATTTCAGTGCCGCCGATTTCCACAGCAGCACCCACCCTCTTTGGGCTCCCATTGTTGCCGAATCCTGTTTTATCTGCACTGCTGGGACACGTACTGTTGGTTCTCTTCTTGACACAGCCAAGGCGCGTTTTCTTGGGATCCGCTCGGGGGAGACTCGCGCACAGGAAAAAAAGCAAAAAAAAAAATCAATCACTTTCGGACGCGATTCTCTGGCTTCGATTGACAACAGTGCGCAATGACTGGAGGTAATGCGCACTCCTTGCTCGCACCTGTTTGTCGGCGAGCACTCTGTTGCTTCGCGTTTCGTCAATCAGCGCTCCGCCGACTCTTCCCTCACATAGACGGCGCGTAGTCCCGAACTGAGGCAGCGTCCACTGTAGCAGTCTTCTTCCCTCCCGCCATTGCGCATTGCAGGCGCTTTCCGGTGCGGCAGCCGCCCGACTAGCAGGCGCACCCAGACGTCGACAATTTCTCTTGTTTGGTGGCGACGAAAATTACCAAGCCGCGAAACGCGGGTTGCGCCCTGAGCAGACACACAGCTCAACTGGCCAAGTTACATTTTCAGAATTAAAAAAAAGAGAGTGGCGGGTCACATTTTCTATCAGGGACGAAACATAGGAGAAACACACACACACACAAAAGAGCGAGCCCTACTTCTCTGTAGAAAAAAAACAAAAAAAACAAAAGAAAAATAAATTAATGGGCGGGTCGTTTGTTGCCAGCCTCCACGCAGCCGTTGGACGATCGACACTGCTACGGAGAAACGCTTCAACGTGATCACCCAACAACTCAGGAGCGCCTTCATTCTATTGGCGCAGGAGCAAGCAAAATTTCTGGACGCTCAAACTTTTGGGGCAACGTATTGAGACGATGATGCCACAAGGGGAGGCGACTTCGCCTTATCACATGACCACCCTCCCTGAAGCGCATACCACGGAGTCTGGCGCTACGACTGCAAACCTGATGCAACATGGAGGGACAATCCCGTGCCTGGGACTCGTCAAAGCAAGAATATCTCCTATGGCGACCAAACTAGAAGATCTCCCACTCCAACAACGGTGGGATCCGGTGCTGCAAAGGAGGGCACGCGCGCTGACCCTGCAGCAGCAGACGCAACACATTACGTCCGCTCCAGTGCCGATGGATGGGTTGTCATGGGGGACACACTTTACGAAGAGGTGACACTGCCTGTCATGATGCCGACGCTGCTTCAAGTGCATTACATGACGTTTGGTGCGACAAAAGTGGAGTTGTGCGACAAAGCGATGTTGTCGGGACTGACCACAGACGACCAGCCCGCACTCGGGATATTCAGGGAGCTTGTCCAGCCCGCTGAAATTTTTTTCTGGCACTTGGAAAATTGTTGGCCCATTCTGCAGTGCGGCGCATATAGAAGATCATGTGCCATTTCTGCCTGTCCGACGCACCACCTTGGAAGGAGGCTCGTATGAGAGATTGCTTGGTCTGCCTGTGCGACGCACCACCTTGAGGACAAAGTGGTTTTTCAGGACGACGACAGTGATAGGAACTAGGGGGGATAATAGTGTCATTATAAGAGGGGAATATGGTGTGGGCCACAGGGGAATATTCTAGGGAATATTATTAGTTTGTTAGTGGGGGAATTCAGTTATAAATAAAGGGTTGAGGGTGAGAGGGGGGGTGGGCATCGAGAGAACTGTATTCAGGCTGCTTAGCAGATTCGGCCTTGGGCTTGGGAGTCTGCCTTCTTGGCTTGGCTTGGGCGAGAGTCTCTCCCGATGTTTTTCTTCCTCATACTTCTGTTTGTATTTAGTGGGGGAATTCAGTTATAAATAAATGGTTGGGGTGGGGGGGGCATCAAGAGAACTGTATTCAGGCTGCTTAGCAGATTCGGCCTTGGGCTTGGGCGTCGGCCTTCTTGGCTTGGCTTGGGCGAGAGTCTCTCCCAATGTTCTTCTTCCTCATATTTCTGCTTGTATTTATGTGAGTTATCTTCTATATTACAAGTAGGCGGTCCTCTGTCTCTATCAAAGAATCTCTGTGGACGGACGACCTTTAGAAGCCTAGGCGGCCACGCCCCAACATCCATGCTGCAGATACCCAAAATATCATTTGTACCCCCTTCCTACCGCTAGGCCCCCTATTTATTATCACACCCACTCCTAACCAACCTGCCAACAACTAACAAATGTAGAATTACAACACTGCCCCTCGACTTATTAATTTCTACCTGCCCATACACATGGACAACCCCTACATCATAACAACCATAAGCAACTTTAGAGAGCCAAGATACTTCAGCTTTGGCAAGATTAATGAATTATTTTTCTTATGTAGCTTCCCGAGCTCCACCCCTTGGCATGGCAGCCCTACTGCTCCCTTCTTCGCCCTCTTGAAATTCCACCGTGCCCTCATGGTGACAAATTCGATGATGATCTGCATGTTTCTTTTAACGTAACGAGATCCGTCTTTTTTATTGCATGTGGAATGGACTGTTTATTATCAATTAGTTCAGCTAAGTCCCTCCAGGCACCTTGATTTGCTATACTTATTTCGATATATGTTGTGAGACACCCAATGGCCCCTGAACTGATCCCCTGTGCCTTGGCTATTACAACCCTTCTTGTATGTATGGCTTGCTCAATTGGATTAACCACCAGAAAGTTTGAATTAACCTTCCCTGCCTAAACCCATGATCCATTTGCTTCCAACAACACCACTTTCAGTGAGCCAACCCTTTTACTCACAGGAAGTCTATTCTCGAAATTCGTCACGGATTCCTTTGCTACATCCAAATCTAGGCAATCCATTGCTGCAATCTCCACTTGCTTATGCGTAGTCCAATCTTTGGTGGAGATGAAGTGGCCCGAGATTAGATTGAGGGTTTGAGCTTTGGATATAGAGTTCCCCCCTCACTGCTTTTTTTGCTTTGGGTGAAATTGGAGGGCAGTGTTGATAGAAGATAATAACGTTGTGGTTCTTGATATTGCGCCCTGTTGCGGAATCGTCGGGAGGTGCAATGACAGAAACGAGAAAAGGAAAGAAAGAAAGCAACAAGAACACAACGATTTACGTGGTTCGGGAATAATCCCTACGTCCATGGGAGAGGCGGAAATTTCACTATATCGGGAGCACAAAATTACAGAGGATTTTCGGTAGTAACTCTAGCCCGAAAGTGGGCTATAAAACAATGGAGAAGACGATCACTGTTCGAAAAGTGAGTCCGCGTCGCTACAGTGACCGACGACCAGCTTTGTTAAAAGCGCTACAGTGGCTGCTGGCTGGAAGTCAAAAGTGCTACAGTCCAGTTGACCCCAAAGTCCGCGCGACAGTTGCGGGCCACAAGCATTCGGCCCAATCGGATCGGGCTACACCAATCCAACAATCTCCCACTTGGAGCGTGATCCACTGCACTGCTATGCTTCGATGCAACTGATGAAGATAACTTACTTAATTTGAGTTCTTTCTCTTCTTCACTCACCAGTGGCGTGCTTTCCATTCACAGATTCATGAAATACAAACTGTTTTCCTCTTGTGCTCCCATCAGGTCCTCCATTATTCTGCCTCTCATCCTCCGTTCATCAGTGGAGACCAACAGAGGCACAACAGTGCCTCAACTTCTGTATCACCATAGGCTTTGTTAACATGTCTGCTGGATTGTTGGTTCCATAGATCTTCTGCAAAGTCAGCAACCCATCCTGTATCAAACCTCTGATGAAATGGTATTTCAACTGAATGTGCTTCGTTCGGGCATGAAACACTGGGTTCTTTGCAAGATGTATAACGCTCTGATTGTCACAGTGCAATACATTCTCCTCACGCTTTCTTCCCAATTCATTCAAGAAGTTTTCAGCCAAACCATCTCTTTCCCAGCTTCTCTTACAGCAATGTATTCTGCCTCTGTGGTGGATAAAGCCACCACCTTCTGCAATTGTGATATCCAACTTACCGCAGTTCATCCACAGGTAAAAACATAACCCGTGGTACTCCTCCTGCTGTCGACATCGCCTCCAAGGTCAGCATCCACATACCCCTGCAATGAATTTCCTTTCCCAAAGTACATAGATACCTCATTGCTGCCCTTCAAATACCTCAGTATCCACTTCACAGCTTCCCAATGTTGCTTTCTAGGGTTAGCCATATACCTGCTCACAACTCCCACTGCATGAGCGATGTCAGGTCGAGTACAGACCACGACATACATCAGGCTTCCAACAGCTGATGCATATGGAACTTTTGCCATGTACTCCATCTATTCTGCTGTCTTCGGTGATTGCTCCTTTGATAGTTTGAAATGGCTCGCCAGGGTAATAGAGACTGTCTTTGCTTTCATCATACTGAATCTTCTCAAGACCTTCCCAATGTAATCAGCCTGTGACAACATTAATGTTCCAGCTATGCGGTCTCTCTTGATCTTCATCCCCAAAATCTTGCCAGCTTCTTCAAGATCTTTCATTTCAAACTCCTCAGCCAACTATCCTTTCAGCTCATTAATTCTCTGCATACATGATCCTGCAATAAGCATGTCATCCACATACAGAAGCAATATAATGTATTCATCACCAAAGGACTTGATGTAGCAACATTGATCCATGCCACATCGTTTATATTCATTTTTAGACATAAATAAATCAAACTTCTTGTTCCACTGTCTCGGTGCCTGCTTCAGTCCATATAAGCTCTTCTGGAGTTTGCACACCAGGTCTTCCTTCCCAGACTCTACATATCCCTCTGGCTGCTGCATGTAGATATCTTCCTCCAAATCTCCATGAAGGAAAACAGTCTTGACATCAAGCTGCTCAAGATGCAAGTCCTCTGATGCCACAATGCTGAGAACCACACGGATGGTGGTAAACTTCACTACTGGTGAGAATATTTCCGTGAAATCCACTCCCTCCTGTTGGAAGCCTTTCACCACCAGCCTTGCCTTGAACCTCCTCTTGCCATCATGTTCTTCCTTAACCCGGTAGACCCACTTGTTATGCAATGCTTTCTTTTCCGTTGACAAAGGTGTCAGCTCCCAAGTGTTGTTGTCATGCAATGAGGAAATCTCCTCCTTCATAGCCAGCTCCCACTTGCTCGACTCCTTCAGCTGCATTGCCTCTTCAAAGCATTCTGGTTTTCCACCGTCAGTCAATAATAGATAATGCAGGGATGGTGAATACCTCTGCACAGGCCTTCTCACTCTTGGTGATCTCCTCAACTCCACTGGAGTAGTAGGTTCCACCGGTTCGGATCTCTCAAGCTCAGATACACCTTCAAGCTTCACTTGCTCTTTGCACTCTGATTCAATGTTCTCATTTTCATCTTCAGCTACATGACGTCCTTTGTACATGACACCTTCATTGAATACCACGTTCTGGCTCCTGATGACCATCTTCTTATGATCATCCCAAAAGCGGTAACCAAACTCATTAGCACCATAGCCAATAAAGAAACATGGCTTGGACTTAGCATCAAGCTTGTCCCTTGAGTTAGCATCAATGTGTACATAGGCCAAACTGCCAAAGACTCTTAAATGTGAGAGTTTTACCTCCTTGTCAGACCAGAGCTCCTCGGGTAGACGTTCTCCCATTGGCACAGATGGACTCCTATTGATCAGATACGCTGCCATGTTCACTGCATCAGCCCAGGAGGTTTTTGGCAACCCGGAGTGTAACCTCACACTTCTGGCACGTTCATTCAACGTTCTATTCATCTTCTCTGCCACACCATTCTGCTGTGGTGTTCCTGGGATAGTCTTCTCCCATCGAATTCCATTATCAGAACATAATTTTATGAATTCTTGACTGCCATACTCTCCACCGTTGTCAGACCTCAAGCATTTCAGCTTAGCTACTGACTCATTCTCCACCATGACCTTCCACTTCTGAAACATTTTAAAAACATCAGATTTACTTTTCAGAAAGTAAACCCATACCTTCCTTGTTGAGTCATCGATGAATGTCACATAGTACTGTGACCCTCCAAGGGAATGTACCGGTGCAGGCCCCCAAACATCAGTGTGTACCAGGTCCAGCTTCCCAGCCTTTGGTGTTCTGCCTCCTTTTGTAAAAGACACCTTCTGCTTTCCGAAGATACAATCTTCACATAGGCCAACTTCCATGACTTCAGCTCCGGTAGCAGCCCTTTTGTTGCCAGCACCTTCATCCCTTTTTCACTCATGTGGCCTAACCTGTTGTGCCACAGTTGTGAATCTCCTACAGCTTTGAGTGATGCAGCCATGTCTATGCAAGTTTCTATCATGTTGTATAAGGTACCATTCTTTGCTCCCCGAGCTATGACCATAGCTCCTCGGGTGATCTTCCATGCACCACCAGTGAATGTGGTACTCAACCCTGCATCATCAAGTTGTCCAACAAAAATAAGGATTCTTCTCAAGCCAGGGATATACCTCATGTTTTCCAGAACCAGCAGACTCCCACTGTTGGTCTTGATTCGTGCATCTCCTTTCCCCATGATCTGCAAGGGCTCATCATCAGCAAGATGTACCTTGCTGAAATTTCCAGAAACGTAATTTTCCAGAAATCCCTTCTCCGATGTAGAATGGAAAGACGCCCCCGAGTCTAAAATCCAAGACTCCATTGGGCTGTCGACGCTCAACAGCACGTCATCAGTTCCTTCAGCTGCAGTGTTTGCTCCACTGGTTTCAGGTCCCTTTCGATTATCTTTGCACTCCTTCTTGACATGTCCTTTTTTCCCGCAAGTCCAGCAGGTTGGACCAGGCCCCTTTGCCTTGTCTCTGCTCTTTCCTCTTGACTTCGATCGTCCTCTGCGATTGTCCCGCTGCACATATCTTTCTCTTCCTTCAACGTTCAGAGCAGAACCAGAGAATCTGCCTGATTCTCTTCTTCGCATATCCTCATTGAGGATCAGGTTTCGTACATCTTTCAGAGCCAACTTCGTATTCCCCGAAGTACTGCTCACAGCTGTTACAGTTGTTTCCCAACTATCATGTAACGAAGATAGTAAAACCAGCGCACATACCTCATCACCAAGATCAATGTCCACCGATGTCAACTGACTTATGATGGTATTGAATTCGTTGATATGATTTGCGACAACTCTCCCTTCAACCATTTTCAGGTAGAACAGTCGTTGTATCAGGTGTACCTTGTTACCTGCAGAAGGCTTCTCGTACATATTTGTGAGAGTTTTCATCAGTCCAATCGTCGTCTTCTCTTCTTTGATGTTGAACGCCACGTTTTTGGCCAACGTCAGGCGCGCAACACCCAGAATCTGTCGATCCAGCAACTCCCACTCCGACTGCTCTATGTCCGTTGGCTTCACACCCAGAAGCGGCAAGTGCATCTTTTTTTGATAAAGATAATCCTCGATCTGCATCCTCCAGAAACTGAAATAAGTTTCATCGAAGCGATCGATCTTCACTTTGCCTTCATCTAAAGCCATCGTTGGAGAATTCCGAACTCACTCTTTGAAACCCGTTGTTGCGGAATTGTCGGGAGGTGTAACGAAAGAAACGAGAAAACGAAAGAAAGAAAGCAACAAGAACACAACGATTTATGTGATTCTGGAATAATCCCTACGTCCATGGGAGAGGCAAAAATTTCACTATATCGGAAACACAAAATTACAGAGGATTTTCGGTAGTAAACCTAGCCCGAAAGTGGGCTATAAAACAATGGAGAAGACGATCACTGTTCGAAAAGTGAGTCCGCGTCGCTACAGTGACCGACGACCAGCTTTGTCAAAAGCGCTACAGTGGCTGCCGGCTGGAAGTCAAAAGTGCTATAGTCCAGTTGATCCCGAAGTCCGCGCGACAGTTGCGGGCCACAAGCATTCGGCCCAACCGGATCGGGCTACACCAATCCAACACGCCCCCTTTTGACATGCACGCCAAGCTGCCTCCCAGATGCTCCTCTCTGCCATGAACTAGTCTTGGAGAGATGAATTTTGGGGTTGCTCCTCCTATATCACTCCCCAAACTTTCATCTTGTCGGGGCCTTATAAGCGGCTGTGAACTGAGTCGCGAGATCTGCTGCCACGTCCCCCCTTCCCGATCGGAACAGCCGTGTGGTCCCCCTCCGTGAACCTGAAGACCCATTCCTTTCATTTTCACTAAAGCAACATGCCCAACCGGGTGTAGTGCCGAACCGTGTATTTGAACCCAGCCGCGGACCTCTCCTTGCAAACCAGCTTATAGCTCGTCCCGCAACTATTCTGCACCCTTGCTACTCTCAGTTTGGTGTGTCCAACTAGAGTCCAACCGCTCCTCAATCGAACAAACTCCACCAGCTTCCGCTTGCCCCATTAGACTAGAATGTGGGTGTTGCACCGAGAGTATTGCATACACTTCTGAATGTTCCTGCTTCTCTTTTTTGTCAATTCCACTTAGAGGTGAGTTTGATTCCTTGGTAACTACGGGTGTCAACTCCTGCTGCACCTTTGTCTCCCGGTGGCGCATCCCCTCAGCTAAGAATGTACCAGACTGCTAGTTTGTGCATATCTATACTTCTAGATTCCATTAAATGCGTCCTAGACATACTTGATGCTGTCTCCTCTCACCAGTTCCGAGTGAGGAGGAGCTCCGTCTCGAGTGTTTGCTACCAAAATTGTATTCCACCCCTGCGCCCGATCGAACTTAGCCGCTTCGTCATGCCCCATTGCCTTCGTTCCGACTTTGTAACCGGTTCGGGCATTTGCCGCGAGCTTCTGCATCTGCTCTTTGCGAAGCGCTACACCTTCGAAGAATTCCTGGACTTCCGTTCGGAATGCAGCCGGTTCTTTCATCTCCAGTTCTCAGCTGGTTGACAGCTGGTCGTGAACAAAGGTTGGTTCAGTCGGCATCCAAGCCGTGTCTTTCGCCAACAAGTCCTCTGTGAATCCAACTGGACACGTTCCGGACTCCTCTGTCACCTTCGATGTCCACACTATACCTTGTTGCGATATCCTCTCTAGGCGACGAATGGCTCCGACTATATATTTCTGGGATGCGTCTTCTTCCTGCATTTCCTTCCAAGCGGTCCAGGTTGTGCGGTGGTGTCATGGTATCTATCAGTAACAAATCACTAAGCAAGGTGTGTTTGGAAGCACAGTTTTACATTTCAATTATAGCAGGGTAACTTGATAATATAAGCAATATCCGTAGTTTTTGGTTTTTAAGTCTCTTCTTTCATTGACACCTCAATCTTACAATAAAAAGTTAGATTGACTGGTTTTCATGTCTTGTTGAAAATTAAAGGATCCATCTCATCTTCAATGTCTTCTTTGTGACATTCGAAGATTTTGTAGATTAGGAACTCTTCTATGGTTTCTGGTCATCTTCTATGGTTGCTGGTCATCGTCGATGTCTTCTCCAAGGTTTTTGTTTCAAAGTTGGTCAATCTATTGGCTATTACTGTAGAAATTCCACCCCCTACTTGGAGATTGTGTATCTCTGCGACTATTGGAATCATTTATCTCAAATTTAGAATGTTTCAAGGTAGCGTATTTCTTGCAACCATCGTTTTCAGTTTCATTCGTACTTTGTACCATTACCGTCCTGCCATCAGGGACCTTGACTATGGTAATCATTTATCTCATTGCTCAGACAATTGAGGGCGTCGTTGCATCAAAATATAATTTTTATGTTTCTATCTTAATTGTGCATCAAAATACCAGGACATTGCATTGTTAGCATGGGGTTGCCTCTAAGCACATCCAAGTAGAATTGCATTTTTTGTCTCCATCATTTAAATTGACAGCGGCAAACCAAAATGGATTCTTTGTGTTGTTAGAAGGTTGTGCCATTGATGATACCATTATATTCTTCATGACAGTTCAATATATGCTGACATAAATGTACATGATCCTAACATGTTTTATACCCATCTCAAAATACTTGTCTCACCATAAAATCATTCCATCATCTGTGAGTGCGACTTTTAACTTGTTCAAATTAGGAGTATACAAAATTCACAGATACACCATCTGTGGCATTTTCTCTCTCTTAAGAATGATTTATTGTTTGTTTGGTCTATTATCATCTGGAAAACACTTCAGTTTCAAGCTTTGTTTTACCTTCTCAGCGCTGTTGCACCTGAAGTTTGTGAAGAACTTTTTACTCCTATGCCTCCTCATGCAGAGCTTGCTTTGAATGGTGTTGAAGTGTTCATGAATGCCAGTGGAAGTCACCATCAACTAAGAAAACTTAATCTTCGTGTCAGTGCCTTTATCGGTGCTACTCATACCCGTGGAGGAATTTACATGTATAGCAATCATCAAGGATGTGATGGTGGTCGTCTCTACAATGGTAGATTCCTTCTCTTTATTGGAGGGGTGGAGGGTGGGGGAGGGAGATGAAGTCCTTGAAAAAAAAAAAAACTCATCAAGCTGTTTTAGGGCTTCTATATAGTTGTTGCTTTCTAGTGCTACTTTTTGCATACTTGTGGCTTGTTTCCCCCATTCACATTGAAATTTTTGCTTTAAAGCTGATTAAGGATCAATTTGTACAGTAGTTTTTTATTTAGCTTGATGGTGATCTGCTTGCAGATGGATGTTCTTGCATTGTTCTAAATGGAAGTGTGGTTGCTCAAGGTTCACAATTTTCTTTAAAGGATGTTGAGGTTGTCATTGCTCAAGTAGATCTAGATGTGGTAAGCTGTGATGTTTTGTCATTCATTGCCACGCATGGCATCTTATAAGCCTTGTAGTTTTGAAGGCTCTGTTTGACAATACTTACTGAAAACTGCTTGCAGCATTCATCTCATGATAAATGTCTCTATGAGTGTTTCCAGATTCCTTACTGAAAAAGTGATTTTCTTTTGGAATTTAAGTGCAAGTGTTTTTTCTGAAACAGAACAAACAAAACTTTTTTTCCCAATTGCTTATCATTAGTGTTAAGTGGTATAAACAGTTTTCAGTAAGCACTGTCAAACAGACCCTAAAACATTATCTGGAAGTGTCCTCTAATAGAGTGTGACCAGGTGTTTCTAGCAAGATTTGTTAGAGTATTCAGATATTTAGGATATTGGGTTTGATTGGTTCAATCTTATCTTATCTTATCTGGGGGTTGTATCTTTATCTATAAATAAAACAACCTGACCTCACTCACAAGGTATGGATTCTTGGGTCTCTCTTTATACATGGTATAAGAGCGGGCTCCCCAACCCTAACACCCTCTCTCTCCTCTCTCCTCCTAGAGAGAACCCTAGAATGCCCCCCCCCCCCCAAGCCCCCGAGCCCAAGGAGATTATACCAGCCGACCGCCCCCCACGCCTCCTGCGCCCTACACCGCCCGTGCCTCTCACATCATCCCGCTCCCCTCAGTCATGCAGTCATCTGTCCAGGTGCGACACCTCCTGCCCTCTCTGCTGCCGCAGCTCTCTCCCTGCTGTAGAGCCCACTGCTGCGCCCTTCTGGAGCATGCACGCCCAGGCCCCGCGGTCCAGTGCTCTGGCATCTCAAGCCACTGCTACTGCCCTCCACCAGATTTGCTGCGCCTGTGTGTACCTCCTCCAAGTGTGTCTGGTGAGCAAGCCAAAGGTGTTTTTTTTTTAATTTGTTGGCAACCCTTTCTCCAGCACCTTCGCTTGTGAAAGAAATGTGCACTCAATCTAAAGCCACAACGTGGTGGTATTTTTTATGTTATGGTTTGTGCTGGAGTAAACCATGTTGCAGTGAAGGTCACTATGTCATGGTTTTGTGCATGACAATTCATGAGTTATTGGATAATGCATGTCGGTTGTTGTTTCTCCCACTGTAAGCTATCATGATCGGTTTATAATAGGTACCATGGTCGCAGGGCTGGGCAGTAGGGCTGGCGGGGTGTGGCTGTACGCAAGTGGGTGGGGGAAATTAACTGTTAGGGGCAGAATTGTAATTTGCTACGGGGAGTTTGTTGGGTTGGTTGTAGTAGGTTAGAGTTGCTGGACGTGGGGGAGGGTATTAAATAAGAGTTGTGCTTACGGAGGGGGGGTGGTCAAGCAACGAGTTTTAAGGATCGGCCACCAGGCCTGGGTGGGGGAATCTTGGGGGATCCCTCGAGAGTTCTCTTTCTCTCTCTCTCGCGCGCGCACACACACACATGCTTCTTCTTCTCCCTCTTTTGTAACTCCGATTCATTACGGTAATTCACACGGTGTTCGTAGAATTGAAAGCGTCTATGGGGAAGCTAGCCTCGATGGTGGAGACCTTCTAGTAGCGGATGCGACACTAGGAACAGGACGTGCAAGAGCAGGTAAAATTTCGAGAATTTTTTTTAGAGCCAAGCGACGATTGGATATGCAACCGCAGATGGATGACGGTTGGTCATCGTTGGATTCAGAGGGATTGGGTGAGCTGCAACGATCGAGAGACGCATGAGCACCAACGCTGACACTGTCGATGAGGATGGTCGAGATGCGAGCAGAGGCATTGGGGAAAACTAGGGCGTTGGGGTGGAATGTGGCAGTGCCAGAGAATATATCTAATACCGTGCCAGGAGAGTTTTCTGTACCATGTTTGCTATTGATAGGAGCATAGGGTGAGGTATTCTCTAATAATTGGTGCTTCTATTGTGAGGTATTCTTGAGAGAGAATCTAGAGAGCTTATTGAAGAAGCGGTTCTTGATCGGAGTACTGTAGTGGGCGACACAGCAGAAGAAAACACCTCGCTGCTGTGGACAATCGGCTCGTAGAGGAGGAAGACGCCAAACAAAGACACGATTGAACCGGACATTGCAGCCGTGGTGGAATGCGACACACAATAGTGGGAAGAGGCGTCTCGTACCAGACGCAACAACTAGTTCCTGATCAGCAGACCACAACAGACGTGGCAAATTCCTGGTTCAACAGTGCCAGACGAAGATGAAGCAGCAGATGAAGCCTACGCAGCAGTGGAAAACGACTTCGATTCGCAGCACCGGCGGCAGGCGCGACAGGCGCAACACGCGCGGCAGGCACAACAGGCGCGACAGATGCAGTAGTTCGAAGCTCTTGCACTTGGAGAGCAGGGTAACACAATTGGAATCGATCGTGGTGGAGCTGCAGACCGGACAACAGCGACATGAGACTAAGCTACAACGTTTGGAGATCCAAATGCGGGAACTGCTGTCAACAATGTTGCAGCTCATTCCGAACCAGACAGTACGCCCCAGACAAGGTGATGACAAAGACAAATCCGTTATCGAGAAGGAGAAAGCGGTCTAGTGCTGGACCTCGGAGATGGTGTTCTGAGGTATGCGGTTGAGTCGGAGGTAGGGAAATGCGTGCTGTTGAAAAGGAGGAGATGCACACGTCGTCCAAACAAGTGGAGGCGTAAGTGGAGGTGCCAATTCACTCGATTCCTAAGCATGTGACGACTAGACTGAGGGAACACATGACAACCTCTCCTATCTTGAAAGAACATCGAACAAATCTGGTGCAAGTGAAGTAAGGAGAGATGGGCGCGGGAAGGATGGGCGAGGTTGAGTGGGCTGAATAGGGAAGGAGGGTATTGCAACTGGTGCAAACTGATGTAGCTTTGGAGGGACAGCGCGAGCTGCATTGACAACTATATCCGAGGCTTGAAACTGCTAGGAAACAAGCTGCATGGTTCCCAAGGCCTTCGTCAGAGCCTCCACCTTTGAGACGTCTTTTTGTGGATCCGTTCGTCATTTCGAGAAATTCATCAGCTTTTTACCCACCCTGAAGACAAGGTGATTTTTAAGGGGGCGAAATTGGTAGGAGGGTAGGCTAAGGCTGGTAGTAGTGTTTAACTGTCCCAGTTATGTAATTTCTATTTTAGTTGGGGGGTTGTTAGTTGTTGGAGGGATATTAAATAAGGGATTGGTCGGGGAAAGATGGGGGGCTCATTTTTGAGTTGGGATCAGCTGAAGTTGAGCAGGGTGGGTTAGGTCATCGACCTCCAGGGTGCTGCGCCTCCCGGAGGACCCTTCCCCATTTCTTCATTTTCTTCTTCCATCTTTTTCTTTTCTGAACCTCTGTAATTCCTGCCCAAGCCACTGCTAGTAATAATAGAAGTTCGTTGTTTTCTTTATACCCCTCTTCGTTCTTTAACAATTGATGCTTTCATTGAGAGGTATTTTTGAGAGAATCTAGAGAGTTTATTGAAGAAGTGTGTTGGAGTCTGCGTGCCACATCGTGTTGCGGAATCACCGGGAGACAGAACGACAGAAAACGAGAAAACGAAAGAAAGAAAAGCGTAGAGGGTGAATTCCCCTTACCTCAATGTGAGGTGGGGATCCTCTTTTATAGAGAATTAAACACTAATTACATGGTGTTAAGTCCAATGTGGGACTCAGAACAGAAATACCCCTTTAACCTTAAATGGGGTCCAACACTCCCCCTCAAGCTGGACATGCCCAGATTGGATAGAGTCCCACAAAGAGAAAAAGACAACAAAGACACAGGACCATCTCAGACTCCCCCTCAAGCTGGGCCAGGGAGGCTGTGAATACCCAGCCGGGTAGTGAGAGACTCAAGGCGAGCTCCTGGAAGACCTTTGGTGAAGAGATCAGCAAGCTGATCGGCCGTCGGGATATGGACGAAGCCGATATGGTTCTGCTCCAGATGGTGGCGGAGAAAGTGACAGTCCACCTCGATATGCTTCGTCCGTTCATGGAAGACGGGATTCGATGCAATCTTCGTGGCGGCCTGATTGTCACACCAGATATGAGCAGGAGTCGATGCGGGGAAACCGAGCTCATGGAGGAGATGACGAAGCCAGAGGATCTCAGTAGTGACGGTGGCCATGGCTCGATACTCGGCCTCGACACTCGACCGGGAGACGACAGTCTGCTTCTTGCTGCGTCAAGAGATGAGATTGCCGGCAAAGAACACGGCGAAACCCGAATTAGACCTGCGGGTAGCGAGGCAGCCGGCATAGTCCGCATCACAGAAGGCCTCAACATCCAGGTGAGCATGATGGGAGTACTGAAGGTCACGGGCAGGGTCTTTCTTGATGTATTTGGCAATGCGAAGGACAGCATCCCACTGAGAGCGGGTGGGATGTTCCATGAACTGGCTGACTTTGCCAACGGCACAGGCAATATCAGGACGCGTCATGGTGAGGTAGTTGAGTTTACCGACCAGGCGGCGATAGCTCTTGGGATGAGGAAAGGGTTCCGAGTCGGAATGAAGGGAGCGTTCCCCAGGCTCAAGGGGAGTGTCCACGGCAGTGGCGGTGCTCAACCCGGCATCCTGCAAGATATCAAGAGCATACTTGCGCTGGCAGAGAGAAATAGCGTCCGCAGTCCGGGAGACCTCGATGCCAAGGAAGTAAGTGAGGGGACCAAGATCCTTGGTGTGAAAGTGCTGGTGAAGATGCGCCTTAAGGCTGGCGATGCCTCTGGAGTCGCTCCCCGTGATGATGATGTCATCCACATAAACCACAAGCAAGATACAGCCATGCGCCGTCGTACGAAAGAAGACGGTGTGATCCTTCATACTGCGAGAGAGGCCAAAGGCTGTGACGACCGTGCTGAAGCGGCCAAACCAAGCCCGAGGAGACTGCTTGAGGCCGTAGAGGGAGCGACGGAGACGGCAGACATGGCGGTCGGCACCAGAGGCCGAAAAACCAGGAGGCTGCTGGAGGTAGACTTCTTCATCAAGAAAGCCATGGAGAAAAGCATTTTTAACATCCAGTTGATGAAGCGGCCAGTGATGATGAGCAGCTAGCGAAAGGAAAAGGCGGACCGAGGCCATCTTGGCGACTGGAGAGAAGGTCTCAAAGTAGTCGATGCCATACGTCTGAGCAAATCCCTTGGCGACAAGCCGGGCTTTGAGGCGGCAAAGAGAGCCATCGGGATTGAGACGGATAGTGAAAATCCATTTACAACCGACCGCCTGTTTGCCCACCGGAAGTGGAACAAGATCCCATGTATGGTTGTCATCCAGAGCCCGCAATTCATCCCTCATGGCGGCAAGCCACCCGGGGTGAGATTTTGCTTCACCGACTGTCCGAGGAAGCGACACGGTCTCCAAGGCTGACAGACCCCTGTAGGAAGATACAAAGAGAGGAGTAGTCTGACAGGAGCGAGTACCTTTTCGAAGCGCAATCGGCTCGTCCGCGGGAGCGGGGACAGGAGCATCAGACGAAGCAGGAACAAGGTGGTCCTCAGCCGGGATGGGAGGTACAGCGGATGGACGACGGGAGTAGGTCTGGCCAAAGAGATGACCGGGAGGGGGAGATATCAGAGGTGGGTGAACGAAGAGCGGAAGGCAGGCATCGATGGTAGTGTCAGGAGAAGGAGAAGGAGAGGGGAGAGTGAAAGAAGAAGTCTCGACAAACGATACGTCGGCAGAGGTGATATACCGGCGGAGGTCTGGAGAGAAGCATCGGTACCCGCGCTGAGTGCGGGAATATCCAAGAAAAATACAGCGAAGAGATTTGGGAGAAAGTTTGGAGAGATTGGGGCGAGTGTCCCGGACATAACATAGACATCCGAAGACGCGGAGTGGAAGGGAGTGAGGAGGAATAGAGGGGAACAGGGTATGAAAGAGAGTCTCCCCCTGAAGTAGGGAGGAGGGAAGACGATTCAGAAGGTAAGTAGCAGTGAGGATGACATCCCCCCAGAAGAGAAGAGGGACCTGGCGGTGGAAGAGGAGGGCACGAGCGGTTTCCAAAATATGCCGGTGTTTCCGCTCGGCCACCCCATTCTGCTGAGGGGTATCAGGACAAGAGGTCTGGTGGATGATGCCGTGGGCGCGGAGAAACTGCTGAAAGTGAGTGGATAAGTACTCCCGCCCATTGTCAGATCGAAGACATTTGACAGGGATAGAAAACTGTGTTTGGATCTCATGAAAAAATGTCTGGAAGGTGGAGAAAACCTCTGTCCGATCTCGAAGAAGATAAAGCCATGTCATCCGGGAATAATCATCAATGAAGGAAATGTAATATTTATACCCAGATTGACTCGAGGTAGCACAGGGACCCCATACATCAGAATGAACCAAATCAAAGGGTTTGGCGGCCCGTGTGTCAACTCGAGGAGGATAGGAGGTGCGATGATGTTTCGCAAAACGACACGACTCACAAGGAAAGGAAAAACGGGGACTAATATCGGGGTAGAGTCGATGAAGTGCAGAGGCGGAAGGGTGGCCCAACCGGGAATGGAGGTCAACGGCATGAGCAGGGAGAGACGCGCAGACGATGGAAGGCGGGCCAGCGAACATGTACACTCCATCCCGAAGCTGGCCTCTACCAAGTTCCCGGTTCGTCGTCCGCTCCTGAAACAAAACAGAAGACGAGGAAAAGAGAGCAGTGCAATTGAGATCCTTGGTCAGTTTGCTGATGGAAAGCAGGTTAAAAGGACTCCGGGGTACATGAGCCACCGAGGAGAGGTGAAGAGAGGAGGTGAGGGAACAGGAGCCAAAGCCGGCGATGGGGAGAGTGGACCCATCAGCAACAGTGATGGCAGAGGATCCACTATAGGGACGGTAGTGGGAGAGCATACCTGCATCCCCGGTGAGGTGGTCGGACGCACCAGAGTCAAGCATCCATGCCGGAGAACGATGACTGACAAGGGCAGTGTGACCACCGGAATGGGCAAGAGAAGCTGACGAAGAGCCCGCGATGGAGGTGGACCGGTAATCGTGAATCAGCTGGAGCTCAGCCAGGGAGAGATCCAACGACGAGGGAAGAGTAGCAGCAGGTGAGGGCGCATCACGGAGCGCAGTCTGGCCCCGGCGGGGGTGCGACTCAGGACGACCATGCAGGACCCAGCAACGGTCCACCAGATGGCCGAGCTTGCCGCAATGCTGGCAGAGGGGGCGAGGTCGGCCGTCCCCACGGCCGCGCCCACGAGGGCCGGTAGGACGACTACCGCCACGTCCGAGGAGCGCAGTGTGATCAGGAAGGGGGACGGGTGGTGCAAGGGCCCGATGTGCCTTCTGCAGGCGATGATAGACCTGCGGGATATCCAGTGTAGACGGGCTGGCAAGCATCTCGGTGAGCGTCGTGGCATAGTCCGGTGCGAGGCCATTTAGGAGGTTGAATAGGCAGAGCTGGTCCCGCTGAGTCTGCGCTTCGGCCGGAGTTTGAGGAATCGGCCAGAGTTCCTGTAGTTCATCGCGGAGACCCTTCCATTCCATGAAGTAGGTGGGGAAGGTCCGATCCTGCTGGCGGAGATGGGAGAGACGTTGTAGAACGTCAGAGACCCGGGCCAAGTTATTGGTCTCGGAGAACATGACAATCAAGGAATCCCAGAGCTCCTTGACGGTGTTGGCAGTCCGGGTGACATCTTTCACGGAGCGGTCCATGGAGTTGACCAGTAGGGCGAAGATTTTGCTGTCCGCCAGCTGCCAAGAGTCGAACTTAGGATCAGTGAGTTCAGGTGGGGGTTTCTCAAGATGAGAATGAAGCCCCATGCCGCGGAGGGACATCAAGACCGTCTTCCGCCAGACGGAAAAATTAGTGGCATCCAGCCGGTCATCGACAAGCCGGGAGGAGGCCGTGATGAGGGACGGAAGAACGGAGGACGCGTCCATGGAGGGCGGGCGCTGGACCTGTTCGCCGGGAGTCGGGCGTTGGAAGGGAAGTGGCCCGGAGATGCGGCCGGAGGGAGCAGCGACAGGGGGTCGCGCTCATGATGGTGCGGCCGGGCAGGGGCGACGCGGGGCCGAGAGCAGGGCTGGTCTTGGGCGCGCCGGAAGGCCGAACCGGGAGCAACGCCGGGAGAGGGCAGCGGGAAGGGAGCTGCTGGGGGGGGCGAGGGCGCGGCGCCAGGGCGAGGCCGAGGGCGAGACGCCGGGGCGGGGCGCTGAGGGCTGAGCGCGAGGGCGCCGGGAGCCGGGAGAAGCCGCCGTGAACCGGGAGCCGCGAGAGGCCGCGGGAGCAGAGGGAGGCGCGGGAGGCGCGGGGAGCAGCGGGAGGCGCCGGGAAGGAGCGCGCAGAGGAGGGTCGCGCTGGAGCAGCAGGAGGCGCCGGGAAGCCGCGCAGAGCAGAGCGGCCGAGGGCGTGCCGGCGGAGCGAGCGGGTGATGGCATCGGGAGCAGCGGGAGGCCGCCGGCGGGGCGCGCGGGTGATGGCGTCGGGAGCAGCGGGAGGCCGCCGGGAGCAGCGGGAGGCCGTCGGGAGCAGCCGGGAGTCGCGGCGCGGGAGGGACGAGCCGGGAAGCCGCATCGCGCCGGGAGCCGGGAGTCGGGAGCAGCCGGGAGCCGGGGAGCCGGGAGGTGGAGGCGTAGCGGGAGGGACGAGCCGGGAGCCGGGGAGCCGGGAGTCGGGAGAAGCCGCCGGGAGGGAGGCAGGCCGGAGAGGAGAGGTGCGCCGGGAGGAGGGCCTGCCGGGAAGGCTAGGGCAGGAATGAGAGAGGCGGGGCCGGGAGAACGCCGGGAATCCGCAAGGGAGGGAGGGTTCGGGATAAAAATCCCTCTGATACCATGTAGAGGGTGAATTCCCCTTACCTCAATGTGAGGTGGGGATCCTCTTTTATAGAGAATTAAACACTAATTACATGGTGTTAAGTCCAATGTGGGACTCAGAACAGAAATACCCCTTTAACCTTAAATGGGGTCCAACAAAAAGCAACAATGAACACGGCGATTTACGTGGTTCGGGAAAAATCCCTACGTCCACGGGAGAGGCAGAATTTCACTATGATTCGGGAGCACAGAAATTACAGAGGATTTCCAACAATAAAACCCTAGCCCGAAATGGGCTACATATGAAGAAGACGGTCTACTGTTCTGAATAGTAGTCCGCGTTGCAACAGTGATCGGCGACTCACTTTGTCAAAAGTGCTACAGTGTCTGTCGGCTGGAAGTCAAAAGCGCTACAGTACTGTTGACCCCGAAGTCCGCACCGCTACAGTACTGCTCGACCCGCGAAAGTTGCGGGCCACAAGCATTCGGCCCAACCGGATCGGGCAACACCAATCCAACACATCGGACCTGTGGTCTGATGTGGTCTTTATTATTATCCTTATAAAATAACCTCAAGGCCTCCTTTAGAGAGGAACCTTGGGTTTCAGGCCTCCACTCTTTTACTCTAACATGGTATCAAATGAGGTTATGTAAACCCTACCCCGTATCTATTTTTTTCCCTTCTCGGCGGACACTTAAATTCCCCCCACTCGGGGGGGGGGGGGCTAGGCCCTAGGGTAGTCGGTCGCCCCCTCACGGCCTGCGCGTCGCTCCGTTTAGCGACAATCTCCTCCGAGTGCGGTCTCCCGCCCCTTCGTTGCTCCTCCAAGGCAACCTCCCTCGCTGGCGCATCCTGCGGCGCTGACTCCCTGTGCCGCAGTCGCCCTCCCCTCGCCGGCCTCTCCCGTCCACTAAACGACAGTCCCCGAAGGCCCTCCTCCCCTTCTTGCGTGCGATGACCCTGGTGCGCTCGACGTCGGTCTTCTGCCTCTCCCACCAGGCCGCGACCTCTCCTCCGGCGGACGCTCCGCCTTCGTCGCCGACCTCTCCTCCAGCGCGACGCCCGTCGGTCGACGACCCCGACCCCCGCTCTTGATCCCTCTCTTCCCGTCAGACTCCCGCGTCGGCTCCTCCCGCATTGGCGACTCCCTTGCGCCGACAACCCATCCCCGTGCTCAGCCCTCTGCGGCCCTCCAGGCACGGTTTCTTCCCAACGCCCACACCGCCTCCTCCTGCGGATCCCTCGTCCGGAGGCTCCCTCCTTACATGCGGTGGCCCCATCCTCCTACGATGCACTCCACCAGGCGATCGCCCTCTAGCGGCCTCCCCTCTCCCAGATCCGGTCAGATCCCATTCTCTGCGGGCTCCTCCGAGGTTGCCGCCTACCCGTGGGTGCGCTCGTCTCCGCCTCTCTTCGCTCTCCAGTGCGAGGCAATCTTCAGCGGGCCGCGCCTCTCGTGCGACGACTTTCCTAAGCCCTAGCCCCTCGTGCAGAAGCTCCAGCTTTTCCTTCGGCTGCCCCCCCCCGCACGCCCTGTCCATCCCCTCTTGAACGGCCTCCTGCGGATTGCTTCCGCACCTCCATCGCATCATCGATCTACAACGTGGCTCCTTTGCGGCTTCCCGACAACCGGGCTAGTGCGGATTTTTTGACGCTCCGTCGTCCGGCCCTGCCAGTGCGGCTTTCCTGGTGCTCCGTCATCCGGCCCCTCCTATGCGAATTTCTCGGCGTTCTTTCATCTGGCCCGGCTATATGGCTTTCCCAGCGTCCCGTCGACCGGCCCCGCTTGCGTGGTTCTTCTGTTGTGCCTCGACAACTTGCCGCGCCACTGAGGGGGAGCTGCAATCTTCAATCATCCATCTTTTTCATCTCAAGGGGGAGCTGCGATCACGAATGATTTCTTTTTTGTTTTGTCTTGTTTTGTAACCAAGCTGAGTATGTCCAGCTTGAGGGGGAGTGTTTGCGGCGTCTGTTGATTGTTTTGTTTTTCTTTATGTGTTCAAGCTAGGTACACCTAGCTTGAGGGGGAGTGTTGGAGTCTGCATCCCACATCCCACATCGAACTTGTGGTCTGATGTGGTCTTTTTTATTCCTTATAAAATAACCTCAAGACTCCCTTTAGAGAGGAACCTTGGGTTTCAGGTCTCCGCTCTTTTACTCTAACAAAGTGATTCTTGATCGGGTAGGACTGTAATGGGTGACACAACAGAAGAAGACACCTCACTGCTGTGGACAATCGACTCGTAGAGGAGGAAGATGCCAAACAGAGACATGATCGAACCTGACGTTGCAGCTGTTGTGGAACGCGACATGCAATAGTGGAAAGAGGTGTCTCGCACCAGATACAACAACAGGTTCTTGATTGCAGACTGCAACAGACGTGGCAAATTCCTAGTTCAACAGTGGACGAAGATGATGCAACAGATGACGTAGCAGATGACGCTTAAGCATCAATGGAAAATGAATCGGACTGGCAACACCGGCAGTAGGCGCGACAGGTGCAACAAGCGCGGTAGGCGCGACGGGCGCGATAGGCTCAACAAGCGCGACAAGTGCAGTAGACGCAATAGTTCGAAGCTTGTGCCCATGGGGAGCAGAGTAACACAACTGGAATCGGCTATGGTGGAGCTGCAAGCAAGACAACAGCGACAGGAGACTGCGTTACAGTGTTTGGAGATTCAAATGCGGGAACTGATGTCGATAATGTTGCAACTTGTTCTGAACCAGACAGAACGTCCCTGACAAGGTGAGGACAATGGCAAATCCGTTATTGAGAAGGAGAAAGTGGTCTAGTGCTGGACACTCAATGCTTCGAGGTATGCGGCTGAGTTGGACGGTAGGGAAACGCGTTCTACTGAAAAGGAGGAGACGCGTGCGTTGTCCAAACAAGTGGAGGTGCCAATTCACTCGAGTCCTAGGCACGAGGCGACTCGACTGATGGAACATGACGACCTCTCCTGTCTTGACAAAACATCAGACAAATGCGGTGCAGTTGAGGCAAGAAGAGATGGGCGAGGGTGAGTGGGCTGAACAGGGAAGGAGGCTATTGCAACAACTGCAAATTGATGTAGCTTTGGAGGGACAGCGCGAGCTGTGTTGGAAGCTATATTTGAGGCTTGAAACTGCTACTGAACAAGATGCATGGTTCCCAAGGTCTCCGCTAGAGTCTCCACCTTGGAGATGTCTTTTTGTGGAGTTGTTCCTTCCCCGTTTCTAGAAATTCATGAAGTTTTACCCACCTTGAGGACAAGGTGTTTTTTAAAGGGATGGAATTGCTAGGAGTATAGGGTGAGACCGGGAGTTGCGTGCAACTGCCCAGGGGCAGTTATGTAATTTCTCTTTTAGTTGTTTGGGAGGATTGTTAGCTGTTGGAGGGATATTAAATAAGGGATTGGCTGGGGAAGGATGGAAGGTTCATTTTTGAGTTGTGATTAGCTGAAGGTGAGCAGGGTGGTGGGTTAGGCCATCGACCTCCAAGGTGCTGCGCCTCCCGGAGGATCCTTCCCCATTTCTTCATTTTTTTCTTCTTCCATCTTTTTTTTCTTCTTTGTTCCTCTGTAATTCCTGGCTAAGCTGCTGCTAGTAATATTAGAAGTCCGCTGTTTTGTCTCCCTCCCTCTATGTTCTCTAACAGCTATAGGTAGGCGATCCATCGATACAGGTCAACGCGTGGGGGAGTCGTTCAGAGGGGTGTATGATCAGTTGACGACGACGACAAGCAGATGTGTGAGGGGCAAACATTCGGGACGTCGGACACATCTGGTTTGGACACATTTTTGGTGGCACTTTCCATTGGAGACGTGAAAGAGGAGTCTTGCACTCTTCGTTTGCCGCAGCTCAATGCGCGGGGGAGTCGTTCAGAGGGGTGTGTGATCAGTTGTGAGATGCTCTCAGAGCTGTCATTTCTGTGTTTGGCGGGAGGGATCCAAGGGATTGGAACATGCAAGTGGGATTGAATTCTGTGAGGGGTGAGGAGGGATCCAGCTTGCGCACTGAGGTGACTGGGAAATCAAGGTTGAGCAGATTACCCATAGGTTCAGTGTATAATACACGCAATAGATGCTCTGTTTTTTCGTTCTGGGCAGCAATTCTTCCTAGAACCAGCTCAAAGCTGTGGAATGCATCTCTCAGTTCGGGAATGAGTTGCACCAGAGAAAAAGCGGGCATGGAGCTCCAGTTCTGCGCGTGGCAGATGCTGGATTTGGTACAGGTAAGCAAGAAAAAGGAAAACTACTTGGAGAATGCACTGAGGATGGGAACACTTCTTGAAGATTTCTCTCGAGACCATGGCAATTGAGTGCAAGCTTATCATGGAGTTTTCGGGAAACAATGTTGGACGTGACACCTACTCTAACTGGCGTCTGGAACAATAAAAACTGCACAGTTGAGCTGGGCTGGTCAGCCCTCCGTTGCTTGTCCCCCCCCTGACGAAGCTCCTAATTTGGCGGCGTACATATGGCTGATGAGAAAAGTTGAGTGCAAGCTTATCATGGAGTTTTCGGGTGGCATGCTCGACTGCTTTGAGAACATCGGATATGGGCTGTTGCCCGTTAATTTTTGGTGATGTTGGACATCACGGTTGGTTTTTTTTTTCTACGCACCACTGGTTTAGAAATACAAAGCATGGGTCCACAGGGACATACTCCCACTGTAATAGCTGAAATGCTGAAGGCATGCATGTTGGAGGGCGTGGAAATTACTCCAGGACTACCAATCAGGCCTTGGACAAGGTTTTTAGTCATTCAAGTTCTGTTATGGGGTGCAGCACACCCAAAGAACACCCCAGGGGTGCCTTGAATTTTTGGTTTGCATTTGTTGGAAGAGGCAAGTGATTGGCGGGAGCAGTTAGTAAGATGACTCTGGTGGTTTGGTTGCCTGCAGTACAGAGTTTTCGGAACGGCAAGGAAGGTGACCAGCCAGGACATAGAGTGAGAGTTGGGCAGGCGAGCATTCAGCGCAGCACACGACCGGACGAACAAAGCATGGGGCCTGCAACTCCAGTTATTGCACCAGAAATTCACCATGTTTCTCACCTCGAGGACAAGGTGATTCTCAAGGGGGCAGCAGTGATGGGTACCGGGGTCGTAGGGCTGGGCGGCAGGGCTGGCGGGGTGTGGCTGTACGCAAGTGGGCAGGGGAAATTAATTGTCAGGGGCAGAATTGTAATTCACTATGGGGGTTTTGTTGGGTTGGTTGTAGCAGGTTAGAGTTGTGCTTACGGAGGGGGTGGGGGGGTGTTCAAGCAACGAGGAGTTTCAAGGATCGGCCACCAGGCTTTGGCGGGGGAATCCTGAGGGCCCCCTCGAGAGCTCTCTCTCTCTCTCTCTCTCTCTCTCGCTCTCTCTCGCTCTCTCCCTCTCTCTCCCTCGCTCGCTCGCTCTCGCTCTCTCGCTCACACACATGCTTCTTCTTCTCTCTCTTTTGTAACTGTGGTTCATTACTGTAATTCACACAAGCAGTCCTTTTTTCTGAATCGATTTGCTATTAGGTCTTTATTAGTTTATTATATCATATATGATGATATTCAGAGGAGTTTGAACATCCAAATCAATTGTTTAAACTTTAAACAATCACGAGCCAAGTGTTGCAAAGAATTGCAACTTATGAAATATTTATGAAACGTTTCATCAATGGCTGAACGTTTGAGAAACATTTGAGTTTCAAAGAGTGTTTTTGAATGACTATATAAACAGGTTCATGCCTTGTGAAATGGATGTACGTGAGACTGTGTGAGACTGTGATTCTGTTGGACCCCATTTAAGGTTAAATGGGTATTTCTGTTCTGAGTCCCACATCGGACTTAAACACCTTGTAATTAGTTTTACTTCTCTATAAAAGAGTATCCCCACCTCACATAGCGATTTTTATCCCGAACCCTCCCTCCTCTGCGGATTCCCGGCGTCCTCCCGGCCCCGCCTCTCTCCCTGCTGCCCTAGCCATTCTTGGCAGGCCCCCCCTCTTATCCCGGCTCCTCTCCGGCCTGGCCATTCCCGGCGGCCCTCTCTCCAGCGGCGCTCCCTCCAGGCAGCCCTCCCTCCCGGCTGCCCTCCATCCTCCCGGCGGCCCTCCTGCCTGCCGCGGCTCCTGGCTCCCCTGCGTCCCGTCTCCCCGCATCGCCCCCCCGTGGCTCCCCGCGTCGCCCTCCTGCCAGGCGCGCGATCTCCACGCCGGCGCCTCGCCCCGACGCATCGCCCTCGCTGGCTTCGCCCCGGCTCCTCGCCCCGCCGCCTCGCCCCAGCGCATCCCGCCCTCGGCACCCCGCCCTCGGCACCCCACCCTCGGCACCCCACCCAGACGCCTCGCCCTCGGCGACTCGCCCCGGCGCCCCGCCCTCGGCGACTCGCCCCGGCGCCCCGCCCTCAGCGCCCCGCCCAGACGCCTCGCCCTCGGCGACTCGCCCCGGCGCCCCGCCCTCAGCGACTCGCCCCAAGGCCCCGCCCTCAGCGCCCCGCCCAGGCGTCTCGCCCTCGGCCTCGCCCCGGCGCTGCGCCCTCGCGCCCCGCCCTCGGCGACTCGCCCCGGAGCCCAGCCCTCGGCGCCCCGCCCAGGCGTCTCGCCCTCGGCCTCGCCCCGGCGCCGCGCCCTCGCCCTCTCCCAGCGGCTCCCCTCCCGGCGCCCTCTCCCGGCGTTGCTCCCGGCTCTGGCTTCGTCATCTCCTCCATGAGCTCGGTTTCCCCGCATCGACTCCTGCTCATATCTGGTGTGACAATCAGGCCGCCACGAAGATTGCCTCGAATCCCGTCTTCCATGAACGGACGAAGCATATCGAGGTGGACTGTCACTTTCTCCGCCACCATCTGGAGTAGCACCATACCGGCTTCGGCCATATCCCGACGGCCGATCAGCTTGCCGATTTTTTCACCAAAGGTCTTCCAGGAGCTCGCCTTGAGTCTCTCACTACCAGGCTGGGTATTCACAGCCTCCCTGGCCCAGCTTGAGGGGGAGTCTGAGATGGTCATGTGTCTTTGTTGTCTTTGTCTCTTTGTGGGACTCTATCCAATCTGGGCATGTCCAGCTTGAGGGGGAGTGTTGGACCCCATTTAAGGTTAAATGGGTATTTCTGTTCTGAGTCCCACATCGGACTTAAACACCTTGTAATTAGTTTTACTTCTCTATAAAAGAGTATCCCCACCTCACATTGAGGTAAGGGGAATTCACCCATCTACAGATTCAATCCCCGTGTAAACTCCTTGAACCGAAACTCTTTTCTCTTTATCCTTTAATAACAAGGTTCTAGCAAACCGTGGATGGAAGAAGAATCCTTCCCAAGCATTGGGAGATTCACTACAACCCGTGGATACCCTAGGAGGAAGGTGTCTATTGGCTGCTTCTTAGGGGTCTCTATCAAGCTTGTGTAGAAGAACTTGGACAGATCGATTTCATCAAAGAAAAGGTACGTGCTTCATTTATATTTATTCAATTCAAATGAATGGATCGATCTTGTGGAAAAACTGGTTTTGGTGGTTTGTCTCCGCTCTGTTTGGAGAAGGTTGTCTCCTCCAAAACCCTTCAGTTGGTCCAGCCACATGGCCTCCCTGCCAAATCAGTCAGGTGGGATGATTCCTTTCACCGGGCCATCTTCAGCTGGTGTTTCCTCCATCTTGGTGCTACTGTTTGCCTGCAGTTGCTGTTGTATGGGACTCCTGCTGGTCCTGTGTTTGAGTCCTGCCATTGATGCTGATTGGCCCCCCCTATTGCCGCTAAACCTGTCCCCTTTGTTATTGTTATCCCGGGCCACTATTTCTGCCGCATCCAACCCTCCATCACTGCTGCCCGGGCACTCTATAGCTGCTGTCCGGGCCCTCGCACCGGATTTTTATTGGGTCCCCAAGAAGTGCGCCGTTTCACCTGGCCTTTTGGGTCCACATGATGGGCTCTGTTTCACCCGACCTTTTGGGTTCACACGACGAACGTTGTTTCACCCGGCTTTTTGGGTGTGTAAGACAAAACTGTTTTTCCCAGCCTTTTGGATTTGCAAGATGGACGATGTTTTAGCCAGCCTTTTGGGTCCGCATGACGGACACCGTTTCTCCCGGTCTTTTGGGTCCACACGACGAGTGCTGTTTCACCCGGTCTTTTGGGTCCGTAAGATAGACGTTGTTTCATCTGGTCTTTTGGGCCTGCGCGATGGGTTCCATTTCACTCAGCCTTTTGGGTCTGCACAATGGGCGCTGTTTCACCCGACTTTTTGGGTCTGTGCTGTTTCACCTGATCTTTTGGGTCCGCAAGACAGACGCCATTTCACCCGACTGTTGGTCCGCATGGCGGGCGCCGTTTCACTTGACCATTTTTGAGGCTGCTCGTCAATTGTCGTTTCATTAGGCATGCATTGGATGTCACATATTCTTTAGCAGTAGCAACAATTATTTCTAATTGAGCTGATCATTTTTATTGCGAGAGGTAGTCCATGCGGGGGAGACCAGAGCCAAACGAGCGGGTGAGTTTTATTTTGTTTTCTTTTATCCAAGCTAGGTAAACCTAGCTTGAGGGGGGTATTAGAGTATTTAGATATTTAAGATATTGGGTTTGACTAGGTCAATCTTATCTTTGTATTTTGAATTTCAAATCTCCCACTATCTCAGAATTGTATATTCATCTACAAATAAGACAACCTGACCTCACTTAAGAGGTATGGATTTTGAGGTCTCTCTTTCTAAAAGAGATTATATCTACTTTTGATCTTGTGAAAATTGGATTGGCATTTTCTGTGAATCCTAAAGTTGAATGTTATGGAGTGGTAAATCAAAATGAATATATTGCACATCACATAGAGAAATAACACATAGGAAAGAGGATGTTTTGAGTTAGTTTATTGACAAAATTGGCCAAACTATTCACTTACATGAATATTTCCTGTTCAAAAAAGAATTTGTGCCACAGGTTAGCATTTTGCATTAATCCTTGAATTTAAGGTTTTGCCTTGCTGTTACGTGGCTTTTGGATTGTGAATCTCATCATTGGTTCTTCTTATTGCTTTTTAATGTTGAATGGCAGGTTGCTAGCCTAAGAGGATCTATAAGCAGTTTCCAACAGCAAGCAAGCTCAACACTCAAAGTTCCATCTGTACGAGTGCCATACAGTCTTTGTCAACCTTTTTGTTTGAACGCGCATCTTTCAAGTCCAATGAAGGTCAGTCCTCAATTCCTAGAGGCTGACTAAAACCAGAAATATAAATGTGTACTTTCTCAAAGCTGGCAGTGGCCTCTGATTTTTTATGTTTGTTGTTTTGGGCAGTTGGGAGTTACCTTCAATGTTTTATATATATGCTACCTTTTACCTATGGACATTGATCTTAACACCCAAAGAAGGGTAAACAATAAATAGATTTTAAAGGCGCACAGCCAAGGAGTGGCTGTTAGCATGCATCTCTGAATGCTTGATTTTTGCTTTCAATTATGAATTAATTGGATCTTTTTTCAATGAAACCCATGATCAAGGACCTGTCTTTATTTTAACTTCCAAAGATGGAAAAAGGATGCAGGAAATAAAAAACCATTTCGGATAGTTTCAGATTTTGGGTTTAATTAACTGTGGTTTTATTGACTGCGAAATTCTTATTTTATGAATTACTTTCCATTAAAAAAATCAAAGGTGTAAGTATTCATCTTTGAGTTTCCTCTTTCTCTATCATTTTCTTTTGTACATCTTGTAGAACCATGCTTCTTATCTCAATGAGAGGCGAAACCATTTATTTATATATAAAGGAAAAGGAATGAAAGACAGAACAAAACAATGTGGGACTCCAAAAAACTGGGTCCAACACTCCCCCTCAAGTTAGAACATGTATAGTTTGGTAGAAGAGTCCCACAAACAAAAAGCAAAGGGAGAAGAAATCACGGACCGAACA
The DNA here is from genome assembly GCA_963277665.1 of Viscum album. Taxonomy (NCBI): domain Eukaryota; kingdom Viridiplantae; phylum Streptophyta; class Magnoliopsida; order Santalales; family Viscaceae; genus Viscum; species Viscum album. The sequence goes on along the minus strand of OY728162.1, from coordinate 640,143,219 downwards.
CACCAAGCTGGGTCATGAATGCTGTGGATGCCCAGCTTGGTGCATAGAGAATCCAGTCGAGCTCCCGACTAGCTTTTGGTGAAAATGTCAGAAAGCTGATGAGCTGTTGGAATGTAGCTAAAATTGACATGTTTTTGCTCCAGGTGATGGCGAAGAAAGTGACATTCAATCTCAATATGCTTCGTGCGTTAATGAAAAACTGGATTAGAAGTAATCATTATGACCGCCTGATTATCACACGAAATATGAACAGAATTCTGTGGCGGGAAACCAATTTCATGAAGAAGTTGACGAAGCTATAGTATTTCAATAGTGACCGAGGTTATAGCATGGTATTCAGATTCAACACTGGTTCTAGAGATGATAGTTTGTTTCTTGCTTCGTTAGGAGATTAAGTTACCAGTCGAAAAAACCGCAAACCCAGAAGTAGACTTTCGGGTAGATAAACAGCCAACGTAGTCAACATTACAGAAGGTCTCAATATCCAGATGATCGTGATGTGAATACCGAAAACCACAGACAGTCTTTCATAATATATTTGACAATGTGAAAGACAACGTCCCATTGAGATTTTGTCGGATGTTCCATGAATTGACCGACCTTGCCGACAACGCAAACGATATCTGGATGGGTCATGGTAAGATAATTAAGTTTGCCCACAAGACGACGATACCTATCCAGATGAGAATATGGGTCAGTGGCAACATGGAGAGACCATTCCCCTAGTTCAAGAGGAGTGTCAATCACAGTTGCCTGAGACAAACTAGTACCCTACAAGATATCCAATGCCATGTGAGTCGCTACTATTAATAATGATATCATCAATATACACAACTAACATGATGCAACCAGAAGACGTTTTTCGATAGAAAACAGTGTATCCTTCATACTCTGAGATAGACCAAAGGTAGCGATGACGGTGCAAAATCTGCCAAACCACGCACGAGGAGACTGCTTGAGCCCATAAAGCGACCGACAAAGCCGACATACATGAGAACCGGTCCCTGAGGCAAGGAAGCCAGGAGGTTGTTGCAGATATATTTCTTTTTCAAGAAAATCATGGAGAAATGCATTCTTGACATCAGGTTGATAAAGATGCCAATTATGAGCAGCTGCAAGAGATATAGATAATCGAACATAGGTCATTTTAGCAACCGGAGAGAATGTATCGAAATAATCAACGCCATATGTTTGAGCAAAGCCTTTTTCCATGAGACGGGCTTTGAGGCGATGAAAAGTACCATCTGCATTTAGACGGACTGAATAAATCCATTTGGTGCCAACAACCTGTTTACCTGCCAGAAGGGGGACTGGATCCCAGGTGTGATTGTCGTCCAAGGCCTGTAATTCACCCCGCATTGCTTGAAGCCAACCAGGGTGAGATTTAGCCTCAACAACCATACGAGAAACAAATATCGTCTCCATAGCGGAGAAATCTTTGTATGAATTTGTGTATAGAGGATTATTCTGGCAAGAGCGAGTACCTTTGTGCAATGCAATTAGCAAGATATTGGTGCCCGTAGCAGGAGCGACAAACGAAGTCGGGGAAATGGTGTCCTTGGTTTGGGCAGGGGGCATGTTCGATGAATGACGAAAGTATACAAAGCCAAAGCGAAGATCTTCAGATTGGGTCAACGGAGGCGAGGTTGGTGGATGGTGAGATGAAGACAACCATCGATGGTGGTATCAGGGTGGGGAGAGAGTGGAGAGGATAACAATGAAACGTTCTCAATAAATGAGACATCAACAAAGATGATATAATGTCCCAAGTTAGGAGAGAAACAACGATTGTCGCGCTGGGTACGAGAGTAACCCATAAAGATGCAACGAAGGGATTTTGGGGAAAATTTTGAGAGATGAGGTCGTGTGTCACGAATATAACAGACACCAAAACACGTGAAATGGAAGAGGGTGGGGATGAAGAAAGGGAAATAGAGCCGAAAACGGATTCCCCCCCTGAAGGATAAAAAAAGAAGACGATTGATAAGTGACAGTAAGAATAACATCCCTCAAGAAGGAAGTGGCACTTGCATGTGAAATAATAAGGTTCGAGCAGTTTCCAGAATATGACTATGTTTACACTCGACCACACCATTCTGTTGAGGGGGTAATGAGGCAGAATGTTTGATGGAGGACACCGTGATCTTTGAGAAACTGCTGAAGAGAAGAAGATAAATATTCTCAGCCATTGTCTGAGCGGATACATTTAATAGGCTTGGAGAATTGAATGTGAATTTCATGGTAAAAAGTTTTGAAAATATCACACACCTTTGAACCATCACAAAGGAGATATAGCCATGTCATCTGAGAGAAGTTATCAATAAAATATACATAATAATGGTACATTAACTGACTGAGGGCCTTGCAGGGACCCCGTACATCATAATGAACTAAGTCGAAAGGGTTAGCCGCATGCGTCACAAAACGAGGAACATAAGTCACCCGATGATATTTTGCAAACTTACATGGAAGGAAATGTGTGAACTGAAATGGGGGCAAAACTTATGTAAGACTGAAGCCGGTGGATGACCATGGAGAAATTGTAGGTCGAGGGCACGAGCAGAGGTGGATGAGCAAGGGATGATTGAGTATTGAATATGTACACCCCATCACCAAGACGACCTCTACCAAGCTCCCGATTCGTCGTCCGCTCTTAAAAAACAACACCAAAAGATGTAAAAATAGCAACACAATTTAAGTCCTTTGTGAGTTTACTGATGGAGAGAAGATTAAAAGGACTGCGAGGAATATGAGTCACTAAAGCCAGGCGAATAGGAGCCAATGAGCATGTGCCAAATCCTGCAATAGGGATTGTAGATCAATCAACTACAGTAATTGTTGCGGCACCAATATACGGATGATAGGAAGTAAACATACCTGAATCACCTGTGAGGTGATCAGAAGCACCAAAATCAAACATCCAAGCTGTCGGTCGACGAGATACACAGGCAACAGGACCACCAGTGTGAGCAATAGAGGTTGAAGGGGAGGCAGGTAGCAAAGCAACCCGATGAGAGTGTATAAGCGCAATATCAACCATAAAGAGTTTCAGGTTGTGATAGATATTGTATGACGACGAAGATGCCTCCATGTTTGGAGGGTGATGGGGAAGAGGCTACATGAAACCATTCGACAGTAATAGTCGGGTCAGTAGCATCAAGGCGTGCGGGAACAACACGCAGCCAGACACAAATCACGTGTATTTGTGTCTGGCAGATACACCCGGAAGAGTGCAGTGAGACAACAACAGGGGCAAAGCGAGGAATCCAGCAGGAATAGACGAAGATGGAAAATCTGGGCTCAGTAGGAAAGGCAGGGGTGTGCCAATGGTAGGAGGAAATCGTGAGCGCGGTCTGATGACGGCGTGATGCCAGAGAGAGACGCCATAGGTGAACAGGGGCGTTGGGAGGCCGGGACATGGAGCGCTATATGCGTTCAACGGGAGGCCGAGGTTGAGGTGCGCCTAGAGGAGCCGCTTGGTGATGCGTTCTGGCTGGATGCGTAGGCCAAGAACTGACAGATCACGCCTCAGGCCGTCCGGATCTCGAACCAAGATCGAGGAATGATGACGACATTAGGAGGTGCGAAGGCGGAGGCACAGTCGCCAGAGAAACCACGTGAGTGGTGGTGCACGCCTGGGAGAAACGTGCGCTCAGGGAGGAACGCGACTAGGGCTGTGGCATTGAGGAGAGGGCGGCGGGATGTGGTAGGGCTGGTGCAAGGGGTTTGTCACGACGACAGCGGGATCCCGATGGACAATAGTTGGCGGATGGGCTGGCGTTGACGGTGAGGCGGGTCGTCACGACGACAACGGGACCCAATGGACAGTGAGGCAGGTGCGGCAACGGGTTGTGCGGGCCTGGCGGTGGGACGCGGCAGGGAGGTGCGAAGGGCGGAGGGCGGAGGGAGGGAGCAGAGGCGCAGGGGGGCCGTCGCGTAGGGTGGGGCGACGCGCAAGGCGACGTTGGGGTAGGGGGCGTCGCACAAGCTGTATCGGGGCGCAAGTGGGGTTCAAGAGAAAAAAATTTGGGGCGGATAAGAAAAAACATGCGTAGGGAAGGATTGGGTTACATCTCCTCTGATATCATGTAGAACCATACTCCTTACCTCAATGAGAGGCGAAACCCTTTATTTATTGATAGCGGGAAAGGATTACAAGACATAATAAACCAATCTGAGACTCCAAAATACACATAACTGGGTCCAACACATCTTTTTTCGTTTCTCTTTTTGTTTCTTGTTTTCTTTAACAGTCTCTGTTTTTTATAAGTAAATATTGATTTTTTTAATGATAATAAAACGTCACTTTCATTTAATAAAATATTTGCTGATTGCTCCAGTATTCTCTGAGAGGCAACAAGATTGCCAGACATGATCAAAACATTGAACATACAAGCGCTACTAAGTTCTCTGCACCATTTTATTGAATGCTTCTCTTTTGCTTTTGTGAACCCCGTTGTTTCTCTCCATATAGAGGGAATATCATATGATTCTGGATTATCCTGCTTTCTGTACTCGAGCACCGCCTATTCATTCCCTTCAATGCCACACTTGCATACGATAGATCATGTAGACTTCTATTCTAAATATCAAATGATTGATGTGAATCTGCATCCAAAGGAAAAATTTATATTTGTTTTTAACTCATTTCCATTAAAAAACATATTTCTTCTCTTGATAAGGGTGTTTGTCTCTAGTAGCAGGGCTTGCTTTAGCTGCAAGTTATAGAATAATGAAGTATTTAAGAGAAAACGAGGTGTCCCAAATGATGGATGCGCATGGGACCGGCCTCTTCATCTTTTAGCTAGTTATGTTACGTTACATATATGCAACAAGAAAATGGTACAAAAAACTCTGGATATATTATTCTGTATTCATCCATAGGCTATGTAGCAGCAAAGCTGTATTCAACAATAGGAATCTTTGAATCAAAGTATGGAGGAATTCCAGGGAGAGAGCACCTCCCGATGTTTATGAAAAATGTTGGGAAATGAAGTGTCACTAATTAGCGAAGTTTAAAAAAGTTACTAACTTATCATTTACCAACATTTTCAGAAATATTGGAAAATGCATTTTATTTGCCTATGATTTTATAAATGTGGGTAAATTTATACTTTTTAGAATTTTTTAATACCCGGCGACGCCACCCCCCGCCTGGCGACCCCTTTCCCGCTCGTGTGCTGCCTCGTGGCTCTGCCTCCCCATTCCCCACTCAGAGACCCCCCCTCTTCCCCTTCCCTGCTCGCCGCACTGCTTTATTTGCTTATGATTTTATAAATGTGGGTAAATTTATACTTTTTAGAATTTTTTTAATACCCGGCGACACCATTCCCCGCCTGGCAACCCCTTCCCCCCCCCCTCCCACTCGCGTGCTGCCTAGTGGCGTTGCCTCCCCATTCCTCACTCAGAGACCCCCGTCTCCCCCTTTAGCTGCAAGTTAGAGAATAATGAAGTATTCAAGAGAAAGCGAGGTGTCCCAAATGATGGATGCGCATGGGACCCATGGCCTCTTCATCTTTTAGCTAGTTATGTTACGTTACATATATGCAACAAGAAAATGGTACAAAAAACTCTAGATATATTATTCTGTATTCATCCATAGGCTTTGTAGCGGCAAAGTTGTATTCAACAATAGGAATCTTAGAATCAAAGTATGGAGGAATTCCAGGGAGAGAGCACCTCCCTTGAGCAGCAATCTTGCTGTGGGAAGAAGTTTCCAGAGAGTCCCCACCTCCCGAGTTCTTCTTCCAAACAGAGCTTCTTTTCCGGATATTCTTCATGATCAATTTCCCAGTCAAGCCAACAGATTTATAACTGCTGGACCTGCCCCCCCCCCCCCCAACAGACTTGCCACGCCAAGTCATCCTAACTGAACAATTGAGGTGCATCGAACAATAAGAGCTTCACACCCTATCCTTCATCCTAATTATGTTTAATAGGGGGTCTAGCAGCCTGACCGAATCAGCGATCCCTTTGCTGACCATACTCCCCTCCTCTACAACCACCTTGTCCCCAGAATATTCTGCCAGCAACCCTTTCCACTTAATGAGCCACAGGCGGCGTGTCTGATCTTTAATTTTTTTGCTAAGATCTCCTCAGGTTCAACCCATTTATTAAAACTACTGTCTCATATTCCTGGTAGTTCTTCCTGCATTGGACGATTCCCAACTGAAGTTGTGAAACATGGAATACAGGATGTATTCGGGTAGTTTCCGGCAAGAAAAGTTTGCAAGATGTAACCCCCAATCTGTTTAATATTTTAAAAGGTCCATAATATCTAGCTGCCAATTTGGGACACAATTTCTTGGATTTCAAAGTTTGAACATTGGACCCTATCTTTACAAACACATATTCACCCACTACATAATTTTCATCTCTCCTATGCTTGTTGGAAAACTTAGTTTACTTCTGTTGAGCTCTTTGTAAATTAATCTTTAGCTGAACTGCTACCACATCTCTTTCCACAAGTGCATTCGCAATAAATTCGACTTGAGTTTCTCCTTTAATATATTGTAGAATTGTTGGTGGCTTCCTTCCAACATTTTAAACGAGAGATGACTACATGAGGTATGACTTTAATGGGAGATGTTTTATTTGTGTTAATCATAGACATATGGCTAGAAACTGTAGCAAGGAGCTAAAGGTGTCATAAGGAATTCCTCCGTTCCTATGACAAAGGGGAAAAAAGCTTGCATTGAAAAAAAAATCTGTTATACTGGAAAACAGATTTACCGCTTTGGAGGAAAATAATGTTCGAGCTCAATTATGGGTGCACCAAGCACCAATAATGGCTTACTCACAGCAGCCCTCTTTGAAAAAACGAAGACAAATTTGGAGGAAGAAGGAAGCTGTGAGAAAGATGGACGCAGATTTGAAGAGAGGTCCACCACGGGTGAAAAAGTCCGAGGTGACTCTCATGGCCATTAAAGAGGACAGACACGAAGCATGCCTAAACGGTTTCACAAATTATACCACAAGGCAAGTGGTGATGGTTGGTGGAAGCGCCCTCCTATGGTGGAAGAAACATGATGAAGGATGCAGTGAGCTTGCATCAAAAGAAGAAACATGTACAAGTGAGACGTGTCTCACAATGGTGGTAAAACCCAAACCAAGAAAGGAGGAGACCAAAGCAAACATCCATAATGAAGTTTGTAAAAGTGGTATCACTCAAAGGAGAACACTACAAAGGCTTGGAAGCAAGTTGGAAGCAAATGATTGATTCACAAAGACTAATCACATTCCTCAGCTTAAGGGTGCCCATGAAGTACCCCTCCCCATGTGTTTAAATGTTTTTAACTGTTGTTTGAAGTGATGAAAATTTAAGGTGGAGATATGATCCATGGGGTATGATTGTGCTGAAAGGAGATAAGTGCAACAAGTGGGGTCAGAGTTATTGCAGTTCTTAATTGGCATCAGGCCTAAACAAAATGTTCAAATGGCATCAAGGTCCTATTTGAACCAACAAGTGGTGTCGAACAACCAGTTTGGATTTCAAAGCTGAATCTGGAATTGCATGCTGTGATGAAGAAATTTAAATAATGTAGAGCCTGATCTGAAATTAAAGTGGTGTCAAAGCCTTATCTGAAATATCCAGTGTTATTATTAGGTGTGAGAGAGAGAGACACAATGAATTCTATTGATAGAATCAACAGTATCGTACTGGAATTACAGAAGAACAGGGATGAGAAGAAGAATGTAGGAAGAAGAAGACTCCTCCAAGGCCGCAACCCCTATTCTGCAAAATCCCAGCAAATAACATCCGTCCCCTTCCCCAAGCATCCCCCTCCCTATTTATTACTGCCACCAACCCCCAACAACCTTAACTAATATCTATCAAATTACATCACTACCCTTGACATTTTATTATTTAGCACCCCCAATCATTCATTAACTACCCCCCAACTGCCCTTTTGCACAACAGCAGAACCCATGTCCCTATCAATTCCGCTTGCCAGAAAAACACCTTGTGCTCAAGGTGGAAAATCTGGATGAACTGCCGGGGCTGTTAGAGGAATAGCCTAAAGGCAGAGAATAGCACAAACCCATGGTGGTGGGTTTGGTGGTGGTCTCAATACTACCGTGCTCTCAATACCCAACGCAACATCCCCCTTAAGCAGCGGTTTGTAGCTCCCATTGGCTGCCTTTTGAGTTTGTTTTTCGAAGCTCTCCTCCTTAGCATCAGCAACCCCCCGTCTTTAGCTCCTCATTAAGCTTGATTGAAACCATAGCCACTAGCCCTTTAGGCCGTTCTGGAAATTGCACCGACATTTCATTGAATGCCTCTGCTAGAACCAGCAGCCCAAGTGGTGACTTGCACAATTGCTTCAGACTGGTCCCTTCAAGCTCAGATTGCGTAATTTCTGCTCGCACCTCTCTTCCTTTGCCATTTCTCGGACTCACCTCCTTCGCAGACACAGGTAGTGATGAACCGGGGAAAATATGACCTTCGGTATACTCTACCTGTGCAGCTGGCAGAACTCTCTCCCTCACGGCTTGTAACAAGTGACAAAAATTTCCTTGTTTTGAAAATCCATCAGATGCATGCATCTGAGAGGAGGTAGCAAATGTTGCGAGGTTCATTGGAGGCGGGCAAGGTATGTTCACAACCATAAGTCTCGAAAGAACAAGTGGAGAGTGTCAATCAGAAAGTTCAGTTGACCCGTGCATTTGTGCTTGCTTGGACCGTGGCATCTCATGCAGATTCCCTTGCACCGTGCGTTGCTTCTCCATCTGGTTCGGTGCAAGAGCAAGGTGTTGCTGGTGCTCGTTCTCTTGCGGCCTTACTTCAACTAGAGAAATTTCTACCAATTCGTCGTGAGGGATGTCCTCCTCCACTGGTCGAACTCGGTATGAGAATCATTGCAGCACTTTCATCATCACCGCGTTTTCCTGCTGCATTCGTTCGAGTACAACAATCATAGATTCCAACCAACCCACTGGCGTCACTATCCATAATAGTCACCAATGACCGAGAATGATTTTCCTCTGGTATAGGTATTGTGTCTGCTATGCCCCTTCGAACGTGTCTTCGTTTGACGCTTTCTCCCTCTGCGAGTTGTCCTTCTTTGTTGCCAATCAAGTTTTTCCACAACGAGTGGCGTTTTTTTTTTGCCTACCGCTGCGAGTCAACTACCACTACGCGAGGCGTTTTCTTTTGCTGTGATTTGTCTCCTGCTGCGTCGTCCGCTTCAGTCCTCCGACCAAGGTGACAAGAATAACAGAAAGCACCAGCCGATCAAGGTCCCGCCGTCCGCTTCAACTGCGTTTGAAGCAAATCCTCCGTTCAAGATCCCCCGTCTTCAACAATCTCTCTCTCTAACTTGTATGCCTCCAAATCTTCCTCTTCAACATCATTCATCTCATCAACAACTCGTACATGTTTTGTACCATGGAATTTGAAAGAAGTGGAAGTTGCTAAGTTTGATTTCAATCTGATAGCATATTTAAGGCTCTACAACCCCAGCGGTAACAACATACACACCCCATGTTAAACCTTCATCACCCTCATCATTAAATACAATGTCGTTATCAGCATCCTCATTCTCTTCAACCTTCCCAATAAGCTATTCATTGCTATCATCAATGTCTTTGAGTGTAATGGGATCAATGGTGTCGCAGATTTGAAATCGACGCTTCAATGCACAAATATATTTGATGTAGACCAAATCATTTAGTTTCTGTTGAGACAACCTATTCCTCCTTTTTCCATGAAGCTGTAATATAATTCAATTGTAAATGTTATAAAGTTTATAATAATAAATAAAATGCATTTAGAAATGAAACTTACATGCTCAAATAATACGCTTCAGTTTCTCTCACATCCTGATGCGCTGCATGTGAGATTAAGAACCTTCAAAGTAATTTTTTGCAAATTTGGGGTTGGAGATCTAAACATAGACCACCATTCAGCAAGAGCCTTCTTGTTTCGAAGTCTAATTGCCAAAGAATTTGCAAATAAATCCTCAACCTTCTTGTACAAAGTAATTTCATCCATGATTTTTTCTTGAATCTCAAGGCTTGAAACCAACCTTCGAATGGATTTAATTAATCCATCTTGCACTTCAAATTTCAATTGGATATTCGGATTCAAATTACACAACTCGGAATTCAAGAAATACCCTGAAACATGCAAAGGTCGATGAAGCTGAATCTCTCACCTACGACCAATAATAGTAAAAATTTCATTGTACTTCTCTTCCTTCATCGAAAAAACCCCCATGATTGCCTCTTTAGCCCTATATGGATTCATAAATGTATCCCATCGGTGTCTTTTTCTCTCCATCAACCAATATAAGTACTTTTACAAGTGGATTGATCACTTTAAGGCAATACAAAATAAAAGTCCAAAACGATGACATCAATATGATTTTAGAAACTTGCTTTGCCTCGCACCTCTTTGGCCCACTTATTCGATGTGAACATTTTTCTCAAATTCTTCTGCTTATGAATACTTGCCATTGTGAGGAAAGCGGTAACAAATCTCATTATTGTGGGTCGAAGCAATTCTTTCTTCCTTGTGAATTCCCTCATCATATTCAACATCCCCAGACGTGTATATATGAAAGAGGTCGAAGAAGCTGCTTGTTTCAACTTGAACAACATTTTTCAGATCAATTGTTTCCACAAATTTCCTTAGCAATTCAAATATTTTCTCATCATTTTTGCAAAATAATGAAGCATTGATTGTGTTAAACCCTATTTTTATTATTCTGGGTATTTCCGAGTCCCACATCGGAATACTCCTTTATGTATTCCGTTTTTTCAATCTATAAAAGAAGGCCTCCGCCTCACTTTGAGGTAAGGAGATTTCCTCTTCTACATGATATCAAAGGGGGTTTTCTAAACCCGAGCCCTCAGGTCTTTTTTTCTTCTTCCTATTCGGCGGAGACTCATTTTTTTCCTCCCGACGATGCCCCTCCCTCTAGCAGCGTCGCTATCCCCGTAGCCGACCTCTCCTGTGACTTCCCAGCCCCGCTCTCTCCTACGACGCCCCTCCCCGACGGAGACCCTCCCTCCAGCGTCGCCTCCCTCCAGGGGACCTCCCGCTGCAGTTCTCTCCTATCGCGGCCCCGCCCCTCTTGCAACTTCCCGGCCCGCCCTCTCTTTCGGCGATTCCTGCAGTAGCTCTGCCTCGCCCGCCATGCGGCCAACCGGCACGAAACCGGCCCGTTTCATCCCGGCGATTCCCGACCCGCCCTTTCCCGGCGGAACCCGGCCCGTCCTCACGCGGCGCATCTAGGCCTCGGATGCTGACCGCCGGCCTCACCCTGCCGCAGCCACCTCCCGCCTCTCCGCTTATATCACGTTTCCCAGCACCGCCCTACAACGGCTTCCTGGATCACTCGACCCTGCTTCCGAAGCGGCACCAGGCACCCGCCTCCTTCCGGCCCCGAGTCCATCAGCGGCTACACAGGCGCCACACCCCCTGCATTTCCTTTCCCCGCAACTTTCCGGCTACGCCCGACCCCACATCCCTGCGGCTTCCTGGCGACGTACCGGCACCCGCCTCTTTCACGATCATCCCTTCGCGCTTCCCAGTGGCTTCCCGACTTTCATCAGCCCCGCCTCCCTATGCAGTCTGGCTCTGCCCCTCCCTGCGGATTCCTCCAGGACGCCTGACCCTCCCTTCCCGATGGCATCCCGACGTCCTCCCGACTCCTTCTGCGCGAGACACTCACCCAACGCGGAACTCTCCCGCCTGGTCACCTCCGGCCCAACCCTCGGCGGCGACTCTTGGCCCGACATCCAGTCGCGATCTCCCGCTCCCCGTAGGTTCTCCCGCTCGCCGAACGACCCATCTCTCCCGATGTCTCCAGGTCGCTACAACCTCCCGCAATCCGGTCGGGCTCCCGGAAGATTCTTGGCCACTGTCTCCGATGCGGTCTCCCAGCCTGCGCCCTCCTCAGCGGTCTCTCGGGGAGCCTCCCACGGTTTCCCGGTCCCCGCCTGAGCAACCGTCTTCTTCTCCGGCCACCACTGCTCAGACTGATGGCATTAACGCCTGTCTATCTCATCGATCGCCAGCCTGGATGCTCGACTCCGGTGCGTCCGAACATCTCACAGGAGATTCTGGTATGTTCACTACCTACCATCCGTTGACTACTGCTTCTACAATCACTATTGCCAATGGATCAACAATCCCCATTGCGGGATTTGGCACATGCCTGTTGACCCCGTCTATTAGTCTGTCTTCAGTCGCTCATGTTCCTCACAACCCGTTCAATCTTCTCTCCATCAGCAAACTCACCAAAGAATTAAATTGTGCTGCTATTTTTACGTCCTCTGGTGTTGTTTTTTAGGAGCGATCGACGAATCGGGAACTTGATCGAGGTCATCTTAGGGTCGGGGTGTACATCCTTGATATCCCACCACCTCTTGCTTGCTCATCCACCTCAGCCCGTGCCCTTGACTTTCATTCTCGTCTTGGTCATTCGTCGACTTCCGTCCTACAAAAGCTTTGTCCCCAATTGAGTCACAACCTTTCCTTTCATTGGGAACCCTGCCTGTTTGCAAAACATCATCGGGTTCCTCGATTGGACCCGCGTGCAGCGACTCCTTTCGACCTTGTTCGTTCCGATGTATGGGGTCCTTGCAGGGTTCCTAGCCAGACCAGATACAATTATTATATATCCTTTATCGATGACTACTCCCGCATAACCTGGCTCTATCTGCTTCATGATCGGTCTGAAGTGTTTTCTACCTTGAAGACCTTCTATAATGAGATTCATACTCAATTTTCAACCTCCCTGAAATGTCTCCGCTCCGACACTGGATGAAAATATTTATCAACCTTCTTTCAGCAGTTTCTTAAGGATAAATGCATTATTCACCAAACATCTTGCCCCGATACACCTCAGCAGAATGGAGTGGCCGAGCGGAAATATTGCTATATTCTGGAGACTGCCCGTGCCCTCCTATTTCACATGAAGGTGCCTCTCAATTTTTGGAGCGATGCCATCCTATCTGCTACCTTACCTTCTTAACTGCCTCCCTTCTTCTATCCTTCAGGGGGAGACTCTTTTTCGGACTCTGTACTCCTCTTTCCCTCCTCACTCACTTTCACTACGTGTATTTGGATGTCTCTGTTATGTCCGTGACACTTGTCCCGGTCTCTCCAAACTCTCTCCTAAATCCCTCCGCTGCATATTCCTCGACTATTCCCGCACTCAGCGTGGATATCGATGCTTCTCTCCGGACCTACGACGGTATATCATTTCTGCTGACGTATCGTTTGTTGAGAGCTCTTCGTTTTCACTTCCCTCTCTCTATCCAGACACTGACATTGATAATTATCTTCCTCTCATCATCCACCCTCCACTGGTGTCTTCCCCTGCTGGTCACCATTTTGGTACGGTCTAGTCTTGTCGCCCATCAACTGTACCCCCGTCCAGGCCGATGACACCATTGTCCCCGCTTCGTCCGATGCTCCTGTCCCGACACACGACGACTTGCCCATTGCACTTCGGAAAGGTACTCGTTCTTGTCGGACTACTCCTCTATTTACATCTTCATACAGAGGTTTGTCAGCTCTGGAGACGATATCCATTCCGCGCACAGTTGGCGAGGCCAAATCTCACCCAGGGTGGCTCCAAGCGATGCAGGATGAATTGCAGGCTTTGGAAGACAACCATATTGGGATCTGGTCCCCCTTCTGGCAGACAAACAGGTGGTTGACAACAAATGGATTTATACAGTCCGCCTTAATGCCGATGGCACTCTCCATCGTCTCAAAGCCCGCCTTGTGGCAAAGGGTTTTGCTCAGATATATGGTATTGACTATTTTCATACATTCTCTCCAGTTGCCAAGATGGCTTCCGTTTGATTATCCATCTCTCTGGCCGCTCATTATCATTGACCCTTTCATCAACCGGATGTCAAGAATGCCTTCCTCCATGGATTTCTTGAGGAATAGGTTTATATGCAGCAGCTCCCCGACTTTTGTGCCTCCGGGGCCGACTCCCAAGTTTGTCGACTTCGCCGATCTCTATATGGTCTCAAGCAATCTCCTCGTGCTTGGTTTGACTGATTCAGCACCGTCGTCACCGACTTTGGGCTCTCTCGCAGTATGAAGGACCACACCATGTTCTACAGGACGACGTCCACTGGCAGCATCCTCTTGGTAGTGTATGTGGATGATATCATCATCACTGGGAGTGACTCCACTGGAATCGCCAACCTCAAGGAGCATCTTCACCGTCACTTCCACACCAAAGATCTCGGCCCTCTCACATACTTCCTTGGCATCGAGGTTTCCTGTACTCCGGACACCATCTTTCTCTGCCAACAGAAATATGCATTGGATATTCTGTATGATGCTGGACTAACACAAACCACTGCCGTTGATACTCCTCTTGAGCCTGGGGAACAATCTCTCTATGACTCATCGGAACCGTATTCACATCCAGAGCGGTATCGTCGACTGATGGACAAACTCAATTATCTCACCATGACTCGTCCAGACATTGCCTGCGCTGTTGGCAAAGTGAGGCAATTCATGGAGCATCTGACCACCTCTCAGTGGGATGGTGTCGTCCGCATCGCAAAATATATCAAGTGATACCCTGCCCGTGGTCTTCGCTACTCTCACTACGCCCATCTAAATGTTGAGGCCTTCTTGTTGGATTGGTGTAGCCCGATCCGGTTGGGCCAAATGCTTGTAGCAGTGCGGACTTCGGAGTCAACTATACTGTTGCACTTTTGACTTCCAGCCGACAGCCACTGTAGCACTTTTGACAAAGGCGGCCGCCTTTCACTGTAGCGACATGGACTTCCTGTTCGGAATAGTGGATCGTCTTCTTCATATGTAGCCCATTTGGGGCTAGGGTTTCCAACTGAAAAAAAACTCTGTAATTTGTGCTCCTGATTATAGTGAGAATTCTGCCTCTCCGTGGACGTAGGGATTATTCCCGAACCACGTAAATCGTTTGTGTCCTTGTTTTTTTCTCTTTTCCCTTTTACTCTTCTGTGTTTCGCCGTTTCTGTCGCTGCAACTCCCAGCGTTTCCGCAACACTTCTGTGATGGTGACTATGTTGGTTGTCTTGCTACCCGAAAATCTACTTATGGGTTTGCTGTGTTCTTGGCAAACAACCTTATCTCCTAGCGCAGCAATAAACAGACTGTCGTCTCCCGATTCAGTGCGGAGTCTGAGTACTGTGCCATGGCCACCGTCACTACGGAGATCCTTTGGCTTCAACATTTCCTCCAGGAGCTTGACTTTCCTCCATAGACATCTGCTCACATTTGGTGTGACAATCAGCTAGCCACCAAGATTCCTATGAATCCCGTCTTCCATGAACGCACGAAGCATATTGAGCAGGACTGCCACTTTCTTTGCCACCACCTGGAGCACAATCATATTAGTTTTAGCGGACCAACTTGCCGACATCTTTACCAAAGACCTCCCAGGGGCTCGCTTGGGCTCGCTCAGTTCCAAGCTGGGCATCCACAACATCTGCGACCCAGCTTGAGGGGGAGTATGTCTGGTCTTGTCTGATGTCATCTTTCTTTTTTTGTGGGACTCGTGGTCCAAGCTAGTCATGTCCAGTTTGAGGGGGAGTGTTAAACCCTATTTTTATTATTCTGGGTATTTCCGAGTCCCACATCGAAATACTCCTTTATGTATTCTGTTTTCTTGATCTATAAAAGAAGGCCTCCGTCTCAGCTTGAGATAAGAAGATTTCCTCTTCTACAGATTGGATCAACATAATCCCTTTGCGACAATTCACAAAGAAATTGATCAATATCCTTTGTCTTTTGTTCGTCCAACCGTCGGACATAACGGTGCAACCATTTTTTGCCAAATCTCATGTTTTCCCATCATTGTCTTTGTGTGCCTCATTTCTTTATTTAGTAAGCGAAGTCTCACCTCGTGATGGCTTGGTGGCTTCATTCTTGGACCAAATTGCTCAATTGTTTCAGTCATGGAATGAAAGCTGTTGGACCCCATTTAAGTTTAAATGGGTATTTCTGAGTCCCACATCGGACTTACCCTCGTAATTTGATTTACTCTTCTATAAAAGAATATCCTCACCTCACATTGAGGTAAGGGGAATTCACCATTTACATGGTATCAGAGGGATCTTAAACCCGACCCTCCCTCCCAGCGGATTCCCGGTTCTGTCCGACCCCGCCTCTCTCTTCCCCCCTCTGGCTCTGCCCTAATCTTTCGGTGGCCCTCTCTCCCGGCGGTCCTCCCTCCCGGCGGCTCTCCCTCCCGGCGCCCCTCCCTCCCGGCGCCCCTCCCTCCAGGCAGCGCTCCCTCCAGGCGGCGCTCCCTCCCGGCGGCTCTCCCTCCCGGCGACCCTCCCTCCATGCGGCGCTCCCTCCCGGCGACTCTCCCTCCAGGCGGCTCTCCCTCCCGGCGGCTCTCCCTACCGGCGTGGCTCCCCTCGCCCAGCGGCGCCTCGCCCTCGGCCTCGCCTCGACGGATCGCCCTCGGCCTCGCCCCGGCGGATCGTCCTCGGCCTCGCCCTTCACCCTGCGGCGCCCCTCCCGGCCAGCCCCGCCGTGCGCGCGCCTCCTGCGCGGATCGCCTTTCCGCCGTGCGCACGCCTCCAGCGCGGATCCCCACCTCCGCCAGAAGCCCGACTCACTGGTGCTCCCCTCTCCCCGCCGCAAACCGCCAGCCTCCTCCTACGGATCGCCCAGCGCCCGCGCCCTAGCCCTAGCGGCGCCTGCGCCCACGCGACGCCCCTGCCCCAGCCGCACCCTTCTGAGCGCGACCCCCTGTCGTTGCTCCCTCCAGCGACTTCTCCGGGCCGCCTCCATTCCACCGCGCGCCTCCCGGCCACCAGGTCCAGCGCCCGCCCTCCATGGACGCTTCCTCCGTCCTGCCGTCCCTGATCACGGCCTCCTCCCGGCTTGTTGATGACCGGCTGGATGCAACAAACTTCTCCGTCTGGCGGAAGACGGTCTTGATGTCCCTCCACGACATGGGGCTTCATTCTCATCTTGAGAAACCCCCACCCGCAATCACTGACACCAAATTCGATGCTTGGCAACTGGCGGACAGCAAAATCTTCGCATTACTGGTAAACTCCATGGACCGGTCCGTGAAGGATGTCACCAGGACTGCCAACACGGTAAAAGAGCTATGAGATTCCTTGATTGTCATGTTCTCCGAGACCAATAACTTGGCTCGGGTCTCAGACGTTCTACAGCGTCTCTCCCACCTCCGCCAGCAGGATCGGACCTTCCCCAACTACTTCATGGAATGGAAGGGTCTCCGTGACGAATTGCAGGAACTTTGGCCTATTTCTCAGACTCCGGCGGAAGCGCAGACTCAACGTGACCAGCTCTGCCTCTTCAATCTCCTGAATGGCCTCGCACCGGACTACGCCACGACGACCACTGAGATGCTAGCCAGCCCATCTACGCTGGATATCCCGCAGGTCTATCATCACCTGCAGAAGGCTCATCGGGCCCTTGCACCACCCGTCCCCATCCCTGATCACACTGCGCTCCTAGGCGGTGGCGGTGGCCGCTCTTCCGGCCCTCGAGGACGCGGCCGTGGAGACGGCCGACCTCGCCCCCTCTGCCAGCTGCGGCAAGCTCGACCATCTGATAAACCGCTGCTGGGTCCTTCATGGTCGTCCTGATTCGCACCCCCGACAGAGCCAGACTGCGATCCGCCATGCGTCATCACCTGCTGCTGCTCTTCCCTCATCGTTGGATCTTTCCATGGCTGAGCTCCAGCTGATTCACGATTACCGGACCACCTCCATGCCGGGCTCTTCATCAGCTTCTCTTGCCCATTCCGGGGGTCCCACTGCTCTTGTCAGTCATCGTTCCCCTGCATGGATGCTTGACTCAGGTGCGTCCGACCACCTCACCGGGGATGCAGGTATACTCTCCAACTACCGTCCCTATAGTGGATCCTCAGCCATCACTGTTGCTGATGGCTCCACTCTCCCCATAGCCGGCTTTGGCACCTGTTCCCTCACCTCCTCCCTTCACCTATCCTCGGTGGCTCATGTTCCCCGCAGTCCATTTCACCTAATTTCCATCAGCAAGCTGACCAAGGATCTCAACTGTAATGCTATATTTACCTCGTCTTCTGTTTTGTTTCAGGAGCGGACGACGAACTGGGAACTTGGTAGAGGCCAGCTTCGGGATGGGGTGTACATGTTCGATGGCCCGACTTCCATCGCCTGCGCGTCTGTCCATGCTCATGCCGTTGACCTCCATTCTCGGTTGGGCCACCCCTCCGCCTCCGCTCTTCATCAACTCTATCCCGATATTAGTCCCCGTTTATCTTTTCCTTGTGAGTCGTGTCGTTTTGCGAAACACCATCGCACATCATATTCTCCTCGAGTTGACACCCGGGCCGCCAAGCCCTTTGATTTGGTTCATTCCGATGTATGGGGTCCCTGTGCCACCTCGAGTCAATCTGGGTATAAATATTACATTTCTTTCATTGATGATTATTCCCGTATGACATGGCTTTACCTTCTTTGAGATCGGACAGAGGTTCTCCCCACCTTTCAGACCTTTTTCAATGAAATACAGACACAGTTTTCTATCCCTGTGAAATGTCTCCGATCTGACAATGGGCGGGAATACTTATCCACTCACTTTCAGCAGTTTCTGCGGGCCCATGACATCATCCACCAGACCTCCTGTCCTGATACCCCTCAGCAAAATGGGGTGGCCGAGCGGAAACACCGGCATATTCTGGAAACCGCTCGTGCCCTTCCACCGCCAGGTTCCTCTTCTCTTCTAGGGGGATGCCATCCTCACTGCTACTTACCTTCTCAATCGTCTTCCCTCCTCCATCCTTCAGGGGGAGACTCCTTTTCATACCCTTTTCCCCTCTATTCCTCCTCACTCTCTTCCACTCCGCGTCTTCGGATGTCTCTGCTATGTCCGGGACACTCGCCCCAATCTCTCTAAACTATCTCCAAAATCCCTTCGATGTATTTTTCTCGGATATTCCCGCACTCAGCGCGGGTACCGATGCTTCTCTCCAGACCTATGCCGGTATATCACCTCTGTCGACGTATCGTTTGTCGAGAGCTCTCCTTTCACTCCACCCTCTCCTCATCCAGACACTACCATCGATGACTGTCTTCCACTCATGATTCACCCGCCGCTGGTGTCTCTTCCGACAGGTCATCTCTTTGGACAAACCTACTCTCTTCGTCCATCCACTGTACCCCTCATCCAGGCCGAGGACAACATTGTTCCCGCTTCGTCCGATGCTCCTGTCACAGCTCCCGAGGACTTGCCGATTGCGCTCCAGAAAGGTACTCGCTCATGTCAGACTACTCCTCTCTTTGTATCTTCTTACAGTGGTCTGTCAGCTCTGAAGATCGTGTCGCTTCCTTGAACAGTTGGTGAAGCCAAATCTCACCCCGGGTGGCTCGCCGCAATGCGGGATGAATTACAAGTTCTGGATGCCAACCATACCTGGGATCTTGTTCCACTTCCAGCGGGCAAACATGCGGTCAGCTGTAAATGGATTTTTACGATCCGTCTCAATCCTGATGGCTCTCTTTGCCGCCTCAAAGCCCGGCTTGTGGCAAAAGGATTTGCTCAGACCTATGGCATCGACTACTTTGAGACCTTCTCCCCAGTCGCAAAGATGACCTCTGTTCGCCTATTCATATCTCTGGCTGCTCATCATCACTGGCCGCTTCATCAACTGGATGTCAAGAATGCTTTTCTCCATGGCTTTCTTGGCGAAGAAGTCTACCTGCAGCAGCCACCTGGTTTTTCTGCCTCTGGTGCCGACTCCCATGTCTGCCGTCTCCGTCGGTCCCTCTACGGCCTCAAGCAGTCTCCTCGCGCATGGTTTGACCGCTTCAGTACTGTCGTCACAGCCTTTGGCCTCTCTCGCAGTATGAAGGATCCCACGGTCTTCTTCCGTACGACGACGCACGGCTGTATCCTGCTTGTGGTCTATGTTGATGATATCATCATCACAGGGAGCGACTCCAGAGGCATCGCCAGCCTCAAAATGCATCTTCATCAGCATTTTCACACCAAAGATCTTGGTCCCCTCACCTACTTCCTAGGCATCGAGGTCTCCCAGACTCAGGACACTATCTCTCTCTGCCTGCGCAAGTATGCTCTTGATATCTTGCAGGATGCCGGGTTGAGCACCGCCACTGCAGTTGACACTCCACTTGAGCCTGGGGAACGCTCTCTTCATTCCGACTCGGAGCCATTTCCTCATTCCGAGAGCTATCGACGCCTGGTAGGTAAACTTAACTACCTCACCATGACGCGTCCCGACATTGCCTGTGCCGTTGGCAAAGTCAGCCAGTTTATGGAGAATCCAACCAGATCTCAGTGGGATACTGTCCTCCGCATTGCCAAATACATCAAGAGAGACCCTGCACGTGGCCTTCAGTACTCACATCATGCTCACATGGATATTGAGGCCTTCTGTGATGCGGATTATGCAGGTTGCCTCGCTACCCGCAAGTCTATTTCGGGGTTCGCCGTGTTCTTCGCCGGTAATCTCATCTCGTGGCGCAGCAAGAAGCAGACTGTCGTCTCCCGATCGAGTGCCGAGGCCGAGTATCGCGCCATGGCCACCGTCACTACGGAGATCCTCTGGCTTCGTCATCTCCTTCATGAGCTCGGTTTCCCAGCACTGACTTCTGCTCATATCTGGTGTGACAACCAGGCGGCCACGAAGATTGCCTCGAATCCCGTCTTCCATGAACGGACAAAGCATATCGAGGTGGACTGTCACTTCCTCCGCCACCATCTGGAGCAGAACCATATCGGTTTCGGCCATATCCCGACGGCAGATCAGCTTGCCGATCTCTTCACCAAAGGTCTCCCAGGAGCTCGCCTTGAGTCTCTCACTACCAGGCTGGGTATTCACAGCCTCCATAGCCCAGCTTGAGGGGGAGTATGAGATTGTCTTTTATCTTTACATTTTTTTCTTTGTGGGACTCTATCCAATCTGGGCATGTCCAGCTTGATGGGGAGTGTTGGACCCCATTTAAGTTTAAATGGGTATTTCTGAGTCCCACATCGGACTTACCCTCCTTGTAATTTGATTTACTCTTCTATAAAAGAATATCCTCACCTCACATTGAGGTAAGGGGAATTCACCATTTACAAAAGCTATCACATTTCACAACATTGAAAGCTATTCTCACATCACACACACATCTTGCAATTTGTGTTCATGCTTTCTCTCGCATTTCTTTCTTGTGCTCTTCGGTTTTGTATGAATCTATGATTCTCTTGTTTTCCTTTCCTACCATGAACAATTTTTTTTGGGTCACGCGTAAAATAGGTATCCATTGGTCTAATATTTCGTGATGACTTAACTGAAGACTTTCCCACAATAGTTCTTCCACCCTTCAGATTGATATTTTCAATATCATCTTCATCTTTATAATGGAAATCATCAATATCCGGAAGCATGTTTTGCTGATTTATATCTTCTTCCTTTTCCTTCATATATTGTCTTAGCTCCTCCTTCACGTGATCTAGACATTTCTTACAAGCGGTAGAATTTCAATATCCTCCAACCAAGTGCTATTTCATTCGATAAATACGCCCTCTTTTGGTTTCTAAACAAAAACGGCATGTTACTGAATCTCTGTCACTAGGATTTCCTTGATAAGAATACTTCCATGCCGGGTCTTTCCTTGCACTACTCGGAGCTGTACTAGTCGGTGTTTCAGAACGATCATCACTCACAATTTCACTGCTGGGTGGGTGCTCCAATTGATGTTGATGAAAACAGAAATAACCTTTATAGAGAGGCCCGAAGTTGGGAGGGAAAATGAGGAAAATAAATGAAAATGAGACAAGAATAGAGAAAATAAAATAAAGGAAAACTGAAAACAAATGTTGAATAATAGGAGGTAGGAATAGAAATAACCTTTCGCTGTGCAAGAATCAATGAGAGAAGATGAAAGTCCGGGAGGGGGAGAGCTATTGCTGCGCGTCGGCAGATGCCGCCGCTGCCCAGTGTGTTTGATGCTACTCCCAAGTCTCGGTGTCGTGCTGTGTAGTTTTGGGGTTTGTGTTTATTTTTTTAGATTCCCGTAGTTTTTTTATTAATTCATTAAATGCTGCTGACAACCCACCCCCCTATGGTTGCAACCCCCGATTTCCACCCCTGTCGCCTCGATTTCCAACCTCCATCGCCGCCACTTTTTTAGAAAGGGGCCTCGATCATTTTTAGGGTGCGTGCCTTTATGGCACCTGGTGGCTTAGCACCTCCTGCGATGGCGCGCA
This sequence comes from Viscum album, assembly GCA_963277665.1. NCBI lineage: Eukaryota > Viridiplantae > Streptophyta > Magnoliopsida > Santalales > Viscaceae > Viscum > Viscum album. The sequence goes on along the minus strand of OY728162.1, from coordinate 640,121,009 downwards.
AGGCGTGCGCCTTTGGCGCACTTTAGTTAGTGGGATTCTACCTTGGGATCCCGCGACGCAACAATGGTACGACAAGAGTGGTCTACCGGATTCATCAACGAATTACCAGACAAGATAATTCCAAATCTATCTATAAATTAATTATAAAATTTATGCGATCCTGCCTTTTGGTTCCGACGTCTATTCGTTAATTAATCTTTGAATTAATTTCGTTGGTAACGACGTTTTTCATCGTGTACATTTCAGATTATTCATTGATTGCGACAAAAAGTTGGGTTGGCTGTGCCCAATAGGCACTTCCGTTGCGCCAGAGCGGTCACATAATTAATTTATAATTATTTATTAATTATTGGTTGATGATATGCGTTTATTGCTAGTTTTTATTTCTAGATTATCCGTTCTTTAAATTCAAACATTGAATTCTTCTCTTCCCTTCTCCATTCTGGCTCATATAACCAAGAACCGGTTAAAAATAAACATCTGAAGAATCCATCAGGAAGTGCCATGAGTTTTGGCTTTGGCTGGATAACACAAGAGTACACGACGTGTAGCCCTAAAGTGCATGCTGTGTACCTATGTTCAACGCACTAGGATGAATCGTGTAAAATTCGGGATGTCGTGCAATGATGTACACGCGAAAAACATTAAATGTGTACCGCATGTTGACTGGGCCAGACTGACACACGGTTTTCCAGACTATACGTCGTGTAATTGGATTACACGCCATATAGTCCACGTGTTTTTGCAGCGAAAAACACGGGGGGTCTAAGCCGTGTCGTGTATTTATTACAAGACACATATACTGATAAACCGCACAACTTTGAGGACACACGACGTATAGCTAGTGTGCATGCTGCCATGTATCTCATACATGTTTGTGGCCGACAAACACACCCAGTCCCTAGATGTGTCTCACAGACATGGGTAGAATAAGTTGAACAGCGTGTAGCCCAAGTCCACGCTGTGTAACTCACTGTACATCGTGTAATTAATTTAACACAGAGAGAAAAATTAATTATATAATTAAACCTATTTACACGTGTTCCGTGTGTCATTTATTGACTGCACACACCATGTGATAGGATTATTAATTATATATTAAATTAATTTCCGCGTTGAATTCCAAACCGCAAGCTATGTATCATCTTTACTTGTAGTGCACTCTGCGTGCGTTAATAGCATCACATGCCACGTAATTTATGTATTAACATGCGTCATTTATTGAAAATTCACGCCTTGTAATTACGTGCCACAAAATGTATGCTGGATGCAATGTGAATACACAATACATGGGCCATGGTGAATAGTTTGGATAGGTACATGCCGTTGCCTCTAAGCACACTTGTGCGCTTTATTAATTTTAAATAAAATTAATTTATTTAATTTGTTTAAAATTATGGATAATAGAAATTTTAGGATGGTTTGGATGAAATTAAAGATAAATTGAATTAATTAATTTATCAGATGATTAATTGGATTAATTCGAGACATTTATCTTAATTAAAAAACGAATTGAAGTAATTGCTAGTTAGATTGCAAATGTATATTCGTTGTGTGTGTGGGGGTGATCATGAGCTAAGACTATACCTGTGTAAGTGATTGATTTCCTTTTAATTTATTATTATTAAATTAAATTGATGGTTTGCGTGTCATCGCCTCTCATTATGTAATGGTCTGTGTGTCTGCGATTTCTTTTATGTAAACCCCATAAAACCAATCTTTTGGTTTTCCTCACTCGTGTGTGAGTAAAACTTGTGTACGAGTAAAACTTATGTAATGGATGAAACTCCAATACGAGTGGAGGCGGTTTAAGTTTGGAGCTTAGGTGAAACCAATTCGGGAGATGAGGACAAGTGGAATGCTGCATCACAGACCAAGTTACGGTTCAAGGTGTTTTTCCCCTAGGGTCGAGAATTTATCATCTGTTAGATAAACTAACCATTAAAGAAACTCATGATCACACTATTATTATTTTATTTCTGTCAAGTTGCATGGTTAATATCTTTATGGATGCTTTGTCGCGATCACACTAATCAATGAATTAACAAGTATGCAAGATGAAATTAAAATAAATTGGATTATGCGTAAATTTTATTGACCCATGATTAATCGCTCAAGTAAAATCCACTTAACATTAACAAATATATAAGATAAAATGAGCAATTATGCATAAAAATAAAAATCTTAGTTAAAATGTTAAGTTGGCATAACCTTCCTTTTTTTAATTTAGAATGGGACCAATAGATCATAGTGTTTGATCCAGCCCTTGTCGGTGTCATCGCTTCTCATTATGTAATGGTCTGTGTGCCTGCAATTTCTTTTATGTAAACCCCCTAAAACCAATCCTTTGGTTCTACTCACCTGCGTGTGAGTAAAACTTATGTAATGGATGAAACTCCAATACGAGTGGAGGCGGTTTAAGTTTGGAGCCGAAATCAATTCGGGAGATGCGTAGGAGGACAAGTGGAATGCTGCATCACAGTCCAAGTTACGGTTCAATGTGTTTTTCCCCTAGGGTCGAGAAGTTATCATCTGCTAGATAAACTAACCATTAAAGAAACTCATGATCACACTATTATTATTTTATTTCTGTCAAGTTGCATGGTTAATATATTTGTGGATGCTTTGTCGTGATCACACTAATCAATGAATTAACAAGCATGTAAGATGAAATTAAAATAATTTGGATTATGCATAAATTTTATCTGAGCCATGTTTAATCACTTGAGTAAAATCCACTTTACATTAACAAATATGTAAGATAAAATGAGCAATTTACGCATAAAAATAAAAAACTCAGTTAAAATGTTAAGTTGGCATAACCTTCCATTTTTTAATTTAGAATGGAACCAACAAATCATAGTGTTTGATCCAGCCCTCGCCGAGGCACTACCGTTCAACAAAGAGTTCTAAAAAAGGTTTTGTGTTGATTTAACCAATTTTATATCAAGAGGAGTAGCCTTCGCTAAACTTGGTTTAAGTTTGGAGGTAAAGTATTGAGGAAATCCAAACATAGAATTTCAGGATTGGAGAGTCCACTCAATAGACTAAGGAGCTGCGGGTTAATGCAGTTGACAAAAATTTGTCTGTCTAAATACCTTTGAGTAATTGTCCTGACTCTCGCTTGAGTTACGAGAAGGGGAATAAGGATCTTTGCCACTAGAATATCCACGCGACAAGATATTCCAAAACTAATGGTGAGAGCTATTGAGTTTTGACAAAATGATGGGAGATTAATAAACTTAAAATTTATTATCTAATTTAGTAATCCATATAACACTAAAATTCTGCTCTTATTTATTATTGAAATGACAAACCACACGACATCGACTATATCACTACAATCCATATTTGAAAAGGACCTTCTCACCGGCTCGAATTTTCAAGAATGGTGCAGGCGCTTGCAAATTAAATTGTGTCATGAGTGGAAATCATACGTTCTAGAAACCCCAATTTCATTCTGAATTTCAATATTAGCAATAGTGGGAAGACTCCAAATTTTTTACCTTGATTCGCCAAGTTGATAAAAACATGAGGTGTGAAAAACCTGCAGTCCTTACGGCGAATTAGAAGAGGAAGAACAAGGTAAAGGATCCCGAGACTCCTTTCAAGTTTAAGGCTCTTGAGCACCGTCCTTCCAAGAACAAGAAGATCCAATGACAATCAAAGGAACAAAACACGGTATGTTTTGTATGTGGCAAGCTAGACCATGGGAAGAACTACACCCAGTTGAAGAAGCAAGGAGAAGATTCAGATGCGTTCGTTATCGAGTGCAATCTTTCTATATCTACACATTGAGTATTAAATACAGCTTGTGGTGCTCATATCTGTATCTAAATGCAGGAACCAAGTAGATTCCGAAATTTTTTTAGAGAGGTGGATTTTCGAGCAACCAATTAAGCACAACTTGATGCTTTGGCTATAGGAGACTACCACATTTTGTTGCCTATAAGGATGATCTTGGTTTTAAAAGATTGGTATTATTTACTAACTATTACTAGGAACTTAATTTTTGTATCCCGTCTAGATACAAATGGTTTTATTTTCAAGTTCGGAAATAAAAGTTGTTTCTTTTATAAATACAACTTATGTTATGATATGATGCGTTTAAATAACGGTCTTTATGTATTAAATTATGAAAACCAGGTGTTGACAATCGATAACGAATCAAGTTAGTATGACTTATTTAACACCTAGTTATGAACCACCGTCTTGGTCATGTAAACGAGAAACGTATGACAAAGCTTCTATCAAGATGATTATTTAGACTCTTTTGAACTAAAACCATTTGACAAATGTTATGATTGTTTATAAGGCAAAACGACGAAGCCACCATTTGGTTGACATGGTGAAAGGGTCACAAAGCTTTCATTATTTTTATTGATGACTTGAGTAGATATGGATATGTCTACTTGATGAGGTATAAGTTCGAGTCCTTTGAGAAATTCAATGAATTCACGAATGAAGTAGAGAATCAATTTGGTAAAAAGATAAAGAAGTTTCGATCCGATTGTGGCAGTGAGTATCTTAGCCAAGAGTTTATCGACTTTTTACGGGAGTATAAGATTCTATCTCAACTCACTCCACCTTACACGTCACAGTGGAATGGTGTTACTAAAAGGAATAACCGTACCTTATTGGACATGGTAAGGTCAATGATGAGTCATGCAGATCTTCCATTATCCTTTTGGGGACATGCATTACACACTGCAACATACGCACTAAACAAGGTGCCGATTAAAGCAGCAAACAAAATATCATATGAGTTATTGTATGGAAGGAAATCCGTGTTGTCAAACTTACGTGTATGGGGATGCGGGATGTTTGTTAAGGTCACCTCTAACAACAAACTAGCACCCCGAGGCACAAAGTGTATCTTTATAGGGTATCCTAATGAAATAAGGGGATGTTATCTATACAACCCCTCAGAAAAAAAGGTAACCGTTGCAATACATGGCATATTTCTTGAGTGGGTGCACATCCTCAAAAAAATGGTGGGAACAATATTGACTTCGATGAAATCGATGCTTAAGATACACAAGAACTGGTAAGAACACATTCCACAGGACCCCGTTGAAGAGGTTGTTCTTGAAACAGAAGTACCGCGTAAGAGCACTAGAGATGTTAAAAAACCAGAAAGATATGGTTTTATAGTCACTGTGGATAGTGACTCATTATTGGTTGACAATAATGATCCTCTCTCCTGCAAGAAGGCTATAAAGAACTCAAAAGCTGCAAGATGACTAAAAACCATGAATTTTGTGATGAATTCCATGTTTCAGAACCAAGTTTGGATTCTGGTCGATCCGCCGGTTGATGTAAAGCCCGTTGGGTATGAATGACTATTCAAGAGAAAACTGGAGATGGTAAAATGAGTACCTACAAAGCATGACTAGTGGCTAACGAGTTCAAACAACATCAAAGCATTGACTACGACGAAACCTTTTCTCCAGTAGCCATGTTTTCAATCCATCAAAATTGTATTCGCTATAGCAGCTTTTCATGACTGAGATTTGACAGATGAATGTCAAGACATCCTTCTTTAATGGGAGTCTTAAGGAAGATGTTTATACGACACAACTAAAAGAGTTTGTGACTCCAGGTAATGCTCAAAAGGTATGCAGGGTGCAAAGATCCATTTATGGATTGAAGTAAGCATCCAAATCATGGAGCATTCGGTTTGATGAAGTCATAAGAGAATTTGATTTCATTAAGAACGAATACGAGCCATGCGTTTACAAGCGGTTTAGTGGGAGTGCAATTGTTATCCTAGTAGTATATGTCGATAACATATTACTTACTGGAAACAACATATCGGTTTTATAGTCAGTTAAGAACTGGTTGAACAAGTGTTTCTCCATGAAAGACTTAGGTGAAACATCCTATGTACTTGGAATCAAGATCATTCGTGATAGATCTAAGAGGTTGCTTGGACTAAATCAAAGTGCATACATTGACCAAATACTAAAGTGATTTAAAATATAACAATTCAAGAGGGGATTGGTTTTAGTGTCACATGATATACATCTTTCCAAGAAAACATGTTCTCAGACACAACATGAAAGAGAGAATAAGTAAGATTCCATACGCTTCTGAGATAGGATCAATCATATATGCCATGTTATTTACTAAGTTTGATGTTGCCTACGCCTTGAGCATGGTATACATATATCAAGGTGATCTAGGTGAACAACATTGGTTTGATGTTAAAGGTATTTTTAAATACCTGAGGTGAACTAAAGATATGTTCTTGATGTATAGAGGAGACAGAGAGTTAGTTAAAAAAGGCTACACAAATCTTAGATTTTAAACAGATTAGAACGATTTGAAGTCGCAGTCAGGATATGTCTTCAGTCTCAACGGAGGTGCTGTAAGTTGGAAGAGTTCAAAGCGGTCGGTTGTCTCCGATTTTACAGCGGAGTCCGAGTATACAACGACTTTTGATGCAGCCAAAGAAGTTGTTTGGATACGCAACTTTTTTCAAAAGCTTGATGTGGTGCTTAGCTGCTAGGTATGTGCAGGTGTGAGCTGTCAGTCCTTTGCGTATGGGGCAAGTAGAATTTAATAAGCCTAGGGGATGTGTTGTCCCTTTTACTTTTTTAGTTGTTGGGTGGTTTGTTAGAATTAGTTGAAGTAATAAATAGGAAAGAGGTGGTGATAGGGAGGGACACAAATCATTTTTGGAATTGTTAGCAATGATGTTGGGGGCTTGGATGTTGGGACGTCCCGGCTGCCTCTCGAAGAAGTGGTCTTCTTCTTGGGTTCCTATATCTCTTTCTCCTTCTGTTTTTCCTTCTCTTTCTCCCTCTACTATAATTTCTGTTCTTCATGTTATATTGTAATTCTCAAGAAGGCTCAACGATTCTGTTATTGATATACAACAATACAGTTGGTTCTTTCTCTCTCACTCTTTCTCGTTAGGTTGGAAGCCTAACAATTGGTGCTTTCATTGAGAGGTTTTTGACCAACGAACTCAAGAAAGGTTCTCGATTGCTGGAGGCATGACTCTACTAAGAAACGCGATCGTTGGGGAATCGTCGGCTGCTGGTGAAGCATTTGTTGTTGTGGGGACGATCGAATCAAGATGAACTCTCTTTAGAAGGCATTAGAGTTACTGGAACAAGTACGACTTTGCTGGAAAAAAAACACAAGCACTGCCTTGCAAGTTTCTCTCTCCCTCTACCTAATTTCTTTTGTGTGATCGGTTGGGATCACGTCTGTTGCTGGTGACGCGTCTACTGCTGTCAATGTGATCGAGGGACCAAACGAAGGTAGGCGACCACTGAGAGGTCTCACTGATTGTGAGAGGAGTCCGCAACTTGTGACGACTGGTTCTTCCTCTACTGTAACTTTGGTTCTTCTTCTTCTACATTTTATATTGTAATTCTCAAGAAGGCTCAATGATTCTGTTTTGTATAAAACAATATTTTTGGTTCTTTCTTGTTAGGCCAAAAGTCTAATATTAGCAATAAAGACCCTATTATATTATATTATATTATGATAATACTTTAGCGGTGGCTCTCACAAAGGTGCCAATGTCACACCAACGGATGAAGCACATTCTCCGAAAATATCACCTCTTGTGGGATTTTTCTAAAGGGGGTGGAGTCGATGTGACCACAGTTTTCATGGTGGAGAATGTGGAGGACCCTTTGACTAAAGCCTTATCTCAACAGAAGCATGAATATTATGTGAGTGCTAACAGACTGAATATATGATAATTTTCTGAGGGTACTTGTTGCATTAAAAGGTCATAACAGTCTCTGCTATGATGAGAACCTAGAAATGCCATGATATTATTTTTAAATATTGTTCTATAGCCGGATGATATCATTTGGCTAGACACAAATGATACAGCTATCAGGGGTGGAAACTTATAGGACTTTGAGACACATGGTGTACGCCCTTGGTAATCGTCAGTGCAGGAGATTATGAGAATATGACCCGCCAGTAGGAAATCCACATCTATATATGTCATTGAATTTTCCTATCTACGGACGTGTGTAATGATCCTTAGACTTTAAGATTATTATTAATTACGAGTCACATACTTTGATGTACTGACCAAAATCATGATGTTATATGTTTGCGAGTATTATGGTACGTTGAGTGCGTCACGAATAATATTGCATTAATGAATAATGCGAGAAAAGATTTATTCCTTCTGTTCTTTAACGGAAGTTGATAGCTCAGACCCTTTGATGAGAATGTAACAACCTAATTAAATCTATGATCATGGTGTTTTGTGGGCTGATTCATTCCCGAAAAGTCAAAAAAAGAGACATCGTGCACATAAGTTGATGACACTAGATGCAACTAGATTAAAATATCGAGATAAAGAGATTATATTACACAGTGAGCGTTTGTATGAGGTTGAATGTCGTTGCAACATTAACTTCTTTTTATATGGGTGCCTTGACAGTTCTGCCTAACGCCACTGAGAAAGAGGCATAGAAGGTTACACACTAAGTGTTTCCGGAATCTCAGTTAAATTCTATTTTTAATTTAACAGGTTAGAATAAATATTATTCCTGCTTTGTTTAGTAATTATTTGGGGTTGGTTGATCGCCGAGATTTAGTCACGAGTTATTCGGAAGAATAAATATGTGTGTTAAATAATAATAAATATTTATTCACAAGATTGAATGAATATAATATAATAATGCAGTAATATTTATTTATTAAATAAATAGTTTTTTTTTCAAGACCTGGTAAATACTGAGGAGACAGATCGAGTTTAATGATTCAGCCTAATGATTCAGCCGAAGATGGTATATTAATTATCATTTAAATAAATATTAATTTATTTATTTAGCAAATGACATTTATTTATCCGTAAGTATTGCACATGTCAAGAAATAATAATATATTTATATTATTATTTGATATGAGGTTCGCTAAGGAATAAAGATTTGGCTAAGAGCCTATGTGCAATTATCAACCCCAACCTAGCTCTATAAATATCCGGTTATATCACTTTCCAGGGTTAACCATTGTTTGTGCACAACAAATCCGAAAAGAATTCTCTCAAGCCCTAGAGAGAAACCTCTCTTTAGAATGCGCTTAAGATCAAAAGCACCGATCCTCCTCCACCCTCTCAAGTTTCCGGGAGAACCCAAAGAATCTTTCATCCATGAAGGGGATTCTCGCTGCGATCAACGACGAATGGAAAAAGCGATCCGAATCGACCGCGCTAGCACCCGATGATTCTATGACGACGTTATGAGATTTTGGAGCACGTGTGGATCACCTTTAAATGGATTTTACCATTGGATTCTGCGGCGCAACGATGTTACGATGAGAGTGGTCTACGAGATTAATCAATGAAGAAAGAAATTACAAAACAAAGTAATTCTAAATCCTTCTATAAATTAACTATAAATTATATGTGATGTTCGTGCCTTTTGGTTCCCATGTCTATTCGTCAATTAATCTTTGAATTAATTCCATTGGTCATGATGTTCTTCCTCATGTACATCTTGGATTATTTATTGATCACGACAAAAAGCCGAGTTGGTCACGCCCAATAGGCACTTCCGCTGCACCTAGAACCTTCATCAACCCCATGCTCTCCCCATACCATGCATGATCCTCACCATGCAATGTCATCATCACCAGACAACCACTTTCATAATTCAAGTCACAATTTAACAACCACATGTCAAGCAGTACTTTTCACAAAAAGGCAGCAACATCAACAACACAACCAGATTTCATAAAAGGAGGCCACATAAACAACCATTTCTCACACCCATATCATTTTCATCCCTATCGGTTATCTATTAACCATTCATTCATGCCAAACTCGCACGACAATCATTAGCAACCCGTGATTCATTTAATTCCAGCCCACTAACTTTCATTCCTGCCACACAGTGTTCATATCCAACCCATATTTATTGTAGAGGAATAAAAGAGAGAGATCCGAACCCCCAAGATATTTCTCCAAAGGAGCCCTTGGGGTGTATTTATAACAAATAATAAAGACCACACCGGACCTCAAGTCCGATGTGGGATGCAGACTCCAACACTCCCCCTCAAGCTAGGTGAACATAGCTTGGACACATAATGAAAAGAAAACAATAAAACAGACGCTAACACTCCCCCTCAAGCTGGACATACTCAGCTTGATGACAAAACATGACGAAATAAAAAGAAAGCTGCAAAAGTTGCTGCTCCCCCTCACGATCGAAGCTCCCCCGCAGGATGATGGATGAAAGATGTTGCGAGCGCAGCAGATGACCACTCAGACCGGCCAGTTGACGGAACGCCAGGAATGCCGCACTAGTGGGGGCCGGTCGATGAAACGCCGGGAAATCCAAACTAGCACCGGGAAAACCGCACTTGCGGGCCCGACGACGGGAGGCGGGGATTCCGCAGAAGTGTTGCGGGATCTGGCGGCGCCAACGGGGCCCGAATCCTAGGTGGTCGAGTTGCTGCGCCAGCGAATGGGCGTGCCGGCGGATAGAGATGCGGCTGCATGGAGTTGCCGGGAGATGCCGGCGAGGCGGGGATTCCGCAGGAGGAGGCCGGCGAGGGTGGAGGCCGGTTGCTGGAGGCCGGGATGTCGCGGAAGCAGATGAGTAGCAGATTGGGGAGGCGACATTGCAGCGGGATTGTAGCGGAGATGCGCGGGGACGGACCTGGCCGGAACAGTCCGGATCTGCCCGGAACAGTCCGGATATCCCGGATCTGGCCGGATCTGGCCGAAAATCGCCGGATATGGCCGAAAAATCCGGAAGGGCCGGGAGGGCGCGCGGAGGGCCGACCGGGAGGCGCGAGCGCGCGGGAGCAGCGGGAGGCGCGGGAGGCCGTCGGGGCTTGGACGTCGACGGGAAGAACCGCGGAGGGCCGACGATGGGAGAAAGGGCCGCCAGGAAGGAAATCCGCCGGGAGGGATCGCCGGCAGAGCTGGCGCACTGGATCTGGACGGGAGGCCCGCCGCGACGGGATGCTGCTGCGTCGGTAGGGGGAGCTGCCGGGAGAGAGGGCCGGCGGGAGGGAGGGCCGGCAGGAGGCGCGACTTCCGTCGGGGCAGGACGCCGACGGGAAGATCCGCGGCAGGCAGGAGGGTGACGCGGGGTGAGGGAAGGCGCAGGGGAGCCGCGTCGTTGGGCGAGTGCGCCGGAAGGGGTCGTCAGGCCGGCGCGAGGGAATCCGCAGTGAAAGGCGGCAGTGAAGGAGGGAGGGGCGGCGAGAGGGCCACCAGACAGGGGGCCGACTGCTCGGGAGGGAGGGGAGGTTCGACGGCGCAGGAGGCGCGTGCACGGCGGGAGGGGCGATCCGCGCAGGAGGCGTAGGAGGGCCGCCGGGGAGCCGCAACGGGGCTGGACCTGGGCCGCCGGGAATGAGGACCGGCAGGAGCAGCGTGGGGCAGAGGCGGAGGGGGCGGTGGCGGTAACCCTACGGGGCTTGGAGGCCGCCGCCCCCCACAGGGGATTGCCGAGTCGGAAAAACCCTAGACGGGAGGGAGGGATCGGGTTAGAAAACCCTCTGATACCATGTAGAGGAATAAAAGAAGAGAGATCCGAACCCCCAAGATATTTCTCCAATGGAGCCATTGGGGTGTATTTATAACAAATAATAAAGACCACACCGGACCTCAAGTCCGATGTGGGATGCAGACTCCAACATTTATATTCACAGTTGAAGGCAAACCATTTATCCATCCATTTCCCTTCCCAAGCCATTTATTCATATTATTACCACTACGAACAATTCACCTTTAGTTTATTAGTGGTATACTACAAGCCGCTAACCCTTCACATATTAACCAAGCAAACCATGTATTAGTCATTCCACCCCTGTTCATTACTCATTAACCACCCCTTCTTTCTTACATTTTGTTTTGTGAGTCACTAAACATTTATGTATACCAAAAGATGCATCCCGTTCCCAGCTACCCCATTATTATTTACGTAAACCAGCCCATCGCAATATTTACATTAATCTCCCCATCACACATACAACCAGTTTATCAATATCCAGGAGGAAGTTTAACCAATACAATAATTATCACCCACTCCCCTCTCATTTTTATCACAGGATTAACATATCATATTTATCATCACTTCCCATCCAGTTTCTCATTCACTATTTTCATTGCTATTTCATAAACCAGTTGAGCCAAAATCAAGGAAGACATAATAAGCATCAACATCACTACACTTCCCTTTCATGGCAAGGTAAACCAGCAGCCATAACAATGTCAAGCATCAACAATTTCCAGCAATAGGATTCTCATTTTTCGATTCCAGAATTTCCCATTTTCATTACAATCTTTAAATGTTTAATCAATTATGAGGGTGACATGGCTCTGTATAATAACAACATTGTAACCACAGCAGCCAACAAAATTAGTAAGCATCCAAGCACAGCCAATAGTATAGGAAACATAAAGCACATGAATAAGAAGAATAAGAAGAATAAGAAGAATTCAAAGGAGGGAAAGAGAAAGATACCTCAAACCAATGGGAAAACCAGTCACCGCAAATCAAGAGGTTTAGGATGGCTAAACGCTCCCGGAGAGACTCTAAAATCGACCAAGTCTCGAGGAAAAGAAACTGGATCAAACTGAGAAGATAGGTCAACCCTCACTCAAAGAGAAAACCAAACAAGCCTCTTTCCCGACATAGTGGCATTCAAAATGATCAAGGGAGATTTGAGATTCCAACATTAAAAACGACCTACTCCCCCCCTTATTCTCTCGGCGGCCGTTTCTCTCATTTAAAAGAGTTTGACCGCCACCACAGATACCCCCACTGTGTAGGGAGATTCCCCTAGCCGTTTTGGCCAAACCGACGATCGCCAAGGCATGAGCTATGGCGTTGCGAAGTTGTGCTCGTCATTTTCGGCGTTTCAGTAGTCTCTGTTTTGCATAGGTGAACGCTCCATGCAAAACAGCTTCCAAAACGGCCGACCGAGCCGTTTTACTGCCCATGGTGCACCCCAACACCAAACGACCCTACCTGTACTTAGCAAGGAGCAAGACCCGCGTAAGAGTACTTCCGTTTACCCTTACGCGAGCTTCAGAAGTCCCACGGTACCCTGACGGCAGGTGGCCACCTTCATGCAGTAGGAAAACCTACACTTACTCGAGACTTACCCTCATGCAAGAGAGGTTATACCTCTAGGCAGCTCAAAACACTTGCCGAAACGGCCATCATTGGCGTTTTACTCGCCATGGCGCCCCAAACATCAAACGACCAACTCACAATGCTCGAGCCCTCAAAACGCTCAACACCAAATGGCATGTCCCACGCTCATAGCTCCAAGGCACCCAAAATGGCAAACACCACGTCCTCTAGTACGGCGTGGTGACCCTCTAGATGCCCAGAACACTTCACTATACCGTGAAACACCTCCAAACTTCCTCTCAAAGCCTCCATATCCCAAAACACACAAAGTAATGGGCTGGAAAGGTCCGGGCCATTGCACACTGCTTCTCTGGGTCTTTTGAAAACATCCATCACCACGTCATACATTGTGAAACGATCATCGCAATTTATATTTACCACGGCGTGATTTTCAAATCAATTTCCGAACTTCTTCCAACTGACTCCAAATGCCCGCCTCATCTAAAGTTCTTCCATGATATAAACAACTCTTCTCTTTTAACAATTTGTCCACAAACACAACCCAAAAACCAAACTCCAATTTGGGATCAATGTCCTTAGTATAGATATATCCTTCAATCATTTCTCAGTTCTCACAGATCATTCCCTATCTTCTCCTCCAAGCTATATCTTCAACTAGTTTGCATTTGGCTTAAAAATACGTTTACAAAAGTTGGTACATTTGTTGGTGCATCTTGCACTCATAATGTGCATGACATGAATGCATAATGTGCATAACCTGCATGCATAACACACGACTCCAATGCGCATCTTGTATGCTACTCCATCTTGTTTTTAAAGGCATTTGGCCCACATATGGAACTATTCACCTTGGGCCATCGGTTTGGGCTTGGAGTCCTTAAGGCTTTCGGGCCACCCAGGCCTTCGGGTCAGTAGGGCTTTCGGGCCACCTTTAAGGCCTTCGGGCCACCTCAAGTCCTTCGGGCCACATGCAGTTTCCCTAGACAGACTCTACAAAAAAGGAGCAGTCCCAGAAGAGGATTCAGAGCAGGCGCACTCACCAGAGTAGAGCCAAATGGATTGTCAGAATGAGAGGGTTTGACTATGCCATCGGGACCAGCCTGTGCTTGCACGGGAAGTCTAACCAGACGGCCATGCGAAGGTGGAGAGCTACTATCATGATGCAGATGCTGGGGAGGGGCAGTTCCTTGTAGATAGTCTGGTTGAATTCCCTAAGACCTTCGGGTCATGTAATCTCCTAAGCCTACGGGCCTTGTAATCTTTGAGCCTATGGGCCTTGTAAGGGTTCCCCCTCATCCCTTGAAAGGGGGTTATCAAAAATCAATAAAAAAGAAGGCCTTCGGGCCATTCGGGTATCATTGTGATCTCTCTCCCTCTCTCTTGTTATTCTTAAATCGACCTCTTTTCTTCTCCTTTTTCAAATCTTCCTAAAATTAATTTTAATGCCAATAATATGTCTTGAAAATCAAAATCACTCATTGAAAGTCAACTAAAATAAAATTTAGATATATGTCAAGCACAGTGAAACTAACATTTATTTCTAGTTTTATTTTTTAAGATAATGGTATTGTGCTTGTAATAAGCAGAATTGCATGTCTGCTTCAAGGACCCCCCTGCTGTTCTTGCCTTGCCTTTGTTCTCCCCCTCAATCCGTGCCTTGCCATCTGGGTTCTACTGCAATTCTTCATGAATTTTGTCCATTTTTCTCTGGCTGCCTGTGCCTTTGTTGAAATGTGGAAGAAACTAGCTTTGTTCGGCTGCTTTAGAGACTATTTAAGCCTTTTCAGTGTCGTACTCAGTCCTTCATTCCTGTTCCTGTCCCCAAGGCCCTGGAAAATCTGGGTTATTGATGCATTTATTAAAAAAGCCAATCTAGGTGGATTTAGAAAATTTTCCTGTAGCTGACTTCCCCATGCTTCATTCACTGTGGCTTTTTAAGTTTGTTCCATGTTTCTCTTCTATGCCGTGTAAGAAAATTTCTTGAATATGGTAGAGATTCTGTATGCCAATACATGTGCATGAGAGATTCTGCAATTCAATGTAGTCATGGCATCCGTCTGTAATGGCCTGCTCAGTGAACCAAACTAACATTGGGAGCATCGGCAATCCATGTCTGGTGAAAAATTGTATTTGCATCCCCACTAGAACCTTTGTCAGCTCCAGCTGACTGAATGCAAAAAACTAAGGTATTCACTTGATGAGTGTGACTCGTTCGTACACAAAATATGGGCCTCCTTCCCCAACCTGCTCAAGTCATTTTGATTTTCAAGCTCAAACATTAACCAGCTGCTGTCATGCCTGTAAATGGTATCTTGTGCTGTAGTCTCAGACATTCATATGATTTTCATTTGCTGAAGAAGCGATTTGTCCACATCCTCACTGTTTTTGGTTTTAAATCCTTACTATTGCCTTGGCCTCTTCATCCACAGGTTCCCTGAATCAGACACTCTTTCCGCTTAAAGCCTCATATTGGTTTTCTCTCTGGCATGAGGATTTCAAGCAGCCATTACCTACAGGAGTCTTTTGTAAGGTATTTTTCTTCCTTTCTCCAATTCACCATCTGTGATTTGGATTCTTCACTTTGTTTGTTGTGTTGTTTTTCACCCTAGCCAGACATACATTTACACTTTCTATCGACACACCCAAAGAACGATCACTGGACGAGGGCATGGATCAATCAAGGAATCCCCTGAACTTTTACCATTAATCAAGGATTCAGGGTTCCTCACTTATGGAACTCTATTCCTTGGTTTTTTACTCATGTTTCTTATCTTAGCTAATATGGATCACCAGCTTTTGTGCCTACCGGGTATCCAAGTACACATCTTTACAGACTTACAAAACCAGATTCGTAGCCAACTTTCCTAAATTGCAGAAGGATGAAACAGTATTATTCATCCTCCAGAGACACTTTCTGGACTGCGTTTTTTTCTTTACTAAGAATTACTTTTTTCTTGGCATTTTATTTTGTGTCATCTTTTTCCCTGTAATCTGTTTTTCTGCATCCATTCATAATAATTAGTCCTGGAATTTGGGCAGCAAAAGCTTGCATAGATAAAGGGATATAATCCTTAAAACAGTTACTAAAATGACTCCAAATTTTACTCACTCACTTGGTGGCATTTAATCGCATAGACACATTCCTAGCATTAGATTAGGAAAATAGTTTATAAGCTTGCATAGATATATAAAAGGGATATAAGCCTTAAATGCCTACTAAATGATTCTAGAATTTACTCGCTGACTAGGTGGTCTTTAATTGCATAGACACATTCTTAGCATTAGATTAGGAAAATATCATAAACTATCGGTGAACTTGTAGTTGGAAAGTTAATCAACAAGGCAGTTATGAAAGTTAACTTGGATATTTATGAACAACCTGAAAGGCAAGTGTCATCAATTTTATGAATACTTGGTTTCTCCAATCAACTATGTTGGCCAGGTTTATTAAATTACGCATGCCTTGTGATTTGTAGGTTAAGTACCACTCTCCAATGGAGGAAATAGCCTTTGGGCCTGCTTGCTGGTTGTGGGATTATTTACGAAGAAGTGGAGCTTCTGGTTTTTTGCTTCCTCTTTCTGGCGGTGCAGATAGCTCTTCTGTAGCTGCTATTGTTGGTTGCATGTGCCAGCTTGTTGTAAAAGGTCAAACTTTACAGAACTGTTTTTTTTTTTAAATTTTGATTATTGCTATTTTTTTTTCATTCAAAGTTTGTTTTATTTTATTTTTTGGATGCTCCTTTCTCGTGTACATGATATCTTTAATCCATAAGAATGGACAAGGTATTTGGGAAAAAAATCAAAGGTTTATATTTGTGAGTGTCATCATTGTCTTAATGACTTTGTTCTTTTGTAAATTGATGAAATGTACAGCTTTGTCTGCCAACTTGAATTCTGCAATTGGATTGGACTGTGTGGAAGGCATGGCAGAAAGAAAGTATATGATATAGGATCTTTAGGCGCACCATTTGTATTATGCAGCATTCTCACCATGGGGCCACAAATAGAACTTAAGAGCAGGGGGAATTGGGGCAGCGAAAATACCTGACATCAATCTTGGGCTTCTGAGGGGATTCCAAAGGCTTGAAAATAATTCAATTGGTAGATAGGTTAATTGTCGTTTCCTATCTCCATTTTCCAAAAATGTACTGAAAAAGGTGTTAGAAAATATTTTGAATATCACCGGGAAAACAAGGGAAAAAAAGTGATCCACCCCTTACATTTTCATTTTGTAGGAAACGTGAAAACAAGTTTTTTATTTTTTATTTTTTAATCTCACATTTTTTATTTTCTAAAAAAATGTTTTTCATTTACGCAATCCAATGCATTTTTGCCCCCACGGGGGTGGCCCAATGGTTTGGGTTGAGGGCTGTGACCATCAGGTCTAGTGTTCAATTCCCGGTGGTTGTAGGTTTCATCTGAGGTAATATCACCACCGTGCGATTTAACGTCTCGTCAATGCAGGGCAGCGTGGGGAGTCCAGTTTTACCTAGTCGGGTTGCGGTTAGCATTCAAGACTCAAGGTCTGGTACACCCGTAGAGGAACAGACTATGTTGGGAAGAACATTAATTGTATAGTTCAGTTAGGGTTTATGTAAAAAAAAAAAATCCAATGCATTTTTCTAATATATTTTTGGGAAATGAAAATAGAAAGCGTTTTCCAAAACCAAACGCAATCTAGTTGTTTCAACTAAGGTTTTTCCTAACATGCTCACTTTGGACTAGAGGCAGTTGATCCTATGGGCAGTATACTCAAGCTGTTAGTTCCACTTGGATTGTACTTTAAGAGGGTAGTGAAGCATGATATTTTTTTTTCAAATTAAACTATATTTTCTTGCTTGATGTGTTGTTAAACACAGTTCTCTGAAATTGTAAAGATGATAAGAAGATGAACCAACGTTGTCAAACTTTTTACATGGTTTGCTAATAAATATTAGCCTGGTGTGGGCAATGCCACACTTGCATCGCTATAATATGGCCTCACTGAATTATTGCAAATATATGGCTCTCAGCCGGAGAAATATTGACTTCCTGCAAAATATGAAGCTCACTCAACAAATGGGTGGCTCATTGCCATTCCAAAGACTCGATACATGAAAATGATGAGTGGAATGATGTTTGCATAGGAAGTGATGAACGTTGAAGCTCCAGTGAAATGTACCTTTAACATACTGATATACACATGCAAGTTCACTTTGTGTTAGATACTTGGGTCAAAGTGAATATGTGGGCCAGGTAGGATGGTTAGGGGGGAATATCGTGGGGAATAAAAAAAGAATATTATGGGGGGCCCATATGTTGTTTGGTAGATTGTTGTATAAAGGGGGTTGGGGAGCTAGAGTAAGGAACGGGAGAGAATTTTGTTGGGAGGATTCAGCCATTGGGCTTGGGACTTCCCGTAAGGCTTGGGCTAGATTGCGGTGATGCCTCTCTAGTCTTCTTCTTTGCCTTCCTCTTCTCCGCTTCTTAAACTGTAACTCAGATTCTCATATTGCAATACAATACAGAGTCACCTATTCAAGAGTTCGCTATCGGTGCAGGTCATAACATTTGGTCCGACTTGCCACTGTTCTTCATCCACTCCTAAAGATGCGGCAAGATCAACACACGTGGGAGCATACTAGGAACACCACTAGAAAGAGGAAGCCGCCTTCCAGAAAGTACTTCTCCTGTGGGTGCGTCACCGAGAGGAGCCGCAGCAGCACGGGGTGGCTCGGCTTGGCAACGGAGCCTGCCTGACCGCACCTCAGGGGCGACAACAGGAACAATGGTACCAGGGTGCGAAGATGCGGCTGACGTTGAGTTGGTGCGAGGTGAATTTCATACACTGCCGCAAAAAGATGCTCAGTCGATGCTGGTTATGGAAGAGGTTGTCATGCGTTTGGACCGAGCCGACGACAAGGAGTTGAAAAGGCTTGCATCGATCCAGTAGTGCCAGACTGAGTGGGATCGGGCGCAACCGGGGCGAGCCAAATCCGAACGGTACAAACGACCTGAATATCGGCGACTCCAATTTTTGTGGTACTACGTCCGAGGGAGGTACAACTGCTTGAGGTACACGATGAAGCAGTTCAGTTTGATTTGACAAAGGAGCAACAACGACTTACACTATTGTTGGGGGATGACTGGAATACGACTGGAGGCGATGGGGAAAATTGGGGCGTCAAGGCGGAATGTGGTAGCTCTAACACATATATTTTGCACCATACAAAGTGAGTTTTCTATACTATGTTTGCTACCGGAAGGTGATCCACCAACACATAATACAGAGAAGACTGACCCATGTTTGGTAGATGACGACAACAAGCAAATGCGCAAGTGACAAACGTTCAGGACGTCGGGCGCGTGTTGCTTAGACGCATTGTTGGCGGCACATTTAGTTGGAATTGAGCGATAAGAGTCTTCTATTATGTGTTCACTACAGGTTAGCTCACGGTTCTTGCCTCAAGAAAAGGAGGAACAACTCGGAAGTGTGTATGAACTGTTGCAATCGAAAAGCTAAGGAACACTATTGCCAGGGTGGGGAAGGTGCAAAGAGCATTCGCAAAATACTTTGGAATGTTTCGTTTGAGGATGCTGTTACGGCCAACATCAGCTTTAACATGGGCGCCCAAACAGCCGGGCGACGAAGGCGATATGGTTTACCTGCAAGATCAATATTCAATACACACAACAGAAGTAAAGTATTTTTGTTCATGGTTTGATGACAGAACTGTATGATTACCCATATTTTAATCACCTTAATTCATGCTTTATTATATAAAGATACACTTAATGCAACCCCAAAAGATCGTGAGACCTATTGTTGTTGGGAAATTAGGTATACAACATAACAACTTGAGACACGAGTACAACATCATTATTTAAAAACTTTGAAACATGTTTTTATATTTTTTGGATCTTTTAAAACTGCATGAGATAACCCGAGGACGTACATAAGAAAGTGGTGAGCTATAAAGCCCAGTTAGAGAATAATCAAAGCATAACATGATGAAAGTAATACATGCGAGTCAATGTGTAATGACCCGCTTATCCTTATTGGCTTAAGAATACAACAAGTCATTACTTGGCCTTAAGCGACATCCCCAAGACGCCAAAGGCTGGCAATAAATGCCGAAGGGTTTCAAAACAAGCGGGGGACAATTTACCCTTTTTGAACATACCACAGAACCAACAACCATAACCAAACAAATCATCTAAATGATGCATGATAAAAGCTAAGACAACTCAACCATTATTTTTATCATAAACCAACCAAGAGTACCACAGCGGAAACCATCACTAAATCAGAGTAAACAGCGGAAAGACGAACTAAACGACTACAAGACGACAACCCAACACCATGCTCCACAAGCTCCAAGCTCCAACATCACGAACCAGCCCAAGTATCACGAAGTAGTGCTATAAACATGTGACACTTTTCCTTTGCTAACATCCCGGTATATGACATCTGCAAAAGCACCAACGTGCCAAAGCAGGGGGTGAGTAATGAAACTCAGTAGGTTTTCCCCGATGACTTCTCAACCCATACCTCTAGGATAAAACATGTTAGCACATTTATATAACACAATTTATATAAAACAATTCCAAAACAGTTCACAATATAACACGTTCCATGTCAAAACCATTTTCCAACGAAAACCATCTTTCTCAAGAAAAGCAACCAAGCAAAGTTTCCAATCAAATTCCCATTTCCATTTTGGCACATTCATTCCATTTCACAAATCCACACAACCAACCATGCATGCAACCTGGACCTCCCTATACTCACGAGTGGTGAGTTATCCTTTCACTAAGCCGTCACTTAGTGGACTACTTTGACGGGGGTACTTCACACCTTTATTTGTCCCTTTTGATGGGGGTACTTCTCGCCCTTATCCATCCCAACCTTTTGATGGGGGTACTTATCGCCCTTATCCATCCCAATGCATATGAACACACACCACAACCCATGCAAATTCATGCCAAAACCAAGTGTGTTCAAAACCTTTCAATAAAACATCAAACCTTTTATTGAAAACCATTTCTTTCAAGCATCAAAATCATAACCAGTTTAAAATCACCATTTTAAATTCACTTCAACAAACCACTTTCCAAAAACATACAATTTCCATCACCCGTTACTAAAAAGGGGTTTAAACCATTCTTTCACAGCAGATAAACAAACCATTTCAATCAAGGAAAACAATTTGAAACTAAGCCTTCAAGTTCTAAGAAAAAGGAATCGAGAGTGAAGCCACCTATCTCAACAAATTAGGCGAAACCAACCAACAGACGAAGAACGCCAACAAAACCGAGTCAACTACTCCCCGAAACCTCCTTAGATTCCTTCCCCTAGCACCAACAAAACCAAAACCTGACTTAAAAGTCATCCACTACCTTAGATCTACGCACCTTGGGCCGTAGATCTAAGGATCCGTCAAGAGGGAAGAAGGAGATCTAAGAAAACTAAAGGAAACGAGACTTACCTTGATCAACCGGCCTCTCAACGCCAAGGCAAGCCTCCGGATCGCTTCCAAAATGCCTGATAAGTGTTCTCCCACCTTCACCAGAGAGAAATCCCGAGTTAGGGCCCTCTAGGAGCAAAAACGAGTGAGTTTAAAGATAAAACGGATTAGATCTTTAAAAATAGGATCTAAGTTGACTCCGCGCACGGTTAGTCCGCACGGTTAGTCAAATCGTGCGCTAACCGTGCGATAGTCACTGCTTGGAAGGGGCGCTCCGCACGGCCTCTCACATGGTTTGCCCAAACCTTGCGCACACCGTGCGGTCTCCTCTGTCCAAAGTGACCACCCCTGCACGGCTTCCACACGGTTTGGGCAAACCGTGCGAAGCCCGTGCGTCACCACTTTTTGCCCTTTGACACTTTAAAAGTCTCCAAACTTCCTAACCATTTCTCATATGCTTCATGTACTTAAAAAGCATAAAACAAGGGTTACTTACCAGAAACCGGGGGTACTACATTCTCCCCACCATTGGCCTTTCCGTCCCCGGAAAGTAGAAAACCATCGCTTGCCTGAAAGAGTTCTGGCCACTGCTCTTTCATTTCTTTCTCGCATTCCCAAGTTTCTTCCTGAATCTTACCATGCTGCTATAAAACCCGCACTAGACCGATGCTTTTTCCACGCAAGACTTTATCCTGCCTATCCACAATTCGTACCGGGATATGTATTAACGAAGCATCCGGCTTTAGGTCAACGTGATCCCATCTGATCACATGGTCAGGATCGGGCTGATACTTCTTCAACTGAGATACATGGAAGACATTATGCACTGCACCGACCGTGGTGGTATTGCCAACCGATACGCCATCTCGCCAACCCGTTCCAGTATCTCAAAAGGGCCTATATATCGAGGAGATAATTTCCCCTGCTTCTTAAAACGACGATGTCCAAGCCTTGGAGAGATTCTCAAAAAGACCTGATCGCTCACCGCAAACGACAACGGTCTTCGGCGATGGTCCGCATAAGATTTCTGGCGGCTCTGTGCCGTCTCCATCCTCTTTTTTATCAACTGAATCTTCTCCGTTGTTTCTTGGACAAGGCTCGGCCCAACTGGTGAAGTCTCACCTGTTTCCACCCAACAAAGTGGAGAACGACAAGGACGTCCATACAATGCTTCAAATGGAGTCATGTGTATCGAGACCTGATAACTGTTGTTATATGAGAACTCCACCAAAGGCACGTGCTCTTCCCACAAGCCACCAAAATCCATTACACAAGCCCGCAACATGTCTTCCAATGTCTGTATCGTCCTTTCGGATTGTCCATCTGTCTGAGGATGATACGCCGTACTCATATTCAATTGAGTTCCCAGGGCTTTCTGTAAGGATCGCCAGAAACGAGATGTGAACTTCGGATCTCTGTCTGACACGATTGAAATTGGTATGCCATGTCTCTTTACCACTTCTCGGATATAGATTTTTGAAAGATCTTCCACCGTATGAGTTTCACGAATAGGGATGAAATGGGCCGACTTGGTTAGACGATCCACTATCACCCAAATGGCATCGTGTTTCCGGACTGTTCTTGGAAGACCTGTAACAAAATCCATTGCTATCTGATCCCATTTCCACACTGGGATAGGTAAAGATTGTAACATACCAGCTGGTCTCTAATGCTCTGCTTTAACTTGCTGACAAGTTAAGCACCGTGAGACGAACTCGGCCACCTTCCTTTTCATGCCGCTCCACCAAAACTGCGCCTTATACATCTTCTGTGTACCTGGGTGTACTGCCCATCTTGAATGGTGGTAAGAATGAAGGAGTTGTTCCTGAGCAGTTAAAGGTACAACCATCCGATATCGAAACCGCAAAACTGAACTCCCATTCAGCTTCCATCCCTCAATGGTCTCCCCACCATTGAGTTTTGAACTCATTCAACACAGTCTACATCGGATGCCCGTGCCTCCTTTACTATCTTCACCAAATCAGGAACAAGCGCAACTGGAAAGAAAACCGCAACATCAGTTTGGTCTTCACATTCTATACGCATGTCGGCTAGGACCGACATCAACTGTCACTCATCCGAAGCTTCTTGCGCCAACTGAGCATACGACTTTCTTCTTAATGCATCGGCCACCGAATTGCCCTTACCCGGTGTATACATCAAGTCAAAGTCGAACATTTGAAAATACTCCATCCATCTCCTCTGCCTTAGATTCAAATCTCGTTGTGAGAAAATATGCTTCAAACTCTTATGATCCGTAAACATAGTGAATTTCTCACCAACGAGATAATGACGCCAAGTCTTCAAGGCATGGACAACTGCAGCTAACTCGAAATCATGTGTTGGGTAGTTCTTTTCATGCACTCTCAACTGTCTTGAGCCATAAGCAACAACATGGTCTCCTTGCATGAGAACACATCCCAACCCAGATCCTGAAGCGTCACAATACACCACGTACCCCTGTCCTGATTCCGGCAAGATCAAGATGGGTGCTGATGTAAGGCGAACTTTTAACTCTTGAAAAGATCTCTGACATTCCTCAGTTCATTGAAATACACTGTTTTTCTTTGTCAATGCTGTCATAGGTGAAGCTAGTCGTGAGAAGTCACACACAAAGCGTCGGTAATAACTAGCTAGACCAAGAAAACTTCTTATTTCAAAGACATTCTTCGGCGGTTGCCAAGAAAGAACAACTTCTATCTTTCCTGGATCCACTGAAACACCTTTCTCAGAAACAACATGGCCCAGAAAGCGTACCTCTTGTATCCAAAAATCGCACTTTGATAATTTGGTATACAACTGATGGTCTCTCAAGATTGGCAATACTATCGCCAAGTGTTGCTCATGCTCAGTCCCTGTTCTTGAATACACCAATATGGCGTCCACAAACACCACAACAAAAGAATCCAGTTATCGTTGAAATATCCGATTCATCAATGCCATAAAGACTGCTGGTGCATTCGTAAGATCAAAAGGCATGACTACATATTCGTAGTGCCCATATCTGCTTCTGAAGGCTATCTTAGGAATATCCTCATTCCGAACTCGCAACTGGTGATATCCTGACCGCAAGTCAATCTTAGAACCACTGAGCTCCCCTCAATTAATCAAAAAGATCATCAATTCGTGGAAGTGGATATCTATTCTTTATCGTAACTTGGTTAAGTTTATGATAATCCACACATAGCCTCAAAGTTTCATCTGCTTTCTTTACAAAGAAAACTGGTACTTGCCCACGGAGACACGCTTGGCTGAATAAAACCTTTGTTTTCCAGTTCTTCCAACTGTAGTTTCAATTCCTTTAACTCTGTTGGTGCCATCCTATAAGATGGAAGTGAGATAGGACTGGTACCCGGAAGGAGATCAATCGTAAACTCCACTTCTCTTACAGGTGGTAACCCTGAGAAGTTTTCAGGAAAAACATCAGGAAATTGATCCACGACTACTGGAAAACTGTTATTTGGAATTTCGTCCATCGATTCCAAGTTTAACGCAGCCAACTGGTAAGAGATCGTTGCCACTTCTGGTGCCAACAAGCCCGTTGCACCTGCCTTCACCACTCTTTCTTCTCTAAAGAGATGCTCGATGCCATCCTCAGTCGCGAAACTGAATGTTCTGCTATAACAGTCGATGTGAGCCCTGAACTCTGTCAACCAATCCATACCCAGGATTATATCATAGACATTCATCTCCAGCACAGAGAAATCCCATTTCAGCTCAGCTCCATCAACAGTTATAGAACATGCTCTACACACGAAGGCTCTACATTCTCTTTCACTGAGAGGAGTTTGAAGTTTTATCACAGAAGGCATCATTTCAAGTTTTAAGTTCAGTAAATCAGCAATTCGAGAAGCAAGAAAAGAATGCGATGCACTAGTATCGAACAACACTTGCATGAGGGTAGAATTCAAAAGAATCGTACCTCTCACCGTAGACGGTTCAGACTGGTCATCCACAATCACCTGTTCCACTCCATACAATTGCTTTGTTGCTGCACTTTGCTCCTTATTGCCTTGTTGAGATTGCCTTGGCTGAGGAGTCATGGTATTCCTGGAATCACCATAGCTAGCTCTGTTCTGCTGGTGAGACTGATTTTGTTGTCCTCGCCCTGTCGAAGCATAAGATGCTTGCGACACTTGAGAAGTGTCACGAACACCCGACCGTGGAGCACTGCGACAATATCGCTGAAGATGCCCCATCTTGTTGCAATTGTGGCATGCTCTCGGTGGTGCTGTACATTCTCGTTTCATGTGATTAATCGAGCCACATTGATAACACCCGACTTTCATCATGGGTCGTGGATGAAGATTCACCGATCCAGCCGTCTGATTCTGATTCGCACTCCCACCTTGGAAGTAGGTGCCCCTCTTCCGCTTGTTCCCAGCATTAGAGTTCCCACCCGTTCCCGTGGGTATCATCATACTTCCTCCTCCCATAACTCCTGAGATGTCTCTTTCAGCTACTGTTGCTCTGTTTACCATCTCCGTATAATCCGTAATACAGGGCACAACTATCTTCGAGCGAATATCCTGTCGCAACCCTGATTCAAAGATGCGTGCCTTCAGCGACGCACTTGTAGCAACTTCCGGTGCAAAGCGCACTAAATTCATGAATTTAGCCGCATACTCCGTGACAGAGAGATTCTCCTGCTTCAGGTTGAAAAAGTCCGTCGTCCTCTGGATCTTGAACGTGTGAGGATAGAATTGTTTATTAAACAATTCCTCAATTTTTTCCCAGCCGAGACCTTGATCCACCTTAGCCTGCACCACTAGCTCCCACCACTGTCGTGCAAGATCCTCCAGCATATACGTCGCCAACTTTACTTTTGGTACTGCCGGTGTGCCGATGAAATCAAAGATACGATTCATCCTACTCAGCCACACCTCTGCCCTTTCTGGTTCAGAATCACCCCGAAAGATGGGTGGATTCTGTTTCTGAAACTGGACGGAATGGTCTACATGCCTTGACTCATCCCTCCGATTCCCTGTGTCCACAGCCTGAAACGCTTGAACTATACTTTGGACTAGCTGCTGGTTCACCTGTGGCTCAGGTGCGACCACATTTTCCGCAGCCTCTTCCGTTTGGTTTCTACGACGCCTAACGGGTGCCATTTTCTATACAAACAACGCACGCCGTTAGTCTCACTTCCTAACAACTGAAGGCTTAACATTTCAATTTCTATCACATCACTATCACAACATTGATTTCCAACCATCCAGCTTTTCCCCATTTACCCATTTCTGAAAAATCTTTTATTTCTCTTTAAAATCAATCCATTTTCAAAATACATCACCCATTCTCTTTTCAAAATCTTTCATTTGAAAACAAGTTTAAAATTTTCAGAAATTACGCTTTTGCATCAAACCATAATCCATTTCTCAAAATGATATAAGCACTCTTAGTGGGAAGTCATTCCTCTAATGCATGTCATCTCATTGGCTAAACTCATGACAATGAGATTTGTTATCCTATAAGTGTCTCCAAAACACTGATGTACCCAACTCTCTGGTAACTTGAAGTTCAGCATAAAAAGGTTAGCTACGTCTTTTTATGATCTACATTCCAAGTTCCGACAATCCTACTCCTTCCTAAGATGACCACCCAAGGAATAGACACGTAAGAATTCAACGCCAAGACCAACAAAAACTGATGACTACTTGTTCCACAAAGAAAGGAACAAGCTGATTGCATTTATACCCCAGGACCGAACAAACTGATACCATTTGTAATGACCCGCTTATCCTTATTGGCTTAAGAATACAACAAGCCATTACTTGCCTTTAAGCGACATTCCCAAGACGCCAAAGGCTGGCAATAAATGCCGAAGGGTTTCAAAACAAGTGGGGGACGATTTACCCTTTTTGAACATACCACAAAACCAACAACCATAACCAAACAAATCATCTAAATGATGCATGATAAAAGCTAAGACAACTCGACCATGCTCCACAAGCTCCAATGTGCCAAAGCAGGGGGTGAGTAATGAAACTCAGTAGGTTTTCCCCGATGACTTCCCAACCCATGCCTCTAGGATAAAACATGTTAGCACATTTATATAACACAATTTATATAAAAAAATTCCAAAACAGTTCACAATATAACAAGTTCCATGTCAAAACCATTTTCCAACTAAAGCCATATTTCTCAAGAAAAGCAACCACGCAAAGTTTCCAATCAACTTCCCATTTCCATTTTGGCACATTCATTCCATTTCACAAATCCACACAACCAATCATGCATGCAACCTGGACCTCTCTATACTCGCGAGTGGTGAGTTATTCTTCCACATGCCGTCACTTAGTGGACTACTTTGACCGGGGTACTTCACGCCCTTATCCGTCCCTTTTGATGGGGGTACTTCTCGCCTTTATCCATCCCAACCTTTTGATGGGGTACTTCTCACCCTTATCCATCCCAATGCATATGAACACACACCACAACCCATGCAAATCCATGCCAAAACCAAGTGTGTCCAAAACCTTTCGATAAAGCATCAGACCTTTTATTGAAAACCATTTCTTTCAAGCAGCAAAACCATAACCAGTTTAAAATCACCATTTTAAATTCACTTCAACAAACCACTTTCTAAAAACACACAATTTCCATCACCCGTTACTAAAAAGGGGTTTAAACCATTCTTTCATAGCAAATAAACAAACCATTTCAATCAAGGAAAACAATTTGAAACTAAGCCTTCAAGTTCTAAGAAAGAGGAATCGAGAGTGAAGCCACCTACCTCAACAAATTAGGCGAAACCAACCAACGGACGAAGAACGCCAACAAAACCGAGTCAACTACTCCCCGAAACCTCCTTAGATTCTTTCCCCTAGCACCAGCAAAACCAAAACCCGACTTAAAAGTCATCCACTACCTTAGATCTACCCACCTTGGGCATAGATCTAAGGATCCATCAAGAGGGAAGGAGATCGAAGAAAACTAAAGGAAACGAGACTTACCTCGATCAATCGGCCTCTCAACGCCAAGGCAAGCCTCCGGATCGCTTCCAAAATGCCTGGTAAGTGTTCTCCCACCTTCACCAGAGAGAAATCCCGAGTTAGGGCCGTCTAGTAGCAAAAAGGAGTGGGTTTAAAGATAAAACAGATTCCTTAAAAATAGGATCTAAGTTGACTCCGCGCACGGTTAGTCTACACGGTTAGTCAAATCGTGCACTAACCGTGCGGTAGTCACTGCTTGGAAGGGGCGCTTCGCACGACCTCCTTGCACGGTTTGCCCAAACCGTGCGCACATCGTGCGGTCTCCTCTGTCTAAAGTGACCACCCCTGCACGGCTTCCGCACGGTTTGGGCAAACCGTGCGAAGCCCATGCGTCACCACTTTTTGCCCTTTGACACTTTAAAAGTCTCCAAACTTTCCCAACCATTTCTCATATGCTTCATGTACTTAAAAAGTATAAAACAAGGGTTAGTTACCAGAAATCGGGGGTACTACACAATGGGCATATTAAGGTTACATAAGATGGGTGAGAATCATAAATATGAACATTAAAACATGATATACGATGATAACATGAAGACAACATAGGAATATGACAACATAAAATATGACATCATAAATATAAGTCACGACTAACCGCCAAGACAATATAAAATAATGTGTTTATGATAACCTCTCGTGCACCATACATGACTTCTCATGAGATAAAAACATTTTCCAATGCATTGGAGGACTATATAATTTCGGACCCACCCGCCACTTTCATATCATTAACATGCATAAGTGTGCCACATAGATCGTACAACATAAGAATACTTTTCATCATTTTTAATCTCATGATTAAGGAGTGTGAGTTTCATACATGGAAGTTCTCAATCAATAAAGTATAGGTACATCTAGGTGGATACCCTTGAGTGGAAATGAAGACGGGTATTCACTATGTTTGGGATGAAAAATTGCAAAATAATTTCGGCAGCATAATGAGGGTGCATAAAGATTCATGTAAGGGTTAAATGAAAGTGAAAGATCTCTCATAATTTGGACATCATAAGAACAGTAAGAGGGATGTGTAAAAACATTTTCCCAACATGAACAATTGGAAAACAAAAGACATAATATAAAGAAGGTGCTTAGATAAAGAGGAGGAGAAGATCCTTTACCTTAGAGGGCGATTCTAAAAGTTTGGGAGGAGCTTCTAAAGAGTTTGGGGGTACTTTGGGAGGGCTCTAGAGAGTGTAGGGCAGAGTTCGTGCTCCAAGGGTTTTGAGTGGAGAAGAATGAGTGGTTAGGTGGATTTATATAACAAAAGATAGATTTTTTTTATTAATTTCTAAACTTAGGTTTTAAACTCTATAACAAATTAATTCAAAACTACAAACCATCCCATGGTTTCTGTCAAAGAGGAGTGATTTTCATTATTTTATATGGTAAAGTACCGAACTCATTAAAATAATATCCTTGGTGATGTGAAAATGAGTCATGTTTATAAAGAATTGATTTTAAAATCTTAAAATATAATATAGGTTTTGGAGGATTCATTAAAATTTTATAAAATTAATCAAATAACTTCAAAAACACATTATTTTAATAGGGAAACAAAATTTTGGTTGTGAATATTCTTTATAATATTTATTACATCACTTTTGGGTTTTTATGATGTCATGATACATGCCGTATATTTAATTTTGACTAAAAAATTCGACAATCTCAAAAAATTAGGAAAAATTCACCGTTGGATGATTTCGACGCGTTGATTTCAAAAATAATATTTATTTATAAAAATAATTCTCCAATTATGAGAATTTACGCTTAAATAAAAAATCCTCATTTCTTGATAAATACTTGTTGTTTTTACAATAACAGTTTTCCGACCTTTAAAAAAATTACACTTGACTTCGTAAAATTATATTATCATTTATATTTAATAAATATTATTTAATAATAATATTTTATTAAAATATCTTTTATTTAAAAAATTATTGAATTCATCAAAAATGTGTTTTGATTGAAACTATATATTTCTGAAGAATACAATTTGTGTTTCATCGTATCAAAAACTAATTTTTATCAAACTTATCGTTGATGATGCCGCTCCCCCTCAAGATTGTAATGTGATGCCGCTGAAAATGATGGGTCATCGTCGGAAAAGTGCGGGGCCGGACAACAGAGCGCCGGGAAATCCACACTGGCGGGTGCCGGTCGTCAGAGCGTCGGGAAAATCCGCACTACGGGCCGGTCGTCAGAGCGCCGGTAAACCGTAATGTCGGGCCGATCGTCAAAGCGCCGAGAAATCCGCTCGGGAGGGCCGGTCGTCAAAGTGCCAAGGAAATCCGCAATGGCGGGTGCCGGTCGTCGAAGCGCTGAGAAATCCGCAGGGGGAGGCCGGCGATGAGATGCAGTGATTCCGCAGGAGATGCCGGGCAGAGAGGCGGGGATTCCGCAGGAGGCACCGGGCAGAGAGGCGGGGATTCCGCAGGATGCAGGAGGAGGTCGACATGGAGGGAGCAGTTGAGCAGAGGTGGCACGGGAGGCCGGCAGGGCTGTTGTCTGACTGCTGGAGGAGCCGGCAGGAATGGAGGCCAGCTGCTGGAGGAGCTGGCAGGAGTGGAGGCCGGCAGGGGTGGAGGCCGGTCGTCAACAGAGCTGGCGGGAGACTCGCACAGGAGGCGGGCTGCCGGAAAGAGCTGCAAGCCGGGGAAGGGAGGCTGTCGGCGCGGGGAGTCGTCCGGTAGGGAGCAGCCGGGGAAGGGAGGTCCGCCGGGAAGAACAAGGCGGGAAAGGCGCAGCCGGCCAGCCGGAAGGGTCGTCGGGAAATCCGCAGGAGAGCTGCCGGGTGAGCCGCCGGTGATCCGCGGGAGGCGCTGGGTGATCCGCGGCTCGCAAAGGAGGAGGGTCGCCGGGGGGGAAGGCCGCAGGGATGAGCGGGCGCCGGGATGAGCGTGCAGCGGGACCGCGAGGGGCGACGGGAGGCGTCGCGGGCAGCAGCGGGAGGCGCGGGAGCCGTGGTTGCCGGGACCGACGGGGAGGCGTCGCGGGAGCGGCGGCGCTGGGAGTCCGCAGGGGAGGGAGACCCGCTGCTGGAGAGATCCGCCGGGAGAGAGGCCGTCATGGAGGGAGCCGCGGAGTCGGGCCGCCGGGGAAAGCCACAGGGGGCGGACGGGAAAAGAAAAAAAAACTAAGGCTCGTAGGCCATGGAAGCCGCCGCCCCCTGTGGGGGAGAAAAAAAAATATTAAACCCTAGAGCGGAATAGAAAAAAAATAGATGGGAGGGGGGATCGGGATTAAGTTCCCTCTGATACCATGTAAAATCAGAAATCCCCCACACTCCTCAAGGTGAGGAGAGGGCCCTCATTTATAGAAAAGATAGGGAAGTTACAGAGAGAAGTTACAAAGTAAGTGGGGCAGGAAGTTACAAAGGAAGTGGGTCAGGAAGTTACAAAGGAAGTGGGGCAGGAAGTTACATATACTCCAACACATACTAATCATACGTTTACTGTATAACGATTATATTATCAACGATTATGATGCTTAAAGGTCTTTTAAATCTAACAGACCATTTAACGGTTCAAAATTACAAAAATATTGCATGTGTTTTCTATAAATACATTACTTAATAATGCATTTATTCTTTCAAAAAGAGAATTTCATTTACAAAAGTTCGGCTCGTTACAAACTAACACATTACACGATGGGCATGACAACATTTAAAGTTTCAAATGCAATCTAGATGATTGCATGGAATGTATGTGCCGAAAGGGGATAACCGGGGCAACCGAGTGGGCCGCTCGACACACGACCAGACGAAGAAAACACAGGGTTGACAATTGCAGATACAACACCAGAACTTCATCCTATGTCTCACCTTGAGGACAAAGTGATTTTCAAGGGTACGACAGCGTTATGTATTTGGGTCAAAGGGAATATGTGGGCTAGTTGAGGTGGTTAGGGGGAAATATGTTGGGGAATAAAAAAGGAAGATGCCGGGGGGGCATATGTTTTTAGGGAGGCTATTATATAAAGGGGGTTGGGGAGCTAGAGTAAGACACGAGAGAGAATTATGTTGATAGGATTCGGCCGTTGGGCTGGGGACTTCGGCTCTAAGGCTTGTGGGGAGTGTGAAGCCGCCTATCGAGTCTTCTCTTTTCTTCTTTTGATTCTTCGTCCTCTTCTCCGCCTCTTCAACAGTAACTCAGATTCTCATATTGCAATACAATACAAAGTCACCTGTTCAAGAGTTCACTGTCGATGCGGGTCCCAACACTTTGCAAATCTCACACCTTTCCCATTTTTTTCCAAATATTCAGTATTTTCATTATCAATTTGCTCTCTAGATTCTTGACTCTTCATTTTTTTTTTCAATCTTGATCTTCTCCTTTTAAAAGACCATCAAGACCTTCGATCATGAATTGCTATGTTAAGCCATGCATGTTTAAGTAAAAACTGTTCAATTAATAATGGTTACAATAATTCAAATATTCTCCATGAATGCATGGCTTAAAAGCCCATTAAGCCATGCATGTCTAAGTAAAAACTGTTCAATTAATAATGGTTACAATAATTCAAATATTTTCCATGAATGCATTGTCATTACACTTGTCTGATGAATCCTCTGAAAAGTCAAACTTTTCTCTCTACTTAAGAAAAATATCAAAAAAGTAGTTACACGACAATTAAAATTGTATGGGTGGGCTACAAAATTTTAAACATTTATTCTTTCTTATAAAACCAACACATTACATAACAAACTCCTTAGCCTAACAAATTCAAATCTCGACAATGAATGATGCCCATCAAAACCAAGCCTGAAATTCAGCAATAATCTAGTCAATAACTCAATATAAATTAATTTGAAAATATTCCGGGTGACTTTTACAGTTTGACATGGATTGTGCATGAATGACACAACTCTTTGATTAGCACGGCCTGCGCAAAGACAGTACTGTAGGTTCCGGGCTCAGCGGAAGCGCGGGAGGATCGATGCCCAGCTTTGATTTTTGCCATATTCAATGAACAATCCGGGATTTATGCGACGATGAATGTCGTGATCTACAGAATTGAAGCAAAGAAATAGGTAAAGGAATAGGAACCCGGAACAAAGAAAGAGGATCAACATATTTTGTTTATAATTAATTTAATTAAATAAGAATTACCTTCAAGATGATTCTTTCTTCATTGATGCATTCGGTCACAGATCTGCAGGTATACCGTCGTTGCGTTTTAGAGATCAAGGGTAGATCTTGATGCGGAAACGCCGGGAGTTGCAGCGACAGAAACGGTGAAACACAGAAGAGTAAAAGAGAAAAAAAGAATAAGAACACGAAGATTTACGTGGTTCGGGCAATAATCCCTACGTCCACGGAGAGGTAGAATATTGACTATAATTTGGCAGCACAATTATAGAGTTTTTAAGTAACTCTAGTTCGAAATGGGCTATAAATGGAGGAAGACAATCCATTGTTCCACCAACCGCACAGGAAGTCCGCATCGCTTCAGTGAAAGGCGGTCACCCAAGTGAAAAGTGCTACAGTGCTGCCGGCTGGAAGTCCAAGGAGTTACAGTGAATGGCGGTTGGAAGTCCGTGTTGCTAGAGTGCCCTATCGGTGGTCGGTCAACTCTGCTACAATGTCAGCATTGCTATAGTCTCCAAAATTTGGGCCGGAGACCTTCAACCCCCGGAACCCCAGAGTATGGGTGCGTTGCCCCCTGCAACCCCCAACGAGCTCATCGAGGAGCTCGACTCGCGAAAGTTGCAGGCTGGTGCACAGTACGGGTCACAAGCATTCGACCCAACCGGATCGGGCTACATCAATCCAACAGATCTCCTCTAGCAGTGGTCCATACGTGTTTCACGTATCTCCAGACATCGCTGAAGGAGTCTTTGGGTGCTAGCACGGAAGATCCTTGCGCTTGCGATGTCTGCCTTCGATCGCCTTGAGAACCGCTTCCAAAGTGTTCTCCTTGATCCGGTGGAGGAGGATCTCTCTCGTTCTTGAGAGCGTTATTGGAGAGGGATGAACTCTCTAGGTTTGAGAGCTTTTCTCCAATTCGTTGTGCACAACCGATAGTCGTTGCTTGGCTTGCCCTTGACTAATGAGAGAATAATATAACCGGACATTTATTTCACTAAGGTAATAATAAATAATTTGCACAAGTGCCTTTAATTATTTCATTAATCCTAGCGAAAT
The DNA here is from genome assembly GCA_963277665.1 of Viscum album. Lineage (NCBI taxonomy): Eukaryota > Viridiplantae > Streptophyta > Magnoliopsida > Santalales > Viscaceae > Viscum > Viscum album. Next base: position 640,086,327 of record OY728162.1, on the reverse strand, counting down.
CTCTATATCAAATAATAAAAACATTATTATATCTTGACATGCACTTAACTTGCGAGTTATAATTAAATATTATTTAATCAAATAATATTCAATATTATTATTTCTCACTGGACCATCAAACTTGGTCCGCCAATCCTCAATATTTATTAATTATTTCGCTCACAATATATATTCTCTTGAATAACTAGTGACGGAATAAATGCGACTAGACATACATGAATAATTATTAAACCACGACCGGGAAGAATATTTATTCAACTTGTTAAATAATAAATTATTTAACTGAGATACTGGATACACTTAATGTGTGACTCTCTAGACCTCTTTTTTAGTGGCATTAGGCGAACCTGCCTAAAGTCTAAGGTTAGCGTCTAGCAACACGCCAAGGCACCCATAGGGAAAGAAGTTAATGCCGCAACGACATGTCACCTCATACGAACACTTACCGTGTAATATAATCCATTTATCACAATATCTCTAATTGAGCATGTTGCATGCCAGTACCATCAACTTATATGCTCGATATCTCTTTCTTTGACTTTTTGGAAATATAACTTGCCTATTGATTATCATGACCGTAGATTTATTTAGGCTATATCATTTCTATCAAAGGGCCTGAGATATCAACTTCTGTTATGGAATATAAGAGACAAATCCTTTCTCGCATTATTCATTAATGCAGTATTACTCGTGATGCACCCAACATATCCTACCTCGTCGTGAACATATATCGTTACGGTTTTCGCCAATACATCTAAGTGCGCGAGTCATAATAACCATTAATAATAATCTTAAAGTCTAAGGATCAATACACACGTCCGCAGATAGGAATATCCAATGACACTTATAAATATGGATTTCCTACTGGCGGGTCTCAGTCTCATAATATCCTCTTGAACATTACCAAAGGCGTACAACATGAGAAGGTGCCTCAAAGTCCTACGAGTCTCCACCTCTGATAGCCCGTATCACTTGTGTCACTTCAAATGATATCATCCGGCTATAGAACATATATTAAAAAATAGTGTCATGACACTTCCGGGTTCTCATCATAGCAGAGATCCGCTATGACCTTTTAGTGCGACAACTACTCTTGGGACATTATCACACACAATGTTACGCCAAAGAACAATCATGATGTGATAAGGAGATTATTGATATTCAAAAACCATGAATAAGTACAAAAGAAGTTGGTTCTAGGGCATCAATTCCAACAAGTACAACACCTGTGCAATTTTCTGTCCGAATTTTCCCGGTGCTACCAAAACTGCACTAACTGGAAAATTTGTACTACATCCGTTCAACTTTTTGTTTAAAACCACAAAAACTCTTGTAACAGCGCTATCCTATTTGAGGTTGGCATGACTCCATACAAAATAGCTCGACCTGTGCAAAACAACACAAAATATCCAAACTCCTCACATATTATCCAAATGTTCCAATAATGCACCTTAACAAAAACATCCTAAATTCATTATTTTCTTATTTATCACCTCTCCGTTATTTTCTTATTAACTTCCTTGCACACTTCTCTTTGCCATACCCTTCTCATTGTCAGTGTCATACTTTTCTTGTTGCCAAAAAAGTCAACATTCTTGTCTCCAGCATAGTGTCACGCCCCACCACATGGAGAGGAGGTATAGTGCCGAGTTTTTCTAGAATCCTCTAGAAATCTCTTCATCTCTACCAGGTTTCAGAATATTCTAGATTTCTAAAGAGTATTGCGGAACACCCCCTTGGGCCATGAAGGCTCAAGAACATTCTAGAGCTCTACGAAAGGTTGTGGATCCCTACAGATTCTATAATGCTCCATGTATATTCTAGTAGCCTAGAATTCTCTAGAATCTTGTGGATATGTAATATTTCAGAATGTTGTAGACATTGCCACCCAACCCTATATAAAGGGAGAGGCGCCTCATTTGTACAGACACAAAATTTGAGAGCTTCCATTACAATTGTCTCTTGTGAGCTTGTCAGACATTTCCCTTACAATCCTTACTTCTGTTATGAGTGTGGATAGGTTGAACTTGGCTAGGCTTTGAGTAAGAAAGCTAGTCGGGTACCGCACGAGAGCTTGGGGAAAGCCAAGTCCCGTGACAGTTGGTATCAGAGGCGTGTTCAAGGCAAGTGTTTGAGAATGACACACTCGGGTGTGGATGATCCTAATGTTGTGTTCGAAAAGGAGACCATGCCGTCCATCCCTAAGAAGACAAAGTTGAAGTTTGTGAGACCGTGACAACTCTTGAGAAGCGTCTCTTAAGGGTAGAGGAGCACCTTGTTGACATAAAGGAAAGGCTCGAGGTTGTCGAGGGAGACGATGAGGAAGGAGCACTAGGCATCATGGGCCTATGTGATGCGCTCTTCAGTCTTCAAACTCGAGTGGCGTTAGTTGAGAGGTATGCAAAGAGGATGCTGCAGAGAAGGGTGGATTGGGAAGCAAGGGACAAGCTGCGAACCTTGAAGCATACGGGGACAATCCACGAGTATGTGCAGGAGTATGTTTCTCTTAAGCTCCAGGTTTGTAGCAAGCCCGACTATGATCACATGTATGATTTCATCAAAGGTTTTCAGCCTTGGGCATAACAAGAGGTGAGAGGTCGACGACCTAAGACTTCACCAAAGCTGTGTTCATAGTCGAGTCCTTGGTGGAATACAAGAAGAAGGTTGAACCCCCTAAGCCCAAAAAGGATTACAAGGGTAAAGGTGGGGGAGATCAAGAGAAGAGGTGGAACCAGGATGTTTATGACAAGGGAATATCCGAGGAATGCACCAAGGACTACACAAGAGAACACAAGCCTTGGGGATGCTACTTTTGTGATGAACCTCATCAGTGGAGGGAGTGTCCCAAGAGGAAGGTAGTTAACTTCATTTTTGAAGAGAAGGTAGTTGTTCTCAATGAGAGGCAAATGGGGACATTAAGGATCTTTAATGCGTTGGAGGTGAAGAACCCACCTAAGGATGGGTTGATGTATGCAAAGGTGAAGTTGAATGGGAAGACTATCTTTGCGATTCTTGACACGAGAGCCACACACAACTTTTTGGCCGAAGATGAGACGATGAGACTTGGCTAGTTGTAGCCAAGACAACTAGTTGCATGAAAGCCGTTAATGCCACACCCAAACCTGTGAGTGGCATTGTCTGTGGAGTTACCCTTTGCATTGGGGAATGGAGGAGAGCAGTTGACTTCACGGTGGTTCCCATGGATGACTTCAAGCTAGTGTTGGGGATGAAGTTCTTTAAGAAAGCCGAGGCCATACCAACACCATACTTGGAGCAGATGGTGATCATGGAGGAGTGAAACCCGTGCATGGTGTCGGCGAAGGTATGTAACAATCATAACTTGTCTTTACTTTCTATCATGCAAGTCAAGAAGGGTTTCAAGAAGGGAGAAACGACCTTCTTGGTTGCTTTGAAAGAGGATGGGCCAGTGGACGACAACCATGAGTTGCTGAATGAGGTGAATGGCGTGTTAAGGGGGTTTAGCGACGTCATGCCACCAGAGTTGCCTAGGAGGGCTTCCACCTAAGAGAGAGGCGAATCATTAGATTGAGTTGGTGCCTGGAGTGAAACCACCTTCCATGACACCATATTGTATGGCTCCACCCGAGTTGGTGGAGTTGAAGAGGCAATTGAAAGAGATGTTGGATGTTGGGAAAATCCAACCGTCGAAGTCGCCATATGGATCGCTCGTGTTATTCCAAAAGAAGAATGATGGCCCCTTGAAGATGTGTGTGAACTATCGGGCGTTGAACAAAGTCACGGTGAAAAACAAGTATCCCATCTCATTGATAGTTGATCTCTTTGATCAGTTGGGCAAGACACGGGTGTTCACCAAGCCGGACTTGATGTCGGGATACTATCAAGTTCCCATCGCCATGGAGGATGTGCTGAAAACTGCATACGTGACAAGGTACAAATCCCATGAGTTCTTTGTTATGTCTTTTGGTTTGACTAATGCCCCGTCTACGTTTTGCACCTTGATGAACAAAGTCTTCCATCAATACTTAGACAGGTTTGTGGTAGTCTACTTGGACGACATTGTTGTCTATAGTGAGACAACGACGGACCATGTAGATCACTTACGAACCGTGTTCAAGGTATTGAGGGAGAATGAGTTACATGTGAAGAAAGTGAAGTGTTCCTTCGTGAGAGACGAAGATTTCTTCTTGGGGCACAAGATCAAAGGAGGGAATCTCATGATGGATCATGAGAAGGTCCGTGCTATAGATGAATGGGCGAGGCCAACCATAATCCCCTAATTGAGATCATTCCTTGGGTTGGTGAATGCCTTATTGAAGCTCTACTTGAGGTACTTTGTGAGTGTCAACCAGCGCGATTGAGCTAAGTTGTTTGATGTGGCTCAATTCTCATACAATCTGCGGAGGAGTGAGTCTACGCCTCACTCTTTACACAACGGTACTTGGGGAGAAGTACCAAGGACGCATCTTTACCGCCTACTCAATGACAAAGGAGTGACAAGAGCAGACGGACTTGACAATAGCAGATGGACTTGACAAGAACCCACTTGCACAAAGCTGCCAAGAGAATGAAGAAGTGGGCTGATAAGGGGCAAAGAGATGTGAGCTTCCAGCCCGGGGACAAGGTGATGATGAAACTTTTTCCTCAACACCACAAAGCATTCCAGAGGCTGCACAAGGGCTTGATACGACGATATGAGAGACCATATGAAGTCGTGCACCGAGTTGAAGAGGTGTCATATTGCTTGGAGTTACCTCCCAATATGAAGATTCATCTAATATCCCATGTGGGCATGTTGAAGCCATATCATGAAGACATAGAAGACCCGAGCAGAGGGGTGTCAACAAGGGTGCCTACCACGATTGTCGAGTTGTATGACAAGTAGATGGATCTCATACTCAATGATTGGACAACTCGAAGACGTGAAGTGCCCCAAAGGAAGGAGTACCCGATCAAGTGGAAGGGCTTACCTGGGAACTTGCAGACAACTTGTAGCAGTTCACGAAGGCGATCAAGGAGTATCATCAGGACGCCCCGAGGACGTCGCCAAGTTAGGTGGCGAAGGATGTCACGCCCACCACATGGATAGTGATGAGGTTCTCTAGAATCCTCTAGAAATCTCTTCATCTCTACCAGGTTCCGGAATATTCTAGATTTCTCTAGAGTATTGCGGAACACCCCCTTGGGCCGTGAAGGCTCCGGAACATTCTAGAGCTCTATGGAAGGTTGTGGATCTCTACGGATTCTAGAATGATCCATGTATATTCTAGTAGGCTAGAATTCTCTAGAATCTTGTGGATATGTAATATTTCAGAATGTTGTAGACATTTCCGTCAAACCCTATATAAAGGGCGAGACACCTCATTTGTATAGACACACAAAATTTGGGAGCAATTGAGAGCTTACATTGCAATTGTCTCTTGTGAGCTCGTCAGACACTTCCCTTATGATCCTTACTTGTGAGTGTGGAAAGGCCAAACTTGACTAGACTTTGAGTAAGAAAGCTAGTCGGGTGCCGTACAAGAGCTTGGGTAAGGCCAAGTCCTGTGACAATAGGCTTTTCCAACACTACATTGAAGCCTAAAGTTGCAATTTCTTATTTTTTACCTTTTCAATTTTTGAGTGAGTTTTAGGCTGAAGAGCATTAAATTATTGGGGGTTAAAAACAGGCCAGCCTGGCCCAGCCAAGCTCAGGTATTTTTTAAAGAACTATTTTTTAATATTAAAATATGTTAAAACACATTAAAATAAATTTTGATTTTTTAATAAAAATTAAATTGGGGTAGGTTTGGGCCTGGCTGTTCAAGCCCAAATAAGCAGCCTGGGCCTGGGTTGGTTCACACTTTGGGCCCAGTCCGACTCAACCCGAACCAGATGTTTGGTGGCTGGGGCTGTTTTGCATCACTGCTTAAAGCCTACCTAACATATTTCCTTGATCTGATTTTAATTAATATTTTCATCCTCCAATGCTGACATTGAATTGGGATTTTTAGCCGTTCTGTGAATACTAGTTGCATTATTTACTGTATTCATTACTTGAATGGGGTGCTGATGCCAATGCCCATTTTCTTTCGCTGGTTCATTTTGCTTGCAGAAATAGCGAAAGGTGAAGAACAGGTCAAAGCTGATGCCATAAAAATTGGCCAATACAGAAATGGGCAGTTTCCTGCTGATTGCAAGGAATTTGCACGGCGCATTTTTTACACTGTCTATATGGGATCTGAAAATAGGTGCTCTTTCTCTCTGTGCATGTTTGTGTGTGTGTCTTAGATGACTAACTTAGAAGTGTCAACCCACACTGTTTCCTCTGTGATGGTTTGCAATTGCCAAGCGATGTTAATAATATTAGCATGTTTGTAAACTGCTGAGATGCATTTTAATTTGGTTAGTTTTTTTCATCCATAAATTTTTTCTCAGATTTATTTTTTAAGTTGGATTGGTTCCCTGCAGTTCAGAAACTACAAAGTTGAGGGCAAAGGTGCTAGCTGATGAGATTGGGTCATGGCATCTCAATGTTAGCATAGATAGTGTCGTTTCTGCACTGACCTCTTTGTTTCAAACACTTACTGGAAGGCGGCCACACTATAAGGTAGAAGATGGTTGCTGCTTTCGTATTTTCTACTGTATTCAGTTACTAAAAAATAATTATAAATAATTTCTATTACAATAGATGGCCATGACATGCATTGGATATTGAATTCAATCTTTAATCTTCATCATAGTGAATGTTTCTGTGTTCTTTTGGAAACCTATGGCCCCATATTTTACGGTAGATTATTTTTTGATGGAATGGAATTTACAATAGAAGTGGAAGTGAAATGAAAAATGGAATGCGACATGTTTGGTATGCACAGGAATAGAAATGTAGTGATTTAACAAATAATATTTGGTAGGATAGAAATTGAAATGGGTGAAAGTAAAAAAAATATGTAAAAATAGGGTCAAACGGTCTTTTATCCAGGATTCCATGATGAATGGTGCATTTTCCATCAAAGGTCCAATAAAAAGTCTTTTCCTTCGCCATTTTGTTTCTTTTCTCTTTCTGTTCTATCAAACAGATGAAAAACCCCATCTCCATTGTCATCCTTTCCATTTCTCTCTACAAACCGGAGCTATGTTCTTCAGTTGTGTTCTTCAGCTGTTCCTATACGGGTGACTTGTAATTCGACAACTCCCAATGCTGTCATACATTGAAAAGTTCTTTAAATTGTCATTGAATTTGATAAATTGTTATATATTCTGTTATTATTTGCAGGTGGATGGGGGATCGGACATTGAGAACTTAGGGTTGCAAAACATTCAAGCCCGAATTAGAATGGTACTAGCATTTATGCTGGCATCTTTGCTGCCTTGGGTACACAGCAAGCCAGGGTTTTATCTTGTTTTGGGCAGCTCTAATGTGGATGAAGGATTGCGCGGTTACCTCACAAAGGTACTTTGCTTGCAACTGAAAGTTTTTCACATTCTTTTCTCTTGGATTTTCATGAACTCTTCTCTAGTAATGTCAATTGAGTGGGATAATTTGGGTTGACCTTGTCTACCACTGAATTTGTGTCTGGTTCAGTCTGCGCTAGCTGTTGTTTCAGAAAATGGGTAAGGTTTTGAGTTGTCGGTGGTTTTAGACTGTGTTTGATGACACAGGAAAGCGATTCTGACACATATCGCTTATGACAAGTGTTATGGTATAATTACTTTTTTTTTCCATTCATGTAAGTGATCTTTTTTTTTGGTTTAAATTGAAGTACAGGCGTTATTTTAAAACAATTAAGTGATATCAAACACAGCCTTGCTTCATTTGATTTCACAGTACGATTGCAGCTCAGCGGATATAAATCCAATTGGAAGCATTAGCAAGCAGGATCTTCGGGCATTTCTGCGTTGGGCTGCTGTCCATCTGGGCTACTCATCGTTGACAGATATTGAAGCGGCTCCCCCCACTGCTGAACTGGAGCCTATTCGTTCCAACTACAGCCAGGTATTGTGCCCTAGTCAGTTGGATAATGAGTATTTAGATATTTAAGATGTGGGTATTGACCAGGTCTATCCTGCACCCCCCCAGTTTGAATTTGATATTTTGTATCCATCTCGAGTTGTATTTAAGTGTAATTGTTTTTTATTTCAAAAAACAAAACAAATGTGATTTAATTTTACGAAATGTTTATCGTAAGTGGTAAGTGCTCCGAACATTTTTCAGAAAGCGTTGACTTGAAGCGCAGTTTGCTGGTCATTTTATGAAATGCAGTTCAATGGCAATGAGACTCTAGGCAGTTGCGAGTTCTGATATGTGGTTTTGTTTGGAACAGCTGGATGAAGTGGACATGGGAATGACGTATGAGGAGCTCTCGGTCTATGGGAGGCTGCGTAAAATATTTCGATGCGGCCCGGTATCGATGTTCCAGGTTTGTTCCAAAACACTAGCCTGTTTCAATAATTTAATTCAAGGGATTTAAATTTTAAAAATTATGGTAGAAGACATTGATCCTCAAACAGTATTTAGCCTTCGTTTGAAAACACTTACTGAAAACTGCTTATAGCACTTATCAGAATCACAAGTGTTTCCAGACTGATTATTCAAAATGTGCTTTTCGGCCACTTTTTAAATCTAAGCACTTTTTCAGAAACAGAACAAATACCACTTATTTTTTCAAACTTCATATCATAAGTGCTGTATGCAGTTTCGGGTAAGTGGTATCAAACACAGACTTTGTATGTTAATGAATAGAGACGATCTTTCCATAATATCCTTCCACTTGTAAATGGTTGAAGAGTTGGTTGTAATTATGTTGAATTTAGTTGTAAATAGAAGTGGCAATTTGGGTTTGTGGCGGGTTGACTGTCCTGTGGTCCCATTTAAGCTCAACTCTAATCCGACCCATTTAATTAAATGAATTGACCCGACCCAACCCATTTATGAAGGGGTCAACCCTAACCTGACCCGCCAACCCGTTTAACTTTATATATATAACATATGATGACATATCAAACTAGTTAATATCATATAAACTTAATGATCTAACCAAATTGAACCATTCCATTTAAACTAAAAGTAACCTAATTAATATGAAACATATGTTAACCTTGTTGCAACTCTATCCTCTTAAACCATTTGTAATAAATAATGTGTTAAAAACATGTTGAATTATTTCAAATTAAGTTGATTATAAAAATAAATTATAGTATAAAATAAATTATTATTATATTTTTAATATTTTATATTATCTTTTTATTTTTAATTGGGTTACATGTGTTAGACGTATCAGGAGAGCCCAAACCCGACCCCGTTATTATTTGTGGCATATTACTCAATCTGATCACAACCCGAACCCATTTACGTCTGACCCAAACCCTTTTAACTTGTGTCTTGTCCCGTTCAAAATTGCCACCTCTAGTTGTAAATGCTTTAATGTTTACTTGTCGTTTAATGCATTTTTGATTGGCCCCAACCTTCTTATGATCAGTATTTACAAATGCATTCAATACATCCACAAGCAAGTCTGATCATTTATATTCAACATGTTTATAGTTAAATTTTGAATTATTAAAAGTTGGGTTACAACCGCCAACGGCGGCTCACGCACCCTACAAAGAAAACCCGCAAAGAAACGGTCCGGGGGCTCAAATACGTTGAAACCGTATCCTCAAGGCGTTGTCGGTTTATTTATAGATGAAGATATGAAATAGAATCCTGAGATAAGAGGAGATTTGAAATTTAAAAAATGCAAAAGCTTCCCGGTTAAACCCCCATATTCTAAATATTTAATATTCAAAATACACCCCCACAAGCTTTAGCATATATATTTATCACATCCAGCTTGTAGCACAAAAATTTCACCCTTGTTCTTGGAACCCCTTTAATAAACACATCGGCCAATTGCTCTGCGGTCTGTACGTAGCAAAAGATAAGGTTTTTCATTTTGAAATTTTCCTAAAAAAAATTGCAGTTAACCTCTATGTGCTTAGTCTGCTCATGCGATAAACAATTTGTATAATTAGCATCACAGAATGCCTCTAAATACAGTAATCCCAGACCTGGTCCCTCTTGATATATCTGACGATACAGAGAACTGCATCCCACTACAATGTGATGGGATGATCTTTGAATTGACTTACCTTGTGTTAGAATATTTTAGATATTTAGATATTTAGGTTAGCTTTGAATGAATAAACCTTATCTGATGTATTTTAAATTTCAAACTCCTCATCTTTTTGTATTGGTTTCCCTATAAATAAAGCCACTGACCTCACTTGAGACCTCACTTGAGAGGCACGATTTCTGGGTCTCTCTTTCTACATGGTATTAGATCCGGTTACCCAAGCCTAGCCCCTCTCCCTCTATTTTATGCTATAAAAAAAACCATAGGAGATTTCAGGGGGGAGGTGGCTCCAAGGCCAAAGGCCATCATTTCAGTCGGCCGCCCCTTATCACACTGCCTTCTCCCTTTCATCCTGCTGCCGTGTCGTCCCCCAGCGTCGCGCATGCCTGCAGGTTTTTCTCAATGCAATGCCTTTGCCATGTCCAAAAGCCCTACGCCCTTCCTGTATCTCTGTTCAGGTGAGCGCACCAGGCATCTTCTGCTCTCCAATAGCACCCCTCCCTTCCTGATCCAAGCACGACCCAGGTGTCACACCTCATGGCGCATGCGACCAAGCCTCTTGATGCTCTGCCCCCCCCCCCCCCCCCCCCCCGCGTCTCGTACTTCTCACGCTTAACGCGCAGTCCTAGTCTTTGCAGGTCACTTCTGCCGCACCCGCTTCAGACATGGTGCGCCCCCCTAAACTAGTCTTTGCGGGTCACTAGAAAATTGGAAAACATGGATACAAGACAATAGGCATAGCATGTTCCACAAGGTAAAAGAAAACAAAGACTAATCCAAGCATCTCGAGATCCAATTCGGTTATCTGCTATCAAGCTTCATCCTAAACAGCAAGCGATCACGTGTTTGAAGCTGTATGCTTCTCTTTGTCAACACCTGCAACCATGTAATTTACTCCGAGTACCAAACGACGCCCGGAGAGGGTGTGAGATAAATCTCAGTGGGCCACCACCAACGGTGTCTATAACATCCGGCCTGTGAAATGGAATATAGCATTGTGCAGGCATGTATATATAAGTAAAGCAAGCAGTACAATATAACTAAATACCCAAGTACCTTCTTTCAGCTTTCAGCTGGTGTCTGAACATATAACCAATTCATTAATTAAGTAATTACCATTTAATGTTAATAGGTCACGTGTGGCATAGTCAGTACTGACATCACCTCGTGATAGTATAAGTAGTGAAGGTTCTAAGACGTAACAAGGCAACTTGATAAAAATATCTGGTGAGGGAGTTTCAGGGTAATAACCAAGGTAACGTAGATCTCATGGAACGCTAACTCAGTAGTATCTGAGTCTAGCTAAGGGGTAAGAGTGTAATCCAAGGAGCGTAATCCAAGACATTCCACAATAAGGCGCCTACCGAATCCAAGGTGATCGACCGAGGTAAAACGGGGCTAAGCGAAGATAGGGCCCTATGGGCTTTCACTATGGCACCTATTGGTCAATGCTGGATCCAAGGAGTGTATTCGAGGTATCCTGTAATAATGTAAAGGACCCTACGGTAGTATACCGGACATTCGAGGAATAGACAAGAACCAGAGTCTAGGTGAGTATCTACCTAAGCAAACCGCATCTTTGAATCGGAATGGGAGAAAATAAATAATATATATATCACACACATATATATTATTATTTCATGCACCGCATGCATATATTAAATGTACACCATATATAATATCCAATATATTATATATAAATATATTCCTTGCAACATATGCATGTATACATGCATCTCATGCATGCACATTTTAGTGCACATCCAACACTTACAACTGGAGAAAAGATTTCCAAGAAATCATGGCTAACTCCCACTGTTTTGAACCATTGAGACTTGTCGCCTCTTCTGGGCTCTCAAGTTCCAGACCATTCATAAGAAGGAAGTATTACGAACCTTTGTACCGATCGTCTGATCCTGATAGACCTCCTCAGTCCTCAGTTCACCCTGAGGTTCCGCTCCTTCCGGAACTGCATCTTTTGAAACTCTTCTCCGAGCTTCTGCATACCTTGAGCATTATGATACATCCGGCCTTGATGGCTTTTCTGGAACTTTGGTACTCCTTGAACTTTTCGGCATATCTCTGGTCTTCTGTTCAGATCAACTTTGACATGCTTAGTTAATTCTTTTATCAACTTCATTTTCACAAAGTTTCGATCCTTCCACAGGATCTTAATGGCGTGCGCCGCCAGGCACCGCTGCGCCACACAACAGTTGCATCATAGTGCATTTGGGATGGCGCGGTGTGGCACGTACAATGTTGTGCTATGACGTGCAGTGGTGTGGTGCGTGCCCCAACACCATCCCATTTTTTGCATCGCTGGATTCGATTAATGAGAAGATGTTCGAGACTAGACTAAGATGGTTTGGACATATTAGAATAAGACTTAGGGATGCACTTGTAATAGGGTAAGTTTAAAGACTAATTCACTTATTAGAAGATGTTGGTGTAGACTTAAAAGAACTTTTAAACAAATCATTCAAGATGATCTTGTTCTAAATTGTTCTAATGAAAATATGGTCTTCAATAGAGTTAATTGGTGACGTTTGATTCATATAGTTGACTCCATTTGATTGAGTTTAAGGCTTTGTTGTTGTTTTAGTGGCAACGACCCTTCCTCCCCGACATTGTGTAGCCTGCCACCCTTGATTTCTTCCCGCGATCGCAACAATCCAACCAATGACTACTTCGAGCACAACAGCCCATCCAGGCGACGCCCGATCTACTGCTGTGTGAGCCCTTTTCTTTTTTTCTTCTATTTTTAAATAACTATATATGCAAGTCAACTATCTCATTTTCCCTATTTTTTTTTGTTCTTATTCCAATTTTGTTATGTTTTATTATTTCCCCGTCTATTTTTTTCTTCTGTTTTCTTATTCGATTTTGTTATGTTTTTTTTTGTTTTAGTATTTCTTGTTTGTCTTTTTATTTTTTTTATTTTTCGATTTGATTATGTATTTTGTTTTTTGTTTTATATTCATTTTAGTACTTTATGAGTGAAATTGTTGATTTTATTTTCTTTTTGATGTATTGAGCTTGAATTATGGATATAATCTTTAATATCTATGTATATGTTATCTAATTTATTGTTTTTTATTGTTGTTATGTGCTTATATGCCATCTGTGTGCTGTAAGTCAATATTGCCACGCGTTGTGTACTGCGCAATGCGCTTTTGCTCCAGGGGCTCTCGTCCCATTTTGCACCAAACGCCGTAAATAATTATAGAAGAGAACATTTAGACTTTTGACTACCTTTTGTAAGTCATTATCTCAAAGTCCAAATTCAAAGTTTTCATTGCATACCCTACAAAGAAACAAGCCTGGGACACTTCCAGAAAACTTCTGAGAAACGTCAACCATTCTCCTGATCAACAACTCTTCTGAAAGCTGTTGCCTCAGTGGTGAAGATGGACTTTGATTCACAAGATAGGCGGCACAATTGACAAGTTCTGTCTAAAACTCCTTTGGGAAACCTGTGTGCAACCTCATGCTTCGAGCTCTCTCATTCAACATCCTATTCATCCGTTCCGTCACACTTTTCGTACCGCATCATCGATGAACATAGTACAACGACCCTATATGAGAACGAATTGGGTTGCCCCCCAAACATTTGTGTGAACAAGCTCCAACTTTTGAGTCTTTGGTGTATTACCTATCGTATTAAAGGTCACCTTTCTCGGTTTCCCAACGATTCCACCCTCACATGTTCCACATTCCATGTGACTAAGGTTTAGTATACCTTTAACTGCCAAGAATCACATGCTCTTTTCACTCATGTGCCCAAGACGACAATGCCACAACTCCGAACTTCCGGAAGTGGATGTTTCGACAGTCATTGCTCCATCCGTCTTTCCCGTCAGATACAATCTTTCGTCTTTAACACATTTGATCACTGCCTGGATCCTTGTGTGATCTTCCACACTGCATCCGCAAAGGTTGTAAAAAAACCCACTTCATTAATCTGACTCGTTGAGATTAAGTTCTTTTGTAAACCTGGTATGTGCCGAACTCCTCGCAATTCAAGAAAGCTTTTGTTTTCAATTTGGACTTTTACTCTGCCCTTTCCCATGATTTCAAGAGATTCATCATCCACAAGATGAACCTTGCTGAACTTTTCAGAAGCATGGTTTGTCATGCTTCCTCTTATTCGTAGAATGAAACGAAGCTCCAAAATCAATAATCCATTATTTTTGTTAAACCCTTTTTTATTATTCTGGGTATTTCCGAGTCCCACATCGGGATACTCCTGTATGTATTCCTCTATCTCAATCTATAAAATAGGGGCTCCGCCTCACTAAATGGTATCAGAGGGAATATAATCCCGGACCCTTCCTCTAGATTTCTTTTTTCCTTTCCTCTCAGGTTTGCCCTACGTGGCTCCCTCCTCCCTCCGGGCTCGTATCACAGGCGGCCTCCCGGACCCTACCCGGCCCCTGCGAACTCCCTGCTTCGCCAGGCTCCGCCCTTCCTGCGCACTTCCCCTATGCGACGGGCTCCAGCTGTGACGGACCTCTGCGACTCCTAGCCCGCCTTCTCCTGCGGATTCCCGGCGACTGCCGCCTCCCGACTCTCCCGTCGCGCACGACCTGGCCTCCCGACGATGGCTTCCTCGTTGCCCGGCGTCCCCGTCTCTCCCGCGCGACATATCCCGAGCGGCACCAATACCTCTCGACGGCTTCCGGCTCCTCGCTCCATTGCGACGACCCTCCTGCAAGCGCCCTCCATCGCGATGGCCCCACCCTCCTTCGCGACCCAATGCGACGACCCCATCGTGACGCCTCCCTGCGATGCTTCTCCACGCCAGCTACATTCTCGGCGGATCCACGCCGGCCTCCCCCCCTTTTTCCGGCAACGACCCATCCCGGCGCATACATCCAGCAACTTTTTTTTTTCCGGTCGCGGCTCCCTCCAGGCGAACTGGCTCAATCCAAGCGAACTGGTCCAGGCGAACCAGTCCAGGCGGTCCGGCTCCCTCCTGGCGAACCGGTCCAGGCGAACCGGCTCACTCCAAGCGAACCGGTCCAGGCGAACCGGTCCAGGCGGTCCGGCTCCCTCCAAGCGACCGGTCTCGGCAAACCAGCTCCCTCCAAGCGACCGGTCTCGGCAAACCAGCTCCCTCCAGGCGAACCAGCATCCTCCCGGCTTGCACCGACTCCCGGCACCCCTTCTGCTGTCCACTGCACCTCGAGGTCCCAACACCGACCGACATTACAGCTTCCTGACCGACTCCCGGCACCCCTTCTGCTGTCCACTGCACCTCGAGGTCCCAACACCGACCGACATTACAGCTTCCTGACTTTTACCGGCCGCGCCTCGTAGCATCCCGCTACGTTTGACCTCTTCGGTGGTTTTCCCACGCCTCTATGGCCGCCTCGTCAGCTCTGCCTCAGATGATCACTGCCTCCACCCGCCTCGTCGATGAACGGCTCGACGCCACCAACTTCTCCATTTGGCGGAAGACAGTTTTAATGTCCCTGACAGGAATGGATATGGATTCTCACCTGGAGGATCCTCCACCGGCATTGACTGATTCCGACTACCATCCATGGAAGCTTGCTGATAGCAAGATCTTCGCCTTGCTGGTCAACTCCATGGATCGCTCAGTGAAGGATGTCACTCGGACCGCGAATACTGTCAAGGAACTCTGAGATTCCTTGCAAATCATGTATTCTGAGATCAACAATTTGGCTCGGGTCTCCGACATTCTTAAGAGATTGTCGCTCCTTCGCCAGCAAGATCGGCCTTTCACGACCTATTTTATGGAATGAAAAGGTCTTCACGATGAGTTGCAAGAGTTGTGGCTTGTACCCCAGACATCGGCGGCCGCTCAGACTCAGAGGGACCAACTTTGCATCTTCAATCTTCTCAATGGCCTCACCCCTGAGTATGCCACGACGGCTACTGAGATGCTCGTCAGCCCTTATACGCTGGATATACCAGAGGTCTATCATCGTCTGGGTAAGGCCCAACGGGCTCTTCCATCGACCACCCCCATCTTCGACCACTCAGCTCTCGTCTGTCGCGGAGGTGGTCGCTCAGACACTCGTGGTCGTGGCCGTATGGACGGTCGTCCACGACTCCTCTGTCAACACTGTGGCAAGCTCGACCACCTGATTGATCGATGCTGGGTACTTCATGGCCGCCCATCTCAGTACCTGCGGCAGGGTCAGACAGCGGTCCAGGAGGCTTCCTCCTCCGTCGCCACTCTCCCACCATCTCTGGACCTGTCTATGGCGGACATCCGGCTGCGTCATGATCCTCGGACCCCTGCCAGACCTGGTCCATCTTCGGCCTCTCTAGCCCACTCAGCTGCTTCCGCCGTCTTTGTTGGTCGTCGCTCCCCTGCCTGGATGCTTGACTCAGGTGCCTCTGACCACCTCACCGGTGATGCTGGTATGTTGACCTCCTACTATCCTTATACCGGTCCATCAGCCATCACCGTCGCCAATGGTTCCACTATCCCCATTGTGGGATTCGGTGCATGCTCCCTGACGTCATCACTTCACTTGCCCTCTGTGGCACATGTCCCCCGCAGTCCCTTTAATCTTCTTTCCATCAGTAAGCTCACAAAAGATTTTAACTGTGCTGCCATATATTTACCTCATCTGCTGTTGTTTTTCAGGAGCTGACTACGAATCGGGAACTTGGTAGAGGTCAGCTTCGGGACGGGGTCTACATATTTGATGGACCGACACCCGTCGCCTGCACATCTATATCTGATCGTGCCTTGGATCTTCATTTCCGGTTGGGACATCCCCCCGCCTCCACCATTCATCAGCTTTATCCAGATTTCAGACAACATATTTCTTTTCATTGTGAGTCTTGTACTTTTGCGAAACATCATTGCACTTCATACATTTCTCGAGTGGATACAAGGGCTTCCAAACCTTTTGATCTGGTTTATTCAGATGTTTGGGGTCCCTGTACCATCTCGAGTCATTTGGGGTATAAATACTATATATCTTTCATTGATGATTTTTCGCGAATGACTTGGCTATACCTCCTCCGAGAACGCTCCGAAGTGTTATCCACTTTTCAGACATTTTACAATGAAATTCATAACCAATTTTCCACTTCTGTTAAATGTCTCTGCTCGGACAATGACCGTGAGTACCTCTCTACTCCTTTTCGGCACTTTCTCCAAGAGAAAGACATCATTCATCAGACCTCCTGTCCTGATACACCCTAGCAGAATGGAGTGGCCGAGCGGAAACAGCGCCATATTTTGGAAACTGCTCGTGCCCTTCTCTTCCACCGACAGGTGCCTCTGCATTTTTGGGGAGATGCGATACTCACTGCTACCTACCTTATAAACCGTATTCCTTCTTCTATTCTTCAGGGGGAGACTCCTTTTCGGACTCTGTTTTCTTCTCTCCCTCCTCACTCCCTTCCGCTTCGAGTATTTGGATGCCTATGTTATGTTCGAGACACACGTCGTGGACTCTCCAAACTCTCTCCCAAATCCCTCCGGTGCATCTTCCTTGGCTATTCCCGCACTCAGCGCGGATATCGCTGCTACTCACCGGACCTCCGGAGGTATATCATCTCTGTTGACGTCTCATTTGTTGAGAACTCTCCGTTCTCCCTTCCCTCTCCTCATCCTGACTCAACCATTGATGATTGCCTTCCTCTCCTCATCCACCCTCCTCCGCTGTCTCCCCTTGCTGCTGACACCCATTTTGGTAGGCTCTACTCACGTCGTCCATCACCTGTATTCCCCGTCCCGGCCAATGACACTGTCGTTCCTGCTTCGTTCGATGCTCCTGCCCCGACACCAGAGGACTTACCCATTGCCCTCTGGAAAGGTACTCGCTCTTGCCAGAGTACTCCTCTATTTGTATCTTCCTACAGAGATCTGTCAGATCTGGAGACAGTTTCTATTCCTCGCACAGTGGGTGATGTAAAATCTCACCCAGGATGGCTAGCCGCAATGCGGGATGAGTTGCAGGCCTTGGAAGAAAATCATACATGGGATCTTGTCCCCCTTCTAGCAGACAAACAAGCGGTTGACTGCAAATGGATTTACACAGTCAGGCTGAATCCCGATGACACTCTCCATCGACTCAAAGCCCGCCTTGTGGCAAAGGGCTTTGCCCAGACTTACGGTATTGACTATTTTGATACCTTCTCCCCAATTGCTAAGATCATAGTTATTAATGGCGCACGCCATGGCGTGCCATCGTGCCATGGTGTGCGCCAGGAAGCCGAGCGCCACGCAATGGGTTCGCAATGGCTCATCTGAAAAGGCGCTTAGTGGCGCGCGCTAATGTGCGCAATGGCGCGCAGTGGCGTGGCGCGTGCAACTGCGCCAACTTGTTCGCGATTAAAAAAAACCTCTAACGACGACCTCCACCGTCGCGCAACACTATCCTCTTCCCGCGACAGCCGCAACCCATCCCCTGCCAGACCAAGTCGAGCGGTGTGACCTAGTCATCTCCCTCGACAGCTACTTATATACCGACCGATGACGACGACCCGACCCTCCACGTCCAGGGCAAGCGTACGCACGCACACCTTGTGTGCGAACCGAACCCTAAGTAGTAATTTTTATCATTCAATTTTATTTATGTTTTCACTTTTTTTTCCATTAATGTTGTCCGCCTCTTTGCCTGTCGAGGGGCACTTTACTTTTTTTTTCTACGTTTTTTTTTGTTTTTTGTTTTTTTTTTGAGATATATGGTTTAAAATATTTAATTGTTTGTTTTAAATATTTTAGGAATTTGTTTTTTTTTCTTTATTGTTTTTTTCTGCTACGTTTTTTTATTCTTTCTATGTGCCGCAAGTTAATACTGCCACGCGCAGTGCACTTTTGCACCGGGGGCCCCTGTCGCTGTTGTGCGCCGTAAATAACTATGGCCAAGATGGCCTCCGTTCGGTTATTCATCTCTTTGGCTGCTCATCATCATTGGTCTCTTCATCAATTGGATGTCAAGAATGTCTTCCTCCATGAATTTATTGAGGAAGAGGTTTATCTTCAACAGCCACCCGGATTTTGTGCCTCCGGCGCAAAGTCTCACGTATGTCGACTACGCCGCTCTGTTTATGGCCTCAAGCAGTCTCCTCGCGCTTGGTTCGAACGCTTCAGCACTGTCGTCACTGACTTTGGGCTCTCTCGCAGCATGAAGGACCACACTGTGTTCTACAGGACCACCTCCGCTGGCTGCATCCTGTTGGTCGTTTATGTGGATGATATCATCATCACTGGCAGCGACTCTGCTGGTATCACCCACCTCAAGGGGCATCTTCACCATCACTTCCACACCAAGGATCTCGGTCCTCTCACATACTTCCTAGGCATCGAGGTATCCTATTCTCCGGACGCCATCCCCCTCTGCCAATGGAAATATGCGTTGGACATTCTGCAGGATATCGGGCTGACACATGCCACTGCTGTGGACACTCCTCTGGAGCCCGGGGAACGGTCTCTTCATGACTCTTCGGAACTGTATTCATACCCAGAGCAGTACCGTCGACTGGTTGGCAAACTCAATTATCTCACCATGACTCGTCCCGACATTGCCTGCGTTGTTGGCAAAGTGAGTCAATTTATGGAGCATCCGATCACCTCTCATTGGGATGCTGTCCTCCACATCGCCAAATACATCAAACGTGATCCTGCCCGTGGTCTTCGCTACTCCCAGCATGCTCATCTGAATATTGAGGCCTTTTGTGATGCTGATTATGCTGGTCGCCTTGCTACTCGTTGATCTACTTCTGGGTTTGCCGTCTTCTTGGCAGACAACCTCATATCCTGGCGCAACAAGAAATATCCTGGCGCAACAAGAAACAGACAATCTTCTCCTGCTCCAGTGCGGAATCCGAGTACCGTGCAATGACCACTGTCACCACGGAGATCATTTGGCTTCGACATCTCCTCCAGGAGCTTGACTTTCCTCCGCAGATATCTGCTCACATTTGGTGTGACAATCAGGCAGCCACCAAGATAGCTTCGAACCCCGTCTTCCATGAACGGACAAAACATATTGAGGTGGACTGCCACTTTCTTCGCCACCACCTGAAGAATGATCATGTCAGCTTTAGCCACATCCCGAAGGGGGACCAGCTTGCCGACATCTTCACCAAAGGCTTCCCAGGGGCTCGCCTAGTCTCACTCAGTTCCAAGCTGGGCATCCACAGCATCTGCGGCCCAGCTTGAGGGGGAGTGTGTCTGGTCTTGTATAATATCATCTTTCTTTTTGTAGGACTCGTTGTCCAAGCTGGGCATGTCCAGCTTGAGGGGGGGGTGTTAAACCCTTTTTTATTATTCTCGGTATTTCCGAGTCCCACATCGGAATACTCCTTTATGTATTCCTCTCTCTCAATCTATAAAACAAGGGCTTCGCCTCACCTTGAGGTACGGAGTTTTCCTCTCTACAATTCTAATTGAACAATGACAATTGGCATTAAATTGCGTTCTTCCTAGGATGTGGTATTTGCTGAACTTCTGGTGGTACTTCTTCTGGAATTGATCTTCCGGTCTTTGCAATCTTTCTTTAAGTGCTCCTTCCAGCAAATGCCAACGTACGGGTCCGGGCCCGATAAATTTACCTCGACTTCTTTCCCTCCTCTTTATCGTTCTTCTGACTTTTCCGTTGAATGAAACGTCCTTTACTTTCTGCATTGAACGCGGCTCTAACTGGTGCCCGGACTTCTTTCCGTTTGATCTCCTCATTTAGAATGTGATCATGGACATCCTCAAACACTTAGTCGGACTTACTACTAGAATTACTAACAGTGACAACCATCGCATCCCATGATTCTAGGAGTGATGAAAGCCGAACCAGAGTCGACATCGGCCCTCTGAACTTTACTCCTACCGATTCCAACTGATTCCAGATCATGGTGAAGTCATTGACATGGTTAACCACAGACTTACCTTCTGATATCTTCATGCCGAAAAGTCTTTTGCATAAAAAACACTTTGTTCATTGCGTTCGACTTTTCATACATATAGGTTCGAGTTTTAATCAGCTCCTCAGTGATCTTCACCCCTCGAATGTTGAAGGAAACATTTTGTGCCAACATCATCCTAATCATTCCTAGTACCTTCTGTCGGGTCTTTCCCATTCCACTTTCTGTATTGCTTCCGGTTTGACCCCTTTCAATGGAAGCTCAAGATTTTTCTGGTACAAGTAATCCCCAACTTGTATCCTCCAGAATCCGAATTCGTTCTGTTGAATTTGCCATTTTGCACTTTGTCTTCTTCCAAATCCATTCCTCTTGAGCAGGACTCCCATTGAACGGAAAGCGTAAAGACAAGAGATGTAACCGAAGAGTTTGCTGCTGAGTGCACTGACACTTGTTGAACCACAAACTCTGATGCCACTTGTTGTGCCAAGAGCCACGATTGGGAAGATGCCTTCCAGAACTTCACATGTGTAACAAAGTCCGGAACCTTCCCGGAAAGCTGTGACGCCCGGAATCGGTGTATCTGGAATTGAGAAGACTAAGCACCCTAGCCATGCACCGAATCGCTGCACTCACATGAATAGAACTTTTGGAATTCAAATAAACGGAAATACACTCACACTGAACACATGAGATTATGTGGTTAGGACTTGGTTCTACTCCATGCGATAAACACTACTGCAAGAAGAAAAGAACAATTACAAGTTACTCAAACAAGTAATTCCACTCATATATATATAGACAAGGTCAGCTGGTTGATCTGGTGCCACCCCCTTCCGTTCTTTGTGGACGACCCCGCTTGATCAAGGCAACCCCCAGCTGCTCAGCAAATATACCGCCTCAACTGCCAACATTTTTGGGTGGTGGTGGGGGGAGGGGGGTGCTGTTTGTGGATGACGGGAAGGGATGACCGTTGTGTTGGGAACGGGCACGGTTGAAGGGAGAGGCTAAAGATTTTCAGCCTCTGATACCATATGGAAACGGAATGCCAGAAAGATTTATTTATTGATGAAAATATGTGATACAATCCCGAGATAAGGGGAGATTTGAAATTTAAAAAATACATAAGCTGATAACCTGATCAAACCCCCATATCCTATAGATATCTAAAATTCACAATACTCATACATTAGCAAAAAATGTCAAATTCACTGTAATTTTTCAAAATGAAGGTTCGCCTTTGTTTTTTGCGGGCTTTTATTTTGCTGGCTATTTCACACCCAATTTATCTTTCACGCTTTGCATCCATAATCACAGAATCTTTGCTACAAGTGGGGCCCAAGTTTAAACCCTTGGGAGGTGGGTGAAAAGGTGAAGCACTTCTTCAAGTACTACTCCATCAACAGGCACAAAATGACTGTACTGACACCTTCATATCATGCCGAGGTACCGTCTTCTTCCCTCCATCGGATTCTATAATATTGATAGAGCCATTCACCCACTCAGCTCTCTCTACTGTTGCAGAGTTATTCACCGGAGGATAACAGATTCGATCTGCGACAGTTCCTGTACAATTCGAGATGGCCGTATCAGTTCCGCAAGATAGACAAGCTTGTGCAGGAGTTTAATGGGGACCAGAGTGGTCCTGCTGAATCAAATGGGCATCCGAAGCTGGGTCTTGCAGCTGAAGGTGGGGCTGGAATGGGAGTTGTGGCTGCGGGTTCGGGTGATCCCAGAGCTGGACTTTAAGGCTGTGTTTTGTATGGTGGAATGGAGACTTCGAAAATGAATGCGTTAGAGAATAATGGAGGAACCATCAGTTTCAGTGTGCATTCATTATTATTTGTAACAAATGCATTATTATTTTTTATCATAATATTTATATTAAAGGAATGATATATCATGTGTTTTTTGTTTTTTTTAAATATTTTTTAACATAGCAAGCCTGCTATCATTAAAACGGAAAACACGCCGCATGGTCTGTTATTTCTTGTCTCTTTAAATATAATGCGTTATGTGGTTGTGATTGTTTTGTTAACCTTTTTTTTAATGACTTATTTTTTAATTGAAATATTCATATAAAATGGATGACAGAACACGCGTTCTAAGTTATTTTTTTGTCATTATAACATGCCGCTGGCCCGCTCGATGCCGCTGTTGCTATTAAAAAATTAAATTAAATAAAATATGTAATAAATAAACGGGTACAAGGTATTAATCGGATTAGAGTGAGGGTAATAAATAACCGGGTTTAAACGGGTTAGGATGCGGATTAGGGTTAGGTAGGTATAATTTAAACAGGTTAGTGGGTACCCTACCGGTTGCCATCTCTAGACAGAAGAGTAATGATATCATAAGAACATATCAATCATATGATGTGAAATAAGTGTAAAACATGTCATCATAAGTCAAGACTCGATGTCAAGACAACACACTCATCTAAATATCCATGCATCATACATTGTATCTCATGATATATCATACATATGTGTGTTCCACAGAGAAGAAATTATAAGCATAAACATGAAAACCCCATGAGAAGGAAATGAGTTGCATAATAATGTCACAAAGCATAAACCAACGAAGTATCATGTAGGGTTTCAAGAAAAAAAGAGGCCTAAAAAATAAACAATAAGAAGTTTGGAAATGAATCCCTTTACCAAACGTTTAAGAGATGGGTAAAACAACTTTTAAAGGAAATAAAATTATATAGTTTCTCTAAAATAAGAAAAACTAGTATATTTGATGTCAAAATAATGAGGTTTTAGAAATTATAGAAGAAAATAGTCATTTGAGGAGTGGTGCATAAATGAAGAAAAGGAAAAGTTTCCTTTTGTAGGGTTTGATTTAAAGAAATTATTTTGGGGGAACTAAAATGACATGCATATTGAGAAAGGGAAAACAAAATAAAACAACTTATGGAAGGATGCATATTGAACAAAGAAGGGGTGTAAAAAAGAGAGCGAGGATTGGGGGGGGGGGCATAATCTAAAATGAAAGAAGGAAACTGTTGTCCCCTCACCTCAAGCCTTGATTCACTTTGGATGCTCCTCTAACATTCTGAATAACTAAATTACTTATATTAACCGCACATTCTAGAATCTTATTAATGTTTATTCAATTTATTATCATCCATTTATTATAACCTACTATTCATTTATTGGATTCATTTAGTATCATTTGAGGTTGTTCAGTGCACAATTCCAAAGCTATTTCGGTATAATGGTAATTTTCGATGGTCTTTGTCCAATGGTTCCATAAGCTCTAGAAGTGTTCAGATATAAATTTCACGTCATTCCGGTAGTATAAAAGTTTAACAATTCAATAGATACTCTAAAATAGTTACGAATCAAGAAGCGTTTCTCGATAAACTTGTTTTAGACGATTAAATTGACCATGATGGTTTATCTTTAATATTATTAATATCATGCATATTTTATCATTAAAGAATCTTAAAAACAACTTAAATTAATTATCAATAATATAATTATACTTGGAAACCATTTTTAAATCCATCCATGAAAGGAAAAAAATGAATATAGAATGTCATCGTCCACATAGGTAGTTTAAACATAATGGGTTGAACGATGTTTTTAAGAAATATTAAAAAGGAAAATAATAATTTTTTTTAAATTACATTAAATTAAACTGATAACACTAATCTCATGTTATTATAATTATAACATGAATTTAGAAGGGGTAAGAAGTGAAATAAAATCAAAGAGTTGGGTAAGACAACTTTACCTTCTCTTTGAGATGCCTTCTTTGGAATACACCTTAAGGCTTTAAAGGAGGATTTTTGCTTAGGAAAAAACTCCCCCAACATGGATAGAAGGGTTTAGGTAGAGATCTAGAAGTAGAGGAAGTTATGGAAGTGATGAGAAAACGGTGAAGGAGTTTGGTGCTTATAGGTGAAGGGGATGTGTGTTTTTAAATAAAATATATAAAAATTAATATTTCTTCTCAAGATTATGAATAATATTGATTTCTGTGACTAAGTATACAAATTCATGCATATGCAACCAAACCAAATCTTTCTTAAATCATTCACTATGTAATTAATCATGTATTTACTTAATTATATAAAATACCACATTTTACCATATTTCACTAATCAACTCTATATTTCACTATTTATGAAAATTAGTAAACCTTCACCCTTACCTAATTTTGATGTGTTGATTTCAAAAATAAAGTTCATTTTACCAAAAATACATTTCTAAATCAAGTGGTTCCAACATTTAATTTATACATAAGAATTAGTGTTTTTATTAAGGAATTTAAAACATGTTTTACTAAAAATGTATACTTATACTTATATTGGGTTAAATAGATTGAGTAATTACTTTATGATATTTTGAAACTTATATTAACTTAATTTATTCATGGTAAACATTACTTATAAGGTTACTCTAGCAGTTACCCTAATGGTCATTAGACTATTCCAATGGCCAGGTGCCACTATTCTAATGTCAGGTTATTATTCTAACACTCATATTTCCAACACCTAATTTTAGCATTTACAACAATCATATTTTTATTTTACTTCTTATACATATAAATTATTTATTTCATTCTTTATTCACTTAGTTTTCTCTTAAGGTTCTCAAAATGCTTATCTTAATTCTAATGTTTTGCTTTCTAAGTATAATGTTGTCTATGGGTGTAGTATTTCTAAGAGACCATGATTCATTATATTTCCAACTTCTAAAAATGTTATTTATTTGTGTTTATTGTCCCATTATACTTGAATTTATCTCAGGAAATGTATTAATCCTTCGTTTTTAATGTCATGTTATGATTTAAAATGATGTGTTTTTTGTTACACAGTGCATACAATTCATTTATAGTATGCTCTTACACTCTAGTTTCTTTTGTAAAAAAAATTAACTGTGAAACATATAAGTTTAATGAAGGAATTTTCATATAAATACATTGAATGTTATAGGTCGCTACTAAATTTCTTAATTTTTCATGCATTTTTTTTAGCATTGATTTAGTGGTAATGTTAATACAGGTGGTGTAATAAATAACTTGTTAACATCGGTCATTAAAATCAAACTTAAAACAGTTTTCCACATTAATTTTTAAGACACTTGATGTGATAAACAATCTTAAGTGTTAGTTTTATATGGGTTACCACATAGATTATTTTATATAACCATTATGGTAGACTGCATCCCACATCGGTTATTTTATATAGCTAATATGAAACACATCCTTTAAAAAAACAATGTAATTATTGGGTTTATTTTTCATATAGTTTATTGAGGTAATCAATGTAAATTTTTTTTAAAAAAATTTGCAAGATATAATATATAATCTTACATGTTTTCATTAAAAACAAAAAATCACCAACTAAAAATATAATAGTAGAATCATGTCCAAAATTTCATTATTTTGTATAAAAATATATGCAATGAAATCAACGCATTACTTACAAATAGGGATTAGAAAGATATTAAATTATTTTTTCAATAAAAACTTTACAATATATATTTAAAATATGACACTATAATTAATTAAATTAAGAAAATAATTACCCCACACTCCTTAGAAGGGTCATTGAGGGTAATGAA
Organism: Viscum album; assembly: GCA_963277665.1. Classification (NCBI taxonomy): domain Eukaryota; kingdom Viridiplantae; phylum Streptophyta; class Magnoliopsida; order Santalales; family Viscaceae; genus Viscum; species Viscum album. Next base: position 640,059,827 of record OY728162.1, on the reverse strand, counting down.
GTATTGTAAGAAAATAAAAATATAAAGAAAACAATTAATATTTCTATTAAAATAATATCATGTAAAAAATATTTTTGAAGAGGTTTACCTTTTCAAAATATGTGATACTTGCAGTTATAACTATCTCATATATAAATCATTAAACATAATAAATGCACTCTATATTCTCACCTTGATGATGGTACTGCAATTTGAATGAAAAATATAATATTAAAATTAATATTTCAAATGAAGAATTAATTAAATGACACATTTTATGAAAACAAAATCACATTTCCATTAATATGTGTGTGCGTGTGCACGTGCATATGTGTGTGTGTATATATATATGGGTGTGTGTATTTGGTTTCTTTTATAATCAATTTGCGTGAAGTGTTTTCCATGATCTGTTGAAGTTTGAAGGGAAAAACTAAACATTTAGAAAACTATTTAAAATAAAAAATATCAATACCCACACATATAATAAATCCTTAAATTTTTTACACACAAGATCTCATAAGAAGCATAATCTATACACAATGACTTCTTGGTGGAAAACAAACACATAACGTCCAATGCTTCCTAAAATAAATAATTCAACATGAAAATTATTATCAATGAAAATTTAAGGAAGAATTGGACGTTATGTTTTGTGTGCATGTCTACAGGTACTTAGGATAAGGCCTCCCATGTTAGTGATATGCCTTCTCAGTGCTAGTCGCTAGCCCTTGGCCTATTGGAGACGAGCTTGAGGAGTCGTGGCATGGGTCCCACTGGGACAGGTTGTGACAAAGGTGTTTTTTTATAAAGTATGTTTTCATGATATGGGAACTTTCAGTACCACGTATTTTGTCTTACAAGTCTTTTAGAGATATATTTAATATTTTTAACATGATTTGATATAAGTGGTTCTTATATAATAAAATATGGATTAATAAATTTATAAATTAATATCGTGTCATTTCTAATGAAAATTATTATTAGTTCAATGTAACTTCAACATGATAACTAAAACATAAATAAATGAAAAATTTTACTTACATTTTAAAAAAATCTTCAAGAATTAAATACCTATCCTCTATCCTATAACAATTTTTACAACATCCTTCTTATTGAAACCAAAATTTCTAGAGGTTTCACATTTGATTTGTTGTCAATTACCGTTGAAGATGTTTTCAACTGATGGAATATTCCTTTAGATATCCCACTTTTACTAAATATTAATATACTTTTATGCCATTTCAGCCTGTGTTATATCGTATACAATAACTTATAAAATCACATCCAAAACATATTTTTGATATTTTCCAAAACACTTTTGGAAATATGTCATTAAATTCACCGTGTATTACATAATATGTAATACCTTGTGGAATCCCCATCCAAAACTCCCTTTTTATAAAACTCTAAACAAATTTTAGAGAAACTCCCCAAGTCAAAATCAACCCCATTCGATCAACCAAAAAGTGTGACCCCAAGGTCCTTTATAGTGTTGATAACAAATATGAATAACTGGATCCATAAATGTAAGCAAATAGAGGTCTCTAGACAAACATCAATGCTACTCAATCTACAAAGGGATCTGGTGTGATCTTCATTAAACACATATATTTCTATACATGTTCCCACTAGTTGCATCATATGTAAGCATGCATTTTCATATGTTCCATTTTTCTAAGACATAGAGTGACCATGAGACACAAAGTATGTTAATCCCTTATATCCTTCTCATACATTCTCAATTCTCTGAGTATAGACTCACACGGCCGATGAATACATCACATGTCATTCATCTAGAAGATAAGAACATCACATGTTAGGAAAAAGATAATGATGAGGGTGATTGTTTTCATGTTGTATTTTGTTGTCAAGAAAGTTTAAGAAATAAGAAAGGAAGTTTGAGAAGAAAGTAAAATCACCTCACTTTTTATTTGAATCAGTCTGACCATCATATTCAAGAAATCAGACTAACAATGCTTGAAAAGGTCAATCATATTGAAGAAGAATCTTTATGGAAGTAAATGGTCATCGGATTAACTCTGAATCTGATTTTAATGGTTTGATCATATTGGGGGAGAATCAAACTCTATATGACTACAATTTAAATTTGATGATTCTTTTTTAATCTTTGAGTTATCATAAATCATGAGTATTTTGAAAACTGGTGATGCAAGCTTGATGAAAGAAAGGGGGAGTAAAAGTGATTCTTTCAATCATATTTAGATTGATCGTATTTGGATGGAAATAAAAAAGATGTTGGAGATTATATTTATCTTGATCATAATCATGCTGATCGTATTCATGCCTATCATATTCAGGTCAGTTGAATTCTGGAAAATCGTATTCAGGCTGGGTTGAAAAGAAAGATGGTTGCTAGTGTTTTGGAAATTTGCAATACTTTCTATTGAAAATCAAACGATACTAAAACCGATCTTCAAAGCATTCAAAGTCTTGAATGAATTCATGATACAAGCTTAAGTTTGTGAAAGAAAAGAGTTGCTAGAGTTGAAGCTACTGAACCGGTCCATCATATTCGGCATACCATCATATTCATCAAAGGAAGAATTATATTCAATGAATGATGTTAAAGGAATTAAGTTTAAGTTGATGCGAATTGTAATGAAAGAGACCAATCAACAATGTAGCCAACTATTTCATATGGTTGAATGAATTGTCAAAGGACGATTTTGGAATTTGAAGGCTGGGGAGACTTGTGAAAAATGTTTGAAACTAGAGGTATTTGTTTTTAGTCAGAACAACAGCCAAAAGATATAAATCTTTGGAGAATTAAGTTTATGGGTAACGTATTGATAAGAGAAGGAAAATCTTTGACTTGTTGTCAAAAGTTTTTTTTTCAGTTGGGTCAAGAGCCATCGTATTGTAATTGATAATGGATCATCATCCTGAAGAAAGAAGAAGAGTATCTATTCCTTCTTTAATACATATAGAATATATAATCGTATTAAGGGAATTGACATGGGAATTGAAACCAGATTTGAGTATATTGGAAGTTTTGTCAAGGGGAGCATTGTATTTAGCAATCAGAATGGAGATCTGAAATCGATCTGGAATCTGAAAAATAAATTATGAAGAAGGGATGAAGTTGTGGAGAATATTTGAGAAGAATTGAGAAGAGAGAAGAAGAGTTGAAAAAGTCATTAATACACCCGAAATTAAATAGAAATCTAGATTTTGGTGAATTTGGTTGAGCGGGAAAATTTTGGGAATTCCCGCCAAAACCTCTCATGGATCACCTATAAGAGGTGAAAGGTACATCATACTTTTTTGACTCTGAAAACAGATGTATTGTTCATGGTAAGATATAGAATCTCCAACTTTATAAGGAGGGAAAGAAGTTTCCGTATTGTGCTGTGTTGAAGAATTTTCAAAGGATTGAAGTGAAAGGAGAAGATACAAGATCACAATGTTATTAATCTGATCATCATATTCAGTGATCATCATATTTAGCTGTTTATCATATTATTCTTGTCATTGTATTCATCTAATCATCGTATCGGGATGGATAATCATATTAGGATTTTCTTATTGGGATTTCCGAACCGAGGAAGAATGTTTTTGGAATTGTCTCAATCATATTTAGACAGAGTCATAACTATCGTATTGGGCAATCATATTTGAAGATCAGATTGGGATAATAAATCTAGGAAATTAGATTGAATTCTATATCAAAGTCCTTGAAGTTTTTACTAGATTATGGGTAAGAAATTTAAGAATTTTTTTGAAAAGAATACATTTGTAAAAATTGAAAAAGAAGCACAGGCAACATGTGTTGTTACATAAAACATTGTATTACCCCAATTGTGTTAGAGGGTGCACACACACTATTGGATTGTCTTCAAAGTGATACATGAGTGAAATGGTATATCCTACTCATTGTGTTCCACACAAAGGATTTTTTCTAGTGGATTGTGTGGTATTGGATCATTTCCAAACCATACTAAGGACGTAACTATTCTTATTGAATAGCGAACCTTGTAAATTCTTATGTTCCTGTGGATGTGTGTTTGAATTGTTTTTAGCAGGGATTTTAATCTTTAACAAGAGGTGAAGATTGTTTCAAGTAAATATAAAATAAAAAGTATCACTGATTCACACTCTCCCCCTCTTAGTGATACAATTATCCTGACCAGACACTTTCAACTGGTATCAGAGCAAGGTTCACTTTGCTTATTATTTTCTAATGGAGAATTTGAATTGTGTAAATAGTAAAGGTATTTTGATTTTTGATGGAAATAATTATCATATATGGAAATATAGAATGTTTTTGTATCTTATATTTATTGGATATGATGTTATTGAAACTAAAATAAATGAGTTTCCTCCTATTGATTATAAAGTTCATCTTATATCCGTTGATAAGAAGAATCTTGAGAATAATGGAAGGGACAAGAATGAATTATTATCATCACTTTCTAAAAGTTAATTCCTAAGGGTGAAAGGTATTTCCACAACCAAAGGTATATAGGGAAAATTAAAAAACATATACGAAGGCAATACACAAGTGAAGAAGAAAAAATCACAAATCTAGAGATTGAAGTATGAATATTTAAAGATGGGTGAATACAAATCTATTGGGGACTTATTTACCAGGGTAAATGAAATTTTAATCACTATTAGATTTCTTGGTAAAAAGTTAGATGATTCTACTATTGTTGAAAAGATTTTTATAATCCTTCCTAACAAGTTTGATGAAAAAGTTTCTTCACTGGAAGACAGATATCCTAAAATATTATCTCTAGATTATTTTCACAGCACTCTCATTACTTATGAAATGATAAGGGAGAAAGCTATGATAATAAAAAAAATTGATAGAGAAATGACTTCTAAGGCTGCTAAAAAAGAATATTCAAAGAAGATTATTATTGGAGATGAAGCTGGTGAATTCTATTATGAAAATGAGGCATGTAAAAATTTTTATGATATTTTATCCTTGTTTTCTAAAAAATTAAAAGAGGTATAGAGAAATACAAAGGGAAAACTTCCCTTGAAATGTTTTGAATGTGGAAAAGTTGGGAATTTTGTGGCTAATTGTCCTTAAAGAAAGAAAAAATAAGATAATGATGAAGAAGAAAGAAGGCCAAGAAGATTGTGGAAGAAACATGGAGATAAAGTAAAATTTTATTCCATAGGGAAAGATATAAAATTACTTAAATACAAAAGAATAAGTTTATTATCTAAAGATAAAGAAGAAGAAGGCAGTGATGCTGAATCTGAAAAATCCATTGAGTATGGTATTGAGAATACTTTTATTGCAATAGTGAATGATGAATAATTCAGAAGTATTAGTTATGAAGAAGAAGAAACTCAAATTGAATTTCCTTTGAAAGAAGAGTTAAAAGAATGTATGAGAAAGATCATAAGGCTTGAAAAGAAAAACAAAAATTTGGAAGATGAATGTTCCTCAATAAGCAATCAAGAATGATTTACTGATGGGAAAGTGAATCTAGTGAAATAAATTTATATTCTGAAAAAATATACCAAGGAAGAAAAGAATCGTAATGAGCATTTGGAGGTGAAGTTGAAGGAAAAAAGAAGAAGAGTTGGAACTTATCCAACAAAAGCTTTCTAAATCTGAATAGAGAAATAAAAGTTTCAAAAAATCTATCTCTGGTATTGATGAGAGTTTTCAAAAGGATAAACTTGAGAAGGATCAACAAAAGTTACCTTCAAAGGTTGAGAATAAAGATATAATTGTTTCTAAAAAGAAGAAAGCTGTGAAAGTTATGTATGTGGTCAAGACAAAAAAAGTTGAGAATTTAAAAGTTACAAAATACGCGGAGTCTAATTTTTTTTCAAACATTATGAATCTATAAATTTTTTTCAATACTTATAATTATGATAAATTTAAAAAGAAAAATAAGATTCCAATTGATAACAGAAAGGTTGGTGGCTCAGAAAAGAAAGACGAGAAGGTTGCTGAGAAACGTATTCACAATTCCGTTAATAATGGAAGTTTCAGAGGCAAATACTCTTTCTATAGATACTGCTGGTATTGTGGTGGATTCATACATACATAAAATATGTGTTAGTTTAACCAATAATATTACTATTAATCTACAGGTTATGAAATACAAAGGTTGACGTGGAGTCAATTCCCTAAAAAGAAGAAGTCAAATAAGGTTTTTTTAAAGAAACCTAAGAAGGTTGGTGTGAAAATTGAAAATAGGTTCTAACCTTTAGAAAATATTTGTGAAATATGTGAATAACCTAGACACCTTTCAAAAGGATTTATTATTTTGTTACCAGCACAACAAAAGATTCTTAACAATTATCAGAATCCGAAAGTGAAAAAAGAAAAAGAAGAAGAAAACACTCTTGTTGTTGAAACTGCTCTGAAAGCTACAAAAGGAGAAAGACCTTGGATTATTGATAGTGGGTGTTATTTTCATATCATAGGATATTTTATTTTGTTTAAGAATGTGAAATATTTTAAAGAAGGAACAATGATATTTTTCAATGAGGAATCTCTGAGAATCAAAGGTGTTGGATCAACCATCATTGTAAACAAAAAGTTGAAATCCAAGAAAGCTTTGTATGTTGATGGGCTGAAACACAATTTTCTAAGTGTTTCACAATTGTGTGATGAGGGTGAAAAAGTTATATTCAGAAAATTTTGATTTTTTGTGAAAAGTGAAGAAGATGGAAATATAATTACAAGAGGCCAACATACAAAAGGAAATTTGTTTCAAGTTGGTGAAATACAAAACTATTTTTACTTGATTATGGTGGAAGAGAATCAATTTTGGAATAAGGACACTTGTTTCAAAGAATTATGTTAAAATTGTCAAAGTGATATAGTGTTTGAGACATTCTCAATTTTCCAAGAACAGATTCACTACTGGAAAACTAACCTTTACCAACGGTTTGGAACCGTTGGTATAGGCCTCCAAACTGTTGGTATAGCCTATACCAACGTTTTGGAGAACCGTAGCCAAGTAAGCCGTTGGGATAGGTCTATACCAACGGTTTTTGGAAAACCGTTGGTATAGACCTATGCCAACGGTTTTGGAAACCGTTGGTATAGGTAATATGAAATCTATACCAACGGTAATGGAACCGTTGGTATATAAATTCAAAAAATAAAACATCCGCTGGGATTTGATCCCAGGACCCCTCGTTTATAATCGAACGACTTAAACACTAAGCTAGCATCACTTTTGTAAACATAATTTCATAAATATATATATGTATTATCATAATTATTTAAAATTTTGATTTATATAATGTTCTCAGTTAGTAGATCTGGAAAAAAATCAAAGAACCTATCCCAACGGTTTTCAAAACCGTTGGGATAGGTTAGGGGTGGGTTGAATTCTTTTGGCCGGATGTTGAATTTTTGGGAGGTTTTTCCCATCGGTTCACCAAAACCATTGGGAAAGGCCACTCTTTCCCAACGGTTCACCAAAACTGTTGGGAAAGAGGCTCAAAAGACACCCTTTCCCAACGGTTCACCAAAACCATTGGGAAAGAGGCTCAAAAGACACCCTTTCCCAACGGTTTTGGTGAACCGTTGGGAAAGGTCACTCTTTCCCAACGGTTCACCAAAACCGTTGGGAAAGTGGCTCAAAAGACACCCTTTCCCAATGGTTTTGGTGAACCGTTGGTCACTCTTTCCCAACGGCTTTCCCAACGGTTTACCAAACCATTGGGAAAGGTGGGGAAATCTATGGATTTCCCAATGGTTTTGGTGAACCGTTGGGAAATGGTAGCTATACCAACGGTTTTTACAAACCGTTGGTATAGAAGTGTTGGGAAAGATCATCTTTCCAGTAGTGATTTCTATTTCACTATTTGTTAGGAAGGAAAGATTATAAATAATGTGCAGAATAAAGTTGAGATTTGTTCAAAACAACCCCTAGAGATTATTCATTCTGATATACGTGGGCCAATGAGAAAACAATAAATAGATGTATATAAGAAATTCATTACTTTAATTGATGATTTTACCCACATTACTTGTGTTTTGTATATAAAACATAATTCAGATGCTTTGAAAATGTTTAAAAGTTTCAGAAGGAAAACTGAGAAGGAATGTGAGTATTTAGTGAAGAACTTAAGTACTGATAATGGCGGTGAATACAGAAATGAAGCATTTAAAAGTTATCTTGAGAATCATGGAATTAAGCATGAATATATTTCTCCATATACTCCCCAAAAAAATGGGGTTTCTAAAAGAAAGAATATAAGTTTGGTGGAAATAGGGAGAACTATGTTACTTGAACAAGGTCTTTCTCATTACTATTGGAGGAATTCCATGAGAACTTATTTTTATATTTAAAACTACTATTTGTATATTCCTAACTTAGATATGACTCCATATGAATTTTTTATGGAAAAATCCAAGTTTAAAATACTTAATAGTTTTTGGGAGTGCATGTATTATAAAGAAGAAAGGTGGAAACTATAGAAAGTTTGAGCAGAAATGTGAAGATGGAATATTTCTTGGCTATGCTCTGAAAGGAAGAGGACATAAATGTTTCAACAAAGAAACATGAATATTTTTTGATTCAATTGACGTGAAATCCATTGAAAGTTCTGAAGAAGACAAACATATTCAGACTGACGATGAGGTTGAGTATGAAAGGTTTGATAATAATTATAATAAGGATAGAAACAATTGTAATCCTACTCAAGAATAATTAGACTCAGCTATTTTAAGTGATGAGGAAGATAATCGAAAATATCATCCTAGGATGAGGGAAAAAGTGGAAGCTCAAAATATAATTGGGGATCAATATCATAAGCTTAAAACAAGAACAACAAATGCTATTACACATACTTATTTGTATTCAAAGGTGGAGTTGAATGATGTGAAAGAAGATTTTGAGTATCCAGAATGGGTACAATCCATGAATGAAGATCTATATCAGATTTAAAAGGATGATACATGGGAACTCGTACCCAAACTAGACAATAAAAACATTATTGAAACAAAGTGGGATTTTCAGAACAAGCTGAATAAACAAGGGGAAGTGATAAGAAACAAATAAATATTAGTGTTCAAAGGGTATTCATAGATTGAAGGTATTGATTTTGATGAAACCTTTTCTCTGGTGGAAAGACTTGAAACAATTAGAGTTTTTCTTTCTATTTTTGCACAATGAGGTTACAAGATCTTTCAAATGGATGTTAAATCTACATTCTTGAATGGTGATCTTGATGAAGAGGCTTACATTGAACAACGTTGTGGCTTTTTCATTGGAAAATATGAAAGTTATGTGTATAGATTGAAGAAATATTTGTATGGGATAAAACAATCTCTGAGAGCATGGTATTCTAAATTGGATACTTGCTTAAGGAATATGATTTTTAAGAAAGGAAGAGTTGATAACAATCTTTATGTCAGATAAAGTCAAGAGTATTCCCTCATCATAATTGTTTATGTTGATGATATTATCTTTATTGGGAATGATGAAAAAAGTTTTGAAAGATTTATTAAAGAGATGAAAAAGGTATTCGAAATGTCCATTCTAGGGGAAATGAAATACTTTCTTGGGTTACAAATTTTACAAAAGAAGAAACATATCTTTTTTCCCAAGAAAAGTATGCTAAGAAAATTCTAAAGTTATTCAACATGGAAAACTAAAAACCTGTTTCCACACCGATTTGAGTGGGAATAATGTTGAAAAAATATGGATAAGGAGAATAAGTTGATCAAAAATAATTCAGGAAGCTAATTGGTTGTTTGCTGTATTTGATTACCTCAAGACCCAACATTGTTTATGCTGTTACTCTATGTGCCATATTTTAGAGTGCTCCTAAAGAAAAACATTTAATTGCTATAAAAATAATTCTCAGATACATCAATGTCACAACAAAATTTGGAATCATATATGAAAGCTTAGAAAGTATTGATTTTTTTGGCTATTCAGATGCTGATTGGGTAGGAAATGTTGATGATAGAAGATCCACATCTGGTGGAGTATTCTTTCTGGGAAAGAATTGTGTTTGCTGGCATTCAAAGAAACAAAATTCAATAACTATTAGTACAAATGAAGTTGAGTATGTTTCTACCACTCAAGATGATACTCAACTTATGTGGATGAAAAATCGATTAGAAGATTTACTTGTTGAAGAGAAGTTACCCTTTCTCTTGGGTTGTGATAATCAAAGTACAATCAATCTCACTAGGAATCTAGTTCAAAATTACCATTCAAAAAATATTGATATAAAATATCATTTTATCAAAGAGCATGTGGAGAAGAATGAATTGTAGCTGGAGTATATTCCTATATCATAAAAATTTACTGACATTTTCATAAAACCCTTATTGAAGGAATCCGTTTCTAAATTGAGGTTGACCATGGCTGTCTAACCTCTTTATCATCAAGGTTGAGGTATGTGTTTTTTTCCACTCTCTCATCTTATCTTTGGATAGTTTTGTCAAGGGGGAGAATTTATTTATTTCATAAATATATACTTTTGAATGAATTAAAAGGGGTAGTTTTGGGTAAGCTATGAATTCAACATTATATTGTGTATGAACTATTATAATTGTTTGTTGGAGCGGTTATAGGAAAAAAATTATTTTGTATTCTAGGAAAGGTGAAGAAGCTAAGAAAGAAAGACTAAAGGAAAGAAAGGATAAGGAAGTTTTCATAATCAATTCTTTTGGACAACATGGTTTTTTTGTCAATGATTCTTGTTTCTTATAATGAGTTAGCTCATGTAGGATTAAAAATTTTGATAAGTAATCCATAGCTTGAGGATACAAAGTTTGGTGATTTATAAAACTTAGTTGACAATAAAATCCAAAGGGGGAGATTGTTAGGAGAAATATGATGATGGAGATGATTGTTTTCAGATGTTTTTTTGTCATGAAAATTTAAGAAAGAAGAAAGGAAGTTTGATAATAAAGGAAAATAACCTCAATTTTTATTTGAATTGGACTGACCATCATATTTAAGAAATCAGACTCACGATGCTTGAAAAGGTCAATAATATTTATGAAGCATCTTGTTGGAAGTAAATGATCATCAAATTAACTCTAAATCTTATTTGAAAGGTTTAATCGTATTAGAGGAGAATCATAGTCTGTATGACTACGATTTAAATGTGATGATGCTTTACTGATCTTGGAGTTATCATAAATGACAAATATTTTAAAAACTCGTGATGCAAGCTTGATGAAAGAAAGAGTGAGTGAAAGGGATGTTGTCAATCATATTCAAATTGATCATATCTGGATGGAAAGAGAAAAGATACTAGAGATCATATTAAACCTGATCGTAATCATGTCGACTAAATTCATGCATATCGTATTCAAGTTAGTTGAATTATGTACAATCTTATTTAGGTTGTGTTGAAAAAAAATCTGGTTACTAGTGTTTTGGGAAGTTACAATACTTTCCATTGAAAATTAGACGATGCTAAAACTGATCTTCAATGCATTCAAAATCATGAAGGAAGTCATGATACAAGATGAAGTTTGTGAAAGAAAAGAGTTTCTCGAGTTGAAGCTACCGAACTGGTCCATCGTATTCGGCATACCATCATATTCATCAAAGGAAAAATTGTATTCAAATACCAATGGTAAAGGAATTAAGTTGAATCCAATGAAAATAATAATTATAGAGACCAGTAAAAAATGTAATCAATTATTCCAAATGGTTGAATGAATTGTCAAAGGAAGAGTTTAGAATTTGAAGGATGGAGAGACTTGTGCAAAATTTGAGAAACTTAAGGTACTAGTTTTCAGTCATACCAAAAGCCAAAAGATAGAATGAATATGATGGGTAATGTATTGAGAAGAGAAATAATTTTTTTTACCTGTTATCAAAAGTTTTTTCTTCATTTGGGTCAAGATCCATCTTATTGAAATTGATAATGTATCATCAATATGAAGAAATAATAAGAGCTATCTATTCCTTCTTACATACATATGGAATGCAGAATCGTATTAAAGGAATCAACATGGGAATTTAAATCTAACTTGAGTGTGTTGGAAGTGTTGTCAAGGGGAGCATCATATTCAGTAATCGGAATAGAGATTTGAAATTGGACTGGAATTTGAAAAAGAAATTCTAAAGAATGGATGAAGTTATGAAGAATATTTTAGAAGAATTAAGAAGATATGAGAAGATTTAACGAAGTCATAAATGCATATGAAATTCAAGGAAAATAGAGATTTGGGTGAATTTGATTGAGCGGGAAAATTTTGGGGTTTCTTACCAAAATCCCTCATGGGTCACCTATAAAAGGTGAAAAGTACATCATATTTTCGGACTCCGAAGGCAGATGTACTATTCACGAGAAGAGAGAGAAGCTTCGACTTTCTAGGGAGAGAAAGAAGTTTCCATATTATGCTGTGTTAAATAAGTTTTGACGGATTGAAGTGAAAGGAGAAGAGACAAGATCAAAACATTATTCAACTGATCATCATATTTAGTTGTTTATCGTATTCTACTTGTCATCATATTTGGATGATCATCATATCAGGCTGGATAATCAGATTAGGATTTCCGTATTGGGATTTCTGGACTGAGGAAGAAAGTGTTCTGAATTGTCTCAATCGTATTTAGATAGAGTCATAACTATTGTATAGGGATTTTTTTTAAAGATTAGATTGGGAGAATCAAACTAGGCAATGGGATTGAATTCTATATCAAAGTCCTTAAAGTTCTTACCATCTTCTGGGTAAGAAATTGAAGTTTTTTTTAAAAAGAATACATTTTAAAAAATTTAAAAGGAATCACATGTAACATGTGTTGTTACACAGACATTATATTAACACAATTTTTCTAAAGGGTGCACACACACTATTGGATTGTCTTCAAAGTGCTACATAAGTGAATGGGTATATCCTACTCATTTTGTTCCACACAAATTATTGTTTTCTAGTGGATTGTGTGGTATTGGATCATTTCTAAACCATACCAAGGACATAGTTATTCTTATAGAATAAAGAACCTTGCAAATTTTTATGCTCCTGTGGATGTGTATTTTAATTTATTTCAGCAGGGATTGAAATCCTTAATAGGAGGAAAAGGTTATTTCAAGAAAACATAAAAGAAAAAGTATCACTAATTTACCCCTCCCCCTCTCAGTGATACAATTATCCTTACTCGGTACTTTCATCACATGTCCCTCATCCAAGTAGATAAACACATCATATATACCTTCTCTGTATGGACATACATTTCCTTAGTCTGTCTATATCAAGGGAACACATTTCATACTCATCATATGATAGAAAAAATACCATATTTTTTAAACTCCAACCAATGACATGATAAAAAACATACCCAACCTCTCCTTGATTAGCTAATCCACAAGGATTATGTAATAAAGGTATCAAAGGATAATGGTTTTCATGCTTCTCACCCACATTAGGTAGCGAGGACTCTGAATATGAACCATACACCCCTATTATATCAAATACATAGTGTATAAAACTCTATAGAGTATACTTTGTGGGTCATCCAGTGGAAAAAACCCATTTTGTGTCTCATGAGTATATTCTGTATCCTGATACAAGAATCATACACATTTGAAAATTAAAATTTTGTCACAACCTATAATACTTCATAGTAAACATAGTTTAGGGATAAATTTAGTGGTTAATTATCATCACACATCATAAAATTTATATCAATATATACATATATGTATCCAATGTCAAAGAATGATAAAGTGGAGGTTACCCTTTATATTACATGAAACATTTCATATTCTTAAACCCTTTAATAATATTTTTAAAAAACCATACACAAGATCATGTCTAACATATCATATATGAATGACTTTCAGACCATCCTTATGTTTTCTTTAATTTTAGGAGTTTTATTAAACCCATTATATCTCTATATAATTCCTACCACATGTCTATGTGACAACCTAATAAAACCCTCCCACTAGAATCTTTAGTGGGTAACATATATGAAGAAATGTAGTTTGAATAATGATGATATTTAAGAATAATGTTCCTAATGCTCAACTCCTTGAACATATTCAATCTCCATAACTCCACAAAATCCAATGTTATGATGTCAATAACTTCTATTGTATACTTTTTTTACTTTTCAAAATTTCATCATCATCATACTTGGAACCCTTTTTATCATACCTTTTCCTTAAAATCTTGTGGTAAATAATGTAACTCTTTAAATTTTATAATTAACAACATATACTAAACTCATTTTTTATATTAAGTAAAATTCACCTTGTTAAAACAATTAAATGTTACTATTTACAATTTTCTTCACCATTTTACCCTAAAATATTTTATGATATTTAGTGAAAAACACTTTTAAAATTTGACTGGAATAATCTTATTATTTTTTAACTTTGAAATTATTTAAGTACAAATTAACTCCCACTAATTTCTAAGAAAATATATCCTTTTCATAATATAAGGCTAAGATAAACAAACTAATTTGTGTTAAGAAATAACACTTATTTCCTTTTAACTGGAATACTTATGAAAAATATTATTATTTCCATATCATATATAGTACTCTATGTGTTTGGAACAAACTTTCTTGAAAATAATATTATTCTTTAAAATATTCCACTGATGGGTGATGGGAACAACTTCCCTCATATTTTAACAAATATCTATAAAAACACTTTTATCTTAGTAATTTTTTTTATCATATTCCCCCTTTCAAAACATGTTATATAATCTAATTAATTATAAACCACGTGTATTGAATCTTGTATTTTTCATAACAACAGTTTGTTACAAACAACTTCTCTTATCATATAAGGGAAATGAGATAACTATACATATACTTTACTAAGATCCATCTAGTCTTGATATATTATTTTAAATTCAAATTATTGATGTAGAAAATCTTTTATTCATCACTTGAATGAAAACTACAAGATCTAACAATTATTCCCTTGATTTTGAACTCCTATATACTTCAAAAAATCTCTAAAGTATGCTTTTGGTATTAAATACACTTCAAAATCAAATAATTATTTCTATAACACTGATACCTAATTTAGAAATTCCACAAAGATTAATAAACCACTTTAAGTATCTAGAAGAAACATTGTGGGAATATCCAACTAACTTTTCTTCTTACAGTATGAACTTTTATCCACTTGTAACATCAACCCAACACTAGAACCTGGTTATCAAATTCCTTAGTTCATATATCCCTAAAACTTTGATAATATTGAGTAAAATTTCTTGAACTCATTCGCATCATCGAAACATTTCCATTAATGAAAACATAATTAATTTCTTAACCATAATAAGTCTTAAAAAACCCTATAGTCTCACCAAGTCATTAACATACTCAATCACATTGAGTATATGAGAAGAGACTAAATTTCCTTAGGTTATTTTTCATCTAATACCTTTGAAACCTTAATAAAATCATTCTATGCTTCTCATAATAATGATGATTCATCTATTAAACAACTTCATCATTTGGTTACTTAGGAAGGTGTTTTCTCTAACACATATAATTTTTTCTTAAGAACTTTTCTTAAGTGATCTATATTAGGAGTTTATTAAAATAATATCATCTTTTTCAAGCATGATTTCAAAGTTTAGTTTAATTATTATGATGTTATTCATCTATAATATAATTTTTTATCAGATGAGCATCATGATTTACATACATTTTATATGGATTTTTATTAAATGTGATCCCATAAACATGATGACCCATTTTAAATTTATCATACCCATTAGTATTCCAAGATCCATATTTTGCTAATATTTGGGTCCCTTTAGTGTTTCTCCAATTACTTAGCTATTTAGGCATGGAATCATCCCAATAATATCATATATGACTCTTTGGCAGTCAATAAAAACTCTTTATCTAATCCCTCATGTGAATAAACTCAACTCTATTCCTCTAGTGACCTAATCCTATTAGGGTATCCCAACAAGTTTAACCCAAATAAAATGATAATAATGGGAACCTAATCCTATTAGGTCCACCCATTACTTTCCTTATAAAATATACTCTAGGGGCACCCAACTTTAGCATGACCTAATCGGTTGTATGATCGAGGTCTTTCCAAGTACTACTTTGGAAGGAATCTAAAAATTAGAATATGAAGGGAGTTTAACATATCACCACCTTATATCATGTATTCCCTCTATATACCATAACAATATGTTCAAACCATATTGATGTGTAACACTTTATATAACTCACAGTTTTTGTTATTCACTTAAAGATAAAATCCAAACATATTTACACATATCCAAATAAATCCTATGAATAAGGTACATGAACCTTTCATATAAAGGTTTAGAATTATATTAAATTGATAATCATATCACGAGTAATCCTGGAGTTACTTATAGTTAACCCCAAATTTTCTAGAACAAGTCATAAGCCTCTATGCTAGTGGGAAGTCTGACCCAGTCTCTCTTACCAAGGATACTTTACTCAAGTGAGATTTTAATTCATTATAACTTTAGTACCTAATATGAATAAAAAATATTCAAACACTAAATTCAAGTTAATAAATCTTATTAAAAATTAAAGACAAGGTAGATGAAAACTAAAATCATTATCATACCTAGCATGTTACTTCTTAAATGCTTGCATGAGAACTTAGAAGTAGTTTAACAACTTTAAACTAAATCATACACATAAATCCATAATATAAATAATCTATATCTATTAATATTAAAGGAGGTAATAATATTTAAATAAATGAAAAATCCATAAATTTAAACATGAGATAAATATTTATGAAAAATTCATAAATTAAAAATTATAAACACTATATAATTTATTATTGATATTACATAAATAGATAAATATGATCAATTTTTATTTATTCCCAATATAAAATCATTAATATTATTAATTATATGGAATTTACTTTAAATATTTGATATTTTATAAAATATCAACACTTTATATTTCAATTTCTATTATGTAAACATTTAACATAATCTAAATATCACATATTAATATTTTTTAAACCTTTTATCAAATCATTTTGATATGATTTAAATAATCTATAAGGGACCAACTTGTTAATATCTTCACTAAATCCATTCCCAAGGATAAATTTGAGATTTTGAGGTTGAACATGCATGTTCATCCCTTCCCTCACACTTGAGGCACATTGGGTACACCCCCATAATTCTTTGGATTTTATAGTCAAAGGGGGAGATAAATACACAACTCTACCTTACCATTTGAGAATATGGAGATGTGGTTATTATAAAAAATGGGGATAAAAGTTGAGTGAGTGTATGGATTGAGGGGGAAAGAATCTGAATCACTTGGCCACAATTTTATTATCACTGAGAGATAGAATTATCTCAAATACACAACTTTATCTAGTGTTGCGGTGTTAAGATAATTCTCTATGATAAATATACTATAAAAAAATGGCTTATACCAATAGAAAATTAGTGACAGATAAAAAATTTGTTGGTACAAAAAAGTAATCCCAAATAATATAATTTTTCTTGATATTAATTAAAATTAGAAACACTTTATTTTTCCAAAAAATGAATCTATTGATATTAACTATTTAATAATAAAAAATCTTTTACTTACAGTTGGATCTCTTACTTTATCATGCTTATGCCAACATTTTTTTCCAACAAATAAATTTTTTATAATCACCTGTGAATTTTTTTATTTTTCGTAATATTATCTTTTTAATAATTATTAAAAAGATAAATTTAATTAAATATAAATCAAATAAATATTACAAAACCCTGCGCCCTCAACCCCGCACCCCAAAATTTTTCTATTGAAGAACCTGTGTACCAGTTTGTTGGGTTCGACCAGTGTCCTATGCTTCTTTAGGTCACCGTTCATCACCCATCAGTTCACTGCCCCCAAATTTTTCTATCGAAGAACCCATTTACCAGTTCTTCGAGTTCGATTAGTGTCCTATTCTTCTTCAGGTTACCATTCACCACCCTTAGGTTCATCTCCCCTCATTATGTCACCACCCATTTGATGTCGCGCCACTCGTTACCAGGTATGTTTCCCTTCACTAGCCCCCCCTTTAGTCTTCCGATGTCGTTCCTTCTCTATCTTTTGTTCATGTCCTCACATTTGGTAAGAAATATTTATTTATATGATCATTTTCTTCCACTACACTCAAAATATTGATGAAAAAAGGGTAAATTTTAATTTTAGGTAAAAATTAAATGAATAAGGTTGTGACGTACCTATTGGAGGAAAAAAGGAATTCAAATTTCTATCACTGTTTCCCAATTTCTGGCTCTGAATATTGAGTGAATGCCTCTATTGTACATTTCATCTTTAATAGATTAAATCACCACCTCAGTCATCATAAAAGTGATGAAACCATTATAAAAATTAGTTACCAAGGAGTGAATTTAATGTAGTTATCACTAACACACTCGTTTCATTGAAAAGAACACAACTCTTTACACTTGAAAGTTACTTGCTACACTTCGCCTTTGATTTTGAATAAGGGAAGGGGGCCCATGATGATAAATGGGAAATTTTTTTGAAATAAAAATCGACCAAACTCCCTCTAAAGTCATATTCTAGGTAAAAGTGTCATTTTAAATGAACTAAAATTATTTTATTCTATAGATTGTAGTAATGTATACAATCCACATAAAAATTTTACACCTTAAATTAGTGGTGATTGAATGTTTTACATATTAATTAACACCAAATTATATAATTATAAGGGAATTCATTATTCCTTTTGTGAATAATGTTTGGTCATTTTTTGTTTTGTTAAATTTTATTTGTTGATTTGGTGTGTGGAATGCCTCAATGTTGTGTTTTTTCTTAACTAATGAATGATTCTCATTCTGAATGGTGTGTAAATTAATTATATCCATTTTATTACATTAATCAACTATTGTGACATTGAATTTTATATTTAGAGTCTGTAATTTTAAGATATTTTACAATACATGACTTGTGGACAAAGATTTAATTTAATAAACTATGGACAATAGTTGATATCTATATTGAATTTCATTTATATTGTGAACATCAAAATTATATTTTTATGTGATTATAAATTATCATTGTTTCATGTTCACGAATTATAGTTTATTTTTTATTTAAAATTAATTATTTTATGTGTTATTTATAAGTTTGTTTCTTTGTTAATACACAATTAATATTTTCTTTGTTAATTGTTAACTGTTAGTTTTATTTCCCATGTTAATTAAATTTATCACATGAATTTTTATTTTTTGATGAGCAATGTTATGTTACAGACTTTTCATTAGCATATTAATAGAGTACTTGTTGGAAGTTGTGTGTTGAATTTGGAAGTAATGTTAGAATTCTTATTAGGGTGTGCTTAAACCAGACACATGTGATTAATTTCATTGTTTTTATGGTAAGTTTGAGTTCTGTTCATTTGATGAGTGTTCTATTATTGTAGATACAAAGAATCACATCCAAACATGTTTGATCAAGTGACAAGATAGACTCTTCTAAATTGTATCATATTATCCCCCATCCTCATTAGTTTTAATCCACCTAATTTTGTATAATATTCATTTATTACACCTTTTTAATGAAAAGTATCATGTCTAATTTTTAAAAGGATGCCAACTTATGAATAATATATAGTTTCAATATGAAATTTATATTCAATATGCATTCAATATATTATTTGATTCAATTTATATTCAATATACATTCAATTATATGATAGTTAATGTATGCTATTTCTTTATGGGAATTTATGGATTAGTGGGATACCTTTCTACATCTATTGGTATCTTCCTTATTCAATGATTCTATACATACTATATTATCTTTTTTTTTTCATTTTTTTTAAATTTTTATTCAATATGGTAACACTATTATATTTTATTCTTGTTATTTTGATTTTTCACTCTACATTTAGGTATTATTTATTTAATTAAACTGATAAGACCTATGTTTCTAAAATGGTGATATTGTTTTCTATGGATCACTATGAATTTTATAAGCCTTCTTGAGTGGAAATTTTCCATGCCGATGTACAATCCATGTGTTAAATTCTTCAAAAATTGAAAACATGTCCCATAAAGGTATGTACATCATGGTATATTACTTGTGGCACATGGATTGTCACTAAGACATGGCCTATATAGAACTATACATCATGTCCTGTCATAGGGTCCTTACAGGCCTATATATCATGTCACATTACTCATGGCCATGTGTTCAATTCTATATAGGCCATGTGTTCAAGTACTCATGGCTTGAACACATATCCTATACAATTATATACAATTTTGAACATGCCTATACATCATGTACTGTTTAGGCTATGTGTTCAAGACTAGTGTACAATTATTCACTCACCCATGTTTCATAGTTCCCATCTTACAATTTTACTAGAACTTATTTATTCACAAGTAATATACCACAATTTCAATGCATTGAAAATATTTCTAGATGAGGAATTAAAACCAAAGATCTTTGATTTTAGTCTTTCTAAGATTGGCCTAACTTGGGATAAGACCCTTGTTTCTACAATAGTGATGGGGACCTATGAATATTTTTCACCTGAGTATGCATGGGTTGGGTAGTTTCCTACCAAATTAGATGGTATAAATTTGGTTTCATGTTCTTGGAGATAATTTCTAGAATAAAGTTTATTGATACTATTAAGCCCACTGAATAGAGGAATCTGATATAATGGGTACTTTATACAAGTTATTATTTTAAACCTAATTCCAAGTCCACATTTTTTATAGATAAAAGGATATTTTTGAATGTTTATTTCCCTATTGAGTAGGTATTACCTTTGTTGAAAGACAAAAGGAAGTTTACCTCTACCTTTTTTGAAAGGAAAAAGGTGGTTCACCATAATGGTCGATCCATTTCTTAAAAATAAGTATCTAATGAATGGGATCTACCAAGCTCTTACAGTTATAATATGTGTCTCCATGAGGAAGCCATAACTCTTACCTTTGATTAGTGATATCCTTACTATTATAGAATACTTGGATATGAATGATAACCTAGGTAGTGAAATTGAATTTCAGTTATTCTCTATTTATTTTTCATTAAGTATTGGATTTAAGGGTCTAAATTAATGAAGTTAAAGAAAGGGAGATATTCCTTAGTCTATATATTTTTCTTGAATTTTCATGTTATGAAATCTAAAGATTTTATATTGATTGAACTAGTTATGTTTTTTTGAAGGGGTTTCCAGAGTTGTGGGAGAGAGGAAATAGATAAGAATTGTGATGAGGAGGGAAGGATTAGAGGTGGTATTGCAATAGTCTTGAGATTTGGTTGGTGGCCTATAAAATCATATAGACCTTGTCTTGGGTTTTTGGCATCCAGTGGTAGGTACCACCGTTGGGGCCAAACCATGGATGAGGTTGCCTCTGGAATGGGGAGAAAAAATACTTCCTATGAAAAGTGAGTCAATTTACATTTTTTAGTGTAAAGCTAGTGGGTTCTGAAGAGAAAACTAGACATGGATATGAATTTCAATTTCTAGGTGAATTCTCTTCACTCTATGTTTTACTCCATGTTTGTGGTTTTTATTTTCTTTAATACGTCTTCTTAGTCAATTTTAGTCACATTTTAGTGAAATTTAATAGGTTATAATCACTTTATAGCATTTGGTATGGTATCAATGACTACAATTTAAGCGACTACACTATAATGTAAGATTTCACAATGAATTATAGAATATAAAAAATATCCCCATTTAAAACTTAAGAATCCTTTATTTAATGTAAGTTCTATAATAGTTAACCTTCATCTCCCTGTCTATTTTTATTTAATAATTATATTTAAAATTAATTGTTTTGTACTAATTTAGATGATTTATTAAATGAATTTTTTGAAATTTGATACAATATCTATAAATTTAATGTATATTGCACACTACTTTTTGTAATTTTGGAAATAATTTATCAAAAATAAAGAAAGGGTACAAGCTAGAGAACTTTTCTGGGATTTACAAGAAGCTATCTAGGATGGAGGTGGCATTTGAATACCTTACTACTGAGGCTTTACTCAACCTCCCTTTATTCCTTTATTATGAAAGTTGTTGTTTTTTAAATCATTTCAATACTTTTTTTTATTTAATGTACTTTGGTAGGACCTACCTTGAGTGATCTTGGATTTTTCCTAAATGTTTACATTTAGAGTCTATTTATTTTCCATGTGGTCATATTTTTATACTTTGAGTTTTTATTTAGGGAGCGGTTGTAAAAATAAACTGTAGAAAAAACCATCTGCACAAGTTATTATTTTTTTGTTTTTATTCATTTAAAATAATCTATGGAAAAATATTTCTGTACTATTAAAATAAATGGGCATAGTTAAAATAAACCATGGAAAACACCTTTTAGTTAATGTATGGAGTGACATGTTATTAAATAATGTTTTGTAGTGTATTCACATCCTATGTTTTTTTAGAAGTTCTTGGAGAACTCTTCAAATTGGGAAATGTTACTTTTCATGTTAGCTTTCCAACAAGCGAAGCATTGGAAGTTTAAGCATTCAAATCCTACATTTCACAGTCTTACAAAGATTTTGATTGAGATAACTTTGGTCATTACTATAAGGACACAAACTTAAAACATTATATAATCTCGATTTTTAGTGAAAAATCTACTTTATGTCACATTGAAGATCTTTTTAGGTTTAGATATTTAGAGATTTAGGACATAATACATACATAACATCCCATATTTATATAGAGTGGATACCACTAAAACAATATCCATTTCTTACAAAATATAAAACTTTTAAAATAAAACATGATTTCTTTGAAAAATATTCATAACATTCAACTTTACTTAATATTTCTCTTACACATCCCTATAACCTATGAAAAATATTTAAAAACTTGGAATGAGCACAAAAAGATTAGTAAGGGATATAAAGAAAGAAATCATTAGTCAAGTTATAACATAAAAACCAATAAAATCTATTTTATAAAACTCATTAACATGCATAGAAACATCATGAAGTTTCCTTGGAATATATTTACCATATCACTCTTACATTCACCCTTACACATGGAATAAAAATTCAGTTAAATTCCATCTCTGAAGTACCTAATGCATTGGAGAGCTATAATGGGGCTCAACCTTCATATCTTGAGCTATAATGGGCTCAACCCAACATATCTTGAACAGAACTGTAGCAGGCACTATAGGGCACTGTAGCAGCCGGGAATATTCCCCCGTTTGGGCCTTCGGGCCACCGATTTGGTACCTGAGTCCTTTAAGGCCTTCAAGCCACCTAGGCCTTCAGGTCAGTAAGGCCTTCAGGCCACCTCAAGGCCATTGTGCCACCTTAAGTGCAAATGCAAAACAGACAACCTACAATGAACAAACTTCAGAAGGAGGAGGAGCAAGAAGATTTCACCATAGCAGAAGCTAAATAGATTGCAAGAATGAGAGGGTATGACACCTGCCATCGGGACAAGACTGTGCATGCACAAGAAAGCCTAGATGAATAGCTATGTGAAAGTGGAGAGCTGATTTCATGATGAATATGTTGGGGAGGAGCAGTTCCAAGTAGTTAGTCTGGGTTGTATGTAATGTTTGAAGCCTACGGGCAATGAATTCCTATAAGGCCTAAGAGTCGTGTAATACTTATGCCTACGGGCCTTGTAAGGGTTCTACCTCACCCCTTGAAAGGTGTATTATCAAAATCAATAAAAAATGAAGGCCTTCAGGCCATTGGAGGAGATAATAAAAACACATTCATATATCAAAATACTTTTTTTTTGTAAAAGTCATTTTAAAAAAAAATATAAAAACCGCACACATAATAATGAAATAATATACTTAAAAAATAACTATGAAAAAATATAAAGGAATTATTACTATAATAAAGAATTATAAAAATGGGATAACCCGATCATACCATATATATATAAAAATAATCTTTTTTTTGAATTTTGTAAAAGAGTAATTTAAAAGGATTTTGAAAAGGGAAGTACCTTAAAAATATCATATAATTAAAGTGAGAAATAATAAAATGAAATGAATAAGTGTATACACTATAAATACATATAATAAAACATAATATAAAGAAAATTAATTACAAAAATAATCTTAGTACCACATAATTAATGAAGTAGAAGGTTAACCCAAAGAATGGAAATTGGGTTAAGAATTCCCTTACCTTGAGTTCATATTAATTCAAATGTGTTCAAACCTCATGTATAATGGTTTAAAGAGTGTTATTAATATATTAAAGAACCATATTAATATTCATAATTACTTATAAAATATTCTCATAACATATTTCAACCCATTTATAAGTAATATTTTGTTATATCCATTGTTTCAGGTGCATTCTTTACATAGTTTCCACGGTCGGTTCATAATGGGATTTCTTGTCGAATGGAAATGAGACTCCAGAATTGGAATAAACAATAATGGAAAATTTCCTATACTAATGGTTTATAACTATTGGTATAGCCTATACCAATAGTTTGGGAAGCCGTTGGGTGATTTGGTATGGGGATAGACCTATCCCAACGGTTTCAAAACCGTTGGGATAGATCTATACCAATGGTTTTCCAAAAGTTGGGATGGGAATTTCTTAATGGTTTCCCCAAACTGTTTGCATAGGTAAATCTAAAAAAAAGTTACAGTGGAGTTTTGAACCCAAAACCTGCACGTTATATATGAAAGACTTTACCACTATCCTACAGTTACATGATATATTTGAATATATATATATATATATGTAATTTATATATTGATTTATTTTATGATATTCGACAAAAAAATTCATAAAAAATAAGGTTACCTATACCAATGGTTATGAAAACCATTGGGATAGGCCCATCCCAATGGTTTTGAGAATTGTTGGGATAGGTACCCACCCTTTTCCATTGGTTTTCCAAAACCATTGGGAAAAGTGGTGTCAAAGTGGCCTATCCCAATGGTTTTGGAAAACCATTGGGATAGCCATACCCTTTCCCAATGGTTTCCCAAAACTATTGAGAAAAGTGTTCTCAAAGTGGCCTATTCCAACGATTTTGGAAAACTATTGGGGTAGCCATACCCTTTCCCAATTGTTTTCCAAAACCATTGGGAAAAGTGTTCTCAAAGTAGACTATCCCAATGGTTTTGGAAAATTTTTGGGAAAGACATACCCTTTCCCAATAGTTTTCCAAAACCATTTGAAAAAGTAGTGTCAAAGTGTTCTATCCCAACAGTTTTGGAAAACCGTTGGGAAAGGGGACTTATACCAATGATTTTTACAAACCGTTGGTACTGATGCATTGGTATAGGTAGAATTTATAGTAGTGAAATGGGTATTAATATGTTTCCAGAATATTAAATGATACCATAAATCATTTTGTTTTTAGATATGATGATTAATCATTAGATAAAACATTAGTGATGAACGTTAGTTTATTTTGGTGAATTTTGATCATTATGAACCACTTTTGTTTTATTAATTAATATTATGCATAAACACTGGTTTAAGAACATAATATAACATATAATATGTATAATAAAATATTATTTAACCATATTAATGGTTTTATGACCAGCCTTGAAGGTGGTAATGGAAATTGAAAACACATCATCCATGATGTTGGTAATTCGACACATCACATATGATGATTTTATTTTTAGAATAAGTGGGGGAGGAGAAGAAGTATGATGATGAATTTTTATATAAACATGATAAAATTATAGTATATATAATATACTATATTTTTCATTCTTCTTGGATCATGGGAGTTGAAGAGAGTATAAGAAAAGTAAAATAATTGAAAAGAAAATAAAAGAAAATAAAAGAGGATTTTTACCTCTTGATCTCTTCTCCTTGAGATCCTCTTTAAGGCCCTTGGTTTTGGCCTTTTAATGAGACTAGATGGTTTTGGACGTGGGGAAAAGGATTGGTATGGGATTTGGGTATAAATTAATCAATCTACAAGGCTTTTAGGTGCGAGGAGAAGAGGTGTGGGGGGGGGGTATTTATAGTGGAGGAGAGGAGGGTTTTTGATTATTTTATTCATTAGTTTATTAATTTGGCTCAAGACTATGAATATTTTGAGCATTATAATCAAATATATTAAAATAATAAAGGGAAGTTCTAGATTATGGTTCTTACATCATTCATGATGTTAGGAATAATGTATTTAACTTATAATGTATATATACCGCAAATTATCATATTTCACCATTCACAAAAAAATCAGATATTTTAGAAAAATACCAAAAATTCACCACAACCATTTTCCAATTGTAGAATTCAAAAATGAACTCCATTTTTTGAAAATAATTTTCTAAATATGATAACTTTAATTTTTAATTAAAATCATAATTTATTCGAAAAATAACAATTTAAAAACTATAATTGATTTTATAGAACCTTGAAAAATTAATCAAGGTCACATAAAATTAAATTATAACCATAAGACAATAAAATAATAATTTCTATATCTATTTTATGAAAATAAAATTTCTTTTAAATCATTAAATTAATTATAAAATTGTAATTAAATATTTATGACTTACAAAAATACCAACACTTAATTTATCATTTCCAAAACATTTATTTACTTATTCCATGAAATAAATATACCATGATTACACTTATATGATACCAAATTTTTATTTATATTCTCATAGGTGAGGTTATTATTCTATTGGAAAAAAACTATTCCTAATGGTCATATTACCATTCCTAAGGTCAAGTTACTATTTCATTAATAAAAATTCCTTAATTTATATAAATATAAATTATTTCATTATAAATTTATAATGAATTTAAATATATAATTATATAATTAAAAAAATTATTTTATAAGTACCTGGGTTGTTACATTCTCCCCACCTTCTGGAAATGACGTCCTCGCAATTTTTATTCACTTATTAAACAAGTGAGGATATTTTTCCCTCATAGAATTTTCAGATTCCCATGTTGCTTCTTCAACCATGCAGTTTCTCTACAAAACCTTAATCTAGTGGATTATCTTATTCAATAGTAATTTCTCTTTATGATCAAGAATCTGAATAGGATTTTATTTATAAGAAAGGTTCTCTTCCAACTGAACTACTTCTGGGCTCAAAATATCAGATGGATCTAGCACATACTTTCTTAACATCAAAACATGAAAACATTGTGTACGTGAGATAAAATTGGAGGCAAAGCTACTTGGTAGGAAAATGGTCCAAATTTCTCCAAGATTTCAAAAGGTCTGATGAACCATGGACTTAACTTTCCTTTTTTACCAAAATTCATAACACTTTTCCAAGGAGATATTTTAAAGAAAACATGATCACCTACCTTGAATTAAAAGCCTTTCCTCCTATTATCTATATAAATTTTCTGCCTGCTCTGAGCTGTCTTCATGTGTCGCTGAATCAACTGAACTTTTTCTACTATTTCCTCTACTAATTTTGGTCCCATAAACTTCCTTTCCCTGACCTAATCCCAAAATACTGTATTTTGACACCACTTTACATATAATTCTTCTAAAGGCTCCATCTGTATACTGGAATGAAAACTATTATCATAAGAAAACTCAACTAATGAAATATGTTGATCCCAACTTCCCTGATAATCCATTGAATAAGCTCGGAGCATATCCTCTAATGTATGAATTGATCACTCTGACTGTCCATCATATTGAGGATGAAAAGATGTAGTAAATTTTAATTCTATTCCCAATGACTTCTGAAGGCCTTTCCAAAAGTTAGAAGTAAACCTTGGATCAATATCTGATACAATGGAGAGATAAACTCCATGTAACCTAAAAATCTCTTTGACGTATAGTCAAGAAAGATGATCCAATGAAAGAATATCTCAAATAGTAATAAAATGTGTAGATTTAGTTAGTTATTCAATAATAACACAAATCATATTGTTACCTAAAGAAGTCTTTGGTTGTCCAACCAGGAAGTCCATTAATATATTTTTCCATTTCCACTCTGGCACTAAAAAAGGCTGAAGTATCCTGTTTGGTAACTGCCAATATAATTTAACTTGTTGACAAGTAAAACATTTCATAGTAAAATCAGCAATATCTCTTTTCATTCCATCACACTAGTAATACTAATGAAGGTATCTATACATCATTGTGCTGCCAGGATGAACTAAAAATGGAGAACTATAAGCTTCACATAACAATTCTTTCTTCAGTTAATAATTACAAGGAACAAATATTCTCTTACCAAACCTAAAAAAAATCATTATCAATGTTAAACTCAGGTAACTTACCCTTTTTAACCAATTCTACCCTTTCTGCAACTCACAGTCTTCCTTCTGAGCATGCTTTATTCCTTCTGATAGAGACAACTGCACTGACACTTGAAACAAAATAGAGTAATTTTCTACACCAATAACTTCCAAACCAAAATTTATAAAATCATTAACCACAAGGTCATTTTCCAAACATAACATGGTTAATGTAGCATTACTTTTTTGACTCAAATCATCGACCACTTTTTTTTCTTTTCTAGGATGGTGATGAATCGTGTAATCATAATCCTTGATTAGTTCTAGCCATCTTCTTTGTCTCATGTTCAATTCCTTCTAAGTAAATATATACTTAAAACTTTTATTTTCAGTATATATTTCACATCTTACTCCATAAAAATGATACCTTCAATTTTTTAATGGAAAAACAACAACATTTAATTCCAAATCATGTGTTGGGTAATTTAACTAATGAGGTTTCAACTGACATGAAGCATAAGTAATTACCTGATCATTTTGCATTAGGGAACAACCAAGTTATTCCAACGAAACATCACTATAGATGAAAAATTCACCATTTATGGAAGACAAGGTCAGAATTAGATCATTCACCAATCTTCTTTTCAATTCCTGAAAACAATAATCACATTATTTTTTCTAGATGAACTTAACACCTTTTCAAGTTAACTTAGTCATTGGTCTAGATAATCATGAAATGTTTTCAACAAACCTCTAGTAATATCCTTACAAACCAAGGAAACTATGAATCTTGGTAATATTTTTGGGTCTTGGTCACTCTTTAACAACCTTTGTTTTAGCAGGATCAATAGTAATTCCATCTTTAAAAACAATGTGACCAAGGAAAGAAATTTTTTGCAACCAAAATTAACACTTGCTGAATTTTTCGTACAGTTTATTTTCTTTTAAGGTTTTCAAAATATACCTTAGATGTATTTCATGCTCCTCTTTAATTTTAGAATATACCAGAATTTCATCAATAAACACAACCACAAACTTATCCAAGAACTCATGAAATATTTTATTCATAAGATCCATGAATATAATAGGTGTGTTATTTAACCCAAACAACATAACAACAAATTTATAATGCCCATATCTACTACGTAACGCAGTCTTTGGAATGTATTCTTCCTTTACTTTCAACCGATGGTACCCCAAACTCAGGTAAAACTTCAAAAAATACTATGCTTCCTAGATCCAATCAAACAAATCATCGATATGAGGCAAATGATACTTGTTCTTAACAGTGATGTTATTCAGAACTCTATAATCAATGCAGAGTCTCATTGAACAATCTTTTTTTAACAAATAAGACAGGAGAACCCCATGGTGAAGTAATAGGTCAGATGAAACCTTTATCTAACAATTCCTACAATTTATTTTTAAACTCTAAAAGTTCCATTTGAGCCATTTGATAAGGGGGTTTAGAAATTGGATTAACATTAGGAACTATTTCAATAGTAAACTCAACCTCTCGATCAGGAACAAATCTAGAAAAATCATCAAGAAAAACATCAGGATACTCATTTATAACTGACACATCATTAATCTAAATAGTTCCTTTATTTTAAACAATATGTGAAAGATAACTTTCATTTCCATATTTTAACAGTTTCTTGGATTCCTGATATGTTATCAATGGTATGGTTTCATTCTTGTACAAAAACTGAAACTATTTTTTTAAAAAAACTTCTTTAGTTCTATAATCAATCTTAACGTGGAAAACAGAAAGCCAAACCATACCCAGAATAACATCAGACTCTACTAGAGGCAATACAACAAGGTTCGTATGTAAAATATTTCCATAGACAAAGATATATATATATATATATCATTATAATTTATTTTTTCCATAATATTTCCTTAATGTGTTTTTACCATGAGTTATGGCTTCATTTCTTGAGGTGGAATTTCTAATTTAGAAGAAAATTTCTCAAAAATGAAGAAATGTGTAGACCCTAAATCAAACAAAACATTGGAATATTTGGTAAAAACAATAAATGTACTTGATACCACTTCGTTTGATATATAAAAATCTACTAAATAATTTTCAAAGGATTTTTCCACACCCTTCTGCTTCCATCCTTACCGATTTCCTACCCGAGTGACTAGCTTTGGACACACATTAACAAAATGACCCAATTCCTTACAGTTAAAGAATATCATCATCGACTTATTTTGGTTTTTCTGATCATTTTTTTGCACTCATAATATATGTTACCAACTTTCCACATTAGTATCATTTCTTATAATTTAAAATATATTCTCTAGGATTCTTTTTACCACACTTTTCACAAGAAGGGAAATTTATTTTCTTACCTCCATATTTCTTTAAAGAATTATTCCCCAAATATTTCCAACCTGAACACTTCTTATTCTTGACATCACAAGGCACATATGTGTTAGAAAACTCCATACCAACCTTTTCAGCTTAACGAAAAAGTTTCTTATATATTTTAATCTATCATAAAGCCAAAGATATTTGTAAAAATAGTTTTAGACCAAAGTAAAATATATTAATATTACTATCAAAGTTTGGAGTAAAATATAGTAAATACTTAGACAGTATTGTAAAATTGGCCTCACACACTTCCACAAAATCATCATCTTTAGGCTTCAGTTCCATGATTTTTTTCTCCAATATGAGTTGGACAGTTTTAGGAAAATATTTTTCTAAAAAAAGACTCTTAAAATCATCCCAATCCAAAGTATCAAGATCTTATTTTTTCTATGGTATTCTTAACCATAGACCACCATTGATTAGATTAACCTTCAAGATTATAAATGGATAGGGTTACATTTTGGCGTTCTGAATATCCCATGATATCAATTATAATTTATAGAGCAATGATCCACCCTTCGACTATTATTGGAGTTCCTCCACTGAAATATGGAGGATGTTGACTCATAAAATGCTATAAAAAATACATGTTTATTCATGGTAGATTAGGTTCCAATCTATCATGGATACCACTAAAATTTATCACCTGAGTCAGCTGAGACATTATTTTCACAAACTACTTGGTTTAAATTCCCACCATTCTAGGCTGTAGATTCAGACAAATACCAGCCTCTCGGTGCCTTCCTACTTTAGTTTCTCTGTTAATTCTGTTGAAAACCATTCTGAAAATACATATCCTAGATGAAGAAAAATGGTAATATTAAAATTATATACCATTTTAAATTAACCATAAATTAAAAATCATTTATGTTATTCTATTAACATCATCTTAACCCTAAAGTTATCTAAACCATATTATGATACAAACTACAAGTACCTAGCCTTAAAAAATTACATAATCTTGAGTTTTAGTCAAAAATTTACTTCCTTTCACATTGAGGATATTTTCAGGTGTTAGGTTTATAGAATTAGGATATAATACATACATAAAATCCCATATTTATAGAGAGTGGATACTACTAAAATATTATCCATTTCTTCTAAAATATAAAACTTTTAAAATAAAACATGATTTATTTGAAAAATACTCATAATATTTAACTTGAATTCCTTATTTTTATTACACATCCCTATAACCTATTAAAAACATTTAATAACCTGGGATGAGCAGAAAAATCTCAATAAGGGATATAAAGAAAGAAATCGTTAGTCAAGTGATAACTTAAAAATCAATTAAACCCATTTCAAAAAAACTCATTAGCATGCATAGAAACATCATGAAGTTTCCTTGGAACATATTTACCATATCAATATTACATTAAAACTTACACATGGAATAAAAATTCGGTAAAATTCCACCTCCAGAGTACCCAATGCATTAGAGAGCTATAATTGGGCTCACCCATCATATCTTGAGCTATAATGGGCTCAACCCAATATATATTGAGCTATAATGGGGATAAACCCATCATATCTTGAGTTATAATGGGATAAAACCAACATAAACAATTTAAAAGGAACATATAATGAATAAAAATATTTATAAATCATTTAAACCCATGATAAAAGTACATTCACATATCAAAATAACTGTTTTTTTGTAAAAATCACATTTAAAAAAAATATAAAAATCGCACACATAATAATGACATCATATAATTCAAAAATAACCATGAAAACTTATAAATAAATCATTATATTAATAAATAATAATGAAAATGGGATAATTTGAACATACTGTATATATATAAAAAACAATCATTTTATTCTGAATTTTCTAAAAGAGACATTTAAAAGGATTTTGAAAGGAAAGTCCCTTACAAATATCATATTATTGATGTGAGAAATAATAGAATAAAATGAATATGTGTATACATTTTAAATCCACATAATAAAACATAATAAAAACAAAATTAATTACATAAATAATATTACTACCATATAATTAATGAAGTAGAAGGTTAACCCAAATAATGGAAATTGGGTTAAGAATTCCCTTACCCCGAGTTCATCTTAATTCAAATGAGTTAAAAACTCATGTATAATGGTTTAAATAGTGTTATTAATATATTAAAGAACCATATTAATATTAATAATTACTTATATGATATTATCATAACATATTTCAACCCATTTATAAGTAATATTTTGTTATTTCTATTATTTCAGGTGTGTTCTTTACATAGTTTCCATGGTCAGTTCATAATGTAATTTCTTGTCAATTAGAAAAGAGACTCCAGAAGTGGAATAAAAGTGTATTAATATGTTTTAATAATATTAAATGACACTATAAATCATTTTTTTCAGATACAATGATGAATCATTAGATAAAACATTAGTGATGAATGTTAGTTTATTTTGGTGAATTTTGATCATTATGAACCACTTTTGGTTTATTAATTAATATTATGAATAAAAATAGGTTGAAAAACATAATATAACATATAATATGTATAATAAAATATTATTTAAAAATATTAATGGTTTTATGATGAGCCTTGAAGGTAGTAATGGAAATTGAAACCACATCATTCAAGATGTCGGTAATTCAACACATCATGAACGATGTTTTTATTTTTAGAATAAGAGGGAGAGGAGAAGAAGTATGAGAATTATTTTTTCCATAAAAATTATAAAATTTCAGAATATATAAGATAATGGAGTTTTAATTCATCTTGGATCTGGGGAGGTGAAGAGAGTATAAGAAAATAAAAATAATTGAAAAGAAAATAAAAGAAAATGAAAGAGGATTTTTACCTCTTGACATCTTCTCCTTGAGATCCTCCTTAAGGCCATTGGTTTTGGACTTTTGGTGATACTAGTAGATATTGGACATGGGGAAGAGGATTGAGAAGGTATTTGGGCAGAAATTAAGTGATCTAAAAGTATTTGAGGTGTGAGGAGAGGAGGTGGTGAGGGGTGATATTTATAGTGGAGGAGAGGAGGGTTTTTTGATTATTTTATTCATTAATTTGGCTCAAGAATATGAATAGTTTTAAAATTATCATCAAATAAATAAAAATAATAAAGGGACTTTCGAGATTGTGGTTCTTATATCATTCATGACGTTAGGAATAATGTATTTAACTTATAATTTATATATAGTGTAAATTAACATATTTCACTATTCACCAAAAATTTAGGTATTTCAGAAAAATCCCAAAAATTCACCTCAACCATTTTTTATGTGTAGAATTAAAAAATAAACTCCATTTTTTGAAAATAATTTTCTAAATATGAAAATTTTAATTTTTAATTAAAATCATAATTATTCGAAAAATAACAATTTTAAAACTATAACCGATTTTTTAGCACCTTGAAAAATTAATCAAGGTCTCATAAAATTATCATATAACCATACTAAAATAAAAACAATAATTTATGAATATATTTTACGTTAGTAAATTTTCTTATAAATCATTAAATTAATTATAAAGTTGTAATTAAATATTTATGACTTACAAAAATACCAACACTTAATTTTTCATTTCCAAAACATTTATTTACTTATTCCATGATATAAATATACCATGATTACAATTATATGTTATATAAATTTTATTTATTTTATCATAGGTGATGTTACTATTCTATTTTCCAAATTACTATTCCTAAGGTCAAGTTACTATTCTACCAGTAAAAATTATTTAATTTCTATAAATATCAATTATTTAATTATAAATTTATAATGAATTTAAATATTTAATTCTACAATGGAAACCAATTATTTTATAATTACCTAGGTTGTTACTATTACTTAACACATGTATATTTAAAAGTGAATGTTTTATTCATTTTTGTTATATTCTCCAATGTTTTATTCATACTTAAGACATGGATAGAAGTTTTCCCTTTAAGGGGTTTTGTTCTATCCCCCTTTACATGGCTTGTCGACATAGATGGGTTGCTACTGGATCTCTGACTCACTGGGATGGATGGGTCTCTGGTGCTCACTAGCATTGATAGGCCGGTACTGGAGCTATGGATTGGCTGGTGCTAGAGATGAATCACTAACATGGATTGATCACTAGCATGGATGAGATACTACTACGTTAGCATGGTATGAATGGGTCACTGTTGGTACTCACTAGTCGTTGGTGTAGATGCAATTTCATTGGCATGGATAGATTGCTTCTACACAGGCATGGATGGGTTAGGGGGTGGTCTCGGT
Organism: Viscum album; assembly: GCA_963277665.1. Classification (NCBI taxonomy): domain Eukaryota; kingdom Viridiplantae; phylum Streptophyta; class Magnoliopsida; order Santalales; family Viscaceae; genus Viscum; species Viscum album. Next base: position 640,025,152 of record OY728162.1, on the reverse strand, counting down.
GTTATGTGGGTGATGTGTGATAGATCCTATTATATTAAATTTAATTATTAATATAATTATTTTTTTCTAAGATTTAACATGTGTTAAAATATTATTCAGTTTAATAATTAATGTAGAGTATTATATATGATAAATTAATTAATAGACATAATATGAAATTTCACTAGAAATAAAAATTTATAACTTTTATTCAAATGTAATTTACAAAAATATATTATATGTTGATAATATTATTACCAATAGAAAAATGTGTCATTAAAACTTGTTGTAAAACAATTCAACCAATATATGAATTATCTATTGGTATTGTTATAATTTTAATGGAATTATTTTATCTATCACAAAAAAATTTAGCAATAAAGTTTTTATCGACATTTTAGTGAAAGATACATATATGTTGGTAAAATGTTTTACCAATAAAAAATGTACTTTTACCAACAGATATCCCTACATTGGAAAAATTGAAATATTTTGTAGTGAGTATATGATTTGATGTTTATTTGTGTGATTCATTGTGGTTGAAAACAAATCTAAAGGGGTGGATCGATGAACCCAATGTAATTATTGGTGTCGTATTTGTTTTCAACTATATATAAATATCATTAAAAGTTCATGAGAATGTTTTTTAGGATATTTAAAATTGTTGAAGGTGTTTGAAGATGGGTTGGGAAGGTTGGAGATAAGTTTATAACTCTAGATTAAAATTTTAGAAGTTTTATATTTTGAGAAATTTTACAAAGGCAAGGGATATGTAATATTTTCTTTAGATTTGAAGAAAATAGTAAAGGAACTGAGATATCATTATATACGTAAGATATTATCTAGAGTTTGAAGCTAAAAAATTTTCTATGGAAAGGAATGCATATGATTCTTTACGTGCTTAATATATTTATTAAAGAACACATTGAAAACTAGCAAAGGGATCTTATATAATACATAAGATATTTTAATTCATGCATAATATATTTTCCAGATAAGTGAAGAATTCAATGAAGGACTCAAGAACTGGGTGGTACATAACATTTTTTTATTGTTTTGTATGTTTTATGGTGGTTGCTAATGTATTTTATATATTTCTTAATATATCTGATATCACATAAGGTTTTTTAGAGGCTCAAAAAAAATATAAAAAATTGAAAAAACTTACATAATAAATAAGAATAAAAAAATATTAAAAAATAATCACAAGTTTAAGGAAATGTGACAAAGGGAAGATCTATACAGTGATATGTATGAAAACATATTTATTAAATATGTTTTATCAATTAATAAAATCTCAAGAAGATGAATATTTTCAAAAATTAACCCAATGGTTCAGAAGTTATACCTCAAAAATAAGAACTCAGAAGAAGAATTTAGCCAGATGATGATTTATATTTTTTAATTGAAAAAATATCAAAATTATACAATGTTATTGTGATTCAAGCTAAGTATTTATGGATAATCAAAGAAGATGTTTTCCATGCCATGGAACTTTCTGGGATAAGATACATGTTGGATCTGATTCTGTTATCTAAGATCCCATCCCACTATAAAGAAAAGGCCATGCCATGTTGCATGATGAAGAGAGTATCACTAGAAAGCTGCATGTCATGAGGAAAATCTATGAAAGTTAACCTTCACACTGGTTTAGTATTAATGAGTAAATCACACCATGAAGAGAAGTATCATTCCACAAGGGTTTATTTAGATGCGGAAAGATTGAATACTTGTGGATTTTGTGGAGAATAAGAGGCTGTTATATTTTTAGATATTTCATAAGTTTAAATAAATTGAGTCTTTAAGAGATTTTTATGGAGATATAATATTGCTTAAAATGAAATTTAACGACTGAGATTATGGGAAATTAAAAATGGTATCAATATACAAAAGAAATACCTAGTATATAAAAATATGAGAAGGATAAGAAGAGTGTTGTTGTTCTGATACTAGTTGTTGTTTCTGATTTTCTATATCGAAGAAAGAAAAAGTGAGAGAGATTGATAAGTTCTTGAAACTATTATTATATATCAGGGAAAGTATGCTTCAAATCATTTGAAATATTTTTATTGAAAAGGAATGAGGATGACACGTGCTTACATATTCTCATGCATACGTTTTTCATTATTAAATATTTAAGAGGAAGTATAAAGTGCATTAATTATTGTTAAGAATATTTTGGTAGCTTAGAACCTGATATTTTGGAAGAATAAGATGTTGCACTCTGTTGAAGATACATCTAGGAATTTCTTTAAGATCATGTTTACATAATAGAAGAAGAAGAGTTGGTGAAGACTGGAGGGTTTTAGTATAATCTCATCTGAACTATTGCTGTCAATATATAATTCTTAGATCAAGGATGAAAATTTTCTAACTGGTTTAGAATGATACCTTCCCACTCCTTTTATATACTGTAGAGTGAATAAAACCTTCTCACACATTTGTAATCATATAAATTGATTAGTGATTAATATGTATATTAGTAACAAATCAGACACAATAAGAAGTAGTCACCCACATTGGGAGGTGAACCTTGAAAAAAATATTTTTGTGCTTTTCATTTTTTATATTTCAGTTGTATATGGGTAAGGGATAGTTTAAAGGAGATTAGTTAATAAATTTAAATGATCACAAAGGTTAATATTTAAAAGAAATTTTAAAAATAGTATAATGAATTCATCCCCCATTCTCAATGATACATTATCATAAACCGAGGAACTTCAAAACGAAAGGATATTCCCTTTGAGGTGTATCCATAAGTCACAGTAAATCATCAAAATTATTTGGGTAGGACCTTATAAACCTCCATGATATGATAAATCTCATGGTTCCAAGGAGGATCGAAGAAGAGAGATTAAAAAGGTAGAAAGTATCAACTAGATAGGTGGATCACATACACACCTATATCAAAACCATGTCTTGGAATCCTTTATATATAAGATATGGGGGTGCTCCTGATGTTCCTAAATTTATTAATACATTTCAAAAATATACAATCAATTCCTTCTATTACATCTTTTGTAACCCTCAACCAATAATTAACTCATCCATTTCATCTTATGAGATGACTAATCATTCATGGTCAATTCATAAGAGATTCAAATGTTAACACCTAAATGTTTGGATGGCTAAATGATTCATGGGAATTCTAAATGAATCAAACCATTTTATTCATGGAACAATGACTCGACCATATTTTACAATAATATATGCTTAGGAAACTAGTATAGGATATCCCTATATCACAGAATATGATATATCTAAATGCTTATATATAATCCTTTCCCAAATTATTATTATACTCTATGACACATCATATGACACTATATGGCATCACATTAATTTAGGGCATATTCCCTTGACTATGATGGAAAGTGAATATGGTTACCTATGCATGGAGACCATAATTGATGGTGAATGATGCTTGAAAACAACTTACATGGATTAATGGTTAAGACAAAGTGATGATAGTCTATCATGAGAAGGATAAGGAAGATGAGAAGTGTATAAGGATAATACAGAAGATTAAAAAAATGTTGAAGTAAGGATTTTTGGGACATGACCATGACATAATAAAAGGATACATGATTTTTTTGTGTTATTATTTATATATGGAAGAGGCACTATACTATAAAGTAATTGGACACACTATAATGGGTCACACATAAGAGTAAATCACAATGAAACATATACAATTGCACCATGAATATTTTATTTATGACATGATGAGGTAGACAAAAAATTATGGTGCAACACTAGAATGTTATGGATGATTGAATAACATTGTAACATATACATCAAACTACAACTAATTGACTGAAAGAAAAGAATGTGCCACAACATGATGGTTATGCTATGATAGACACATTTTGGGCAAAGCCATGAAATCTCAAGTGGAAAATGGTGAATTTATTTTCACCATGAGGCATTTCATCACACCAGAATAGGTTCTAGAATTGATTATATTTGATAGGATCATATATCAATATTCAAGGAATTTTAGAAAAATATTCTACCAGATTTTTTGGATTTGGAGTTAGACTGAATATCACACCATAGCTGGATAATTCACACTATAGTAATAGTGAAGTCGAGGTTGGTCATGTTACGGTACAAGTTTTCATGCCACAACATGGGTGAAAACAATACATGTCATTCCATAATGATAAGAATTATATAGAGATTTGGATCAAGATACAGGGAATTAACTTAGCTTGAAGTGGGATTTTTTGAACACTCTAAATGAGTAGGAAACATGGATTAATATTAAAGGATTATAGAAATAGGAATTTATCCAAACCTTCTGATTAAGGGTTATAGTCATTGAGTAATTCTATAAAACTTCTCATAATAATTTTGGTAGATAAAGGAAGAGGAAAACATTTTTGTTATTTTGAGAGATGATGAAGAGAGGATATCCATGGTGGAGTTCTAATAATCACACCCAATCCATTGAAAGAATAAGTATTCAAGAGGATGGAGTTCCATTTCTATATCTAAAATATTGAATATTTGAATACATAACATAGAAAAGATAATTCTAGTATGGAATTATCTTTATCTTGAAGGATTTTGAAATTGTTGTGATTTTTTGTAAGAAAAATTATTAACCCTCACATTAATAGGTTTCTATAACGTATCTTTGTAAGATAAATACTCAGATATTTATAAGGATTTCATATCATCCAAATTTGGATAATTGGAAGTGTAGTGAAGTGGATCACAATAGAGCATCAGATATGGACTTAATGATGTAAGGTGTTTTATTAACCCATGATAATATGGAATAGAACCATATATATATAAACTATTTAAGATACCCTCAAGTATATAAACCAAATAATAATTCCCTAAATTAGTGCACAGAGGAGAATAAGTGGGAGTGACCCTTGGGAGTTGGTGTGATATCCCTAAACCTTTATAAAGGTAGTGTTTCACGGAATGGATTGACTGAGACCAAAACTTATATCCACCGAATTTGGTTATAGTGTATTTTATCACATTAACTCATCATTAGTGTGTGATCCTTGGATGCATCCCAATGCAAGTGAACCAATTAAAATCCTTGTGTCCTTATGTGATTTCAATTATGTATTAATGTTTGATATTCGGTGTAATCGATGTCGAGGGAGTGTGATATTGAACACATTACTTCAATTTAGGGAACAAGATCTAAAAAAGGGTAAATGGAATCAATGGAAAATGTTTTATTTTGGAAAACCCTAATTCACCTCCTCCTAGGGTGCATACATTCATCATAGCCCTAATAAGTTGTATCAGGTCCAATAAGTTTTGATTTGTGATTAAATATTTAAATTTGTTTTTGTATTTTTTTCACATATGGATTTGATGATGAAGCCCACTGTTTTTAATGGAACCAAGTGTGATGGATAGAAGGATATGTTTATTTTTTTAAAATATCATGGTAAAAAGATCATGTAATACATATGATATGATTTTTATTTGATGAATCATGATTAAAGAGTTCATGATGTGAGTAAAAATAAGATCTTAGATAGATTAATGTCTTGTAAGGTATATACGAAAATTTCTCATTACGCTATAAAATTTGAAATGCAGAAAACATTAGAAGTTATAAATGGGAAATCAATGGAAGATAAAACTGTTTTGGGCTATAGCTCAAGGATAGATTATAAATCTAGAAGAGATAATTTATTTATGGAAAAAGATGGTGAAAATTTTCTAATGTCAAAAGGAAATAAGAAAAGGTGAAATTAGTATAAGACTATAGAGAAAATAGACTCTCCAATTAAGGTAATTAATTCTAATTCTAATGTTAAATATGAAACTAATATTTCTTTGGAAGATACTTAAAAATTTATAAATTCATATTCCCTAAAAAATATTGAAGTATATTGTGATTCTATGGAAGAAGTCCCAATGATGTCAAGTCGCCAATTTGGAGGATGTTCATGTAGAAACAAAGATGAAATCCAAGCCTTGTATGATATGGTGGATCAATTTAAAATCATCAGTGAGGTGTAATATACATTCATAGAATATTTTTTTAAAGTGAATACAAGATCGAGGCAAGTAGAGTTATCCCCAAATGAAGATGTTATGAAAATAAGTGAAAAAATAAAGAGGTGAAGTAAATTACTTGAGGAACTTTTAGATTGTTTGGGAGAACAAATGGCCATGAAGATAGTTATGAAAGTAAGTAAAATACCTTTCAAAACACAAATTGAAGAGAGGATAAAATATAAAAAATAATTCAGCTTGAGGATAGAGAAAATGGATTCCCTACCAAAGGGGAAACATAAGAATATTATGGAGCTCAATATATGGTTGGAAACCTAAAATGAAAAGATGGAGATACCCCCTAAAGAAGCCTCAACAAGTGGTTTTTACAAAGTTAGAAATATGTAATTGGTGATAATATGAAAAGATATTGATAAATCTAAAAATGATGGCTCTAAAATAAATATAACTATAAGATTTCACTATTATGGAATCATGGTACATGGTATGAGTGTGTGTCTAGAATCCCAAGGGATCAATGGTGGATAGATTTTTTTTATAAAATCTCAACCAAGTAATAATTATATTTGGTATGACTTTAGCGAGAAATGTTTTATATGAACTAACCATAGACATATGAAAATAAATTTCATCATGATAAAAGAAAGAGTTGTTAAGAAGAAAATACCTATGCCTACATTATGGGGGAGGAATGAATGGAAAGAAAAAGAATTTTTCCCACTGAGGAATAGGTTTATTGGGTTGGAAGAAAACAAATATAGAAGTAAATGAAAGGTGCATCAAGAACCATTGGCTAAGTTAAGGGAGATTCCTTCATGGAGATAATGAAAAAATATGGAATACTAATAAGGTGGATTCTTATGTGGGGAAAATGGAGGATTAAAACTTGAAGAAAGGATCACAAAGGATAAAAAAGTTAAAGGTATCCTTAATTGATATCAAATAGGAGAAACATGATGCATTCCTGGGTTCTCTCACCAAATATACCATAAGGAAAGAGGAGAATACCAATGTAAGATCCCTCTTATAATGGAGGAAGCATGATGAAGGATGAAACAACAAATCATTGAAGGAAGATACATATACAAGTGGAAGTTGAATTATAATAGAGTTGAATTATAATATAAATAAACTAAATAATTCTCAATAAAATATTCATAGTGAAGTTTGTATAAGTGGTGTTGTAAGGAGAACTACAAGAAAGGATTGGAAGTGAGTTGGGAGAAAGGGTTGGTTCATTAAGACCAACCAAATTCCTCTACTTGAGGATGTTCAAGAAGTAACCCTATTCTAATTTTGTTAGAAGTAATGTGGTATTAAGGGGAAGATATGATCCATAGGGTGTATGTGCTTAAAGGAGATTCATATGTTAAGTGAATTTTAAGGAGAAACATGAAAAAATCAGTGTTAGAACAAGAATAAAAGGTATCAGTCTTGAACAAAAATTCAAATGGTATCAATAAAAAATTTGATGATTATCAAGTGGTGTCAATTTATATCTATTGGTATATAAACTTGAAGAAAATAGAAGATATATTGATGAATAAATAATAAAATTATTGAAAAAATTCATATTTTATCTATTTTTATTATAAAAAACTGGTATCATCTGATTGTGTTTCATGATACTTAATGCAGTTAAGAAATTTTCATCCCATAGTATATATTAAAAAATGGTACCAAATGTTATTATTGGTTATATAACTAAAATAATTAATAGGGAGATCGATTCTGAACACCTAAAGGTTAATTAATCTTATTTATAAAGGAATAAGTACCCTGTTCTCAAGGAAGGTCAAGGATATTAAGTGGCACCATGAGTTTATAAAAAAAAGTGGTATAAATTGATTCAACATGTGGTATGACTCATAGAATTTGTAAAATATTTTTTTATTCACTAAAAATATTATGTAAATGCTGATTGTGATGATAGGGATAATTTGTGAGAAGTTTAAAGAAGTGAAATGTTCAATTTTCATATGCATATAGAAGTTGGTGCCTGATATAGAAAACACTAAAGTTTTTAACATAAAAACTTGTTTAATATACTGAGTACTAACTTAGAGACTTGGAAATATTTCTCACAAGTTTTATTAGTCCAAGTTAGAAATTATTTTCAATAAGTGGATATAATCTATAGGTTTTTGAGAGTAATTGAGTGATTTAAAGAGTTAGAAATATCAAGGAATGTGCTAAGAATGCAATAAATGGTGAAAATAACTAAAATTTAAATATATAAAGTTGATTTGAAAGTGGTATAATATACCAAGGGTACTTAATATGATATATTATGTGGATATGGAGAAGTTTCATGGATAAAGAGAGTTCCAAATATCAAAATCATGAAAGTGGTGATTGAGTAGGAAATTAATAGAGATCACAGTATATGTAAAAGGTGGAGCTTAATTAATCTAGATATAGTGTTTTATATATTACTAATGAATGGGATGGTTTAAAGAATAAATGATAAAAAAGTTCATTTATATGGAAATATGGTTCAAGGTTTGTGTTAACAAAGGGGGAGTGGATATGTTCAAGGTACCCTTATAGAGTTTTGTGATAAAGGGGGAGAAAATGAAAAGAAAAATCCATAATAATAAAACATTTTTATTTTCATTTCAATGGGGGAGAAGTAAATTCATTATAAATTTATACATTTTTATATAATGTTTTGGGATCTGTATTTATAGTAAAATTAACAATAAAATCTAAAGGGGGGAATGTTGCAACCATAGGTTCCGGAGGTTGTGAGTTAGATTTTTTATTAATTAATATTGGAAAAATTTCCAATTTATGGAGATGATTAATAACTTTATTAGATAAAGATTTTTATAATCATAGTTACCCTAATGTTGATATTATGGAAAGTGAATATGGTTACTTATAAATGGATACCATACTTAGTAGTAAAAGATATATGAAATTGACTTACATAGAGTAATTATTAAGATAAAGTGAAGGTATCCTATCATGGAAAGGATAAGGAAGATTAAAAGTGTATAAATATGATATAAAATATTTAAAAATGGTGAATTAAAGATTTTAGGTATAGGAACATGACACAATTCTAGGCCATGGGTGCGCTACTGTCTTGATATGGAAGAGGAACTAAACCATGAAGTAAGAGACCATGATGTGACTGGTCATACGTAAGAGTAAATTACACCAAAACACATATAGTTGCATTGTGAATATGGTATTTTTACTATGAGGAGGGGGATTAATTTTTTTGGTGCAATATTAAAATTTAATGGCTAATTAAATCATGCCACAATAGATATATAATAGTCCTGCGGGCGTTGTTAATTCCTATCGGGTTACCAAATTTAGAAATTTAAAACACGAATTAAAAAAATCACTAAACTATAGAATGATATAGGATATGAAAGTTCAAGGTCGAACCCAAAAATATAGGGTTAGATAAAATATTAATTTAATAAGATAAACTTAAACTATTTAATGAAATAAATTTAAACTAGATGATTAAAAGGATAGATGATGATTGATTTAAAGTTTTAAGAAAATAGAAAAACATGATCGTCAATTGAAAATCTATATTCATAATTAATTAGGGTATAATATAATTAAAGAGAAGTCACATGGTGTTGGAACTGAGTTAGGGTGAGTCCAATGGTCATGGTAGACAAACCCATAAATCATCAAAGTTCCCATTTAACAATGGTCATGTTACATTGGGTATTCATTGACATGATAGCTCAAAAACATTTTTAAACATATCAGACAATCCACCCAATGGTCTTGGTGTGAATCATTATATAGTTGAATGCGTTAAAAGAATCACCCCCTCACTAATCACATAGTGGTCATGAATGAAATATCAAGGAAGAGAATTTATGAATTTAAAAGAGCGACAAAAAACCCACAATGAATTTCATTCAATAAATGAAATACCTTAATAAAATCAACCCCCATTCATTAAATTTTCCTTGAATAAGGTATAACCTATCATTCTAGACACAAAGGGATAGAAAAATAAAAAACCTATTCTACTCATCACAACAAAAACATTCCTTGATCCTAGTGGTGGAGACTCTGAATGAATTCTTTGAGTGGAGCCTTAACCTCTTATTTATAGGCGTCCATGGTGCTTGGGTAGGTCCCTCATTGTAGTTTTGGTCAAAAATAAAAGATATGATGAATCTGGAAAGTTGAATCCAATCCCAAAATTTACACTTGTAAGTGGAATACACGATGTGTAATCCTTAAATTTTCAGATCCTGTGAATCTTGGTGTATTTATTTCAAAAAATTGTCCTAAAAAAGTCACATTGTGTAAATGGAATACATGATGTGTAGTTGTTTTTCATAGTGTGTAACAATGTCTTGTATTGTCCTGAAGGATCTGATTCACTTGATAAAGTCATGATGTGTAAATTAATTACCTATCGTGTAATCACTCCACTCCAGTTTTTCCAGTTTCAAACTTCCTCAAAAATCCGGTGTCGTTCCGCTTTCCTTTGCTCATGGAGCGAAGTGTCTTTTAGCTCCATTATTCACCCATTTTCATTAATTTTTCAAAAACTCATTGTTTCCTACCATAAAACATAAAAAAAGTCAATTCACTCACAAATTGGAAAGAATATTCAATTAAATACATAAATTAATATATTAAAATACTCTAAAATGTATGTATGAAATACACTTATCAATACAAAATGCTACAAGTGATCGAGAATGAGAAAGGATCATGTAAAAACATGGTGGTTTCACCATGATTGGTGAATTTTGGGTAGAATCTAAGAAATATCAGGTGGATAATGGTTAATTTATTTATGTTGTGAGGTATATCATCACAATGAAACAAGTTAGAGAATTGAGTACATTTGAATGGATCACACCATGACCATCCAGGAATTTTAAAACAATTATCTACTAGATTTTGTGGATATAGAGTTTAATAATGCATCATCCCATATTAAGATTTATCACACCTTGGTAATGTTGAATTCGAGGTATTCCATGCCATGGTGTAGGGTTTCAATCCACAACATGGGTGAAACTGAGAAATGTCATGCTGAAATGATAGGCATCACATTTTGATGAAGATATTTCCTATAAATCTTGATGATTCTATTCGAATTCAAAAAGGAATAGATTTGGATCAAGATTTTGGGAATCAAATTAATTAGAAGAGGCATTCTTGGAAACTCTAAATGAGTGGGACACATGGATTAATCTTAGAGGATCAAAGAAACAAGAATTGATCCCAACTATTAGATTAAGGGTTAGAGTCTTGAAGGAAGTATATAAAACTAATCATTGTAGTTCTAGAAGATAGAGGAAGAGGAAGATATTTCCATATTCACTTTTGTGAGAAGATAGAGGAGAGGACAATAGAGTTCCAATGACCACACTTGGCCCATTTAAGGAAGAATACTTGAAGAGGAAAAATTTCCATAGCTACTTCCATATGATTAAATAGATAAAGGTAAAGTATAATAAAGATAATTCTAGTGCAGAATTATCTTCATCAAGAAGAAGTTTGATGCTACTGTGATTTTTTTATAAGACAAAGTGTTAACCCCCATATTAAGAGGTCACTCGCATATGGATTTGGAAGATAAAGACTCGAATATTCACAAAGAGTTGATCACATCTAGATTTAGAGAATTAGAAGAACAAAGAAGTGGATAATAATAGATCATCAAATCTAGAATTGATGATGCAAGGTATTTCAACAACCCTTTATGATATAGAAGAGACCCACATGTCTGTAAACTATTTAAGTGAACCTTAAGTCTATAAACTATTGAAGCCTTCCCTAAAGTGGTGTGCAGAGGATAAGGAGAGGGAGTGACACTTGAGAAGAAGTGTGCCATACATAAACCTTTATAAAGGTAATGATCCTTTGTATAATGTGACTATTATAGAAACTTGTATCCACTAAACATGAGTATTGTAGATTTTAGCACTTTGAAACATCATTAGTGTGTGCCCCTTGGAAATATCCCAGTGCTGGTAAACCAAGTAAAATCCATGCATCCTTATGTACTTTCAATTTTGTATTTATGTTTAACATTCAGTGTGATCAATGAGGAGGGTGTGTGGGATTAAACATGTTCCCTCAAATGAGGGAACAAGTTTGGAAAAAGGGGTGAACACAATCAAAAGGAAAAGTTTTATTTGGTCGAAACCCTGATTCATCCCCCTCTTAGGGTGCATACATTTAATTTGGTCCCAACACTACTTGAATATAATAAGTTTATAATATATTTCAAATATGTTGGTAGTCATAAAAAACTAATAATATATTTCCAACATAAAAAACATGACTACAAAACATGCCTTTAATAGTGCTAAAAAAAAGCACTGATAAAAGGTACTCTTTATCAGTGATTTTTTAGCACTGATAAAGGATAACCTTTATCCGCGCTTTTTTTAGCGCGAATAAAAGGTAACATTTATTAGTACTTTATTTTTATTGCTAATAAAGGGTACCCTTTATCATCACTTTATTGTTAGCATTGATAAATGATATCCGTATTAGTGTTTTTTAGAGCTAATAAAGGTCCCGATCGCTGAGCGAATCCCATATCGAAATATTGCACGAGAGGGATCTCTTTATATATCATTTTTCCTCATCCATGCCTCAGAAGACTGCTATAGGGATGCACTCCTGCATACACTGGATACACCTATTTGGGCTTTCCATGAGCCTATGTGGGCTTTAGCCCACCCTATACTTAACTCGACCCTACGCCCACCTTTATATTCGGGTCCTAAAGGACCTAGTCCGGTCTATAACCAAATTTGTTATACAAACCAATAAAAAATACAAGTATTAAAAATATTAAAAAGTTAAAGAAATTAAACAAATAAGAATTTCAAATGAATAAATTAATAAAACATTAATTTTTTTAATTAAATAATTATTCATAAATTTAATATATAAATATATATATAATAAATTATATATATTAATAAATAGTATATATTAAATATAGATATATTAAATGAATAAAATGAAATAATTAAACTAATAAAAATTAAGAATGAGTAAATTAAAAAAATATTAAAAATTATATTAATTAAACAATTATTGATAAAAATGAATAAATTTAATATATGTATATATAAATTATAAATATTAATAAATATTATATATTAAATATAGATATATAAAATGAATAAAATAAAATAATTAAACAAATAAAAATTAAAAATTAGTAAATTAATAAAATATTAAACATTTTATCAATTAAATAATTATTGAAAAAAATGAATGAATTTAATTTGCATATAAATAGACTATAAATGTTAATAAATAGTATATATTAAATATAAATCTATAAAATGAGTAAATTTTAATAATTCAAATAAATTAAAAATAAATAAATTGTAATAATTAAATAAAAAATTAAAAATGAATAATTTTAAACACTATTACAAATTTTATTAATGAAAAAATTATTAATAAAAATGAATAAGTTTAATATATATATTAATTATAAATATTAATAAATAACATCTATTAAATATAATTATATAAAATGAATAAAATGTAATAACTAAAAACATATGAATGTCTTATTCATTTTTAATGGTTTTTATACATAATTATTCATTAATAAATTTAATATAAGAATATATTCATATATATATTTCTATATATATATCAATATATATAATATATCCTAAAATATAATATATATATATTACAAAATATTTATGATAACATTAAATAAGTCATATATGTAGTGAAAATCGTTTATAATTAAAAATTAATATTATTTAAAAACACTAAATAATTAAACCAAGTAATGGACATTAATTAAATGTCATTTAATTTTTCAACTTAACATATATCAAATGCGTGTTACATTGATTTCACATATACATATACGTAATTAATGAATTTTTATATACAATGCATACACATAAATATTTACATAATTAATAAAATCTTATATAGAAACACATACACCTAATATTTATGTAATTTATTAAAAATTTAGTATTTATTTTAGAATTCCATTTAATAACATGATATATTTAATATAATATGTTTTAATCAGAAAATTTTATTTATTTATTTTTAATATTATTACAGTTAGGTATTATTTATTCATTTTTAATATTTTTTTTTGGAATTTAACCATTTTTTAATAGTTATTTATATATATTTATTTACCATGTTTTAATATTTTCAATATGTACTCATATTTATTTCAATATATATCCATATTTTTTTAATAATTTATATTTAATTAATAAAACTTATCCAATTTTTTCAATATTTTTAAAGTGTACTCATTTTTTGTTATTTAATTTCACTCATTTTTATCACGCATACATTTAAGATTATATATTAATTAATAATGTTAAGAATATATTTTTAAATAAATATATTTATAAATGTATATTTACTATATTTGTAAATTTATATACTTATAATTATAAATAAATAAATATTATTTTTTTAAAATATTTATATAATTATAAATAAATAAGTATAAAATAATTATAAATTTATTTAAATAATGAATATATTTACTATATATATTTATTAAATATATATATAATTATATAAATATATATAATGATATAAGTATATAAATATTATTTTTTAAAAGTATTTATATAATTATAATAAATAATTATATATTTAAATAATTATAAGATTATAATAAATATATTTAAATAATGAATATATTTACTATATTTATATTTATATTTATATATATTTATTAAATATATTTATATACATATAATTATAGAAATATTTTAAATGATATAAACATATTTATAATTATAAAATTATAATAAATATATTTAAATAATGAATATATTTACTATATTTATATTTATATATATTTATTATATATATATATATAATTATATAAATATGTATAATGCTATAAATATATTTGTAAATGTATATTTACTATATTTATAAAATTATATATTTATAAATATAAATAGAAAAAATATATTTTTTAAAAATATTTATATAATTATCAATAAATAATTATATATTTAAATAATTATAAAATTATAATAAATATATTTAAATAATGAATATATTTAATAAATAAATATATATAATTATATAAATATATATAATGATATAAATACATTTATAATAATTATATAAATATATATAATTATATAAATACATTTATAATAATATATAAATATTTATAAATATATTAATTTTTTATTTATAATTATAATTATAAATCCTCTATCATCGTTAAGTTTTTTCACTATTAAAAATGCCTTTTATCAGCTCGTTTTTAGTTCTAATAAAGATATACCTTTTATCAACGCTAAAAAAGTGCTGATAAAATATATTTTTATCAACACTAAAAGTTTAACATTGATAAAGATGGCTTTTATCAATACTAAAGAAGCACCAATAACGATAGCTTTCATCATCGCTAAATAATTTAGCACCGATAAAAGATATCTTTATCAACACTTTTTTTGGAAGCACTAATAAAACCCTCCCCAACCTATTTAAAAGAACCCTAACCGCACTGGTTTTAGTCGCGATTCATAAGCTTTTGTGGAAGTCCACTAATGCCAACACTCCTCCTCAACTTTGTCTTGGATGAATCAAGCCTCGAATCTAAGGTATGTTATTTTTTCTCCTCCTCTCTCATTGATTTCTTGTTTAGGTTCCGCAGTTTTCACTATTGCGGGGTTTTCTTGGATATACTCATCTCTTCTCCCTCACGCTCAGTCGAACCTCCTTGGATCCTTAAGAGGGTTTCTGCATCCTTCTACTTAGATTTAGGCATCTCCTCCCTCAATTCTCACGTGTTTTCCAATGAAAATACTCTCTTTCTTCCTTTTGATTTAGGTGTCTCCTCCCTCAATTCTAATTTCTTGAGGTAAGTTTTTCTCTTCCAATCCTTCATTTTATAAATCATGGAATGACCAAGTCTTTTTAAATTCATTTTTATTTAAATTATGCCTATGTGTAATGTTTATAATGGATTTGGAAAACATTTTAGTTGAATTCCATGTTTGGCATAAAGGGTTTCCATGGATTTTGATTAGATTATTTTGAATTAAATGTTTTATCATGCCAAGTGTTTGATCTTATGCTTATGAGGCAATTCAAGTTTATTTTTATGAAAAATGAAAGGCTTATGCCATATTTTGGGTTTTAAAGGAAGAAATAAAGTTTTAAGGAAATGTTTGAAATATAAAAAGGGTGTGTTTCTAAATATTTCCAAAGTATTGAAAATTTTGAATTTCAAATGAAAGAAAAATAACATGGCTCCCTAAGTTAGAATTTGTTTAATAGCATATTTGTCACTTTAAAATGTGTTTATAGCTTGTGATACTCTCACTTATTACCCCTAGTTTTTGGTGTGCCTGTTATGGGATGTTTATTAATTTATAATGAATGTATGATTTGAAAGGGTTTGTTCTATGTAAGGTTTTTGGAGGTGAGGTGTAGGATATTTATTTTTTTACCATATGTTTGTATTTCCATTTCTTTCTCACCTCCTCACTTGGTTTCTTGGTCATGGGAATTCTAGGTAACTAAATGGTATCTTTGATGAGTGAAAACTCTACTTTATCTTGTGTCTAGCTAGAGCAGGATTGGGTTATTGAGTATGACTGGGATATTTAGTACTTAAAAGTTTTTAGTTTAGTTTAAAAAATTGAACAAGTTGATGTTACTTAATAAGTTATCATAACAAATAATTCCTTCATAGTTAATCAACCCAACCATTATATTATCACTGATGCAATCAATAAATAAAGTTTAATTATATTTCATTGGTTTATAATTCAAGTTTAAGTATTTTTGTCTTGTATTTTTTGACAAATCTAACTCAGAATCATTCAAAATGACTCACAATATCATTGTGAATTTTCATTTAGGAGTTTCATGAAGTATGGAGGAAGTTAAATTAGTTTTGGATATAAAATAAAAAATCATTTTTAATAGTTATATGGTTATACAATGATTTTTCTAGTGTAGCGGTGAAGGTTAAGGCTAATAAATTATGAAATTACTATTTAAGAAAATATATGATTATACAGTGAAAGAATTTTGGTATAAGGAAAAGAAAATATTGCACTATAATGGTTAAAATTTATGTCATGATTTTCCATATAAGGGTGAATATTTAAGAAAGAATATGAGGATGGTCATTATAGTGTAAAGTTCATGCCACAATTTGTAACCATGATTTATTGATGAAGAGTTTACATAAAAAAGGAGTATAGGGTTGGTCATCATGGTTTATTGTTCATTACATAGTTCAAGAACATTACTTTTTTAAGAAAGGTTATTGCACCATAATGAATTTTATTATGCTGAATTTTATCATACTGCAATGTATTCTAGACCTATATTTTAAGATTTGGTAATGAAGTGGAATTTGAGATACATATTTATATTAGGCCATGTTTTTTAAAGGGATATGAAATTTGAATGAATTACACCATAATATAATTGGATACACTATAATGAAGATTATGTATATAAATTTTAAATAATTAAAAATCATTATTAGTGGATTTTGAATTAGATAAGAAGATATCGTTTTACCTTTTCAATGTATTTGGATATATAATAATGGGGAATTTTAGGTTTCATGATCATGAAGGCTATGAAAAAATTATTGATATCCTATCCACTACTTGTATATTATGAATTAAATAAAAATTCAACAGAGATCACTAGGGAATGGAATTATAAAGGCTATTATGAAGAATTATAGAGAGTGGTGTTCTAGAAAATCAGAGAATAATTAGATATCATTGATACACTTAGATAAATAAGAGAAAAAATAATGAGGATATCATCAACATGATAGAGATGAAGCTTATTGATCCACCCAAAAGGGTAATTTTTTTTTAATTTTTGTTTTTGAGAAAAAAATTGTGAACTTGATTGAAAGTGAGTCATTATTATGTTAGAAAGTAATAATATTTCAAGTGTGTGTATTTTTAAACAAAGAGGGATAATGTGTTTGCTCTAAAATTTGTATAAGAAAGATGCTTAGTAAATTCTAGTAAATCAATGCATCACTAATATATTCTTCTTAGATGTATCCCAATGAGGGTATACCATGTAAAATCTATTATTTTATGTGAATTTATAACTTTCATATTTAGCGGGGAAGAGATTTTTGTTCCAATTAACTATGGTTCAAGATCATTGGGAAAAATATTTCAATTCTATATACCCTGATTAACCCCCTTAGTATATCATTCCTAAGTGGGGTTAACAAGTGGAATAAGAAAAAAAATTTCACAGTTAGTAGTGATATCAAATCTAATGGTTTTTTTCCAAGATAATTTATTTCATTAGGTAATATGGTATATGTTATTAATCATAAGGAAATTATGATCTTTGATGATAAAAACTCTCAACTGTAGAAGAATGGTATGAAGCACAATTTATGATCACTTGGTATATATGTGAATATGATTATCATATATATAATTATGATAAACATGGAAATTGGAGAACTTAGAGAAATATATCGCAAGGAATTGAATGTAGATGGAAAAGGAATCAATGCTCTAGGGGGATCTTTTTCCAATACAATATATATAAAGGTGATGTCATGTATGTTCTCAAAATTCACGTGGGAAAAGTTAATAAATATTTATAAAGGAGACACAAAGGTGAGATAAATAAAATTACAAGTCCTATGAAACAATTATTAGGACTTTAGGATTTACCCAACTAAATACATTGATACATTATTTTATCTGTTGAATGTGATCATGAAGGACATGTTCAAACATAGAGAAACACTCAATGATGTTGAGATAATTAACATACTATTGAAAAGGTTTCCTCCTTATTCTAATATAATTTTTTTAGTTATTTATAAACAAGGATCCTATGATGGTCTCATTAGATGACTTTAAATGTATTATTATTGTATATAAAATGAGAAAAAATGAGGATAATCCTATAAAAAAAGATAGATTTTAGGTAGGTTCATCCAAAGTAATGAATAAGATCACCATTGATGATGATCTAAAGGTAAAATAATTTAATGACGTGATTTCATTCGTCTCCTTAAGACTAAAAATGAGAGGGAAAATTCAAAGGAAATATTCTAGTCACTTTCTTTTGATATGGAAAAGTTGGGCACCTCACTACTAAGTGTGTAAATAAATTATGATATAAACAGGTTGGTGATTTCCTGAATGGCCCAAAGACCTTAATTTTTTATTCATTTTTATAATCCCCCTTTAAATGGTTTAAGGAAAAACCTAACATTACTGCAAAAACCTTAGTTAATAAGTTATTGTGGATATCATTAATAGACCAAAAGGTGAAGAAAAAACTAGAGGTGAAGATGGTAAAGTTGAGGGTGTTCTTTGACTAAAATTAAAAATCAAGGATATAATTGAAGAGATAGATGTTTTTAGATCCAATAAAAAGAGATCCAATGTAGTGGTATGTGACTATAATCTCTATATATAGTAACATCATGAGGGAAAAAATGAGTTGAATACTAATATTTAGAATATCAAATATAATAAAATAGATAACTTAGAGAATGTTGTTGATCTCAATGTCAAAGTGGGGTAGAAGGCCTAAATCATTGATGGTTTAACCAATATTATGAAATAATGGGTGAAATATATTGAAGAACATAAATAAAAGGTTGTAAAAATGAGTCAAAATATGGAAGATCAAGAATGATCTTTGACTCTTAGAATGAATTCTTGAAATTGGTTCACACGAGGTGTTGAGAAACTAATAGAGAGGAATGGTGAACTCTCAAATAAGATTTTGGATTTCATATAACAATAATTATTTCATCATGAAGTCAAGGTAGGATTGGGGTTTTATCAAAAAATATAAATCCATCATTGTGGGTGCATGAAAACAAGTTGCCACTCTAAGGAAAAAATATTAACTTAAGGGTTGACCAAAAAACCATTGAAGAACCAATTAATACACACAATAATATACCTAAAATTAAGTGTTATTATTTTTGAAATATGGCGAATACAAAATAAATGTATTCTATAGAAAATAGGTACTTCAAATTTTAAAGTCAAAAAAGATAGGTGAGTATAATTCAACACTCATGATATGTTTTTGATTAAAATTATTTTTTGTGTAAAGGTTGAAGAAACAAATACATGTGTTTCTCATTATGGAAATAATTAAATATTCCAAAAGAGTTGTGAAATGGTATGATACAAAAGCTCAAATATTCATCAAGATAGATGAAAACTGAAAAATAGGTTTGAAACTTTACAAGATGAGGAGAATCCATCATATATGGGGGAAGAAAATGTTTATAAACCACCGAAGGATGTGATGAAACATGTTTAAAAAAAATAAGAGGAATAAAAATGATGTAATGATGAATATTTCTTTGAAAGAAATAGATCAACCTGAAGTGTGGATTATTGACAATAAATATACTTCCAACTTGATTGGAAATTATATGTTTTAGAAGTATATAAAATATGACAAGTAGAGTCATAATATTCAGAAACAAAAAATAATAAACAAATTTTGGATATGGGAAATCCAAAATTGGAAGAAAAAATATGATAAATAAAGATGTCTTGGTTATTGTGGGTCTTGGTCACAATCTTTTGAGTGTAAATCAATTATGTAACTTAGAGCATGATATAATTTACAAAGAATACTTGTTCGTGTAGAAGATGGCATGTTCTTTCTTACTAAGGAGAATGTGAACAAGTTGTGGTATAAAAAACACGAACACTTCAACCAAAATAACTTGAAATAATTAGTGAAAGATGAAGGTGAATGAGACATATTTAATCCGAAATGAGAACACTCTCATAAATGTGATGTTTGTCAAAAGGGAATGATCATTCATAACTCATATTAGATAAATGATAAAAAATCATCAAGGTTACTAGAATTGGTGCATGTCGATTTTTGTGGGTTGATATCACCAAGATATATTAATGGAAAAAGGTATTATGTTATTTATACTGATTATTATAGTAGGATAGAATTAATTATAGTGATAACTCATAAATATAAAATATGTAATCGCATAAAACAATATTAAAGGCTTGCAAAGAAGGGTCTAGGAAAGAAAATATTGTGATTACAAATAGAAAATGGAACAAAGTTCACCAATATCCAAGTGGAGGATTATATTAAAAAAATAGGACAAGACATCTAGTTTTAGTAGTGAGAAATTCTTAGTTAAATAAATCAATTGAGGGGAGAAATTGGATAATAAATTGCATAGATTGAATCATACTCATTGAGAAATACCTACCAAAGAAGTTTTATAAGGAAGCACATGACATCGATTTACATTTTGAATAATTCCTTGTAATTTTATAATAAATATAAGACCCCATACGACACATGACATAGAAATAAAACTACATTAAAATATTTCTACATCTTTTAATGTAAATGTTTTAGTCTCAATAAGAATAAAATCTCTAAAAATATAAGATTTCATGGGGATGAAATAATATTTATTGGCTATTCATCAAAGATAAAATCATTATAATTTTTTAGTAAAAGGATTGAAAAAATGGTTTAAATCCAAGATGCCACCATGGTATAATAATGAGTATAATATTCAAAAAAATAGTAAAATAATTTTGAAAGAAATATTTATAAAATTAAGAAATCCAGGGGGAGTGATGAAAATCTATGAAAATTTTGATGAAATCACTGATGATAAGAATATTAGATCAATTTATTAAATAGAAAGAAAATCAAGAAGTATAGATGAAGTTTATGAACACTATTGGGATGTTAAGATAAATTTAATCATTAGACATAGTTAGTAAGGTGATATGAGGATGGATGATGTAATTGTCCATGTGGATCAGATAGTGGCAACAAAATCTATAGCTAATTGAAGAAGGATCAGATGACAGGATTGTTTGATGGAAGTGTGCCTAGGTAATGGTTCAAAAAACACAATGTAAAAAGTTATAGGAAAAGAGTAGTATAGAAAGTTCACTGGGGGAAAGAGATTAAGTTTTAGAAGGCTATTGAAGACTAGCAGTGCAACATCCAAGATCCACACTCTCATATCTAGTGATAAAAATATATTCTTTTCATACTGATTTGATACTGATTTAAGTGACCCAAACTTTTTTTATGCTAAGAGACTATTTTATTATTTTATTATTGTTTTTTTAAATTGAAACCCCTTATTAATTCTTAGTTAATATTTTTATTATTTTAATTCATTTAAATTTAAATTATTACATGTGTCATTGTTTAAAAAAATTAATACGAATTTCAGAATATTTAAATTTATAAATTTGATTTGTATAAATATATATTTTTGGTAAATTGGTTAAATGACCACACATTGTTTTTTAACTACCTATCATGAGTGTATAGGTTCTAAAAAAATCTATTTAAGTGAAAATACCTTTTCCTATCAACCACACAACATGGAAATCCACTGCATGACTTAAAAATCAACCACATGACATCGAAATCAACCGCACAATATAGAATTTGACCGCAAAACATGGAAATTGACTGCATGTTATATTCTCGATCTACAGTAAGGTAAAATTGATATTTGTTAGATCTATTGTAAGTTAAAATGGATAACTATTAGATCAACCATATATTGAAGTGGATCGACCATATAATGATGTGGATCAACCATTAACCATATGATTGCTTCAAAAAGTTTTCAAATTTTCTAACATTTATGGAAATATAAAATACAATGTTTATTTGTTATTTAATATATAAAATAAATAATTGAAAGCTTGTTTAAAATATTTTATTTGTTTTATTAATTTTTAAATTAAATATATATTATATCATCTTGTTTTTAAACTAGTAATTAAAAAATATCATTGAAATAATAATTTTCATAATATTTATTTTATAATATGTTTTAGCTATATTTTGATATTTTTAATTAGCACAAGTATTGAGAAGTTGCTGAAAGTAAAGGAAAGTTATTTTAAATATATTTTGTATCTACTGAGAACCTTATTCAAAGTGATTGTGACACCAAAATCTGAAGCTATCATGAAATTATTTCAAAGTGACCACAAGTTAGTTATTTTCTAGTTATCACATGAATTATTTTTACTAACCGCATGAATTAATTTTAAAGTCCTCGCATGGTCAGTATACTGAATGTATGACAAAATTAGTCACAAGATTAGTATACCGAAAACACAAAAAATTCATCCCATGTTCAACATTCCTACCACAAAAATAAGTTCACATAGTCAATATATTTCATGGTTAGTATCTTAATTTGCTTATTTTGAGAAAACTTATTTTTTTTCTAGAATAATATTTTTTAGAATTATTTTTATAAATTGTTTAAATATAAGTGTATTAAATTTATTTTTATCATTATAATGATCTATAAAATAGTTATATACTATAAAAACTATGTGAAAATTATTTTATGGAGAATATATCCCAGAAATTATTATGGAAATAATAATTTTCATAATAATTTTTTCATGTTCTGTTTTATATATCTTTTGAATTATCAAATTAATACAATCTTGTTTAAATATTTTTAATTTTTTTTATTCATTTGGATAATTTTTATTCATTTTAATGATATTATTTAAAGTGTTGTGAAGTTATTTCATACAGAAATAAAAGATAGCAAAGATTCTCTAAGTATGAGCATAATAATTCAAATTATAGGTATCAAATATATTTTCAATGTTTATTATTTTCTAAAGTGGATTTATATGGTTATATATTGAGACTCTCTAAGGTCTTGGAGTAAATGACACAAAATTATCCTTTGAAATGTGAATCAATGACTACAACAAAATAAAATTGAAAAATTTTATTCAACAATTTTGATGATGATAATTGATATAATTATAGCATCAAAATAACAAAACATTCAAATGATAATTGAAATGCACTAAATCATGAATACAACTACTATTAAATTACTATGATCTTGACGGAATTTATCATTTTTATCATCCACTACTAAAGTGATCAAATATCTTGAGCCTCATCAACATTCAACATATTCTACTCCACTACTGATGTTAAATTATGTTTGGGTTTTCATCATTGTATTTATTTTATCTTCTATTTTTTCTTTTAGAGTCAGTATAATATTTTCCCATATATAATTTTATTAACTAGTTTAATCCTCCTATCTAAAAGTAAGGAAATTTTGTGACTCTGAAACAAAGGTCATGTGGGTTTTGAATCCAATAAAAAGTTAGTCAAGGTTATACAATAAGGTGAGTAAAAGGTACTTCCTCTTTAATTGGATGATCACTCCCTATAAAAAGTAAGGAATTAGTGAATACTAGTATTCTTATCGAGTAGATAATATTAAAGATTAGAATAGGGTCTTGGTGATCCGAACTGATATAAAAACATACTTCATACTTTGGGTATTTTCCACTATATAATTAACACTATTAATCACTCAGATAATTATATTTTATTGATTAAAATTTTAAAAAGACTATTGAAACCCCCTATTGTGAATCTTTCTATATCACTGGGACCTAAAAAATCTAACCATCCATAATTACAATATTAATAGAAAATATTGAGTCACTTACATACCCAAGAAATTTTAGGTTTAGAGTTTTACAGAATTAGGAAAAATATTTTTGTAAGAACCCGAATTTTCATTTCAGGTACGCCTTTCCTTTTTCTGGAGTTTTTAAGAAAAATAAAGTTTCTGGAAATTTTTGAAGTACATGCCGTGTACTTCCTGAGTACACACCGTGTACTCTTTTCCCTCTCGAAGCTGTGTATTGGCCGTGTCTGGGCCGCACACACAGTGTGTAGGGATAACGTGGAGGCCGATTTTGGCAGAGTACGGAAAAACATAGTACACGCCATGTACTCTCAAAGTACACGCCGTGTACTTTTCTTTTTTTCACTAAACACACCGGGGTCGTGCCTGACGGATAGAACACACCCCTTCTCCAGGTTCTTTGTCCGAGAGCGACCCGTATGGCCGAATATTCCCCGAGCCCCCGCCTCTCCGTCCGTTCTCCGATTCGAGCACGATTGATTGCGTTGGAAGCGTAACGGTGAGTTCTCCCTTCTGCTTGAGCCTTGTTTTCAAATTATTCCTCCTTCTCAAGTTATATAAGGTTGAACATTTTGTGTGTTTTCTCAAATCTATGATGTTCTTGGGAAAATCAGTCATCGTGGTTCAAGTATATCGATTTTCTAGCATCAAGGTAGGTGGTTTGTGCCTTTATGTAGATAGTCTTTGAATATTTTGTGTAAATTCCACCAATACCCATGAACGGTGTATTGTGTGTTCCTGTTTTTCCCTTGTTGTAATGCTTTCTTTTCTTGATTGCTAGAGTAGATGTTTTTCCTATGATTATGGTAGTTTTTACTATACTCTGGATGTTTGTTATGCTTGTTCTGCCTATTTGGCATTTTTCCAATTGCCATGCCTAGTTGTAGGATAGTGGAAGTGTTGCTTTGTTATGCTATTGAGCCCTACATTGATAGCCAAGTAGTTATTGAGGCTTACTTGGATGATACACGCACGCTGAGCATGTTAGTTTCACACAGGACTGTGAGAACATAGTGTAGTAAACCACAGGGAGAATATACGGAAGGGCTTCTCCAGAGTGTCTTTTAATACGATGCGAGACCACAGGGGGAATTGATGATGAGTGCTTCCTCATAGAGTCTGTAGTTCCCCGACGCGGGCCACAGGGGGAATGAGACGTTGAGTGCTTCCCCAGAGAGCCTTTAGAACGATACAACACTATAGGGGGAATTGACGGTGAGTGCTTCCCCGGAGAGTCTACTCTTAGATGAACTAGAGGGGTGAGATTGTGTGTGCCTCCTAGAGGATTGCTAGTACTTGTAGGTTGAACCATAGGGGTTAGGATGTGAGAGCTACCTAGAGGGTTACCTGTTTGCTACTTGTTGTTGGTTGTTTACTTGTGCACTTTATATGCTAGAACTGTGGATTGTAGCTGCTGTGTGCTTTTCTATTTACTACTTCCTGCACTTTTACTTGCCTTGTATTCATTGACTATTAGGCATAGATTTTTGGGTGATTGCCTATTAGGATTGTATCTCACACCCTGTTTGGGCCATGATTTTGGGCCCAAGAAGATTATGTTGTTGTAGGTATAGATAATGGAAAGCACCCTTCTACTTCAGGTTCTTGATTGCAATGGATTTGGAGAGCATGGAACCGAGTCGTGGCTTGCGATGCTGAGGAGTTTACTTTGTTTTCTTTGTTCCTTTTTTCACTTTGTTTTTCAGTTGTACTTCAGCACGCTGGTTTGTTTACTGCTTTCCATAGACATATGTACCATGTTGCATCATTATTATTTTATACATTGCTTCCGCTGTTCAGTTCAGTTGTTGTATGCTGTTTATTGTTTCTGTTGTTGTGACTCGTTGTTCTTCTGCTGTATACTTTACCGAATGAGGGCATAGTTTCCCCACCAACTCACCAAGGCCCTCGCTGCTAGTCGGCAGCCTCTGGCATTTGGGGAAACACGCTTGAGGTCATGTGGCGAACCGGGTATGGGGCACCAGTGGATGGGCTCCAGATTCGGGTCGTTACAAAGTGGTATTAGAGGAGTTCTTTTATCTTACTTTACTGTTTGGAGACTTTAGCTAGGGATAGGATGAATTCGGTACTTGGTATTAAGCTGTGCTCAGGAGTTTCTAGCCCATGCACAGGGAAAAGCCATACTACCTTGTTAATTATAGTTTGCTGGTTTTGAGATTTACTGTTGATATGATTTCACCTAGAGTGATTCACATGCTTTGTGTTGTTATTTTCTTGACGATTGCGGTTCTATTTCTATCGCAACCCGATGAGATGAGGGTATGCCATCTCATGCATCATATAGGCTCTTGTAGAAATCACATGCCATGCATTCTTTCCATGCCATCTAGGGAGCATTAGGGATTGCATGCTATTGTGATAGAATTTGTGTAGATTATGCATGCTGTTGTGATAGATGCTTGATAGAATCTCTACTGCCTTGTTAGAGGGTTGTTTGTTTCCTACTTTGTTTAAATGAACGCCAAATTTTGATTCTTGAGGTGTTATGGGCCCTCTCGAATAGGAAATTGGTGGATCATGATCCTGTTTTCTCTTGTCTATGACTGTAGAAGATGCCAAGCTTTGATTCGTGGGGAGTATGGGCCATCACAGATCAGAATTTGGCACCTCTTTGCCTTGTTTTCAGTGTTTCTGGGCTTCTGTGCAGTTTCTGAGCTACTGCCTAGAAAAACCTAGAATACACGATGTGTACTTTTCGGATACATGCCGTGTAGTTTTTAGGCCATGTTACTGACCGTGTGAGCAGGGAAACGCTGTTGTGGAAGTAACTTCAGGAACATCTCGTGCACGGTTTGTACACGCCGTGTAGTTCGGAGCCGTGTACCCGACCGTGTCACTGACAACACGGGTCGGGGAAGCTCGAGTAGACATGCCGTGTGTTTTTGTCACACGCCGTGTAGTCCTGTCCAGGTACTTGGCCATGTCACAAATAACAAGGGTCGACATTACCTTCTCTTAGACATGCCGTGTGTTTTCGGCACACACCATGTAGTCTTGTTTAGGTACCCGGCTATGTAACAAACAACATGGGACGATGCACCTTCCCCTATACATGCCGGGTTTGTTCATAACACGCCGTGTAAGGTTCAGCCGTGTAGACGGCTATGTGTTTAACAAACACGGGCCGCCGAAGCCTTGTCTAGTACATGCCGTGTGTGTTCAGAACATTCTGTGTAGTCTCGGGTTAATTCAGACCGTGTGGGTTAGCCGTGTAAGGAGACTCGGGTAGGGAAATAGTTTTCAAGCACACACCATGTGTTGGGTCAACACGCCATGTAGTTTTAGGTGTTACATGACATGTAGGGCAGGGATACACGCCCATGTCAGTGGATTAAGAAGACACACCATGTAATTTTATACACGCCATGTAGTCTTGTTTTGTGAACTTGTGTGTTTATTTCCCTTGTTCCTATTTTGTACTCTTGTGTTCTCTGTCCTCGTTTTCTGATCTAAGATGTACTTTTGATCTTTCAGATCTATGCCTCCGAGACGTCCTCTGATTGTATGTCTGTCATCAGGCAGTGATCAAACGCCGGATATGGCTGATCAGGGACTTCCTGCCGATCCTCCAGTCGGGCCAGCCTTGACACTGGCTGTCATACCAGTTGCAGGGGCTGATGCACAGTTTAGGGAAGGTTTTCTGAGGATAATGCAGACCTTCCAGGGAGCACCGCCTCCTGCCATGACTATGGCAGACTTGACGCGAGTCTTTCAGTAGTAGCATCCTCCTACGTTCTCAGGGGAAGAAGGACCTTAGGCTGCAGAGTCATGGCTGGAAGCCATGCTGACTATCTTCGAGCATCTGGAGACACCTCCAGAGAGGCGGGTCAAGCTTGCTACCTACATGCTCTGAGACTCCGCCAAGAGGTGGTTGGACGTGATCTCACAGGTGCGTCATTAGCAGGTTATGGCTTGGGAGGAGTTCCAGCATGTGTTTTACGACTACTTCTACCCGGAGACCCTGAGGGCCGACCGAGCCCGGAAGTTCATGAGCTTAGAGCAAGGTACTCTTTCTGTCATGGAGTATTCCTCTTATTTCACCGAGCTTAAGCATTTCACACCCCTTCGGGATGGGAGTGGGGTGTTCTTAGAAAGGAAGTTCGAGGATGGTCTTAGGTGGGAGATCCGCTCACAGGTGAATATCTTCCAGTTGACTTGCATCACTTCCATCATCAACCAGGCTCTGATTGCGGAGCGCAATCTGAGAGACACCGAAGCTAAGAGCCAGGGCGGTTCTGCTTCCATAGCTAGGTTTCCTCCAGATGACAGCAAGAAGTGCCGTAGGGAGTCTACGCACGGTGATCCGAGGAAGCGATATGCATCGTCAGGCAGCTAGGTGGTATGCTACCAGTGTGGCTGGTCAGGGCACATGAGGCCGCAGTGCCAGAGAGACCCCATGGAGTGCCGATCTTGCAGAAAGATGGGTCACCTTCAGCGTTTTTGCCAGGTTTTCTCTCCAGCAGCTAGTGACCGGGGTTCTTCCATGACTCCTCGTTCAGGAGCATCCCCACCAGTTTCTCACCAGTTGGGGAACTGGAGTTCTTCCAGCCGTTCGGGCTGAGGTAGAGGTCGAGGCCATGGCGGTCAGCCACCAGTCCCTCAGCACCAGTAGGGATGTTCAACTCAGAGTGGCCAGCCAGGGGCGTAGGGCCGTGGTGCAGGCCAATATTTCATCGTGGATCAGACCTATCGGGAGTAAGATCCCGACCCTTCTACAGTTCGAGGTACGATTTTAGTAGCCTTAGTTTTATCTTCAGCTCTTTTCGATACTGGTGCTATGCATAGTTTTATCTCTGTTGCTGCTATGGAGAGCATTCGGCTCTGTGTCTTTTCTTCTGTCGACTCGTTGACACTAGACACACCTTTGGGGACGAGGAAATCTAGTTTACTCCAGTGTAGAGAGTTCCCTCTCGAGGTTGAAGGGTATCGTTTCTCATGGGATATCTATTTCCTAGATATGACTTTCTATGATGTCATCCTCGGGATGGACTGGTTGGTTCCCTTCCAGGCAGTCGTCGACTGTTATTGCCGTAGAGTGAGTTTCATTTCACCAGAGGGTGAATCTCTTCTTCATAGAGGTGAATGGGATGTACAGGCGAGTCGAGTAGGACTCGAGCATCATGGGCTAGGAAGGGTGATGGCCTAGATTGCTAGTCTTTATATGGAGGGTCAGGGGACTTCGCAGCTAGACTTTCCTCCGGTGGTGGATCGTTTCAAGGAAGTCTTTCCAGAGGAATTTTCGGGTTTGCCTCCGGAGCGTGAGGTAGAATTTTCTATTGAGCTTGTGCCAGGAGCATCACTGGTGTCCATTCCTCCTTATAGGATGGCCACACCTGAGTTGCAGGAGCTCAAGAAACAGTTGGAGGAGTTGCAGGCAAAGGGTTTCATCCAACCCAGTACTTCTCCTTGGGGTTCGCCTGTCCTGTTTGCGAAGAAGGAAGACGGTACCCTTCGGCTATGTGTGGATTATCGAAAGCTGAACCAGTTGACGATCAAGAACTGATATCCTTTGCCAAGGATCGATGACCTCTTTGATCAGCTTCGAGGAGACCAGGTGTTCTTGAAGATCGACTTGAGGTTCGGTTATCATTAGTTGCACGTTAGACCATCAGATATACCTCTGACTGCCTTCAGGAGTAGGTATGGTCTATACTAGTATACAGTCATGCCGTTCAGTCTCACGAACGTGCCTGCAGTTTTCATGGCACTGATGAACTGAGTGTTCCATCCTTACTTGGACTCCTTCATCATGGTCTTCATGGACGATATCTTGATGTACTATCACACTCTAAATGACCATGCTACACATATTGAGATCATTTTGAGTACACTGAGAGAGCATCAGATCTATGCTAAACTCTCAAAGTGCCACTTTTGGATGGATCAGATTCACTTCTTGGGTCATGTCATCTCAGAGGCAGGAGTATCTGTGGACCCAGAGAAGGTGAGAGATGTAGTCTCCTGGGAGCAGCTGAAGAACGTTTTTGAGGTACGAAGTTTCCTAGGGCTGGCTGGATACTACAGGCGCTTCATTCAGAACTTCTCGCGCCTAGGATCACCTTTGACAGGTCTGACCAAGAAGGGTACGAAGTTCTTATGGTCAGATTCTTGTGATTCAGCCTTTCAGAAGCTGAAGGGAAGGTTGACGTCGACACCGATACTAGTCTTTCCAGAGCCAGGCAAGATCTATACAGTCTATTGTGATGCTTCAGGTATTGGGCTGGGTGCTGTGCTTATGCAAGGAGATGGAGTCATTGCATATGGGTCTCAGCAGTTGAGGCCACATGAGAGGAACTACCCTACGCACGATCTGGAGTTGGAAACTGTTTTTCATGCCTTACGCTGTTGAAGACACTATCTTCTAGGAGAGAACTTTATGGTCTTTACCGACCAAAAGAGTCTCAAGTATATCTTTACTCAGCGTGATCTGAATCTGAGACAGCGCAGGTGGGTCGAGTATCTTCAATCTTTTGATTTCAAGTTTGCCTATACGCCAGGAAAGGGCAACGCAGTGGTAGATGCGTTGAGCAGGAGAACTCAGATTCAGGCAGTTCAGGAGGCCAGCAGTGAGTGACAGCTTATGACTCTGTTCTCTGAGATGCATCTGGAGGTGCATGACAGACAAGGATAGACCTTCCTATATTCTGTAGCTGTTACCTCTACACTACTTGATCAGGTATGGATGAGGTAGCTATCAGACTCAGAAGGCTTAGTTCTGCGGGAGAATGTGTTAGGAGAGGACCCTCTTACTGGATGGACAGTGGGCGAGGATGAGACCTTGCATTTCTAGGGACGCGTATGGGTGGCAGCAGACATACACAAGGATCTAATGCGGGATTTTCATTCCTTAGTATGGGTAGTTCATTCTGGTGTCACCAAGATGTATTGGGATCTTCATCACCAGTACTGGTGGCCTGGTATGAAGAAATATGTTGCTAGTTTCTTCATGCGGTGTTCTACTTGTCAGCAGGTGAAGGCAGATCACCAGCGACCAACATGCCTTTTACAGCAGTTACCCATTTCGGAGTGGAAGTGGAATGATGTTGCGATGGACTTCGTAACCGAGATTCCGAGGTCGCCTCGAGGGAACGATGCTTTCTGGGTCGTCGTTGACAGGCTCACGAAGGTTTCTCACTTCTTTCCAATCAAGGAGACCTTCAGTGTTGATGATCTCAGACTACTTTACATCAGAGAGATTGTACGTCTGCATGGAGTTCCACACTCTATTGTTTCAGACAGGGATGCACTCTTTACTTCTCCGTTCTGACAAGGACTTCAGAAGGCTTTGGGTACATAGGTACTTTTGAGTAAGGCATACCATCCCCAAACTGATGGCCAGTCCGAGCGCACAATTCAGGTGCTAGAGGATATGCTCAGAGCTTTCATCCTGGAATTTGGCGGTTCTTGGGAGAAGCATATCCCTCTGGTGGAGTTCGCCTACAACAACAGTTTTTAGGCGACTATTCAGATGGCACCATATGAGGCTCTGTAAAGTAGGCCATGCCGACCATCCTTATGCTGGCTGGAGGCAGGAGAGGTAGCTTTGTTGGGACCTCGTCTTGTTCAGGAGACTTCAGAGAAGATAGAGCTGATTCAGAAGAGGATGGCTACGACATAGTCTCGGCAGAAGTCTTATACTGATCAACGGAGACGACCTATGGAGTTTGAGGTCAGGGATCAGGTTTTCCTGCATGTCGCACCAAGGTTGGGACACAAAAGGATTCGGATATAGGGTAAGCTTTCACCGCGGTACGTCGGGTCATTTGAGGTTTTGGAGAGAGTTGGTCCAGTTGCCTATAGGCTGCAGTTACCTCAGAGGTATCGGGCCATGCAAGACGTCTTCCACATCTCTCAGCTCTGACGTTACTTTTCAGAACTATCTCATGCCTTTCAGTCTGAGGAATTTGAGCTCGAAGCAGATGCATCATTTGAGAAGCATCCCATCCAGATTGTCGATCGCAGTACAGAGGTTCTCCGTGGGCGGTCTGTCCCTCTTGTATGGGTGCAATGGCAGCATGGGTGAGTACAGGACAAGACTTGGGAGAGGGAGGCCGATGTACGATCGTAGTGGTCGGAGCTGTTCGAGGTTTCTTCTTCTATGCCGCGCTAGGAAAATTCAGGGATGAATTTCTTTAAGGGGGGAAGTTTGTAAGAACCCGGATTTTCGTTTCAAGTATGCCTTTCTTTTTTCTGGAGTTTTTAAGAAAAATAAAGTTTCTAGAAATTTTTGAAGTACACGCCGTGTACTTCTTGAGTACATGCCATGTACTCTTTTCCCGCTCGGAGCCGTGTACTAGCCGTGTTTGGGCCACACACACGGTGTGTAGGGCTGACGTGGAGGCCGATTTTGGCAGAGTACGAAAAAACCTAGTACACGTCGTGTACTTTTATTTTTTTCACTAAATGCACCGAGGTCGTGCCTGATAGACAGAACACACCCCTTCTCCAGGTTCTTCATCCAAGAGTGACCCATACAACCGGATCTTCCCCGAGCCCCCGCCTCTCCATCCGTTCTTCGATTCGAGCATGGTTGATTGCGTTGGAAGCGTAGCGGTGTGTTCTCCCTTCTTCTTGAGCCTTGTTTTCCAATTCTTCCTCCTTCTCAAGTTATATAAGGTTGAACATTTTGTGCGTTTTCTCAGATCTATGACATTCTAGGGAGAATAAGTCATTGTGGTTCAAGTATATCAATTCCCTAGAATCATGGTAGGTGGTTTATGTCTTTCTGTAGATAGTATTTGAATATTTTGTGCAAATTCCACCAATACCCTTGAACGGGGTATTGCGTGTTCCTGTTTTTCCCTTGTTGTATTGCCTTCTTTGCTTGATTTCTAGATTAGATGTTTTGGCAATGATTATGGTAGTTTTTACTATACTTTGGATGTTTTCTATGCTTGTTCTGCCTATTTGGAATTTTTCCAGTTTCCATGCCTAGTTGTAGGATAGTGGAACTATTGCTTTGTTATGCTGTTGAGCCCTAGATTGATATCCAAGTAGTTATTGAGGTTTAATTGGACGATACACGTGCGCTGATCATGTTAGTTTCACATAGGAATGTGAGAACCTAGACTAGTAGACCACAGGGAAAATAGACGTAAGGGATTCTCCAGAGTGTCTTTTAATACGATGCGAGACCACATGGGGAATTGACTATGAGTGCTTCCTCAGAGAGTCTGTAGTTCCTCAACGTGGGCCATAGGGGGAATGAGACATTGAGTGATTCCCCAGAGAGTCTTTAGCATGATACGAGACTATAGGGGGAATTGACGGTGAGAGCTTCCTCAAAGAGTCTACTCTTAGCTAAACCAGAGGGGTGAGACTGTGTGTTCCTCCTAGAGGGTTGCTAGTACTTGTAGGTTGAACCATAGGGGTTAGACTGTGAGAGCTACCCAGAGGGTTACCTATTTGCTACTTGTTTTTGGTTGTTTACTTGTGCACATTATATGCTATAACTATGGATTGTAGCTGCCGTGTGATTTTTTGTTTACTGATTCCTGCACTTTTACATGCCTTGTATTCATTGACTGTTAGACACAGATCTTTGGGTGATTTCCTACTGGGATTGTATCTCACACCCTATTTGGGCCATGATTTTGGGCCCAAGAAGATTATGTTGTTGCAGGTATAGATAAGGGAAAGCGTCCTTCTAATTCAGGTTCTTGATTTCACTGGATTTGGAGAGCATGGGACCGAGCCGTGGCTTGCGATGATGAGGAGTTTACTTTGTTTTCTTTGTTCCTTTTTTCACTTTGTTTTTCAATTGTAGTTCAGAACGCTGGTTTGTTTACTGCTTTCCATAGATATATGTACCATTTTGCATCATTATTATTTTATACATTGCTTCCGCTGTTCAGTTCAGTTGTTGTATGCTGTTTATTGTTTCTGTTATTGTGACAGGTTGTTCTTCTGCTGTATACTTTACCGAATGAGAGCATAGTTTCCCCACCGACTCACCAAGGCCCTCGTTGCTAGTCGGCAGCCTCTGGAGTTTGGGGAAATGCACTTGAGGTCATTTGCCGAATCGGGTACGGGGCACCAGTGGAGGGGCTACAGATTCAGGTCGTTATAATTTTACTACTAAAACACATATTTTCCCATCAAAAGGATATTTTTCCAATAAACCAAGGACTCTTTTTTTTAACAATGATTCTTTAACATCTCCAACAAAATTCTCCACACATGAAACCCATATAGATATTTCATACACAATACTATTCTTCATAACCTAAGGAAATGGAAACATAAGAAGGATTATCTCAAAAAACTTAGTAAAGGATAACGTTTAATAGAAGATATCATGGAATAAACAAGACATGAATAACATGGAATGAATAAATAATAATAAAAAATTCTATATAACTGATAACATGAGCATGAGATATATCCATGGATAACATAAAAATGTAAATAATCAATTGGAAAACAATAAATGATTTCATATTAATAGAATGATTAATATTAGAAATAATAAACACACCATCAAGGATTCATTCCATGGTATCATACATAAATATGTAAGGTTTAATCTAAAGACCCAAGCCAGTTTTTCTCACAAGACCTACAAATGCAACAAGGGGTTATATAATTTTGAGACAAAACTATCACTAATTAAGTCCAATGCATTCATAATAGTAAATATTGTATAAAATATATAATATATAACCAACATGCCTTAGTAATCAATAAAAATAGATATTTAAATAAAAATTATACAAAATATAAATATTTCCCCAGTTAATAAATAGAATAATATTCTTTGTAACAACCCTTCAAACCAACATCATATATAATATTGGGTATATGGTCAAGTAAATACTAGAAAAAAATATAGAAATAGTGTTAGTGATATAGAATATATTAATTAAATTAAATAAAATAGCCATGGAAGAGAAAAATAAAGTTAGAATAGATATAAAGAGTGAAAGAGAACATAACCCCTACGAATAAGGTGAGGTATGAACTATAAATTCACAAGGTCATTTAATGGGTAATACATAAAACAAAACTCTAGAAGAGATCTATCTTTTATAGTTTGAGAAGATAATAGAAGTGAAATTATAAAAAAAATTATAAATCTTTTGTAGTATGGTTGTAAAAAAACTCATAAGTCACTCTAAAAAACACAAAGAGGAAATTGAAAACCATTATTAAAAAATAATTCCAAATATTTAAACCTTGGAAATAAATGAAGTTAAAAATAGTAAATGTGGAGTGGAATACAAAAATATACAAAAGTGGAATAAAATCCATTTACTTATTCTTATGAAACATTTTCATTTATTTTTAAAGTTAAAATTCATGGAGAAATGGGAATATTATTTTCTTTGAAAAATCATGGAAACTTGAATAGGAATACTTAATAATAAAAGTAGTTATAAAATCAAGAAAAGGTGATTTTGTGGTAAATGTTAAAAATGATATTCTTTTAACACTTTTGTAAATAAATTAAAAAATAACCCATGTGAAAAACATTAAAAAGATTCCTTCTAAACCAAAGTAAATAAATTAAAAGGTAATGAAAAATGACTTTAAGAAATCATTTAATTATATAGAATATAATTATGGTAAAAATATAAATAATATGAATATGGAGGAAAATGATTTCCAAAAGTAAAT
This sequence comes from Viscum album, assembly GCA_963277665.1. Classification (NCBI taxonomy): domain Eukaryota; kingdom Viridiplantae; phylum Streptophyta; class Magnoliopsida; order Santalales; family Viscaceae; genus Viscum; species Viscum album. The sequence continues at coordinate 639,989,043 of OY728162.1, read as the reverse complement.
AAGAGATAATTTTGAGTCCTCATACAAGAAATCGTAGGGTTGAATTGTGAACCAAAAGGAGTTGAAATGTCAAGAAGACTTGTAAAAACTCGAAATTAAAGAAGTAATACAATATAATAAAATCATAAGGTGGAATAAACCAAACTTATAAGGATTATATTCATGAATAGTGGTTATAAATTAATGTAAGTAAATTAAGTTAACAATAATTCTTACAACTTAGGTAATGAATCAAAGGAAAACGAATAGAGATGGATTAAATGGAAGTTAAAATAAAAATAATAACAATTTATTTAATATATAATAACTAAATATTATATTATTTACTCTATATAAATGTAAATTAGTTTATAATAAGAAATATCTCTCAAGGAATTGAAATTGAGACCAAGAACCCTACCTCAAGTCCCAACTCACATGGTGCATGTGTTTAATCATCCAAATAACCAAATTAAATTGATTAAATACTTCCTTAAGAACCTTTTTAATATAAATTTTATTATTTAATTTCCAGTTATCATCATATTTCATTCTTTTATTTTATAGTTTTTGTTCTCATCGACCACTTAGGATTGTTCATTCAATTTCTACAAAACTACTTTGGTATGTTGATCATGGTAAAAGGAGTTATAGAATAGTTTCATCATATTAATAATTTTATAGATATATTTTATTTATAATTACATTACCATAACATTTTTACAGTTCAATAGGTTTTCAAAAATATATTTAAATTAAGAAAAGTTTATCGGTATGCTCATTTTAGGTGGTGAAATTTACATTGACCATTTATTGTTAAAATTATTAATATAAGGACTAATTTAACTTTAAATAATATTAAAAATGTCATAAATATATAATTTATTCATTAAATACAACTTTAAAACTAGTAACATAAGACATCTATGAAAAACAAAATACATCATTCATGGTGGCGGTAATCCGACCATAATACGGGTGACACTTTAATTTTATAATGGATGAGAGGAAGGTAGATAATGGTTATTACATTAACATAATAAAATTTAAGTATAATAAAAACACTTATTTCATTATATTATGATGTTTATTATAGATTTAGATCAGGTATAAGAGTAAATAAACTTGACAGAACTTGGTTAAAATAATTACCTCTTCCTTTGATATCCTCCTTTAGACCACTCCTTAATACTTTATTTATTGGTATTTTGGTGAGACAAAAAACTCTAGGACTTAATAAAAAGGGTTTGGGAGGTTGTTAGTACTTTTTGGTCAATATAAGAGTCTTTAAATGTGAGGATAAGTGTGGTGGTGAAGGGGTCATTTTATAGGTGAGAGGGGTGGCATTTTTGTAGACATTAATTTCTTAATATAAAAAGAGATGTCATATTTAAAGAAATTAGATCCAAAACCGATAACTAGAGTGTAAAATATAATATATGGCCAATAAATACCTCATACAACCATTTATAAATGAGGTTTTAGGATATTCTAATACTTACCTGTTGATTTAACACTTTTACCTCATTCTAACCTTTACCATGGTGACTAAATTTTACATCGGTAACTTATTTTTATAGCATAAAATAGAATTGACCTTATTAAATAATCTGGAAATTATAATTCCAAACATTAAATCCATTTTACTTGATTCAATTTATAAAAGTGATAAAATTTAATTTTAATATAGAAACATATAACGTGAAAAACATTTCAAAGAAAAATATATTTTTAAGCATAAATTGAAATTATTCTTATTCATTACCAAGTAAAAATCCTTAAATAATTTTTAATTTGTTATTTATATATATCATAAATAAATTTCATTAAATTAACTATCTAAAATCTATAAATTTATTTTATAAAAACACATAACATATAAAAAATAAAATTATATGAAAAATTGAAATGATTTTATTCCTAATTTTAAAAATTGACTACTTATTTCTTAGGAATTAATCAAAAAAATTTATTAAGGAAAACATTTTAAATTTATTTTAAAATTATTTTTTATAAAAATTTCAAATAACAAGAACACATGTTTAATTATTAATTTCATGTTTATATCATCCTAACTTCAACTTTTAAAACCCCTCAATACCTCTGCATAAGATCTATGGGTAAGATAAGAAATGGTGGCCATCCAGAGTGGTGATTTAGCTAAAATGAATATAGTAGTGATTTCTATGATATTGAAATTCTCCCATAGATGATTTCAATCAAGTAGTACTTATTGAATCATAGCTTGGAATTGGTCTTGAGAAAATCCTAGTGATGCTCCTTCCTTTCTAATCTTGAAAAAATGAGACTCTTAAGGAGGTCTTCCACTGTTTTATGCGATTACTTATCCCTTCCCTATAGATTTCATAATGTGGTTACTTATACTTATACCCACCAATTTAACAACTATATTACAATAGTATTATTTAATACTTATAATTTCTTTAATATATTGTGTTTTGTTTTAGTTTGGTGTTTCATGAGTTACAAGATACTTAACATAGTATTTATTTAAAGGAAAAAACTTACTAAAATCTCAGGGTATTGCATACTACCCCTTAAATAAATTTTATCCTTGCAATTTTTATTTCTCTCCCTGATTAAAATAGATGAGAGTATTGTTAATATAATCATGTCTCATGATTTAAAAATGTATTAAAATCCTTCATAATGGTTTATAAATATCTTATGAATCATCCAAATCATATCCCCCATGAGTGTCAAAATCAGTTTATAGTTAATCCCTCTTATTGTACATCAATTGAAGATCAAGTTATAATCAACCAATATTTTTAGGGTTATTTCCTCAAGGTGCATTAGAGACAGAGCCACTAACCACTTATAGTATCCAGATTGGAATGTCATTTCTATTTTCCCACACACTCTTTAATTCACCAAAATTTTAGGATTTTTTCCTTTATTTATATTTATCCTATGGGTTTTTACTAATGTATTATAGTCCTAGTTTCCAATAATAATTAAATAGTGACATTTATTACTATATCCTAAACACAAAGTTCATATATTACAATGTTTCTAGAATTAAATCATAACCTTTATCCCTAAAAAATATTAATCACATACTAATCAATATATACCTTGATCATATATACTCCTAAAAATATATTAATATTTTCTCAAAATAACTTGAATTTTCTGGACATCAAATTATACACCATCTTTAAGGTCTACCCATACCCCAATCATGTAATCTTTTTAAAACCCAATAAAAATCATGAAAACATCATTAATCATCTTAAAATCTAATCACATAAAACCTCAAAAGGAGTATATATACCTTTAAACTTATGATCAAACTTAAAATTATCAACCCATTGTAGTATCCAAAACCCTTAAATTATCCACATATGATAACATACTAACCTCTAAAGTTATCTAAACCCAGTTCTTATACCAATTGTGATTCCCCATCCCCATACTCCAGATCTAGTGCTAAAAACATATTCTTTTCATATTGGATTGATACTGACTAAGGTAACCAAAACTTAACTATACATAATTAAATTATCAATAAAAAAATTAAATCACATACATACCCAATAAATTTTAGGTTTAGTGTTATATAGAATGATGAAAAACCTTTAACTAACAAAACCCATATCTTTCCAATCAAATGATAATTTTCCCACTAAACAAAATACTCCTTATTTAACAATATATCTCTGATATCTCCAAAAAAATTCTCCACACATGAAACTCATCTAGAAATTTCATACATAATATTATTATTCATAACTCAAGGAAGTGAAAAGATAATAAGGGTGAGATAAAATTCTCAGTAAATGGTATAATACAATAGGAGCTGTAAAAAAATAAACAATACATGAATAATATGACAAGAATAAATAATAGTAATAAAGATTCTATATAACTGATAACATGAGCATGCGATATATCCATGGTTAAAATAATAATGTAAATAATTACATGTATATAATTTCATAGTGATTTATTGTATAATGATAGATATCATAAACATATCATCAAGGCTTCATGAAAATACATCATATATAAATGCTTAAGGTTTACTCCAAATACCCAAGCTAGTTTGTCTCATGAGACCCACCGATGCATCAATGATCTATATAATTATAGTCCCCATTGATTACTAATTAAGTTCAATTAATTCAATATATTAAGGAATTAATGAATAATACAATACATAACTAATACACTATATTAATCAATAAACATATGTATTAAAATAACAATTATACAAAATGTCAATATTTCCTTAGTTATTAAATAGAATAAATTTCTTGGTAAAAACCATTCAAATTGACACTACATATATTATTTGAAATACGGTTATTCATAACTAGAAAATAAAATATAGAAATACTAGAAGAGATATAGAATATATCTGTGAAATTAAAGAATATTAATATGAAGGATAAAAATAATGTTAAGAGATTGATGGAGAGTGAAATAGAAAACAACTCCTATAAACTAGGTGATTAATTAATAATTTATTTTATTGGTAATAAAAGAAAAATAACTCCAAAATAGATATATATTTTATAGTTTTATAAAATAATTAAATAGAAGTTATAAAAAAATTCATAAAGCTTTTGTAATATGGTTGTAGAAAAAATCCTAAGTCACTTTTAAAAATCCATTTCAATGGATTAAAAGAGGAAATTGAAAACCTTGATTTGAAAATAATTCCAAATATTTGAACCTTGAAATTAAATGAAGTTAAAAATAGTAAAAGTGGAGAGTAATATAAAAATATACATAAGTGAAATGAAATAAAATTATTTATTTTTCTAAAGCATTAACCTTTATTTTAAAAAAAATTCACAGAACAATTTGAATAGTATTTTATATGAAAAATTACTAAAACTTGAATAGAAATCATTAATAATGAAAATGGTTATGAAATTAGGAAAAGGTTATCTTATGGTAATCATTAAAAATGATATTCTTTTTACACATTTGAAAAGAAAATAAAAAACAACCCATGAAGAAAATGTTAAAAATATTCTTTTTAAACCATAGTAAAGTAAGTCAAAGGAAATTAAAAATTTCCCTAATCAATAATTACATTATATATAAGATAATTATTATAAAAATATAATGAATATGGATATAGAGGAAAATGATTCCTGACTGTAAAAAAGAGATAAGGTTGAGTCCACATAGAAGAAACTATTTGGTTGAATTAGGAACCAAAGGGAGGTGAAATATCAAGAAGATTTTTAAAACCCATAAAATAAATAGGGAATACAATATAATAGAATAATATGGTTGAATAAACCAAAAATAAAAGTATGAAGTTCAAGAACAAAGGTTAAAGCATAATGTAAGTAAATAAAGTTAAAAACAACCCTTACAACTTAGGTAATGAATCAAAGGGAATGGAATAAAGTGAGATTAAATTAAAGTTAAAATACCAATAATAACAATTTATTTAATTTATAATTCTTAAAGAGGTAAATATTTTCACTATTTTAAATTAATTTGGTGTCTAATAAGAAACATTTCTCAAGGAATTGAAATTGAAACCAAGAACCCTTACCTCAAGTCCCAACTCGATTGGTGTATGTGTCTAATATCCAGAATAACCAAATTAAGTTGATTAAATAAATGATCCATAAAATTTTTCATTTATATTTAATTTTTAATGTCTACTTATCATTATATTTCATTCATTTATTGTATATTTTTTACTCTCATCGACCACTTGGTGTTGTTTGGTCAATTTCTCCAAAACTACTTCGGCATGTTGACCATAGTCAAAGGAATAATAAAATAGTTTCATCATATCCAAAATTTAATATATGTATATATATATTATTTATCATTCCCATAGTAATAAATTTATATATTTCAATTGGTTTTCAAAAATAGATTCAAATTATGAAAAGTGTCTCAGTATGTTCATTTTAGATGGTTAAATTTACACCGACCATGTATTATTACTATTATTAATAATAGAATAACTAATTTATATTTATATAATCATAATAATTTCATAAATAAAATATTTATTAATTAAATAAACTTTTATAACCAACCATTTAATGTGGTGAAAAAAATAAAAAAACATCGTTTGTGGAGGTGGTTATCCAACCATAACACGGGCAACATTTTCATTTTCTAGTGGATAAGGGGAAGATAGATAGTGGTTATTCCATTAAAATAATAAAATTTAAGTATAATAATTATACTTATTTAATTATATTATTATGGGTATAATATATTTTTAGGAGGTATAAGAATAAATAAACTTGAAAGAACTAGGTTAAAACAATTACCTCTTCCTTTGATATCCTCATTTAGACCACTCCTTAATGCTTCTTAGATTGGTATTTTGGTGAGACCAGAATCTCTAGGATGTGGGAAATAGGGTTTGAGAGGGGTTTTTGAATATTTTTTTTATCTAATAGTCTTTATGTGTGAGTATAAGTGAGTTGGTGAAGGGATCCTTTTATAGCTGTGAGGGGCGACATTTTTATAAAAATTAATTTCTCAATACAAAAAAGATATTTCATATTCAAGTAAAGTGCATCCAAAAATTTATAATTAGAGAGTAAAAGATAATTTATAGACAATAAATCCCTAATACACCCATTTATAGATGATATTTTAGGATATTTTTAGGATTTTACCTCTTGATTTAACACATTCACCTCATTTTACCCGTTACCGCAATGTCAAATTTTTTACCTTGGTAACTTATTTTAATGAACTAAAATAAAATTGACCTTATTAATTAATTTGGATATTAATATTCCAAATATGAAATCCATTTTACTTTATTAAATTTATAAAAGTGATAAATATTAATTTTAATATAGTATCACATAACACAATTTTTTTAGAAAAATGTATTTTTAACCATAAAGTGAATTTTTTCATATTTTTTTTGATGTAAAAAACATTAAATGAGTGTTAAGTTTTTTTATTTCTTTATATTTTCAATAAATTTCATTAAATTATTTATTAAAAAACTATCAATTTGAATTATAAAAATAAATAACATATTAAAAATACAATTCTTTTAAAAAATAGGTCTTTTAAACATCAAATGATTTTATTACTAGTTTTTAAAATTCAGTACTTATTTCCTTGGAATTAATCAACACATTGTACTAAATAAAAACTTTTTTAAATTTATTTTAAAATTAAATTTCATAAAATAAATAAATAAGGAGAATATTTATTATAATCATAATTATATGTTTATATCATCCTTACTTCTATTTTAAAAACCCCTAAATACCTCCACAAAATATCTAAGTGTAAGATAAACAATGGTGGTTATTGTAGGTGGTGATTCAGCTAGAATGGATCTCATAGTGATTTCCCTGAGCTTGAACTTCTCCCGTAGCTAATTTCTATAGTGGCCCAAGTTAAACATAACTTAAGTAGTATGATGATCTAATAATTTAAATAATACATCACACAAAAAGTCACACAACCCAAGGATCTAAAGGTTTAGTGTTTTGGTTATTAGATACATAAGAATATTAATCTACCATAATTTATTCAAAATATAACTTATATAGAATCCCTTATAGACTTTCCAAAATTTATATATATCTTCATAACCTGGGGAAAGTAAAACATATGAAAGGGGTGATCTAAAATGTTCAGTAAGGGAAAACTTATCAATTGGTCATCAAGGGTTAGATCAATATGGGTTGGAGAGATATTTATTATCAAAAGAACATGGAACAATATTAGTTTGGGATAATTCATGATATAAAGACATGAAATATAAAATGAACAAACATATACCATGAAAAAAGTTTGTGGAATAATGACACATTAAACATGAGTCAAGGAGTATAATGATAGATATATATAAATATGTCATGTCATTGAGTCATAGTATAACAAATAATAATGGCACTAATATAAGCATAGAAAATCTCGTGAATAAATATTTCCAAAACATGTTCACCTAAAAACTTGTGAACAAAGCATCCCACATCTCATTTATAGAACAAAATTGTGTACAAATCTTACCTCATCTCATTCACACAAAAAACTTTTGAACAAATCTTCCCACATCTCATTCACACAACATTTCACAATCTAATGTGATATAAAACCTTAAACAATGCATTGGAGGATGATATAGGACCCCTCCTATCATCATCCATACAAATGAGTTCTACATAAAATCAAATCATCCATCTTATCATAAATAACCCATAGAAAGGAAATTCATTTAATAACATTTCCAAATGGTATCACATAAAAAATAATGATCACTTGATACAAAAAAATGACCACCCAAAAAGATTATTTAAAAATAGAACATATAAGGTGATTTATGAACCATTAATTTATTGGAAGAAAATACTCACAAAATGAAGGAAAAATCAAATTTTATTTCTTAAAAATCAATTCTTAATATCATATTTAAAATACTTGATTTTTAAGTCACTTTCCGAAACCATTTTTTGAAGTTGAAGATAATTTTTTTAAAAATATTACTTCAAAACAATTCCAGTAAATAGACCTTGATAATAAATAAAACATGTTTGAAAATTTGAAGTAGTTTAGAAGAATATAAGATCATGTTAAGAAATTTTTTTTTAAATATTTTGAAATAACTTTATTGAAAAACCCACATCATTAAAAAGGATATTGAAAAAATTGTTTTAAAATGAATAAATAGTAATATAATGATCATTGGAGATAAAAAATTTTATTTTCCTCTAGGTAAATGATAATATTTTTGGGAAGTAAAAATATGGATATGGGGAAAGAATACATTATAAGAGATGTTAATTAATCTTAAAAAATTACCTTTTTTAGTATATTCATGAAAGAAGAAGGCTTCAATGTGAAAAACGATTTCACTAGAAATGAATATGGAATTAAAACATAACATCATCATATGTTAGGATAATTATACCTTGAAATGTTATAATCTAAGTGGACTGATTATGAATCAATAATTTTTTTTACTCAAGAATACCCCTTACATTTTGAGGAACATTTAACACAAAATCTAATAAAAGAGTGAGAGATATTTAAATTGAACTTTAATTACCATTAATAAAGGGTATTTAACTACATAAAATCTTAATTAGTCCGCATATATACCACTTAAATTGAATTAGGTGCATAATACAATACATGACTTAAAGATATAAATTTGAGATGAAAAACCTTATCGCTTTAGTAATTTTTGAATCAAAAGTCATTTTAAGGTTAAAAATCATATTTTTATATACATACTATGAATTAAAGTTTTTATTATTCTAAATTGCATTCTTGGAAAGTATATACAATATAGAAACAAGAAATTGGTGCATAAAATTAAAACATATCACAATGAAGAGAAATTGAGATGTAAAACCCATATAATTTTATCATCTTTCAAATCTAAGACCCATGAAATGTAGAACATGATATGGACTTTTAAATAACTTATATTACATTAAATTATTATAAAAATAATTTCATATTCAATATATACACCAAAATAGTAAATTAGTGGGGAATAAAATTCAAATATCAATGAAGAAAAATTGAGATGAAAAAACCATTAACTTATTTTTGATTTGTTCGGTGCACTCACCTAATTTACAAAATTATAAAATTGGGTTTATTATATTAATTATTAGGAAAATTATTAATCTTTATTTAATTTAATATATATTATTTATTTTCATATTCAATTTATATAGTTTTCTTGGGTACGTTGGTTATGTTAGGTTTTTTGGTCAATTTATTTGTAACTCCTTATGTATGATGACCATGGTAGAAGCATCATAAAATAGTTTCATAGTATCCATAATATTAATAGTGTTGTAGAAATAATATTTATATATAGAATATATTTTTATATTCATCCATTATGGTTGGCTATGAAAAATGAATCTCATTGGTCATGGAGGCGGCAATCTGCACATACCCATAATTAATGCTTCCATTTCTCAATGAATGAGGGGAAAATAAAGCATATAACGATTTGAAATTTCAGAATAATATTTATATAATAGATATAATATTTATTCATAAATACTATTATTAAAACCAACAACGAGATGATATTATGAAAAATGAACAATATCGCTCTGTGGAAGCGATAGTCCGCATGTACGCACGATTAATGTTATTTTGTTTTTCTTAGTGGGTGGAAATGATTAAATAATTTTTATTCAATTAAAATAATTAAATTTAGTTGTAATAATTATAATTATTTCATTTTATTCATAATTTTAGATAATATTAGGAAGTATTAGAGTAAAATAAAAGACTAAGAGGAAGTAATACTCATGTTGGAACCTTGAGTTTCCTCTTGAAAAAATCCTTAGAGATGGAGGCCTTCAGAAAACTAAAGGTGACCAGAAGCTCATATAAGTTGGAGAGGGTTATATGAGTATAAATTTTTATATTTTCAAAAATAAATTCAATGGTAAGGTGAGTCATGAATTGATGTAAGTTTTTCATTTTTATAAGTGAAGAGAAGGGTAGTTTTGGAAATAACCATTGAATTTCAATAATGTTATTTCACTATTAAAGGGTCAAGGGATTAAAAAAGAGAAAAAATAGGAAAGGGGGTGAGTTTTGGTTGATAAAAACTTTAAACATTCATTTTTAAATATGTTTTAATAAATTTTTACTTTTTCCTCTTAATAAAATACTTTTTTTACTTTTTTACTTTTTACTAGGGTAACTAATTTTTAACATCAATAATTAATTTTAACGGCCAAAATTAAATTTGAATTTATTACCTAATTTTAAACTTATAATTTCAAATTTTAAAATAATTTTATCATATAAAAGTTATAAATGTGTAAAAATTTAATTTTCAAATAATCACACGTAATCATGTAAAAGAAGTTTTTTAGACAAACATGTTTTTTAAGAATAAAAATTATGTATAAGATAAAATTATCATTGTTACTAATTTACATAGAATAAATTGATTTAATATAATAAAATAAAAATTGTGATCCGTTCAAAGAAATAAAAAATCAAATTTCACCTTAAAAATACTTGATTCCAAGAAAATACCGAAAACAGTTTCTTTAATTAAAGTAAAATCTTAATTTAGTTATAAAAATATTGGGCATAGGTTTTCCACATTCAAATTATATTTTAATATAAATAATTTTATTCCTTAAATAAATATTTTATTACATAAAATGGTTTTTATTCTTATGAGTCATTCTTAAATAATGATAAAATCACAAAAAATATTATTTTTCGTAAAAACCATATTTTCAAACTAAAAATAAACCTTTTCAGAAAAATCTCAAAATTTCATACTAAGAAAATTTTAATGTGAGGAATTCAAAAATTTATTTTATTTTACAAAATTTCTATCCTACAATTTGTATTTTTTTTAAAATAAAATATATAATATAAATAAAACGAGTTTTATTGAAAAATGATGTTTTTAAACATTAAGTTTTCTTAATATTATTTATTATAAATTTATAATTTAATAATAATATTTTAAAAGTGTTCAATTTAATATATTATGATAAAATATATGATACATAACAAAAAAATTCATTAAAAAGAAACTCTAATTTTATACTATGTACGCTTTAAAAAATACCATTAAAATTGATTCTATTCGAATTCAAAATGGAAGAGATTTGGATCAAGATGTTGGGAATCAAATTAATTATAAGAGGCATTCTTGGACACTCTAAATGAGTGGGACACATGGATTAATCTTAGAGGATCAGAGAAACAAGAATTGATCCCAACTATTAGATTAAGGGTTAGAGTCTTGAAGGAAGTATATAAAACTAATCATTGTAGTTCTAGAAGATAGAGGAAGAGGAAGATATTTCCATATTCACTTTTGTGAGAAGATAGAGGAGAGGACAATAGAGTTCCAATGACCACACTTGGCCCATTTAAGGAAGAATACTTGAAGAGGAAAAATTTCCATAGCTACTTCCATATGGTTAAATATATGAAGGTAAAGTATAATAAAGATAATTCTAGTGCAGAATTATCTTCATCAAGAAGGAGTTTGATGCTACTGTGATTTTTTTATAAGACAAAGTGTTAACCCCCATATTAAGAGGTCACTCACATATGGATTTGGAAGATAAAGACTCGAATATTCACAAAGAGTTGATCACATCTAGATTTACAGAATTAAAAGAACAAAGAAGTGGATAATAATAGATCATCAAATCTAGAATTGACGATGCAAGGTATTTCAACAACCCTTTATGATATAGAAGAGACCCACATGTCTGTAAACTATTTAAGTGAACCTCAAGCCTATAAACTATTGAAGCCTTCCCGAAAGTGGTGTGCAGAGGATAAGGAGAGGGAGTGACACTTGAGAGGAAGTGTTCCATACATAAACCTTTATAAAGGTAATGATCCTTTGTATAATGTGACTATTATAGAAACTTGTATCCACTAAACATGAGTATTGTAGATTTTAGCACTTTGAAACATCATTAGTGTGTGCCCCTTGGAAATATCCCAGTGCTGGTAAACCAAGTAAAATCCATGCATCCTTATGTACTTTCAATTTTGTATTCATGTTTAACATTCAGTGTGATCAATGAGGAGGGTGTGTGGGATTAAACATGTTCCCTCAAATGAGGGAACAAGTTTGAAAAAAGGGGTGAACAGAATCAAAAGGAAAAGTTTTATTTGGTCGAAACCCTGATTCATCCCCCTATTAGGGTGCACACATTTAATTTGGTCCCAACACTACTTGAATATAATAAGTTTATAATATATTTCAAATATGTTGGTAGTCATAAAAAACTAATAATATATTTCCAACATAAAAAACATGACTACAAAACATGCCTTTAATAGTGCTAAAAAAAGCACTGATAAAAGGTACTCTTTATCAGTGATTTTTTAGCACTGATAAAGGATAACCTTTATCCGTGCTTTTTTTAGCGCGAATAAAAGGTAACATTTATTAGCACTTTATTTTTAGTGCTAATAAAGGGTACCTTTTATCATCACTTTATTGTTAGCATTGATAAATGATATCCGTATTAGTGTTTTTTAGAGCTAATAAAGGTCCCGATCGCCGAGCGAATCCCACATCGAAATATTGCACAAGAGGGATCTCCTTATATATCATTTTTCCGCATCCATGCCTCAGAAGACTGCTATAGGGATGCGCTCCTACATACACTGGATACACCTATTTGGGCTTTCCATGAGCCTATGTGGGCTTTAGCCCACCCTATACTTAACTCGACCCTGCGCCCACCTTTATATTCGGGTCCTAAAGGACCTAGTCCGGTCTATAACCAAATTTTTTATACAAACCAATAAAAAATACAAGTATTAAAAATATTAAAAAGTTAAAAAAATTAAACAAATAAGAATTTTAAATGAATAAATTAATAAAACATTAATTTTTTAATTAAATAATTATTCATAAATTTAATATATAAATATATATATAATAAATTATATATAATAATAAATAGTATATATTAAATATAGATATATTAAATGAATAAAATGAAATAATTAAACTAATAAAAATTAAGAATGAGTAAATTAAAAAAATATTAAAAATTATATTAATTAAACAATTATTGATAAAAATGAATAAATTTAATATATGTATATATAAATTATAAATATTAATAAATATTATATATTAAATATAGATATATAAAATGAATAAAATAAAATAATTAAACAAATAAAAATTAAAAATTAGTAAATTAATAAAATATTAAACATTTTATCAATTAAATAATTATTGAAAAAAATGAATGAATTTAATTTGCATATAAATAGACTATAAATGTTAATAAATAGTATATATTAAATATAGATCTATAAAATGAGTAAATTTTAATAATTCAAATAAATTAAAAATAAATAAATTGTAATAATTAAATAAAAAATAAAAAATGAATAATTTTAAACACTATTACAAATTTTATTAATGAAAAAATTATTAATAAAAATGAATAATTTTAATATATATATTAATTATAAATATTAATAAATAACATCTATTAAATATAATTATATAAAATGAATAAAATGTAATAAATAAAAACATATCAATGTCTTATTCATTTTTAATGGTTTTTATACATAATTATTCATTAATAAATTTAATATAAGAATATATTCATATATATATTTCTATATATATATCAATATATATAATATATCCTAAAATATAATATATATATATTACAAAATATTTATGATAACATTAAATAAGTCATATATGTAGTGAAAATCATTTATAATTAAAAATTAATATTATTTAAAAACACTAAATAATTAAACCAAGTAATGGACATTAATTAAATGTCATTTAATTTTTCAACTTAACATATATCAAATGCGTGTTACATTGATTTCACATATACATATACGTAATTAATGAATTTTTATATACAACGCATACACATAAATATTTACATAATTAATAAAATCTTTTATAGAAACACATACACCTAATATTTATGTAATTTATTAAAAATTTAGTATTTATTTTAGAATTCCATTTAGTAACATGATATATTTAATATAATATGTTTTAATCAGAAAATTTTATTTATTTATTTTTAATATTATTACAGTTAGGTATTATTTATTCATTTTTAATATTTTTTTGGAATTTAACCATTTTCTAATAGTTATTTATATATATTTATTTACCATGTTTTAATATTTTCAATATGTACTCATATTTATTTCAATATATATCCATATTTTTTTAATAATTTATATTTAATTAATAAAACTTATCCAATTTTTTCAATATTTTTAAAGTGTACACAGTTTTTGTTATTTAATTTCACTCATTTTTATCACGTATACATTTAAGATTATATATTAATTAATAATGTTAAGAATATATTTTTAAATAAATATATTTATAAATGTATATTTACTATATTTTTAAATTTATATACTTATAATTATAAATAAATAAATATTATTTTTTTAAAATATTTATATAATTATAAATAAATAATTATAAAATAATTATAAATTTATTTAAATAATGAATATATTTACTATATATATTTATTAAATATATATATAATTATATAAATATATATAATGATATAAGTATATAAATATTATTTTTTAAAAGTATTTATATAATTATAATAAATAATTATATATTTAAATAATTATAAGATTATAATAAATATATTTAAATAATGAATATATTTACTATATTTATATTTATATTTATATATATTTATTAAATATATTTATATACATATAATTATATAAATATTTTAAATGATATAAATATATTTATAATTATAAAATTATAATAAATATATTTAAATAATGAATATATTTACTATATTTATATTTATATATATTTATTATATATATATATAATTATATAAATATGTATAATGTTATAAATATATTTGTAAATGTATATTTACTATATTTATAAAATTATATATTTATAAATATAAATAGAAAAAATATATTTTTTAAAAATATTTATATAATTATCAATAAATAATTATATATTTAAATAATTATAAAATTATAATAAATATATTTAAATAATGAATATATTTAATAAATAAATATATATAATTATATAAATATATATAATGATATAAATACATTTATAATAATTATATAAATATATATAAATATATAAATAAATTTATAATAATATATAAATATTTATAAATATATTAATTTTTTATTTATAATTATAATTATAAATCCTCTATCATCGTTAAGTTTTTTCACTATTAAAAATGCCTTTTATCAGCTCGTTTTTAGTTCTAATAAAGATATACCTTTTATCAACGCTAAAAAAGTGCTGATAAAATATATTTTTATCAACACTAAAAGTTTAACATTGATAAAGATGCCTTTTATCAATACTAAAGAAGGACCGATAAAGATAGCTTTCATCATCGCTAAATAATTTAGCACCGATAAAAGATATCTTTATCAACACTTTTTTTGGAAGCACTAATAAAACCCTCCCCAACCTATTTAAAAGAACCCTAACCGCACTGGTTTTAGTCGCGATTCATAAGCTTTTGTGGAAGTCCACTAATGCCGACACTCCTCCTTAACTTTGTCTTGGATGAATCAAGCCCTAAGGTACGTTATTTTTTCTTTTCCTCTCTCATTGATTTCTTATTTAGGTTCCGCAGTTTTCACTATTGAGGGGTTTTCTTGGATATACTCTTCTCTTCTCCCTCATGCTTAGTCAAACCTCCTTGGATCCTTAAGAGGGGTTCTGCATCCTTCTACTTAGATTTAGGCATCTCCTCCCTCAATTCTCACGTGTTTTCCAATGAAAATACTCTCTTTCTTCCTTTTGATTTAGGTGTCTCCTCCCTCAATTCTGATTTCTTGAGGTAAGTTTTTCTCTTCCAATCCTTCATTTTATAAATCATGGAATGCCGAAGTCTTTTTAAATTCATTTTTATTTAAATTATGCCTATGTGTAATGTTTATAATGGATTTGGAAAACATTTTAGTTGAATTCCATGTTTGGTATAAAGGGTTTTCATGGATTTTGATTGGATTATTTTGGATTAAATGTTTTATCATGCCAAGTGTTTGATCTTATGCTTATGAGGCATTTCAAGTTTATTTTTATGAAAAATGAAAGGCTTATGCCATATTTTGGGTTTTAAAGGAGAAATAAAGTTTTAAGAAACTGTTTGAAATATAAAAAGGGTGTGTTTCTAAATATTTCCAAAGTATTGAAAATTTTGAATTTCAAATGAAAGGAAAATAACTTGGCTCCATATGTTAGAATTTGTTTAATAGCCTATTTGGCACTTTAAAATGTGTTTATAGCTTGTGATACTCTCACTGATTACCCCTAGATTTTGGTGTGCCTGTTATGGGATGTTTATTAATTTATAATGAATGTATGATTTGAAAGGGTTTGTTCTATGTAAGGTTTTTGGAGGTGAGGTGTAGGATATTTATTTTTTTACCATATGTTTGTATTTCCATTTCTTTCTCACCTCCTCACTTGGTTTCTTGGTCATGGGAATTCTAGGTAACTAAATGGTATCTTTGATGAGTGAAAACTCTACTTTATCTTGTGTCTAGCTAGAGCAGGATTGGGTTATTGAGTATGACTGGGATATTTAGTACTTAAAAGTTTTTAGTTTAGTTTAAAAAATTGAACAAGTTGATGTTACTTAATAAGTTATCATAACAAATAATTCCTTTATAGTTAATCAACCCAACCATTATATTATCACTGATGCAATCAATAAATAAAGTTTAATTATATTTCATTGGTTTATAATTCAAGTTTAAGTATTTTTGTCTTGTATTTTTTGACAAATCTAACTCAGAATCATTCAAAATGACTCACAATATCATTGTGAATTTTCATTTAGGAGTTTCATGAAGTATGGAGGAAGTTAAATTAGTTTTGGATATAAAATAAAAAATCATTTTTAATAGTTATATGGTTATACAATGATTTTTCTAGTGTAGCGGTGAAGGTTAAGGCTAATAAATTATGAAATTACTATTTAAGAAAATATATGATTATACAGTGAAAGAATTTTGGTAGAAGGAAAAGAAAATATTGCACTATAATGGTTAAAATTTATGTCATGATTTTCCATATAAGGGTGAATATTTAAGAAAGAATATGAGGATGGTCATTATAGTGTAAAGTTCATGCCACAATTTGTAACCATGATTTATTGATGAAGAGTTTACATAAAAAAGGAGTATAGGGTTGGTCATCATGGTTTATTGTTCATTACATAGTTCAAGAACATTACTTTTTTAATAAAGGTTATTGCACCATAATGAATTTTATTATGCTGAATTTTATCATACTGCAATGTATTCTAGACCTATATTTTAAGATTTGGTAATGAAGTGGAATTTGAGATACATATTTATATTAGGCCATGTTTTTTAAAGGGATATGAAATTTGAATGAATTACACCATAATATAATTGGATACACTATAATGAAGATTATGTATATAAATTTTAAATAATTAAAAATCATTATTAGTGGATTTTGAATTAGATAATAAGATATCGTTTTACCTTTTCAATGTATTTGGATATATAATAATGGGGAATTTTAGGTTTCATGATCATGAAGGCTATGAAAAAATTATTGATATCCTATCCACTACTTGTATATTATGAATTAAATAAAAATTCAATAGAGATCACTAGGGAATGGAATTAGAAAGGCTATTATGAAGAATTATAGAGAGTGGTGTTCTAGAAAATCAGAGAATAATTAGCTATCATTGATACACTTAGATAAATAAGAGAAAAAATAATGAGGATATCATCAACATGATAGAGATGAAGCTTATTGATCCACCCAAAAGGGTAATTTTTTTTTTAATTTTTGTTTTTGAGAAAAAAATTGTGAACTTGATTAAAAGTGAGTCATTATTATGTTAGAAAGTAATAATATTTCAAGTGTGTGTATTTTTAAACAAAGAGGGATAATGTGTTTGCTCTAAAATTTGTATAAGAAAGATGCTTAGTAAATTCTAGTAAATCAATGCATCACTAATATATTCTTCTTAGAAGTATCCCAATGAGGGTATACCATGTAAAATCTATTATTTTATGTGAATTTATCACTTTCATATTTAGCGGGGAAGAGATTTTTGTTCCAATTAACTATGGTTCAAGATCATTGGGAAAAATATTTCAATTCTACATACCTTGATTAACCCCCTTAGTATATCATTCCTAAGTGGGGTTAACAAGTGGAATAAGAAAAAAAATTTCACAGTTAGTAGTGATATCAAATCTAATGGTTTTTTTCCAAGATAATTTATTTCATTAGGTAATATGGTATATGTTATTAATCATAAGGAAATTATGATCTTTGATGATAAAAACTCTCAACTGTAGAAGAATGGGATGAAGCACAATTTATGATCACTTGGTATATATGTGAATATGATTATCATATATATAATTATGATAAACATGGAAATTGGAGAACTTAGAGAAATATATCGCAAGGAATTGAATGTAGATGGAAAAGGAATCAATGCTCTAGGGGGATCTTTTTCCAATACAATATATATAAAGGTGATGTCATGTATGTTCTCAAAATTCACGTGGGAAAAGTTAATAAATATTTAAAAAATAGGACAAGACATCTAGTTTTAGTAGTGAGAAATTCTTAGTTAAATAAATCAATTGAGGGGAGAAATTGGATAATAAATTGCATAGATTGAATCATACTCATTGAGAAATACCTACCAAAGAAGTTTTATAAGGAAGCACATGACATCGATTTACATTTTGAATAATTCCTTGTAATTTTATAATAAATATAAGACCCCATACGACACATGACATAGAAATAAACCTACATTAAAATATCTCTACATCTTTTAATGTAAATGTTTTATTCTCAATAAGAATAAAATCTCTAAAAATATAAGATTTCATGGGAATGAAAGAATATTTATTGGCTATTCATCAAAGATAAAATCA
Source organism: Viscum album (assembly GCA_963277665.1). Classification (NCBI taxonomy): domain Eukaryota; kingdom Viridiplantae; phylum Streptophyta; class Magnoliopsida; order Santalales; family Viscaceae; genus Viscum; species Viscum album. The sequence continues at coordinate 639,969,633 of OY728162.1, read as the reverse complement.
TTATAATTTTTTAGTAAAAGGATTGAAAAAATGGTTTAAATCCAAGATCCCACCATGGTATAATAATGAGTATAATATTCAAAAAAAATAGTAAAATAATTTTGAAAGAAATATTTATAAAATTAAGAAATCCAGGGGGAGTGATGAAAATCTATGAAAATTTTGATGAAATCACTGATGATAAGAATATTAGATCAATTTATTAAATAGAAAGAAAATCAAGAAGTATAGATGAAGTTTATGAACACTATTGGGATGTTAAGATAAATTTAATCATTAGACATAGTTAGTAAGGTGATATGAGGATGGATGATGTAATTGTCCATGTGGATCAGATAGTGACAACAAAATCTTTATCTAATTGAAGAAGGATCAGATGACTGGATTGTTTGATGGAAGTGTGCCTAGGTAATGGTTCAAAAAACATAATGTAAAAAGTTATAGGAAAAGAGTAGTATAGAAAGTTCACTAGGGGAAAGAGATTAAGTTTTAGAAGGATATTGAAGACTAGCAGTGCAACATTCAAGATCCACACTCTCATATCTAGTGATAAAAATATATTCTTTTCATACTGATTTGATACTGATTTAAGTGACCCAAACTTTTTTTATGATAAGAGTCTATTTTATTATTTTCTTATTGTTTTTTTAAATTGAAACCCCTTATTAATTATTAGTTAATATTTTTATTATTTTCATTCATTTAAATTTAAATTTTTACATGTGGAATTGTTTAAAAAAAATTAATATAAATTTCAGAATATTTAAATTTATAAATTTGATTTGTATAAATATATATTTTTGGTAAATTGGTTAAACGACCACACATTGTTTTTTAACTACCTATCTTGAGTGTATAGGTTCTAAAAAAATCTATTTAAGTGAAAATACCTTTTCCTATCAACCACACACCATGGAAATCCACTACATGACTTAGAAATCAACCACATGACATGGAAATCAACCGCACAATATAGAATTTGACCGCAAAACATGGAAATTGACTGCATGTTATATTCTCGATCTACAGTAAGGTAAAATTGATATTTGTTAGATCTATTGTAAGTTAAAATGGATAACTATTAGATCAACTATATATTGAAGTGGATCGACCATATATTGATGTGGATCAACCATTAACCATATGATTGCTTCAAAAAGTTTTCAAATTTTCTAACATTTATGGAAATATAAAATACAATGTTTATTTGTTATTTAATATATAAAATAAATAACTGAAGGCTTGTTTAAAATATTTTATTTGTTTTATTAAATTTTAAATTAAATATATATTATATTAACTTTTTTTTAAACTAGTAATTAAAAAAATATCATTGAAATAATAATTTTCATACTATTTATTTTATAATATGTTTTAGCTATATTTTGATATTTTTAATTAGCACAAGTATTGAGAAGTTGGTGAAAGTAAAGGAAAGTTATTTTAAATATATTTTGTATCTACTGCGAACCTTATTCAAAGTGATCGTGACACCAAAATCTGAAGCTATCATGAAATTATTTCAAAGTGACCACAAGTTAGGTATTTTCTAGTTATCAAATGAATTATTTTAACTAACCGCATGAATTAATTTTAAAGTCCTCGCATGGTCATTATAATGAATGTACGACAAAATTAGTCACAAGATTAGTATACCGAAAACACAAAAAATTCATCCCATGTTCAACATTCCTACCACAAAAATAAGTTCAAATAGTCAATATATTTCATGGTTATTATATTACTTTTCTTATTTTGAGAAAACTTATTTTTTTCTAGAATAATATTTTTTAGAATTATTTTTATAAATTGTTTAAATATAAGTGTATTAAATTTATTTTTATCATTATAATGATCTATAAAATAGTTATACACTATAAAAACTATGTGAAAATTATTTGATGGAGAATATATCCCAGAAATTATTATGAAAATAATAATTTTCATAATAATTTTTTCATGTTCTATTTTATATATCTTTTGAATTATCAAATTAATACAATATTGTTTAAATATTTTTAATTTTTTTATTCATTTGGATAATTTTTATTCGTTTTAATGATATTATTTAATGTGTTGTGAAGTTATTTCATACAGAAATAAAAGATAGCAAAGACTCTCTAAGTATGAGCCTAATAATTCAAATTATAGGTATCAAATATATTTTCAATGTTTATTATTTTCTAAAGTGGATTTATATGGTTATATATTGAGACTCTCTAAGGTATTGGAGTAAATGACACAAAATTATCCTTTGAAATGTGAATCAATGACTACAATAAAATAAACTTGAAAAATTTTATTCAACAATTTTGATGATGATAATTGATATAATTATAGCATCAAAATAACAAAACATTCACATGATAATTGAAATGCACTAAATCTTGAATACAACTACTATTAAATTACTATGATCTTGACGGAATTTATTATTTTTATCATCCACTACTAAAGTGATCAAATATCTTGAGCCTCATTAACATTCAACATATTCTACTCCACTACTGATATTAAATTATGTTTGGGTTTTCATCATTGTATTTCTTTTATCTTCTATTTTTTCTTCTAGAGTCAGTATAATATTTTCCCATATATAATTTTATCAACTAGTTTAATCCTCCTATCAAAAAGTAAGGAAATTTTGTGACTCTGAAACAAAGGTCATGTGGGTTTTGAATCCAATAAAAAGTTAGTCAAGGTTATACAAGAAGGTGAGTAAAAGGTACTTTCTCTGTAATTGGGTGATCACTCCCTATAAAAAGTAAGGAATTAGTGAATACCAGTATTCTCATCGAGTAGATAATATTGAAGAGTAGAATAGGGTCTTGGTGATCCAAACTGATATAAAAATATACTTTATACTTTGGGTATTTTCCACTATATAATTAACACTATTAATCACTCAGATAATTATATTTTATTGATTAAAATTTTAAAAAGACTATTGAAACCCCCTCTTGTGAATATTTCTATATCACTGGGACCTAAAAAATCTAACCATCCATAATTACAATATTAATAGAAAATATTGAGTCACTTACATACCCAAGAAATTTTAGGTTTAGAGTTTTACAGAATTAGGAAAAATATTTTTGTAAGAACCCAAATTTTCATTTCAGGTACGCCTTTCCTTTTTCTGGAGTTTTTAAGAAAAATAAAGTTTTTGGAAATTTTTGAAGTACACGCCATGTACTTCCTGAGTACACACAGTGTACTCTTTTCCCGCTCGAAGCTGTGTATTGGCCGTGTCCGGGCCACACACACGGTGTGTAGGGATGATGTGGAGGCCGATTTTGGCAGAGTACGGAAAAACATAGTACACGCCGTGTACTCTCAAAGTACACGCTGTGTACTTTTCTTTTTTTCACTAAACACACCGGGGTCGCGCCTGACGGACAGAACACACCCCTTCTCCAGGTTCTTCATCCGAGAGCGACCCGTACGACCGAATCTTCCCCGATCCCCTGCCTCTCCGTCCGTTCTCCGATTCAATCATGATTGATTGCGTTGGAAGCGTAACGGTGAGTTCTCCCTTCTTCTTGAGCCTTGTTTTCCAATTATTCCTCCTTCTCAAGTTATCTAAGGTTGAAAATTTTGTGTGTTTTCTCAAATCTACGACGTTCTAGGGAGAATCAGTCATCGTGGTTCAAGTATATCGATTCCCTAGCATCAAGGTAGGTGGTTTGTGCCTTTATGTAGATAGTCTTTGAATATTTTGTGCAAATTCCACCAATACCCTTGAACGGGGTATTGCGTGTTCCTGTTTTTCCCTTGTTGTAATGCCTGCTTTTCATGATTGCTAGAGTAGATGTTTTACCTGTGATTATGGTAGTTTTTACTGTACTCTGGATGTTTTCTATGCTTGTTCTGCCTATTTGGCGTTTTCCAGTTGCCATGCCTAGTTGTAGGATAGTGGAAGTGTTGCTTTGTTATGCTATTGAGCCCTAGATTGATAGCCAAGTAGTTCTTGAGGTTTACTTGGACGATACACGCACACTGAGCATGTTAGTTTCACATAGGGCTGTGAGAACGTAGTGTAGTAAACCACATGGGGAATATACATAAGGGCTTCTCCAGAGTGTCTTTTAATACGATGTGAGACCACAGGGGGAATTGATGATGAGTGATTCCTCATAGAGTCTGTAGTTCCTCGACGCGGGCCACAGGGGGAATGAGATGTTGAGTGCTTCCTCAGAGAGTCTACTCTTAGATGAACTAGAGGGGTGAGATTGTGTGTGCCTCCTAGAGGGTTGCTAGTACTTGTAGGTTGAACCATAGGGGTTAGGATGTGAGAGCTACCCAGAGGGTTACCTGTTTGCTACTTGTTGTTGGTTGTTTACTTGTGCACTTTATATGATAGAACTATGGATTGTAGCTGCTGTGTGCTTTTCTATTTACTACTTCCTGCACTTTTACTTGCCTTGTATTCATTGACTGTTAGGCACAGATTTTTGGGTGATTTCCTACTAGGATTGTATCTCACACCCTGTTTGGGCCATGCTTTTGGGCCCAAGAAGATTATGTTGTTGTAGGTATAGATAAGGGAAAACAACCTTCTACTTCAGGTTCTTGATTACAATGGATTTGGAGAGCATGGAACCGAGCCGTGGCTTGCGATGCTGAGGAGTTTACTTTGTTTTCTTTGTTCCTTTTTTCACTTTATTTTTCAGTTGTACTTCAGCACGCTGGTTTGTTTACTGCTTTCCATAGACATATGTACCATGTTGCATCATTATTATTTTATACATTGCTTCCGCTGTTCAGTTCAGTTGTTGTATGCTGTTTATTGTTTCTGTTGTTGTGACTCGTTGTTCTTCCGCTGTATACTTTACCGAATGAGGGCATAGTTACCTCACCAACTCACCAAGGCCCTCGCTGCTAGTCGGCAACTTCTGGCATTTGGGGAAACGCGCTTGAGGTCATGTGGTGAACCGGGTATGGGGCACCAGTGGAGGGGCTCCAGATTCGGGTCGTTACAAAGTGGTATTAGAGGAGTTCTTTTCTCTTAATTTACTGTTTGGAGACTTTAGTTAGGGATAGGATGAATTCGGTACTTTGTATTAAGCTGTTCTCGGGAGTTTCTATCCCATGAACAGGGAAAAGCCATACTACCTTGTTAATTGTAGTTTGCTGGTTTTGAGATTTACTGTTGATATGATTTCACCTAGAGTGATTCACATGCTTTGTGTTGTTATTTTCTTGACGATTGCGGTTCTATTTCTATCACAACCCGATGAGATGAGGGTATTCCATCTCATGCATCATATAGGCTCTTGTAGAAATCACATACCATGCATTCTTGCCATACCATCTAGGGAGCATTAGCGATTGCATGCTATTGTGATAGACTTTGTGTAGATTATGCATGCTATTGTGATAGATGCTTGATAGAATCTCTACTGCCTTGTTAGAGGGTTGTTTGTTTCCTACTTTGTTTAATTGAACGCCAAATTTTGATTCTTGAGGTGTTATGGGCCCTCTCAAATAGGAAATTGGTGGATCATGATCCTGTTTTCTCTTGTCTATGACTGTAGAAGATGCCAAGCTTTGATTCGCGGGGAGTATGGCCCCTCACAGATCAGAATCTGGCACCTCTTTGCCTTGTTTTCAGTGTTTTTGGGCTTCTGTGCAGTTTCTGAGCTACTGCCTAGAAAAACCTAGAATACACGATGTGTACTTTTCGGATACACGCCGTGTAGTTTTTAGGCCATTTCACTGACCGTGTGAGCAGGGACACGCTGTTGTGGAAGTAACTTCAGGAACATGTCGTGCACGGTTTGTACACGCCGTGTAGTTCAGAGCCGTGTACTCGACCGTGTCACTAACAACACGGGTCGAGGAAGCTCGAGTAGACACGCCATGTGTTTTCGGCACACGCCGTGTAGTCCTGTCTAGGTACCTGGCCATGTCACAAACAACACGGGTCGACATTACCTTCTCTTAGACATGCCGTGTGTTTTCGGCACACACCATGTAGTCTTGTTCAGGTACCCGGCCGTGTAACGAACTACATGGGATGATGTCACCTTCACCTATACACGCCGGGTTTGTTCAGAACACGCCGTGTAAGGTTCATCCGTGTAGACGGCTGTGTGTTTAACAAACACGGGCCACCGAAGCCTGTTCTAGTACATGCCGTGTGTGTTCAGAACATTCTGTGTAGTCTTGGGTTAAGTCAGACCGTGTGGGTTAGTCGTGTAAGGAGACTCGGGTAGGGAAATAGTTTTCAAACACACGCCATGTGTTGGGTCAACACGCCGTGTAGTTTGAGGTGTTACATGACATGTAGGGTAGGGATACACGCCCATGTCAGTGGCTTAAGAAGACACACTATGTAATTTTATACACGCCATGTAGTCGTGTTTTGTGAACTTGTGTGTTTCTTTCCCTTGTTCCCGTTTTGTACTCTTGTGTTCTATGTCCTCGTTTTCTGATCTAAGGTGTACTTTTGATCTTTCAGATCTATGCCTCCGAGACATCCTCCGATTGTATGTCTGTCATCAGGCAGTGATCAGACACCGGATATGGCTGATCAGGGACTTCCTGCCGATCCTCCAGTCGGGCCAGCCTTGGCACCGGCTGTCATACCAGTTGCAGGGGCTGATGCGCAGTTTAGGGAAGGTTTTCTGAGGATAATGCAGACCTTCCAGGGAGCACCGCCTCCTGCCATGACTATGGCAGACTTGAAGCGAGTCTTTCAGCAGCAGCATCCTCCTACGTTCTCAGGGGAAGAAGGACCCTAGGCTACAGAGTCATGGATGGAAGCCATGCTAACTATCTTCGAGAATCTGGAGACACCTCCAGAGAGGCGGGTCAAGATTTATACCTACATTCTCTGAGACGCCGCCAAGAGGTGGTGGGACGTGATCTCACAGGTGGGTCATTAGCAGGTTATGGCTTGGGAGGAGTTCCAGCATGTGCTTTATGACTACTTCTACTCGGAGACCCTGAGGGCCGATCGATCCCGGTAGTTCATGAGCTTAGAGCAGGGTACTCTTTCTGTCATGGAGTATTCCTCTTATTTCACCGAGCTTAAGAATTTCACACCCCTTCGGGATGGGAGTGGGGTGTTCTTAGAAAGGAAGTTCGAGGATGGTCTCAGGTGGGAGATCCGCTCGCAGGTGAATATCTTCCTATTGACTTCCATCACTTCTATCATCAACTGGGCTCTGATTGCAGAGCACAATCTGAGAGACTCTGGAGCTAAGAGCCAGGGTGGTTCTACTTCCAGAGCTAGTTTTCCTCCAGATGACAGCAAGAAGTGCCGTAGGGAGTCTACGCGTGGTGATCCGAGGAAGTGAGATGCATCGTTAGGCAGCCAGGTGGTATGCTACCAGTGTGGCTGGTCAGGGCACATGAGGCCGCAATGCCAGAGAGACCTCGTGGAGTGCCGATCTTGCGGAAATATGGGTCACCTTCAGCGTTTTTGCCAGGTTTTCTCTCCAGCAGCTGGTGACCGGGGTTCTTCCATGACTCCTCGTTCAGGAGCAGCCCCACCAGTTTCTCAACAGTTGGGGAACTAGAGTTCTTCCAGCCGTTCGTGCTAAGGTAGAGGTCGAGACTGTGGCGGTCAGCCACCAGTCCCTCAGCACCAGTAGGGATGTTCAACTCAGAGTGGTCATCCAGGGGCGTAGGGCCGTGGTGCAGGCCAATATTTCGCCGTGGATCAGACCTATCAGGAGCAAGATCCCGACCCTTCTACAGTTTGAGGTATGATTTTAGTAGCCTCAGTTTTATCTTCAGCTCTTTTCGATACTGGTTCTATGCATAGTTTTATCTCTGTTGCTGCTGTGGAGAGCATTGGGCTCTGTGTCTTTTCTTCTGCCGACTCGTTGACACTAGACACACCTTTGGGGACGAGGAAATCTAGTGTACTCCAGTTTAGAGAGTGCCCTCTCGAGGTTGCAGGGTATCGTTTCTCATGGGATCTCTATGTACTAGATATGACATGCTATGATGTCATCCTCGGGATGTACTGGTTGGTTCCCTTCCAGGCAGTCGTCGACTGTTATTGCCGCAGAGTGAGTTTCGTTTCACCAGAGTGTGAATCTCTTCTTCATAGAGGTGAATGGGATGTACAGGCGAGTCGAGTAGGACTCGAGCATCATGGGCTAGGAAGGGTGATGGCCTGGATTTCTAGTCTTTATCTGGAGGGTTAGGGGACTTCGTATCTAGACTTTCCTCCGGTGGTGGATCGTTTCAAGGAAGTATTTCCAGAGGACTTTTCAGGTTTGCCTCTAGAGCATGAGGTAGAATTTTCTATTGAGCTTGTGCGAGGAGCATCACCTATGTGTGGATTATCAAAAGCTGAACCAGTTGATTATCAAGAACTGATATCCCTTGCCAAGGATCGATGACCTCTTTGATCAGCTTCGAGGAGCCCAGGTGTTATTGAAGATCGACTTGAGATCCGGTTATCATTAGTTGCACGTTAGACCATCAGATATACCTCTGACTGCCTTCAGGAGCAGGTATGGTCTATACGAGTATACAGTCATTCCGTTCAGTCTCACGAACGTTCCTGAAGTTTTCATGGAATTGATGAACTGAGTGTTCTATCCTTACTTGGACTCCTTCGTCGTGGTCTTTGTGGATGATATCTTGGTGTACTCTCACACTCGAAATGACCATGCTACACATATTGAGATCATTTTGAGTAGACTGAGAGAGCATCAGATCTATGATAAACTCTCAAAGTGCCACTTTTGGATGGATCAGATTCACTTCTTGGGTCATGTCATCTCAGAGGTAGGAGTATCTGTGGACCCAGAGAAGGTGAGAGATGTAGTCTCCTGGGAGAAGCTGAAGAACGTTTTTGAGGTATGGAGTTTCCTAGGGTTGTCTGGATACTACAGACGCTTCATTCAGAACCTCTCACACCTAGCATCACCTTTGACAGGTCTGACCAAGAAGGGGGTGAAGTTCTTATGGTCAGATTCTTGTGATTCAGCCTTTCAGAAGCTGAAGGGAAGGTTGACGTCGACACTGATACTAGTCTTTCCAGAGCCAGGCAAGATCTATACAGTCTATTGTGATGCTTCAGGTATCGGGCTGGGTGCTGTGCTTATGCAGGGAGATAGAGTCATTGCGTATGGGTCTCGGCAGTTGAGGCCACATGAGAGGAACTACCCTATGCACGATCTGGAGTTGGCAACTGTTGTTCATGCCTTACGCTGTTGAAGAAACTATCTTCTAGGAGAGAACTTTGTGGTCTTTACCGACCACAAGAGTCTCAAGTATATCTTTACTCAGCGTGATATGAATCCGAGACAGCGCAGGTGGGTCGAGTATCTTCAATCTTTTGATTTCGATTTTGCCTATATGCCGGGAAAGGGCAACACAGTGGTAGATGCGTCGAGTAGGAGAACTCAGATTCAGGCAGTTCAGGAGGCCAGCAGTGAGTGACAGCTTATGACTCTGTTCTCTGAGATGCATCTGGAGGTGCACGACAGACAAGGATAGACCTTCCTATCTTCTGTAGCTGTTACATCTACACTACTTGATCAGGTACGGATGAGGTAGCTATCAGACTCAGAAGGCTTAGTTCTATGGGAGAAGGTGTTAGGAGAGGACCCTCTTCCTGGATGGACAGTGGGCGAGGATGAGACCTTCCGTTTCCAGGGATGCGTATGGGTGGCAGCAGACATACACAAGTAGCTAATGCAGTATTTTCATTCCTCAGTATGGGCAGTTCATCCTGGTGTCACCAAGATGTATCGGGATCTTCATCGCCAGTACTGGTGGCCTGGTATGAAGAAATATGTTGCTGGTTTCTTCATGTGGTGTTCTACTTGTCAGCAGGTGAAGGCAGATCACCAGCGACCATCATGCCTTTTACAGCAGTTACCCATTCCGGAGTGGAAGTGGAATGATGTTGCGATGGACTTCGTAACCGAGTTGCTGAGGTCGCCTCGAGGGAACGATGCTGTCTGGGTCGTCTTCGACAGGCTCACGAAGGTTGATCACTTCTTTCCAATCAAGGAGACCTTCAGTGTTGATGATCTGGGACGACTTTACATCATAGAGATTGTACGTCTTCATGGATTTCCACACTCTATTGTTTTAGTCAGGGATGCACACTTTACTTCTCCATTCTGGCAAGGACTTCAGAAGGCTTTGGGTATATAGGTACTTTTGAGTAAGGCATACCATCCCCTAACTGATGGCCAGTCCGAGTGCACAATTCAGGTGCTAGAGGATATGCTCAGAGCTTTCATCCTAGACTTTGGCGGTTCTTGGGAGAAGCATATCCCTATGGTGGAGTTCGCCTACAACAACAGTTTTCAGGCGACTATTCAGATAGAACCATATGAGGCTCTGTACAGTAGGCCATGCCAATCACCCTTATGATGGCTGGAGGCAGGATAGGTAGCTTTGCTGGGACCTCGTCTTGTTCAGGAGACTTCAGAGAAGATAGAGCTGATTCAGAAGAGGATGGATACGACACAGTCTCGGCAGAAGTCTTATACTGATCAGTGGAGACGACCTCTAGAGTTTGAGGTCAGGGATCAGGTTTTCCTGCATGTTGCACCAAGGTTGGGACACAAAAGGATTCAGATATAGGGGAAGCTTTCACCATGGTACGTCGGGCCGTTTGAGGTTTTGGAGAGAGTTTGGCCGGTTGCCTATAGGCTGCAGTTACCTCAGAGGTATCGGGCCATGCAAGACGTCTTCCACATCTCTCAGCTCTGACGTTACTTTTCAGAACTATCTCATGCCTTTCAGCCTGAGGAAGTTGAGCTCGAAGCATATGCATCGTTTGAGAAGCATCCCATCCGGATTGTCGATCGCAGTACAAAGGTTCTCCATGGGCGGTCTGTCCCTCTTGTACGGGTGCAATGACAGCATGGGCGAGTACAAGACGAGACTTGGGAGAGGGAGGCCGATGTACGATCGTAGTGGCTGGAGCTATTCGAGGTTTCTTCTTCTACGCCACGCTAGGAAAATTCGGGGATGAATTTATTTAAGGGGGGAAGTTTGTAAGAACCGGGATTTTTGTTTCAAGTACGCCTTTCTTTTTTCTGGAGTTTTTAAGAAAAATAAAGTTTTTGGAAATTTTTGAAGTACACGCCGTGTACTTCTTGAGTACATGCCATGTACTCTTTTCCCACTCGAAGCCGTGTAATAGCCGTGTCTGGGCCACACACACGGTGTTTAGGGCTGACGTGGAGGCCGATTTTGGAAGAGTACGGAAAAACCTAGTACACGCTGTGTACTTTTATTTTTTTCACTAAACGCACCGAGGTCGCACCTGACAGACAGAAAAAACCCCTTCTCCAGGTTCTTCATCCAAGAGTGACCCATACGATCAGATCTTCCCCAAGCCACCACCTCTCCATCCGTTCTTCGATTCGAGCACGGTCGATTGCGTTAGAAGCGTAGCGGTGTGTTCTCCCTTCTGCTTGAGCCTTGTTTTCCAATTCTTCCTCCTTCTCAAGTTATATAAGGTTGAACATTTTGTGCGTTTTATCAGATCTATGACATTCTAGGGAGAATCAGTCATTGTGGTTCAAGTATATCAATTACCTAGCATCAAGGTAGGTGGTGTATGCCTTTCTGTAGATAGTCTTTGAATATTTTGTGCAAATTACACCAATAAACTTGAATGGGGTATTGCGTGTTCCTTTTTTCCCTTGTTGTATTTCCTGTTTTGCTTGATTGCTAGAATAGATGTTTTTCCAATGATTATGGTAGTTTTTACTGTACTTTGGATTTTTTCTATGCTTGTTATGCCTATTTGGCATTTTTCCAGTTGCCATGCCTAGTTGTAGGATAGTGGAACTATTGCTTTGTTATGCTGTTGAGCCCTAGATTGATAGCCAAGTAGTTCTTGAGGTTTAATTGGACGATACACGTGCGCTGAGCATGTTAGTTTCACATAGGAATGTGAGAACCTAGACTAGTAGACCACAAGGAAAATAGACGTAAGGGATTCTCCAAAGTGTCTTTTAATACGATGCGAGACCACATGGGGAATTGACTATGAGTGCTTCCTCAGAGAGTCTGTAGTTCCTCAACGTGGGCCACAGGGGGAATGAGACATTGAGTGCTTCCCCAGAGAGCCTTTAGCATGATACGAGACTATCAGGGGAATTGACGGTGAGCGCTTCCTCAAAGAGTCTATTCTTAGCTGAACCAGAGGGGTGAGACTGTGTGTTCCTCCTAGAGGGTTGCTAGTACTTGTAGGTTGAACCATAGGGGTTAGGCTGTGAGAGCTACCCAGAGGGTTACCTATTTGCTACTTGTTGTTGGTTGTTTACTTGTGCACTTTATATGCTAGAACTATGGATTGTAGCTGCTGTGTGCTTTTTTGTTTACTGATTACTGCACTTTTACTTTCCTTGTATTCATTGACTGTTAGGCACGGATATTTGGGTGATTGGCTACTGGGATTGTATCTCACACCCTATTTGGGCCATGCTTTTGGGCCCAAGCAGATTATGTTGTTGCAGGTATAGATAAGGGAAAGCACCCTTCTAATTCAGGTTCTTGATTGCACTGGATTTGGAGAGCATGGGACCGAGCCGTGGCTTGCGATGATGAGGAGTTTACTTGGTTTTCTTTGTTCCTTTTTTCACTTTGTTTTTCAATTGTACTTCAGAACGCTGGTTTGTTTACTTCTTTCCATAGACATATGTACCATTTTGCATCATTATTATTTTATACATTGCTTCCGCTGTTCAGTTCAGTTGTTGTATGCTGTTTATTGTTTCTGTTATTGTGACTGGTTGTTCTTCCCCTGTATACTTTACCGAATGAGGGCATAGTTTCCCCACTGACTCACCAAGGCCCTCGCTGCTAGTCGGCAGCCTCTGGCGTTTGGGGAAATGTGCTTGAGGTCATGTGTCGAACCGGGTACGAGGCACCAGTGGAGGGGCTATGGATTCGGGTCGTTATAATTTTACTAATAAAACACATATTTTCCCATCAAAAGGACATTTTTCCAATAAACCGAGGAATCTTTTTTTAACAATGATTCTTTAACATCTCCAACAAAATTCTCCACACATGAAACCCATCTAGATATTTCATACACAATACTATTCTTCATAACCTAAGGAAATGGAAGCATAAGAAGGATTATCTCAAAATCTTAGTAAAGGATAACGTTTTATAGAAGATATCATGGAATAAACAAGACATGAATAACATGGAAGGAATAAATAATAATAACAAATTCTATATAACTGATAACATGAGCATGAGATATATCCATGGATAACATAAAAATGTAAATAATCAATTGGAAAACAATAAATGATTTCATATTAATCGAATGCTTAATATTAGAAATAATAAACACACCATCAAGGATTCATTCCATGGTATCATACATAAATATGTAAGGTTTAATCTGAAGACCCAAGCCAGTTTTTCTCACAAGACCTACAAATGCAACAAGGGGTTATATAATTTTGAGACAAAACTATCACTAATTAAGTCAAATGCATTCACAATAGTAAGGATTGTATAAAATATATAATATATAACCAACATGCCTTAGTAATCAATAAAAATAGATATTTAAATAAAAATTATACAAAATATAAATATTTCCCCAGTTAATAAATAGAATAATATTCTTTGTAACAACCCTTCAAACCAACATCATATATAATATTGGGTATATGGTCAAGTAAATACTAGAAAAAAAATATATAAATAATGTTAGTGATATAGAATATATTAATTAAATTAAATAATATATCCATGGAAGAGAAAAATAAAGTTAGAAGAGATATGAAGAGTGAAAGAGAACATAACCCCTACAAACAAGGTGAGGTATGAACTATAAATTCACAAGGTTATTTAATGGGTAATACATAAAACAAAACTCTAGAAGAGATCTATATTTTATAGTTTGAGAAGATAATGGAAGTGAAATTATAAAAAAAAATTATAAATCTTTTGTAGTATGGTTGTAAAAAAACTCATAAGTCACTCTAAAAAACACAAAGAATAAATTGAAAACCATTATTAAAAAATAATTCCAAATATTTAAACCTTGGAAATTAATGAAGTTAAAAATAGTAAATGTGGAGTGGAATACAAAAATATACACAAGTGGAATAAAATCCATTTACTTATTCTTTTGAAACATTTGCATTTATTTTTAAAGTTAAAATTCATGGAGAAATGGGAATATTATTTTCTTTGAAAAATCATGGAAACTTGAATAGGAATACTTAATAATAAAAGTAGTTATAAAATCAAGAAAAGGTGATTTTGTGGTAAATGTTAAAATTGATATTATTTTAACACTTTTGTAAAGAAATTAAAAAATAACCCATGTGAAAAACATTAAAAAGATTCCTTCTAAACCACAGTAAATAAATTAAAAGGTAATGAAAAATGACTTTAAGAAATCATTTAATTATATAGAATATAATTATGGTAAAAATATAAATAATACGAATATGGAGGAAAATGATTTCTAAAAGTAAATAAGAGATAATTTTGAGTCCTCATACAAGAAATCGTAGGGTTGAATTGTGAACCAAAAGGAGTTGAAATGTCAAGAAGACTTGTAAAAACTATAAATTAACGAATTAATACAATATAATAAAATCATAAGGTGGAATAAACCAAACTTATAAGGATTATATTCATGAATAGTGGTTATAAATTAATGTAAGTAAATTAAGTTAACAATAATTCTTACAACTTAGGTAATGAATCAAAGGAAAACGAATAGAGATGGATTAAATGGAAGCTAAAATAAAAATAATAACAATTTATTTAATATATAATAACTAAATATTATATTATTTACTCTATATAAATGTAAATTAATTTATAATAAGAAACATCTCTCAAGGAATTGAAATTGAGACCAAGAACCCTACCTCAAGTCCCAACTCACATGGTGCATGCGTTTAGTCATCCAAATAACCAAATTAAATTGATTAAATAATTCCTTAAGAACCTTTTTAATATAAATTTTATTATTTAATTTCCATTTATCATCATATTTCATTCTTTTATTTTATAGTTTTTGTTCTCATCGACCACTTAGGATTGTTCATTCAATTTCTACAAAACTACTTTGGTATGTTGACCATGGTAAAAGGAGTTATAGAATAGTTTCTTCATATTAATAATTGTATAGATATATTTTATTTATAATTACATTACCATAACATTTTTACAGTTCAATAGGTTTTCAAAAATATATTTAAATTAAGAAAAGTTTATCGGTATGCTCATTTTAGGTGGTGAAATTTACATTGACCATTTATTGTTAAAATTATTAATATAAGGACTAATTTAACTTTAAATAATATTAAACATGTCATAAATATATAATTTATTCATTAAATACAATTTTAAAACTAGTAACATAAGACATCTATGAAAAACAAAATACATCATTCATGGTGGCGGTAATCCGACCATAATACGGGTGACACTTTAATTTTATAATGGATGAGAGGAAGGTAGATAATGGTTATTTCATTAACATAATAAAATTTAAGTATAACAAAAACACTTATTTCATTATATTATGATGTTTATTATAGATTTAGATCAGGTATAAGAGTAAATAAACCTGACAGAACTTGGTTAAAATAATTACCTCTTCCTTTGATATCCACCTTTAGACCACTCCTTAATACTTTATTTATTGGTCTTTTGGTGAGACAAAAAACTCTAGGACTTAATAAAAAGGGTTTGGGAGGTTTTTAGTAGTTTTTGGTCAATATAAGAGTCTTTAAATGTGAGGATAAGTGTGGTGGTGAAGGGGTCATTTTATAGGTGAGAGGGGTGGCATTTTTTGTAGACATTAATTTCTTAATATAAAAAGAGATGTCATATTTAAAGAAATTAGATCCAAAACTGATAACTAGAGAGTAAAATATAATATATGGCCAATAAATACCTCATACAACCATTTATAAATGTGGTTTTAGGATATTTTAATACTTACCTGTTGATTTAACACTTTTACCTCGTTCTAACCTTTACCATGGTGACTAAATTTTACCTCGGTAACTTATTTTTATAGCATAAAATAGAATTGACCTTATTAACTAATCTGGAAATTATAATTCCAAACATTAAATCCATTTTACTTGATTCATTTTATAAAAGTGATAAAAATTAATTTTAATATAGAAACATATAACGTGAAAAACATTTCAAAGAAAAATATATTTTTAAGCATAAAGTGAATTTATTCTTATTCATTTCCAAGTAAAAATCCTTAAATAATTTTTAATTTGTTATTTATATATATCATAAATAAATTTCATTAAATTAACTATCTAAAATCTATAAATTTATTTTATAAAAACACATAACATATAAAAAATAAAATTATATAAAAAATTGAAATGATTTTATTCCTAATTTTAAAAATTGACTACTTATTTCTTAGGAATTAATCAAAAAAATTTATTAAGGAAAACCTTTTAAATTTATTTTAAATTTATTTTTTATAAAAATTTCAAATAACAAGAACACATGTTTAATTATTAATTGCATGTTTATATCATCCTAACTTCAACTTTTAAAACCCCTCAATACCTCTGCATAAGATCTATGGGTAAGATAAGAAATGGTGGCCATCAAGAGTGGTGATTTAGCTAAAATGAATATAGTAGTGATTTCCATGATATTGAAATTCTCCCATAGATGATTTCAATCAAGTATTACTTATTGAATCATAGCTTGGAATTGGTCTTGAGAAAATCCTAGTGATGCTCCTTTCTTTCTAATCTTGAAAAAATGAGACTCGTAAGGAGGTCTTCCACTGTTTTATGCCATTACTTATCCCTTCCATATAGATTTCATAATGTGGTTACTTATACTTATACCCACCAATTTAACAACTATATTACAATAGTATTATTTAATACTTATAATTTCTTTAATATATTGTGTTTTGTTTTAGTTTGTTGTTTCATGAGTTACAAGATACTTAACATAGTATTTATTTAAAGGAAAACACTTACTAAAATCTCAGGGTATTGCATACTACCCCTTAAATAAATTTTATCCTTGCAATTTTTATTTCTCTCCCTGATTAAAATAGATGAGAGTATTGTTAATATAATCATGTCTCATGATTTAAAAATGTATTAAAATCCTTCATAATGGTTTATAAATATCTTATGAATCATCCAAATCATATCCCCCATGAGTGTCAAAATAGGTTTATAGTTAATCCCTCTTATTGTACATCAATTGAAGATCAAGTTATAATCAACCAATATTTTTAGGGTTATTTCCTCAAGGTGCATTAGAGACAGAGCCACTAACCACTTATAGTATCCATATTGGAATGTCATTTCTATTTTCCCACACACTCTTTACTTCACCAAAATTTTAGGATTTTTTCCTCTATTTATATTTATCCTATGGGTTTTTACTAATGTATTATAGTCCTAGTTTCCAATAATAATTAAATAGTGACATTTATTACTATATCCTAAACATAAAGTTTATAGATTACAATGTTTCTAGAATTAAATCATAATCTTTATCCCTAAAAAATATTAATCACATACTAATCAATATATACCTTGATCATATATACTCCTAAAAATATATTAATATTTTCTCAAAATAACTTGAATTTTCTGGACATCAAATTATATACCATCTTTAAGGTCTACCCATACCTCAATCATGTATTCTTTTTAAAACCCAATAAAAATCATGAAAACATCATTAATCATCTTAAAATCTAATCACATAAAACCTCAAAAGGAGTATATATACCTTTAAACTTATGATGAAACTTAAAATTATCAACCCATTGTAGTATCCAAAACCCTTAAATTATCCACATATGATAACATACTAACCTTTAAAGTTATCTAAACCCTGTTCTTATACCAATTGTGATTCCCCATCCCCATACTCCAGATCTAGTGCTAAAAACATATTCTTTTCATATTGGATTGATACTGACTAAGGTAACCAAAACTTAACTATACATAATTAAAATATTAATAAAAAAATTAAATCACATACATACCCAATACATTTTAGGTTTAGTGTTATATAGAATGATGAAAAACCTTTAACTAACAAAACCCATATCTTTCCAATCAAATGATAATTTTCCCACTAAACAAAATACTCCTTATTTAACAATATATCTCTGATATCTCCAAAAAAATTCTCCACACATGAAACTCATCTTGAAATTTCATACATAATATTATTATTCATAACTCAAGGAAGTGAAAAGATAATAAGGGTGAGATAAAATGCTCTGTAAATGGTATAATACAATAGGAGCTGTCAAAAAATAAACAATACAGGAATAATATGACAAGAATAAATAATAGTAATAAAGATTCTATATAACTGGTAACATGAGCATGCGATATATCCATGGTTAAAATAATTATGTCAATAATTACATGTATATAATTTCATAGTGATTTATTGTATAATGATAGATATCATAAACATATCATCAAGGCTTCATGAAAATACATCATATATAAATGCTTAAGGTTTACTCCAAATACCCAAGCTAGTTTATCTCATGAGACCCACCGATGCATCAATGAGCTATATAATTATAGTCCCCATTGATTACTAATTAAGTTCAATTAATTCACTATATTAAGGAATTAATGAACAATACAATACATAACTAATACACTATATTAATCAATAAACATATGTATTAAAATAACAACTATACAAAATGTCAATATTTCCTTAGTTATTAAATAGAATAAATTTCTTGTTAAAAACCATTCAAATTGACACTACATATATTATTTGAAATACGGTTATTCATAACTAGAAAATAAAATATAGAAATACTAGAAGTGATGTAGAATATATCTATGAAATTAAAGAATATTAATATGAAGGATAAAAATAATGTTAA
Source organism: Viscum album (assembly GCA_963277665.1). Taxonomy (NCBI): domain Eukaryota; kingdom Viridiplantae; phylum Streptophyta; class Magnoliopsida; order Santalales; family Viscaceae; genus Viscum; species Viscum album. Next base: position 639,950,774 of record OY728162.1, on the reverse strand, counting down.
GAGATTGATGGAGAGTGAAATAGAAAACAACCCCTATAAACTAGGTGATTAATTAATAATTTATTTTATTGGTAATAAAAGAAAAATAACTCCAAAATAGATATATATTTTATAGTTTTATAAAATAATTAAATAGAAGTTATAAAAAAATTCATAAAGCTTTTGTAATATGGTTGTAGAAAAAATCCTAAGTCACTTTTAAAAATCCATTTCAATGGATTAAAAGAGGAAATTGAAAACCTTGATTTGAAAATAATTCCAAATATTTGATCCTTGAAAATAAATGAAGTTAAAAATAGTAAAAGTGGAGAGTAATATAAAAATATACATAAATGAAATGAAATAACATTATTTATTTTTCTAAAGCATTAACCTTTATTTTAAAAAAAATTCACAGAACAATTTGAATAGTATTTTATATGAAAAATTACTAAAACTTGAATAGAAATCATTAATAATGAAAATGGTTATGAAATTAGGAAAAGTTTATCTTATGGTAATCATTAAAAATGAGATTCTTTTTACACCTTTGAAAATAAAATAAAAAACAACCCATGAAGAAAATGTTAAAAATATTCTTTTTAAACCATGGTAAAGTAAGTCAAAGGAAATTAAAAATTTCCCTAATCAATAATTACATTATATATAAGATAATTATTATAAAAATATAATGAATATGGATATAGAGGAAAATGATTCCTGACTGTAAAAAAGAGATAAGGTTGAGTCCACATAGAAGAAACTATTTGGTTGAATTAGGAACCAAAGGGAGGTGAAATATCAAGAAGATTTTTAAAACCCATAAAATAAATAGGGAATCCAATATAATAGAATAATATGGTTGAATAAACCAAAAATAAAAGTATGAAGTTCAAGAACAAAGGTTAAAGCATAATGTAAGTAAATAAAGTTAACAACAACCCTTACGACTTAGGTAATGAATCAAAGGGAATGGAATAAAGTGAGATTAAATTAAAGTTAAAATACCAATAATAAAAATTTATTTAATTTATAATTCTTAAAGAGGTAAATATTTTCACTATTTTAAATTAATTTGGTGTCTAATAAGAAACATGTCTCAAGGAATTGAAATTGAAACCAAGAACCCTAACCTCAAGTCCCAACTCGCTTGGTGTATGTGTCTAATATCCAGAATAACCAAATTAAGTTGATTAAATAAATGATCCATAAAATTTTTCATTTATATTTAATTTTTAATGTCTACTTATCATTATATTTCATTCATTTATTGTATATTTTTTACCCTCATCGACCACTTGGTGTTGTTTGGTCAATTTCTCCAAAACTACTTCGGCATGTTGACCATAGTCAAAGGAATAATAAAATAGTTTCATCATATCCAAAATTTAATATATGTTTATATATATTATTTATCATTCCCATAGTAATAAATTTATATATTTCAATTGGTTTTCAAAAATAGATTCAAATTATGAAAAGTGTCTCGGTATGTTCATTTTAGATGGTTAAATTTACACCGACCATGTATTATTACTATTATTAATAATAGAATAACTAATTTATATTTATATAATCATAATAATTTCATAAATAAAATATTTATTAATTAAATAAACTTTTATAACCAACCATTTAATGTGGTGAAAAAATAAAAAAACATCATTTGTGGAGGTGGTAATCCGACCATAACACGTGCAACATTTTCATTTTCTAGTGGATAAGGGGAAGATAGATAGTGGTTATTCCATTAAAATAATAAAATTTAAGTATAATAAGTATACTTATTTAATTATATTATTATGGGTATAATATATTTTTAGGAGGTATAAGAATAAATAAACTTGAAAGAACTTGGTTAAAACAATTACCTCTTCCTTTGATATCCTCATTTCGACCACTCCTTAATGCTTCTTAGATTGGTATTTTGGTGAGACCAGAATCTCTAGGATGTGGGAAAGAGTGTTTGAGAGGGGTTTTGAATAGTTTTTTTATCTAATAGTCTTTATGTGTGAGGATATGTGAGTTGGTGAAGGGATCCTTTTATAGGTGTGAGGGGCGACATTTTTATAAAAATTAATTTCTCAATACAAAAAAGAGATTTCATATTCAAGTAAAGTGCATCCAAAAATTTATAATTAGAGAGTAAAAGATAATTTATAGACAATAAATCCCTAATACACCCATTTATAGATGATATTTTAGGATATTTTTAGGATTTTACCTCTTGATTTAACACATTCACCTCATTTTACCCGTTACCGCGATGTCAAATTTTTTACCTTGGAAACTTATTTTAATGAACTAAAATAAAATTGACCTTATTAATTAATTTGGATATTAATATTCCAAATATGAAATCCATTTTACTTTATTAAATTTATAAAAGTGATAAATATTAATTTTAATATAGTATCACATAACACAATTTTTTTAGAAAAATGTATTTTTAACCATAAAGTGAATTTTTTCATATTTTTTTCGATGTAAAAAACATTAAATGAGTGTTAATTTATTTTTTTGTATATATTTTCAATAAATTTCAATAAATTATTTATTAAAAAACTATCAATTTGAATTATAAAAATAAATAACATATTAAAAATACAATTCTTTTAAAAAATAGGTCTTTTAAACATCAAATGATTTTATTACTAGTTTTTAAAATTCAGTACTTATTTCCTTGGAATTAATCAACACATTGTAATAAATAAAAACTTTTTTAAATTTATTTTAAAATTAAGTTTCATAAAATAAACAAATAAGGAGAATATTTATTATAATCATAATTATATGTTTATATCATCCTTACTTCTATTTTAAAAACCCCTCAATACCTCCACATAATATCTAAGTGTAAGATAAACAATGGTGGTTATTGTAGGTGGTGATTCAGCTAGAATGGATCTCATAGTGATTTCCCTGAGCTTGAACTTCTCCCATAGCTGATTTCTATAGTGGCCCAAGTTAAACATAACTTAAGTAGTATGATGATCTAATAATTTAAATAATACATCACACAAAAAGTCACACAACCCAAGGATCTAAAGGTTTAGTGTATTGGTTATTAGATACATAAGAATATTAATCTACCATCATTTATTCAAAATATAACTTATATAGAATCCCTTATAGACTTTCCAAAATTTATATATATCTTCATAACCTGGGGAAAGTAAAACATATGAAAGGGGTGATCTAAAATGTTCAGTAAGGGAAAACTTATCAATTGGTCATTAAGGGTTAGATCAATATGGGTTGGAGAGACATTTATTATCAAAAGAACATGGAACAATATTAGTTTGGGATAATTCATGATATAAGGACATGAAATATAAAATGAACAAACATATACCATGAAAAAAGTTTGTGGAATAATGACACATTAAACATGAGTCAAGGAGTATAATCATAGATATATATAAATATGTCATGTCATTGAGTCATAGTATAACAAATAATAATGGCACTAATATAAGCATAGAAAATCTCATGAATAAATATTTCCACAACATGTTCACCTAAAAACTTGTGAACAAAGCTTCCCACATCTCATTTATAGAACAAAATTGTGTACAAATCTTTCCTCATCTCATTCACACAAAAAACTTTTGAACAAATCTTCCCACATCTCATTCACACAACATTTCACAATCTAATGTGATATAAAACCTTAAACAATGCATTGGAGGATGATATAGGACCCCTCCTATCATCATCCATACAAATGAGTTCTACATAAAATCAAATCATCCATCTTATCATAAATAACCCATAGAAAGGAAATTCATTTAATAACATTTACAAATGGTATCACATAAAAAATAATGATCACTTGATACAAAAAAATGACCACCCAAAAAGATTATTTAAAAATAGAACATATAAGGTGATTTATGAACCATTAATTTATTAGAGAAAAATACTCACAAAATGAAGGATAAATCAAATTTTATTTCTTAAAAATCACTTCTTAATATCATATTTAAAATACTTGATTTTTAAGTCACTTTCCAAAACCATTTTTTGAAGATGAAGATAATTTTTTTAAAATATTACTTCAAAAAAATTCCAGTAAATAGACCTTGATAATAAATAAAACATGTTTGAAAATTTGAAGTAGTTTAGAAGAATATAAGATCATGTTAAGAAAAAACATTTTTAAATATTTTGAAATAACTTTATTGAAAAACCCACATCATTAAAAAGGATATTGAAAAAATTGTTTTAAAATGAATAAATAGTAATATAATGATCATTGGAGATAAAAAATTTTATTTTCCTCTAGGTAAATGATAATATTTTTGGGAAGTAAAAATATGGATATGGGGAAAGAATACATTATAAGAGATGTTAATTAATCTTAAAAAAATTACCTTTTTTAGTATATTCATGAAAGAAGAATGCTTCAATGTGAAAAATGATTTCACTAAAAATGAATATGGAATTAAAACATAACATCATCATATGTTAGGATAATTATACCTTGAAATGTTATAATCTAAGTGGACTGATTATGAATCAATAATTTTTTTTACTCAAGAATACCCCTTACATTTTGAGGAACATTTAACACAAAATCTAATAAAAGAGTGAGAGATATTTAAATTGAACTTTAATTACCATTAATAAAGGGCATTTAACTGCATAAAATCTTAATTAGTCCGCATATATACCACTTAAATTTAATTAGGTGCATAATACAATACATGACTTAAAGATAGAAATTTGAGATGAAAACCCTTATCACTTTAGTAATTTTTAAATCAAAAGTCATTTTAAGGTTGAAAATCATATTTTTATATACATACTATGAATTAAATTTTTTATTATTCTAAATTACATTCTTGGAAAGTATATACAATATAGAAACAAGAAATTGGTGCATAAAATTAAAACATATCACAATGAAGAGAAATTGAGATGTAAAACCCATATAATTTTATCATCTTTCAAATCTAAGACCCATGAAATGTAGAACATGATATGGACTTTTAAATAACTTATATTACATTAAATTATTATAAAAATAATTTCATATTCAATATATACACCAAAATAGTAAATTAGTGGGGAATAAAATTCAAATATCAATGAAGAAAAATTGAGATGAAAAAACCATTAACTTATTTTTGATTTGTTCGGTGCACTCACCTAATTTATGAAATTATAAAATTGGGTTTATTATATTAATTATTAGGAAAATTATTAATCTTTATTTAATTTAATATAGATAATTTATTTTCATATTCAATTTATATAGTTTTCTTAGCTACGTTGGTTATGTTAGGTTTTTTGGTCAATTTATTTGTAACTCCTTATGTATGATGACCATGGTAGAAGCATCATAAAATAGTTTCATAGTATCCATAATATTAATAGTGTTGTAGAAATAATATTTATATATAGAATATATTTTTATATTCATCCATTATGGTTGGCTATGAAAAATTAATCTCATTGGTCATGGAGGCGGCAATCTGCACATACCCACAATTAATGCTTCCATTTCTCAATGAATGAGGGGAAAATAAAGCATATAACAATTTGAAATTTCAGAATAATATTTATATAATAGATATAATATTTATTCATAAATAATATTATTAAAACCAACAATGAGATTATATTATGAAAAAAGAACAATATCGCTCTGTGGAAGCGATAGTCCACATGTACGCACGATTAATGTTATTTTGTTTTTCTTAGTGGGTAGAAATGATTAAATAATTTTTGTTCAATTAAAATAATTAAATTTAGTTGTAATAATTATAATTATTTAATTTTATTCATAATTTTAGATAATATTAGGAAGTATTAGAGTAAAATAAATGACTAAGAGGAAGTAATACTCATGTTGGAACCTTGAGTTTCCTCTTGAAAAAATCCTTAGAGATGGAGGCCTTCAGAAAACTAAAGGTGACCAGAAGCTCATATAAGTTGGAGAGGGTTATATGAGTAGAAATTTTTATATTTTCAAAAATAAATTCAATGGTAAGGTGAGTCTTGAATTGATGTAAGTTTTACATTTTTATAAGTGAAGATAAGGGTAGTTTTGGAAATAACCAGTGAATTTCAATAATGTTATTTCACTATTAAAGGGTCAAGGGATTAAAAAAGAGAAAAAATAGGAAAGGGGGTGAGTTTTGGTTGATAAAAACTTTAAACATTCATTTTTAAATATGTTTTAATAAATTTTTACCTTTTCCTCTTAATAAAATACTTTTTTTACTTTTTTACTTTTTACTAGGGTAACTAATTTTTAACATTAATAATTAATTTTAACAGCCAAAATTAAATTTGAATTTATTACCTAATTTTAAACTTATAATTTCAAATTTTAAAATAATTTTATCATATAAAAGTTCTAAATGTGTAAAAATTTAATTTTCAAATAATCGCACGTAATCATGTAAAAGAAGTTTTTTAGACAAACATGTTTTTTAGGAATAAAAATTATGTATAAGATAAAATTATCATTGTTACTAATTTACATAGAATAAATTGATTTAATATAATAAAATAAAAATTGTGATCCGTTCAAAGAAATAAAAAATCAAAATTCACCTTAAAAATACTTGATTCCAAGAAAATACCGAAAACAGTTTCTTTAATTAAAGTAAAATATTAATTTAGTTATAAAAATATTGGGCATAAGTTTTCCACATTCAAATTATATTTTAATATGAATAATTTTATTCCTTAAATAAATATTTTATTACATAAAATAGTTTTTTATTCTTATGGGTCATTCTTAAATAATGATAAAATCACAAAAAATATTATTTTTCGTAAAAACCATATTTTCTAACTAAAAATAAACCTTTTCAGAAAAATCTCAAAATTTTATACTAAGAAAATTTTAATGTGAGGAATTCAAAAATTTATTTTATTTTACAAAATTTCTATTCTAAAATTTGTAATTTTTTTTTAAAATAAAATATATAATATAAATAAAACGAGTTTTATTGAAAAAATGATGTTTTTAAACATTAAGTTTTCTTAATATTATTTATTATAAATTTATAATTTAATAATAATATTTTAAAAGTGTTCAATTTAATATATTAGGATAAAATATATGATACTTAACAAAAAAATTCATTAAAAAGAAACACTACTTTTATACTATGTACGCTTTAAAAAATACCATTAAAATTGATTACTTATATTCTAAAATTTGATTTCACCACTCCATTGATATTAAAATATTTATTTGAATTTCATATATACATTATATAATATTTTAATAATATTAATATTTTTACGTTAAAAAAAATAAAATAAATAAATATATGTATATATTAAATATTTTAATATCATATTTTTATTTTATTATGAGTTATATTATTTTAAATTTATTAATTAAAAAAACATGACTTCTGTATACCGATTGTATATATGACTAATGATCATATCTAGAATGACCATATTTGTAACAATCATATTCTTAATGACCATATTTTCTACGATGATATTTGCAATGACCAAATTTTGTTCTTATATATATATAAACTTGCTAAATCATTTGTTCATTTAAGGCATGGTTTTTATTTCATATTATAGACTTTGCATAATGATTTATCCATTCATAGTGATATTCCTTGTTATAGGTTTTGTTTGGATATCAGTGATACTTAAGGTTGAACATGATCCATAGGATTTCCTATTCATTGATATTTTACTCTTTTCTATCTATTTTTCCCTATTGATTTATGAACTTATAATAGATGTATTTTATCTATGGTGAGTAATAATACATGGTGTGTAATACTTAGTTTTATGTGTTTTTATTGTAACATTTCACTTATAAATTATTTAAGTGTTGTTAGTTTAATTTATATCTCGTTTGAATTATTTATTAATCAATTTTAATTCCTTGAAACAAATAGAAAAAAATATTTTAAATATATGGTTTATAAAAAGGATATGCTTCCTAAAAATTTGTGATGTTACATTCTCCCCACTTAAATAAATTGCATCCTAAGAATTTTAATTATCTCACACTAGTGGAAATAGATAAGGGAATATAAATTATAGTGATAGATTAAGATAAAATTCCAAGATAGATATCAACCTTAAAATCTTGGGAAACATATATCTTTATTCAAAAAAGGATTATCCCTATTATTGAGTTTCTATCCAACTATTTGGTCCAAGAGTCTACCATTATTTGGTATCGAGACCCACATTATATAATTTGTTTCAAGAGGGTGTTTATTTTTATCCGTTCATTGATAGAATATCATAGTTTAATATGAAATGTGTTTTCCTTAATCTAGATAATTTTTCCTCTAAGTAGAGGTAACCAATCCATTACTAAAACCGCATTAAATTTTTATAAAGGAAGGATGATAATATTTCCACAATGTTAATTCCTATAAACTTCAACTTGGAATAAAATAATCATATTATTAGAATCCTTTTTCAATAATAAAATCATTTGGGTGGTGATTTAATGATCTTAGAAATATTATTAGATATACTAGAGTTCTTAGAATAAAATTCCAAAAAGAATTCTACAAATATGAATTGAAAGGCACACGTACCTCAAATATCAGGATCCACTTTGGAAGTAGTGCTTGTATATGCATTCCATTGTCCCATTAGTTTCAGAGGTTAATGATTCCCATCATATTGGTTAATCCTTGGATCAGGGAATTGACTTGGATATTTCCAAATTTTCCCACACATAATACATTGAATTATTAATGGTACCTTAGGATGAACTCAACTTATTTCAATCATGTTAACCAAAATCTTCATTTTCTTATAACAATTTTATTCTCAATAACCCCCTCTTCCATAAGTAAATCATCTTCCAATACCCTTGAGGACATTTATTTGGTGATTATTTCCACATTTTTGACATATGAGAAATTTAACATTATTTCCTTCATCGTATTCATCACTTGATCTTTCATAATACTCCATCCTTATATTCTTTGGTGTGTTTTAGACTTTGAATATGTTCACATTGTTAATCATATGTCGTGACAGCTAGTTTGGAATAATCATAAGGTTTCTCACTCCATCTCCCATTTCAATGGTTTATTCATTGAGGTAATCTTAGCATTACCCTTCACACCCATTGCTAACCTAGTTCTTTCTAGTTTCATCCATTAATAAAACCAAAATAGAGTTACTATGAGTGAAAAAAATTTACATGAAAGGTATTCAACCATAAAACATATTATTATTTGAAACTATCATGTTAGTATATAATTATTTTAGTTTAACCTATTCCATTCTTAGTTAAACTTTAGTTTGGGGTTTCTCATACTTCTTAATATAATCCCTCAAAGTAACAAGGAGATAAATCTTTCAAAATGGTTTGTAAATATTATGAGATAAACCAAATCATATCCCATGAGAGTGTCTAGCTAGGTGTGCAGTCCAACCTATTTTTCATGCATCGGATCATGGTTAAGTTAATACCCAACGCACCCTCTTCAGGGTTATTACCCCTAGGCACAACTATGTCAAAGACTGAATCCACTTTCCAGTTTCTAGACAAGGATGTATTTTCTAGTAAAACAATACAACCTCCACTTTACTAAAACTTAAGGATGTTATCCTATAATTAGACCTATCCCTTATATGTATCCCGTGGGTTTTCACTTTTTTTCCTCTAAACTAATCCCCAAAAATAACTAAACCCTACTTTTATACCAATTTTAGTGACCCAAGATAAACATTAATTAAATAGTAAAATAATCTAATGATTTAGATGATACATCTCACAAAAATCACACAAACCAAGCACTGAAAGGTATAGTGTCTCAGATATTAGATATATAAGCATCTTAATATAAAATCATTTATCCATAATCAAACTCCTATATATTACCATATAGACTTTCTACAAGTTATAATTATCTTTGTTGAGTCAATAAGTTTTCCTTATGAATTTTCTATTCCTCTATGTTTTGAAAATCAAAAACACATTTTCTTAAGAAAAATTATCTTTCTCTAAGAAAATTTTTATCCTTACCTTTGTTTTAAATGTATTATTTAATGTCTTCCAAAACCAAGTCTAAATTTTTTTCTCTTAATCCAAAAATTAAGATCCTTATCTAAAAACCTCATAATCTTACAGTTCCTTAGATACCGAGTCTTTCTATTTTCAAACTCTGAATTGTATGAAATTCAAACTCTAAATTATCTAAAATTAAGACTCCAAATTTTCTGAAATTCAGACTCCAAATTCTCTGAAATTAAAACTCCAAATTCTCTAAAATTCAGATTCCAAATTCTCTAAAATTCAGACTCATAATTCTATGAAATTCAGACTCATAATTCTCTAAAATTCAGACTCCAAATTCTCGAAAATTCAGACTCTGAGTTCTCTGAAATTCATACTTTGAATTATATGAAATTTAGACTCTGAATTCTCTAAAATTGAGACCCTGAATTATATAAAATTCTGACTCTTAATTCTTTATAATTCGGACTCTGAATTCCTCAGAATTAAGACTCTAAATTACTTAGAATTCAGACTTTGAATTTCTTATAATTTAGACTCCAAATTCCTCAGAATTCAGACTCATAATTTCTCATAATTTAGAATCCAAATTCCTCATAATTTAGACTCCACATTATATAGAATTCAGAATCCTAATTCTATGTATAATAGAATCTAAATATCAATTTTTCTAGACTTTTTTTTCACTTCCTTAAGAATATGATCAAAAATATTCCTTACAATTATTTCATTTACTTAAATTATTGTTCTATATTTATCAGATTCTATTTTACTTAAGTTTATTAAACTTAATAATGTTTCTCTTACATGATACAATTTTCTTACACATGATTTTATTATAATGAAATGATGTCATATAATCTATTTCTAACTAATAATTGGCTAAGTGACACCTGTACAGGTCCCTCCGAGATTCAAGGAAAAATATGACCATTGAAGGAGGAGCCAACTATTGAAGATTTTTCTTATAAATTGGAGCTCATTTGAACAAGATCATTATCAATCTATGATCCTAGATATTGTAGGTTGTGAATTGATTTATAGAGAGAGAAATACTCTCATTATTTGTGTGATTTGTGAACAACTTGTTCAACTGCGAACAACTTGTTCAAATTGTTGAGTGATAATTTGATTGTTTCTGAGTACAATCAAGGACTTTTGGGGATAGAAAGATAGATGTTCCAACTACCTTAAAGTTCGAGTACTTTCGGGGATAGGAAGATATAGATTCCAACTACCTTAAAGTTTGAGGGCTTGTAGGGATATCAAGACAGACTCTGATATTATTATCGAGGGATTACCTTGGTGTGGGTAAGACAGAATTTCTTGAAAGTATAAATGAAGGGACCTTTATCCAAGGTTACTGGATACCCTTATCTTTGGGTTAAAATATTTTCTACATGTTTACTTGTTTTGTTAAAAATTTTTATTTCCAAGGAAATTTTATTAAAAAAATAAAGCTTAACTTTCTCATAATTTCTTATACTTGTATACTCTGATAAATAAGATTCTATATTCTTTAAGGTATAATCTTTCCCTCAGTAAAATTTTCTTAAGTTTCATTTCCGGATCAATATTTCCAGATCCTAAGAAAGATTATTTCTTGGTTAAGTAACAAAAAGGGTCTGTGAATTCACCTTGTTTAACTTAGTTAAATATAGATTTTCTTAAGGGTTAAAGCTAACCTTAATAAAGTTTTTAAACCTACAATTCACCCCCCTCTTGTAATTGAGTATCTAAATATATAATTTAATCCTACAACTGGTATCAGATAAGGTCTCTGAATACTTATAATTACATATAAGTTTTCTTTCTCAATTTTTCTTTCTTAACTTTACTTGAAAAAGTTTTGCTTAAAGATTTTTATCTTTGTTTATAAACTTTTACTACTAATAAGTTTTGTGGAAAAATATTTTTCTTATAGAATGGAATGTAGGAATGTTGGTACTATAGACAACCTAAATCCTTCCAGACCACTAATATTTTATGGTAATGATTATGAGTACAGGAGAGATAGGATGAAAACTTTTTTTATTAACACTAGAGTGAAAAACTTTTTTATGCTCCCTAATGATTATAAAATTCTAAACAAGGAAGTCATAACCTTCACAAATCAAAAAAAAAAAGAATGTAAATTAAACTAAAATGTACGCAATACTCTTTCATATTCAATAAACATGAATATCTATAGTCAAATATCTTCTTGTGAAGCTGCCAAATGATTCTGGAAGAAACTTGAAGTCACAAAATTTGGAACTTATAAAGTGATAGAAACTATAATATCTATGTTAAGAGATGAACATCATGGATTTTTATTTCCTTATGGAGAACCGGTTTTCAAAGTTCAATAAAGATTTATGAATATCATCAACAATATTCAATCTTTGGGAGAGAAAGGTCTTGATGACGATGTTATTGTGTAAAAGATAATTGATATGATTTCCAATGAGTGGGAATCCAAAAGGATAGCTGTTGATAAAAATAGGAAAGTATATAACATTACTCTTGATGAGTTATTTGGAACTCTTCTTCAACATGAAACAATAATGAAGATATATATTGATTTCAATAAGAAAAATAATGGTATTGGAAGTGTATCTTTCACTAATACATCTAAATCTAAGACTCCTAAAAGGGTAACTAGATCTATAGCTAAGAAAGATATTGTTATATCTGAATCAAGTAACAGTGATTAGTCTGAGAATTAATTAGCCAATATTGATCGAGTATGAACAAGATTGTGGGAATGAAAGATTTTCAGTACAAATATAAGAAGAAAGAAATAAAATACAATAAATATTCTAAAGTAACCTGTTATGAATGCAAAAGGGCTGGACATATTAGACATGATTTTTCTATGCTTAAGAGAAAAGATAGAAAGGAAAATAATTATGAAAGGAATATAAATAAGTACTACAAATATAAGGCTATGAAATTATTGAAGGCTAATGAAACCTAGAGTGCTAGTGGTAGTGACTGTTCAGATGAATCTTCAGAATAAGAATATTCTGGTCAAAATAATATTGGTCTTATATCTAGATTACTTATTGAAAATCACCATATTATGGATAAGGTACACAATGATGAATCCTTAAAAAATATTTCATTAAATGATAATTTTCCTAATGAAGAATATTATGAATCTTCAGATGATGAATCTTCCTCATCCGAATATAATATTTTACCTTCATTTGAAGTAGTTTCTATATTTTTCTAAATTAGTTGAGAATGAGAAATGTAAGATAAAAAAGAAGTTAGAGAGAAAAAATTCAAGAATTTCTATTTTAAAAAAATAAATATCAAATATTTATAAGTATATTCATTAGGAAACTTTTTATTTTGAAAATATTTCTAAAAACCTTAAGAAAGTTAATTCTGATAAGGATAAACTTTCTAAGGATCTTGAAATTTTCATTTATAAGAAAAATGTTTTAGAGGCTAACTCAAAATCTAAGACTAATGACTATGAGGATAAGAATTTAGCCCTCATACTAAAATCTGAATTTTTTTCTTAAATAAACTTTTGTCAACTTTCACTTCTGGAAGGAAAGAATTTGATAAAATGTATTCACAACTTCATCCTCTTAGGAATAGTTCTAGATTTGGTTATACTCATTCAAAACCAGTTTTTAGTCATAGCTATTTTGTTCCCCAAAGTACTCCTTTTTTCACTAAGTGTTAATATGGTGGACATTGGGATTTTTTTTATTTAAATAAAACCCAATAATTAGGTTTTCATAAATTTTAATTTTCTAAGAAAATGTGGATACCTAAGATTTTACTTTCTAACAATTCAGGATCTAAGAAATTTTGGATTTCGAAAGTCTAAATATTTTATTTTTAGAAAAATAAAGGAAGTACCAACAAAAATACTCGGTACATGGATAGTTCATGTTCCCAAAACATGATTGGTAACAAAAATTTATTTGAAAAGACGATCAAGACGAAAGGAGGAAAAGTAACATTTGGAGATAATGATTAGAGAGAAATTGTTGGTATAGGTAACATTTTTCTTCTTGGAAAACCTTTAATTTCAAATATTTTATTTATTAAAGGTCTTAAGAACAACCTCATAAGCCTAATCTAATTATGTGATGAAGGTTACCTTGTGAATTTTAGGAATGATACATGTCCAGAACACAATTCCAAGGAATATTTTATTCTCTCTTCCTATAGGCATGAGCATGTTTATACAATGAACATATAAGACCTTATGATCCAAGAACTACATTGCCTTAATGCAATGGAAGATCAATTTTGGTTATGGAATAGAAGACTAAGACATTGTAACCTTAGGAACTTATGAAAAATCTCAAAGAAACGACTTGTTAAGGATCTACCAGAGATTAGATTTGATTCTTAAAAATTTTGTGATACTTATCAATATAGAACTAAACATAAGTTAAGATTTAAATCAATTAGTGAAGTATCAACTTCTAATGCATTATAGCTAGTGAATATGGATCTTTTTGGTCCAACACAAACTAGGAGTATTGGAGGCAAATACTTTGTATCTGTTTTAGTTGATGATTGCACCAAATTTACATGGGTCTATTTTCTAGTAAAGGAGTATGAAACTTTTTTTTATTTTAAAACTTTTAGATACCAATTTAAAAATGATAAAAACCTTCCATTGATTACTATTCATAGTGATGATGGGGGAGAATTTCAAAATTCAGATTTTAAAACTTTTTGCAGTAATAAAGATATTACTCATAACTTCTCATCCCCAATACCTCCTCAACAAAATGGTGTTGTTGAAAGAAGAAATTAAATTATTTAAGAGATAACTGGAACCATGTTGAGTGAATATTCTATTGCTAAAAACTTTTTGGCTGAAGCTATTAGTACTTATTATTATAATATAAATTGAGTTTTAGTCATACCTCTTCTTAATAAAACACCTTATGAATTGTGGACTGGTTGAAAACCTAGAGTTTCTTACTTCAAAGTATTTGGAAGAAAAATATTAACCTTTAATACTAAAGATAACTTATATAAATTTTTACCCAAATCCAATGAATGAATTTTCTTAGTCTATTCCACTACTTCTAAGTCTTATAGAGTTTTTAACAAAAATTCTTATACTGTTGAAGAGACAGTGCATGTTAAATTTGATAAAATATATCCTTTTGTTTTTAAACAACCCCAAACTACATCTTCAGATGTTTTGTCAAAAACTAACTATCAACCTTTGAGGGAAGATTCTTTTAATTAGAAAAATACTCAAGAAACTATTCCTAAAGTATTTACCCGAGAATATTTTCTACCTTATGTTGATGAACATGTGTTACAAAACCCAAATCAGTTGTTTCTTAAGAATCATCCTAGTGATAGTATCATTAGTGATATAAATCAACTTATAAGTACTAGAAGTTATTTAAGAAATGAAGTAAAAAATCTAGAATTTCTTTCCCAATTAGAACAAAAAATAACTGATGAATATTTAGGTGATGATGATTTGATTAAATCCATGCAAGATAAACTAAATGAATTTGAAAGGAACAAAGTTTGTACCTTGGTTAAAAGACCTAAGGAAGCTTCTGTAATTGGAGTAAAATGAGTATTTAAAAATAAATGTGATGAGAATGGAATTATTGTAATAAATAAAGCACAATTAGATGTTAAAGGATATAATCAACAATAAAGAATATATCATGAATAAACCTACACTCTATTAGCTAGACTTGAATATATTTTTATTCTAATTGCCTTTGTAGTATTCTTTAATTTCATACTTTTTCAAATGGATGTGAAGTTTGCTTTCTTTAATGAATATGTTCAAGAGGAATTTTATGTTGAACAAACTCCTGGATTTGAAGACACAAAATATCATGAACATTTTTTAAACTTACCAAATCTTTATATGGACTTAAACAATCCCCTAGAGCCTGGTATGATAGACTTACATGATTTTTGTTACAAAATGACTATGTTAAGGGAACTTCTGATCCAACTATTTTTATAAAGAAATATAAGAAAAATGTTTTTATTATTCAAATTTATATTTATGGAATTATATTTGGATCAACTTAGCAATATTTAACTGATTAATTTGCAAATCTCATGAAATATGAGTTTGAAATGAGTGTGATGGGTGAGTTAACATTTTTTCTTGGTTTTCAAATTTCTCAAAAAAAAGGAAATTATATATCTCAACATAAGTATATTAAATATTGTATTAATAAGTATGGATATAAAAACACTAAAAGTATACACACTCTAATCAGTACCTCAAATTCTCTTAATCATGATGAATCCAAGAAACTAGTAGATCAAACATCTTTTAGAGGTACGAAAGGAAGTTTTTTATACTTAATATCTAGTCATCAAGACTTAATGTTTTCAGTATAATTATGTGTAAGATATCAATCTAATCCTAATGAATCTCATTTAAAATCATTGAAAAGAATTTTCCGCTATCTAAAGGGAACCATGGATTTAAGACTTTTTTCTTCTTCTAGAAATAATTTTATTTTAAAAAGTTTTCCAGATAATTATTTTGTTGGATGTAGAATGGATATGAAAAGTACATCTAAAACTTTTAATTTCTTAGGTGATTTATTAGTTTCTTGGTCATGCAAGAAGAAACACTCAGTATCACTTTCCACTGCTGAAGTTGAATATGTAGTAGCTGAAAGTTATTATGCTCAAGTGTTTTGGATGCAACACACACTCACAGACTATGACATGAGTTTTACCAAAATACAAATATTGTGTGATAATATAAGTTCCATTTTCCTAAGAAAAAACCCTACACATCAATCTCAGTAAAAGTGCATAGATATTAGGCATCAATTTCTTAGGAATCATACACTTAAAGGAGATATCATTCTTCAATTTATCAGAATGTAAGATCAAATTATCTGACATTTTTACAAAATCTTTACCCTCCAATAGATTTGAATACATTAAACACAAGTTACAAATGATAACCATAAAGTAATATTCCATGTTAACTTTTTATTGAAACCTAACTCTATACATTATTAATCTTCTTTTCATAGGGGGATTACATTTTCTTATTCTTTTAAAAAAATATTTCTAGAACCTATTTTTTTCTTAATAAAAATTTTCAGAACCTAAATTTTTTTGCTTAATAAAATTTTCAGAACCTAAATTTTAAAATTTTACTTAATAAAAATTTTCAAAACTTAAAATTTCCTTTACTTAATAAAATTTTCCAGAATATAAGTTTTCAAGAAAAACCTTATCAATATTGAAAATTCTTTCTATGTAATTTGGAAGGTATGTTTCCTTACTTAAATCTTCATAATTTTTTTTTACTTATTGGTATTTCTATCTTTATTTAAGAAAAATCTATCAGATTCAATTTCCTTAAATCCGATTTTTCCTTAAAACCTAAAAAGATCAAAACCTACCAAATCATTCTTCATCATTCATCTGAACCATCATATCAGATCAATCTTATATCAAACATTGGATTGAATCGGGAATTAAAACCATCTCCATGAAGCCTATATAAATTACCCCATTATCCGTGTTTCACATCGATTTTTCAAAACTTTTTTTACCAAAGCTCTACCACTCTACAAAACAGTTGATCAGTTTTCTAAGTTTCCTTACATTACAGATGTCGCTTGAAGTTTCATCATAGAATTAGATGGCATCAAACAAGGAAATAAAATATTGGAAATTTTATAGATAAAGGTTGGTAGATCCAAATTTATTCCTAAAGTACGACTCTATGATTTAGAAAGTGATAAAGAAGAATAGTTGTCAGGGTCTTTGTGTTTCCAAGCCAAAGAATCAGGATCCAGTTTATCCTAATCTTCTCATAGAATTTTATGATTTAGTCAACTTTTATAAAGGAGGAAGGGAAAATTTTTCCTTCAAGATTTATGGAAAAACCTATTTGTTATCCTTCAACAAGGGTACTGGTTTGTTAGATATACCTTATGAATGAGAGGCTATTTTTTTTACCATAAGTTTCTTGAAAAGTAAGGAAGTTTTTAGAAGGATAAGGCAATAAAGTGCCTTGTAATTAAAAGTGTTAAGTCATAGAAGATCAATCACCTTTCAAAAAATTTCATATTATTAGACTTGTGGATGCAAGGATTTCTTATTCTGAGAAAGGGAGAAATGGACTCTCTTAAGAAGATTGGTATCTTTATAATGGACTTCTTACTTAATCTTAGAAAGGTAAACCTAATTAAGTACATCCTTATGACTATTAGTAATATAAAGAATATAACCCTCAAGTCTCAGATAATCATGTATCCAATGATCTTGTTGACTATCATCATTCTCTATTTATAATCCTTTAAAATTCCCTGTAGTTTAAAACCCATAACCTTCAAGATTATATTGTTGAGTGATGAAACTCTTAGGAGAATGAAAGTTAGTTTTAGTATCAATTCAGGAGAGTTTTATGATCTTTCTTAAAGTGAGATTCAATATTTAACCAAGAAAGAAGAATTAAGAGAAACTTCCAATAAAACTCATAAGAAGAGAAAAGAAAAATAACCAGAATCAAAATAAAAAAGTTCCCATTATAAAAACCCAGTCAGATCCACCCAAACTGAAAAATCAAAAGACCTTTTATGATGAAGTGGTAGGAAAATGGAGAGAGCATAAAAAGAAGAAGAAATAGGGTGATGATAGCTTTGGTTTATACCCTACTGAGTCAAAGGCCCTGAAGATTCAAGATACTGAAGAACTTCAAAGGAAAGAAAAAGAGAAGTAGTTGAAGAAGAAAATGTCAGAAGCTGATATCATCCAAGCCCTTCTTAAAGATAATGAAAAAGTATCTGAATAGATCAAGGTACCAAAATCCTTCATTCAAGAGTCAGTTCTAGTAAAAACTCCAAGAATTTTTTTTGAATTCCATAACCTATTGTAGAAGAAGGAATAACTTAGAAAGAAGAAAAAGAAGAAGAGGAAGTGGAAGAGGAAAGTGAAGATATTATAAAAATGGTTGAAGAATACCATGATAAGAAAATTCCTTCAAAAAAGTTACCAATCAAAACTTACCAGGTTGAATCAACCAAAATAATATCTCAATGGAAATATGATTATGAATTGGGTGAGGTTGATAAAGCTTATGATGATGATAGAAGCAACCATGATTTGATTCATCTTGATGATATTAAAGAAGGTGATGAGAAATATGATGTTGATGAAGATAAGATAATCCAATTCTTAGATAGTGAACATGAAACTATTAAATTTGGGAAGGTAATCTCTAGATCTGATAAAGGAAAGTAAGTGTTTGATGATTTTCCCAAGAAAGATGTGGTTGTGAAATCTAAGAAAGATTTTGGTGGAATATCCAAGAGGAAAGCTGAAGATCTAGAAAAATTTTCCTCATCAGCAAAGGAATCAGCTTCTGAATCTTTGTTTTTGATGAGTCATGATTTTTTTGTTCAGTATTTGAAGAAGTTAGTGAACAGAATACCTTTATTTCCAAGTATTGATTTGATATGCCATTTGCTTTAACATTATTTCAATAAGAAGTCAGATTCGATAAGCATTCTCCTGGAAAATTTTATCAAACTTAAAATGGAGTTCAAGACTTTTCATATTGGTTAGGATTCTTATAGGAGATCATGTAAGGAAATAACCAAATGGTCTAAGAGAATGATAGATGATATAGAAATCATGGACGAATTCTAAGATTTAGTAAAATATTATTTTGATAAATCAGATGACATGATCAAGAACCTAACAACAAGTTTGTCAAAGAAGCTAAATCTTGAACAAGTTTCCCAGATTCAAGAAGATAGAGATCTAAATGGAAATATGGGAACTCCGGGAAGAGTTGGAAGAAAAGTTCAAACAATAAGAAGAGGTAGTAAATTACATGGCAGAAATTATAAAGTCTCAAGAAAAAAGAATCAAGGCTCTCGAAAAGAAGAATAAGGATCAGGATTAATTGGTCAAAAGGTTTGAGGATGATCACAAAGAGCTGAAGAAATTAAAGGCTACCATGAGAAATATCACGCTGAAGGAAAATAAGGATCAATGATTTTCCTAAAAATATGATATTTTGTTGTATTTTTCATTATAAATTTTTTTTCCGGTTATAATGAAAATTTTCTTCCATTATTTTGTCTTATTTATTTATAATATTTTAGGTTATTTTTTTTCATTCCCTCTATTCCTTTTTGAAAATAAAAAAGGGGTAGAAAAGAATGATAAAAAGAATATTAAGTAAAAAAGAAGAGAATTCTCTAAGAAAGGGGGAGATTAAGTAAGGGTAATTCTACTTAAAGAAGATTTTATTAAGCAATAAAATGTAACTTCTATAAGAAAGACCATAATACGATCCTTAGAGATTTCGAAACCTAATGGGGAGTTAGTCGTATTTATCATAAGTCATATGTAAAGGGAGATAAGTTTTTCTTTTAAAGATCAAAAAGAAAAATCCTTATTCCTTATCTTATTTTTCTAATGGTTGTTTGTGATTCCCAAAAGGGGGATATTATTGATTCATTATGGTTTCCTTATGAATTTTCTATTACTCTATGTTTTGAAAATCACAAATACATTTTCTTAAGGAAAATTATCTTTTTTTAAGAGTTATTTTCTTAAGGAAAATTTTCTTTCTCTAAGAAAAGTTTTATCCTTACCTTGGTTTTCAATGTATTATTTAATGTACTCCAAAACCAAGTCTAACAATTTTTATCTTAAGATAAAAATTCAGATCCTTATCTAAAAATATCATAATCTTATAGTTTCTTAGATACCAAGTTTTCTATTTTCAAACTCTGAATTATCTGAAATTTATACTTTAAATTCTCTAAAATTCAGACTCTAGATTTTTTGAAATTCAGACTCAAAATTATATGAAATTCAGACTCCGAATTATCTGAAATTAAGACTCCAAATTCTCTGAAATTTAGACTCTAAATTATATGAAATTCAGACTCTAAATTCTCTGAAATTTATACTCCTAATCCTCTATAATTCAGACTCCAAATTATCTAAAATTCAGACTCTGAATTCCTTATAATTAAAACTCCAAATTCCTCATAATTCAGACTCTGAATTCCTCAGAATTAAGACTCTAAATTCCTTATAATTCAGACTCTGAATTCCTCATAATTTAGACTCTAAATTCCTCATAATACAGACTCTAAATTACTTATAATTCATATTCTGAATTATATATAATTTAGACTCTAAATTCTTTGTAAAACTAAATCCCAATATCAATTTTTCTAGACTCTATTTTTCACTTCGTTAAAAACCTGATTAAATTTTTTTATTATAGTTATTTCATTTCCTTAAAT
This sequence comes from Viscum album, assembly GCA_963277665.1. Classification (NCBI taxonomy): domain Eukaryota; kingdom Viridiplantae; phylum Streptophyta; class Magnoliopsida; order Santalales; family Viscaceae; genus Viscum; species Viscum album. Next base: position 639,929,555 of record OY728162.1, on the reverse strand, counting down.
TATTATTCTAAATTTATCAGATTCTATTTTACTTAAGTTTATTAAACTTAAGAATGTTTTTCCTACATGATACAATTTCCTTAAACATGATTTGTTTATAATGAAACGATTTTGTACAATCTATTTCTAACTAACCATTGGCTGAGTGACACTTGTCAAGGTCCCTCAAATATTCAAGGAAAAATATAATCATTGGAGGAGGAGCTAAACATTAAAGATTTTTCTTATAAATAGGAGCTCATTTTAACAAGATAATTATCGATCTATGATCCTATAGATTACATGTTGTGAAGTGATTTCTAAAGAGAGAAAGAATCCCATGCTTTGTGTGATTTGTGAACAAATTTTTCAACCGTAAAAAACTTGTTCAGCTTACTGAATGCGACTCTGATTGTTGATGAGTACAATCAAGGACTTTCAGGGATAGGAAGATAGAGGTTTCAACTACCTTAATGTTTGAGGACTTCTGTGGATAGAAAGATAGAGGTACCGACTACCTTAAAGTTCAAGGGCTTGTAGGGATGGAAAGATAGATTATGATATTCTTATTGAGGTATTACCCTGGTGTGGGTAAGATAGAATTTATTGAAAGTATAAATCAAGGGACCTTTATCCAAGGTTGTTGGATACCCTTCTCTTTGGATTACAAGATTTCATACTTGTTTACTTGTTTTGTTACAGGTTTTTATTTCCTATGAACTTTTGTTAAAGAATTTTTTTTTATCTTTCTCATACTTTCTTATACTTGTATACTCTGATAAATAAGATTCTATATACTTTAAGGTAGAATCTTTCACTAAGTAAAATTTTCTTAAGTTTCATTTTCGAATCCATATTTTACGATCCTAAGTAAGATTTTTTCTTAGTTAAGAACCAATGAGGGTTTATGAATTCACCATGTTTAACTTTGTTAAAAATATATTTCCTTAAGGTTTAATGATAAACTTAAGAAATTTTTTAAACCTACAATTCACCCCCTATTTTAATTTATCATTTACATCTATATTTCTATCCTACAATCTTCATAACCCAGAAAAAAGAAAACATATGAAAGGGGTGATCTCAAATGCCAAGTAAGGGAAAACTTATCAACATTCCACCAAGGGTTAGATCATAATAATATTAGAAAACTTGTACATGGAAGAAATTTATTATTAAGAGAATATGGAAGAATATAAGTCATCTATAAGTCATGATAAAAGGCCATGTAATCTCAAATGAACAAACATATATCATGGAAAAAGTGTTTGGAATCATGATACATTAAACATGAGTCAAGGAGCATAATCATAGGCATAGAGAAATATGAAATTTAATTGACTCATAGTATAACATATAATTATGGAAAAAATATAAGCATAGAAAATCTTGTGAAAAAATATTTCCGCATTAGGTACACACAAGAACCTAGGAACACATCTTTCCAAATCTCTTTCACAAAATAAATTTTCAAAAAAATCTTCTCACATCTCATTCACAGATAAAACTTGTGAATAAAGTTTCCCACATCTCATTGATTCAACATTTCATCATCTCATGTGATATTTAACCTTAACTAATGAATTAGTGGGTAATATATGACCCCACCCATCACCATCCACACTGATATCCATATAAAATCAAATCATTCATCTAATCATAAATAACCCATGGAGAAATGGGTTTAATAACTTTTATAAATTATATCACATAAAAAATCATGATAGTTTAAGAAAAAAACAAAATCACCCAAATGGATAATTTAAAAATAGAACATATAGAGTGATTTATGAACCATTACTTCATTGAAGAAATATCATCTAAAATGGAAGAAAAATAAAAAAATAATTTTTATTAAAAATAATTTCATAATAACATCTTAAAAATACACGTTTTCAAGTCACTTTCCAAAAATATTTTTTTAAGGTGAATAGAAAACATATTAATACATTACTTCAGAAAAATTACAATAAAGAGACCTTGATAATAAATAAAAAATATTGCAAAATGTGAAGTATAAGGGAAGGATATATGGTCATGGTAAATAAAATAACTTTTAAATATTTTGAAACACCTTTATTGAAAAACCCAAATTTTAAAAGGATAAATAATTTTTTTTAAATGAATAAAGGGGAATATAAGTATATTGTATATAAAAACAATTTTATTTTCCATTAGGTAAAATATAACATTTGAGGGAAGTAAAAACATGTATATGGTAAAAAATCCAATAGAAGTGATGGGAATTATTATTACCAAAATTACATTTTTTATGATATAATAGATTCATCAAAGAATAAGGATTCAGTGTGAAAAATTATTTACCTATAAATTAATATGGAATTAAAACATAAAACCATAATAGGGTAGTATAATCTAGCCTTGAAATATTATAATCGAAGTGGAGTGATTATGACTCAAGAAAAATATTTGACTCAAGAAGACCCCTTAAAAATTGAAGAGAATTTAACTCAAAACCTTTAGAATGAGAGATGGAGATTTAAATTAAACTTCAATTATCTTTAATAAAGGGTATTTCATGATATAAAATCTCAAATAGGTAGTATATACACCACTTAAATGGAATTGGGTGCATAATAAAAAACATGTCTTAAAGAAAGGAATTTGAGATGAAAACCCTTATATATTTAATAACTTTTGAATCAGAAGTCATTGGAATCTTGAAAATAATATAGTCTTATAAATATAATTTATAAAATAATTTATCATGAAAAAATAAATTCTTGTTCAGTATATACACTATAGAAATAATAAATTGGTTCAAAACATTAGACCATGTCTCAATGACGAGAAATTGAGACTTAAAACCATTACAATTTTATTATATTTCAAATAAAAGACCCATGAATAGTAAAACTTGAGATGGATCATTAAATAATATATATTACATTTTAATTATGATAAAAAGATATTCCTATCCAATATATACACCAAAAATAGGAAATAAGAGGTGAATACAATTCATATATCAATGAAGTAAAATTGAGATGCAAAAACCCTTACCTTGTTCTTAATTTATTATATGCACATGCCTAATTTCCTAAATAATAAAATTAAGTGTATTATATAACTTCTTAAGAAACTTATTAATATTTATTTAACTTACTATGGAAAAATTATTATCATATTCTATTTATATAGTTTTCTTTCCTACGTCGGTTACTTAAGGTTATTTAGTCAATTTTTCCTCAACTCATTATGTATGATGAAAATGGTAGAAATCATAATAAAATAGTTTGATAGTATCCATAATTTTAGTAGTGTTATGTAAAAAATTCTTATATATTAAATAAAATTTTAAATCCATCCATGATGGGTGGTGATGGAAAATGGAACTCATTGTTCGTAGAGGTGGTAGTCCGCATGTATGCACGATTAATGTTTCTATTTCTCAAATAATGAGAGGGAAATAAAGTATATGATAATTTGAAATTCCATAATATTAGTTATATCATATATATAACATTTATTCATAAATCCAATCATTAAAACCAACCATGAGAGGAAGTTATGAAAAATGAATAACATTGCTTCGTAGAGGGGGTAGTTTTCACATACGTACCATTATTGTTATTTTCTTTTTCTTAATGGATGAAAAGGATTGAAAATTTATTTTTAAATTAATATAATTAAATTATATTATACAAATTATAATGGATTAATTTTTTTAATATTTTTAGGGAATAATAGGAAGGATTAGAGTAAAACAAAAGACTAAGTGGAAGTATTACTCACATTGGAAGCTTGAGTTTTCTCTTGGAAAACTCCTTTGAGATGAAGGAATTAAGAAAACTAAAGGTAACCATAAGATTATGAAATTGAGATAGGTTTCTAGGCGGATAAAATTGGTAGAGTTTAAATAATAAATTAGAAGGTAATTTGAGCCTTGAATTTGTGTAAGGGTTAACTTTTTTTAAGTGAAGTGAAGGGTAGTTTTGGAAATACCCATTGAATTTCAATAATGTTATTCAATATTAAATGGTAAAGGGAATAAAAAGAGAAAAAAGAGATAATTGGGTGATTTTTTTTATCCACACCTCAATTATACATTTTTAAAATGTTTTTAACATGTTTTTCATTTTCCCCTTAGTAAAATAGTTTTTACAATTTTACTTTTTATCAGGGTAGCTAATTTTTAACCTTAATAATTAATTTTAATAAAAAAAACAAAAATTGGAATTTTTACTTAATTTTAAATATTTAATTTCAAATTTGAAAACAATTTTATCATATGAAATTTCTAAATGTTTAAAAATTTAACTTTATAATAAACACATGTAATCGCGTAAAACTAGTTTTTTAGAAAAACATGTTTTTTAATCATAGAAACTATGTATAAGGTAAAATTATTATGGTTACTAATTTAAATGGAATAAATTAATTTATTATACAATAAATAACTGGTATGAGGCTTTAAAATAAATATAAAACTGAATTTCATCTTAAAAATTCTCGATTCCAAGAAAATACCAAAAATAGTTTTTTATATTAAATTAATGTTTTACATTAGTTCTAAAAATATTGGGTATAGGTATTCCAAGTTAAAAAAATATTTTAAAATGCATAATTTTATTCCTTAAATACATATTTGATTATTAAAAAATGGTTTTTATTCTTCTAATTCACTCTTAAATAATATTGAAATAAAAAATCCTTTTTTTAAAAAACCATATTTTTTGATTAAAAATAACCCCTTTCATAAAAAGATAAAAATTTCATATTATGTAAATTTTTATGTGAGTAATTCAAAAATGAATTTTATTTTATCAATTTAAAATCTGTAATTTATAAATTTTATTTTTAAAAGAAAAAACTTAATATGAAGAAAATGGATTTTGTTGAAAAAATAGAATTTTTAAACATTATGTGTTCTTAATACTATTTAATATCAATTTATAATTTAATAACAATATTTTAAAAGTATTATTTTAATATATCAGCGTAAAATATTTACTACTTTACAAAATGGTTCTTTAAAAGGAAACATTACTTTTATACAAAATATGCTTTAATAAATACCATTAAAATATATTATTTATATTCTAAAATTTAATTTCACTACTCCATTGATATTAAAATATTTCTTTTAATTTCATATATACATTATATCACATTTTTAAAATATTAATATTTATACATAATGAAAAGAATATATATATTTTAAAAATATTAATATCATATTTTTATTTCATTGTGGGTTATATTATTTAAAATTTACTACTTAACAATACATGAATTCAAATTACCCATTGGATATATGCCCAATGATCATATCTGTAATGACTATATTTGTAGCAACTATATTTTTAGTGACCATATTTTTAATAACCATATTTACAATAGATAGATTTCATTCTTATATATATATATATACTCACTAAATAATTTGTTCATCCAAGGCACAATTCTTATTTCATATTATAGATTTTTTACATTAATTTCTCCTTTCATGGTGATCTTCCTCATTATAGGTTTTTTGGATATCAATTTTCCTTAAGGATGAAGATGATCTAGGGGATTTCCTAGTCGTGAATATTTTATTCTTTTATATATATTTACCCTATTAATTTTTACAATTCTAATGAATGTATTTTATCCACGGTGTGTAATAATCCATAGTGTGCAATACTTAGTTCTATGTTATGTTGTTGTAACATTTCACTTATGAATAAATAAAGCATTGTTAGTTTAATTAATATCTAATATGAATTATTTCCTAATCAATTTCAATTCCTGTAAACAAATAGAAAAAAAATATTTTAAACATATGGTTTACAAAAGGGATATTCTTCTTAAAAATACGGGGTGTTAAATTTTTTCTCAAGCTGCACTTGTCGAATCACATCTTGGTCTTGGTTTAGGGGAAATCCTAGTGATGCTACTTACTTTACAAGATTAGATAAATGAGACTTGTAAGGAATACTAACACTACTTGATGCCATTGCTTCTCCTTTCTATATAGATTTCTTAATATGGTTACTTCTATTTATACTCTCCAATTCTATAGCTATATTATTATGGTCATATTTAATACTTATTTTTTAATATATCATGGTTTGTTTTGATTTGGTGATGTGTGTGATACAAGATATTCACCACAATATTTATTTAAAGTAAAAAACTTACTAAAGTCTCAAGGTATTATAAGTAGTCACCATTCTAAATGCAGAAAACTATATAAATGTCGGAGGTTGATGTAATTTAGACGATAGACTAAAAGATTCTATAAATTTAAGTGGGGACCTATATGCACAATGATCCTAGTAATTAAAGAAATTATAGAAACATAATATCAGTAATTAATCCTTACTGACTATATTTGTTAGTTGAAGTTTAAGGCTTGTAACCTATGATTATAATGGGAATAGAATTAGTGTTTCTCCAATGGATGTAAAACACCTTGTCCGAACCTTGTATTTTCCCATGTCCTTTCATTTATTGTTTTCCATATTAATGTATGTGTGGAATGAGTTTTCTTGAAGTGTGTGTGAGGTTTGATTTTTTTGGAGAAAAGGGTGTGAGGTTTCCTATCTTCCAATATACTCAATAAGGGGAGCCTATTCAAATGACCTATTACTTTACACCACATGTGTAATTCAATGGTTTTATTTCTAATGAAGTGTTTCTAGGAATTGGACACCAAGGATGGAGACATCCACAACAAGTGGTATAAAAACTCTTTGTTTAGTGCTCACTCAACAACACACTCAAGCACAACTCAAGATTATCTCACTATTACCTTTGATATTATTTCATTTTTAGTCAAATTTTATTTCAAGTAGAAGGTATGTATTCAAAAAAAGTTAAGGATTGGGTTGATAGGTTTGATGAAATAGATTTTGGATTATGGGGAATGAAGATGGAGGATTATCCAATTCAAAAGGACCTTAATGTACCACTAACTAGAGTTCATCCAGAGAAAATGGAAAATGTGGAATAAAAATGATTGGAAAGGAATGAAATTGAAATTTTGAGGATGCCACTAAAAAAATGTTTATTTTAACATTTTTTAAGTGAAGAATACAATGGATCTCATGAAATAATTGGTAGATATATATGAGAAACTTATAGAACTAAACAAAATTTTCATGATGTAGAGGTTATCTAGTATGAGGTTATCAAAAATAATACTAGTATAATATAATGTGAATGAATTCAATATGATATGAGGGTAGCTCAAATATGTGAAAGTAAAATTAATGAACAATGTATGAGAACTTATACTCTTTTATCCCTTTTGGAGTTGTGGTATCTGATGGAAACAATAATTAGAAACTCCTATGGAAAGGTGGATATTGTATTTGAGTATTTCCAGAACTTTATACTCAATGAATAACTTTGAAAAAGATAATTATAATCACTTTATATATTTATCCTAATATTTAATGATGAGGATGACCACCCTATAAGATAAATAATAATAAACAATTAGATGATTGATCTTGAGAGAGAAGGCAATAAAAATTGTGTGGTATGGGTCTTACATGTTAGAGTTTTGGGAAGAAAGGACACTTAAATAAGGATTGGAAGATTCATAAAGAAAAATTTGGAAGGACATCAATTTCCATAAATAAAATAAAGGGTAACAACACATTATTTCTTAGTATTAATATTATAGTGGATTCATGGGTGATTGAATTAGAAGAATCTTTTCATTATATGATAGAGTAAGGATTCCTGGTGAATTATATATCTAGTGGTTTTGATAAGGTATATTTGGTCAAAGATAAAGCTCTAAATATTGTGGGGGTAAATTAGATGTTATTGTTCAGATGAATAATGAGATTATTTTATAGTTAAAAGAAGTTATACATATACTAGGGCTAAATAAGAACTTAATTTCTATAGGATAACCCATTGAGGCGGGCTATGGGACTAGATTTTCCAATGGATTTTTGAAGGTTACCTGAGGTTCTATGGTTGTTACATGCGGACTAAAGGATGACACCCTATATTTGATTAGAATATTTGATAGGGAAGAACTTACTGGAGCGACAATTTTAGATATTTCAGAGTTGGGTCACATTTGACTTGGATATTTAAGTAAGAATAATATGAAGGTTTCAACAGCTAAAGGCATGTTGAATCTTGATTCACAGACATTGGAAGGTGTGGAATTTGTGTTGTGGGGGAAATGGAGGAGAGTTTATTTTATATTTAATGGATAGAAACCCATATATAAAAAGTTAAAACTATTTTAGTTGAATGTTTGGGGACCTTTCCCTATCCAGTCTCATGATGGATCACTTTACTTTGTGACATTTATTGATGATAATATGGGTAAAGTTTGGGTTTACTTACTTAAGCACAAGTATAATGTATTTCAATATTTAATTCAATGGAAATATATGATAGATATGGAATCTAGTTTGAAGCTTAAATTCTTAAGGTTTGAAAATAATGGTGAATATAATAGACAAAACTTTAAGAACTTATGTCAGAAAAAGGGAATCATGATGGATAATAACTTTCTTGGAACACCTCAATTTTTTTTGGATAAAATAATTAATTAAATTTTGATTGACAAGAAAAAATACATGCAATTTCACTCTGGAATGCTTATTGGAATTTGGAAGGAGGCAGTAAATATAATGGAATACCTTGTCAACCAAAGTATAATAATAGTGGAAAAGAACTTATAGAGGATCTATAGTCCGGTGAATGTAAAAACATAAATCACCTCAAAATTTTTGGCAGTCAATATTATGTTCACATTGATGATAAAGACATGAAAAATTTAGAGGAAAAATGCATCTCCTGTTTTTTTATTAGTTTTAGAGATGAAATTTTTGGATTTCATCTATTATATGGTGATAGGAGACAAGTCATCTAGAGCTAATATGTAATCTTAAATGAGAAGGCTCTATGGAAGGAACAAAAATTAGTATAGAAATAAGTTAAGGTAAAGAAGTAAACTATCAAAATTTGGTAAGAACACCATATAGAAACAAGTTCCAAAGAACTTAGATTGAAGTACTAGAAGTATAGAGGTGATAACAATGGAATATATTCCAAATTTTTTGATTGATTATGAAGATCTAATAGGAGAATAAAAATACATGTCACTAAAATAAAAACCACAAGACAATGAAAAGTTGGATAGAATAGAGATACAAGTTTAGTAAAGGAGATCAACAAGGTTTATATTGCTAGTTCAATGGATTGGATCTAACATGAACTTTATTATTTTAAAGGATAATGGATAACTAGAAATCCTGGATGAGTTGGCTACACATAGTGACTCTAATCAATGGAAGTTAATAAATAATGAAGATATTTCCTTATTTAAGTCCAATATAAATTGGAAGCTGACTAAGTTACCACAAAGAAAAATTGAACTTAAAAATAATTGTTTTTTAGTTGAAATAAGAGTTTGATGGAAAAAATAGGTTTAAGGTGTGACTAGTGGTGAATGGATTTCAACAAGAAAGAGTTTATTTCTCATAGATATTATATCTGGTAGTTAAGAATGATTTTTTGGAAAGTATTAATCATGGTAGAATTGAATGAAATTTATTTAGAATAAATGGATGTAAATATGGAATCCATTTATAGTGATTTTGAGGAAGATATTTACAAGAATAAACCGATGAGTTTCATGAATGATAGGATTCAAACATTGGTTTATAAGATGAATAAAATTCTCTATGGATTGAACCAATCAGCAAGATAGTGGAACTAGAAATTTTATGTGTTTACAATGGATGATGAATTAAAAAAATACAATGCAAACCATTATTTCTACCAGAAGACATAGAATAATGATATTTTCATTATACTTCTACTCCATATAGATGGAATGTTACTTACTAGATTAGACATTGAAAGGATTAAGAAGATGAAGTACGAATTTTTTAGAAAGTTTGAGTTGAAATATCTTAAATAAGCTTAGAATATATTGGAAATAAATATTGATAGATATAGGAGAGATGATACATTGGTGATATATCAAAGGGATTACATCCATAAGGTCATCGAAAGATTTGGGATTACTAGATACAAGACAGTATCAACTCCATTAGATGGACCCTTCAAATTTTATAACGATAAATATATTAAAATTGAATATGAGGTAATGTAAATAACCAAGGTTTCATATTCCTTAGTTGTAGGAAGTTTAATGTATGTGATGGTTTGTGATCAATCCAACATTTCATTTTCAGTGAGAGTTGTAAGATGATTCATGTTGTGACTAGGAAAGGAAAATTGGGAGGTTTTCTAGTGGATAATTTGATACTTGAAAGAAATGGAAGATACATAATCATTAATTGGGATAGATGATCCATTTTATGGATATGTTGATGTGGACTTCTCTGTGGATTTAAACATTCAGAAGAGAACAACATGATTTGTGTTTATCTATGGAGGGATGGAAATCAGTTAGTTGTCACAAATATAATAGATTGTTACTCTGAGTTAAATGAAAGTAGAGTATATTGATACAATATAATTAGAGAAGGATATAGTTTGATTGATGTAGTTTTTGAAGGTTCTCAGATGAAATCAGGAAGGTGTAGTTTTATTCTGTGATAATTGGAGTGTGATTCACATGGATTGAAATATGGTGTTTAATGCATTGATGAATCATATTGAAATGAAAAAAATACTTTATCTAGAACTTATTGGAGGATGAAAATATAGATCTATATAAGATAGTTGGAATCCAAAATCTAGTATACATTTTCACTAATGTGTTATTCCAATAAAATTTATGGCAATATTGTTCCTTAGTCAGACTTGGGTGAATGAATGAATAATATGGAAAAATATTTTTTTTGGACCGAGGAAGGAGATAGTTTCTTATGTTGGAGAGTGGGAAGAGGTTACCTAAAGTAGTTTTTAAGTGGGATATTTTTGGGATGTGATTCCAGCTTTAGTACACCAGTCACAATTAGCCAGACTGTCATGAAGCAGTCCAGGTACCTTGGTAACCCGATAACTGATCCAGCCCTGACATAACCCGAAGGGCGTTCCCGATATCCATGGGTTGGAAACTAGCTCCTCAAATCATACATCATTCAAGTGGGAATTAATTTTCCACAAAACATAGTGTAGGTAAAATAGATAATGCAGTATGCATATCAAAAGAGAAAACTCCACTGGGAGTAAAGTACAAGAATACAGCAAGGCATAAAAGCCCAAAGTACTACAACCCAAGTACTAAAATGGAAAAACAGCCCCAAGCTCCCTTAGGACACAACTCACAAAGTATGAATCTCAACAACTAGATCTATATCTAAGAGATCCATTCTCTTTTCTTGAACTTGGAAGAATAAATTCTACAAACACCTAAAGAAAAAAGTAGAATATGAGCCTAAACCCAGTAGGATACCACCAAATATTACATAATAGATTCTAGATATAGATTATCCAATGAAATTATTTCAATTTTCAAAATAAATAGGTTTAGAAATTTAAAAGTATATTTAAAAAAAACATGTTATAAAGTTTCAAAATTATGGAAAAACACTTTTAAAGAACATACTTTACTTTATAGTAGATAAAATATTTCTAAAACAATGGATTAAATAAAATAGTTACATAAAACAGTTTATTTAAATCCATAAAAGTCATATAAAGTAGTTTTAAAACATTGGAATACATTTATATCTCATATATAAATAAAAAAATCAAGAAACATGGTCATTTTACAAGTAGGTATGATAATATTAACCAGTTATTGGATTCCAAAATCTCTAAGTTATCACAGAAAAATGAGTATACTCATGTCCCCTTTAACACTAGATAGAGGTGACTTCTCACCCTCCCATTAGAGATGTGAACCACCACAAGTATGTTTTAGAACATTTTAACAGCGTAAAGTGTGTCTAAAAAACTCACCAACTACCTAAGGCTTTTTTGTTCTCTTACATGTTGGGAAAATTATTTTAAGACTACTTAAAATATAATAAATCCCATTATTCCGTTTCAAAAATTCTCATTTATTTCCTTTTAAAACCAAAATAGGTTTTAATAAAAAACATTTTTTGTAAGATAAAACCATTGGGTTTCTATCAAAACATTTTAAATACATTTTCACAAGTTTGAAATCCATTAAAAACCAATTCCATCTTTTTCACAATTCATTTCCACAATTAAATTCAACAATTTAATTGAAATCATTTCCATCAAATCCTTAATTTTAATTCAAAAATTTAAATTAACTAATATCCATAAAAGACACCCCAATTAAATGGAATTGGGGGTTTTCCAAATTATCACTTCAAAACCATTTAAAATCTCCCAATTCATTAGAATTGGGTTTTATCAAATCAATTGAAAGCAAGTTTGAGAGATTTAATTTAAGTCAACAATTAAAATAAATCAAGAAATACTATGTTAATTAATTTATCTAATCAGGATGGAACCCTTACCTTTTCCCAAAACTCAACACTTGTAATGACACCCATCAATAAGAATGAAGGTTGAGAAGACCTCAAAACTCAACCAAAAATCAAGATCCAACATCATCGAGGATAGATCCATCAATTTTTGGATGATCTATTAATACCCCCAAAGATGATAAAGAGAGACAGATGAAGAAATATGAATAAATTTCACTCGAATATCAACTTCCAAATAAATGATGACCGAACACCAAAGGAATGGATCCAGAAGAGTTGGAAGATTCCATAATCACCTAGGGAAGGCCTTGGGTCAAGATAAAGGGAATCCGAGAGGAGAGAATAAAGAAATAACTATGTGATGCCTCCCTTTTATAGCTTCTTTTAGGGTGGTACATGGCATGTAATCCAGTTACATGCCATGAAAGATTTAATTTTTGTAATGGTGAAGATGCGTTGAATATGTAATTCCCCTTTAAAGTTGGGGTATTACACAATGTGTAACCCCTATTCATGTTGAAAAACTCTTGAGTTTCGTAACTATCAAAACCCCCATTGTTACACATTAAAAATTGATGTGAAAATACTTTATGTCATGCAAAGGTAATTCACGGTGTATACCCATCTCACCGTGAACAACATTTCACAACTTTCACCTGTCAGTAATTACATGACATGTAACCTAGTTACTCAGTGTTTAATATCCTAGTAGTTTGTAAAAAAATACCTGTTTAAAGTTGAAAAATCCAACAAGTGTCGTAATTTACCACTATAGGCATCCTCCCAATATAAAATCAACACAAAAAAATCAATGAAAAGGAAAAACCATGACAAGGTTAAAGGTGTACCTATCAGTTTGGTAATGGGGTGTTACAAACTCCCCACCATAAAAACTTTTTGTCCCCAGAAAGCCTTTGAAGAATCTTCTATGCCAAAGAGATGTGACCCGTGCTCTTTCATTAGTGCCTCACATTTCCACATCTCATGACTATCAGAACCATGCTTCCATAGTATATGAACCAAAGGTATCATCCTCCCATGAAGTACCTTGGCTTCAAATTTAAATATCATAACTGGCTACTCAGTCAAAGATAAGTCAGGTTTAATCTCCAAATAACTCCAACTCAAAATGTGTGATAGATCAGAGAGATACTTTCTCATCTGAAATATATGTAACATGTTATGTATTGATGTCAGTTGTAGTGGAAGTGCTAGATGTTAGAAAACTTTCCCCACCTGTTCAACAACATCAAAATGTTCCACAAAACAAGGAGAAATTTTCCATTGCCTCCCTAGATATTGATGACTCAACTGGGGTGAAACATTTAAGAACACCTACTAACTAATTAAAAACTCCAAAGTTCTATAATGATGATCAACATAATACTTATATCAGATCTGTGCTATCAAATTATTCTAATGAATAAACTGAATATTAGCTATCATGTCTTGCACCAAAATTTGTTCAACTAAGGAACTTTCACTAATCTACAACCAACATAATGAATATTTAAAAGGCCTAACATACGAGGCATCAAAAGGTTCCATTTTTATCGTGGTCTGGTAAATATTGTTATATAAAAACTTAATCAGTCTCAAGTGATCATCCCAAGCCCCACCAAAGTCGAGAACACAAGAACAAAGCATATCCTCTAGAATCTGTATAGCTCTCTGTTTGGCCATTAGAATGCATATGGTAGGCCATGCTCAAATGAAACTAATATACTAGTTCCTATTTAAGGCCTCTCAAAAAATGATAAGTAAATTGAGGATACCTATTAGAGACTACAACATATGGAACTCTGTACAAATGTACAATATCTTTCACATAGATATTTCCCAATTCCTCAACTTTGGTTCTATCCCAAATGGTTATAAAGTGAGATGACTTGGTCAACCTATCGATCACAACCCATATCAAATTCATCTTCCTTTGGGTATGATGAAACCCAACCAAAAAATCCATATAAATTTCACCTGACTTTCAATTAGGGACTGGAAATGGTTGAAGAAAACCTGAAGGTTTCTGGTGCTTGGCCTTAACCTATTGGCATTTATAGAAATGAGAGACAAACTCAGCAATGTACCATCTCATTCCTGGTCACCAGAACTACTGCAACATGTTATATAACATCTTTTTGGTTCCTGGGTATACCACTGACTGGGAATTATGAAAATCCCCCATATAGACTTCTTTTCCACAAACAACACAACAAAGAAGTTTTGATAACATAGAACACCCTCTTTGGAGAATGACCACTAAGAAACTATCTCACCACTATAAAGAGAGAATCTAATGCCTCTTAATTCATCATCAATATCTTGTTCTTGAAGAATCATCTCGATAAGAGAATATCTCAACTGAACATTGGATAATGAAACTTCAACCCCTTTCTCCTGAACTCCAATATGCAACTGTGCAAAGCGATCCATCAAATTCCAATATTCCAAAGATTATTTCACTATCTTGGTTGTAATTTTACTGCTTAACACATATACAATAACATTACCTTTCCCTGGGATATAGGTGATTTCAAAGTCAAAAGATTACAGGTACTCCACCCAATGTCTCTGGTGGAGATTTAAATCTATTTGAGAAAAGATATAACTCAAACTTTTGTGGTCTGAATACATAATAAACCTTTATTTATAAATGTAATGTTTCTAACACTTAATCAAATGAATTATAGTTGCAAGTTCAAGGTCTTGGGTAGGATAGTTCTTCTCATGTGGCCAAAGATGACGAGATCCATAGGATACAACATGATTACCTTTCATAAGAACACAATCCAAACCTAAACCTGATTCATCACAGTAGACCACGTATCCATTCTCAGCTTCTGGAAGAGTCAACACCGACATAGTAGTAAAAATATATTTCAACTTAACAAAAGAACTCTGAAATTTATCATTCCAAGAAAACTTCTCTCCCTTCCAAGTTAGAGCAGTCATCAAAGAATCCAACTTTGAGAAGTCCTTCAAAAACCGATGATAGTATCTGGATAAGACCAAGAATCTTTGAATCTAAAAGACATTACATGGTTTCTCCCAGTTCATAATATCCATTACCTTCTCAGGATCAACTAATATACCTTGTTCAGATACCACGTGTCCTAATAATTTCACTTCTTAAATCTAGAAATCACACTTTGAAAGCTTAGTATAAAGTTGGTGATTTCTCAGAAGACATAAAACTATTATTAGATGTTGCAGATGATCCTCCTTAGATTTAGAGTAAATATGGATGTCATCCAAAAATACTACCACAAAATTATACATATAATCATGGAAAATACTATTCATCAAATCCATGAAAACTGTAGGAGAATTTTTTTGGACAAAGGACATAACAAGGTACTCATAATGGCCATACCTACTTCGAAAGACTGTTTTATAGATGTAATATTCCTTTATCCTCAAATGATGGTAACCAGATCAAAGTTAGATCTATGAAAACCACCTTTTGTTTTTCAAATGATCGAATAGATCATCAATCCATGGAAACATATACTTATTCTTCACCGTAACTCAATTGAGATTCCTGTAATCTATACATAAGTGAAGAGAATCATCAACCTTTCTATTGAAGAGAACTAGAACCACCCAATGTGAAATGCTCAGGGTGTATAAACTCTTTTTCAAAAATTTCATCCAACTAGGACTTCAGCTCTTTTAGTTCAGATGGTTCCATGCGGTAAGTGGGAATTGAAACTAGTTGAGTTCCGGGCATTAAATCAATAGAAAAATTAACCTCCCTTACTGGTGACAAAGTAGAGAAGTCAGAAGAAAACACTTCTAAAAACTCATCGATGACTAGAGGTAGATCACCACTCATTGAATCCTACTCCAGATAAAAAACACTGACATCAATTTCACCAATTATGGATAAGAAGGTCTGACTATGCTTGAACTTGGGTCCCATTCTACTAGAAATACAAGAGACACACCAATGGATGTAGTAAGATTGACCCATCAAAGATAAAAATCAATTTTGGATCTGTTGGTATATTATGTCAAGATATTTTATGTCAAGAACCATAAAAATCTAAGCTAGCTCAATGTTTGATAGATATAAGACACAAAAAAGACTACGAAGACCCTACTCTCTCTTCGTACTAAGGGGTGTAGTAATATCCATTGTACAAGATAAAATCTCCACAGGAAGATTTAGAATATTAACAATACGGGTTGAAATAAGTGAATAAGATGCACTAGTATCCAAAAGAAAAATCACTAATAATGATGCTATAGTAATGGTACCTATCATAGTTGTTGGAATCATGTTTTCTTCATCTAGAGACTCTTCTACTGCGTGAAGTAGCTTTATTCTAGATGCCTATGGCTGGAACCCTTTTATATAGGAAGATTTCCTCATAGTTTTAAGAGGAGTTGATGATCCTGTTCAACTAAACAGTGAAGAAAAGTTATGGTATAATTTCTGTAAGTGACTTAAACATCTGTAGGATCTACAATTATTGGGTACCTCAATGAAAACCCTCCTAGAAATTCCTGGATTTCCACATTGGTAGAAAATCAAGGAACTTCCTCATAGAATTGTAGGAGGTCTGGAGTAACTATGCCATCAATAAATTCCATGAGAATCATCACGCTTCCATTTTCCCTTGAAGGAACCATTGTTGCCACTAGAAGAAAAAGAAACTCCCAATAACCCTGACTTGATATCCAAGTCTATGTCAACCATCATTTCCCTATCTATCATATCAGCATAAGTGGGAAACTTCAACAATAAAACCTAAGAATGAATATCTGATCGAAGTCCCAACTCAAACCATCGAGCCTTCATTATCTCATTAGATACAATATCATGTAAAAACTGCACTATCTTGGCAAAGTGATTTTAATATTCATTCACAGTTTTTTTAGCCTGCTCAAGCTTTAAAAACTCTACTGCCTTAGCAAACACCATTGAATCTAGATAGAAATGATCAGTGAAAAAACATTAAATCCTTTCCACTCTAATACCTTAGGTTTCCTTACTATCACCATCATGTCCCACCACCTCCTTCTCAGTCCCTCCAGCATAAAGGTGGAACACTTTACCTTGATCATGTCTGGTGTTTCCAAGAACTCAAACCAACATTCAATCTTTCCCAACCATTCCTTAGCATGTTGAGGGCCAGTGGAGCCTTTAAAAACTAGTAAATTTTGGTGAAGGAACTCATGAGAATGATTTAGAATAGTATCCCCCAGAGGGTCCATAGCGGAAGCCTGAATGGGGACTAGAGGTGGTGCCTGTCCCAGATCTTGGATAGTTCGCTTGATCACCTCAACTAGATTTGGGTCCACTGGAGGATTTTCTTGTCGTGGTTCAGTAGTAGCCTCCTTCTAGATCATATTCACATGTCTTCTTAGAGGCATGGTGTTATAAAACATCAGAAGATAACCTTGAAGATATTAGAGAATTCTCAAATAGGGAAACAATAGAAACATAAATCCCAATAGATAAGATAATATGATTTGGATTTTACTCTATCCAAATCAAAAATAGGTAAAAGACTAAAACAAGTTCAAAAGACATCTTTACCTAACTACCCATAGTGAATTATTGTTTATTGTGGTGATAGATGGCCAGACACTCAATCATAACTACCTCCTAAGTCCAAAAAGAATACTCAAATACACACTGTCATTAGAAAAAAGCTCAACATCCTCCCTCTAATACCACTTTTTCACGAACCAGCCCAGGTGCCCTGGTAACCAAATAAACGAGCTATCCCTAACATGGATCAAGGGGAATTATTGATCCTCATGGGCTGGCAACTAGAACCTGTCATCATACATCATGAAAGTGGGAACAGATTTTCCATAAAACAAAGAGGAAGTAAAAGAGATAATACAATATTCATATCAAAAGAGAAAACTACCCTGGGAGTAAATTACCAGAATACAATAAGTCATAAGATCACAAAGTACTACAACCCAAGTACTAAAATGTGAAAATAACACCAAGGTACCTTAAGACACAACTCACCAAGTCCAAATCTCAATAGTTGGATCCACCTCTAAGATATCCCTTCCCATTACTTGAACCTCGAAGAAGAAATTATACAAAAAACTAAAGGAAAAAAGTAGGGTGTGAGCCTAAGCCCAGTAGGATACCACCAAAGATCCCATAATAGATTCCAAATATAGATTATCTAAAGAATGTCTTTCAATTTTTAAAATAAATAGGTTTGGAAACTTAGAAGCATATTTAAACAAAACAAGCTATATAGTTTCAAAATGATGGAAAAACACTTTCAAAGAACAATATTTACTTTAAAAGAGATGGAATATTTCTAAAACAATGGATTAAATAAAATAGTTATATAAAATAGTTTATGTAAAGCTAATAAAGGCATGTAAAGAAGTTTTTCAACATTGGAATACATTTATATCACATATATAAATAAACAACCAAGAAACATGGAAATCTTAAAAGTAGGTAGGATAGTATTAACCATCTATAGGATTCTTTAATCTTTAAGTGATCACAAAAAAATGAGTATACTCACATCCCTCTGACAATAGCTATAAGTGACTTGTCACCCTTCCATTGGGGATGTGACCCACCGTAGTTATGTTTTAGAACGTTGTAATAACATAAAGTGTATCTAAATAACTTACCAACTACCTAAGTCTTGCATGTACTCTTACATGATGATAAACTTATTTTAAGACTTCTTAAAATAAAATAAATCCCATTCTTCAATTTCAAAAATTCTGATTTATTTACATTTAAAACCAAAATGGGTTTTAATAAAAAACATTTCTTTTTCATAAGATAAAACCATTGGGTTTCCATAAAAACCTTTTTAAGCCATTTTTACAAGTTTTAAATCCATTCAAAAAAAAATTCCATCCTTTTTATAATTAATTTCCATAATTAAATACAAAAATTTAATTTAAATCATTTCTATAAAACCCATAATTTAAATTCAACAATTTAAATTCACCAATTTCTCTAAAACACACCCCAATTCAATAGAATTCGGGGTTTTCCAAATTCTCATGCCAAAACTATTTCAGATCTCCCAATTCACTAGAATTGGGTTTTATAAAATCAATTGAAAGAAAATTTGAGAAATTTAATTTAAACCAGCAATTGAAATAAATCAAGCTATACTAGGTTAATCAATTTGGCTAATCAGGATGGAACCACCTACCTATTACCAAAACTAAATACTCAAAAGAGAACCCATAAAAAAGAATGAAGGTGGAGAAGACCTCTAAAATCAAGCTAGAAGTGATATCCAACATCATAGAGGGTAGATCCATTAATTTTTGGATGATCTATTGAAATCCCAAAAGAGGAGAAAGAGAGATATATGTAGAATGATGAAGAACGCTTACCCGGATATCACTCACCAAAGCAATGATGATAAAATTCCAAAGGATTGGATCTATAAGAGTTGGAAGATTCAAAAATCACTTGGGGAAGGCCCTGTTTCAAGATAATGAGAATTACAGAGGAGAAAATAAATAAATAATCATGTGTTGCCACCCTTTTATAGCTGTTGTCGAGGAGTTACACGACGTGTAATCCAGTTACAAACTGTGAAAGATTTAATTTTCATAAAGGTGAAGATGTGTTGAATCTGTAATACCCATTTAAAGTTGGGGTATTACATGGTGTGTAACCCCTATTCATTTCATGAAAATACCAATATTTTTAATAGTCAAAACCCCCATCATTATGCATTAAAAATCGATCTAAAAATACTTCACATCATGTAAAGGGAATTCACAGCGTGTACCTATGAAACCATGAACCACATTTCACAGCTTGCACTAGAAATAATTACATGATATGTAACCTAGTTACATAGTGTGTAATATCTTGGAAATTTACAAAAAAAACTTGTTTAAAGTTTAAAAATCCAACAAGTATCAGACATTACCACAATAGGAACCCCCCAATATAAACTCAACCAAACCCAGTCAACGAAGAGGAAAAACCATGAAAAGGTTAAAGGTGTACCTGTCAGTTCAGTAATGGGGTGTTACATAGATGGTACAAGTCCAAATGATGTAATCGTCTATGAGGATCATATAATGGAAGAAAACTATTTAGTGGGTGATAGAAAGATCGAACAATGAGACTTTATAATGGAAGTGTGCATAGGAAATGGATCATACGACCCAAGGAAAAAAATTAATATAAAAATTTATATTGGAAATTTCACCAGGGGAAAGAGGTCAAGTTTTAGAAGGCTACTAGTGATCATCAATCACCATTCTAAATGGAGGGACCTCCATAGATACAGGAGGTCAATATAACTTAGTTTACTGGATGTAAACTTCTTTGAAATGATGCGGGGACCTATATGCATAAGGATACTTAAAATTAAATTTATTATAGAAGAATAATATCCATAATTAATCCTTAGTTACAGTATTTTCTAGTTAAAGTGCAATTATTGTAATGTCCCATTATAATGAGAATAAAAACCATGCTTTCCCATATACACATGACACCTTTTCTAAACCATGTATTTACCTATATCATTTACTTTATTGTTATTCCACTTGAATATACCCATGGGGTGTGAGTTTTCTTGAAGTGTGTGTGAGGTTTTATTTTGTGTGGTGAGAGGGGTGTGAGGATTACTATCTTCTGGTACACTCAGTTTGGGGAGTTTGTTCGGATGACCTGAGATTTTCCACCATGTGTGTTGTCTATTGGTTTGATGTTTTCTGAAGTGAATCTAGGAATTGAACATCAATACCATATATCTCTATAAAAAACACCATGTTCTTGAAAACATGATAATCCCAATAAAACACCTAAGATAAATCCTCTATAACAAACAATAATTTTATCATAGGTAAAGCCTGAAAGTTTTCATTAGGATGATCAAAATAAGAGTTGAATAAAATATATGAATAAATATATTGATCATATTGAGAGAAATAATACATAGGATATTGGTTTAAGGAAATAAGATAAACATTTCATTGGTAAAAAATGGTATTTTTAGAACAAGTTAGACATAGAAGGCATGATGATTTGAAATAAAGAAAGGATTGTTTGGAATGAATACTAAATAATTTAAGGTATATATATGGATGAAATGTTTTATTCTATGGTAAGGATGTAAATGATTTGATTATTAATAGATATAGTAATGTAAAATAAGTTCTAGGTATTACAAATAGAAATAAAATACACCTTTATTAACAAAGTTTTTGAAGTATAATTATACATGGAACACCCAGATAGATTTCTCAAATATAAAGATGTGAAAAAAATCGATTGAAGAAGAAACTTTATGAGTATGATCACAGGATTGATCGATTTTTTAAAAATATTAGGTTATAACATAGATTAGTTGATCAAAATATCTATGTTAATTAGGAGTTTTATCAAATTATGATGATGTTAATATATACGGGTCACATTATATTTGCAGGATTTAATAAGGTTTAATGTAGGGAATTCATTGAATTCATGAGGAGTGAGTTTAAAATTTACATGATTAGTGAATTGATATTTTTTATTAACTTTCATGTTACACAATGAAAGCATGGGAAATTCATATCCCGATATAATTATGATAAGGAAGTGTTTATTTTTTTATGGAGGAAATAAAAGATATTACAACATTGGTTTCTACCCAAATAACGTTTTCAAAGGATGATGATGGAAAAAATGGTTGATATTATAGATTATTGGAAAATCATTAGAAATACTTTATACATGATAATATTAAGATTATAAATTGTGTTTTCTACATGTAAATAAAAAATATATCAAATTAATCCAAAAAAATATTCTTTGAGTAAAGAGGATACTTTTTTATATTAAATGCATGATATATTTTGGAGTGTTTTATAAAATAACAAAGTAATAAGAGTTGTTGGTATTTTCATATATTGATTGGGATGGATTGGTTTATCAAGAAAAGGCAACTTTAGGTGGTCCATTTTATCTTAGTGTTTTTTCTATTCTATAGACATTGAAGAACATGATTTTATATCATTGATCACAATAAAAGATAAAAATATTTTTAGAAATCAATCTTTTACACAACTATTATGGATGAAAAAATAGTTTGAACACATTATAATTGAGGTATATTATAATATTGAGATTAAATATGATAAATAAAATTCTAAAAATCTTAGTAAAAATCTTTAACATCATTCATGGATGGGACATATTAAGATTAAGTATCACTTTACTAAGGATAATGTTGAATAAGATCTAGTGAAATTAGAGTATTCATCAACTCAAAAGAAAATACAGATAACATAATGAATTCACTATATAAAGAATGTATTGATAAGAATCATTTAGATATTTTAGTTTAACCATATCCATCAACTTTATGGAGTGGAGAATAATCCTTACTCCCCTAAAGTTATTTTCATACCATGGTTTCCAACTAAGTGGTATTACCCATTTAAAATTTCATCAAGTTTTTTATGAAAATGTATATTTATTCTAAGAGTTAATTGGATGTGTTATTGATTCCCTTTAAAAAATTATAGAAATTATATTTGGGTTCATTGAAAAAATGGATAAATAATCAACTCTAAAATAGGGTAAATACTCCAGTGTTTTATCAAAAATTAAAATGGGGAGAAATACTCTATTGTTAACTTCAAAAGAATTATCCCCAAAAGGGGAGACCACACACTTAAGATAATATGGATTAGGGGATAATAATTAAATGTTTTACTGGGTGTATAATAACTTTAATATATTATGTTTAATATTTTAGTGTTCCAGTGAAATAAATATTTGAAGTATGTGGCAAGTGAATTGATTTAATTGATGATATTTTCATTTAACTCTTGTTTTTCATGAAAATAGTAGATTATGTGGGATTAAAGTGAATGATTTTTGGATCATTGAATATAATATAAAGAAGAATATTATAGTTTAGGATATTAATACCAAATGATTTTGTGATGGTAGATGATCATTTTTGAAGCATTGAGTTGTCAACATACCCAAAAGGGGGATTGTTAAAAAAATTATAAGCTAGTATATTTGTTTTTTATCAAAGGCAGACTAAAATGCTTAAAAATGAATCAATATATCAATGTGAATTTGTGTTTTTAAATTTCATGATGTTTGGTGAATTTTAAGTAGGTTTTCACATAAAAAAACACATCATAATGGATAAGTGATTGAATTGTGATTTTTTTAGTATATCACCAGAGGTTAAGGATTATGAATTATACTGTTATTATTTAGAAAAATTCATGATTATTAAATGTATGAATTTTAGTGAAAGGTAAAAAAATATCATACTATAATGGTTAGAAATTATGTTGTGATTTTTCACATAAGGTATAAGATTGAAGGAAGTGTGTAGGGTTGGTCATTACATTATGAAGCTCACACCATAATGTGACACTATTATTTGTTGAAGAAGAGTTTACTTAACAAAGGAATGAAGTGTTGGTCATTATGTTTTTTTATAACATAATTAAATATCATAAATTTTTTGAAGGAAGGATATTGTATCATAATGATTTCAGTCATGTCATAATGTATTTTAATGATATATTTTTATATTTGGTAATGATGTGAAATTAGAGATATATACTTGTATTAAGATGCTATTTTCGAAGGATATGAAATTTTAATGATTTATATTGTAATATAAATGGTTATACCATAATAAAAGTTTTTTTTAAATTTTGATGAATTAAAAATCCTTAAAACTTAGAGGATTTGAAATGAGATAATAAGATATTTTTCAACCCTTTTTGATATATTCAATAATCTAATAAGGGGGAAGGAAAGGGATAAAGATAATGGTGGATATGAAAAACTTGAAGGGACACTATCCATTGATCACATCTCTTTGAGTAATTAAAAAAAACTATAAATATAACTAGAATGTGGAATGAAAAATAGGATTATAAAGAATTCTAGAGAGAGATGATTTGGAAAATTAATGAAGAATTGGATACCGTTGAAACACCATGAAAAAGAAGAGTAAGAAAGAGGGGAAGATCATCCAAATAATGAATATGGATCTTATTATTATACCAAAAGTGGTATATATATTTTTTTATTTCAGTTTATGAGATCAAAATTGTTCACTTAATTGATGGTGAGTTATTGTTATGTATGAAAATAATGATCTTTTAAGTATGAGTGGCTGTAAATAAAGAGGGATAATGATTCCAATCTAAAATTAATAAAAGTGTTATATATAGTGAATTTTGGTACATTAGTTTATCATTTTTGTATTTTTATTTGACATATCCTGGTAAAGGTAGACCAAGAAAAAATTATTGTGTCATGTGATTTTATCACTTTCATATTTAGAGATGAAGAGAGGTGTGCCCCTATTAACTATAGAACAAGATCATTGGAGGGAATATTTCAATTCAATATATCTTGATTGATCCTACCCCACTCTTGTTATCATTCATAAGTGGATCAATATATGCTTCCTCCCTTGAAGAAATACTCAGATGACTAAAAAATTTCTAAATATCTATACCCCCTTAACTCCTCATATGCGGTCTGAGTGTTCCTCCTTTACAAGATCTTTTTCAAGTAAATTACTCCCACCCTTAGGTAAAAATTTCATTTATAAAGACTAAAACTCACAAAAGCATTAAAATAAATTTAAAAATATAAATTAGTAAAATAAAATAATAATTTTAAACTTTTAAAATAAAAGGATATTTTTTACAATCATATTTATTTCCATTATTGATTTATCTATAAAATATTTCCCATTTTTTATCATTCTCACTATTTTCCATATTTCACAATGGAAGGGTGTAACAACCCAACCTTGATCCATTGACATAGATAATACCACAATGACACCAACCTTAGGTGCATCCCCCAAACACCAAAGACTAGAAATAAATGTTAAGAGTATATGAAATCTTTGGGGTATGATTTAACCTCACATACCATGTAAACTATAGAAAAAATACTATAGGAAAAAATATAAAATGATGCATGAGAAAATAGAAAAAACTACCGTAAAAAATAACACAAACTGATCAGATTAATAGCATGAAACAATATAACTGAAAAGTGTTCATAAGAAAATAAGACACCCAAGACAACCCTAGTGCCAAATGTGACACCACCCCATGCTCCATAGAGTGACCAACTCCTAGCTCCAACCTCATGTATATATGATTACTACATCAAGGTTATCTACTAGAAAAATAATAGATCTTTCCATTACATGTATTATGATAAAAAATATCTACATATTCCCCAAAGTTCATATATAGAGTATGAGTATACAACCCATTAGGTAATCCAAAAAAACTTCCCACACATGAGACTAGGAAACAAACAAGTTAAATCACAATAAACACACACACACATATAAAATAGAAGAAATCACGATGTAAAATATAAAAGAAATATATATAAAGGGAATTGAGTAGTGAAAATCATCCATACAATATACCAAATTTTATACTATAGAATCCATGCCATGAACCAAATACAACCCATGCTACGTGGGACTCCCTGAATGGAATAACTCATGAGTAAAAAACCATTCACTAGACCCAAGTAATCAATTGATTATGGTAATCCACATGCCCCTAAATTCAACACTAGTGGACAAGTTCAAACCAACAAGGCCCCATACATACATGTCATGAATTCACACTAAAAACAATTAGTTGAAAAACTAGGAAGAATGAAACATTGATTATAAAATAATTTTTATAATTTTTATTGTTACTAAGAAATTATATTACTATAGTTACCATAATATTTCAAGTTCTAGTAGATACATAGTGGGAGATAATCCACTTTCCTCCAAAATGTTCATCTAGAATAATATAAGAGAATGAGTTTCTGAAAGAATATATTCACCCAATTATCAAATGGATGTCCTATAGTTCATGTTACCTAGAGAAGAGAGAAATAATGAGGCTTTTTTTTTCAGGAATAATCAAGTCAAAAATAAAATTTATGAGCCCCATAAATATTTCACACCATTTCCCCTTTATGGTGCATTTATTACCCCAAACTTGATGTAGGTTTTAGTCATTTAAAAAAATGAGATGATGGAGACCATGACCTGGTCCATGGAGTTGTGGATCTTACCAAGATAATTATATCCCACTAAATCTTGGGGCATGATATGGTGGATCTCCCAGATCCATTTCTAAACCACCCAAATGAGGATATACCCTCCTAAAATCTACCTCCATGCCCCCAACATGAGGGTGTTGGCCTTCCCATTTCCTATAATGAAAATCAATCAATCACCACACCTAAAAAACAAGTATCCACATAGTGTGGTTGTGTCTTCACCCATGGTTATATTTCCACATCCACAACATCGAAACACAAAGGAAAATGACTTGAACTATAGTCAGCACCACAACGTGGTGATTCCCATAGAGGTGCATTTTTATTTCCTAACTAATCTTCTCTCCCAAACTTTTTGAACCCAAGATAACCCTCCTAATTGCTTAAAATATAAAAGATCAGTGGAATACCTCAAATCAGGGGTGTCAAATACTCCAAACCATTAGTATTTTCATCCTCATAAAGTTGAAGGTTAGTAGTTTTTTGGAAGAGTTCTGGAAATTACTCTTTTATAGAATTCTCATATTCCCAAGTTTCCTCATGTTCCTGGCCATACTACAATAATACTTTCACCAACATGATGCATCTTCCTCACAAGATCTTATCTTACCTATCAAAAATATGAATTGGTTGTTGAATGAGTGTAGTATCTGGATAAAGTGTAATATCATACCATATAATCACATGAGATGGATCTGGATGATACTTCTTTATTTTAGATATGTGAAGACATTATCGACTGAACTGAATATCGATGGTTAAACCATATGATATGAAACTTAACTGATGCACTTAAGAATTTAAAAATGTACAACTTATTAAGGATCTATCATTCAATACTTACCTAGATGATGGTTTTCCAAACTAGGAGATACTCACAATAAAATCTGATCACACACCTCAAAATATAGAGGACATTGAAAATGATTTACATAAGATTTCTAATATATTTTGTGCCATTTCCATATAATTTCTAATAATTTTGATCTTTTTCATTTTTTCATGGACAATACTGGGTCCAATCAGTGATGTTTTCCCAGTATCTACCAAAAAATTAGATATTAACATGGTCATCCACACAATGATTCAAATTCATAACTATACATCAGTGTATGATAACTATTATTATATAAAAGATCCACTAATGGGAAATTATCTTACCATTAACCACTAAAGTCCATCCCACATTCTTTGAGAATGTCCTCCTGATTCTAAATAGCATGTTCTAACTACCCATCAGTTTAAGGATGGTAAGATGTGCTCATGGAAAATTGGGTTCTAAGGGATTATTGTAATGAACTCCATAAACATGAAGTAAACTTAGGGTATCAATTCAAAATAACTAAAACTTATACCTTGTGAAACTTCACAAACTCATAGATATAAAAATTTTCTAACTCATCAACTAAATTTGTTTCTCTAAATAGAATGAAGTGTACTAAATTGATAATACATTCTACAACCACCCAAATAGTATCATGCATCAAAATCTTCCTCAGTATCATAGAAAAAAATACATATAGATAATCTCCCATTTCTCTATGGGTATAAGTAATAATTGAAAAATTTCATCTATTCATTGATGTTAATCCTTCACATAATGACATGTTAGGCATCTTTCCACACACTCAAATACCTTTTTCTTTATTCCTGACCACAAAAAATGATCCTTAATTATGTGATATAGTTTTGAATAACTGAGTAAACAACCCACTTAGAATTATGATAAGAACAAAGGAATTATTCCTTAATAGAAGAAGGAACTACAATCCAGTCTTGAAAGAGAAATAAAAAATCATCACCCATCTTTCATCCATCATCATTCTCCCCTCCAATAAGGTTTGAATTAATGGTAAGGTTTTTAGGGTCTGACCATTGAGATTACATGACTTACTCCACAAAGTTAGGGGTAAGTGAGATTAAAAATAAAACTTGGTCATCCTTCTATTCTACACACTCTCAGTTCATTTTAGTAACTATTCTTATTACTTTCCATTGATTATAGGCTTCACTAACCCCTTGGTTATATGACTTATAACTTAATGAATATGATATTGAATTCCATTTTTTGGGAATATAAACCATGCCAACTTCATAAATTTGAAGGTACTTATAACACCCCAACTCCAGCAACCTAAAGCTAGTGGTTATTTAACTACATTGACATAAGATACAATAGATCTTATCCCAAAGGATCAAATAGTTTAATAGTCTTGGGGGACTAGATACATACATGATTCTCACATTTAATTTGAAAACATGAAATATAAATTAATATTCTAGTAAGAACATTATATTTTCTTCTATTATATCCCTTAAATCATTCATAAATACCTTCTTGGTACCTGGGTAAAGGAAAACATAATAAAAGGATAGGTCAGATGCTTAGTGAGGGAAAATGTATAGAAAATATATCATAGGAAAAATAAAGAATGAATAATATGAAAAAGATAAACAATAGTCAAATATGGAATATAACTAATATCATAAAAGGGGAATATATCCATGGATGATATAATAACATTAATAATCACATATATAATAATAAAATAATGATATAATGATATAATACATAATACCATACATCATAATCGTATCATCAAGGCCTTGTACCAAAACATCATAAATAAATAGAAGGCATTCACCAAATACCCAAGCTATTTTGTCTTATGAGACCTACCAATGCATTGATGGGATATAATAGACCCCACCCACCACTTAATAAGTCCAAAAAATTCATCATATGAAAATAGTGAATAAAAATTCAATATATAATCAACATAAACATTCATATTGAAAAACTAGATTATTAAATATTTATATTTTCTCCAATAAATAAATATAAAAACATAATAATATTCCATCCATAGAAATAAGGTGTATATTATAATTAGATTATATCCCTATTAAATCATAATATTCATCAAAGGATGTTAAAATAAACAAAAACACTTTAAAAGATCATCAAAACATTTCTTGAGGAAAATACCATTTTCATTATGAAATTACTTTTTTGAAATCTAAAAATTTATATAATATTATGAGTTTTTTGAAAATAAAAATGGAAAATTATAAATAATGCTTTAAGTTAATTAATATTCATGATAGTAGGATAATTTTTTTAAGAGATAAATGTTAAAATAAAATTTTGTTCACACTTTTGGTAAAAAATACATTGTTTCAAAAATGACAAGAATATTTCTTTTAAAACTTTTTATAAAAATTAAAAAATGGGAAAAATGAATTTAATAAATCATTATAGTATAGTTAAAAAATTCTTGATTTTTTTAAAAGAAAATATGGATATGGGTGAAAAATATTTTCGATCGAATAAAAAAAACAAAGGCAGTTTTCCTTAAAAATATTTATTTGGACTTTTGAGTACTTATTGAAAAGAAATTGAAAGAAAAACTTATAATTTCTATAAATAAAGGGATGATAATAAAATATATTTTATTTAATATATAAATATCATATAATTTTCCCAATGTATACTTAAACATAAACAATCTCAAATAATGATGAGATTGATAAATAAACCCTTACCGCTGTGGTAACTTTTGAAACATAACCCTATAAAAAATGGATTCAAAATAAATTTTAAATACCATAAATATAAATATATTCATGATATAACATATAAAAGAGGAAGTATATACACCAAAAAAAGAAACAAGTGGTGAATATGGACAATGTATCATAGAAATAAAAGTGAGATGAGAAACCTTTCAAATATCATAACATTGAAGTGAGAATTAATCAATGAAGTTATTATGTGTAAAAAATTTAAATCCAAATAAATTAAGTTAAAATAAAACATAAAATAATTATATTTCATTAAAAAAATAATATTATCATAACATAGACAATGGAGAATTAATATAACCTAATAAAAATAAATTGAGTTATAAAACCTCTTACCTCAAGTTCAAATCACTACATACGTACTTTATCTCTTGTATAATAAACTTATATTAATTTTATAATTTCATAAGAAAATTATTAGGTGTATTAAATAATAATTATACCTTTTATTTCACTTATTATCATGCCTTACATATTTATTAAATCGGTCAAGTTTATGTTGAATGTTTTGAGGACGTTCAGTTCTTAATCGTAGAACAAATTCGGTAGGATGAACATGGTAAAAGGGGTCATGGTTACATAATATACAGAATTTTAATCATTAAATAATTATAATTTGTATACATTAAAAACAATTTTTTAATAATCCATGAATGTTATATATGAAAAATGAATCACACTGCATCGTAGAGGTGGTAGTCCACATGTACGCACGAAAAGCCTTATCATTTTTTAATGGGTGGAAGGGTAATAAGGTAAGTAATATATTATATTTTAAGAATAATAAACATTACATTAATGTAATATATATTCATTTAATAAATAATAATAACCATACAATAAATATGGTGATGGAAAATGAATCATATCACTACATAGAGGAAGTAGTCCACACTTACACACACGAGCGATACTTTCATTTCCCATTTGATGAAAAAGAGGAGGAAAATGGTTTTACCATAATCATAATAACATATAAATATATTTATGATACTAGATTAATTATTTTATGATGTATACAACGTATTTATAGTAAGTTTAAGAAGAATTAAACTTTAAAAGAGTTGGGTAAGACAATTACCTCTTCTTTGAGACACCTCCTTTGGATTACACCTTAATAATTATTAGGATGGTTTTAGAAGAATACCAGAAGCTCTATGAAATGGATAAGTAATATAATAAGGAATTATGGTAGTTATTAGCTGAGACAAAGTGATAAAATTTCATGAATAAAGGATAAGAGGAGGTTCCCTTTTACAAGTGAGGGAAAAGACACAATTGGAAATACATAAAAGATTTAGATATAATATATATCATAATAATTTAAAGTGGAAAAATGGAAATAATTTAAAAATTAGGAAATTATATGGTCTAATTACCATAAAATAATAAAATTTATACATGTATAATCAACATTTTAAACCATATATTTTGGTTTAACCCCCTTATTAACCCTTTTTAACCTTAACTATGGTAAAACATTTTTAGCCTTTAAGGGTCATAAATTTACTTCTAAGTTGAAACTTGGTTCACAAATGTTACATGGATTAAAATTTAGATCATTTAACATAAATTTTTTAATATTTTAATATATATATTTTTTATTTTTAAATTATTTAATTAAATATTGTTTATCATAAAATGTCATCAAAGTAAATTTTCAGACTATTCTTTTAATTTGACTTAAAAGGAATCAAGAAAGTAATGTAATTCAAATATAAATATATTTAACATTAATTATAATTTATAATTAACTCTTAAATTATTTCCATATCATAATTAATCAAAAACATATTAATTTTATTATATTAAAATCATTTACTTTTATTTTTCTACTACGTGAACAAGCACTGTATCAATGCTGCGAAAGTGTTTTAGGTAATTATATCATCATTAAAAACTAAAAATTAATTAATATAATAAAAATTATGTATTAATATTTAAAATATACATTTATAACTTATCATAAAATATTTTTATCCCAATGAGAAAATATTTTAGATATTAAAAGAAAGAGAGTGACATTTTGTAATTTTACTAACTTAAAATAATATAAATGCCATTATTAAAGAAAAATGGAACCAAAATGAAATATATTTGAATTTTTTATGAACATTTTAGATTTAATATAATTAAATGAAATTAATTTATGTGTTGGATATATTTTTAAAGGTTTATCACATTATTTTTAACCTTAATTACCTAAGTTACTCTTTACCGTTGCCAAAATTATTTACCATGGTTGTTAATCATAATGAAAAAAATTTAAGGGACCTATTTACCAAAATTGAACATAATAATTAAAAATATGGAATAATTTTTCATTATTAAATATCCAAAAGTTTCGTAAGTCAATTTTAATATAAATTCATAAAACACAATTAAAAACAATTTCTAGAAAAATGCATTTTAAGCAAAAAATGAACTTATACTAAAATAAAATATAATATTGATTCCAATGGAATTATATATATTAAATTTAATAAAATGGATATTATATTAATTCAAAATCAAATCCAAAATATAATAATACTTTTAAATTACTTTAAAAAAAATAAATGATAGTTTTACAAAATTCGTTATTTTTCACAATTCACTAAAAAATAAATCTTTTTAGAAAAAATCACAAAAGTTGTAAGAACCTGGATCTTAATTTCAGGTATTTTTTTTCCTTTTTTGGTCATTTTTGATAAAAAGAGTAAAATCTAGAAATTTCCTAAGTACACGCCATGTACTTTATAAGTACACGCCGCGTACTTTGATGCAGCGCCATGCCATGTCCGGGCCACACACACGGTGTGTAGGGGCGATGTAGAGGCCGCTTAAAGCAAAGTATAGAAAGGCCAAGTACACGCCATGTACCCTAGAAGTACATGCCGTGTACTTTCCTTTCTTTCATTAAACGGATCGGGGTCGTGCCTGACGAACAGAACTCGCTTCTTCTTCAGGTTCTTCATCCGAGAGAACCCGTACGGACGCGGAACTTCTCCGAGCCCCCAAGCCTCCATTCGTTCTCCGAATAAACCACCGTTGATTGTATTGGAACTACAACGGTAAGCTCTTACTTCTCCTAGAGATTTTTTTTTCCAATTCCTCCTCTTTATCAAGATTTTATGGGTTGAGAATTTTGTGAATTTTCGTAGATCTACGCCGTTATATGGAGAATCAAGCCTCGTGGTTCAATAATATCAATCTCCTAGGATCGAGGTAGGTGGTTTGTGCCTTTCTATAGGAAGTCTGTGAGTATTTTGTGAAAATTACACCAATACCCTTAAACGGGGTATTGTGTGTTTCCTGTTTTTCCCTGTTGTTTGCCTGCTTTGCTTGATTTCTTGAGTAGAGGTCAATGCTTGTGAATAGGGTAATTTTTTACTATGCTATGGATGTTTTTCCATGCATGTTTTTCCTGTTAGGCATTTTTCTAGTTTCCATGCCTATTTGTAGGATAGTGGAACTGTTGTACTGTTATGCTATTGTACCTTAGAATGATAGCCAAGTAGTTCTTGAGGTTTAATTGGGGAGATACACACGCTATGCATGTTTGTTTTACACAGGGCTGTGAGAACCTAGTGTAGTGGAACATAGGGAGAATGGATGTAAGGGCTTCTCCAGAGTGTCTTATTAATTCGATGCGAGACCAAAGGGGGAATTGACGATGAGTTCTTACTCAGAGAGTCTGTAGTTCCTTGACGTATGCCACTGGGGGAATGAGACGTTGAGTGCTTCCCCAGAGAGCCTTTAGTACGATACGAGACTATAGGGGGAATTGACGGTGAGTGATTATTCAGAGATTCTATTTTTACTTTAGCTGAACCAGATGGGTGAGACTGTGTGTGCCTCCCAGAGGGTTGCTAGTACTTGTAGGTTGAACCATAAGGGTTAGGCTGTTAGAACTACCGAGGGAGTTACCTGTTGTTCTACTTGTTGATTGGTTGTTACTTGGTACTTTATATGCTAGACACTGTGGATTTTAGCTGCTGTGTGCTTTCCTATTTACTGCTTCCTGTACTTTTACTTTCCATGTATTCACTGACTATTAGGCACAGATCTTTGGGTGGTTGCCTAATGGGACCTTATCTCACACCCTGTTTGGGCCATGCTTTTGGGCCCAAACAGACTACGTTTTTGCAGGTATAGATAAGGGAAATCACCCTTATACTTCAGGTACTTGACTTGCTGTGGAGCTAGAGAGCATGGGACAAAGCTATATCTTTCAATGCTGATGAGTTTAACTATTTTCTTTTGAACTTTGGTTTAGTATTATATTCAGCATTGTGACTTGTTTGGATGCTTTCCTAGACATATGTATCATGCATCATTTTATATATATCTGTGTGTGCTCCAGTTGTTTACTGTTAGTCTTCCGTTGTTTATCATTTACTCTTGTATGGATGGTTACGGTTTCTGTTATTATCTATTTGTTTTTCTTCCACTTTGTACTCTTCCAATGAGGGCATAGTTTTCCCACTATCACACCCAAGGCCCTTGCTTCTAGCCGGCAGCCTCTGGCATTTGGGGAAATATGCTTGAGGCCATGTGACCAACCGGGTACGGGGCGCCTCTGGGTGGATTCCGGAACTAGGATGTTACAAAGTGGTATCAAAGGGGTTTGTTTTCTCTTGTTTTACTGTTTGGAGCCTTTATCCATGGATAAGATGGATTCAGTACTTGGTATTAAGCTGTTCTTGGGAGTAGCTAACCCGTGTACAGGGAAAAGCCAATCTACCTCGGTTATTACAGTTTTCAGGTTTTTCTATGTTACAGTTGATCTGATTTCACCTGGAGTAATTCACATGCTTTGTGTTGTTATTTTTGCTGATATTGTGGTTCTATTTCTGTAGCAACCCGATGAGATGAGAGTATGTCATCTCATGCATCATATAGGCACTTGTTAGAAATCACATGCCATACATTCTTGCCATGCCATCTAGGGTGCATTAGAAATTGCATGTTGTTGTGATAGAAATTGTAAAGATTATGCATTCTGTTGTGATATATGCTTTGATAAAATCCCTGCAGTTTGATTGAGAGGTTGTTTGTATTGTACCTTGCTTAAATGAACTCCAAATTTTGGTTCTTGAGGTGTTATGGGCCCTCATGAATCGGAACTTGGTGGATCATTGACTTGTTTCCCTTATATATGATATATAGAAGATGCCAAGCTTTGATTCACAAGGATTATGGTCCCTCACAGATCATAATTTGGCACCTTCATGCTTGTTTTTCAATGTTTTCTGGGATTCGGTGCAGTTTCAGAGCTACTGCCTGGAAAAACCCAGAATACACGGAGTGTACTTTATATATACACGCCGTGTAGTTTTTAAACTGTGTCACTGACCATGTGAGAAGAAAAACAGGTTGTGGAAAATCTCTAGGAACACGCCGTGTATGGTAGGTACACGCCGTGTAGTAGTGAGCCGTGTACCCGGCCATGTCACTAACAACACGGGTCGGGGAATCTCGTGTAATACACGCCGTGTTTTGTATGAACATGCCGTGTAGCCTTGTTCTAGGTACCCGACCGTGTCACGAACAACACAGAATGATGTTATCTCCTTCTATAATCACTGTGTTTGTTTGGAACATGCTGTTTAAGGCTCATTCGTGTATCCGGCCGTGTCACCAACAACACGGGTCGAGAAAAATATTCAAGTACACGCCGTGTTTGTTCGGAACACGCCGTGTAGTCTCAGCCGTGTAACCGACCGTGTAACTAACAACACGGGTTGTTGAAACCTTGTATAATACACACTGTGTCCACAGGGAACATGCCGTGTAGTCTCAGTTTAAGAAGACCGTGTGGGTTAGCCTTGTAAGGGGACTCGGGTAGGGGAATAGAGTTAAGTACACGCCATGTAGAGTTTATACACGCCGTGTAGTCATGTTTTGTAAAACTTGAGTGTTTCCTTCTCTTTTTTCTGTATTGTAATACTTTTTTTCTCTGTCCTTGATATTCCTGACCTAAGGTATGATTTTGATCTTTCAGAGATATGCCTCCGAGACGTCATCCGGTTGTGCGTCAGTTGCAGGATAGTGATCAGACGCAAGATATGGCTAATCAAGGATTTCCTGCCGATCCTCCATTCGTGCCAGACTTGGCATCGACTATCATACTAGTTTTAGGCACTGATACATAGTTTAGGGAAGGATTTATGAGGACGATGCAGACCTTTCAGGGAGCACCACCTCCTACCACAACTATGGAAGACTTGACATGGGTTTTCCAGCAGCAGTATCCTCCTACTTTCTTGGGGGAAGGAGGACCACAGGCTGCAGAGTCATGGATGGAATCCATGCTGGCTATCTTTGAGCATCTGGAAATGCCTCCATAGAGGCGGGTCAAGATCATTACCTATATGCTACAAGAATCCACCAAGAGGTGGTGAGACATGATCTCACAGGCGGGTCATCAGCTGGTTATCACTTGGGAGGAGTTATAGTGCGTGTTTTACGACTACTTATACCCGGAGACCCTGAGGGCCGATCAAGCCCGGGATTTCATGAGTCTAGAGAAGGGTAATCTTTCTGTTATGGATTATTCATCTTTTTTCACCGAGATGCAGTGTTTCACACCCATATGGGGTAGAGATGGGATGTTATTAACAAGGAAGTTTGAGGATGGTCTCAGGCGGGAGATCCGCTTGCAGGTGAATATATTCTAGTTGACTTCCATCACTTCCATCGTCAACCAGGCACTGATTGAGGAGCGCAATCTAAGACTCCGGAGCTGCGAGCCAGGGCGGTTCTGCTTCCAGAGCTAGTATTCCTCTAGTTGACAACAGGAAGCGCCGTAGGGAGTCTATACGTAGTGATCTGAGGAGGTGAGATACATCTTCAGGTAGCCAAGTAGTATGCTACCAGTGTGGAAGGGCAGGGCACACGAGGTCGCAGTGCCAGAGAGACCCAGTGGAGTGCCAATCTTGTGAAAAGATGGGTCACCTTCAGCGTTTCTGCCATGTTTTCTCACCAGTAGCCAGTGACAGGGGTTCTTCCATGACTCCTCGTTCAGGAGCAGCACCACTAGTTTCTCACTAGTTGGGGAACTGGAGTTCTTCTGGATGTTTGGGCCTAGGTGGAGGTTGAGGTCGTGGCGGTCAGTCACCAGTCTTTTAACATCAATAGGGAGGATTAGCTCAGAGTGGTCAGGCAGGGTCATAGGGATGTGGGACAGGACAGAATTTTGTGGTGGAGCAGACCTATCAAGAGTAGGATCCTAGACCTTCTACAGTTCGAGGTACAATCTTAGTAGCCTCAGTTTTATCTTTAGATCTTTTCGATATTGGTGTTACACATAGATTTATCTCTGTTGCTGTTGTGGAGAGCCTTGGGATCTGTATCTTTTCTTCTACCGACTTGTTGACACTAGACACACCTTTGGGGACGAGGAAATCCAGTGTACATCAGTGCAGAGAGTGCCCCCTTGAGGTTGCAGGGCATCATTTCTTATAGGATATCTATGTCCTAGAGATTATAGGCTATGATGTCATTCTTGGGATGGACTGGTTGGTTACCTTCCATGAAATCATTGACTGTTATCACCGCAGGGTGAGTTTCATTTAACCAGAGGGTGAATCTTTCCTTCATAGAGGTGAATGGGATGTTCAGGCGAGTCGAGAAGGACTCGAGCATCATGGGCTAGGAAGGGTTACAGCCCAGATCGCTAGTCTCTATCTAGATGATCAGGGGACTTCATATCTGGACTTTCCTCCAGTATTGGATAATTTCAGAGGTGTCTTTCTAGAGGATTTTCAGGTTTGCCTCCAGAGCGTGAGGTAGACTTCTCTATTAAGCTCGTGCCGGGAGAGACAATGGTGTCCATTACTCCCTATAGGATGGCTACACCTGAGTTACATGAGCTCAAGAAGTAGTTGGAGTTGTTGCAGGCAAAGGGTTTCATCCGACCCACTACTTCTCCTTGGGGTTCACCTGTCCTGTTTGCGAAGAAGGAAGACGGTACCCTTAGGCTCTGTGTGGATTATCGGAAGTTGAACCAGTTGACGGTCAAGAACCGATATCCCTTACCGAGGATTGATGATATTTTCGATCAGGTTCTAGGAGCCCGTGTGTTCTCAATGATTGATTTGAGGTCCGGTTATCCTCAGTTGCACGTTAGAACATCAGATATACCTCTGACAGCCTTCAGAAGATGGTATGGTCTCTACGAGTATACGATTATGCCGTTCGGTCTCATGAATATGCCAACAGTTTTCATGGCACTGATGAACCGAGTGTTCGATCCTTACTTGGATTCCTTCATTGTGGTCTTTTTGGACAATATCTTGGTGTACTCTCACACTCGACATGACAATGATACCCATCTTGAGATCGTTCTGAGTACACTGAGAGAGCATCGAATTTATGCTAAACTCTCGAAGTGCCACTTTTGGATGGATCAGATTCACTTCTTGGGTCACGTCATCTCAGAGGCAGGAGTATCTGTGGACCCAGAGAAAGTGAGAGCTGTAGTTTACTGGGAGCAGCGTACAGATTTTCCTAGGGCTGGTTGGATACTACAGACGCTTCATTTAGAACTTTTCATGCCTAGAAGCACCATTGACAGGTCTGACCAAGAAGGGGGTGAAGTTCTTATGGTCAGATTCTTGTGAGTCATCCTTTCAAGAGATGAAGGGAAGGTTGACGTCAGCACTGATACTAGTCTTTATAGAGCTAGGAAAGAGCTATACTATTTATTGTGATGCTTCAGGTATCGGTTTGGGTGCTGTGCTTATGCAGGGAGATGGAGTTGTTGCGTACGGGTCTCGGCAGTTGAGGCCACATGAGAGGAACTACCTGACGCATGATCTGGAGTTAGCAGCTGTTGTTCATGCCTTGCGCTGTTGGATACATTACCTTCTGAAAGAGCACTTTGTGGTTTTCACCGACCACAAGAGTCTCAAGTACATCTTCACTCAGCGTGATCTGAATCTGAGACAGCGCAAGTTGGTCAAGTATCTTCAGTCTTTTGATTTCGAGCTTGCCTATATGCTGGGAAAGGGAAACACAGTGGCAGATGCATTGAGTAGGAGAACTTAGATTCAGGAAGTTCAGGAGGCCAGCAATGAGTGGAAGCTTATGGATCTATTCTCTGAGATGCATCTGGAGGTGCAGTACATACAAGGATAGACTTACCTTTCTTCTGTAGCTGTTACCTCTACACTTCTTGATCTGGTACGGATGAGGTAGCTATCAGAACCATAAGTCTTAGTCCTACGAGAGAGTGTGTTAGGAGGGGACCCTCTTCCTGGATGGATAGTGGTCAAGGATGGGATCTTGCATTTCCAGGGATGCGTATGGGTGCCATCAGACATACACGAGGAGCTGATGCCGAATTTTCATTCCTCAGTTTGGTCAGTTCATCCTGGCATCACCAAGATGTATCAAGATCTTCATTGCTAGTACTAGTGGCCAGGTATGAAAAGAGATGTTACTGGTTTCTTCTTGAGGTGTTCTACTTGTCAGCAGGTGAAGGCGAAGCATCAATGACCAGTAGTACTTTTACAGTAGTTACCCATTCTAGAGTGTAAGTGGAACGATGTCGCGATGGACTTCATGACCGTATTGCCGAGGTCGCCTTAAGGGAACGATTTTGTTTGGGTTGTCTTCAACAGGATTACGAAGGTTGCTCACTTATTACCAATCAAGGAGACCTTCAATGTTGATGATCTGGGATGAATATACATCCGAGAGATTGTACGTCTGCATAGAGTTCCACACTCCATTGTTTCAGACAGGGATGTGCGCTTTACTTCTCGGTTCTTGCAGGGGCTTCAGAGGGCTTTGGGTACACAGGTACTTTTGAGTACAACATACCATCACCAGACAGATGGCCAGTCTGAGCGTACAATCCAGGTGCTTGAGGATATGCTCCGATCTTGAATTATAGACTTTGGGGGTTCTTGGGATAAGCATATCCCTCTTTTGGAGTTTTCCTACAACAACAGTTTTCAGGAGACTATTCAGATGACACCTTACGAGGATTTGTACGGTAGGCCATGCTGATCACCTTTATGTTGGCTGGAGGTAGGAGAGGCAGCTTTGTAGGGACCTCGTCTTGTTTAGGAGACCTCAGAGCATATAGAATTGATTCGGAAGAGGATAGATACAGAACAGTCTCGACAAAAGTATTATGCTGATCAGTGGAGAAGACCTCTGGAGTTTGAGGTCAGAGATCAGGTTTTCCTACTTGTTGCACCAAGGTTGGGACACAAGAGGATTCAAAGACAGGGTAAGCTTTCACCACGGTACGTCGGGCCATTTGAGGTGCTGGAGAGAGTTGGGCCGGTTGCCTATCGGTTGAAGTTACCTCAGAGGGACCAGGCCATGCACAACGTCTTCCACGTCTCTCAGCTCTGACATTACTTTTCAGAACCATCTCATGTCTTTCAACCTGAGGAGGTTAAGCTTGAAGCAGATGCATCATTTGAGGATCATCCTATCCAGATTTTCGATTGCAGTACGAAGGTTCTCTATGGCCGATCTGTTCCTCTGGTAGGGGTGCTATGGAAGCACATGCGAGTACAAGACGAGACCTGGGAGAGGGTGGCCGATGTATGATCACAGTGGCCAGAGCTATTCGGGGTTTATTCTTCTACGCCTCACTAGGGAAATTCGGGGACAAATTTCTTTAAGGGGGGAAGTTTTTAAGAACCAGGATCTTTGTTTTAGGTATGTATTTCCTTTTCTGTCCATTTTTTAGAAAAAGAAAAAAACCTAGAAATTTTCTATGTACACGCCGTGTACTTTATAAGTACATGCCATGTACTTTGATGCAGTGCCAGGCCGTGTTCTGGTCGTGTCCGGGCCACACACACGGTGTGTAGGGGAAATGTGGAGGCTGCTTAAAGCAGAGTACAGAATGGCCAAGTACACTTCGTATACCCCAGAAGTACACACCGTGTACTTTATTTTTTTCATTAAATGGACTGGGGTTTCTCCTAATGGACAGAACTAGCTTTATCTTTAGGTTCTTCGTCCGAGAGAACCCGTATGGCCGTGGAACTTCTCCGATCCCCCGAGCCTTTGTCCGTTCTCCAAATCGACCACCGTCAATTGCGTTGGAACTGCAGTGGTAAGCCATTCCTTCTCATAGAGTTTTGTTTTTCAATTCCTCCTCTTTCTCAAGATTTCGTGGGTTGAGAATTTTGTGCATTTTCGTAGATCTATGTCGTTCTAAGGAGAATCAAGCCTCATGGTTCAAGAATATTCATCTCTTAGGATAGAGGTAGGTGGTTTGTGCCTTTATGTAGGAAGTCTGTGAGTATTTTGTGCAAATTCCACCAATACCCTTGCATGGGGTATTGTGTGTTTCTTGTTTTCGCCCTATTGTTTTCCTGCTTTTCTTGATTGCTTGAGTAGAGGTCAATGCTTATGAATAGGGTAATTTTTACTGTGCTCTGGATGTTTTTCCATGCATGTTTTTCCTGTTAGGCGTTTTTCCAGTTTCCATGCCTAGTTGTAGGATAGTGGAACTGTTGTACTGTTATGCTGTTGTACCTTAGAATGATAGCCAAGTAGTTCTTGAGGTTTACTTGGGGTGATACACATGCTATGTATGTTTGTTTTACATAGGGCTGTGAGAACCTAGTGTAGTGGACCATAGAGAGAATGGACGTAAGGGCTTCTCTGGAGTGTCTTATTAATTCGATGTGAGACCAAAAGGGGAATTGATGATGAGTGATTCCTCTGAGAGTCTGTAGTTCCTCGACGTGGTCCACAGGGGGAATGAGATGTTGAGTGCTTCCCCAGAGAGCCTTTAGTACGATATGAGACTATAGGGGGAATTGACGGTGAGTTCTTCCTCAGAGAGTCTATTTTTACTATATCTGAACCAGAGGGGTGAGACTGTGAGTGCCTCCTAGAGGGTTGCTAGTACTTGTAGGTTGAACCATAAGGGTTAGGTTGTGAGAACTACC
Source organism: Viscum album (assembly GCA_963277665.1). Taxonomy (NCBI): domain Eukaryota; kingdom Viridiplantae; phylum Streptophyta; class Magnoliopsida; order Santalales; family Viscaceae; genus Viscum; species Viscum album. The sequence continues at coordinate 639,887,667 of OY728162.1, read as the reverse complement.
CAGGGAGTTACCTATTGTTCTACTTGTTAATTGGATGTTACTTTTGTACTTTATATGATAGACACTATAGATTGTAGCTACTGTGTTCTTTCCTATTTACTACTTCCTGTAATTTTACTTTCCATGTATTCACTGAATGTTAGGCATATATCTTTGGTTGGTTTCCTACTGGGACCTTGTCTCACACCCTATTTGGGTGATTCTTTTGGGCCCAAACAGACTATGTTGTTGCAGGTATAGATAAGGGAAAGAGCCCTTCTACTTCAGGTACTTGACTTGTTGTGGAGCTGGAGAGCATGAGACCAAGCTATGGCTTGCAATGCTGAGGAGTTTACCTGTTTTCTTTTGCACTTTGGTTTAGTATTGTATTCAGCATTGTGACTTGTTTGGATGATTTCCTAGAAATATGTATCATGCATCATTATATATATATATGTGTGTGTGCTCCAGTTGTTTACTGTTAGTCTTCTGCTGTTTATCGTTTACTCTTGTATGGATGGTTACAATTTCTGTTATTGTCTATTTGATTTTCTTCCACTGTGTACTCTGCCAATGAGGGCATAGTTTCTCCACTATCACACCCAAGGCCCTCGCTTCTTGTCGGCAGCCTCTGGAGTTTGGGGAAATGCGCTTGAGGCCATGTGACCAACCGGGTACGGGGCGCCTCTCGGTGGCTTTCGGAACTGGGATGTTACAAAAGTTCACCCTAAGATAATATTAAAATTTTATTTAAAAAATAATATTCATTACCTAAAATAAAATTTCTAAAAATTGTAGAGATTAATTATAAGTTCTTCACCCAAAATGCATCAAAATTTTTTTTGGAAGAAAACATATTTTTAAAGCATAAAATGAATTTAATGAAAATTAAGTACATATTTATTATGAATCAATAAATAAATTTTAATTATTTAAAACATTTATAAATAATTTTGATAATTTGGTTAATCTTATTCATACCACCAATTTAATGACTAGGTTATAAAGGTCACATTTAAATAATAATATTTTTATAGTATATCACAATTCACTTAATGATCAGTGTTGAGTGTTAAGAAAGCTATTAAGAATAGTATTATTTAAGCTAAATTTATAGAGTTATAAATTCTCCCCCATTAAATAAATTAAATTATCACAATTTTGATCTTGGTATTCATGTGTTTAATTTTTGGAAATACCATTATTGAAAACCCACATCTTAAAAAGGGATAATAAAACTTCCTTTGAAAAGGGAAATTGGGAAACATAAAGGTTACCTAAAATAAAATATAATTAGGTTACCAGATAACTAGAACATTAGTAACAATTCAAAATATAGGAATTAAGGATAAATATAATATTCAAATAATAATATATAAGGATATAGAATATGGTCATGAGAAATTTAATGACCATAAAACCATAAATCAATAAGGGCTAAAGAAGACCACCCGTTCATCAGAAATGAAGGTAATAGGATAATTTTTTTTATTTCAAGATCATTTCCCAAGAGTTGAGGGATTATTTTACCATCAAGATATAGAACAAAAGAAAATATATTTACTTTATTTATTTTCATTTCATAAGGATAATTTCAACCTTTAGTTTTTATTTGATCAACCTTCAATTCTATCTCATCTCTTACTCCGAGAAATGAATATTTAAGATGATTTTTTAATGCCTAAAGTAATAAAATTAACATATTGGGAATTACAATATCTATTAAGTTATAACAACTTATTCCTACTATCTATAAAAAACAAAATTATCATCATAAGATAATATAATATATAATATGAATAAAAATTCATATGGAGAAATACTACATTAATATCTAAAGCCTAAATAATAACACCCAATGTTTATATTAAATTATTCCATAAATAACTAACCATAAAAATCTTCAAAAATATGTCTGATACATTTATAATTCAAGAAATAAGAATTATTTTATCACATAACATTTCAAGATCAACCAAATTTTTATCTCTAAGAAACATTAGTCACATACCAAAATATATATACCCTAATCATATATTCTAAAAAATATGAAAATATTTTCCATAAATAAACTGAATCATAATATAACCACTATAAAAACATATATTCTTCAATTTTTTAACTCAATATTAATTCCTCAAATTAAATCTCATCTTATAAAATAATATTTTGTCTAACTTAATCATATAATGTTTTCCAAAAATACATTTAACTTCTTTTGATATAACTTTTATCACTAAGTCACCTAATCACTTCTCAATACCCTATTTATCTATATGATAAAACATATTTTTCAAAAATTTAATAACCCTTTTATATAAATTAACCATATTAACATAAAATATCAAATTAAACCTAAAGGTTATCAATACCTTTCAACTTATGTTCACAAAAAATCTAAAATCATTCTCCCTCAAATAAAATTTTCACTAAAACACATACTAAACCAAAGGGTTGTATTCTATAAATGTATTTGAAAATATCCTTAATATTATTAGATTCCCATCACATAAAATATCAAAAGGGTTATATATGAGTTTAAAATTATGATAAAATTTATAATTATTAACCCATAACACATTAGTTTTTATCCCATATCACTATGAAATATCATAAGTTTCTATTGGTTCTATCCACTTATTCATTATAATGGTTCATAAAGAAAATGTGAATTAACCCAAGAATATTCCCCTGAGAGTGTTTGGTCTGGTGCACAGTCTTATGAACACTCATTGTACATCAATTATGATTGATTTTATACCAAATCCTCCCCTTTTAGAGTTGTTATCCCTAGGTTCATCTATAGAAAAACTACATCTAATTTCCAATATCCATACCAGGTTGTATTTTCTAAGAAAACCACATAGTATATACTTTACCAAATCTTCATAATATTATCCTATACATACACTTATAATTAGGGTCTATCATAGGGTAATGTTATCTAATATTTTTTTCCTTAATATAGTTTTCAAGGGTTATACTAAACTTCCTTTGATACCAACTATAACACTCTGACTCCAGTAACCTAAAGCAAGTGGTTATTTTAATAAATTAGAACAAGGTACAAATTCTCATTCCCCAAAGGATCGAATAGTTTAGTGGTCTTCAAATACTAGATATATATATGATTCTCACATTACATTTAAAATCATGAAATACAACTTAATATTCTAAAGACAACTTTATCATTTATTCTAGTATATCCTTAAGATCTTTCATAAATTACTTATTAGAAACCCTGGGAAAGGAAAACATAATAAAGGGTGAGCTGAGATTCTCAGTAAGGTAAAACATGAAACATAAGTTATTATATGATAAATAAATCATGAACAATGTGGAAAAGATAAAAAATTGTGAAATATTTCTTATAACTAATATTATAAAAGGTGAATATACCCATGGATGAAATAATAAAATTAATAATCAAATGGATAATAATAACTAATTTCATAATGATGGAATTCATAATACCAAACATCATAATTATACCGTCTAGGCCTTATACGAAGATATCATAAATAATTGGGTAGGAATAGACCAAATAACTAGGCTATTTTGTCTCATGAGACCTACCAATTCATCAAGGGGATATAATGGGCTCTAGTCGTCACTTACTAATCCCAATATATTTATCATATTAAAGGGGTGAATAACAATTCAATACATAATCAACACAAACATTAGTATTGGAAAACTAGATTATGAAATGTTAGTATTTTCACCAATAAATAAATATAACAACAAGATCATAATATATATATAAAAAAAGATGAATATAATAATTAGGGTATATCCCTAGTAAATTATAAGATTTATTAAAGGATTTTGACATAGATTAAAATAATTCTAAAAGATCACTAAAACATTTCTTGAGAAAAATACCCATTTTATTTTGAAATTACATGTTTTAAATATAAAACTTTTCAGAATATTAGGGAAAATATTTTATTTAAAAATAAAAATGGAAAATTATAAATTAATATTCAAAAATAATAATAATCACGATCGTGAGAAATTCTATTCATGCAGTAAATGTTAAAACAAATATTCCATTCACACCTTTAGTAAAAAGTACATCATTCAGAAAAGGACAAGAATATTCCTTCTAATTTTTTTATAGAAACCAAAAAAAGGGTAAAAATTACTTTAATAAATCATTATAGGATAGTAAAAACGTTATTTAAAATATTTTAAAGAAAATATGGACATGGAATAAAAAGATTCCCAACTGAATAGAAAAAAAAGTTAGTTTTCCTTAAAAAATTATCATAGACTTTTGATTATTTAGATAGATGAAAATAAAATGAAAATTTTTACTTTTTATAAATAAATATTGAATAATAAAATTTATGGTGTTTAAGATAGAAATATCATATAATTATCCCAATGTAAACTTAAAAATAAACAATCTCGAATAAGGATGAGATTTTGAAATAAATCCTTACCATTGTGGTAACTTTTGATTCATAAACCTCATGAAATAAATGACTTAAATTGAAACATTAAATACCTAAATAAAAAGGATATTAAATATATAAAATATTAATGAGTAATTATATAAACCAAAATAAATAAATAAGGGTTGAATATGGCCTATGTCTCACATTAATAACAGTGAGACGAGAAACCCTTTCAAAGGTCATAACATTGTAGTGAGAATTAACCCATGAATTAATTATGTGTAACAAATTAAAATACACATAGAAAAAGTGTAAATAAACCATAAAATAATCATAGGTAATTATACATATAATATTATCCTAACATAGATAATGGAAAAGTAATATAACCTAATGAAAAGAGACTGAGTTATGAAACCCCTTACCTCATGTCTGATTTGACTCATACGTACTTTATATCTTGTATCATAAAATTATATTAATTTTATAATTGATTAATAAATATTTTAATATTTATTAAATTATTATTATCTCTTTTATTTCATTTATTACCACACCATGTATATTTATTACATCAGTTAAGTTCATGTCGAATGTTTTGAGGACATTCGATTCACAATCATGAAACAATTTTGATAGGTTGACCATAGTCAAAGGGGTCATGGTTAAGTCATATATGAAATTTTAATCATGAAATAATTATCATTTTTATACATTAAATACAAATTTTTAATCATCAATGAAACTTGTACATGAAAAAAAAAATCACATCACCTCATGGACGTGGTAATACACACGTACGCCCGAGCAACATTATCATTTTTAATGGGTGGAAGGGTAAAAATGTAAGTGAAATATTATATTTATAGAAATATAAATATTTCTTTAATATAATATATATTCATTAAATCCATAATAATAACAAACCATGAAATATAGTGATGAAAAATGAATCATATCGCTATGTAGAGGCGGTAGTCCACACATACGCACAACTGATAATTTCATTTCCCATTTGATGGAAAGGAGGAGGAAATGATTTTAGAATAATAATAACATATCAGTATATTTATGATAATAGATTAATTATATAAGGATATATACAATATATTTACTGTAATTAAAAGAATAAATACACTTTGAAAGAGTTGGGTAAGGTAGTTACCTCTTCTTTGAGAAACCTCATTTGGATTACACCTTAAGACTTCTTATGATGGTCCCAGGAGAAGACCAGAAACTATAGGAAGTAGATAATAAATATAGTAAGTCATTATGGTGGGTATTTATTGAGATATTGTGCTAAAACATTGTGAATAAATGAGAATATGAGGTTCTATTTTATATGTGATGGAAATGATAAACTTGGAATTACTTAAAATATTTAAATATAACATATATCATAATCATGTAAAGTGAAAAAATGGACATGATTAAAAATTTAGGACATAATAAGGTCAAAATTACTTCATTAAATAAAATATATACACGTGTAAGTTACATTTTAAAACTTATCCTTCATTTTAACCCCCTCATTAATCATTTTTAACCTTAACCTCAATATTGCATTCTTTAGCTTTTAAGGGTCATAAATTTACTTATAAGGTGAAAAGTGGTTAACAAGTGGTACATGGACCATTTAAGATCCCAATTTTCCTATTTAAATATTTTTTTTAAATTTTAAATCATTTAATTAAATATTTTTTATCATAAAATATCACTAGTCATTTTTGGGAGAATTCATTTAATTTGACTTAAAAGACACCAAGAAAGCATTGAAATTTGAATATAAAAAATTTAACATTAATTATAATTTATAATTACATATTAAATTTTTATAATACCAAAATTAATCCAATTTTTTTTTAAATCATTTACCTTTATTTTTTACTACTTGCACAAACATTGTATCAACGTTGCATAAGAGTTTAAAGTAATTATATCATCATTAATAATTAAAAAAATTACGATCAAAAAATAATTTATTAATATTAAAAATTACTATTCATAACCAATAATAACTTCTTTTTTCCCAATAAAAATATGTTATAGATATTAAAAGAAATAGAGTGACATTTTGTAATTTTCTTAATTTTAAAAAATATAAATGTCATTATCAAAGTAAAATGGAACGAAAATGAAATATATTCTAATTTAGGATGGATATGGTCAATTTAATCTCATAAAATGAAATAAATTCAAGTATTGGATATATTTTTAAAGGCTCATCACATTATTTTTGAACTTAATTATTTGATTTACCCTTTATCATGGTGATAAATATTTACCATGGTTACTATTCATAATTACAAAAAATAAATGGGTCATATTTACAAAATTTTAACCTCGTGATTCTAAATATGAATTCCATTTTTCAATATTAAATTTATATAATTAGAATAAATAAATTTTGATATAATGGACAAAAATCAATGAAAAACATTTCTTAGAAAAATGCGTTTTTAAGCATAAAAGTTAATGTATACAAAAATCAAATATAATGTTGATTCATATGGAATTATTTAGATTATGTTTAATAAAATGGATCTTATATTACTTTAAAACCAAATAAAAAATATGATGATACTTTTAAATTAATTGATTTAAAGAAAATAAATTATATTTTTAAAAAATTGATATTTTAAACTATTTATTAAAAAATAAATATTTTTTTAGAAAATATCCAAAAAAATCACCCTAAGATAATATTTAAATTATTATTTTAAAAAATTATATTCATTCCATCTAATATAATTTATATATTTTTTTAATATTTAATTATAATGTTCTCATAAAAAATATAGTAAAAACTATTTTTAAGAAAACATATTTTTGAAGGATAAAATATTTCACTAAAAAATGAATACAAATTTATTATGAATTAATAAATACATTTTCATTATATAAAAACTTTATAAATATTACAGAAGACAAGTTTCAGAAGATAACCAACATGGGATAAATTTCACAAAGGAATGAGTTGTATAAGAGTCATTTTAATACAACCCTTGATACATATAAATTAGCTGAAGAAATGAATAAGAAATATGGAAAAGAAATATAATATGTAAAATTAATATTTTGATATGTATGAGTCATATAATCATATTTATGATTCCTTCCAATTCACAATTAAGTAAATTTGGCTAAGTTTGGAGATATGTAAAGGTCACTAATTGATATATAAAAGTTAATTAAAGTATGCATAAAATTAATCCTCATGGACCCTGTGATATTTAAAAGTAACTAATGTATCCATATTGATGAATCTTTGATGAATAGAAATAATTTTTTCTAGAACATAAGAGTAATCAGAGACTCACCCCGATACATGAAAGTAAAATCCATTATTACTAGGATGATTTCATCCATGTCCTTGAGTATTTAAGATTATTTTATCATTAAATATGGGTTCTTATAAAAATAGATAAGGGTTCTTACAAGTATATTTAAGGGTCGTGGACTTGGTAAAAATTTTTATAAGAAAATATATAGGAGTCATTTACTCTATTGAGAAGAAGAATCATGTAATGCATAATGGTATCACTCCATACACAAGGGTTTAGTCCTTAGAAAAATGATAATAATTAAATATCACATCATCAAAACTAAATTAATTCCATAGAGGATAAATATAGGAAATTTTTTAATAACCATTCCATGACTAATTCACTTTCATAGCATGGTTTTAGATGATATGTTGTGAATATTTTTGTTATGGTGTGACATGTATCTAATGATTTTAAGCCATTAAAATACCTTTATATCCCATTAATTAATGTGTATTAAATATAATTTGAATAAGAAAAAATGATCACACAGAATAATAAAATACCATGGAATATTTCATAGAACAATAAAAGACACTTCCACTTGGAAGAAAACTTGGGAGAATTCAAAGGATAATAAAAATATTTCCACATAGAAGAATAATATTAGAGAAATAAATACAAGGAATATTCCCCATGCACTTGATCAATGATTTTTGGAATTAACTATAATCTATTTAAATAATATTTTACCACCATTGAATGAAGATCTTAACCCTTGCCTCTTGACTGGGGCGATGATGTAGAATAGGGTTTTGGATATTCTTGTTTACTTTCTTCTATAATTTTTATTCTATATTTTTAATAAAAGTGTTATCTATTTCTCTCTCTATTATATTGTTTTCTTCCACTATATTTCTTCATTATGATATCAAATCTTTACAATTGTTAATAAAAAACCCAAGGTATCTCTTGGGGGAATAATTTAGTGACAAACCTAAGTCCCTAATCATTCATGTTTAAATATTTCTTATCTATGTTAGGTTATTATGATGATGATTGGTAGTGAGGAAAGGTGACTGTGTGTCCTTCCTGTGGTTGTATTAGGTTTAAATTATTCTTCTATAATATTCTCCCTCCCTTCACTCAATAATTAGTTTATATGATGTAGCCTTGATGGTTAAGTGCTTAAAGAGTGTGATTTCATATTGGAGAGGTGGGTTAGGGGGTGATCTTGAATATGGATCCCTTTAACTTACTAGCCAAGGAGGAGGTGGATGTGTAGTGTGTTTGGCGATGTATGAGGTAAATGTTATATTCATAACTAGGGTAGAATAGGATGTCCACACATACTATGGAGTGTGATAATTAAGTGGGTATGGGACTAAAAAAGTGATATTGAAGGTCAACTCAGGGTAATTATCTTGGAAGTATTTAATTTCTTCTAACATTACTCATTTTGTCTACATTTTTCATTTCATGTTTACTTTTTTTTTTCTTTAATTATTTTTCAAAACCCCATTTTTATTTATTTTATAAAATTAAAAATACCAAAAATATAATAAATATTTGGAATAGTAAGAGATATAAATATTGTCTTCTCAAGAGATAAGTCCCTGGTCAGCCATAGTGTTGTACTAGGAAAACAAATATTTTTTTTATATACCTTATTATGGGTGTGTCAAAAAATATAACACTATTTTTAGGGATCCAATAAAGTTGATCAAATTTATATCCCTTTAACCTTTTTAAATTTTATTTTTTTCATAAAAAAACATAAAAAAATATCTACCCATGATGTATTCAAATTTAGATTTTCATGTATAGACTAATAAACACTCTTAGGTGAAAAAATAAGGAGAAGTTCATGATGAAATATAAGCTTAGTTCCAAAATATCAGTGAATATATAAACGAGATGAGGAGACAAGTAAAATTGATTACTGAATATCTCTTTGCATCCAGTGAATTGAAATTGGAGTTGTAAGAATCAAAACCAGTGGAGGAAGAGTTTTCTTCATCAATATTTTCTACTAAATAATCAAAATATGTTGAGAAGAAACTACTTTAATATCTATTCCTAGAAATTTATTATACATTTCTAGAGAATTTTTCTAAATGGTACATTCTATTTGTTACAAATATGGGAGATCAAAAAACTTTTGTTGAATTTTGGAATTATTTTGAAAGAAGTGAATATCCAAGTGATCCTGTCATCATTAACAATGTGAAATTAGCACCATTTTATCTTTATATGGATTTAGAAGAAGATATCACTGATGTGGTATAATTTAAAGAAAGGATAGAGAATATTTATTACCTAACTCTATTCATAAAAAACCAATTATAAGTAGTATGTACTATTGTGGAGGATATTGAATCCAATCCAATATAATGAAATTATATTTTCTTGAAATCATTTTAATTTTTTTTTTGAAAATAAATTGAGTGATGCTTGTAATTGCTTTGAATTTTAAGATTTTTACAGTTTATAGATGTATTTGGAGAGTGAAGAAGAAGAATAAGATACACCTAATGAGGAACACATGAAGCTCCTTGTACCCTTTAAACATTTATATGATGGAGTAAATAATGAATTCTCAGTGTATTTTTATGAAGTGACCAAATTTTAAGATGAATAAATTAAAGGGGAATATTTTAATATTGTATTATCTTGTTTTAATTACATTTAAATTTAGTTATTAATTGATTCTCCCTTTAATGGAGTTGTTAATTCTTCATCATATGAGTAGGACCTAGAAGTTGAAGAGAGAGATACAAAATTATGGTTAAAGTAAAAGGGAAATCATATTTTATCCTACCCTCACCATACAATCATTACCTTATATCTATGGGGATGGATCTATATTACTCTATCCATTGGATCTTCTATAATGAGTGTGAGGTGATTAAAACTATAAGAAAAACAATGTGATTGTTTAAATCACAAATTATTACCACCATCTAAGTATGGGTGATAATTGGAACTACCATGGTAGGGGGAATTCAAAAACCTAGTACCCACTTTGGGGTCTAAACCAATATTCTTTCCTTTCTCTCTTTCATTTTCCTTTCTTTCAATAAAATTTTCTTGTTTTTTTATTTTTTTATGGTACGTTTAAAAAAGTGGTTCTTAAGATCTTAACTCAAGCCCCCCCCGATGCAGAATAAAACTAGGTTTTATTTCTGAGATTTATTTGATTCTCAACCTATATTTTATTATCATACCACTTTAACATCAATTCTAATGGGTATTTTCATTTAGGTGTGGTGAGGTGGAAACCTAATTTTGGATTTTTTGTTTTCTTTTTGGTTTTCATTTTTATAAAAATTTTAGCTTCACTAATACTTGTGAAAATATAGTTCATCATGGGATTTTTGGAAAAAATTATTGATTTTAATATTTAAGGTTTTAATTGATTTCTAAAATAGAATTTATTTTTTGATATCCAATATGTTCATTTAAGGAAGTTTTATCAAATGTGAAATGCATGTGTGTAAGTGTTTTCCGATTTTAATCTTTCCTAACCTGAGAGGTTTATAAACCTTTTTTACAACTTCTTTACATTTATATTTTTATTGTGAGTCTTGAGTCATGTTATGAGATTTAAAACCCATTGTTTTTTTCCTTTTCAAAGATATTATAGTTCATGAACTATGTAGAATATTATTAAGGAACCATTTTAAAAATCCCAATTTTATATTAAAATTATGTTTTAAGATTTCCCTTTATATTCAACCCTTATTAAGACCCTAACATCCATGAATGGACTTGTTAGGTAACCACATTTATGGTCAGAGTAGAGCACTCAAGAGGGGGGGGGGGGTGAATTGAGTATTTATTCAAATTTCAGTTAAGAAGTTTTCTTAAAAAGATTCCCCAACAAAAATTAATACAGCCCAATTAATCATGGTAATACAGTTATAAAAGTTTGACTATTCAAATAACCTCTCATAAGAATGATTAATTCTCAGTAATATCAATATGAGTTATTGATACTACTTTTGAAGCTATTATAATAAGTCACAATAGTTATAACTTCTATCCAAGACTAACTATCAAAGTAAAATACAGTGTTTTAGGAAATATATAGTAAATAGTAGAAAAACTAAATTAAAATACACAACAGATAAAAATAGTGGTTCATTCTCAAGCTGAGACCTAATCCACTCCACTTGGTGATCACGTGCCACTAAGCAGTTTATATTAATAAATTTGACCCACACCTTGGATCGGGTTAAACAATAATGCACAAGACTATCCAGGTCACATGACCTCTTCCACTTTTCTTTGTGGGTATAAACTACCAGGTCACACAAGGGCCTCTTCCACACTTATCTGTGGGAGTAAACAGATGTAAAAATATATGATAGGAAGGATATCTTGTATCCTTCAGTTTAGTATAGGAGGCAGTGTGTATTTTAATACAGACATACACACACTGCTCGAAAGATAAAAATAGTACAAAACAGAGAAAAGATGATGAGAAATGGTTATAAGTGATCTGAGTGTTATTCTATTCAGCTATGGACTTGTAGGATGAAGCAAATTCAAGTTTCGAGTCCTCTTGTGAAAAAAATAGCATCATAAGTATGGTGCTATGGATTCCAGTTTAATGTTGTAAGCTATCTAGCTTGTATTTTTTTTAGAGTTGGTACTGTGAAGATGTTTTTGGATCTGATCTATAGTATTCTAGCCTTTATAATCAAGAGTGATTCATGTGTTCTTCAGTTGTTTTTTGTTGCATGTATCAGTTCACTTTTTCAATGCTCGCATGTCTGCACTCTTGTTCCAGTGCCACACTTTTCTTTTTATTTCAGAGTGCATGTGTTGGAGCCAAATGAATGCAGTATTCTATAACTAATACATCGTACGGTCAGGTGACATTTCTACAAATAAATTTTAATTATTTCAGTGCCTTTAAATGACTCAAATATGACTGTTAGAAATTAAATTGAAAACGACAAAATAGATTAAAGAATGGTGTCACAGTCTGTCTAGAAATGGTATCACTTGGAAATTGTGTCACCACAAAACGGTGTATTATTATTTTCCTTTGAGAGGTGATATATTTATTATGATAAATTTTTATTGATATCAGGAACCGATAGCACATATGCGGTGTTAGGATCATAGTGTTTGGTGCTTTGCCAAACTTTGAACAGTGTCTTAGTGATGGTAGCAAGGAACCAGTGTCACATAATTCATGAGATTTGAAACTGGTTACGGTGTCTTGGTAACAATGTCTGGGTCACGGTGTTTGGGTCATAGTGTCTGGGTCACGGTGTTTGGGTCACAGTGTCTGGGTCCTTTTCCAGAAAACCAGAACTGGTGGCAGACTTACGGTTTCTCAAACTTAGCCAAATATCTGTAAACAGTCTTAAGAAGTAATATTCATATAATGAATTAAACTTAATCATTAATATAAGAAATCATTATAGAACAAAGTTAATTATAGTTTACAATATTCAAACATTATTTATAGGATCAATAGGATTTGAGATAGATTAAACAAAATTAACAGGATTTGTGATAGATTAAACAAGATTAACAGGATTTGTGATCATTAAAAAATGATTAAAACATGAAGATTACAACAAAAATTATAAGACAGAATCAATTTTAAACCTAATATAGAATAAATTGAGTGATATTAATTAAACTGAAGTGTAGTGGAGAGAGTTTATCTGGTTGTGTTATATATCAAAATAGCATTGTTTAGGTTCTAATTTATTCATTCGACTATTATGTGAAAAGTTATTAAGGAAACCATTAATGTTGGAAAATGGGAATGTATTAAAACAATAATTTAAAGAAAAACTATACTTATATACCCTCCAAAATATAAATTTTCACAAAATTGATATGCTGAAACAATACATAACAACGTTGCTGCTAAAAAATAGGTAGAGAGAAAAGAAAAAGGAAGAAAATTTTTATTGATAAAATGTATCTTCTATGAACTTCCCATGAAAATAAAGAGGTGTTTAGAGGCTAATATTTTAAAAGTGGGTATGAGTGAGGATACCCTTATTGAAGGAAAACTTTTCATCATGAATTTTACTTCATGTTAGAGAAAAAAATCCTCATTTTACCTATGATTTTTAACTTTTAAAACTTTCCAACCCTCAACTGAAAAACAACCTATGTAAAGTCCTTATGTTTGAAACATATTTATGAATCTATGAAGTAGATATACTAGGAATAAAACAAGACTATATAAATCATTCATTCTCTTGAGAATGATAAAATCTCCATTTTAAAATTCTTGAGTGAAGAGTGATATATTTTCAAGGTGGTAAGTAAAAAATTCACATGAATATTAATAGGAAATTAAATGGATTTTTATGATTAGTGAGGAATTAGGGAGTCATGATCCATGTTTTAAGCATAATATTTCTTTAGTTATGAGATTTTAATGGTTATTATATTTAATATCTTGAGAAATCAGTTTTGACCTTAGTATTGGATGATTTTCTAGGTGTGTGATTTTTTAGTGTGGGGGAATTGAAATAGCATATATTTTAATTATTTTTACTTTATAATTAAAAAATTTAATCCCTATCATTTTATCATTTTATGGTTAATTATTTATGGAAAAATTTTACTCTTTATTATAAAAATGAACTAAATCATGATTTTTAGTGTGTTTATTATTATTATTTTTTGTCAATTTTTATGTATATAATTTAAATTATCATTTTTTAATGATCAAGTAGGTTTTTAAAGAAGATAAATTTTATATAAGATAAGTTCTATAAATATAACTGACATCAAATGAATTTTATAAAGGAATGTGTTGTGTACGAGTCATTTTATTGCATCCATAAATACCTCAAAGTTATATTAAGAAATGAATAAGAAATATATAAAAGGAATTTGATATGTAAAATTTACATTTTGATACATATGAGTCATATAATCATATATAAGAGTCATTTTGATCCAAAAATAAGGAAATTTGGATAAGTATGGAGAATTGTAAAGGTCAAAGATTGATAAGTAAAAGTAAATTGAGAGATACATGAATGTAAACCTCACATAACTTGTGATAAATAAAATTAATTACCTTATCCATAGGGATGAATTGTTGGTGTGTAAAAGTAACTTTGACTAGTATGTAGGAGTAACCAGCAACTCACCTTGATACATGAAAGTAAATTTCTTTGTTATTGGGAGGAGTTCAGCCAAGTACCTAAGTATGTAAGAGTATTTGATCAATACATAAGGGTTCTTACAAGAACATGTAAGGGTTCTTCCAAGGATACATAAAGGTCATGGACTTGGTAAAAATTATTCCAATTTGATATATTGTAATCATTTACTCTTCCCATAAGAAGAATCCTGCAAAGCATAAAGTTTGTTATTCCATATATAAGGGTCTCATCCTTTGAAACACGAGAAGAACCAAATATCATGATGTGGTAACTGAAGTCTCACCATAGGGGATGAATACATACTAATTATTAATAATCCCATCATGTCCAATCCTTTTTCATGACATGAAGTTGGATAATATGATGTGATTATTTCTATTACAACATGGCATGCATTTCATGATTTTTGGCCATTAAAATACCATCATATCATTTTTGGATACATGAATTAAATTAAAAGGAGGAGAAGGAAATAAGATCATATTGAAGAACTGATGATCATATAATATTTTAAATAATAATAAAAGAATCTACCACTTGGAAGAATATTTGGGATAATTTAAAGGATAATAAAAATCATTTCTTCATGGAAGAATAATACCGGATCAATGAACATGAGGAAAACTCCTAATGAATTTAAACAAATCCTACTATATTCCACTACTATGAATCTAAATAATATTTTCCCAGTATTATAGGGAGATTTTAAACTTCTAACCTTATCTTGAGAAACAAATAAGAATAGGCTTTTGTCTATTTTCATTTAACTTCTTCTATAATTTCGATTCTAAATTTTTAATAAAAGTGTTCTATGTTTATCTATCTCTAATATAACTTTATTCAACAATATTTTTTCATTGTGATATCTAATCTTCATGATAAAGAATAACCAATATGAGAGATTTATTGAGCTAAGAATCCAATGATGAACCTGATTCCCTCCCATTCATATTTAAATGTTTATTATTTTCATTAGGTTATTTCAAGGATGATCTGTTGTGATAAAGGGTGATAGTATGTCCTCCTTTTAGATATTTTAGGTTTAAATTATCCACTGACACTATTATTCCTCCATTCAATTTATCATTAAGTTATATGATGAATCTTTGATGGTTATGTGTTTAATGGGTGTGACTGAATACTAAGAAGGTGGGTTAGGGGTGGTCTCAATTAAGGATCCCTTTAACTTTATACCCAAGGAGGAGGTGGATGTGCAATATTCTTAGTGATTTCTAGGTAAAATGTATATTCAAAAAAGATACCGAAGTGGATGTATACACATATTATAGAGTGTGATCATCAAGTTGGTATGAGACTAACAATGTGATAATGAAGTTTTGCTCAGGATAATTATCCCAGGATTATTTCTTTTCTTCCAACCTCATTCATTTGGTCTGAATTTTACATTTCATGTTTAATTTTCTATTTTATTATCTTAGTTTTTAAACCCCCATTTTAATTACTTTCATTAAATAAAAAATACCAAAAATAATAATAGTTTATTATAGTAATCAATACAAAACCTGGATTTTGAAGAGAGGAAAACCTAGTTAGCCACCACACCACACTAGAAAAATAAATATTATTTTTTAAAACCTTGAAACAGGTGTGTCTGGACTTATAAAGATGGTCTTGTGTATTATACATGATGCTTATCCACCCATAATAAAATATGTTAATCTTTTTATACCCCTTTAATGAAACAAAACTCTTAAATATTTTACTATCATCAATGATAGGATTACCATTATTGTCAAAAATAAAAATCCATGCCCCACTCAGTTCTTAGTGATAGTGAAAAATTAGGAAAACATATACCATCATGTTTATCTACTATAGATGAATTCTACTGTCCATAAGAAGATTATATAGTGTGTTATAACAAATTTATATAAGTTTGTTAACTGAAAAAATAATACATGACATAAAGTAGAAATTAATAAATGAATTTAAATATGAAATATTCAAAACATATGATAAATAATGAAAATAGAAAAACTAAATATAAGTGAATGAGATAAATATATATTAATTAACAAGTATAAAAAGGTACCAAAATTTTCATGTTTAAATGTATTTGAGTATGTCTAAATCAATTAATTTAGTATATTTTAAATGATAAATTTTCCATTTGATTATTTTATGAGAATAATATTAATATGAGTATTAATTTTATCTAATAAAATCACAAGTGATAAATTTTTCATGGAATAAAACCTATTTATTTTTTATAAAATTATTATGTAATGTATAGATTGATAAATTTAATAGATAAAAAAACTAGAATTATAAAATAACATAGTTATTTATTTTATTCATTAGCTAAAAATGAAAAAACTATTTTCCATATTTTCTTATATTAATTATTTTTAAAGTTACTAATAATTTTATTAAATATTTGATTTGGAGATTAAATAATTTGAAGAATAAAAATTCATATATTTATAAATTACAATAGTTATTAGGAAATGTTTTTTATATTGAATGATCGATTTCCCATATCCATTATTGATATTCATATTATGTATCATGAATTGAATCTACTTTTTGGTCATCATTATCATTTTGAATTCATGTTATAAAGTGTTTCATCTCACATATGTCAACTTTCATGACTTTAAACTACTGGTAAGCGATATCTATAATCTTGTCTTCATTAGGTCAGGGGCTAGCAACTAGTGTTGAGTTATCTACACACATAATGAGAGTAATTACCAAAATAAATAACCCATATCTTTATAACCATGAAATCTCATACATAATGAATTAAATAAGACATATAACTATATTAAACGAATTCCTGAAAGAATTTTATCACCCAAAAAATTTCTAAATTAAATATCTCATTCCAAATAAGGAATATAAAATAAGCTCAACACAAATGAAACAAAGTGTTCTATAAAATGTAGACTACAATCTTGTAACCACCAAGCTATTATCTCCCCAATGCACCTTCCAACTGCACCTTTTGATCTGCATCAACATAAGAGTGAATGTGTGCAAGTGAGAATGTATGGGAGAGAAATAATATTATATATTACCATACCAAATGATGAATAGACTCACATATAAAGCTAATAATTTTTTATGAAAAACAAAATAAAATGTGTAAACCATAGGAATAACCCATGAACCTCAATATCAATATCCTCATCCACATTTCATTTAATATTAAATTTTTACATAGCTCATCACTAGAAAACTCTATCTAAATAAAAAATAACACACACACATAACACCATATAATAAAAAAAATAAGAGACCCCCTATGTATTACATTATACTATAGGTTGTTAGGAACCCAGAAACTCAAACCCAAGCCTTCATTCGACCCATATTTACTCGGATAGAAGTAAAAATTATAAATATCAATCCATTCATAGGTGTATCAAAACATACTTACCTCAAAGGATGTTAGAACTGATATGCCACCTATGCAAATAGTAATCACATAACTTGGCACACCTTCATTAGTCTCACTTAAAAATAACCACATTAAGAATGAAAAAATTATAATGTACTTTTAAAATTTTATAAAATAATCATATAAGAAATCACATCCCATAATTTGCCACATTTAGCGAATCACATAAGAAAGTATCATTAGTTTCATGCTGGAACAACCTCTCTATAACTTTTCTACCTTGCCCTTATAACAATTGGTGAGAAAAGAAAGTAAGTATCTAATTGTATCATTATCAAATGAGTAAATCCCTCATAAATAATTTATTATAATTGAATCATAGTGTTTTCACACAAAAAACACATTACCTAACCTATCATTTCTTAAGGATTAAAGAATTTACATATTATAACTAAGAGATATTGATAAGTCCACATCACAATCATGATAAGTTTGAAACATAACCAAAACAATTCCACAATATCATCGCAAGAAGTCCATATCATTTACCATAATAATTATACATAATCACTATGAGAATTTCACATCATGACTATGACATATCTAAATATTCATTATGAGTATTCCATCACAAGTTTTTATATTGGTATGTATTGACCTTAACTTTATTTGTTAAATTTTAAATTATAACTTGGAGCTATGATGATTTTAAATGATTTAAAATTCATTAAATCTTGAAGTTTTTAGTGAAGAAGATGAATACAGGGGGATGATAGAGGTGGTGTTTGTTGGAATCCAGAAAAGGACACCACCAAATACCTAGTGATTAGTTATCAGGTACCTATTGGTTGAGATAGAGAGAGGAGGTTTCCCAATTTAGTCCACTAGGTGGTTGGTAGACACTAAATCGTCGGTCATAAACCACTAGGTACCTAGTGTGTTTCTAGGATATTTTTTTAATAAGGTAAATTTGGTAATTTTTTTTTCATAGATTTTGGGATATTATTCCTTAATTATCTTTAAATCTCTCTTAATCTTCTTTTAATGATTTATCATTTATTTCTTTCCATATTGATGATCCATTTATTATGTTGGAATATAGATGATGAGTATATTTTAAGCCCTATCATTTTGTTTAAAGGAATCAAGGTTCCATTTTTTATTTTGATCTAATTTGAGTCTACCTTATAGTTTAGGAAAAATTCAGGGAATTCGATGAAAGAATAGAAATCTGGATTCTAATCCTTATATAGATTATTGAAATAGCTTTAGTTAAGCGGTATTAACCTCACCATAGGATCTAATTCACTACTTAAGTGTATTTTGATTAATATAATACTTTAATTTAAGCATATTGTGATTATTTTATATGGATTTTGATATTAATTCAATAAGGAATTAATGAATAATTTTTTATAAATTAATTAAAAGATAAACATATGAAATTATACTATGAATTTGTGTTTTATTGATAGGGTGTTGTTTACACCTCAGAGTGAAATGATATATGTGGTTAATTAACGTAACTAGTTGGAAGCGAATATTAATTATTAATTTATTAAAATTTAATACCATAGAAAATATATGATTATCATGTGTTTATTAATCATTACTTTTAGTTAAATTGGATTAATTGAGGAAATAATATTTATAATAAAAGGTAGTATTAAATAATAAATTAATATATTAAAATTCCGATCAATGTGAAAAATTATATTATAAAATGTATTTTTTGGGTGATAATCAACCATTATTGATTTATAATTGTTTTCTAAAACTATTATGTGACTTAGTGGATATGAAAATGGTATTTTACATAATTAATTTCACTTTTTTTGGTTGAATATTCATACTCATGTTATTGTTATATTAGTTATGTTCAAATGATTAAAACATTTATGTGATTGAATGATGGGATGTGAAATAAAAAGTTAATGCAATGGGACATATATATGAGTTATATAAATGATTTTTTCAATGTTTAGTGATGAAAGTTTGGAATAAGATTCTTAGGGGTGTGATTAAATAAAATAATCATGAGAATGAGTCTTAGAGTAATATGTTTTGGCAATTTGTATGAAGAAGGGGATTTATGAAATGAACATATATTTATACCTAATATAGAAATGAATAAAACCTTATAGTAAGTTTCAAGATGAAAATTTGTTATTATTATGGAATTATTATTTTATTCTCAAAAGGTTTTTGGGTGTTTTATTGATTATTTTATTAAAAATATATGTTTATGAATTTAATGATTAATATTGGAATTGACATGAAAAATTCCCACTGTAAAATATTTTTAGACTATTATAAATAAATTTTATGATTACTAAAGTAGGATAAATCAATGATTTTATGTTTTATATTTAATTTGATAAATTTAATGAGAAATGTGTTCATTGGGTAAATGATTAAAGGGGATAATATTTTCTAAATTATTGTGAGTGAAATGTAAAATTGGGTGCTTGAATTTTTTGTATTATTCATGGAATTTGATAATGGAATTGATGTTTTTAAGTAAAATAATGGGTAAAATCACTTGGAGTTTCATGTTGAAAAGAATTATATGATTTGAAATAAATCTTGAAAAAAACATCATGATTTTGATAAGTGATGAGATGATTGAATTAAATTTTAATCTAAATAAAGGGGGTTTTAATAAGTGATATGTATATTGTAATTTCATGGAAAATGAATAAGATAATGATATATGTAATTAATTAATTTTTATTGAAAAATTTAGGGAAAAAAGGATTTTTTTAAAGGTTGAGGGTCAATCTCTATTTATTGAACATAAAAAAGAACACCTCTTTCAAAAATGGGAAAAGAGGGAACCCAGTTTAGGAAAGGAAAAAACGCCTTAAAGAAACAATACACAAAGGTCATAAAGATACTAAAATTCCAAAGGGAATTAAGAAACAAGTAAATTACAATAAAATTCCTCATCTACCCCTGTTTAGATAGTGAAATAGTGAGTTCAGTCAAAATGATGTGTCACCCCCTCTTCTAAGAAGTTACACTGCTTTGGAAGCACAATGTGGCATAAAACCTCTCCAAACAACACATACATGTGGAGGAGATTTGGATGAAAGGTTCCAACACACCCTTACCTCTATCAAGTTACCCACCCTAAAAATCATGTAAGGAACTCCCAGTAATCTCAACTTGATTCAATGAAAAAACTAACTAAAAACTTTGATAAAGATACCCATATTTCCATCAAAATAAATGATGGATGACTGAATTATGGTTTTCATCACACCCTCCCTTATTTCAAGGATTCCCACCCTGTATAACCTGCAAAATACTGCACCACCATCCAAATACAACAAGGAAAAAACCCGTGCATTTGAAGAAATATGCACTATAATAAACTAACAGATCTAAGAAAACTAGAATGGATCTAGTTGAATACATTTGGAATGGAGGACCAACCAATTGTTATCCACACCACCAGTTACACTATCCCACACACAACAATCCATATGGTCCCCCTGTCACCATCATCAATCTCACCCCAACATGCCTCACATGACCCCCAATTGTCGCCCGATGTTAGACCACCAAGAACCTCTGTCCAATGAAAACCAATCCACCATTTGATTATAAAACACCACTTCCCAAGAGAGACACCAACCTCTGGATTTTCACCGCTTGATGTTCTATGAGCCATGTACCCTTTTACAAACTTTGATCAATGCCAGGGTGGCCTAGATCTAAAATCGGATCCAGAAATGAGGGTGTTCATTGTATGTGGTAGAATACCAATAATGATGATGAGGAACTAGAACCCTCCACCAAAATTAGTACACATAATCCCTGAACTAAAACTAAATTCTACCTGAGCCTCCACTGAAATCCTAATGCATGTTGCAATTAGACCACCTGTCACATGAAATCCACCCATCTCTAGTCCACCAACATTTCCACCTAAAATCTACCAGACCTTCACATGATATGTCTCTGCCCGAGAAGGACGCAATCATTAATCAAATAAAGGAAAGACCAAATACAAACTAGATCCAGGGATAAGGGTGACCAGAGAAGGAGAATGAAAAGGGAGAAATCAACGGCTCCAACGAATGACCATGAATAGAAGAAAAAAGTGGTAACCTCATCAGATAAGATTATAAAACACATATTCCTCTAGGCCTACCAAGATATAACTGGAGAGTGAATCCTCCACTATTAAGATATCCACCGTCAAAGATGAGATATCGATGATGCAATGGAAATTGAGAAACCCTAGAGAAGGTATTCACCTTGTTTGGAGAGTGAGGCGCTATATCTCACACCATGGGGGATAAAAGGGTAATGGGTTTTAATAAAATTATTTTGTTATCCTAGTGTGATAACAAAATTATTGAATTATAATTGGGTAATGTGTTGATAATATAGTAAGGACTATGTGATATTTATATATAAATATGTTTTCTTGTAAAATTATGCATTGATTTTTCTTGTAAGGAAATCCTTATGTTAGGTTATGAAATAATCATGAGTTTGTTTGTGAGATAAGCCTTGTGTTTATCTATGTTGATATTTTAAATGGGTTTGAATATTCTATGAATTCAATAATAGGGGGATTATTCCATGTGTTTCGTAGGGTTACCACTTGAGTCATGTGTCTAGATACGATATATTCTAAAATATTTTATAGTTTATACCAACATTGGATAATGTAGTTAAACTATATTCTAAGTTAGTTTGATAATAATTTGTTGTTATTTTTTGTAAATGATTACATATATTGAATTTTTAGTATGTATATCACTATACATATATAAGGACGTTAGGAACTAAAAGATTTTTAGTATGCTTTATGGAATCCTATTGAGATATGTTTTAGATACCCTATATGTTTAGATGAAATGGATGTGAAGTTATATAAATTTTCATTCAGGTATGGTAAGTAATCCTAAGTATCTTGGATTTGGTGTAATTCCCCAACTCAAGAACCCAAATGCTAGTCTGAGACGGGGGAACCACAAGACTTCAGGCATGCCTCCATATAAGACAAAGGCTACTAACTAGTGTTCGGAGTCTATTACTAACATGGGGAGAATAAAATATTAGTATCATAAAATACAATAATATGTAAATAACTGAATTGATACAAACATTAGAGTAATCATAAGGATCTATATTGAATAACCAACCACTAAAAACATACAATATCAACATGCTATAACAGAATGATACCCATGCTCAACATACATACATACATCACAAGTATCACCCACTAAGTGAACTATATAAAAAAGTAAACTGGAGAAAAATATATGGAAGCATAAACTATAAGACCTAGTTCCCTCCTTGAACTCTTCTATTAAATCTCCATCCAACTACCCCAACCAGATCTACTATACAACCTATAAATGGAAAGTGAAATATGAAGATCTGCACATAAACCAGAGTTCCCATATAGGGTGTGAGAAATAATCATAGTATGGACCCAACAACATGGTTCCTCAAATATAACACAATATATAGCATGTTTATTAATAAAAAATAAATAGAAAACAAACATGTATACATTTTAGGTCATGACATTCTAACTAGACCACAAAAATACCTAACCTCACATAGCCTAAAAAATTCTAGTAAAGAAGTTATCTCATAATGTAATTGATCCCATGACCCATTGCTGAGGTAAAATAACATCAACCAAGTATTGAAAACTACCTTCTCAAACAAGTTAGGGTTCCTTACCAAATCTTGATCTCATGTCCCTTCTCCTATCTCTAACCTCTCACTTAGGGTGAGGTCTCAAGACATGCCTCATGACACTATCCTCTCACTCAGGGTGAGGTATTGTATCTCATATATACCATCACCCCCTCACTCAGGGTGAGGTCTTATTCCATATATAATACCACCATCCTCTCATTCAAGGTGGGATCTCATATCCACATCATGTTTCAACACCCTCTCACTCAAGGTGACCTATTCATGTACCCTCTCACTTAGGGATAAGCCTTGTATCAACTCCAAACACCAAGTACACAAACACATTCATAATATACTACCAAACTAGGAAAATATATCTCACCTAACCCTTGTCTATTCATTAATATACACCTAGTTTACTACTAGGGGATAACCAACCACACAACTCACCATATATAGCATTGGACTATCTCACTATACTAAATCACCTCAAGATTAACTCATGGACATATTACATCCCATGAGGATTCTAAATACATTAATCCACAATCTATTCACACCCTATCTTATTAGTCACATTTGGTTATAGACATACCCAACACACATATTAAGTATCACTCGTATCCTGAGGCGATGAGGAAATCACATAACCAATTCCCACTTAACCATACCCATGCTCAGTATATATACATACATAACAAGGATTTACCTTCAGTTTTTACACCTTCCTTTTATAATGAACATAAGGGATCTATGGGGAATTCACCCTTTAATCCACCCCAAGTCATAAATTCCAAATGACTACTCAAGATATGGCAAGCAAAGAACTCATTGTGCCTAGAAAACAAGAAGAAACAGACACATACCTCACATCAAACCACCCAAAAGTAATACAATTATTAGTACCCACCAGACTTACACTAACTAAACTATACATGGACACCACCTAAGGCCTATAATCTTGTAAAGCTTAGTATCTATCTTAGAAGAGAGACTTTAAACCCAAGGTAACTACATTTCCATCACTCAATGAATCATAAGGTGTCTTATGATCCATAAAGCACTCAAATCCATTATCATAAAATTCCCAAGTCTTTCCACATGAAAAAACATCTACCCAAATACCTCATCACATGAGAGATCATTTACCCTCTCTATCAGCCTCTACATAGGCCATTCATCACCAATTATATGATTCCCAATCACTACAAGGTTTATTAGACCCAAATAGTGGTTTCTCCCCTTAGAGACATAGCCACTAGGACCCTGTAAACCAACCTACCTTGTATGAAACATTTTATTCAAACAAAGGAGATTCTATTCTTATTTAACACACATGCTAATAGAAATCTAAAAACTTTCAAAAAATTCCAAAATTGGAACCCAAGGAATATGCGTGTATTCCCCATATAAACACATGGAATATATTGAAATATAAAACAAACTATCTACCTTGAAAATGCATGAGTTAACTTGTATAGTATCATATCTTGGTTTAACCTTGTTCACCTAAGATCGAGAAATCAGGTAAATAGGCCCTAAAACAAGGGTTATATCAAAACAGTTGCAAGAAACGTGAAATAAAGAGAAGGAACATAAGGATTGCCTTAGAATTATTGAGAGTAACATCTTACTTAATATGACATGTATATTAATTAATAGATGATGATTTGAGATCCAAAAGTGTAGAGAGGGAGAGGAGAAAATCAGTAGGGGAAGGGAGATTTGGGGCTATTAGTTGAGTGAACAAAAAAGGAGAAGGGGCCTTAATTAAAATAGAATTAAAAATAACTTTTTTTATTGGGTGTATTGTAGTGTGACCAAGGAGGTCATGGTGAAAAAATCACTCTACAGGGACCCATTATGCCATGATAATAAGGTCAACACTATAACACTCTTTCCCTAGGAAGAACCAAGAAAACTCAATCATGCATTGATGGTGTAACCCCCTTGGGTTGTGGTATGGAACCTTCCATTGAGCCCCATTTCATGGAACAAGAACATAGGATGCAAGGTGACATCCCACCTCTAAGCAACCTTCATGGCACAAACCCCTTGGTTTTTTGTGAGAACCCCCTCCAGGAAACCATCACTGTGCAACCCTTGGTTATGGTGAAACACATATAAGTTGAGTATCCCTTAGGATTAAACACCTTGGGATACTGTGTGATGTTCCACCTATAATATAAATCCTTATTATAAACTATGAAAAATACCTATAACTTCTACCTGAAACTCCTAACAACCACAAAAAAATTTAAACATGAAAAAAACACCCCTAGGTTTGTCCCAACCCCATGAATCCCAATTTGAATCCAAATTCACAAAACACTCCCTAATATAAGACATAACATTAAAATTCTCTCTAGACATCAGTGGACTATACTGATGTGAATAAATATAGACTTCCAACTATAGAACTTTTAATCCCTAAGAATATCCTAGGATGATTCCATAATACTCAACCCATGCATCTAAACTTGATGTTACTTCTCATTTATAATTTCAGATTGGGTTCCACAAAACCATCAATTACTCAGATCTATCCCCACTATATATTTTTATAAAACTCTTAGCTTGGTCCTCAATAAAGAAAAACGATTTCATAAAAGAAACATCTGACATGAAACCCATATTACCATACCCAAATTCACACAAAAGTTACATTTGAATATCTCATGCATTGAATTTCCTCAAAACCACATTGTCCCACTATGATATTAACTCCTATAACAAACATGATTCCTAAACTCAAGAAACATCATTGAATAACATGATATATACCAAAATTATTCATCATAGTATTGACTAAAATATCAAATCCCTTTTTCTTGCACACAAAGTCCCAAAATAGCAGATCCCCAACACTTGTGGCCAATCTTGGCTCACAATTTATTCCTATCACAAATCCTTAATATATATTATCCATGTATTACTCTCTCCCATGTACTAAAACTTAAACACCTTTCCCGAGAACCTAATTTTACTCTTTAGTTGTTTAATTCACTAATAAAACCGTCTACTACACCCCAATGACTTGAACCCATCAATGTACTTGAAAAAAATCAACATTACATAACTCTGATGCTGACCACCACCTTCCCGACATAGGGTCACCAGCCATGATAAAAAAATATGCCCCACTATGGGACTGCCCATACTATCACCCTACTAGCACCATCTTTATTTAATACTCAAATTCTATGAGAATATCCTCAATTTATCCCTTATAAACAAAATCCAATAACCTCTACCAAAAAATACAAATTCTAATACCTATAATTTTAGGCTATCCCAAATATATCTCACTTGATCTGGATGGTCCTTTATCATTTATTTCAACCATCAACATTCATTAGTCCCTATATACATGTCACACTATATCCATAGAATCAGTTCTATGGTCTTACTGACAACCCATAACCACTACCTCTCACTATCCCGACACACCCGATGCAACACAAAATTTTTTCCATGAAGGGTATAGAAAGATTCATGAAGTCCCAAATCATTTGGATGAGATATACCCTTGAAAATTGTAGTCCTATCACAAGACCACCCCACTCTATTACAAAACAACATGATGACCTATCACAAATGTCCCACAATCCTTTGAGAAATGGAAATTATTTCCATGGGATCCTAAAACTAAGTAATTTTAACCACCATATCCCTAACATCATGAACCCACCATAAGTAGTTCTAACATTAAAACTTTTCCACTCCCAGGGTAGCTCACTAAGGCACCACCCATCAAATATGTTCTCTGAGTGACTACCCATTGAAATTACTCAATCATACCCAACTACTCACTAGATGGTCACACATTGGTGTTCTATTGATAACCTCAAGGTTCCTTGAACCTTGTATCCAAAAGACTAAGGAAATTAAGAACATGTTTCTCCAGGCATGTCACACCATCCCACTCCCCAATAAAATCATTTATCATATGGTATTTTCCTCTATAGGGAACAACCAGTAGTCTCACCCCATCCCATGGTTCAAATTTAGTTTCTGATCTAAAACCACAAGACAACCCTTCAACTTATACCTTTCCAGAAAGTTATCACATCCCTCAAAAATCTTCAAACTTGCTTTCATTATTACATAATTGAGGAAAAATTCCACAAAATCAAACATTCAACCCCACCTCTCCCGAGCATCTCTCTAATGCTCTAAGCATCCACCCATGATTCCCTAAATCTAGATCATGTCCTCCCATGCACCAAGAATAATAAGAAAACCTACACACTTTCACCCTATAAATGAGAAACAACCAATTCAAACACCCCAAAAGGCATGTAAAACTCACCATTCCACCTACCAATGACCCATGACCGACCATAATACCAAGGAAAAATACTAAGATATCTTCCACCCTCACCCTGATTTATATATCAAGGTTTATATCTAAATATCATAGGTAAACAACACATAACCACCCATATCACTCATTTGTATCTACCCAGTATACCACCCCACTATAAAAATCACTATTGGGTTTGTATTTAATTCAACAGCTCATGCCAACTAGCCATAATACATACAACCATCTCCCACTCCAGACTAATCACTAGGAATCCCACCCTATGCATAAAATGAAAAACCATTATCTTTCCCAAAAACACCTCTAATAACTCTAGAGGGAGACACACCACTATCACATGATAATGCCACATTCTAAAAAGACCATCTCTAGGGACTTCTACCAACCAAAACCTCCAAAGACAAAAACATGTCACATCCTAGGCACACACCATCTATACTATCCATACTAGGCAGTCACTACCTGAGTCTACCAACTAAAGGGTGGTCATCCTTAATACCCGCAAAACTATAACATCATCACATCAAGGGAAAACATAAAAAACACCACCTTAATCTTAATTAATCAATACATTAGTAATAGGTTATTTATAAAAAAATTAAATAAGTTATTGTTGTAATTTTAATTAACTAAAACCCATTTTTCAACCATTTCTACAACTATTATGTAAAAAATTTATTAACCCAGGATAATTTTCCCAGAATTGTTTTTTTATTTTTAAAAACCATTTCACACAGGCAAGAAGTCATGAACAGGTATAAATTTACATACATGCCTAGTTTGTTACAAGAACAGACACACACACACACACTAATCCCGTAGGCTATTGTTTTTTATTTAATTACCCCCTTTTAAGTGGGTTGAGGGGTAACTTTACATGAATTGTAATACCAGAGGAACTAAGGCCTTAATACATGACCATTGAAGGCCCAGAAAAGATAAAACAAGAGAATACCAACCCAATATACCTATATATTTTAAACTCCAAACTTTGAAAGGCTGCACAACTAGCATTTCCCCATGAAAATATGCATAGCGCCTAGTCCCGATGAAAAATGGAATACCCTCTCATTCATCCAATATAATTTCCTTTATGAAGATATGAGTAGATTCTATGAACCCCATATAATCTAAACTATTGGAATCTTCCATTTTTTATTCCTGTTGATCCCTCACACCCATTTTCCACTATGCCTACCACTGCTATTTTCTTCCATAGACATTGTCGATCCTACCCTCCATCACGAGCCTACCACCTCTAACATACTTTGTCTATGGAGAATTTTGTCATTGTTTTCACCCACCAGTAGCGGACTCATCCCGTTACCCACAATGATCCTCGATACCACCAACTTCTACACCGATATCCCTGACTCCAACAAAACTCCCCGACAGACCAATCCCCAACCTGTACCTTCACTATGGAGTCGTCCAATCCACTTAATGAAATAAATACCCCACCCCAATTATTAGGGTACCTCTAGAATTTTATCCTAGGCTTCATGTAGTATTACGGGGTGCCTTTTCCACTAAGTCGGACCCTAACTGCCACACACACACAAGCAAATCAACTCTTTCCATCCTAAGCCTATAGTAAAAAAATAAATAACAATCTTGACCCAAAACATCATACTTTAATGAATCCCATAATCAAAATAGTACAAGGAAATAAAAACAATTACATACCCTTATAAACTGGGATTTTTTTGACTATGAAAGGTGTTTATGATTGATGAGTCTAGTGTCTCGTCCAAGTTATGAAACATTCCTATCTCTGAATAACAATCCATCAATTAGTAAGATAACCAAAAATGATCTTATAACATTTAATAACACCCCAACTCAGGAACCCAACTATTGGTATGATCTAGGGGTTCCACAAATCCTTAAGCATGCCTCATTATATACCAGGTTCTACCAACTAGTTGTGAGAGTATATAACTAACATGGAAATACTATACTCTTAATATTATCACATACAATAAAATGTAAATAATAGAATCAATAAAAAAAATCATACTATGTGTAAGTATCTAAAATGAATAACTAACCATTTATAATACAAAATATCAAAATGCTATAAAAAAATAATACCTATGATTAGAATATATACAAACACTCAAGGATCACTCACCAAGTTGACCAAATACAAAATTAAACTAAAGAATAATATAGATAATACTCAACTATAAAACACAGGACACACCTCAAATAAGTCTTTGAAATCTCCATCCAGTTACCCCAACTAGATCTACTATATAACTTGTTACCTAGAAGTTAAATATAAAGATCTATACACACACACTAGGGTTCTCATGTATGTTGTGAGAATAATCTCAATAGGGAACCATCAATGAGGTTACTTAGATATACCATAACATATAGTGTGTGTATTAATAGAAAATAAATATACAATATTTATGCATGTGTGTTAATCTATCATGTGCTAACTAGACCACCATAATACCTGACCTCACATATTATGACCAATGCCTATGGAAGAAGTCATCTCACAATAAAACCAAAAACATAACCCATTACTTAGGGAAATAACCATTAACCGAGTCTCAACCACTTCCCTATCACTTAGAGTAGGGTTCTGTACCAAGTCTAGATCTCATGTCTCATCTCATACCACCACCCTCCCTCTTAGGGTAAGGTTCATATCGCATCTCAAACTACAATTCTCTCACTCAAGGTGAGGTCTCAGGACATGTATCATACCACCACCATCTCACTTAGGGTGAGGTCTCGTATCTCATCTCATACCACCACCCTCTTACTTAGGGTGATCTCTCATATCCATATCTTGTATCAACACCCTCTTTCTCAGGGTGACCTATTCCAGCACCCTCTCACTTAGTGTTAGGCCTTGTATCAACTCTCCCCTCTAGGTACATGCACATGGGTAGAACATATAACCAACTAGGAAAAACATAGTTGACCTAGACTTGTTTAGTTCCTAACCCACACCTAGTGGATTGTTAGGGGATAACCTACTACACAACTCATAATTAATAGAACTAAACCATATCACCATACTAAACCTCTTCAATCCTAACTTATAATAAAAAAACCTCACACCATGATGATTTTGAATCCCTTAATCCATAATCCATACAAACCCTAGCCTATAGGTTACACTCAATTACACACATTCCAAATACCCCACATAGGTGTTACCTGTCTCTTGAGTCCACAAAGAACCCACATCACTAATTACCTCATACACAACTAGTGTTGATAATGACACTCCATGGTGTAATGAATACCTTAGGACACCTCCACACTATACATACACATTCCCTATAATGTCTCTATAGGTAAGTCACACTATAATACACCCTAAGGCAAGTCACACCTTAGGCCATAATCCATCAAAACCCTAGAATATAGGTTACACTCAAGTACACCCTTTACTAACACCTCTCATAGATGTCACCCAACTCTTGAGGCCACAAAGAACCCACATCACCAATTCCCACTTACACCACTAGTGTTTATAATGACACTCCATGGTGTAATGAATCCCATAGGAAACCTCCACATATTCCTTGTACATTTCCTATTAGGTCTCTATAATCAAGTTGCACCTTAATACACCCTAAGGAATTAATTCTAAATGAATACTCAAGACACACCAATTCAATCTCTCACCAAGCCTAGAAAAAAAAGGAAAACTAAACACATCCCTCATACTAACCCAATTGAATGTCATACCATGACCAATACCCATTAGGCATAAACCAACTAAAATATTAATGGACACCCCTTAAGGACCATTCCCTCATACAACCTAGTAACTCTCTAAAAAGATAGCCTTTAAACCTAAGGGAATAACATCTCCCTCACTCAAACCCCTCACAAGTGGTATCGGGTTCTTTAAGAAACACATGAATCCCTTCCCATATAATTCCTAATGATTTCCACTTACCAAAACCTTTTAAAAAATCTATCATCACATGAGAGATCATAAAAACTATCTCAAAACCTCAAACTAGACCATTCATCCCTAATTACATGATTCCAAATAACTATAGATTCCATTGGACCCAACTAAAGGTTTCTTCCCTTGGTGATATAGTAATTGATCCACTTTAAAATCACCCAAACACGCCTAACATATTCGATTCACACTAAGGAGGCTCCACCATATTATAAAACACACCCCAAAACTCACCTGAACACTTCCCATAAATCTCGAACCTGAAACCCAAGGCACTTACATGGATGTCACATATAAACATGTGGTATATTATGAAATATGAAAGGAACTACATACCTTAAACTCATAGGAGTTAAACTTTTTGATATTTCATCACAGATAAACTTCATTTAATTGAAATAAATAAATTAGAAAAATATGTTTTAAAATAAGTTCCACACCAAAATAATGATGATAAGGGAGAAACAATGAGAATGAACCTAGGTCTTACTTTATACTTGTTGAGATCAACCTCCTACTTCTGATGGGACATCGACTTGTTAATAGATGATGATATAAGAGCCAAAAGAGAAGATAGGGTGAGGGTAAAATCATGTGGTGAAGGGGGGTTTGGAGGAATGGGTTGAGTGAACAACAAATGAGGAGGGGAATCCTTTAAAAAATAACTAATTTTTTTCCAATCGTGGGTGCTTTGTAGTGTTACCAAGTGGGTCACAATGTAATGGCCATGTAACACACCATGTTTTTATTCATAGAATTTATTGATTAGACTATCTTAAAAACAACAATAAAATAAATAGAAAAAATGATATATTTTATTATGATAAATATTACCCTACATGATAAACATTAATACATTATAATAAATCAATATGAAAAATCATTATGAAAATTAAAAGAGAAATAAATCCATAAGTAAATAAAAAACCATGAATGTAAAATCTTCATACTCATGGTTTTCCTTGAGGATCATAACATCAATTATAACTATGAAAAGAAATGAAAACATAAGAAAGATAATATTAATCTTGAGAGATAAAAAAATAAGATGAATTATTTTTAGCGAAACATGTAAGGTCATATAGAGGAATTTAATATGACCATTATGTGGTCATCGGATATATGGTCATTGGATATATGGTTGTTGGATATATGGTCATTGGGTATACATGTAATAAAAAATAATTATTGGTAAAATAATTAAATAAAATCAAATAAATAAATAATTAATTAGAAAGAATAAAAATTTAATTATTCATGGTTAAATAAATTTGTTTTCTCTAAAAAAATTATTTCAACATATATTTTATGTTTTTATTTAAAGGATATTTTTTTCATATTCTTAACATAGAATTTAATTAGAAATATTTTTTATATATATTAAAAAATAAATTAAAATTCATATAATGATTAGTAATTGGTTATAAATAAGTATAAATTCATTAAATGCTTAAATGAGACTTTTCTATAAAATATTTTTTTATGTGTTCTGCATTATTATATTAAGATTAATTTTTTATAACTTTTAGAAATTGAATAAAATAAAATGGATTTTATATTTGGAATCATTATATTAAAATTAGGTATTATGGTCAATTTCATTTTTTGGAAAAAAACAAGTCATCAAGATGTAAACCAAGCTACTATAGTAAAGGATAAAATGAGGTTAAAGGGTTAAAATTAAAATATAAAGGCATAAAATATCTCTAATATTATCTCCAAATTGTGTGGATAAGGGGATATTTGACCCATATCCATTATTTGTACACTTTAGATCCACTTTAATTATAAAATCACATTCATTAATTGAATACCTTAAGGAAGGATAAACTGTATATCAAATTTAATAATTGCTAACTTTGGATTTAGAAAGTATTTTTTATTGTGTCATGTAATATCAATAAATATTATAACTATAGATCCTTTAACAATTAGATGATTGAGGAATGGACCAAACCATCCACTATAATAATGATCCATAGTTTTTATCAATTAGATGGATATTATCGATGATTTTTTAGAAATGTATCTTGATTTTCAAATCCAATAACCAAGTTAAGTAAAAAAGGAGTCAAGTTCCTATGTAAAAATGAATTTAATGAAAATTTCATGTAACTTAAGAGAAGTTTAGTCACTACACTTGTACTCACACTGTTTTATAGTGGATATGGGTTTATTATATACATATATGTAATAGAGAAGTGATTGGGGTGTGTTATTATGAAAAATGAAAAGGTTGTAGCTTATTCCTTACATTAATTAAAGGTATATGTGAAAAATTACTTTATGCATGATTTAGAGCTAGAAGAATTAATATTTTATTTAGAGATATTGTGTATTTATATTTATTATGAAAAGTGTGATATATATACTAATCATGAGATCTTAAAGTATATATTCACATAGAAGGAGTTAAACATGTGCCAAAGGAGATGGTTGGATTTGATCAAGGACCATAAATTCTCAATAGATTATCACTCCAGGAAGGAGAAAAAGGTGTATGATGCTATGAGTAGAAAGGATCATGCTAACGTTTCTATGATAAGTATTGAAAGAGACCTGATACTCATGAATTTTCAAATAATGGACCTGGAAATCATAATAGAATGGAAGAAATCCTATCTTTCCCAAGTGACTGCTCAAGAATCTATCCATGTAGGGATCAAAGAGGCATAAAAGTGGGATATGGATCTATAGAAGAAGGTAAGAAATATTCTAAAGTTCAAACTTGGTTTTAAAGGAATTATAATATTCAATAAATTAATATACATCCCTTTAATATTATAATTAAAGGAGTTGTTGGATTATGCACATAGCTCATCATTCTCTATCTATCCTAGAAGAAAGAATTTGTATAGATATCTCAAGGATTACTTCTGGTGGGAAAACATAAATAGGGGTATTTTAGAGTATATATCTCAATGGTTTGTTTAAAAATAAGTTAAGGATTAGTGAAATATGTTTAAGGGGATGATGCAACCATTACCCATACCTATATATAAATGATAGAAAATCACTATATATTTCATAGTAAGAATTCCCAAGACTTCAAAAGGTTATAATTAAATTTGGGTTTTGGTTGATATACTTACAAAGTTAGTATACTTCATTGATATTCAAGAGGATTTCTCACTTGATAAATATTAAAAGTTATACATATAGGAATTGGGAAGGCTACATAGAGTTCCGCTTTCAATTGTATCTGATTGAGATATGAGGTTTACCTTAAAGTTCTAGAGAAGTCTTTTAGAAGAACTGAATACAGATATGAGTTTTATCACTTCTTACCACCCTTAAACTAATGTTAAATCCAAGAGGACAATTAAAACCTTGGAAGATATTATGATATCCTACTCAATGTATTTCAAAGAAGGTTGGTATTAATATCTAACTCTAGAAGAGTTTTTATAAAATAAAAAATTCCATTCTATCATCCAAATGGAACCATATGATCCTTTTTTATGAGAATAGGTGTATAACTCTAATATGTTGGATTAAAGTTAGATATTGGATGTTTTTGGTACTATATATATCTCAAGAAATATCAATAAAGATTGAAACTATTCATAAATACATTAAAGTAGTACAAAATCGATAAAAGAGATATAAAGATAATCATAATGATATTTGGAGTTTGAATTTGGATTTAAGGCATTAATTTGAATACCACTATGGAAGAGGATTATGAGATTTGAGAAGAATAGAAATTTGGGCTCTAGATACATCTGGTCCTTCAAAACCAATGATCATGTGGGGGAAGTATCTTATCACCAAACCCTTCCACCAAATATTTAACAAGTGCATGATGTGTTCCATGTTTCACTTTTGAGGAAATATATACCTAATCCATCACATGTACTAAAATCAGAGGTTTTACAATTGGAATATGATCAATCTTATAAGGAATACTTAGTAGAGATATTGGATCATAGAGATAAATTAGTAAAAAACATGACCACTCACATAGTTAAAGTTCTTTGGGAGAATCATTAGTTTAAGGATGCAATGTAGGAACCTAAAGTTATAATGAGGAAAAAGTATTGTCATCACTTTCTATACAAGAAATGAAAATTTTAGGGTGATTTTTTTTGTTAAGGGGGGTATAATGTCACATCCCATGTTTCTATTCTATAAATATGTTGATTAGCTTTTCTTATAGGAAACACTGAAAAAAAGAGAAAATACTATATTTTATTATGATAAATATTACTATACATGATAAGAATTAACACATTATGAGACATTAATTTGAAACATCATTATGAAAATTAAAATAGGAATAAAACCACAAGAAAATAAAAAGATAACTAATGTGAAATATTCATCCTCATTATTTGTCTTAAATATTATACCACCGATTATAACTATGAAAATAAGGAAAAAATTAGAAATATAATAGAAATTTTGGGATAGAAATAAAAAAATAAGATGAATGAACTTTAGTAAAGCATGTAAGGTCATATATAGGAATATAATATGAGTGTTAAATGGTCATTGGATATATAGTCATTTGGTATACATGTATACAATATGTATATTGAATATTTTATAATTGGAAGTGGATAATGTATTGAAAACAATATATTTTACATTCAATTAAAATTTTAATGACCCATCCCCATTTGAAACCCCTCTCGTTTTTGTAATAAAGACAATATCGACCCCTAAATACCACTTTCAATAGGCCACATGTTGGTGACTATCACCATGGGAATAAAAAATACACATGGGAGGAATTACTCCCATAATCATAGGAAAATATAAATAAAACCACCAATAAACACCATAATATAAAAATAAAATTGATATCTTATAATAAATGAAATTCCATATAGAGAAAAGTCCCTAAAATTAAGTTCCAAAAAGGAAACTCTTAATGTAGAAACTCCAACCATATATTCAAGTCATGAGTTATTAATTCCAAATTAGATCATCGAATACCTCATAGAAACCTAAAAAATAGATTTATATATAGGGTTGAGAATACATATATACTCAGTTAGATCCTCCTTATGAACTCTTTGGAAAATGTAGAAGAATCATATTGATGCCTTAATGAACAAACAATATAAAGAACATGAACCCACATCATGTTAAATATCACCCAAATTTACTAAGGTTCACTCACCAAATATCACATCCAAGTATAATAACATAATATGAAAATAATATAGTAATACAGTACCCCACAACCACTTCCCCACTAGTTTGTCACTCTCATGCCCTGATAGACATCTTGTGCTTCCATCTATTCTATAGATGTACAATTGCACAATATATCCCACATCACGACCATATAACACATACCATATCTATATCATCATTATCATCACATATCAACCACCACATACCACCACATAGCCACAACCACCTAATGACAATATACCACACCACAAATACATATCATGACCTCATCACATATCCATTATAATAGGTTATTGTGAACATGAAAGACATCAAAATCATGCCCTCCCTCTAACATGAATGACCACCACCATGTATCATTATTAAAACCACATAAAAAAATTAACCAGTATATCAAATACTATATCTCTAATCCATTATGGTATATATGCTTATAAATATTGTGATTAACCATATCTCTAACTATATATGGAAGGGAGAGTGAGGGACACAGAGTAGTTATCCATCCATTCCCTAACCAATCTATATGTTTAAGAAAAAGAACCTAGAACCAAAAACATTTGGGCATCGATAAGGTTATTAGACTTGAGTTAGGAGCATAAGAAATCAAAATGAAATATATCACACACACACACACATATCATATCAAAACAATACTATACCTTAAGGTTTACACTAAAACACCGCCACTAAGGCCTATAACCATTACCACACTATCATAACCATTAAATAACAATCTTCAACATTTCTATAAAAAATAAACCGACCATTCATACAAAATAACCACAAAAACATCCACAATTTCCATTTTTCTTATCAATTTTTATTTCTAGACTTACCATTTTTACAACAAAATTATATTTGTTATATCATTCATTTCCATATTAAATATTAAACCACTAATTATCCATCAACTCTGTTAATTACATCCATTAACCTTTCATTTTAGTTTTCCAAAATTCATTAGTATCCATATCTTATTAAATTTCATCACAAACCCATTAACATATTCATTATTACCAAACACATTACATACAACTGGGAAACTCTAACACAACCCCACAACAAAAAACCAACTACCACACAAAATACTACATATCACATACTAATA
Source organism: Viscum album (assembly GCA_963277665.1). Lineage (NCBI taxonomy): Eukaryota > Viridiplantae > Streptophyta > Magnoliopsida > Santalales > Viscaceae > Viscum > Viscum album. Next base: position 639,849,296 of record OY728162.1, on the reverse strand, counting down.
GCCCCTATAACTGCCACAAAATCATTCTCTTTTCACACCACTAACCATACCACATAATAAGCTATCCACCATTTTAAACATTACATCCATCCACCCACCACTATCACATTTACAATAACATTGTCATGATAACTAGGGTAAACCAACCACAAAAATTGTATCACAACATAGAAAAATAGCCCAAACTAGTCACAAAAACACCCAACCATGACCACAAAAATCACAATGCTATAAAAAGAGCATACCAATAGAAAAAACACCCAAATTCAATAATAAATAATTTCTAAAATTCTATTTTTTGAATAATGCCTTTATTCTAGCTCAACACCACTTATAAGAGAAACATAACCTCAATTATAGACTTCACACAACCATTTCATTACTATATTTAAGTAATTTTACTTTTATGATCGATTATTCTAATAATTTAATCATAATAATACATATATCACAATAGTAAGAAAAATTTCTTAGAAGCAATATCAAATAAGACATCAATCATTAATAGTATCATATAATCATATAAAAATAGGAGAATCACCTAATTCCCTTAAATATCATTTATCCCATTTATTATCTTTATTTGGTTAATCATTACCATCCACCAAAAGAAAAATGTATAGTAATTCTATAATTTTACATAAATAAAATTGATAAGTATTTAATCCCCTACATAAACTATATCTTCAATCATTAAATGTGTAAGATCAAGGAAAAAGAGATGATCACAAGAAAAAAATATAAAGGAAAGACTTTATTGGACCTAAACAAGGTTAATAACCCATAGGGGATCAGGGTATGTCAATTTTAAATAGTGAATTTCTAATGATATTTCCCCTCTTTTAGTAGGGACTTGTCTCTCTTACACATTCAACATTGAGTAATAAAGTAGTAAATAGAGACAATGATTTTCTACTTGGTTCACCCAAATGGGTCAATCTAAGGGACATGTATAGAAATGTGACTATTCACCTAAAACACTAAGCTCAATTCTTTAGTTACAATTTTGTAACAATCATACCAACCCTCTTTATTTACAACAATTACATAAAAAAATATCACTGCATTGAAACACTTAGATAATTAAATTCTCCTCAAATAACTACTACATTAAAACTCCTCATACATATAATAATTTTAAACCAATAGAAATGTATCAGTTTTCCCCACCTTATTATACTTGAAGAACTTTACAAAAACATCTAGTGAGTAGTATCCTAGAACTCCTTATTCTTTGAGTCTCGCCTTCCAGTGTGAACCAAAAATACCTCTTCCTTTTAATCTAATGTCTTGAATACCTTCCTTGATCTTTATTTATGACAAATAAAAACAATATATTTCTTAACTATCTATTTAGAGAGACTTCATAACCTCTTATACTTCTTTGATTTCTCTTTTTAATATTTTATACATCATGTTTCTATATGAGAAATATATCTATATTCTGATATAGAAACTTCTGTAGCTAGTAACATGTTTTATTTCAGCATTAAATTCCATTAAATTCACCTATTATTTTGGAAATAATATATTATTTAATCTATATATGAATTAATATTTTCAAATTTAAAAATTGAAGTTGCTACAATACCCTACATGTCGCAACTTCTTTCTTCGAAACAAGTAGCCTGATCAAAACTAGTTCCACAAAATAAGTACCAATCTGAAATTTAAATCAATGTATAATAATGAAATAATCCCATTTTGATTTTGGTGTGATCATATACTCTTGCATTAGTCACACCAATAATCAAATTTTAATGATTAAGAAAATATATCATAGACATTTTTAGACCAAATTACTCAAAAATATGCTAATAAAATCACTCCTATGAAGTTATCAGATGAATCTTACAAATTTTTAAACTACACTTCCAAAGTTTCACATTTCTAAAAAATAACTCTTATGAATTCAACACTTAATATTTTGAAGTAATATTTTACATTTATGAAGTCCTATAGTATCCTTACCGAGTTTTAGATTACCCATATAAACATTTTAATTATTGCAACTTTAGTCTTCTAAATTTCTACCTTTCCCTTATGATTTAATATATTATTCTTCCAAATTTGTAGAGTACCCTTTAGAAGTTTCAGATTACCCTTAAAAAGTTATCATTACCCAAATTCTTCAAAATTATGAAATATTCAAAATAAACATAGAATGTATAAAATTATACTAGAATAATCATAATACTCTTCCAACCTTCATGTAATGTGCTTATAATAACATCATGATATTTTTTGAAAGTTATTATAGTTTTCCTGTTAATAAAAAATCCTAAAAATCACCTCAATGTGATTTTTCCAAAAATATTCCTCTTTAGGTATTTTTAAATCTTAAAAATAGATTAACCACTTATTTATCCAAAATATTCAAAAATAATAATATATGATCAAAATATCAATATGATCCCCTTACCTTTAAATAGTTTATAAATGGTTTACTTAACACCAACTCTATTCCCACTCGAGTCAAGATCAGTGTGAGAAACAAAAGTGAAATGAAAATATCCACATGAAAGCACTTATTTAGTCTTCATTATCTACAAATAAAAAAAATCGACCCCCTTCAGTAAGTCATTAAATTTTATACATTCTTAAAATCATTAGTATAGTAATTATCTCCATTTATCAATATGAAAGAACACTCCCATAACACTTAATTTAAAAATAGATTCTAAAAAAATCTCCCCCCACTTAAAATTTGAATAAATTCTCCCATTTTGTCAAATAACCTAAAAAAATTCTCTAAAAGTTTAAAAGAGAGGGTTAACAATCTAAAAATTAAATCCAAGAGAGAATTAATATTCTGTTATATAAATACCAAATATCATATTGGAGTGGGGGTCCCTTTTCCAACCTCTCTAGTTAGAGGGAGTCAGTTGGACTCTAAGAGACAACCAATACCTTTTAAAATATTCTTTGGGTATTTAATTTATTATTATATATATAAATTGATTTTGGGTTTACACATACTCCAACATCACAAGCCCTTGATCTACCTTTTCCATGATAAAGTGATACTTTTCTCAATGTTCTTTGTCCTCGAATAATGGATGAAATATTTTCTTATATTAATATAACTTGAATTATCATATATAATAATAATATAATATTTAACATTGACTCCAACATCTTCAAGATGTTGTTTCATTCATATCACTAGAGTATATTCTTGAGTCTCCATTATATATTCATTCTATTTTGTTCTCTAATAAATTTAGTATTTCTTCTTACTCATACAAGAAATGTAATATCGTATAATATTAAATAATCACCTGATGTTGACTTTAAATCAACATCCAAACCTACCCAATATGGATCTACATAACTAAATTACTTTTATTATGGTTTTTTATAAACAAACCACCCGAAGTACTCCATACTTTTTATATAATGATGTATCCTCTTCAAAAATAACATATGAATTTCCTTGGGGAAACACTATCATCATGAATATTAGAATGTGGAAAAAACTATATCAATTCATGTGTCTATTATGTATAATGGACTCTCAATCACTTATTTTTATTCGGTAACATCGATCCCCTTTCAATCAACATCAATTGAAAATTTCATCTGGGTTGCCACCAAAGTTTTCATAGTTCTTAAACACTACTATTACAAACTACTTGAGAACTTATTTGGAATATTTTTTTTGAGAAATAAATGTTCCATTAATTCCTTGAGTCACCAATAATCTAAGGAAAAATTTTAGTTCTCTAAACATAGATATTTTAAATTCAAACCTCATATATTTTAAAAATAGCTTGAATTTTGCATCATATGATCCTCCAAACATGATATTATCCATATAGATAAGTACCAATATTATTTGATAATTTTTCTTATTGATGTAAAGGTTATGATTAACTTATAATATTTGAAACCCAAGATTCTTTAAAAATTGGTTGATCCAAGAGCACAAAGACCTTGGTGAATTTATGCAGGACATTGCATTCTTCAACCGAAACACCCTGTTCTTATCTTCATCCATAATAAATAAATCTAGTTTATCAATTTATACTTATTATTAAAGTTTAATATTTAAGAATGTTGATTTGAAAACCATTTGATACACCTTAAATCCCATTTGTATATCCATTGAAAAAATAATCATATAGTTTCCAATCAGCACATGAGTGAAAATGTCTCGTCCATATATATGAATTACATTTGGGAATACCATTTTCACACCAATGTTATTTGATCTATGTCAGCTTTCCATCTTCATTGAGATTATTCTAGAGTACCCACTTGGCTCTGATGACATTATTGTCTTATAGACTTGAAACAATTTCCCATGTTTGGTTATTTTTCTATTTGTTCAAGTATTTAATTCATATCCTTTTCCCAATTATAATCTTTAACAACCTATTAAAAACTTTTAGGATTTACTTGTGGTAGAAAAGAGTTTTTTTGCTGAGTCTTGATCCTTTGAGTTTAAAATGGTGCTATCCATTCACCAATTATATTATTGTCACTAATTCTAGTTCTTTATATTGTCTTCTTTTTTGAGACTGAAAATATAATATTTTATTTTTTATCAATGTATTATTATGAGTCTTCTATATCCCCATGTTTTATACTTGATCCACTCACCTCAATATCACTTTTTCCCAAAATTAACTTGATTTTATACTATGAAACTTTCTCATCAGCTTTCAAAATCTACTCATTTTTTATAATAATTACATCTTGGGTTTAAACCATTTTAACTATAATTTTATTATAAAATTTTTATACCTTACTTTAGGATGAATATATAAGGATAATACCTTCATCCCCACGAGCTTCACACTTTTGGTTCTTCCTATATTGAGAATAAAACATTAACTTATAGAAACTAAAAATTACTTGAGTTTCAACTTTTTTCGATACAAAAACTCATAGAGATGATTTTATTCATCTAAAAATAACAAAAATATGTTGGATATGTATAATTTTGTAATAAAAAACTCGTTTTAATAATTCTATAATAGATTCTTTTCATTAAGATTTGTAATATTGAGAATTATATTCCTCCTCGTAATAAGTCTATTTTATTGAGGTATCCTCACCAAAGAAACTTTATTCCATATCCTATGATTATAAAAATATTATTACACATGATTATTATTGAATTACATACCCTTATGAATTTGGAACCTCTGAATTTTTACTCCATAAATCATTTCTACTAGAATCTGAAAACTGGAAATGCAATTGAACACCATAGTTTTGTGAGTAATGACCATTATCTAAGACATCACACTATAATAATTAATAAAAAATTCATAATACCTCTTTTCATCCATGTATTTGGGTGTCATAGGTCCACATTAATAAACATACACCAACTCAATAACCCTTGTATATTTATTCTCATTTGGATTGAATAAATTTCAAATGATATTTTCCTTTTGAAAAGTATCAAACATATGAGTGAAATCATGTGAGACTTTAGGGACATCTCAAGATCCTTAATTTTCCACTAATTACTCTACAGAATTTTTGATCAGTTGTCCGAGAAATTTATTCCACAACTAATCTTATTTATCTTTGGACAAAAAACATCTATCATCTACTTCTTTAATGAGATAAAGATTTCCTTTGTTTCACCTTCCTTACTAAACAATAGTGCCTTGTTTTCATTTAATGATGTAGGTCTTCATGTTAAACTTCATTACATTCAATGAATCACACAACCAACATACACTTAGTATGTTGTGACTAAGGTCTTAAAATAATAATGCATTTATGTGACTCAAGTATCTTCTTCTAATATTGGACTTTCTAGTGACAATGATCCTCATCCCATCAACATTTCCAAATAAAAAAACCATATTTTACATACCTTATTCTGATGAAAGATTCTTTATTCCTTGTTATATGGGAATTATATCCACTATCTAGAAACTATGTTTTGGATCAATCAGTTTCTATCAAATCAATTTCATTAACATTAACCTTCTTGGGTTTTATTTTCTTGATCCACATCCACTGATTCACTTCCTTTGGGGGTAAAATTGATTGTTCTACCTTTGGATCCATAAACCCTTTGTCATATTTCATGGATATGAATTTATTGTGTGTTTTCATACCACATTATGAATACTAATTAAGATTATATTTCCTTTTCTGATTCCTCTTTGGTACATTACTTTATACCCTTGATGAGTAGTATAGAACTTTATATCATAAACCTTCACAATAAAAAAATATCCATTAAAAATGTACTAAGTATATGAAATTATTCTCATTTATTTTTTCTCTTATAATATAAAATTACCTTTTATATATAACACATATATTATGTGTTCCTCATATTTCAATAATAATAACACTTGATATGTGGTGCATTATTGTGTATATTTTCTTCTCCAACTAGACCTTTTTGAGTCTACAGAGAGTTACTCAAAACAACATTTTTATGAGGAGTGGGTGATTTTGGTATTTAATTAATTACTAATATTTTATTCTTATGATAAAACCATATAACAAATTTATGTTTCTCTCTAAAACTATGAACTTGTTGTAAATTAACATTTTTCTATTAAATTCCTCAATAAATTTGCTCGCCAATCTAGTATATTTTCCAATCAAGATCCATAATGTCATTCCATCTTTGTCATCAATATACTATCAAAAAATTATGAATTCACCTTCAAGTTCCTCAGTTAGCTTGACTCAATATTTCACTGAGTTGGTTAGATCATTAATAATCTATACCTTTTATTCAATTTTAAGCTTTAATTCTACTTATTTTCTTAAACTTATTGAATTTATAGATTTGATCTACTCAATTATAGACTTTATACAAGACTTATTTTTTTCTTATTACTACATATTGAGTTTAAGATCACATACTAGTCTATTTTATTTGTTCACTTTGTCCCTTTAAATGCCAACTTATTCAAGACTAGCCTCAAGTTTAGATAAGAGGTAAAATATTCCTTTGATTATAGAACCTTCATCATTATTTTCCTCTACTGGTGGCTTGTCTATAATAACCACAAAAAATTATTCATTAACATATATACAATTCTTGACCTCATCCACTTCTTTCACCTTTGATATCTCATCTTATTGAGATAATAGGTTCTTCTTCTTAAATAATTTCTACTGTGATCTCCTTTTTCTTTGCATGCCTCCTAAATATTTTTCTATAGGTTCTTTCACATATTTATTATCATAAAACTTTTTTGGACATATTTTAGTGATATTAACAAATTTTCCACACTAGAAACATGCAAGTGAGATAATTCCTTTGAATTTACCTTATCCTCTTTTAAGATTAGAGGAACTAAAAGTCATGACCTCATCAACTTCTTCATCCTTGATATCATCTCTCAATGAGAGTTTATTCATAACATTGAATTCTACCTTCTAATAATTATCATTTAGAACAGACTCATTATCATTGATTCGCATTTTGTTTGTAATGAGAGTAGTGTTAAGGTCATCCAACATCACCTCCTTTGGATCTTTTTCTTCAAGAAATAATTATTTTTCATTGAAACATGGTGGTAATATTCTCAAATTTATTTTCATAATTTTGATATCATTAGGGATATCTCAATGTACAAATATATCTTCCATAGGAATGCTCACCCGATATTAGAATACATCAAATATCTCATTCAATATCATCCTTAGGTATTTATACTTATTCCACAATACCTATAACTTTATCTCTTGAGCCATGTAAGCACCTTCAAAAATGTTAAGAATATTTTATGACATAGAGTGAGAAGTTTTTTACAACATAAAATTCATATATATGGAGTTGAAAAAATATACCCATAATGTATTAATTTCTATTGAATAAACATCCAAATATTTTTGATACATATTTGATAGGGATCCACTATCCATACTATCTGAGATCTCATTAATATCCTCTATATAAACATCCATTCCCAAGAATCATAACTAGTGTTGCATCCAATTTTTCCATAATTATAAATTATATTCTTTGAAGATTGGAATTCACTTGTTTTTGACAACTACTACCATTATATCAATGAGAGAACAACTTCACAAAAAAAACTTTGCTATGGTATCACTTGTTTTTTCCAAACAAGGTTAATTCCATGAGGGGGGGGGGTAAATCAGGGTATTTCAATTATCATGACCCATTACAATATGACCTGTGTCTGGACTACTCCAAGCCTACCTCCAATAGGCTAGGGGTTGTAAACTAGCACCGAGAAGGCATATCACTCACATGGGAGCCCTTATCCTAAGGTACCTGTACAAACACATATATCCAAGCCCATACATTACTGAAATGTAAAAAAACTGATAAACCATTCATGAATACATCTAAATCCCACAATCAAAGTATGAAAATAAGTACTGGAAAGAAAAAAGGTCCAAATACAATCCCACCAAAAGGAATCTAAAAACAATTCCAATCGAAAAGTATATAAGGGGAATTTTGTTAAGGTAACTACAAGAATACACCTTGATCAGTCTGGATCAATAAGTTCTACTTGGTACAGGTCTATCTAGGACTCCATCTAAGGGTTAATCACCTGTATAAAAAATACATGTGTAGGAAAAGACCATAAAAGGATGAGTATAAAAGTACCTATTAGGACACCCTTAAATCACTGAGAATATAAAAATAATAGTAATAGTCATGTCATCATAGGTATTTGTCAACAACAAATATAATAATAATATCCAAATATAATAAAAAAAGATAGTAATGTCACAACTATAATGCTGACCTAGGAAACTTGCTCGAATGTTGCACATATCACTCACCTAATAGAACTCTCTCCATGATTCAGATAGCAATGATGGTATATGTACAAGATATATTGATCATCTAATCTTTGCATAATCTATATACATTGGAAGTATGAAGAGAAAAATACATAGATGAAGATCACACCCAAGTCCATGGGGTATATTAAAAACTCAATCTAGAATAACCCACTAGGAAAAGAATTGATGCCCATGTAGTCTTGGTCATGAAGATACCAAGAACTCCACCTAGGGAAAGATAATGATAGGGGATATCACTCTTGTACTCATGTAAGGATTCCAAAAACTCTATCCAATAAGTCCCACTGAAGGAATCACCATCCTATTTATAGGATGTGATTCTATACTAAACCTCAGGGAATAGATCAACGGTATGCACCCTAACAAAACTTGTCCAAGATAAAGAGGATATGGGATCTAAGAATTATTGAAGGGGGTACATGGTGTGTCCCTATATAATTGGGTCCTACCCATGTATCACTACCCATGACCATGTCTATGTTAGAGTACATTGTGTTTCCTAGTCCATGTACTCCTGACCATGCCCGTGTACTCCTGAAAATGCCTGTGTATGGATTTCCATATTCATGTACTACTGCTCATGACCATGATCATGCATGTGTACCTCCCTGAGTACATTCCCAAGTTCTAGTAAAGGGAAACACACCATGTGAAAGGTGTCACATTCCATGTGATACTTAACTTCTCTCATAAACCCTTTCACCACACCAGGGGTCCCACAAGTCATGTAATTTTGGATTACACATCACGTTCTTCAAGATTTTCCAAAACCCACTAAGCCATTTTACATGTCATATCCCACTCCCCCAACCTTCTATATAGTCACAAATCAATATGGATGTTATGGATCTGAGTTAAAAGGACCCGTTATTTATTGGAAATCCAGTTTCCATCTATCTCAGTCCCTCAAGAATTTCCCCAGAGGTTCGCCATTGACATATGTACCATAACCACACCCATGTATTCCTGATATGTTCTTGATCCATCATCACCATTTTCATATCTTAATCTCATCATTGATGTAGTCCTGTATTTATGAAATCAATTCCTTATTCCAAGAAATAGGTGTGCAATGATTGTTTATCTGGTATTTATCAAACCACTATCAAGATATTTTCCTGTAATAAATGAAGAAATGGGGGAAGAAATAAAAAACAAAAAACACGAGGAATGAAACTTAGACAATGTTCATTTTGGAATCTATTCATTTCTATTAGATTGATGTATGAGGAGATAATAAAACCATCATAATTAAATTCTCAATTCTTGGATAAATTTAACTCATCTTCGCAATATGCATGATTTTTGAATCAATATGTTGGTTGATTGATTCACATTCATCATAGGAATAATAAAATAAGAATTAAGTCAAATAAAACAAACATCTTACCTCGATTTAGATCAATCACTAGTGAAGAATGATTGCACGTTGTTTTCATTGGTGAGATCCACACGTCCTGTTGGCACACTGATCCTCAATCCGGATCCAGTCATTGCTTTCCAATAAAAGCTCCTCCAATGCTCTCCAATAGATCTTCTAGATTTTCAGGGTTATTTGGATAACCCTACACATTTTCTATATGAGAATTTATATAGAATATTATTTTTACATGGGTAATTAGTTTAAATAAATAAATTTATTAAATTAATTCATTGAAACATCTTCCCATGACTATGCCCAAACCGAACATCCAATGCATTCCAAGGTTATATCATGCCTAGGTTAAAAACCACACTCCAAACTCAATAACGGCCTCATATTTCTGATTCAAGCCTCCATTTATAATTTATTCCACTTTTTTAGGAAAACCACTCATGCATGGATTTAATATATTTAATATATTTTAAAAATTAATTTTGGGCACAACGGGCCTCAGAATCTCATTCTGTCTCAATGACTAGCTCCGAAAATAATCCAAATAATATTCTATAACAATACATAGAAAAATAAGATTTTTCATATTCTCCCCAACTTGGGGATTTATTTCCTAGACTGAAAAAACAAAATTCTACACAAATAAATGTGGGTAATGAACTTGATTCTAAGTCTCTCACTCCCAGGTTCTCTTCTGATGATTTCTATGCTGCCACTAGACACACACTATGGGAATCAATCGCATATGAAGGATTATCTCATGAGGATCCTTAATCTTTACTAGGTACTTAGAAAAGGTGGATTCATCCTTGATGTCTATCTTTCTCCAGTCAATAACATGCAATGGATCATGCACATACCTCATCAACTATGACACATAGAAGAAATTGTGTACTCAGTTTAACTGTTGTGGAAGAGCTAAGTGGTACACCACCTCGCCAACTCTACATAGTATCTGTAAAGGTCTAATGAATCTCAGAGATTTCTTTCCACCCTGACCAAATCTCTATAATCTATGTCTAGGTGATACCCTCAGGAACACATGGTATCCCTCCATGAACTCCAAAGGCCTCCATCATTGGTCAAAATAAGAATTATGACAGTTCTATATAGTCCTTATCCACTCCTGGATGACCCTTACCTTTTTTATAGTGGCTCACACTAACTCTGGACTTGTAAGTGCTAAATCTCCTAATTTGATCCAATATAGTTTTGACCTACAGGGTCACCCACAAAAGGCCTCTAATGGTGCCATACTAATAGTGGAATGGAATTTTTTGTAAAATAACTCCACTAATAGTAGATGATCCTCCAAACTATGGAAAAATTCTGACATGAAAGCCCGTAACATGTCCTCTAAGACCTATATGGTCTTCTTAGTATGGATATCGGTCTGGGGGTAGAAAACCATTCTCAAACATAGCCGAGTCCCAAAAGACTCATGAAATCCCTTCCATAAATGATATGTTAAGTGATCATTATGGTCAAAAACAATCATTGAGGGAATTTAATAGAGTCATATTATATCCTGCATGTAGAGTCATCCAAATCTATCTACTGAAATTTTTTATTAGATAGTAATGAAGTGGTCCAAATTGTTGAATTGGTTTACGATTACCTAGATGGAATCATGTCCCCTCGACATACCTGGAAATACCATAAAAAATTCCATGTATATACCATACCTCTTCCACTCTGGAACCTTAAGGGGATAATCTAAAACCACTAGAACCTCATGCTTATCATTCACTTACTGAAAAGGCATCAAGAGAAAAACTCTACAACTACATTCTTTATCCATGTCCACCTAAATTGACTTCAGAGGTCCTGATATATATTTTACACACCTGGATATACCACCAAAAGATATTTATTAAACTATCTCATAATCTCCTCCTAAAACTTCACTGGTGAAATCATGCATCATTTGAAACAAATGACATGTTACCCACCTTTAGAAAATCCATCAAGAGCATGTACAGTAGATATATGAGTACATAGGGTCTCATAGTAAGTATTCCCAAGCTATGAATCCTTATATCACTAAAAAAGTAGAGGGATAACACCCATTGAATAGAGGTAAGATGCTCCATCTCTATCCACAAAGGATAACAACAATGAAGCCAACTGCTCTAACTCCTCTCTCATTAATTATGAATAATATCTTCTTTTGAGAGAATTTTCTACCACATTCCCCTTCCTAGGAGTATAGAAAATCTTGAATTCATAATCCTAGAGGAACTCTAGGCATTGACTCTATCTCAAGTTATGACCTTTATGAGAAAAGATATACTTGAGACTCTTGTGGTCAGAATAGATGACAAACATCTCAGCCATAAGGTAGTTACCCCACATCTTTAGTGCAAAGACTACCACTACTAACTCAAGATCACGGGTCACATTATTATACTCATGTTGTCTCAATTAATGTAAACCATCGGAAATAACCACCTATATCTACATCATAACATAACTAAGAAAAATTCTTGATGAATCTCAAAACAATATGTAATCAAAAACCTCCTATGGAAATCTCAAGATGGGATCACTCATCAATATCTACCTCAACTCCTAGAAATCCTACTAGAACCTCTCTATCCACATGAAAGGCCACCCCTTTTGGTCAGATCTATCAAGGAATCTGATATCTTGAAGAAATTTGGTATGAATCTTTGATAGTATCTTACTAACCTAAGTAAAATCCATACCTCCAGCACGCTCTTGAGTGGTTCCCAAGTTAACACTACTTCGACCTTCTCTGAGTCCACTACCAGATAATATACTGAGATAATGTGTCCCAAAAATTGGACCTACTAAATATATAAATGGAACTTCAAGAGCTTCTCATAAAGTTGGTGCTCTCAAAGTACATCCAAAACCATCCTCAAGTGTCTCATGTGATCCTCCTCAGATGCTGAGTAAACTAGAATATCATTGATGAAGACTGCCCTGAATTTGTCTAAGAATGAATGATATATCCAGTTCATGAGTTCCATGAACACTACTGGGGAGTTATTCATTCCAAAGGGAATAACCAAGTACTCATAGTGACTGTAGTGTCATACGAATACCATCTTTGGTATATCCTCATCCTGTACATTCAACTGGTGATTGCATGATGTGAGGTCAATCTTTGAGAACCATCATACCCCTCTCAAATGATTAAAGAGGTCATTAATCCTTGGTAGTGGATAATTTTTCTTTAATGTTTCTTGGTTTAGGTTATGTCAATCCACACATAACTTCAAAATCCAATCCACCTTCTTAGAGAACAACACTAGGGATACCTAGGGTGAAACACTGGGTCTAACAAAGCCTTTCCTCTTCAAGTCCTCCGACTACACCCTCAACTTGTGAATCTCTACATGATCCATCAGATATGATGGTGCAGATATTGGGCTCATCCCAAGGTTTAGATCATTGAAAAATTCTATCTTTTGGTGGGGAGGTAAGACCAAAAAGCCCTTAGAAAAGACGTCCTCATACTCCTCCATGACTATAGGGAACTAAAAAAATCATAAAATCCACTACCCCAAGGGTCATGATTTCTAACTGATGAGTAATTATATGCACTATCTTATGTTTGAGTCCATCCTTCACTACCTAGGTTCCCTTTTCACCCAAAAAAGGAAATATTGTCCCCATCACTGTAGAAACATTGTATCCTCTACCTAAAATAGTATATATGGGCATGAACAGTAAATAACTAGTCCATACATAAGATGAAATAATAAGGCCTCATCACTATTAAAAATAGATCCCAGCAGAAACTCTCACCTCCAAGAGTCATGTCACACTTTCAGAAAAAGCGTGTGATTATTGAGTCACTTACCGTAAGAGTCACCAAGCACTAGGTTCAAGCCAAAGCCTCAACTAAAATTTATAAGTTTCAAACAAAGTATGTGGAAATAAAGGGAAGAATCATACCTATGTCTTTTAGTACTATGACTAAGGTATAAAAGACATAGATCGTGCCTCATATCATACATGGAGCCTCTGAGTCATATGCCTTGACCGACTGGAGATACCCCTTCCCATGTGCTCCATATCTTTATGCCCAGCATGGACAACCTGGGAGTGGTGGTGGTAACAAGTCAAACCATCTACCAACTCCACCTGATCTCACAACTCATCTTCCATGTCAGCCGACCTATGTACCTATCTTCACATTTCACTACCTCTTCCTTGGAAGCCCATCCACTGTCTCCTTATCAGTAGTATGTTAGGTCATAAAATCTCACCCAAGATGTTACCTATTGTTACAAGAGTATATATTACTATCCTTGGGCTAACTAGACCCATTATATAAGGCATGAACCAAAGAACCTATATACTGGGATCACCTCTTGAAACTCATTGCACATATAGGTCACTAAGACTGATATCCACTCCCTACTGTCGAAGTCTCTTCTCCTATGTTCCCATTGTTAAAAATAACTATTTGTTTCTACTCATCCAAGAAACTATCGACCACCAAAGATAACACTAGAATCCTAGAAAAATTAGGAATGCACATATGTATAATATTGGTTCATATTTCACTTCTCAATCCTTGATTGATGTTCTGATATTGAAATAACTAATCGTAAACCATATCCATCGAGTACCTATAGAGATTAGTGAACCTCAATGAATAATCATCCATTGTTGTACTACCCATTTGAAGTTGTAGAATCTCTTGGATATATAGATCCATCAATATAGCTAGATAGAACTCTTCTCTAAAATTCTTCTTGAACTCAGACCATGCTAGAGTCACCTCATCATATGACTAAGTCACTAAACCCCACCATCGCCTTGAAGAGCCAAAGAGAAGGATCGATTCTAGGACCACCATCTGATCTTTTGGTGTTCTAACAAAATGGAAAACTCACATAACTACCTCAAGTCAGTCCTCATATATCTGTGGGTCGAGATCACCTCATAACCTAATGATTCATTGTCATTGAAACTCATGAAGTGCACTCATCCTGCACACCTTATCTACTGGTATTGCTGGTACCATCTGATACTCGATAGGTGGTGATATAACTGGTTCACAACCTAGATGTAACACCTCTAAAACAGGACCCCTGTATCGATGCCTAATCGCTGAGGGGATCATCTGCATGATCCTGATTTTGAATACTACCTAGAATGCATTGAGGAAGCATCTTGAAGTAGACAAGATGTACTAAGTCAATGAGTATATCTGGAGAGAAAACTCAAGAAGGACATGAATACCCCAAGACCCATTCCTATATGATGTATGTACCAATGTTTTCCCTATGACCAATGTTTACATGTACCGAGTTAAAAGGTAGGTGATCATAGTCCTTGTGTATGGATACGTCATTCACCATACCAACATTGGATTATCTGTCTTAAAATTTATACTTTAAACACTTAACAATGTTGCCCTAAACCAATATCATAGACTCTAGCCCAAAGTTAGAACTGACTTCTCTAATGCCACTATGTCACACCCTATCCCAATAGGGTCATTCCATGACTACCCTAATCATGCCTTTAATAGTCTAGGGGATGGAGACTATCACTGACTATACATACCACTCACATGGGAGGCCTTAGCCTAAGGTATCTAGACACACACACACACACACACATCTCCAAGCCCGTATAATTCCAAAATGTAAAAAACTGATAAAACATTCTTGAATACATCTAAAACCCACTATATGAGTATAAAAACATTTACTAGAAAGAAAAAAGGGAAAAACAATATCCCACCACAAAGAGTCTGAAAACAATTCCAACATAAAAGTATAGAAGCTTGCTGATATCAAGGTAATATCCAAAACACACCTTAGTCAGTCTGACTCACTAATCTATTCTTATTCTAGGTCTCTAAGAAATCCATCAAAGGTTTGATCATCTGTAAATGACAAAAGATGTGTGGGAAAATCCCTTTTATAGGTTAGTACAACAATAACTTATAGGACACCCTAAAATCACTAAGCATATAACAATAAGAGTAAAGGTCATCTCATCATAGGTATATGTATACAACACATATAACAAGAATATCCAGATATACTTATCAAGTAAAATAAAGTCACAACAATAATTATAGCCTAAGAAAATGCTAAAAAGTTCTAAATATCATTCATCTAGGATAACTCTCTCCATGATTCAAATATCACAGATGGAATACTTCAAAGATGTACTACTCATCAGGTCTCACCAAAAGTTTTATATGATGGAAGTATCAAGAGAATGATAAACATATGAGGATCACACCCAAGGCTATGGTGTATACAAAAAACTCAAATACGGAATAACCCTATAAGTAGAGGATTGATGCTCATGTAGTATTGGTCACAAAGATACCAAGAACTCCACCTAGGGTAAGATGATGATAGAGGATCTCACTCTGGTCCACATACAAGGATTCCAACAACTATATCCAAGATTTCACACTAAAGGGATCACCATCCTAAGTATAGGATGTGATTCCATACAAACCCTTAGGGAATGGATCAAGGGTATGCACCCTAACAAAACTTTCCAAGATATAGAGGACAAGGGATATAAGCCTTATTAAAGGGGGTAAACGACATATACAGGTGATACACAACATGTCCCTACAACACTGGGTATTTCTCGTATATCATGGATCATTCCCATATTAGTGTCATAGTGCACAATGTTTCTTAACCCAGGTACTCCTAGCCATGTCTGTGTACAATTGGTCGTGTATGTGTACAACTACTCATGCCCGTGCCTATTCCCATGTACCTACTTTGGTATATTCCCATGTTCTAGGAATGGCACACACTCTATGTGATAGGGGTCACATACCATGTGATACTTAATTTCTCACAGAAACCCTAGCGCCGCACCAGGTGTCCCACATTCCATGTAATCTCAGATTACATGCTGTGTTCTTAAAGATTTTACAGAACCCACATAGCTAATTAATTCATCATAACCTATTCCTCTAGCCTTTGATTTGGACATGAATCATGTATGATGCTATAGATCTAAGTTAGATGGTCCTGTTCACCATCATAAATCTGGTTTCTAACCATCTTGGTCACTCATAAATCACCTCGTAATTCTATCATCGCCATAATTACAAGAACCACACCATCATCACCATCATAATAGATTTATCCCCTCATATATTTAAACCTGAATATGTGATATCAATCTGTGGCACCAAGAAATAGGCACACAATGATTTTTTATCCGGTATTTGTTGAACCGCGGGCCAAGATATTTTCCCGTGATGGATGAAGAAATCAGGGAATAAATCCAAAACCACAAACATGAGGAATGAAACTTAGCAAATATTCTTGTTATAATTGATTTGTTTTAGTTAGAATGATGAATTAAGAGATAATAAAATAATCACAAAGAAATTCCCAATTTTTGGTTAAATCTAACCCATCCCCACAAAACGTACATTCTGTAAATAAATATGATGGTCGATTAATTCATGTTCTCCTTAGGAATAATAAAATATGAATAGATCCAAATTAAAAAAATTCCCTACCTAAATTTGGATAAATCTTTGGAAAATAATGGTCACACATCAATATCGTTGGAAAGATCCACATGTCCCATTGGCACATTGATCCTCTATTCTGATCTGGTCATCGCTCGCCAATGGAAGCTCCTCCAATTCTCTCCAATGAATCTTCTTGATTTGTAGAGTTAAAAAGATAACCTTGAAAATTTTCAATAAGCATGATTATATAGAAATTTATTAGGTCAAGGGTAATTAATTTATATAAATTAATTTATTAAATTAATTCATTTAAACATATTCCCACGACCGTTCCCAACCCGAACGTCTGACACGTTCCAAAGTTATACCACACATATGGTAAAATACATGATTTGAACTCAATGATGACCATAGATTTCTGATCTGAGACTCCATTTATAATTTATTACATTTATTTGAGAAAAATACATGCGTGTGCATTTAATATATTTAATATATTTTAAAAATTAATTACGGGCTCACTGGGCCTCAGAATCTCATGTCTTCTCCATTATTAGCTTTCAAAATAATCCATATAATATTAAATAACAATACATGGAAAAATCAGAGTTTTTACATCAATTTAAAATAATACCTTTCTAATGATATTCTACCCTTTTTATTAGTACTCTTATCTATTTCATAATCAATATAAATTAATAAATCATTAAAGAGTGACATAATTATTTTTACTTGGTTCTCCGAAACAGGATAATCCAAGGAGTATGCATAGAAATATACCTATGCACCTAAAAAACTTATCTCATTTATTTGATTATAATTTTGGAATGGAAACATTAACCCTAATAGTTTATTAACATCATAAAAATAATTCACACCTCTTTCAAACACTTAGGGAATTCATATATCCTCCAAGAATTGTTTCCTTCAACCTCTTCATAATGAAAATACCGTTACACCAATAATGGTTATTCAATTTGATCTAAATTATTTTTATTGAATAACTTCTCAAAAAATTCTAATGAGAAGTCTCATAGAACACCTTATCCTTATTATCTCACCATTTAGTGTGAACATAGAATACTTATTCAATTCTAGCTAAAGTCTGGAATACATTACTTTCCCCTTATTTCTATCAAATAGAAAGAATAACTTTATTCTATATCTATTCATAGATTCTTCACAAACTCTTTTATATTTTTATTTCTCTTTTTAATATTTTATATAAAGATTTCACACCTAAGAAATATATCCATATTTTTATATGGAAACTTCCCTAGTTATAAAAATGCTTTCCTTCAATATTAAATTCCATTAAATTTGCCTATTATTTTATAAATGACCACTTCCTTAATCTTTTATTGAATCATAATATTAAAATTTTAGAACTGAAGATACTTCTTCACTATACACGTCATAATATCCCACTTCATGGTGTGAAGATTCTGGATATACTAATGTTGTTCTAAAAAATATCAATATTTCATATGTTTTGATGCTCATAAAATCTCCATTTATTTTACCAGTTAACTCTTCTTAAGTGTTTTCAAGACAATATTTTTTTCATTAAGTAATATTTTGTTTTAGGACATTTTGTTTAATTTTTGTTTTCAAGTTCAAATAAATATTATTAGGAAAATATCATACGAGATGTTAAATTATCATACAAGGTGATAATTTATCATACAAGCTATTAATTGTCATACGCTACCTAGAAATATATTTTTTTATAAAAGGAAATAATCTTATAAAAAGAAAAACATATTCATGTTATATTTTAGATTCTAGAAGAATTATATTATCCAATCAAATTCTAATATATGAGAATTATCATACAAGACAGAAGAAATTATTACGATACCTTATTTTGGAAAATGAGATTATCCTACAAAGTTCAAATTATCATTCGAAGTGCTAGTTTTTTCTACAAGAAAAGAAAGTCAGAGTTTTGATATTTAATAAATTAAAACATCATATATAGATCAAAAACATCATATGAAGATAGAAATTATATTATAGAATTATGTTTCCTATTCTTTTATCTTTTGAAGATATGATTATGTTTTGAATGGATACAATACCATACATACTAGATTATCTTATGAATTCATATATTTATTTCAATGTAAAAATACTATTTAAAGTATTAATTTAGGAATTTATATATGTATTATGAAGTTTTAAAGAAATAAATTACCTATAAGGAATATAAATCCCTTCGAAGTTGTAGTCATTCAAAATAAGTATTTTAAGAGTATTTATTCACTCTTTCAAGGAAATTATTATCATTGTAGGAAATCGAGCCAAGTACATAACAAATTTTTCTTTACAAAAATTAAGGTGTCTAGATAAGGAAAGGTAAATTAAATAATACTTCTATTTTTGAGAACTCATATAGTTCCAATAAAGACTATCATTACGGTCAATAATGATCTCTGTCTTTGTTATTTTCAAAATCAAAGGTCACATGTGAGAATAAAGATTTCCATTTTAGATTACTATATTTGATCTTAACCATTTGATTATATATATAGTTACAAATTCAAATTCAAAATAATATAAAATAATTAACACTCGATATATAGAGTTAAATCTAAAGAACACATATGATACTCTATTTCTCTATACATAAAACCCATTCTTTTTTTTCTATAAAGAATAAAATATTACTACTAATATTATTTAAATAGCTAAACTATAGTTGAGAGATATTCCAAAGATGATCTTTGAAGGCTTATTCTTTTTCTGGAAGAACCCATTATCTTTTCCTAAGTTGAATATTACAACCCTAAGTTTAATTTTTAAATTTATTCTATATCTTTATCTTTTCTAAGGTAAATTATCCTTGTAAAAAGTGTGTGAAGTCCATGGAAAAGTATTGTTAAAAAGGAGATACCTATAAAATATTGTAGTACCTTTTTTGTAACAATCTCTAGTTACTTTTACTCAACTGTCGAGGTCCCTAAGAAAAGGACCTACATAGTGAAATTCACCAACTTTATGGAGTGATCATTGGTGGAGTAGACTAAGGGATTCTTATGACACAAACCACTATAAATCTTCTATGTTATATTCTTATATTTTCTAATTTTATTTCCACTACCTATTTTAAAAAATAGTTAAGAACTATTTAAGGGATTAATTTTAATTAGGGTTAGAATTTTAAGTACTCAATTCACCTCCCTCTTGAGTCATTTCATCACTCCTCTCCCATATTAATAATTGGTATCAAAGGTTGAGAATATTGAGTTCTCAATTATAAAAGATTAAATTTATGAAGATCATTTTCAAATGGATTTAATGGATAATAATAAATATGGAATGTCTATGGTTAGGGATCCCTATTTCAATAGAGAGAACTATGGATTCTGGAATGTTCAAATGATTATTTATCTGAAAAATATCAGTCTAAAGGTTTATTTGAAAGTTGAAAAGTCATATAATATTATTTATGGTGAACCATAGAAATGGGATGCCACTATAGAATAATAATATGATATATACTAAATGGATGTAAATGATATCATATGTGGATTAGGTCTTGATGAGTTCAACCGAATTTCACAATGTAATACAACACATGAAATGTAGACAACCATATTTGTTTCCTACAAAGGAACTAAAAGTGTAAAGAAACCTAGATACAAAATTTTTGAATTAAAGTTTAACACATTTAAAATTATTGATAGATAGAGAATTACTTAGATGAATGGAAGGCTGACTAAAATTGTAAACAATGTGACTACTTTAGGAGATCCTATTCCATAACCTAATAAAGATCTTAAAGTTCTTAGAGTTATTCCAATCAAAATGGAGTATAATTAAGATTCCATTATCTAATTTATTTATTTGAATAATTTTAAAATAAAATATCTTATTAGTATGGTCATGATGTATAAAACTGATATTGAAGCTGAGGAATGAGAATATAATATGATAAAAAATGGATAATGCTTCTTTAAAAGCATTAAATTCAAAATATGAGATAAAAAATAAATAGATCATTTTCATTATCATTTGATGAAGAAACATAAATAAATCCAGAGTTAAGTGATGAGCTTGTTCAATTTTACAAGAAGTTCAAGAAGTTATACAATAAAATAATAGAATTCAAGATATATTTTAACAAGTATACATTTTTGGATTAAAATACTAGAGAAATAAGATTCTATGAGTGAAATAATATTAGGAATATAAAACCCAATTTCCCCCCAACTTAAGGGTAATAGAAAGTATAAAAACAAGTAAAAAAATAAATCAAACTATAAAAATAAGAAGAAATAATTTAAGGCTACAAAGAGTACATTATAGGACTCCAATGATGACTATAGTTTTGATTTTAAAGCTAATGTATCTAATCAGAAGACAAATATGTGCTTCATGGAATAAACTGATGAGGTACATTCTGTTTATTATTATTCCACTAAATTTGAATATGAAAATTGTTTTTTTGATGAGATGAATGTACAATGTTCTATGATAGAAAGTAAATAAGAATATTTAAAGAAAATGAATAAGTACCTTAGGTAATATTATGATATTTTTTCAAAAGATAATATTGAAATAAACTAATATATTTTAGAATTTAAATCTAGTTTTCAAAAATATGCATCTAGTTTTACTATCCATGACAGTAAAATAAATAAATTAATGGATGAAGTTAAAAATATGAATAATGATTCTATTTTTTTTACTAATGATAATAACAATCTAAATCAATTAATTGTTAATAAAAAAGAACATAAAAAATATGGCATAGTAAGTAAATTGAAAAAATACAAGCTATGTAAAAAATATTTTGTGCCTTATTCCAAATATAGAAATATTTACAATATCACTTGTTTTCACTATAGAAAAAAAGGTCATTTTTCAAATAATTTTTCCTTAATATATCCTTAGATATGTGGAATAAATGAGGCATTTATTTCTAAAAATTTATCTAATTATATTTCTAAAATTTATGGAAATTATAAACAGATTTGGGTTCCCAAATCTTCTATAGATAACACTATTGGAGCCTTGGGAATTTGGGTAAAAATTCATCTTCTTGGTTAATTTTTTTCTATAAGGAACAAGAGAAATCAACAAAAATTAAAAATAGTTTATGGAAAGTGGTTGTTTTGTACATATTATTGTATATTTTTCTAACTTTTAGTCACTATCTAAAATCAATGAAGGGCATGTCACATTTGGTGAAAATGGAAGAATAAAAATTATTAGCATCATATCCATTGGAGATCCTCATTAAATCCTAATTAAAAATGTACTTTATGTTGAAGTATTAATGAAAAACCTAATAATTATCTATATAATTTGTGATTATGGACATTCTATTGTTTTTTTTAATAATTCTTATTTTATTTTTAAGAATAATTTACATAAATTTAGTGCACTATGGACTGAAAATGTTTACACACTATATATTCATTCTTTGCGTAAAAAAATTAAAATATTTAAATAATGAAATTGAAAAATCTTGGATTTATGATAGGATTATTTCCCATTATAACATTTATTCACTGAATAAATTATCTATGGATAATATTATTTCTAACTTATCCCAACTCAAATACGATAAAAAAGTTATGTCATGCATGCCAAATTGGTAAGAAATAGAAATAATTTTTAAACCAATTAAAGAATTTTATTCATTCATACCACTTAAACTTATTTATATGGATTTTTATGGACCTTATAGAACAAAAATCCTAGATGGTAAATCTTTTTTTATGTTTTGGTTGATGATTTTTCAAGATTTAATCGATTTTATTTATTGAAAGAGAAAAGTGAATCTTGTATAGTTTTTATTAAATTTTATATGATTTTTCAAAATGAAAAATACTCTAAAATTTTTTCATTGAGAATTGATAATAGGGTAGAGTGTAAGTATAATTAATTCAATTAATTTTACTTAAAACATGGCTTTAAACATACCTTTTTTTTCACACCCAGATTTTTAATTCCATGCTTTGTTTCAAATCCTGTTTTGGTTCTTAACTTTCTCTTGGTTTCCTGGTGTTCTAAGTTTGAAATTTTGGTGTCTATTGTGTTCTTGATCTATTAACTTGGTCTTGGGGGTATTTTATGGTACTTGGACTCTACTTTTTTGAAATAGATGTTTTGAGGTTGTGGTGTTTTGGAGTTGGATTAGTGACACTCCTAATAGCACCACTTGTGGGGTAAGTTGTTGAGGTGGTTTATACCCATAAGTTGGATGGGTTTTGGGGTGAAAAGAATTGTATATTTTGGGATTTTTTCTCCAATATCCTTGAACTATATTTACCCCTTGGTTTCACCCTTGGACCCAACTAAAATAGGAGGATAATGGAATGGTTTTGGGTGGCCAGAATAGGCCGCACGGTTTGGCTGCACGGTTTACTAAACCGTACAACCAAACCGTACAAGGTTGTCCAGGTCATTAAAAATATTTTTTTAATTCCCATTTTCCATTTTAGAATAAACTCAAATCCTCCCATTTCATCCCCATTTCGTTCCCTATCTCCATGGAAAACCTCCATGGCCTCTCAACCTCCCTTGGAATTTGATTTTGAAGGGAGATTTGATGGGGGAAACATCAAAATCGTGCAAGTAAGTCATTATCTCTTTGATTTATTCCACTTCCTTAGGGGTTATTTTACACTTTCATGAGTTATAAAATGTCCAAGAGCTAGGTTTTGTACCTAGGGTTTAACCATGAGTCTTTTTTATGAAATCTTGTGGTCTATGGCTCTATTTATCTTCCATGTGATGCAGTAGTGGTGCGGTTGAAGTTTCACACCAAGATTTGAGGGTTTCGAAACAAAAGGTAGGTGATTCCATGTGTAAGTAATTATTGATGAGCTATATTTCTTGGTTTATTGATTTATCATGTTCCTAATATGTTGGTTGTGGTGTGAAAACCATTTTTCGTAGAATTAGAAAATCATTTAGTATTAAAGTTATATTTTTGTTTGAAGTTGTGTATTTTTGAAATGTAACTCATATGATATCTTTTGTGGCAGTTTCATAAAATATTAAAGTTATTTATTATTTGTTGAAATGGGATACCAATTCTGGTTTTGTAATGATTTAGTGTCATGTGGGCCTCAAAAGGTGGGTTTTGGATGAGTTTTATGTGTAAAACCTTATTATACTCCTTGAAAGTGTTTTATGGAAATGTGTGTTTTTCATGTGTATATTTTGTGGTATTATTTGATGTGATTTTTGTACACTTTAGAGTGGTTTAATAAATGTTTCTAGGGCTGAAAATTCTGTTTTGGATTGGTATTGGTGTAATTTTGGCTTGGAAAGAGGGTTTTGAAATCGGTTTTGTGTGAAAAACATGGTTATACCCCTTGGTATTGTTTTATGAAAATTGTAAGTGATTTTTTGAGTTGGACAAAGTGGTAAAAGGATATAAATGTACTATTTTTGTGATTTTGTTCACCTAAGATGGTTTTTTGAAATGTAAAGTGGTGATTTACGTTGTCAAACATTTTTAGAATGTTTTATAAATTGCTGAAATGTTTTATCAAATGTAAAGAAAGGTGTGAAACACATTTGTGGGCTGTTTTTTATGAGTGTGATGTGAAAAATAAATTTTGTTGATGAAATAAGTATTATGTGATATGTGTGTGGGATTTTATGTGAATTTTAATCCCTTGGAAAGATTTTTTTAAATTTTTGAAAGGATTTATTGAAGTGTTAAAGAGATGTGAAAAGTGTTGTGGGTTATTTTGGTGTGAGTGTGATTTCAAAATTAATTTGAATAAAAAAGAGATTAAGTGATTTCTGTGATATAAATGTGGTCTATATGGTGAATTTGTGATGTGGAAGTGGTATTTTCATGTGAAAATTATATTTCATGGCTTGTTGAACTGGTTTGAGCACACGAGGGAAACCTGGGTATCTACATGGGTGGACATGTACTAGTATGCTAGTGATCCCATGGGGTTTGGCCTCAGTTTCACGTAGAAAGTTTGACACTAACAAAAATAACTAAAATATGATGATGATGATGATGTGGGATGACTAGGTTATGGGTATGATCCCTACTAGTGGCTTGTGTGCACGAAAATATATATTGTGATGGTTACTTTCACCGAGATACGAGGTACCTAGGACCCACAATAAACTAGTGCCTTGGGGTTATTTTCCATTGCTTGTGATCATTAAATACTTTGTGCTTATTGTCGGCATACAGTATGATTGTCTGGAAAATTAATTATCTTTGGCATTTTTTTAAAAGTGACAATTCTTTTAGGTATCCAACTTGAAAATTATTTTTATTTAAAGTTTCATCCATTTAAAATTATTATTAGCATTTCATGTTTATAAAAAATTGCAAGATTTTCATATTTGAATGTTTATCTCATGGAATTTCTTAGTGGTGGTATCCTACTAGGCTTTGGATCACACCCTACTTACACCTTTGGGTGTAAGTAGATTTTGTTATTTTGTTTTTTTAGGTTTGGGTATAGCTTTTGTGAAAATGGTTTAGGTTTTTAGCAGTCCTTCATGATGAGTTTTTGTGGAGATGGATTGAGGGTGGTGCCTCTTGACATGAGGAGGTTCTTGGGATGATTTTTTTTTGTTTTGTACATTTTTAATGGTCATTTAACATTGTTTTAAATTATTTAACTCAATTATGAAATTTTTTAAATGATATTTTGGTTTGAAAATTCCTGATTTAGTTTATTGGTTTTGTTTGTTGTTGTATGTTTATAAACTCGAGTAAATCATTCCTAAATTTCATTTTTTTTATACATGGGAACTTGTGCCATCCCTGGGGATCATGAATTCCATTCAGACCTTGTCGTGGACCATGTTGGGTGCCGATTTTGATGGAGACCAGATTCGGTTTGTGACAAAATGGTATCAAAGGAGGTTCGCTCTCTTGGGGTTATGTTATCTACAGAAGATTCAGGATAGTATAGAGCTAGGATTGTCAGGACATGACATTATGGTTATGGGTAGTGTGCCTAGTCATCACACCTCATGACGATATTCAAGTGTCCAAGGGAATTTGGTACTTATCTGAGTCCTTTGGTTTTCTTGGTTTGATGATGATTAGGTGAAATGAAAAGAGAGTTGGGTTAATGGTCTCAGTGAGCTCGTAGGGCCTGAAAAGCCATGTGAAGCTGGGGATATTTTACTAGAACACTCTCTATGATGGGGAAGTAATTTTTGTATGGCCACCAACCATATTTCCAAGTCACCCATTGAAGCTAGTTTCCCATCACATTGTCTTGTGTCCTTTAGTTTTGGGATCTTGGAAGTTTAGTTTTAAAGAAAAAATGACTTGGTTTTAAGAAGTGTAAAGTTTTTGTGAAATGGTTTTCTAATAAAGATGGAATGTTCTGATTTTTGAAATGGTGGAACTGAGTTTTAATAATTGTTTTGAAATGGAAAATGGTGTGTTTACACCTCTTTGAAATCAGGAACTATGTTAAAGTTGGTTTTGTAAAAGTATTCCCAATAGAGTTTTCTAAACTATTGAAAGGTGTTTTAATGGGATGAGATGTTTTGAAATTGATGTGAATAACTTGAAAGTGAGTATTCATTTGAATGATTGTGTATTTATGAATTTTTTTTGTAAGATGTAAATTGGGGATTTTGATTTCGCAGTTAGCGGTCTTTAGAAAAAAAAGTATTGGTTGATTGTTTTGGTTTTGAAAAGTGGAAATAATTTTTGTTTTAACCGTTGATAATTACATGACCAACCACATGAATGGGGTTATATGGGATGATGGATGGTTAGCGGAGTGGCTGGAAGAGTGCTGGTATGGATATGAGGTGGGTGCCTAGTGTGGCACAGAAACATGCATGTGTGAGGCCCAAGGGGTACCATTGGCGGATGTGCTAACCGTCGAACAGTTCATTTTCAAAGATATGTTTTTAAAGAAAAACATGATTTATTGATGACTAGTTTGGGGTTGTGTGTCTTATGTGTTTTTGTAAATGTTGTTGTGGGATTTTTTGATTCCAAGAACCCCTCTTTTTTTAACGATGTTTTAGGTTTGTGTTTCTTTGGTGAGTTGGGTTAAAGGACTAGTTAGTGATCTCTTATGAAAAATGTTTCAAGATGAATTTATAGTGGTTCCCTTCATGTGTTTGGATCTATTTTTTGGCACATTTTGAAAAATGGACTAGCTTGGTTGGGTGTTTGGGTTCTATTTTTGGATAAGGTATGCCCCCATTAAGGGTTAGTGCACAACTGAAGTGCAACCTGGATTGTTTCACCATAGGAAGACCCTCCAGTTGATCAATATATGGAATATTTTTCTCGAGCTTTAGATATTGAGTTTACACCCTTTCTTTTCTTTGTTTTTTGGATCCTCTTGTAGTGGGATAGTGCTTGTGGATGGTTGAAATAGACCTTAGTTTCTTAAGTTACCTGATTTGACGAAGGTAGAAGTAGTCTGGGGTTTTCAGTGTTGGATGTTCTCTAAGTGGGACTCTGGGTCCTTTGTTAGTCGCTTCAATGCAGGGGTTTATGTTAAACCACCAGTGTAGGAAATATGGTCATGAGAGGCTGTTATGGACACTTTCTGGAATTCTGTGATGTTTGGGGACATTGTATAAGGCCCCTCTCCATGTATTGTTTCTATCAGTCACAATGGTCATGTTCAGTGATGCCTTGTAATGGTGTATGCTCATTTTACTGTAAATTTAAAGGTCATGAAATCCTATAAGAGTCTCTAATATGTTGGGAGTATGTATCCATTGGAAAAACTTCAAAATTGTATGTTTTAGAGGAAGTTGTTTATATGTGTCCTTTCCTTATATTGTTTCTCACCTGAAGAAACAAAGTGCGATGTGTGTACATCTTCTAAGCCCTTGTTTCGGTGAAATATTGGGTTAGGGTAAAGTGAGTTTTGAATGTGTTATGTCTTGGTGAACCAATCCGGGATCAGGGTAGAGTTTTCATGGAATTTAAAGGATAAGTTCAATTCAGGGGGTTTCTAAAGCCTAACTAAGAGGCTAAAGATGCTTCAATCATTTGAGCTCCAGCCAAAGGTCTTGGAGTGAAGTTGGCAAAAATTCAGGGGGAATCCTAGGGTTGAGATGGTTCTTATGGTGGGGATAACCACAATGAGTCTTATGTAAGATCTTTTGGAAAGGTCTAATGGAATTTTACCCCTTGTGTCGGGAGTCCTTTCGGGCCCCTCCTGTTAGTGTCCTGATTCTATATCGAGAAAAATTTAAGTTGTCTTTTATGGTGGGGAGCCCATTTGTGTCTCCCTATAAAAGTAAATCAGATTTGTCCTTGATATTGGATTGTAGGTAGGTAGTCTCATTCAGATCTATCTAACTACAAACATCTTCCTTGGGTAAACGTTGGGATTGGAGAGTTCCCATTGGTTTAGTTAAAGAAAGGTAAGTGTAACCTTGTTCGTTGTTGTTTTTTTGGGTAGATTGCTTGAGTCTTGTTTGGATAGTGTTTGTGGAGTTCATTTGGGGATGAGGTCTGAATTTTCTTGATCGTTTTAGTAAACCGGTGTAAGTTTTGGTTTGTGAGAGTATTCCTTTATTAATTGATCACTAGAGGTGTTTTGGCCTTTTGGGGGGCGGATGATGATGATGATGGGAGACCACTAGGTTATGGGTATTATCCCTACTAGTGTCTTGTGTGCATGAGAATGAATATTTTGATGGTTACTTTCACCGAGATATGAGTTACCTGTGACCCACAATGAGCTAGTGCCTAGGGGTTATTTCCTGTTGCTTATGCTCATTTGATACTTTGTTCTTACCGTTGACATACAGTATAATTAGCTGGAAAATTCATTATCTTTGTATTTTTTTTAAAGTGATGATTCATTAATGTATCCCACTTGAAAACTGTTTTATTTAAAGCTTTATCCCTTTAAATTTATTATTAGCATTTCATGTTTATGATAACATGAAATCTTTTTTCCTTTGAATGTTTATCACATAGAATTTATTAGTGGTGGTATCTTTATGGGATTTTTCTCACACTCTACTTACACCTTTGGGTGTAAGTAGAATTGGTTATTTTTTCTCACAGGTTTTGGTACAAATTTTGTGCCAATGGTTCGGGTTTTTAGCGGTACTTTATGATGAGGTGTTGTAGATATGGCTTGGGAGAGATGACTCTTTCCATGAGGAGGTTTGTGGGATTATTTTTTGGTTTTTTACCTTTGTAATGGTCATTGAACGTTGTTTTAAATTGTGTAACTCAATTATAAAATTCTGTAAATGATGGTGTTTTTTAAAAATCCAGATTTGGTTTATTGGTTTTTTTTGTTATTGTATGTTTATAAACTCAGGTAAATCATTCCCAAATTCCATTTTGTGATACCCGGTCACTTGTGACCGCCCATGGGGATTGAGAATTCCCTTAGGGACTTGTTACGTACCATGTTGGTTGCCGGTTTTCATAGAGACCAGATTCGGTTCATGTCATTTTCCCCTAGAATGCCTCAATAAAATGGTGTTTTTTTAATAAGAAATAGAACATTGTAAGAAATTTATAGAATAATGTTGTGTGAATATATAATAACTACTCATTTTTGGGATTAATATATTAACTCAAAATGATATTTTATTAATAGAGTTTTAAAAAATCCTATCATAAAGAAGATAGCCTATGATATATATAATAATAGAAAAGTAAAGGTTGGATACTTTCAAGTTTTTGGATGAAAAGTGTGTATCTTGAACACCAAAGATACTTTTGTTAATTTTGATCCAAAGTTTGATGAAGTAATCTTCATAAGTCATTCTAATAATTCTAAAGGATATGGAGTTTTTAATAAAAAAAATTTGATTATTGAATAATCTACTCATGTAAAATTTGATACAAGTGATACTTTTAATCACAAAAAAATCATGTTGATTACTTGATTGATTTAAGGATAACACAATATTTAATCCACTATTTAAAAACAAAAATGATGATGAATTTGAATACGATTATTAATAATCCAATCCTAAAATGGAAGAAACAAATAAACCTGAAATTGTGATACCAAAATATACTATAACTATTAAAAGTTTTCCTCTAGAAACTATGATAGGAAAAATAGATAAAAGAGTTTGGACTAAAAGATGTGTATGGAATATTATTGAGTTTTATACATTTTTTTCCTAACTAGAGCCTAAAACCATTGAATAAGCCTTAGGTGATGACAATTAGGTGGTATCTATATAAGAATAATTAAACCAATTCAAAAGAAATAAGGTATAAGAATTAGATGATAGACCCTTAGATTATCCAATTATTGGAACTACGTGGGTATTTAGAAATAATAAGGATGATCAGGGTGTGATCACTACAAATAAGTCTAGATTAGTTTCCAAAGGTTATAATCAAGAATAAGGAATAAATTATGAAGAAAACTTTTCTCTAGTTTCTATATTAGAAGCAATTATAATTCTATTAGCCTATACATCATGTATGGGTTTTAAATTATATCATATAGATGACAAATATACCTTTCTAAATGTATTTTTAATGGAGGAATAATGTGTTGAAAAACCTCAAGGTTTTAAAGAAACTCACTTTCAAAATTATATTTTAAACTTACCAAATATTTTTATACTCTTAAACTTATACTTAGAGATTTATATGAAAGACTAAGTTCATTTATTTTGTTAACTAGGATTACTGTGGGTTTTAATTATTCCACTTTAAGTAAGAAAAAATATTCAAAATATATTTTAATTATGAAAATATATATCGTTGATTTTATTTTTGGCTCTGAAAATTAAGAACTTTGTAATGATTTTTCAAAAGTCGATCAAAAATAATTTGAAATGAGAATGATGGGTGAGTTGAAATTTTTCATTAGATTTCAGATATACATAAAGGATTTCAGGAATATTATAAACCAAAATAAATACATACATAATTTATTAAAAAGATATGGACTTGAAATTATTAATACTTATTCAACTCCTATGAGTTTCAATATTAATATTGACTTTGATAAAGTTGGAAAACCAGTTTAAAACAACTTGTATAGAGGAAAAATTAGGATCTTTTTTATCTAAATTTAAGTAGAATAGATATTATGTTTTTAATTTTCTTATATGCAGGATTTAAATAAAACCCAAATGAATCTCATTTAGAATCCACTGAAATATCTTTGAGTTATTTTAAAGGAATAATATCTTTATATTTAATTTTTATAAAAACATATGATTTTGATTTAAATTCATGTTTTGATACTTATTTTTGTGTTTATAAACTAGATAGAAAAATAAAATCTAGAACCCATAACTTTTTAGGAAAATATCTAGTTTCTTGGACAAGTAAAAAAGAAACCTTCTACTTTATTATCACCTTCTAATGTTGAGAACATTTAATTTGGTAGTTTTTGTGCTCAAATGTTGTTGATGAAACACACCTTAATGGACATAAAATTTAATTTTAAACATGTTCCAATAAAATATAATAACATTAGTTCTATCAATATTTATGAAAATCTAATAGAACATTCAAGAACTAAGTATATTTATTTGATACATCATTTATGAAATAATCTTTCTCAAACAGGTGATATTTATATTAAATTTATTTGTATTGAAAATAAATTATTAAAAATATTTACCAAACCATATTAAAATTTAATTTATATTATATAATTTTAAATAATTTATTTTCAATTTTAGTTTTAATTCTATGTTAGATTATTTTTTTTATTATCTTAGGAGATGTTTTCATTTTCAAATTTATGATTAAATTTATTATTTTTTCTATTGAGTAATAAAGTTCCACACACCCTATATTATTTTATATTTTAATTTTTTTTATTGAATCACATTTTTAAGGTGACTCTGTGTATTCCATATAAAATATCCAGTCACTCAAAAACTTTGAACCATTATGAATCATCGAACCTCTTCTCTACCAAATTCAAACTCTTTCTTGCACTAACCAAATATTTTGAACCTCAAGATGATTCTTTAAAGATAAGAATGTGAAATTAAAAATTATATGAAGAGAGAACATTATAAAGTTTCAAAAAGTTGATAGTTTTGTGTAATGTTCTGAGAAAAAAGATATTGATTTCTACTAGCTAGACCGCATATATTTTTTACTGAAAAAAGATTTTAAAATTCCAAGGATGGGAGTTTGTGCATGAAAAATTGAGAACTAAGTTAATTTATGAGAAAAGAATTAGAGATTTCTATGAAAATAATGATTTTATCTTTGACAATGTTGTATATTTGATAGTATCAAAAGTCAACTAGAATATTTTTTGTATAATGACCCAGAATTTTATAAATTGAAATCCCTTTTGAATGAATAAATACCATATTAAGTAATTTAGCTATAGAAAAAACATACACTATATTTAATTTGTTATTTTAGACCATTATAAAATATAGCCACATTTTTTCTACCAATCTTAAAAGAACGTCATACATCATAATTGTTGTTAATGTATCCATTCTGTTGTGACCTTTAAGATTAATATATATATATTTTTTGGACTATAATAAAGTATAATGGACATAATGGGAAGAAGAAATGGTCTCAATCAGTATAATTATAACCCATGAATCCCATTTTTTAGAGATTTCAAGGGAGATTGTATCACTAGGCTTTAACCTTAACCAACACCAAGCCAAGATTTAACAAATAGAACTCATAAATAACAATTTATAGGAGAAGTTCATGCTTATAGAGATCCCCACCCATACCATGTTCTCCAAAACACCCCAATAAATTACTACTATTTCATGCCTTACCCTTAGGGAGTATGTTGGTGTAATAAGGGGTTATTCATCTAGACCCTACTAGTATGATTTTGAATATTTTATTTCTAGTAAAATAATAATTATATTGATCCCTTTCATTATTAATTTATATATATACATGATTATATAAGTAAAAGGACATGGAAAAAATACCCTAGAGAAAATATGAGACCCACTATCCTTAGAGAAGTAGGGAGATAACTACTATGTTTGAATCCCTACTGGTCAAAACCATGATTTCCTTAGCATCTGATTTCTATTAAAAAATAGCTCTACGTCTCAGAGAGCTCTGATAAATCCCCTCTCATGATGATCCAGACTAAGAATGAATCCTCTCAATCACCTCTACCATCTTCTGCACCTCTAGATATATAGGTAATGTAAATAGGGTAACCAGATACTAAATAATTTGATGTAGTGCCTCTTATAAACTTCATGCCCTATCCCCCTCATTTGGAAAAATATTAGGGGAAAATTTGATTATGTCCTTGAATTTGATCATGATATCCTACACACTTAGGATATCTTACTAGAGGGAGAGAAACTCCAATCTATTTTCCACCTTCATTATCAAGTAAAGGAACTCTACATGGAATTGGATCTTGATGTTATCCCATGAGACCTATTCCTCCTTGCACTCTCCAAGGGACATGATCCACCACTGGAAAACGACCCCTCTCATCTGACTAATGGCCAATGGGACCCAATACTATTTTTTAGAATGGGTCAAACTAAAAGTGATCTCTAGCTGCTCTAACTATTTATTCATCTCTAAATCGAAGACACTACCCTCATACTTCTCCAATCCATGCTTCTAAAACTCACACAAAGTCTTCCTCCAAAACTCATCCTCCTTAGTTGGGTCAACCCTCCCATGGTCATCCAAATCACCCCACTACAACTTAGAAACCTGATCCACGCATAGATTATGACCAAAATCCATCTTAAAAATAAACTCTTAAACATGATAACATAGAATTTTTAAAATATATTTTAATAAAATCCATTTTAACTTTTCCAGAATCACACCAATTTAAACAAAAGCATAAAAAGTATGATGTATATACATGTCTTAGGTCTCTAACCATAAATTAGAATTGTATTACCTAGGGTTTTCAATAAGATTAAGGTCTATACATAAAATCGGAGGGGGCCCTACTTTCCTATGTCCTATCCAGTATCCCTTGCTACATCACATTATAGGTTTTACTAACACTATTTCCCTACCAAACCCATGAAATCCTAACAAGTTACCAACCATAGTATCCTTCATAACTCTCATCCATAGCATTGATACCACTTTTCATATCCCTCCCTGATTGGGAACCTCTTCTAGGCCTATATGAAGATGATAGTAACCCTCAAATCCTACCTCCAATAGGCCTAGGTTTGGAGACTAAGACTGAGGTTATAAATTATATTAATGGGAGGCATAAACCTCATAAATACAAATAATATATATTTAAAAACACTAATCAAAACCATAATATAAAAATAATACCAATATACCATAATGCATTTAATGTCATAAAGAGTGAATTATTCAAAAATAATAACTAAAAGAAAACTCCTAAGGTGGAGACTCCAACCACAAATCTAAGCCATGAACTAGTAATCTCTAGATAGATCACTAAATCCCTTTTGAAACCTAAAAAATTATTTATATTTAGGAGTGAGAATAAATGTATACTAAGTAGGATCCTCCTCAAGACCTCTTATGCAGAAGTGGAAGAAGCATACTGTTTCCTTAGTGATAAAAAATAGAACAAACATGAACCTACATCAGTTCAAATATCACTCAACCTCACTAAGTATTTTTCACCCAATATCACATACAATTATAGAAACATAATATCAAAATAATATAGTAATAAGGTACCCCAAATCCACCTCCCCATTAGTTTTTCACTCTCATGCTCCAATGAAAAATGCCATATACTTTTATCCCTTCTGTAACCATGAAATCATATAATATATCCCATACCACAGAAATATACTACATTCCACTATCTATTATCATTATCATCCCATATGAACCACCACATACCACCACATATCCATAACCACATAATCACTATATACCACACCACAACTTCATCTCACAACCTCATCATATATCCTTCACGATTATTTACTAGGAAAATGAATTACATTAAACTAATTACCCTTACCATGAATGACCCCCACTATGTATCATCATCACAAACATACAACCATGACAACTAGTATATCACATACTATAGCTTTAGTAAATTATAGGCAGTATACTTATACATATTATGATCCATCACAGTTTGAACTATATCTAGAAGGGAGAGAGGAGGAGAGGGAGTAGCTAGCCATATACTCCCTCACTAATATTATGTTTGGAAAAAACAATCATATTAAAAAACATTTGGGCATCTATAAGTTTATCTAACTTGGGAGGGGTGTGTAAGAAACCTCAAGAAAATATATAACACACACACATAGACACATATCATAGTCACACAATGAAAAACTAAAGGTTTCACACCATAACATCACCACTAAATCCCATAACTAACACCACACCATTACCTTTTTTCACTAAAAATTACCACCATTTCAATAAAAAAACAACCCCATATTTCACACAAAACAACCACAATAATATAAAAAAACCCCTTTTTGTTATCAATTACCATTTTCATACTTACTATCTTACCAACAATATTATATTCATTATTCCATTCATTTACATATTTAATATCAAATAATTTATTATTCATTAAACTTATTCATTTAATAAATTACCTATTCATATAGGTCTTTCATATTTAATTATAATTTCCAAATTATTAAATTATATCCCACACTCATTATCATATTCAATATTACTAACCACAATCCATATCTATAGGAAAATCTAACATAACCCCACAAAAGGAAACCAACCACCACACATAACATGTTAGTAAGCCCCATAACTAATATAAAACCATTCCCTTTCCACAACACATTCCATGACACATAACATCCCATACACCATTCCAAACTACATAGCCATCCATCCATCATTGCCACATCAACAACCATATCCCTCATGAAAACTAGGTCAAAGCAGCTGCAACTGTCGCTATATAACACATTCCAACAACCCAAACCTACCATAATAATCACTAATCAAGAAAAAAACACTATAAAAAAATACAAGTATCAATAAACACCTAGATTCAACAATAAATTAATCTTAAACTTCCCATTTTGAAGAATGCCTTTATATTAATTAAACATTACTTATAAGAGGAAAATCATCTCAATTCCATATTCTACACAACCATTTAATTATGATATTTAAGTAATTAACCTTTTTTAAGGAGGTTCTAATAACTAAATCATAGTATCAATAAACATATCATAGTATTAAGCACACTTTCTATAAAATAACATCAAATGAGACATTTATCATAAAAAATACCATAGAATCATATAAGAATAGGTGAATCACCCAATTCCCATTAATTTCATTTAGTATGTATATTATCTCAATTATATTAATCCTTACCATCCAAATAAATAAAAAAATCAATATAATTATTTAATTTTAATAAAAAAAAGGATAAGTCTTGAATACCCTACCTGAATTGGAGCTTTAATCAATTTCTGCACAAAAACAAGGATGAAGGGATGATCAAAAGGATAAAATATCGATGAAAGCCTCAATATAATAGATTAGGAATACCCCCATAAATACATAACCCAAGGAAAAAAAACTAAACTATACTACTTACATAACTTTCCCTAGACAAATAATAGAGTAAAACCTAGGAGGGAAGGGAAACTCACCTTAGATGTAAGATTCTCGATCCCACAAATTCTAGAATAAAATTCAACCAAAGAGGGCTCGAAGATATCCAAGTAAGAATCTATGGCAAAATAAGGTTTAGGGAAAATAAAGGAATAATGGATAACTTCAATATACTTATGAATTTCTATTAATAAAGTGAATTTAAGGAATCACATCATGAAAAGTCATGGTTATTTTATTATAGGTCTATATCGAATGAACCTCCACAATCCTTGCAAAAATTTTCTACACCTTACACTTTTATAGATTAGATAGATATGTTAAACCAATATAACTGAGGAAGGGTCATTCCATGTCTGATGTGGTCATTCCATGTACATGATCCTCTAGAAATAATCCAAAACACAACCAAACCACCATGGCACTCCAACACCCAAAAAGGAAGAATCGAGGAACTCAATACCCAGGTATTCACACTACAATCAAAATCCTCACACCATGAATAGAAAATGAAAAAGGTAATATGTAATATTTTAAATAGATATGTAAGGATATATTCATGAAGCGCAAGGTTCTTCACTTTTCTAAAATCCTCCTCAAACCCTTCACGCTATGACAAAAAACTCTCACACTGTGACCTGAATTCTTCCATAAAATAGTACAATGCGTAAATACCACAACCTATACCCCCAAGCTATGAAACATCAGCACATAATGACTCATAACCCCATTCCATGAATTAACCCTTCACGATGCAGCACACTAGACTACATAACTCCCCTCTTTTCCAACCAACCCTTCATTTCATGACACCCAAGGCTACACTATGAAATACTCATAGTTGCAATCTCAGCTCCAACTCCACCTCTCTTCCTGCAATGTTTTCTTAACACCTCTAACATCCAAAATATATAAATTTTCATTCAAATAAGGTCTAATCCATTAAAAATGTAAAATAAATAATTTTGGAATAAAATGAAAAGTTACTAATTCATTTTTTAAAGTATATATTATTTTAAATATATTATTTTATTATACATAATTCGTTTAAAAATAAATTAATTACTTTTAAAGAATAATTTTAAAAAATATATTAAAAAAATTCAATAAATTATTGGTAAAATGATTAAATAACATCTAATAAATAATTAATAAATTATAAGAAATAAAAATTTAATGATTCATGGTATAAGAAATAAATTATGTTTAATATTATTTTTTAAACATATATTTTATGTTTTTATTTAAATTTTAAAATTCTCATATTTAGAGTAAAATATTTAAAGAAACATATTGTTTATATATGGAAATTAATGAATTAAAATGCATAAAATGATTATTAATTGGTTAGAAATAAGGATACAATCATTTAATGTTTTAATGGAGACCTTTCTATAAATTATTTTTTCATGCATTATGGATTATTAGATTAAAATTAATTTTTATCACTTTTATAAATTTAATATAATAAAATTTATTTCATATTTGGAATTATCATTTTAAAATTAGGTAATAAGGTCAATTTAATTTTTGAGAAAAAATAAGTTATGGGGTAAAAAGTGAGTTACAATAGTAAAGTGTAAAATGAGGTAAAAGGGTGAAAATTAAAATTTAAAGGCATAAAATATCTCTAAAATTATATATAAATTTTATGCATGAGAGGATGAATGAATAATCACTATTATTTTCCACTTTTTGTTCACTTTATTGAAAAAATGGATTTAGTTCCCTGAAGATCTTAAGTAAGGAGACATTGTATGCAAAATTTAGTAAGTGTAAATTCTAGATCCATTTTTGTTTCTTGGGTCATGTAATCACGAGAAATCAAATAATCATGGAAAATTTAAATATAGAGGTGATTAAGGAATGTAGTAACCCA
Organism: Viscum album; assembly: GCA_963277665.1. Taxonomy (NCBI): domain Eukaryota; kingdom Viridiplantae; phylum Streptophyta; class Magnoliopsida; order Santalales; family Viscaceae; genus Viscum; species Viscum album. The sequence goes on along the minus strand of OY728162.1, from coordinate 639,810,328 downwards.
AAAATTATAAAATAGATCCTTAGTTTTCTTATATTATCCAGATATTATTGATTCTTTTTGAGAAATTTTTTATGATTGTCAAATCCACTAATTGAGTTAACTATTATTGGAGTCAATTTCCTCTATATAGATGGATGTAAATAATATTTCAATTATATTAAGATATGGTTGGTCACTAAACCTATAATCACACTATTATATAGTGGATAAGGATTTGTTATATACAAATATTAATCAAAGAAGGGATTAGGGTGTGTCTTTATGAAAAATAAAATGGTTGTAGATTATACCTCACATCAATTAAAGGTCCATGAGAAAAATTAACCAATGAATGATTTGGATATAATAGTGGTAATATTTTCATTAAATATTTGGTATAATTATATTTATGGTGAAAAGTTTGATATATATACTAATCAAAATATCTTAAAGTATATATTCACATAGAAGTTATTGAACATGTGCTAAAGAATATGGTTGGATTTGATTAAGGACTATGATTTCTCAATATATCATCATACTAAGAATTAAAACAAGGTTGTTTATTATCTAAGTTATAAGGAAAATTCTACCTTATTCATGATGAGGATTGAAATAGACCCAATACTCATATATTTTCAAATTATGGACTTGGAAATCATAATAGAAAAGGATATATCCAATATTTCCCAAGTGACTTCTCAAGAATCCATCCATGTGATGATCAAGGAGGAAAAATGGATGATATAGAGCTATAAAAGAAGTTAAATTATATTCCAAATATTAACCTTGAAAATAATAGTATTATAAGATTATGAAAATTAATATGTATCCCTTTAATACAAAATTTGATGAAGGAACTATTGAATGATACATAACTCATCATTCTCTATCCACTATGTAAGTATAAATATGTATATAGATCTCAAGTAAAACTTTTGGTTAGACAACATAAGTAGGGTTATTATAGAGTACATATCATGATGGTTAGTTTTCCTAGAAGTTAATGACGAATGATGGAAGTATAAGGGAATGATGAAACCATTTCTCATACCTCTATAGAAATGGTAGAGCATATCTATAGATTTCATCATAGGTATTAATAATACCCCTAAAGGTTATAATTCCATTTAGGTTGTGGTTGATCAAATAATGAATTCAGTGCATTTCATTTCTATTCAATAGGATCTCATACTCAATCAAATTTCCATGTTGTATATAAAGGAATTGTTTAGACTATATGTATTACCACTTTAAATTATATCTGATCAAGATATGAGGTTTACCTCAAGGTTTTAGAGAATTATTCAATAATAATTAAATACAGAGATAGTATTTAGCATTTCTTATGACCCTCAAACCATTGGACAATTTTAGAGGGTCATTCAAACTTTAGAAGATATACTAAGATCCTACTCAATGGATTTAAAATGAGGTTTAGATCAACATATTCCTCTATTAAATTTCTTAAACAATAATTATTTCCATTTTATAGTTTAAATGGAACCATGTGAGGGTTTGTATGGGATTATGTATATAAATCTAACTTGTTGGGATAAATCCAAAGTAAGAAAGTTTTTGGGACCAAATCTTGATCAATAATTACCATAGAAGATTCAAAATATTTAGTGGCATATTAAAGTATGAAAAAATAATTTAAAGATATATATAGATAAACATTGATGAGATTTTGAGTTTGAATTTAGATTCAAGGAATTAATTTGAATATCACCATATAAGAGGGTTATGAGATTATTGAATAATGGAAAGTTGATCCCTATATATGTTGGATTATTTAAAATCTTGGATAAAGTGAATAAAATAGTTTATCACCTCAAGATTATTCCAAACCTCTCACAAGTTCATGATGTGTTATATGTATCACTTTTGGGGAATTAAATTCCTGATCCATAACATGTAATGGATTCCTAGGTTTTACAACTAGAGAACAATATCTCTTATAAGGAAAAACTAGTTGAGATCTTAGATTATAGAGATAAATTACTATGAAACATGACCACTAACCTGGTCAAAGTTCATTGGAGGAATCATAAGTTTTAGGAATAAATGTAGGGACCCAAATATGTAATGAGGAAAATTTACCCCCATATATTTCCTTTTGAGAAAGGAAATTTTGATGGTGAATTTTTTTATGAGGGGTAGAAAGTAATATAACATGTTTGTATTATTTAAATATATTGAGAAAAATATATTACATTCAATACATAACTAAGAAGAATGAATGATATATTTTATTATGATGAATATTATAATAGATGAAAAACATTAATAAATTAAGAGAAAGTAATGTAAAACATAATTATAGTAATTAAAAAGGAATAAACCCATTATTAAATAGAAAGACTATGAATGTTGTAATACCTAAGATTATAATATATTAAATAAACATTTCATCATAAAAATTTCATCACAACACAAATTATATTATTATCCATATTAAAAAAACACATTATAATACAACAAAAAACTAGGAAATTACATTTATAATAAAATCTAAAACCAATAAAATAAAATCATTTGTTAATAATATAATTAATAATTAATAATTAATAATATATATTTATTAATGAATGATAATATAATTACACACATACATCTAAGAATAAAAATTACAAGAGTTTTTAATTTTAGGCAACAAATTAATGATTTTTAAATGCACAAGTGTTATAATTTAATAATGAAATTTCATATAGATAGTGTATTATTTTAATAAAAGGACTTTAAATTTAAAATAAATATGTAAAAATTAGCTAATAGTGAATTTTTCATAATTTTATGAGAAAATAGCATTTTCGGGTATAAAGTAAAATACAATATGAATAAATAACAAGTATTATGAAATTATAATGGTTTAAAAATGATACAGTGAGAAATATTACGGTTTTCTTGAAAAAAATGGTTTATTCATTAAGATAATGTATTTTCAAGTGAAAAATTTAATTTTCAAAACCTATAAATAATATTACAAAACCTAAAGTATACTTTAAATATTTTAGAAACAATTATTTATAAATAAGAATTTAATCTACATCCATAATAATATATTTTAAAGTATTTTGGTTATTAAACATTTAAAAGTGAAAAGGAATGTATTATATTTCAAATACATTGGGCTAAATCAACAGGAAGATTTTATTTTGTATTAACTTAGAGTCCAAGGCCTATATTTTGAAATTAATAAACTAATTCCCCTCATATATTATAAATACTAACCCATCCATGCATTCCTCTCCACTAAAACATTGTCGAGCATGATTCTCCACTCTTTATCTCTCTAAATAATTTCTTTAAGGAGATTCTAGGATTCTAAGGTGTTCTTATCAATATTTAAAAAGATATATTGTAATGTAAGGGTTATTAATCAGATTATTTCCCTTTAAATTATATTATTTTTGTTATAATATCATTTAAAATTACTTTCCACATACTACCATGCTTGTTATTCCATGGAAATATAATCCATTTGATATATTTTTAATGATATATTTATTATTCCTTCTCATTATAGCCTCTTATTAATTCGTTATTATGCTGATGTAAGGGTACCTAATCCCCTATTATTATTTAGTTGTGTAATCCTCTCCAATTAATTTTAATTTCAATGATCAATTGTTATAAATTCATCATTATATTATCAATGATAGATCAACATTATGTATCATTAAACTACCTTCATAAGAAATTATAATTCTCAAACATTATTGAAAACCCAAGGGATAAATCTAAATATAAGAAACCATCCTAAAATTTTATTAAAGTAAAGAGTGTGTGGTTTCTTTTAAATAGAATCCTTGTCTGGATACTATAAACCACTAAACTCAATGATTATTTCCTATTGATATCCATACACCATGAAATTACCCTTAACTAACTTTTAGTATTCCTTTGATAATTGAACTTCTTTAAAATGTGAATATTTTATAGTTTCTAAGTTGATTATTGGTTATTCACCTAGATATCCATATTTTTCCATTGAATGGGGAAATATTGATATTATATATATCCATTATTTTTATATGAAAAACTATTGATTACTTATCCATGAATATGTATGAGGTTTATTAGGGAATATTATGATATGGATTTTTTACCCATTCTCTTCATATGATGAATTTATCAAAATTATTATGTAATTGGTGGGGACTGAAATTATATAGCCCCTCGATGCACCAAAAATTCTCGTGAGACCAACTAGTTGGGTATTCGGTGTAATCCTTACACATTTATTTATGATGTCTTAGAATATACCATTTCAAATATGTTTATGAAGTCCAACATTATAAATTCTATCACTATGAGATCTATTCTTCTAATCCATGCATTTATTTATTATTATAAATATATTATACTCAATGATCCATTTGTCATGTAATTTAATTATTCCATAAAATCATCGATTCCATGAATATGTGTAATATATTCTATTGTATGCTACCTATTACTGAGTATATGAGATATTTTTTATTATTTAACTAGGAAACAATAAAGATTACTATGTTTGAATTAAGTAATTGTAGGTAGAAATAATAAATTTTCATGTATTCAGTTGATGTATCTTAAAATTTCAAAGTAATGAAATGTTAAATTATTTATCTATTTTTAGAATAATATTGAAATACTAGATCCTTGGAAATTTTATCTATGTATTCTTTACTATTGTAATAAAATAACCACCATCTCTAGGTTACTGAAGTTGGGGTGTTACAGTTGGTATTAGGGAAATTTTAGTAGAAACCTTAGGAGCTAGATTTAGAATAACATAGTTAGAGAACCCAACTCTATGAAAAACCCTTAAGATATTTTTGTAATATTTCTAGATTACATTACATGAATCTACAATAAATTCACTATAATTAAATATTATTATTTATAATTTACAAAGTTATCCATGGACTAGTTAAACATATTCCATTTTTTATAAATGGTTCTTATAGGAAAGAACATAAATTGAGACAAAACCCATAATCAATGTAAGGATTTACATATAGAGTAATTCAATGAGGCTAGTGTTTTAGTGAAGTAGATTATAACTATGTTAGGGTAGTTGACTCATTTTATGACCAATAACCTTACCTGTGTGAAAAAACCTATTGTTCTACTACATGGTGTAACAATGCTGGACAACTTTATGAGGAAAAACCCTCCATCCTTTAATCTAACTACAAATCCATTAGTAACTGAACAGTAGATCAAATACTTAGAGAAGGTATTCTATACCTTATGATGTAGTGATAAGGATAAGGTTATCATGAAATTGTACCATCTAAAGGGAGATACTAACCAATAGTGACCATTGATTCAAAACACTAATACAAAATATGATATAGAGAATATGGTATGGAATTATTTTAATGTTATATTCCCTTGAAAGTATTTTCCTTGTGAGAAATGATATGACATGGAATGAAAAATTTTAAGTTTAATACAAAAGTAAGAGGAAGTTATTGAGGAGTATGAGGCTAAAATTACAAGGTTAGAAAGACATGTTGCAGACTATGTAATTATTCTAGAAATAATGATTGATTACTTCATTAATGAGTTGAATCCAAGCCTTTAAAGGTTATTAGTCTCTCAAAAATTTACTCATATTAAGAGATAGTTATAATATCCATTAGGATTGAGAAGGTATTCTCCATGTATTTTATTTTAAATGGGTGTCAAGAGAAGAAGAGGAAAATGGGAGCAATGTAAAGAGAAATTTGGAAAAGAAAAGGAAAGGAGGGGTGGAATTACGAACATGCTATAATCTTGTGAAGAAAAAATATAGGGATTGATTGAAGGGAATTGATTTTTTCTATAAGCGTAGTGATTGAGGATTTGAAGCTCATGAATTAAAAGAAAAAAAAGAGAATGTGACAATGTACAATGCATCAATTTCATGGATATGGTATCATATTGAAATTAATTCCCAAATACTAAAGAGAATATACCCCATAAGAGTCCAAGGGAGAAGTTATAATCTTATGAAATCAAAAAAGTATAATTTTATTTCCCAAATGATGTTATATAAGGTACTTTGATCAAAAACTCAAAGTTAGATAATACATTATTTGATTATATATCTACACACTCTTTTATATATTTCATGTTTAATAAGAACATTGAATAAAAAATTGATACATTAAAGGATTTTTTATTTAAAAATCATAGTGAAAATAATATAGTGTTGAAAGTATATTGGTTTTTTTCTATTACAATGCATGTCGGTTCATTAGTTAAAAACATAGTGGTAATAGTAATGGTCAAATTTGATATAATAATTAGGATATATTGTCTTTAAAATAATAATGTGAGAATTTATTTTCATTAGAATGAGATTATGATATACAATAATGTAATATAGTTACTTTTTTAGAGGATAGATTCAATTTTTGAGTCTTGTTTGGAACCACCTCTAGTGGATAATCTTAATGAAATTCTGGGTGAAGATGAAACAATGAATGAGAAGGATATCCTAATAATAGAGGATGTATCTATTGTGAGGGATAATATTAATGTATTTCCTCATGAAATACCTATATATACACTTGACCATGAATTCTAATTCTCTATTGAACTTTTCCATGATGAAAAACCCATATCCAAGCCTCCATATATAATGGATTTGGTGAAATTGGAAGAATTAAAAAAAATTGTAAGTGTTGTGTTATAATGGATTTATACACCCTGATATTTCAACTTAGGGATCAATTGAATTACTTTTTGAAAAATAAGGATGTGTATATAAGGTTATTCATTTAATATAGAGAAATCGATTATATTTTTATTAAGAACAAGTATCATTTACCACACATTTATGATATGTTTAATTATCTTCAAGGATATCAATACATATAAAAAATTGATCTATAATATGGTTATCATCAATTAAAGTTAAGAAGTATTATATACTAAAGAATACTTCTCATACATGGTATAGAAATTATGATTTCATAGTAATGACTTTTGAGTTGAAAAATAGACCCTCGATGTTCATGAATATAATGAATAAATTATTCAAGGATTATCTTGATAAATTTATTATGGTTTTTATTGATGATATCTTGATATAATATAAGTACTATAGTGATTATGAAGACTATTTATGGATTTTACATGAGACTCTAAGGGAGAAGTTTCTATATGGGAAATTTAGTAAATACAAATTTTCATCTCATAAAGTTTATTTTCTTGGAAATATTTTCTCCAAGGAGGGAATATCAATTGAATATTCAAAATTGAAGGTTATTAAATAATGAGACACACCAAAAAAATATAACTGATACATTTTTTTCCTTGGAATATCTATTTACCATGATGATTTATTGAAATTTGTTCCCGATTAGCTAATCCATTAACCAAGTTGACACATAAAGGGTTTAAATTCACATGTTAAGAGAAATGTAAAGAAGTATTTGAGGAAATAAAGAAGAAATAAATCCATTCACTAGTATTAACCTTACCATTTAGAGCAGAGTAATTTTTTATATACAGTGATACATCAAAGAAAAGACTATGGTGTGTACTTATACAAAATGATAGAGTTGTTTCTTATTCATTAAGGTAATTAAAGAACCATGAACAAAACTATAAAACTCATGATATTGATTCGACAAATATAGTCTTTGATTTAAATATATATAGGTACTATCTTTATAGTGAAAGATGTTATATATATATGGATCACAAGAATTTTAAGTATATATTCACATAGAAATAGATCAGTATGAGACAAAGGAGATGGATGGAATTACTCAAGGACTAAGTCTATGTAATACAATACCACACTGGGAAGGGAAAAAGGTGGATTATTGATTGACCAGGAAGAATCCTAGAGGTCTATCCATGATGTAGATGGGTAAGGATTATATATTCAAGATTTTAGTAAATTTGGATATGGAAACTATTAAGGAAATGGAAGCATAATTCCTTTTCTAACTAATTTCTCAACCATATTTAATAGAGGAGATAAATTATTCACAACAAGATGATAAGGTTTTATAAAAGAAGATCAAATCCATGGAATAAGGGACATTGATAGACTTCCACTATAAATATGGTGTGTTGGTAGTTGGGAAGAGACTATGCATACCATGAGTACTAGATCTAAATAGGAAATTACTAGCTTAGTCTCATAGCTCAAACTTATCTACAAAGCCTAATAGTATCAATATGTATAGGGATATAAAAGAACTCTTTTAGTGGGAAAACACAAAGAAAGAAATTATAGAATATGTCTCAAGATTCTTGATATTACAACAAGTAGAGGACGAGAGATGACTTCCAAAGGGTTTCATGTAACATCTCACTATACTAATATGGAATTGGGAAAATATCACAATGTAATTATTTATTATACCCCCTAATAAATATAATAGGAATGATGATAAATGGGTCATTATGGATCGACTTAACAAGTCTACACATTTCTTCTCAATAATACAGGATCTACCTCTGAAATGTGTTGCATGAATCTATATCAATGAAGTTAAAATACTTAATGGGGAAATTTTATAAATTATATTTAATCCTGAAGCTTGATTCAAATCAAAATTTTAGAGAAGTACTTAAAAGTATTTGGATACCAAGATATATTTAATAAAAACCTATCATCCTTAAATGTATTGGTAGTTTTAAAGGACCATATAAAACTTATAGGAAATGGTGATATCATTCTCACATAGATTCTAAGGAACATGGTAGCAATACCTACCTCTAGTAGATTTTATGTACAAAAATTTATTCCACTCAAGATTTCAAATGTAACTGTACAAGGACTTGTATGGGAAAAGATATCATACATCAACCTATTTGGATGAATTTTGAGAAAGGAATCTAGTTAGTCTAGAACTCATGGGAGAAACAACTGAGAAGGTGTGAGCTATCTAGAATAATATAAAGATACCTCAATGTGGACCAAAATGTTATTCTGATAATCAGATGAAGGAATTTTTATTATAAGTAGGAGATCATGTCTTCTTGAATATATCACAATGTAATGAAGTTATTTTTGTGATAGATAGAGTATACTTCAAGAGTAATCTATCCATTCCACCAAATGGGATTTCTAAGTAAATTATCACACTAGAAAAATGTCCATCTGACCTCATTGATAAGCATAGAAGAAATCTCCAAACACCACCGGACAAAGGATTTTATAATAAACAATTAATCCCAAATTATGTGCACTAGAACTAGCACACACATCGTAGTTGGGTCTCCACCTTTCTTTATAGAGGTATTCATCTAGTGAAAAATTTGAAATAACCTATGAGACTCATGATCAACCTTCCATTAACCTAGTAAAATTCATATATACTATTTAACCATTCGATGAAACCACCAAAAACCATTACCCATTCCTGTATACCAAACATTGGGTCATCACCCCGGTGAACATCATTTGAGGGAACTCTATCTGATGGACTCTGTCTGATGATCTATTTTTGGTGATCTTCATTTGTTGAATCCATATGTTACCTTTTTTTATGACTCTATCTGATGGAATATTCTAACAAACTACACTAAATCCTCATTGAAAGACTCCTCATTCCAATCATCTCTATCAAATGACCTCTGGCCAATCATATTTGATCATATTTTTCTGATGATCTCTATCTGGAAATATCTATTTGATGAAACTGAATAATATTCAAAAATATCAATAATATCCCACTTGGAAATTACTTTAGGTTTTTATACTTATTTAACCATACACATGAGTTCATCCTCAGTCTAATGTCTGCAATGTTCTCTACCTAATTTAATTGGCCAAATCCGATTGAGGCACAATGTTTCCTTAGACTTTCTTAGACCATCACTTCTTTAAAAAAATTAGTAGTATTAGGCTTCCCAATAATATTATATTGATATATAACTTTATCTTCCATTGGTATTTGTATAATGTAATATTTTAGTTCAATGTGTTTCATTCTTTCTTAAAACATTAGATAATAGGAAAGATGGATGGCACTCTGACTATCACAGAATAACATTCCTATGCTCGATCACTTTATTATATCCTTTAGAAAGTGAATCAATAATATCAACTCTTTCCTTACTTCAATAGTAGAAATATAATATGATTATATTGTAGATAATGTAATATTTTTCTATAATTGATACATTAACCTGATTGTTGTTCCATCGAATATAAATTCAAAATCTATAGAACTTTTATGTGAATCCATGTCTCCATCAAAATATGCATCTAAAAACCTTTAAACTGATCATAATATCTAAAATATAAAGTCACATCCTCTTACCCCTTCAAGTATTGAATGATCCATTTTATAGATTCTCAATGTTTCCTTCTAGGATTTTATATAAAACTTCTAACAACTCCCACTGAAAAAGTAATGTATAGTCATGTGAAAACCATTGCATACATAAAACTTCCAACATCCAAAGAATAAGTCACATTTTCCATGTTATGAAATTATCTTTACATCTATAGTACCTATGATTTAGAAATATTTAAGTTTCTAATGAGGAGGGTCAAGTTAAGTTTAAAACCAGTCTTTATGAATCTTTTGATGACCTTATTTATGTATTCCTTTTGGGATAAAACCAAACAACCGGTTTTCTTATCCCTCTTGGTTCTCATCCCCAATATTTTCTTAGCCTATCCAGGTATATTCATATAAAAAATCTTGATAAATTCATATTCAATTCCTAAATCTAATATAACTTTGAACCAACAATCAATATATCATCCATATACAACAATAATATGATATATGCTCCCTCATCCCATTAATTCTTATAATAAAAATGATTGAAATAACATCGTCTGAAACATTACTCAAGAATAAAATTTTCAAAATTATGATTCCATTTTATTGGAAATTTCTTCAATTCATAAAGACTTTATTTAGACTTTTAAACTATATCCTCCTTCTAATGAACTTTATAACCCTTGGGATGATCCCTGAAAATCTCATCCTCTAAATCCCAATGAATAAAATCTATCTTTATGTCCATATTCTCTAAGTGTAGATCATAGGACACAAAAATTATTAACATTATTAAAATGGATATTTTATTCACCAATTTTGATAAAAATTTATAAAATTAAACCCCTTACTTTTGTTAAAAAACCATTTATCACTAACTTTACTTTATAGCTCTTACTTTCATTAGTTTCCTCTTTCAAATAAAAAACCCATCTATTTTCCAGATCTAATTTTCCTTATTGTTGTATAACTAAATCCCATATATTATTGAGATTTAAGGAATTAATTTACTCTTACATGGATGACTCCCACTATTTTGAGTATCTGAGACTAGCTAATTCTATCCGAAAATCTTGTTCCCCTATGTTTGTTAGAAGTATAAAGTTTATACCAGCTCCAAACCTATGAACCAGTTTTCTAATACAATTGGATCTTCTCTAAAAAACCTTATGTTCATCCATTAGAAACTATTTTTTAGAATATTATATCTAAACATTATTTATCTAGTACATGTCTATCGATACTTTATATTTTCAGTAACCTAACTTCCAAAATACCAGCCTATGAAATTTCCAATGAAGTCTCTAGTTTAATATTCCATCTATTAACCTCTATTTAATCACTTTAAACATTAAAAATTGATCTATCCTTAACTTCCTTATCATCCAAGTTTTGATATTTCCCCAAAATTCCCTTATTGAAAACAACATATCTACTCTAGATGATTTGTTTCATATCATCACCCCACAAGTGACATCAAAAATTCTTATCACCATATCCAAAAAGAAAGGAAACCTTGTATTTTGCCTCCAACTTATCTCTATCTTTGGGATAGATATGAATAAACATGATAATTATAAATACTTTTAGATGGTTCACCTTAGGTCTCTTACCAGACCAATGTTCCTCTATAAGTTCTTTCCCCATTGCTAAAGCCGAACTTTTGTTCACAAAATACATTGTTGTATTAATAGATTCTATCCAAATTCCCTTAGGCATTCCAAAGTTAAGCCTCATACTCTAGGATTTATTTTACAAATTCCAATTCATCCTTTCAACTACTCTATTTTTTATATAGTTCTTGAAATCTTCTTTTCATTCATGATTCCATTTCTCTAATAGAAGTTATTAAAGTTGTGTCTAGTGTACTCCCCATCATTTTCTATCTATAGACACTTAAAATTTCTTTCACACTCTTTTTTTTGGCCAAAAACTTCCACTGAATAAACACCAAAAACATATCTGATTTATTATTTAAAAAGTAAAACTGTACCTTTTGAGTGAAATTATCAATGAAATTCAGAATATACAATGATCCTCTATTGGAATAAATATGGGATGGTCCCAAAACATTAGAACAAACAAGTTATGGATTTAAATTCCTTAGATTTATTCTATCCAAGTTGAAGGAAAATAATTTCTATTTCCACAACATACAATTATCATGTCTTACAAGGTTTGTGTAATAATGTTTAATTATACCCTTCACTACTAATTTTTTTTTATTTTTTCACTGAGTTGACCAAACCTATAATTATACATTTCCAAACCACCTGATGAAGTGCTTATGATCATTTTAACTTCATCCTTACATCTTGTCAAGTTCAAAGTTACATTATTTACTCCATGTGAAATAACCATTGACCCTTTTTTTATCTTATAGACTCAATCCAAAAATTCATTCTAAAACCAGCATAAAAAAGTTATCCCATTTATATGAGGTTCTTTTGGAGACTTAGAATTTGTATTAAATATTTTAGTATCAAGATAATTCCATTTTTTATTTGAATGTTGAAATCACCTTTCCAAACTATATTCAGAGTTTCATCATCAGCTAGATAAACTCTTCCCTTGCTTCTCGATACATAATCAATCATGCACCCACACTAACCAGTTGACTGAGAAGTTACACCAAAGTCAATAACCCGTGAATCTTATAGAATAATCATACACAATATCAATCTAGAGAATATGTTCATTGTACCTACTATGATTTTTTATTTTTAAGTGGAATAATCCATCTAAGTCCTTCAATCTTTCATGATATGTCCCTTCTTATAAAGAACCAATATGTAGGATAGAGATGAGTCAATTTAACTCAACTTATTCTTTATGACTTTTCATCTAAATACATATTTTGATGATTCTTACATTGAATTTTATGTCTTCATGTTTTAGTATTGAGAGAACTTATGTATAGAGTTTAGAATTCTTTCCTCTTCAACTCCTCATTTAAGATCAAGTTTTAAATATCATCAAATACAAGATCTATCTTCCCACTAGAGTTTTTCACAGCTATTACCATGGAATCCTGGATTTATAAAAGTGATAAAAGAAGAAACAAATCCCATAAATCATATGTGAATGTTACCTTTACTAATTTTAGCTACCATTAGATCATATTCAAGTCATTCACATGATCCACCATAGGTCTTCTGTCAGATAAACTCAAGTTGAATAATCTTCACATCATGAATTTTTTTTAAGAGTTATTGGATTTTCATACATGTAATCCTATTCTTTCATAACATTTTCAGTGGTTTTATTCTCTTGAATGTTAAATTCAACATTATGAGAAAGTGGCATTCGGATCGAGGCTAAGACCTTCTAAAACAACCACTCCCATTCATCATTTACTTCATTTCAAGAAATTTACGGAACAAAGGAGCATCTAGATTTTTTTTGTATCAAAGGATCCTCTGGTTACACTCTCCAAAAGGAAAATTCCATTCTATATTACCCATTGATACAAAAGTTCCCTTCCTTTGAAGTCATTATTCCCAATAATAGTATAAAAAACTAAAATCAAACTTGCAAACCATGGGGAGGAATTCTTGAATGCTATAAGTATAGTAGAAAAAATTACTTTGATAACACTTATTTGGAGAGAGAGCGAGAGAGAAAGTAATTTAGGATAACTTCATCTGTTTCAATGGATGAAAACAACAAAGAACTTCATATATTGGATACACATATATATGACAGCCTTGACCTTTATAGTGGAAATCTCCAAACACAACCTGATAAAGGTTTTTATAATAACCACCTTCTCCCAAAGTATATTCACTTGAATTGGGATGAACACTCACCCAATAACCATAAAAACTTCATGAAAATGCTTCACATGAAAAAAAAGGAAAAAAATATATTAATGAGGTTTGAACAAATGTCCTACATCAAAGGGAAAACTCCACAAACATTTTCATTATAGGAGGTTCAAGTGAATACAAAACTCATCACTCACTTACTCTCTATCTAAAAAGTATCAAAAAATTAAGTTAGAAACTCTCATAATCCTTTCATAAAAACACACTATCACACACATCAATGCTAGGAAACCACCTATATTTATATAGGTATTCATTTAGTGAGCAAGTTGAACTAACTTCTGAGATTTATAGTTAACCTCCTGTTGACTTGGGAAAAATTTGATACACTCTTGAACCATCCAATGTGACTAGAAATATCCAGTATCCATGCATGCATCCCAAACATTGGGTCATCATTTTAGTGAACATTATCTAAGGGAAATCCATCTGATGGAATTTGTCCTATGGAATCTTTATGATAGATTGTGTCTGATGGCATCCATCTAATGGACTTCGTTCAATAGTTCTTTCTAATGACCTCTATCTGACCATCTCTACTCGATGGACTCTATTTAATGAATCTATTTGATGAATCCATATGATGGATACTTATACCCAATTAAATTAAAGCCCTACTATAAGATTCCTTTTCCCAATTACCTCTGTCTGATGACCTCCATTTTATCATCTTTGTCTAATGATCTCCATTCGATTATCTATGCTTGAAGATCTCTATTCAGAAAGATCTATCTAATAAAAATAAATTATTTTCACAAAACCCAATAGTTATAAGGTTTGGTAATAAAATGAAGTTAATTTTGAGGTACATTGGACCCTTTGATATTTTAGTTTGAATTGAAGCTATGGATTATCATTTGGATTTTCCACCTAATATATTTAAAGAGCAAACATTATTTCATATATTAATGTTAAATAATTACATTCCAAATCCTATGTATGTACTCAAAATAGATGAAATAGAGCCAGATCCTAAACTATTATATAATGAAGATCCTAAATAGATTGTTTAAACTAGAGAGAAATTTTTATGGAATCATACAACCTGACTTGTGAAAGTTATTTGGAGGAATGAAAAGTTAGAAAAAGTAACATGGGAGCTTGAGGAAGCAATGAGGAAGAATTAACCTTATTTGTTCATGTATTGATGTACACCCAAAATTTTGAATATGGAATTATTTAATGGCGGAGAACATAATACATGAGATTCTAAAATAGTAAGTAAGCATTTCATCACAAAAATTATGGCATAACATAAATTATATTATTTCATCAAAATAGTACAACACATTATAATACAATATAAAACCATGAAATAAAATTTATAATAAAATTTAAAACTAATACCATAAAATAATTTGGTAATAATATAATTAATAGTTAATAATATATATAGATCTATAAATAATAATATAATCAGACATGTGCATCTCAAAATAAAAATAAGAAGAGTTTTTGAAATTTAGGTGCTAAATGTTTGATTTGGTAATACACAAGTCTTCTTATTTAATAATTTAATTTCACATAGATCGACAATTATTTTCATAAAAAGAAATTTAAATTAGTAATGATTATTCCAAAATTATCTAATAATTATTTTTTATTAATTTTTTGATTCATTATTATTTTTAGGTAGATTGGAAAATACGGTAAGTATTATGACATCATAATGGCCTAAAATGATGAAATGAGTAATATAGAGCTTTTCTCACAAAAAAATTGGTTTATTAATTAAAATAATATATTTTAAAGTAATAAAAATAATCTTTTAAATCTATAAATAATCTTACAAAACCTAAGTTATATTTTAAAGATTTTAAAAACAATTCTTTTTTAATAAGAATCTTGTCCACATCCAAAATAACATATTTTAATGGATTTCAGTTATTAAACATTTAAAACCTAAAAATGTCTTAAATTTAAAATATCATGGGATAAAACCATGGTAAGGCTTATGTTTTTATTTTTTTATTAACCTAGAGTATAAGGACTATGTTTTGAAATTAATAAACAAATCCCCTTATTTTACTATAAATACCCACCCATCCACCCATTCATCTTCACTCCAAAATTAGTGATCATAGTTATCTACTCTTTATCTCTCTTAAGAGACTCTCTTAGGAGTTTATAAATTTCTAATGTGTTCCTATAAAGCTTTAAGAAGTTACTTTGTAAGATAAGGGTTCCTGATCCTCCTCTTTCCTTTTCAATTGTTTTTTTATAATATCATTTAAAAGTCATTTTCATATACCCCAATGCATCTAATTACAGGTAATTATCATCAATTTTATACATTGTTAATGATATATTAATTATTATTTCATTATACCTTTTTTCTTATGTTGTTACAATGTCGATGTAAGGGTTCTTAAACTATTCTTATATTTTATTTGTGTAATCCACTCCAATTCATTTTTATTTAAATGGGAGATGTTATTATGATTCATTGTTATAAATTATTCATCATATTTTCAAACATATATCACCATTACCACTCATTATACTAACTTAATAATTCTTTATAATTCTCAAACATTAGTGGAAACCCAATAGGTAGATCTAAATATAAGAAAACATCCTAAAATTTTTCTAATGTAAAGAGTGTGAGGTTTATTAGAAATAAAATACTTTTGTAGGTTCTATAAGTTGATTTAGGCTCTATATAAAATACAACTAGGGGTAATAACCATGAAAAGTAATGCTTGGTTATTAAATTGATCTTCACTCGGTGCACAAAAAAAATAGGCATAACTTCAAATCTGAACTAATACTCATGGGGGATATTCTTTGAATGATTCACAAGATCTTTATAGACCATAATTAATGATTTAAAAATATTATTTTATTATTGAAATAAATTTTCAATTTCCATATCTAAAGTAAGTATTACACGAGATTTAGAAGTATGGATTTGGGGGTGATTTTTCTATCATTGATATGGTATGATACCATTGAAAACTATTGAAATAAATGAATATTTCTTTTTAATATACTTACACCATGAAATTACCCTTCACTAATACTTTGTCATCATTCCTTTGATAAGGGTAATTTCCATTAAATTGTGAATATTCTATAATTTCTATGTTGATTTCATGATATTCACCTTGATATCCATATTGTTCTATCAAATGGATAAATATTGATATTTTGTATATCAATTATTTCTATATGAAAAAATATTGATTACTTAAATATTACTATGTATGATGTTCATTAGGGAAAATTATGATATTTATTTTTTATCTATTATCTTCATATTGCCTCTTGATGAAATGATAGGTCTCATGAGAAAAAATAGTTGGGTATTTAGTGTCATACTTACCTATTTATATATGATGTAATGGAATGAGGCCTTGTCAGTGTGTTTTTGATACTTGAAATTATGAATTAAATCACTATGATATCAGTTATTCTTATCCTTAATTTTTTATTTTTATGGATGTATTATGCTCACAACTCCATTTTTTATGTAATTTATTTATTCATGCCATATTATTGATTCCTCTCTTATGTATTATAGCTTCTATTATACTCTAAAAATTATTTATCATTTGAGATCATCCCTTTATATTGTTTCCTATTTCCCTAGGAAACCATGAAGATTATTACATGTGACTTAATGATTTTATAGGAGTAATAAAAAAATTTCTTGTATTTAGTTTATGTATCCTATGTTTTCAATATATTGTAATGTATGTTTATGTATCTATTTTTATGAGAATTATAAACCATTGGATCATATGTATTGTGATATATGTACTTTGTTTATTTTAATAAAATAACCACCAACTCTATATTTCTATATTCATGGTGTTATAATTGGTATCATAGCATGTTTAGTCGAAACCTTTGGAACTACATTTAAAAGAATATAGTTAGAGAACATAACTCTATTACAAAACCTCTGGATATTCTAGAAATATTTATATATTACAAGACATGAATTTATATTAAATTCATAGTAATCATATTATAAGATTTTTTTTATATATTTATTCATATAATAATTAAAAATATTTCATTTTATAGAAATGATGCTTAATAGAAGGAATAAATGTCATGGAAACACCCATAATCCATTAAGGAATTTCTCTTAAGATCAGGTCAGTGAGATTGTTGTTGGAGAAGAGAAGAATATAACTTTATTAGGGTAGTTGACTCAAGTTATGAACAATAACCATTCCTATATAGAATAAATTATTTCTAATAATCATGGTGTAATAATTTCATACCACTTCATAAGAATGAATCCTCCATACTTCATAGAACCAAAAATCTATTTGTTACTAAACAATTGATCAAGTCCATAGAGATGGTATTCCTTTACTTGTGATATAGTGACAAGAATAAGTTTATCATGAGAGTTTATCATCTAAACTTAGATTCTGACCAATGGTGTTTATTGATTAAAAACATTAAGAAGGAAGAGAGATATATAATATGTAATGGGGTTCTTTTAAGGTGATATTATTTAAAAATTACTTTCCTTGTGAGAAATTAGCTAACATGGAAAGAGAATTCTTGAATTTATGACAAAAGAATGAGTGAGTTATTTTTGAGTATGAGGCTAACTTTACAATGTTTTCAAGACATTATATAAACTATATACATAATATACAAATAAATATTGATCACTTATTTTATGGTTTAAATACAAGCTTTCAAAGGGAATTAGTCTCTCAAAAAAATCATGTGAGGAGATAGTGACAAGTGTCATCAAGATCGATAAATAATTCTTCAAGTATTTTAATTTGAAAGGGAAGAAAGATAAGAATAGGAACATTGATCGCCTTATAGAGAGAAATTTTGAAAAGGAAAATAAAGGAAGTTTGGGATTCCCAACAAGAAATAACTTTAGGAAGAAACAACCTGAGGCTTGATTAAAGGGAATGAGGGTTTGATGTGGAAATAAGGGCCATAAAACTTATGAATGAAAAGGAAAGAAAACAATCCACCAATTTCCAATGCCTCAGTTATAAGAAAATAGTACACTATTCAAATAATTACCCCAAATGTCAAGGGAATCTACCCTAGAAGTGGAAAATTGAGCAAATTTGGGTTTATAAAATCATGATAGTAAAAATGATATTATAGTATGTACTTTGATAATGAACTCAATGTTATATAATAAATTAATTGATTTGGGATATATGCACTATTTTATATCTTTTAAATTTTCTAATAACATTGAATCACCTCTTGATGCATTAAATAAGGAGTTATCAATTAATACTCCTAGTGTAAATCTTATAGTAATGAAAGTATACTTATATATATCTATTAGAATGATTGTGAATTCTTTAGTTGCAACCTTTGTGGTAATACCAATGGTTTAATTTGATATAATCCTTGGGATTTATAGTCTATAAAAGTAGAATATAATAATTTATTATCATGATAATGAGATTGAAATCTCTAAGGCTGTAATAGAATCCCTTATTTTTAGAGGAGAGACTTCATTACCCGAGTCTTATTCAAAAATACCCATAATGGATCATATTAATGAAATTATTTGTGAATATGAAACAATGAATTATAAGGAAATCATAAAAATAGAGTATGTATCATAGGAGGGTATTGAATTTCTAAGTAGGAGATACAGTATTATTGAATGTATCACAATGGAAGGGAGTTATAAGGTTTGATAAGAAAGAGAAGCTAGGTCCAAGGTACATTGGAACTTTTGAAATTTAAAAGTGAATTATAGTTGTGGCATATTATTTAGATTTTCTAACCAACCTCTCTAAAGTGCACGAAGTCTTCTATTCCTCAATGTAAAAGAAGTAAATGCTAGAACCTATGCATGTACTTGCCACTGATGAAATAGAGTTAAATAATGACCTTCCATATAATTAATTTCATTTACAAACTCTCAAAACTATAGATAAATTTTTACAAAATCAAAACATATGACCGGTGAAAGTTCATTAGAGGAATCACAAGTTGGAATAAGCAACATGGGAGACTGAGGAAGTAAAGAGGAAGAATTACCGTCATTTTCTCATGTATTTTTGTAATCCCAAAATTTCAAAGATGAAATTATTTAAGGTGGGAGAATTTAATACATAAGATTCTACTATAGTAAATAAAAATACTATCACAAAAAATGTGGCACAATGAAAATTCTATTATTTCATCATAATAGTACATGACATTATAATATAATAGAAAAATAAAAAATTTAACTTATAATATAAGCTGAAAGTAGTACCATAAAATCATTTAGTAATAATATAATTAATAAATAATATATATATATATATATATCAATTAATAATAATATAATTACAAACATATGTCTCTGAATAAAAATAAGAATAGTTTTCTAATTTTAGGCATCAAATGCATGATTTTAAAATGGACAATTTTTCTTATTTAATAATTAAATTTCATATAGATATTGAAATATTTCCATTTAAATTGTTAATTGATATTTTAAAATTATACAATAGTGAATTTTTCAAATATCATAGGCTAAAACCATGGGAATGCCAATGTTTTTATTTATTTAATAACCTAGATCCCAACGCTAATGTTTTAAAAGTAATAAAAAACCCTCATTTATTATAAATACCCACCTATCCTCCCATTATTATTCAATAAAAAAATTAGTGAGTATGGTTATCATATCTTTCTATCTCTCACGAGTCTCTTGAACACGTTTCTAAGGTTATAAGGTGTTATTATTAAGATTTAAGAAGCTACGTTGAAAGGTTAGGGTTCCCAATCCTCCTCTTTCCTTTAAAATTGAGACATTTTTTACAAAACAATTAAAAATTATTTTTAATATCTAACATGATTGTAATTTCATGGTATTATCATCCATTTGATATATTTTAAATGTGATATTACTTATTACCTATCATAATAGTCTTTTCCTAATCCATTATTATGCTAATGTAAGTTTCCCGAATCCCTTCTTATACTTTATTTTTGTAATCCTCTCTAATTCATTTTCATTTCAATTTGAAATATTATTATGACATGTTTTCATAGATTCCTCATCATATTATCAATGAAATATCACCATTATATCTCTTTATAATACTTTCATAAGTCATTATAATTTTAAAACATTAGTAAAAACCTAAGGGATTGATCTAAATATAGAAAAACATATTAAAATTTTGGTAAATCAAATATTTTTTGGTTTCTTAGAAATGAAATAATATTCCATGTATTACAAGTGGATGTAAACTATAGATAGGATGCACCTAGGGGTAATAACCCTAAAAATTATGGTTGTGTATTAACTCATTCTTTACATAGTACACAAAAAATGATACTAACTACAGGACTAGTTTTATACACCCAAGGGATATGGTTTGGATGATTCACAAGTTCTTTATAGACCATAATAAAGGATTTCAAAATATTATTATAGCGTTGAAATTAATTTTAAATTTATGTATCTAAAGTAAGTAAGTGTTTCACCAGATATAGAATTATAGATCTTGGGGATATTTTTCTACTATTGCTTTGGTATCCTACCATTTCAAAAAATTTATCTCAATGACCATTTCCTATTGATATCCCTACACCATGAACTACCCTTCACTACTACATTGTTTGCATTCATTTGATAAGGGTAATTTCCATTAAATTGTGAATAATTTATAGTTTCTAAGTTTATTGTGGGATATTTACCTAGATAGACATATTATTTCATTAAATGAGGAAATATTGATATCCCATATATACATTATTTTTATATTACTAACTATTGATCACTTAGACATGACTATGTATGAGGTTACTTAAGGAACATTATTATATGTATTATTTAAAAATTATCTTTTTATGATAGATTCATTATACTTATTATATGATGAGTTGGTTATAAAATTATATAGCCTCTCAATGCATTGATAGGTTTCATGAGACAAAATATTTGGATATTTGGGGTAATTGTTAATCCCAAAGAGGATAAGGTGAGTGATATCCTAGGGGAGGGGGTAAATCAGGGTATAAAAATATTTTTTAATTTTTTTACTTATCCTTTAGCTCTCACGACCTCAATGGATCTTGGCCTTTTAATTATAAGGCTCACAAATTTTAACCTTTAGTTTATAATGATCCAGTTACATGGTTTACCTATTTAATCAATTTATATTATGGTAATTATTACCCACTTTATCAAATGGTGTCATACAAAAAGTAAAGTAAGAGAATAGTATGTATAAAAATTTAATTGGTTCACCACTATAGGATAATCCTAAGAGCATATAATAAATAATGTTTCGATGCACTAGAATCACTAAGATCACTATTTGTGGGGTTTTTTCTAGTTCACTCCCCTTTATAATGTTTAGAGATGATACATTTTTCATTGGGATTACTTAACACACACTCCCTCTCCTTTTTCTCGCCACTTCAATAATGTAATAACAAGTTGGCACACAATCCAAGAACCATATAACCTATTGTTTTAGAATCACTGATTATAAATAGGTTTTGTTGAATTATTTTCTTCTATTTCATAGATAATCTGTGAAATCCATCATATAAGACATCATCACCATTCCATTAAATGTTATGGAAACTTCTTCTTCATTGGAAAAATGTTTAGGAAGTACCAAATCTATCTTCAACTCTTTCAAGAAAATGAAACTGTAATTCTTGTTGTTTTTCTACACTATGTACAACTCTTATCATTATCCTTTGGAAATTTCCTCAAGGCTTTACAATATATATCCTTTTTTTCTCTTCTCTTCTCTAAAATTTGGTTGTAATAAAGTAAAAATATTTCATATTTTTTTCATATATTTAGTAAAAAAAATTCAATAACTGATACAAGATTTTTTATATTTCTATAACCTATAATCTAATGGTTTAGATTATTTATCCCTTCTACTCACTTATGGAGATCTATCTAGTAGTATCACACATTTAGTGTGGCTATTTGGTTCTATTAAATTCATGTTAATCCCTTAAAACTCAAGCCATAACTTTCTCTTTAAATTTCAAGTTCAAATCTACCATTTTTCTAGAAACTAATTGAACACAACATGATCTCTTCTTCTATAGTGTGGTTATCCTACTCTTTGGCTCCACCATGGAATGAATCTCTCCTTAAATACATATTCTAGGAATAACATATGATATTTTAGTTTGGTATACTTAAATATGACATGGTATATTGTATTTGACCAAATCCATAAATCTAAAAAAATATTCCTCTTAACTCTCCCATGATTTTTAAGGTTTTCCTCAATTTACATCAATCCTCAAACTAGTAGAAGTTTGGTCCTTTTCTCTATAGTGTGTCTAGTCAATTTATTAACACTACTTGTTCCATGTATGAATACTATGGTGTCGACCTCTCCAAAATAATAGAGAAACTAAGATTCATCCAATATCCCATTTCAATATAGCATGTACCCCCATGATAAAAACTATTTTTCTCTTTGAAATGGTAAGGTATGAAACTCTATGAAATCTTGGAGTAACCTTATGAATGTCATATAGAAATTTATTATACACATATATGGAATAATAACTTGTATACTAGAAACACCAAGACCCACATATAAATACCTTATGTTGTAGTCATATTTTATGGCATGGAGGTGTCCAAAATAGCAGAGCTATCTTAGTCCACTCGCCTTGCTATGTGGCATGGTGGTTCTTTTTTCTACTCAACCACCTCAACAATGGAATAAATACTACACATCAAGATTCTATGACATGTTTGATTTTATTGCTTATAATTTTTGAGCCCCACATCATAAATTCACTTGATTGAGATCTCTTTTATATACATGGGTTCTCTATAAGCTTCCATGAAAACCCTTGAGGCTGACCCATACCATGGGTCTTTCATGCCACCTTGCACAATGGATCTATCTTACTACCTTATTTCAATGCTCTAACCCACACATGGAATGTGAAACTCCTCTACATAGATTCCTCTCTACCATTAGCTATCAAACTCGGCTAACACCCTTCATGGGTTCCGAGCTACTTCAACTGTTGGCCTTGAATGACTTTATTTTTCTTTTTTTCCTTAACTATTATATGGTTCAACATAATTTACCATGATGTGGTAATTTATTTCATCTCAGAAAACCTCATAATGTAATCCTACGACACAACCAAAGGTGATGTAGTGTGGTTTCAATCACACAAACATAGTTCTCTCCAGCTACTTCCAAACTTTCTTTCATTTTGGTTCCATCAATCACTAACATCAAAGCCCTCTTTATGTTGATAAATAATTAAATACATTTTTTTCCATAAATATTAAAAAAATAGAACATGACACATATTGTTAAAAAATTCATAAATAAAAAAAGCCTTTGTATATTTATTTTCAACAAATAAAACATAGACTCTTAAGGTTATAACAACCCCCTATGGATTTTGTTGACAATATGTTCTTAAACCCAAATTAAAAAAATCTAATTAACATTTACAAATGGATTTATGGTTAATTATATCTAAAACATATTATAAATTAAATAAAAAGGGAACTTTGTTTGGTCCACAAGTCCGAATACCCTGAGAGGGGGGTGAATTAGGGTATGAATAATTTAAAATTAAAGCCCGTTCTGATCTTGTTTCACTGTTAAGAAAAATACTCTTCTCTCACTTTCCCGTTGCACAATATAAACAGAAAGTAAAGCATGCACAGGACACATCAATTTTTACTTAGTTCACCCTCACTGAGCTATGTCCAAGGAGCATACACCAGTAATGTGCTGATGTACTAAATCCACTATAAGCACACTGCTGTTTACAAGGTTCGGGATAGATCACTTCTATTCCCAGGCTTAATGCCTTTACAATTTTTAGGGTCAGCTCACTACTTTCCCAAGGGTCACTCCCTATTTCTCTCTCTCTGGCTCACTGCCGATGGAGAGAATCACCTTATTCCTCTTTCTTTGCTTACTGCTCTGGAAAGGATCCAATCATAGTTTATAGACCTGTAGGTCTCTTCATTATCACTAATGAATACATCCTCTATTTTATATAGATGCTCTGTTGAAGTCTAGCTTTCACCCGTAGATGAATCTCACTTTGCATCGAAGGTATTCGGAAATCTTCCAGCTTTCACGCATCCCTGAATCACTACCGTGCTTCAACCATACCTGGTGCCCTTCTCCAAGCCGGCACACAAGTCCCAGCGTGCAAGTTAAAACTGGCACACAATTTCACCTCAACCACTTGTGCGACACTAGCTTCTGTAACTCCAAACCTGTGTGACTCACACCCTTTTACGCCCAAACCAATATTGGTGCGTAACCACCAACTATCGTTCTTCTTCAAAACCTAGCACGTAAGTGTCACCAAACCACTTGCGAGACACCCCCTCTTCAACTCAAAACTTGGGTGACTCCCTTCCTTTCTCGTCCAAACCACTTTGGATGTGCAAAAATCAGTTGGAGCGCAACTTCTACTTGCACGACCACACCACCACTTGCGCGACCACCACACATGCGTGACAGGAGATCTGATTTTCTCTAAGTGTTGAACTCATTACTGAATGAGGAGGGGTAAACCTCTATTTATAGGCATTTGGACACCCTTCGTGATGGCACGCAAGTCTCCTCTCGGCGTGCAAGTCTTGCCGCCCTAGTCTCTTCCGCGCAAGTCACTTGTGTGACCAAACATAAAACTTGGGCGCCCCTTTTTACTTTGCCATATTTTGATGTTATGATCTTGAAAAACATATGGTGCGCAAGTTTCCTCTCCTTCAAGAAAACGGTTCACAATTCCCCTTTCCAAAACCAGTTTTCTCCATTTGTCGATTTTTAGTCCCAAAAATTTGGCAAACACTGGAAAACGGCGCCACCTTTTATCATCTCTTTTTGTACCACCTCCAGATCATCCATTTCTTATCAATGTTCTTGAATAAAACATGGATCATTAACTACAACCCTTGAACTTGTCATTCCACTATGAAATCCCCTTTTTCAACAAATTTGTATTTCATGGTTTACTTTGTCAACAATCACAACACAGATGTCAACTTTGTCAACAAACACAATTACCTCAAACATGCTTCAATGATACCTTGAGGGATTTTTTCCCAAAAAAATCCTACAATATTTACCCTTAAATTAAATCCCATTTTTTCAATAAAATTTGGAGGGTTCCTTCACAAGCTTCTAATACCCCTTAATGTTTGAATTTAATGGGGGAAAACATCACCAGTTTTCCCACAACACATTTGTTAATAATCTCATTGAATCATTCTAATTTAGCTATAATTTATCCTTTATTCTTATTCACCTAATGATTAACATTTATTTTTCTTATTATTTGTTATATATTTCAGGTTATATTTTCCAAATCCATAAAACTACGCCTTTTTAATAGAAAAGCACTTGTTATTCAAAAACATCTCTTTCTGGAAAACTACAAGTCACATCATCCACTATATATTCAATTACTTAAAATTTTAGTGAGTAATGTTTCACTTATAATTTGGGTTTACAATGAATACATTAAGCCTTCTGATCCATGGCTTAGTATAGAAAACAAGAGTTTATGTTTACTCCTTCAAAGATGTACATTGTCACTCACTTAAAATAACAAAGCCATGGAAACTTATACTTTCCAATTTATTCAACAACACACATCCTATGATCTCAATTTCATTCTGATAAATTATTAATTCATAACCTTTAAATCATTAGAACATGATTCATACCACTTGATGAACTGATTTATATCACTAGTTACAAATAAAATAGAAACACCACATAAACTCCATATCCTCAAAGCTGTATAATATCGCTCACTTAAACTAATAAACCAATGGAAACATCTACTTTCCACTTTATTCAAAAACACACATATTATGATTTCTATTAAGTTCTCACAAAATTGTTAGTGCATGACATATAAATCATAATAATGTGATAGATACCACTTGAGGAACCAATTTATATCACTAGTTAAAAAATAAACTAGGGACGCCACTTGAACTCTATGTCCTCTAAAACTTCATAGGATTAGTTGTCCATAGATATGGATGAGAACTATTTCAAAATTCATCACTAAATCCCCCTAGATTTTATCATCATAGTCACTAAAATATTATTTTGTTTAGCGATGCCACTTCTTGAAAAATGATTCTCCTATTCAGAAAATGGTTCATTGTAGAAACAAACAACTAATATGAATTTTTAGAAAATAACACCGATAATAATGACTTTTAATAATGTATATTCCTTATTTTCTCATTATTTAATTTTTTTATTATCTTAATCCCTCTAAAATTATTGAATAATTCAACTTATTACATACTATATTCAGCATGATACCATTTTAGTATAGCCATCTTTTCAACTCTACTTATCATATTCATTTTTTAACATAGTCATAACTAATTTCAACTCTATTCTCATGTAATTTGTTTATAAAATATACCCCATGGACCGTATCTCCCTCTTGATATCATGCCACATTAAATAACTATTATAAAATATTAATTGTATGTGTATAGGGGTAATTTATTTTCTCCCCAAGTTAAAGAAGATGGTGAGTCACTATGGGCCACCATTTTCCCTTTTTCCTTCAACATGGAATCTATTTTTAGATATAAATTAGTCTTCATGGAATCAAAACTCTTTTAAACTTATTTGATATTGTTCTCTTCTACACAAATCAAATCAGAACCTATTATTCCTTGGATAACTTTACCACTAGGGATTTTACATTCCACTATGGGTTGATCTTTCTTTCTCAAAATTATCTTTATACTTTGATTAGCCTTGAAAGAATTATTAGACTCTTCAATACATACCTTGTCTTGGAATAACCATTTCACATGTTCCTTTTTAGTTTAAGCAACATGTAAGTTTCTCCATTGATTCCAAACCCTTTTATTGTATCTCTATGAGTCATATGGTTTAATAGTAGTATTTGATTTTATTTTTGAACTACTTTCATCATAAAAGTATTCAACATTTATATTTTAAAATTTTAATCTCAAAGAAACATATTGTTCATTGTATATATATACTTATTGGGAGAGGCGATGGTGGACGCGAGATGGCTTCGGGAGGCGACGTGAAATGGCGTCTAGGGTTTTGGTTTGGAGATGGAGCTTCCCCATTTTCTTGGTTTCAGGCGACTTGATCTGCAACAGATCGGTGAGAAGCATGCGGTGTCGGGATATTCTGTCTCCGTTTCGGCTTAAGATTAGAGACAGTCGGCGCATCCACCTGGTGTGCATGCGTCGTCGGTCGGTGCGATACCCCCCCAATCTAGTGAGGCTACAGATGGAGGGTAGAAGGTGGCTGAGCTGCTGGCAGCTGACAAAATGGTGGCCTTGGCTGCTCGGTCTCATGTGGCTAGGGATTCCTCTCATGTGGTTGTGGATGCGGTTAGGGGTGTCTCTCCCGTAGCTAAAGATGCTACGAAGGGGGATCACACTGCAATGATTCTTCTCTGAAAGCCCTCTGCTCAGTGGGATTTTCCCCCCGGGTCAATGGAAAAGGGTGTTTTGAAAAATCCCTTTGCTGCTGTCAATTTTGTGCAGGATCCTATGTGGCTGCCCACTGTGAATGATCAGTGCTCCTTTCTGGATGTCATTAAGGACTCTTCACAAAATCAGAAAAGGAATGAACATTCTAGGAAAATTCTTCGAAAGGGCTCTTTGGAGCATGTTGAGGCCAACCCTGGTGTGATTGCTGAAATATTGGCATTGGGTGAGAACTCATTGATTACTCGTATTGTCTTTCCTAAAGGTGAGCTGCCCTGGAAATGTGATGATATATTCCGTAGAATTTCAATTTTTTGGGGCTTTGATAACTGGAAATGTGTCTCCCTTGGGCGGGGATTCTTTCACTGCTTGTTTCCATCTGCTGATGTGAAGCTTAAGGCTTGGAGTTTTGGTTCCATGTTCCTAAAGCCGGGGTGGATTAATTTGCATGAATGGTCACTTGAATTTAATGTCTCCAATGCTAAAAATGTCTTCTCTCAGGTATGGGTGCATCTTCATGGTCTTAATTGGGTCCTTTGGCATCCAGAGATCTTTCATGATATTGGAACGACTATTGGAACACCCATCCGTCTTGATAAGGAAACGACAGATGTTAGGTATGGTAACTTCGCTAGAATTCTAGTGGAAGTTGATCGTAGATCTACTCTCATTGACACGGTAACACTTTCCATTCCCTCTGATCAAATTTTGATTGATGTCGAATATGAAAGCAAACCTCTCTTTTACACTAAATGGATGGTTTTAGGACACTCTTTGGAGTTATGTCGCAAAAACATCACCTGTAAGAAGTGTGGAATGCAAGGACACTCCTCCAATATTTGTCGACGACAGGTGCATTCAAAGGATCCATCCCCGCCAGAGCATGTCAACAGGGAAAATGACCCTCCTTTGAAGCCAGTAGATGTACTGACTCCCAGGAATGGAAAAGAGTTGATAATTGATGATAATCTGCCTAGATTGCATAGTGGCCCTACTACTTGTGAGGTTGGCACCTCTGAGATCCCGAGTCCCACTCCTGCTTTGATGGAGAATGTTTTTACGTAGCAGCCTGTCCAAAAGGATACTTCTTCCCCTGCTAATCAGGGGAGCCCTTCTGATGAAAGGAAGGAAAGCGACAAGGTTTTAACTCCCGGAAATGGGGAGCATTCCCCCTCCAAGTTGGGGGACATCCATGTTTAGGCGAAGGGAAGTGAAATTGATATGACTAAAGCATCATACTGTGATATTGTTTGAGGAGAAAAGAAAGGAGTATCTGACAGTGAGGGTGTCATGACTGCCCCAGTTATTAAGTGGCCAAGGAAAGACTATTCTGTAGTTCCGAAGATGGTGACCACTAGGTCATCTTCTAAGAAAGCTATAGATAAGTCATCTATGGAGCAACTGGAGTGAAGGAAGGTATTTACCAAGCTTCTCAAACAATATGAGACTCAATCAAAATGGGAATCAGCTGATGCTGATGACATGACCAGGTATGGGTGTGGTGATTATGACTATTATGACTTGTAATATCGCTCCCGCTTCTTCTTTCCTGTCTCTGCACTCTTCTTTTTATTAATAAATTTGGTGGTCCAAGCGTGCTTGGATCTGAATTTTTTGGTGTATATACTTATTTCTTCTTTTAATCCCTACTTAATATATTCTTTGTTGTGTTTTTTAACATAGCCTATAAAAATTTTCATCGACTTCACAATAGTTAATGTATTCCCTATGGGTTAGAAGGAAAACATGAAATGTTTCCATGCATCCAAAAAAATATCACATGTTTTTTACCTTCTTTCAGAGCTCATTGAATTTATATTAGCAATTATAAGGTGTCTATTAAATATGTTTTTATAATATATAATATTCTCTATTTTCTTGGTAATTTCAATACATTTCTTCATCTCATTTTTATAAGGGGTTCTATCATATCCAAAACTAGATTTTCCCATAAAGTATGAAATTTTTGACATTATAATATTTTCATGATTCTCCTTTGAGACAACATAATTATCTTTACTTTCATCATTACCATCTAATTTTTATAAAATAAGAAATGAAAAACATAATTTATCTTAAGATTAACTTTGGAATTATATTTTTACCCTTATATTATTCCCAAGATCAATTCTTCTTTCGATTTATGAATCTCTATATCACTTAATTCAAGATGAGAATTAAACTCTTCCATGAGAGTCTTCCCACTAGAAATATCATCCTATATTTCATGGGATATTTTTTCTAGTATACGAATATACTCCTTCATCTTGGAATTAATTAGAGAAAAATAATATTTAAGGAATACCTTATCTTATTAAATCATTTACTTATACTTAAAAAGTTCTAAAAGGTATGAAATAATTTCATCTTTCTTAACTCTCAAATTATAAATTTCTTTGGAGTTTAAATTTTGTCCCTTGACATAATATTTGAGTTTTTTCACTTTTTTGGATATCACCTCCAATTATTTATCTTAGAAGTAATTTTTCTACCTAAGGGGAGTTTCTACATCAAAAATAATTTTGTTTAATACTTTTAATTTTTCAACATCAATTCCTAATATTTTGATCAATATCTCATGAGAATTATTCTCTTCCTTTATCTTCATGTTCTTTTTATTTAACTACTGATATAGCTTCTTTGATAAGTGTAATTTTTTTACTTTTGGCCTAATTGGGGTCTCCTCATCATTAGTGTATTCAACCCCACATAATATATCCAGTTACCCATACATTAATGAAGTATAATTTAATGAATTAATAGTTTAAGAATATGGATTATCTACACCTTTATCCTAAGGACTGCTGAGATCCTCCATCTAGATCTAACATTTTCCATAAATAGTTCTACAATATGGAATTCCACCTATTATTTTTTTCTTATTTTGATAACTAAAACCTCAATTCCTAAAATAAATTGAATTAGGTAAGAGAAAAAATCCAATAAAAAGAAACCTATACTTTGAAACCACTTTTTAGGTCAAAAGGGGCTTAGGTGAGAGGTACCTTGAGAATGAGGGGTGAATTAGTGTATGAAATCTATTTTAATTTTATAAATTTTCCATAAACTATAATTTCATCAATATATATTGATCATTTAATATAATGGTAACTACTTTTGATCTTTATTTTATATTTATCCGGTAATATGAACTACCTATTTAATCAAATTATCTTGTGATAATTATCATACACTTTATCTGATTGCATCATGCATAAAATAATGGAAAGTAAGAATGCATGAATCAAAGATTTTTATATGGTTTTATAATATGGTATAATATAAGGATAATTCAACTGAAAATATACTGATGAATTATAATCACTTATACCAATGTTTGTGGTTTTTTCTAGGTCACTTCTACCCAAGGTCACTCCCCTTACAATGTTTAGGGTAGATACAATATCACCCTATGATCAAATCCCTCAAAATTACTCTCCCTTTATTCACTACTTCAAGAAAGGAGTAAAAAGTTAGAACAAAGGAAAAGAAAAATATCAACCATTAATTGACATGTCATAGAAACTCCTTCTTTTTTGGAAAAATCTTTAGGTATTGACAAATTTATCTTCAAAAATTTTAAGAAAATGAAACTTGAATTCCTTACAATTTTATTTACAGAAAAAATATCATATTCTTCTCATTTGGAAAGTTATTCAATGTGAATCAATATATATACTTATTATCTTTAAATTCTCTTATATGAAAGTAATATATACTAATATATATATATTTTAGATCTAGTTTGGATCTTCAATATCCCCTCTTTTTTCTAAGAACTATTACATGATGTTTTTTAATACTTAAATACTTAATCTGATGGTTTAAATAAATTTTCATTACTATTATATTATGGAGATATTTATTGGTGAAGAACACATTTAGTGAAATTAAATTTGATTTAATCCCTTAAATATCAATCCATAACTCCAAATTTATTTTTTTGGTTTGAATTTACCAATTTTATAGAATCTGACTGACAATGGCGTGGTCTATTCTCCTAAGAAATGATCATCATCCACCATAGATTCACCAAGGAATGGATATATCAACTATGATGTATTCTAGGTAAAATATATTATATTTTAGTGTGGTATACTTAACTACGGAATGGTCTATTATATTTAAACAAATTGAAAAATCACATAAAAAATCATCTTAACTCACCCATGATCTTGACATGGTTTCCTAAATTTACTATGATACTTAGACTAGTTATGGTGTGGTAGTTTATTATAAGGTATGGATAGTCAGTTTACTGACACTAATTATGGTGTTGATGGCTCCTATGGCATGGACCTCTCCAAAATGATAGAGCCACCAAAATCCATTCAATATCCATGTGTGGAATAACCTATACCTTCATGGTACAAACTACTTTTATTCTCAAAATGGTAATATAAAAAACTCTACACATACTTAAAGGAACATTAAAAATATACTAAAATGATGAAATACACACCTCTATAATGTAATAAACTGAATATAAGAAACACTAATACCTACATATGAATACCTTACGACGTGGTTAGCTTCTGTGGTGTGGAGGTGTCTAAAATGGAAGACATCATAGTTTAGCCAAATTAATCTAAAATATAGAGATCATATTTATGATTCAACCACCTCAACACTAGAGTAAATACCACATATCAAGATTTTGTATTGGGGTTTATCATATTATGGAGTGACTCATAATTTCTTAGTCACACATTGGAAAATCACTTTGGAGATATCTCCATTATATACATGGGTGCACTATAATTCATCATAAAAATCCATTGTGGAAGACCCTCTCTTATGGTTCATCATGACACATAAGATAATGGGTATATCAAACCTACTCTTTTCCATGTACTGACCCAAACCTAACTTCTTCAACTCCTTTTCACGCATACTGTCCTACACTATTGGCTATCAAGCTCAGCCATCTCCCTTCATGGGTGGCTAGCTTCTTATGATTTAGGCCTTGGATAGCCTTATTTTTACATTTTAATCTTCTACAATTAAACCTAATTTAATATGTTATGGTTATTTATTATATCATGTAAACCCTCATAGTAGAAGTATATGGCACAACAAAAGAAATTTTAGTGTGGTTTTTATCTCACAAACAAACTTCACTCTAGCTATATCCAGACCTTTTTCATTTTGGTGTCATCAATATACATCACCAAAGACCTCTTTGAAATGAAAATAAATCTAATACATTTTGGTACAATGAATCTCTAATATGACACCTAAAAATAACACATATTTTCAAAAAATCCAAAAATCCAACATGAATCCTTAAGGTCCAACAGTAATACTAAACCATTTATAGAGGATTTCTTAGTATAAGGCCTTGATTGTATGTTTATGATGTCTGAAATTATACAGTATATCACCATGATATTAGCTATTTTTATCCATTAATTTATTCATTATTATAGATATATTATTTTCATAGATCCATTGGTATGAAATCTATTTATTCCTATCATATTATTGATTCCTTTCTTATGTATGATAACTTTCATTGTACACTACCCCTTACCAAGAATTTTATCTCACCCCTTTATATTGTATCCCATTTCACTTGGAACCCATGAATACTACTATTCATGACTTATGTATTTCATGGATAAATTATAAATTTTTATGCATTCAGATGATGTATGTCAAAATTTTCAATTTAAAGTAATTTTCATTTATGTATCCAGTTTCCTGATATTTTTAAACTAATGGATCTTGTGTTTTCTTATCTACAAATTTCATACCATTGTAATAAAATAACCAGACTCTAGGTTAATTCAGGGTATTACAAATTTTACATCTATATCTTCATGGTTTTCTTTAATTATTAAACCACTAATTATAACTATATAAAGAAGAAAAAACATTAAAAATATAATAAAATTTTTTAGATATAAATTAATGAATGTGAAGAATGAATTTTATTGAATCGTGTATATTTATATATAGAAATGTAATATGAATTGTATATGGAAATTGTATATATGTTTGTTGTATATAAGATAATTGGGTATACATATATCCAATAGGTATATTGAATATTTTGTAATTATAAGTGGCTAATGTATTAAAAATAATATATTTGAAATTAAATTGACAAAAAATAAAAAATTTGGAATAAAATAAAAAGTTAATAATTCATTTATGAAAATATATATTATTTTAAAGATTTTTTTCTTATATAATTCATTTTAAATTAAATTCATTACTTTTAAATAATAATTTAAATAAAAGTTTTTAAAAAAAAATCAAGGAGTGATTGGTAAATTTAGTAAATAATATCTAATAATTATTTAAGGAATGATATGATATAAAATGTAATAATTCATGGTTAAAGAAATATACTTTTAAAAAAAACATTTTTAAATATATATTTGATGTTTTTATTTAAATGATAAATTTATAATATTTGGAGCATATAATTTAATAAAATTTATTATTTCTATACATAAAAAAATTGATTAACATTCAAGGAATGATTAGTAATTGGTTATTAATAAGGATAAAATCATTTGGTTTTTGGAATCATCATATTAAAATTAAGTAATAAAGTTAATTTCAATTTTTGGGAAAAAATAAGTTACTGAGGTAAAAAAAGTGAGTTACCTTGGTAAAGGGTAAAATGAGGTAAAAGGGTTAAATTAAAATACAAAGGCCTAAAATAACTTTAAACTTATCTTTAAATTGTTTTTATGAGGGTATTAATGTGCCATATCAATTATTTTTCTACTTTCGGTCCATTTGAATTGTAAAATGACATTCCTTAAATATTGAGGAATGTGTATTTGAAAAAATTCTAGTCAAACTCACCTAAAATAAGAACCATCCTCTACCTAATGAAAATAAAACTTTTAATTCAATTTTCTATTAAATACATATCAAAATTACCTCTATTAATTTATTATTATATGTTTTATAGAATATGGTTCAAATAAAGAGGCCAAAATCTTTAATTTAGGAGGAACCCATTTCAAGAAGGAGCGAATTCATTTAAGTATCTAATAATTATTTGTCTTTTTTGTGACCTTTTAGTATACATTATTTCTAAATCCAATTCACCATTGTATTTATATACTATTTATATTATTTTTCTTTTTAAAAAAATTATATTACTATAATATAACTCTATGATTTTAATTGTTCATTAGCATAACATGTTCTTGTTTGAGTTGGTTAAACCACCAAAATGAATTATTCTATTCTATATTAACCTTGTATAACATGAATGAGTATAAAATAATTAAAATGAAAATATATTATGTTAAATATTTTTTTATGAATTTTGTTTTGTAAGAGTGAAATAAATGAATGGGAATTATAAAGTTACTTGTTGATACTAATAAATTACTTGAAAAACATTCTCATTGGGAATTATATTCTCAAAAAATATACCCATAATTTCTATAAAATTAACATAGAACTGCATAAATCATTTAAAAAAATATTTCAATTCTTTGAACAATATGGTAATGATGAATTTTTTATCAATGAATGAGGATCAACATAACCATTATGAAACTTGTACTAAATAATTATAATTTCTAACATTAGCTGATGAAAATAAACAAAAAATTACCTATATATGTGTAATAAATGATTATAATTGAATAAATTAAAAGGTAATATATATGAATAATTTTATAAAATAAGTTATTAATGTGGATACATTTATTATATAGGAGGTTAAATCAATATAATGGGAGTTGAGAGTAAAGGTAAGTATTTCTCTCTAAATTTTTATTCTTACATGATATTATTGGTTCCTAAGATTTCAATAGGATAATATAAATTAAATTTCTATAAAATCCTGAATTTTCAGTCATATATATATTTTTTGGATTTAGATTTTTTCTTACCACTTCTCTTCTCATTGGTTCTTTATTCACCTAGAATGACATTCATAAAGGGAATCTCTTTTACCTCTTATTTTTAGTTGGAATCATTTTCTTACAATTAAATGTTTTCTATTTTATTTCATAGATGAATTATCTATACTTTTTCTTACTCATATGATTAATTAAGGTCTATTCATAATGGTTCTCATTTTTAAAAAACAATTAAAAGGATTATTTTGTATCTCTTCATTATGTTTCTTGATCAATAATTTTCTCTCGCAATTTTCTTTAGTTTTTTTAAAAGATTCTTTTTATGCTTTTATGATTATTTAAATTAATTTATATTTACCTTATAATTATTTTCAAAACCATTTATTTATAAATTCTTTCTTTATATAATTTATCGAAATTTAAAGGATATTCCTTCTTATTTTCTAAATATTTTTATAAGATTCTTATATTTTTTTCATTTATATCAATATCCTTTAATTTTTCTTATGTTTTAATATCTATTCTAATTCAATAATCCAATTATTTTCTATATATTAATTATTTATATTTCTTGTGATAATTTTTATGAAATCCATTTCATTCTCATGTTTTTATTTTCTATGATAGATTTATGAATTCTTTTAAGTTCATATGTGATAGAGCTAATATTTTCATTATTTTTTAAGTATATTTCAATCATTAAATACATTTAAATTAATAAATTTGAGTTGATTTACATTATTTTAGTATATTTGGTGAATTCTGGGATTAATTGTGAAAATTTATTAATTCATTAAATTTAACTATTTTCTGTCACTTAATTATTTCAATAATACATTTTAAAATTTTGATCCAATTGAAGTGGTTATTTTTTTGTAGGCTTCCTTTGTTTGTGGGATTCAACATTTTATTCAGGATCCAGATTCAATTCTAAATACCCTATCCCAAAAAAATAGTTCAATTTGAAAAACATTTTTGGCCAACCGAATAGAACCCACCTATAACAACCCTACTCTTTATTATACACTTAAACATGATTTATTACATAAAATTACACTTAATACAACTCTGAGGATTGAGAGGTATAGTTTCTTAGAAAAATTAGGTACATTACATGAAAAACTAATACATAAAATACAACATATTTATTGAAAATTTCTTTTACATGACCACAACATTCCTTCGTACTTAGAATTTCATGAGATAACCTGAGGACATATATAGGAAAAGGGTGAGCTATAAAGCCCATTAAGGGAGTAAACAAGGAATAAAATGAGGAATAAAATACATATTAGGAAATAGGAATATCAATGGATCATAAGAGAAACATGAACATAAATTCATGTTATAGCATGATTATCATAACATGGAAATGTGGAAACAACATTTAACATGATATTATCATGAGCCAAGACTCATTGCATAAGGCGCATGAGTAAACCATCATTGCACATAAATTATCATAATTAAAACCTCATTTAACATGAATTATAATGATTCAAAACTCATTTTACATGATATATCATGATACTATTCTTTACCCAATGCATTGGAGCACTATTAGGGTGCACCCTTCTTAATCGTTTCATTTCATGCATAACTGTGCCACATGGATTATATAACATGGATTCATTCAACATCATAATTTATTACATGATAAAATAATGTGTAATAAATAAATTAAAGTATAATTCAATATGTATATTTTCATAAAGGTGAATACCCTTGATATAGAAATGGATATGATATTCACTACATGTTTATTTTGGTTTGGAAAATAGCGGTGCAATTTCGGCAGCATAACAGTGTGACATAAAAATTCATAAAAATTGTTGATGAGAGAGAAAGAGGTTTCTAATCATATGTACGTGAAATGGAAAGAAATGGGGTAATATAGATACATTTAATAACACATGTAATTTGGAAATATAAGGCTAAACATAATAAAGAAACTTGAAGAAATAGGAGAAATTGAATAACTCTTAGGAAATTTTGGCATGGTAATAGGTGTACATGAGTGGGATTAATGAGAGAGAAAGAGGTCTTTAATAATTAAAAAATAAGTAGGGTAGTATGGGAAAGGTTATAAATCATACCCCAACATTTTTAATTGAAAATAAAATGAAATAAAAATATAAGGAAATTTGAACATAAAAAAGGAAGGAAGAAAAGTAAGGATCCCATACTTGAGTGTGTGACTTCAAGAGATTGAGGGGTGGGGGATTATTGAGAGCTCGGGGAACCTTGGTAAGATTATAGAGAGATTATGGTAGATTATTGAAGTGCTCAAAGGGTTTTTAGTGAAGATAAGTGGGATATTGTGTGGGTTTATATAGGAAAAGAGAGGGAAATTCTTTAATATTTCACAAAATTTGATTTTGGAATCTATATAATTAAATATTCAAAAACACAAACCATACCATGATTTTTTCCCATTTTTTTCAAAATGGGAGTGGAAAATATTATTTTATAAGGAAAATGGACTAACTTATTAAAATATTAGGCTTGATTATGTGGAGGTGAGTCACACTCTCAAGGAAATCATTTTAAAATGTTAACATATTTTATAAGTCTTGGAGGGTTCACTAAGGCATCATAAAATTAATAAAACAAATCTAAAATCACATTATTTTAAAGTTAAAACATATATTGGAAAAATATCCCTTTTATAGTATTTTATTATATCACTATTTTTTCATTATGATGTCATAAAACACATTATATATTTATACGGTATTTAATTTTTACCCAAAAATTTGATTGTCTCAGAAAATTATGAAAAAATCACCATTAGATAATTTTGACATCCCGGTTATAAAAATAATATTAATTTTATCTAAATAATTTTCCAAATATGTGAATTTAAACTTTTAAAATAAAAACTTACATTTATTGAAAATTCATGGG
Source organism: Viscum album (assembly GCA_963277665.1). Classification (NCBI taxonomy): domain Eukaryota; kingdom Viridiplantae; phylum Streptophyta; class Magnoliopsida; order Santalales; family Viscaceae; genus Viscum; species Viscum album. The sequence continues at coordinate 639,771,105 of OY728162.1, read as the reverse complement.
TTTTGACAAAAATAGTTTTCAAACATTAAGAAAAATTACAATTGTATTCATAAAAAAATGTGATCATTTATATTAAATAAAAATTAATTTATTAATAATATTTTATTAAAATATTATTTAATTTAATAATCCATTATTTTATCAGAATATATTTCTTAATTTAATTTAAATATTAACTAAAAATACTATTTGTGATTTAAAAACCATTTACAATGTAACAATAATAAAATGAAGGTATATTATTTATTCTATAAAAAATAATGAAAATAATAATAATTCTATGTTCTTGTTACATATCTATTTATTACACTAGAATATTCCCTAAGAGTATGGTGTGTGATGGTGGGGATTTCTTGGGGCTGTTTGGTGAACAAGGTTTGGGCAGTGATCCGATGAGCTTAAACTTCTCATGTAAACTATTTCTGTCATGCTTAAGTTATTGGATATCATCTTGGGATTGGTCTAGGGAAAATCCTATAAATTCTATCTCCCTCAAAGGATCCAATAAAATGGCTTTAAATGGAACGATCCTACTAGTTGAGGCCATCACTTCCTTTGTCTGTGTCAAAAAGGATTTGTTAAAACCCTATATATATACTAGTCATGTGATCACTATTCAATGCCTATATTATCAATACTAATCATACTTAATGGTTATCTAAACCCAATAAATAAAAGTTCATGTGTTCTCTATATCCATAAGACATTTAATTAAATAAAATAAAGGTAATTTTATTCATGAATGTTTGGGTCATTACAGCCTTCCCCCCTTAAGAAATTTCACCCTCAAAATTTCCTTTTCCCACACTAAAATAGATGAAGGTAACTATGCTTCATCACTTCCTCCGATTCACACATTTCTTCTTCAAAATTGTGGTTTCGCCACAACACCTTGATGAGGGGCATTGTCTTATTTCATAGAAATTTTTCCCTACAATCTAAGATCTTCACTGGATTCTCTTCATAAGAGAGTTCATTCTCCAATGGTACCACATATGGATTGAATACATGTGATGGGTTAGGTATGTACTTACTTAAGAGTGATACATGGAATACATCATGTACTTGAGATAGGTTCGGTCGGAATACTAGTTGATAGTCCACTACTCTAATGAGATCAAGGATCTCAAAACTGTTGATGTACCTTGGAATAAGATTTACCTTCTTAAAAAATCTCATAACTCGCTTCCATGGTGATATGCAAAGGAATACCATGTCTCCAATATCAAACTCTAGGTCTCGTCAATGATTATCAGCATAGATCTTTTGTTGACTCTGAGAAGCTTTAATGTACAGGTGAATGGTCTTAACCTTCTCCACCATTTTTTCGACCATTTCTGGACCTAGGAGTTTTCACTCCCAAACTTCATCCCAACATGCTAGTGCTCTGAACCTCTTCCCATAAAGGGCTTCATAAGGATCCATTTGGATTCTTGGGTGGAAACTATTATTATAAGATAACTCAAACATGGGAAGATATTGATCCCATCTTACTTTTAAGTCCATTGAGCATTCTCTCAACATTTCCTCAAGTGTTTGGATAGTCCTCTCAGATTGGCCATCATTTTGAGGATGATAATATGTACTGAAGTTTAGCTCAGTATTCAGAGAAAGTTAGAGTATCTTCTATAACTTAGAGGTGAATCTTGGATATTTATCAGATATAATTGATAGTGGAACTCCATTCAGACTTACCACTTCTCTGATGTATATCTATGCATGTTGATCTAATGATAAATCCTCCCGAATTTCAATGAAGTGTGCATTCTTTTTAAGACGATCCACAAAACCCCAGATAGCATTGTTTCCTTTGGATGCCTTCACAATTCTGGTGACAAAGTACATGGTGATGTTCTCCCATTTCCATGTTGGTATGGGTAATGGTTGCATCATCCCCTTAGACTTATACCTATCAGCCTTCGCTTTCTGACATACCAGACACTTTGATGTATACTCAGTGATCTCCTTATTCATTTTACCCCACCAATAATGCTCTTAGAGATCTCGATACATCTTTGTGTTTCCCAGGTGAAGAGAGAAATTTGAACTATGTGCATCATCCAAAAGTTATTTATTTAACTCTGGATTTGATGGAACAGATAGTCTTGATCCAAATCTCATAATTCCTTCTTCATTAAAATTGAACTCTGAGGATTTCCCTTTTCTGATACATTCTACTTTCTTCTGAATTCATATACCATCCTTTTGATAATACTTTAACCTTTTCAAAAGATACAATTGAGAAATCATTTGTGAAAGGATTGATGATGTTCCCTTCTTTATGATTCCTATTTCCATCTTCATAAAATATAATAAGATTATATCCTTTTTCAATTCTCATCAATGATAAAATCCTAGGGTCCTTTCAACTTAGAGGATATTTCCCCTTGTTCTCTTTCCAAGGGTGATCATAGATTGATCAGTCATAGTCTTTTATCAACTCTAACCATCTTCGTTGGTTCATATTCAACTCTTTCTGTGTGAATATATACTTGAGGCTTTTGTGATCCATATATATTTTACACTTTTCCCCAAAGAGGTAATGTCATCAAATTTTAAAAGAAAATATTACTAAAACCAACTCCAGATCATGTGGTGGATATTTTTTCTCATTAACATTCAATTTCCTTAATGCATAGGCAATGACTTTGTCATTTTTCATCAACACACATCTAAGGCTCTTCTTTAAAGCATCATTAAATACCACGAAGAGTTCTCCTCTTATGGGAAGTGTGAGCACAGGAACAGTGATAATCCTCCTTTTAAACTCTTTGAAGTTGTCTTCACATTCACCACTCCAAGAAAACTTGACTCCCTTCCAAGTTAGCTTGGTAAGAGGATTTGACAATCATGAGAAATTTTTCACAAATCAGTGATAATATCCAGCTAACCCAAGGAACCTATGGATATTCGACACATATGTTATCCTCAACCATCCCTAAATTAATTTTGTCTTAGAGGGATCAAAAGATATCCCATTCATTGTGATGATATGACTCAAGAATGAGACCTCCTTCAATCAGAACTCACACTTTCTTTACTTTTCATAGAGCTTCTCATTTTGTAATGTCTCTAGTACAGTGATTAGATACTCCTCATGCTCCTCCTTGGATTTGGAGTATATTAGAATATCATCTATAAATACTACCACAGATTTATTGAGGTAATATCTAAAGAATCTATTAATCAAGTCTATGAAGATTACTGGAGCATTGGTGAGTCTAAAAGGCATTACTATGAATTCATAGTTCCTGTACCTTTTATGAAAAGAAGACTTGGCGATATCCTCCTTTTTCACCCTTACATAGTAATATACAGACCCATATCTACCTTGGAGAATTATTGTGCTCCACATAGATGATAAAAAAAAGTCATCAATTCGTGGAAGATGATACTTTTTCTTTATCTTTATTTTTTTGAGCTCATGATAATAAATACAAAGGTGCATTGGAACATCCTTCTTCTTGATGAAGAGGACTAGTGCACCCCATGGTAGAGCACTTGGGTGTATAAACCCTTTATCCAAATTCTCCTGTAGTTGTTTCTTTAGATCCTCAAGCTCCACAACAGTCATTCTATACAGGGTATTGGATATTGGAAAAGCACCAGGTATAAGATCAATCGAGAATTCAACATATCTTCTAGGAGGAAGACCAAAAAATTCCTTGGGAAACACTTCAAAGAATTCCCTCATAATAAGAATATATTCAAATGATGTTTTCTTCCTTAGACTCAATAATCTGAGAAAGATATGTGTGCTCATAGGGCAATAATATCCATGCTTGAGATGATGGTGCTAAAGAAGATTCATACTCCTCCTTGTACTTGTACAGAATCAGGGGTCAATTCTCCATAAGGAGATTGATTTTCCTCTCACGGAAATTTATTTTGTCTCTATATAGGGGAAGCCAATCCATGCCAATAATTGCATCAAATTCCACCATGGAGAGTATGGAGAGGTTTTACGGGAAGTTCAATCCAAAAATTGTGATAGTGGAGGATTTATATTAATGGGATGTAATGATTTCCTCATTTTCCATTCTCACTGATATCTTTACTTCCATGATTTTTGGTGGTGTTAGTATTGTTCTAATAAACTTTCAAGATAAAAAAGAATGAGTAAAACCAGAATCAAAAAGTACGTTCGCTATTCTTGAATGAATAATTAGAATACCTGTCACCACTTAGTTTTTGGGATTTGATTAAATGGTAGTGATGGAAAAATATCACCCTTGCTACCTTGAAGGTTGTTGGTTGACTCCAAAAACCCTTGTCTTAGGGCACTGGTTTGTAAAGCTTCCTGGTTCTTTATAGTTGAATAAATGAACAATGCATTGAGGGTTGAACTGAGCATTCCTCTCCTCTGTAATAGCAGCGGGTTTTTCTTGTCAGAAAGTAATGGCCAATTTCCATTCTCTTCCACACCTAAATCATTTCCTTGTCCCCTTCAGGAAATTTATAGGGTATTTTTTCCACACCTTTGGCAAGTGGGGTGCTAAATTTTTTTAGCACCATTGGATTTATCCATCAGATTTCCAGAATTAAATTCTAAATTCCTCTTATTATCCTCATGATACCCCTAAGGTTCTCCGATCTCCATTTCTACTTTGAGGGAACATTGGACAATTTCCTCATAACTATCAAAGTCACAGATCGCTAGGGATTTTTTTTGGATAGGTTTAAGCCCACCAAAGAAGTGGTTAACCTTGAATTCAGGGGTAATGAAAAATTCAAAGGTGTATCATAAAAGACTTGTGAAGTTTTCCTTGTAATCTCTAATAGATTTGTCATATTTTTTCTTGAGGGAAAGGAAATCCCTTTCCATCTTATGTCAGAGGGTGCACATAAAATATTTATCAAAAATATTTTCCGGAAATCCTTTCATTACACTTCCACGATATCTTCCTTAGGATTTGTATTTTTGACCAATGTCCACCATTGATTAGCTTCACCATCCATATGATAATCATCTAGAAGAACCCTCTCTTGTTCGGAACATTGAAGTATGGATAAGATATTTTAAATGGAATTGATCTATTGTTCGATGATTGAGGGATCAGATGATCCATTGAAAGTATGTGGACTTTGTCTCATGAAGCTCTCGATTGCAGCTTGTTCTTTCTTGGGGGGGTGTGAAAATCCCTCTTAACCCATGTTTCTATTCAAAACTTGAGTTAACTGAGAGTGTATCATGACAAAGTTTATGATTCCCTCTCCTATCAGATTGGGCATCTCATTAGAATAGTCATCACATTGATATTCTCATTGGTTGTTAGCCTGATTCCTCTTATTACCAGCCATTGGATTAAATAAAAGGAAATTTAGGGGTAACACATAAAGAAGAATCCAATGAAAAAAAGTTATAACTTATAAATTACATTTATTTCCTTAACTTATGAATTTATAGACTTCAATCTATGTTATCCATGATCTACTTCCTAACATATATTCTTAGGGGAATTTTTTTATTCCCTTAATAATGGTTTATACTAATCTTATGAATTTTCCAAAGCATATCCCCAAAGAGTTTCAAACCAAGAGTGAAGTAAGTCCCATTGTTGTGCACCAGTTCTCGTTCAAGTATAGCTCAAAATAGTGTTTTCAGGTTTTACCCCTAGATATATCTATTCCAAATCCACCTCTACTTGTTCGTATCCAGAAAGGTATGTATTTTCTTGATAAAACACTTACTCTATACTCACCAAAATCTTGGTATTTTTTTCTTACATTTAGTATTATCCCTAAGGATTTCACTAGGGTTTTCTAATCTTAATCCCAAAAATAACTAAACCTATCCTCTGATACCAACTATAACAACCCTGCTCTTTATTACACACTTAAACATGATTTATTACATAAAATTTTACTTAAGAAAACTTTGAGGATCAAGATTTCTAGTGTCTTGGAAAAATTAGGAAAATCACATGAAAAATTAATACATAAAATACAACATCTTTATTGAAAACTTATTTTACATGACCACAACATTCCTTCATACTTAGCATTTCATGGGCTAACCTGAGGACATATATAATAAAATGGTGAGCTATAAATCCCAGTAAGGGAGTAAACAAGACATAACATGAGGAATAAAATAAATTTTAGGAAATAGGAATATCAATTGATAATAATATAAAAATAAATATAAGGCATGATATGGAATTATTATCATAACATGGAAATATGGCAACAACATTTAACATGATATTAGCATGAGCCAAGACTCATTGCAAAAGGATCATGAGTAAAACCTCATTGCACATTAATTAGCATGAGTTAAACCTCATTCTACATGAATTATCATGATACAAAATTAATTTTACATGATGTATCATGATACTATTCTTTACCCAATTCATTGGAGTGCTATCAGGGCACACCCTTCTTAATCATTTCATTTCATGCATAAGTGTTCCACATGGATCATATAACATGGAGTCATTCCACATAATAATTTATTACACGATAAAGGAATGTACAATAAATACATTAAAGTATAGTTCAATATTTATATGTTCATAAAGGTGAATACCCTTGATAAATAAATGGATATGGTATTCACTACACATTGATTTTGGTTTGGAAAATCATGGTGCAATTTCAGCAGCATAACGACGTGACATAAAAATTCATAAAAATGGTTGATGAGAGAGAAAGGGGTATCTCATCATATATACATGAAATGTAAATTAATTGGTTCATATATATACATGTCACATCACATGTAATTTGTAAATATAATGCATAACATAATAAAGAAACTTTAAGAAAGAGGATAAATGGAATAACTCTTACAAAATTTTGGTATGGTAATGGGTGTACATGAGAGGGATTAATGAGAGATAAATAGGTATATAATCATTCATAAATAAGTAGGTAAGTATGGAGGAGGTTTGAAATTATACCCCAACATTTTTAATTTAAAATTAAAGAGAACCACAATATAAGAAAACTTGGACATAAATAAAAAAGGAAGGAAAGTGAGGATTCCTTACTTGAGTGTGTGACTTCAAGAGTTTGAGGTGGGATTATTGAGAGATTGGGGTGACTTGAGAATATTCTAGAGAGATTTGGGAATATTAGAGACGTGATCCAAGGTTTTTAGTGAAGAGAAGTGGTAGATTGATTGGGTTTATATAGTAAAATAGAGAAAACTTCTTTAATATTTCACAAACTTAGGTTTTGGAATCTATATAATTAAATATTCAAAACCACAAACCATCCCACAGTTGTTGAAAAAGGGGAGTGTAAAAATTATTTTATAAGGCCAATGGATGAAATTATTAAAATATTAGTCTTTCTTATGTGGAGGTGAGTCACACTCTCAAGGAAATCATTTTAAAATTTTAAAATATTTTATAAGTGATGGAGGGTCCACTAAGGCATCATAAAATTAATCAAAAAAAGTCTAAAATCGCGTTATTTTAAAGGTAAAACATATATTGTCGGAATAACCATTTTATATTATTTTATTACATTGCTATTGGGTCATTATTATGTCATAAAATGCATTATATATTTATACAGTATTTAGTTTTTACCCAAAAATTTGATTGTCTCAGAAAATTATGAAAAATTCACCATTGGATAATCTTGATGTACTGATTCCAAAAATAATATTCATTTTATCTAAATAATTTTCTAAATATGTGAATTTTAACTTTTAAAATAAAAACTTATATTTATTGAAAATTCATGGGTTTTGACAAAAACCGTTTTCAAACCTTAATAAATATTACAATTGTCTTCATAAAAATTATACGATCATTAACATTTAATAAAAATTAATTTATTAATAATATTTTATTAAAATATTATTTAATTATATAATCCATTAATTCATCAAAATATATTTCTTTATTTAATTTAAATATTAACTAAAACTATTATTTGTTCTTTAAAAACCATTTACAAAGTAACAATAATAAAATGAAGGTATATTATTTATTATATACAAAATAATTCATATAATAATCATGATAGGTTCTTGTTACATATCCATTTATTACACCATCATATGCCCTAAGAGTATGGAGTGTGATGGTGGGGCTTTCTTGGGGCCGTTCGGTGAACATGATTTGGGTCGTGATCTTGATGATCTTGAACTTCTCCCGTAAATGGTTTCTTTCATGCTTAAGTTGTTGGATATCAATTTAGGATTGGTCTTGGGAAAAGCCCAAAAATTATATCTCCCTCGAAAGATATGATAAATGGGATTTAAATGGAATGATTCTATTTGTCTAGGCCATCCCTTCCTTTGTCAGTGTCAAAAAGGATTTGTTAAAACCCTATATATACACTAGCCATTTGATCACTATTCAATTGCTATATTATCAATAGTAATCATACTTAACATTTATTTAAACCCAATAAAAAAGTTCATGTGTTTTCTATATCCATATAACATTTAATTAAATAAAATAAAGGGAATTTTATTCATGAATATTTGGGTCATTGCACCACCTCAATAATTGAGGCATATCTCACCCTAGAGACACCCAAATGAGGTTATTATAGTTAGATTTTAATGATGACTCAGATACGCATTTACATATTAAATTTCATGGAGAATTTCATTAATCAAGGAATACATTCAATTTTAAAAAGTGTAAGGAGTTGAAGAGCCTCATTGATCCGAAAAAATTTTATTTAGTAATTCGGGGAAATATTTTTTTATAATTTTCCAAAGAATCTTAGATTTTTAAGGAGAATGTAAAAGAGAGATTAGAATAGATTTTATTAAGAAAAAATCCTAAGAATACTCATTTATTAACCAAATTAAACTCAAACTTTTTGTTGAAAGAACTGGGATAGAAATATTTCCACCTATCAACCCTATAAATATGTGTATCCACTTACATTCAAAGTAGTTAAAGAAGGAGAATGAGGGACAATACTATAGAATTGTAACCTTTAATCACGGTGTATGTTCTACCTTTTCTTTTATTAGTTTCATAATTCCATATTCTTCCCCATTTGACTCTATTACCCTTCACATAGAGTGGTATAACTTTTGAATGATTAGGGAAGGGTGAGTTTTCCTTTTGTAATATTGGATTCTTTCAATTTAATTTTAAACTATATTTTTCTATTGAAAGGATTCCATTTTCAGTGGTTCCCTATTATCTTAATGAAATTTTATTTTGGATTTTGGTGATATTCTTTGTTGAAAATTTTGGTTGAAGTTCTTAAAACTCCATCTTCATAGTACATTTTGTCTTGATTGAGAAGACTATGTTAGGTGGTGAGTGTCTAGTGATCATTTTCACATGTGCAGAATAAGTGAAATGTTTCTTGATTTCAAAAGAGAAAAAATTATTGATAGAGAATTTCCCTAGTTATTTGGGATTGTTTTTTGAGTTTTCATGAATATAATAGTGGTTTCCATTACTTCCTTTAACCAAGTGTGATTTAAAACTTGATTAAGGAGTATTTCATGTATCATTTAATAAGAAGAGGGTGAGAATGATTTTTATGAACATGATGACATTGAAAAGGTTATCCTACCCTGACACCATAAATCTCTTCATCAATTTTTTTCTAACTTTTATTTTAATTTATTTATTTAATTTTAAAATCAAACAACGTTAAAAATAATATCTACTTATTTCTCTAATTTCATGTGACAAACGTGATTGTTGTGCACTCTTCTCTAGAGACAACCTTGGTTAGCCACTTTATTACATTTTAAATTAGGAAATAATTGTTTTTATCACACCCCATGATAGGAACATATCAAAACATGGTACCCTTTCTGGGGAGGAAATTCCAACAATATAATTATGACATTTTATAAATATTTTCTTTTATTTCATTTAAAAAAACTTTCCCATGATGTATGCCAACTGAAATAATTATTCTTATATTGATTACTCACGAGTTCAAGGAAAAAGGGTTTATAATGATGAGGAGGTCCTCTTATAAAAGGTTGATGAACTCACTATTTTGTCCAAGAAAATGTTTAATGGACACGTCATAGGTCCCTTTCTTCTATGGTAAATCAATTCAAAACCAATTATCAAATATTGAAGTACAATGAGGAAGTACCATTGGATAAGGGACATAAACCTTAAACATTATCATAACCAATGGTGGAAGTGAATTCTTTACTCATATTAAAAATATAAGAGCCTAACTACCTACCTCTATCCAATGAAATTCAACTCAAAGAGGCACTTTCCCTTGAAGAAGCAATTGAAGCCAAACATACTCAGGAAGATGATATTTTTTGAACTCATTATCTTCTAATTTTATTGAAACTATATTGAGTATTACCTCTACTTGTTTTAAATTTTTAGATTCAGAAAACAATTGTATTTACCTAGAGGAGGAAGAATAAGACAAAGAAGATTCATCTGAAGAGTAACATCAGGATCTTCCCGAACATGTTGAACATTTTTTAGAGGGAGTACATGATGAGATAAAAGTGTATTTTTTTAGAGGAAACTGAAACACAGTATGCTTACTTTTAAGTGGAATATTTTGATATGGATTCTTCATGATTTAATTTTTTTCAAATAAAATTACACTATGATTTTACCTTTGGTTTTTTCATTGATGAAGAATACCTAAAGAAATAGCTGGAGAATGAAGAGGTGGTTGTACAAGTGAAAAAATGGAGAAGATGACTCATTCTTTATAATACCCCATCCATGTAAGTTTTATATCATCCCCATGGTGGTGTATTTTCAATACTCTATATATATATATATTCCTCAATAAAAAAGAATAAGTGAAAGTTGTAAAGAATAAGTTTTGGGGGTTGATCTTGAAGAAACTCCACCCACCAACAGATTGAGGATAACCAACTAGAAGTAGCCATCTAGAGTCAATCAAAACCCTAGGCCCACTTGGGAGATTAAAAAAAATATATCCTTATTTTCTTATTCCATTTCTATTTTATTTTATTTTAATAAAATTCTTATGTTTTCTTTTTTTCTTGTAAGTTTTCAGGGAGTATCACTTAGGAGCTTAACTCAACATTACACTCCCAGAAAGTTAGGTTGTACCTCTACTTAACACATTTTTGTTGTGATTAAATTAAAAAAATTACCACATTTTATATCTAATTGAATTTATTGAGATTCTAAATCATTTAATTGTGGGGGTGGGAATCTTCATAGTTTGATATTTTCAATTTTTTTGTTTTCCTATTTTTTTTAAAAAAATTCATCTTTTTTCAAGTTTTTGTATGTTTCTTTTCCAATTTTTTCATGTTTTTGAAACTTATATGGTTAAATGATTATATTTGACATTTTTTAAAACCATTTTAATTAGTGAAATAATTTATTGCATGAAAATTAGCTTAAATTAAAATTGAAAATGACTTTATTTCAAGTTTAAATTTTTGGAAATTTCATGAAAAGTACTCTGGTTTTTTAATCCCATTACACATATTACTGTCTTTATCCTTGAAATCACATTACTATGAGGATTTTGAAACATTTTTTTCATATTATTTTCATTCACTTAACTTCTTGAGAGAACCATACCTTACTTGATTTAACCAGAATTTGATTTATTTTCTTAAAAACTTGAGGGTTTGAGGTACTTGTGTTTTAAATGATTAAGGAATTTCTTTGGTTTTAAAGACCCATTTTCAAGATAATATTTTTTTTATAGCCTTACTTATAAATTTTAACCTTTTATCCCTTATAATATATGAGAAACATATTATTTTAGCCACATTACAATCCGATTTTCCTTGTCCAACCTGCTCTTGAAGTGAAATTGTATGATCTAGTTGAACTTAAGTGTGGGGGGGTTTATCTTGTATTGTGCTAGCTCATTTGGTGATACTTTGGATAGAAGATAAATTTTTTATGATTTTTTTTTCTATTGAAAAATTAATTCAGTAAAAATATTTTCCTTTCTAGAGAATTCATGATAAAGAATATGTGCATTTTTGGAGCTTCCAAATGAGAAATAAAGTTGTGCATATCTAGAGCTTTCAAGAGAAATTATGTTTGAAAAGATTGACATTTTTTATATATAAATGTTTATGTCTATGAAATTTCCATGATTTTTTATGGTTATGGTGATGATTTTCTAATAAGGGTAGTGAGGAAGAGACCATACTTGATTCAAAATTGGAATCATTCAATTTTTCTTCAAAAAGAGTCAAACCCTCCTCATTCGGCCTTAGAACTTTTGACATATAAATCCTACCAACCAGAAGCCACTGAACAATAATACAAATTTCTCTTGATAAAAATATATCCTTGAATCAAATCATGTGGAAATGTAGTAATTTATCAAGATTATGGTGACCCTTGCATGAGTTTGGATGAGAAATGCTTTGTTGAAAATTGACATTTGTGAGATGAGAGAAAATTAATGTGAGGTAGGTGTTTTGTATGCATGAAAGTAGAAATGATGAGGAAATATATCAAATGATCTAACTGGAGGACTTGAAATAATGGGATTTTAGGAGTCATGATATCTTTTTTTTCTTGTTGTCAAATTGGTGGATCTCATGGATATGTGTTTTGAATTTTATTTGATTTGATTTTGATTCTTACTTGTCTAAGATTTCAAGCGACAAGTGTAGGGGATTTGATAGATATAATATTTTTATTATTTTTCAAGTGAATTTAAATGATTTAATCCCTTATAATTAATTAAAATGATCTGATTTTCATTATTTTAGTATTTTTGGTGAAATATGGGCTTAATTATAAAAATTACTTAATTCGGGAAATTTAGAAGTTTTATGTCAATTTAATATTTTAGGAATAAATTTTAAATTTTTTATCCAATTAAAGTGATTTTTTTTTCATGATTCCTTTATTAAATATATTCAACCTTTATTCTATACCCAAATCCAATTCAAAATACACTAGCCCAAAATAACCAATCAAGTGGAAAAATGTTTCTGGTGGACAAAATTGACCCCAACTCAGTAATTGAAGCATATCTTGGAATAGAGACACCCAAATAAGGTGATTAAAGATGTATTGTAAATAGGTATCCTAGTATCATGCCCACATTAAATTTAATATTGAATTTCATTCATTAAATAATACATTGAGTGCACTAAATTTAAGGGAGTTGAAGAGTATCCTCGTCCAGAAAATGTTTTCTTTAGTAATTCAATGATAATTTTTTGTAAATGTGTCCAAATAAGCTTAGATTTTTAAATATCATTTAAAATAGATATAGGAACAACTGTTATCAATACAAATTCCCAAGAATCTTCCATTTACTATGCCAAATGAACTCAATATTTCAGTCCATAGAATCTAGAATGAAATTTTTCTATCTCTCAACCTTATAAATATGCATGTACACTTCAATTAAAATGAGTTGAAGAAGGATACAGATGGTATATACTATATAATTGGAAATTTTAATTAATTCTTATTTTATTAATTTTATAATTATCTCTTCTTCCCTATTCAACTTTGTTACCCTTCACATGGAGGGGTAAATATTTTAAATGATCGGGGAAGGGGGGTTTTCGTTTTTTAATTTCAGAGTATTGAACTTTAATTTAAAAATATATTTTTCTATTTAATTTTTTTTTATTTTCAATGGTTCCTAATTACTTTAATAAAATTATATTTTGGGTTTTGGTGTCATTCATTGTTTACAGATTTGGTTTAAGTTCTTCAAACTCCCTACATATAGTGCAGTTTGTCTCGATCAAGAATATTTTGTTAGGTGGTGACTGTCTAGTGATCATTGACATGTGTGTGGAATACATTATTTTCTTCAATATTTATAAATATAAACAATTATAATCAGTAATTTCCTTATTTTGGTAATGGTTTATGAATTTTCATGCACACAGAAGTGGTTTCCATTACTTTCTTCAACTAAGGGTGATTAAAAACTTGATCAAGGAGTCTTTCATTTATCATTTAATAGGAAGAGGGTGGGAATTATTTTTATTACCATGGTGACATTGAAAAGTGTGATCCTACCTTGAACCCATAACCCTTTTAATCAATTTGTGTTCAAACATTATTTTAATTTCTTTTCTTCATTTTAAAATCAAAAATCTCAAAAACGGTATCTACTTATTTATGTAATTTCAATTGAAAAATGGGATTGTTGTGTGGTCCTCTCTAGATAAAACCTTGGTTAGACACTTTACTGCATTTTTAACTTAGTAAATAATTTTTTTTGTCACAGACCATGATAGCCACGAGTTAATATAGAATACATATATATGGTTTATAATAATGTGATAGATGAGCCTAGAATTATATATCCCCCCAATTCATTGGGAAAATATTTATATCTCATGATATGTTATGATATGGGACATGAGAGGTTATATTATTATACTATGTTATGGGAAATGTGAATCCACTTTGTGATGGTGGTCGTACAAGTGATATAGTGACATAATATTTTCATATATAAATATTAGGTCTTTCTAGATAAATATTCTTTACATTACAAAAGTACATTCCCATGGATCATAATAGTTTAGTGTCTTTAGATACTAGGTAAAAAATCTTATAACTTAGTGAAAGATCATCAACATCTACCATAAATATATTAACCCTTTGTACTGATCAAAAGAATACCCTACTTAAACCCTTTCTTCATAACCTGGGGAAAAAAATATAATAAATGGTGATCTCAAATTCTTTATAAGGGTAAACAAGGAAGATACGTAAGTATCAAAATGAGAATAAGGGTATGAGAACATGGGCATAACATTGGAAAACAATACCCTGCATATCTAAGATCATAAACCTAAATCATGGCATAAATATTGACAGTTCATAATACATGAATCATAAGGAAATAAAAGAACATGAATCATGAGAGCATAATATTGGCATAAGACATAGACCTATGGAATACACATCAAATTATAATATTGTGAACATGTGTAAATAGAAAAAGGTTCACTCATTAAGTTAAGGACATGAAATCAGGCCCTCGTATAAACTTATGTACATACAACAATGTCCATACATAGCAATGTGAACATGTAATTAGGATCACACATATGTGACAACACCTCATGGGCAGGACACACCACTATCCCCAGTGGAAGCCCTATCTTACTGCACCAGGTTTACTCCTTATTCCAGTCCTGTATTATTATATCAAGTTCACTCCCCATTATAGCCATGTCTTACAACACCAAGATCACTACCCATTCCATCCATTTATTACTATACTAGATTCACTCCTCATTTTAGTCATGTATTATGTACCAGGTTTACTCCCTATTCCATCCATGTCTTACTGTACCATGTTCACTTCCCATTCCATCCATGTCTTACTATACCGGGTTCCCTCCTCATTCCATCTAGGTCTATCTCATGAGATATATAAATATTTACCCAATTCATTGGAGGTATATATTATCCCCACCCATCACATAATTAAAAAAATATTTATGAGTTCCATAAGACCATAAACATTCATCATATCATAACCCATGAAATGAAATGGGTATCATAAAAATTTCATCATATCATAACCAGTGTAAAAAAAATAAAGGTTTCATAATAATTTCATCATATAATAACCCATGAATTGAAGCTGGTTTCATAAGCATTTCCTCATGGTATAATCTGTGGAAGATAAATAGGTTTCATAAACACTATGAAATCAAAACACAAACCACTCAAATAAAGAATGTGAATGGAATATCTGGATAATATCACCAGTAAGGAATATGTAACACCAATGGATCTCATATTAGAAGGAAAATAATTTTAAATTTTCATTTCAAACATTTCTTGATTAAAATATCCTTTATGTTTTTAAAAACACTTTTTAATACATAAAATATTTTGAAAAACTTTTTCTTTGAAAATAACTTCGAAAACATATAAAGGAGTATTTGAAAATCATTTAAAACAACTTTACAAAAATAAAACATTCTCAAAATACATTTCCTTTAAAATGAGATTAAAATATCATTAAAAACTTTTTTTTAACTTGGTTTTGGAATAAAATAGATTTCCTACCGAAGAGAGAAATAAATTTGGATTTTGTTAAAAACATTTTATTAATTATCTTAAGTAAGAAAGAGTATAAAATGGTAAAATTAATTGAATATATAATGAATTTCTAGAGGATAAGAAAATTCAGGATAATTCTTAAGAGTAAGATCATGAGTTCTCAACATTGGAGATTTAATCATAAACAATCCTGATAAATGGTGAGATTATAATATAAAACTCATACCACTATGGTAACCTTGAATAATAAGCCCCATGAAGGAATAAAATTAAATGAAACTTAAAATATCACAAGGATTAATAAATTCATGATATTACATGTAAAATGGTCTGTTTATACACCTTGTGAAATAATATATGTGTGTAATAGGTCTCAAAGAATGAAAATTGAGACAAAAACACCTTATCAATTTGTTTACATTTGAACCATAAAACCCAAGAAAGAGATATCCTTAAATGGATATGAAGAGAACAATTTTTTCAGTATAATAATGATTATATAAATTAATGGGCATTATATACATCACATTAATGAAATAGGTGGTGAATATGAAAAGTGTCTCAAAGAATTAAAAAGTGAGATAGAAATCACTTACAGCTTTGGTAATCTTTTTGAATCAAAATCCAAAATAAAACTTAAAATAAAATGAAACCATTAATATCATTAAAATAATGGGATTAATGATATAATAGGTTAAATTTTTGTTATATACACCATATAAAATAAACTAGTAGTGTATTTTTATATGTCTCCCAGAAATAAAAGAGACTAGAAATCCCCTTACCTTAAGTCTTGATTCTCATCGAACTCATTAAAAATTACTATATAATAAATATATGTTTATTATAATTATATTATAGAAACATATTCATATATATAATATCATATATGACTTTATTATGACTTTTTATTACCCTATTATTAATGATTTAATTTTAAAGTTACTCCTCGAGTAATAACCACTTTATTTTTCGTATATGTATTGATTTGTTATTTTTTTCATATTACTTTGATCATGTTTTAAAAATATCTAGAATGATAAAAATAATATAAAAATTATATATATTCTATATATATGTATTTAGAGTAATCCATAATATTTAGTTATAGTAAATGGAATACACTGTTTATGGATACGGTAGGTCTTACGTACTCATGAACATTGTTTCTATTTTCCTATCATATTGGGAGAGAAAAAAGTAAATGATATATATATATATATATTATCATTATAGTGTAATTTTTATGGAATATATATCACATATTTCTATTTAACCCATCCTTAATACATTCCATGTAAAGTTCAAATGAATCACACCGCTTTGCGAGGTGGTAGTCCACCGTACACACGAACAGCGTTATCGTATTCCCAAAAATAGAGAACATGAAGATAAGTGTTATAAAATAATTATAGAATCATTATAAAATCATAAATATAATTTATATAATATATATATTGTATTTCCATAATTTTTTGCAACCTTGAAAGGTGGTAATGGAAAAGTGAATGACATCAATTCCTGAGATGGTAGTCCACCTTACACACAAATGATGATTTAGTAACCCATTTGATGGAAGTTTTTTTGGTTTTAGGTCATTAATTTATCTTAAAAACATCCCATTATATTTAATATACTTAGTGTATTATGTCATCATGGTTTAATATTAATTTATGGAGTTAGATAAGGAGATAAAATAAAGACACATGTTTAAGAACATTACCACTTCTTCATGTATTACCATTATGTTTACACTAAAGCCTTAAAAGGATGGATTTATGGACAAACTAAAAATTATAATATTAGGGGAGGATTTTTTGAGTGACTAGGTTAGGGTTTGTATGAGAAAAATTGATTTATAAGTGTGAATAATGGGGCAGAGTGAGTGCCCTTTTATAATTGAGGAGTAATATTATTGTAAATACTCAAAAGTATTTACTATTGGGATGTATCCCTTACCTCGTGTACCTAAAAATTTAATAATAATAGATTTTAGAGTTTATGTGGTCTATAAAAACTGCCAACATAGAAACATAAATTCATTTTATCTTTTTATTCTATAGTCTTTATGTTAACTCAATTTTACCTTTTTATTTTTACAACGGTAACTAGTTTTATAACCTAGTAATTTATCCATTAAGACTAAATTAAAGTGATACATATTATAAAATATATACTAAATAATTATAAATATTATATCTTATTTATAAAATAAAAATTACATGTGTATTAGAAATTAATTTTAATAGAAGCGCATGTAACGCACAAAAACACTTCTTTAAACCTAATCGTGCTTATAGAGTGTTTCCTATTTAGTGGTCAATATCATCATTAGATAAATTGGTCCATTAATAGAACATATTTTATATTTATGGAAATTTAAAAATCTCTTGGAGGAGGATATGATTTTTTTGTAATTTTAAATCATTTAATAAAATATTATTTATTTTAAAATAAAATTAATGTCAATTTTGACATTATTTATTGAAGTTAAATTTAAAAAAAAATATATAAATAAAATGATTAAATTAAAATATATTATTTTTTAACCATTGAAACATGATATAATCTTCTAAAAAATTAATTTAACTCAATAATTAATTCAATTTACATCACTTTTATTATTTTTGGTATCATTTATTATATTTAATTAATAATTAAATAATTCTTATGTTGGTGTTTCTTAATCATTTAAAGTAATTATTTCATCTATAAAAAATTAAAATAAATTATCATGATATAAAAACTCATTTAACATTCATAAAAATATTTATAACTGAAAATATGATGTTTTTCACTATCCCAATTCTTTAAAAATGTTAAAGGCAAGGAAGGTTCCTTTTTTGTCTTTTTTCTTTAATTAACTTATTATATAGGTAAAATTTATGTAATAGTATCCCAATAACTTATAAAAATATATCATAAGGTGTTAAGGGTTTAAATATTTCAATAAAATGGGTGTTGGAAAAGTTTTCAGGTCATTTTACACCATATATTCTATGTTTAACCACTACGTAAACTTGTTTTTACCTTAATTATTGTACTTAATTTTAACTGATTTCACTAATAGTTTTGGTAAAAAATTAAGCTAAAATTATTATATAATATAAATTATTATGATTCTAAATATAGAACCCATTTTTCAAAATTCAATTCACAAAAATGGTATAATTTAATTTAAAATTAATCATGTAGATGTGACAAGAAAGAGGGATTTTCAAGTGAAAGTGTTCAAAAGTTTACAGTGTTTTATATTAAAAATAAATATGAAAATGATTCCAATAACATAAATTGGATTAATATATCTATAACTTAACCATTGTGACTTTAAAACCAATTCAAAATATAATTCAACACTATGGATTACTTCGACGAAAATGTAGTTTTCAATTAAAATCCAGTATTTTTCACTATTCATCAAAAAATGAGACTTCTCAGAAAAATACCAAATAATCACCCTAAGATAATTTTGGAATTACAATTTTAGAAATTATGTTTTTATTTTCAAATAAATTTTCTAAAATTGGTAAAAAAAATAATTTTAAATTATGTGTACCAAGCACGATTAAACTGTCCTTTAGAAAAAATACTATATTTCTAAAAACATTTATTTTTCTTTCAAATAATTCCTATTTTATTACTAATCAATCAATAATTAGTAAAAATGTGTAAACTATATTTTCAAAATCTATTTAATCCTATTTATATCCAATATTCCAAGAACTATTTGATAACTATCATATTAAATAAGAATATTTAAATAGTATGTCATGTTTGGTTTAAACATAGTGTTGCGTGTAATGCAAGATAAACACTGAATTTTGTGTAACACAAGATGTTATACCAACTAGGTTAAATAAATTGAGTGGGGGTGAATCAGGTAATGGAAGATTAAAATAATTTTCTCTTCGGATCTTGTTCCATTTTTAAAAAAACACTCATCTCTCTCCTTACCATAGTAAAGAATAATATAAGAATTAAAACATGTATATGACACATCAATTTTTCTTAGTTCACCCTCAATGGGATAAATCCAAGGAACATTAAAAGGTAATGTGTCTATTTACGAAATCCACTAAATATCACTACCAATACAAGGTTTGGTGTAGACTCATTATACCTCCTAGTTTACAACCAATCATAGTTTGAAAGATCACTACTTTCTCTACTGAAGTGTGATGACTGCTTCTTCATAGAAATATTATGTTGTTATAAATAAACTTGTAATTATTTCACACATATATGAGAATACCATGAAGTTTTTTTTCATTAAGTAGATGAAATAAACTTCACTATGTGGCATTTTCCTTATGGAGAGAACTTTCATGAACTGTTCCTTATCCTTCACAAACTACTTAAAACCCTTCATGAAAACCGTTGAACTGCATAGCGTGAGTGCTTCACAAGTCACCTCTGCTTCATATATGAATTTCACTTTGTGGATGTATTATACCTCACAAATAAAATTTCCATTTCAAGCTACATTTCCCCATAAACAAACCTCCTTCGCAAATTATTCCTTCATATAATACTCCATCATGATCCACTTTATCCTTCTCACAAAACCTCCTTTTAAAACCACTTCCTACTCCTCAAAACACTTTTAGACTTCATCCAAATTCTTCCAATAATAACCCTCTTTGATAAAATTCACTCTCAAGATAATGATGTGATTCGAGTTCTTTATATATACAAATAAATCCTTAAAACCTCTCCAATCATAATTACAATTATCTCCTTTGTGTCTTAGCAGTTACCATGCACTGAACATAATATATAGTATGCATAGTGATGTTATTCATTTGTGACACCCCTTAAATCACCTTCTTCCTCTAAAAATGATTATCCCTTTTTAGTGACCCCCAATTCACCTTCTTCCACCACAAACAATGTGCTTCCCATAAACTGACCTCCTTTGTGAGTTACTTAGTTCACCAGTTTTGTCCGTAAATAATGCCTTCCTTTGTGGTCTACAAATTCCTTTACAATCTATATAGTATAGATGTTATACAGAATACATTCTTTTCTATTTTCATTTCTTGATTCTTTATATTCCCTATGTAGTTCTTCAATTATTATATACGGAAATTATTCCTTTTCCATAAAACAAAGTCTTGATTTTTGAGGCCCAAAAATATAGAAATCAATAGGAAACTGAACCACCTTCAAAACAAATTATTTGATAGAAACCATGCTCAAATTTTGTCAACCGTCATTGTCATCAAATGCAGAAAACCCAAAAACACCAAAATAACACCTTGATAGATTTTTTTCCAACAATATCCCTTCTTGGGTTTGCTGACAATACTTCAAAATTGCTCAAACATTATTACCAAATTTGATTTTTATGATTCTATATAGCGATCAAATATTTATTTAAAACGCACTCTAAGACCACATGATCCACTATCAACATTATAAATAAGAGCATCATGAAAATTTCATCATGAAAAACTTTATTCCCACACCATTCATTTTGTTTCATCATAAACCCCATCTATTGTGATATATAATCTTTGATCGATCGTCTTTAGCATCATCAGATTTAAAACTCCCCCAACTTCATTACTCCACCTATTAGCTTATCCCCTTAATAAAAAAACCCAAAGGTAACTCCTCCATGGATTAAATATTGTAAATAACACATATCAGTACATAAGAGGAAAAAACATCATACCTCTGGTAGAGGTGATCCCACATCCACACTTTTTCAAGTGTGGGGAGTCGACTAAACTCAAAGAGCAAGTCCATGCTGCTCAAATTCTTCTTTGGGTAAGGCCTTTATCAGAATGTCCACATCTAGTATTTTTATAGGAACATACACCAACTTCATAAGTCCATGCTCCACCTTCTCCTTGATTAAATGGTTCTTGATTTCAATTTGATTCATTCTTGAGTGATGGACTGGATTTTTTATAAGATTTATAGCACTTTAATTTTCACAATGGATTCCAATCAGATACATAACTTCAGCTCCCATATAATCAAGCTATTTCTTCATCCACAATAACTACGTACAGTCTTGAGTAGCTATAATATATTTAGCTTCTTTGGTGCTCAAAAAAATGAAACCTTGCTTCTTTCTTAGCTAATAAATGCACAGGATTCTATGATATAATGCACCACCTGATGTTTATTTTATAGTATCTACTGAACTGGCCTAATCCTTATCTGTATAGCCCAATAAATATTTCTTATATTTTTCATTGTACAGAAAACCAAAATCCACCATGCCCTTAATATATCAATGTATTCTTTTAACTACAATTAAGATTATTTCATTGGGATTACTTTGGTACTGTATTTCTTGGCATGCAGAATAAACAACACCAGGTCTTGCCACTATCAAGTATAATAGATTTCCAATGATTTGTCTCTATTTTCTGTTATTAACTTCTTTTCCTTCATCATCTTGTGATATTTTCATCTGAGTAGCCACCAAATTCTTCATATCATTGGAATTATAAATTCCAAATATTCTCAAAACAACATTGGCATATTTGGGTTGAGAAATAAATATTTCATTCCTTCCTTATATCACCTGTAAACCAAAGAAAAAGGTCAATTCACCAATCATTTACATTTGAAACACATTCATGAATTATAAAAATTGTTTTCACTATTCTTAATCTAATCCACCAAATATTATTTCGTCAACATAAATCAGAACCATCCTCTATTTATTACTGTCATTATTGACATATATATTATAATCAACTCCTCCACACTAAAAATCGAGCTTCATAAAAAACTGATCGACCCTTGAATATCATGCTCTCAATGCTTGTTTAAATACATATAGATCCTTCCTCAGGTAAAAAAACTCTATTATCATCTTCATGAATGAGAACACCATTTGGTTTATTGATATACACTTCTTTTTCAAGAACCCAATTTAGAAATTCTAAATTAACATCCATCTACAAAACATTGATCATTATTTTCACTACTATAACCAAGAATAATCTTATTGTCTCTAGCCTCAAAACAAGTTCAAATGTTTCATAATAATCGAAAACCTCTATCTAGGAGTACACTTTTTAAACTAGTTGTTCTTTGTTTAAAATCACTGTATTGTCTTCATTTAGTTTATTCTAGAATACCCATTTGGTCCTGATGACAATCTTATCTGTCGGTCTCAAAACAATCTCCCAAATATGATTATTTTCTATTTATTCAAGTTCTTAATTAATTTATTGAACCCAAATATCATCTCTTGATGCTTCTTCAAAACCCTTTGGCTCTACCGATGATATGAAACATGTTTATTATAGAGTCATCATCTTCCTTGTCTACACTGGTGTTGTCTGATCACCAATTATATTCTATTTATTAATTTCATCTTAACTCTTTGGTCTCTATGTAGATACAAGTTTATGTCCATAATTTTCATTATCTGAATATTATTCTGATTCTACCTCAGGTACTAGAACTCCCTTAGATCTTCTCATATATTTATTACTATATTCCCAAAACCTTTCATGTATCTGTTGAAGATTCTACTCATTTTCTATCACAACCACATAATTAATTTCTAAACCTTTTCCCAGCCACTTTTTGAAAAATTTATATGCTTTTATTTTTCTTGAGTATCCAAGAAATATCACTTTTTCTCTATGTGATTTAAACTTTCTATGTTTCTCCTTACTAAGAATGAAACACTTACTTCTGAAGACTAGAAATTACTTAAATGTTGGATTATTTCCATACCATATCTCATATAGAGTCTTATCTTCATTTGGAAATAATAAGTCTCTATTTGATAATTATAATGATGTCATCACCATTTATTTACAAAACTTTTTGTAAGGTCTTCATCAATGAGAATTATTCTAGACATATTGTTGATAGTTTGATTTATTCTCTCAACTACTTCATTTTTCTGTGGAGTTCTTACCAATTAAACTTGGTTCCTTATCCCAAGTTTCTTGAGATAATCATCCACTTGACTATTTGTGAAGTTTATTAAATTATTTTTTCAGAACTTATAGGTTTTTTGATTTTACATCTTTTTAAATTCCCTTCGATAATTGGTTATGAAAATGAACACTTCAGACTTGTAGGTGATGATTGAAACCCATTCTATTCTATTAAAATAATCAATAAAGAGAACATAATATCTCCTCCCATCAATATATCTTGGTGAAATAGGTCCACACACATCAATATGCACCAACTCAATCAATTTTTCTGACCTTTTCTCTTTTCCCTTATATGTATTTCAAATGATATTCTCTTGTTGACAAGCATCACATGTATGGGTATGATCACATGATAACCTAGGAAGATCTCAAGTAGTATCACATTTCACCAAATATTCCAAGGATTTTTTCTTATATTACCAAGATGCTTATTATATAACCTATTTTATTATTCCTTGGATAGAAAACACATATCTTCTTCTCCACTTATAAGGTAGAGATTCCCCTTATTTTACTTTCCCTGCAAAAAATTAAACCATATTTTTCCTTGGTACATAATTTCATGGAAAATCTCATGTTATGTACCGAGTCACACAATATAATGACACTTAGAAATTTTTGATTGAGAAACTAAATAACCAATACATTATCACGTCTCATGTACCTGCCCCTAAACTTGGATTTTCCCGAGACAATAATCTTCATCCCTTCATCATTACCAAATCTTGTGATACCTTACTTGTCATACCAAATGCCTGTCATAAGATCCTTATTTCCTATAATATGAGAAGTGCATCCACTATCAATAATCCATATTCTAGTGTGATTTGATTCTTTAAAGTAAATAGATGCATCCACTTCCTCTTCATCTATTTGCTTTATGACCCATTTCTTCGATTTATATTCTTGATCTTCCTTAGAGTATGATGGAACAATTTCATCTTACAATGATTAAAATTTATTTTTTTGTTTTCATGTAATTTGATGATTCCTTGAGTTTTTTCTTATGACCACTTTGAGACTTTTTTAGCACTTTCCTCGGCTTATTTGATGTACAATATCTGTTCATGTGTCCAAATCCTCTACACTAGAAACAATGATCATTAAATGATATCCTGGAATATTGAGAAATTTTTTGCCACCTATATTTCTATTGTTCCCTTAGGTACCTATTATCTATGGTATAAATTTTTTTAGATTATCCCATATTTCTATAGAAATAATATCTAATGCGGGGTACATTCATGTGTGTCACTACTATACCATTGGTTGTCCTATGAGTTTTCTAGATATATAGGTTTTGTTTTATACCCAAATAAATATTCAACCTTAAAGTGGGTGATCATTATCTAAAATCAACCATTAATTCTTACTGTTTTTGATCAATTCCCATATCAGCTATATCATTCTAATCAATCTTTTTTCTTCTCCTAACATTACTTTTACTTTCTTGCTGGAACATTTAATTTTACTTTTCTATTTTTTGTTTCCTTTTTATCCTGATTTATCAAAGTCAAGTGTTTTTACTTATCTTTACCTTTCTTCATAGGTTTAAAACTTGTTCCTAAATCCATTTAATACATTTGACTTGATCTTTTACTATGTTGGTTATACTATAGGAAATTTTGGTATGTTCTTCAGCTTTGAGCTTGTACTCAATGACTTTCTTTGAGTTTTATGGATTTTTAGATTTAAGCCTTTCAATTTTATCCTCTAGGTCTAACTTCTCTTATTTCTATAGTTGCATATAGAGTTTTGAATCATTAACCACCCCATTGGATTCCTTTTTTTGGATATCTAAACATCTATATCTTCAACAAAACTTCTAATTCGATCTAAAGTTCAAATCTTCCTTCAACTTATCCTTTTTCATTTTTTCTTTCTTCCCTTATTTGAGAATTTTTTAAAACTTCCACTATAAAATTTTTATCATGATCATTGTTGTCGTGTAAATCTCATACCTCAAATTATTCTAAAATTTGATATTCTTTTGAAAGTAGATTCTTCTATTTTCATAAATTCCTATTGGTATTTATCCTACCTTTCACATTGGCTGAAGACTTCTTCTCAGAAATTTCATCCTCATCCTAATCATCATCTTAAAACTTCTTAAGACACTTTTTACTATATATAAAATCATTCCACATCGAAATCATGAAAGTGGAAGTTTTCCTTTGGAATCATTTTTTACTTTTTTTCATATTTGAGGAGAAGAATGACCTGACTGCATACACATTGTATTCCTCTTGACTTTCTACAATAGCGATCTTCTTCATGGCCTTGAATTTAACTTCTTTATACTTATTATTTTCCATATCATCATTATCATCATTTCTCATCTCGTATACAACAAAATTACTATGTTATCTATTTAATGTGGGATCCTTAGGATCTTTATCTTTTAGTACAAAGATGATTGGATTTAATGGAGGTGGGAGACTTATTAGGATTCACTTGATGATATCCACCTTTTTTATAATTCCTCCAAGACCACACATGTCTTCCACAACAACATTTACCCCCATCAAATAATTCATCTACCACTCATTGGGGTGTATTCTCAAGTCCTTATATTTGTTCCATAGAACTTACAAATTTTCTCCTTTAACTTTTAATCACCTTTATAGATATTTAAAATATTTTTCCACATATCATGTGATGAATTATAGGATATCACATTTATATAGATTGTGTTGGATATGGGTCTCCCTAATTCATTAATTCCTTTTGGATCAGTATCCAATTCTCTATGATCTACTTCTAATAAAATATCACTATCCATACTGGAAGAAATATCATGAACTTCTGATATAAAAACACCCATACCCAATAATTAGAAAAAGTTTTTCATCTAATTCTTCCATAGCTAAAAATTATTTCCATTTAATTTCATAATCCCTTTGTGATTAACAACTTCCATTTCTTTTACTAAGAGAGAACCAATGACTTTATAACTTTATCTATGATACCAATTATTATCCAAACTAGCTTAAATAACCTAATAGGGGGAGGGTGAATAAAGGTATAAAATATTAAAACAATTATCTCTTTAGATCTTGTTTCATCACTAAATAAAACACTCTTCTCATTCCTTCCAATAGTAGAGAATAATATGAGAATTAAAACATATACATGACACATAAATTTTAAATGTTTCACCCTTAATAGGAAACATATAAGAAAAATACAAAGAAAATGTCCCTATATACGAAATCCACTAAATCTCACTTCCAATACAAGGTTTGGAGCAGACTCACTATTCCTCTGGGTTTACAACCAGTCACAAATTTAAAGATCACTGCTCTCTCCACTAAAGTTTTCTCACTAATTATTCATAGGAACATTCTATTATTTTAAATCTTCTTATAATTTTTTCACACATATATGGGTGTTCCATGAAGTCTTTTTTTATCTGGTCAATGAAATACACTTCAACACATGGAATTTTCCATGTGGAGATAAATTTCGTGAACAATTTCTTCTCTTAGAAAACTTCTTAAGACCCTTCGTGAAAACCCTTGCACCATATTGAAAAAGTTTTTTTCAATATTACTCTACTTCATGAGTGGATTTCACATCACAAATAACGTTTCCATTGAAATATACAGTGCCCCACAAATGAACATCCTTTATGAACTATGCCTTCACAGAATTCTCCAACATGAACCACTTTCTCCTTCATGGAAAACCTTCTTTACAAACCACTTTCAGACTTCAACTTAATTAATCCAATGATAATCCTATCTAATAAAATTTTATCCCAAGATAATAATTTTATTAGGGTCCTTTATATATGAAAAGAAATCCCAAAAACCCTGCTAATCACAATTATCATTAAAAAATTTGTCTTAGCTTTCATCAAGCACTAAACTTTATATGTTGTCCGTATATCACTTTTTTTTGTTTGTAGTTCCCCATAAATCACCATTTTCCTCTAAAAACAATGATCCCTTTATAGTTGTTTTCAATTCAACATCTTTGAGCACAAATGACGAGCTTCCCATTAACTGACATCCTTTACCAGTTTCTTAGTTCCCCACTTCCATCTATAAATAATGACTTCCTTTATGATCTATAAACTCCTTTGTGCTCTACATAGCGCAACTGCTATGTGGAATCTATGCTTTACCAGTTTCACTTTACAATTCTGAATACTCTATATGCAGTTCTACAATTATGCTATGCAAAAATAATTACTTTTCCATAAAAAAAGATCACAATTTTGAGGCCCAAAAATATGGCCAACACTGGTAAATTGTACCACCTTCAAAATATCCACTTTGATAGCAACCATGCTAGAATATTGTCAACCATATTTGTCAAAAAACAAAAATAATCCAAAAAAACTGAAATGACTTCTTGGGTGATTTTTTCTAACACAAGACAAAAATTTTATTATGTGTAATTCAAGCTAAACTCATTGTTTCATGTAATGTAAAATTTCAAAAAAAAATATATATATTTTAACAAAAACTCACAAGATCTCAGGGCGTTACTTTCCACTCCCCTTAAAATGAATTTCTCCCTCAAAATTGATATCGGTCAACAAAGGTTTAACTTTGAAAATTCCTTCATAGAAACACACATCGTACAAATGAATAATAAAACTTCCCTTAAAAGGGGAAA
This sequence comes from Viscum album, assembly GCA_963277665.1. Lineage (NCBI taxonomy): Eukaryota > Viridiplantae > Streptophyta > Magnoliopsida > Santalales > Viscaceae > Viscum > Viscum album. Next base: position 639,742,622 of record OY728162.1, on the reverse strand, counting down.
TTTGGAAACAAAACATTTATCCCAAGTGACTCATAAATAGGTTTACACATAGGGTAACATAGGTGGGAAGTGAATATTTGGACATGGAATACAAGAATAAATAATTATATATAATGATAAATATCATCAACCACAAGAAATTGTGTGAACTAGATAAGGTTAGTGAACATAAATCCATAACCCAAATAGGTGTGAAAAGTTCATTGATATCATAAAAAATGTTGATAAAAGGACACCATTTTATTTCAAGACCACTTTCCAAAAGTTGAATAATTTTCACAAGAAGATTTACTTACTTGATTTCATTACATTTCATATACACAATATCACCCTTTATTTGTGCCTTGATCAATTTCCAATTCATCTCTTACTCTAAAAATGATGGTTAATTTCTTATGCCTAAATAACTAACAGATCATAATATCCATAGATAGAATGATAAGTCATTTCATGTATCTTTAATTATCATTAAAACAAACTGGTTTGTATAGGTTATCCAATATGGATAAATCTTCATATTTTTTAATCTCTAAAACCACATTCAAAGTTCAAATAAAACCATTCGATAAATGTTTAACATTATAACCCTTCCAAAAATCAAAATCCAAAAATTTAGAAATAAGGTCACTTAAATTTCTCAAAATCATCTTCATATTTATCCCCTATATATCATAAAGTATCTCTTGATTATTTCATACCAAACATGTGAATGCCTACAACATTCATTCTCTTGAAACATGGTAATAACCTGAATTACCATAAACCCATATTGAAAACATATATGCTTCTTTATTCCTTACATAGAACACATATCATTGGATATATTCCTTAAATCCAAAAATGATGTAAACTCCATCCATGATAGCATAAACCAATTTTTCAAAAAATCATTATTTTGTTCCAAGATAATTAATACTATCCCATTTAATTTATCCATATCAATCATTTCTTTATCCAAACTATACATCATTTTCTTAACATCAGGAACATGTTAAGGTTTACCTTACCAAAATCAAAATACAACCTTGATATTGAATCACCCTTCCAGTATAGTAGAATCATTCAACATATTTTTTCAAATACATAATGAAAAACTTATACTGATCAGTCCTTATATATTTTATAATTCTTAAATTTCAATAGATCCATAAATCATCCCAGTTCCTTCCCAAAATAGTAACTAGGATTCATCATCTTATTTCTTAATACTTCATTCCTTTCATAATTCATTCACAATCTCTTCATCATCAATAGAAAAACCATTACTCATAAAACCTTTCTAATTCACTTCATGGGATTTCCCCTCAGGAAATTGATATGCATAATTCACATTCCTTCCACATTTAAAACATTCCACAGTCAATGATACCTTAGGAATACCATTATTCTCATCCAATGTGTTGACCGAACTTTTCATTTTTCCTTTAAAATTACTTGATTTGTTTCCTTCTTTTCCACATTAAAAACCACTTCTTGTTCCTCTGAGACATTCACTTGGGAGTTTCTTCCTAAATTCTTAACACATAGGAAACTGAATCTTTTTTCTTCCATAGTTTCCACTACCTGAACTCTTATCAAACTATTTCCTTCTCTTCTTTGTTGGTTCTGAGAGTTGGTTAAGGTATAAATTGTTGATCATGTTCAATGAAAATTTATTAGGCATAAACACAACATTATTCACTCTAGTCATCATCCCATTTGACTTATCTTTGGAAACTTTTCCATCACACTCAGCATTAACTTGGTTCTTTTAGGTTCTAACCAGTGAATAAAATAAAAATAAAGCATAAAAAACACTAATCATAGTGTAAAAACCACATAATCCCAAAAAAATCACTTATAGGATATCTAAATCATGACATATTCTTTTAATCAATGACACTTTAGGTTTATACTTGTTCATTAATATTAATCTTCAATTTAAATCATTCATGATAGTTTATAAAGAGTTTGTGAATTTCCAAAACATATCCCCCAAGAGTGTCAAACCAAGAGTGCATTAATGGCCATTCTCCTACACCAGTTGCCAATTGATTCTAGATCAGTACGGTGTTTTCATGGTTTTTACCCCTATGTATATCTTTAATATACCCACATCAACTTGTAGTATCTATATAGGGATGTAATTACTTATAATCCACTCACTATATCCTTTACCAAAATTACATGACATTTTCCTATACTTTAACTCATCCTTAGACTTATCCTTAGATACATCCCAAGAAACATCCTTCAAAATATACCTAGGGATATCACTAAAGTTTTCTCATCCTAGTTTCCATAGTTTAACTAATCCTTTAATTTGATACCGACTATAGAGACCAAGGTTTTTAATACATAAATATTTTATCTTTTTAGATGAATATTCTTTACATTACAAAAGTATATGCCAGAGGACCATTATAGTTTAGTGTCTTTGGAGACTAGGTAAAAAACATATAACTTGGTGAAATATCTTCAATATATCCCATAAAGATATTCCTCTTTAGTACACTTCACAACCATACCCTACTTAAAAACTTTCTTCATAAACATGGGAAAGGAAAAATAATAATGGTGAAACGCACAGCTGATTGTCGCCTATCGACCGGTCAAAGTTCCGGTGCTCTGCTAATGTGTATAGCAGTACTCGGGTCGAATCTTCAGCGATGATACTTTGTAATAGTGGTTTGTTTTTAGTTGATTGTATTTTGATTAGGGGGTTTGTTTGTAGAGATTAATTGAAATGACTAATTGATTATGATTGATTTAAAAAATTGATAATAATTGGGGTGAGTTCATTATTAGGGAGTTAAGCTTGTGATATCCTTAATTTTTTCTTTATATTGCATTTAAATTAACACCCACTTAACAAGTTGACGTCGATTAGAATTCCTAAGTGTTAAAGCTTTAATCCAAGCCTTAACTTAACTAGGATTCTAAACTCAATCGGTAATTGTTTATGGTAGTGTATTTATGGTTCCAATAATCCATGGAAACCACTTGCTAAACAAAATATGTCATTAATCCATGACATATTAAGTCCAACATACACAATGTTAAATTAACGAATACTGATCGAGAAAATACTCTCAATCACTTAACATCCCTAAATTTTGACTCACCCCAATGATATATTTACTCAGAAATTTGGGTGTTTAATATTCTAGTTAAAATAATTATGATGATAAATTAAGAATAGAATAAAAATAAAGGGATTAGAAAATAGTGGTACGTCGGACACACACACATGAACAATGATGATAATTAAAAACGGATTTTTGATTGAATGAGGAAGCAAAATAATGGAAGGGGATTCAACTGAATTTTAACTATTTCAAGAACATAGATATTAAACTACATAAGGTGGATGAGAATAAGAGATATTGAAGAAGTAACTTGCATTAAAACAGAATTACAAAGAAAGAGAATTACAAGATTACAAAAATGAAGATCACGAAAGTAAGTGAAAACAAAGAGAGTATGAAAGGTCTCGCAAGTGAAAAAATGAGTATGGAAGGTCCTCCCAAGCCTTTGGAAAGGATTTTTTCGTGACAATATGATATCCTCTCTTCCTAAATGCCAACCCCTCTCAAGGAGAGAAGGGGAGAGTATTTATAGCCCAAGGAGTGGACTATTTGCATTCCCAATCTGTCCCTCCAATTTCATCGCCAATTTGGATATTCATAAAGCCTAATATTCAAATATCTCATTCTTAAAAGTTGTAGAAAATAATGTTGTCCGAATACTCTCAAAATGTGGAGTCATTTGGATTTACGTATCAAAAGTTATGGCCGATTGATTAAACAAAGTTAAACTGTCCATTTCAATCCAGTCTTTTTTAAGTACATAATGTGAAAGGGTTTTTGAATATGAATATGCCTTCAAATCCGAATGGTTTATTCAACAAATTAGGCCATATATATCTCCTCTTTCACACTGAAAAATCTCAGCTCTATTTGATTCCGACATCATGAGATATGTCATGCATACAATACTTATTTTAATTCTCGTCCAAAATGGTGGGCTGGACTTCAAAGCATATGTTGGGCCCCTTTTTTTTGAGTTGGGACTTGAAAGTTTTATCCAAGATGACATGTAGTGTCCCCCGAATTATGGTGGAGAGTTAATGTTTTTGGACTTTTGGATTGATCCCAGTAAATCAATCTTCAAGGCTGGTCCAGTTTGTTCACAGATTCTTTGGTCTTGTTTGTGAGGACCATATGACCCTTCAAATGGCAGAATTGGCTCATGGTACCTTATAATGAAATGTTGTATAAGGAAATGAGAATCCTAGAAAATAGGAACCACACAATTTGTATTAGTATAGTGACAGTTACTATTAAAACATTAAACTGACTCAATTGGACTACTTCTAAAAATGCTCAAAAATTATATTTAATATTAAAACATTAATATTTAACACAAATTATGCACATTTCATATAAAATAAGTAAAGGGGGAATATAATAAGCCATGAAAATATTAATAACATAAACTCTCCCACACTTAGTTTTGTGCATGTCCTCATGTGCAACAAATATAAAAACATGACAAAATCATTTTTACTCACCAACAGATATTAAAATTTTGTTTTCTCCAATCATGGGAGGTTTAGACTATTTCACTCATCCATTTTGAATTCCACCACAAGTTGTTACAGAAACAATGTTCCAAAACTAATTCATTTTTTCATGCTCAAATTTAGAAATGGAAAATGTGGACACTCAAAACTCACACCTCTCAAGATGATAAAATTCATTTGTGGAGGTTCACTCTTTCACCAACCAAAAGTGAAAATCTTAGAGTTTAAAAAGAGCTCTCATATTACAATACCTATACAAAGTGCACAAGAATAAAGAGGTCTTTTTAAGGGGGTTTTCTATGGCTATGGGATGGTAGGAATATAATGTCCAAGTGAGAGAAGAATAGGGTTAAAATACCAACATAGAAAAACAATGCACATTTTTTTTTGAAATAAAACATGGAAGGAAATGAAAACACATATTTACAAGGGAATGATTGTGTAAAGAAAGATACAGTAGAGGAAGAAAATATGAAGGTACTGAGATGATGAAATATTTAAAAAACACAGAACTTCTCCCAATAATAATACAATGCAAGTGTTCTTCTTTTTTTCTTTTCCTTTTTTTCTTTGTTTTTTCGAAAGTTGACCTTGGAATGGATCTCACAATCATAACCCAACCCATGATTGATCTCCTAATGACACTAATTGTAATAGTTATAACAAGATCAAAGGTTGAGGAAGAGTGATTTTTGACCTACCCAAGACACAACCCATTTTTTTTGAATTTTATTTTTTTTGGGTTTTTTTTTGAACACTTTTCAATATCATTTGTACAATACATTCCCAAATCCCACTGAATGATAACCTCCCCCCCCCCACACTAAAATGGATTCTTGCCCTCAAGCAGATGATAACTCACCAAAAAGTAATGAAATGATACCAAAAAATGAAATCCATTCCCCCCCACACTTAAATTTCAAAAACTTATGCAATAAAAATCCATGTTGATATTGGGTGGGATAAGGTATTGGGCTTGTAATGTGGCTATCAACGAAAAGGTTTTCATAGTCTCGAAGGGGATTTCAAAAGGAGGATTAATGTAAGGGAAATGGGAGGCTATTTGGCTATTGTGATTTTCATGTGGTTCAGAAAATGCCTCTATCATATTAATACACACTGAGGTAGGAAATTCAGTTTGAAGGTCCACAAACTCAAGACTCACAAATGGGGGTGAAAACACACATTTTGAAAAGATGGCCATAGGTGGCCTTGGCATGAAAGCAAATGTTTATTCTCATGGTTGGGGAAAATAATTTTCCAAATCAAAAATTGAGCATTCAAAATGTGTTGGTTTTGACACAAAATTATTTATCCAAAGTCATAATGAAAATACAAAAATTTTGAGATGAAAACATGTCTGTTAACTCCCCAAAATGGTTGGAAAAAATTTCAAAACTCAATGGTGAGTAAGAATGACTCTTTTTTTTTAATTTTTAAAGTGATTGTGTTTTTTTGGAGTTTTTTTTAGTTTTTATGGTTTTTTTTAAAAAGATACACCCACACAAATTAGAAAGTGAAAAAGAAAGGTTTTGAAAAAGAAAGTGGTAAAAAAATGAAAGAGAGAGGAAGAAGAAGAAAGAGGTAGAGAGAGGAAGAGATAGAGAGAGTTAAAGGGAAATAGGTGCCTCTAGTTTAGATTTGGTGGGTTGTCATCTCCATTCGGTGGTGGGTTGACTGGAGAAGTTGGGTATCCAATGGAAGTCGATGTTGATCCAAGATTGTGGGATGTTACCTGAAAAAGAAAAATCATTATTCATATAATGAAAAACTAAAAAGAAATTGAAATTTCACAAAAGTAAAAGAAAACATGGGTTTCCTCCCAAGAAGCGCTGCATTTATTTGTATACAGCTGGACAATTGCAGTGGAGAAGACGAGGTTGGGGATTTGGTGGCCACAGCTAGCTATCGCACAAGACCTGTAAGTTCACTCATCCACTCGGCCATTTTGTTCGGCTCAATTGATTGATTATCCTGGGCTTGTTTGACTTGATCATGTGCTCGAGTATGGAATTTTTGTGTGTTTGCAGCCATGTTACTTATGAGATCTCTTGCAGCTGCAGGAGTTTTATCAACAAGAGCACCTCCACTTGCAGCATCTATGAGAGTTCTCTCCATAGCCAATAACTCCTCATAGAAGTATTGGATCAAGAGTTGGTCAGGGATTTCATGGTGTGGGTAGGCTTCCACAAGCTTTTTGAACCTCTCCCAGTACTCATGGAGTGATTCATTTGGGAATTGACGGATACCACTTATTTCCTTTCGGATGGAAGCGGTACGAGAAGTAGGAAAGAATTTTTCTATAAAGAGACGCTTCATGTCATTCCATGTAGTTATGGAACCAGGAGGGAGGTAGTAGATCCATGACTTGGCAGAGTCAGCTAGGGAGAAAGGGAATGCTTGGAGTTTTATTTTTTCTTTAGAAACACTTTGAGGCTTCATGGTAGAGCACACCACCTGGAACTCTTTGAGATGTAGATGTGGATCCTCACCGCCTAGCCCATAGAAATGAGGTATAAGATGAATCAAACCCGATTTGAGTTCGAAGTCAGCCTCTATGTTTGAATATTGAATACCAAGGGGTTGGTAATTCATATCAGGGGCAGCACGTTCTTTCAATGTTTGTTCCCTAGGATTGGCCATATCGAATTCAATTGGTAGGGCAATGATTGGTTCTTGGGTGATTTGGTTATCCCTAATGGTCCTCCTAAGTCGACGAAGAGTTCTATCAATTTCAGGGTCAAACAAATCTGAGGGATTGTTTGGGGGGCTACGGGGCATTCAGAGAGATTTAAAAAGGATGTGGAATACGGGTTTTCCTTTGTGTTTTTTTTCAATTTTTTTTTTAAATTTGTTTTTTTTTTGGGTTTTCTTGACAATAACCAGAAACTAATGACTACCTAAAGCACCATCCCTAGAAACGACGCCATTTGAAATGCGCGGCCGATTATCGCCTGTCGACCGGTCAAAGTTCAGGTGCTCTGCTAATGTGTATAGCACCACTCGGGTCGAATCCTCGGCGATGATACTTTGTAATAGTCGTTTGTTTTTAGTTGATTGTATTTTGATTAGGGGTGTTTGTTTTCAGAGCTTAATTGAAATGACTAATTGATTATGATTGATTTAACAAATTGATAATAATTGGGGTTAGTTCATTATTAGGGAGTTAAGCTTGTGATATCCTTGAGTTTTGCTTTATATTGCATTTAAATTAACACCCACTTCACAAGTTGACGTCGATTAGAATTCCTAAGTGTTAAAGCTTTAATTCAAGCCTTAACTTAACTAGGATTCTAAACTCAATCAGTAATTGTTTATGGTAGTGTATTTATGGTTCCAATAATCCATGGAAACCACTTTCTAAACAAAATATTTCATTAATCAATGACATATTAAGTCCAACATACACAATGTTAAATTAACGAATACTCATCGAGCAAATACTCTCAATCACTTAACATCCCTAAATTTTGACTCACCCCAATAAGATATTTACTCAGAAATTTGGGTGTTTAATATTCTAGTTAAAATAATTATGATGAAAAATTAAGAATAGAAGAAAAAGAAAGGGATTAGAAAAGAGTGGTACGTCGGACACACACACACGAACAATGATGATAATTAAAAACGGATTTTCGATTGAATGAGGAAGCAAAATAAGGGAAGGGGATTCAACTTAATTTTAACTATTTCAAGAACATAAATATTAAACTACATAAGTTGGATGAGAATAAGAGATATTAAAGAAGTAACTTGCATTAAAACAGAATTACAAAGAAAGAGAATTACAAGATTACAAAAACGAAGAACACGAAAGTAAGTGAAAACAAAGAGAGGATGAAAGGTATCTCAAGTGAAAACTTGATTATGGAAGGTCCTCCCAAGCATTTTTCAAGGCTTTGGTCGTGCCAATATGATATCTTCTCTTCTTAAATGCCAACCCCTCTCAAGGAGAGAAGGGGAGAGTATTTATAGCCCAAGGAGTGGACTGTTTGCATTCCCAATCTATCCCTCCACTTTCATCTCAACTTTGGCTATTCAGAAAGCCGAATATTCAAATATCTCCTTCTTCAAAGTTTTAGAAAATAATGTTTTCCGACTACTCCCAAAATTTGGAGTCATTTGAACTTACTGATCAAAAGTTATGGCCAATTGATTAAACAAAGTTAAACAGTCCATTTCAATCCAGTATTTTTGAAGTCCATAATGTGAAAGGGTTTTTTAAAATGAATATGCCTTCAAATAAGAATGGTTTCTTCAAAAAAGTCATCCGCCTATATCTCCTCTTTCACACTGAAAAATATCAGCTCAATTTTATGCTTACATCATGAGATATGTCATGCATACTATACTTATTTTAATTCTCGGCCAGAATGGTGGGCTGGACTTCAAAGCATATGTTGGGCCCCTTTTTTTGGATTTGGGACTTGAAATTGTTATCCAAGATGACATGTAGTGGCCCCCGAATTATGGTGGAGAGTTAATGTTTTTTGACTTCTGGATTGAGCCCAGTAAATCAATCTTCAAGGCTAGTCCAGTTTGTTCACAGATTCTTTGGTCTTGTTTGTGAGGACCATATGACCCTTCAAATGGCAGAATTGGCTCATGGTACCTTCTAATGAAATGTTGTATATTGAAATTAGAATCCTAAAAAACAATAACCACACAATTGGGATCATTATAGTGACAGGTATTATTAAAACATCAAACTAACTCAATTGGACTACTTCTAAAAATGCTCAAAAATTATATTTAATATTAAAACATTAATATTTCACAAAAATTATGCACATTTCATATAAAATCAGTAAAGGGGGAATATAATAAGTCATGAAAATATTAATAATATCAACTCCCCCACACTTAGTTTTGTGCATGTCCTCATGTGCAACAAATATAAAAACATGACAAAATCATTTTTACTCACCAACAGATATTAAAATTTTGTTTTCTCCAATCATGGGAGGTTTAGACTATTTCACTCATCCATTTTGAATTCCACCACAAGTTGTTACAGAAAAAATGTTCCAAAACTAATTCATTTTTTCATGATCAAATTTAGAAATGGAAAATGTGGACACTCAAAACTCACACCTCTCAAGATGATAAAATTCATTTGTGGAGATTCACTCTTTCACCAACCAAAAGTGAAAATCTTAGAGTTTGAAAAGAGCTCTCAGTTTACAATCCCTATCCAAAGTGCACAATAATAAAGTGTTCTTTTTAAGGGGTTTTTCTGTGGCTATGGGATGGTAGGAATATAATGTCCAAGAGAGAGAAGAAGAGGGTTAAAATACCAACATAGAAAAACAATGCACATTTTTTTTGAAATAAAACATGGAAGGAAATGAAAACACATATTTACAAGGGAATGATTGTGTGAAGAAAGACACAGTAGAGGAAGAAAATATGAAGGTACTGAGATGATGAAATATTTAAAAAACACAGAACTTCTCCCAATAAGAATATAATGCAAGTGTTCTTCTTTTTTTTCTTTTCCTTTTTTTTCTTTGTTTTTTAGAAAGTTGACCTTGGAAAAGATCTCACTCTCATAACCAAACCCATGATTGATATCCTCACGACACTAATTGTAATATTTATAACAAGATCAAAGGTTGAGGAAGAGTGATTTTTGACCTACCCAAGACACAACCCTTTTTTTTTTGAATTTGATTTTTTTTGGTTTTTTTTGAACACTTTTCAATATCATTTGTACAACACATTCCCAAATCCCACTGAATGATAACGTACCCCCCCACACACTAAAATGGATGCTTGCCCTCAAGCAGATGATAACTCACCATAAAGTAAGGAAATGATACCCAAAAATTAAATCCATTCCCCCCCACACTTAAATTTCAAAAACTTATTCAATGAAAATCCATGTTGATATTGGGTGGGATAAGGTATTGGGCTTGTAATGTGGCTATCAATGAAAAGGTTTTCATAGTCTCGAAGGGGATTTCAAAAGGAGGATTAATGTAAGGGAAATGGGAGGCTATTTGGATGTTGTGATTTTCATGTGGTTCAGAAAATGCCTCTATCATATTAATACACACTAAGGTAGGAAATTCAGCTCGAAGGTCCACAAACTCAAGACTAACAAATGGGGGTGAAAACACACATTTTGAAAAGATGTCCATAGGTGGCCTTGGAATTAAAGCAAATGTTTGTTCTCACGGTTGGGGAAAATAATTTTCCAAATCAAAAATTGAGCATTAAAAATTTGTTGGTTTTGACACAAAATTATTTATCCAAATTCATAATGAAAATAAAAAATTTTTGAGATGAAAACATGTCTTTTAACTCCCCAAAATGGTTGGAAAAAATTTCAAAACTCGATGGTGAGTAAGCATGACTCTTTTTTTTGTAATTTTTAAAGTGATTGTGTTTTTTTTTGGGGGTTTTTTAGTTTTTATGGTTTTTTTTAAAAAGATACACCCACACAAATTATAAAATGAAAAATAAAGGTTTTGAAAAAGAAAGTGGTAAAAAAATGAAAGAGAGAGGAAGAAGAAGAAATAGGTAGAGAGAGGAAGAGATAGAGAGAGAGTTAAAGGGAAATAGGTGCCCCTGGTTTAGGTTTGGTGGGTCGTCATCTCCATTCGGTGGTGGGTTGACTGGAGAAGTTGGGTATCCAATGGAAGTTGGTGTTGATCCAAGATTGTGCGATGTTACCTGAAAAAGAAAAATCATTATTCATATAATGAAAAACTAAAAAGAAATTTAAATTTCACAAAAGTAAAAGAAAACATGGGTTGCCTCCCAAGAAGCGCTGCATTTATTTGTCTACAGCTGGACAATTGTAGTGGACTACCCATAGTCTGACGGTGGCCATCGTATTTTCTCAACTCCAGTGTGCTTCCAGAAAAACTTTTTCTTTGGGAGGCCTGATGATTCATTGGATAATTTCTTCCCATCCTTGTTGGTGTGCTTGCAATTCAATGGGGTTGGAAAGAGAATATTTCTATCCTCACTTTGGTCTTCAACCTAAGGAATGATTTTATCCACAAAGTGATGGTTTTCAATTCTTGGAAATTTAGGAAGATGGCTCAATTCTGATGGTTCATTTATGTAAGGATCAGATAACACAAAAGCAGAGTATGTGATCCCAATTGTTTTTGACTCATTTATTTCATCACTTACCGATGTAGAGTAATGAGGATCAATGGAGTCATAAGACTGAATAAAATTTCCAATATCCTTTATTTCAATGTTGTTCTCCAAATAATGGTCAATTTCAACCTCACCAGTGATCACTTTATTAATTAGGGTACAAATATCACAAACATCACTACCATCAGAACAATATAAACACATTGTTTCAAGGTTCACTTCACATGTAACAGAATTTTCAGAATCATGGATAGGAAAGGATGAATGTGGGATAATCGGATCTGAATCATCAAATGAGCATTCTAGTTCATTTTCCTCATTACCATCCTTGTTGGAGCATTGGAGGTCAGAGGTGAGATGAGATTCCAAAGAGTTTTCAAGATCCTTTAGATCAATGCAGTTTTCATTTGTAATTTCAACATCAATTTCACCATTAATCACTTGGTTAATGAGGATGATATATTCACAAACTCCTCTATTAGTAGAATAGTAAGAACATGATGGATTAGGATTCAACACAATCTCAGAGGGAGTTTCAGAAACATGGATAGAGAATACAGATTGATTCTCTAATGGGTATCGCATGGATTGAAAAATATTGAACTTGACCATTTGGTCTCCAAATTCCATGGATAAGATGCCAGCATGGACATCAATTTTGGTTTTAGATGTCATAAGGAATGGTCTTCCTAGAATCAGAGGAGATTTTCAAGAAGTTGTCTCACCTTCCATGTCAAGGACATAGAAGTCAGCTGGGAAGATAAGATCATTTACTCGAACAAGGACATCATCAATTATTCCCTCAGGACTGGCTGTGCTTCGATTGGCTAACTGAATGACAACACCTGTTGGATGTAAGGGACCTAGACCAAGGTTGTAGAAGATGGATTTGGGCATGAAATTAATTGAGCCTCCTAGGCCTATGAGTGCATCATCAAAGTTGGAACTTCCAATTTGGAATGGGACTGTAAAGGTCCCTGGATCTTTGCACTTAATGGGTATGGAATGTAGGGTGGAAACATTTTCCAAGGTCCTAAGTTGCCTCTTGTGGGTGCACAATTCCTTAAGAAACTTGGCATACTTAGGAATTTTTTTTATGGCATCTAAGAGGGGAATGTTGACTTCAACACGTCTAAACATGTCGAGCATTTCAGGATCAGGTTCAAAGGACTTCCTTGGTTTAGAAACAGCTTGAGGAAAAGGAATTGGATTCCTAAGTGGAATGGAAGGAGGTGAGGGAATGGATTCATATTCCTTTTCAATTTTCTTTTTCTTTTCATTTTCTAGGTCAAAATTCAAAGGAGGGATAGAGGACTTATCTTGAGGCATAGCAATGTGCTTTCCCGATCTAAGTGAAATTGCACTTACATTACCCTTGGGGTTGGGTAATGGTTGAGTTGGGAGTTGGGAAGAATTTGATTGTTGTTTCTGGCTCAGGTGGGATGCAAGTTGACCTATTTGAGTTTCAATGTTTTTAAGGCTAGAACGGGTGAAGGAGGCAAGATCTTCCACTGCACTTTCCCATGGTTTCTTGGAAGAAGAGGCTTGTCCCTGGTTGGGATTTCCTTGATTTTGGTTCTTGGGAAATCGATTGTATTGGTTTTGGAATTGGGAAGGCTCACTAGGATAATGGAATCCAGGAGGAGGATTGTTCCTTTGAGGTTGAGGAATAAAAGGATAAGGTTGATGGAAGTTACCACCACCTTGACCATATTGGAATTGGTTTGGGTTTTGAGGACGGAATTGATGGGGATGAGAGATGGGATTACCATACCTCAAGCCTTGGTTAAAGGTAGAAGAGAAAGGCTCAGAGTGAGGTTGGTTGAAGTTTCTAACAAAATGACCTGATTGTTGAGGGTTGGTGTTCCACTGAGCATATGATGCATTGAGCTCCATTGGTCCAAATGAACCAGATTGATCCTCTTGAAGTTGTGGACATGAGTCAGTTGGATGAGATGGAGAGTTACAGATTCCACAGTTTTTGACAGGTCCAGGAAATATTGATTGTGGAGAAGACGAGGTTGGGAATTTGGTGGCAACAGCTAGTTGTCGCACAAGACCTGTAAGTTCACTCATCCACTCGGTCATTTTGTTCGGCTCAATTGATTAATTATCTTGGGATTGTTTGAATTGATCATGTGCTCGAGTATGGAATTGTTGTGTGTTTGCATCCATTTTACTTATGAGATCTCTTGCAGCTCCAGGAGTTTTATCAACAAGAGCACTGCCACTTGCAGCATCTATGAGAGTTCTCTCCATAGCCAATAACCCCTCATAGAAGTATTGGATCAAGAGTTGGTCAGGGATTTGATGGTGTGGGCATGTTTCCACAATCTTTTCTAACCTCTCCCAGTACTCATGGAGTGATTCATTTGGGAATTGACGGATACCACTTATTTCCTTTCGGATGGAAGCAGTACGAGAAGCAGGAAAGAATTTTTCTAGAAAGAGATGCTTCATGTCATTCCATGTAGTTATGGAACCAGGAGGGAGGTAGTAGATCCATGACTTGGCAGAGTCAGCTAGGGAGAAATGGAATGCTCAGAGTTTGATTTGTTCTTCAGAAACCCCTTGAGGCTTCATGGTAGAGCACACCACCTGGAACTCTTTGAGATGTAGATGCGGATCCTCACTGGCTAGCCCATGGAAATGAGGTAGAAGATGAATCAAACCCGATTTGAGTTCGAAGTCAGCCTCTATGTTTGGATATTGAATACCAAGGGGTTGGTAATTTATATCAGGGGCAGCAAGTTCTTTCAATGTTTATTCCCTAGTATTGGCCATATCGAATTCAATTGGTAGGGCAATGATTGGTTCTTGGGTGATTTGGTTATCCCTAATGGTCATCCTAATTCGACGAAGAGTTCTATCAATTTCAGGGTCAAAAAAATCCGAGGGATTTTTTGGGAGGCTACGGGGCATTCAGAGAGATTTATAAAGGATGAGGAAGATGGGTTTTCCTTTGTGTTTTTTTCAGTTTATGATTTTTAAGAGGAAGACGGGTTTTTCTTTGTGTTTTTTTCAAAAAAAAATTTAAATTTGTTTTTTTTTTTGTGTTTTCTTGAAAATAACCAGAAACTAATGACTAATTAAAGCACCATCCCCGGCAACGGTTCCATTTGAAATGAGCGGATGATTGTCGCCTATCGACCGGTAAAAGTTCTGGTGCTCTGCTAATGTGTATAGCAGCACTCGGGTCGAATCCTCGGCGATGATACTTTGTAATAGTTGTTTGTTTTTAGTTGATTGTATTTTGATTAGGGGGGTTTGTTTGCAGAGCTTAATTGAAATGACTAATTTATTATGATTGATTTAAAAAAATGATAATAATTGGGGTTAGTTCATTATTAGGGAGTTAAGCTTGTGATATCCTTGAGTTTTTCTTTATATTGCATTTAAATTAACACCCACTTCACAAGTTGACGTCGATTAGAATTCCTAAGTGTTAAAGCTTTAATCAAAGCCTTAACTTAACTAGGATTCTAAACTCAATCAGTAATTGTTTATGGTAGTGTATTTATGGTTCCAATAATCCATGGAAACCACTTGCTAAACAAAATATGTCATTAATCCATGACATATTAAGTCCAATATACACAATGTTAAATTAACGAATACTCATCGAGCAAATACTCTCAATCACTTAACATCCCTAAATTTTGACTCACCCCAATGAGATATTTACTCAGACATTTGGATGTTTAATATTATAGTTAAAATAATTATGATGATAAATTAAGAATAGAAGAAAAATAAAGGGATTAGAAAAGAGTGGTACGTCGGACACACACACACGAACAATGATGATAATTAAAAATGGATTTTTGATTGAATGAGGAAGAAAAATAAGGGAAGGGGATTCAACTAAATTTTAACTATTTCCACAACATAAATATTAAACTATATAAGGTGTATGAGAATAAGAGATATTGAAGAAGTAACTTGCATTAAAACAGAATTACAAAGAAAGAGAATTACAAGATTACAAAAACAAAGAACACGGAAGTAAGTGAAAACAAAGAGAGGATGAAAGGTCTCTCAAGTGAAAACTTGAGTATGGTAGGTCCTCCCAAGCCTTTTTCAAGGCTTTGGTCATTCAAATATGATATCCTCTCTTCTTAAATGCCAACCCCTCTCAAGGAGAGAAGGGGAGAGTATTTATAGCCCAAGGAGTGGACTGTTTGCATTCCCAATCTGTCCCTCCACTTTCATCGCCAATTTGTCTATACAGACAGCCGAATATTCAAATATATAATTATTCAAAGTTGTATAAAATAATGTTTTCCGACTACTCTCAAAATTTGGACTGGTTGATTAAACAAAGTTAAACTTTCCATTTCAATCCAGGATTTTTGAAGTCCATAATGTGAAAGGGTTTTTGAATATTAAGATGCCTTCAAATCCGAATGGTTTTTTCAACAAAGTCGGCCGCCTATATCTCCTCTTTCACACTGAAAAATCTCAGATCGATTTGATTCTTACATCATGAGATATGTCATGCATACTATACTTATTTTAATTCTCGGCCAGAATGGTGGGCTGGACTTCAAAGCATATTTTGGGACCAATTTTTTGGATTTGGGCCTTGAAATTTTTATCCAAGATGACATGTAGTGTCCCCCGAATTATGGTAGAGAGTTAATGTTTTTGGAATTCTGGATTGAGCCCAGTAAATCAATCTTCAAGGCTGGTCCAGTTTGTTCACAGATTCTTTGGTCTTGTTTGTGAGGACCATATGACCCTTCAAATGGCAGAATTGGCTCATGGTACCTTCTAATGAAATGTTTTATATTGATAGGAGAATCCTAAAA
Organism: Viscum album; assembly: GCA_963277665.1. NCBI lineage: Eukaryota > Viridiplantae > Streptophyta > Magnoliopsida > Santalales > Viscaceae > Viscum > Viscum album. The sequence goes on along the minus strand of OY728162.1, from coordinate 639,726,131 downwards.
AAGAAGAAACACACAATTTGGATCAGTATAGTGACAGTTATTATTAAAACATTAAACTGACTCAATTGGACTACTTCTAAAAATGCTCAAAAATTATATTTAATATTAAAACATTAATATTTCACACAAATTATGCACATTTCATATAAAATTAGTAAAGGGGGAATATAATAAGTCATGAAAATATTAATAACATCAAATGGGTTATCTCAAATTCCTATTAAGGGTAAACAAGAAAGATATGTAATCATGGAATGAGAATAAGGGTATGAAAACATGGTCATAATATTTGAAAACCATACCCTTCATATAAAAGACCATTAACTTGAATCCTGACAAAAATATTGGTAGTTCATAAGACATGAATCATAAAGAAATAAAATAACATGATTCATGCGAGAATAACATTGGCATAAGACATAGACTTATGGCATAAACATCAGCTTATAACATTGTGAACATGTGTAAATAGAAACAGTTTCACTTATTAAGTTAAGGACATGAAATCAAGCCATCATAGAAACTTATGGACATGAAACCAGATCCACACAAAACATTGTGAATATATAATAAGGTCACACATAGGTAGATACACCTCATGGTAGGGACACACCACCATCCCCATTGGCATCCCTATATTACTATACCAAGTTTAATCCCTATTTCGGCCCTGTATTAATGTACTAGGTTCACTACTCATTCCATCCATGTCTTACTGTACTAGGTTCAATCCCCATTGCAGCCATGTCTTACTATACTATGTTCACTCCTCATTCTATCTTTGTCTTACTATACTGGGTTCACTCCCCATTAGAGCCATATCTTACTATACTAGGTTTACTCACCATTCCAGAGATGTCTTACTATATAGAGTTAACTCCCCATTCCATCCATGTTTATATAATGAGATATATAATCTTTTTACCAAATTCATTGGAGGGAGATATAGGTCCCACCCATCACATAATGAAAACCATATTTATATGTGCCATGAGATCATAAACATTCATCATATCATAACTCATAAAATAAAATGGGTATCATAAACATTTAATCATATCCTAAACTATATAAAGTGATAGTTTTAATAATTATTTCATCATAGAATAACCCATGAAAAGTAGTGGATTTCATAAGCATTTTTTCACGGTATAACACATGGAAGAGAAACGAGTTTCATAAACATCATGAAATCAAAACATAAACCATTCAGAGAAATAATATAAATGGTATCCCTGGATCATATCCCTATAAATTAATCAGTAACACCAATGAGTGTCATCTTATAAGGAGAAAATTTTGGAAATATCATTTAAAATTTTTTTGAGGAAAATATCCTTTCCACTTTAAAAAATGCTTTTTAAAACATAAAACATTTTGAAAACCTTTTTCTTTGAAAATAACTTTTATAACCTATAAATAAGGATTTTAAAATCATTTAAAACACTTATTAAAACATAAATAAATTTAAAAATCATTTTCATTGAAAATGAGCTTAAAATTTAATTTTAAAAAAACTGAAAACATTTTTTTAGAAGAAAATAGATTTCCAGTCGAAGAGAGAAATAAATTTTCATTTTCTTAAAAATATTTTCTTAATTATATTAAGTAAAAAATATTGGAAATGGTATAATTACATGAAGATGTAATGAATAAATAGAGGATAATAGAAGTGATGATAATTCTCAAGAGTTATATCAGTATTTGTCAAAATTGGAGTCTTAATCATAAACAATCCCGATAAATGGTGATATTGCAACATAAAACTCTTACCACTTTGGTTACCTTGAATAATAAGACCCGTGAAGGAATAACATAAAATAAAACTTAAAATATGATAAGGATGAATAAATTCATTATATTACCTATAATATGGGCTGTATATACACCTTGTAAAAGAATATAGGTGCATAACATAATGTACGTCTCAAAGAAGGAAAATTGAGACAAAAACCCATTACCGTATTGTTAACTATTGAACCATAAACCCTGTGAAAGAGAGATAATAAAATGGACATGTAAACAGAATTTTTTCAGTATAATAATAATTATATAAATTCCTAGGAATTATATAAACCACATAAAAGAAATATGTGGTGAATATGACATGTCTCTCATAGAAGTAAAAAGTGTGATGGAAATCCCTTACCGCTTTGGTAATCATTTGAATCGTAATCCCTAATAAGACATAACATCAAATGAAACCTTTAATTTCATGAAAATAATGGTATCCATGATATAATATGCTAAAGTTTCAGTATATACTCCACACAAAAGAAATTAGTGGTGAATTTTCATATGTCTCACCAAAATAAAAGAGACTAGAAATCCCCTTACCCTAAATCTTTACTCCCATCGTACTCATTCAAAATTCCTATATAATAAATATAAGTTTATTATAAATATATTATAGAACAATATTCATATATATCATATCATATATGATTTTATTATTACCTTTTATTACCTTTTTATTAATGGTTTCATGTTAAAGTTACATCTTAGGTAATAACCGATTTGTTTTCTGTATATGTTTTGATTTTTTATTTTGGGTCATTTTACTTTGATCATGCTTTAATCATCTTCATAATAATAAAAATGATATAAAAATAACATGTATTCTGAATATATGTATTTATATCAGTCAACAATATTTAGTTATAGGAAATGAAACACACTGTTCATGGAGAGGGAGGGCCATACGTATGCATGAACATTGGTTCCATTTTATTATCATATTGAAAGAAAGAAAATTAAATGATATATATATATATATATTATCATTAAACTATCATTTTATACAATATATATCACATATTTCTATTTAACAATTCCTTAATACATCCCATGTAAAGCGTGAATGAATAACATCACTCCACGAGGTGGTAGTCCGCCATACGCACAAACGACGTTACTATATTCCCAAAAAATGGAAATAATGAAGGTATGTATTATAAAATAATTATATAATCATAATAAAATTATAAATATCATATATAAACATTATTTCCATTATTATTCCAAACCTTGAAAAGTGGTAATGTAAAAATGAAGGATATCATTTTGTGAGGCAGTGGTCCTCCATACAAAAAAAATCATGATTTTGTAACCCATTTGATAGAATTGTGTGTGATTTTAGGTCATGAAATAATCATAAAAACATATTAGTATATTTAAGATACTTATTCTATTATATCATCATGGTTTAATTAAAATTTAAGTAGATATTGATGAAGATAAAATAAAGACGCGTGTTGATGAACATTACCTATTCTTCGAGTAATCTCATTAGGTTTGCACTCAATCCGTAATATGATGGATTTATACCCAATATAATGATTATATAACAAGTTTAGGGAATTTTGGGAGTTATTTGGTTAGATTTTGGATGATCAAATGGCTTGATAGGTGTAAAGAAGGGGGGAGAGTGAGTGCCCTTTCATTGTTGAGGAGGAGTGACATTCTTGTAAATACTCAAAAGTATTCACTATTGGGATGTATAAATTACTTAATATGCCCCTAAAATTGAATATTAATGGATTTTAGGGTTTATTTGGTCTATAAAAACCTTCACCGCACAAAAATAAATGCATTTTTATCATTTTTTCCTTATTCTTTAAGTTTATTCAATTTTACCCTTTTTGTTTTTACCACAGTAACTTATTTACTAACCTTGGTAATCTGTCCATTAAGGCTAAATAAAATTTATACTTATTAGAAAATTATTACCCACTGACTCTAAATATTATATCTAATTTATAAAATAAAAAACTTGTGAGAGTTGTAAATTCATTTTAACAGAAGCGTATATAACGCGTAAAAACATTGTTTTAACCCTAACTGTGCTAATAATGTTTTTACTATTTGGGGTTCAATATGTTCATTAGAAAATAAAAAATAGGTCCATTAATGGACCATGTTTTATATTTATTAACATTGAAAAATCACTAGGAAGATGATATGTTTTTTAGTAATTTTAAATCATTTAAAAAAATATCATTTATTAAAAATAATATTAATGTCATTTTTGACATTATTAATTTAATTTAAATTTAAATAAAATCAATACAATGATGGAATTTGAATATATTATTTTAACATCAGTTTAACATTATATAATCATCTAAAAATTAATTTAACTCAATAATTCATTCAATTTACATCACTTTTAATATTTTTAGTATCATTTATTCTATTTAATTATTATCTAAATTATTCATGCATTGACATTTATTAAGCATTTAAAGAAATTATTTCATCTATAGAGAATTAAAATAAATTATTAGTATAAAAAACTGATTTAAATTTCAAAAAATTATTTATAACTGAACATATGATATTTTTTCCCTATCCCAATGCTTTATAAATGTTAATTGAAAGAGAGGTTCCTTTTGTTTATTTCTTTAATTAATTTATTATATAGTTCACTTTCATGGAATAGTATCCCAATAACTCATAAAAATAGAGCCTAAGTTGTTAAGGGTTGAAATATGGCCTTCCTATGGGTGTTGGATAAGTTGATAAGTCATTTTACACCTTATATTCTAATCTTAATAGCTAAGTAAACTCATCTTTACGTTAATTACTGTAATTAATTTTAGTTGTTTTCACTAATAATTTTGGTAAAAAAATTAAGTTGGATATAAATCATGATTATTCCAAATATATAATCCATTTTTCTAAATTCAATTCATAGAAGTGGAAAATTTTAATTTAAAATTAATTCCAAAGACGTGATGTGAAAGTGGATTTTTAATGTGAAATTGTTCAAAAGATTACCGTGTTTTTATGTAATATCATGGTATTTAGAAAGGTATTCCATTAATTAAATTTTGGTCTCGATATATTTTTTAGGGTTAATGAAATTCTTCCCAGTTGTATAAGAGACCTCAGGGGTGTTCTGGGGGTTCGATACAAGAATGGAAGAAAAATCGGCCCAAACTGTACAAGGAATACAGTTGGCGTGTGATTAAGTAAACCATGTTTCTTGCCCAAGAAAACCATGAAACCTTGGGAAGTGGTATATCGCATTGTTTCTGCATGGTTTTTTAAACTATTTATCCTTCCCAGGTAACCGTGCGACCCATCTCCCCGCGGATAGCGGCCTGTGCACGGTTTGTGCATGGATTCGAAAACCACGTGCCCCTTTAAAATTTGTACAATTAAAAAATATCCATTATGGGATTTAATAACCTCACCCTATTTTCCTCCCATTTCTCCTAATATAATCCTTAGTGATGAACCATAGAAACCCAAGCTTCCAAGAGGTGATTCTCCTTTGATACTAAGCCGTTTGGAGAGTCGTTGGTTGCGGATCCAAGATCTGGGTGAGCCCAATCCCTCTCTCAATTCTATTTTTGGTTTAGGGTTTGCATATTTCTCTTATATCCATCTAAATCTCTAAATACCTATTTTTCTGATGTAACTTATATTTTGGTTTCAAATGGGGTTTGGATCTAGATCTAATGCTTTAATTAAGAGTGTGTTCATCAACAGATTTAAGGTAGGTGGTATACACATTTTATCCCATAGTTTCGGAGTGGATTTGTGAATATGAGTATGTTTTCATTCTTTACTCATGTTTTTATTTGAATTCCTTTGGTGTTTTTTAGTAAATTGAACAACCATATGATGATTTGACCAATTTGGGACCACCCATGGGGTGCATCGGCATCCCCAAACCAATAAATTGGTAATGTTAAGTGTAGAGTTGACTTGTGATAACGTAGAACCCATATCGAACATGTTGAATATTTTAGTGGATTTGAATATGGAATATTGATAGTTGTGCCTGGGTTTTGATAATGGCATAAGGGGTTATTTTGTGTGGCTTAAAAAGGGTTAATTAGGTAAATTGAGGTTGTGTCAAATGGAAATGAGTTGTGTTGAAATTCCTAGGATGAATTGTGTATATGAAATGATGAACATGTTAAATTGTAAATGGTGTGTGAATTTAATAACATGTAGACAAGTTTCCATAAGGGAATTGATGAATATTGTTAATGAGTTAATACATGGGAATTATGGGGTATACCTAATGGGTTTAATGTAATAAAGTGGTTTTATTTTGTGATATAAGAAATTTACTTGAAATGCATAAGTGGGAACATGCTTGTGAAATGAGAAATGTGTTAAATGGGACAATGTATGATAATTAGGGAATATTGGGTAATGTATGAGAATTTTTTAATATACTTAATGGGTTAAGTCACGGGAATGGGAATTAGGCTAAGCAGTTAGGTAATGTAAATGGAAAATGTGTTAATGGGTGATGGAATATTGTTAATTCCCATGTTGATTGTGATGGATTAGGATTGCTACCTGTATAGGTTGTGTTTGGTTATGAAATGGTTTGTGTGTTGTTAATGGATCAGTAAGCATGTGAACATGTCTTGGGGTATGGGATGAAGGACTGATGCTCCTCCCACGGTTGAGTTGGAATTATGCTCTAACTCCACCCATAATGCACAAGTTAGGGAAGGGAATGAATCTCTATTCCCTTAATGGTTTCATTCTACCTAGACTGAGACTTTGAGGTGATGATAATGTGTTTTTTGTGTTTTGAATTCCAGTCGAACTGATGCTTCGAGGTGAGGATAATGTGTTTGCAATGATTTGTTATCCCTAGTGAGATAAGGACTTAACTTATTCCATTATGCATAGTGATGGATGCCTTGATCCTTGTATTAATGATGAAAATTTCTAAACCATGGAACACATGATGAAAAGGTATTAAGTAATAATTATGGTGTAAATGATGAAAATGGTAATAAATATAGAAATGGATTAAGTGTACTTGGTTATCTAATGGAACCAAAGTTTCCCTTTTGTTTATTTTACCATTTACCTTACAATTGTATTCATTATCCATTTAAACTAGATATTTTTTAGACACCATTGGTTTTGGTCTACTGAGTTGTACTCACACCTTGCTTGGGCCGTCGTTGGGTACCCAAGAAGACTTTATTATTTATAGGTTTAAAAAAGGGAAAGTGCTCGGTGGTAGGGAGTTGAATCAGGCTTGGGATATGAATTCATAAGGATTTGGACTTGGAGTCAGGACCATTTTGGGGTATTATATTGTTTTCTTTATTTTGGGTTTCCTTCATTGTGACAATATTATCATGAAATGACATAGTTAATGTTGATTTGTGGTTATACCTAGTTTTGGGAGATGTTTGGATATGCATGTTTATTGGTTATTACATATTTTTTCCTCTATTTATATAGTTAACTATTGTGTCCTACTCTGTTAAAGAGGGTATAGTCTCCCCATGTTTCTTATTAGAACCTTGCTTCTAGTCGACAGCCTATGGCATACAGGGAGGCGCGCTTAAGGTCATGTGATGACCTATATCAGGGCACCAGTTTAGTGGCTTCTGGGTAAGTGACATTACCAAGTGGTATCATTGCATTTATTTTTTGGCGTCTTGTTAGTTGGGATGGTAGAAAGGAGGTCAGGATGTTTCGGGCCCTAATAATGATCTCATTTTTGGGAGTATTTAACCTATGTATGAGGGAAAACCCAAGTCACCTAGGGTGGGAATTTTTGTTCTTAATGTCTGTTGTTATAGTTGAATTATATTTCACCATTAGGTGATGCACATGTTGTGTGATGTGACCATTTAATAATATTTTTCTAATGGGTGGAATATCATGAGGTAGTGGATTCATGCTTCATTTTAGGAACATAAGGATGTAGGTGGTATGCATCATGATAGACATTCATAGGATGGGTATGTGGGGCATGTAGAGTATAATTCATTTTACTTCCCTAAAAAATTTGAAGAAAATCGTGTCTAATAAATGTAATTCAAGTGAGTAAATGAAAAGAATGTAAATAAATAGTTAAGGAATAGTGTTTATAAAGAAACATTATGACCGGGTTAAAATTTTGGGTTGTAATAAATTTTAAAGGTTTAATGGTGCCTAAAAGAGAGGTATTTTCATAGTGATGGTAAAATAGTTAATGAATTTTGCCTAATGAAATGTGTAAACTAGTTAAAATGATTGTTGTAACAAGTTGTGAAATGAGAAATGTACCTAAGGTAAATTATTCATGTTGTAAAATATGAGATGGTTTCAAGTGGTATTTGATGAAATACTTGTGATTAAGTAAATTAATTTACCCCATGTTAGCCACAACCCATGATAGGTATGGTCAAGGGTTGTGTTCTAAGTGTGATGATGACGGTTGGGATAGTGTATGTGGAATGAGTTGTTTAGGGTTGATAGTGTAAGATCTTTTCCATATGTGGTTTAATCCTGTCGATCATTCATCGAAGTGTTTGTTGAGGAAAATGTTTTGGTTTATGGTCATGAATAAGGCATGGACTTTCAAAACGTTGGGTGAATGGGAGCTTAAAATGTAAATTCGTGAGTTCAAAAAAATGGTTAATTTAATTATAAAATGATGTGTAATGATGGAACTTTGGGTAAGTCAGATAGTGGGTATTCATTGTGTTGTCTATTTGACCCTTGGAATGGGTGATTTGGGGGAAGTGATAGTGCCCTGGTTTGAGACCTTGGATTTGGGAAGTGAGGTTAGATATGATATTGCATAGGATATGTGCTTAGGGAACCCTCAGAAGGCTATTTCCTTTAGGTCACGAGGAGTTGTTTGGTAATGTGCGTGTAGAAACTCTCATGGGTCGTGAACATATGGAGTTCTTTCTAAAACTTAAGGATGGTGCCTTGTTTTTGGTGACCTTATGAGTAGGGACCCCATGAGTTGTGCTTGGATCTCGGAGAGGGCTAAGTGGAAGATTGATGGTTCTGATGCGACTTGAGTTGTGTTTATGCGTTGACAGTTTCAGGGAAGAATAACGGTGACCTTGTGAGATTCTATCCCAGTTATTCCAGTTTCATATAATATGAAACATGGGAGATGCTTAAAATGTGGAATAAATTCATAATGAGTACCATCAAGTTTTAGTAAATGATATAGTTATTACTTGGTTCTTTTAGAAGGGAACTTGAGTGCTTATGGTAGGTTGTAAGGTTTGTTTTAAAGAGTTTTATCGTATGGATGCATGGCCTGTCTATTTGGATAATGATTAATAGAGTCCTCAATGTTGTTTTCGAGTGAAAGATATAAGTGTTACTGAAGCGTGTTTAGGTGGTTTTTTTTTGAAGGTGACACCTAAGGTGAGGGTGGTCACATGGATGAACTTGTTTGTACAAATGGTTTGGTTATTGGGTGAGATATTGAGAATTCCTTGGGACTAATGAGGATGATCGACCAAGTGATATGGTTAGGTGAGTAAGAGGGTGTTGGGATATGACTAGGAGATGGTGGGTTTGGGGGAACTAAATTCAGCGTAAGAGTGGTCATAGGAAAGTGTGAAACCTTGAGGTATCTAATGAGGTTCGGATGTGGGCACCCATTGGTAAAGTGAGAATTCGATTGGGATAAGTGTATTCTGTTCTCTATAAAACCAAGGCAGGAAGCATAGTTGTGCAGAAGACTATTAGTTTTATTGGTGTCGAGGACCATTGTGTTTTAGTTGTTAACCAATAGGGTCATATCGAAAGATCTTGGGGGTGTGGTAGAATTAGTGTCATAGGAAACATTGGATCACGACTACTTGGAGGATGGTTATTGAATAGTGGTGAGTCTTGGTTAGTAATCTCGCTTGAGTGGTGGTGGTCAGTTGCAGATGAGGTGTGTGTAGAAGGAGGCCTAAGATCCTAATTAGGTCATGATATCCCATAGTGAGAGGTAACATCGTTAATGGATAAGTTAGTGGTTGTGTTCTTTAATAACTTCTTAACATACCTTAGCTAGTGACGAACATTCCCAACATCTTGACATCATCCTAGGTATGCTGAGAAGCTCAGGATTTATGCCATGTGACTTGAAGGTGTGTTGGTTGTATGGGGGACATCATGGAGTTTACTTTCATGGGGGTGGTATATGTGGATTTGGATGATGTAATGTTCACTATCGATGGTTTCAGATGAGGTCCTCGGGATGGACTGAGTGTTGACAAACATCATGGGTACCGTTCAAGGAAGTTAGAATGGGCATTGGGTTATGTTCATTCACTTGTTATGTGGAAATCTAGACAACAATGTCTATGTTTTGGGTTCTAACTTATGATCGAGTTTAAGCCGTGGTGGTTGGAATCTCTCGGGGATAGAAATGGTTATGACACTCCTAATGTGGGGAGTGATATGTTAGTCTTAGGTGTGGAGAGGATAATATTGAGATGATGTAGTGGCACTGATATGCTAATGAGGAACCTGTGAGGTGCACATTGGGTATCTCAGAGAGGCTGGGGGGCCTTGATTATAGTGGTTGATTAAGCCAAGTGGTGGCTTTGGGCTCAGGGTAGTTCTAAATGAAATTTTATATTCCTTTGTTAAACCCATTGAAGGGGGTGGTAAGACATGAAAATGGTTTGTGTCAAGATAGGTTGGGTTCTATAACTCCAAAAAAAATCAGAAGTAGACTTGGGTAAGTTTCTTTGGGTGGTATTAGAATGTATTGAAGTTTGAGGGAACCTTGTCTATGTGATGTAGTCTCATGAAAATAGTGAAGTTAAACATTCTAGGATGAGTCGGCCAAGGATAACTCGACTCTAATAGGAGTGGGGGACAAATGTGGAAATTTGAAAATCACCTTCGATAGATGTTTTGGGGTGAGAAGTATGTCTCAAATTTTGGAATGGGGTGAGTGATAACCTAGCCTTATTTATTTAGTGTATGAACCATATGAGTTCTTGTGTTAGGAATGTTTATGGAGGTAGTGGATCCTGATAAAGGTTTGGAGGGCAGTGATACTATGATGGTGTAATTATACCAAAGGTCAAGGATGACCACGAAAGGCATGTTGGATGATAGTTATAGGATTCAAGTTAGTTAGAGCCTTTGGGAAGTAAAAAGGGGGTAGTGGGCCGGCTGTGGAAGATGGGTGTTCTAGGAAAATCCATTCGAGGGTGGTTTGACCTGAGATGGTAAACAAGAAAGGGTGTGGTGAGAGTGACCCACCTCCGGTTTGATGTTATGGCAGAAAGTCTGGTTTGGAAATGAGGTCATACCTGAGTGAGGTCAAATTTATCTTATTACTTGAATGGATAGTGTTGGAATTTCCTGTCGATGGTTTCAATGGAAAGGATGGAGGCTAGTGCATGGAGAGTTCCATATGGATGTTCGATCACAGTGAGTTGGGAACATGTTAGTTATGATGTGAAATTTGAGTTGAGATTCTGGTAGTATTTCATCTATTATGGGAGTGAAAAATAATGGAAGATGGTGGAGAGAACCATAATGAGAAAGTATTTGGTTGATGACGTGATCAGAGTTTTGGGTTGGACAGACTCAACTGATTCCATTTGGGGAAGTTGTCCATGATAAAGGGTGTTGGATCAAGTTTGACCAGTTTAGTACTTGAGTGTTTTGGTTGTGTTTTAGATTTTAAATTATGGAATGGGACCATCGGTCCTCAAGTTGTGGATCGACTTAAGTCAAGAAATGTGGTTGGAAGGACTGTTTGTTCCTTTGGGTGATAATGAGTTATGGTCACCATTATGGTTTTGAAACTGAGTAGAATGGAACAAAGTGATTTGGGTCATGATTTATTAAGAGTATCAGACCGGTGGGGTGCCAATTTGGTTCTTCCATGATAGTATTATGTTGTGTGAAATGTTTCCATGTGGTGTGAATTAGGTAATATTTCTTATGTTTTCCATATGATGTTCTAGTGGTTTATTTAAGGTTTAAGTTGATGCATACTTTGAGGAGTCTCTGATTTGTGTTGTAGTTTGTGGTGACGAAGCCTTGTGGGGAAAGGCCATGCCTCTAGTTCAAATTCTTTGGTAGAATTGTAATTTTAAACCAGAAACATGGAAAAGGGGAATGATAGGTGAGCCTAGTGACCTGATATCTTTGTTTCAGAAGCTCAATGATTCTTGGGAATGTGGCTCAAGGATGAGTTTTTATACGGTGGGGAGGTTATAAGATCCCATTCTTCGTGTAGGTATGCACTTGTTTAAATTTTTGTCTCAATTTCTTTTTTAGGGTTAATGAAATTCTTCTTGGGTGTATAAGGGTCCCCAGGGGTGTTCTAGGGGTTTGAGACTTGAAGGGAAGGAAAATAAGACCAAACTGTGCAAGGCGCATGGTTAGCACACAGTTAATTAAACTATGATGCCTTCCTAGGAAAACTATGAAACATTTTGCAGTGGAATATCTCATGGTTGGAGCACATTTTTTCAAGATGTGTATCCCAACTAGGTAACCGTGCAACCCATCTCCTCTCAGATAGTGTCTTGGGAATGGTTTGTGCACGGTTTGGAAAACCGTGTGGGTAAACCATGTCCCCTATAAAAGTTGGAAAATTAAAAAATCTCAATTACAGGATTTAATATCCTCACCCTATTTTCATCCCATTTCTACATATCTATTCCATTTTGATGAACCCTAGTGACCCAAGATTCCAATATATGGTTCTCCTTTAATCCTAAGTCCTTTGGAGCATCGTTGGTAGCATATCGAAGCTCCAGGTGAGTCTAATCCCTATATTGCTTCTATTTTTTAGTTTAGGGTTTGCATCTTTCTCTTATCTAAATCCAAATATCTAAATACCTATTTTTCTAGTGGAACCTATGATGGGGATTCCAAATGGGTTTGGATCCAGATATAAGTCTAGGATTAAGAGTGTGTTCATCAGTGGATTTGAGGTAGGTGTTCTACACATTTTATCCCATAGTTTTGGAGTGGATTTGTGCATATGAGTATGTGTTCTTGCTCCCCTAATGTTTTTATTCTAATTTATTTGGTGAGTTTGGTAAAATGAACATCAAAATGGTGATTTTAACCCTTCACAATCTTCATGGGATGCATTGAGGATGATTTGACCAATTTTGGGCCACCCATTGGGTATGTCGGCACCCCTGGACGTAGAAAATGGTAATGTTAAGTGTAGAGTTGACTAGTAATAACGTAGAACCCATATTGAACATGTTGAATATGTTAGTGGAGTTTAAACTGGGATATTTATAGTTGTTCCTAGTTTTTAATAATGTCATAAGGGGTTGTTTGGTGTGGCTTGAAAGGGGTTAATTGGGTAAATTGAGGTTGTGTCGAATGGATATGATTTGTGTTAAAATTCCTAAGAGGAATAGAGTATATGAAATGATGAACGTGTTGAATTGTAGATGGAGTGTTAATTGAAGAACATGTAGATGGTTTTTCATAAAGGAATTATTGAATATTGTGAATGGGTTAATACATGGGAATTATGGGGTATACCTAATGGGTTAAATGTAATAAAGTGGTTGTACTATGTGATATAAGAATTATACTTGAAATGCATGTGTGGGAAAATGATTATGAAACGATAAATGATATAAGTGGTCCAATGTATGATAATTGGTGAATATTGAATATTTTATGAGAATTTTTTAATATAATTAATGGGTTAAAGCATGATAATGGGAATTGGGCTAAGCGTTTATGCAATGTAAATGGAAAACGTGTTAGTGGGTGATGACATGATGTTAATTCCCATGTTGATTTTTATGAATTATGATTGTTAACTGCATTGGTTGTTTTTTGTTGTGATATGGTTTGTGTGTGGTGAATGTATGAATAAGTATGTGCACATGGCTTGAGGTGTAGGATAAAGGACTGACGCTCCTTCTACGAGTAGATTTGGACTAATGCTCTAACTCCACCCACAATGCATGAGTTAGAAAAGGGGAAAAGCTCTATTCCCCTAATAGCTGTATTCCACCCAGAATGATGCTTTCAGGTGATTATAATGTGTTTTTTTTTTAATCCCACCCAGACTGATGCTTCAATTTGAGAACAATGTGTTTGCTATGATGTGTTATCCCTAGAAAGCTAGGGACGTAACTTATTCCTTTTTGCTAAGTAATGGATTACTTGATCCTTGTATAAATAATGAAAATGTATAAATCATGGAACACATGATGAAAATGTATTGATTAATGAATATAGTGTAAATGATGAAAATGGTAATAAGGATATAAATGGATTAAGAGTTCTTGGTTATCTAATGGCACCCGAGTTGTCCTTTTGTTTATTTTCCATTTACCTTACACTTGCATGAACTATCTATACAGACTGGATATTTTTTAGAAACCATTGGTGGAGGCCTACTAAGTTTTACTCACACCCTATTTGGGATTCCGTTGGGTACCTGAGCAGACTTCATAGTTGCAGGTTCAGATAAGGGAAAGTGCCCGGTTCTAGGGAGTTCAGTCGGGCTTGGGATATGCATGGATGAGGATCCAGACTTGGAGTCAGGTCCATTTTGGGGTTTTAGTTGTTTGTCCTTATTTTTTGTTTTTGTCATTATGACACTTTTATCATGACATGACATGGTTAATATTGATTTTTAGTTTCACCCATTTTTGGTAGATGTCTGGTTATGCATGTTTATTGGTTATTACATATTATTTCAACTATTTATATTGTTAACTACCCAGGTATACTCTGGTAAATAGGATAGATTATCCTCAATGTCTAATTAGACCCTTGATACTATTCTTAAGCATCTATCATATGGGGAATCTCACTTGAGGTCATGTGATGACCCAGCTCGGGGCACTAGTTTAGTGGCTTCCTAATTGGGGACATTACGATTTATATTAAAATTCAATATGAAAATGATTCCAATGACCTAAATTAGATTATTATATATATTATTGAATGATTTTATCTTTAAAACCAATTAATAATTTAATTTAACATTATAAATTATTTGTATGAAAATGCAGTTTTCAATTAAAATCATGTATTTTTCACTATTCATAAAAAAATTAAACTTCTCAAAAAAACCAAAAATTCAGCCTAATATAATTTTGGTATTATTATTTCAAAAATTATGTTTATTTTTAAAAATAAGTTTTCTAAATTTTGTAAAAATTAATTTTAAATTATGTCTACCAAGCATAATTGAACCATATTTTATAAAAAATACTGTTTTTTAGAAAAAAAATCTTTTTCTTTAAAATTATTTTTTATTTTATTACAAATAAATATATAATTAATAAAAATGTGTAAACTGTGTTTTAATAATTTAGTTAATATTATTCATATCTTCCATCCCAACATCTAGTTGATAAATATCATATTAAAAAATAATATTTAAATAGTATGTCATGTTTGGTTTAAACTTAGTGTTGCGTGTAACGCAAGCTAAACTCAGAATTGTATGTAAAACAAGACCAAAAAAGTATTTTATATAAAAAAAGATAAACTCATTGTTTAATTTAACATAAAATATCAAAAATTTAACACCCCAAGAGTTTGTGAAATATTTTTTTTGAATTAATTTAATCTTTGTGATATTTATCATTTCACGTAACACTTAAAAAAATTATATTTAAACAATAAGTTTGGATTGCGTTGTATGAAACACTAAGTTAATATTGAACTAAATGAAACATAAATTTTAGCTTTCTCTACCCATAACACTTAGGTCAGCTTATGTTACATGTCGGACGGACGTTCCTTGGTGGCTTTCGTAACTCACAAGACCGAGTTTTACCAAAAAAATAATATATTATTAAAAATGTTATTATTTAATCTAATAAGATATAAATTATCCATTAAGTTGGAGGTTATGAATAGAATTAAAATAATTATGAAAATAAATGGTTAAATTAATTGGTTACAAATTAATTAAAATGAATATAAGAACCAAATGAATATAAGGGGAATGTTTTTATAAAAATTACTTTTATGCTCACTAAGGAATTTTAACCAAATAAATTAAATTAACTACCATTGGTGAATGATATTAATGAAATATATAATTTATATATTCAATAAAATATTGTTTACATTCATTTAAAATATGTAATAGACATAATATAGAAACGAACTCAATATTACACATAAAAACCTATATTTTTATAAAAGTAGTTTTACCACCTTTTAATAGAGAACCTATTTTAAATTTAAATTTTGTAACTTTTATAAATTTTATATGTAAAAATAAAATTAATTTTTTAAATAGAAAAATAAAAATTAGTTTAGGGAAAATTTTGGCATTTTTTTGTGAAGTTTTATTTTTTTGATGAATAATGAAAAATACTGAATTTTAATTCAAAAAAGCCTTTTAATCTAATTTATTTATAAGGATAAATTATATATATACTTGGTTTTAAAGCCTAATTATATCAATTATTATTAAATTAATAAAATTTATTTCATTTATATCAATTTCACTTTAAAATTATATATAAAAACTTAGCAAACTTTTGAACATTTTTACTTTAAAAACCTGCATTGTCATCCCATCTGCAAGATTAATTTTAAATTAATTTTTTGCACTTATATGATTAGAATTTAGAAAAATGGATTCAATATTTGGAATCAGAATAATTTATAATTTCTAATAAGTTCAACTTATTTTTTGACCAAAAATATTTGTGAATGTAATCAAAATTAATTACAACGATTAAGAGGAAAATTAACTTAATAACATTAAACATAAGGGAAAATGACCTATAGACTTGTCCAAAATCAATTCATTATTAATGTTTCGAACCTATACCACATTTTATTGAATTTGGTCCATTATTGGAGCCACTTGACATGGGAAAAACATGGGTGGAATTCCCTTTTCCAAAATTTACAAGAATGTCTCTCCACCTCTGCTATAAAAAGGCACTCACCCCTCTAACTTATTCACACCTATCTAGACATTTTTCTCAAAAAAACTCTACTAAAATAATTTCCTAAAATTTCTCCATTAATTACATAGGAATCCCTTTGGTAATAAATCCATCCAAAGAATATGTTTGGTGCAAACCAAAAGGTGTTACCCAAAGAAGATGTAACATCCTTCCTCAAGATCCTTGTTTTATTTTCATTATACACCCCCTAAAATATTCATATTACATGATTATATAATAACCTATGTATCCTAAATATACTAGTATATTGTTATTATAACATTTTTACCTACAATCACATAAAATTCCATCTAAAGGGTAACAAACTTACCATTCTTGTGTACGACGAACCACCACCTCATGAAACGATGTTGTTTATTTTTCCTTTACCAGCTCTCATGGATGATAATTATGATGGAAAATATATTTTTTTATAATATATATGATATTTATAATTTATTTATTATTCTTTAATTATTATATAAAACATACCTTTATGCTTTCTATTTTTTGTAAATACGATAACTTCATTTATGGACGTATAGACTACCGCCTCCTCAAAACAATGTGATTCGTTCAGAATTTACATGGAATGTATTAAGGATGGGTTTAGTAAATTTATATGATATGCATGACATAGTAATTATATTTTAATTATATTGTATATATATACATATATTTTATTTACCTTTCTTTCAACATGATAAGAAAAAAAAACATTATTCATGCAGAAAGAACGGCCTACCGTCTCCACGAATGGTGTATTCCATTTCATATATCTATATTTTATAGATTATTATAAATATTTAAATACTTAATATATATGAAATACATTAAATAAGTAATTAAATCACAATCTAATCAATATAATCAATAATAACAATTCAAAACAAGTATGATGTACAAAGCGGTTATTACCCAAAATGTTACTTTGACATGGAATTGTTAATAAACGGGTAATATAAAGTCATAAGTGAATCATATATGGTATTATATATAAGAATATGGTCATTTGGTATATTTTTAATAAACTTATATTTATTATATATGGTATTTTAATTTATATAAAGAAATTCAATACTTAAGGTAAGAGTTTTCTCATCTCACTTTTTATATTTGTGAGATAGATTCCATGTTCACCACTTGTTTCTTTTTTGTGGTGTATATATAACCCAGTAATTTATTATATGATAATTATAATTAAATTTATTGGTATTTATATGTAAATTTTATTATCTTTATTTTATGTGGATTATGATTCAAAATTTCCACAGTGGTAACAATTTATTGCTACAATCTCATCGTTTATCAGGGTTGTTTATGATTATGCTTCCATTGATGAAATAATATGATCTATCTCTTAATAAAATTCATGAATTTTATTATCCTCTGGATATACATGATATATTCATGTATTAATACCATTTTTACACTCTTTGGTACTTAAGATAACTAAGAAAATGTTTTTATGAAAATTCAACTTTATTTCTCCTCTCGGTCGTAAATCTGTGTTCCTTTAAAACCATTTTTTTCTAGAAATGTTTTAAAAAATGTTTTAATATTATCCTATGATGTTTAAAGGAAATTTTAACACAAGTTTTAATTTTTTTAAAAAAAATTTAAAAGTAATCTTCTTTTCATTTTCTAATCAATCCACTTTTCTAAACTTTAAAGATGCAAAAGGAATGTTTGGTATGTACAGACTTACCCGCCATCATGATAATAATTTTCCTGAATAATCCTTTGTATGTTTACAATTTTATTTTTAAATAAAATTTTTTTATAAAATTTTTTTAATTTTTTTAATTTTAAAGTGGTCTTCAAAGAAAATGGTTTTCAAAAAATGTTTTATGTTTAAAAAATGTTTTAAATGATTTTCAAAGGTCCATTTATAAGTTTTAAAAAGCTTATTTTCAAAGAAAAGGATTTAAATAGTTTCAATTTTTATTTATAATTTTTCAAAAAAAATTCTAGAAAGGGTTTCCAAAATGATTTCAAGCCTTATTTTCAAGTTTTTAAGGTGTTTTCAAAGAAATTTTTTTCAAAATGATTTATTTTTTAAAAGGATTTTTTTCAAATAGGAAAAGATATTTTCCATAGGAAATGTTTTAAAAGAAATTTTAAATCTTTATTTATAATAAATGGATTTTTGAAATGGTTTTATGAAAATTATTTTCAAAGAAATGGTATTTTCCTTAAGAAATGTTTCATGTGACATGACACCCCAAATTTATAAAGTAAGAACATTGTATTCAATAGCATGTATGAAATAAAACACCAAACACATAAGGGAATATAATATCCCGAGACTTTATAATATATTTACTATTTAAAATAAATTTAATATATTCAATGCATTTCAATGAACACAACATTGACTTAGCTTTCATCACATGCAACAATGCATTTCTTTGAAAGCTTACATTATATGCAAGATTGAGTTTTACCAAACAACAAGATATTATTAAAACATTATTATTTAATATAATAAGATATAATAATTCTAACTGATAAATTAGTAATTATGAATAGGATTTACTATATTATGAAAATATCAGTTTTCAAAAATATAAAATTAATTAATTGGTTACAAATTAATTATAAATTAATATAAGAATCAATTGAATATAAAAAATAATGTTTTTATAGAGTATTGTTTTTATTCTCACAAAGATGTTTTATTCTAATAAATTAAATTAATTACAATTATTGAGTGATATTAATTTAATATATATATATATATATTAATAAATAAAATATTTTTGATATTCATCCAATATATTTGATAAGAATAAGATAAGAACAAACCCAATATTTCGCATAAAAACTATATTTTTATTAAGGCACTTTTTTCCATATTTTAATAGAGAACATATTTCAAATCCACTTTTTTGAACTTTTATAGATTTTATAGGTAAAAATAAAAATCATATTTGAAATTGAAACATTAAAATTAGGTTATGGTGAATTTTTTGTATTTTTTCTATGAAGTCTCATTTTTAATAAATAGTGAAAAATACTGAGTTTTAATTCAAAACCTCTTTTTAATAAAAATTATTTATAAGGTTAAATTATATTTTAAATTGGTTTAAAATTTTAATTAGATCAAATTTTCATTAATTAACCCAATTTAGTTAACTAGAATCAATTTAACTTTGAAATTAGATATAATAACTTAGAAAACTTTTGGAAATTTTTACTTTTAAAACCCGCATTGTCGTCTCGTCTGCAGAATTAAATTTAAATTAATTTCTGTCACTTCTGTGATTGGAATTTAGAAAAATGGATTTAATATTTAGAATCAGAAAAATTTCTAATGTCTAATAATGTCTTATTTTTTGACCAAAATTATTAGTGAAATTAATTAAAATTAATTACATTGATTACTGTGAAATTAAGCTTAATAAGAGACAAAACTTTAAATTAAGGTGAAAACAACCTATACACTAATCCAAAATTCATTTTATGTGAATATTTAGACCTTATACTACATTTTATTTAATTTTTTACCATTATTGGATCCACTTTACATGGAGAAAATTTGGGTTTAATTCTCTTTAAAAAAAATTACAAGAGTGTCACTCCTCCTCCACTATAAAAAGGAACTCGCCCCTCCCATTTCCTCAAACCTCTCAAGACATTTTGTCTTAAACAGAATCTTACCAAATAGATATCAAAATCCCTAACCTCCTATTATAAGACTCACCTTGTAAATAAATATATCCATGTAATATTAAAACACCATTATAATAAATACATTGAGATATTTTATTTTAATATTTTTATTTACAATTACACACTTCCATCTAATGGGTAACGAACTTACAGTTCTTGTGTATGGTGAACTACCGCCTCATGAAAGGAAGTTGTTCTTTTTTCCTTTACTGTCTATCATGGTGGTAATTATGATGGAAGATATATTTATATATATGATACATATTATATTTATTATGTATTTATGATTATTTAATTTTTATATAGAACATACCTTTATGTTTTCCATCTTGTGGGAATATGATAACATTATTTGTGGAAGTGTGGACTATCATCTCCTCAAAGTGATGTGATTCATTCACGTTATACATTGAACATAATAAGGATGGTTTTAATAAACCTATGTTACATATATGAAAAATATATTATAATTTAATTATAATATACATATTTATTACTTAATTTTCATCCTTTTAATATGACAATGAAATGAAAGTAATGTTTACGCGTACGTGCGGCCTACCATCTCCATGAATGGTGCATTTCATTTCTTATATCCAAACCTTATATATTATTATAAATAAATTTATAAATAATATATATGATATTAAAATAATGGTTTACATTTTTTAGATGAGGAAATTCTGATCTATTTAATAGGACAAAAATAATAATTTAAAACATACTCGACGAACTAGACAATTAACACACAAAATAGTGAAAATAATGAAATATCATCAAGAAATGATTAATAAGGTATTATAAGATGTTAATATATTATATTATAAATATTATTATGGTTATTTTATAATTTATTAAAATGTTTAAACCCCTTATATAAGAGGTTAAGGTACATTCACCTAAAAGGAAACACAAAGTAAAGGATTTTCACCTTAGTTTTTACTTCAACGAGATAAATGTCATGTTTACCACTTACTTCATTTGTGTGGTGTATCTAATACCCATTTTAATATATTATATAATTAATAATTTTATATTCTTTTCATTTAAAACTTTAATTTAATTGTATTCCTTCACGAGGCTTATGATTTAAAATGTTTCAAAGTTGCATGAGACACTTTTCAATGTTTAAATATTATTTTCCTCAAGAATAATTTTAATGATCATTCAAAGGTATTTAGATTAAATGAAATTATATGATTAGTGTTCAATAAACCCTTTTAATTTTCTCATACTTTGGTTATTAATTACCATTTTAAGTAATATTACCGTTTTACCACTCTTTGGTACTAAAAATGTTTTAGAAAATGTTTTTAAGAAAACCTGACTTGATTTATATCTTTAGTAAAAGAACATATTTTATTCTAAAAACCATGTTTTATTAAAAAAAATTAAAAAATATTTTTAAACTTTTCCAAATTATTTAGTAAATAAAATTTCAACCTTTTTGTCTTTTACCATTTTTTTCAAAGGAATATTCTTCTCTCTTTCCGAACAATGCATTTTTTAACCGTTTTAATGTGAAAAGGGAATGTTATTTTTACCTCATATGGCATGTGTAAAATTAACCTCCATTATTTCTTTGAATATTCCTTTAAAAGTTTAAAAAGGTTAATTTTTAATCAAAATATTTTTTAAAAACTTATTTTCAAAAAAATTCTTTTCCAAATGTTTTTCAAAATTAAAAGGATATTTTCCCTAGGAATGTTTTAAACTATCTTATTATAGTATTTCTATTCATCAATTATAAAAACCCTTTATTTTAAACCCTTGGGATATTTTTTATTAATATCATCCTTATCCTTCCTTTGGATGGTTTTTGATTGATTTGTACAATGATCGTATTGACATTCACTTCCTTAATTCCTTTATCAGTCCCCTTGAAATATTCAATTCCCTATAATCATTGAGACATATTGAAATGAACCTAGTTTCATTCATATGGTGTATATACTACCCTTTGACATGTTATATCATGAATCTCTTTATTATAATGATATTCAATGTTTCATTTAATTTTATTCCTTTATGGGGATTATGATTCAAAGGATTCAAAGTGGTATGAGACACCTTGGAATGTTTAAAGATGATTTTCCACAAGAATAATCTTATTGATCTTTTGGTAGAATTTCCATTCATAAACATAAATAACCCTTGTTGTTACCAGTCTTCTACTATGGAATTATTGATAAATATATATCATATATTCAATGTGTATATTTAATAAGGCATATTATTTATTTTGATTATTTGATATGATTATTTCTTTGGATAGGTATGACATAGGTGGATCTTGGTTATAAATAGCCCCTTAATGCATCAATAGTCTCATGAGATGAATTAGTTGTGAAAATTAGATGGTTTTTGACCTGATATGATAAACCTTCTTGTGAAAGGTCTTAACGGTAATTGTTACATGTACCTAGGAAACATGGAATATAATAATTAATCATTTCCCTCATTTAGTTTCAGTTATTATTCATCAATGATATTTTTCATCGGAATATATAGATACATTTCATTTTAAGTTCATTGAATAAATGTCATGTGTTTAAATTTCTTACCTTGACATATTGATTTTGAATTATCTAGTTATTTTAATGGAATGTATTTACAGTTATTACATTGCCATATTTTTTATACACATCCTTATCAGTTTATTGATTACATGACATGTGTGTTCAGTTATTACCATTCCATACTGAGTATTCTTGTTGATTCATTATTTCTTCCATTGTACTCTAACCTTACTAAGAATTTGAGCTCACCCTTATTATGTTTCCTTTTCCCAGGAATCCAAGAAGTCTACTAAGAAATATATGCAAGGATAAATTAGATGTAAATGAGTTATTATTATACTCAAAAGAAAAATAAAAATTATATTTTGTGTATTAATTTTGTAAGAAAAGAATCATATATGTATATATTTTACAAAGACTATTAAATTGTTCGATACTTTGGGACATGATTTACTTGTATTTTATGCCAATGTAATGGTAGCACAAAACCGGATTTGATCTTGTTGGGGTCAGGTTGCTACAGCTGTTATTAGAGAAATTTTAGTAGCAACATTTGAAACTATATTTATAAAACTTAGATTAGATAATATATTCCTAAGGTAGAATTTTAGGATAAGTATAGAAAAACATCCTACAATTTTATTATGGTAGTGATTATGGGGTTCTTTTTAGAAATGCATCTATGTATGCATACTATAAGTGGGCGTGGTTTTGGAACATATGTACCTAGGGGTATCAACTCTGAAAAGGTGCACCGATCTTAACTCAGTGTAACCTAGTACACAATAACGGGCCTTACTGTGCACCTGGTTTGACACTCCTAGGGGATATTATTAGGATAATCCAAATGTTATTTACAAACCATAATGAAGGATTTTAATAGATAATGACAATGAATAACCTAGGTTAAACCTGAGGTGTCTTATATTGAAAATAATGTGTCAAGATTTAGACATCCTAAAAATAAAAATGTGGTTTTTCCAATATGATAGTTGATGCTCACACTATGGTTTTTGGTTTTAGGAAATTCCCTCTTCTATAGGATAAACTCTTGACCAAGGAAGGTCCTATGTGTAAATAAATGGATGAAGTATTTATGTATTAGGGTTGTACTAAAAACCTTAGTTAAAAGAATATTTTGTGATTATCCTTATTTTAATAATTTCCATCATATTTATTTTAGAAATTTAATTAATATGGTTTTAGAAAAGTAAAAATTGTATATCGGGTGACAATAAAGTAAATATGGCAAGGTTTTGGGACTTAAACCCATGAATGAAGGACGATAAGGGTTTAATACCAATCACTGACCTATGCAATGTCCTAGTTAATATGTCCTTGTTTTTAGTTGAATTATTTGATGACTAAATATTAATTATGAACCATTAGTGTTGTTTTTTAGGTTTAGAGATTAATGTGTTAACTCTATTGTATTTGGATAGTAGCTATAGAAAATTTTAGAAACATTTCACTCTTTTATGGGTCTTACAATCCATTAAAATTTTATTTTTTTACTTTAATAATCAAAGTTAATTTTTGGATATCCATTTCATGTAGTAAGGGATGAATTATAATTTGATCGAAGTACAACCAAAATATGAAAATTTTCTTATAAAATTGAAATGTATCAAGTAAGTATATTTTCTTATATTATTAGGTAGTAAAATAATTACTCAACATTTGGAAAATGATCAAACAATGTTGTCTTAATACCTTAATTTTGGTTGAACCGATGGTCTTCTAAATCATAATATATTTATTTCTTTGAGGCCCTCAACCTTTCATTGACCATTAACTTTTCTCTGATTGATGAACTAAATCACTCCCTATAAATATTTATGATTTTACTATATGTACATATATCTACTTTACACTAATGTTCTACTACTTAGAGACCTAGTTATATGTTAGTCCATGTGACTATTGTAATTCACATTCTTTTCTAGAGAATGTTTTATGAACCCTTCTAATGATGTGGGATTACAACATAGGAAATATCAAACAATTTTTTTTACCAAGGTCAAGTTTAAATTGCAAGGATGAAATTTAAGTATGATGGAGAGAATGTAACGCCCCAAAATTCTAAAGTAATAACATTATAATCAATAGTGTGTATGACATGAAACACCAAACGTGTAAGGTAATATAATATACTGAGAATTTATAATATGTTTACTATTTTAAATAAATTTAATATATTATATATCTTCAAATTCATGCAACATTGAATTAGCTTGTGTCACACACAACAATGACTTTCTTCGAAATCTTACATTATATGTAGGAACGAGTTTTACCAAACAACAATATATTATTAAAACCTTATTATTTAAAATAATAAGATATAATAAACCTAGATGATAAATTAGTAGTTATGAATAGGATTAACTAAATTATGAAAATATTTTGTTTATATAAATATAAAATTAATTAATTAGTTATAAATTGATTATAAATTAATATAATAATCAATTGAATATAAAAATAATTTTTGTATAGAAAACTATTTTGATGATCACAAAGATTTTTTACCCAAATAAATTAAATTAATTATAACAAGTGAGTGATATTAATGTAATATATATGTATATATATTATATTCAATCAAATATTTCTGATATTTATCCAATATATTTGATAAGCATAAGATAATAAAAACCCAATATTTCGCATAAACCTTATATTTTTATAAAGGCATTTTTGTCACCTTTTAATGGAGAACCTATTTTAAATCCAATTTTTGGCACTTTTATATATTTTATATGTCAAAATAAACTTAATATTTGAAATTGAAACATAAAAATTATGTTCTTGTAAATTTTTGGAAATTTTTATTTGATGATTCATTTTTAATGAATATGGAAGAATACTGAATTTTAATTCAAAACTTATTTTTCATCAAATTTATTTATAAGTTTAAATTATAGTTTAAATTAGTTTTAAAGTTTAATTAGATATATTTTCTATTAATAAATAAAATTTAGGTCATTGTAATCAATTTCACTTTGAAATTGTATATAATAACTTATCAAATGTTTGAATATTTTTACTTTAAAAACTTGCACTGTTGTCCCATCTGCAGGATTAAATTTAAATTAATTTATAACACTTTTGTGATTATAATTTGGAAAAATGGATTCAATATTTATAAAAATAAAAATTTATAATGTGTAATAATGTCAAATTGGTTTTTGACCAAAAATATTAGTGAAATTAATTAAAATTAATTACAACAATTAAGGTGTAATTAAGATTAATAAGGGACTAAACCTTAAACTTAAAGGGAAAATAGAATTATAAACTTGTATAAAATCTATTTAATGGAAATATTTAGACCCTATCTTCTCCTTTATCGAATTTTTACAATTATTATATCCAATTGACATGGTAAAAAGGTGGGTGGAATTCCCTTTCCAAAAATTTACAAGAGTGACACTCCTCCTCCACTATAAAAAGAAACTCAACCCTCCTACTTCCTCACACCTCAAAAGAAAATTTGGATTGAACATGATATACCCAAATAGATAATAAACATACCTACCAACCACATATAATCCTATCCTTCTTTAAAAATCTATCCATGGAATCCCTTTGGTTCAAACCAAAAGGAGTTACCCGAATAAGAGGTAACATCCTTCCTCAATAGCTTTAGTTTTATTAATTTATCCACTCTTCAATTATACTTATTCCATGATTATATAAAAATATCAGTATCATTAATATACTGAGAAATTTTTATGTTAATGTTTCTACCTACACTTACAAACACTTCCACATAATGGGTAACGAACTTACCATTCTTATGTACGGTGAACTACCGCCTCACGAAACAAAGTTGTTCATTTTTCCTTTACCAGCTCTCATGGTGGTCATTATGATGGAAAATATATTTCCATATGATATATATTATATTTATTATGTATTTATACTTTTTAAATTTTTATATAAAATATACTTTTATGTGTTCCATCTTGTGGGAATATGGTAACACCGTTTGTGGAAGTGTGGACTACCGCTTCCTCGAAGCGATGTGATTCGTTCACACAATACATGGAACATATTAAGGATGGTTTTAATAAAAATATGTAAAATATATGACATAGATGTTATAATAGATTTATAATATACATATTTATCATTTAATTTTCATTATTTTAATATGACAATGAAATGTAAATAGTGTTAATGCATATGTAGGGTCTACTATCTCCATGAACAGTGCATTTCATTACTTATATCCAAAACTTATAGATTATTATAAATATATATATATATATAATAAATATATATGATATTAAAATCATGTTTTAAATTCTGGATATTATTAAATCATTATCTATGTAATAGGAACAAAAATAAAAATTGAAAACATACTCGATAAACTAGGCAATTAACATCAAAAATAGTGAAAATTATGAATGATTATCAATAAAAGGGTAATAAGTTATTATAAAAAGTTAATATATGATATTATAAATATTATTTTTGTTAGGTTATAAGTTATTAACTTGTTTAAACTCATTATACATGAGGTTAAAAGATGTTTACGAGAAAGTAAATGCAAGGTAAGATATTTTCATCTCACTTTTTACATATGTGAGATAAATGTTACATTCACCACTTATTTATTTTATGTTGTGTATTTACTAACCCTTTTGATATATTATATAATTAATATTTTTTATCTTAATGGTATTTAAAACTTTCATTTAATGTTATTCATTCATGAGGATTATGATTTAAAATAATTCAAAGTGGTATGAGACACTTGAAAATGTTTAAAGATTATTTTCCTAAAGAAAAATTTTAATAATATTTAAAAGGTAATTACATTTGAGGAAATTATATAAATATTGTTCAATAAACCCTTTAATTTTATCCTAATCTGGTTATTCATGACCTTTTCAAGTAATAGTACCATTTTCCCACTCTTGGGTACTTCAAATGATTGTAAGAAAACCCGAATCATTTCTATCTTTACTCGGAGAACCTGTTTTCTTATAAAATCCATGTTTTATTAAAATGTTTTCAAAAAAAAGTAAACTTTAAAAAAATGATTTAGAAATGAAATTTTTACCCTTTTTTCTTTTACCAATGTTCTTAAAGGAATATTGTTCTCAATTTCCAAACAAGGCATTTTTCTATCCTTTTTACCATAAAAAAAGAAATTTTCTTTTTACCTCATATGACATGTACATATTTACCCACCCTAATTTATTTGAAGCTTCCTTTTCAAGTTTAAAAGGTCACCTTTTAAAGAAAATTTTAAAAAATTTATTTCAAAGAAAAGCATTTTTAAAATGTTTTTCAAAATGAAAAGAATATTTTCCCAAATAATGTTTTTAAAATATCTTATTATAGTATTTATATTCATCAACAAAAACAACCCTTTATTTTAGTCCACTTGGGATATGTTGTATTGATACAATACTTATCATTCCTCTGGATGTTTTTTGATTGATTTTTCCAAGGATAGTTTTGAATTTCACTGCCTTGATTCCTTTTTCATTCCCCTTGAAATATTCAATTTCCTATAATCATTGAGATATATTGTAATGCACCTCATATGGTGTATATACTACCCTTTTACATGTTATATCATGAATCTTATTATTATCATGATATTATAAGTTTCATTTAATGTTATAAATTAAAGAGGATTATGATTCAGATGTTTCAAAGTGGTATGGGACACTTTGTAATGTTTAAAGATTATTTTACTCAAAAATAATTTTATTGATCTTTCAGTGGTATTTATATTAATCAACATCAACAACCCTTAGTGTTACTTATCCTCCACTATAGAATTATTGATAAATCTATATCTTCTTTTCAATATGGATATTTGATAATTCATATTATCTATTTCTATTATTAGATATGTGGGTGGCTTTGTACAAGTAAAACATAAGTGGGGCCCAGTTATAGATAGCCCCTCGATGCATCGATAGTCTCATGAGATGAATTAGTTGTGAAAATTAGATGGGTTTTTACCTAATATTCTAAATTGTCTTGTAAATTTTGTTGATGGTAATGGTTCTATGTACCTAGGAAACATGGAATCTAATAATTAAGCATTTCCCTCGTTTAGTTTTGGTTATTATTCATCCATGATATTTTGCATCAACATATCTATGGATAAATTTCATTTTCAGTTCATTGATTAAATGGAATGTGTTTCAGTTTCTTACCTTTCCATATTTATTTTTCCTTATCTAGTTATTTGAATGGAATGTGTTTATAGTTATTACCTTTCCATATTTTTTATACACTTCCTTATTAGTTTATTGATTACATGGAATGTGTGTTTAATTATTACCTTTCCATATTAATTATTATCACTAATTAATTATTTCTTCCGATGTATTTTACCCTTACTGAGCACTTGATCTCACCATTATTATGTTTCCTTTCCCCAGGAATCCAATAAGTGTACTAAGAAATATATTAAAGGATACAATAGATGGAATAGATTTATTATTATCCTCGAAAGAAAAAATATATTATAATTAGTGTATTGATTTGTAAGTTAAGAATCATATATGTATCTAGTTTACCATGACTACTAAACTATTTAGTCCTTTAAGAAGAGATTTAGCTGTATCTTATGCCAATGTTATGGTAGAACAATACCGGATCTGAGTTTTCTGGGGTTAGGTCACTACATGTGATCTTTCAAAATCCTTCACTGTCTAATATGAAATAATTTTTTATAGTTTATGAATACCATTCATATTATTTATTAAATGGTTTATGTTTTGATGGAATGATGTTTATGATACCCATTTCTCTTCAAAGATTTATATTCTTTTGAAACCCACTTCTTTTCATGGGTTATTCTTTGATGAAATTACTATGAGACCTATCCCTTTTTTATAGGTAATGATACGGTGAAATTTTTAGGATACCCATTTCATTTCTTGGGTTATGATATGATTTTTATCAAACCCATATCTTTTTATGGGTCATGATATGATGCATGTATTATTTATCTAGTGGTACATGTATTCATGATTTTATTATGTGGTGGGTGGGACTTATATCTCCCTCTAATGCATTGGGTAATAATGGATGACTTAGAGTATATATGTTATGCATGTACCTGGTTACATATCCATAAGTTTGTGTGTGAACCTGATTACATGTTCACAATGTTATGAGTGAACCTTATTATATGTTCACAAAGTTATGAATGAACATGATTACATTTTTAAAATGTTATTCATGAACCTGATTACATGTTTACAAAGTTATTCATGGACTTGGTTACATGTCTATAAGTTTATGTGTGTACCTAATTACATGTTCAAAATGTTTTGGGTGAATCTAATTGCATGTTCACAACATTATGTGTGGACCTAGTTGCATGTCCATAAGTATATTTGAGGGCTTGATTTAATTTCCTTAACTTAATGAGTGAACCTTTTTCTATTTATATATGTTTATAATGTTTTAAGATGATGTGTATTCCACAATTCCATGTCTTATTCCTATGTTATTCTATCATGGCTTATGCTCTCAATTTTCTTATGATTCATGTCTTATGAACTACTAATATTTAGTCCATGATTCAAGTTTACGATATTTGATATGATGGGTATAATATTCTAATGATATGTCCTTATTATCATACCCTTATGCTCATGTTATGCTTACATATATCCCTTATTTACACTTACTGAGCATCTGAACTTACCCCTATCTTATGTTTCCTTTCCCCAGGTTATGAAGAAAGGTTTTTATGTTAGAGTTTTAAAGAGGAATATATTTATTGGATACATTGAATATCTTTCACCAAGTTAGAAGATTTTGTGCCAAGTTTCCAAAGAAACTAAACTATTATGGCCCTCAAGCATGTACTTTTGTAATGTTCTCAATATTCATATGAGTTGATGTAATATCCATGTATTTTAATCCTGGGTCACTATAGTTGGTATCTAAGGAAGGGTTTAGTCAATATTTTAAATATAGGATTAGAAAATTTTAGTGATATACCTAGGGATATTTCTAAAGATATGTCTTGGGTTGTATCTAAGGATGGGTCTAAGGATGAGTTAATATTTAGGAAAATGTCCTAGAATTTTGGTAAAGGATATAGGTAGTAGTTTACTAGAATTAAATTCCTATATAGATACTACAAGTGGATGTGGATCTGGAACATATGTACATAGGGGTAAAAACCCCAAAAACACCATATTGATTTAGCCTCAATTGGGAACTGGTGCAAAATTATGGGCCTTGTTAAACACCTGGTTTGAAACTCTAGAGAGATATGCATTGGGAATTAAAAAACTATTAATGAACCATCATGAAGGATTTAAATAAAACATGACTATGAATAACCTAGGATAAACCTAAGGTTTCATAAATTAATGAAGTAGGTGTCATTATTTATACATCCAATAAGTGATTCTTAATTATTACGAGGTTCTTTCTATGATAAATGTTTATCACACTATAATTTTTAGTATTAGTTAATAGTAGTAAATAAAAGGAACTGGGTTAACATTGAACGTTTCAGATTTGTAAATTATAGTCATTATAAAAATTGATGTCCTAAGTGGAGATACCATGAAGATAATGAAGAAGTAAGTGTGAGTACTGGTTATAATTCTGAAGATAAAGAAACCACAAATGACATGTGAAAGGTATAGGATGTTCATATAGTATTGTTTACCTTAAAAGTAAGAAGCATGATTGGATTGAGGTTGAGGAACCTTAAGACATGATTCATATTTCATATTATATTAAAGTGGTATTAATGGATACAATTATGAATCTTAAGTAATGGTTTAAGAATAAAGTTTTATAATTGAAGTGTGTATGTTTTGGAATTCAAAGATTATGTTATATGAATCGTCAAATATATAAGTATTTTCAAAATAAGTTTTTTATTAAGGGTTTAATAAGATATTTTGAATGGTTATGAATACTTAGAAAAGTTATTTAATGGAAAATTGATATTTTGAATTAGGGGAAGTTAACCCTTAATGTGTCCTTGATGTTGAGAAAATTGTGTTTATCCTGGATAAAGAGATGTTTGATATGGATAAAGTAAATTGGATAGTACTGATTACCTAGAAATTATTATTTATTTGTTGAAAAAGTGGTCTATGTCATCATGGATTAAGTTAACAACTTCTTGTATTTATGAAATATATCCATTAATCTTTAGAATAAGAAAGCATGCATGTTTTCTAAAAGGATTTACATTAATTCAGGTCATTACCATGTTTCAAGATAATATACGATGAAGGTATTCACATGTTTGGAATGTGACAACTAAGAGATAATTTGTGATATATGGGGGATCAATGTTAATCTTATTTAATGACCTTATTTCCAATGTTTTGTATTTTCATCTTTTGGAAGGGTTATACAGTTAACCATTTATGGAAAGTTTAAGTTAAACTTCAGATGAAGTTTGTGAGATTAAATTATTATCTCACCACATGAGGATTCATGCATATTGGATAACTTTTGATAACCTTTTTTATGTGATAAATACTGGTGAAATGCCCTATCATTATATTTATGAATCTCATGATCTGCTAGTTCTTTAGGAATGACAGATTCACCTTCATTCCCTCGAGTAAAATATGAAGTGGGAATTGATCAAGGGACAACTAGAGGGAGAGATGTGAATATGGAATGGAATGAAATAAAGTATATATTCTTGTGAAAGTTATTCAACTTTTGGAAAAAGGATCTTAAAACCAAAAATGTTATCCTAGTTCCTTCATTTTCAATGAATCAAATGGACTCTTAGATTATTGCATATTTTAGGCTTTGTGATCATTAAATTTCTCTTAACCATGTTCTATATCACTCTCCATCAGAACTTGATAGTTTTATTTCTATTCAATGTATATATTTTCACTTCCCACCTATGTTATCCTACGTGGTAAATTACTTATGAGTTACTTTGGGTGACCTTTATGGTTCCAAATTTCCCTTTTTAAAGGAAGTTTAGTTATTTATTTTTACAATTTAGTTTCATATGAAAGGAACTTTAAAGTATTGAAACATTGAGACCTAGATGAATTTAGAGGTAGAATTAATTTTAGGGGGGGTAGAATTTAATACCCTTATATTTTTTGAAATATATTTTTTGAATTAGTTTAATCTTTTTGATATTTATTATTTCGCACAACACTAAAAATAGTTTTTTTATATTAAAGCACTAAGTTTGGATTGTGATATATGAAACAAAAAGTTAATAATAAACTACATGAAACATAAAGTTTATATTCATCTACATGGGAAAATTAGGTGAGCTCACATTACATTCAAGAATGACTTTGTAATGGCTCAGGTTTTTGGGGTCCATTACTTTTCGAAAATCTCATGTTGGGTTTTCTGGTCTGGGAATCTCGGTGAAGTTTGGCCAACGGTAGGCCTACCAGTAGCCTTAGAATATTGGTAGCAGGCCTACCAGTAGCTCGGTCTACCGGTAGCCACAGCTTACCAGTAGCTCTGTCTATCGGTAGCTCGGTTTACCGGTAGCTGCAGCTACTGGTAGCTCTGTCTACCGGTAGCTGCAGCTATCGGTATCTCTGTTTACCGGTAGCTCGGTCTACCGGTAGCTGCAGCCTACCGGTAGCTCGGCCTACCAGTAGCTGCAGCCTACCGGTAGCTCAGTCTACCGATAGCTCCAGTCTACCGGTATCTCGGCTACCGGTAGCTATCACCCGTCGGTAGCTCTCAGCTACCAGTGGCTCTGGCCTATCCCCGCGGGTTCTTTCCAGTGGCGCTCCTTCTTGCGCAATTAGGGTTTTAAACCCTATTTTGACTCCTTTAAGCATGTTTTAAAGCCCGGTAACACCCATAAATGTTTTAATTAAGTATTTAATGAATTAACCTGGTGTGTGTGTTGGTTTAAACCACCCAACCCCTTTAATAACTTTTGGGGTCGCGTGGTCAACCCACGACCCCCGCTCCTTACGCGGTTTCATGTTCTTATCTCAACTGCCCCTGACCCTTATAAACTAAAGGGTTCACCGTGGGTTTCTTCTTTTCTTGTTCACCCTGCGTTAGATTACCCTTCCTTCGGGCGAGCCGCATCGTTATGCGTGAAGTTCCATGCCCGGCCTAAGCTTTGATAGACGAGGCGATTTTCATTCAGGCGAGCCGCATCACTATCCGTGAAGTTCCATGCCAGGCCTCAGCGTCAATCATTGACCAACAAGTAGGGAATTTTCTCCTTCGTCTCTCCCTTTTGTGTATCATGAGGGGTGGGCATGCTTTTGATTATGTAGAATTGGATAAACCAGACCTAAATAAAGATAATGAACAGATTCTATAAAGAAAGAAGGGGGGCTGTGATCATTGATGCCGTTTTATATTATGATTTTTTTCTGAATTGTGTGGGCTTACGCCTACTGAAAATCATAGTCGTTGGTGGTCTTTCTCTTTGAACTAATGACCCCCCCCCCCCCCCCCCCCGTGATGTTTTTAAGTAGTTTGTTTTTGGTTTTGAGCTCCTGCTGTAAAAAGAAATTAATCACGTACACCCGGCTAAATAAATTGAAACCACCAGGATCAATCCTTCTGTGATAACCCCCGGTTAAAGCACACAGAAATTGAAATCATGGAGTGTGTTAAATCGTTTAAATCTCAAAATACCATAATGGCCCTGCTTGGTGTTGGTGGTAATGGTTTTGTTGTTTTTTTCTTTTATGGGCCCATTACTAGAGATGTGGGAGGGGATGGGATCCCCTTTTTTTATACTCTCGGTGGTTGTGGAATTGGGGATGGGATCCCCTGTTGTTATGGATTCAGTGGTTGCAAGTTTTAAAACCGGGTGGTTACCTTGTTTATATCATGAATTGGGGTGGGATCCTCTGTTGATGAGAAATTGTTTTGGGGGACACAGGGTAGTGTATCGGGGTTATATTTGGTTCTAGTACTTCGAGGGATCTTACTTTTCCTTTGTTGTTGTGACCTTACAAGATAACCGGGTGTGGATACTTAAATTGATGTTTGGCTGGTTTCTTTCCCTTGTTTATGCTTATGGTGTTAGTTTCCCAGTAGTGCTTAAACTTATTTAAACATTATTACTGAGCATGAAACAAGAATGGTACAAATGGGTTTTGTTGGCGAGAGTCGTGACTCGGACTTGAGTGTAGTTTGTGTCATTTAGGTTGGCTGAAGAAAAACCTAAACTTGGGTGAGTGCTTGTTACCTATACTTATATGTTTAGTTTTGTGTTTCCTATTCGCGCCCCACCCAAGTTGAGCACTTAGTGTCGAACACCCCCATTTCATGGGGGAGGGTGTTTTTCCCAACACTATTATTAGTGGCTGGTTATTAGCTCCTTTTCTGATCCCTTTCCTGGATAGCCCAAGTGTCTTCGGGCAGGCTGTGATGGCCTGAGGTCCATTATTAGCCCAAGAACCTTCGAGCGGGGTAGTGTGGCGGTTTTTTCCCAGGTGTGTGCAGGCAGGTGGTTTCCCAAGTATCTTTGGGATGAGGCCCAGGTGTCTTCGGGCGTGGCAGTGAATCTTCTAGCCCAGGTGTCTTTGGGCGAGGTGGTGGTTGTTCTGGCCTGGGTGTTTATAGGCGTGGTTACATATGACAGTTTTGGCCCAGGTGTTTGTGGGCGGGATTCGGCAGTGGTATTGTGTGTGGTTGTGGCCCAGGTGTGTGCGGGCGGGTGTGGCAGTGGGACTGCAGTGAGAATGGCAGGATTGGTCTGATGCCTAGGATGTTTCAATAACCAGTGGGAAAGTGGCGCGGGGTACCCAAACATCAATGTTCTCTTATTATATATTTTACTTGACTTGCGTTATTTGGGGAGTGTGCCTTGGTGAGACTTGGGTGGATAGTTTACCTTGATAGGTGTTTGGTTTACCCTTTTTCTCACGGGACTTTAGTACGTTCCCCCACTTGTGCACGAGAGTTTTTGGTTTTCCCTACTGAGTGTACTTGTATTCTCACCCTACGTATATAAAACTGCTTTTAGGTTTCCAGGAGGACTTCGGGGATCGCGCGGGACCATACTAGCTCGGACCTTTGGGGAAGTCGTAGTTTTTGTTTTCTTTCTTTGGTACTTACCCTTGTAGTCACTTTTGTACTTTGTTGCTTTTACTTTTGGAACATGCTTGTGGGAATGGTTTACTTTTGGCTTTACTTTTCTATTACCTTGGTGTTGTTGGGTTTCATCATCTTATCTCCTGATCCTATAAAACAAAAAGGGTAATGCCTTCTATTTGTGTGAAATTCTCATACCCTTGGTGCTAGTCACCGCTTCAAAACCTATAGAAGGCGGGTTTTGGGGGTCATTATCTCTCCTTCAACTTAAAGAAGGAAGGGCTTGGCAACCTGCTGAACCTTCCCTCCTTTTGGTGAAGGCGGGTCATGACAGAATGGTATCAGAGGAGGCTGAGAGATAGGATGGAGTCCGGAGTTAGGGATAGTGAGGATTGCATGGGATGGTAGGGCAACAGTGTTGGGTGACCTCGGTGTGTGAATTAGGCCAGGGAAGACCAGCTAGGACATGGGATTTTAGGGCCCCCTGTGATCCGACACAAGGACTATGGACCTACCAAATGACCAAGTGATTTTACGCTGATTGCAGGGTAGAGACCCTAGGAAAGGTACATGCATCATAATGACTTGTGTTCTCGTGTTTCATGGGTGTTCTGGGAATTAATAATAAACGAAAAGTTTAATAAGTTTTAAATATAATATTATGCACTACTTGGGTTTAGGCATTCCTTGTTTACCTTGCAACTATGGCACCTGGAAGGCGACCGTGTGTGGTACAGGCGATCGAGGCCCCGTAGACTACCTTGGCCGATCGGAAGAGAGCTGACCGGGAAGAGGAGGATGACCAGTGGCAGAAGACTCTTCAGGCCTTCCAGCGACAGACCCTTGAGAAGTATGAGGGCAGCACCTCTGACATGAAGATGGAGAGCTGGCTAGAGGATCTGGTGATAGCCTTCGGCCTGATTCGGGCCCCGACCGAGTACTGGGTTCCTCTGGCCGTCAGCTAGATGCAGGGAGCGGTGCGTCAGTGGTGGATGCTTTACCTAGGGGAGAGGAGAGAGGCTGAGGTGGCATGGGTTGATTTCGAGAGGGAGTTCCGGACGGAATTCCTCTCTTCGACGATGAAGGTGGAAAAGAGACAGGAGCTACTCTCCCTCCAAAAAGGGAGTATGTCAGTGAGGGAGCTAGGGATCAAGTTCAAGGACCTCCTATATTTTTCTCCGGACCTCTTTCCTGACGAGGAGTCTTGGGCAAGACATTTGGAGGAGGCGCTCCTACTGTCCCTCCAGTATGTTGTTACCCCCTTTACCCTTCCGACGTACTTGGAGGTCCAGAAGAAGGACGAAGTGGTGGAGAGGATCCATGCTCTAGGAGGAGTGTCACGAGAGCGGATCCAGCTGGGACCATCGAAGGGGAAGGCCTTCAGTACCAGGCCTCCAGCGTCAGGACCCTCCAGGTTCCGACTGGCAGGGAGCAGGCCGCAGCAGTTTCAGTTTTGATCCCCTGGTCCTCGCCCTTTTCCTTTGGGCCCGGGACCGCGGTGCTTCGTCTGTGGGAGCCCTGGACATTTTTGAAGTCAGTGCCCGGACAGAGTATAGTACGGCGGTGGCGTACAGCCCCACCACCCACCCCAGCATCAGATTCCGGCCAGGCCTTTCCAGCAACAGCAGCAGGGACAGCGAGCTCCCGCTCCTCCAAGGGCAGACGTAGGAGGAGGAGGCCGACCTCAGGGCGCTTCTCAGGGAGCTCGACCGGGGCGTGGTCTGGGAGGTGGTCGACAGCCGAGGGGCAGAGGAGCTGGGCGTGGACAGTTACACGCCGCAGAGGGAGCAGTTCCAGTAGGGCCAGAGGTTGTTCGAGGTATGATCAGTTTGTTTAGTACCCTTGCTTATGCCTTGTTCGATACCAGAGCTTCACACTACTTTGTTGCACCCAGTCTATCTTGTGCCTTGGGTCTAGATGTCGAGAGACTCCCAGTGCCCCTGGTGTTGATCACACCAGTCGGGGGTCAGACCGAAGAAGGGTCGTGTTCTCATACTTGGGTGGCCGGAATGTTGTTTTCACCAGCGAGCGTAGCAGTCAGAATGGAAACAGGCGAGAGGAACCCCTCCTCTCCTTGTTAGCTGAGCTGTCAGTAGGGTCAGTAGATGTTGAAATGGTGGAAGTGCCAGAGATCGTCCATGGGTTTATGGACATCTTCCCTGAGGAGGTGACGACTCTACCCCCTCGACTTGATATCGAGTTCGGGATAGACCTACAGCCCGACGCTTGTCCGATCTCGATGGCTCCTTACTGGATGGCACCTTCAAAGCTACGGGAGTTGCGGATCCAAATTGACGATCTGATGAAGAGGGGTTATGTTCGGCCGAGTGCGTCACCGTGGGGTGCTCCAGTCTTGTTCTCAAAGAAGGCATATGGTGGTCTCAGGTTGTGCATAGACTACAGGAGGCTGAATCAGGTGACGATCAAGAATCCCTACCCTCTTCCGAGGATAGACGATCTTTTTGACCAGCTGAGAGGGGCGGGATGGTTCTCGAAGATCGACCTATGGTCTGGGTATAACCAGCTGAGAGTGAAGGAAAGTTACATCCTGAATATGGAATTCAGGTGCAGATATGGACACTTCGAGTTCATAGTTATTCCCTTCGGCGTTACGAACACCCCAGCTATGTTCATGGGTCTTATGAACTCCATCTTCCGAGAGTACTTGGATCGGTTCATGTATGTGTTCATCAGCGATATCCTAATCTATTCAAGATCATAGGAGGACCATGCAGAGCACCTGAGGATGGTTTTGAAGGTCCTTCGAGAGCATCCTCTCTATGGGAAGTTTTCAAAATGCAAGTTCTGGACACGAGAAG
Organism: Viscum album; assembly: GCA_963277665.1. NCBI lineage: Eukaryota > Viridiplantae > Streptophyta > Magnoliopsida > Santalales > Viscaceae > Viscum > Viscum album. Next base: position 639,687,434 of record OY728162.1, on the reverse strand, counting down.
TGAACTTCCTCGGGCACGTGGTGTCCGACTAGGGGTTAGCGGTGGACCCGTCAAAGGTTAAGGAAGTTGTTTCTTGGGCAACACCCAAGAATATGGCAGAGGTCTGTAGTATCCTCGGGCTGGCAGGTTACTATCGGAGGTTCATACCCAACTTCTCCCGAGTAGCATCCCCTTTGTCATCCCTGACCAAGAAAGACCAGGTTTTTGTGTGGAGTGAGTAGTGCGAGTCAGCCTTCAGCTATCTGAAGGAGAAGTTGGTTAGTGCCCCAGTGCTGAGATTACCAGAATAAGGGGTGGCCTATGAGGTGTTCAATGATGCTTCAGGACAGGGCCTGGGATGTGTGTTGATGAAGCGACAAGGGGTGGTCTCTTATGGGTCCAGGCAGCTACGCCCTCATGAGCGTAATTACACCACCCATGACCTGGAGCTTGCAGTGGTCGTTTTTACGCTAAAGTTATAGCGACACTACCTCATCAGATAACGCTTTTTGTTCTTCATAGATCACAAAAGCTTGAGGTATATCTTCTCCCAGCGGGACCTAAACTTGCGACAGTGGAGGTGGGTGGAGTTCCTCTAGGATTACAACTTCGAGATCTCTTATACTGAGGGAAAGGTCAATGTAGTGGCCGATTCCTTGAGCAGGAGGACGCAGAAGGATGTGGTACGAGAGTCGGCAGACGCCTGGAAGGCCATGGAGGATTTGTCTACCTTACGCCTGGATGAGAATATGGATAGCGGTAGAGGTTGCCTCTATCATATGACAGTATAATCATCTCTACTTCAGTAAGTGGAGGAGTCTCAGTGGGGAGACCCAGAGTGTGAAGTGATGCGTGACCGATTTGACCAGGGAAATGCTCTGGAAGGATGGATGGAGGATGGTCAGAACCGGATGCTTTTCCAGAGAAAGTTGTTTGTTCCAGAAGTGATGCGCAGCAAGGTTATCAGTTAGTTCCAAAGCTCACCCCTAGCAGTACACCCTGGAGTGTCCAAGATGTACCAGGTACTGAAGAAACAGTTTTGGTGGCCCAGAGTTAAGCGAGCGGTGGCAGAGTTTGTAGCCAAGTGCTTAGTGTGTCAGCAAGTGAACGCTGAACACTGAGTTCCAGGCGGCCTACTGCAGTCTCTAGATGTCCCCGAGTGGAAGTGGGACGACATCTCGATGGATTTTTTCATGGGACTACCCAATGTCCAAGGGGGATACGACGCCATCTAGGTGGTAGTGGACCGGTTGACGAAATCATCTCACTTTCTGGCGATCAGGGAGTCGAGTGCAGTGGATGCTTTGGCGTGAAGGTACATGGATAAGGTGGTGCGGTTGCATAGAGTTTCGAGGTCTATAGTCTCGGGTAGGGATGCACATTTTACCTAATGAGTCTGGAGGGGTTTGCAGCATGATTTTGGCACCCAGCTATGCCTTAGCACTACTTTCCACCCCCAGACAGATGGGCAGACAGAGCGCACCATCCAGACGTTGGAGGATATGTTGCAGGCATGTGTTCTGGACTCACGGGGATCATGGGTGCGATACTTTCCCATGGTATAGTTTGCCTACAATAATAGATACCACTCTACCATTGGTATGGCCCTGTTTGAAGCCCTGTACGAGAGGCTATGCCGTTCACCTGTGTGTTGGACCGAAGTAGGAGAGGCAGGCATCCTTGGCCCAGAGGTGGTGCAGAGAATAATAGAAAAGGTTCAGCTCATACGAGAAAGGATGAAGGCATCCCAGGACCAACAGAAGTCGTATGCGGATACCAAGAGGAGGCCCTTGGAGTTTGAGGTTTGAGACCACGTGTTCTTGAAGGTCTCCCCTCGGCGTGGGCAGCAGAGGTTCAGAAAGGGGAGTAAGCTTTCTCCCAGGTTCATCGGACCCTTCGAAGTGTTGCGGCGGGTCGGCGAAGTGGCTTATCAGCTACCGTTACCACCACTGCTACTGAGGATACATGATGTATTCCATGTGTCCCAGCTCCGTCGGTATCTGCACGATGATTCACACGTCCTTGATTGGGGTGATCTGGACATCGAGGACGACGTGACTTTTTTGGAGAGACCAGTGATGATTGAGGATCGCAAGGAGAAGGTGCTTCGTGGGCGAAACATTCCCTTGGTTCGTGTGTTGTGAAGACATGGTGGGCTTGAGGACAGTACATGGGAGAGGGAAGCACAAATGCGTACCCAGTACCCAGAGTATTTTTTAGTTTTTTTCCTTGTTGCACCTATTGTGGTAGAATGTTTTGTCTTTTTGGCTATAAAATTTACTGGTTTTCTTTCCTCTGAATGTGTGTGAAAATCCATGGCTATGGGGGAGGAGAGAACCCGACCCCTAATCAAGACGCATTAAGGTTGATGCGATTAAACCCGTGCAGGCGAGTCAGTGCCGCCAAAAGCGGATAATATATTGACATGGGGGAGGAGACTCCCCAACCCATATGCCTGGTCAGTTTGACATGGTGTGTTGCTTGGTTCTTCATAGAAAAGTGTTTTTAGTTAGCATGGGTTCACTCCTAAGATGTATCTTTCGAGGTGGTTGTTCGGACCCTCTCTTTCCTTCTGGTTTGTTTTGATTCTCGAGGAAGAGAATCGTTTAAGAGGTATCTGATGTAATGGCCCGGGTTTTTGGGGTCCATTACTTTGTGAAAATCTCAAGTTGGGTTTTCTGGTTTGGGAATCTCGGTGATGTTTGGCCAACGGTAGGCCTACCGATATCCTTATCCTACCAGTAGAAGGCCTACCGGTAGATCAGTCTACCGATAGCCGCAGCCAACTGGTAGCTCTGTCTACCGGTAGCTCAGTCTACGGGTAGCTGCAGCTACCGGTAGCTCGGTCTACCGGTAGCTGCAGCCTACTGGTTGGTCGGCCTACCGGTAGCTACAGCCTACCGGTAGCTCGGTCTATCGGTCGCTGCAGCCTACCGGTAGCCGAGCTACCAGTAGCTGTCACCCACCGGTAGCTCTCAGCTACCGGTGGCTCTGGCCTACCCCCGCGGGCTCTTTCCAGTGGCGCTCCTTTTTGTGAAATTAGGGTTTTAAACCTTATTTTGACTTCTTTAAGCATGTTTTAAAGCCCGATAACGCCCATAAATGTTTTAATTAAGTATTTAATGAATTAAACTGATATGTGCATCAGTTTAAACCACCTGATCCCTTTAATAACGTGTAGGGCCACGTGGTCAACCCACGACCCCCGCTCCTTACACGGTTTCACATTCTTATCTCAACCGCCCCGACCCTTATAAACTAAAGGGTTCACTGTGGGTTTCTTCTTTTCTTGTTCACCCTGTGCTAGATTACCCTTCCTTCAGGCGAGTCGCATCGCTATGCATGAAGTTCCGCGCCCGGCCTAAGCGTTGATAGAAGAGGTGATTTTCATTCAGGCGAGCCGCGTCGCTATCCGTGAAGTTCCACGCCAGACCTCAGTGTCAATAATTGACCAACAAGTAGGGAATTTTCTTCTTCGTCTCTCCCTTTTTTGTATCATGCAGGGTGGGAATGTTTTTGATTCTGTAGAATTGGATAAACCAGACCTAAATAAAGATAATGAATAGATTCTATAAAGAAAGAAGGGGGGTTGTGATCATTGATGATGTTTTATATTATGATTTTTTTTCTGAATTGTGTGGGCTTACGCCTACTAAAAATCATGGCCATTGGTGGTCTTTCTCTGTGCACTAATGAACCCCCCCCCCCCCCCCCGTGATGTTTTTAAGTGGTTTGTTTGTGGTTGTGAGCTCCTGCTGTAAAAATAAATTAATCACGTACACCCGAATAAATAAATTGAAAGCACCAGGATCAATCCTTCTGTGATAACCCCCAGTTAAAGCACACGGAAATTGAAATCATGGAGTGTGTTAAATCATTTAAATCTGAAAATACCAGTATGGCCCTTCTTGGTGTTGGTGGTAATGGTTTGGTTGTTTTTTTCTTTTACGGGCCCATTACTGGAGATGTGGGAGGGGATGGGATCCCCCATTTTTATACTCTCGGTGGTTTTGGAATTGGGGATGGGATCCCCTGTTGTTATGGATTTAGTGGTTGCGAGTTTTAAGACTGGGTGGTTGCCTTGTTTATATCATGAATTGGGGTGGGATCCTCTGTTGATGAGAAACCGTTTTGGGGGACACAGGGTAGTGTCTTAGGGTTGTCTTTGGTTCCAGTACTTCGAGGGATCTTACTTTTCCTTTGTTGTTGTGACCTTACAAGAGGACTGGGTGTGGATAATTAAATTGAAGTTTGGATGGTTTCTTTTCCTTGGTTATGCTTATGGTGTTAGTTGCCCAGTAGTTCTTAAACTTATTTAAAAATTATTACTGAGCATGAAACAAGAATGGGAAAAATGGGTTTCGTTGGTGAGATTCGTGACTCGGACTTAAGTGTTGTTTGTGTCCTTTAGGCTGGCTAAAGAAAAACCTAAACTTGGGTGAGTGCTTGTTTATAACAACCCATACTTTACATACATTGTTAATACTTCAAAATTGAAGCACACTTATTATAACATATAACAAAACCATGAAAGGACCGTATAGGTATAGAGTCTTTAGAAACTGGGAAACATAAACAACTGGTTCGTAAAGCATCTACTTTGCCTCCCATTAATTTCATCATATCTAGAGTCCCTTTTTGGCATATCCTACTTAATAACCTTTTTCCTGACCTGGGTAAATAAAACATACAAAAGGGTGAGCTCAAATGCTCAGTAAGGGTAAAAAAAAGAAATATCAATCACATCATATACATAAGAACATAACTTTTGGAAATCTTAACCTCCAAAAGAGATCATAATTTCATAACATGGGATAAATCATAGTAGTGAAATTTAATCCCAATAATCATAACTTAAAACATGAAACTTTGTGTCATACACACATAATCATAGAGAATTATTTATTGTTAGTCAAGACTCATTGCCAAGACTATCTTAGTGGACAAAGTCCACTTCTGAACCGAGTTCACTCCCCATTTCAGTCCTGTTTCACTGAACCGGTTTAACCTGCCGTTCCAGCCATGTCTATCTCATGAGATATAAAATCTTTACCCAATGAATTGGAGGGATATATAGGTCCCACCCATCTCATAATAATACCATTCTTATGTGTGCCACAAAATCATAAATCATACATCATTTCATAACCCATGTAATAAAAATGGGAATCTTAAACATCATGACATCATAAAACAATTCATATAAGATAAAAGAATTCATAAAAATATTTCCATCACGACATAATCATATCAATGTAATAATAGGGATATAAACATAACCCTATATTATCTTATATGGAAAATAATTTTGATAAAACGCTTGAACTCCATTCTTGAGGAAAATATTCTTTCTACTTCAAAAACACTTTTCCTTTCTTAACATGTCATATAATTCTAAACTAAAAGAAGTTGATTAAAAATAAACTTGAAAACTTGTAAAGTAAGCTTCTTGGAAATAATGTTTTAAAAATACATTCATGCCGTATAAGTTAAAAAAACATTCTTCATACTTTTGTCGAAAAAGTCAAAAAGTACCTCGTACGAAAAACGACAAAAGATTCCTTTCATATCCTTTACTAAAAACTCACCGAAGGGTAAAATTGGATTTAAAAAATTGTAGTTGGATGGAAATAATATTACATATTGATGAAACATGGATGTGGATGATAAAATACACCCCAGTAAATACCAAAGTATAAACAATCTCGGATAAAAATGAGATTGTGATATTTCCCTTACCTTAGGTCTGATTTACCTTGTAAGTGTCTGAACCTATTGTATAGTGATTTAAATAATGTTATTTACTTATTACAGAATCATAATTATTGTTATGATATCATATATGGTCATATTCTTAGCTTCTTAGTAGTAATATTTCATTGCTACTTGTTATTCGGGTGTTTATAACTTTTTGTTCTTATGCGTGTTTTGTCGAATAAATTCTTGTTCTTCTATTTAGGTTATAGATACATCATTTACAGAATGGTATTAATGTACTATATATCATATTTATTCATTAAATTCATTTATATAATCATTATGCAATGAAGATCATGTAGAACGAATCGCATCACATCGTGGAGACGGTATTCCGTACGTACGCACGAGCGATAATATCGTTCCCATGATCGTGGAATTGTATTGGAGTGTATTTATACTATTTCAGAATCAATATCACTTTACAATAATCATATATAGTAATTATTTACACCATTATACCCATCCAAGTAAGGTGTTGGGGGAAAATAGATTACACCATGGTGTGGAGACGGTATTCCGTACGTATGCACGCGCGGTGATTTCATTTTCCGTAGGATGGATAGATGTTGAAATAAGGTTGTTTCATACTTATAATAACATATCATTATATGAGTGATACTGATGTTATTACTTCATAATGAAACAACTAAAGAAGAATAAGTTGAAGAAGAAATAATTTGGAAGGGATCGGTAATGGATATTACCTCTTTTTGACGTGCCTCTTCTTAACCTCCTCTTAGGGCACTAGGGTTGGTCTTTGAAGAAGACCAGAACCTCTAGGATGATTCTATGGAAGAGGGGAAGTGAAATGGGCAGGGTTTGGCCGAGCCTGAAGGCTCAAATTTGTGTGAGGAGGAGAGGGAGGAGGTTCCCTTTTATAAGGGAGGAGAGGGGCACTGTAACACCCCGAGATTTTATGAAAAATATTCTTTTTAATTTCACTAATGTCTTGTGTTGTACGCTACACTAAAAGGAGCTTGCACAACACGCATCCTTGATTTGCCTTGCATTACACGCAATCGCGACCTTCCTCGATAGTGTGTGTAGTACGCAATAACGAGTTTCACTAAATAGCAATATGCTATTAAAATATTATTAAAACTAGCTGTTATGAATAGTAATAACCACTTTTTGAAATTTTTTAAATTTTATTTTTCAAAATGGACTTTATTTTTGGATTCGGAGTATCGAATTTAGCCTAAGGTGAAATTTTGGTACTTTTCGGATAACTTTCATATTCTGATGAATAGTGAAAATTACTAAATTATAATTAAAAACAACTTTTTTAATCTAAATAATTAATAGTGATAAATTATTAATTTTAGTGGTTTTAAAGTATATTTAGAATATATTTTTACAATTTAATACAATGTTGGTTATTAGATGTAATTTCACATTTAAACCAGACACAAACAAGTGTCAATCTTTTGATAGATATCGTTTCTTAAAAACACGCTATTTGTTTTAACAGCGGGATTTAATTATAAAATTAATTAATGAAACTTCTATGTTATGAATTTGGTAAAATAGACTTCATTTTTGAATTCGGAATATGAAATATAGCTTAGGATGAAATTTCGGCATTGTTCTGAAAAACATCAATTTTTGATGAATAGTGAAACTACTAAGTGGTAGTTAAAAAAACTGAATTTTTCATAAAACTTAATTTTACCGCTTCTGTGAATGGAATTTCAAAAATACGAGAGACACGGTTGATGTCAGTAAGTAAAATGTGGTTCAATGAGATGAAAATAATTTTTGGTGAATAGTAACTTTTTACTTTTATTTACCACGGTTAAAAGTAAATAGGTTAATTAAGGGTAAAAATGATATTAATATTACCCTAACACATGTCCTAATCCTATTGGACAAGTTTATCTCGACCAAAAACAACCTTAAGTGTAAAATATTATCATTTAGGCCCACTTGGATTAGATTAGGACATTTATTATTATTTAATTCAAAGAAGAGTTAAAAAATTTAAAATCAAAGTTTATTTACTAAAACATTTTTACGATAGGGTTATAAATAAGATAAATTTGATTGTAAATATTCATTAGAAATCTAAAAATATTTCCTACATAATGGTATTTTATTTGTAATTTTTAGACATCAAATAATTTGATTTATTTTTGACACAAAGATGATGCAGTAATTATCTTATTAATGAAATATTGACATAATTGATATTATAAATACCAAAATAAATGTAATTTAAGACTTTTTATGAATTAAACTAATTTTCTAGGTTACTATGATATATTAGTGTTGATTTAATCAACTTGGTTCGAACATATAATTCTTTTATGACTTTCACAAAAATCATATATCAAATAGTGTCAAAATTGACACAAAATAGTTTTTAAATAAAATATTATATTATTAATTGTTATTTTATTACTAAAAATCTAATGTTCGGCCAAATGACTTAGATAAGGATATATATATTAATAATAAACAATTTGGGGTTCGTTTGGCATGTTATAGTAAGTGTATTAACCATATAGTGTAAGAAAACAAAAAGACACGGTAAAAGTTAAATTATTTAACTTAAAGTTAAATCTAATTGATAAGGTTAAAATAATAACCTAAACTTGTCTAAATCCTATTGGATGATAGTATTTCGACCCATACTCACTTTAGATTCGAAATAAGACCCTTTGGAACCATTATAAACCGATTTTGACTTTAATATAAAATAATATTTTGAGATATTCCTAAGGTGCCCCTCTCCTCCCTTATAAAAGGGAACCTCCTCCCTCTCTTCCTCACACAACTTTGAGCATTCAAGCTCGGCCAAACCCTACCAAATTCCCTTCTCCACTACCCTAGAAACATCCTAGAGGTTCTGGTATTCATCAAAGACCAATTTTAGTGCCCTAAAAGGAGGTCTCAAAGAGGCGCTTCAAAGAAGAGGTAATTTCCATTACCGATTCTTTCACCTTTATTTCTTCTTCCACTTCTTATTCTTAGGTTGTGTCATTATGAAGTAATAACATAATTATCACTCATATACTGATATGTTATTATAAGTATGAAACAACCCTATTTCACCATCTATCCATCCTACGGAAAATGAAATCACCGCGCGTGCGTACGTACGGAATACCGTCTCCACGCCGTGGTGAAATCTATTTTCCACCACCACCTTACTTGGATCAGTATAATGGTGTAAATAATGACCATATATGACTATTATAAAGTGATATTGATTCTGATATATTGTATCATCCACTCTAATTCAATTCAATAATTATGGAAATGATATCATCGCTCGTGCGTACGTACGGACTACCGTCTCCACGACGCGATGAGATTCATTCTCAATGATTAACCATTCATGAATGATTATAAAGTATATATAATAAGTACTAATGAAATATATGACCTAATAATGATACTGGAATTATTTATATTTATATGTATGTCATCTACTTAATTCCATTCAATTCAATAAGGAAACGAAAACAGCGTTCATGCGTACGTACGGACTACCGTCTCCATGAACGGTGTATTTCTTTCCATTTACTGATTTATTATATATGTATATTCTGAATATATATATATATATATAAATCATGTTTTATATTCTGGAATTAAGTAATCATGATCTAAGTAATCATATGAATAATTACAAGTTAAAAACACGAACGACAAATGAGACGATTTTACCCAAAACGCTACTTTAACATGAATTTACAAAAGAACGGGTAATATAAAGTCATAAGTGGACCATATATGATATAATAACAATGAATATGATTTTGGAATAAGTCAATAACATGATTTAAATCATTATACAGGAGGTTCGGACACTTACAAAGAAAGTCAGACCTAAGGTAAGGGAAAATATCACAATCTCATTTTTATCCGAGATTGTTTTTACTTTGGCATTTACTGGGGTGTATTTTATCATCCAAATCCATGTTTCCTCAATATTTAATGTTATTTACATAAACCTACAATTTTTTAAATCCTATTTTACCCTTCGGTGAGTTTTTAGTAAAAGATATGAAAGGAATCTTTTGTCGTTTTTCGTACGAGTTACTTTTTTGACTTTTCTGACAAAAGTATGAGAAGAATGTTTTCTTTTAACTTATACGACATGAATGGATTTTTTAAAAACATTATTTCCAAGAATCTTACCTTATAAGTTTTCAAGTTTATTTTTAATCAACTTCTTTTAGTTATAATTTTATGACATGTTAAGAAATGGAATTTGCTTTTGAAGAAGAAAGGATATTTTCCTCAAGAATGGAGTTCAAGTGTTTTATCAAAATTATTTTCCATCTAAGATAATAAAAGGGTTCTGTTTTTATCCCTATTATTCCATTTATTTGATTATGTTGTGATGGAATTATTTTTATGAATTCCTTTATCTTATATGAATTGTTTTATGATGTCATGTTGTTTAAGATTCCCATTTTTATTACATGGGTTATGAAATGATGTATGATTTATGATTTTGTGGCACACATAAGAATGGTATCATTATGAGATGGGTGGGACCTATATCTCCCTCCAATGCATTGGGTAAAGATTTTATATCTCATGAGATAGACATGGCTTGAATGGTAGGTTATACCGGTTCAGTGAAACATGACTGGAACGAGGGTGACTCGGTTCAGAAAGGGATTTTGTCCACTAAGATAGTCTTGGAAATGAGTCTTGACTAACAAGAAATGATTCTCTATGATTATGTGTGTATGCCACAAAGTTTAATGTTTTAAGTTATGATTATTGTGATTACATTTCACTGCCATGAGTTATCCCAGGTTATGAATTTATGATCTCTTTTACAGGTTAAGATTTCTAAAAGTTATGTTCTTATATATATGATGTTATTGATACTTATTTTTTTTACCCTTACTGAGCATTTGAGCTCGCCCTATTATGTTTTCTTTTCCCAGGATATAAAGAAAGGTTTTAGGTATTAAAAAAAAGTAAGATCTTTATGGGAGATGTTGAAGATCTTTCACCAGGATTAGAAGATTACGTTCCGAGTTTCCAAAGACACTAAACTATTACAATCCTTGTGTGTGTGTTTTTTTGTTATGTACTAAGTATTCCACAAATGTAATGTAATGTCCATGTAAGTAAAGCTTTGGGTCTCTACAGTTGGTATCAGAGGAAAGGTTTAGTCAACCTTTGGAAACTAGGATGCGAAAACGTTAGTGAGATCCCTAGAGATATTTCTAAGGTATGTCTAGGGATGTCCCTAAGGATAAGTATACGTATAGGATACAGTCCTAGAACTACGGTAACGATCATAGAATTTAACCTAAGATGTTAGACATTGAAGGTACTCCCCCTTTATTATGTTGTTTTCCCTAGCATGATTTTTGCCTCTCACACTATTCTTTTTGGATTTTATAAAATTGCTGGAAACAAGATGATTCACGATAATGGAGGATATGATGGACAATGGAATGATATTCTTCATGAGAAACCAAATGAAATGGGATTTGGAGGTCCAAACATCATTATTATGCCGAATCAGAAATCTCATAATATGATCAATAAAGTAAAATTTGGTAAGTTTCCTAACTCGGCTAATAAGAGAAAGATGGAGTTTCATGATGATCATAGAGGAAAGAAAGTTCAATTTCCCCTATGTAAATCATGTGGGAAGAGGCATCAAGGAGAATGTTTCAAAGGAACTGGAAGATGCTTTGGGTGTGGAAAAGAAGGAAACAAATCAAGTAAGTGCAAAGGAAAAGGTTCAGTTAACACCATGGATGATGATAATGGTATTGCTATGACATCAACAATGGTTAAATGTTTTAAATGTGGAATGTACGGGCATTATGAAAACCAATGCCCTAAGGGAAAGTCTCATGAAGAGAATTAGTATGGTCGTATGGGTAGTATTTATGTTAATGATGATGATGAGACTACAAATGATATGTGAGATGAAAGAATTGTTGAAGCTCAGTCAATGGTTTAAGAAGGTAGTGGAATGATTACATGTTTATCAAGTGTAATGTTGTATAAGTAATCTCATGGTACTATGGAATAAAGAGACATCTAAGGATTGTTACACTGTTGTATTTCCTTATGTTTTGAAAGTATGTGATGAATGGTACCAGTATTTTTAGAAAGAAGATGATATGCACATAATGAAGGGATAAATAGAATATAATATGTTTGATAGTATTCATGAGCTCATGATTGATATAAGGACTAAGTGATATCATGGTTTGAGGATATAGAATTTTGAGGATTTTGGTATGTGGAAAGAGTTAACTTTTAACTGCATTCATGTTTTCACTAAGGTTCAATGGGTATTCAAGAGATTACATGATTAAGGACTTTGAATGTTTGGAATGTGACCAACAAAACATATCTTATGATATATGGGGATCAACGATGGTATTAAATCTCTGGTAATCGTTTTCACTATGTTATGAGAGTGGACTGCAGTATTATGGATAAGCCTAAATATTGGAATGGATTATGTTGGACATAAGTTAGTATTGTTTAAGGATAGAAGTTTTTTCGATATTATTGATGGGATGTTATAGTAATATAGTTTTAGAAAAAGGACAACCTGCAGGACGGGCGACAGCCCATCGCGTCGGACAAGGCTGTGGGAATCGAACCCACAACCGAAGTGTGACTGGCCTTTATCGCCTACCACTGGCCTACAGGAAGTCCCTGTTTAGTAGAAACTAGTTTTATTATATTAAGCAGTATGATATATGAAGTATAAGTCCATTTTAGGAACCATATATGATTAATCTCACTATAGATCTACTTATGTATATAATTTTTAACCTTTTGTTTGAGACAGATGGAATGACCCGTCATTCTATCACATGATCTGCTAACACTTCACAAATAACAAATTCAACTTCATTTATTTAAGAGATGAAGTAGAAATTGTTCAAGGCACGAACAACAGTGAGATTGTACCAAAATAAAGTAAGTATTTATTCTAATTCAAACTCTTCAACTTTAGGGAAACGATCTTGAAAACCAAAAATGTTGTCTTAGTGCCCTTATATACGATGAATCAGATGGTACCCTAGATCGTCACAAATTTATGGCTTTGTGATTTCTGGCTTTTCCATATCCATGTTCTCTACCACTCTCCATCAGAACATGATGGTTAGATTTCTCTTCCATATCCATATTTTTACCTATGTGGAAACCCAGCGATTAGTTTATTTGGGTAACCGTTATGTTTCATACTTTCATTTTTAAAGATTGGTTTTGGTATTCCTTTTTACGATGTGGGTTTATATTAAAGAAACTTTCGATTAGTAAACCATTTATAACCCCGACGAATTTCGAGGGCGAAATTCATTTTAAGGGGGGTAGAATGTAACACCCCGAGATTTTATGAAAAATGTTATTTTTAATTTCACTAATGTATTGTGTTGTACGCTACACCAAAAGAAGCTTGCACAACACGCATCCTTGATTTTCCTTGCATTACACGCAATCGCGACCTTCCTCGATAGTGTGTGTAGTACGCAATAACGAGTTTCACTAAACAGCAATATGCTATTAAAATATTATTAAAACTAGCTGTTATGAATAGTAATAACCAATTTTTGAAATTTTGTAAATTTTATTTTTCAAAATGGAATTTATTTTTGGATTCGGAGTATCGAATTTAGCCTAAGGTGAAATTTTGGTACATTTCGGATAACTTTCATATTCTGATGAATAGTGAAAATTACTAAATTATAATTAAAAACAACTTTTTTAATCAAAATAATTAATAGTGATAAATTATTAATTTGAGTGGTTTTAAATTATATTTATAATATATTTTTACAATTTAATACAATGTTGTTCATTAGATGTAATTTCACATTTAAACCAGACATAAACAAGTGTCAATCTTTTGATAGATATTGTTTCTTAAAAACACGCTATTTGTTTTAACAGCGGGATTTAATTATAAAATTAATTAATGCAACTTCTATGTTATGAATTTGGTAAAATATACTTCATTTTTGAATTCGGAATATGAAATATAGCTTAGGATGAAATTTTGGCATTGTTCTGAAAAACATCAATTTTTTATGAATAGTGAAACTACTAAGTGGTAGTTAAAAAAACTGAATTTTTCATAAAACTTAATTTTACCGCTTCTGTGAATGGAATTTCAAAAATCCGAGAGACACGGTTGATGTCAGTAAGTAAAATGTGGTTCAATGAAATGAAAATAATTTTTGGTGAATAGTAACTTTTTAATTTTATTTACCACGGTTAAAAGTAAATAGGGTAATTAAGGGTAAAAATGATATTAATATTACCCTAACACATGTCCTAATCCTATTGGACAAGTGTATCTCAACCAAAAACAACCTTAAGTGTAAAATATTATCATTTAGGCCCACTTGAATTAGATTAGGACATTTATTATTATTTAATTCAAAGAAGAGTTAAAAGAGTTAAAATCAAAGTTTATTTACTAAAACATTTTTAATATAGGGTTATACATAAGATAAATTAGATTGTAAATATTAATTAGAAATCTAAAAAGATTTTCTACATAATGGTATTTTATTTGTAATTTTTAGACATCAAATAATTTAATTTATTTATGACACAAAGATGATGCAGTAATTATCTTATTAATGAAATATTGACATAATTGATATTATAAATAACAAAATAAATGTAATTTAAGACTTTTTATGAATTACACTAATTTTATAGGTTACTATGATATATTAGTGTTGATTTAATCAACTTGGTTCGAACATATAATTCTGTTATGACTTTCACAAAAATCATATATCAAATAGTGTCAAAATTGACACAAAATAGTTTTTAAAACAAATATTATATTATTAATTATTATTTTATTCCTAAAAATCTAAGGTTCGGCCAAATGACTTGGATAAGGATATATATATTAATAATAAACAATTTGGGGTTCTTTTGGCATGTTATAGTAAGTGTATTAACCATATAGTGTAAGAAAACAAAAAGACACGGTAAAAGTTAAATTATTTAACTTAAAGTTAAATCTAATTGATAAGGTTAAAATAATAACCTAAACTTGTCTAAATCCTATTGGTTGATAGTATTTCCACCCATACCCACTTTAGCTTCTAAATAAGACCCTTTGGAACCATTATAAACCGATTTTTACTTTAATATAAAATAATATTTTGAGATATTCCTAAGGTGCCCCTCTCCTCCCTTATAAAAGGGCACCTCCTCCCTCTCTTCCTCACACAACTTTGATCCTTCAAGCTCGGCCAACCCCTACAAAATTCCCTTCTCCAATCCCCTAGAAACATCCTAGAGTTTCTGGTCTTCATCAAAGACCAATTTTAGTGCCCTAAAAGGAGGTCTCAAAGAGGCGCTTCAAAGAAGAGGTAATTTCCATTACCGATTCTTTCACATTTATTTCTTCTTCCACTTCTTCTTCTTAGGTTGTTTCATTATGAAGTAATAACATAATTATCACTCATATACTGATATGATATTATAAGTATGAAACAACCCTATTTCACCATCTATCCATCCTACGGAAAACGAAATCACCGCGCATGCGTACGTACGCAATACCGTCTCCACGCCGTGGTGAAATCTATTTTCCACCATCACCTTACTTGGATCAGTATAATGGTGTAAATAATGACCATATATGACTATTATAAAGTGATATTTATTCTGATATATTGTATCATCCACTCTAATTCAATTCAATAATTATGGAAATGATATCATCGCTCGTGCGTACGTACGGACTACCGTCTCCACGACGCGATGAGATTCATTCTCAATGATTAACCATTCATGAATGATTATAAAGTATATATAATAAGTACTGATGAAATATATGACATAATAATGATACTGGATTTATTTATATTTATATGTATGTCATCTACTTAATTCCATTCAATTCAATAAGGAAACGAAAACAGCGTTCATGCGTACGTACGGACTACCGTCTCCATGAACGGTGTATTTCTTTCCATTTACTGATTTATTATATATGTATATTATGAATATATATATATATAAATCATGTTTTATATTATCGAATTAATTAATCATGATCTAAGTAATCATATGAATAATTACAAGTTAAAAACACGAACGACAAATGAGGCGATTTTACCCAAAACGCTACTTTAACAAGAATTTACAAAAGAACGGGTAATATAAAGTCATAAGTGGACCATATATGATATAATAACAATGAATATGATTCTGGAATAAGTCAATAACATGATTTAAATCATTATACAGGAGTTTCGGACACTTACAAAGCAAGTCGGACATAAGGTAAGGGAAAATATCACAATCTCATTTTTATCCGAGATTGTTTTTACTTTGGCATTTACTGGGGTGTATTTTATCATCCACATACATGTTTCCTCAATATTTAATGTTATTTCAATACACCTACAATTTTTTAAATCCTATTTTACCCTTCGGTGAGTTTTTAGTAAAATATATCAAAGGAATCTTTTGTCGTTTTTCGTACGAGGTACTTTTTTGACTTTTCCGAAAAAAGTACGAGAAGAATGTTTTCTTTTAACTTATATGACATGAATGGATTTTTTAAAAACATTATTTCCAAGAAGCTTACCTTATAAGTTTTCAAGTTTATTTATAATCAACTTCTTTTAGTTATAATTTTATGACATGTTAAGAAATGAAATGTGTTTTTTAAGAAGAAAGGATATTTTCCTCAAGAATGGAGTTCAAGTGTTTTATCAAAATTATTTTCCATCTAAGATAATAAAAGGGTTCTGTTTTTATCCCTATTATTCCATTGATTTGATTATGTTGTGATGGAATTATTTTTATGAATTCCTTTATCTTATATGAATTGCTTTATGATGTCATGTTGTTTAAGATTCCCATTTTTATTACATGGGTTATGAAATGATGTAAGATTTATGATTTTGTGGCACACATAAGAATGGTATCATTATGAGATGGGTGGGACCTATATCTCCCTCCAATGCATTGGGTAAAGATTTTATATCTCATGAGATAGACATGGCTGGAACGGTAGGTTATACCGGTTCAGTGAAACAGGACTAGAACGAGGGTGACTCGGTTCAGAAAGGGACTTTGTCCACTAAGATAGTCTTGGCAATGAGTCTTGACTAACAAGAAATGATTCTCTATGATTATGTGTGTATGCCACAAAGTTTAATGTTTTAAGTTATGATTATTGTGATTACATTTCACTGCCATGAGTTATCCTAGGTTATGAATTTATGATCTCTTTTACAGGTTAAGATTTCCAAAAGTTATGTTCTTATATATATGATGTGATTGATACTTCTTTTGTTTACCCTTACTGAGCATTTGATCTCACCCTATTTTGTTTTCTTTTCCCAGGATATAAAGAAAGGTTTTAGGTATAAAAAAAAGGAAGATCTTTATGGGAGATGTTGAAGATCTTTCACCAGGATTAGAAGATTACGTTCTGAGTTTCCAAAGACACTAAACTATTACGATCCTTGTGTGTGTGTTTTTTTGTTATGTACTAAGTATTCCAGAAATGTAATGTAATGTCCATGTAAGTCAAGCTTCGGGTCTCTACAGGCACCTTTGGAAATATAAGAAATATTAGTTTATATTAAATCCCAACCCCACTTAAAAAATTCCAAAATGACTCATATCCGAAGATTAGATGATATAGGGTTGTAATCTAATCAACCAATAAAATTTAAACATGTTAGTAATTTATTTTAAACTTTACCAACTTGATTTATCCTTATTTATCAATTTAATTTTATTGGTGGTAATAATATTCTAAATTTTAAATTATTATTAATAATTACATATGTGTTGTGAATTTTCCATAATTTGACACTTTATAAAATTTTCGACCATATAAATTTTAATTTATAATTTTTAAATATTTATGTGATTTTTAAACACTTTTATAATATTTTATTTTCATAAAATAACAATAGTGTCAATTTTGACACTATTCATATATTTGAATTTAAATAAAATATATACAGAGGATATGTTTGAACTAAAAGCTTTAATAGATTAATAAAATGTCATATGTATCTATAAAATTAGTGGAGCACATTAAATAGTGCATATAATAATTATTTTAATATTTGAAAACCATTTATTTGATATTTTAATTAATAAAATAATTTCAACATCACTATTGTGTCATAATTAATGATAATTATTTAATCCCTAAAAATTATAAATAAATTCCTATGATGTAGATAATTGTATTAGATTTCTGGAGACTATTCGTGTTTGAAGTTTTATTAAGTTTATCACCAAATTAAAATTATTATACTTATAAGATTTAAGAAAGTGAAATGTTGTCACATTCTTTGGTTTTAATAATAATTAAATTATTTTCATGGATAAAAGTCTATTAAATGAATCTAATCCAACCCTTAGGTGATATGGGTCTACTTTTAGTCATCCAATAGGATTTTGGCAGGTTTTAGAGTAATTTTATAATCTTATATTTACCCTTAATTACCCGATTTACCTTTAACTATGGTAAATAAAATTTACCGTAGTTACTATTCATAATACCCAAAAATAAAAAGTGGCCTATTAACATAATTTGGACCCACTTATTCTGAATATGGAATCCATTTTTCAAAATTCAAAACATATAAGTTTCAGTAATTAATTTAAAATAAATTCCGTTGTTAAGAAAACGGGTTTTAGAAGTTAAAACATTGCCAAAGATTGAAATGTTTTTACCTATGAATTCAATGTGAAATTAATGCTAATGACATACATTATATTAAATGGTAAAAATATATTCTATATATACTTTAAAACCATTCAATATTATAATTTAACCATATAAATTATCTCAATGAAAAAAAAATTAATTAAAAATTAGCTTATTTTTACTATTCATCAAAATATGAAGGTTATCAGAAAAATATCAAAAATTTATCCAAAGTAAATTTTTATATCCTGATTCAAAAGAAGAATTTTATTTTGTCAAATTGAACTTATAAATATGTCAAAAACTAGATTTATTGTGGGTGCGCCATCAAAAGGTGGCAAAACTGCATTTTTTGATAAATACTTATTTTACCCAAAAAAATTATTTTGTTCTCTTACCATGTTCTAGAAAATGTGTAATATGAATAATAATATTGTAAAATTTAAAATTCATTTAATACTATTCATAACGGCTAGTTTATAATATTATAATAATATATCGTTGTTTAGTGGAACTCGGTATTACGTACTACACACGCTATCGAGGAAGGTCGCGATTGCGTGCAGAGAAAGATTCCTTTGATGATTTATATAACATAAAAACAAAATATTTCTCATAAAAGTCTCAGGTGTTACATTATACCCCCCTTAAAATGAATTTCTCCATCGAAATTCGTCACTTTGTAACAAACAGATGAGGATACCTCTCCCTCATCATATCCTCAAGCTCCCATGTAGCTTCTTCTAATTGGTGGTTCCTCCATAAAACTTTCACCAAGTGAGTGGTCTTGTTTCGTAGGACTTTTTCACTATGATCCAGAATCTCTATCAGTTGTTCTTCATAAGAAAGATCTTGCTCCACCGGTACAACTTTTGAGCTGAGTACATGTGAAGGATCAGGTATGTACTTTCTCAGGAGAGATCCATGGAACACATCGTGAACTTGAGAGAGATTCGGTGGAAGCTCCAATCAGTAAGCTACCTTCCCAACATGATCCAGTATTTCAAAAGGACCGATATATCTAGGGATCAACTTCCCCTTCTTTCCAAATATCATGACCCTCTTCCAGGGAGATATTCTTAAGAACACTTTATCACCCACTTCAAACTCTAGGTATTTTCTTCGGTTGTCGGCATAACTTTTCTGTCGACTCTGAGCTGCTCTTATGTGTTGTTGAATAGATTGGACCTTTTCTACCATCTCATCAACAATATCAGGTCCTAATAGCTTTCTTTCTCCAACTTCATCCCAGCAAGTTGGAGTCATGCATTTCTTTCCATAGAGAGCTTCATAAGGAGCCATCTGAATACTGGAGTGAAAGATATTATTATAAGAAAATTCCACCAAAGGTAGGTGTTGATCCCAACCACCTTTGAAATCCATAGAGAAAGCTCTCAATATATCTTCTAGAGTTTGAATTGTTCTCTCTGACTGACCGTCTGTCTGAGGATGATAAGCAGTGCTGAAACTCAACTTTGTATCCAGAGTATGCTAAAGACTTCGCCAAAACATTGAGGTAAACCTCAGATCCCGATCAGATATAATAGAAAGTGGTACTCCATACAATATTACCACTTCCTTCACATATATCCTGGCAAGATAATCTAGAGAGAAATCCTCTCTAATAGCGATGAAGTGTGCAGACTTTGTAAGACGATCACCTATGACCCAGATAGCATTATTGCCTTTGGATGTTTTAGGAAGTCCTGTGACAAAGTCCATAGTGATGTTTTCCCATTTCCATTCGGGTATGGGTAATGGTTGTAACATCCCCTTAGACTTCTGTCTCTCAGCTTTAACTTGCTGAAAAACCAAGCATCGGGAGACATATTCAGCAACATCTCTTTTCATGCCATCCCACCAGAAGTACTCTTTCAGGTCCCTATACATCTTCGTGCTTCCAGGATGAATAGAGAATGAAGAACTACGAACCACATCCAGCAGCTCCTTCTTTAATTCGGGGATGGGAGGAACACAAACCCGATTTCTGAACTTTATTATCCCATCACAATCAAGTTTGAATTTAGGAACATTTCTCACCTTCTTTTGTAACTTGACATCTTCTTTCTGTGCCTCTTTAATCTTCACATGTATAGATGGTTGAACATTTATTTTAGAAAGATACAATTTTTCCCCTTTCATTATAATTCCAATATCCATCCTTTGTAAATACATAAATATTGAATCTTTTGTGATCCTCATCATGGATAAACCGGCATGGTCTTGTCGACTTAATGCATCTGCCACCTTGTTTGCTTTCCCAGGGTGGTAATGAATTGAGCAGTCGTAATCCTTAATCAGCTCCAACCATCTTCTTTGGCACATATTCATCTCCTTTTGTGTGAAAATATACTTTAAACTTTTATGATCAGTATAAATATCACACCTTTCACCATAAAAGTAATGTCTCTAAATCTTTAATGCAAATATTACCGAAGCTAACTCCAAATCATGAGTTGGGTAATTTTTCTCATGTATTTTCAACTTTCGTGAGGCATAAACTATCACCATATCATTTTGCATAAGAACACACCCCAAACCCTTCTTGGATGCATCACTGTAGATCACAAAACTTTCTCCACTACAAGGCAGTGTGATCACAAGTGCACTGGATAACCTTCTTTTCAACTCCTTGAAATTCTCTTCACATTCCTCCGTCCAAACAAACTTAACTCCTTTCCGACTCAACTTGGTGAGTGGATTAGATAATCGTGAAAAATCTTTCACAAAACATCGATAATATCCATCCAAACCAAGAAAACTTTGGATCTCAGTCACTGTTGTTGGTCTCGACTATCTTTCGATAACCTCTGTTTTTGCTAGATCCATAGATATCCCCTCTTTTGAGATTATGTGACCCAAAAATGAAACTCTTTGAAGCCAAAATTCACACTTGGTAAATTTGGCATAAATCTTCTCCTTTCTCAGGGTCTTCAATATAATTCTCAAGTGATCTTCATGTTCTTCCTTTCTCTTTGAATATACAAGAATATCGTCTATAAAGACTACCACAAACTGATCAAGATAGTATCTAAAGACTCTATTCATCAGATCCATGAAGATAGCAGGGGCATTAGTAAGACCAAATGGCATCACTATAAATTCATAGTGTCCATACCTTGTACGGAATGTCTTCTTTGGTATATCCTCTCTTTTGACCCTTAATTGGTGATACCCTGAACGAAGATCAATCTTGGAAAAGTATTGAGCTCCTCGTAGTTGGTCAAATAAGTCATCAATGTGTGGGAGAGGATATTTGTTCTTGATAGTGATCTTGTTAAGTTCTCGATAATCAATGCAGAGTCTCATTGATCCATCTTTCTTCCTAACAAACAGAATAGGTGCCCCCCAAGGTGATGCACTAGGGTGTTTGAACCCCTTATCAAGATTCTCTTGGAGTTGCTTCTTCAATTCCTGCAACTCAATTGGGGCCATTCTATAAGGTGTCTTTGAAATAGGCAAAGCACCTAGTACGAGTTCTATTGAAAACTCAACTTCACGATTTGGTGGAAGACCCGGTAATTCCTCCAGAAAGACATCATCAAAATCCCATACAATGGGCATATTCTTAATCGTGAGTTTCTCACCAACCATTTGAGATAAATAACCTTCATTTAGTGGAATCAATACCCATAAAATGGAAGAAATTTCCACTAGAAGGTTATGTTCATCCTTGCATCGATAGATGATCATAGATTGATCTGGAATATGAAATGTGACTTCCCTTCTTTAGAAATTGATATGAGCTCCATGTAGAGAAAGCCAATCCATGCCAAGAATAACATCAAATTCCACTATAGAAAGGATCACAATATTTTCAGGAAGCACTTTCCCACAAACTTCAATCGGATAATAATTATAAACTTTTGATGCGACTGTTGTGCCATTAGGGGTTCTCACAGCTAACTCAACATCTAACCGTTGAGGTAATACGGTGATATCCTTAGAAAATTCTTCAGAAATAAAGGAGTGGGTGGATTCAGAATCAAATAAAACATTTTCTACTTTAGAGTGGATGGTAAGTGTACCTTTCACCACATAGTTATCGTACTCCACATCGCTGATAGAAATTTCATGTGACTTTCCTTTGTATTTAGCCTTAAGAGTTTATTGATGTCGACCGTCATCATCAACCCTTGGATTTGGGCATTGATTGGCATAATGCCCCATCTCCTTGCACTTGAAACATTGAAGTGTAGTAGGTTCATTCTGTGTGTCCCTTCCTTTGTTTTCATCATTAGACATCTTCTTCCCATCATTGTGGCATTAAAATGCCCGATGACATTCCTTTCCACATTTGAAACATTTACTTGTCCCTTTAATACAACTCCCTCCATGTTTCTTTCCACACTTTGAGCATAAGGGAAAGCTCATCTTCTTTTCAGTGTGCTCTTTAGATTTTCCTTTGAATTCCATTTTCCTCTTCTTATCAAACCCATATGACTTATGGGTTACTCCAATCTCCATATCGACTTTGAGAGAACATCGAACGATTTCCTCATAGCTATTGAAGTCCCTTATGGCTAACGCCCTTCAAAGACTTGGTTTTAAGCCACTAAAGAATCGATCGATCTTACTCTCAGGTTGGATAATAATACCAGAAGCATACCTTGCAAGTCCTGTAAAATTTTCTTCATAGGTACCAACAGATTCATCATCCTTTTTCTTCAGTTCAAGAAACTCTTTCTCCATATTTGTTCGGAGAATACGAGGGACGTACTTATTGAAAAATAAGTTCTTGAACTCGTCCCATTCCATGGACTCAATTTCATCCCTTTACCTCATATTCTTAATAAGATTCCACCATTGATCAGCATCTCCTTCCAAATGATACACTGCTAGGATGACTTTATCATGTTCAGAACATTGAAGAACTAAAAATATCTTTTCAGTAGTACTAATCCATTGTTCAAAAACTAATGGATCAGTAGACCCGCTGAAAGAAGGTGGGCGCTGCCTCATGAAGGATTCAACAGAATGTTGCTCCTTCCTTTTCTCGTTTGGAAGTTTTGCATGATTCATAGCTTGAGAAATTTGTGTGAGCATGGCTACAAGATTTTTCATTCCAGCTCACATAACGTTTGGTTGCTCAGGGGGACAATCATTGCATTGCCCGTTGCATTCCGCATTAACACGGTTCCTTCGGGTTCCATCCATTGACTAAAACCAAGAAGAATAGTGTGAGAAACACTAATTATAATAGGAAAACCACATAATCAAGAATAAAATTTCACACTTAAGGTCTTATCATAGGTTGTTCATGGCCATTTCTAAAACACTAAGATTGTGTTCTATGCTTAGACTTATCCTTAGGATTCTTACTAAGGCTTTCACATCCTAGTTTCCAAAGGTTGACTATACCTTTCCTCTGATACCAACTATAACGACCCATACTTTACATACATTGTTAATACTTCAAAATTGAGGCACACTTATTACAACATATAAAAAAACCATGAAAGGACCGTATAGGTATAGAGTCTTTAGAAACTAGGAAACATAAACAACTGGTTCGTAAAGCATCTACTTTACCTCCCATTCATTTCATCATATCTAGAGTCCCTTTTTGGCATATACTACTTAATAACCGTCTTCCTGACCTGGGGAAATAAAACATACAAAAGGGTGAGCTCAAATGCTCAGTAAGGGTAAACAAAAGAAATATCAATCACATCATATACATAAGAACATAACTTTTGGAAATCCTAACCTGCAAAAGAGATCATAATTTCATAACATGGGATAAATCATAGTAGTGAAATGTAATCCCAATAATCATAACATAAAACATGAAACTTTGTGGCATACACACATAATCATAGAGAATTATTTCTTGTTAGTCAAGACTCATTTCCAAGACTATCTTAGTGGACAAAGTCCATTTCTGAACCGAGTTCACTCCTCGTTTCAGTCCTATTTCACTGAACCGGTTTAACCTGCCGTTCCAGCCATGTATACCTCATGAGATATAAAATCTTTACCCAATAAATTGGAGGGAGATATAGGTCCCACCCATCTCATAATTATACCATTCTTATGTGTGCCACAAAATCATAAATCATACATCATTGCATAACCCATGTAATAAAAATGGGAATCTTAAACATCATGACATCATAAAACAATTCATATAAGATAAAGGAATTCATAAAAATATTTCCATCACAACATAATCATATCAATGTAATAATAGGGATATAAACAGAACCTTATATTATCTTAGATGGAAAATAATTTTTATAAAACGCTTGAACTCTATTCTTGAGGAAAATATTCTTTCTACTTCAAAAACACTTTTCCTTTCTTAACTTGTCATAAAATTCTAAACTAAAAGAAGTTGATTAAAAATAAACTTGAAAACTTGTAAAGTAAGCTTCTTGGAAATAATGTTTTAAAAATCCATTCATGCCGTATAATTTAAAAAAACATTCTTCGTACTTTTGTCGAAAAAGTCAAAAAGTACCTCGTACGAAAAACGACAAAAGATTCCTTTCATATCCTTTACTAAAAAATCACCGAAGGGTAAAATTAGATTTAAAAAATTTTAGGTGGATGGAAATAATATTACATATTGAGGAAACATGGATGTGTATGATAAAATACACCCCAATAAATACCAAAGTATAAACAATTTCGGATAAAAATGAGATTGTGATATTTCCCTTATCTTAGGTCCAATTTGCCTCGTAAGTGCCTGAACCTCCTGTATAATAATTTAAATAATGTTATTGACTTATTAAAGAATCATAATTATTGTTATGATATCATATATGGTCATATTCTTAGCTTCTTAGTAGTAATATTTCATTTCTACTTGTTATTCGGGTGTTTATAACTTTTTGTTCTTATGCGTGTTTTGTCGAATAAATTCTTATTCTTCTATTTAGGTTATAGATACATCATTTACAGAATGGTATTAATGTACTATATATCATATTTATTCATTCAATTCATTTATATAATCATTATTCAATGAAGATCATGTAGAACGAATCGCATCACATCGTGGAGACGGTATTCCGTACGTACACACGAGTGATGATATCATTCCCATGATCGTGGAATTGTATTGGAGTGTATGTATACTATTTCAGAATCAATATCACTTTACAATAATCATATATAGTAATTATTTACACCATTATACCCATCCAAGTAAGGTGGTGGGGGAAAATAGATTACACCACAGCGTGGATATGGTATTCCGTACGTACACACGCGCGGTGATTTCGTTTTCCATAGGATGGATAGATGTTGAAATAGGGTTGTTTCATACTTATAATAACATATAAGTATATGATTGATACTGATTTTATTACTTCATAATGAAACAACTAATGAAGAATAAGTTGAGGAAGAAAGAATTTGGAAAGGATCGGTAATGAATATTACCTCTTTTTGACGCGCCTCTTCTTAACCTCCTCTTAGGGAACTAGGGTTAGTATTTGAAGAAGACCAGAACCTCTAGGATGATTCTAGGGAAGTGGGGAAGTGAAATGGGTAGGGTTTGGTGGAGCTTGAAGGCTCAAAATGGTGTGAGGAGGAGAGGGAGGATGTGCCCTTTTATAAGGGAGGAGAGGGGCACCTTTGGAAATATAAGAAATATTAGTTTATATTAAATCCCAACCCCACTTAAAAACTTCCAAAATGACTCATATACGAATATTAGATGATATAGGGTTGTAATATCATCAACCAATAAAATTTATACATGTTAGGAATTTATTTTAAACATTACCAACTTGATTTATCCTTATTTATCAATTTAATTTTATTTGTGGTAATAATATTCTAAATATTAAATTATTATTAATAATTACATATGTGTTGTGAATTTTCCATAATTTGACACTTTATGACATTGTAGACCATATAAATTTTAATTTATAATTTTTAAATATTTATGTGATTTTTAAACAATTTTATAATATGTTATTTTTATAAAATAACAATAGTGTCAATTTTGACACTGTTCATTAATTTGAATTTAAATAAAATATATACAGAGGATATGTTCGAAATAAAAGCTTCAATAGATTAATAAAATGTCATATGTATCTAGAAAATTAGTGGAGAACATTAAATATTTTATATAATAATTATTTTAATATTTTAAAACCATTTATTTGATATTTTAATTAATAAAATAATTTCAACATTACTATTGTGTCATAATTAATGATAATTATTTAATCCCTAAAAATTCTAAATAAATTCATATGATGTAGATAATTGTATTGGATTTCTGGATACTATTAATGTTTGAATTTTCATTAATTTTATCACCAAATTAAAATTATTATACTTATAAGATTTAAGAAAGTGACATGTTGTCACATTCTTTGGTTTTAATAATAATTAAATTATTTTCATGGAAAAAAGTCTATTAAATGAATCTAATCCGACCCTTAGGTGATATGGGTCTACTTTTAGTCATACAATTGGATTTTGTCAGGTGTTAGGGTAATTTTATAATCTTATATTTACCCTTAATTACCAGATTTACCTTTAACTATGGTAAATAAAATTTACCGTAGTTACTATTCATAATGCCCAAAAATAAAAAGTAGCCTATTAACATAATTTTGACCCACTGATTCTGAATATGGAATCCATTTTTCAAAATTCAAAACATATAAGTTGCAGTAATTAATTTAAAATAAATCTCATTGTTAAGAAAATGGGTTTTAGAAGTTAAAACATTGCCAAAGATTGAAATGTTTTTACCTATGAATTCAATGTGAAATTAATGATAATGACATACATTATATTAAATGGTAAAAATATATTCTATCTGTACTTTAAAACCATTCAATATTATAATTTAACCATATAAATTATCTCAATGAAAAAAGTTGTTTTTAATTAAAAATTAGCGTATTTTTACTATTCATCAAAATATGAAGGTTATCAAAAAAATATCAAAAATTTATCCAAAGTAAATTTTTATATCCTGATTCAAAAGAAGAATTTTATTTTGTCAAATTGAACTTATAAATGTGTCAAAAACTAGATTTAATGTGGGTGCGCCATCAAAAGGCGGCAAAACTGCATTTTTTGATAAATACTTATTTTACCCAAAAAAAATTATTTTGTTCTCTTACCATGTTCTAGAAAATGTGTAAGTTGAATAATAATGTTGTAAAATTTAAAATTAAGTTAATACTATTCATAACGGCTAGTTTATAATATTATAATAATATATCATTGTTTAGTGGAACTCGGTATTGCGTACTACACACGCTATCGAGGAAGGTCGCGATTGCGTGCAATGAAAGATTCCTTTGATGATTTATATAACAAAAAAACAAAATATTTCTCATAAAAGTCTTGGGTGTTACATTGTTACCTATACTTATATATTTATTTTTGTGTTTCTTATTCGCACCCCACTCAAGTTGAGAACTTAGTGTCGAACACCCTCATTTCATGGGGGAGGGTGTTTTCCCAACACTATTATTAGTGGCTAGTTATTAGCTCCTTTTTTGATCCCTTTCCCGGATAGCCCAAGTGTCTTCGGGCAGGCTGTGATGGGCTGAGGTCCATTATTATCCCAAGAACCTCCAGGCGGGGTAGTGTGGCGGTTGTGGCCCAGGTGTGTGCGGGCAGGTGGTTTCCCAAGTATCTTCGGGATGAGGCCCAGGTGTCTTCGGGCGTGGCAGTGAATCTTCTAGCCCAGGTGTCTTCAGGTGAGGTGGTGGTTGTTCTGGCCTAGGTGTTTGCAAGCGTGGTTATGTGTGACAGTTGTGGCCCAGGTGTTTGTGGGTGGGATTCGGCAGTGGGACTGCATGTGGTTGTGGCCCAGGTGTGTGTGGGCGGGTGTGGCAGTGGGACTACAGTGAGAATGGCGAGATTGGTCCGATGCGTAGGATGTCTCAATAACCAGTGGGAAAGTGGTGCGGGGTACCCAAACCTCGATGTGCTCTTATTATATATTTTACTTGACTTGCGTTATTTGGGGAGTGTGCCTTGGTGAGGCTTGGGTGGATAGTTTACCTTGATAGGTGTTTGGTTTACCCCTTTTCTCACGGGACTTTAGTAAGTTCCCCCACTTGTGCACGAGAGTCTTTGGTTTTACCTACTAAGTGTACTTGTATGCTCACCCTACGTATATAAAACTGCTTTCAGGTTTCTAGGAGGACTTCGGGGATTGCGCGGGACCATACTAGCTCGGAACTTTGGGGTAGTCGTAGTTGCTGTTTTCTTTCTTTGGTACTTACCCTTGTAGTCACTTTTGTACTTTGTAGCTTTTACTTTTGGAACATGCATGTGGGAATGGTTTACTTTTGGTTTTACTTTTATTTTACCTTGGTGTTTTTGGGTTTTATCATCTTATCTTTTGATCCTATAAAACAAAAAGGGTAATGCCTTCCATTTGTGTGAAATTCCCATACCCTTGGTGCTAGTCGCTACTCCAGGACCTATAGATGGCGGGTTTCGGGGGTCATTATCTCTCCTTCAACTTAAAGAAGGAAGGTCTTGGAAACCTACTGACCCTTCCCTCATTTTGGTGAAGGTGGGTCATGATAGACTTTCCTCAATGGCTTGGGTAACACGCAATATTGAGTTTTACCGAACAATAATATATTATTAAAAATATTATTATTTAATATAATAAGATATAACCTGGTTGTTAAGTTGGTGGTTATGAATAGGATTAACTAAATTATTAAAATACATGTTTTAATTCATTGGTTACAAATTAATTATAAATTAATATAAGAACCAATTGAATATAAAGGGAATGTTTTCATAAACACTATTTTTATGCCCACAAAGGAATTTTATTCTAATAAATTAAATTAATTACCATTGATTAATGATATTGATGAAATATATAATTTATATAACAAATAAATATTTTTTACATTCATATAATATATTTTATAGGCATAAGTTAGAACAAACCCAATATTACACATAAAAACCTATATTTTTATAAAAGCAATTTTACCGCCTTTTATTGGAGAACCTATTTGAAATATAAATTTTGGAAATTTTATAAATTTTATAGCTAAAAATAAAATTAATTTTTGAAACAGAAACATAAAAATTAGGTTAGGGTGAATTTTTGGTATTTTTCTGTGAAGATTTATTTTTTGATGAATGGTGAAAAATACTGAATTTTTATTCAAAACTGCTTTTTCATATAATTTATTTATAAGGTTAAATTATAATTATAATTGGTTTTAAAGTATAACTATATCAATTATACAAAAATTAATATAATTTATTTCATTGTTATCAATTTTTTTTGAAATTATATATAATAACTTAGCAAACTTTTAAAAAAATAACTTTAAAACCCCACATTGTCATCCCGTCTATGGGATTAATTTTAAATTAATTTATGCAACTTCTGTGATTGAAATTTGTAATAATGGATTCCATATTTTTAATCAGCATAATTTAAATGTCTAATAATGTCAAATTAGTTTTTATCCAAAAATATTAGTGAATGTCATTAAAATGAATTACAACAATTAAGAAGAAAATTAGCTTAACAAGGGACTAAACCTTAATCTTAAGGGCCAAAATGACCTGGACACTTGTAAAAAGTCCATTGGATGTTCATATTTCAACCATATATACCCTTGGATAAAATTTGGTTATTATTGGAGCCACTTGACATGGGAAAAATGTGGGTCTAATTCCCTTTTCAAAAATTTACAAGAATACCACTCATCCTCCACTATAAAAAGGAACTCGCCCCACCTTATTCACACCTCTCAAGCCCTTTGGTGTAACAATCCAAAATTGTATCAATGGAATTATTTACTTTATTATTATTTTCTTATATGGTATAAAACAAATATATATCATAGAAATCCCAATAAAAACTTTATTCTCATAAATGAATAATAAGTGATATTTCAAGAAATTAAGGAACATATACCGATGGAATAGTAACATGAAATTTGGAATAGTAACATGACCATTATGTATAGAAATATAGAAAATTTAATAGTGACATCACCTATGAAGGTATAAATAAAATTTAGGCATCCTATAAATGAAAACATGATATAATAATATCATAGTATAACTAAATAATTGTCTTCAAAATGATAAATTAATAGTTGGTTTTTTTGTAAAACATAAATGTTTATTTTCAATTTTATAATTAATATATTATTTAAAATAAAATTTCCTTTTATAAAATAGACACATAAATTAATTATTTTTTCTTTTTATTATAATATAATTTTTTGAGACCTTGATTAATTTTTTAAAGTGTCATAAATTCAATTATAATTTTAAAATTGGTATTTTTTGAATAAATGATGATTTTAATTAAAAATTAAACTTATCATATTTAGAAAATTGTTTTTATAAAATGGATTCCATTTTTGAATTCTACACATTGAAAAAAAAATTAGGGTGAATTTTTGGGATTTTTCTAAAATACTTGATTTTTTGGTGAATAGTAAAATATGGTAATTTACGGAATATATACATTATATGTTAAATAACCTATTAATTGAGTCATCACTGATGCAATAAGTTTCATCTTAAACTCCCCATCATTATTTTGATATATTTAGTGATAAGTTTCAAACTGTTGATAGTGTTGATCCAAAATAATAAATTAATGAATATAATATTCAAAAAAACCCCACTCCCCCTATAAATACTATCCCTCACTGCCACTTTTACTCACACTTAAAAATACTTGAATATTTTAAAAATTATTCCTAATAATCTTAACAAGAACCTACCCCACATCCAGGATCCTTTGGTCTTAACAAAATATCATAACCAATTTCCCTAAGGAGGTTCTCAAGGAGAAGAATTCAAGAGGTAAAATCCTCTTTCATTTTCTTTTATTTTCTATTCAATTTCTTTTATTTTCTTAAAATATTATCACATCCTCTGTAAAAAAAATGATTTATAACTTATGTATCTTATTCATACTGTAATTTTATTATGTTAATGTAAAATCCATAATCAAACCTCTTCTCCTCTCTCTTTTATTCAAAAAAATCATCCAAAAGGTGTTGATTTATCGCCTTCAAGGATGAAAAGTTTTCATTTTCCTTTACTAACATCAAGGATTTTAATGAAATCATTATAATTTTTGTTAATGATTTTAAAATTTATGTTATAAATCTTTTTATGTTCTATAAATAACTTATATACACAATAATAAATAAGGAAACAAAACTAGTTTGTAATGATTGAAAAAATTCCAAAATAGTCTAAATGATTATCACTAACATTTTATCTAACGATTCATAAAAATTATATATAAAAATGATATATAATATCATTTAATATTTTTTAAGTTAATTAATAACATATAATCTCAATTCTGTATAATTATACTCATTTTACACAAACTTCCATACATGTATACAAGCAAGCTGATAATGAAAACAAAAAAATGAACACTCCTAAATGATGAAATTGAACTATATAACTCATAAAAATTGCCATAAATGAACTTAATAAAATTATAATGGTTTAAATAAAAGTATAATAGGTTATATATTTACTAATTAGTTAATATTATTTGATTATCGAGGATATTAAAGTGAAGACAAGGTTCAAACATAAGGTAAGGGGATTCTCAAACCCAAATATCTTTCTTTGGGTTGTCCCTTTTTCAATCCATTTTTAGTATGGATTCTCCTTTAATGTTCCATATATATCATTTATTTTTCATTACCTTTTATTTTCTAGGATATACATGTTTCCAATATGGTTTTCTGACAAGTTCAAAGATTTTTCTAAATGAAATATTTTTTCCAAAAAACACATCTTTTACTTATCTTGAGATTGTTTATTCTTCGATCAATATTGATACAAATCATATTATTAATTTTTTATTTTGGGAACTCCAATTTTTATTCATGAATTTATTATTTATTAAAATAAACCCATTATTTTCCGTGGGTTATTTTATGTCTAAGGTTGATATATGTTTTATGTGGCATGCATGATTACGTAAATGTTATGATGTGACAGGTGTGCAAAGAATTATATAATACTCCAATGAATTGGGTAATGTGATGTATATTATGAGATAAAATGATATAATAATTTTAGTTTTTCACTAAGATAATATTTCTCATTTTTATGAATTGCCTCATTTCATGCCTTTATCTAATGATTCCTCTCATGATTGTGATGATGATGATTATGATCACTCATGTTATATTGATTCATGTTCTTATTTATTTTCTTACTGGTTATTTAGCTCACTCCTTTATTTGATGTATATCCTCAGGTGACTATATGTACTAAGAAGAAAATGTGTTCCACTAAGAATCTATATAATAAGTAATTAAATTAATTGTTATGTTTTGTTATGTATAATTTATGCATGGTCTTAATTTTCCCAAGAAACTAAACCTTTGGATCCAGGTTTTGTAACACTTTTAAGTTATTTATCTTTAAAATGATGTAATACTCATGTAAGAAAAGTAGGGTCTCTATAATTGGTATAATATCATGGTTTAGTTAATTTGATAATTAGGATTAGAGAACTTTAGAAAAAACCATTAGTATGAGACTAAGTATATGTAAGCACCCAAGAAGCATTGTTTTATAAAGATGTTAAACATAGGGACTCTACAAGATATTCCATTAGAGTTAATTTCACAAATGAATAAATTATTTATTCATGTATTTTTGACTTATGTTTTTTTCAAACCTTTTCTATTTTACAAAATAGTAGGAACAAAGAGAAACCAGGACAACAACCCGTACGAGGGATAATGTAGTGATTTCATGAATGGAATTCCCAATGCCTTGAGAGGTGGAGTTCAAAATTTCATGTTGATTCTTAACCAAATTTCTTATGATATGAACAATAAACTGAATAATGTGGAATTGTATCCTTCACCTAAGAGGGAGAAACTGGATATTGAGTATTTTATGTGGAAACGACCACCGACGTTCAGTGTATCTTCCAACCCACTCGTCGTGGAACAATGAGTCAACTCAATGGAGAAGATATTTTTTGTTATTTGCTATTCTGAGATGGAGAAGGTGACTCTGGCCATTTATCGTCTATATGGAGAGGTCGATCAATGGTGGGAATTGATTAAAAAAACCAAGATGAAGGGTGAAATTGAATAGATGGAGTGGGAAGACATTAATATAATGTTTCTTAACAAGTATTTCCCTCATAATCTAATGAGAAAGGTGAAAATAAAGATTAACCACTCACTTGTCAAAAATGAGTGGAGGTTGCAAGGGAACTATGCATGTCAATGCACTAAAACTCGAGTCATCGAGGGTAATAAACATCAGCAGCCACCAAAGAGAAAGGAGAAAGAGAAGGCTTATACCATTACTACTATCTAAGTGGAGCAAGAGAATGAATTTGTACAAGGTACACAACCTATTCACTCAAGAATGAAAAAAAATTCTAATTTTATTATAGTTCTACAAATTCATTCATATCTTGAAAGTTTCCTAGAAATATTTAATTGGATCCCCAAAACCTTTAAGTATATATATTTTTAAAAATAACTAGTGGTGCGATCATTGAAACCCAAGTGTTGGACTCTTCTATTATTATAATATGTGTAAATATTATTCTATATAATCTTATGATACTTCCCTTGGTTTAATTTGACACTATATTGGGGATAAATTGCCTCTTATTATATAGAACACATATCAAATGTCAGTAAAAGGAAATAACTTTTCAAATTCTAAACCACCCCATGCTTCTATAAAAATGAAGGGAGATCATGAATCTCTTTTGTAAAATCCTTCAAAAGTGTGGGTGTTTATTCCATATAAAGAAGCATACCTTTCTCAAATGGTTGAGTCAAAGGAAGGTATCAAGCTAGAGGAAATTACCATTATTAGGTACTAAAGGTGATTTATTTCCCAAATAGTTACTCAGACTTCCCCTAGATCATGTGGTAGAGTTCTCAATAGAACTCTTACCCAAAGATACTACAATCTCAAAATGTCCCTATAGGATGGAACCTATCAAACTAAATGAGTTAAATAAGCATCTACAAGAGAACTTGGATAAAGGGTTCATACTCCCTAGTGCATCACCTTAGGGTGTGATAATAATCTTTGTGAATAAAAAGGATGGATCAATGTGGTTGTGTATCGATTATCCAGACCTCAAAAAGATCACCATAAAGGAAATGTATCGTATTATAAGTATTGATGACTTGTTCGATTAACTACGAGGAGATAAATACTTCTCAAAGGTGAATCTTAATTATTTATATCGTTAGCTATAGGTGAAAAAGTAATAAATTCAGAAGACTACCTTCCATACAAGTTATGAGAACTATGAGTTTCTAATAATACCCTTAGGACTTACTAATTCCCCTAAAATATTCATATATTTGATTAATAGATTATTTATACATTACCTTGAAAAATTTATGGTTGTGTTTTTTGATGATCTTCTTGTTTACTCCAAGAGTAAGGAGGTACATTAAGAACATATATGGATTGTGCTAGCAACATTAAGTAAGGAGAAATTACACACCAAGATCAGAAAGTTTGATTTCTGAATGCATTAAGTTGAATTCTTGGGACACATTATCACAAGTGAGGGAGTTTCTATGGACCATTAAAAAATAAATGCAATTGGGGAATGGTTCAGACCCTCTAGTATCCTAGAAATCCATAGTTTTCTTGGATTATAAGGGGACTAATAATGTTTTGTGATAAATTTATCATGATTGTCTAGCCCTCTAACTAAGTTAACATGGAAAGGGGTAAAGTATTTATGGATGGAAAAATTTGAGGAAGGATTCAAGGAGCTAATGAAGAGGTTGATCACTACACCTATAATCACATTACCAACAAGTAGATAATGTTTTTTGATATACAGTGATGCTTTAAAGAAAGAATCAGTTGTGTACTCAAGCATAATGATAAAGTGATAGCCTACACCTCATGAAAGTTGAATATCTATGAGAAGAACCACCCAATTCATGGTCTAGAACTAGCAGCTATGATTTTTGGTCTTGAAAATATGGCGGTACTACCTCTATGGTGAGAAGTGTGACATATATACTGATCAAAAGAGCCTAAATTATATATTCACACAAAAGGATCTCAACATGCATCAAAGTAGATGGTTATATTTAATCAAGGCCTATAATTTCTCTATTCACTATCATCTTGGGAAGGTGAACAAGGTAGTTAATGCTCTTAACAGAAAAAAATATTCTACTCTATAGATGATAAGGATCGACAAAGACCCTGTATTTATGGATATGCAAAGGATGGATTTGGAAATCATAATGGAATGGAATTAATCCAACATTTAACAAATGATTTCCCAAACATCTATCCTAGATAAGATTAAGGAGGCACAAAGGGGTGATCTAGAGATTCAAAAGAAGGTTAATGTAGTAAATAAAGGGAATCTGCAAGAGTTCCATATCGACGATGATGGTGTGATTCATTTTGGAATAATGATTTGCGTTCCTTAATCACCCGTGATAAAGAGGGGCTATTGGATAATTCACATAGCTCAACTTTCTCTATCCATCCTCAAAGTACCATTATGTACCGTGATCTCTGAGAACACTTTTGGTGGGACAAAATGAATAAGAAGATTGCAGAGTATATATCAAGGTGCTTGATATGTTAGCATGTTAAATAAGAGAGACATAAGTCCAAATGTATAATGGAACCATTTTCTGTACCCATGTGGAAGTGAGATAATTTCACCATGGAATTATTCATTAGTCTCCCAAATACATCCAAAGGAAACAATACAATATGGGTTGTGGTGGATCATCTCACCAAGATTTCCCACTTTATTACTCTTCAGGAATATCTCTCGCTTGAACAACATGATAAGTTATTTTTGAAGGAATTGTTAAGGATTCATGGGGTTACACTTTATATCATATTTGATCATGATCCAAGTTTCACATCTAAATTCTATAAAAGTCTTCAACATTATTTTAGTACTGAATTAAATTTAAGCACAACCTAGCACCCCCAAACTAATAGCCAATCTGAAAGGAATATTCATATGCTCAAGGAAATTCTAATATCCTAATCAATAAAGTTAAAAGGTGGATGGGATAATCATATCCCATTGGTTGATTTTTCATACAACAATAACTTCAACTCAAGTTTTCAGATGGCTCCATATGATTCTCTGTATGAAAAGTGATGTAGAACTCCAACCTGTTGGAATGAAGTTAGAAAATTAAAGCTACTTGGACCTGATATTGTGAAAGAAATGATATAGAAGGTTCAAACCATCCATAAGAATATAAAATCTTCTCAAAGTTGAAAAAATATTTATGCTGACAACTGTCTAAGGGACTTGGAGTTCGACATTGGAGATCAAGTCTTCCATCGAATATCACCGTGGAAGAGAGTCATGTGGTTTGGAAAGAAATGGAATCTTAGCCCAAGGTACATTATCCCCTTTGATATCATTGATTTCATAGGAGCATTGGGATATCATCTTTCAATTCCACCAAATATATATCATGTTCATGATATATTCCATGTATCTCTCCTGAGGAAGTACATATCCGAATCCTCACATGTATTGAACTCATAGGTGGTACAAATGGAAGATGATATCTCTTATAAGGAGCATCCAGTAAAGATTCTAGACCGAAGAGATAATGTTATATGAAACAATAAAAACCATATTGTCAATTTTTTGTGGAGGGACCATAAGTATGAAGAAGTGACATGAGAACAAGATGAATCAATTAAAGATAAATAACCTCACCTATTTATGTAAAACAAATTTTTGAGGGTGACATTTCAAAAGATGGGAAGAATGTAACAACCCAAACATTTATCAATGGAATTATTTCATTTATTATTATTATATTATATGGTTTAAAAAACATACATAGAATAAAAATCCAAATAAAAACTTTATTCTCATAAATGAAGAATGAAATAGGTGGCGTTTGGAGAAATTAAGGAACCTATACTGATGGAATAGAAACTTGAATTTTGGAATGGTAAGATGACCATTAGGAATAGTAATATGTCCAATAGAATAGTAACCTCACCTATGAAGTATAAATAAAATTTATGCATCTTATAAATGAAAATATGATATAATAATATCATAGTATAAGTAAATGACTATTTTAAAAATGATAAATTAAGTGTTGGCATTTTTGTAAAACATAAATGTTTATTTAAAATTTTATAATTAATATAAGGGTTTAAAAGATAATTTATTTTCATAAAATAGACTCATAAATTAATATATTTTTTCCTATGATTATAAGATAAATTTATGAGACCTTAATTAAAATTTTAAAGTGTCATATATCAGTTATAAATTTAAAATCAGTATTTTTCGAATAAGTGAATATGATAATTAAAAATTAAATTTCTCATATTTAGAAAATTATTTTTATAAAATAGTGCCCATTTTTTAATTCTAAATGTCTAAAAATAGTTAGGGTGAATTTTTGGGATTTTTTTAAAATACTTGAATTTTTTATGAATAGTAAAACATGGTAATTTATGGTATATATACATTATAAGTTAAATAAACTATTCATTGAGACATAATTAATTTAAGAACTATAATATCAAACTATCATTAATTATTTTAATTTATTTAGTGATAAGGTTCAAACTATTTATAGTCTTGATCCAAAATAATAAAATAATGAATATAATATTTAAAAATATCCCTCCCCCAATAAATACCACCTCTTCTCCTCACAACTCAAAATATTTGAATCTTTTCCAAATTCTACTCAATTATCTTACCAAGACCCTACCCCATGTCCAGGATCCTTTAGTCTCAACAAAATACTAAAACCAATTTCCCTAAGAAGGTTCTCAAGGAGAAGAATTCAAGACATAAAATCCTCTTTCGCTTTCTTTTATTTTCTTTTCACTTTATTTTCTTTTCTTATAATTTCCTTACCTCCTATGTCCAAACATTAATGATATATATTGTATCTTATACATACTTTAATTTTATTATGTTAATGAAAAATCCATAATCAAACCTCTCCCCATCCCTCTTTTATTCAAAAAAAAATCATCCGTGGTGTGTTAATTTATCGCCTTCGAGGACGAAAAGTTTTCATTTTCCTTTACTTTCATAAAGGCTATTCATAAATCCATTATAATGGTTGTTACATATTTTAAAATTTATTTTATAACCCTTTTTTAGGTTTTTTAACTAACTTATATACAGAATAATAAATAATGAAACAAAATAAGTTTATAATGATTGAA
Organism: Viscum album; assembly: GCA_963277665.1. Classification (NCBI taxonomy): domain Eukaryota; kingdom Viridiplantae; phylum Streptophyta; class Magnoliopsida; order Santalales; family Viscaceae; genus Viscum; species Viscum album. The sequence continues at coordinate 639,648,850 of OY728162.1, read as the reverse complement.
AAACCGCCAAAATAATCTAAACGGTTATCAATAACATTTTATCTAATGATTCATATTAATTACATATAAAAATTATATATAAGATCATTTAATATTTTTTAAGTTCTTTAATAACATATAATCTCAATTCTGGATAATTATCCTCATTTTACAAGAACTTCCATACATATATACAAGCGAACCGATCATGAAAACCAAGAAAACGAACACTCTTGAATGATGAAATTGAACTCTATAACTCATAAAAATGGATATAAATGAACATAATAAAAATAGTGGAAAAAATAAATATATAAGAGATTATTTATTTATTAATTAATTAATATAATTTGATTATCTAGGATATTAAATTGAAGAAAGCATTCATACATAAGGTAAGGGGATTCTCGAACCCAATTCTCTTTCTTTGGGGTTTCCCTATTTCACTAAATTTTCATTGTGTATGTTCCTTAAATATAATTTATTTTTTCTAAATTTTTCTTTTCTAGGATATAAATATTTATAATCTAGTTTTTTGATAAATACAAATATTTTTTCAAAAGAACTCTTCTTTATAAAAACACATCATTCACTTCTCTTGAGATTGTTTCTTCTTCAATCAAGATTGATACCAAGCATCTTATTCTTTTTTATTTTTGGGAAATCCAATTTTTATTCATTAATTTAAGATTTATGAAAATAAACCCATTCTTTTCCATGTGTTATTTTATGCCTAAGGTTGATATGTGTTCTATGTGTCATGAATGATTATGTAAATGTTAAGATGTGATGGGTATTCCTGAAATTGTATAGTGTTTCAATGCATTGGGTAATGTGATGTATCTCATGAGATAAATTGAAATAATCAAGTTAGTTGAACACTAAGACTTGATATTATGTTTTTATGCATTTACACATTAAATTACTTTATTTAATTCTTCCTATAATTATTATTATGATTATGATTATGCTCTCCCATGTTATATTTATTCATGTTATAATCTATCATTTTACTGGGATTTTAGCTCACCCCTTTCTTTGATGTATATCCTCAGGTGACTACATGTACTAAAGATAAAATTTGGGCCAATAATAATCTATAGAATAATGAATTAAATTAATTTTTATGTTTTATTATGTGAATGTTATGTATGGTCCTAATTTTCCCAAGACACTAAACCTCTGGATCTTCATTTTGTAACACTTTTATATTGTTTAACATTAAAATGATGTAAAAATAATGTAAGAAAAGTAGGGTATCTATATTTTTATTTCCCAAAATATGATAAAATAATATCCAAAAATCATTCCCTTCATCCTATAATCCTCCCTTTTGTAAAAAAGAAGTCCAAGGATGACATTTGGTGAAAACCAAAAGGAGTTACCCAAAGAAGTGGTAACATCCTTCCTCAAGATCCTTTCTTTTATTTTCATTATATACCACATAAAATATTATTATTACATGATTATATAATAACCTAAGTATTATAAATATACTTACATGTTTTTATTCTAAGGTTTATACCTACACTTACACACACTTCCATCTAATGGGTAATGAACTTACCGTTTTTGTGTACAGTGAACTACAGCCTCATGAAAGGCTGTTGTATGTTTTTCTTTACCACCTCTCATGGTTTGGAATTATAATGGAAAATCTATTTTTATATGATATAAATTGTATTTATGATTTATTTATGATTATTTAATTATTATATAAAACATACCTTTATTCTTTCCATTTTTTGTAAATACGATAACTTCGTTTGTGGACGTGTGGACTACCGCATCCTCAAAGTGATATGATTTGTTCCCACTTTACAAAGAATTTATTAATGATGGGTTTAATGAAATATATGATATATATGAAATAATAATTATACTAGAATGATATTATATATATATATATACATATATTTCACCTACTTTTATTACAATACGACAAGAAAATAGAAACAATGTTCAAGTGTACATATGACCTACCGTCTCCATGAATTGTGTATTTATTTTCCTGTATCCATATTTTATAGATTATAATAAATATTTATATACTTAATATATATGATATAAAATATTTAAATAATTAAATAATTATACAGGTAATAATATCAAGAATAATTATTCAAAACACATATGATAAACAAATCGGTTATTACCCAAAATGTTACTTTAACATGGAATTGTTAATAAATGGGTAATATAAAGTCATAAGTGAATAATATATGGTATTAGATATAGTAATATAGTTATATTGTATATTTATAATAAACATATATTTATTATACATGAGGTTTTAATGTGTACAAATAAATTTAATACTTAAGGTATGGGCTTTCTCGTCTCACTTTTTTATATTCTAGAGATACATGTTATGTTCAACACTCATTTTTTTGTGTGGTGCATATAATTTCCATGAATGTATTCTATGATAATTATAATTAAATTTATGGGTATTTAAATATCCATTTTATGATATTTATTTCATTGATATTATGATTCAATGTTACCAAAGTGGTAACATTTCATTGCAACAATCCCATCATTTATCGAGATTGTTTATGATTATACTTACATTGATGAAATATTATGATAAATATCTAAATAAAACTCATGAAGTTTCTTATCTTATGGATATACATGATATATTCATAAATTAGTACCATTTTCACACTCTCTGGTACTTAATATAATTAAGAAGTTTTTTTTATTAAAATCTAACTTTATTTATCCTTTTGGTCAGAAATTTGTGTTCTTTAGAAACGTGTTTTCTAAAAATGTTTTCAAAAATATTTTAATATTATCCCATGATGTTTAATGGAATTTTTTACCCATGTTTTAATTATTTCAAAAAAAAATTTAAAATGAATCCTCTTGTCATTTTCCAATTGAGGTACTTTTCTTAACTTTTAAGGTGAAAAAGGAATGTTCGGCATGTAGGACTAACCCACAATCATGATTTTCATTTCCATAAATAATCCTTTGTAAGTTGAAAATCTAATTTTTAAAGAAAATTTTTTCATAATATCCTAGAAATTTGTTGATTTTAAATTGGTTTTCAAAGAAAATGGTTTTCAAAAAAATTGGTGTTTAAAAATTGTTTTATATGATTTTTAAATCTCCCTTTATAATTTTTTAAAATGTTATTTTCAAAGAAAATTATTTCAATGATTTCAAGTTATATTTATAATTTTTTAAAAACATTTTATAGAAAAGTGTTTACAAAATGATTTCAAGCCTTATTTTGAAGTTTTCATGGTGTTTCCAAAGATAATGGTTTTCAAAATACTTTGTGTTTTAAAAAGGGGTTTTCAAAAAAGAAAATATATTTTCCTCAAGAATTGTTTTAAATGAAATTTTAAAGCCTTATTTATAAGAAATGGATTTTTGAAATGGTTTTATGAAAAGTATTTTCAAAGAAATTCTATTTTACTTAATAAATGTTCCATGTGATATTTAAAAATCCTTCTCCAACAAAGATGACATACTTTGTTATAGTTTATAAATACCATTCTTATTATTTATTAAATGGTTTGTGTTTTTATTAAATGATGTTTATGATATCCATTTCTCTTTAATTGGTTTTATGATTTTGAATCCTTCTTCCTTTCATGGGTTATGATGTGATGAAATGATTATGAGACCAATCCCTTTTCCATAGCTAATGATATGATGAAATGTTTTGGATACCCATTTGATTTCTTATGTTATGATATTATATTTATTAAAAAATATATTTTTATGGTTCATTATATGATTCAAGTATTATTTATCTTGTGGCACATGTATGTGTGATTTTATTATGGGAAGTGTGGGACCTATATCTCCCTACAATGAATTGGGTAACAATGGTTGACTCATGAGTATATATATTATGCATGGACCTAGTTTCATATACATAAGTTTATAAATGAACATGATTACATGTTAAAAATGTTATGATTGAACCTTATTATGTGTTCAAAAAGTTATGTGTGAACCTGATTACATGTTCATAATGTTATTCTTGAGCCTGATTACATGTTCATAATGTTATTCATGTACCTAGATTTATGTCCATAAGTTTATGTGTGAACATGATTACATGTTCATAATGTTATGTGTGAACCTAATTTCATGTTAACAGCATTATGAGTGGACCTGGTTTCATGTCTATAAGTATATGAGAGGTCATTATTTTATGTTCTTAACTTAATGAGTGAACCTATTTCTACTTATACATGTTCACAATGTTATAGCCTAATTTGTATGCCACAATTCTATGTCTTATTCCTATGTTATCATTTCATGGATTTTTCTCTTGATTATCTTATGATCCATGTCTTATGAACTACTAATCTTTATTCTGTGATTCATGTTTATGATCTTTGATATGCAGGGTATGATTTTCTAATGATATTATCATGTTATCAAACCCTTATGATCATGTTATGCTTACATATCTCCCTTGTTTACCCTTACTAAGAATATGAGCTCACCCCTTTCTTATATTTTCTTTCCCCAGGTTATAAAGAAATTTTTTTAACTATGAGTACTAGAGGGGATTATCTTTACTGGAGACATTAAAGATCCTTCACCAAGTTAGAATATTTTGTTCCATGTTTCCAAAGACACTAAACTATTATGGTCCACATGCATTCACTTTTCTAATGTGCTAAATATTTATCTAAATTGATGTAATATCTATGTATGTTAAGCCTTGGTCTCTATAAAAATATTAAATATATTTGAAAAAAATCACAAAATCTTAGGGTGTTACAAGAGATCATTGACATAAGATTTGATTTTCTATTCTTTTGAATGTTCCATATTTCTATGCCATGCTACCTACTCATATTACATCTAAACTTTTTGTTATGATATATATTTCCTACTTCATTTGGTATGATTCTATGATTATGTTCCCATACCCACATGTATATCTTATTCTCACATGTGATCCTATTAATGATCATATATGTTGATTCATTGGATATATATTATGTTTTACCCCATTAATGAGCATATGAGACCACCAATTTCTTATGTTTCTATTCCATTGGTAATGAAGAAGGTATTATGAATGATATATCTTGTAGGGTATAATGTTTGGAGGATATTTGTGGTAAATATTAAATAATCACGATAAAATAAATGTTTATTTATCTAATATCTAAAGAAACTGAACCTATAGGTTATGAGGGTGTGATTTATTATGAGATGTAGTAGATATTAATGTATAATGATTTATTATATATATAAATATTATAGTTGGTCCATACCAAACCCCTATAGGGATACATTGTGTAATGACCATAAGGTTCATGTCGCTGCACTCCTTCCTTGGGTAGAACCAGGAAAACCCAAACAAGCATTCATTGTGAAACCCCCTTGGGTTACAACGTGACACCTCCCCTTGGACCACTTAATGGAAAAAAACTCATGGTTTATGGCATAACACCCCACCTTCAAGTATCCTTCATGGAACAAAGCCCTTAGTTATGGTTTGGCACTTTCCATCATGGCACAATAATTTTTCAAAGCATGAAGCATCCAAGATGAGTACCCCTCATAGTGAAATTCCTTGGGATGTAATGTGATGTGTCACCTGTATAATAATTCCTTATTTTAAACCTATAAAAACCCCTTATCTTCTTCCCAACACCCTTTAAAACCACTAAAAAATAATAACACATGAAAAACACCCCTAGGTATGTCCCAACCCCTAAAATATCAATACAAATCCAAATCCCCAAAACACACCCTACTCTAGGGATCAAATTTAAATTTACCTTTAGAATTCACTGACTTGTAATGACATGGGTCATTATAGTTGGTGTTTGAGATCATTGTGATGATACCATATTACATTAGATATATTTATTAAGAGTTTATTTTAGCATAAATGTGTTGGTACATGATCATTTCTATTATATATTTGTATGATATATTGGGTATTATTCAAAATTGATTTATAAATTTATGTACGTTTTATGTTATCAATATCCATTGTCTATATTTTATTTTGACTATGTATATTTTGTTGTGATGATCCATTAGAGGGTAAATTGATCCCCAATAGATACTCATATACCCTTGGTACTAGTCACTAACCTTTGGTGATCAAGGAATGCACTTGAGGCTATGTGTCATTTTTCCTTGGTGGAACAATCATGTTGGGGTGGGATATTACAAAATGGTACCATAGTAGTTTTTTTTCAAGGTATTGATATTTTAAAAAATTGTATAAATTCGATTATAGGTTTAGACTTGGAATAAAATCTATGTGTGAATTCATGGAAATTATAATCATGGTAGATGTTTTCAAGTCACTATATAAGTTTGGGATTAAGTTTGATAATTTTTATTTGAACTTATATTAGAAAAGTAGAGAATGTTATAACTATGAATATTTAAGAGTGGAATAATGGTATAAAATTGGATTTTATTTAAGAATGATAAAAATTTCTTGTGTTACTTATAAATATGATTTTTTTTTTGAATACATTATAACATTGGTGAAGTCTTGGATAAGTTTAGTGAAGGTATAAGGAGTTTGGGAGTTAATTTGATAATTAAAGCAAAAATAATACCTTAATATATATGATTTTAACATAATATGTGTTGGTGAATTTCATGTAATTTTGGGTTAAATATCAGGCTATGATACCATATTATCACATTGAAATTAGTCTCATGTATGTTTTAAAGTTGAAAAGTGTTTGGTATTGGATATTATAGATGAGATGTCTTTCCAAAAACTGACATTGTAATAAAGATGGACTTTTAAATAAATAAATCACACCAAAATCTGTCATAATCATTTTATAATTTATTGGAATATATAATTTTAGTGTGGTTATGGTAATTACACCTTGATAGTCACACAATAGTGGGAGAAAAAAAAGTAAAAGTGGATCAGGATGTGTCTTAGGTTTCAGATCTTACATTGTAATATAAGAACAAAATCTGCTGAAAATTTTAAGGTTGTCCATAATAGGTATGGTTTTATCTTAATTAATTTGGATAATAAATTTCTTAAGATAATTACCCAATGATTTTCAGGGTTTAAATCCAGTTTCAGGCCATGATTTTTAGAGGACCCAGTAATGAAAGTAAACTACACCTCAAGATAAGGCATTACACTATATTTTTGAATATTATAGAGGAATATGAAATGCTGAATTCTTGATGAGATAAGTATTTTTTATATAGAATTTAATTAATCTATAATGGATAGGTTTTAGGTCTAATGAGGTGCTTACATATTTAATTTTATAGAGGACATTTTCGATGGTCAATTTGAATAAAGTAAAAGAAGAAGATTAGAAGAATGTATAACAAACACATTTTAAAAATTTTGTGAGAATTACTACATATCTATATTTTTTATGAATTTTATTGAGTGTTTTGATCATTATTGAAGACCTAAATATTATTAGAAACTTTAATTGAATGGGAAAACCATATCTAGACAGTGTATTGATTTTTTTTATATTCATTATAAGTGACAAGTGTGTGGTCTATTATCTAATTATCTTATTAAAACAAATGTGTCAATAATAAGATAGAGGCAGTGGACCTTTGTTTTTTAATTCTCCTAACCTAAGAATTTTCAATCACTTAAGTGAGTGGTGGTTTTTAGTGTACTAACACATCACTATGTATATGATCCTTGTATATAGCCTTTAGTGGTGAACTAAGTAAAATCATTATATAAATGAATTTAATTTTCATATTTAGTTTTTGTGGATGTGTGATTATAATTAATAGGTTTGAGTTATTATTTAAAATGTGATAATAAGATCCATTAATCATGCAAGAAATTTGGAAACCCTAATTCAAACCCCCTATTAGGGTGTGTTTGGGATTTTGGTTGCAATAAGTGGTATTATAGAAACAAGGTTAAGTCTTAGTGAATATTTCTTATATGGAGTGTTGAGACAAAAAATGTTGTTAATATAAAAGGACTTATAATATTATATGATTGTGATTACTAAATTTATAAAAACTAAATAAGATCATATATAAAATCTATTAGACTTGATGTTTTCATTACCGTGATGCATGGAATTAAAATTTGTGATTCAATGAAGTTATCTTTGATAAAATTGGATAAAAGGTTTCATAATTCTAATTCAAAGTCATAATATCAATTATATAGAGAATTATAAAATAATAATTATATAAAGGTCACTAGTTTCACATTTTATAATGTTGTTTAGTATAATCTTCACAAAATATATGAAGGAGAGAACAAAGTGAAATAGGTTAATTTAAAAGTATTTTATAATAATTTTAATGATTTAAAGATGCACCCTAAAGAAAAAATTGATGGTTTATTTAATAATATTATTGAGGTTATTGGATAATTCAATGATTTGGTGATGAAATCAAGGATTTAGAGAGAGTGAAGAAAATACTAAGGAGATTTCCACCTTTTTTACAATCAAAACATGTCAGTGGTTGAAGAAAGAAATATTATATAGATTTCCCTTGATGATTGAAAAATTAGTAAGGTATATAAAGATATGTTTATGAAACTAAAAGTAATGTTAAATTATTTTTATAAGGAGGTTAAATTCAAGTATATAGAGAAAATTTATATTAATAAAATTTTATATATAGAAGAATATATAAGTGTTGAATTTCTATCACTTATGGAAAATAAATTCAAACATGGTGTAGGAATGTTGAATGGAAAACTAAAACTGAAATACTTAAATTTTATAAAGGTTATATGTATTAATTCATGGAATCCAAGAATTGTTATCATTATTTTGAATTTGAGTGCCTAGAAAATTGATAAAATAATTTCCCTTAAAAATATTAAATCTATAAACACATATGGAAGAATATTTAAAAGGAATATATTAGTTTTAAAAGAGGATGATAATGATGAAATTTTCATTGAATAAGTAAAAATGAAGTTAAAATAAAATTCTAAGGATTCTATAATGGTTATAGTTTTGAAAACTCAATCTAAAACTAAAGTGTAAAATCAACCAAAATGAATTTTAGAACTCAAGGTGGAACCTGAATATGCATATAATTATTTGGAATCACAAAGAAAGAAAAAAAGAAACATTGTAGTTCTATTTAATGTGTAATTAGAAAAATTTGACTAACTCAAACAAAAAATTATTCATTTATAGAATATCATGGGAGAAAAACTACTAAACAAGAAACATTTGGAGAAGTTAATGGTTCTAGGATGAATAGTGAGTAGGAAACTAAGGTAATAAATAACCTCAATGTTTGTATAGAGGAATGAGTAAATATGATACAATCCCTTGAGTAATAAGTGGTTTCATTAAAAAAATAATTTTTATGATGAAATGAAAAATAGTGGTTTCAAGAAGAATTTATAATTTATAAAATTCTTGGATATGGAATTAAAGGAAGGGAGAAAATAGGCACAAGGAGTGTCAAAAAGGTTTTGAATGAAAAAATTCATGACAACATGGGAAAAATAAAAAATTTATTTTATGATGAAGCATCCATATTTATGGTAGAAAACTAAAATTACAAAGGTAAAAAAATATTGGAGATAAATCTCACTCTTCAAGATTTTATCAAAGACTAAGGATATATTCAAAGGATGCAAATATTAGGAGTAGTAGAAGAAAAAAATCAATTTATGAAGGGCTAATTTTTTTTCACTTATTCAAAACCATAACATATTGTAGTAAAATAGTGAACTATATAAAAAATAAAGGCATCCAAGAACCAACCAAATATTATAAAAACATATCCTGCACTTTGTAGAAAAAATCTTTTTATGGGTATTTTTTTACTACTCCATATTTTTTTATAAGTATGTTAAATATATGAAATGTATGAGTGGAAAAAATCTATGAAGGTTTAAAAATAATGGATATCAGATAACTGAATATGATTCTATTGGGAAATAAATTTCCCTTTTGAAAAAAGAGGTAGAATTCTTCACTATGGGTGATGAAAAACATGATGAGATACCTAAACTTGTCTTAACTCAATTTAGTGTGTCTTGGAAGGAAAATAAGAAGAATGAGAAAGACTGTTATAGCTAAGATTACTCTTAAATCAATGAAAAACAATAACATGTGGATTAATGATGTTGTGTTCTCATCCCATTTGTCTGAGAACATGAATTTGTTAAATAATGTGAAATATCATATAAATGGAAAATTTCACTTAAATAATCATATACCTTTGAAATCAATGGTGGTGAAAAGATAAGGCTTGATGGGGATGGATTGAAAAACATAGAAGTGATTTATGTTGATAAAATTTGACAAAATCTCTTGATGTAACACTTTTATATTTTTATATTTGATTACCTTTAAATAATTCAATGAGTTTAATGGATTTCTCATCATGTAACACTGAATTTAAAAAATGATATATTTATATAAAATATAAATATTTACGAGTGAATATTAAAACCCATCCATTTAATTATAGAGAATGAATATGAGTAACCTTTTTATGAAATACTCATAGAAAGAAAATGAAGGATATTTTTATTATGAATAAAATTAAATAGGTATAGCTAGAATAAATAATAAGATCATTTTATACTTAGAAATTTATTTTTCTAAATATTTTCTTTTTATGTGATATGAATTTTTATTTCAATAAACTTTTGAATAATGATGATAAAATATATTTTATATGAATATTTTTTTTGTAATGGTTTGTGTCCACCTGGCCCGTTACTTTTCGGTTTTGATTTTTGAAAGTGTTTAGAGGAGGATCAGAAATTTTTTGAAGAGGTTCAGTTTCTAAAGGCTAGAAGTAAAGTGATTACACATTGTGTAATCACGTTACATGACTTGAAACTATGCTTTGTGACTTGTCTTGGAGTTTTCACAACGTGCATATATTTTACATGACATAAAGAAGAGTTTCATGGTGTGTAATCTTTCAGGGTTTGAAAAATAAAATAAAATCGGGAAGAGATATGTTTTTAGTGGAAAATAAACCCTAGTTATTACACGACAGTAAAGGGTACTACATATCATGTAATACCCCGATCATGTGCAGTTTTAATAATTCTTTTCAGCCGAACCATTTTTTATTTTTCCATGCTTTATTTTCCCTCTCATTCCAAATGAACCCTAGGTGCCCCGAGGAGTCATTAGAGCCCAAATCCTCCCTCCTTGATCTATCTATCCTGGTGGTTGTCTGTTAGAGATCTGTGATCAATCAGTAGTGAGTTTTCTCCCATTTCTCATTCGTTTCCTCTTGTTCTTTCTCTGGGATTGGCTATCGTGGTACATGTTGTCTTGATTTATATGTTTCGATATCATTTTTATAATATTCTGGTGCATAATAGTTTGATCTACATTTCTAGTGGTGCGGTTGTCCCTTGTGGGCATTCTTCTTCACCCTATGGTACACGAAAAAGTTGAAAAGCTTCTTCAAGGTAGGATTTTCCTTCATTTATATTTTATTGGTTATCATGTGGGATAGATATACTTTTTTCATGTGTATCATAATTGTACCACACTAATCAAATATAAGAACTGAGTAAATGAATTAAAGGGGGTAAAGTTATATGATGTGCATGTTTTTCTAGATTTGATGTTATTTTGATGTTCTAAACTACACAAGCTAAACACCCAACTTAAAATTGTGGTCGTTGGTGGTCATTTTTCACACACTAAAAAAGTTTCATGTTGTTTTATTCCCATTGAACACTTGTATATGGAAATTTTTGAATCACATACATTTGTATAATAAACGGATGCCCCAAGATTACCCAATTTCTATGAAAAGACCTAAATTAAAAATTAGAATTAATTAAGGGATTCCTCATTAAATCTAGAATTATGTTATTATTTGGTATATGGGGTTGTGTGTTGTATGGGATAGTGTGGTTGTGTGTGCAGGACATATGGAATGTGAAGTTTCTATGTTTTGATGTTTGGATATGCTCTGGGTTGTGTTGTGGTGTGTTTTTGAAACACAGGTGTGTGCGGTTGGGTGGTTTGGGTGGCATGGTGGATGAACCTGTAGATGATAAACCATCAAGACATTGTAATGGAATATCATGTTGAGAGATTATTTGATTGTAGAATGGATGAGAAGTACTACATAACGGGGTTGTGATCGATATGTGTAGTGATGTGTTGTTGTGTTGCTTGTTGTGTGTTGTGCTTGGTAGGTTCCCAGATAGTAGTGGAATAAATGAATAAGTAATTGGATAATAAAGTTTTGAACTGTATTGGGATGTTTTGCTTAACGAAATTAATAAATAAGTTATAAAATGGTAATGCTTTATCAAGTTAGATGGAAATTGAAAAGAGGTTGTGGCTTGATCTGTGGTGTTGTACATTTAGAGGTAGCAGCAAAGTTGTTAGTGTTGTGAACTATTTGTTATTTGAGAACCTATAGGTTGGGATTCAGTTTTTCGTAACATATATGTATGTAATTTTATTTTACTCTTTTGGTTTCAATACACACCCCGCCCTAGTTGAGCACTACGTTCCGGACACCCCCATCATTGTGGGGGAGGGTGTCTTTCCAAAATGTCTTGGTGCAAGGATAAATGGATTACCATCCACTCTTCCCTGCTCCCACTTCTAAGTGGTGATAACCTAAGATTATTTGGGTGGGTTGTGGTTTGTGAGGCCAGAGTGTGTGCAAGTGAGTTTTTCTTTACCAGGTGTCTTCAGGATCATATGGCTTGTGCTTTCCTAGGTGTCTTCAGGATGATATGGGTTGTGTTTTCCCATGTGTCTTTAGGGTGAGATGATTTGTGGTTTCCTAGGCATATTTAGGATGGGTTGTGATTTGGTATGTGGCATAGGTGTCTACGGGTGGTATGTGATGTGGTATGTGGCCTAGGTGTCTATGGGTGGGATGTGATATAGTATGTGGCCCATGTGTCTGCGGGTGGGATGTGATGTGGTATCTAGCCCAGGTGTCTGTGGGTGGGATGTGATGTGGATCATGGTGTAGGTTATAGGATCAGGTGTGTTTGTGAGGACCAGGTGTGTGCGGGTGGGTTGTGACGTGGTTCTTTTGGAAGAGATGGGAGCATGAGGATGTTTACGATTAGGCAAGAGTGGATAAACCAGTGGAAAGTGGTGTGAGGTACACAAATCATCGATGTGATTACTATATTACTTTACCTAACTTGTGTAACTTAGTGAGTGTGCCATAGTGAGGATGGGATGGCTAGTATACCTTGTTAGGTGTTGTTTGGTTCTACTATTTTCTCACAGGGGCATTAGTATGCTCCCTTTAACTTGTTCACGAGAGAATTTGGTTTTCCTAATGAGTATATTTGTATACTCACCCTGTGTATATAAAACTTCTTTTTGTTTTCCATGAGGACTTCACAGACCGTGATGGACCTTACAAGCTAAGATCTTGATAGTTTCGGTGTCGCTGCTTAGCTTTACATTTGGTATTTACGTGAATTTTTTTATTTCACTTGTAATAGTTTTAATTTTAAAAATTAATGTGGGATAGATTTTGGTTTTATTTTATATATATGTCTTGGAATTTTTTGGGGATGAACCATATTATCTCCTGATATTGTTTTCCTAAAAATGTAAATGCCTCCCATTTTTGTGAGATTGTATACCCTTGGTGATAGTCACCACCCTGGGGCCTACTAGAGACAAGAATCTAGGGTCATTATCTCCCTTTATTCATTACCAGCCTAAGAGGTGTATCTTTGGATGGATGTGGTCATGATAGAATGGTATCATAGGTGGTGGTTGAGAGATAGGATGGAGTTTGGAGTTATCTATAAAGAGGATTTCATGGGTTGGCAGGGAAACAATGTTAGGCGATCTTGGTGTGTGACATAGGCTAGGGAAGAATGGCTAGAAAATAAGATTTTAGGGTCCCCTCATGATCTGATGTGATGAATCTGATCATACTAAATGACCAAGTGAGGCTAAACCAGTTTTAGGGTAGAGACCCTAGAAAAGTTACAGGCATCATAATGACATGTGTTCTTGTCTGAATTGGATGTTTTGGAAAATTGGGATTGAATGAAAATAAATGAGTTAAAATGAGTTAAAATGAATATTAAATATAATTACATAATATTAAGGCTTATTAATTCCTTGTTTACCTTTAAGTTATGGAACTAGGTCATTGTCTGCATGTGGATCAGGCGGTTAAGGCTCAGCAGGCTGAACTGGTTGATCGACGGAGGGTTGATCTAGTAGAGAAGGATGAACAATGGAATATAATGTTACATTCTTTCCCGTGGATGGATTTGGGAAAGTATGAGGGTAGTTTTTAATAAATAGAGATAGAGAGATGGATTGAGGATCTTGAGATCACCTTCAGCTTGATCTGGGTCCTGACAGAGTACTTAGTTCCTTTGGTGTTTAGTTATATGCAAGGATCTACATGTTAGTGGTGGACGTTGTACCTAGGGGAGAGGAATGAGGATGAAATTCTGTGGGTCAATTTTGATAAGGAGTTCTGAGCATAATTCCTTTCATCAACCATGAAGGCTGAGAATATTCTGGAGTTAATATCCCTCTAGCAGGGTAGTATGCCAATATGAGAGCTGGGGATCAAGTTTAAGGATCTCCTCAGTTTTTTCCCAGATCTCTTACTAGATGAGTAGTCTCATGTGAGACATCTATATGAGGCACTTCATACTTAGATCCAATATGTTTTTACTCCATTTATATTATCAATGTATCTGGAGGTGCTAAAAAAAGGTGGAGGTGATCGATTGGATGCACTCATGAGGAGGTTTACTACAAAAGGGGATCCATCTTGGTTATTTGAGAGGAAGGGTTACCAATGGAAGGTTTTAGGTGCTAGGACCTTTGAGGTTTCAACTAGTAGGGATTCAACCTTGGGAGACTCCTTTTCGACCATATAGTCTTCTTGATTTTTCTATGGGCTTGGGACTAAAGTGTTTCTTCTATAGAGTCTAAGGCCATCATCAGAATAAGTATCTAGCAGTTGTTTGAGATCAATATTGTTGAGGAAAACTGTTTAGTGCTATCCTTATTAGCAGTTTCCATTTAGGTTATTTCAATAACAGTGACAATAGGTTCATGCTCCACTAAGGGGAGATAGAGCAGGTAGGGGTCGACCTCAGTATGTCCCTCAAGGACCTCGACCCGGGCAGGGTCATGGAGTTGGTTTTTAGCATATGGGTAGAGGATCTCTACGTGGTTAGTTTTATGTATCAGAGGCAATAGATTCGGTAGGACCAGAGATCGTTAGAGGTACAATTAGTTTGTTTAGTACCATTGCTTGTGATTTGTTTGATTCAGGAGATTCACACTCCTTTATTGCACCTATTCTAGCACATGCTCTGGGGATAGATATAGAGAGGCTTCACATTCCCCTAGTGTTGAGTACAACTGTCAGAGGTTAGACTAGCTTTTTTGATGTGTGACAGGATTTAAAATAATGATGGTACCACATCAGTCCCATTGGGATATTTTATTGCTACAGATGTAGACATATGATTTAATTCTCACAGTCGACTGGTTGTATTCCATGCATACCATTTTCGACTGCTTCTGAAGGAGTGTCATGTTTTTAGATATGGATGGCTTATGTGTGATTTTCATTGGTGAGTGGAGATTTCAGGTGGGCAGTCATCATGTAGAGCCTCTTCTTTCCTTGTTGGATGAGATGTCATTAGAATTAGTAGACATTGGGATGGTGTAGGTTCCCAGAATTTTTGGGGAGTTCTTAGATGTTTCCTATGGAGGTTGTGACGCTACCCCCTCAATGTGATGTTGAGTTTGGGACAGACAGTCAGCTTGGTGATTTTCCAATTTCGATGGTTCCTTATCGGATGGAACCTTCTATGTTTCCGGAGTTGAGGATTTAGATAGATGATCTGATGAAGAAGGTCTTCATCTGGCCAAGTGTTTCACTATGGGGTGCTCCAGTATTGTTTGTAAAGAAGGTAGATGGTGTTATAAAGTTTTGGATAGATGACTGTAGGTTGAATCAGGTGATGGTCAAGAACCATTACCCTCTTCCAAGGATACATGATCTTTTCGACCATCTGATAGTGGCAATTTGGTTTTTTAAGATCAATATATGGTTTGGATACCACTAGTTGAGGGTGAAGGTGGGTGATATCCTAAAGGCTGCTTTCAGGTGCAGGTATGGGGAGTTCGAGTTCATAGTCATGTTGTTCAGTATTACAAACACACCATACATGTTCATGGGTATTATTAACTCCGTTTTCATGAGTTCTGAGAATGGTTTGTCATAATTTTTATCAATGACATATTGATCTACTCGAAATTAAAGGAGAATCACACCAAGCATATCAGAACTATCTTGCAGGTTCTTTGACACCAAAAAATATATTTAAAGTTTTCCAAGTGTAATTTTAGACACAAGAAGTTAATTTCCTTGGGCATGTGGTGTCACAGCTGGGTGTGGCAGTGGACCCATTAAAATCCAAAGCAGTTTTTTCTTAGGAGGCACCCAAGAACATGGAATAAGTTCACAATTTTCTTGTTCTCACAGGATATTATCGAAGATTTTACCCAATATCTCTTGAGTTGAAACTCTATTGACCACTCATACTATAAAGTACAAAGATTTTGTGTGGATTGAGCAATTCTAATCAATATTTGGTTATCTGAAGTGAAAGTTGGTTAGTGCTCCAGTTCTTTGGTTTCCAGAGGAAGGGGTGATGTTTGTGGTATTTTGTGATGCTTTCTGTCTGGGATTGTGATGCATATTGATGCAGTAGCGAGTAGTGATATCTTATGGGTATAGAAATTTATGTCCCCAAAAATGTAACTATGCCGCCCATGATCTGGATTTGGTAACAGTTGTGATCGTGCTGAATTTTTGGTGGAATTACCTCATTAGGGAGTGCTTTTTTCTCTTCACAGACCATTAGAGTTTGAGGTATATCTTTTCCTGGTGAGATATGAACTTATAGTAGTGAATGTGGATGTATTTTCTTCAGAAATATGATTCCAAGATCTCTTACACCTTAGGAAAGGGTAATTTTTTGGCCGATGATTTGAGTTGAAAGTTGCAGAAGGAGGTTGTTTGGGAATCTATAGATGCTTTGAGTGAGATAGAGGAGTTTTTATCCTTGAACATAGATGTAGGAACAAATAGTGGTATACGCTATTTGTTTTAGATGATAGTGTAGTCTTCTCTGATGTAGTAGGTGGAGGAGTCTTAGTGGTGAGACTCAGAGTAAGAGGTGTTTCACGATCATGTTTTCCATGGTGATGCTCCAGAGGGATAGTCATAGGATGGTCGATACTCAATGTTGTTTCATGGAAATTTGTTAATTCCTGTAGCGGTGTGTGATGGGGTACTTCATTATTTTCAAATCTCACCTTTATAAGTACACCTAGTAGTTTCTAAGATGTATTGTGGCATTAGAATGTAGTTTTGGTTCCTAGGATGAAATGAGAAGTGGTAGAGTTTGCGGCAAGGTGCTTAGTTTTCCAGTAGGTGATGGCTAAGTACCGTGTTCCTAGTGGTTTGTTGCAGCCCTTTGATATCCACGAGTAGAAGTGGGATGAAATCTCAATGGATTTCATCATAGGGTTACCTAGAGATCAAGGAGTCTACAATGATATTGTGGTAGTTGTGGATCGATTGATGAAATCAACTCACTTCTTAATGATTAAGGAGTTGGTCACACTGGATTCTTTGGATAAGAGGTATGTGGATGAGGTGGTAAGGTTTCATGGAGTTCAAATTTCCATTGTATCATATCGGTAAGCATATTTTACCAAACAAGTTAGGAGGGGATTGTCGCATGCTTTTGGCACCCAATTATGCATTAGCACTACTTTCCACCCTCAGATAGATGGGAAGATAAAAAAGACTATCCAAATGCTTGAAGATATGTTGTGAGAATGCATATTGGACTTTAGCGGATCTTGGGTGCAACAATTACCATTGTTAAAGTCTTTTTAATAATAATATCTATCATTGTTCCATTGGAATGGTTCCATTTTATGCTTTGTATAGAAGATTGTGTCATTATCCATTGTGCTAGATGGAGGTTGGGGAGACAGTTGTTCTTGGTCTCAAGGAAGTGAATAGCATGATAGAGAAGGTTCAACTCGTTCATGAGAGTATGTAATCAGTGTAGGACCATCATAAGTTGTATGTCGTCCATAGAAGGATTCTCGTGGAGTTTAGGATTGGGGAACACATATTCTTAAAGGTTTCCCATATATGTGGTAAGCAGTGGTTTAGAAGATGGAGTAAACTTTCTCCCAGGTTCTTTGGACCCTTTGAGGTGTTGGGGAGAGTTGGTGAGGTGGAATACCAGTTGGCATTGCCACCATAGTCAGATAGGATCCAAGAAGTCTTCCACATATCTTAACTTCTTCGGTATCTTCATGATGAATCACATGTCCTTGACTAGGGATAATTGGATATCAATGATGACACAACCTATGTGGATTGGATGGTAGAGATATAGGATCTTTGGGAGAAAGTGTTGTGTGGATGGACCATTCCTTTGGTTTTCGTGTTGTGGAGGCATGGTGGCCTGCAGGAGAGTACTTGGGAGTAGGAAACATAGATGCGTACATAATACTCAGAGTTGTTTTTTATTTTTTTTATTTTTCTATTTTGTTTTGAAATCTAATTCTTGATCCTTGTTTTGTATGAGATGAGTTGTTTTCCCTTGGCAGTGTTATGTGCAGTGGGCTATGTGATAAATTCTTGAAATGTGAAAATGGGAATACCATAATCCTAATCAAGACACATTAACTACAATGTGATTAAACCTATGTGGGTGAGTTAGTGTCACCCATAGCAGATAATATCTTGACATGGAGGATGAAATTCCCTGATTCAAATTTTCGAATAGTGTAGTTGTTGTGCTTCTGTGGTGTGTCTTGTTTTCATTGGGTAACGTGTATCAGAGGAGGTGTTCTAGGATGTGGGGGTTTCAACACTATATTTTTAACAACACATGGTGGTTTATAATTAAATGTTAAAGTGTTTTCTTTGTAGTGTAATTTCAAGCATAGGAAGATCTTTGAGAGCCATCTCACGAGCTGTTTTTCGTAACAGTCTTTAATCTAGGCTTGGTTTTGGATTCTTGTGGAGTGAGAATAATTTAAAAGGAATATAATGTAATGTTATGTGTCTGCCCGGTCCATTACTTTCTGGATTTTGGTTGTTGGAAGTGTTCCAAGGAGGCTCAGAAGGAGTTTGGAGAGTTTCAATTGCTAAAGGCTAGAATTAGGGTGATCACGCATCATGTAATCATGTTACATTATGTGAAACTATTCTTCACAGATTTTCATGGAGTTTTCAAGATTTGAAGATATATTTCATAGTGTAAAGAAGAGTTTCATAGAATGTAATATTTAAGGGTTTTAATAATAAAATAAAATCAATAGGCAGTGTATTTTCAGCGGAAACAGAACCTCGGGTATTACATGATGTGAAAGGGTATTACACATCATGTAATAACCTGACCATGTGTAGTTTTAATAACTATTTTTGGTCGAACCATTATTTTTTCATCAATGCTTTATTTTTCCTATAATTCCAAATGAACCTTAGGCACCCTGAGGAGTCATTCGAGTCCTACTCCTCTCTCCTTGATCTATCAATCATGATGGTTGTCTATTGGTGATCTGTGATATATATATGGTGATTTTTCTCCTCTTTCTCATTTGTTTCATCTTGTTCTTTACCCGAGATTCACTATCGTGGTACGGGTTGGATTTAATTTAATGTTTGGTCATCATTTTGATAATCTTCTGGTATATAATAGGTTGATCAGCATTTCTAGCGATGCAGTTTTCACTTGCAGGCATTCTTCTTCACCATGTAGTGCACAGAAGAGTATAAAAACTTATTTGAGGTAGGTTCTCCCTTCATTTCTATTTGATTGTGAAACATGTAGGAGGTATCTACGTATGTTGATTACAGATCATAGTTGTGCCACACTAATCAAAGACAAAAATCGAGTAAATGAATTTAAAGGGGTAGAGGGATCTGATACACATGTTTTTCTGGCATTTATGTTATTGTGATGTTTTGAACTATATAGACTAAACGCATCACTGAAATTAGTGGTCATTAGTGGTCCTTGGATTTACACTAAATAAGTTGTATGTTGGTTGATTCCTGTTGAACACTTGTATATGGAAATTTGTAAATCACTTACACTTGGATAATAAATGGATGCCCCCGGATTACCAATTTTATGTGAAAACCCATGAATTAACAAAGGGATGCCTCATTAAATTTTAAATTGTGTTATAATTTGGTTTTTGGGGTGATTTGTTGTGTGGGATAGTGTGGTTGTGTTTGTGGGATAGATGGAATGCGAAGTGGATATGTTTTGATTTGTGCATACACTCTAGTTTGTGTTATGGTATGTTTGTAAAGCACATGTGTGTGATGTGGGTTAGTTTGGGTGGTGTGGTGGATGAACTTGTAGACAATACATCAACCTGAATATGTAATGGAATATATGGTTGATAAAAAAAATTATTGTGGAATGTATGAGAAGTGTTTAGTAGTGGGGCTATGATCTGGATGTGTGGTGATGTGTTGTTGTGTTTCTTGTTGTGTACTATGCTTGGTAGTTTCCCAGATAGTAGTTAAATAAATGGATAAATAATTGGCTGATAACGTTTGAAAATAGATAGGGTTGGTTTGGTTAAAGGAATGAATAAATGTATTTTAAAATGTTAATGGTTAATAAAGTTGGATGGAAATTTAAAGGAGGTTGTGGATTTATGTTTGTTGTTGTGCATTTAGAGGTAGCAACGAAGTTGACAATGTTGTGATATGGTTTTTTGTTGAGAACCCATAGGTTGGGATTGAGTTTTTGGTATCATATATGTATAGAATATTATTTTTACCTTGTTATTTCAATATTCACCTCACCCTATTTGAGCAAAATGTGTCGAACAACCCCATCATCATGGGGGAGGGTGTCTTTTCCAAACATCTTGGTGGGAGGATGGATGGCTGGCGACCAGCTCTTCCCTGCTCCCTCTTCCAGGTGGTGATATCCCAATATTCTTCGAGTAGGTTGTGTTTTGTGAGGCATAGGTGTGTATGAGTTGTGCATTCCCAGGTGTCTTCAGGATGAGATAGGTTGTGATTTACCAGGTGTCTTTGTGATGATATGGGTTGTGTTTTCCCATGTGTATTCAGGGTGAGATGAGTTATACTTTCCTAGGTATCTTCATGACGGGATTTGATGTGGTATATGGCCTAGGTATTTGTAGGAGGGATGTGATGTGTTATGTGGCCTAGATTTCTGTGGGTAGTATGTGATATGGTATGTGGATCAGTTGTCTTTAGGTGGAATGTGATGTGGCTCATGGTCCAGGTGATGGGGTGAGGTGTGGTTGTGGCGCCTAAGTGTGTTCCGGTGGGATGTGACGTGGTTATTTCAAAATAGGTGGGAACATGAGGTTGTTTATCATTAGTCAAGAGCAAATAACCTAGTTTTAAGTGGTATGGGGTAGCCAAATCATTGATGTGCTTACAATATTACTTTACTTGACTTGCATTACCTAGTGAGCATGCCTTTGTGAGGATAAAAAGGCTAGTATACCTTGTTAGGTGTTGTCTAGTTCTACTATTTTCTCACAGGGGGGTTAGTATTCTCCCTTTCACTTGTTCCTGAGAAACTTTGGTTTTCCTAATGAGTATACCTATGTACTCAACCTACATGTATAAAACTTCTTTCAGGTTTCCAGGAGGACTTCACGAACTGTGTTGGACCTTACTAGCTCGGATCTTGACAGTTTTTGTTTTACTGTTTACCATTACTTTTGGTATTTACTTGGAGTTTTTATTACACTTATTACAGTTTTATTTTTAAACATGAATGTGGGTGGATTTTTGTTTTCTTTTATATATATATTTCTTGGATTTTTTTTGGGATGAACCATCTTATCTCTTGATCTTGTTTTCCTAAAAAGGACAATGCCTCCCATTTTTGTGAGATTGTATACCCTTGGTTCATGTCGCCACCCTAGGGCCTACTAGAGATGAGACTCAGGGGTCATTATCTCCCTTTCTTCATTGATATTCTTGGAGGGGTATCATTGGAGGGAGGGGGTCATGACATTTTTAATGCTAACTTAATTATTAAATGATAGAAACTATGAATGAGAATGATTAATATTATAAGAAAATCTATTTTCCAATGATTTTTTTCATTATATCTCATAATTTTATTTAAAAGTTAAATTTCTAAATATTAGAATTTTAATTTAAAAAGAATATTATTTTTGGATTCATTATATTAATATTTTCTTAAGATGAATTTTTGGGATTTTTCTAAAAATTTGATTTTTAGGCGAATAGTGAAAAATAACATTTTTAAAAATAAAATGGATTTTATAAAATTATTAGTATATAAGTATGAACTAAAAATTCATGAAACATTTTTATAAGACCAAATTTTTATTTTATAAGTTATTTTATAATTTTAAAAATGTTAATTTTAATTTATAAACCCGTATTTTTCATTTTATAACTTAAGTAATATTTTTCAATTTTTTTTATATATTATACATTTAGTATTTCAAAATTAATTTTTATCCCATTTATAAAATCAATATAATAAAACTTATTTAAAATATGGAATCATTAGGTCAAAATTATTATTAAGGACTAATTTATTTTAACTCAAAAAGGATAAATTACTTTCATAAAAACTAGTTACCTCAGTAAAGAAAAGGGGGTAAAGGGGGTTAAACAAGAAGGAAAGACCACACACGTATTTAAAACTTATGTGGGAGTGGGTGGTTGTGGCCTTTATCAACCTTATACCTTTCTCTCCAAATTATTTCCCAATTTTGGAGCTACTTTTTTTAAGAGTGACTTCCCATTATTGAAAAGTTTTTGGTATTTACAAAAAGGCCATCCCTTTTCACTTATAAAAGGGGAACTCCTCTCCCTACATCCACTCACACCAAAATCCACATAGTTAGAAAAATTTTTACCCAAAACTATATTAAATTTTCTTATGCACCTTAAATTCATTCTGTTCTTCTCAAAATACTATCCCTCAAAGGCTTACCCCTTTGCAAAGGATAAAATCCAAGAAGTGAGTTATAAATTTCTAACCGCTCATTTATTATTTTTATTTATTTATGTGAACTTATTCTTCCTAAGATTATATTATAAAAAATCCTAAAATTATAAAATTATTATCATTATTATACTTTTATTTTATTATAATTTTGGTACAATCATTATCCATATTTCCCTTTCCCTTTAATAAAAACAAAATCAGCATTCATGCGTTGCACGGACTACCACTTCCATGATGTAACATGTTTTATTTTCCCTCACCGTCATATAAGGATAGTAATAAATTTTAATTTAATATATAACTATTATATTTATGACATATTTTATATTCTTAAATGATAAACAATATTTCTTCTTTTTCCTGTTCTATGGAAAATGAAATCATCATTCTTACATACATGTAGACTACCACCACCATTAAATAAAATATTTCTGTTTTTTTTCATCGCCACCTTATATGTATAATCATGATAATGGGTTTAATGGATAAATATGATTTTTTATATATCATTATGTTTATTATATAAAAAATTGGATATCTTATTAATGATATTATCAAAAAATAGTCATTGTTAATTCAATCATTTAAAACAAGTATACTAAGAGGAAAATATTTTTATTCGTATTTTGTAATATTTTAATATTAATTAATTTTTATTAAAATTATTTGAAATTATGATACATCTCACTAATAGATACTAAATAATATCATTATGCCTATGGTGTATTGATATTAAAACTAAATCACCACATAATCATCCATTAATCATGGTATGTTCATATTTGAGTTGGTTTAACCACCTACTTGAAAAATGCTATGAATTTATATCATAGATTCCTATGGGAAATTAATTAATATTATAATATGATATATATATGAAAATAATGATTTTTTCTATAATGGTAACATTATTTTTATACACATTAATTAAGAAAACACCTTTCGTTTATTAAGAATCACCGAAATATAATCATCACTGATTCCATCTTCATGGTTTGTAATTAAAACTATAATGGAATAAAATTATACCTTTTTAACTATTATAGAACATCTATTATAGTACCATTAATGATATTGGGATGATAAAATCTATAATAAGAATAAATACCGACACCATTTTTATAAAACTAGTTCAAAATGATCAAGATTACTTACACCTGATATTGAAAGTAGATAATAACTAACTAATATACCTATAGAGAATAATTATAAACGATGTATAAAAAATCTTATATATATTAAAAATGATATTAAATGGGTTATTAAGATAGTTACTTTTTTATACAGTAGGTTGATATCTCAATTTTATATCTATGTTGTCATGTGTTTTTATATGCAATTAAGTGGAATATTAATTGATTTAATATGAAATAATACCATGATATTAATGTTTCGTGTATTCTTATATAAGACCATCATTTTGGGAAACATGAAGTAAAACATGGAAAATGAGGAACATAAAGGCACTTCATGCCTAGCCACAAAGTGGCTCGATGTAACAATAAAAATATAATGAAGTTGTGATTAAAGATTAAATCCAAAAAGATAAATACTTCCATTAAATGAAGTTTTTCATGATGTTGAATTATCTCATGATGTTTCGGAGGATATAAATTGATGATAAGGGATGAAATGAATCTTTTGGAACTAAAAATTTATATTACATGTCATGTAAACATTACACAACATGAAAATGTTACAAGGTGTATAAAATATACAGGATGTGAATTGGGAAAAGCAAAAAAGTAGGAGGAACATACTTTTAATGATGTGAACCCAAATTTCACATCTTGAAACCATACAGACCAACCCAGTAAATTATTTGACACATGTATTTTGAGGAGGCCCTATAGGATTTACCCAAAAAGAACCATTTAGTTCTGGTTTTGACCAAGGGAAGACCAAAGATAAGATCCAATATTATAAATATAGGATTACATTCAAGAGATAAAAATCCATTCCAGATATGGGGAGGATCAACATTTGGGAGGTTGTCGTAGGGTTCTAATCCATAGTTTTTGTAGATAAGTTTATGTTTTTATTTTATTTTCTTTTTCTAGATTTGATGTAATGTTGGTTTTCTCATTAGTTTAATTCTAGTTACTTCTCTTTTATTTATTTTTCATTCTTTCTCGTCTGGTATCTCTGTCATCGGTTATTATTTATTCATAATTAGTGATCACCCAATGATGATTGGTTAAATCCATAGGGGTTGAGAGTAAGGTTGGTTTGAACTTAATGAATATATAAAATCAAATATGTTAACCTGTGGCTAGTAACCAGGTTTAAAAACATTTTAAATCTCATTCGATTACACCTACCCTAACCATCAGAGCTGTAATCGAACAACCATGACCTAGTTAGAGTTGATCAGGATAGGACCGATAGTATTTGATTCTTTCTACCTTGAATCTAAGATTCCTTTACATAGTTTTTAAATTACTCTAGACCAAGGTGCAGTTTCTAGCTTAGTTTGATCCAATTAGTTAGACCAAGATCAATTGGTGACTTTTTCACTACTTTTCAGTATATGTCATAGGTCTATCCCAAGTTATATGTATGATTATATATTTTCTATACCCATAAATTGATCCTTTTTCATTTTTGATAATATGAAATAAATACAAAGTCATGTAGTTTAAATAAAATTAAACTAAAATCAGAATGATGCAACCTTTGGTTAGGAGTTTTTATCATTGTGTTCCCTGATCTCTGTGGGATCGACCCTACACTTACACTATATTACGTATTTGTAGTTAGTGAGGTAAAGGTTTCATTTAAATTTCTTATTTTATTATAATAGAGGATTTAGAAAATTATTCTGGACACATCATAGGTTATATTTCATTTTTACTAAACATGTATTAAGGTAAGGTTTTTCTTGGTCTCAATTATAATTATTTGAGATATAATACATTTTATTCACCATGTTTTTCTTGTATGGTGTATCAACTACCTATTATTTTATTTTAATCATAATTTATTATATTTCATGTTATATACTAAGACAAATAAAATTCAACTATTCAAATGGATATTGATTCCATTGTTACCCAGTCATAAGAGTTTTTGGTAACTCAAATTTCATTCATTAAGTCTTAATTTTTCTATTGAACTTATTTCATATAAGTTGGGTAAATTATAACCTTTATCCTATTATATGATAACCTATCATTTATTTCTATGAATTTTCAGTCTTACCACATAAATCCTTGTTGTATGTCTCTTACCTTATGGATTATGTTTCCTATATGGTACATTGATAGCTCGAATATCCTTTCTTGGAGTTATAAAGTTTCATCTTTAAATTTTTTCTTCCATGATTGGGTTCTCCCAACCTTATATTTTATTATATGGTATTTTATAATCATATTTTAAGAAATGATTTTTTAATATAAATACATCTTTAATTACTTATTTTTACAATGTCAATTTTCAACAAAGGTCATTTCAAAGTATCAAAAAGGTTCCTTTCATAATCAAGTGTTTTATATTTGGATCCACATTTCCTATAGAAAAAATTATATCATTTTAAAGGATATATTATTATATATTATTTTTAAAACTAAATGTTTTAAAAATATTTCACTTCACCTTTTCAGAAGTTAATTTTGAATGTGACATGGAATTTTTTATTTCACATCAATGTTAAAAATGTTTTCTAAAATTTATTTTAAGTTTTCACCTCCATTTTTCTTTTTTATATCCAAAAGTATTTAAACTAATGTTATTTATGTTACATGAACTATTATATAATAAATAATTATACCTATAATTTGTGGGATTGAACTCATGGTATCAAACAATACTATTCTTGATCCCTTCCTGCATGATATCATTTAAAGCATTCTTTGTGAGGATGTTTTTCATTTATGTTAACATCCTTTTGAAATTACTTTGTTATAATGAGGATATGTTATTTTATAACCATACACATTTTTTCTATAGATGTCTTATGTAATATTCTTTTCTATCAAGGATATTATCCATCATTTCCTTTGTGTTTCCTAAGCATCCACCGTGAATAGACATAAATTTTCTTCCAATGCATTTTCTTTGTGAATGCCCTATTTTCTATTCCTTTTATTGAAGGGTGTTCACATATATTCCATACATCTATTGATTGAAGAAATTATTAACTTAACCATATTCCATTACTCCATACAATTTTAGTTTGTAGGATTATTATATTTAAATGTATTCATTTTATTGATTGTAGAACTATTGAAAATATATATGTTTGTTATTATGATATGAATTTTCATTAATTAACCAGTCATGTTGATTATGTATTGTTTAACCACCCACATTCTTTATCTATATGGGTTATGATCATGTTATTCCTTTTATTGAAATGGGGAAAAATTTTATGTTTAATATGTTGTTATTCTAATACATATGATTATTGGAAAATTTTATTATGTATTGTTTAATCATTATCTCATATAATGAATGCATTAGAATTAAACAAGTGATGAGTGGGGCCTAAAATTACATATCCCCTTGATGAATTGGTAGGTATCATGAGAAAAACGTGTTTGGGTATTTGTTGTATGCCTTCCCATTTCAGCAATATGTCTTGACTGCGATATTGAATAAAAGAATTATTTCTTAACTAAAACCATAACGGAAAGAATAATGTCTATAATAAGGACTTGATGGTAAGATCAAGATGTATGAAATTATGCATTCCATCATCATGAATTTAGATATTGTTATCCATGCAATATATTTATTTTCATTGTTATCCATGGATACATTATGATCTTAGTTTTAGTTTATTATGAAATTATAATGATTACTTATTTATTACATAATATTTACACCATGTTTATTCCATGTATTACTCTATTGTATGTTTTCCCTTATTGAGTGTTTGGGATCACCGCTTATGATTTTTCCATTTCCCTAGGTTATGAAGAAAATTATTACAAAAGATATCTCTAATAAGATAGTTGTGTGAGAATTTGTGGGAGATATTGAATACATATTATGGATCAAGTATTTTCTTATATAGTGAAAAAATGTTCATTAGTTGATAAATACATTGGATATATTAGTTTATTAATTGTCTCTATTATCTAAACCTCTAAACCTAAAAGGTATTCATAACATTCCAGACCTTATCATTGGATTAACAAGTCCGAAGGATATTAATTTTCCTTAAGATACATCCCTCAAGTTTAAACAAATGACAATAAATTAAAAGGACTTCATTAATAGATAGAGGATGATTTGACCTTTGAGAAAAGAAACAAATAAAACTGAACAATACATAACCAAAACCACTACATTATGCAAGATAATAAATGTAAAACAACTCAAAGTAATACCATTTATATCAAACCAAATTTCAAAGAGTACCACAACAGAAGACTACAAAAAATAAAAGTACACAGCATATGACAACCAACAAAAAACAATGAAAACTAAATAACTCCAAGTTCCAACATGCTCCATTCCCTATTCCACAAAATATCCCTATTATCACTATACACCACTAGATAAGTATGATACTTTTCCTTTTCCCATTCCTCAATAAATTATATCTACAAAAGCACCAATGTTCCAAAGTAAGGGTGAGTAGTGAAACTCAATAGGATTTCCCCAAATTTCTTCCCTACTCATGCCAATAGGATAGTACTTGTTATCACATTTATATAAAACAATTATTATAAAAAAATCAAAAAATTTATTAAAATATAAATCAATTTCTATATTAAAAATTTTTCTAACAAAATCCATTTTTCAAGGAAAACAACCAAACAATTCTCTAAATCTATTTCACAAGTTCCATTTTGGCATAACTATTCCATTCCACATATCCACACATCCAACCATGAATTCTACCTATACCTCCCTAAACTTTTGAGTGGTGAGTCATCCTTTCACTAAGAAATCACTTAATAAACCAATTTGATGGGGGAAATCCATGACCCTTATCCATCGCACCAATGATGGGGGGTACTTCTTACCCTTATTTATCCTGAATGTACATGAACACACACAACCATTATTCCAAAAACCAATTCCAAAACAACCATTCCAACCATTTCAATAAAATTGTTATTTTATTGAAAACCTTTCAAAAAACCATGTTAATAAAATAAAACTTTTATTAAAAACTTTTTTTCCATGCATCAAAACCAAACACTTCTTTTAAAATCATGTTTCCAATTTCACTTTCCACAAAGCACCCAATTTCTACAATTATCTAAATCATCCCTAAAGAGGGTTTATAATAATAAATTAACAAAAATTTCATAACCAATTTCAATCAAGATAATCAATTTTGAAACTAAATATTCATGTTCTAATAGGAGGAGTTGAGAGTGAAGCCACCAACCTTATTAATTTATGACATAAAGAAATAAAGACACAAAAATTCCCACAAAACTGGGTTAAATTTCTAAAAACCCACCTTAGATCTTTTCCCCTAACATCAAAAATTCCTAATATAAACATATTTGTAATTATAACCCTTAGATCTACCCATAGTGAAAGTATATCTAAGAATTTGATAGAAATGGGAAAGTGGATCTAAGGAAAACCAAGCAAAAATACCATAAATGATCACATACAATGAGAATCTGGCTTTAACCCACCAAGATAATACTTCAAATTGCCTTCAGATCAATGGGAGAATCATCTATTTCCTTTGGGAGGAGAAAATCTCGATTTAGGGACATTTTGGGGAAACAACGAGGGGTTAATTATTAATACAAACTTAGATACACTTTTTGTGGATATTGTTTTAAATAATGCATGGTTAGGAAAACAATGCGCTAATAATGCGCCAGGTTCTACATCAATGGGGACCTCACACGGTTGGTTGCATGGTTAAATAAATTGTGCACCCACCATGAAAAATCCTACTATCTTACTTTTCACAATTTCTCTTAGGTGTCCACAGGGTTTGAACAAACTATGCACTTGCCCGTGAACCTTACCATTAGCTCATATCTCACTATACACATTTTCCTGTAAGAGTTTAATGATTTCCACAAATAGTTCTCAAACTATGTACCTATAGAAAAGCCCCAAAAACATTACAAAAGGTTCCCAGACCCTCCCAAACATAACCCAAAAACATTATTTTCTTAAAAAACATAAATTAAGGGTAACTTACTTGAAATCGGGGATGCTAAATTCTCCCCACCATTAGCATTTCTGTCCCCATAAAGTAGAAAATCATTGTTATATTGAAATTGTTTGGGTCATTTCTTGATGACCTCCTTCTAAAATTCCTATGTCTCTTCCTATATCTGACCATGTTTCTAAAAAAATAATACTATATGGATGATTTTTCCATGAAATACTTTCTCTTACCAATCCACAATATGTACTGGCACATGAACCGATGAAGCATTCATCTCATGGTCAACATGATCTCATCAAATCATATAGTCAGGACTAGGCTAGTACTTTTTCAACTGAGATACATGAAACACATTATATAGAACACTGAACTATGGTGGAAATACCAACTGATATACCACCTCACCAACCCATTCAAGTATCTCAAAAGGTCCTATGTATTGAGGAGATAACTTTTCCTTCTTTCCAAAATGACGATACCCAAACCTTGGATTGATCCTAAAGAACACATTATCACTCACCTTGAATGACAATGACCATCGAAGATTGCCTGCATATGATTTTTGATTACTATGTTCTATCTATATCTATTTCCTAATCAACTAAATATTCTCCACTATATCTTGTAAAATGATCGACCCAACAAATGAAGTCTCACCTATTTCAACACAAAAAAAATTAGAGAGAAAAAAGGACTCCTATACAGTGATTTATAATGAGACATATATATTAAGGCCTAAATGCTATTTTTATATGATAACTCCACTAATGGTATGTTCTCTTCCCATGATCCACCAAAAATCATTACACAATCCTAAAACATGTCTTCCAAAGTCTGTATCATCCATTGGGATTGTCTGTCTATATGAGGATGATAGGACATACTCATTGTCAACTAAGTCCCAAGGTCTTTCTATAAGTATTTCCAAAATAGAGATGTAAAACTCATATCTCTATCTGAAACTATCAAACCGGTACACCATGACACTTTACCGCATCTCATATATAGATCTTTGATAATTCCTCCACCATATGTGATAAATAAATAGGGACTAAATAGGCCAAATTCATGAGCTGATCCACTATCACCCATATGGCATCGTGTTTTCAAACCATTCTTGGGAGAATTGTTACAAAATTCGTAGCTATATATTTCTATTTCCAAATTGGAATAGGTAAAGATAGTAACATACCTTTTGGTCATTAATTCTCTACTTTAACCGGATAACAAGTTAAGAATCTTGAAACAAACCCATCCACCTTTCTTTTCATATATACCCACCAAAAATGTGCTTTCAATGTCTTATACATCTTTTTGATTATAGGATGAATATCCCATATCGAATGGTGTGAATCATGAAGAAGTTGTTCTTGTCAATACAAAGTTATGACCATACAATTTTTGAACCACATCATTGAACTCTCATTTATATTCCATCCCTAAATGGTCTCCCCACCATTTAGTTTTTATCTCATTGGACGACATTTTGAATCGAGCGTCTCTGCCTCTTTACCCATATTTACCAAATCAGTAAAAAAAACGAAAAAAAAACTGCAACATCACCTCGATGTATACATTCCAAGTTTATGTCTATTATCCCTTACATCAATTTTCAATGATCTGAAGCCTCTATTTCCAATTGAGTATATGAATTTCTACTCAATTCATCTGCCACCAAATTTTATTTAATCGGTGTATATATCAAGTTAAATTCAAACATTTAGAGATACTCCATCCATATTCTTTGTCTTAGGTTCAAATCCCATTATGAGAAAATATGTTTCAAGCTCTTATGATCCGTAAACATAATAAATTTCTCACCAAAGAGGTAATGATTCTAGGTATTAAAATCATGGACTATAGAAGAAAAATTCAAATCATGTGTTGGGTAGTTCTTCTCATGAAACCATAACTATATTGATCAATAAGAAAAAACACGGTCTCCCTGCATGAGAAAACATCCCAAACCTAATCCTGAAGCAACACAATACACCACATACCCTTTTCCCGATTCTAGAAATATCAAGATAGGTGATTATGTAAGGAGAAAATTAAGATCTTGAAAGGACTTATAACATTACTTTTTCCATTATAATGGAACATTATTCCTTTTCAAAGATTTATTAGGTGAAACTAGTAGTCATAAGTCATGAATAAAGCATCAATAATGACCAGCTAGACCAATAAAATTGTGTATCTAAAAGACATTATTTAGAGGTATCCAAGAGATAACAACCTCTATCTTTTATGGATCCAAAGAAACACCCCTTTCAGAAATTACATGGACAAGAAAGCATACATCTTATATCCAAAAATCACACTTTGATAATTTGGAATACAACTGATGATCTCTCAATACTCCCAAAATTATCACCATGTTTTTTTCATGGTCGTCCCTTTTCCTTGAATACACCAATATGTCATCCACAAAAACCACCCCAAAAGAATCTAGATATCTTTGAAATATCTGATTCATCAATTTTATAATGATTCTCGGTGCATTCATAAGACTGAAAGGAATAACTGCATATTCATAATGGCCATATCTTCTTTTTAAAACCATCTTCAGAATATCCTCCTTATGAACTCACAATTGGTGATATCCTAATCATAAGTCAATATTAGAGAACCATTGAGATCCCATAAATTGATCAAACAGATCATCAATGCATGGAAGTGGATACCGATTCTTTATCATAACTTGGTTAACCTTACAATAATCTGCACACATCCTTAGAGTTTCATATTCCTTTTTAACAAATAATAATAGTGTTTCCCATAAAGACATACTAGGATGAATATACCCTTTGCTTTAAATCTCTTCTAACTACACACTTAATTCCATTAATTCAGTTGGTATCCTATGATAAGATGGAAGGGAAATATGGCTGGTACCTAGAGGGAGATAAATAGTAAACTCCACTTCTCTTGTGGGTGGAAACCCTAAGAAATTGTCAGGAAAAACATCTGGAAACTGATCAATCACTACTAGAAATCTTCTATCCTCGATTTCTTCCATAGATTTCAAATTCAATGATTCCAACTGGTATGATATCATTCCAACAGTTGGTTCCAAAACACCTATTGTACCTTCTATTACATTTTTATATCCTTTAAATAGATGCTTGATGCCATTATCAGTCATAAAATTGACTCTTCGAGTATAACAGTTGATGTGATCCTTAAACATCATCAACCAATCCATACCCAGGACTATATCATATAAATCCATCTCAATAATTGAGAAATTACATATCAAATCATCTCCATAAATAGCTATATATTATTCTATATACATAAATGATTGATATTCTCTTTGACCCATATGAGTTTGAAGTTGAAACACAAAAGGAATCATCTCAATATTTAAACTCAAAAAATCAATAGCATGAGAATAAATAAAGGAATGGGATGCACCCGTATTAAAAATATTTCATATGGATATAATTCAAAATAATTGTACCTATCATCATTGATGATCCAAATTGATCATCCACAATAAACTTCTCAGCTTTATATAATTGGTTTCTCATGAGTCTTTGTTCCCTATTGCTCTATTGAGATTACCCTTTATGAGGATTCATGGTATTCCTAGAATAACCATGGCTAGCTCTCTTATACTAATGAGAATTTTTATACTTTCCTCATCCCGTCGAAGCATATGATGTATGCAACACATGAGATGTAACCTAAACACCTGACCTTGGAGCACTACGACAATAGTGCTGAAGATTCCCCATATGATTTCAATTATGGAATTCTCTAGGTGGTGTTGTATACTATTACTTTACGTGGTCTAATGAAACTCATTGAAAACATCTAGGATGGATAATTGGTTTTAGAGGAAGATTCACCGATCCAGCCATTTGATTCTGAGCCATACTCCCACCTTGGAAATAGGTGTCCCTCTTTCTATTACTCCTAGCATTAGATTTACCAATATTATCCATAGGTATCAATATACTCCATCCATTCGTATCTCTTGAGATTTCATTTTCAGCTATTATTTCTCTATTGACCATCTTTGTATAATCTATAATACATAGCACAACAATCTTTGAGAGAATATCCTAGCTTAGCACTAATTAAAAATGTGTGTCTTTAAGGATGCACTAGTAGAAAATTCAAGTGAAAAGAATACTAAATTCATAAATTTAATCACACACTATATGAGATAAATATTTTCTTTCTTCAATTGAAATTATGAATGTGTGAGGATATAATTTTTTATTGAAAAATTCTTCAAAATCTTCCCAATCAAGACATTGGTCCAATTTAGCATGAACAAATAAATCCTACCACTGGCATACAAGATCCTCCAGCATATATGTCTCTTGATTGACTTCCAACTCTATTGTTGTTTCAAGGAAATTGAAGTTTTGAATCATCCTATTAATCCACACCTCAACCTTATTTGGTATCAAATCACCCTGAAATATGAGTGTATTTATCTTCTAGAACTAGGTAGAGTGATCCACTAACCTTGGTTTATCCCTCCTATTCCCTTTTTCCACAATCTGAAAGGTTTAGAATATAATATAAACAAGTTTTTGGTTCACCTATAGATTAGGTGAAACCACATTATTAATAACTTCTTTCAGTTGGTTTCTAAGATTCCTATTTGGTTCCATTCTCTAGAAACCCAATGAAT
Organism: Viscum album; assembly: GCA_963277665.1. Taxonomy (NCBI): domain Eukaryota; kingdom Viridiplantae; phylum Streptophyta; class Magnoliopsida; order Santalales; family Viscaceae; genus Viscum; species Viscum album. The sequence goes on along the minus strand of OY728162.1, from coordinate 639,614,131 downwards.
GTCATAAGTCTCACTCTATATCAACTAAAGGATCAATAATTTAAAATTCTATCACTTCATACTATCACAACAAGGTTTTCCAAAATTCAACATTTTCCACATTCAATGATTTTTGATAAATTCACCATGTTTTGGAAATCAAACTATTTTCAAAATAACCATTTCATGCCTTTTAAAAATATCACATTTGAAAATAACTTTAACAATTTTTCAAAAATCAACACTTTTGAACCAAATAATAAATCATTAATAAAAATTAAATATTCTTTTCTAGTGTTAATTCATTTATAAAATGAATGTATTTCTCATTTCATTGGATAAACCCATGGAAATGAGATTCTAATTCCTATAAGTGTCTCCAAAAAACTTATGCACCCAAGTCCCACATAACTTGAAGTTAAATATAAGAAGGTTAGCTGCGTATTTTTATGCTCTAAATTTCAAGTCCTAATAATAATACTCCTTTCAAACATCCAAACACGAGGAATAAACTAGAATGAATTTCAACTCCAAGACCAACATAATGGATGAAAACTTGTTAGTCAAGAACTAAACAAGATTATACTACTTGTTCCATAAAAATATTTGGAAGGACCAAGACTGATAACACTTGTAACATCCCGCCTCTAATAAATGGCTTGAGAAGGTGTAAGGATATTACTTGCCCTTAATTGATATCCCAAAGACACAAAAGGGCGGAAATAAATATCAAGGGATTCATTAACATATGGGGGAAAATTTTCCATTTTAGAAAATAAACAACTAAAATTGAAAAATCCATAACCAAAACCACTACATGATTCATGATAATAAATTTAAAACAACTCAAAGTAATTCCATTTATATCAAAACCAAACTTCAAAGAGTACCAAAGTGGAAGACTTCAAAACATAAAAGTACACATCAAATGACAACCAACAAAACTCAATGAAAACCACATAACTCCAAGCTCCAACATGCTCCATGCTCTATTCCACAAAACAACCCAAGTATAACTATTCACCACTAGAGAAGTATGATACTTTACCTTTTTCCATGTCTTGATAAATGATATCTACAAAATCACTAAATTTATAAAGATAGGGTGAGTAATAAAACTCAGTAAGATTTCCACAAATGACTTCCATACTCACACAAATAGGATAGAATATGTGAGCACATTTAAAAAAAACAATTCATATAAAATAATTCAAAAAGTTTATCAGGATATAAAAAAATTTCCATATTAATTTTTTTTTAACAAAATCCATTTTTCCAAGGAAAGAAACCAAACAATTCTTTAAAACCATTTCAAAAGTTCCATTTTGTCATAACTATTCCATTCCACATATCATCACATCCAACCATGAATGATACCTAAACCTCCCTATACTCATGAGTGGTGATTCATCCTTTTTATAATTCATCACTTAATAAACCAATTTGATGAGGGAAATACATGACCCTTATCTATCCCACTAATGATGGGGACGACTTCTTACCCTTATCTGTCCTAAATTCACAATAACACACACAACCATTATGCCAAAAATCAATGCCAAAAAAACCATTCCAACTATTTCAATAAAACTTTTATTTTATTTAAAACCATTCAAACAAAAATTTCAATAAATTTAACCATTTATTAAAAACTCTTTTCTATTAATAAAAACTAAATACTCAATTCAAAATCATAATTTTAAAATCAATTTACCAATTTCACTATAAAAAAACACCAAATTTCCATAATTCTCTAAATCATCACCAAATAGGGTTTACAATAAGAAATTCACAACAATTTAACAAAAAATTCCAGTCAAAAATATCAACTTTAAACTAAGAATTCAAGTTATAATAAGAGGTATCGAGAGTGAATCCACCTATCTTGGGAATTTATGACAGAAATTAAGAATGAAACAAAAACATCCACAACACTGGGTTGAATCTCTAATAAATCACCTTATATATCTTTACCTAAGATAAAAAGGGACAAATCTAATCATATTTGGCATTAAAAACCTTATAAATAACAAAATTGGAAGTAGATATAAGAAACTGAGAGAAAGAGGGATTTAGATCTAAGGAAAACCAAGAAAAACTACCATAAAGGATGACTTTCCATGAGAATCCAACTTAAAATCACCAAGATAAACCTTAATATCCTCTTTAGATCGATAGGAGAAGGCTATACTACCTTTGGGAGGAGAAAATATTTAGTTAGGGCCATTTTGGGGGAAAATAGGGGTTAATTCTTAATCATGACTTAGATCCACTTTTATGGATCTTTTTTTTAAACCATGAACTGTTAGTCACACATTTAAGAAAACCATGTGATAACCATGCACTAGGTTCTACTTCAAGGGGGATCTCTCATGGTTGGCTTGCATGGTTAGACAAACCATGTTCCAACCATGAAGAATCCCAATATTTTACTTTACACTATTTCTCTTAAGCAGCCACATAGTTTGGATAAACTGTGCGCCTTCCCATGCCCCTTCCCATTATCCACCATATCACTTTGTGAAGTTTCCTTTAGTAGTTTCATATTTTCCACAAACCATTATCAAACCATGAAACATTATAAATCCCCAAAAACATTCCAAAAAGTTCCCAAACCCTCCAAAACATAACCCAAAAATTTTATATACTTAAAAAGCATAAATGAAGGGTTACTAACTTGAAACTGGGGGTGATGCAGTCTTGGGAATGTATGTAATACAAAATTTGATTTATTTCATGTAATAATGGGATAGTTATGTCCTAGAATCTATAATTATTATCAAATATTGTATGTAAACTATGTGTCTATGTTATTGGATCTAAGATCATGGGTCCGAGGAATTACAATTGAGAATAATTTAATTATGCGATTCAAGACTCAATGATACATTTAATAAGAGGATATTTCTAATTAAAGTAAAAGATAAAAATTCTCTAATGAAAGGATGGATAAAAATGGAAATTTATATCAAGTAGATAATAATGATAACACTTTTATTTTCACAGAATAATAGAAGAAAATATTGTGGCATTGAAGGCTTATCTATATATAGTAACAAATAAAGGAAAATATTTACCATCTAAAGTATATGATTAATATTATAAATTTTAATTAGGGTACAGAAAAGATATGTGATTATTGTATGAGGGGGGATGGTGAAAAATACATGTAGATAAAATAATAAGGTGGAATAAAATTTTCCTGAATTAGTTCATAAATATTTGTATAGTATAATGATAAATCCCAAATATTATAGATACTAGTAATTCATATTTTTATTGATTAGTATTATAGAATGGGTTGAATTGTGTTTTTTCAAGCCAAAAGTTAAGTGATAGAATACATTAAATAGTTTCAAAGAAAATATGAATATGAAATAAGATGGTAAATCTAAATTATTTTGTTGGAAAATTATATTAAGTATATTTTATCTGAGGTGGAAAACTATTTATAGAAACATGTTATTAAATTTGTTCTTTAATTGGTGATAAAACCATATAAAATGGAGTTTTTGTGAGAAAAAATTACATATTAAATATCATGGAAAAAATTAGTTATTAAATATTTTATTTTACAACATTATTGGAAGGAGGAGGTGAAATTAGAAGTTTATATTCAAAATTAGACTTTTCTAAGTTTTTATGAGGTTAAAACACCATATAAAAAGTGGTATAGATAAAATATAACATTGAAATACTGAATAATGTTTGGAAGTAAATGCTATATAAAAATAAGGAAGGGTTTCAATGTAAATATGGTGATGTAACTTATGAAGGTGTTTTCCTAGGATACTCAACCAAGATTAAAGCCTATAAATTCTTTAAATAGTATATTATTTAGATAGTGGAAAGAAAATACTTCAAATTTATTAAGGAGAATTTTTGGAAAAATATAAAAATCATATTTAGATGAATTCTATAGAGAAGAGGTTAAAGTTGATATAAATTTTGTAGGATGTCAAATACTAGTTAATGATAATGATTCCAAGGATTAATAGGAGGAATAATTAGTTGTATAAGAGAGTCAATAATAAACTAAAAAGACAAATATAAGAGACAAAATTGATTAATTAAATATCAACAGAGATAAATATTCTCAAACACAAGCCTAGTGGATAAGGAGTGTGAGATCATTACTTTATTATCATAGGTTGAGATAATAATATTTGAAGAAGGGGAATGGGAAGAATTATAGTTCAAATACATGAACAAATTATTGTATCAAATAAAAAAATCAAATATATGAGCTTTTAAAAATGTTTAATGACAAAAACATCATCATAAAAAAGTGGATGTTCAAGAATAAATATGATAATCATGAGAGTGTGACCCAAAATAAAACTAAATTTTTTTAAAGTATATTCTCAAATTAAAGGCATAGATGTGCAAGAAACATTTTAACCAACTATGATTCTTGATTCAAGTTTTCTTGGTAGTTTCTATTTATATAGGCTTATAATTATTTCAGATCGATGTAAAGAAGTCATTCTTAAATGGATTTATTAAAGAGGAAGTTTATATTGAAAAACCAATGGGTTTTTAAACTATAGATGATGAGGAAAAGGTGTTTCATTAGAATATTGTTTTATATATATTGAAAAAATCTCTATGAGCTTAGTGTTACCATTTTTAATCTTACTTGAGGAAGATATAATTTAAAAGAGGAGGTATTGATCATAACCTCATTGTGAAAACATTTAAAGAAGATCTGGTTATGGTACTCATCTATGTTGATGATGTCATATATAGTGGAAGAAAGATGTAATTGGTAGAGGAGTTTTATAATTTGATATGATTATATTTGTATATATATATGATTGGTGAGTATAATTGCTTTATTGGGATATAAGTTAATCAAAGAAAGGAGTAAAATTAATTTTATTCCTTAGGAAAAGTATGTGATAGAGTTTTCAAATAAGTTTGATATGAATGGTTATAATCCATTTTTACTTTAATCATAGTTTAAATTAAACTTAGGAAAAATGAAAATGGAATAAATTTAGATCAAGATTCATATATGATAATGATTAGAAGATAGTTTTACTTGAAAAAATGAGTCTATACATAGTTTATAATACTTTTTTAGCTATGAGGTTTCAATGTAATACAAAATAGTACATGTCAATGTTATAAAAATAATCATGAGGTATGTTTAAGGAACCTCTTATTATGATTTTATGTTTTTTATGGGATAAAATTGATATTTATTAGTATATTTAGATACATATTGGGGTATAGATATTGTAGATAGAAAATACACAAGAAAAATATATTTCTTTTCTGAAAATAAGTGTATTGGATGGATTAGAAAGAAATAAGATAATACTTAACTTATTATAGAATTAGAGGAATAAATTTTAGATAAAAAGGCATGTATTTAATTGATATGTATGAAATAATAATTATAGGATATTGTTTAAAAGGTGTAAGTAACTATGGTGATTTATTCTGATAAAAAAAGTATTATCAAGTTAATAAAAAACTGGTACAACACTCTCAAAAAAATAATATTAAAATAAAGTACCATTTAATCAACTAAATAGTGGAGTGAAAAATTATCAAGGTGAATCACATTGGAACACATCAACAAGTAGACGAAACATTTACTATACCATTGGTCATGATGATGTTTGAAAAATAATCGGTTAAATCGTGATGTTCAACCACCTCCCACCTCATTAGGATATTTGTATAATATCCTCTCTATATATGATTATATTTTCAAATTTATATACCCATGTTTAGCATAATCTTTACCTTTTGGGTTTATTTATGAAGGGGTATAATTTAGTGAAATTTTAGAGAAATTGATGACAAAATTTGACATTCAACAAGTGAAACATTCAATTTGTATAATTAAAGCATTATTAGATTGAAAAGTAGTGTTAGGGTAGAAATATTATATCATGGTGAGAAACACTACTCTTGATGTATTTAATGGTACAATATATATGGGGGATACAATCCATTGTGAATAACATCAAAGAATGAATGAATACATATTCAGTTTTTAAAATTCATTGATCTATAAGTGATTGATTAGATATGAAGATTGTAGTATTAATTGAGGCATAAAATTTTATCTCGAGACATTTTTTTCCACATATAACATTTCTCACAAAGTATTATAATGATATTTGATTTATTATATTACTATTTTGTGGTATTAAATCATATTTAGTCATTAATTTTAATTTTTTCCTAGGATACTTAGTATTTCCAATAAACCAAAAGTGGGAGAATGTTGAAACATAAGTTTAGTAAAGAATGTTGGAATTAAGGAAATTTAATACGATAATGATTGTATAAATGTTGAGTTTATTAAATCATTATTTAAATTGGGTGTGTTTTTGGAAATATGATTTTTTATCGAATTATGATTATGGTGAAGACTTGGATAAATTTGGTAAAGGTTTGAGGAGTTTTTTAGTTAATTTGATAATGGAAGCACAAATCAAGCCATAATATATATGGTCATTTTATAATATGTGTTGAATAATTTTAGGTAATGATGGGTTAAATAATACACTATGATACCATATTATCATACCAAAACTAATTTAAGGTTAAAAGGAGAAGAATCATTTGGAATTGGATATTATATCCAAGAAACCACACCATAATCATATAGTGCAATGGCGATAGAGTTGTGACTGAAAAAAATAATTCCATAATATTTTCGTGTTATGTCATGATTCATTGTAAGCTTAAATATTAGTGTTTGGATGATCATTACAACATGATGGTCGCATATTAAAGGGACACCTCAAGGAAATGTTTTTTAGGTTATGGATTACATCTAAAATATTACACAATAATTTTAGTTCCTGGGATGGTTGACTACCACTGAGAGGGAAGGGGGTGAATCAGTGGTACACATTATATAATTTTATTCTCAAATTAACCTATGTGAATAATTAAATTAATGATCCACCCTCTCTTTTGTTACTCATCCTAACCTAAATATAGTATAAAATAAATAACATGGGTATATTGTATTTTTACAAGGTTCGACCATAATGTGATAGATAACTCCTTGATGTTAGACCCCCTATCATAAATTCCATACTATAAATGAAAGTAGTTATGTCAAGAATCTTCTTGATCCCAACAGTATAGATTTTTACTATAATCCTTCCATAATCCCACTAGAAATAATATCTTCTCGCAGTTGGTATAAAAATACTTCAAACCAAAATAAGAAAGACCATTTTTTATCCCAGTTTCTCCTATAAAAATTGATATAGATATTCCCTCTCAAGACACATGGATAAATAGAACTACACGTGCTCAGTTATTCAAAAACAACGGTGTTTGATAATCACAATTAGATCAACTAATCTTTATTAGTCTTTTTAGATTACAATGTTCTAGTTTTTTCACAATTGACTGGATTTTTAAGAACATTAAGTCTTATCCTTTCTCATTGACAACTCTCAATATCAGTATCCTTATATTCTCTCTTTGATAAAATAGAGTATCAACTTCTGAGTTCTCCATCTTTGACAATTTTTGGGTTTCTTCAGAGTTATACAAGTGTCAAAGATAATTTCACCAATTATTATTTCTTATCTTGAACTTTTATATTCAAATAATATTACATGAATATTTTGAATATTATTTCCATATTTGAAATATGGAAAATACCGATACTCTTGATGATATATAATATCTTCATTAAAATCTAGTGGATATTTTTTAGTTTTAATTATGTAACGACCCACTATTTTATCAATGAAATTCCCTTATTATAATTATATATTATATTATAATCATAGAAGATTATATATAGAACACAATACAAATCTTATAAATGAATAATGAGTAAAACAAAAGGTATCTCTAGAAGTTAAGAAACATGTAAAAATGAAATAGTAACTTGACCTTTGGAATAGTAATGTGACACTTATGAATAGTAACCTGGCCAATTGAATAGTATCCTCACTAATGAGAGTATAAATAAAATTTATCCATATTATAAGTGATAATATGATATAAATATATCATAGTATAAGTAAGTAAATATTTTAAATATTATTAATTAAGTGTTGGTATATTTGTAAGTCGTGTATATTTAATTAAAATTTAATGATTAATTTAATAATTTAAAATGTAATCTATTTTCATAAAATGTATTCATATATAAGTATTTTGATGACTTATTATTATAAGATAATTTTAAGAGACCTCGATTAATTTTTCAAAGTTTTAGAAAATCAATTTTAATTTTAAAATTTGTATTTTTCAAGTAAATTATGATTTTAATTAAAAATTAAATTTATCATATTTAGAAAATTATTTTCATAAAATGGAGTTCATTTTTTAATCCTACATGTCAAAAATTGTTGGGGTTAATTTTTGGTATTTTTCTGAAATACTTGAATTTTTTTGTAAATAGTAAAATACAATAAATTACCAAATAATCTAAATACATGATTTATTGAGTTATGGATGATGTTATGCTAATATAATCACCTTGGGTTCAAACTCACATTCAAATATTAATTTTTTGTTCACAATAATCATTATTATTGCTTATCTTCTAAAAAATAATAAAATAATGAATAAAATATTGAGAAAACTCTCCTCTCCTCCACTATAATTACTACCCCTCTTTAACTCCTCTCCTCACACCTCTCAAGCCTTATTCCTAGTAAAAATTCTAGTCAAATATATCCCTAAGACTCTATCCTATGTCCATCAGCACTTGGTCCCTTCAAAATACCAAATCCAATCACATAAAGAAGTTCTCAAGGAAGATTTATTCAAGAGGTAAATTCCTCTTTTCAATCCATTTATTTTCTTTCAAGTTCCTTTATTTATTTTTTTCCCGCACCTCCTTTCATACACATGTTTTGATAACTCAAATACCTTAAATTTACTGTAATGTTGTTATAATAATGGAATAATTCATCATCATCTCTCCTTTCCTCCTCTTTTTATATTATAAATGAAAACACCATCTGAGATGTGTTAATTTATCACATTCAAGGGTGAAAGGTTTTCAATTTATATTATCATCTTTAATTCTGGTAAGGAAACCATTTTTATGGTTGAATCAGACTATATTATATTTATTATGTCTAATTTATGGTTCAATAATCTTTTGTACACATGATTTTAATTTATAAATATTTTTTTTATGTGATCAAAAAAACCTCCAATTAACCAAAATGGTTATCATTAAAGTTTCATATAATGATTCATATTCACTCTAAGTAACCAAATGAATTTTATGAACATGTGATTTTTTTTATATTAAAAAATAACATATAAATCCAATTTTGGACAACCACTCTCATCTTACATTTTTATCCTTACATGTGTATAAGTAAACCAATCATGAAAACCAAGGAAACAAATGCTCCCAAACAATAAAATTAAACCTCTTAACCCATAAAAAAGGCCATGAATGAACTTAATAAGGTTATAATAAATAAATTAAATGAATAATAGGTTCTTGAAATACTAATTAATGATTTTAATTTGATTATAAAGGACATTAAGATCATATGAATAAAACCTTTAGCCTTAAGGTAAGGGATTCTACCAGAACCTCCATTATTCCTTCGGGTTGATTTATATTTATTTTTACCCAAATGAAGTTATCTTTTATTTTTATGTATATATTATAAATGTTTTGTAAATTATAAAAAAATCATATATCAAGTTCCTTTCATCATTATATTTTAGGTATATACATGTTTTTAAGTGGTTCCATCCTCAATACTTCCCGATAAGCAAACTCGTTTAAGGGAACTTCCTGAATTCTTACCCAATTTAAAGAGAATTATATAATATATTTAAGCCAAAAAAATTTATAAAACCACTGTTTTTATTATGAAAACCTTCTTGGTTCACTTCTAGTTTTATATAAAAGATTATTCCCTTTTCTATTTTAAATGATCTTTAGTATTTTCCCTAAAACCACGCTAAAATGTTTTAATGATAAAATTTCTTAAATACACTTCTTGCATATTGTCACTTATGTTTGAAATCACTTACCATGATATATGATTATTTTCCCTTATGAATTTCCATGTATTTTTTAATTCCTTTATTTCATGGACACTTGTATGATATTCCCATTAATTCTGAATTATGACATGATTATGATACACATTTCTTTCCATGGGTACCCTTATGTTTATATATGATTTATTATGTATGATTATTTATGTGGAAAACATATTCATGAATATGTTAATATGGGTGATCCCAGATAGAAAACCAATTCACTGGGTAAATTTGAGTCTCATGAGATGTTATGTGCAACATTCTTGGCGGCTAGCCTTGACTCGTGCTTCCATGTGCAATGGTCATGGTGGTTAACCTTGAATTGTGGTCCTCTATGTGAAAAAAGGCTTGAATTGTGCTAATTTCATGTTTTATATTTCTTCCACATTATTATGAATACATTTTTATATGATTTTATGTTTATACATTATGATTCCATATGTTCCATGCTATTTTATATCATTATATCATGCCTTCTAACCCATGTGATAAAGATTTATTCTTATGTTTATTCATTTACTGGGCTTTTTAGCTCCTCTCATTGTTCTTTTTATCCCCAGGTTATCCTGTGAAGATGTATGAGCATAATTCCAATCGGTATATCTTTATGAAGATTAAATAAATAAATGTTTTATTTAGTTCCCCGTTTTTAGTTTTATGTACCTATTATTCCAAGACACTCTACTTTACGATCCTTGGCTTGTAAAATAATGTTTTATTATGATTAAAATCATGTATTGATATTTTTAAAAGGATAGTGTGGCTATAAATTATCATTTAAATCCTATTAAAATATGTAATCAATATCATTATTAAATTCTCTATGAGTCTCAGGATAATTTCTCTCTTAAATGTTTGAAAAAACCATGGGATTCAACTCTTTTCAAAAACTTCATTCACATGTTCATGGACTCATGAATTGTGTCATGGAACTATATCTTGTGGAACAAAATGATTCTCAAAACTTACCAGATTGAATAATAATCCACAAGAATAAATTTAATTATTGAATATATAAAGAATAAAATAGAGAATATTTTAATTTATTTTACCTCAAAATATTTATTCTGATAATTCTTTTATTTTCAAATTTCAATTAAATATTAATTTTCACTAACTGGTGGACACAATGTTACTCTTCCAAAGTATAAAATATACTCTTATGAAGTCCTTTATGTATTATTTTGATGCCATGTATTACTTTTTTGAACTCTTTGAATACTCTCTTATAGTATTTATAGTACTCTTTCAAATTTTCCAAGTACTCTACTTAAATTAAGTATTTTTCTTCTAAACTCTAACATTATATTTCTAAATCTAAAAAATTACTTATCTAAAGTCATTGATCACTCTTTCAAACCTAGTGTTTACTCTTCTAAACTGAAACTTACTATTTTGAATTAGGTACATACACTTTCAAACATATACTTATCCAAATTTATGTGTCAACTCTAAATTATATAATTCTTCACATCTTATTATAGATTCTTTGATTCAACCCCATAAATTCCCAAACAATCCCAAAAAACTCAAATTATCATTAAAATATCTCATTTACTTGATATAGTAGTGTTTATGCTCAATAATTAATTGATGGATTCTCTGAAAAGTATCTTGCTTCTATTTATCAACATAATATCTTTAATCTCCCCTTTATCTAGCTACCCAAAACTCAATACATACAATTATAGATAGTGTCTTATCAACCATTAACACTTGTTTTTTCTCCATGAAGATCAAATCTATAATCTTCAAAAAATTTGGATGATATCCTAGAACTTATCCAACCATTGGTTTCAACAACAATTTTTTTTTCTATTTATAAAAGATACAAACTTCACAATATACATCGAATTCATAAAAATAGTATTGATAATTAACACAACTTCACATTCACAAATCCATTTGGGAACTTCAATATCCCCAATTTAGATTTGTTTTCAATACCCAATTTCCTTCCAAAGTAAATTTTTATATTATCCTATTTATTGAAAATAATTTTGAATAAAATATAAGGAAAAGTGTTCTAATATCATTTTCACAATCCCTCCATGATCTTCAAGAAAATAATTTTCTATAATTTATTTAATATAATAACTTGATCCAATATTTTGAGATAAGAATAACACCACATGTTTCTTATCCACAATCCATCAATTATCAACTCTAAGTCTACTTAGGATAACCAAGTGCAGAAAAAAAGAGTTAATATACCAAGACATCAAATATGTCAATTAATATGTTTATCATCTAATATCTCTTCAATTTTATCATTAAAGGGGATGTATAAATAATTATCTAAATACACTATCCTTAACTCATCTTCAACAAATACGTCATAAATATTCAAGTGAAATACATTGAACTCTGGATTTTTCTTTTCTTATACATTAATAACCACAAACACTTTATTAATATACCATAATAAGAATAGAAGAGTTTAGTTTCCATTCCTTATCAAGTCTTTAATATTTGTTTTCCATATTCTAGATTTCTATATAATAACTTCATCTTTCATAAAATCCTACTCAAGTAAGATCTTCATCAAGAGATGCACTTATTTCCTCTTTATATTTACTATTATAACACTCCATTATGCATATATTATTTATTTTTTCAGTTATTTTATCCTCATACATGTCATATTTTAAATCATCTCCTTACATTACTTATATTTTAGTACAAATAAAAGAAAAAAGTAAATATAGAGGAACCACTTAGTTCCTTTTTAATAACAGCAAGGATAAGAGATGCCACTCAACCAAGATCATTCATTACTTTCAATGTCATCATGTAGAGAATTATTTATGCTTACTTTACTTTATTTATCCTTCATAGGTTTCATGTAAATTTTCTCCCCTTTAATTTATTTCTTACATGAAGTTGTCTTCATAAAATTATCAATCAATGAAAATGTATTACCCAGTGCTTGAATTATCCTTTTCATCATTCTTCTTGAGCTAGTAGAATAGTATTACATCTATTAATACCATGTCCAACCTATTTTAACCTTCCACATGTATTCTATTAAGTCTTTGGGTTATCAAATTTAGACAACCTCACGTTAAATTTAATCTCTTAATGTGAATTAACTAGTTTCCCTTTAGAAATATCATTTTTTTATGGTTTATCCATATGTTTTTTTCCAATTATAATTAAATTGGAAAAATAATTAAGCACTCATTTTTACCCTACTTGACTTTTTTAGGTTTTTTACATGGTATTCTAATAGTCTCAACAAAACATGACTTGTATTCCTTTACCTTCTAAATTATCTTTACTATCACACCATAGGGAATTTTTTTAGATATAATACTCAAGAATACATCATCTCTATGTCCCTTCTGATAATATCTACCAAAAATATCTTCTAAACATTCAAATTTATTTTGTGTTGTAATATTAGAAAAATCCCTAGTCATAGGTTACTTACTTTGATAATTTTTTCTCATATTATTTGTATTTCTCCCCCCTTGGTTCACTCATCTTCCATGGAAATGACATATCAGGAAAGAAAGAGTTAGATTCATGTCCAAACACCCCACAAAATTAGTATCATCCACTGAACTTTAATCTCCCATATTAATGACAAATATTTCTAGAAATTTTTTGATTCTATCCTTTTACAAATTTAGTGAGTTTTTTTTAGGGAAAGTGGTCTTCCTGAAATATTATTCTCTTCATTTGATGAAAAATAGGGTTTCAAATCAATATTACTGGTCCAAACATGTTTGGATTTGGTTTTAAACCCTACACTATTAGGGATAAAAAATATTAATTTATAATTGATTTAGAAGATAATTAACTTATATCTTTGGAAACTTATTTTATTAAAATTGAGATTACTTATATTTAACCTCAAATGACTTGTTAAATTATTTTATGATCATATTAAAATAATTTTAAGCATCAAGACACTTTCATTGTATCTTGAAAAACTCTTATTTCCTCCCAACCATTTTTTCTTCTGGATCTCTCACCATATTTTTCTACTCAGATACTTTCATTTTATATTTCTTTATCTCATCAGTGTATGTTACTTATTTCTTGAAATAATCCTATTCCCCTAAAACCATATTTTCATTTTATTTTATCAAGGACCCCTTATCATTGTTTAGATTTTTTTACCTTCTAAATAAAATCTTCTAATTCATTATTCATCATGTATTAAAGCTCTATTGGTTCAATTCTATTATCATTATTGCTCAAAGTGTCAAAAAAATCAATATGATCCAAAAAATTAGTGAAATATTTAACTGATTCATAATTTGATTGGTTTTTTGATAAGGATTTATCTAGTTCTTAACTTTATATCAAGTTTATTCTTTTTATACTAGAGATATTCTTCTTATATCCATACAATTTACTTGAATCTTTTGAGATTTTACCCAATTTCTTCTTCTAAGTTTCTTCATCATATTCAGCTAATTTATATTCTATATCCTTCATCTTTGTATATTTTATTTCAAAATTTTTAATAACATTACATTAATAATATATCCTTACTTATTATATTTCTCATATTAAACTTATATTATAGAAAATAAATAATTATAGTGAAATATACATCATCTTCCTCATCATCAGAATCACTCGATTTTGTAATTTAATCATCTTTTATTTTGATTTTTCTCATGGATTTAAAAGATATTTCATATTTAATCTTTTTTTTTTAACTAGAATTTTTATCATCTCATAAGAAATGAAAATATTATGTAATTCATCCAAATAATGACTCTCTTTATCTTACAAAGAAAAAATCTTAGGATAAAATAAATCAAGAAAAATTCTAATTATTTTTTCACAAGTGTGGAATCGTCCAGTTTCCCCCTAAATCCCTAGATATTATAGTCTATCTCATTGACTATAGTTAAGCAGTGATCAATAATTTCTTCATCAAAAATATTAATATCCTCAAACTTTCTTTAAAAAATCTATAATTTGGACTTCTTGACTTTAAAATTTCCTTCATAACTATTCTCTTAATTATCCCAAATTTCCAAGACATTTTTAAATACCATTAATTTGGTGTATACCTTTTCTGAAGGAGACATCAAAATGGAATTTTGAGATTTTACATCAACTTATATATTATCTTATAATGAAGATACAAAGTATCACCCTAATAAATGGTTGGAAATACCACTATTTCTACATTTATTATGTCCAATCCATATGATAGAAGGTATGACAACATCCTATTCTTCTAACTACCACAGTTCTTACCATAAAAAGTAAGAACACCCTTAATGTTGGTTGAGTTCAAATTTTCTATACTAAGTACCTTCTTTAATAATATAGAGGAAACCAACATTACCTCTGATACTAATTGAAGAGACCAGGTTAATTTAGTATCAATAACAGGAGGGGAGTGAATCATTGGTACACATTTTAAATTTTTTTATAAAATTTTCCTCTTTGACCGATTAAAGTCATGATGCACTCTCTCTTAGTTACTCAGACTCACCCAAATGAAACAAGAAATAAATAACATCGGGGCACCATGTTTTGAAAAGGTTCGACCTCAATGTGAGAGCCTACTCATTTTTATTATTGTTCATATCCCCCAATCACAGATTCTTTAGTTTAAACAAATGTGATTAAAATAATAATTTATAGATCCCATAAAAATAGAGTCACACTATGATAATTTTAGTGTCCCACTAGAAATAATATCTTATCACTGCCAGTACAAAAACCATTTGAACCAAAATGATAATGATCAATTATTTTATCCTAGTTACTCATTAAACAATTAATATAGATCTACCCTCTCATAACTTCTATATCAAAAAAAATCATGTTCACACTTCGTCAAGAACTTTGGTTTATAATAGTCACAATTATATCAATTGGTATTACTTAGTATCTTTATATATTTAATGATATTTTTCTTCTTCAATACTCTAAATCATGTGAAATTAAAGTAGTATACTTCCTATTTGATAACTTCTGGATTTATTATCCATATATTCACTATTTCATAAAATAGAGAATTGGATTATCATTTCTTGATCTTTGAAATTTTTTAGGTTTATTCATAGTCGTACAAGTGTCTAAGAGAATATCTCTATTTATTCTTAATTCTCATGTAATTTTATATTCATAAAATATCACATTAATATTTGGAGTATAATTTCAATATTTGAAATATGGAAACTCCATTTACTATCATTGATAAGAAACCAATTCATTTAAAACTAGTGGAAATTTTTTAGTTTGAATTTTTATTTAAATCCAATTCAAATACTTAGTCATTATCTCATAAAATTCAACATGAGACTTGGTATACATTATCTATTCAAAGATAAAAAAAATCCATATCTTTTAACTATTTTGAAATTATTTATCCAAGTGTACATAGAATCATGCATTATGGTGTTGCACTGTATATTACAACCTAAAACTCTTCTGAACACTTCTCAGCTTGAATCATAATCTACTTGAACAATAATGTTGTTTGGATCCCTGAATAATAACATAGAGAATCATCTAATTTTTCCCTTAGAATATTTATTCTGGTAAATATCATATTTTTAGACATCAAACAATTCTCAATTTTCACTAACTATTGGACTCAGTATAATACCCCAAGATTTTAAATTATATTTTCCTTTGAAACCTAATGTGTTCAATATCATGTAATGAATGCAACATTGAACCAATATGAAATGTGAAAAGTCATGTGACCATTAAAAACTAGTAATAAAATTGGTGGGTAAAAATAAAGTCAACTAAATTATAAAATATATATATAAATAAAAATAATGGTCCTTATTAATATTATTTAATTGATAAAATCCAATTAATATAGCTAAATAGATAATAAGACATTTTAAGGCTAAAAATGTATTTTTTATAAAATTGGATATCTTTGAGCTTTATTTTAAGAAAATAGATATATTATAGATAAAATATATTGTTAATATGAACAATGTATTAACCCTAATCTAATTTATAATTGATATAAAATAAAAAATTTAATAGTTTAAATTTTAAAAATTTGTTTTCTTTTGAAAACAATTTTCATTATATTTTTATTTAGAAGTTAAATTACCAAATTTTATAATTTTTATTTGACTAAAATAACTTAATTTTTGGATTTAGAATAAAAATATTAACTTAAAATTAATTTTTAGTATTTTTCTAAAGTAATTTTTTTAGGTAAATAGTAAAAAAATACCGATATAGCTAAAACTATCACATTTATGACACTATAAATATACAAGAATAAATTAAATATTTTTAAAAACTTTTTATATAATATATATATATATATATATTAAAATTATTGTGTTCTATTATAAATCCATGTTTATAATTTTGAAAACATAAGTAATATTTTACTCTAAAAACTAATTTATTCACTTATATTGAAAAATATTTTTCAATAATTGAAGAAATTAAATCAAAAAATGGATTTAATATTTTATATTGAAATTTTAATATGATGTAACAAGTTCAATATAATTTTTTTCATAAAAGTATGATTACTAAGATTAAAGTTAATGTCGATGATAATGATAAAACTGTTACTTTTTAAGAATTATTTTATTACTATTTTAAAATTTTTATCTAAGAAAATTAATTAATCTATTATAAAATTTTAATTTAATATAATTTTTAAATGTATATTTAAATAAATTATCACTCATTAAATTATAAATCCGTATTTAATAAGATTAAGAACAAGTAGTGGAGAAAAAAAATTCTACAGAATAGTTTTTCTTTATATAGATCGTGTTAATTTATGAATTAATTTATATAAATTATAAATTGAATTATATTAAGTGTAGATTAACTTTAGTCTTAGAACACCCAAATTTGGCAAGATGGGATATTTTATATGTTTATTAAAACATAATTTACTTGGCTAAAAACTAGTTACCCCGGTATAAAAATAGTAGAAGTAAAAAATATAAGAGAAAATGAATTCCAACATGTATAAAACATGTTTGGAAATAATTATATGATCATTTATAGATCCAATATCACCCCAAAAAACATTTTTTTGAGCTTTTTGAACTATTTACCCTTGATTAGTGTCATTCCATTATTGAAAGATAATGGGTGTTTACAAAAGTTCCCTTTTATCCACTTATTAAACGGGATCAATCACACCCCCTCAATGCACCAATTTACCTTAAAATTGTCTTTTATAACCTACCAAAATTTTCTATCTTATAATTCTATTTCATTTCCTAGAGTCATTGGCCACTAAAAGTTATCCTAATTCCTTTAATTCTAAGAAGTTCGTCAAGAGTAAGTTCAAGGTCTTGATATAAGTATTATCTAATCCTTAACCATTTCTTATTATTATTTACCTTCCAAAAAATTCCAAAACATAGTTATATAATGGTATAAGTATCATTAGTATACTTGTTTTTTATTATATTAATGGAACGAACCTTATTTGTTCCTTCTCATCCACTTAGAAAAAAAGAACGTTGATCATGCGTTGTGTTGACTACCGCCTCTAGGAATCATTTTTTTTCACCAACTAATATATTCTATGGTTATAAGGATTGAATTTAAAAATAAATGTAAAATATATAATATAAATTTTATTATTAAGAGGACAATTATAATCCTTTTTCATTTTATATCATTCTTCGAGAAACCAAAATGTTAACTATCACATCTATGAAGTAATGTTTTTTGTTTTTATCTTGATTTTAAATATTTATCCAAACCACTTAAAATAAAATTAAAAACTTTAAACAAATATGATTAATATAATTATGATTCATTTGTAAATATATTAAATCAAAATAAATAATTTCTTAACCATATTCTCTAATTGCATTATGGTGTGTTCATGCTTGGTTCGGACAAACCACCTACTTGAAAAATGTTATAAAAATCTATCATGGGTGACTATAGGACATAAATACTAATATTATTATAATTTAATAATGAAATAATTATTGTTTTATGGTTTTGTAAAGTTTATATTAATTATTTAACATATTACTAAAATATCACGTTTGATCACTAAAATCACTGAAATAAGCTGACACTGATTCCATTTTCACGCAAACATAAGGAAAAACTATATAATAAATAAATAAATATGATAATAAATGGAAATTATTAAATTTAATATGTATGAATAAGGTTCCTATGAAGGTATATAATAAAATTAATTTTATTATTCAGGAAGTTAGGCATGTGCGCAGAATGAATCAGGACAATGATAAAGGTATGTGCTAACTCAATTTTTTTCATTGAGTTACAAACTTACTTATTAAAAATATATTTTTATAAGAATAATTTATTATAAAAAATTAATAACTGGTAGTTTGTTTCCTATTTATTTTCTTATGATCTACAATTCTTCTTTATAATCTATTTATCAAAGGATTCTGAATAGCACAAGTTCATGATTGATGAATTGATAAATGAATGTTGTCTCTGTTGTTAGTATGTCATAAAGTCAATATATGTGGAAGAAATATATGAAAAGATGAGGATGATTAAAGTGTATATTCTGAGATAATTTTTATGGATAAAGTAACAATTCCTGGAGGATTTTTTTGGATTTATCTAATAGAATTAGATGTCACACTTGGACAATTATTCTTTATTTGGCATTGGATGTCATGCTTAGAAAATTCATCTTGGTATTGAATTGTGATGATTATTGTGATGATATTTAATGTCTAAGACATGTTTCACTAAGTAAATATTTTTTTCAACATATTTATAATATAGATTGTGGATTTTATGGGTTTATATGGTTGCTTTGTATTTTATGATGAGGTTATATTTTTATTGAAGAATTAATTAAAAAATAGCCAACCTAAAGACATCCCTAGTCGCCTCAACCTCAACCACATGTGGGACCTAGAGGTTCAACCATAGCTAAGGGAATTATCCTGAGCCAACCATATAGGAAAGGGTAGCCACAATCACGCTCGAATAGGTCTCATGCATAGGGCATAGAGGAGCAGCGACACAACCTTGTGGGGCAACACGATGGTGAGGAGAATCAGTACTAGGCGGTATTGGGAGTGGGGGAAATTTTTTCCATTAATTATTGTGCCTTGGTTGATATAACACACCCCTGAACCATGTGGTTTCAATTTCAGATGATATTAAGTAGGTATTATTAACCCTGCATTTAAAATGATAGAAAGAATGTAGGTCATTTGATCTGATCACCCTGTTTAAATGAGGACCATATGATCACATGGGAGAACTCTTCTTCCTCCTATGATATTTTCCTTCACAAATTTGAACCTCACAAAAGCGGGTTCTGCATAACTGAGAACACACAAACTCTACTACCTTGCAGGATCTTCTTTAACTCTCAGGATTTCAAAAATCAGCTAAAGATGATTTCTGAAAAGTATAAAATTATTTATGATGGTGATGTTATGTGCAATGTGTGCCTCATGAAGAAGAAATGAGAGAGCTATTAAAATAGTTCATAGAAGCAACTGAATGAATACTTCATGGATGAATTAGTTGATCTATATGAAAAAGATTTGTGGTGATTAAATATACCATGATCATCTGCAAACAACATGCAGTCTGTGGATGAGATGGTTTGTGGTGAAGCCTTGTGGGAATCAGTTCTTGGTTGAAGTTCTTGAAAAAACTCCTTCATGGGTAGTGGTTCACAGTGAAATCCTTTATGGGTTTCCATGCATCTCATGATAATTCTTTGAGGATTTATATGAATTATGCGGTAATTCTTCTTGGATGAAATGGTTCACAGATGATGATCCTTTCTAGACTTCCATGAAATTTCAAGTTGGGTGAGTTTGTATATAACTTCAGTTTCTATTAATGGTTAGAGGGTGAGATGATTTGTAGACAAATGATTCCCATATATTGTGTTCTTTAAAGACAGATTCAATACATGGTTAATGTAAATGAAGTGTACAAGTAGTTTGCGACCTTTGAGATTGCATGCAGTAGTGCATGTCTTACAGATGTTGTGCTATTCAAGAATTATGTGAAGATTCTATACAGATAAGAAGAGTTTTTCATATAGTGGTTCATGGATGAGGTGTATCTAGAAAACTTTATGGACTCTAAAGAACCACCTTTAACTACTATACATGATGGTTGTGTTATCATGCGATAACTACATAAAATAATCAGTGAATGTTTGCCTATAAATATCAGGCTCATCATGGATAATTAGTGGAGTAAAAACATGTGAAATATTTTGAGAATCATAGATATCAGTGAGAAGTGGTTCTGAAGTTCATCGCAGATGAATTTTATGAGAAAATAATATGTCTTTCATAGTGTTGATATTATGTTCTCAAAGAAATTAAAATCTTATGCTGTTAAATATGTGACAACATATTTAAGTGCAGACATCGGTTTTTGAATTAATATTTTATTATGTAGACAGTACATAGAAAAATACATATGTTGTTCCATAATTATTGATATTGGATCTAGGAAGAATATTAGAATATTATATATTTGATTTGATAGTGAATGGGGATTTAGGAAGATTTACTCAGTTGATATTATGTGGGAAAATTATTGAATATAAATATTCTTGAATAAGATGCATATATCTCTTTCACATAATAAGTGAGGTTGTAATTGAGTAGAAGAAAGAAATTAAAGCTCGTGCATAGTTGCACTGAAGTAACTGATCAAATATTGGTGATCAGATATATGTGATCAAGTCCAGAAATCTTTTCAAAGGATCATGTAGTGTACATGTGAAAGTGTGATCTAGGAAGCTTGTAGAGGAAGATGAACAGATCAAAATGCAGTGGATTAGGACTTAAATAAAGGAATGAGTCTCTCATGTGGATTTAAGAGCAAGAATTCTTCTATGTGATTCAGGATCAGAAGTCTTCAGTGTTGATTCTTGAGAGTCCAATGTGGATTCTAGTAACACTGTGGGATGCAGTATAAATAAATGGTTGTGTTTATTTAAGTGAGATATAGTGTGACTCTGTATCAACCATTTTAATTAATTATAATATTTTAGTGGAAAATCTGTGTTGGGGAGAATAACCAATAAGGCAAGGAGTATGTATTTGTAGCAAACATTGTATGTCCTTGTGTTCTATACCTTTGTATTTAAAGCATTATTCGAGGTAAGGATGAGAGAGTCAAGACGAGTGGATTAAGTATTTAATCATACCCAAAGGTTTAATTGAAAAGTAACAATTTTTAAAAAGAAAAATGGATCACTGATTCACCCCTACCCTTCTCAATGATCTCACACTGATCTAGGAACTTCAATTGGTATCAGAGCCAAGTCACCTCTGAAATACCAACAGAATTCTAAGGATAGAGAGTATAAATTTAGTGGGAAATAGTGGTCTTCCCATCTTTAATAGTGAGAATTATCTTGGGTGAAAAATAGTATGATATTGTATCTCCTATCACTTGGGGAAGAAGTGAGAGATGCAGTTATAATGGGATATCAACCACATGTTGAGAATATTGCTATGAATTTTGAAGATAATAGGAAATTGGAGATGGATGGAAAGGATCAAAATAAAATATTTATGGCTCTACCAAAAAATTTACACACTAAAGAGATGGGTCTCTAAACCACTAAGGAGATCTGGGATAATCTAAGAAGCAGTTATGAAGGAAGCCTTAAAGTCAAAGAAGCTAATCTTAAAATTTTTAGAATAATATTTGAAGATATTAAAATGGGTGATGATGAAATTATTGATGAATAATTTTCAATATTAAATGAGTTTTTAGTATAATTAGAGGTTTTGGTGAGAATCTAGATGATTCAACCATTGTGAAGAAGTTGATGAGAAAATTTCCAAATAGATTTGATTTAAAAGTTTATACACTAGAATACCAGAAATATCTATCACTGGATAAACTCTATAAAATTTTAATAGCATATAAAATGAGTAAAATACCATCTTTAAGAAGAAATAAAAATATGATATGGATTTTAAATCAATGATAAAAGGTAAATCTGGATTTGAAGAGAAACTAAAATCAAGTGATTTTGAGAATGAGGAAGGTAAAGAGGTCTATAATCAAATGAGGGACCTGTTTATAAGGATGTATAACAAATATATAAGAGAAAAAGTAAAGAAACCATTGAAGTGTTTCAACTGTCATGGTTTTGGAAAATTTTCAAATGAATTTTCAAATAAAAAATACAATGTCCCCAAATCTGATGAATAAGAAGACTAATTAAAGAAAAAATCAAAGAAATACAAAAAAGGTGACTATGACAGGAAAAAGAAGTACTCAAAGAAAATAAATGAGCATGAAAATTGATGAATCATCATCAGAAAATGTGACAAAAGTTGAACTTTCTTCTAGAAATCATATGTGTTTTATGAGAAGAACCTAAACATAAAAATACACATATGAAGGTGCATACAGTGAATATATAAATGAGCTATAATGTTACTCAAAAGATAATCTAGAAGATACTCTTTAGAATTATATGAATATCAAGAAATAGTGAAGAAAATAGATAAAATAAAATGAATAGAATTTCAAGAAAGAAGTGATTCATCTTAATGAGATAAGGGAATTTTTGAAGAAGGTAGATGATCTTGAAAGGATACTAAAATCTTCTAAAGAAAATTCATCTAGAAGAGAGTAATTTAATAATAATAATAATAATACTTTCATAAAAGATAGAAAAAAATAGGTTGAATATAGATGAACTTGAAAATGGTGAATGATCTTGAAGAAAAACTTGTTGTGAAATAGATAGAATATCTGAGACACAATACTTGTGTCTTTCAGCTCAAAGTAAATTGAAGAAGATAAAATAAGGCTTCACCATGGCTATTGAGATTAAGTGTGAATCTTATAAAGCTACTGAGAAGAAGGTTCCATAGAAAAAGGTTGAGTTTGTACCTAATGAATCTAAATGTATATATGTTATTTCTAATAATGCAGGCATAATAGAAAACACTAAATCTGAATGTACCAAAAGGAAAAATGAGAAAACAAATTCTAAAAAGGAATAGTAGAATTTTTCATCCAGAAGGTTTCCTCCTAATCCAAAACACCCACAATCTGTAAAGAGACAAAAAAATTAGAGTAAAATTATTATCGGTCTAGAAGATCATGGTTTATAGGATACTATTATTGTTTTGGAGTGTTTGGACATAAAGAATATTAATTATGGTATGAAATGTCACTACCATGAATGAGGAATGAATCAAGTGGGAGCAATTCTGAATAAATGAGATCAAATTATTAGAAAAAGAGGACTATGACCAATAAACCATCCAATTTTTCAACAAAGAAAAAATTTTCATGCATGAAGAATGTGTTTGGAAGATGGGGTCAATAAGGTCACAATATTGATAAATGTAGAGTTATCTCGACAATTTAAATTCCATACAATGTAAGTATGAAAATAATAAATTTTGTGAAGGAAGAAACATTTACAAGTTTATTTTGTTAAAAACTTAAACAAACTGATAACATTAAGAAATAATGTTTAGTTATCATGCCTGACCAATTATCCATGGCCAAACAAATGGAGAAAGATAAAAAAAATGAGGTGAAAGGAAAACGATTTATGATAGTTGAAGAAGTTATAGTTGAAAAAAAGTCATCTAAATGAGATGACTTAAGTGTTAAATGTGTGAATTTATTGGGCATGAAATAAGATATTATATGAAAATTCTACCATCCTAGGAAGAAATATTGAAGAAGATGTGGAATGTTAAAAACAATGCATCTGATACTAAAAAGGAAATTTTATCCACATCATAAGTATCAAATGATGAGAAAATATCAATCACACGTTTTTATGTATCCAAAAGGAAGAAGATGTCTATATCAAGGGAAATATATTAGTCTGAATGTTTATTATGAAAAATTAAGAGGTCCCTTCTTATTCCCTTATATAATTATGTGTTTTTGAAATAAAAATATAGAGAATTGAAGGGGATGTTTGAGTTTTTCACTTATGGACAACATGATGAGATTGCACTTCATAGAGTCTACTGACTTCCATGAAATGGAAGAGAAGTGTGTATTCCTTGAGGGGGATCATTGATGAGTTAAGGCTGTTAAATCTTTAATACATAGTTAATGTGGAATTTCTAAACATATTTACAACATTAGAAGTTGTGGTATGCCAATAAAACTTTTATCTCTCGTTCTTAATCATATTTATCGTATCAATTATGGGGGTTGTTCATTGATGTCAAGATAATACAAATGGGGTGATATATCATTTCACTTGAATTTTATGATGTGTCTGTTGAAGTATGATCATGATATAGTATTTCATTGATGAATTTGATTATTTACAATCCCTTTAATGAGATCTTATAATTTCTCAACATGATTCACATGCATGGTATTTATGGAAAGATTATATTACCTTGGTTTCATCTCTCTTGTTTTCTACACTTGGTCAGCCCATGTAGACTTAGAGTTGATTAACTAAAGGCTTTTTGTTAAGAGAATCATGTGAGATCATCCCTATCCTAGATGTGATCTTGAAATCTTCATATAAGAGATATGATAATTCTTTTGAGAAGAAATATGAGTTGAGAAGTCTCCATTTTCCCATTGAATTTATTGTCAATAAGGGGGGAGAAAAATGTTGACTTTATAAAGTGAAGAATTATCGACAATAAATAAAAAATGGTATATTTATGATCACAAGTTCATGATTTATGAAATGATGAATTAGTGTTGTATTTCTTGTCATTATATCATAAAGTAAATATATAAGGTTTAATTATATGAGGATATGAGGATACTTGAAGTGGTTATGCCTAGATAATTTTTATGGATAAGGTTATGATACCTGGAGAATTGTTATGGATTCATCTAATATCATTGGTTATCACACTTGGATAATTATTCATTATATGGAATTGGATGTCACACTTAGACAATTATTATGATGATTGTTGTGATGATCTTCAATGTATAAGACATGTGTCACTAAGGACATATTTTTTTCAACAATTTTAGAACATATGAAGGAAGTAGAATTATTGATTTGAGGAGTTGAGATGGTTTATTGGTATTTTATGATGATTTTATATTTTTACTAAATGCTTAATTAAAAAATAGTCAACCTAAGGCCAACCCTAGAAGCTCAACCTAAACCACATGTGGGACACCAGAGGGTTAACCATGGCCAAGGGAACCATCTCGAGCTAGTCATAGGGGCAAGGGTGGGTGAAAGTGCGCCTGTGTATAGGGTATAGAGGAGCAGTGGGACCACCATTCAAGGCAGCATGAGGATAAGTAGAACCAGTATGGGGTGATATCAAGAGAGGGGGTAAGAGATTTTTGGTCGATTATTAAAGAATCTTGGTTGATATACTACACCCCGAACCATGAAATCTCTATGTGGGATGATAGTACACGGGTAATTCTCACCCGCTATTTAAAAAAATGAAAAATGCAGGCCATCTAATTTGATCACCCTATTCAAATGAGGACCATCATATCATGTGGGAGAACTCTTCTTCATCCCGTGATATTTTCCTTTGTGGATGTGAAACTCACGAATAGGGTTCTATAGAACCAAGAAACCTAAAACTCTATTAACTTGAGTTATCTTCATTATATCTAGGGATTTATAAAATCATCTTAGGACAATTTATACAAATTATTAAATGATTTTCATTGGTGATGGTATGTGGATGGGTTCCTTGTGAAGAATAATTGATCGATCTATTAAAATAGTTCATGGAAGTAGGTTAATGAACGCTTATTAGATGAATATCTACAAACGACATGTAGTTCATGGATGAGATGGTTCGTGGTGAAGCCTTGTGGACATCAGTTCATGGTTAAAGTTCTTGACAAAGCTCCTTCATAGACAATGGTTTTCGGTGAAATAATTTGTGGGTTTCTATGAAGCTTGTGATAATTCTTTAAGTATTTCCATGTAGTACGCAGTAATGCTTTGCAGATGAAATGATTCATGGATGATGATCCTTTGCAGACTTCCATTCAAGTTTGTAGTGGATGATTTTGTGAATATCTTTAGTTTTTGGTAATGGTTCAAGGGTGAGATTCTTTGTGAAAAAATGATTCATGGATTTAGTGTGCTTTGCAGACAGATTCAATACATGGTGAATGTAAATGAAGTGTCCATGTAGTTTGAGGCCTTTGAGAATGCGTGCAGTAGTGCATGTCTTACAGATGTTGTGTTATATGAGAACTATGTGAAGATTTAATGTGGTGAAGAAGAGTTATACGTATAGTGGTTCACAAATGAGGTGTATCCATGAATATTTGAGGACTCTGATGAACCTCTTTAAACTGCTACGCACTATGGTAGTGTTATCATGTGATAACTGCACAAAATAACATGCAAATGTTTGCCTATAAATATCTGGATCATTCACAGATGATTAGTGGAGCACAGATTCATGACATATTTTGATAAGCATAGAGAGCAGTGATCAGTGGAACTGAATTTCATCACTGAATAATTTTCTGAGAAAACAATTTGTCACTCATAGTGTTGAGATCAATTTCTCAAAGAAACTAAAATCATGTGTAGTTAAATATGAGACAAGGTATTTAAGTGCAGTCATTAGTTTTTGAATTAGTATTTTATTGTGTATATTGTACATAGAATAATATATATGTTGTTCCATAATTATTGAGAATGAATCCAGAAATAATATCATAAGATTTTATATCTAAGTTTAGATTGAATGAGGATTAAATAATATTGACTCAGTTGATATTATGAAATAACCTTCTTGCATATAGATATTTTTGAATAAGATGTGTGCTTATCTTCCACATAATAATTGAGGTTGGGTCTTAAAAATAATAAATAACTTAAATCCCATGCATAGTTTCACTAAATAAACTGATCAAATACATGTGATCATATATATGTGAATAAGACCATCAAGCTTTGAAAGGGTTCTTATATTATACATGTGCAAGTGTGATCCAGCAAACTCATGGAGGAATATTAAAAGATTAACCTATAGTGGTTCGAGAATTAAATGAAATAAGAAATATTTCATGTGGATTTGAGGGCAAGAAGTCTTTTTTTTATTTATAAGCGTAAGTCTTCAGTTTTAATTCTAGAGCAGGCCAATGTAGATTTTGGTAACACTGTGGGATATAGTATAAAGAACCTCTTGTGTGGATTTAAGAGAGATATAGTGTGACTCTGTATTAACCATTATAATTGATTATAATATTATTGTGGATAAACCATGTTAGGGAGAATAACCAATATGGTAAGAAGTAGGTATTTTTACCGAACCCTGTAAAACCTTATGTTATATTACTTTGTATTTACAACATTATTTGAAGAAAGGATTAGAGACACAAGAATAGTGGATCAAGGCTTTAATTAGTCTCATATGATTAATTTAAAAAAAATTAAAAAGAAAAATGGCTCACTGATTCACGACGTACCCCTCTCAATGATCTCACACTGATCTGGGCACTTTATATTCTTACCTTAAATATTATTTTTCTTAAAAGGGGATTTATGCCTCAAATTTCACCCACACATGACATATTTCTTATTATAAACAATGTTTTTTTTTTGAATTTTTTATCTACTTCCCCTTCAATTTTTTTTATAATCCTATATTTTTTATGATATTTAATGTTTCATTTGAAAATATATCCTTCAAGGGGTTTTGACTCAAAAGTTTCTAATGTCATAAGGGTTTATTATCTCAAATTTTCACCCCCTGAGACATAGTTATTATTATACACCATTTTTTATTTAGAATGGTTTATCTAATTCCCATTTAATATTTTGTATCATGATCCTATAGTTTTTATGGTATTTAATTTTTCATTTTAAATTCTACCATTCATGGGGGTTTGATTTGAAAAATTCTAAATTTGTAAGTGTTATTTATCTCTATTTTAAATTCCATGAGATATGCTTGATATTGTGCACCATATTTTATTTTATATGATGTATTAACTACCACATTACCTTCAAGTATAAATAATATATTTCATTTCATTATATATGAATTTCATGGTCTCCATATCATGTTCTTTTTATTCTTACATTACCATTATCGTAAGGGTGTTTTCATATTAGTTTTTTTCCTTGAGATATGATTCGTATTCACCAATTTTTTCTTTTTTGTGGTGTACATATTCATTATGGATTAATTTCAAAATCCTCTCATACTATTTTCTTCTAGGGGATTGAACTTATATAATTCAATCACCACCTTTTTCTTTCCAAACCATCCTCTATTATATGGATGATTATTCTTCTAATGCCTTTCCTTTGTGAATTACCTATTTTTCATTGCATTGTTCAAAGGGAATTGACCTACTTTCCAAACATCAATTTATTGGGAAAATTATTAACATAACTATATACCCCTTTCACTATACAGTTTTAGTTTAAGGGATGCTTTCACAGAAAGCTATTCTATTTATTTATTGGGGAAATATTGAAAATATATATACTTGTTATTATAATACAAATTTTTATTTATTATTAAGTAATATAGATTATGGATTATATAACTTATTCATTCCTTCATATGATGAATGCATTGGAAATATTTAGTGATTTTTTAGGGCCAAAATAGACCCTCTATTCATCAATGGGCCTTATGAGATATACTAGCTTGGGTCTTTTGGTGTATGACTTCCTAGAACAAAATATTGCCTAAACATAAGGCCTTGATAGTAAGATCATGGTGTTTAAGATCATGATGTCTTAGATTATGGAAATAAATTAGCTGTTCAAAATTATTCATTTCATCACCATGTAACCAATTATTATTATCCATGAATTTATTTATTGATATGTAAACCATGGATATATTTTGTTCAAAGTTTCTTTTAACAATGGAGTTTTTTTATTATCTATTTATTACATATTATTTATGCTCATATTAATATCAATTATGATATTTGATTATTATCTCTTATGTTTACCCTTACTGGTCATTTGATCTCCTTATGTTTCCATTTCCCTAGGTTATGAATAAATGTAGTACACATGATATATCTAACATAATACGTTATGTGGATATCTTTGTGGGAGATGTTTAAAATTATTACAAATTATGTAGTTTCTTATATAGTAAAAAAATTACATTTTATGAGATATATATAGGTTTATTAGTTAACATTTTTTCAAACTCTCTGAAACTCTAGACCTAAAATGTTCTTCCAATGTAAGTGACTTAGTATTTTTATTGATATTACAATTCTTGATGTTTAAAATTGGGTTGCGTCAGTTTATTTCAACACTGATATGTAAATAAGGTATTTATTCACACTGGAATTTAGGAGTGTGGGTCTTGGGAACTATATTTTTTTAAAAGGAAGGCTAAAACAACTTTAAATATTAGGATATTAGTTAAGAATAATTTAAGGTTAGATAAGTTCAGGTTAATAATAATTTCAATTTTATATATGACCCTTTAGGATAGTTGAGGTAATATTAAATATTTTAGGTAATGTGATAAGTGAAATTTAGTGAAATCCTTAGGGATAAATCTTATAGATAATATAATAGGATTAATAACCCAAAAAATATGGATTTGGTATTAACTCAATCATCACTTGATGAAAAAAATAGGCCTAAATGTACACCTAGTTTGACACTCATGGGATATAATTTCATTAATCACTTTATCTTTACAAGAAATTATTATAGATTTATTATGTTAAGGAATTATCATAAGAAGTATGAGATATCCCCATCTAATAAAACCTAGATTGAATAAAGAGTGATATAGGTTAAACTGAAAGCTAATGTAATAATTTTAAAGAGCAATGCATTTTGATGTTTGAAATTTTCATGTAATTATCATAAAATAATTATATTATAGTTTTCAACACTCATGATTAACTCCTTTTAATTTTAATAATGTTTGGAGCCTGAAGGAACCAAGTTTACAATGGATTCCATAGACAATAAAAATATTGTCTCAATGAGAAACCTAACAAGATAAGAGCTAGAGTGAGAAATATTTTTATTATAAAAAACTGGATATTAAGAATTTTTATTAACAGTGTGGACATATTTGAAACCAAAAAATACACCAAAGAAGATAAATTTGGAGTCTCGTGGATGTTTTGGTAAAAAATATATGAAGGAAAAAATGTTCAGTTTCCTACATGTCAAAAATGGGGGAAGAAGTACCAAGGAAAATGTATCAAAGGAGATTGGAGATGTTTTTTTGTGGAAAAGAAGGGAATGTAACAACTAATTTCTAAGTAAAATTGAAGAGATCAATGGACATAGTGAATGTAAAAAATAGTTCATCCTAAAGTACCACTAAAAATTTATTGGGTTAAATGTGGGGAAATTGGAATTTATCTAATCCAATTCCCTAATCTAAGGGATACTGAGTATTATAGGCACCCAAAACTTCCATTTCAAGGGAATTCCTATGAAACCTCAACTATGGAAGTGAGTTAATAAGATAATGTGTAGTGAGGAACATTTATCACCCAATAAAGAACTATGTGTATTGTATTTATATCTTGTTAAACCTATACATTTGTTCCTATTATTTTTCTCTGAGCATCGAATCACCACCCTAATGATTAAAATTTGAATTATTAATAAAAAAAATTAGTTTTAAGATTATTTTACCCCAAGTATATAACTATTCTTTAATATATGATTATAGGAATATGCTTCCTATAAAACTTTATTATTCTTCATTTAGTAGAATTTGATTTGGTATTGGCCTCACATTGACTCTCTCTACATAGAGGCCATGATAATTTCCAAGATAAGAAAAATACATTTAAAATCCTAAATCAATCCATGACCACCTATTAATAAAAGGTTAAATATAAAATCCCTATGAAAAATTACTCCCATTATATTGGATTATTTAGCACAGATTATTAAAATAAAACTCAATATGTTATGCAGGAAAAATAAGTTATCTAGTCAAACCAAGGGTATAGAGGATGAAACCACGTTGGAAAGTAAATCTAAAGTCATGTATATATTATGGAAACCCTTAACCATTTTATTAATTATGAATAATTAAAATTTCAAGGATTCAATTTATTTGGGGTGGGGGATAATGTAATATCCTAATATTTTAAATTATATTTTCCTTTGAATCATAATGTGTTTGATAACTTGTAATAAATGAAACATTGAACCAATATGAAATAAAAAACATTATATAATTTTTAAAATATATCCATATAATTATCATGAAAAAATAAGAGGTAATTGAATTATTAAATATATATATAAATAAAAATTGAGGACATTATTAATATTAATGAATTGATAAAATTTAATTAATATAGCTAAATAACTAATAAGACTATTTTAGGATAAAAATCTATTTTTTATAAAATTATATTTATATTTTATTTATTTTAAGAAATATATTTATTATAGAAAGAATATAATGTTTATATAAATAATATATTAACCCTAATATAATTATAAATTGGTAGTAAATAATAATAAGAACAACTGAAATTTTAAAAAGTTGTTTTCTTATGAACATAATTTTCATTATATTTTTATTTAAATATTTAATTCTCAAATTTTATAATATTAATTTGGAAAAAATAATTTTAGTTTTTAATTAAAATAACAATATTATCTTAATATGATTTTTTTAGTATTTTTCAGAAGAAGTTTATTTGTAGTTAAATAGTGAAAAACACATATATTTCTAAGACCATCACTTTGATGATAGTATCATAATACAAGAATGAATTAAATGTTTCTAGAAAATTTTTATATAATATATATATAAGTAAAATAAACCATTAAAAATTACTATATTGTATTTATAAAACTTTTTTTTATCATTTTAGAAACATAAGTAATATTTTACACTAAAAATGATTTATTCACTTATATTAAAAAAACTAGTTTTCATAAATTATATAAATTAAATAAAAAATAGATATAATATTTTAGATCAATATTATAATATTATTTAATAATTTTATTTTTATTTTTGAGAAGAAATAATGATTACTAAGATTAAATTTAATGACCATGATAATAGCAAAATTGTTATTAAAAAATTGTTTTATTAATATTGTGTGATTTTTATCTAATAGAATAAATTATTATATTCTAAAATTTTAACATTATATAATTTTTAAACCTATATTTAAATTAATTTTAAATCGTTAAATTGGTAATAAATAATAAATAACATTGAGAACATTTAATGGTGAAAATAACATTTTTCTAAAAAATAATTTTTCTATATATAAAATGACTGAATTTAAATATTAATTTTATCTTAATTATAAACTGAATTAGATTAATATTAAATTAAATTTAGTTTCATAACACCCAAATTTGGTAATATGGGTTATTTTATATGTTTATTAAAACAGAAGTTACTTGGAAAAAAACTAGTTACCCCGTTAAAAAAATAAAAGTAAAATAAGTATAAGACCAAATATCTTCCAAAATGTTTAAAACATGTGTTTAAATAATTATTTAAGGATATATAAACCTAATATCACCACACACTCAAATATTTCAATATTTTGATACCATTTACCCTTGAATAGTGTCATTCCATTATTGAAAAATAATTGGTGTTCACAAAAGTTCCCTTTTCCTCACTTATAAAAGGGGATCACTTCCACCCTTTCATCTCTAAAATTTACCTTATAAATATAATTGAAACCCTACCCAAATTTCATATCCTAAAAGTCTATTTAATTTACTAAATCCCATGGTCACTATAAATTATTCTAATTCTTTCAATTCTAAAAGTTCATTAAGAGGAAGTTCAAGGTCTCGACGTAAGTATTACTTAATCCTTAACCATTTATTATTATTCTTTCCCTTACAAACCAATCCTAACCATAGTTTTATAATGACCTCAGTATAATTATTATAATTAATTGTTATTATATTATTGTAACAAACCTTATTTATTCTTTCCTATCCACTTATAAAAACAAAATAACTTTGATTGTGTGTTTTGTAGACTATCACCTCCCCAAACTGACATCTTCGGTTTTTCACCACCAGATATCTTCACTGGTTAAGACTATGGAATTGAAAAATAAAAGTTTCATATATAATGAAATTATTATTATGAATAAAAAAAATTATAATCAGCCTTTATTTCCTCTCATTCATTGGGAAATGGAAATGTTAACCATGCATTGTGTGGACTACCCCCTCCACGAAGTAATGTTTTTCATTTTTCATCATGATTTTAAATATTTATCCAAACCACTTAAAAAATGATTAAAATACTTAAAAAATAAAAATAATATCATTATTATTCTTTTATAATTATATTATGTCAAAATAAATAATTTCTTAACCATAATCACCCATAAAATTTGGGTATGTTCCTACTTTGTTCTGCCTAACCACCTACTAGAACAATGTTATAAAACTCTATCATGAGTGACTATGAAAGCTTAAATAACAATATTATTATAATTTAATATTAAAATAATTATTTTTATTATATTTATTGAAATTTGATATTAAATATTTTAATTATTATTAAAATATAATCTTCGTTCGCTAACATTGCTGAAATAAGCCGACACTAATTCCATTTTTACACAAACCTAAGAAAAACTATATATTTTAAACTAATAACATAAGATAATAAATGGTCATTATTAAGTGAGATATAGATGAATATTTTTACTAATAATATATTCAAGAAACTTAATTTTATTATTTATTAAGCTAGGCATGTTCACAGAACAAATCTGAACCATAGTAAGGGTCTGTGCTAACTCAATTTTCTTTCATTAAGTCACAAACTTACTTATTGAAACTCTATTGTTCCAAGATTTATTTATTATACCTAATGAATACTTGGTATTTTATTTCCTCTTTATTTTATATGTGTCTAAAATTATTCCTTACAACCTCGTTATCAAATAATTCATACCTAAAAGATTGTGTTACATGAAAGGGTTTCTTATCTCAATTTTCACCCCCTTGAGACATATTTATTATTTTACAACATGTTTTATTTATAATAGTGTGTATATTACCAAATTATTATTTTTTATCATGGTCCTTTCATTTTTCATGATATTAATGCTTCATTTGAAATCATATCCTTCAAGGGGTTTTGACTAAAAAGTTTTTATTGTCGTAAGGTTTTCTTGTCTCAAATTTTCAATCCCTGGAGACATATTTATTATTACACACCATTTTTTCCTTGGAATAGTGTATATACTAACCTTAAATATTTTTTTATCATTATATTCCCAATATTAAAAGTATTTAATGTTTTATTTGAAATTATATCATTCAATAGGTTTGGATTTGAAAGTTTCTAAAGTTGTAAGTGTTATTTATCTCTATTTTCAAATCCATGAGACATTTTTGATATAGTACACCATATTTTCTTTAATATGGTGTATTAAATACTCTATTTACATAAATTATATTGAATACATTTAATTTAATTTAATTTTAATTTCATGGTATCCATATCATTTTCCTCTTGTTCTTATGTTACCATTACTGTAAGGGAGTTTGCATCTTAATTTTGTTTCATTGAGATATAATTCATATTCAACACTTGTTTCCATTTTGGGGTGTATATATTGGACATATGTTACTTTATAAGTCCTATAAAACTATTTTACTCTAGGTTATTAAACTTTTAGAAATCCATCACTTCCATTTTCTTGCTAATTTATCCTCTTTTATAGGAATAATTTTTTCCCAGTGACTTTCCTCTATGAATAACCTATTTTTAATTACATTATTCAAATGTAATTCACCTAGCATACAAAGATTAATTGGGTAAATTATCTACTTAAACATATGATCCATTCTCTATATGATGTTATTTTTATGGATTCTTACATATAAATCCATTTCATTTATTGATTGGGGAAATATTGAAAATCTATATACTTATTATTCCAAGACAGATGGTTATTGATTATTAAGAAATATTAGTTATGTATTTCATAGTTTATTAATTAATTCAACTTATGAATGCATTGGATATATTTAGTTATGGTTTGGTCCTGTAATAGCCCCTTGATTCATTGATGGGCCACATCAGACAAACAGGCTTGGGTCTTTTGGTATATGCTTGCACAAAACAAAATATTTTCTAAACATAGGGGTTCATGGTAAGATCCTGATGTCCTAGCTTAGGGTATGGAATTTAATGACTTTAATTATGTATTTCATCACTAAGGAACCAATTATTATTATCCATTTTTTTAATTATTGAAATATCATCCATGGATATATTATCCTTATAGTTTCTTTTGATTATGGAATTATTTTGATTATCTATTCATACCATATTAATTATTATCATTTTATACTCACTTATAATCTTTGAATATTATTTCTTATTTTTACCCTTACTAATAATTTGATACCACCCCTTATTATGTATAAATTTTCCCATTTTATGAAGAAATTTATTACACATGAGATGTCTAAAAATATATATTGTGCAGAGAACTTTTTGGGAGATGTTGAAGACCTGTTATAGATTAAGTAGTTTCTTATATAGTGTCAAAATTTCTATTTTATTAGATATACATGGTATTTTTTAGTTAAATATTTTTCCTAACTCTCTAAAACTATAAACCAAAATGGTCTTTCATATGTAAGTGACTAAATATTTTTTAGTGATATTGTAATTATTGATGGTCAAAATTGGGTCGTTTCGGTTTATTTAAATGCTAGTATGAAAAATGTGTTTATTGACACAAAATTTTAGGATTGTAGGTCTAAGGTACTAAACTCATAGTTACTCTTCTAAATTATACAATATACTCTTATGAAGTCCTTTGTTTCATCTTACAAAATCTTGTATTACCTTTTCAAATTCTATAAATACTCTTCCAATGTCTTGTAGGTACCCTTTTCAAGTTTCTAAGTACTCTTTCAAAGTTCAGAATTACACTTCAAAAGTATGAAATTACCTTTTTGAAGTCTCCAAATTACATTTCAAAGGTCATTGGTTACTCTTCCAAACACAGTGGTTACTCTTTAGAACTGGAACATACTCTTCAAAAATAAGGAATTTCTATTTCAAAGTTTTACTTAGAAAAATTTATGCTTCAACACCAAACTATAGAATTATTCACATTAGAATAGAGCTTATTTTATTCAAATATGGATTCTCGAACACTCTTTTCATGAACCAGCCCGAGTTGACCCTAAACCGATCACCCAAGTCGGTTTGCAGCATGGCCTAAAGGGCATTCCTGATCCCCATGGGATGGCAACTAGTGTTGGGCATCAAAATCAAATATGTGGGAATGATTTTTCCCATAAATTAAAGACACATAACTAAAAAACCTAAACAATGGAATCATAAACTAGTAGCGATTAGAAAATAAAACTGCACATACCTTCATGTGACCCTACGGTTCACCACCGACCTCAAACCAACATCAGACTACTGCGAATGAATCTAAGCAAGATGAAACACCCAAAGCTAAAAACAAATATACAACTATAGGTGTGAGTATTAAAACTTAGTAGGCTAGCCTAATAATCTGTTCCCAATGCACTTACATTAAAATAAAATAAACATCACTTTTCAAGTTTAAACTACAATATATAAAAGTATGATTTTCAACACATTTTACATTAAAAAAGTATAATCCATTTCCCTAATTCATTTATAAAACCAAACTCATTTATTTAGTGAGTTTTTAGCATTTTCAAGGGGAAAGTGATGTTTATATTTTCAACTTGCACAAGGATGAAAAAACACTTTTCATTGTAAAAAAAAATCATTATCCTTTTTAAAACCAACACATCACTTTCCAAGAAAAGAACTGCACAATAAGGCACTATAATAATAATACAACAAGGGTAATAGAAATAATCACACAAGTGTCACATTAATCACTGCAAACAACTTATGGGATAATAGATATAGGTGAACCCATGGGATCAAGAACAATACAGAACATATTATTACATGATACCCCATCCCTGGTATCATTCCACACATGATGAAATCAAAACACCCAAACACTTGGCCACCCTAATTGAGGATAGACCGAGGGGCCCAATCACATAGCAATAAAACCACATATATCCACCTACTATGGGCTATTGGTTAGTACGTCAACTACCAATGCAACAATCATTCTCATAAAATTCTCTCAACATGACAAGTTCCCATGTCTCATTTATATAATGGGGGTGATCCAACCGATGCCAACCGAGCATCCAATCACAAATATATAATAACAGTTCACAATAGGATTCACTCTGAGTCTCACCAAGGACTAATCTCAATCCGTAAAATAATTAGAACACAAATACTTCCCATTGAGGAACCCTAATAATAGATCAAGAGGATTCTATAGGGAGGACATCCCCTCCATTATACATAGACAAGTCATGAGAAAAATCCAATGGAGGTTTTCATACTAAATATTTTTATCAATTTCATGAAGTTTCCAAATGGGATTTTAATCATTTCACAAAACTAACATTTATCAAACATAAAATCCATATTTCAAAAATAGGTGTAAACACACCATTTGACATTCCAAAACTATTTACACCATTTTCTTAAAAGGGGGTGTGCGCGTAAGAGGATGCGCGGGAAGGGCAGTGCGCGGGAGACCTCATAGAGCTGATAAAGGGGGTGTGAAGCGCTGATAAAAGCACTCCCCACGCATAGATATATACAACACACAGACACACATCGAGAGACACACACACACAAACACATATATATTTACGAATAAATACATATATATGTGTATTTGAAAAGCCATATAATGTACTTATAAGATTAGTTTTAAATACATTTATGAAAAAATATATTTTTGATGTGTGTTTATAACTAAATAAATAAATAAATAAATATATACATATATAGAACACCAAGACACACACATAGACAACCACACACACACAGACACATATATATTTATGAATAAATACATATATATGTGTATTTGAAAATCCATAGAATGTTAAAATGACCATAACTTATTATCTAGAATTCTGTTTCAATGCCACAACTAGTCAAATCGAATAAAATGAAACAATATTCGATATGATATGTGGTATAGGCCTAATGGACATCCGGATCAGAAGTTATACTTGTTTGAATGTTAAAAAATCGGGGTATCCCGACTAAACACTCGGTTTTGGAGGTCTTATGGGACTTTTTGGGCTCGAAAAATGTGGTAGAGGATTTTCCTCAATCACTAGTGTGTAGAGATTGTCGCAGGCTTTGATTTGATATGCTTTAGAGCTCAAATGGACACCCGAATCAAAAGTTATGGCCGTTTGAAGTTTGAGTTACATTTTCAACATATTTTAGATCTTTTATTAATTGTTTTGATTTTTTTTGTGTCCTCAAATTGTTATTAAATGGTTTTTAATTGATAATAATTAGAAAATTATTAATTAATAATATTTTTTTAAAATATTTTGAATCCATTTTCACTAAATTTCGTATATATTAAATGTAATAGTCTATTTATACGTATCTATAACATATTTAAAATATATATATTGTATTTATATCAATATAAATATACTTATATAACAAAATATTATTTTTCATGAAAAAATATTTTTTTTTGAAACTTAACATTTATCAGGACTCGGGAAAAGCGCTGATAAATCCCCCCTTTATCAGCGCTACTAAAAGAAGCACTGATAAAGGGGTTCCATTTATCAGCACTAAAAAAAACGCTGATATAGGGGGGCCTTTATCAGCACTAAAAAAAGAACTGATAAAGGGGGACTTTATCAGCGCTTTTTTAGCGCTGATAAAAGCGACCCTTTATCAGCGCTTTTTTTAGCGCTGATAAAATTGAAGTGCATCCCTTGCCCATTTTTGTAGTAGTGTCGGAGAAGCGCGCTTACGGGGAGGTGGTGTGAATTGGTTAAGGGAAGGAGGTGGTTGTGCCATGGGAGAGAAAGGGGGGAAGGGGGTGACGGTCTAGGGTAGGAAAAAAAGAGAAAAACCCCAACTAAAACCAAAAAAATAGTAATAATACTCTTAATAATAATAATAATAAACATTATTAAAAAATTATTATTATAATAAAACATTAATTATTTATAAAACATTATTATTAATAATAAAACATTAATCAAACATTAATAAAACATTATTATCAATAAAACATTATTATTATTATTATTATTAAAACATTAATAAAACATTATTATTATTATAATAACAATGATAATATTCATTTAATTTTTAATAATAATATTATTATTATTATCATCATCATTATTAAAACATTCTTTAAATTTTATTTTTTATAAAGTTTTATTTATTTTATAATATTTTTGCAACCGCACGGTCACCTAGGCTGACCACGCGGTTGCCGCTAATCATGTGGTGCCTATGCACCATTTCGAAACCCAAGAAAATTTCCAAACATTAAAAATTTTAGACCACCACTCAACCCAAACCTCGATGAAAATACCCAAAGCCAAGAAACAACAAAATAAAATAATTTTAAAGGTCAGGGTGTGACAACTCTAAAAAAACTCAAAACATTATCCAATGATCTCCTTCACTTAATACAATATTGTGCATGCTCAATAATCAATGGATGGATTCTCCAACAATCATATAGCTTCTATTCCTTAATAGATGATATTAAATATCTCTATTGGATAAAAACTCAAAAATCAATCCAAACTATTGTATAAAATGTATTATAAACCACCAAAACTTGTCTTTGTTCTCCGTGATGATCTTCTTCACAACCATCTCATATAAGGGTTTCTATCCTATAAGTTTTCTAGCCATTTTTTTAACAATAATAGTAATTTCCTATGGCTATTTAGCATAATAACTAGCTTCACATTATAAATTGAAGTCACAATAACCATATTGAAAACCAATACAACTTCATCATTATAAATCCATTTTGTAACTTCAGTGATATATATTTATAATTTTTTATTATGTTAAAGGTTACACTATAATAGGTATGGTTACACCATAATTAATCCTACTGAAAAATTTAAAAATACATTTACCCCGTGATTTTTTGGATTTAAATTTAAAATTAGGCCCTAATTTTCAAAGGGACTAATAAAAAACGTAATTATACAACAATATTGGGCATTACTGTAGCACCCTGAAAGTTCAAAAATATGAACATCATATTCAATATCATGTATGAAACGTAACACCAAGAATAAAAATCACTAAAACATCTCAAGACTTTATGATATATTTACTATTTTAAATAAATTTAATATATTATATATATTTAAATTCATTAAATACTGAGTTAGATTCCATATCATGCAACAATAAGTTTCTTCGATACCTTGTGTTACACGGAAGGCCGAGTTTTACCGAATACTATTATTTTTTTATTTAAATTGAAAATTATCTCATAAGCGTTAAATTAGAGATTATAATAGGATTAAATAACTTTTAAAAATATATGTATTAATCTATTTTTTACCAATTAATTATAAATGAATGTAAAAACAATTTGAATATAAAAGAAATGTTTCTATAAAAACTATTTTTATGTGCCAAAGGCATTTTATCCTAATAAATTAAATTAATTACAATTAGTAAATGATCATAATGATTTTTTTATATTATATATTCAATAAAATATTTTTACATTCCTAAAATATATTTTATATACATAAGATAATAACAACCCCAATTTTTCGCATAATACGGTGTATTTTTCTAAAGATCATGTTGTTGCCTTTTAATGGCACACTTATTTTTAAAATAAATTTATACAATTTTATAAATTTTATTTTACAAAATAAACTTAATTTTTGAAATTAGAATGTAATTATTATCTTATGGTGAATTCTGGGTATTTTTCTAAGAAGTTTCAATTTTTAATGAATAGTGAAAAATACTGAATTTTAATTGAAAACCGACTTTTCATCTAAATAATTTATAACATTAGATTATATTTTAATTTTTTTTAAAGTAAAAATAGATTAATTATATGTATATTATTAAAATTTATTTCATTTTAATAATTTTTACATTGAATATAGATATAATAACGTAGTGAACTTTTGAACATTTTTTGCTTTTAAAACCTGTTTTCCCGTCCCATCTGCAGGATTAATTTTAGATTAATTTCTGATTTTGGTTATTTGAATTTGGAAATATGGATTCCATATTTTCAAAAATAATAAATTATAACTTCTATTAAGTTAAACTTATTTTTTACTAAAAATATTAGTGAAAGAAATTAAAAATAATTACAGTGATTAAGGTAAAAATGAGTTTATTTGTTAATTAAACTTTAGTCTTAATGGGAAAATGACCTAGAAACTCATAAAAAGGGATTTTATGGCCTTATTTAGACCTTATATCCTATTTTATAAAAAAAAATTATTGGAGTCACATTATGCAAGGGAGACCTCCTAATAGTGTTTATTTTTTTGTATTTACAAGAATGTCACTTCTCCTCCACTATAAAAGGGCACTCACCCCCTCACTTATTCACACATCTAAAGAATATTGGATAATCCAAAACATATTAAAATAAACTCCCAACTACCCTAACCTAATTATATAAGCCGTATTTTGGGGATAAAGAAAACCTTTGAAGGAATTAGTGCAAACCTAAGAAGGACACCTGAAGAAGAGGTAATGATTTTATAAAAGCATTTTTATTTTATTTCCTTCTCCATATCCTTAAAGTATCCTTATATCATGATTATATAATAAACTAATAATATTAAATATGATGATATGTTTTTATTATAATATTAATACATATAACATAACACACTTACATTAAATGGGATATGCAATCATCGTTTGTGTGTACGGTGGACTACCGCCTCACGAACCGATGTTGTTCGTTCTTTCATCACTACATTTCATGGTTGGAATAATGATGTATTTATAGTTTATATATGATATATATATATATATATTATATTTATAATTTTATTATACTTATTGAATTTCTATATCACACACACCTTCATGCTTTCCATTTTGTTGAAATATGATAACGTCGTTCGTGTGTAATGCGGGCTACCGCCTCGCGAAATGATGTGATTCATTCACACTTTACATGGAATGTATTAAGGATGGATTTAATAAATATTTGTGATATATATGAAATAAAAATAATACTTTGATTATTATATATATATATATCATTTAGTTTATTTTTCTTCAATATGATAGGAAAATGGAAACAACGTTCATGCATACGTACGACCTACCGTCTCCATGAACGGTGTATTCCATTTCCTATCACCAAATTTTTTTGATTAATATAAATAAATATATACTAAATATATATGATATTTACATCATGGTTTACATTTTTTCTATGATATAATCATGATCTATGTAATAGGAACAAAAAATAACAAGTCAAAATACACTCGAAAAACAAGTCGATTAACACCCGAAATAATGAAAAATAATGAAATTTTGTTAATTAAAGAGTAATAATATATAATAAAAGGATCATATATGATTTTATAAATATTAATTTTATTATGGTATAATTTAATAACATGTTTAAAACCACTATACATGAGGTTAAAGAAAATACGACCCAAAGGAAAGCATGAGGTAAGGGATTTCATCTCAATTTCATTTCATTGAGGAATATTGTAATGTTATGCACCTAGTTTATTTTATATGGGATATATAACCCACCTTTAACATTTAATATCATGAATAATTAATTTTCATGGTATTTTGATTTTCAATTTGAATTATTTCATCTAAGGGTATTTGAACGTAATGTTGCCAAGTGGTAAAGAATTGTATAACTCAATTTATTTTCATTAGGTTATATTAATTGTCATTAATATTATAAGATTATGTGTATAATTACTTTTGAATATATATTGATGTATTAACACTGTTTTATGTTGATTTACAGTTGATACACATAATTGATTCATTGATTAATTCTCACTTCAATGTTATGATCATTTTAAGGGTTTATTTCATAATCTCATTCTAATCGAGATTTTTTATTCTTGAATTTACATTAAAGTAAATTATTTTATAATTTTTCAATAAAACCATTAATTCTCATATAATTAGGTTAATTGTGATCTATTTCATGTAATATCTCTATTTTCCCACTCTTTGGTACACAAAATGTTTTATAAAATGTTTTTATGAAAACCCGACTTCATTTCTCTCTTTAGTCAGAAATCTATTTTCTATAAAAAACATGTTTTATAAAAAAGTTTCAAAATGATTTTAACCTTTTATAAATGATTTAATAAATAATTAGTTACCCCTTTTTTCTTTTACAAATATTTTTAAAAGAATCTTCTTATCTCTTTCTGAACATGAAACTTTTCTAACCTTTTTACCGTGCAAAAAGAATGTTCTTTTTACCTTGTATGACATGTAAAAAATTACCCACCTTCATTTATTTGAATATTAATTTAAATTTTTATGAGTTTATTTTTAAATAATTTTTTAAAAAAGT
Source organism: Viscum album (assembly GCA_963277665.1). Lineage (NCBI taxonomy): Eukaryota > Viridiplantae > Streptophyta > Magnoliopsida > Santalales > Viscaceae > Viscum > Viscum album. Next base: position 639,569,818 of record OY728162.1, on the reverse strand, counting down.
GATTTTCAAAGAATAATATTTTAAAAATGTTTTTTAAAATGAAAAGTATATTTTCGTCAAGAATGTTTTTGAATGTATTTTATTTCATCAACGATAACAACCCTTATTCTTACTCTAATTGGTATATGTCATATCGATACCATCCTTATTCTTTAGATAAATTTTGATTATTTTAATAAATTATAGTATTGACATTCACTTTATTGAGTCGTTTATGTAGTCATTAACTTCCCCTTGAGTTATTCACTTTCTAGCGACCATTGAATATTAAATTTCCCATAAATATCCATATCATTTATAATGGATATGATTATTCCTTAAATTGTATACTATTTTTACAGACAGTGTGTACTTGATAGTTATTTTATTAACTATGGAAACATTGATAAATCCATATCTTTTTCTAAATATCGATATTTGATCAGGCACATTGTTCATGAATTAAATCAGTTATTTGATATATGAGGAATAATTTGGGAAATGTATGACATGGGTAGGGCCTAATTATATATAACACCTTGATGCATCCATATTCCCATGGTACAAATTAGTTAGATAGCTTTAGTGGGTTTTTTCACCCAGTATTCTTTAAATTGTCTTGTGAATGGTCATGATGGTAAAGGTGTCATGTACATATGAAACATGTAATACAATAATTATGCTTTGTCTTCATTCAAATTTAGTTATTATTATCAATGAGACATTTACTTTGAAAAATATATATGGATTCATTTTATTACCAGCCATCCAATGGCCTGAAGGCCTTCATTTTTTTATTGATTATGATAATCCATATTTCAAGGGGTGAGGTTGAACCCTTACAAGGCCCGTAGTTGTAAGAATTACATGGACCGTAGGCCTTAGAGGAATTCATTACTCATAGGCTTCAAACATTACATACAACCCATACTAACTACTTGGAACTACTCCTCCCCAGTATATTTGTCGTGAAATCAGCTCTCCACCTTCGCATGGTTGTTCGGCTAGGCTATCCCATGAATGCACAAGCTTGTCCCGATGGCAGGTGTCATACCCTCTCATTCTTGCAATCCGTGTAGCTTCTGTTGTGGTGAAAGTTCCTTGCTCATCCTCCTATAGAGCTTGTTCCTTGTAGGTTGTCTGGTTTGTATCTGCACTTAAGGTGGCCCTAAGGCCTTGAGGTGGCCCGAAGGACTTACTGGCCTGAAGGCTTGGGTGGACTGAAGGCCTTAAAGGACTTGGGGACCAAATCAGTGGCCCGAAGGCCCAAACGGGGAAAAATTATCGGCTACTACAGTGCCAAATAGTGCATGCTACAGTTCCCACTACAGTACCTGCTACAAATCCCACTACAGTACTACTACAGTACCTAGAAATTGTGTCTTCTCCTGGATTTGATCCCGGGTCACCTAGATTCACTTAAGAGTCATCACCAACCGGGCTGAAGCTCATGTGCGATTCATTTTATTACCAATTTATTGATTAAATGACATGTGTTCTTAGTTATTTACCTTGACATGTTGACTCTTCCTTATCTTATCTGGATAGTCAAGTTATTTAAATGGCATGTGTTTTAAATTATTTACCTTTATATATTATTTACACACTTTATTATTAGTTTATTGATTATATGGCGTGTGTTTTTAGTTATATTCCTTTACATATTGATTATTCTCATTGATTCATTATTACTTCTATCTTACTTAACCCTTAATGATAATCTGATCTCAACCTTTTTTCATTTTCCTCTATATTCCATGAAGTGTACTAAGAAGAATATATAAGGATATTCTAGAGGGAATAAGATTATTCTCAAAAAAAATATTGTAATTTTTGTATTCATTTTCAATACAAGGCTCGTGTATGTATTTATTTTATAAAGACTATTAAACTATTCGGTCCTTTGGGATGAAATTTTCATGTATCTTATCTAATGTAATGGTAGTAGGTGCCGACTCTGGGCTGCTGGGGTCAAGGTCTCTATAGTTGGTATCAGAGAAAGTTTAATAGAAACCTTGGGAACCAGATTTAGGAGAATATAGATTAGGCATTACAACCCTAAGGTATAATTTGAGGATAAGTATAGAAGAAAATATGAAAGTTTTATTAAGGTAGATATTATGTGGGTTTTCCTTTCAATACATCCTTATCTAGGTACTACAAGTGGACATGGTACTGGAACTTCTGTACCTAGGGGTAATAACTTCTAAAAGGGTGTGTTGGTCTTGACTCGAGCATAACCTGATGCATGAAAACAGGACTTACTGTACACCTTGTTTGACACTTCTGGGGGATATTCTTAGAATAATTCACATTTTCTTTACAAACCATTATAAAGGATTTAAATAGACAATGATAATGAATGATCTAGGTTAAACCTAAGGTGTCTTAGATTAAATATAATGTGCCATTATTTATATATCCTATAAATTATATTATGGTTAAACTGTTGAATAAGTAAGGACCTAAGTGTAAATAAAATTCATGAATTATTTATGTATTAGGATTCAATAATTAAATTGCATAATGTTTTTGGCAAATGGTATTTTGGTGATAAGAATTATGAAACATCTAAGGATTGAGTTAAATTTCAAAAGAATCTATTTCTTCAATAAATTAAGAGTTATTGATACCATAATGGGTTATTATTTTAAGATTGGAAATAAGTTCAAGGACATAAACACCTCTTTTTAGGTTTTATGTGATGAGAGTATACCAATATTAAAGACATTTTATAGAGATGTATATAAAGTAAAAGTTTTAGTGGAAAATTTATTCAAGGAATAATATATTTACATTTTATAGACATAATTTTAAACGTATTTAAAACCTTTAGGGTTAATATGATCATTAATGAAATTATAATAATATCCAAATAAGAATATTAGACTTTGGAGAAAAATAGGTTGTATTGAAACCCTTATTAAAAATGTTATTAAATGACTAACTTTATTTCAAGGATATACATCATACTTTTGGGAAATTTTATGAGGAATTATATTAATGTAGTTTAGAAAAAGGATATCCCAAATTTAGGGTGAAAAATTGTTGCATTAGAAGAGGTAGTGGGGCTTGAACCCATGATCGAAGGACAGTAAGGTTTCATGCCTACCACTATCCTACAAGATATCTTAGTTAATATGTCATTGTTTTTAGTTAAACAATTTGATGAATAAATATTAATGATGAACCGATGCTATTACTTTTTCAGTTTATAGATTAAGGTATTAACAATATTTGTTTTGGAAAATAGTTAGAGATAGATATAATGACTTGTTTTATGGATCATATGATCCATTAAAAGTGAATTTCAGTGCTTCAGAAAAAAAAACATTTTTGGATATTTATTTCTTGAAGTAGTGGATGAATTAGAAATTGATCAAAGTAAAACCAATGGATGAAATTGTGTTTATATAAATATATCAAGTAAGTATATTTCCTTATATTATTAGGTAGAAAAATAATTACTCAACAATAGTAAAATGATATTGATTAGCCAATAAAAACACATATTTTGATTACATTTTAAGGGTATTAAATGTTCATTTTTGATCCTATGGGCCTGAGTTAGTGGATTTTAATTTTGAACATTCATTCTCATCATTTGTGCACTTCATGCCTAACATACACCAATTTAGGCCCAATGTTTCATCTTATTTTAATGAATGTAATTATATATATATTAATTTGATATTTTTTGAAATGGATCTTCACTTAAATTTAAACATTTTTCATTCAGGGATCAATGGATGATTCATAAATGATGATGGAGATATTTGGCGATGAAAGGAAACAATTCTGGAGAAGGCAGGTTGGATATCATCCCACTGATGGGAATATGGGCCCCACAATATAGGCCCAATGAAGCCCAAAATTCATGGGAGGCTAGAAGAAATATATAGTAACAATTAATTCTTCAGTATCCAGTGCTAATTCATCCTCAATGGTGGTGATTAAGGCGGCCCAAGTTGAAGATTTAATTTTGGGCCAGATTCTACGGCCCAGAAAAACAGACCACTATTTCAATCATATCACCCGAAACACAAAGTATTTTGGGCTGAAATTTTACAGGATATTAGGGGAAATCCGGGGATGCATTTAATTCTTCTATGGCCCACTCAAATTCTTCCTTCTTGATGGTGAATTCGGCGCTTCTGTTCGGTGTAGAAAGCTGGCTCTCACTTCGAGGCAAGAGTTGAAAAGTCTCTTATGCATTAAATGTCCACCCACCTTTCTCCAACAAAACTAATTAAATGCACATGGGATGATGGGATCTCGGCCAAAGGCTTCCAAAATGCCTATTTAAGGCAGTAGGGATGGAGTATTTGTGCATCTTGGAGCTTTACTTTCATTGTAATGTTATTATGCCAAATTGTCCTTGTAGAGTTTTTCCTTCTCATGTAAGTTGTTTAAATCACCTTAGTTTTCAATAACACTTCTTCTTCTTCTCTTATTCTGTTCTTCCTATTTTCACCTTGATACCGTTTCCTCAAGGTGTGAATTTATTCACACCAAACCTTGTGATTTTGTTCACACAACGGTGGAGTGATCGTGTTTTTGTTGTTGTTGTTTTTTTACTTCTTCAATTCCGCCCCAATGAGTCTACTTTTCGAATCCTTTGAGATCATAGAATCAATGGAGGGCTAACCCCTTATGGGTTGGTCCTAGGGAGTTTCATGGGGAAGATTAGATGTTATTTTATGATCTAAAATTCTATAATCATTTCATTAATTTAAGATTTCCATTTGATGATTAATTTCTTCTTCATCTTCGCCAACTTTAACAATGACACATTTCGAGTTCTAGTACGATCCAATTCCTTGGAGTGATCATTAAATTTATCCTCTAAGTGCATTGGTGATTAGCCTTGGAATTTTGTAGGGATTAAATTGGTGAATGATGTTGAGGAATTATATCATTTTGTGGATACGTCTTGGATTAGTGAAACGAACGTTATAAGAAAATAAATACATCCAATCTAACCCTAGTAATAACTTAGGATCAACTCATCTCCATTAATTGTTTTATACTAAGTAACTGTATGTGTTAATTTATTTTCTTTAGTTTAAATCAGTAGTTATTCAAATCAATTCAATCTGAATAGTTGGCCACTTCATAGCCAAATCCTTCCAAGATCAGAGTGTATTTAGGTTCCTTCTTCGGTCCCTGTGGATTCGACCCCTACTTGTACTACAACGACCTCATACCTATAGGGTAAATTTGGGCGCAACCAAATTTTGGCGCCATTTCCGGGGACCAAAGTAAGTTATCTTAGACACTATCATCCTTTTCTCACCCCACATTCTCTATTCTCATCCCATCTCTCTTATCTTTACCCCTTTCTATTTGTGTGTGTCCTGAAAATCTAGAATCCGAATTTCTGTCTTCTCCAATGGAGTATCTTCAAAATCACCATGTCAGAAACTCATGAAGGAATCCAATGGAAATTAAATATTGGAAAACCTCTAAATTTGAAAATTTCATTGATCAACCCTTGAATGATTACCCCACACTCGATGAGACGTACAATCAATGGGATAATGAATGTTTAAATGATCAGTTTTCTTTCCTCTCAAGGATGATTGAAGAGTATAATCTTAGTAAAGTCCATAATGTTCAACATCCCATCTTATCTGTTCCTTAATAATTTCTTGAAAAATTGTGTAATCAAATGGATATAATGAGTTCTGAGGTATTATCTTTGAGATTAGAACTACAAAACATTAATACTTCTGAGGAACTCATCCATACACCAATTGTACCTTCCAAAACCTTATGTGGAGTGTCTAGTTTCCCACAATCCTATAATGAATTAATTGAAGAACCGACCTTTGGATTTGGGGTAGGGGAAGTGAATCAAGAAATTGTTGAAGGGTCTTTAAATCAGGAAGAAATTGATTTCATGTATTCACAAGAGGGGAATTTGACATCGTGGATTGAGTCTCCTAAGTGTAACTCTATTGATGATTTTTCAAAAACACCAATCACTGAACCACTGAGAGAAATCAAAACATTGAGTCCATGCCCATTCCTAACACTATTCTTTCCAATTTTTTGATTGAATCTTCTGTTCAAAATGAAACAATTTTTTTGGAAAATGAAACTGAGTTGGATTCAAATTCTCAACCTATGTCTAAATGTCCTATCCAAACCAAGATCAAAATCATTGTCCTTCCTTCCCCACTCGAGTACCCTATCATTTGTGTTAAGCAAGAGCTTGGTGATTTCATTAATTTATCTCATGAAACCCAAAAATGGGGGTTGATCTTTGATTAATTAAGAAAGACTACAGAAGAAAAAAGATCAACCATTTCTGATATTCCTTGTATTTTTCTATTCATTTTAGAAAATAGGATAGTTCATGAATTAAATTCCAAATCTTCTTACCAACCACAGGGGATACACATTCTCAATCATGTTTAAGTATAGAAAGATGATATCATTAAAAATTTTAAAGTTGGAATTGGCTAAGTTGGGGGGTTCAAGTCGAGCTAAAGACTTTAAATTAAGCGATGCACGGGAGGCAACTCGTGGTTTTCATGTTTCAAATCATTGTGATTCATTTTTTTTTCATTTTTATTTTTATTTTTATTTTTTAAAAATATAGATTGTTGACATGTTCTTCTTTTATGAGTAAGGATGGGTATAAAAGGGGAGAATCTTATTCATCCGTGTCACGCGGTGTGATCCCTGAGTAATACCTTACCCAGAAAATATTAAGAAGACAATGTATCATCAGTTTATTTTTATTTTATATTTTTGTTAGTATTTTAAAAAAAATAGATTGTTGACCTATTCTTCTTTTATGAGTAAGGATGGGTATGAAAGGGGAGCACCGTATTCATATGTATCACGCGGTGTGATCCCTGAGTAATACCTTACCCAGAAAATATAAAGAAGACAATATATCATCAGTTTATGTTATTTATACCTTTTTTTAGGTTAAAAAAAATACAAAAAATATATATATTTAAAAAAATTAAAGGCATGTCATAGGTCATTGGGAAAAGTTGGTCACAACCGTCCAAGCCATTGGGAGATAAACCTGAACTGAAGGGAGACATGGGAATGCATTTTCAACATCAACCACCAGGTGACTTCATTCCATAATTTTCATTTTCAATGTCTTCGTTGAACTTCTATCCTGCCACTTCTATGTTTCAATTCTTTAAACACTGGGGACAGTGTATTCCAAGTTTGGGGGGAGATGAAAATGTGTGGAAGGAAAAATTTCATTAACATTGAACTTGATAACACACATTCCAAACTCTGAAATTGGATATCAAATAATTTTGCATGCCTTGATTCTGATTTTAATGCAAGTTTATGTTCATGTGCATAGATATTGGAAAGTGCGGTTGTCCGATGTGATTTTTCACTGTTATATTTTCATCCATTTAATAAAAAAACACAATGCACGTCCTATAGATTGTGGGGTTTTAGTTTGAGTTCCTGGGGACCCATAATAAATAGCATAGGATTGGCGATCATTTTAATTTTAACATGAGTATTCAAAAAAAAATCAATTGCGCGTAGATCAATGAATTGACCTAATGTGTGGCTTTTGGCACTTGGGGATCGTGACTCCATAGTTGTCTGGCCCAGAGTTGGGCATTTTATCTCTATTTGTGGTAATTTGAATTTGTTTTTGATTGAGTTAACTCGAGATGATGCCCGAGTATGTGAGCTTCACTTGGTGCCCTAAGGTCTTTGAGCCTGGGAGTCATCAGCAAAGTATTGCTATATGGATTGACTCGATTGAGTTCAATTTCAATTACCATGGCAAAATTTCAAAAAAAAAACCAAATAAAAAATAAAATAAAAAAATGAGTACTCATCTTATTATTAAAATTTGATTACTCCTAGCGCTTCCATCTTTTCTCCCTCGAATCGAAATGAACCCCCATGTCTATTGTGATGCACAACACTTCATCATGCTTAATTGAATTTGGATGAAATATGGCAATGAATTTGAACAAAGGAATGAGCTTGGGCTTGATATATGCTTATGGACATAGCTTTTTTTAAATGATTTTTATGGGTTTCATAATTTTTTGGTATGTGATCTTTGGGTGATAAATGTGTATTAAAATGTTTTTGGAAAAGGTCATTTGAATTTCATTTTTGTGAGATATATTTTGCTCGGGACTAGCAAAACTCAAGTTGGGGGGTGTGATTAGCCAATAAAAACACATATTTTGATTACATTTTAAGGTTATTAAATGTTCATTTTTGATCCTATGGGCCTGAGTTAGTGGATTTTAATTTTGAACATCCATTCTCATCATTTGTGCACTTCATGCCTAACATGCACCAATTTAGGCCCAATGTTTCATCTTATTTTAATGAATGTAATTATATATATTTTAATTTGATATTTTTTGAAATGGATCTTCACTTAAATTTAAACATTTTTCATTCAGGGATCAATGGATGATTCATAAATGATGATGGAGATATTTGGCGATGAAAGGAAACAATTCTGGAGAAAACAGATTGGATATCATCCCACTGATGGGAATGTGGGCCCCACAATACAGGCCCAATGAAGCCCAAAATTCATGGGAGGATAGAAGACATATATAGGAACAAATAATTATTCTGTATCCAGTGCTAATTCGTCCTCAATGGTGGTGATTAAGGCGGCCCAAGTTGAAGATTTAATTTTGGGCCAGATTCTGCGGCCCAGAACAACAGCCCACTATTTCAATCATATCTCCCGAACCAAAAAGTATTTTGGGCTACAATTTTACAGGATATTAGGGGACATCCGGGGGTGAATTTAAGTCTTCTATGTCCCACTCAAATTAGTCCTTCTAGATGGTGAATTCGGCGCTTCTGTTCGGTGTAGAAAGCTGGCTCCCACTTCGAGGCAAGAGTTGAAAAGTCTCTTATGCATTAAATGTCCACCCACCTTTCTCCAACAAAACTAATTAAATGGACATGGGATGATGGGAGGTTGTCCAAAGGCTTCCAAAATTCCTATTTAAGTCAGTAGGGATGGAGTATTTGTGCATCTTGGAGCTTTGCTTTCATTGTAATGTTATTATGCAAAATTGTCCTTGTAGAGTTTTTCCTTCTCATGTAAGTTGTTTCAATCACCTTAGTTTTCAATAACAATTCTTCTTATTCCCTTATTCTGTTCTTCCTATTTTTACCTTGATACCGTTTCCTCAAGGTGTTAATTTATTCACACCAAACCTTGTGATTTTGTTCACACAACGGTGGAGTGATCGTGTTTTTGTTGTTGTTTTTTTTTTACTTCTTCAATTCCGCCCCAATGAGTCTACTTTCTGATTCCTTTGAGATCATAGAATCAATGGAGGGATAACCCCTTATGGGTTGGTCCTAGGGAGTTTCATGGGGAATATTGGATGTTATTTTATGATCTAAAATTCTGTAATCATTTCATTAATTTAAGATTTCCATTTGATGATTAATTTCTTCTTTATCTTCGCCAACTTTAACAATGACACATTTCAAGTTCTAGTACGATCCAATTCCTTGGAGTGATCATTAAATTGATCCTCTAAGTGCATTGGTGATTAGCCTTGGAATTGTGTAGGGATTAAATTGGTGAATGATGTTGAGGAATTATATCATTTTGAGGATACGTCTTGGATTAGTGAAACGAACGTTATAAGAAAATAAATACATCCAATCTAACCCTAGTAACAACTTAGGATCAACTCATCTCCATTAATTGTTTTAGACTAAGTAATTGTATGTGTTAATTTATTTTCTTTAGTTTAAATCAGTATTTATTCAAATAAATTCAATCTAAATAGTTGGCCACTTCATAGCCAAATCCTTCCAAGATCAGAGTGTCTTTAGGTTCCTTTTTCGGTCCCTGTGGATTCGACCCCTACCTGTACTACAACGACCCCATACCTGTAGGGTAAATTTGGGCGCAACCAAATTTTGGCGCCGTTTCCGGGGACCAAAGTAAGTTATCTTAGACAATATCATCCTTTTCTCACCCCACATTCTCTATTCTCACCCCATCTCTCTTATCTTTACCCCTTTCTATTTGTGTGTGTCCTGAGAATCTAGAATCCAAATTTCTGTCCTCTCCAATGGAGTATCTTCAAAATCACCATGTCAGAAACTCATGCAGGAATCCAATGGAAATTCAATATTGGGAAACCTCTAAATTTGGAAATTTCTTTGATCAACCCTTGAATGATTACCCTGCACCCGATGAGACGTACAATCAATGGGATAATGAATGTTTAAATGATCAGTTTCCTTCCCTCTCAAGGATGATTGAAGAGTATAATCTTAGTTAAGTCCATAATGTTCAACATCCCATCCTATCTGTTCCTCAATCATTTCTTGAAAAATTGTGTAATCAAATGGATATAATGAGTTCCGAGGTATCATCTTTGAGATTAGAACTACAACACATTAATACTTCTGAGGAACTCATCCATACACCAATTGTACCTTCCAAAACCTTATGTGGAGTGTCTAGTTTCCCAAAATCCTATCATGAATTAATTGAAGAACCGACCTTTGGATTTGGGGTAGGGGAAGTGAATTAAGAAATTGTTGAAGTGTATTTAAATCAGGAGGAAATTGATTTCATGTATTCACAAGAGGGGAATTTGACATCGTGGATTGAGTCTCCTAAGTGTAACTCTATTGATGATTTTTCAAAAATACCAATCACTGAACCACTGAGAGAAATCAAAAACATTGAGTCCATGCCCATTCCTAACACTATTCTTTCCAATTTTTTGATTGAATCTTCTTGTAACGACCCAATCTTTTTGAGTAGTATATTAACTTACTCTTAATGTTTTAATAAGATGTTAATGGTTAATGCAGAAAGAGGAGTCGATGGATTCATCCAGTAGACTTGACCCTTATGAATCCCACTTATCAGAGCTTGGGAAGGAGGTAGCATCTGTGGGCTTCACCTTGGACTAAGCCCAAGCTGAACTCCAGCGTGTCAAGCTTGAACGAAAAAGCCTACGGGAGAAGTTCAAGTTAGTAGAGATTACTACTAGGGCAATGTTATCTGAGCCTCCCTCAGATTCTCTCACCATAGCACACCTTACACTTAGGTCTTATGCCGGTGTTATAAGGGTCTATGTGACGAGACCCTAGCTTCCTTGTGTAATCTTTTCGGGTGAATAAATTGAGATCTCTTCCTTTAGTGATGTTTGTGGAATTTCTTTTGTCCGGATAATTTCAGGATATATTTTATTGATGAATTTTTGAAAAAAGGGATATTTTAAAACATTTATGTAAACCCTAAATAATTAATGATGTGTAATGATTTTCAAAAAATGGTCTTCTACAAAAGTGTTCAGTAAGGAATTTGGAGTCTAATAAGATCAACTTAATTTTTGATGAATAGTAAATTATGAATAGTGATTTTACGCTTAGGATTAGTAATGTGACCAAATGGATTAGTAATTTCACTCAAAGAAAGTTTTAATGTAATTTAGACACCTATATTAAGTAATTTGATTCAATAAAATGGGTAAATAACGGTTTCATAAATTATTAGTCAAGTATTAGTTTTTTCAGGTGAATAGTGTTTTTTAATTAAAAATTTAATTAAAAATAATTAGAAAATTATTTTTATAAAAAGGACTTTATTTTTGTACTCAGAGCATCGATATTATGTTAAAGTAATTTTGGGGGATTTTTCTGAAAAAAAAATGAATTTTTGATGAATAGTGTTGTTATTTAAAAATTAAATTAAAAATATTTAGAAAAATATTTTTATAAAATGGATTTCATTTTTGAAATCAGAGCATTGATATTTGGTTAAGGTGAAATTTTGGGATTATTCTGAGAAAGTTGAACTTTCGATGAATAGTGAAAGTATAGTTTTTAAGTTACGGGTGTTTAATGACATCATTAAATGATGTATTAAGTATATATTCAATATGATCGAATTATGAATAGTAAGATAAGGTATGAGGTGTCCCAAGTGGCCAATACCATGGGAAAATACCATGGGCAAGCCCATGGTTTTGCCAAAACCACTAATGAGGTGTCCCTTGGCCATTAATGCTTTGTCCCCTCACTTTCCCTATAAATACACACCCTTTCCTCCTTTAGTTTTGACTCCCAACTCTCCCCCAATGAATTTCTGGTCTCCTTACCTCCCAAGGAGTCCTCCCAAGGTGCCCCCAAGCCCTCAAGGTCCAAAACTTTGAGTTTCAAGAGTCACGTTTTAAGGTAAGGGATCCGACCTTTCTCTTTCTTTTCATGTAATCTTCTTTATGTCATTCCCTTTATGCTCAATGTTCTTATGTGAGAGGATGTTCTTTTATATTCCTCTTACTGCCCTTTCATGTTTATATGATGAGATATCCCCTCTTACTCTCATCATTTTGTTTTATGAAAGTTTAAGTGACGCCGTTAGGCTGCCGAATTTTTAAGTGATTCTTTCACCCTTCTCATTTTTCAAGTTCGATTTTCATGTCAAGTCTTTCAAGTTCCTTTTTATTGTGTTGGGGTATGATCTCTATATCTATCATACTGATATCTTATGATCATATTATGAGGGACCCTATTTGATCTTGTCAAATCATTTTTATTGAAGTTTAAGTGACGTTGTTAGGCTGCCGAATTTTCATAAGAGAAATCTTATTTTTGTCTCACTTCAATGTTTTTCATTTCAAATGGTATGTCCTTCAAATTTCATTACCATGTTCATATATCCTTATTATTCTGTCCCTCTACTGTTTATGTATCATTTTTGAGTGGGTGACCCATGTCCCCTCTCTTTTCAATGTTTTCTAAAACCCTGTAACGTAGCCGTTATGCTGTAGAATTTTCGTCTCAAAATGCCTCTCTTTTTCTCAAAATTATTTTATGTTATTAAGTGAATACTCAAAGATATTATTTCTATAGGGGTATTCACATATATATCAAAAGGTTCTATTTTAAATTCTGTGATTTACATACATGAAACCCGCTTTCCCTTTCCGTGGGTTTAAAGTGACATAAAGATCATGTCATTAAAGCAGTTTTTAAAACGTTATGATTATGAAATGAAACCCATTTCTTTTATGCTATATGGGTTGTTTATGAAATGATTGATGATGATATATGTGGCTCACATGATAATTAAGGCAAATTTAAGGGTGCACCCTGATAGCGCTCCAATGCATTGGGTAAAGACTTAATCTCTAGAGATGACCATTTTAACGACGCCTTGGTGAATAACCTTGGTAATTTTTAACGACACCTTGGGGATGGACCTTGGTGAAATGAAACGATTGTCAATATTAAATGTTGCAGCCACATCTTCAAGTTATGAGAAATTTTATTTTTATTATGATGTATCTCATGATTTCTTGCTCATGCCTTAAAGTTATTTTCATGTCCTTATTTAAGTATCTCAAGTTCACATGTAAAATGTTTCTCTTGTTTCCCTTACTGGGCCTTCTGCTCACCCTTTATTTTAATGTATGTCCCCAGGTTATGAGATGAAGTAATGAACCTAGGATGAACTAAAGGAGAAGCCTTTCAAGTGTTTAAGAAGAATGTTTTATGTTTTTTTCATGTATTATGTTCCTTGTTTCCAAGACACTAAACCTTAACGATCCTCAGTTCCGTGTAATGAAATGAAAGTTATGTCATAAAAAGACGGGATGCTATAGTTGGTATCAAAGGATGGTTTAGTTATTTGTGGAAATTGGGATATAAAAACTTTAGGAAGAACCCTATAGAAAAGTTTAAATATAGGAAAACTTCTTGGTATTTTGGTAAGTATTGAGTAAGTGGTTTATCAAACAAATACATCCCTGTCTGGATACGAACAGGTAGAGGCGGCTCTTGCAAAAATGTACATAGGGGTAAAACCCGAAAACACCACTTTGAGCTAGACTCGAACGGGAACTGGTGCACGATAACAGGCTTTGCTGCACTCTTGGTTACGACACTCCCGGGGGATAGGTTTGGTTAATCACAAGCTTTTTATGAATCATTATGAAGGAATTATAGAAAATTGTAATTGTCTAAGAATGAAGTCTTAGTTAAAAGATTCATAAATAAGTTTCTTACTAAGGTTTTATTCTTTTATAAAATGGCGGGCAATAGGAGGAACCATGCCAATGGTGACCGCAATGCACCATGTGCTGACGGCCCTCCGATGGAAGCTGAAATGGAAACATTCATGCGAATGATGAACCAACTGACTCAAGTTATGAGTAATAACTTGAATCAAGCTGAGAGGCCGACCTCACCATGAAGGGAACAACACTCTGTTGAGTCCTTCATGCATCAACGACCGCCAACATTCAGTGGATCTACTGACCCATTGGTTGCGGAACAATGGATAAGATCCATTGAAAATATCTTTTCTGTACTTCATTGTTCGGAACAAGAAAAATTCACCCTTGTTGTTTACCGCCTAGAGGGAGAAGCTGATCAGTGGTGGTCACTGATCAAAAACACGAATCCATGAGGAGAGATGGAAGCTATGGAGTGGGAAGAATTTCGGGGAATTTTCTTTAACAAGTATTTCCCTCGTTCCATGAGAACGAGAATGGAGAAAGAGTTTCTCGAGCTGAAGCAGAAGGAGAACGAATCTGTCGGAAGCTATGAGATGAACTTCACAAGGCTTTCCCGTTATACCTCAAGCTTTGTCATGGACCCTAATGGGAAGGTTGATAGATTCTTTGGTGGACTACGACCTCATCTGCGGAAGAATCTAGCCAACAGGGACTATGATAGCTATGAAGAAATAGTTCGAAGTGCTATGAAAGTCGAGATGGAGTTTGGTGAGACACAGTGGTCTCACAAACCAAATGAAAAGAAGAGATCATTGGATCCTAGTTTAGGGAAGTTTTTTGATCAGGGAAGAGGTGGAAAGCAAATGCAACTTACCACATGCAATAAATGTGGGAAGAATCATCTGGGGAACTGCTTGAACTGAAGTGGCAAGTGCTACAAGTGTAGAAGAGGAGGCCATATTGCTCGAAACTATCATAGTGAGGTGAAGCCTCAGCTTCCCAACACTAACAACAGAGGAAAGATGGTTTTGTCCCTACCCGAAGTCACATGCTTCAAGTGTGGACAGCTTGGGCACTTTTCTAACCAATGTCCAAATCCGAGGGCAGTGGAGGGGAATCACCATCAACCTCAGCAGAGGCAAAGGGAGCAAGGTCGTGCTTTCGCTATCACAACAACTGAAGTTGAAGTTCCGAACGATGTGGTAGCAGGTACTCTTGTTGTCCTCTCAAAACTAGCAAGTACTTTATTTGATTCTGGTTCTACGCATTCCTTTATTTCCTCCAAGTTTGCAAGGAATATAGAATCAATCCCCAAACTGCTATAGGTAGAGTTGTCAGTCAAGACTACAAGTGGGATTATCCTTGCATCAACAGTATTTAGAGACTCTAGTGTTTACTTTGGTGAGCACAATCTTATCGCAAATCTAGTAGTCATTCTCATGATGGAATTCGACATTATACTAGGGATGGACTGGCTCTCGAAGTATAATGCTAAGATCAAATGCAGAAGTAAGGAAATCTCAGTAGTCTTGAATGAACGACCTACAGTTATCTACCGAGGAGAGATATCCCGAACTGATCCCTATCTAGAAGCACCTCCTATAGCTTTCTTTATGGAGTTAATCGGTGATGATGAAGAAGGAAAAGGGAGCATACAAATAGAAGATGTTCCGATTGTTCAGGAATACATGGATGTATTTCCTGAGGAGTTACCTGGACCTCCCCCAGAAAGAGAGGTAGAGTTCTCCATTGAACCCGTACCTGGGTCTCAACCGATATCAAAGACTCTGTATAGAATGGCAAATGTGGAGCTAGAATAGTTAAAGAAACAACTCCAAGACTTGTTGGAGAAGGGGTTTATCCGACCGAGTGTGTCTCCTTGGGGAGCACCAGTTCTCTTTGTGAAGAAGAAGGATGGATCAATGCGGCTATGCATTGATTATAGAGAACTGAACGGGATCACAGTGAAGAACAGATATCCTCTTCCAAGAATTGATGATTTATTTGACCAACTTCGTGGGGCTCAATTCTTCTCTAAGATTGACCTTCGATCTGGTTATCATCAACTGAGGGTGAAGAAGGAAGATATTCCAAAGACTACCTTCCGATCAAGATATGGGCATTATGAGTTTACTGTTATGCCCTTCGGCTTGACTAATGCTCCTGCTATTTTCATGGATTTGATGAATAGAGTCTTTAAAGACTACCTTGATAACTTTGTGGTAGTTTTTATTGATGATATTTTGATATATTAAAAAAATCATGAGGAGCATGAAGATCATCTAAGGGTTATATTGAAAACTCTGCGGAAGGAGAGGCTCTTTGGGAAGTTCAGCAAGTGTGAGTTTTGGTTACAACAAGTGGATTTCTTGGGGAACATCGTAACCAATGAAGGAATCTCTGTTGACCCTACAAAGACAATGGTTGTGGAGGAGTGGCCTAAACCCACAATAGTAACTGAGATTCGTAGTTTCCTTGGTTTAGTGGGATATTATAGGAGGTTTGTGAAAAACTTTTCACGGCTTTCTAATCCACTAACCAAGTTGACTCGAAAAGGGGTTAAGTTCATATGGACAAAGGAATGTGATGAATGTTTCCAAGAGATGAAGAAGAGATTGGTTACTGTACCTGTGTTAACACTACCCTCTATTGGAGAAGGATTCGTTATTTTTAGCGATGCATCTCTGAAAGGGATTGGGTGCATCCTCATGCAAAATGACAAGGTAATTACTTATGCATCTCAATAGTTGAAGATTCATGAGAAGAATTATCCTATGCATGATCTAGAGCTGGCGGCAGTTGTTTTTGCTCTAAAGATATGGAGGCACTATCTTTATGGGGAGAAATGTGATATATACACTGACCACCAAAGTCTAAAGTATATTTTCACACAGAAAGAATTGAACATGAGACAAAGGAGATGGTTGGAGATTATTAAAGACTATGATTGTTCAATTCATTATCACCCTGGAAGAGCAAACAAAGTCGCAGATGCGTTAAGCAGGAAAGATCCTGTTGTTCTGGCAACAATGAGGATCCTAAGAGATCCCTTGATTAAAGATCTAGTAAAACTAGACATGGGAATTATAAGGAAAGGGAAATTATCGACCCTATCCCAAATGATTTCTCAACCTTCATTACTAGAGAAGATCAAGAAGGCTCAAAAATAAGATCCTTTGCTGCAGGAGAAGTTGGAGGCTGTAAAAGATGGGATGTTACCTGATTTCAATATTGATCAAGAAGGTGTATTGAAATTTCATACAAGACTATGTGTTCTATCTATTCCGGAGATAAAGAAATAACTGATGGATGAAGCTCATAGATCTACTTTCTCTATACATCCGGGAAGCACTAAGATGTATAGAGACCTTCGTGATCATTATTGGTGGGATAACATGAAGAGGGAGATTGTTGATTACACTACAAGGTGCCTGGCGTGTCAGCAAGTAAAGGCAGAACGACAACTTCCTAAGGGGGTATTAAAACCGCTACCCATACCAGTATGGAAGTGGGATAATATCACTATGGACTTTGTAACTGGTCTCCCGAAAACATCCAAAGGAAACAATGCGATATGGGTTATTGTGGACCGTCTCACCAAGATAGCCCATTTTATCTCTATTTGGGAAGATTTCTCTCTGGATCAGCTTGCCAAGATATACATGAAGGAAGTGGTAAGGCTACATGGGGTACCACTATCCATCGTGTCTGATCGTGACCCAAGATTCACATCAAAATTCTAGAGAAGTCTTCAACATGCTCTGAATACTGAATTGAATTTTAGTACGGCCTATCATCCTCAAACTGATGGTCAATCTGAAAGGACTATTCAGACACTCGAAGACATGCTGAGATTATGCTCAATGGAATTTAAAGGTGGATGGGATCAACACCTCCCATTAGTTGAGTTCTCTTATAACAATAGCTTCCATTCGAGTATTCAGATGGCACCCTATGAAGCTCTGTATTGAAAGCGATGTAGAACTCCCACTTGTTGGGATGAAACTGGTGAGAGAAAGCTTCTTGGGCCTGATCTTGTGCAAGAAATGACAGAACAGGTCCATGCCATACAACAATACATAAAGGCTGCTCAGAGTCGGCAGAAGAGCTATGCTGACAATCGTCGAAGGGACTTGGAGTTTGGTGTTGGTGACAAAGTCTTCCTTCGAATTTCTCCATGGAAGAGAGTCATGCGGTTTGGGAAGAAAGGGAAGCTCAGCCCTAGGTACATTGGCCCCTATGAAAACCTTGATCGCATAGGAGCAGTGGCCTATCATCTAGCACTTCAACCGAACCTAGCTCAAGTTCATGATGTCTTCCATGTATCTCTCTTGAGGAAGTACATACCCGACCCTTCGCATGTACTGAACCCAGAGGTGGTATAACTGAAAAATGACCTCTCTTATGAGGAGCAGCCAGTGGAGATCTTGGACCGTAGAGACAAGGTCCTACGAAACAAGACTACCCACCTTGTGAAAGTGTTGTGGAGGAATCATAAATATAAAGAAGCGACTTGGGAGCCTGAGGAAATAATGAAGCAAAAGTACCCTCACCTTTTCGACTAGACCTCAAGTATAAATTTCGGGGATGAAATTTCTTAAGGGGGGAAGAATGTAACGACCCAATCTTTTTGAGTAGTATATTAACTTACTCTTAATGTTTTAATAAGATGTTAATGGTTAATGCAGAAAGAGGAGTCGATGGCTTCATCCAGTAGACTCGACCCTTATGAAGCCCACTTATCAGAGCTTGGGAAGGAGGTAGCATCTGTGGGCTTCGCCTTGGACCAAGCCCAAGCCGAACTCCAGCGTGTCAAGCTTGAACGGAAACGCCTACGGGAGAAGTTCAAGTTAGTAGAGATTACTACTAGGGCAATGTTATCTGAGCCTCCCTCAGATTCTCTCACCATAGCACACCTTACACTTAGGTCTTATGCCGGTGTTATAAGGGGCTATGTGATGAGACCCTAGCTTCCTTGTGTAATCCTTTCGGGTGAATAAATTGAAATCTCTTCCTTTAGTGATGTTTGTGGAATTTCTTTTGTCCGAATAATTTTAGGATATATTTTATTGATGAATTTTTTAAAAAAGGGATATTTTAAAACATTTATGTAAACCCTAAATAATTAATGATGTGTAATGATTTTCAAAAAATGATCTTCTACAAAAGTGTTCAGTAAGGAATTTGGAGTCTAATAAGATCAACTTAATTTTTGATGAATAGTAAATTATGAATAGTGATTTTATGCTTAGGATTAGTAATGTGAACAAATGGATTAGTAATTTCACTCAAAGAAAGTTTTAATATAATTTAGACACCTAGATTAAGTAATGTGATTCAATAAAATGGGTAAATAACGGTTTCATAAATTATTAGTCAAGTATTATTTTTTTCGGGTGAATAGTGTTTTTTAATTAAAAACTTTCTTAAAAATAATTAGAAAATTATTTTTATAAAAAGGTCTTTGTTTTTGTACTCAGAGCATCGATATTATGTTAAAGTAATTTTTGGGGATTTTTCTGAAGAAAAAAAATGAATTTTTGATGAATAGTGTTTTTATTTAAAAATTAAATTAAAATTATTTAGAAAATTATTTTTATAAAATGGATTTCATTTTTGAAATCAAAGCATTGATATTTGGTTAAGGTGAAATTTTGGGATTATTCTGAGAAAGTTGAACTTTCGATGAATAGTGAAAGTATAGTTTTTAAGTTACGGGTGTTTAATGACATCATTAAATGATGTATTAAGTATATATTCAATATGGTCGAATTATGAATAGTAAGATAAGGTATGAGGTGTCCCAAGTGGCCAATACCATGGGCAAGCCCATGGTTTTTCCAAAACCACTAATGAGGTGTCTCTTGGCCATTAATGCCTTGTCCCCTCACTTTCCCTATAAATACACACCCTTTCCTCCTTTAGTTTTCACTCCCAACTCTCCCCCAATGAATTTCTGGTCTCCTTACCTCCCAAGGAGTCCTCCCAAGGTGCCACCAAGCCCTCAAGGTCCAAAACTTTGAGTTTCAAGAGTCACGTTTTAAGGTAAGGGATCCGACCTTTCTCTTTCTTTTCATGTAATCTCCTTTATGTCATTCCCTTTATGCTCCATGTTCTTATGTGAGAGGATGTTCTTTTATATTCCTCTTACTGCCCTTTCATGTTTATATGATGAGAGATCCCCTCTTACTCTCATCATTTCATTTTATGAAAGTTTAAGTGACGTCGTTAGGCTGCCGAATTTTTAAGTGATTCTTTCACCCTTCTCATTTTTCAAGTTCGATTTTCATGTCAAGTCTTTCAAGTTCCTTTTTATTATGTTGGGGTATGATCTCTATATCTATCATACTGATCTCTTATGATCATATTATGAGGGTCCCTATTTGATCTTGTCAAATCATTTTTATTGAAGTTTAAGTGACGTCGTTAGGCTGCCGAATTTTCATAAGAGAAATCTTATTTTTGTCTCACTTCAATGTTTTTCATTTCAAATGGTATATCCTTAAAATTTCATTACCATGTTCATATATCCTTATTATTCTATCCCTCTACTGTTTATGTATCATTTTTGAGTGGGTGACCCATGTCCCCTCTCTTTTCAATGTTTTCTAAAACCCTGTAACGTAGCCGTTATGCTGCAGAATTTTCGTCTCAAAATGTCTCTCTCTTTTTCTCAAAATTATTTTATGTTATTAAGTGAATACTCAAAGCTATTATTTCTATAGTGGTATTCACATATATATCAAAAGGTTCTATTTTAAATTCTGGGATTTGCATACATGAAACCCGCTTTCCCTTTCCGTGGGTTTAAAGTGACATAAAGACCATGTCATTAAAGCAGTTTTTAAAACGTTATGATTATGAAATGAAACCCATTTCTTTTATGCTATATGGGTTGTTTATGAAATGATTGATGATTATATATGTGTCTCACATGATAATAAAGGCAAATTTAAGGGTGCGCCCTGATAGCGCTCCAATGCATTGGGTAAAGACTTAATCTCTAGAGATGACCATTTTAACGACGCCTTGGTGAATAACCTTGGTAATTTTTAACGACACCTTGGGGATGGACCTTGGTGAAACGAAAAGATTGTCAATATTAAATGTTGCAGCCACATCTTCAAGTTATGAGAAATGTTAGTTTTATTATGATGTATCTCATGATTTCTTGCTCATGCCTTAAAGTTCTTTTCATGTCCTTATTGAAGTATCTCAAGTTCACATGTAAAATGTTTCTCTTGTTTCCCTTATTGGACCTTCTGCTCACCCTTTCTTTTAATGTATGTCCCCAGGTTATGAGATGCACTAATGAACCTAGGATGAACTAAAGGAGAAGCCTTTCAAGTGTTTAAGAAGAATGTTTTATGTTTTTTTCATGTATTATGTTCCTTGTTTCCAAGACACTAAACCTTAATGATCCTCAGTTCCATGTAATGAAATGAAAGTTATGTCATAAAAAGACGGGATGCTATACTTCTGTTCAAAATGAAACAATTTTTTTGGAAAATGAAACTGAGTTGGATTCAAATTCTCAACCTGTGTCTAAATGTCCTATCCAAACCAAGATCAAAATCATTGTCCTTCCTTCCCCACTCGAGTACCCTATCATTTGTGTTAATCAAGAGCTTGGGGGTTTCATTCATTTATCTCATGAAACCCAAAAATGGGGGTTGATCTTTGATTTATTAAGAAAGACTACAGAAGAAAAAAGATCAACCATTTCTGATATTCCTTGGATTTTTCCATTCATTTTAGAATATAGGATTGTTCATGAATTAAATTCCAAATCTTCTTACCAACCATAGGGGATACACATTCTCAATCATGTTGAAGTAGAGAAAGATGAGTTCATTAAAAAATTTAAAGTTGGAATTGGCTAAGTTGGGGGGTTCAAGTCGAGCTAAAGACTTTAAATTAAGTTATGCACGGGAGGCAACTCGTGGTTTTCATGTTTCAAATCATTGTGATTCATTTTTTTTCATTTTTATTTTTATTTTTATTTTTTAAAAATATAGACGGTTGACCTGTTCTTCTTTTATGAGTAAGGATGGGTATAAAATGGGAGCACCGTATTCATCTGTGTCACGCGGTGTGATCCCTGAGTAATACCTTACCCAGAAAATATTAAGAAGACAATGTATCATCAGTTTATTTTTATTTTATATTTTTGTTGGTATTTTAAAAAAAAATAGATTGTTGAACTGTTCTTCTTTTATGAGTAAGGATGGGAATGAAAGGGGAGCACCGTATTCAACCGTGTCACGCGGTGTGATCCCTGAGTAATACCTTACCCAGAAAATATAAAGAAGACAATGTATCATCAGTTTATGTTATTTATACCTTTTTTTAGGTTAAATAAAAATACAAATATATATATTTATATATATTTAAAAAAATTAAAGACATGTCATAGGTCATTGGGAAAAGTTGGTCACAACCGTCCAAACCATTGGGAGATAAACCAGAACTGAAGGGAGACATGGGAATGCATTTTCAACATCAACCACCAGGTGACTTCATTCCATAATTTTCATTTTCAATGTCTTCGTTGAACTTCTATCCTGCCAATTCTATGTTTCAATTCTTTAAACACTGGGGACAGTGTATTCCAAGTTGGGGGGGAGATGAAAATGTGTGGAAGGAAAAATGTCATTAACATTGAACTTGATAACACACATTCCAAACTCTGAAATTGGATATCAAATAATTTTTCATGCCTTGATTCTGATTTTAATGCAAGTTTATGTTCATGTGCATAGATATTGGAAAGTGCGGTTGTCCGATGTGATTTTTCACTATTACATTTCCATCCATTTAATAAAAAAACACAATGCATGTCCTCTAGATTGTGGGGTTTTAGTTTGAGTTCCTGGGGACCCATAATAAATAGCATAGGATTGGCGATCATTTTAATTTTAACATGAGTATTCAAAAAAAAATCAATTGCGCGTAGAGCAATGAATTGACCTAATATGTGGCTTTCGGCACTTGGGGATCGTGAATCCATAGTTTTCTGGCCCAGAGTTGGGCATTTTATCTCTATTTCTGGTAATTTGAATTTGTTTTTGATTGAGTTAACTCGAGATGATGCCTGAGTATGTGAGCTTCACTTGGTGCCCTAAGGTCTTTGAGCCTGGGAGTCATCAGCAAAGTCTTGCTACATGGGTTGACTCGATTGAGTTCAATTTCAATTACCATGGCAAAATTGCAAAAAAAAACAAATAAAAAAGAAAATAAAAAAATGAGTACTCATCTTATTATTAAAATTTGATTGCTCTTAGAGCTTCCATCTTTTCTCCCTCGAATCGAAATGAACCCCCATGTCTATTGTGACACACAACACTTCATCATACTTAATTGAATTTGGATGAAATATGACAATGAATTTGAACAAAGTAATGAGCTTGGGCTTGAGATATGCTTATGGACATAGCTTGTTTTAAATGATTTTTATGGGTTTCATAATTTTTTGGTATGTGATCTTTGGGTGATAAATGTGTATTAAAATGTTTTTGGAAAAGGTCATTTGAATTTCATTTTTGTGAGATATATTTTTCTCGGGACTAGAAAAACTCAAGTTGGGGGGTGTGATTATCCAATAAAAACACATATTTTGATTACATTTTAAGGGTATTAAATGTTCATTTTTGATCCTATGGGCCTGAGTTAGTGGATTTTAATTTTGAACATCCATTCTCATCATTTGTGCACTTCATGCCTAACATGCACCAATTTATGCCCAATGTTTCATCTTATTTTAATGAATGTAATTATATATATTTTAATTTGATATTTTTTGAAATGTATCTTCACTTAAATTTAAACATTTTTCATTCAGGGATCAATGGATGATTCATAAATGATGATGGAGATATTTGGCGATGAAAGGAAACAATTCTGGAGAAGTCAGATTGGATATCATCCCACCGATGGGAATGTGGGCCCCACAATACAGGCCCAATGAAGCCCAAAATTCATGGGAGGATATAATACATATATAGGAACAAATAATTCTTCTGTATCCAGTTCTAATTCATCCTCAATGGTGGTGATTAAGGCGGCCCAAGTTGAAGATTTAATTTTGGGCCAGATTCTGTGGCCCAGAAAAACAGCCCACTATTTCAATCATATCTCCCGAACCACAAAGTATTTTGGGCTGAAATTTTACAGGATATTAGGGGACATCCGAGGGTGAATTTAAGTCTTCTATGGCCCACTCAAATTCTGCCTTATAGATGGTTAATTCGGCGCTTCTGTTCGGTGTAGAAATCTGGCTCCCACTTCGAGGCAAGAGTTGAAAAGTCTCTTATGCATTAAATGTCCACCCACCTTTCTCCAAAAAAACTAATTAAATGCACATGGGATGATGGGAGATCGGCCAAAGGCTTCCAAAATTCCTATTTAAGGTAGTAGGGATGGAGTATTTGTGCATCTTGGAGCTTTGATTTCATTGTAATGTTATTATGCCAAATTGTCCTTGTAGCGTTTTTCCTTCTCATGTAAGTTGTTTCAATCACCTTAGTTTTCAATAACACTTCTTCTTATTCTCTTATTATATTATTACTATTTTCAAATTGATATCGTTGCCTCAAGGTGTGAATTTATTCACACCAAACCTTGTGATTTTGTTCACACAACGGTGGAGTGATCGTGTTTTTGTTGTTGTTTTTTTACTTCTTCAATTCCGCCCCAATGAGTCTACTTTCCGATTCCTTTGAGATCATAGAATCAATGGAGGGCTAACCCCTTATGGGTTGGTCCTAGGAAGTTTCATGGGGAATATTGGATGTTATTTTATGATCTAAAATTCTGTAATAATTTCATTAATTTAAGATTTCCATTTGATGATTAATTTCTTCTTCATCTTTGCCAACTTTAACAATGACAAATTTCGAGTTCTAGTACGATCCAATTCCTTAGAGTGATCATTAAATTGATCCTCTAAGTGCATTGGTGATTAGCCTTGTAATTGTGTAGGGATTAAATTGGTGAATGATTTTGAGTAATTATATCATTTTGTGGATACGTCTTGGATTAGTGAAACGAACGTTATAAGAAAATAAATACATCTAATCTAACCCTAGTAACAACTTAGGATCAACTCATCTCCATTAATTGTTTTAGACTAAGTAATTTTATGTGTTAATTTATTTTCTTTAGTTTAAATCAGTAGTTATTCAAATCAATTCAATCTGAATAGTTGGCCACTTCATAGCCAAATCCTTCCAAGATCAGAGTGTCTTTAGGTTCCTTCTTCGGTCCCTGTGGATTCGACCCCTACCTGTACTACAACGACCTCATACCTGTAGGGTAAATTTGGGCACAACCAGATATATAAATAAAATTTTATCCCAATACCTTCATTTGTGTTGAACCAATGGTCTTTAAATCATCACATATTTATGGTTTTGAGACCCTAAACATTCCATAGATAATTCACTTGATTGTGAGTAGTGACCTCAATAAATCCCAATAATTATATAATATTTTCCTCTAGGTCCATATTTTCAATTTCCATTAATGTTCTCCGATGTAGAAACCTAGTAATGTGTTGTTCCATATAAACTTGTTACACACCATTCTCTCTTTTCAAGAGGATGCATTAACAATCCTTATCATTACTTAGGATTCCAAAAAAAGAAATTTTCAAATATCAAACCCATGATTACTAAGATCAAGTTTAAATTGTGAGGACACAATTTATTTAAAGTGGGGAGAATATAACACCCTGAAAGTTCAAAATATAAACATCATATTTGACAACATGTATGTAATGAAACACCAAGCATAGAAAGGAGTATAAATCTTGGTAATTTTGGATATATTTACTATATTAAATAAATTTAATATATCCTAAATCCTTTAATGCAAGAAATAATGAGTTATCTAGCATCACATGCAATAAATATTTTCTTCGATAGCTTGTGTTACACACAAGACCGAGCTTTACCGAATACTATTAATATTTTTATTTAAAATAATAATTATATCATATCCATTTAATTTTTGGTTATAATATGATTAACTAAATTATAAAAATATATGTTTTAATTCATTGGTAACCAATTAATTATAAATTAATGTAAAGACTAATTGAATATAAAGGAAATGTTTTTATAAAAAAACTATTTTTATATGCCAAAGGATTTTCATATAAATAAAATAAATTGATTAATATTATTAAATGATATTAATGAAATATATGTATTATATATTCATTAAAATATTTTTACATTCCTAAAATATATTTGTTATGCATAATATAAGCACAAACCCAATTTTTCATATAAAAGCCCTGTTTTTTCTAAAAACAATTTTACTGCCTTTTAATGGCGCACTTATTTTAAAACTAAATTTAAAAACTTTTATAAATTTTAGTTGAAAAAATAAACTCAATTTTCGAAATTATAATGGAAAAAAATTCTTAGAGTGAATTTTTGTTATTTTTTTGAGAAGTTTCATTTTTTGATGAATAGTGAAAGATACTGGATTTAAATTTAAAACTGACTTTTAAGCTAAATAATTTATAATGTTAAATTATATTTTAAATTGGTTTTAAATTAAAATTATATCAATTATAAGTATATTAATACAATTTATTTAATTTAAATAATTTTTATATTGAATTTAGATATAAAAACTTATTCAACTTTTTAACATTTTTACTTTAAGAACCTAATTTTTTGTCCCATCTATAGGATTAATTTTAAATTAATTTTTTACTTTGGTGATTTGAATTTGGATAAATGGATTCAATATTTGGAATCATAATAATTTATAATCTCTAGTAAGTTCAACTTAGTTTTTTACCAAATATATTATTGAAAGTAATTAAAATTAATTATAGCAATTATGGTAAAAATGAGTTTACTTAGTTGTTAAACTTTAATATTAAGGTGAAAATAACCAAGAAGCTTGTCATAAACCCATTTTCTATCCATATTTGTACCATATAACCACTTTTATATAAAATGGTTCATTATTGGAGGCACATTATGTAAGTGAGACCTCTTAAAAATGTTAATTTTTGGTATTTAAAAGAATGTTGCTCCTCCTCTACGATAAAAGAGTATTCACCCCCTCACTTATTCACACCTTTCAAGAATTTTCGATCATACAAACCCTAAAAAAATAAACTTCCATATTTCATACCCTTATACTAAAAGTCTTATTTTGGGAAAAAAACAATCCTTTGAAGGCATTAGTGAACACCATAGAATGATACCCGAAGAAGAGGAAATGATTTTCTAAAAGTGTTTCTATCTCATTCCCTTCTTCATACCATTAAATTTATCTTATATCATGCTTATATAATAAAATAAGAATATTAAATATTATGAGATGTTTTTATTCTAATATTAATACCTAAAACTTCACAAACTCCCATCAAATGGGATACGTAATCATCATTCAGGTGTATGGAAGACTACCACCTTAGGAACTAATGTTGTTCAATCTTCTATTACCACCTTTCAAGGTGGTAATAATGATAGATTTATAGTTTATATATGATATATATGATATTTAAAATTTCATTATTATTCTGTAATTATTATATCATACACACCTTCATTTTATATATTTTTGTGGGAATACAATAACGTTGTTCATGTGTACAGTGGACTACCACCTTGCGAAGCGATGTGATTCATTCACGCTTTACATGAAATGTATTAATGATGGGTTTAATAAACATATGTGATATATATGACATAAAAATTATAATGGAATGATAATATATATATATATATATATAATTTAATTTTCTTTTTTTTAATGTGATAAGAAAATGGAAACATCGTTCATGCATACGTACGACCTACCGTCTCCATAAATGGTGTATTTTATTTCCTATTACCCAATTTTATGGATTAATATAAAAAATGTATAAATTTTGGATTAATATAAATATATATGATATTTAAATCATGTTTTAAAATCTATAGATTATAAAATAATGATTTATGTAAGAGGAACAAAAAATAACAAGTCAAAAAACACTCGAAAAACAAGGCGATTAACAATCAAAAAAATGAAAATAATGAAATATTATTAATGAACAGGTAATAATATGTTATAAAAGGATCATATGTGTTATAATAAATATTAATATGGTTTTTTATAAGTTAATAACATTTTTAAAACAATTATAAAGGATGTTAATTAAAGTGTGACTAAAAGGAAAATGTGAAAAAATGGATTTCATCTCAATTTCATTTTATTGAGGAATATTGTAATGTTATGCACCTAGTTTCTTTTATATGGTTTATATACTTCCCATTTAAAATTTAATATCATGAAAACATTATTTTTCATGGTATCTTGAGTTTCAATTTTAATTATTTCATCTAACGATATTTCAACATAAAGTTACCAAGTGGTAAAGAATTGCATAACTCAATTTCTTTTTATTGGGTTATATTATTTCCTCATTATTATTAATGTTATAAGATTATATATAATGAATTTTGGATATATATTTATTTATTTATACTTATTTTATTTATATTTATATTTGATAAACATAATTGATTCGCTGATTAATTCTCACATCAATGTTATGATCATTTTAATGGTTTATTTCACAATATCATTCTAATCGAGATTGTTAATTCTTAAATTTCCATTAAAGGAAATTATTTAATCATTTTTCAATAAAACCTTTAATTTATTATCCTTTGTTTATTAATGATCTTTTTCAAGTAATAAAACCATTTTTTTCACTCTTTGTTGCTCAAAATGTTTTAGAAAATGCTTTTAAGAAAATCCGACTTCTTTTATCTCTTCGATCAAAAATCAATTTATCTCAAAACCATGTTTTATAAAAAAAAATTAAAAAATTATTTTAAACCTTTAACATTGATTTAATAAATAAATTTATACCCCTTTTTTCTTTTAATTTTTTTTCAAAGGATTTTTCTCGTCACTTTCCAGAAAAGAAACTTTTCCAACCTTTTTTACCATACAAAATGAATGTTCTTTTTACCTTGTACAACATGTAATATATTACTCACCATTATTTCTTTGAATCTTTATTTACAATTTTATGAGGTTATTTTTAAATAAAATGTTTTTAAAATTTATTTTTAAAGAAAAGTATTTTCAAAATGTTTTTCAAAATGAAAAGGATATTTTCCTCAAGAATTTTTTTAAAGATATTTTATTTTATCAATGAAAAAAATCCTTATTTATATTTCAATGGGTATACATCATATTGATACCATTTTTATTATTTATTTGTATTTATTATGATTATTTTGACAAAGGATAGTATTGATATTCACTTCCTTGAATCATTTTTTTAGTCCTTAATTTTCCCCTTGAGTTATTAACTTTTCAGTGACCATTGAACATTAAATTTACCCTAAATATCTATATCATTTATCATGGATATGATTATTGCCTAAACCATATACCATTTTTATAGATAGTGTGTACTTGAAATTTATTTGATTAACTAGGGAAAATTGATAAATCCATATATTTTACTCAATACAGATATTTGATAAGGAACATTTTTCATGAATTAAATCAATTATTAAATATATAAGGAATTATTTGGATATGTATGAAATGAGTGGGCCCAGTTATAGATATCACCTTGATGCAGTGGTAGTCTCATTGGACGAGTCAGTTGTCTAGACTTATTGGGTTTTTCATCCAGTGTGTTTTAAACTATATTGTGAAAGGTCTTTACGGTAAAGGTATCATGAACCTAGGGAACATGGCATCTGATAACTAATATTTTCCTTCATTCATATTCAGTTATTATCATCCATGATATTTTCACTATGGAAAAATATATGGATGCATTTCATTCTGATATTATTAATTAAATGACATATGTTCTCAGTTATTTACCTACCATATTGATTATGACTAATATTATAATGAGAACCAAGTTATTTAAATGGCATGTGTTTTCAGTTATTTACCTTTACATGTTGTTTACACACTTCCTTCTCTATTTATTGATTATATATGTCATGTGTGTTTAGTTATTTACCTTTTCATATTTATTATTCTCATTGATTCATTTTTTCATCCATTATACTTAACCTTTACTGATCATTTGAGTCACCCTTATTTTTTTTCCTTTCCCCAAGATTCTATGAATTGTACTAAGAAATACATGCAAGGATATGCTAGAGGGAATAAAGTTATTCTCAAAAAAAATATGTTGTAATTTGTGTATTTATTTGTAATACGAGACTCATGTATGTATCTATTTTACCAAGACTACAAAATTATTTTGTCCTCTGGGATGATATTTTCTTTTCTATATTCCAATGTAATGGTAGTAGGAACTGATTCTGGGTTGATGGGGTTGGGTTCGCAACACTTATTTCATGAATTTAAAGATTACAGAAGAAACAAAAAAATTTGAAATCTTTTTTATATATAAATCTTCATAGAGAATTAAATTCTTATATAATGGATGGATTTGAAGGTCAATGAGGTGTTTATATATTATATTTTATAGAGGGAATTTTTAGAAGGTAAATTTAAAGAAAATAGAATATGAAGATTATAGGAATATAAAAAACACTTATTTTAAGGATTGTGGGAGAATTACCACACATATGGAGTTATTATTATGCGTTTGATGGAGTATTTTGATCATTATTGATGATATAGATCTAATAAGAGGATAGATATGATTCAAAAGGACAATATATAGATTATGTATATATTATTTTTTTGTATTCATTATGAGTGACTTATGTTTCATTTATTCACTAATTCTCTTCTTTTAAGAAATGTATGGATAGAAAGATAAAGGCAGTGGACCTTAGTTTGGTAGTGAGCCTTACCTAAACATGTGTAATAACTTTAAATGAGAATTTTTTCTAGTACACCAACACAAATCCACATGTATTCTCTATGGATATAACCCTTAGTAGAGGGATAATTAAGACCCTTATGCCCCTGCATTTACTCTTTTTATTTGGTTATTATATATGTGTGATTAAAGTTAATAGGTCCAAGACATTATTTTCAACATGAGAACACGATCCATTGTTTATCAAAGAAAAATGGGCACCTTAATTCACCCCCCATACCCCATTAGGGTGTGAGTGGGACAGTTATCACAAAAAATTCCATGTGTTATTATTTGGTGAATTATAAATAAATGAGTTTTTATTAGGGTGGTTAAATTTATCTGGATTGAAGGTGAATAATGTAGTGTTCATGTTAGAAATGTGATTTTTATTTTTATGTTTTGATTCAATTTACTATAAGTAGGAACATAAAAATATATGGTTCGACCTGATGTTTATACTACTGTTTATGGAAGTTTAGTAGAGGCTGGTGTTTCTAGATTTTATTTTATAAATGTATTGTGTAATTAGTGGTTTGTAATATGGGAGAATAGATTTTATGGAATATATACATATTTTCTAATAATGATACATGAATTCCATTCTTATCAGTTTTTCAATAAAAGATGGATATACAGGATTCATCAATTCAATACATCAAAGTAAACTACACTTATCCCCGAAATTTTGTGGTTAGAAGTAGATTCCTATAGGAAATTAGTGGTTACCATGTATTATGGAGGGATACATGAAAATTTCATAGGTAGATAGAATAGTCTAATGTATTGAAACATACAATAAGGGTGGGACCTCTTGCACATGTGGTTGTAACTCAATTAATAGATTGACATAGTTGATTTTATGATGATTAATGATCTTATTGGAAATGTTGACAATAGTCATTGTAATTTTGTAAATTCCGAGTAATCATTGTAGGAGTCATGTTCTTACATGAATGTATGACTTATTTTTTACACTATGTAATCTTTTTGTTCATTCTTTCCACTTCATTTTTCACTTGTATTAATTTTGGTGAGTTTTTTTGAGTGCACGAGATCAGTTTATCTCAGTACAGTGATTTATGGTATATTTTTCTTCCTAGGTTTTGGAACATCATGATTTATGGTTCCTTCTAGTATGGTAAGTTCTAGATTATTATTCCTTGTGTGTGTAAGTTATAGTGGTCTTATCTTCTAGTGATCAGTTGGTGGGATCCCAAGAAGTGGAATCAGAGTTGGTTCTAGTTCTAATGGATTGACAACAAACTCAACAATAAACTTAGGTAACACATTCTTTTATTTATGTTATTTCAATTAAATAAGAGTTAATTGTATCAAAATTTATAGTGTTTAAATAAGGAATTTTCTAAATATATAAATTTGACATGACATACTTCATCTTTTGGAGGATACAAATGGAGTACTATCTGATTCAGAAGGGCCTTGAGGTTATTTTGATTGTAATTAATCAAGAAAAAATAAATAAAGTGGAATGGGAAATACTATACAAAAAGAAACTTGGATTAATTATAATTTCATTATCATGAAATATTACTTTCAACATTCATGAAATGAATACCACAATGGATATAATGAAATATATGGTTGAAATATATGATAATATGGAATAATTGAACAAGGTTTTCATGATACGAAGGTTATCCAGTATGATATTTTTGGAAGGAAAACCAGGGGAAAGTCATTTTAATGACTTTAATATGATTTAGAGTTATATTGAATCAATTAAATTAAAGTTAGTGGAATATGTGTGGGAACTACTTTTACTATCATCACTTTTGGAATCATGGGATATGATGGTAAATTCTATAAGTAATTCATTTAGAAAATATGACCTGGTGTTTGCGGATGTAATAAATCTAATTATAAATAAAGAAATCAGATGTAGAGAAGTAAAAGCACATACCAGAATTTTATTGAATGAAGATAATAAAGGATGACCGCCTCAAAGTAAAATTCAAGGGAAGTTGGTTGTTAAATCAAGGGAGAGAAGTTGTGGAAGGTCAACTGGGCTCAGACCCATATGTTGGTATTATAGGAAGAACGATAATCTCAAGAAATATTATAGGGATCAAAATATTAATTCTAGATGGGTAGATTTTAGAGGTTCAAGTTCCATGAATTCTATAGCTGATGGGAATAATTGTTTATTTATATGTGTCAATGTTCCATTGGAATCCTAGATCATTGATTTTGTGGCCTTATTCCACTATATGGACTGAAAGGGATACCTACTAAATTATATATGAATAAGTTTTATCATGGTTCACTTAGTTGATTATGAATCTCTTAATATCATGGAGTAGGGGGACATTAACTTTTGGATGAAGATGGGAAGCTACCTGAGTTTACAAAGAGTTAAGAACATTCATGGTTTATGGAAAAACATAATTTTCATTAGTCACATGAATGAAAAAGGATTCTGAATGTTATTTTTAAACATAGCATTGAATATTACTCAGGGTTCCGTGGTCATAGATATAATTGTAATAAATGATTAATTGTATTTTATGGGAAATTTGGACTAATAGAAAATTATTATAATGAAAACTTTTAAATGTTTAGAGTTAAGGAATTGTATTCATGGAAACCCTAGGGTGAAAAACATGTGAGTTCTATTGGAAATGGTTATACTTAACCTTGATCACATGGAATTTGGAAGTTTTGAATGTTTTATACTCAAAAAGTAGAGAAAGGTTTCATTCAACTTGAGCAGAAGAACACCATAATATTAGAAGTCAGAGTATATGGAAAAGAACATTTGGGGGGGCCGCACCAGTCTTATCTCATAGTGGTTCACTATAATTTTTGAATTTTATCAATGATTCAATAGGGAAATTATGGTTTTACTTTCTTAATGAAAAATTGTATGTGTTTAGAGGGTTTTTTGTATAGAAGACCAGGGTAAAAAAAGAGAGGCTAAAAATAAGATGAAATGATTAAGGATCGATAATGATGTAGAATATAACAGAAAGGGTTTTTATAACTTTTTCTAGAGAAAATAAATCAAATTTTATAAAACATTACCTGCGATACTAGAGAAGAATGGTGTGGTTGAGTGGATGAATTAGTCCTTAACTAAAAATAAATAGAGCACAAGAGTTAATTTTAGAATGTCTATGGAAATTTTAGTGGAAGTAGTCAACACCATAGTATAAATTGTTAGAAATAGTCCTTCCACACTAATGGGGAAGGATATTATGAATATTTTGTGGATCGATAAATCAGTGGATATTATCCACATTAATGTTTTTTGGATTCCTATCATATGTCCATGAAAATTCCAAATATTAGAGAAAACATGAAGCTTAGTTTGAAAAAATGTTTCTTAGTGGGATACAGAGATGAAGATTTTGGTTTCCACCTCTAGGATGATTTCAATCATAATATAATTATAATTAAAAAATTTATCTTTAATAAGAAGGTCTTGTGTAAAGGACATTACTTAGTGTAAAAGGAAGTTGAGAAAAAATAATCATTTAAAAAAATCCACATTGATATGAATGGAAGTTATATAAGTACACAAGTTCAGGAAATTTTAGGTAGCACTAATAATTTTGAAGTTAGGCCAATGGAAGATTTACCAGAATACTCTGTGACTATAGAATCTTGATTCATATTTTTTTAAGTTGAAATTATGGAAGTTTCAATTTCAAAATAAGAAAACTTATAGGTATAATTGTGAAATAAGCAACAGGTCTTAGTGATTATGGAAAGTGGGAGTTATCCATGTATGATGAGATGGATTTTCTTGATACAACCAAAAACTTGGGAGATAAAAGAATTACCCCAAGGTAATAAATCAGTATAAAAAAGTGGGTTTCCCTTTTTAAAGAAAAAGCTGATGATAAGAAAAGGTATAAGGTGAGTCTGGTGGAGATTTTTTTATAGAAACATGGATTTGAGTTCTCCAAAAAAACACAGTAGTTAAACATTTAACAATCCATATAGTGTTGATCCTTATTGCTTTAAAAGATTGAAACTAAAAGATATGGATGTGAAGACAACATTCCTTTATAACGACTTAGAAGATAATGTCTACATGAATCATCTTTATGGATTCATGGACCAATGAAATAAGTACTTGTTGTGTAAGATGAGAATTATTCTTTATATCTTGAAACAAGCACAAATATAATATAATCATAAGTTCAAGGATTTTATGGTGGAGAAGGGTTTCATGTAGAGCAATTTAAATCACCATTGCCACTAAAAGGCAGTTGAAGATGGGAGATTTATCATCCTTATCTTTTATGTGGATGACATTATTTTGGAAGGTTTATAAATTAAGTAGATTCAGAAGATGAAGTGTGAGTTAGTCAGATGATTCTAGTTGACAAATATCAGCCGGGATAAGAAAATATTAAAAAATCAGATAGAGAGAGATAGAAAACTTGAAAATTTGGTTTTTCTTAGAGGGATTACATCTAAATGGTAATAAAAAAGTTTTAGAATGTTTGGATATAATCCTATTTCAACCTCATTGGACAAACATTTTAAACCACCCATGGGGAAAGAAATAAAAGTTGAATATGAGTTCATGTATATAGTAAAAGTTTTATTTACATAAATAGTAGAAATCTTGATATTTTCCAGGGTATGTACATGATTGGGCATTACATTTTTAGTGGGAGTCATTATTCAGTTCATCATAGATTTGAGGAAAGTTCATCGAGAATCCATGAAGTGGATCCTACAGTATCTTAAAAGATCATAAGTTATATATTTATGTTTCAAAACTGATGATGATCCATTGTAGATCTATGTGGATGCAGACTATAGAGGAGGTATGGACACATGAAATAGTTCCATAGGCTATGTGTTCACACTCAGAGTAATAATAGTTTTTTGGATGTCACGACTATAGTTGGTGGTAGTATCATTCATATAATAAGTATAATATGTGGAATTTATTGAATCATGGAAATAACTTATATGGATTTTGTGTTTTTTTAGTAAGATCAAAAGACATCAATAATGTGGATTTCACGGTTGTGAAAATATAATTGTAATTAATATGTATAAGAATCTGGTGTTACACTCATAGATGAAACACAATGACTTAAAATACCATTTGATCTAGAATATTTTAGAGGATAGAGTGTTTTATCTACAAAAGATAACCAAAAGAAAGAATTTGGTTGGCATTTTCACTTATATTTTAGTCCATAAAAAAACTAAGGCAACATTGTGACTTTATGGGACTAGGGTAATTAGAAGGTAATTTGGACACTATTTTTACAACATAAGTTGGAAGGATTGTTTTTACTAAGTTTTTGTGGTTGTCATGGTTTTCTTCAAGGTTTAATTCAAGTGGGAAGATTGTTAAGAATGCGATGTTTTTTTTCAATTTTTATTTAGTTGACCTAGAAGTAGAACTTCATAAGATATGGTTTGGTCTGATGTTCAGACTAGTAGTAGTGGAATTCCAGTGGGTAAGGTATATTTCACATCACATTATGGAAGTAGTGTGTCGTTGGTGGTGTAGAATATGACTGAATGAATGTTACATTATATATAATGGTCTTCTCATAATGACATGTAATGGTCATTCCTCGTGATTTTCAGCAAATGATGGATACATAAGGGTTATCAACACTACTACAAATACCCCTTTTATCAGCGCTAAAAATGGCCTTTAACAGCGCTAAAAAAGTACTGTTAAAGTCATCAAAGATAAAATGGGGTTCCCCTTTATCAGCGCTCCAAAAAGTGTTGATAAAGACCCCTTTTATCAGCGCTAAAAAAAGCACTGATAAAAGGGTCCTTTATCAGCGCTTTCTTTTTAGCGCTGATAAAAGGGGTCTTTATCAGTGCTTTTTGGAGTGCTGATAAAGGGAAACCCCCCTTTATCTTCGCCGGTTTTAACAACGCTTTTATTTAGTAATGATAAAAAAAATTAAAAAAAATTAAAAAAAATTCTGCCAATCGGGGGGGCTTTTATAGCGCTTGAGCCCCCCTTTTTATAGCGCTTTCCATCCCCTCTAACACCCGCACTCACCCTCTCCACCCTTTATTAGCGCTAGCCCCCCAAATCCGCCTCCATGCACGCGCTCATACCTCTACCAGGTTTTGAACTTGAGACCTCCCCTCTGCACGCCTAAGCCCTTATCACTCCTCTATTTTGATTTGTTTTCCATTTCATGATATCTCTATATATATATATATTTAGTTATATTTATTCATATAGTAATATATATTTATATTAATATATATATATAGTTATATTAATATATATATATTGTTATATTAATATATATATTTATAGTGATATTAATATATATATTTATAGTTATATGAATATATATATGTAGTTATATTAATATATATATATATAGTTAGATTATTATATAGGTATATAAATATTCCTATATTTGTATTTTAAATAAAATGGATATTAGTTATTATTTAGATAAAGATAATATATTTTATATGTAAATATATTTTATTATTTATATTTATAATTAAATTTTTATGTGTAAATATATAAAAAATATGTATATATTATTATATATTTGATTATAAATAGCAGTGCATTATAAAAAATGATAAAATTTCAAAGACACAATATCAATATAAATGTAATACCTTGGAATAAATTCAGTCCCCACCAAAAAAATCCAATAATACCCCCTTAAACGAGGCTGAAAATCCACAAAATGTTAAAAAATCGGGGTATCCCGACTAAAAACTCAGTTTTGGAGGCCTTCTGGGCCTTTTTTGGCCTCGAAAAATGTGACAGAGGCTTTTCTTAAATTATTAGCGCGTAGATCTCGTCGCAGGCTTCGATTTGATATGCTGTAGACCTCAAACAGACTCCCGGATCAAAATTTATGGTCGTTTGATGTTCGAGTTGCGTTTTCAACATATTTTGTATCCTTTTTAATTTATTTTTTTTTATTTTTTTTAGTATTCAAATTATTATTAAATGACTATTAATCCATAATAATTAGCAAATTATTTATTAAAAATATTTTTTTAATTTTTTTATAAGCCATTTTCACTGAAAATCTTATATATTAAGTGTAACTGTATATTTATACTTATCTAAAATATATTTAAAATTTTATTTAAAAAATATATATTATATTTATATCAATATAACTATATATATATATTTAAATATTAATATATTTTTTTAATGATTTTTTTTGGAAGTAGACCATTTATCAGCGCTTTTAAAAAAACCACTCATAAAGACCATCCTTTATCAGCGCTACTAAAAAAGCACTGATAAAGGGGTACCCTTTAACAACGCTAAAAAAAAGCATTGTTAAAGGGGGTACCTTTATCTGCGCTAAAAAAGTGCTGATAAAGGGGTACGTTTATCAGCGCTTGTTTTAGCGCTGATAAAAGTATCCCCCTTTATCAGCGCTTTTTCGTTAGCGCTGATAAAGGTTGGCGCAGGCCTTGCCCAGTTTTGTGGTAGTGCAATTTGATACATCAAACACACTTGTACAATTTATCAGGAGTCAGTGGTTGGAAGCATATTTCTACACGAAATTTGAGGTTACTATGAGTTATGATGTGATGCTTACAAATATTAGATGTCAATGAATCTTTTTTACTAGATGGACCCTACTATATGGGTGGGACCCCTTGCACACATGGTTGTAACATGACTGATAGAGAGATTCAGTTGATTGTACTATGATTAGTGATTTGATCGACCATTTTTTCTAAAGTGATTGTAATCTTGTAACTTCTAAGTAATCAAAGTAGTGTTAGTGTTCTCTCATGGGTGAAAGACTTATTTTATAAACCATATAATCCTTATGTTCATTTATTCTACTTTATTATTCAATTGAATGGATTTTTTGAGTTTATTAGAGTTTTTGTGATCGGTTCAACTTGGTGCCATGATTTAGGGTGTCCTTGTATTCCTAAGTTTTGGAACATCAATCTCGAGTGGTATTTTTGATCATGGAAGTTCCAAAGCTTAATTTATAATGTGTTTAAGTTCGGATGTTTGTATCTTCTTATGATTAGTGGGTGGGATTCCAAAATGTCATACATTATTTATTCTCATAGGGTAATGACATATATGTGAGTGTTCATGTGAATGTTCTTGATTTGAGAATTAGCATAAGGGATTTAATTTAGTTAAATAATTGAAATATTGATAAACTAATCAATGATTTTCTGAGTATATTAACAACTAATTAATTAAATAAAATCGAGGAGTTGTTATTGGTAATTTGGTGTAATTGATTTAAGTTATTGATTTCTTTGTGATTCTATATCATGAGTTGATTGTGAAAATTATTTTGTATGTGATGAATTGGGAAAACTGGAAATGCGTTTTAATAATGATTGGAAATTTAATTAAGTAATTTAAATTGGAATTTAAAGTGTCTTTCTTCTATATTTTCTTTCCAAGTATTTAATTAAAAGATAATGATTGAAAAAATGTAGGTATGGGATGTCTTGGTAAAGAAATTAAAGAATATTTGATACATTAATAATCTAGGAAATCAGAAATGAATACTTTCCATTGAAAGTATACCTGATTGATTGCTTTTATATTACTCTGACTTATTTTGAAATCATTTTAGGGTTGGAAAATCACTATAAATTCTACATTTATTTAGTAATAATGGAAATTTATAGTTGATGCGGACTTCATATGTGTATTTTGGGTTGATTGAAAATTATTTCCATTCATTTAATTTTATGTATTTATTATGTTTCATTTTACTATTGAAGTGATTATTAATTATCATTGGAATCCTTTAAAGGGAAGAGATTTTTAAAAGATAAAGGGTTGAGATGGGAATCCATTACGGTTGTAATATTCTTTAGAAATAAATCAGATTTCACTATAATTTAAAAATATTTGGGGATTATGTGGTTGTCTAAGTTGAGTTAATATACTAAAATTATTGTTGGTTTGTTATGAAATTTGTTGGGTTGGAATTTGAAATTAGGAAATGGATTTAAAATGGATTTAAAATGAATTTCAAATTGTGATGAATTTTATGACAATAAAATTGAGTATGAATTTTGAAGTTGGTTTGATGTGATTATGATTTATGGGATATGTTTGAATCATGACGATATGAGTTGTATAATTGATTTTAGTGAGATAAGTGTGTAAATTTGGATAAATGGGTCATGGAAAGTTGAAATTGGTCTTGATTATGGGTTTAATAAATTGAATTATTATTAATTGGAAAATATGATTGAAGGATGTTGAGAATGAGGAAGGGACATAGTGGATATTATCGATTGTGATTAATGTTTATCTTACATGTTTAGATGGTTAATTGTAATTTTAAAAATATTGATAAAAGGGATGATTGTTTGAATTTGTTAAAATATTGAATGAACTGAATTTTATATTCATTGGGTTAGATCATGTTAATGTTTGGTTATAATGGTAGTGTGTTGATTTTAAAATTTTTTATTTTAGTATGTGATTTTGTTTAAATCTATTTTTAATGAACTTTTGATTACCATGATGTGATTATCTTGTTAAAGAACAAGTTGAAATGAAATGTTAAAAAGGAATTTAGTATGTTGCAAAATTTTGTTTATTCTTATGATGAGTGTGTTGGAATAAATTTGATGTTGGTTTTGA
The DNA here is from genome assembly GCA_963277665.1 of Viscum album. Lineage (NCBI taxonomy): Eukaryota > Viridiplantae > Streptophyta > Magnoliopsida > Santalales > Viscaceae > Viscum > Viscum album. Next base: position 639,529,434 of record OY728162.1, on the reverse strand, counting down.
TAAATCTGTTAAGATATTTATAGAGAAAATTAAATGAGATGAATTGTATGATGAGAATGTTGGGTGTCTATTGTATTGTTTTAAGGGAAATGAAATTTGTTATGAATGTATCCTGAAGTCAGTGATTTTATCAGTTGAATAATTTATATTTTGATGGTTAATATTTTCTTTGATATTTAGTTTTGATATGTAATTATTTGAGTTTTAGTCTCATTGAAAATTATGTGTGTGGATAGAATTTGTTTTGGAGTGTTATTAAAAGATCATTCTGATGAGGTTAAATGACTTATTTGAGTGTTATTCTTTTAATCAAGTCATGTAAATAAATTTAATGGATTAATATGCCATTGTTAGTTTGGATCCGGATAATGAATGCATGATTTTTAATTGATGATGAGTTTGTGGAAGTATTGGTCATAACCATAGCAATAAGCGGGTATAGATTGAGTTTGGGAAATAGTTGTTGGATATCTTAAAAGTGAGGATTCAAAGATGATTTAGTGAATTTTTTATGAATTAACCTTTCATATTTAATTTTGATTATTTTATATTTAATTGAGAGGTGGTTTCATGGGGAACCACTACTCTTTTATATTTACATGGGATGTGAATATGAACAAGTATTCATCTTGTTATAGAGATTTCTATGGTGAGGAGAATCATATAAATTTTCATTTGGAAAGTCCAGTGGAGGTTTTTTTAGGTTTATGGGGGTTGTTTATGTTAGTGTTTTGAATGGGAAGTAATTTGAGATCATAGTGGCAGATTCATTCACTAGAGATGATCAAAGATGCTTCTTGGGGAAAAAGCAGTATGGTGAGGAGTTTGTATTGACTCGGGTTTTATTTAGTATATTTTAAATTAGAGTTTATAGTTTTGAGGATTTTAAATTCATTGAATCGTGAAGTTTTGAGTAGAGGATGTTAATAGAAGGGGAAGGTGGAGGTGATGTTTGTTAGAAATCATTAAAGGACACCACCATATACTAGGTAATTGGTAATTAGGTACCCACTAGGTGAGATAGCGAGAAGATGTTGACCAGGTCCAACCATTAGGTGTTCGATAGTTAGAACTGGGTGGCCAATGGCTAATAGATGGATGGTGGTTAACCGGATCGTACTCAGTGTGTTGTCAAGCTGTTCTTTTGTTTAAATTAAAATAATTTTTCAATTTTTTAAGATGGTTCAACTAAACATTTAATTCCCATTTTCGTCTGTGTTTTTATAGTCCTCCCACATATCCAGTTAAGGTATGGGTTAGTTACCAAAAGTTTTTGAAGTTTTTTGTTTTGAATGAATTGGACTATAGATCATGCAAGGCCTAAAAGAAGAAACACTTGTTTCAGTTTAAAGCTACAAAGTTTTTACAGTACATGATTGGGATGAACCAGGTCTACAAATCTATAGGTAAGGTTACAACATACTGAATCTATTGATTCATAGAAAAATATTAAATTATCTTCACTTTGAATCCATTTTTCCTTTTATTTTTGTTAATTAAATGCCTTTTTTTTTTTTTTAATATGCCGGTTTAAAGTTGTTACGTAGAGATGAAAAAGGGTGCATCTCCTTTTTCTTCTACACCACATGCTTGACCTTGTGGTTTCTTTTCCCTTCTCCTATTTTATGGATTTGTTAGCGCCTCCTTCACCAGAGGATCGTATCTTCGCCTGGCCGAGAGAGGAGAGAGACTCCAACAATGGGTTTCTTGGTTCATCGACGGCGAGGAGAGGAAGGCCCGGCCATCTTCCATAATGGGCCAGACGACGGTGAATCTTTGCGGCTTTGTTATTGATCCTTGATGGCAGGGTTTCTTCATCAACGGGTGGGCTCTCTCCTGTGGGAATTTGGTTCGGATGTGATATAGAAGAGAGGAGAGGTACCCAACAAGTCCCTTCTCAGCCTCTCCATTTTTCTTTCGACCACGTAGTTTCACAGCTTCAGAGTTTTGACTCTCACGATTGAGGAGGATGAAGAAGCAGCAATGATATTTCCTGACTGTTCAACAATGCAAATGCCACCTATTGTTGTCTTGATGCAGCACCTGGAGGGACATCATGAAGGGTTCGCTACTTCTTGATCCAGGATGCGTTGAATATGGATTGTAGCGGATTCGAACAATAGTGCCAAACTTGGATAGCGACATTGATCTTATACAGCAGCAACGTACCTGGATGATGATAGTTTTCGATGACCTTGGCTTGCAATGCTACAACCTGAAAGATCGGCATCGCAGAGGAGGTGGGTCAGAACCCTGGTAAGGGGGTTTGGTCCAGATTTATTCGCTTTGATATATTTTGATCTTGTTTCATCTATTTTGGAGGTGTTGTTTGGGTTTGGTGTGTTGCAGTTTTCTATTGCTGCTGCTTGTACTCCATCATTTTTTCATAGTGAAAAATCATGATGATCCTGCCCTGTGGACTTAGGCCTATGGCCAAATCACATAAATCTATTTGTCCTTTTACTACTTTTCATTTCCCCATTTATTCGACCAGTAAAATTCTGAATGTTTGCTATTTCTTTAATTTTAATTTGAATTCTAATTTGGAATTTAAATGGTTTATTAGAAGCTATTTTGGGCTTTGTACTACCCGGTTCATCATTGCTGCTCCTACCTTAACTTCTCATTGTTGTTTGATTCTTGTTTTAGATGAATCAATGTGTACAGATTTTATTTCTGTTTTAATGAGAATTAAGTGAAAAATTTATTATTGTATTTCCACTGCTAGTATTTGACTCTATTCACCGCTTGCTTGTGTTTGTTTTTGTTCACTACTGAATTCATTTGAATGTATTCATTTGATTTTATGAAATTTCAACTCGAACATTATTTTTTTATAAATTTACATTAAAGAAATTGAATATAAACATTCCTTTCATGTTTCAGATTTTAACGAATCAAAACACCCAATAGATCTTGGTCTATTCTATGGGGACTGCCTCTTGCACATGGGCGCTCCCCCCAACATTCACCTTGATTATAACTTTAACTTGAAACTGGTGAAGACTCTCACTACCAAAGAGGTAAGAAGTCACGATTTGGTAATTCTTTTCATCTTTGTCGTGAAATCCTACGATTGACCAAGCATGTAGTTGATGATAATATCCAGCTCTGTTTAGGGAATATGGATGCATTACAATTGGATGATGGCATAAAATACACTTTCTCACATATTGGTCAGTTAACAGGAATGTATCGTTACAAGTATAGGCTTACGTGACAGATCTGAATGTGAAAAGACTTGAAGCACCTTATTTATTACCATTTTAATACTAGGCCTGTGGGAAAGGGACCAGGATGTGGCTTCTGGGCACCCATGTGAGGAGTATGGCTATTTTTCCTCCAGGGCATAGTTCCCTTACTCTAGAGTGTTGGTCGGGAAATTTACTTGCACGACAATTCGAGGGCTGTTATTCTAAAGGTGTGGCTAAGACTATTACCAAACAGCGCATGGAAAGGCACTTTGATTTGGAGCTTCGATCTCCTGTTATGCATGATGTTCTTGATGCTATGTCGGGTATCATTTTATCATCTTATATTTTTTGTTGTTCTAACTATTCCACCCTAATGTGAATTTACTTTTCTGTATAGTTGCTAATCTACATTATCAATTGGTATGATATCGTAGAGGGGATTAAGAAGAATAAGGAGAGAACTATCCCGCTGAATCTCTGTGAAGCGTGGAGATGCTGGAAAGAAAATATTTCCTAGAAATTATATTTTTGCCTTGTCAATTAGTTGTGGATTTCTTTGCATCATGCTCCATGTGGTAGCCAACTCACTGGTGAAATTTTATAGGTTCCTGGTTTGCCTATTCCAATTGAGAACATGATTCTGGGTCATGTCAAGTCAAAGGAATATGGGTGGACAGATGTTTCTCATTATAATTGTGAATGTATTAGAAGAGGTGCAAAAGTTGAGAAGTGGAAAACAGCTAAGCAAGTTGACACCCTTGTTAGATCCTTTCCTGTAGAAGATTAGCCAAAGAAAATCATTATCACTCACAAGGGAATGCTCGATCCATTGGAGGTTCACTTGGTCGACTTCCCCAACTTCGTTATTAAAGGAAGTGAACTTCAATTACCATTCCAAGCCTGTTTGAAGATTGAAAAATTTGGTGACTTGATTTTGAAGGCTACAGAGCCTCAGATGGTTTTGTTCAACATTTACGATGATTGGTTGAAGAGCATTTCTTCTTATACAGCCTTCTCCAGATTGATTCTGATTCTTCAGGCACTCCATGTTAACAACGAGAAGGAAAAGATGTTATTGAATCCTGAAAATGTTAAGAACGAGAAGGAAAAGATGTTATTGAATCCTGACAAAACAATCATCAACGAGTCACATCACATCTGGCCTTCTCCCAGCGATGATCAGTGGACAAAGGTATTTTTTCATTTTTCGTTCTGTTATTTCCAGTACCTGGGAAATCATACTTTGTTCTTTGGCCTGGATTAAGTTGAGGCTGCATTGAGGGATCTCATCCTCTCTGACTATGCGAAGAACAACAACATCAACACAACAGCTCTAACCCAGTCTGAGATTCATGACATCATACTCGGGGATGAAATTACTCCTCCATCACAACAGAGGCAACGGATTGCAGAGATCAAGAAGCATGTGGTGTTTCCTCGCCATAATTATCAAAATTTTATTCTATGTTTATTGTTCACATGGCTAATGGGCCAATGCAATAAACACGTGGACTAAGGAAGCCAGTCAGCTGACAGGAGTGATGAAAAGAATGACAAACGTGCATGGAGATGAACTCATTGTGACCACCACGAGTCCATATGAGCAGTCTGCATTTTCATCTAAAACCAATTGGCGTGTGAGGGCCATCTTTGCCACAAATCTATATCTTTGTGTTAATCATATTTATGTGAACTCGGAAGATATCAAGGAGATGGGCTACACGTACATCATTCTGAAGAATATATTGAAGACTTTTCTGGAGTTATGCAACTTAAAAAAGGGTGACATTGTGGAGGGAGACTGGGAGGACACTTTTTCCTGAAGAATTTGCTGCTCATGCATTGATTTGACAATGAACAAAAAAGTAAGAATTCAGAACCATGTCCTTTTTCTTCTTCACTTGCTGATCTTCGTAAGCTCTGTTCAATGCTCTTTGTTAGCTTTATGCATATTAACTGCACAATATATGTAGAACACTAAAACATCATATGTAAGTTAATAATCGTCATCATGTTCAATGATTCAATTATATCCACATATTAACGTAAAAAAATAAATCATGGAGCTCAATATTTGTATAAAATGTAGACCTATTAAAAAATTTAATTATATCATCATGCATAATGTACACCGTGGCCCCACCAAGTAAAATTTATGCAATGCCCCAAATTTATATTGATTGTGGCATCCCAAATAGGAATTCCCCTAAAAACATCCCTAAAACATTTCTTGATTATTAACGCATTGAGAAATTCTAGTATGGAACAACTAAACCCACCCATGGTATGGGTATTATCAATAGGTGTCTCACTATAGATATAGATATGGACTCCTTGACCAACCCCAATTACCTCCCACCCCATGCAACTTGATAAGCATTTTAGTGAACCACGTCCTGAGAAGAATAGACAGACCAATTGGATGGTCCCCGAGCATCCTTACCTATTATTACTTTGTCATCTATACCCTGAGTGGTGTAAATATTTTTTTTCTTAGAGCATCATGTTTTGAAAACTAAACATGAAACACTTTGGTGATCCTTGAGTAACAATTACAACTCAATTGGCCATCATTTGAGTGGTGTAAAGAAGCATCTCTTAGTGCATTGTATTTTTAGAAGAATAAACATGCACTACACTTTAATTTATACCCCAAAATTCTTCTATTTAGTTACTACTCTAGAATGAGAGGTTTTAATGACCTTTAAATTCCAAGTATGAATTTGAGGCTTTTTTTTAGATTTAGATTATCTATTCTTTCCTGATTTGAGATGTGTTTGGGTGGTATCATGTCTTAGGTGGAATTCAAAGAAGGGTACTAGGGTCACTCTCTACTGAAAATGCAGCACAGGGGCACCTCCTACCCGGGGAAGGCCATCGGGTACCCAATGGACTGGGCAAAAGCCATGTAGGGCCTCATTCCCCATCTATGGGAGTGTATTAGGTGGTTGGTGGAGGATCAAGTACCTAATACTGGCTAACCGGGTATTCAGTGGCTGTCTGCTTTGTTTTTCTAGGGTTATTTCTGGAATTTCCCCTCTTTCTCCCTTTAACCCTCTTCCCTCCCTTCCCTCGACCCCCATTCATTTGGTCCTAAGTTTTGGAGATTCCCTTGGCTTCCTAAGCTCCTCTACAATCTCCTCTTCTCAGGTTGAAGTGACGTTCATCATAAGTGTTCTCTTTTGGTAAGTCTCACCCCTTCCAAGCCTTAGATGTCTTCTTCTCCTGTTGTTTTTATGTTTTCTATGGAAAATCCCAAATTTCAAGGGTTTTATTTAAAATTAAGGACTAAATGGTTCTGGCTTGAATCGGATGTGTGAGCTCCCTTAAACACGTGGCGGGAAGTCCTTACCATGTTATGACATTTATATGTGATTTCATGGGTTGTCATGCATACAGGCGTGAAATGACTTGGGTATGACGAAACCACACCTTGTTGCATGGCTTAAGGGCAATCCTTTTGGGCTAGTTGGACCTAGTGTAAGTTGTTTGGTCTTAGTTGAAGCTCAAGTGAGCTCGTGGCTTGACACATAGGTTGGCGATGAATTCCTTCAATTGTGAAGATTTTGGGTGTGTGAGCATGGCTAGAAAGAGAATTTGTCTTGGTGGAATTAAGGGTTGGTCATAGGGCCATTCCTATGAGCATTTTGATGAAGAATGACTAGTTTTGTGTTGCCCCAGTGGGTTGAATTTTGACCTTGATGACTTCATTACTGGTTATATGTGATTGTGTGATGTAGCCATGAGACCTTATCTCTGGGAAGGATGTTTGTTTGACTCATGTGGGAGGTTGACTATTGTGATGCTTTCCTCATACCACTTCCTCCATGGTCGATACATATGCCATAACCATGAGACCATACCCTGAGGGGATGGTTTGGCTTGTGTGGGAGGTTAGCTATTGAGATTCCCTCCTCAGATCACTTCCATGATGATCATTGGGCGTGAGACTTAGCCATGAGGCCTTACCCCAATGGGATGGTTCAACATATGTGAGAGGTTGTTTATCATGATGACCTCCTTAGATTGCTTTCTATACATTAGTGGTGGGATCCTAGTAGTGAGTTATATCCTCTTTCCCTTGACATTGAATACCTTAGGTATGGTCGGGGTTTGTGGCAGCCTAGTTAGCATATGATGACCCGACTTGGGTTCATGCTAGTTTGTATTAATTTATTAATTTTCCATTAGTGCATTCACTCATATATATTTGTTGCATTTATGCTAAGGATGTAGGTGGTGTCCTATTGAGTTTATTAGTCACACCATGCATGAGAACCCTAATGCGTGTGCGTACTTTGTTTCCAGGGATCCAACCAAGAGCAAGAGCCTTATGTTGGGTTGTTGAGGGGGTTGAGATGGTTGGGGATAGAGATGATGTGATATTGAGATCTTTGGCAATTATGCCTCTATTTTTTTTCTTTTTATATATCGTGTGTACTGATCCACCATCCTTGGGGATCCTTTTGACTATTGATGCATGATTGACTTACATCCCATTTTTTATAGCATGTGTTATATTTATGTGGTTGGCTTCCACTACATTCCCTTTCTTTTATTTATTTATTATTTCTTCTTTCAAAGTTAGTGTTGTTGATGGTTATTTATATCGAGATTATAGTATCCCCATTGTATGACTAGGACCATCATCTCCAGTTGACAATCTCTTGCATACAGATAGATTCAAATGTGCTCTTGTGGCGCTTCTATTCAGTCCCAATGATCTGATTTGAGGCCTTACAAAATGGTATTTGATCCCCTTTTAATTTTTTATTTGGAGCTTGATATATTATGTTAGGGAGATTATTTTAGAGATTATTAGGGAGATTGTCGTGGATAATTTTAAGACAGTAACTCCTTTACAACCTTTGTTTTGGAAATCAAAATACACTCTTTCAGAGAATTTGATTTAACTTTAAATGTTGGATTGTAGTTGTTTTTGGGTTGTAGGATGAAAATATGGCAAACTGAATCATGACTAGATTAACTTTACTTGATGTTCAATCACTGTGGAAATGCTGGAATGGTTCCATCAGATGAATTGAAGTTACATTGAGTTCATCAAAAGATGAAAAATCTACTTTTGATGTAGTTACATCTGACTTTGAAGAATGTTGATTCTGATCGTTGAAGGCTTTCTTATAAATAGAATTAAAACTTCATGGATTGGAAGAAAAATAGTTATTTGATATCTCTGAAAGAGTTCCCAAGTCATTTTGAAGCTTGCAGCGTCTCGTTTCCATGTGTGCTTTTGATTGTTGCAGTTTTTCTTTTTGAGGGTTTCACATAAAGCATCCACTTGTGAGGTTCTCATTGTAAATTATCTAAATTCTCTTATTGTATTAATTCATTGTCTGATCCTACATGATAAAGGGATTTCGAGGATATGAATACTGAGCTTGGTCCGATCATTCATGTTTGAGGTCTTTCAGGGATAAGAAGAAAAAGTTGTTTTCAATTGTTTTGATCAAGGGCTTCTAGGGTTAGGAAGAAAGATCCCACCTTTCGGTGAGTTTAAGTCGAGGGATTCTGGGGAGAGGAAGGCATGTAACTTGGATCCGTTTGAAAAATACTCCTTGCACTTTGGGAAAAAGTGAAACTATAATGCCATTTAAAGGAGTATTTGGATTATAATTAGATACTCCACATTTTTTTATTTTTCATTGTGTATACATTTTGTACACTTACATTTGTTATATTTTTCTAAACTTTTGATGAACTGAATTTTCATTGTTATTAAAAGTTTTTTACATTCTTATATTTCCAATGCATTTATATCAACACTATTAATTACACCATGTGGTGGATGAAAATTGTAAGTTTCTTTTTAGACTACAATTCACCCCTCTTATAATTTTCTTTCCCTTTCTTATTTGAGACAACACTTGGTATCATAATAGGTACTTTTGAGATTGATTCTGGACTTGGTTTTTTTCTATTGTTTTATCATAATTTCATCTCAATTTCTTACACTGTAGTGGAGAGAATATTTTTTTATGGTGACAAAGAATTCTAGTTAGATATTTAGACAATATTAATCCTATTCATCCTTTAATATTTGAAGGAAATGATTATGAGTACTAGTGTGACCATATGAATAATTTCAACATTAATATTGGAGTGGAGAAATATTTAATGATGAAAAAAATTATAAGATTTCGGATAAGGATCCGTCTACGTCTTATAGAGACTAGAAGCCTGAGTTTTAGGCTAACTATAAAGAACTAAACACTTTGTTATGTTTTCTGGTGAGAAACATTTATAGTTAAATATGTTCATGTGAAATGACTAATTGAATTTGGAAGAAGTTGGAGATTACTCATTTTAGAACATCCAAAGTTCTTGAAATAAGAAATCTATGTTACAGGCAGATTATCAAGAATTCTATTTTCTACATAGAGTCTGTTGCTAAAATTCATCAACACTTCATGATTGTTGTGACCAGTATACAGTTGCTTGGTGAAAAGGAGCTGTCAGATGATTAATTGGTGGAGAAAATGATATACTTTTGAAAGAGTGAGTCTAAACATACAACTATTGATGATACAAAGAACTTGACTAAGCTTAATCTTGATGATTTAATTATAACTCTCATGCAATATGAGAGTATATTAAAACGGGATGTTGTGAATGAGAAGGTGAAAAATGGTGTAACAATCACATCTACTCCAGGTAATGTTACTTCTGGAGTTTTAAATCTTTGAAAAAATCTTAAAAAGAAGAAGTCTAAGCATTTTTTGGATGTTAGAAATGTTGAATTTAGTTAGGAAGAACATGCTCAGTTAACATGGCATGTTTGTGGCAGTGACACAACTTATGATAGTTCTTTGAAATAAAATGGAATTGACATTCAGAAGATAATCAGATTCTATGTAATATTTCTAAATATGATAAATGTATTATGACATAGGCAACTTTATAATCTCTTATGCAACGTCCCCTGATCTGGTACTCTCTCACGTGACTGAAACGAGTTGGTTACAAGAGATCAAGTGCACCTCCTCTTACGCTAGAGGTTGCCGACTAGCTGCAAGGGTGTGATAAATATAGTGGGGACACTATACCCCCTGATTATAGAGTTACCACACATCGTAACAACCCAATACCAATAATAAATAAATATTAGAGTGCGGGAACAATGAAAACAATACAATACACCAGAATACCAAAAATCAAGCCAACTAAATAATCCGATAAATAATAAAGTATTAATGTAATGATGTGCTGGATGGTAACTTAATGTCATGTTAGAAGTAATAAAAAATAAAAGACTAGCATACTCAACAAAAGACTCAAAAGTCCTTGGTTTTGGATCCCATGTCGGTACCATATCCAAACTCAAACCCATCCACCAAGAAAAAACTCAACATCAAGGTCCCTTGCCCTTGTCCAATCCTACATCCATGTAATTTTTTTGAGTACCAAACATCATCCTGAATAGGGTGTGAGTATAACTCATTAGGTTGACACCACTGTGTCTAAACATAACTAGTATGCTAGTAAGTATATGTAATAATGCAATAAATAAGTGTATTAATTAATTAAAAAATCAAATTAATACCACATTAACCTGTTTCAGCATCATGCTGGAATGTCTCTGAGCATGTCTCACGACTATGCCAACAATAACCATATAACCATGGGATAACATAACTTACCTCAGCATCAGGCCAAAATGTCTGAGCATGTCTCACAACCATGCCAACCACAACCTTATAACGAAGGTGTAAATTAAACAAATCTAGCTCAGAACCTGCTATATAAGAATTTCAACAATTAATCAGGGCTGAGCCTAGTATATAAGCATTTTAGCATCTATCAGGGCCAAACCCAGTATATAAGCATTTAAACATGTGTCACTGGGCATAACCCTCCAGATAATCATTTAAGTATGTCTCAAAGAATACCCCATCATATAAGAATTTCAGCACGTGTCACTGGGCATTGCCTGTTATATGAGCATTTCAGTATTTAACAACCAGACCAACCCCCCATATAAGCATTAAAACATTTATCACATCACATGTCATAACAATAGTGTTATCACTATATCACATAATCAGGATCAATGGTTAATTATGAAAATTTAAATTTATCTTTAAATTACACATTTCATGTATCAATTGATCATAATCAATAACATTCCACTTATCTCTATAAACAATCCAAGACAAGGTGAAACTATATCAAGAAATCACCCAAAATCCATGTCATGCTAAGTACACTTTAAGCCAACAATCAATTCATTTAATCAAAGGTTCTCTCACCTAAACAATAGCCACAAGCCAAGAAAATAACCATTTGGATCCAAAGGAATTCCAAGGAATAATCCAATTCACCATTTAATCAATTGAGGTGCATGTGTGTTGGTTTGATTTGCAATATTTCATATACTGGACAATTATAAAATCACAGGGTTAAGGTTTAGACCCCCCCACAAGAACAAAGGCACATATGATTGAAAAAATGCTCCTAGATCATAACCAATCAAGATTGAAATGAACAATGCATATGGTCAAGTGATTACATCGCAACGATCAGAGAATGATGGAAGAGAAGAGGAAAATGATGCAAAACCATTGACTAGGGATCAAATGCATGATCAGGATGTTAAGAAGGGAGATATGGCTTCCAAAATCACCTAAAAGGTCACCCTAGATCGAGAGGAAGAAGTTGCACATGAGTTGGAAATAAAAATCAACCACACGACACACTTAAAAACTATAAGTTGTGGATTTACACTGTGTGTTATATAGTTACAAATCGTGAATTTTTTTTAGTGGGATACATTGAAAAACTTGTTACTGTAATTTTTTATTTATTTTGATCGAATATTACGTGATGTGAACTATAATTACATGGTGTGTACACTCTTAATTTCGTGAATCAGTTCATGACTTGAAACTGTTCATGACATGTGCCTTGAAACAATTACACGACATGTATTACAGTTACACGTTGTGTAACTATTTTGAAAACTATTTTCAGCTCAGTTTCATTATAAAAACCCAAACCCACTTTAAGGCTTTTCAACTTACCAAGAACCTATGGTAACACTTGACTCGTTTATACATGGGCTCTGTTAATTCAAATAGAAAGCCTAAATGAATCTCTATGTGGATCCTCTCTAATTTTCTTACGTTTCCTTGCAACCCAAGCTCGCGTTTATTTAAACAAATAGACATCCATGAACTTTAAGTCATTTTCCATAATAAAGTCTCTCTGTTTCCGAACAGGACCTGGCCACGAAGTCTCAAACAAAAAATTCTACGTGGGACGTACCTAGAAAAATATGTCATCATACAACCTCCCCAACATATAACAGCTCGTCCCAAAACTGCTCCAAGCATCACTGTGGGGTCTCAGAAAACAAGTCTGGCCACTATGATCACATATCAGACTACCTCTCTCAGGTCTCCTTTTGAACTCTCCCATGATGCCACTGCAATTGAACCAAAGGAATCGACCTTCCCCAATGACACTTCTCACTACGGTCCACAATCCATGTCAGATGCTCCTCAAAGGAAGCATCAACACTAAGCTCAACGTATACTACATTTATCATGTGAGAAGGGTCCAAATAATATCTCCAAAGCTGTGATACTTGAAACACATCATGTATGACACTGTAGCACTGTGGAAGGGATAATCGATACACCACTAGACCGACCTTATCAACTATCTCAAATGACCCAAAAAACTTGGGTGCTAGCTTTCCTTGTTTCATGATATAGATTATCCCCAACCTAGGTGGCACTCAAAGGAAAACATGATTACCAACCTCAAACTTCAGAGGTTGTCTCTGATGATTAGCATAAGATTTCTTCCTACTCTGTGTGGTCACCAACTGCTGTTTGATCAATTGAACTTTCGCAAACGTCTTCTGCATGAGATTAAGACCAACAAGTGTCGACTTATCTTTCTTCAACAAACAAAGAGGTTAACGACATGACCTTACATACAAAGCCTAAAAATTTTCCATTTGGATTGATGCTTGGAAGTTTTTATTATATAAAAACTCCTTGAGTTCCATATGTCACTCCCACGAACCACCAAAATCCAAAACATAGGTCAGTATAATATCCTCTAGGACATGAAAAGTCCTCTTAGATTGACCATCATTCTGAGGATGATAGGTCATACTCAAAAGAACATGTGATCCCAAAGTCTATTGAAGACCCTTCCAGAAACGCGATGTGAAATGAGGATCTCTGTCTGAAATGATGCTCCTCAGAACACCATGCATTCGAACTACCTTGCGCATGTAAACACTGCCCATATCATCAACTATGAAGGTTTCCTTGATAGGAAAGATGTTGGATACCTTCTTTAGTCGATCCACAATCACCCATACAACATCATTCTTATGGTTTTTCTTAGGTAATATTATCAAAAAATCCATACTTACGTCATCCTATTTCCACTCAAGAATGGGAAAATGATGCAAAATCTCAGCTAACATCTGATTCTCTACTTTCACCTATTGACAAGTGAAACATCTTACCACAAATCTTGATACCCCCTTCTTCATTCCTGACCACTAGTACTGTCTATGGAGATCACAATAAATCTTTGTCAAACCAGGATGTACCACCCATTGTAAGAACCCGGGTTTTTAGAACGGGTCAAAATTGTGACCCTGTTTGAATTTTTGACTTGTTTCTGAGGAAACTGGAGAAACTGGGCAGTTTCTGGAAATTTCCAGACTACACGCCGTGTACTTTCAAGTACACGTCATGTATGGGTTGGGCGAGCACCGGCCGTGTGCCACCGAGTACATGCCGTGTGATGACCGTGTAGAAATTTCTTACTACACGGCGTGTAGTTATAGACACTCAATGTACCGTTGACCGTGTGAGGGCCATACATGGCGTGTGGGCATGTTGGCCGGGTAGAATCGTTTAACCAAGTACACGTTGTGTCCTCCTAGGACATGCTGTGTAGTCTAGCCGTGTATAAGGGATTTACATGGCGTGTGGGTAAGTCGGCGAGGAAGAGAAGAAAAACTAAGTACACGCCGTGTACTCGTGTCGGCAGGTTCTGGAAAGTAAGTCGGTGGAAAAGTGGGCCGCCATATGAACAGTAAACGAACCTACATGGCGTGTAGTCATAAATTACACGCTGTGTATTTTTTTCGCTTAAAACGGGCAGTAGCCTTGTTTCGTAGGTTCTGGACAGAACCCTCGAGAAACAGGCGGTCGAGACTTCAAATTGATCCCGTTCCTTCGTTCGAGACCCGATTCGAACACCGCTTGATCCGTTGGAACCCCCTCGGTAAGGCCTTGATTCCTCTTGAGCTGTTCTTCTTGATCTCTGTTCTAGAACGAGTTATAGGGGTTTGAGCGGTTTTGATTCTTTTGTAGATCTACCGCATTTTAGACCTAATTGGAGGCTGTTATCGGAGGAGTAACATCATATGAGTCTCAGGTAGGTGGTGCATACCTCTTTTTGTGTTTTCGTGGTCTTTTGGGTGGCGCGGCCTTCGGCGCGTTTTCAGGTAATTTGAGCGGGACTCGGTTTTATCTGATATTGCATATTTAATTGTTCACTAGACCCGTGGGATGCCTTTGGGTATGCCCTTTAACTGTTTTTGCTTGAGCAGGGCTGGGTGAGGGGTCGTTGCTCAATTGGGGCATTTTGGCCGGGGGAATCCAAAATGGTTATGATTGAACTGTGATGTTTTATCTGATAAGTTTAGTTTATTAAGCCTGATATGAATTGTTTGAGGCTCTCAAAACCCCAGTCCTGGTATGGGACAACACCTTGCTAGTGTAATTCAATTGTTTCATTGTTTTGGCATGTTATTGTGTTTTGTTTAAATGTGTATATATGTAATTGCTGAATTGCATATGCTGGAACCCTTTTGGTTGTGTTGGGCATGACCCAGATATTCTTGAGTGATGATGATCATAGGTTTGGCTTGGCCTGGGTTACGTTGGGTGGTTCTGACCACGAGATTGGGTGTCATGGGCCTCAGTTTGAGGCAGGATGACTGTCAGGTTGGGCATGACCCGAGTTACTGGGATGACAATGCCATCAGACTTGAGCGACATGGTCGCAGGGACACGAGGTGTCAGAGATGTTGTGGCTTGGGTACTATTTTGGTGATTACCGCTCACTTGGAAACTTTGAGTAGTGTGCACACAGAGAGACTCCATGATGAGGTGGTTTTGACCACTCATGTGGGTAGAGGCCCCTGTTAGTTGCGGTTTAGGTATTTTTGGTTTTGGGGTGCTTGCCGTAGGAAGCCACGTGGAAGGTGAGGAGCTTTCAGGGGATAACATTGCGATTATCGGGTTGGGGGCAGAAGCTCGCCGTTATTTGAGAGCAGATATCGTTGTCCCTTCGAATACTTTACTTTGAGGGCAGACATCGCTGTCTCTCCGGCTACGTTATTTGAGGGCATACATCGCTGTCCCTCCGGTTACTTATTGAGGACATACATCATTGTTCCTCCGGGTTACTGTTTCTCGGGCGTGCCTTCAGGACGTCAGTACTTGAGACACGCGGTGTTAGGGGGCACATGGTGCCGAGTTATATGACAGAGATTCCGACGTTGACCGAAGCAGGTGACACTCCATGGTGGAAACTGAGCACCAGTGGAGTTTGTGTTTATTTGTGCATCGTTCTGTTTACTGCTTTCCTTTTAAATGCATGACTGCTTAAACACTTATATTAGGTACGCACCGTTGGGTGGTATCCTACTGAGATTCGTCTCACACCCTGCACGGGCCCTTCAGGACGCGTGCAAACTTTATGGATTTACGTGCAGGAAAGAGGCCAGCTTCAGGAGCTGGGCTGCATTAGCTATTTCATGGAGATGGTATGGACATTGAGGTTTTGCCTAGCTGGAGTTTACTATGTTTTGCGTACTTTCCTGTATCAGCATGCTTGTTTGTAGCTACAGTTGGTTAGTCATTGGCGCCATTTATATTTAGATATGTATGACCTGCTTTGGATGCATGTTTTGTGGTTCAGTAGTAGTTACAAGTGATTAACATGCTGTTGTGTTTATTTCCGCTGGTGTTGTTTATATTTATTGCTTTCGCTGTTTATTGATATTGAATGTGCTTCCGCTCTGCGGGTCTGGTTCGAGTCTGCTGAGTCATTTTTTTCCCGCTGCTTCTTTATTATTATACTCGGACCAGTACCATTATTATTATCCTCCGAGACGGTATAACCTCTCCACTATACCTATCAGACCCTCGTTGCTAGTCGGCAGACTTTAGCGTTCGGGGAGGTGCGCCTAAGGTAGTAGCACCCGACCCATTTAGCACTGTTCGGGTGGCTGTCCGGGTCTGGGTCGTTACAAAGTGGTATCAGAGGAGTTCTTGACAGAGATTTAGTAGCAGGGTTTTGCTGGCTACTAATGAGATTGAGACTTCTCTTTTATTTTATGCTGGTTTTACTATTTCAGTTATGGTGGACCGAAGATAAGTTGTTACTGGAACTGAGTTTCTAGCATGTGCTTGGGTGCCTGCAGCCCCAGGTACGAGGGATGGATCAAGTTACCTTGGGTGAGAATTGCTGTTTGCTTTTTGCTTAGATTACAGTTTATATGATTTCTACCTTGGTGACTCACTTGGTGTGCGATGTTATTGATTCTGATATGTAACCCTTGACCCGGTGCGGTAAGAGAGAATTGGACCTTGACCCAGAATGGTAAGGCTTGTTTGCTTGACTTTTGATAGACACATTATTAGGTATTTCAATTTCATAACTGCACATATGCTTTGTGAAGTGATAATGCCATGTGAATAATATCAATTGCCATGCTTTGTATGACTTGAAATGTGCATAGGTGAAATTCCTGATAGAATTTCTTGTTGTTGCAATGTGTATGCCATGCTGTATATATTGTAGAATTGCATGTGACAGGGTATTTGGGTATGACTCTGGTATGAACAGGCAGGTACTATCGGTTGAGGTGATTTTGATCACTAGGATTGGGCGACTAGGTCGTCGGTTTGAGGCAACGTTAGTTGTCAGGTCGGGCATGGACCGAGGTACTTTTGATACTTGGCTCTGTTAAAGGCGGGTAAGGAGGCCATGAGGTCGGGATGCCGTGGGGCATGGGTTGCGGTGAGGGAGAGTAAGAGTAGTAGTTATGCACTGCCTTTTACTGCTTTCCTTATCTGTGTTATATATGTATAAATTGTTATGTATGTGGGCTGTTCGACCATTTATGGTATTCAGCGGGTTCCTTTTTGTACGACTCGATGGAGCGTCAGGCGGGAGATGATATAGTGTCGTAGGATTAGGTTCAGGATCCGGTGCAGGTAGAGCAGGAGCCGCAGGTACAGGCTCAGGGACGGGATCAGGTTCAGGATCCAGTGCAGGCAGGACAACAGTCGGGTTTGACAGCATTCAGACCATGGCTCGATAAGCAGCTCCAAGCTAGCCTGGTACGTGTCTTGCATGGGATCGATAGAGGCGCACAGGGTACAGAGCCATCTATGGCATATCTGACGCGGGAGTTCCAGTCGCTGCACTCGCCGCTTTTTTAGGGTGATGGTGGTCCGCAGGCGGCTGAGAACTGGATAGAGAGCATGCAGATGATCTTCGAGCAGCTCGAGACGCCTCCAGGGCGGAGGGTCAAGCTGGCGACGTACATGCTGAGAGGACCGACAAAGCGTTGGTGGGATGTGTAGGTTCAGGCTCGCAGACACGAGGGACTAGCATGAAAGGACTTTGAGGACAGGTTCTTTGAGCACTTTTACCCAGAGACACTGAGGGCCGAGAGAGCTCGAGAGTTCTTGAGTTTGCAGCAGGGAGATATGTCCGTCATGGACTATGCAGTTACTTTCACTGAGCTGTCTCGCTTTGCACCTGATATGGTAAGTGATGATGCGACAAAGGTGAGGCGCTTCGAGGATGGATTGCGACACGCCATTCGGATCTAGGTGAATATCTTCAGGCCGAGTTCTTTTTCAGAGGCAGTGAATCAGGCGCTCATAGCGGAGAGCAACCAGAGGGATGGACCTCAAGTTGGCCGGACGACGGATTCAAGTGAGGGTTCAGACAGCAGGAAGCGAGGACGTGATGAGTTCCAACAGGGCAGTCAGGCCAAGGACTCGGCTAGACCACCTCGTAGCAGTTCTTTAGTGATTTGCTTTCAGTGTGGACAACCAGGACATGTTCGGACTCAGTGCGATAGACCTCCTTCGAAGGAGTGCTGGGCATGTTGACATGTCGAGCACCTTGAGAGGTTTTGCAGGCAGCCTTTTCAGACAGCCGACAAGCAAGGACCAGGACAGACGGTGACATCTGGAGTTGGTTCAGGTTTGGTACCAGTAGAGGGTAGTCGAGGTTCAGCTGCATGCAGAGGACGTGACAGAGACAGTGGGACCCAGCTGAGGGGTCAGTGGCCGGTGGCTGGAGCAGCGCCGCAGGGAGGTCAGACATCAGACAACCGTACTCCAGGATAGGTGCATGCTGTGGAGCTGCCAGAGGCTGAGCAGGCTAGTGAGCCGACAACAGTTAGAGGTACACCACGGGTGTGGCCATGATTTCCATGTTTCCTTTTTGACATGACCTGTAGAGCCATGCCCGTTTTGAGTGCACGTGATGCACATGATCTATGTGGACTGACTAGATGCTAGTTAGTGGGATTAACACCATATCGGATGCGTGATATATTTATATATATGTATGAGATGCGTAGTATCAGGGGCATCGAGAATGCGGGTTACTTGAGGTGCCGTGGGCATCAGGACATCGAGGATGCATGTTACTTGAGGTGATGTGGGCATCGGGGCATCGAGGATGCGGGTTACTTGGGGTGCTAGGCACCAGGTTCGTTTTTGAGCGTCCATGGGATGCAGGACCTCGTGGAGGCAGACACCGATGCAGTGCATGATACATGGGGTGTCGGGAACAACACAGGAGTACCGATGAGGCGCAGGGGTGACGATGCGTCACATAAGGACTATGCGTCTGAAAAACAGGTTAGTGAACCTTGTTTGTTTTGTGTTTTGTCGTGTTGAGATTGAGTTAGGCGATTCCTAAGGTGGGGAGCCCCTTGAGGAATTTCGCCAGGACCTTTGAGATCGGGGAAGTCCGGGTTACTTTGATCGGGGTGGTATGTTCGGTGCCATCTCCAGGTTTTGTTTGATAGCTCGGGGACGAGCTATGTTAAGGTGGGGAGATTGTAAGAACCCGGGTTTTTAGAACGGGTCAAAATCCCGACCCTGTTTGAATTTTTGACTTGTTTATGAGGAAGCTGGAGAAACTGGGCAGTTTCTGGAAATTTCCAGACTACACGCCGTGTACTTTAAAGTACACGCCGTGTATGGGTTGGGAGAGCACCAACCGTGTGCCGCCGAGTACATGTCGTGTAGAAATTTCTTACTACACGGCGTGTAGTTATAGACACGCCGTGTACCCTTGACCGTGTGAAGGCCATACATGGCGTGTGGGCGTGTTGGCCGGGTAGAATCGTTTAACCAAGTACACGCCGTGTCCTCCTAGGACACGCCATGTAGTCTAGCCGTATATGAGGGATATACATGGCGTGTGGGTAAGTCGACGAGGAAGAGAAGAAAAACTAAGTACACGCCGTGTACTCATGTCGGCAGGTTCTGAAAAGCAAGTCGGTGGAAAAGTGGCCGCCATATGAACAGTAAACGAACCTACATGACGTGTAGTCATAAATTACACGCCATGTATTTTCTTTTTTTTCCGCTTAAAACGGGCAGTAGCCTCGTTTCTCAGGTTCTGGACAGAACCCTCGAGAAACAGGCGGCCGAGACTTCAAATTGATCATGTTCCTTTGTTCGAGACCCGATTCGAACACTGCTTGATCCGTTGGAACCCCCTCGGTAAGACCTTGATTCCTCTTGAGTCATTCTTCTTGATCTCTGTTCTAGAACGAGTTATAGGGGTTTGAGCGGTTTTGATTCTTTTGTAGATCTACCGCGTTTTAGACCTAATTGGAGGTTGTTATCGGAGGAGTAGCATCATACGAGTCTCAGGTAGGTGATGCATACCTCTTTTTGTGTTTTCGTGGTCTTTTGGGTGGCGCGACCTTCGACGAGCTTTCAGGTAATTTGTGCGGGACCCAATTTTATCTGATATTGCATATTTAATTGTTCACTAGACCCGTGGGATGCCTTTGGGTATGCCCTTTACCTATTTTTGCTTGAGCGGGGCCGAGCGATGGGTCGTTGCTCATTTGGGGCATTTTGGTCGGGGGAATCCAAAATGGTTATGATTGAACTGTGATGTTTTATCTGATAAGTTTAGTTTATTAAGCCTGATATGATTTGTTTGAGGCTCTCAAAACCTCAGTGCTGGTATGGGACAACACCTTGCTAGTGTAATTCAACTGTTTCGTTGTTTTTGCCTGTTATTGTGTTTTGTTTAAATGTGTATATATGTAATTGCTGAATTGCATATGCTGGAACCCTTTTGGTTGTGTTGGGCATGACCCAGATATTCTTGAGTGATGTTGATCACAGGTTGGGCTTGGCCCGGGTTACGTTGGGTGGTTCTGACCACGAGATTGGGCGTCATGGGCGTCGGTTTGAGGCAGGATGACTGTTAGGTTGAGCATGACCCGGGTTACTGGGATGACAAGACCATCAGACTTGAGCGGCATGGTCGCAGGGACACGAGGTGTCAGAGATGTTGTGGCTTGGGTACTATTTTGGTGATTACCGCTCACCCAGAAACTTTGAGTAGTGTGCACACAGAGAGACTCCGTGATGAGGTGGTTTTGATCTCTCGTGTGGGTAGAAGCCCCCGTTAGTTGCGGTTTAGGTACTTTTGGTTTGGGGGTGCTTGCCGTAGGAAGCCACGTGGAAGGTGATGAGCCTTCAGGGGATAGCATTGCGACTATCGGGTTGGGGGCAGAGGCTTGCCGTTATTTGAGGGCAGACATCGCTGTCCCTCCAAATACTTTACTTTGAGGGAAGACATCGCTGTCCCTCCGACTACATTATTTGAGGGCATACATCACTGTCCCTCCAGTTACTTATTGAGGACAAACATCGCTGTTCCTCCAGGTTACTGTTTCTCGGGTGTACCTTCAGGACGTCAGTACTTGAGACACGCGGTGTTAGGGGGCACATGGTGCCGGGTTATATGACAGAGATTCCGGCGTTGACCGAAGCAGGTGACACTCCATGGTGGCAGCTGAGCACCAGTGGAGTTTGTGTTTATTTGTGTACCGTTCTGTTTACTGCTTTCCTTATAAATGCATGACTTCTTAAACACTTATATTAGGTACGCACCGTTGGGTGGTATCCTACTGAGATTCGTCTCACACCCTGCACGGGCCCTTCGGGACGCGTGCAAACTTTATGGATTTACGTGCAGGAAAGAGGCCAGCTTCAGGAGCTGGGATGCATTAGCTATTGCATGGAGATGGTATGGACCTTGAGGTCTTGCCTAGCTGGAGTTTACTATGTTTTGCGTACTTTCCTATATCAACATGCTTGTTTGTAGCTATAGTTGGTTAGCCATTGACGCCCTTTATATTTAGATATGTATGAACTGCTTTGGATGTATGTTTTGTGGTTCAGTAGTAATTACAAGTGATTAACATGTTGTTGTATTTATTTCCGCTGGTGTTGTTTATATTTATTGCTTCCGCTGTTTATTGATATTGAATGTGATTCCGCTCTGCGGGTTTGGTTCGTGTCTGCTGAGTCATTTTTTTCCGCTGCTTCTTTATTATTATACTCGGATCAGTATCATTATTATTATCCTCTAGAGGGTATAGCCTCCCCACTATACTTATCAGACCATCGCTGCTAGTTGACAGCCTTTGGTGTTCGGGGAGGTGCGCCTAAGGTAGTAGCGCCTGACCCGTTTAGCACTGTTCGGGTGGCTGTCTGGGTCCGTGTCGTTACACCCATATAGAAGCATAAAACTCTCTCATCATCTTCTCACACAAGCCCATAGGAACCCGTACCTAGACACAGAAAAGAAGAGAATTGCCACTACCAAGATACCATCCCAATGGTGTCACCCCACCATATAAGTTGTCTCTCAGAACTAAGCCCTCCAAATCAGATAACTACTCGGTCTTGATCCAGTCCAAAATCATGGGTATAACAGACGTCGAAGTTAGAGCTACTCATCCCTAAGACTCCTGAACATTTACATGTAGGTATACAAAGAGGTCCATTACCCAACACTCATCGTAAGACTCCAATACTGCCTCTTCCTGTATCTTTCAGCTCAATGCACTGACAATGATGTTTCTATTTCATGTTGTATGTGCCAACCTGAAGTCAAAAGACTTAAGATACTCAACACACCTCATCTGTTGAAGGTTCAAGTCCCGTTGAGAAAATATGTACCTAAGACTCTTATGGTTCGTGTATACCACAAACCTCTCACCCATGAGATAATATCTCCAACATCTCAAGGCATGTACCACTGCTGCTAACTCCAAATCGTGAGTATGATAATTCCTTTCATGCAGTCTCAACTAGCTAGATCCATAAGGGACCACTCTATCCTCCAACATTAGAAATGCTCTGAGTCTGACTCTGGATGCATCACGGTACATGGTATATGATTTACCCAGCACAGGTAAAGTGATGATAGGTGCTGAGGTCAGCCTTCCTTTCAGCTCCTGAAAATTTCTCTCGCAATCATCTGACCAAACAAACTTCACCCCTTTCTTGTTTAGCCATGACATTGGTGTTTCCAAATGGAACAACTTCTGAATAAAGCACCGATAATAACTTTTCAAACCTAGAAAGATTAGAATCTTGAAGAAATTCTTAGGGTGCTCCCAAGATATCACAGTTTCAACTTTCTCTAGGTCCACTAACACTCTTTCCTCTGCGATGACATGACCTATGAAGTGCACTTTATCAATCCAGAAACTACATTTGGCTAGCTTGGCATAAATCTAATTCTCTCTCAATGAACTCTAGACGATGTCAAGATGTTTGGCATGATCGTCTACTAACCGAGAGTACACTAAGATGTTGTCGACAAAAACCACCACAAACCGATCCAGAAATGGGTGAAAGATCCAATTGATCGTGGTCATAAATATTTTCGGTGCATTGGTCAAACCCAATGGAACCAGTAAAAACATATACAAGCCATATATTCTTATAAAAGGAGTCCAAATTATGTCCAATGGTTTCACAAACAACTAATGGTATCTATATCTCAGATCGATCTTGGAGAAAATCTTTGAATCCCTCTACTGACCGAAAAGATCATTGATGCGTGGAAGGGGATACCGGTTCTTGATCGTCATCTGGTTCAACCTCCGATAATCCAGGCACAAGTGCAATGTCCCATTAGCCTTCTTAGCAAAGAGAATTAGAGAACCCCAAGGATATGTACTTGTCCATATGAAACCTTTAGCTTCCAGATCTTCCAATTACAATTTCAAATCCTAAATCTTTGTCGGTGCCATTATGTAAGGCGTCATGGAAACTAGCTCTTCTCGCAGCACCAACTCGATCGTAAACTCGATCTATCACTTGGGCGGTAATTCGTAGAACTCATCTGGAAAGACATCCTGAAAATGGTCTACCAATGGAGGAAAATAATCTTACTACATTCCACCATCATCTAGAGAAATACTAGATATTTGAGTTGTGAGACAATCCAATCTGCACTGAATTGGTCCTGCACGACCAGCTTGAAGATCCCACTTACCTTAGTTAGAATAACTACCTCATTTTGGAGATAAAAAGGTAACTCTCCTCCGATAATAGTTGATATTATCCTGGTATAGAACTAAAAAATCCATACCAATAATCAAATCGAAACCTATTATTTTTAGCACAAACGGTTCCCAAAAGAAACGGTAACGTCCAATCTCTAGAAAACATGCCTTGAAACATTTGATATTCTCTGAACACACTCCAAATAGCGTGTTAATGGTTATAACACCATCTAATATTTCCAAATCCAAGACCAAAATGTTTAAAAAAAAGAGAAGATAAAAAGGAATGTGATTCTCTTATATAAAAAACACAATAAAGGGTAGATGATACAAGAATCATACCTCTGACAATAGACAGTCCTGCATCCACACTAGTCGGAGTAGTCTGCATAACATGCAGCTGAACGACCCCTCTGTCCTGGGATCTAGCTTGACTCCCCTGAGCTATACCCTATGCCTGGTACTTTCATTCCTGCATTGGGGTACCACATCCCCTGCCTCGACCAGAACGTCCCGTGGAAATCCAGCTACCTGTCTGCTGAGGAGTAGTCAAGTCCTTCCCAAACTCTGGTACCTATCATGTTCCCCTACTACTGCCCTATTGTTGTATTGTAATGGCCCTGACCTTCCTGGTCTATTACTTTGCTAAATTTTCGTGTTCGGGGTATATCCTGGGGATCATCAGTGACTCATTAAGGAGTTTGCCAAAAATTTTCAGGTCGAACCAACGGTGGGGCACTGATAGGCATCGGTGGCGTCGATGGACATTGGTAGCACCGATCGACCATTGGTGGCACCAATCAGACATCGGTGGCACAGATGGGCATCGGTGGCACCGATGGACATCGGTGGCACAAATGGACATCGGTGTCACAGATGGACATCGGTAGCGCCGATCAACCATCAGTGGCATCGATAGGCCGTCGGTGGCACCGGTCAGCATCGGTGTCAGGGCAACGATGCCAGTGCGACGGTGCCAGGGTGACAGTGCCAGGGCGACGGTGGCTCACCTAACGATGAGTCATTTCCAGTTTTTCCAAGACTTTCTAGTTTCACTCCAGTAACATATCTTTTGACATAAAATTGTATTAATTCCCCTTTCAAAGCAATTTAAGGCCTGTAAAAGTTGTTTTAAACCCCCATGATTCGGGCAATCCTTGAGTTTCCAAAACGTTTGGCCTTTTCCTTGATGTCACACCCTTTCCCATGTTTTCATGTTTCGCACATGTTACATGTTTTTCTTCGTTTAAAGTAAATCTATCAACTCACAACCATCTCCTGGTCTATATCTGAAGGTTCCAGGTGCAGCAGAAGCTCGTAGGTGGATGTGCCCACTTGGCTTTTTGTCATTAGCAATGATCAATCAAGGATCAATACGACGATAAACGCCAGACTCCACGGATCGAATCACAGAAACAGACAAAGAAGAAGAATAGTCCCGGAGCCACAAACGAGGACCGTCACAGGTTGATTATAATTAATTTAATTAATTGACAAGAAGTACCTTTTACGACGTTCTTTCTTCGTTGATATTTTTGATCACGTTCCGATGTGATTCGTTGTTGCGTCGTAGAAGCCAAGTGTAGACTTCCTCTAGCGGTGATCCACACGTGCACCACGTATCTCTGGACGTCACCAAAGGAGTCTCCGGGTGCTAGCTTGGAGAAACCTTTGCTTGCGTTGTCCGACTTAGATCGCGTTGATCTGATGGAGGAGGATCTCTCTCGGTCTTGAGAGCGTTCTTGGAGGAAGGAATTCTTTCGGCCTTGAGATAATTCTCCATAATTGTTGTGCACAACGATTAAGGAAAAGTGTTGGGGTTGTGAGGATATTTATAATCAGGTTTGAGGTTATAGAGGTATGACAATAAATAAACGCGTTACGCATTTTATTTATTTCATTAACTCTTATTGAAACCCCCCATGTCGAATCATTAATTCTTTGACATGCGCCCACACTGATTATAATAAATATCATCTAATAAAACAATATTATTTTTTCAAAATCCCAACTGAAAAAACTACATGGCGTTTAATCATTAATACACAACGTGTACTTGTTTTTCATAAAACTACACGGCGTATAATCATTAATACACGGTGTGTACTTGTTTTTCATTTACTTTCCAAAATGAAAACTACACGACGCGTAATCATTAATACACGACATGCATATCTTGTCTTCATTTTATTCTTCCTCCATCATTAAAACGATTTAGGCTTCCTTGAATAATTATTAAACCACGTACGAGAATAATCTTTATTCTACTTGAGATACTTTGATATACTTATTGTGTGACCCTCTAGGCCTCTTTCTCGTTGGCATTAGGCGGGCTTGCCTAAAATCCAAGATTACTGTCTAGCAACGGGTCAAGGCACCCAAGAGAAAGAAGTTGACGCCGCATTGACGTGTCACCTCATACGAATGCTTACCGTGTAATTTAATCCCTTTGTCTCAATATCTCATCAAGCAGGTTTCATGGCAGTGTCATAAACCTATATGCTTGATCTGTCATTCTTTGACTTCCAGAAATAAACTCGTCGTTACACCATGGCCATGGAATTTGGGCGATAGTTCTATTTCAATCAAAGGGCCCAAGATATCTACTTCCATAAATATGGAAGGGACAAATTCTTTTTCGACTTATCCATTAACAACATGTCATTCGTGACGCACCCAACGTACCCTACTTCCCGCCAACTGTCTTCATGACGGTTTTCGTCAGCAAATCTAAGTGCGCGAGTCATGACATGCGTTAATGATAATCTTCCAGTCTAAGGACCATTACACGCGCTCGTAGATAGCAATGTCTGATGACACCAAGACATGCAAAATTGCTACTGGCGGGTCTGTTCTCATAATCTCCCATCTTGGAGATTACCAAGTGCGAACTCCATGAGAGAGAGTCTCATCTTCTTACGAGTACTCGCACATGACAGTCTGTATACCATGTGTCCTATAATATTATGTCATCCAATCGCAGAACTTTATTTAAAAATATTGTTATAGCATTTCAAGGTTCTCATCATAGCGGGGATCTGTCATGACCTTATTAATGCAACAAATATTCCAGGACATTATTATATTATAGTCATGCAGAACAATGAACAATATATAATAAGTGTACATTCATGTAATCAAAGTATAAACAATTGGTTCTCAGGACACCGACCCTAACAATATCCACCATCTCCAAGAAGAATTATTAAATCTCACTTAATTCCAACGTGTGAAACTGCCCAGATGCGTGGTCAATCCATGATCCAACTTCAAGTACTTCGAAATTTTCTCCCTAATTTTAAGATTTGGCCTCTTCTTAAGCCGAAATCCTCTCTTCCTAATTCCTTTCAGTTTCTCTAGTGCGCCTGTGCTGGAGCCCTTCTCGCTCATCCTTGAAGCCTTGGAGTTTCCTTTAAGTCGCGTCATCCCCGGTTCTTTCTACAAAGAGATAACTTCGATCCTTGATCATCCAGGTAGGGTTTTTTCCTTTATCTCTCTTTCATGTGCATCATGTGGGGTGGGTATGATGGTTTTCCCTCGGGACGTAGATGAAACCAACTTTAACGAAGATAATAAATAGACTTTTAAAGAATGAAAGGGGTGGGAATGAGGATGATGTTTCTATGTATTACCCTCATTTTTATGTTGCGAATTGCAGGGCTTATGTACATTGAAAATCGTTGTCGTTTGTGGTCCTTTCTTGTGCACTAATGAAGATCTGTTTTCTGGATAACCTGGTGATTAAATGACTCTAACATGGAAACTGGTTAATCACGTAAACTTGATTGATTAAATGGATGCTCGATGAACAAGAACTCATGTGTGATCACCCCGGTTAACCAAACGTAAATAAGGTACTTAATGAATGGTGTTGGCTAAATTTGGAAACTTCTTGCTTCGTTCTGGTGATATTTATGGTTTCTCTGTCTGATGCTTTATGGGGTGACGTGAATGGGGATGAGACCTCTGGTTGTTCAGTTGTTGGTTTGTGAATCGAGGGTTGTGTGGGGCCAGTATGTTGGGGCTTGGTTTGGTTCAAGTACTTCGAGGGATCTCACAAATCCATTTTGTTGTGAATTTACAAGAGAACCGGGTGTGAATGCTTAAAAGCATACTTGACCGTTTTTCCTTCAGTTTTTGTTTTGGCTTGTAGTTATGCCTGTTAGTAGCCCAGTAGTGGAGAAATGTTTTAAAAGGAAACACTTGAACATGATAATGAGAATGGGTAGAATGGGGGAATTTTTCCCATAAATGGGTTGTATTCTGGTTGTGGTTGTTGTGTATTTGTGCATGTAGGGATAACAGCAAGAGTGGTGGTGTACGAGATAGTTGTTTGTTTCAGAACCCTTAGGTTGAGATGTGTGATTTATTATCTATATGTATAATATTTAGTTCTTTTGTTTCTTATACGCACCCCACCCATGTTGATCACTTCGTGTCGAACACCCCCATTTCATGGGGGAGATTGTTTTTCCCAACATTCTTATGAGTGGCTGGTTATTAGCTCCTTTCTGCTCCCTCTCCCAAGTAGTTCAAGATTCTTAGGGTAGGCTGTGAAGGACTAAGGATTATTATGGCCCAGGTGTGTGCGGGAAGGTTGTTTTCCCAAGTGTCTTCGGGATGAGTCCCAGGTGTCTTCAGGCATGGCAGTGGTTGTTCTAGCCCAGGTGTCTTCGGGCTAGGTGGTGATTGTTGTGGCCCAGGTTTCTGTGGGCATGGTTATGTGTGTTTGTGGTGGCCCAAGTGTATGTGGGCGGGATAAACTTACGGCTGAGATGACCCATATAAGTGTTGTTGGGGGTGGTAGTGGGACTGTAGTGGAATCTGTAGGGGAGTTTTGATGCCTAAGATGTTCTAAATAACCAGTGAGAAAGTGGTGTGGGATACCCAAATATCGATGTTCTATTTTCTATTATTTTACCTGGTTTTCATTATTTGGGGAGTGTGCCTTGGTGAGGTTGGGTGGTAGTTTTCCTTGTTAGGTGTTTTGGTTACCTTTAATTTCTCACGGGGGCATTAGAATGTCTCTCCACATGTGCATGAGATCTTTTGGTTTTCCCTACTGAGTATATATGTATACTCACCCTACGTATATAAAACTGCTTTCAGGTATCCAGGAGGACTTTGGGGACTGTGTTGTACCTTACTAGCTCATACATTAGGACAATTGTCGTTGCTTCTTTTCTTTTCTTTTGGTAATTCCTTTTAGAGTTTTCTTGTACTTTGTATCACTTTATTTCAAACATGCATGTAGAACAAGGGTTTTTGGATTTACTTTTATTTTAGTTTTGGGAGTTGTTTGGTATTTACCATCTTATATTCTGATTGTATTAAATAAAAAGGGCAATTCCTTCCATATTATGTGAGATTCTATACCTTTGGTGCTAGTCGCCACTCCGGGACCTATTGAAGGTGGGACTCGAGAGTCATTATCTCTCCTTCAACTTGAAGAATGAAGGGTCTGACAGTCCGCTGTCCCTTCCCTCATCTTGGTGAAGGTCGGTCGTGATAGAATGATATCAAAGGAAGGTTGTTGAGAGATATGATGGAGTTTGGAGTTAGGCATAGTGAGGATTTCATGGGATGGTAGGGAAACAGTGTTAGGAAATCTTGGTGCGTGAAATAGGCCAGAGAAGACCAGCTTGGACACAGGATTTTAACCCCTCGGTGATCTGATGCAAGGACTCTGGACCTACTGAACAACTAGGTGAGGCTATACTGATTGTAGGGGTAGAGACCCTAGGAATGGTACATGCATCATAATGACTTGAGTTCTTGTGTGTCTTGGGTATTTTGTGGAATTTAAAATAAATAAA
The DNA here is from genome assembly GCA_963277665.1 of Viscum album. Lineage (NCBI taxonomy): Eukaryota > Viridiplantae > Streptophyta > Magnoliopsida > Santalales > Viscaceae > Viscum > Viscum album. The sequence goes on along the minus strand of OY728162.1, from coordinate 639,499,780 downwards.
AAAAGTTTAATAAAAACATAAAAGGATTCTTCTACACTACTCAGGCTTAGGCATTCCTTGTTTACCTTGCAGCTATGGAATCCGGACGACGTCCACGAGTAGTGCGGGTGATCAAGGCCTAGGAGGCTGATTTGGTCGATCAATAGAGGATTGATCGAGAGGAAGAGGATGGCAAGTGGTAGAAGACTCAACGTTCTTTCTAGCGGCAAACCCTTGGGAAGTACAAGGGCAGTGTTTCCGACTTGGAGATGGAGGGTTGGCTTGAGGAGCTAGCGATCACCTTTACCTTGATCCGTGCTCTGAGAGAGTACTAGGTTCTGTTGGTAGTCAGTCAGATGAGGGGACCAGTGCATCAGTGGTGGATGCTCTACCTCAGAGAGAGGATGGAGACTGAGGTTTTGTGGACTAACTTCGATAAGGATTTCCGGGCTGAATTCCTTTATTCTGCGATGAAGGTTGAAAAGAGGCAAGAGCTACTCTCCCTACAGCAAGTGAGTATGTCGGTAAGGGAGTTGGGGATCAAGTTCAAGGATCTCATTCGTTTCGCACTGGACCTCTTCCTGGACGAGGAGTCGTGGGCAAGACGCTTAGAGGATGCACACTGACCTTCCCTTCAGTATCCTGTTACTCCCTTTACTCTACCAACGTACTTGGAGGTTCAAAAGAAGGCTGAGGTAGTAGAGAGGATGCACATGTTGGGAGGTGTTTCATGATAATGGAACCAGTTGAGCTCGTCATAGGGGAAGGCCGTCAGTAGTAGGCCTCCAGCATCAGGGCCTTCTAGGTTTCGGTTGGCGGGGAGCAGACCTCAGTAGTTCCAGTTTCGGTCTCTCGGTCCTCGCCCTATCACCATGGGCCCGTGACTGTGGTGCTTTTCTTATGGAGGTTTTGGGAACATCCAATTTCAGTGCTTGGTTCGAGCTCAGTATAGTGGGGGTGGGTAGGTTTAGTGCCCACCTCAATAGCACCAGTTTCCAGCCAGACCTTTTCAGCAGCAGTAGGGACAACGAGCTCCCATTCCACTAAGGGCGGACAGTTCCAGAGGAGGCTGACCTCAGGGCACTCCTCAGGGATTTCGACCAGGGTGTGGTTGGGCAGGCGGCCGATAGCTAAGGGGAAGAGGAGTTGGGGGTGTGCAGTTGCATTCCACAAAGGCAACAGTTCTAATAGGGCCAGAGGTCATTCGAGGTATGATCAGTTTGTTTAATACTCTTGCATGTGACTTGTTTGATTCTAGAGATTCGCACTCCTTTGTTGCACATAGTCTAGCCCATGCCTTGGGTCTAGATGTAGATAGACTTTTTGTTCCCCCAGTGTTGAGCACACCAGTTGGAGGTCAGAACAGCCTTTTTGACGTTTGTCGAGGATGCAGACTGATGTTGGGGCCACATCAGTCCAGTGGGGATCTCTATTTGCTGCAGATGCAACCATACAATGTCATCCTAGGCATCGACAAACTATTTTTTATGCACGCGGTTATCGTATGCTTTCGGAGAAGGGTTGTGTTCTCAGATATGGGTGGCCAACATGTAGCTTTTGTTGGTGAGCGAGGTTTCCAGGAGGGTTGTCAGCGTGTGGAGCCCCTTCTTTCTTAGCTAGACGAGCTGTCAATGGAATCATCAGACTCAGAGATGGTGGAAGTTCCAGGGATTGTTAGTGAGTTCCTGGATGTCTTCCCCGAAGAGGTTGTGACTCTACCCCCCTCGACGTGATGTTGAGTTCGAGATAGACTTACAACCCGGTGCCTGTTCGATTTCGATGACTCCCTATCGAATGACACCTTCAGAGTTACGAGAGTTTCAGGTTCAGGTTGATGACCTAATGAAGAAGGGTTTTATCCGACCAAGCATGTCACCATGGGGTGCTCTAGTCTTGTTCGCAAAGAAGGCAGATGGTGGTCTCAGGCTGTGCATAGAATACTGAAGGCTGAATCAGGTAACGGTCAAGAACCATTACCCCCTCCCAAGGATTGATGGTATTTTTTACCAATTTAAGGGGGAAAGTTGGTTCTCTAAGATTGACATGCGGTTTGGATATCACCAGTTGAGGTTAAAGGAGGGTGATATCTCAAAGACTGCTTTTAGGTGCAGGTATGGACAATTCGAGTTTTTGGTCATGTTGTTCAGCGTTATGAACTCACCAGCCATGTTCATGGGGCTCATGAATTCCATTTTTCGTGAGTATCTGGACTGGTTCGTAGTTGTGTTCATCAACGACATACTGATCTACTCAAGATCAGAGGAGGATCACACCGAACATCTGAGGACAGTTTTGGAGGTCCTCCGACACCACCATCTCTACAGGAATTTGTCCAAGTGCATGTTATGGACACGAGAGGTGCACTTCCTTAGACACGTGGTGTCCCTGTAGGGAATAGCGATGGACCCATCGAAGGTTGAAGCGGTTTTTTTTGGGAAGCACCCAAGAACGTGGCAGAGGTTCGCAGTTTCTTGGGACTGGTAGGTTACTATCAGAGGTTTTTACCTGACTTCTCCAGAGTTGCAGCACCTTTGACAGCCTTAACCAGGAAAGACCAGGCTTTCGTATGGAGTGATCAGTTCCATACAACTTTTAGTTATCTGAAGGGGAATCTGGTCAGTGCCTCAGTGATGAGGTTTCTAGAGGAAGGGGTAATGTTTGAGGTGTTTTGTGATGCTTCTGGTCTAGGCTTGGGGTGTGTGCTGATGCAACAGTGAGGAGTGGTCTCTTATGGGTCTAGGAAGTTACGTCCTCACGAACGTAACTATGCCACCCACGACCTGGAGCTTATAGTAGTGGTGTTCGCACGAAAGTTGTGGCAACATTACCTAATTGGGGAACACTTTGTGGTCTTCACAGATTACAAGAGCTTGAGGTATTTCTTCTTCTAGTGAGACTTGAATTTGCGGTAGTAGAGGTGGATGAAGTTTCTTCAGGACTACAACTTCGAGATCTTCTACACCTCAAGAAAGGGGAACGTGGTGGCCGATACCTTGAGCAAGAAGTCACATAGGGATGTGGTTCGAGAGTTAGTATATGCTTGAAAAGCAATGTAGGAGTTGACTGCTTTACATCTGAGCATGAGAGTGGAGAATGGTAAAGGCTGTCTATTTCAGATGGCAGTGTAGTCTTCCTTGTTATGGCAGGTGGAAGAGTCTTAGTGGGGAGACTTAGAGGCTGAAGTGATGCGTGATCGTGTTAGCCAGGGTGATACTCCGGAAGGGTGGTCGGAAGATGGCCGGAATCAAATGATGTTTCGTGGGAAGCTATTTATCCCGGTGGCAATGCATGAGAGAGTTCTCAATGAGTTCCATAACTCACCCCTGGTGGTACACCTAGGAGTCTCCAAGATGTACCAGGGCTTGAGAGGTTAGTTTTGGTGGCCTGGAGTGAAGTGGGTTGTGGCGGACTTTATGGAAAAGTGCCTCGTGTGTCAGCAGGTGAAGGCTGAGCACCGTGTTTCCAGTGGTCTGTTGTAGCCCTTAGACATTCCTGAGTGGAAGTGTGATGACGTCTCAATGGATTTCGTCACGGGACTACCCAGAGTTGAGGGTGGATGTGATGCCATCTGGGTAGTGGTGGACTGTTTGACGAAATCGGCTCACTTCCTAGTGATTAAGGAGTCGAGCGCAGTAGATGGGTACATGGGTGAAGTTGTGTGGCTGCACGGGGTTCCTAGAACCATCGTTTCAGATTTGGATACATGATTTATTTCACGGGTCGGGAAGGGATTGCAGCGTGCTTTTGGCACCCAGCTATGCCTTAGCACTACTTTCCACCCTCGGACGGATGGTCAGACAGAGAGGACCATCCAGACGTTGGAGGATATGCTACGATCACGTGTTCTAGACTTTGTAGGATCGTGGGTACGACACTTGCCTCTGGTAGAGTTTACCTACAATAATAGCTATCACTCTACCATTAGCATGGGTCCATTCGAAGCCTTGTATAGAAGACTGTGTCGTTCACTCATGTACTAGATAGAGGTTGGGGAGGAAGGTGTTCTTGGCCTAGAGGTGGTGTAGAGCATGACGAAGAAGGTTCAACTTGTGCGGGAGAAGATGAAGGCATCTCAAGACCAGAAAAAGTCGTATTCTAATCATAGGAGGAGACCCTTAGAGTTCGAGGTTGGGGACCACGTGTTCTTGAAGGTCTCCCCTCGGCGTGGACATCAGAGGTTCGACAGGGGGAGTAAGCTTTCTCCCAGGTTCATCAGACCCTTAGAGGTGTTGAAACGAGTCAGCAAGGTGGCGTATCTATTGGTGCTACCACCTCTGCTAGAGAGGGTCCATAATGTCTTTCATGTATCTTAGCTCTGTTGGTATATACACGATGACTCCCACATCCTCGACTAGGGAGAGTTGGATATCGAGGACGATGCGACGTTCGTGGAGCGACCGATAAGGATCGAGGATTGTAAGGAGAAGGTGCTTTGTGGATGGACCATTCCTTTGGTTCGTGCATTGTGGAGGCATGATGGCCTTGAGGAGAGTACTTGGGAATGGAAGGCACAGATGCGTGCCTAGTACCCAGAGCTGTTTTGAGTTTTGATCTTATATTTTCTTTGTACCTTGCTGAGATGTAATGATTGAACTTGTTTGCTATAAGATGGGATATTTACCTTATTCTCTGAATGTGTGTGAAAAGTCTTGACTATGGGTACGAGAGGACATGATCCCTAATCAAGACGCATTAAGGTGGATGCAATTAAACCGGTGTGGGCAAGTCAGTGCCACCCAAAGCGGGTAGTATCTTGAAATGGGGAAAAAAGACTCCCTAATCTGTGAGTCTGGATGGTGAGACCCTTATATGTTTGTGTAGTTACATGGGGGAGAAGAGTGGTAGTGTTTCTATGGTTGTTTAAGAGATAGATGCGAGAGAGGTGCTCCTGGATTTCAAGGTTTTTTTGGCTTTCGAACAACTGTAGGGTGGTTTTTCCCTGAGAGGTATCTTACAAAGTGGTTGTTCGGACCCATCTCTTTTCTTAGGGTTTACCCTTGGATTCTCGAGGGTGAGAATAATTTGATAGGTATATGATGTAATGGCCCGAACCTTCCTAGTCCATTATGTTTCCACATTCTGGTGTTCGAGGTATCCTGGGGACCATTGGTGACTCATTAAGGAGTTTGCCAAAAGTTTCAGGTCGAACGAACAGTGGCACCGAAGGACATCGGTGGCGCCGATCGGCTATCGATATCACTAATCATCCATCGAGGGCATCGATGGGCCATCAATAGCACTGGTCGACATCGGTGCGAGGGAGACGGTGCCAGGGTGATGGTGCCAGGGCGACGGTGCCAGGGCGACGATGTCAGGGCGACGGTGCTAGGGTGACGGTGCCACGATGACGGTGGATCACCTAACGATGAGTCATTTCCAGTTTTTTCAGGACTTTCCAGTTTCCCTCCAGTAACGTATCTTTTGATGTAAAATTGTTATAATACCCCTTTCAAAAAAATTTAAGGCCTTTAAAAGCTATTGTAAACTACCAGGAGTCAGAAAATACTTGAGTTTCCAAAATGTGCGGCCTTTTCCTCGATGTCACACCCTTTACCGTGTTTTCCAGTTTCACCCCTATTACGTGTTTTTCTCCATTTAAAGGAAATCTATCAACTCGCAGCTGTCCGCTGGTCTATCTCCACCATCTCTGAGGATAATTATTAATTCTCAATTAATTCCACCGTGTGAAACTGCCTAGCTGGGTGGTCAATCCAAGATCTGACTTTTAAGTATATTGAAATCGTCTCCCTGATTTTAGGATATGACCTCTCCTTAAGCCAAGATCCTCTCTACCTAATTCCTTACTGTTTCTCTAGTGCACCCGTGCTGGAGCCCTTCCCGCTCAGCCTTAAATCCCTGGAGTTTCCTGTAAGTTGCGTCATCCCCAGTTCTTTTCTCAAAGAGACAACTTCTATCCTTGATCATCCAGGTAGGGGTTTTTTCCTTCGTCTCTCTTTCCTGTGCATCATGCAGGGTGGGTATGATGGTGTTCCATTGGGACGTAGATGAAACTAACATTAACGAAGATAATAAATGGACTTTTAAAGAATGAAGGGGGTGATAATGAGGATAATTTTTCTGTGTTTTACCCTTGTTTTTATGTTGCGAATTGTATGGGCTTATCTAAATTGAAAATCGTGGCCGCTGGTGGTCCTTTCTTACACACTAATGAAGCTCTGTTTTCTGGATAACATGGTGATTAAATGACCCTAACATGGAAACTGGTTAATCACGTAAAGCTAGTTGATTAAATGGATTAGTGATGAATAAGAACCCCTATGTGATCACCCCAGTTAACCAAACAGAAAGAAGGTACTTAATGAATGGTGTTGGCTAAATTTGGAAACTTCTTGCTTCGTTCTGGTGATATGTATGGTTGCTCTGTCTGATGCTTTGTGGGGTGACATGAATGGGGATGGGACCTCTGGTTGTTCAGTTGTTGGTTTTTGAATCGGGGGCCGTGTGGGGTTGGTATATTGGGGCTTGGTTTGGTTCTAGTACTTTGAGGGATCTCACAGATCCCTTTTGTTGTTGTGACTTTACAAGAGAACCGGGTGTGAATGCTTAAAAGCATGCTAGGCTGTTTTTCCTTCAGTTGTTGTTTTGGCTTGTAGTTATGGCTATTAGTAGCCTACTAGTGAAGAAATTTTTTAAAAGGAACCACTTGAACATGATAACAAGAACGAGTACAATGGGGGAATTGTTTTCCCGAAATGGGTTGTATTCTGGTTGTGGCTGTTGTGTATTTGTGCATGTAGGGATAACAACAAGAGTGGTGGTGTATGGGCTGATTGTCTATTTTGGAACCCTTAGGTTGGGATGAGTGATTGATTTCCTATATGTATAATATTTAGTTCTTGTGTTTCTTATATGCACCCCACCCATGTTGAGCACTTCGTGCCAAACACCCCCATTTCATGGGGGATGGTGTTTTTTCCAACATTCTTATCAGTGGATGGTTATTAACACCTTTTTGCTTCCTCTCCTAGGTAGCCCATGATTTTTCAGGCAGGCTGTGATAGCTTAAGGATTATTATGGCTCAGGTGTGTGCGGGTAGGTTGTTTTCCCAAGTGTCTTCGGGATGATGCCCAGGTGTCTTCGGGCATGACGGTGGTTATTCTAGCCTAGGTGTCTTCGAGCGTGATGGTGGTTGTTGTGACCCAAGTGTGTGTGGGCGTGGTTATGTAAGGTTTTGGTGGCCCAGGTTTCTGCGGGCAGGATGAACGTACGGTTGGGATGACCCATATGGTTGTTTTTGGGGGCAACAGTGGGACTGTAGTGGGATCTGTGGGGGAGGTCTGACACGTAGGATGTTCTAAATAACCAGTGGGAAAGCGGTGTGAGGTACCCAAATATCAATGTGCTATTTTCTATTATTTTACATGGTTTTCGTTATTTGGGGAGTGTTCCTTGGTGAGGATGGGTGGGTAGTTTTCCTTGTTAGGTGTTTTGGTTACCTTTACTTTCTCACGGTGCATTAGAATACCCCCCACTTGTGTACAAGAGCTTTTGGTTTTCCCTAATGAGTATACCTATATACTCACCCTATGTATATAAAACTACTTTCAGGTTTCCAGGAGGACTTTGGGGACCATGTTGAACCTTACTAGCTCGGATGTCGGGATAGTTGTCGTTGATGCTTTTCTTTTCTTTTGGTACTTCCTTTCAGAGTTTTCTTGCACTTTGTATCACTTTATTTCAAACATGCATGTGGAAAAATGGTTTTTGGCTTTACTTTTATTTCAGTCTTTGGAGTTGTTTGGGATTTACCCTCTTATCTCTCGATCTTATTAAATAAAAAGGGTAATTCCTTCCATATTACGTGAGATTCTATACCCTTGGTGCTAGTCGCCACTTCAGGGCCTATCGAAGGCGGGACTCAGGGGTTATTATCTCTCCTTCAACTTGAAGAAGGAAGAGTTTAGAAGTCTATTATCCCTTCCCTCCTATTGATGAAGGTGGGCCGTGACATGTATTCCCCTACAAAACCTCTGTAGGTGGACTAATCTGCTTCAAGAATGACACTCCAAAGCAGGGTACAAACACTGAGTCCATTTGTGGCCCATCTTAACACACTAATATAGAACTGTAATGTGACACCATCCTGAGATGGTTTCCCGCTTCCCTGATTACTCTGACCACTTCTCCCTATAGAAAACTATTGTAGTGACACTTCTTTCCACTAGAAGAAGAGTTCATAGTTTTCCCTATTGAAATAGACTGGCAGCTACTCGGGGCCTCTCTCAGATTCCCTTTTGTGATGAGTTCTTGATTCATCACTTCTACAAAACTGTTCAGATGGAACACATTCACCTACGACTTGATCTCGTAGTGAAGACCATCCTGAAAATGTATCACCCTGGAGATCTCATCAGCTTCCAAAGATGGCGTAAAGCGCTGCCGGTCAGTGAAACGTTCAGTGTTGTCCAACACTAACATCCCCTCCCGTGTCAGGTGCATGAACTCACGAGCCTTGTCATCCCTCAATGTATTGATATAGAAATGGATCAGGAAATTCATCTTGAAGTACTTCAAAGATAACTCCTCCTAATATCTTGCCTACTCTAAAATGTCCCACCAACACTTGGATGGTCCACAAAGCATATATGTAGCAAGCTTCACCCTCCTATTTGTGGGTGTCTCAAGATGCTTAACGATCATCTGGACTGAATCAATCCAGAAGTCAGCTACCTTGGGGCCTCCCTCCCCAATGAATGTAGGAAGATGTTGCAATTTAAACTCTCTCATTATCTCAAAAATAAAAGGCACAATGCGAACAATATTCCTCTCAAGGGAACGCATGACCCTCAGGAATCTATTTCAAAGATGAACATCCATATGATCCTTATGAACTATAGGAAGCTCTGGTTATGCTGTATTCAGAGCGTGCTGATTATCACTCTTCCGACACTCAACATGAAGATGACAAGGATACATTTTCTCTATATGAAAAACACACTCCTTAGAATATCATCTGTCATAAATTCAACCTCAACATGTGACAACAATAGAGAACCACTGACTCCTAGTATCTCTAAACATGAATTAAAAGTGTTTTATCATGACATAACAGTTAATTTATTTCATTTATCAGGTATAACAAATATCTCACATCACAGTTAAATAGTAAAGTATATATCATATTCTAATAAATATGTCCCTATCATGAATAATGCATGTTGATATATATCCCTATGTTCCTATTATGATGCATGCATACTCATCCCGTGTCGTACTGGGATATGAGTACAAATCCCAAAAACCAATAACATCATAAAACCATAACCTCACGCAACATGTGAATCAATCAGGGTGAAATAACATCAACTGTAACAAGGACACAAATAAACAACAATCTACACTTGGGAACTCTGATTTTCCCCTATAAATGGGTTAGCTACTCCCATGAACAAGTTCATTACCAAGTCTCGACACATCCCAATATTCTTTCCACATTTCACAAATAGTAAAAGGAATATTGATGTTTTTTTAATGTATGTAATATTTTGTACTTATGTAATTGTATAATCTAATGCTTGAAATTTCTATAATACAATGTTTTTTCTTTTGTTTGTGTTGTAAATTTCAGTTCAATTGAATTCTATATTGGTACTTGATTTTATTGATATCTGGTGATTTTTTTGGTGTTATGGTGTGTTGTTATAGCACACTATAGTATTCCCCTTTATCATCACTTTTTTAGGGATGATAAAATCCTAGGGCGTTTAATCTCACTTTAGTAGTCAGTAATTATTTAGCACTGATAAAAGACCATTTTTAGCACTGTTAAAGTATTATTTTGTAGTAGTGTTGGGTGCCTTAGTGCAAATCCATTTTGAATGTCCAGCCTCACCACACTTGAATCAAGTCAAAGGTCCTCTTCCAAGCACTATAGGAGGTCTAGAAGAACCCTGATATTGAGATCCACCACCAGACTTATCACACTCTCCCTTTCCATTAAAGGAACTCTCACCAACCCAGACATACCATCCATGTCAAGATCAACCATCAATGCCTTATCGATCATGTCAGCATAAGTAGAGAGCTTCGGTAAGAAGACTTGTGAATGGATATTAGGTTAGTGACCCATCTAAAAATTTTGAGTCTTCATCATCTCATTCAATACAATATCTTGTGAAAACTACAGAAGCTTGACAAAGCAGTTCACATAATCCGTTATAATCCTATCAACCTGTTTAAGGTTGAAAAATTATATATCATTAGCAAGAAGTATAGATTCTAGATATAACTAACCAGTGAAATAACTCTCCTTCAACTCTATACCCTCGTGCTTCCTCTCTATTACCATCGAATCCCACCATATCCTGTTAGGTCCTTTTGGCTTGAAGGTGGAACATTTCATCTTTATAGAATCATGCATTACCAAGAAATAAAATAGAATCTGTATATTTCTCAACCAATCTTCAGCCTCTTGAGGATCATTGGAGCCTTAGAATGCTAGTCGATTCTGGTGAAGGAACTCTGGAGCATGATTCCAAGATTCACTCCTCTTAGGTTTCACCACTGGAGCCTAAATGGGAACTGGTGTAGGTGCCTATCTCAGATCTTGGACAACTCACACAACAATCTCAAGAATATTCTAGTCCATGGGGGGATCCTCTCACTGTGTTTCACCAGCAACATCCTCCTGTAGCCTATTCAAACATCTTCTCAATGGGATGATACTATAAAACATCAACAGACAATAGTGAATAAACTAAAAGATTAGTTAGATCAACAAATCAGTAAAGAGCAATAAGAATTTAAATTCCATCAGATAAGATACCAAGATCTGGATTTCAACATACCCAAATCAAAATCAGGTAAGACTAGAATTATATCAATTTTTTCCTCATGAAATCTTTCCCCAAACACCCGTGGTGACTTAAGGCTCATTACGATGAGAGATGGCCAGTCACTCACTCATAAATACCTCCTAAGCCTAAAAAATCCTACCTTCTTTTCCACTAGGACAACCCCAACTACATACTGACAGCAAGGAAAGATGCATAACTTTCACCTATGATACAACTTTAGAGAAAACCAGCTCGGATACCCTGGTACCCTAATACCTGAGATGGATCTAACATGGCTTGCAGGGAATTCCTATTCCCCACGGGTTGGTGACTTGCGCATGGAATCATACATGATCAAATAGGGAATGAATTTTCCACAAAACAACAAATGATAAAATGATACAAGTTTGTATTCTCAACACTCCAATGGGAGAAAGTACTAGAAAAAAACATGTAGATAAAAACCCAAAGTAGTACATCATCAAAGTAACCAATATATAACAAGATGAAAACTCAAGAAACCCATGAAAAAAGTGGGTAACATATCCATCGATCACCACCATCAACACTCCATGGTCCAAAGGATAAAGAACATCCACCACCTCCAAGTGGTTTTTTCTCTTTACTCAGACATGGAATAAGAAAGTATGCAAACAACTAAAGGAAAAGGTAGGGTGTGAGCTAAAATTATCAATAGGTCTCACCAAGTGTTCCATAATTTATTCCACAATAATAAACCAATCATACATTCAATTTAAATAAAACAGGGTCTGGAAAAACATATCATTTTCATATTAAAAAAATATGCTTTCTATTCAATGGATGGAAAATATTTCAAACATGGATTAAATAAATATTTTAGATAAAATAATTTATACAAATCATTTGTAATGGGTAAAAAAGTTATATAATCAATGTAATATATATCAAAACATACATAATAAGACCCATGGTCATCTATCATGAACTACGTTAGTTTCTGGATATAGGACCCTCAAACTTCTGAAATCAATGATGATATCTAATCATGTGTGCACACATCCATCGGGATCATGCCAAATATGATTCATCAACATCCCATTAGGGATAATCATGTTGAAGTAGGTTTTGGTTAGAGTTGCCATCATCAATCCATTTCTATGGGTTCAAGATCCTAGCATTCTTATCCTAAATAACTCACTAACTACTTAGGATCACATGTGCTCAATAAATCAATAGATAATGGGAAAAACTTCTTATTTTCAAATCAATCATCATTTACAATTCAATTGCCCATTTTTTAGTTTCAATATTCCAATTTAATTTCAAAACCAAAACATAGGTATTTTTAACATTTCATTCCTTTTCAATACAAAACCAATAATGGGTTTTCATCATTTCAATTTAATCCATTTTCTAAAAAAATCTCAAGTAATTTCATTAATTTAATCATTCTAAAAATTCATCCCACAATTCCAATTCCATTATAAATAGGGATTTTTCTCAAAACCTGTGTCATTTAAAATTCCAATTCAAGGATTTTTCTGAAAACCCATGTCATTTAAAATTCCAATTAAAAATCAAACCAAATTGGGGTTTTATAAATCAATTGAAAGATAATTCAAACAAATAAAGACAATCAATGTTTCAATTACATGGTAAATCTCAAATGGAACCACCTACCTTTAAATCATTTATCCAAAAATCAACACCTGTAACGGGACTCGCCAATGAATAATAAAGGTGTAGAAGATCTAGGAATATAACCAAGAATCAAGAACCAATGAGAAAGAAGTTTGGATCCATCCATTACATGTTGACCCATATAACTATATGTATGAGAGAACGAGAGGTCAGAATAAACTATATGAGAGAAGATCCACTTACCTGGAAGAGATCGATCGAGACCACAACTGCTTTTATCCACCAAGGAATGGGTTTAGAGGGGCCAAAATCACCTATTGGGAGACTTTAATGAAAAGTAAATCAAGTTATGGTCAAATGAGGTCACTCGACACTTAAATCGGGGGGTTTAGGAAATTAAAAATAATTTTCAGAATAATTTATACTTGCATGCATGGTTTCCTAGGGAGGGCCTCATAATTAGTCAAATTGTGCACTCTAACTATGAACTCCCTCTAGGCTCATTGTCCAATGGTGCATGGTTTCTCCTGGGTGGGTGCACAGTTTGGGAAATCGTGCACTAACCGTGCATTCCCCACTGTCTAGAGGGTGCACGATTTTGATTGGTGGGGTGTATGGTTTGGTCACCAATTATGCACAGCTTGAAAAGCCTTAAAAAATCTCGAAATTACTACTAAAACTCCCTAAAACAAGACCCGACCAAAATGTGGTAAAAAAATATGGTCAAGTAGTACCTGAAAACAAGTAACAAGATGTTACAATATTTTTTATGTCCTATTTTCTTTAATGATTTGTAGAAACTTGTGATATATGAATAAAAGATAGATCACATTATCGAGGAACACAACTCAGTGTGCCAAGGATTTGGAGGATTTTTTAGATTTTTCAATTTCCCATCGATCCATTGATCGGATACTATTACATAAATGTAAATTTTGATTATGGTTTAAAAGACATGAAATGTATGAACACTTGATATTGATGCAATTTAATGCTCAATATTTGTGTGGTATTTGGCTTTGAGAATCAAACATTACAAAAAGTTTGAGCACTGATGTTAGTCAATAGAATGAGCTCCCAACATTGTCGAAAATGGACAATGAAATTTAGATTCCAATAAATGATGATTTCAGTATTACATGGCAACATCGTTAGCATCAAAACATATCAGTACAACTAGTCTAGGGTGCTAAAAATAGTACCTTTAAAAATGATTTTTTAGAACTATAGGACAGGAATATCAATATTGTAACTTATCATTGGATCCTCCTATTGATGCTGCAAAGACTAATGTAAGAGAGAACTTCACTGAGTAGACAAATGTGTTTCCTGATTTATTTGATTATGTAAATCAATAGTTATATGGAGGATGTATGAAATATTGATAACATTATTTTATACTAAAGTTACACCATAACAAATGCCTATGAAGAATTAAAAATAAGGTGATTTCCATGATATTGGAATTTTTTCATGATGCATTTTTTGAAGATAAGATCACATAGTATTTTTATGATATGAAAAAAGTTGTTAACAAGATTGGTCTGAATTATACACAATGCATGTTTGTCATTACGATTGTATGCTTTATTTGAGAGAGGATTCATGTAGATAGTACATCAAAAAATGTTCACATTCTAGATGACATCAATGGGTAATTTTGGAAATTTGAATCAACATACTATGAATAATAAGAAGAAAGAACACTCCTAGAAAGGTTTTTCGTTACTTCCCTTTAAAAACTCAATTGAAAATATTATTCATGTCATCAAAAATCACTATGCACATGAAGTGGAATTCTATAGATAATAACAATAATGGGTTAATGAAACATCCAAGAAATTCAAAATCATGAAAGACATTTGATTCATTGCATCCAGATTTCCCATTCGATCCATGGAATGTGTGATTGGGATTGGTTGTCGATGGATTCAAATCATTTGGGACTTTGAGTAACATTTATAATATTTGGTCGACTATTTTGATCACTTCTAATATACCTTCGTGGATGTGTATAAAAAATGTTATTTATCATTTTGATGATTATTCATGGAAAAAATGCCAACAAATTATATTGATATATACTTGGAGTCTCTAATTGAAAAATTATAAGAGTTATAGAGCAACGGTGTTGAGACATATGATGTATCTTCTGGAATAATGTTCAAAATGGACATATCTCTAATGTGGACCATTAGTGACTTCCATGGACTAGGGAACTTATCTGGTTGGAACACATACATGGGTTTGACTTGTTCTATTTTTAACTTTGATTTTGAGCCTGGATGACTACCTTACAATAAAAAAATTGTTATTCTTGTTTCATCGTAGATTTATCAATACATCCCATAAAATTTGGTTGAACAAGTCAAAATTCAATGGGTATATTGATCGAAGACCATCTCCAAAGTTGTTGAAAGGTTTTGAAATATTTTCATAACTAGTAAATGTTGAAAGAGAATTTTGGATGGTGCATCATTTGAATGATAGTGGGAAATGAGTTTGGAATGCATCATTAGTTGAAATTGGAACACAAAAATGGAAGAAATTAGTTTATTCTTCATACATCCAAATTTGGAATTTAATTTTTTGCATCATAATCTTGATTTTATGCATACTGAGAAGAATGTTTGTGACAATTTGATATTCACATTACTTAATGAGTATGGAAAATCTAAGGACCATCTCAATGCTTGAAAGGACTTACAAACAATGAATATAAAGCATGATTTAATGGTAGATGAGAATGGAAAGTATGTTCCATAAAATTTTTCAATGAAAAATATGGATAAAGATATATTCCTTCTAATTTAAAACATGTGAATTTTGCTGATGGGTATTCAAGTAACATCTCAAGGCATTCCGGATTAAATTATCATAGATTACATGGATTGAAAATTCATTATTCACATATTATGTTACAATAGTTACTACAATTGTCAATGCATACATTGTTACCTAAAAAAGGTTAATGTACTTGTACTCCATTTTTTCACATTCTTTAGACAAATATGTGAGAAAAATCTACAAATAGATTAGATTGAAATGATTTGGGATAGATTTATAATGACACTTTTTGCAATGAATATGATCTTTCCTCTATCCTTTTTTAATATCATGAAGCATTTAATTGTGCATTATCAATGGATGTATTCAGTTGAGAGATACTTTATTTATATTATTTACATATTATATAATCCATTTTAACTCTTCATTATAAAAGGAACTATGTTTTATTCATTTTATTTTACATACACCTTGTTCATTTGAAATCATACATGAAAAATAAATCTCAACCTGAAGGCTCTATTTATGAAGGCTATTTAGTAGAGGAGTGGCTTTCCATTTTTTCTATATACATGGTTGATATTGAGATAAGATTAAATATAGTAGGACATGTTAATGAAATATCAGCTCAATCTCAACTATATGGGAAATCAAAAATCATTCTTACTATTTGGATGATTAGTTGGTAGGATCTCAAATATTACATTGATAGAAATGGAATTATTACAAGAACATAGATATGTGCTACTTAATAGTGAAATATTAAATTCATTTATTGAAGATATCATGATGGAAAAAAGAGATGCATGATAATTCAAACAAAAAATAAGAAAGATATGATAGAAGATATTAATAAAGAGCTTGGAGAATGGTTTTTAAGTCGCATAAGTTCATAAATACTATAATCAACATGGATATTAGGTTGACATATATTTTATTAAACCTAATAAATTATATTAATTTTTTTTATATCATGAACACTAATACTTGGGAAGAGATGTTAGAATATTTGAAGATTATATCTTGAGGCCCTCTAAAACATTCTTGAAATTTTGATGATTACAATGTGAATGGATTCAAATTTCATATAATCAATCAGGAAGAGGATTTAAAAAAACAGAATGGTGTATATTTATTATTTCAAACATGGGATACTAGGGAAAGTTGACTAATATTGTTGAATTAAACTACCACATTCATTTTTTGGTTTTTTATTCAAACATAACTGGGTCAATATTACTAGGGTTCTAAAAGAGATTCCTTGTAATTGGATTCTATGAACTTCTCTTGCATAATGGATGTCAGTGACTGTGAAGTACATGATCCGTATATCTTCTCATCACAAGGAAAAATGGTATATTATGTGGAATATTTCATGGATGAAGGGTGGAGTATAGTTGTTCATAGACAATAAAGAACCTTGTATGATATGACTGATGAAGTGGAAGATTTCAACTCTTAAATTGAATCTCACCAAAAAAAAGATATTGACTTAATTATCCATCGTGATATTTAAAAATATTAGTCTTACAAGGGTGGATGAAGTAGAAGTAGTGATGGATTACAATAATGAAATGATTGAAGGGGAAAATGATTTTATGTGTTGTCATACATTAACTTATCAACTACCTATGTTATATGTTATTAATATCCAGTATTGTGGACCAGTCATCATATTTAAATTGATTTTTATGCATGAGTTTAATTTTGAAAAAGTAAATGTTATATTTGTTTATATGTATAGTCATTCATTAACATACCTATGTATATTATGTTTTTCAGTACTGCGTATTTGTTATCATTTCTAAATTTCTTTTTCTTTAGGAATCATTTGAAATATATGTTTTGAATTTGTTTTTACTAGTTTAAATGATAGGAATGTCAGATAAGTAGTGATTCACTGATCATAGTCGACTCCAAATTAAGGTTCCCTGGACCATACAGTTGCCATCAGTGTTACCTGAAGATCCATATGGATCCCTCCCTATATCATCTGGAATTACCTCCATATCCTTCTCATCAGTATCTACCATGCCCTCTGTCTCCCTCCCATAAGTGTTTGGCACACTGCCTCCCAATTCAGTAGGTTCAGCATGCGACCACTTAATAGTGAGGGGATAGGTGGTCACACCTATTTCTTTACGAGGATATTAGAGGGTGACAGTCATAGGTAAAAAATTTAATGTATATAATGTTATTTCACTTTTTATTCAAATAAATATTTTTTCATAAACTATGGAAACAATGTTACTATCATGAAATAAATTAATAGTTCAGATGTGTGAAATATGAATTGATTGAAGATAGTTGTCTCATTTGATTTTTATGGGGTCCCAACAATTCAGAAATAGGGGAAAAAAATCCAGAAATAGGGGACTCATATACAACTATAGGATGTGAAGGTTGTCACCATGTAGAAACCATTGCTTGAATTATATCAAAAGATGATTGGATGTGTGCCCAGTAAAATTGCGTCGATGGATGGTTTGAGTCATCAGGTAAATCATAAATTTCATAATCATTTAGTATATGAACTTATATTGGTTTTAAGTTGAAATTTTATTATACATCATTGTTTAGTTTAAAAAAAAAATTGGTGTACATATGCCAGGAGAATGGAGGGGAGACTGAGACTGAGATAGAGAGGGAGATAGAGATAGATACATTGATGATATTAATTTGTCGAGTAGTGATGAGACTTAAGTTTGGATTTGGTGGTGGTTTGTGTAACTAAACTCATGAAAGAATAACAAAATGATATGGTGATTGAGAAACTGTGTTGCGGTTTTGATGGGTTATGGCATTTTCATTTATTTTTATTTTATATTTATTTATGATATCTCTAATCAATTATTTTTAGATTTTATTAAGTTTTATTATTTATTGATTCAGTGTTTTTTTTTGTTTTAGAATTATGTTTTAGTTTATACTATTTCATTTATAGTTGATGTGGTTAAGACATTTACATGGCTTTCATTGATGGTGTTGTGGTTAAGGGTTGATATTTGTATAGTTTTTCATCTGTTTGGTATTTTTTGGGGGCTTTAGTTTCAATAGAATTTATTTTTTTTTCAAAAAAAACATATAGTGGTTATTTAAACTGCAGTAAAATATTATTAAATATAGTGACATATTAAAACAACCATTAATCCTTTGACACTTTTCACAGACAAAACTGCCGCTAAAAATTAGAATAATGGATGCTAAATAATATTTCCTAACACTTCCTAGAAACCATAGTTAAATAGGTGAAAATGTAGAAATTTGATTCCCAATGCCAACTTTAGCGATGATTTACAAAAAATGTCAACGAAATAGTTGGCAGTAGTTTAAACCACCACAAAACTAGAAAAACTGTCGCTAGACCCCTTATTTGTTGTAGTGTGCACCTCCAGAGGCTGCCTCCAACCAACCTACGTCACCCCTGCTATTGTCTTTATGCGCCCTGCAAGTGATTATCCCTCATGTGTCGCCCCCACCGTCATCGTCCTCATGCACCCGCACCACTAGAGGTCATCACCAGCCTACCTACGTCGTCTCCCTCATCATCCCTTTACACCCACACCATTGGAGGCTGTCGAAAACTTGCCTACACACACATATATTTAAATACGAACACGCAATCAAACACATGAGAATATATCATAATATATATGTATATTATAAATATATATAGTTAGAATACATATAATAATCAATATAAATTTATCTCTCAATGAAAATAATAACCTTACTTTAATCAAATAAATTAAAAAAATGAACTTCATATTTATAAAAAATTAATTTTATAGAAAATTTTCTTGAAAATAATAATAATAATAATAATAATTATATATGTAATTATTTATAATATCAATAATCGATTTTAATCAAATACATTTAATGAAATTTTATGTTGAAATATATATTTATACATATTCATTTTAATAATAAGTATTTTCAAATATATCTAATTTAATGTTTCTAAAAAACTAGAATTTTAATATAAAAATTAATAAATGTAATTTTTTAAATAAAAATGATAGTAAATTTAATATTTATTTTAATTAGTAAAATGTGATAATTTTTTTTATTTAAATACAATATAGTTATAATATTTTTAAATATAACTATACATTTTATATAATGTAAAATTGTTTTTATTTTATATAGTGAATTTATTTTGAAAATATAACTAACAATATTGAAATATAATTAATAGTAACAATTATTTATTATGTATAATATTACTAATATTATATGCATTTTATAAAATTATTAATTAATAATTGTAACTGTATTAATTAATATTATGTATGAATTTCCAAAAAAGTGAAATTTTATAGGGTATAAATATACCCACATATATAAATATATACATACAAAGACATAGTCATATATACATTTTAGCGTGTGTGTCTAGTTAGAATATAAAATCAATATATTATACTACTATGAAATTATAACTTTAGTTGACTTAAATTGGACTTAAAAAATTTCTATCGAAATATTGATAGTTTTATAAATAAATATACAGATATATTTAAACAAGATGGAGTCCAATCCACTTTATTAAAGAAATCCAAAACAAAAACTATGGGATTAAAGGGTCAAATAAATTAAACCTTCACTCATTTCAAAATACAAAGAGTATACTAAATAATGGTCAAGAAAAATGGTTCTCTAAAACATTAGCTAGAAAAAGAAGTCTCTTACTATATTGGCCACCCCGAACCCACATACACAATGAAGAAATCCTTATCTATGATTTTTCATCCTTTTATGTGTTATCTTGTGTTGGAAATTAGGTAGGAATATGGAGAAGACAAATTGAATATCGATGCGTGAATTTAATTCATTGTCCAAAAGGGTTTGATCCACCCACACATTGATGATGTAGGGTTCTCAGTGAATATTTTCCTCGAGGATTTCACCCATATTTGGGGAAAATCGAACACCAATTTTTTATTTCCCCGCAACACTGATGTTGGAAAAAATATCTAGATAATTTCATGGATTAAAGAAGAATTAATTGTAAGTGATCTTAGCATCATTTATTTATAGATCAAAATCGGTGTGAATCGCATTGATTTGGTCTCACTGTTTTGGTCAAAGAACACCTTGGTTCGACTGAAATGAGACAACTTTTGGTGGTGGACAACCGTTCGGATTTCAAAAAATCAAAATCCAACTGTTACGACTGATCATGTTATTATTCGTGTTTTATAAAAATATTTTTTTGTTTTATTTTGTTATATATATATATACGTAATATATATATATATAATAAAACATTTTACTAAATATATTTATTTTTAACACTTTAAAATCAATTAGGAATATATATATATTTGTATAAAAATTCAAATTCCCAAGGCCCCTTTTTATAAGGGGGCTTTGGAAATTCTACCCACATTTCCAATATGGGATTCCCAAAAATATCCACCTTAACAATCTAAACAAAAAATGTTTTACCAATAAAAATAATTTATTCTATTCTTATTATTTATGAATAAATTATAATAATCCACCAATTTTATTTCTAAATATTAACTCTATAGATCACAAGTGAATCATTATACATAATAACGATATCTTTTGATTTAAACCTTTACTTTTTACTAATATCTCAAAGTATTTTCATAATTATGTGTTGTTCAAACAATAAACCAGTGAATATTAAATAGAAAACATAGATATCATACATACAATGATATTTCCATACAAAATCTCATTTTGTATCACTTTTATGGCCACGTTCTTATATAATTTTCATGAACCCTGTAAGGATTATACTCATCAACATTCATAAGAAGCGACACCACTTGTAAGTTAATATTGGAAAAATATTACAACGTGCTTCCATTATTAGAACACATAACTCATCTAGTATTAATATTTTGTTAAGAGTTTATAACTCAACCTGTAGTCATAACTAACCATATTAAAACCATGTAGTTACGGTTGTAATTTTCAATATCAACAATCATCTTTGTAACTTGTTTTTACCCATTAAACATTTTTATTAGGATCTACCTAAAGAAAGTGTTGGGTTTCCATTATTGAAATGATTTATTCTATGGGTTCTAACCCCATATATTTTTTAGTTGCACTAATTTTCTATCTTGGTAGATATTTTCTAAATGGAGCATAATTTATTTACACAATCTCACATAGAAAATAGTTATAGTACCATCTTGTAGAAATTATCTCACATAATTATGTCTCAGACTTATATGTCTAGACTTTCCATTGTACATGAAACTATATGAATTTGATAAATTCGATTCACTATCACAATTTATAGAGATAGGAGGCATCAAACAAGGCTACAATCTAGTATCTAATAATATATTCCTAATCAATTTATCTTCCTTTCCACATGACTATAAGGCAATAAACTCTAAATCCATGGTTTAATGTGAAATACATGTTTATTTCTTGCTCACCCAAGAAACATCACAACCTCCAAGTGTAAAAAATCATCAATGTGTGGATTGGTTATCACCAATACTAGTAATCCAACATGAATCAGTGTATCCTTCTAATACAACTAGATAATCATTATAGTATAAAATTAATTCTTTGGTCTTTCTTAAGTATCTGAATATTCTTGTTATACATCTCCAATATTCCACACTAGGATTACTAGTAAATCTACTCATTTTACATACCACAAAATAAATACCAGGTCTAGTGTAATTCATCACATACATTAAGTAACCGATTTCACTAGCATAATCATGTTTTTCTACAAATCTACCCATATTTATAAATATTTTAACATTAGAATCAAATGGAGTATTAAAATATTTAAAAACAAGATAATAAAATTTATTTAACTTTTTTATATATAATGAGACTTACTTAAAGAAAACCCCCTAGAATATTTTCTATATTAATACCTAGAATAGTATCAACTATTCTAAGATACCTCATTTTAAACATAAGATAAGTAATTCTTTGTCTCAATTACACCAATCATATTGGTTCCGAAAATTAACATATCATCCACATATAGACACACAATAACTCTTTATTCTTTTGTAAAATTTGAATTAACACATTTATCCACATTGGTATGAGTAAATCCCTTAGATAAAATAATAGAATCAAATTTCTCTTGCCATTGCTTTGAAGCTTGTTTAAGTCTATAAAGAGATTTTACTAGTTTACATAATTTATTTTCATTACCTAGTAAAAGAAACCATTCTGGTTGATCCATGTAAATATCTTTATTTAGTTCTCCATTTAAAAAAGTAGTTTTAACATCCATCTGATGTAAATATAAATGATTAAATGAATCTAATGCAAATAATTTCTTTATTGAAGTAATCTGAACTATAGTAGAATAATAATAAAAATAATCAATCCCTTATTTTTGTTTGAAACCTTTGGAAAAAAATATTTCTTTAAAATTTCTAATGTTATGAATTGAATCATACTTCTTTATGAAAACCCATTTACAACCAATAAGTTTTGAACCTATTGAAAAAATCCATAATGACCCAAGTATTATTCCCCAAAATGGAATCCATTTCATTATTAATTGATTCTTTCTAGAAAGAGACTTATCTAGAATTCATAGCTTTTTATAAGTCTTTCGTTCATCTTCTATAGTCAATACAATAGGATACTTATTCAGAATATGATTATTTTGATCCCCTTCAACAAAGAAAACTATGGAATCATCAGATTTAAAATATAGATGTAGATTTTTCTCCTTCTAGAATCTTCTACTCCATTTAGGTTCAACTTGATAATCATCATTATTATCTACAATTACATTTGAAATATATGGAATACATGAGACAGGGGTATGTGGAATAACTTCCTTGATTTCATATTTATAAAACTTATTTAAAAATAACTCTACATACATTGATTAAATAATTATATTAGCTCCCAAATTCATGATTTTATATGATTTTCTATTTTCTATGTATACAATAAAAACACCTTTAATTTCTCAAGTAAAAATTTCAGTTCTTTTAGGATTAAGAACTCTATAATAAGCTAATCACCACCAAACTTTAAAATAAAAAAATTAGGTCTTTTACCTCTCTAAATTTTATAAGGGTATATAACTTAGTTTTCATAGAGTAAATCCTATTATCAATATAACATGCAGTTAATAAAGCTTCAACCCATAAATTTAATTGTAACTTAGATTTATTAATCATGAAATTTACCATTTCTACCAAAATTTGATTTTACCTTTTAGCTAAGCCATTTTTTAGGTGTGTTGGGAGAATTACTTTGGTGAATTATACCATTTTATTCATAGAACTCATTAAACATATTTATAATGTATTCACCACCTCTATATTAGTGTAATACTTTTATCTTTTTTGTTTCATTGGTTTTCAACTTTTTCTTTATACTTATTAAACATATTAAAGGATTTATACTTTCTTGTAGGAATATATATATGTAAATATCTACTATAGTCATAAAAAAAGTAATAAAATAACTTTATCCTACATGAGTTAATATACCATTTAATTCATAAATATAAAAATGTACTAATTCTAATATATCCAAATTTATTTTAACACTATAAAAAGGTTTCTTAACTATTTTAGATTCTACAAATGTTTCAAATTTATTAAATTCATTTCCAAATTTAATTAATTTTAACTTATTCATTACTTATAATGAAATATAAATAACATTTTATAAATGATCATGCAATAAATTAGAGGACTCAATCAAGTAAGCAGAAGATTTAATCATATTATTAATGGATAGTTGATACATTTCATCATTTTAATACCCTTTCCCCAAAACATGCCTCCCTTTTAAAATATAACCTTTTCGGATTTGAATGAAACCCGAAATACATTCTTACATAAAATATCAATAGAATCTAAATTCTTTTGAATTTCAGGTACATACAACACATTAAGAAGATTCAAATTCTTCCCATAAGTAAATTTAACGCCACACTTCCTTGTTTGCTGACATTGATGCATACATTATTTACAAAGTGTACTTCCTTCATGATAGTATAATCATCAAATGTTTTGAACATCGAATGATCCTTGCACACATGCACCATTTCTCCAAAATCCAACCATCATCCCATCTTCATTGAAGTCATATTGACTTTGGATATCATTGCAACTAGATTCTCTTCAGTCAGTATATTTGCAGTGTGTTTAACTACTTTCTCTTGATAGAGACATTCCCTTGTAAAATGGCATTATTTTACACAGACAAAGAATTATCCTTTATTCTTGGAAGGATTACCTTTCTTCTTTAATGGTTGAATTTTCTTTTTGTCATGTAAGGAAGTGTTTTGTTGTACCTTTCCCTCAATGATATTAATCTTGGTATCAAATTGTGAATCCATAACAACATATCTTAACGTGGACTTTTCTTAAATTTTAATAAGCTTTTGTAATTGTTCTAAGGAAATATCATCACTCCTTTTAATAAGTGTTTTACCAAAATCTTTTCACATAGGTTGAAATTTATCAATAATTGCACCAAACTTGTAAATTTTCATGTATAATAATATTATGGGAAATAATTTTATTTGCTATAAATTGTAGCTCATGAACTTACTCCAACATAGGCTTTTTATCAACCATCTTGAAGTTTTGATACTTTGCAATATGAAATTTATTGGCACATTCTTCCTTGGCCTTGTACATGAATTTGAGTGTATCCCATATCTTCTGAGTGGTCTTCATTTGATGGAAATAGTATGATTTGATAATGTGTTTATAATATGTACTCGAAATTAAACTTGATCACCTTTATGTTTCTTTATCATTGCCCAAATATGATCGAATTGAGTAACAAAAATGGGTGTTCTGTCAGCATTTGGAGAAGGCTCACTAAGAATGGGGGGAAGATTTAGTTCCATAATTTCAAAAATTCTTCAACACCGTAATAAGAATTTTCATATTGGCTTACCATTGGGAGAAGTTGTTGTCATCAAAATGGTAAAATATGACCACATATTGGTTCACCACTTTGAGTGATTCAGAATCCATACTATAGGTTCTACCTTAGGCTCAAACCCTTTTAATTTTTTGGAAAATAGGTAGGAAGATGGAGAAGACAAATTGAATCTTGATGCGTGAATTTAATTCACTGTCCGAAAGGGTTTGATCCACCCCCACTTTGATGGTCCAGGGTTCTCAGTGGAAGTTTCCCTTGAGGATTTCACAATGATTTGGGGAAAATAGAGCACCAATTTTCGACTACCCAATAGTACTGATGCTGGGAAATATTTACAGAGAATTTTCTAGATTGAAGAATAATTAATTGTAAGTGATATCATTATCACTAATTTATAGTTTAAAATTAGTGTGAATCTCACCGATTTGATCTCATCATTTCAATCAAATAACAACTTGGTTCAATTGAAATGAGACAACTTTTGTTGGTGGACACCCATTCATATTTAAAAAAATTAAAATCCAACTATTACGACTAATCACATTATTAGTAGTTTAATAAAATATTTTATTTTATTATATAAATATGTGTAAATTTTTTACTATATATACATATTTTTAAAACAATTTAAAATAATTTAGGTAAATATACATGTTTTATGAAAATTTCAATTCCAAAGGCCCCTTTTTATAAGGGGGGATTTGGGAATTCTACCCGCATATCCAATGAGGGATTCCCAAAAAAAATTCCACCTCATCGATCCAAACAAAAAATATTTGAACAATGAAGACATTTTATTCTATTATTATTATTTATGAGTAAATTATAACATCTTAGTCTTTAGAGAGCCTTTCAGTATAATTCATGATAAGAGTTGAAACCTCATCGACAATAGCAACAATGGAAACATCCTCTTTAATATAATACTTCACTTCAAAAGTGCTAGTTGTTATGTATGAAGGGATAACAACATAATCCATTGATTCTAAAATTCCCTGATAAATTTAATGGAATTCCTATAAAATTAGATGGAAGGAGAATTCCACATCATTTGTGTTTCCAGCACTTCCATGCTTATGTCCTTAGAAGCAACATCATCAGAGGTAGCCATCAAAATTGGAGTGTCTAGGGCCATGTTCATGCCACAAGCACCCTCATGTGATTTTCTATCCTTACATGAGTGTTCACTTCCATTATGATCAGCCTGCATCTCTAAAAGAGGTATCCCTAAATCAAAATTAGAGGCAACATTATCCTTGGTATGAATAGTGACCTTCCCTTTCTAAACAAAATAAATTTTCTCATGCCCAACTACTAATACTCAAGACTCCCAAATTACCTAAATTTATCTACAGTAGTTCCAAATTCCTTGGAGTTAGAAGAATATAAGTTTTATAAGAAACCATTCTCCCATACTTTTGATCCAATGAAACATCTTTTATGGGATTTTTTTCCAAAACATACTTTACAACACCCAGTTACTTGGAAGAATTCCCACATAAAGACAAGGTGTCAACTGAACCATGTTAGCATCCCTAGTATCTAAATTCTCATTCTCTTCCAAGTTTTAATCCATCTGATCCTGAGTTGAAGTGGGGGTTCCATTATTAAATATTGACCCTACCCCTAAAGATTCTTTTCCCATTACATATTTGTATTTATTTTATTTTCTATTACCCGAGTTCAGTTAATTATCTTCATATAAAACTAAAAAATCCACCTCATCATCAATCATAAAAGGACCTTGATGAATAATCCATTTATAATTCTTTGAGCTAGAACTTGTACTGGAAGTAGCTGTTGCATCATGCCCCCCAGTAGTAGGCCCTCATGTCCCCAAATTATAAGAGGGGCTCAAAGAGGAGTCCTTGTTCTTGGAATCCTTTAAAAGAGCCTCACCCTTCAAAACTACATGGTCATACTCTAGAGAGGATCTAATTTTTGATGCAATAAAGAGACCGTTCTCCCTCTATCTATTAGGACTCTGAGATAAAATAAGGTTCCTCTCTGTAAGGTGAACATAATCAGCCCAAGTACCTTATTCAACATTAGCCAAGTCTTCTCTAAGATGAGTAGGGATATCATGAATCAATTCCCCTTGAAATTTATATGGGAGATAAACTCACCTCATTAATTATATCATGATAGATCACTATCTGAATGATGAGAAGAACCATATGTCTAATTTCGACCATACATTATGGCATACCACCTTTTTATTACATAACTTTTCATTACATGGTACAAATAGAGGATCTTTTAATGTTCAGTTTCTTAGAAATAAGGTACATAAAATAGAAAACAAAAAAAATCTTCTAAATATAATTTAAATACATCTTCATGTGTTCACCCTAAGTTATAATTACTATATCTCATAACCTGGGTACATACATCAAATGAAATGTGTAAGCATGAATCCCAGTAAGGGAATAAGTAAGAGATACATATAACATGTGATCATGGGATATATCCAAAAGAACATGAGGAATAGAAATAATTCATGAACAAGAGGTATATCATAATAATAAGAACATGAATCATAACATGGAAATGTGGCTAAAACATTTAAAAGATATATTCATAAGAATATCACAAATGTTTATCACCAAGGTTTCATAACTTAACATTACCAAGGTTATTCACCAAGGTATCATAAAACAAGTCATCTCTAGAGATTAAATGCTTCACCCATCATATTGGAGTGGTATCAGAGCACACCCTTAATATTTATTAATTAATGTGATCCAAAAAAATCATAATAAATAATTTTATTAATAACCTGTGTAGAATAATGAATGGGTTTCTTATCAAAATCATGGCATATAAGAGTTCTTAAAAGACATGATCATTACATCATTTTTGACCCACGAAAAGGGAATGAGAGTTTCATGTACGTAAGTACCAGAATAAATTATTCATGTTTACATCTAGTTGAATACCCATTTAAGAGGAAATTGGTTTGGTTATTCAATTAATAAAATAAAATAAAATTTTCATGTAAAAGAGTGACATTCGAGAAATAAATTCTGCAACATAATAGGTATAAAATGTGGTTTTAGAAAAGGGTAAAATGAGAGGGATAAGGGTATCCGATTGATATAAAAAATTTGGAAGTAAGGGTATGATAAAAATGGTAATAAAATAGAGTAAACATAACATTTAGAAGACATATATAGAAAGTGGTTCTTGAATTGAAGAGAAATGAAGGATAATTTCCTTACCTCAAAGAGTTATTCCAAAATCTTGAGGAATGGAACTTAGGGGATTGAGGACCCTTGGGGGAATACATGGGAGAAAAAACCACCAAAAAATTATGGAGGATGGATTGGGAGTTGATTTAAATGGATAAATGGGTGGGTATTTATAGAAAAAGTGGAGGAATTGTTTAACAATTTCCAAATATATGTCTTAGAGAACTCGGTTATAGAAAATGAGAAACCATTATATTACCCTTGGTTTATGCTCATGGTTTTGTAAATTTAGTTCAAATTTTAAGTTGTTTTAATCCACTAGAATCAAACACAATTTTTTAATACTTCATTTGGAATAGAAGAGTAAATATTCAACAAAGTAATGTTTTTAAATATCAAAATTTTCTTTTTAGACTTTGGAAAGTCACTTATAGTTTTGGAAATTGATTAAAATCTAGTAAAATAATTAATATTAATAGAATAAAATATTTTAGGTCTTGGGTTTTATAAAATTAATTATTATTATATTATTATATAAATATGAAGTCATAAAATATAACAAAAACCTAAAACTGTATTTTTTTTTTACTATTCACTAAAAAATAATGTATTTTAGAAAATTATCATAAATTCACCCTAACAAAATTTTGATGTGTTGATTTGAAATATAATGTTTATTTTTACATTATAAATCTATAAATATATGAATGTTAAATTTTAAATATAAAAATAATTATTTAAAAATAGTTGTTTTTAAGGCATAATCAAATTTCAGAAACTTATAAACAATTCCTAGTCCATTATAAAATTAAATTTTCATTTATATTTTGATAAGAGTGTTTTAAAAGAATATTTAATTAAAAAAATATTTTATTTAGAGTACTTGATTTTATTATAAAATTGTATATATTTTCTAGAAAAATAGAATTTTGATTCATTTTGTCCAAAAATCAAAATTTCAAATTCCTCTCAATTAAACATATATTTTATTAAGAAAAACTATTCTTAAAAGGAATTAATGGAATAATAATTTTATTTATAAGTAGGAAATTAAAAATTATGTAACCAAGGCTTGGACATGTAATCCCTTATTACACCCGCAAATTCCCTAAGATTAAGGTGTGAGATTGTTATAGTTTCATGGGGTAGTTCGACTAACATTGACTAAGTGGTGATCTCTACTAACATGAACATCTTCCATATGAAATTTTGTTAAAGATCAACTTGGGCTTAGTCAAGACTGAACCCTAGTAATGCTACCACCCACCCAAGTTCAGAAAAATGGGCTGCAAACGACATTACTCTACTGGTTGAGGCCATTGATTATCTTTTATGTATCAATTATCCTTTGTGATTAATACTTATAAACACTAATTATATTGGTAAAATTATAAAACAAGGGTATAATTTCCAACATTTATAATGGCCAATGGTCATATTGAACAATGTTTATATAATGGTCGAATCCCAAAAATTACATATCCCTTTATACCCTATAAATAACACTCCATTATTTCACTAAAAATTTATTATAATTCCACTTAAGGTTATATTTTTATTTTCATAATATGTTTATTGGATTAATAATATTTTATTTTATTTTTATAGAATTTTCAGTGGGGGTGATGATTCTAGTAGATTAGCATGATCCATACTTTCCTATTTTAGCTATTCTATTTTTTGCCTAGTTCTAATATTTTACATTTTAATTGGTTTCATATATGACTAATTCAATGATCATTATTAATGATATTAAATTTTTTTGGTTTCTCTATATTTTTTTTCATGTAATATTATATACAACACACATTTATTTAGGAATAAAATACTATTTAAAAAGGCAGGGTCATTACATTATAACACCCATAGGAAATTTCATCCCCGAAATTTCAAGTCACCCTATATGTTGAGAAAAGGTGAGGGTAATTCGGTATCATTGTCTCTTCTGCTTACCAGATAGATTCTTCATATTCATGGTTACTCCAAAACACTATGATTAGGTGGGTAGTCTTGTTTCATAGAACCCTGTCTCTACGGTCCAAGATCTTTATAGGCTGCTCCTCATAAGAGAGTTCATGTTCCAGTTGTACTACCTCTAGATTCAGTACAAGTGAGGGATTAGGTATATAATTCCTTAAGAGAGATACATGGAATACATCATGATCTTGATAAATATTTTGTGGAAGTTATAACCAATAGGCTATTGCTCCTATGTGATCAAGGATTTCAAAGGGACCAATGTACCTAGGGCTAAGCTTCCCTTACTTTCCAAATCACATGGTTCTCATCCATGGTGATATCTGAAGGAAACATTTGTCTCCAACATCAAACTCACATTCTCTTATATGGTTTTCATCATTGATCTTCTTCTGAATATGATTAACCGTTATATTTTTTTGGATGTCATGATCCTTTTCTGTCATCTCTTTCATAAGATCAGTCCCAGGGAATTTCTTCTCACCAACTTCATCCCAACAAGTAGGAGTTCTACATCACTTACCATATAGAGATTCATATGGTTCCAATTGAATACTATAGTGGATTCTATTATTGTATGAGAACTTAAATAATCTGAGTTTTTGATCCCATAAACCATTAAATTCCATTTATCATGTTCTCAGAATTTCCTTGAGTCTTTGACTAGTCATTTAGATTAGCCATAAGTTTGAGGTGATATACCATATTGAAATTAAATTTAGTATTTAGGTAATTTTAAATAATTCTCCATAATTTAGATGTAAACCTTGGATCATGATTTGAAATGATAGATAGTGGCACACCATGAAACCTCCCCACTTTATTTATGTATATATTGGCAAGTTGTTCAAGAGAGAAATGTAACGACCCAAACTTTTATTAATGAAAATTCCTCTTGATCTAATTAAATTTTTTATTATTTAAAATGGTTATATAACATATGAACTTACTTGGTTTTATGTTTTTAGATTTTAAAATACCATTAAGAATTGTTACTGTTGCTAATATAGTCTTTGAACAGTGATCACATGATTAGTATAAATATAAGGATTTAACAAATCCAAATTACTCAGACAAAGGAAGCGATGAACTCATCCAGTAGAATTGATCCATACGAATCCCATTTGTCGGTGCTCAGAAAGGAGGTAGCATCATTGAGATTTTATCTAGACCAAGCCTAAGCCAAGATTCTACACATTAAGCTTGAACAAAACCATCTACGGGAGAAGTGGAAGTTAAGAGAGATTACCACCCGAGAGATGTTATCTGAGCCACCCCAAGAGTCTGTCACCATTGCACACCTTACCCTTAGGTCTTATGCGGGTGTTATAAGGGGTTATGTAATAATACCCTAGCACTATGATTATGTGTATTATTTTTGTATAGAATAAAAAATATACATTCATTTTATTATTGTTACTTTGTAAATGGTTTTTTAAAGCACCAATATTATTTTTAGTTAATATTAAATTAAGAAATCTATTTTGATGAATTAATGGATTTTTGGAATTAAATAATATTTTAATAAAATATTATTATTAAAAAATTACTTTTTATTAAAAATAAATGATCGTATGATTTTTTTATAAATACAATTGTAATTTTTATTAAGGTTTGAAAACTATTTTTCTCAAAACCCATGAATTTTAAATAAATGTCATTTTTTATTTTAAAAGTGAAAATGCACATATTTAGAAAATTATTTAGATAAAATGAATATTATTTTTGGAATCAGGTTGTCAAAATTATCCAATGGTGAATTTTTCATAATTTTCTAAGATAATCGATTTTTTTGGGTAAAAATTAAATATTATTTAAATATATAATGTGTTTTATGACATCATAATGACCCAATAGTGATGTAATAAATACTATAAAATGTTTTTTCTACCAATATATGTTTTACCTTTAAAATAATGTGATTTTAGATTTTTTTGATTAATTTTATGGTGCCTTTGTGGACCCTCCAAGACTTATAAAACATTTTAACTTTTAAAATGATTTCTTTGAGAGTGTGACTCACCTCCACATAAGAAAGCCTAATATATTAAGAAGTTAGAACATTTTTCTTATAAAATAATGTTTTCCATTACCCTTTTCAAATAACCATGGGAAAAAACCATGGGTTGGTTTGTGGTTGTGATTAGTTTAATGTGTGGTACCCAAAACCTAAATAATAAATAATTCTCTCTCTTTTTCTATATAAAATCACCCAATATCCCACTTATTTTCACTAAAAACCATTGTAGAACGTCCCTACTCTTCCCTCCTATATATAGTTTCTTCCCAAGGCGCCCCAATCTCCCAAGAATCCCCTCTCATGCCTCTCCCAAGCCTTTGGATCATACTTCCAAGTAAGGGATTTCTTCCTTTCTATTTTTTTTTCTAAATTGTTTTATGTTGTTATACCCTTTTGTTTTCAATTAAAAATGTTGGGGTATGATTTTTCACCTCACCCATACTTTCCTCCTTATTTTTGAATGATTATATATCTCTTTATCTCTCATTAATTCCTCCCATGTACACTCGTTACCATGCTGAAATTCCATAAGGAATTTCTCTCTTATTTACATTCAAGAAATTATTTTGTATTATGAATATAAATTACATTACATATGTTGGGAAATGTATCTATATGAACACCTTAATATCCATTTCATGTAAATATGATGATACACCCCTTTCTCTCTCATCTACCATTTTTATGAATTCTTATGTCACACCGTTATGCTGCCGAAATTGCACCGTGATTTTCCAAGCCAAATTCATTGTGTAGTGAATACCATTCTCATTTATCTATCAATGGTATTCACCATTACACACTTTTACTTATTGATTATAGAGTTTCATGTATGTATTAAACATTCCTTTATCATGGAATAAATGATGATTTTTAAGGATTTCATGTTGTATGATCCATGTGACACACTTATGCATGAAATGAAATGATTAAGAAGGGTGCGCCCTGATAGTGATCCAATGCATTGGGTAAAGATTATTATCATGATAAGTCAAGTGAAATTAGGGTTTACTCATGATAATTTAAGTGTAATGAGGGTTTACTCATGCTCCATGTGCAATGAGCCTTGTCTCATGCTAATATCTTGTTAAATGTTGATTTTACATGTCCATGTTATGATAATCATGCTATATCTTGCCTTATGTTCATGTTTCTATTATGCTCAATTAATATGCCTATTTACTAACATGTACTATATTCTATATGTTATTCCTTGTTTACTCCCTTACTGGGCTTTATAGCTCACCATTTTCTTATGCATGTCCTCAAGTTATCCCATGCAATGCTAAGTACGAAGGAATGTGTCTGGTCATGTAAAAGAAGTTTTCAATAAAGATGTGTATTTCATGTTTTAAGTTATTATGTAATGTTCCTAAGCCCCAAATACACTAGACCACTCGATATTCTATGTTGTAGTGAATATTTTTTGTAATAAATTATGTTTAAGTGTGAAATAAAGAGAAGGGTTTTTATAGTTGGTATTAGAGGATAAGTTTAGTTATTTTTGGGATTAGGATTATAAAAACCTAATGAAAGACTTTGGGATGAGACTAAGTATAATAAAAACATCCCTAAATTTTGGTGAGTATAGATTAAGTGGTTTATCAAGAAAATACATCTCTTTCTGAATACGAACAAGTAGAGGCGGCTTTGGCACAGATGTATCAAGGGGTAAAACCTGAAAACACCACTTTGATCTAGACTCAAACAGGAACTACTGCACTACAACAAGCCTTGTTGAACTCTTGGTTATGAAACTCCTGGGGGATATGATTTGGTAAATTCATAATCTTATTATGAACCATTATTAAGGGAATAAAAAAATACCCCTAAGAATATATATTGGGAAGTAGATCATGTATAACATAGATTGAAGCTTATAAATTCGTAAGTTAAGGAAATAAAAGTAATTTATAAGTTATCCCTTTTGTTCTTTGGATTCCCCTTTTATGTTTTACCCCTAAATTTTCTTTTATTCTAGCCAATGGTTGGTAATAAGAGGACTCATGCTAACAACTGATGTGAAGATCAATGTGATGATTGTTCTAATGAGATTCCCAATCCAATGGAGGCGGGAATCACAAACTTTGTCATGATAATATCTTAGTTAACTCATGTTTTTAATAGAAACATGGGTCAAGAGGAACGTTCAACCCCCCCTAAGAAAGAACAAGTCTTAATTGAGAGCTTCATGAGACAAATGCCTCATATTTTTAATGGATTGTCCGATCCCACAACTGCCGAACGATGGATCAACTCCATTGAAAAGATCTTCTCTATCCTTCAATATTCTGAACAAGAGAATGTTCTTATGGATTCTTATATTATGGAGGGTGAATCTGATCAATGGTGGACATTGGTCAAAAATACGAATCTTGAGGAGGATATCGAGGCGTTGGAATGGAAGGATTTCCAGAAAAAAAATTTCGATAATATTTTCCTTGCACCATCTAACTTAATATGAAAGGGGTCTTCCTTGACCTCAAGAAAAAATAATAAAAATCCATCATAGCGTATGAGGAAAAATTCACAAGTCTTGCAAGATGTGTCTCTGGCTTTGTCGTTACTCCCAAATGCAAGGTTGACCACTTCTTTAGTGGGATAAAACCTAACCTACGGAAATCCTTAGAGATTTGTGACTTCAAGAGCTATGATGAAATTGCATGATGTGCCCTAAAGGTCGAAATGAAGATCAGAGAATGTTAGGGGTATTACGGGGATAAGAAGAATAAAGTGGAATTTAATTCTGGCTGTCCGATGGATAAATCCAATAGTGCTAATAAAATCCAGCACCCCAAAAATTGCCTAAAGGGGACGAGGAAATTATTTAGGTGTGGAAGAGAAGGGGATTTATCAATTAACTACTGAAAAGAAAAACCCGCAACTACGACAGAGGAGAGGAATGCTCCGTTCGACCCTCAACACGTTGTTCATTGATTCAATTACAGAGAGCCATGGCACTTTGCAAACGAGTTCCCTAAGACAAGGATTTTCGGAGTCAACCAACAACCTCTAAGTGATAAAAGGTGATATTTTTCCATCACTACCACCAAAGTGAACCCCAACAATGAAGTGATGATAGGTAAATTAGTTATTAATTTAATAATAGAAAACGTACTTTTTGATTTTGGTTCTACTCATTCTTTTATATCCTAAAAGTTTAGTAGAAAAATCCCAACACCACAAAAAATAATGGAAGTAAAGATTTCAGTGAGAACAACAAATGGGTCAATCATTGCAACCCATAAATATAACTCCTCCCCCGTCACAATTTGTGTATTGAACTTTCTGAAAAACCACGTCATACTCCCTCTGGTAGAATTTGATGCAATTCTTGCCATTGATTGGATTTCCCTATATAGAGACAACATAAATTTCTGTGAGAGGGAAATCAATCTCCATAAGGTGAATCGACCCCCGATTCTGTACAAGTGCAAGGAGGAGGATGAATCTTCTTTATCACCATAATCTCAAGTGTGGATATTACTGCCCTATAAGCATGTGTATCTTTCTTAGATGATTGAGTCTAAGTAATAAACCATCCTTGAAGACATGCCTATTGAGGGGGAATTTGCTGAAGTGTTTGCCGAGGAATTGTCTGGTATTCCTATTAGAAGAGATGTTTAATTATCGATTGATCTTATACCTGGGGCGTTTCCAATATCCAAGAATCCATATAAAATGGATATTGTGGAGCTTGAAGAGATTAAGAAACAACTACAAGAGAATCTGGATTAAGGGTTTATACGCCCAAGTGCTTCACCATGGGGTGCACCAGTCCTCTTCATCAAGAAGAAGGATGGGTCAATGCCCCTTTGCATTTATTATCGTGAGCTCAACAAAATCGCGATAAAGAACAAGTATCTTATTCCACAAATTGATGACTTGTTCGATCAGCTACATAGATCACAATACTTCTCTAAGGTGGATTTGTGGTCAAGATAATACCAAGTAAGGGTGAAGGAGGAGGATATCCCCAATACTGCTTTTCATACAAGGTAAGGGCACTATGAATTCATAGTAATGCCTTTCAGACTCACTAATTCTCCAGAAATCTTCATGGACATGATGGATAGAGTCTTTAGAGATTACCTCAACAAATTTGTGGTAGTTTTTATAGACGATATTCTAATATACTTCAAAAATAATGTGAAGAATGGGGGGAATCTAAGTACTGTACTAGAGACCTTGCGAAAGGATAATCTCTATGAAAAGTACAGAAAGTGTGAGTTCTGGTTGAAGGAGGTCTCATTCTTGGGTCATATCATCACAATAAATGGGATATCTATGGATCCCTCCAACACAGCTATAATAGAGGGATGGCCATGTCCAACATCGGTAACAAATATCTATAGCTTCCTGGGGTTAGCTGGATATTATCACCGATTTGTGAGAAATTTATCATGATTTTCCAACCCTCTTACCAAGATAACTTAGAATGGAGTTAAGTTTTCTTAGAGTGATGAATGTGAAGAGAGATTAAAGGAGTTGAAAAGGAGGCTCATCACTGCGCATGTGCTCACACTACCCAGAAGTGGAGAACTTTTTTGGTATTCAGTGATGCTTTGAAGAAGGGGTTTGGATGTGTGTTGATGAAAAATGAAAAAGTCATTTCTTATGCTTCAGGGTAATTGAAAGTTCATGAGCAGAACTATCCAATACATGATCTGGAGTTGGTTGTAGTAATATTTTCTTTGAAAATTTAGCGACATTATCTCTTTGGGGGGAAGTGTGAAATATATAAGGATCACCAAGCCTCAAGTATATATTCACAAAGAAATATTTGAATATGCACCAATGAAGATGGTTAGATATGATCAAAGACTATGACTACTCAACCCATTACCACCCTGGGAATGTGAACAAGGTGGAATATGCTCTAAGTTGAAAGGACCTAGAAATTATATCATTGATGAGAATTGAAAAGGATCCAATCTTATTATATTTGATGAATAAGGACATGTGAATCATAAAGAAGGGAACATCATTAATTCATTCAAAAATGATTGCTCAGTCATATATTTTTGAAAGGTTAAAGGATTCTCAAAAGGATGATGTGTAAATTCATAAGAATGTGGAAACTATTAGAAAAGGGAAGTCCTCAGAGTTAAATGTTAATGAAGAAGGAATTGTGATATTTGGGTCAAGACTATGTGTTCCATTTAATCTAGAGTTAAAGAATGAACTTTTGGATGATGCACATAGTTTGAATTTTCCCATTCACCCAGGAAACACAAATATGTATTGAGATCTTTGAGAGAATTATTGGTAGTATAACATGAAGAAGGAGATCGTTGAGTATACATCAAAGTTCCTGGTGTGTTAGCAAGTGAAGGATGAGAAGTTGAAGTCTAAGGGGATGATGCAACCATTACCCATACCAAAATGGAAATGGGAGAACATCACCATGGACTTTGTCACCGGACTTCTGAAGACATCCAAAGGAAACAAAGCTATCCAGGTTGTTGAGGATCGTCTTCTAAAGACTGCACACTTCGTTGCAATTTGAGAGGATTTCTCATTAGATCAACTCGCGCGGATATATATCAGATAAGTGGTAAGGCTTCATGGAGTACCAGTATCTATTATATCCGATCAAGATCCAAGATTCTCCTCTAAGTTCTGGAAGATTCCCCAGCATGCTCTAAATACTGAGCTAACCTTCAGTACGACTTATCATCCTCAAAATGATGGCCAATCTGAGCGGACAATCCAAATACTTGAGGGCATGTTGAGAGCACACTCACTGGAATTCAAAGGAGGATGGGATCAATATCTTCCTCTAGTTGAGTTATCTTATAATAACAATTTCCACTCAAGCATCCAAATGGCTCCTTATGAATCCCTTTATGGGAAGAGGTTCAGAAAACCGACATGTTTGAATGAAGTTGGGGAGTGAAAACTCCTAGGTCCATAAATGGTTGAAGAAATGGTGGAGAAGGTTAAGTGTAACACCCCGAAATTTTATGAAAAATATTCTTTTTAATTTCATTAATGTCTTGTGTTGTACGCTACACCAAAAGGAGCTTGCACAACACGCATCCTTGACTTGCCTTGCATTACACGCAATCGTGACCTTCCCCGATAGCGTGTGTAGTACGCAATAACGAGTTTCACTAAACAACAATATGCTATTATTAAAACTAGCCGTTATGAATAGTAATAACCACTTTTTGAAATTTTTTAAATTTTATTTTTCAAAATGGAATTCATTTTTGGATTCGTAATATCGAAATTAGCTTAGGGTGAAATTTTGGTACTTTTCAGATAACTTTCATTTTCTGATGAATAGTGAAAATTACTAAATTTTAATTAAAAACAAATTTTTTAATCGAAATAATTAATAGTGATAAATTATTAATTTGAGTGGTTTTAAAGTATATTTAGAATATATTTTTACAATTCAATACAATGTTGGTCATTGGATGTAATTTCACATTTACACCAGACATAAACAAGTGTTAATCTTTTGATAGTTATTATCTCTTAAAAACACGCTATTTGTTGTGACAACGGAAATTAATTATAAAATTAATTAATGCAACTTATATGTTGGTAATTTTGTAAAATAGAAATCATTTTTGAATTCGGAATATCAATTATAGCTTAGGGTGAAATTCTGGCATTTTTCTGAAAAACTTCAATTTTTGATGAATAGTGAAACTACTAAGCGGTAGTTAAAAAATTATTTTTTTTCATAAATCTTAATTTTACCGCTTCTGTGAATGGAATTTCAAAAATCCGAGAGACACGGTTGATGTCAGTAAGTAAAATGTGGTTCAATGAGATGAAAATAATTTTTGGTGAATAATAACTTTTTACTTTTTAATTACCACGGTTAAAAGTAAATAGGGTAATTAAGGGTAAAAATGATATTAATATTACCCTAACACATGTCCTAATCCTATTGGACAAGTGTATCTCGACCAAAAACAACCTTAAGTATAAAATATTATCATTTAGGCCCACTTGGATTAGATTAGGACATTTATTATTATTTAATTCAAAGAAGAGTTAAAAGAGTTAAAATCAAAGTTTATTTACTAAAACATTTTTAATATAGGGTTATACATAATATAATTTCGACTATAAATATTCATTAGAAAGATAAAAGGATTTCCTACATAATTTTATTTTATTTGTAATTTTTATACTTTAAATAATTTAATTTATTTATGACACAACGATGATGCAGTAATTACCTTTTTAAGAAAATATTGACATAATTGATGTTATAAACACCAAAATAAATGTAATTTGAGACTTTTTATGAATCCCACTAATTTTATAGGTTAATATGACATGTTAGTATTTATTTAAGTAACTTGGTTCGAACTTATCATTCTGTTAGAAATTTCATAAAAATCATGTACCAAATAGTGTCAAAATTGACATAAATTAGTTTTTAAAATAAATATTATATTATTAATTGTTATTTAATTCCTAAAAATCTAAGGTTCGTCCAAATGACTTAGATAAGGATATATATATTAATAATAAACAACTTGGGGTTCGTTTGGCTTCATATAGTAAGTTTATTAACCATATAGTGTAAGAAAACAAAAAGACATGGTAAAAGTTAAATTATTTAACTTAGAGTTAAATCTAATTGATAAGGTTAAAATAATAACCTAAACTTGTCTAAATCCTATTGGATGAGAGGATTTCGACCCATCCTCACTTTATCTTAGAAATTAGACCATTTGGAACCATTATAAACCGAATTTGACCTTAATATAAAATAATATTTTGAGATTTTCCTAAGATGCCCCTCTCCTCCCTTATAAAAGGGCACCTCCTCCCTCTCCTCCTCACACCAATTTGAGCATTCAAGCTCGGCCAACCCATGCCAAAATCTCTTCTCCACTTCCCTAGTATCATCCTAGAGGTCCTGGTCTTCTTAAAAGTCCAATTTTAGTGCCCTAAAAGGAGGTCTCAAAGAAGCACTTTAAAGAAGAGGTAATACCCATTACCGATCCTTTCCAATTTCTTTCTTCTTCAACTTCTTCTTCTTTAGTTGTTTCATTATGAAGTAATAACATCAGTATCATTCATATACTGATATGTTATTATAAGTATGAAACAAACCTATTTAACCATATATCCATCCTACGGAAAATGAAATCACCGCGCGTGCGTACGTACGGAATACCGTCTCCACGCCGTGGTGTAATCTATTTTCCACCGCCACCTTAATAGGATGGGTATAATAGTGTAATGAGTAACTATATATGATTATTATAAAGTGATATTGATACTGAAATAGTATACATACACTTCAACACAATTCTACGACCATGGGAACGATATCATCGCTCGTGCGTACGTACGGACTACCGTCTCCACGACGCGATGACATTCATTATCAATGATTAACCATTCATGAATGATTATAAAGTATATATAATAAGTACTAATGAAATATATGAAATAATAATGATACTGTATTTATTTATATTTATATGTATGTCATCTACTTAATTCCATTCAATTCAATAAGGAAACGAAAACAGCGTTCATGCGTACGTACGGACTACCGTCTCCATGAACGGTGTATTTCTTTCCATTTACTGATTTATTATATATTTATATTATGAATATATATATATATATATCATGTTTTATATTCTGGAATTAAGTAATCATGATCTAAGTAATCATATGAATAATTACAAGTTAAAAACACGAACGACAAATGAGACGATTTTACCCAAAACGCTACTTTAACATGAATTTACAAAAGAACGGGTAATATAAAGTCATAAGTGGACCATATATGATATAATAACAATTAATATGATTCTGGAATAAGTCAATAACATGATTTAAATCATTATACAGGAGGTTCGTACACTTACAAAGCAAGTCGGACCTAAGGTAAGGGAAATATCACAATCTCATTTTTATCCGAGATTGTTTATACTTTGAAATTTACTAGGGTGTATTTTATCATCCATATACATGTTTCCTCAATATGTAATATTATTTTCATCCACCTACAATTGTTTAAATCCAATTTTACCCTTCGGTGAGTTTTCAGTAAAAGATATGAAATAAATCTTTTGTCATTTTTCGTATGAGGTACTTTTTGACTTTTCCGACAAAAGTACGAAGAATATTTTTTTTAACTTATACGGCATGAATGGATTTTTAAAACATTATTTCAAAGAATCTTCCTTTACAATTTTTCATGTTTATTTTTAATCAAATCCTTTTAGTTTAAAGTTGTATGACATGCTAAGAAAGGAAAAATGTTTTTGAAGAAGAAAGGATATTTTCCTCAAGAATGGAGTTCAAGTGTTTTATCAAAATTATTTTCCATCTAAGATAATAAAGGGTTCTATTTTTATCCCTATTATTACATTGATTTGATTATGTTGTGATGAAATTATTTTTATGAATTCCTTTATCTTATATGAATTGTTTTATGATGTCATGATGTTTAAGAATCCCATTTTTATTACATGGGTTATGTAATGATGTATGATTTATGATTTTGTGGCACACATAACAATTGTATCATTATGAGATGGGTGGGACCTATATCTCCCTCCAATGCATTGGGTAAAGATTTTATATCTCATGATATAGACATGGCTGGAACGGTAGGTTATATCGGTTCAGTGAAACAGGACTGGAACGAGGGTGACTCGGTTCAGAAAGGGACTTTGTCCACTAAGATAGTCTTGGAAATGAGTCTAGACTAACAAGAAATGATTCTCTATGATTATGTGTGTATGCCACAAAGTTTCATGTTTTAAGTTATAATTATTGGGATTTCATTTCACTACTATAATTTATCCCATGTTATGAAATTATGCTCTCTTTTGCAGGTTAAGATTTCCAAAAGTTATGTTCTTATGAATATGATGTGATTGATTTTTCTTTTGTTTACCCTTACTGAGCATTTGAGCTCACCCTTTTATGTTTTCTTTTCCTCAGGATATAAAGAAATGTTTTAGGTAAAAAAAAGGGAAGATCTTTATGGGAGATATTGAAGATCTTTCACCACGATTAGAAGATTACGTTCCGAGTTTCCAAAGACACTAAACTATTACGATCCTTGTGTGTGTGTTTTTGTTATGTACTAAGTATTCCTCAAATGTAATGTAATGTCAATGTACGTCAAGCTTCGGG
Source organism: Viscum album (assembly GCA_963277665.1). Classification (NCBI taxonomy): domain Eukaryota; kingdom Viridiplantae; phylum Streptophyta; class Magnoliopsida; order Santalales; family Viscaceae; genus Viscum; species Viscum album. The sequence continues at coordinate 639,457,378 of OY728162.1, read as the reverse complement.
TCTCTACATTAAGATCATCCAGAAGCACATTAACGTTGCTCAGAGTTGAAAAAAGAGCTATGTTTATAATCGTTGATGAGACCTAGAGTTTGATGTTGGAGACATTATATTCCTCTGCATATCACCATGGAAGAGAGTTATGAGATTTGGGAATAAGGGAAAGATTTGTCCAAGGTACATAGGCCCTTTTTAGACCCTTGATCACATTGGAGCAATGACCTATAGACTAGCACTACCACCAAACCTATCTCAAGTACATGATGTATTCCATGTATCACTCTTGAGGAAGTACATACCTAACCCATCGCATGTACTCAATCCAGAGGTGGTACCATTGGAGAATGTCCTCTCCTATGATGATAAGTTGGTGAAGATCTTAGATCGTAGGAAGAAAGTTCTAAAAAATAAGACAATGACCCTTTTCAAGGTTTTGTGGCGAGACCAAAAGTTTGAAAAAGCAATGTGGGAAATGGAGGAAGTGATGAAGTAGAGTTACCCACATCTATTTTAGTGTGGGAAAATGAAATTTCAAGGGAAAAATTTATTAAGGGGGGAATATTGTAACGACCCAAACTTTTATTAATGAAAATTTCTATTGATCTAATTAAATTTCTTATTATGTAAAATGGTTATATAACCTATGAACTTCCTTGGTTTTATGTTTTTGGATTTTAAAATACCATTAAGAATTTTTACCATTTCTAATATAGCTGTTTAACAGTGATCACATGATTAGTATAAATATAGGGATTTAACAAATCCAAATTACTCAGATAAAGGAAGTGATGACCTCATCTAGTAAAATTGATCCATAATAAGCCCATTTGTTGGAGCTTGGAAAGGAGGTATCATCATTGGACTTCACTCTTGACCAAGCCCAATCCAATCTTCTACACGTTAAGCTTGAACATAACTACCTATGGGATAAGTGGAGGTTAATATAGATTACCACCCGAGCGATGTTATCCGAGCCACCCCAAGAGTTTGTCACCATCGCACACCTTACCCTTAGGTCTTATGCGGGTGTTATAAAAGGTTATATAATAAGACCCTAGCACTACTATTGTGTTTATTATTTTTTTATATAATAAATAATATTCATTCATTTTATTATTGTTACTTTGTAAATGGTTTTTTAAAGCACAAAAAGTATTTTTAGTTAATATTCAATTAAGAAATCTATTTTGATGAATTAATGGATTTTTGGAATTAAATAATATTTTAATAAAATATTATTATTACTAAATTAATTTTTATTAAATATAAATGATTGTATAATTTTTTATGTATACAATTGTAATTTTTATTAAGGTTTGAAAACTGTTTTTATCAAAAGCCATGAATTTTCAATAAATGTCGATTTTTATTTTAAAATTGAAAATGCACATATTTATAAAATTATTTTGATAAAATAAATATTATTTTTTGAATTAGTATGTTGAAATTATCCAATGGTGATTTTTTCATAATTTTCTGAGACAGTTAATTTTTTGGGTAAAAATTAAATACCGTTTAAATATATAATGTATTTTATGACATCATAATGACCCAATAGTGATGTAATAAAATAATATAAAATTCATGTTATTCCAATATATGTTTTAATTTTAAAATAATCTTATTATATATATTTTTGATTAATTTTATGGTGCCTTTGTTGACCCTCTAAGACTTATAAAACATTTTAACTTTTAAATTGATTTCCTTGAGAGTGACTCACCTCCACATAAGAAAGCCTAATATTTTAAGAAGTTCAGCCATTTTTCTTATAAAATAATTTTTTCCACTCCCCTTTGGCAAAAACCATGGGCAAAAAATATAGTTTTCTTTGTGGTTTTGATTAGTTTAATGTGTGGCGTCCAAAACCTAAATAATAAAGAATTCCCTCTCTTTTCCTATATAAACCCACCCAAGATCCCACTTATCTTCACTAAAAACCCTTGAATCACGTCCCTAATCTATAATCCTCTCTATATTATCCTCCCAAGGTACCCCAAGCTCCCAATAATCCCCTCTGAAGCATCTCCCAAGCCTTTGGATCACACTTCATAGTAAGGGATTTCTTCCTTTCTATTTTTTGTCCAAATTTATTTATATTGTTATACCCTTTTGTTTTCAATTAAAAATGTTGGTGTATGATTTCAAACATACCCCATACTTCCATACTTATGTTTTAATGATTATAGACCTCTTTCTCTCTCATTAATGCCTCCCATGTACACCCGTTACCTTGCCGAAATTCCATAAGGAATTTATTTCTTCAAATTTACATTCAAGAAATTATTTTTTATTGTGAATTTAAATTCAATTAAATATATTGGGACATGTATATATATGACTAAAATACTATCCATTTCATTTAAATATGATAATAAATCCCTTTATCTCTCATAAAACATTTTTATGAATTCTTATGTCACGTTGTTATGCTGCCAAAATTGCACCATGATTTTCCAAGACAAAATCATTGCATTGTGAATACTATGTCTATTTATCTATCAAGGGTATTCAAATTTATGCACATTTAATTATTGATTATAGATTTTCGTGTATGTATTCCACATTACTTTATTCTGGAATAAATGATTATTTTGAATGATTTAATCTTGTATGATCCATGTGGCACACTTATGTATGAAATGAAATGATTAAGAAGGGTGCACCCTGATAACACTCCAATGCATTTGGTAAAGATTATTATCATGATACATAAAGTGAAATTAGGGTTTACTCTTGCTAATTTATGTTCAATGAAGGTTTACTCATGCTCCATGTGCAGCGATCCTTGGATCATGCTAATATCATGTTAAATGTTATTACCACATTTCCATGTTAATAATCATGCTATATCATGCCTTATGTTCATGTTTCTCTTCTTCTCCATTGATATGCCTATTGCCTAACATGTAATGTATTCTTCATGTTATTCCTTGTTTACTCCCTTACTGGGATTTATATCTCACCCTTTTGTTATGCATGTCCTTAGGTTATCCCATGCAATGCTAAGTACGAAGGAATTTGTGTGGTCATGTAAAAGAAATTTTCAATAAGGATGTGTATTTCATGATTTAAGTTATTATGTAATGTTCCTAAGCCCCAAAAAAATTATACCTCTCAATATTCTATGTTGTATCAAGTGAATATTTTATGTGATAAGTTGCGTTTAATTGTGAAATAAAGAGCAAGGCTGTTATAAGAAATCTTTCCGAATAGAGATAAAATGGGCATTTTTGGTGAGACGATCTACTATAATCCATGTCATATTGTTTCCTTTGGATGTTCATGGGGGACCAGTGATGAAGTCCATAGTGATATTATCACACTTCCATGTTTGTATGGGTAGTGGTTATAATACCCCTTTAGGAAGTTGTCTCTCTGCCTTCACTTGTTGACATACCAACCACCTTTTGGTGTAGTCAGCAATATCCCCTTTAATATTATCCCACTCGTAATGATCACAAAGGTTCCTATAAATTTTAGGGATTTTAGGATGTGAAGATAATCTAGAGTTATGAGCTTCATCCATCATCTCCTTCTTTATCTATGGGATAGATTCACTACCAAAAAATAGGGAAAGGGAAGCACTGACCTTTATCAGTGCTAAGCAGAAAGCACTGATAAAGGGGTGGGCCTATATCAGCGTTAAAACAAGCGTTGATATAGGTGTACCCTTTATCAGCACTTTTTTTAGTGCTTATAAAGTGTACATTTATCAGTGCTATTATTAGCGCTGATAAAAGTTTTTATTATTAATTTATATAAAATTATTATATTTATATTAAAAAATATTTTTTATTAGATATTTATTAGATTTATTAGATTAATTAATTGTATTTATTATATTTGTTATATTTTATATATTTAATATAATTATTTTATTTATAAATATATAATACTTTTTAATATATATATAATTAAAAAGGACTGCTGAAATATGTATTTATCAGTGCTATAATTTTAGCACTAATAAATATTTGTTTTATCAGTGCTTTTTTAGCGCTGATAAAGATATGCCTTTATCAGCCCTAAAAAGCACTGATAAATAGGTCCTTTATCAACACTTTTTTAGCGCTGATAAAGGCATATTTTATCAGTGCTTTTATTTTAGCACTGATAAAACATACGTTTATCAACGCTTTTAACTAGCACTGATAAATGTTCCGGCATTTTTTATAAAATAACCCTAATAAGCCCCCTCCTCCATCGCACGCGTTCAAGCCTTCATGGAAGCTGGACCCTGCACCGTGACTCCTCCTCCTTCTCATCCTCTATCGTCATCACTGCCTTGTCCTCCTCCTCCGCAGCGACCCTCCTGCTCCTCCTCCTCCTCCTCCATCGCTGCCTTCTCCTCCTCCTCTACCATGATCCCTCCTCCACCGTGACCTTACTCCTCCTCCTCCATTGCCGCTGCCTCCTCCTCCTCCTCCTCCAACCATCGAATCATCCTCCTCCACTTTGAGGTTGGTGGTTTCAAACCATTACCAATGTTTTTTGTGTTGTTCCATGCATTGTGATATGTAGTTTTATGGTAAGAGGATTATACTTGTGTTTGAGTTGGGTGGGGTGATTCAGGATGCTTCAATTGACTGTATAAGGGTGATCCCTAAGTAGGATAACTCTAAGAGGAATTCATTTTGTGTTTTTGAATGGGGTTTCCTTTGGTTTAAAAAGTGGATCACCTGGAGTGCTCCTAGATATGAGGTTGGTTGATAGGGAAGGTTCAGTTTGATGTCTATCCCTATTGGTTATGATGGTTTTGGTTTCACTTTTGGTGTCATGTTGGGAGCATGGTTAGGGGATCTTTGTTTTAATAACAATGCTCAAGCAGTGTGTAGTTGTGTGGTTATATTTGGTTAGTATGATCAACATTATTTTTAAAGAGGTGAATTGAGGGTTCTTTGGCTTGTTGGAACTAGAATTTAAGAGGGGAATGGTTGGTGATTTAGTGGTATTAGCCTCATTTGTTTGGTTCATTAAGGCATGTAATTACTAGTCATGTGTAGTACTAGTTGGTTCATAAGTTAGTGGTGTAGCCGAAGTGAACATGTTGTGGTCGGTGCTTGAGGAGTGGTGTAAAGGAATTATTTTTGAGGGGAGGGGACCATTGGTTTTTTGAGAAGTTAATCCCAATTTTAATGGGTTTTGAGTATAGAGGGTTTCATTCCTATTATTTCAATGTTGGGGGTAGGTTGCAGTTTATTTTTTGGAACATGGGTATGAGTGATCTAGCCACATCCAGTAATTTTGTTTAGTAGTGAATAGAGCATGGGCCATGGAGGTTGGTTTTTGGTCATAGTGTGATAATATGGATACCCTTATAGTGGGGAGTATCTCATAAAATGTTCATAAATAGCCTTTTCATTTGAGAGGTCATGGGTGCGTCAGTGCTCATTGTGAGATTTTGGTATCTAATTATCCACTCAGACTTCTCATGGGTCGGAATCATTGTGTTTTGGAGATTATAATGAACCAAATCATTATATTTTAATAAAATCAAGGACAATTTTATCTTTTTATCTCATATGGTTCTGATTGAAAATTATAATCTCTCCTATGATATGATCTCAAAATATTTTTGTTCTTACTCTGTTGGCCCAGGAATTTTACCCTAGGGTAATATTTTGGTGGAGTTTCAAGCCATACATATTTTCATATAGTATTTAATTTTTAATTAATTAAATATGAACTATTCTTGCATGTATGAATGGTTATATCTCCTGAACATCATGTTCATTATCTCTTCCAATGAAAACCTTTCAAAGTGGTCATCATAGATCTTCCCACCCAATTCATGTTAAATAATTGAAATAGTTTAATCTAATGCATTATGATTTTAACAAGGAGATCAATTTTTTTGGGAGGTAGAAAGAATATTGAGTTGATGGAGGATATTCACCCTCAGGTAAATTAGGCTACGTGTATCCATGTAAAAAATATTCACAATAGCGAGAAATCATCAATAATCAGTCATGATCTATGAGATAAAATAATACCCTTAGTAATACAGAAAAAACATAATTTTATAATCCCCCTGCACTCACCAACCTCCCCCTCCTCTCCTCTTGGGTGGTTCTCCCTGACCCGGTGTATGTTTAATCTTTAATCACTTGTATTGGGGAGATTATGATAATTTTTAACTCTATTATTCCTTATATATATTAGTGTATAACCCCCCCAAATACTATATTTAAATAGACATGGCTCAATTACAATTGGAAATGTAATGATACGACCCAGACTGGTTTCATAACCAACAATTGACCTGACTTTCCACTAACCTAAGAGGCGTTCATGATCCCTACGGGATAACAACGATCCCCTGAAAAAAAAATACAATTAATGTGGAATATTTTACCCCTAAATTAGAGTAAATTAAAAATGATCTTTCTCCTGAAAAGCAGACATGTCCCATTCATAAGTTGAACATCTAGGAAAATAGTAGATATACCAAAAATAAATAAATAGGAAGTAGATATCATAGATTTAAAATAAAATCCCACTATTGAACAATAAATTTCTTTAACATGTGATTTCTCATTTTATTTTTTCTTTTTAGTCAGAAATATCTTCTACCGCGTGCCTCTCCTCTGCCGTGAACGCACCTCTATTGCACGCTGAACGACACCTTCGTGGTGATTTTTCTCCTTTTACTCATTGGTTTCCTCTTATTCGCATGTTATTACTATTTTAATTTGATGGTTATGTTGTGAAATGTATGGGATAAACGCCCCATTGAAAATCATGGTCGTTGGTGGTCCTTGTTCGCGCACTAAATTAATTGCTTGTTGGTTGGTTCCTGTTGAAAATTTGAATATAAAAAATAGAAATTTACATATAATGACTAATTATTGAATTCCCTAGTATGATAAAACTTATGTGATAACCCCTGAATTAACAAATGTAATTGAATAAGGGATGATTTGTAAAATATGAAATTGTGATTGTTTGGTTTGTATGGTGTTACGATTGTGAGAACGATTGTGTATTTGTATGGAATTGCGGTTGTTGGTATGATTGGTATGCCATTTGTTTTCCATGTTGTAGTTCTTACACCATTGAATATTAATCCAAAATTTACCCATTTCAATGGCACCACCGCTTTGTTACTAGTGCAATTCCACCAAATCTTAGAAAATCACTTCACTAGAGGACTCTATGAGACACTTTATGAACACTCTAGTCAAATAACCATAACAACACATGTAATGAATCCTTCCACCCACAAGAACCCTATTAAAAATCATACCATCTATTAGTTTAGTACCATATTTCTTGACTAGAGACATTATGTTTCTAGAGAAACACTAAAAAATTGGTTTGCAACAATGCATATAGATCACATGTGGGATACTAAAACATTCTAGTGTAAGGGATTCTCATAGCTAGTTCCATTGATCAGGTGGTTGGGAAGATGGGTGTGATCTACTTTGGTCCTGAGTAATGCATGGAGAGGTAAGGGTATTGTTTACCATAGCTAGTTCCATTGATTATAGTTGGATGATGACCCTAGTTGAACATATTTTGTGTATTTTTTTTAAATATTAATATTAATGTATCAAAAAGGATGAATATGAATAAAGAATGGATGAGTGCCTATCGGTTGATAAAAGAGTTTGAAGATGGTGTGAAAGAGTTTATCAAGTTTGTAAAAGATCATGCATATGAACCTTCTCAAATATTTTTTCCATGTTTATGCTATTGTTATTCAAGACAAATTAGTCCAAAGGAGTTTAAAGAACACCTGATCTATCATGGAATAGATTGAAGTTATACATGTTGGAATAAACATAGGGAAAAAATGAATGCAGGTAGTGGCTGGGATATCACTACATTTTATGGATCATCTGATATGATTACAAGTGTGAACAATGAAGACGGTCATATGGAGGATGTGATTACAGATGTGAATGATGATGAAGATTATATTGAGGAAATGACAGGGACAGTTGAAGATGAACTTCGTGATTACCCAAAATTGTTTGAGAAGTTAAAAGTTGTGCAAAGATGCCATTATATATTGGTTTCACTAAATATACAACATTTTTAGCCATACTGAAGCTGTATAATTTGAAATCAGGCAATGGGTGGAGTGATGCTAGTTTTACGGAACTACTTGCTCTCCTGAATGACATGCTCTCATAAGATAATGAGCTCCCGATCCGAACATACGTTGCCAAATGAATGCTACGCTCGATGGGTATGATATCTGAAAGAATACACGCTTGCCCGAATAACTATATATTGTTTCTCAAGGACCACCAATCACTTAAAGAATTCCCAAAATGTGGTTCTTCTCGATACAAGAAAGATGAATCCAGTCCTACGAAAGTTGTATGGTACTTTCTAATCATTCCAAGGTTTAGGTGCATATATGGAAGTGAGAAGACTGCAAGACAATTGACATGGCATGAAAATAAAAGAATTAAAGATGGGAAACTATGTCACCCAGAAGACTCTCCTCAGCATAAGAGAATTGATCATGAGTATCCTGAATTTGGAAATGATCCTAGAAACCTTCATCTTACGTTATGTACAGATGGAGTGAATCCTTTTGGTTTTCAAAGTAGCATTCCCAGTACATGGATGGTTATGTTGGTAAATTATAACTTACCACCATGGTTATGCATGAAATGAAAATACATCATGTTATCTATGCTTATATCAGGACCAAAAAAACTAGGTAATGATATTGATGTTTATTTGTCTCCATTGATCGAGGATTTGAAATTGTTGTGGGATTTAGATGTTACGTTGTATGATGCTTAAGAAATGAAGATTTTACTTTGAGAGCCATGTTGTACAGGAAGATAAATGGGTTTCCTTCTTATAGAAATTTGTCAGGATATAGCATTAAAGGAACTCAAGGGTGTCTCTTTGCAAACAAGGTACATAATCAATTAGGTTGAAACATTCATTGAAAACCATGTTTCTAGGGCATCGTAGATTTCTACCCTGAAGACATAAGTACTGATCTTGGATGACATCATTTGATGGAAGTTTTGGAAGAATTTATAACACCATCTCCACTAACATATGATCAATTGTTTATGAAGATATGGACACTACTTTTGGTAAACTGTTTTCGAAAAACCATACGAAGACCTGTTGGAAAAAAGAGATTAGTTTTTTTTGAATTACCATACTAGAATTATCTGTATGTCATATATTTTCTTGATGTTATGCATGTTGAAAAAAATCATGTGATAGTGTCATCGACACGTTGCTAAATGCACCCGAAAAAAATGATGGAATTAAGGCTAGATTAGACATGGTTGATATGGGAATATGAGAAGAGTTGGCAACAATAAAGGGTGAAAAACGAACATTTCTTCTTCCTGTTGCTTATACTCTTTCCAGGCAGGAGAGATTTCAGTTTATCAACTTCTTGAATAACATAATGGTTCTAGAGGGGTATTCATCGAATATCAAGAACATCATGTTAATGAGCGATTTAAAGTTAAAGGGTCTAAAATCACATGATTTCCATTTTTTGATGCAAGATCTAATTACTATAGATTTACATTGATTTTTCCCAAGAATTTCTGCTATACATTAAAGAAATTTTGTTTCTTTTTCAAATCTATATCCATCATAGTTATAGACCCGGTGAAATTTCCAACTATGGAAAGAAAAATTTCCGTCATATTATATAAATTGGAAATGTTCTTCCCACTGACATTTTTTGATATGATGGTTCATTTGATGGTTCATTTGGTGAGAGAGATTCGACTATGTGGTCCTTTACATTATATATGGATGTACCCCATTGAATGGTATATAAATATTTTAAAAGGGCATGTCAAAAATTGAAGTCGACCAGAGGGTTGTATTGTGGAGCAATATATTGTTGAGGAAACCGTTGAATTATGTACCGAATACTTGTCTAGTGTGGAAATAATTGGCCTACCTAAATCTAGTCACATTGGGAATCTTGAGGGTGAAGTAATTTATGGAAGATAGGTTGTCACAATCAATATTACAGATCAGGAGTAGGCCCACCTTTACGTTTTTCATAACAGTTTTGAAGTCGACCCATATGTTCAAACCCAAAAAGAAATTCTTAGGCATTTGAATCCATCTAGGGATGAAAAATGGATATCAGATACACATAATCTACGGTTAATAGGATGGTTTTGGGACCATATTTTAAAAATTTAGATTAAATTCTGGACTCAATTTCAGAATAAATTTGATGTCTAGCCGGAGGAGCAAGTGTGTATGTATTATCTTACAATGCTTATGTAGTTAATGGTTATACATTCTATACTAATGAACATGATGAAGACAGTAACATGTAGAATAGCAGAGTTACAATTGTGGATGATGCGATGCATGTTTCTGGTGCTAAGGATAGAAATCGAATTTATGTGAATATGACATACTTTGGCATCATCAAACAAATATGGGAGTTGGATTATACGAAATTCCAAGTGCTAATTTTTCAATGCAAGTGGGTTGATAACATGAGTGATGTTAAAATATATGAATTAGGATTCATGAAATTTGATTTCAGAAAGAAAGGGGAGAAAGGAGAACCATTTATAATGGAATCACATGCAGTGTAAGTATTTTATGTTCCAGATCCCACAAACCAAAACTGGTCAATTGTTCTATTATCGACCAAAACAACTGAAGGGTCAGATGAAAGTTCAATGGAGGATGACCCTTTCATTGGGAATTCACAATCATTTCACAGCAGTCCCAATGTAGACAATATTTTTTTATGTTAGAGGAGACCACAATGAAGGGATTTACATAGTCGATAGAGGGGTAAAATCTCTTCATCCTTTAAAAAAAGAGTTCAATAATCATGTAATTTGTTTATTGTAATATAAATTGTGTTATGTTATGTTATTATCTATTCACTGCTGCTTTTATGTTATCTAAATTAAATGTTAAACCACTTTTGCAGATAATGACTCTTTCACCTGCTGATGCACCCAATCCCGAGGCACAATAGGTCTCTCAACCTGCTGTTGTTAGTCCCAGTGCAGAACAACAATAGGTTTCTCAACCTGTTGCTGCTGGTCCCAATGCTGAGGTACAACAAGTTTCTCAACTTGTTGTTGTTGGTCCTAGTGTTGATGCTAACGCTCTAGAGGAACATAATGATGATGCTTTTGAGGAAATGGTTGGAAATGAAACCCCAACGGCACAAAAAAAAAACAAGAGCGTCGTAGTTTGACAGTGTTAGCCAAAATCCTTAAGGAAAAAGCAAAAGGCATCAAATATGAGGTGGGATGGAATAAGCGAGGCCAACATGTTAACCCTAAAAAATCCATCTTTAGTAGCTACATTGGAATCGTCACTCGGCAATGTGTGCCGATTGATGTACAGTCGTGGCACCATGTTGTCACCGGGATTAAGGCACTAATATAGGAAGATATTATGGTAACATTATAATATCATTTCTTTAATTTATTAAAATAAAATAAAATACTAAAACATTGACTTAATCTCCAACATCCATTGCAGAGTGCATTTATAGTAGATTCCTCACACAAGGAATATATATTAAGTGTTTCAGGAATGATTCATAGAGGCTTCCACCCAATTTTAACGAAATATCATCTTAAATATGAAGAAGGGGAAATAAAGCCGCACTCACCTTCTCTTTATGAACACTTGATATCCCAAGGAGTGTGGGATGCGTTTAGCAACTGTCGTGGGGAGCAGAATTTTCAGGTACATTGTGTCTAGTAATATGTTGTTTTACATTGCTTGTATTCATCAATTTGATTGAAAATTTTTTAGTTATGAAACAACAACTGAGTGCTAAAAATAAATAATGGACAAGAAAACTAGCATACCCCTACCGTAAAGTAAGTATGGGGTATTCTTCACTTGAGAAAAAATTGGTACTTATTTTAAATCTACTGTAATACTTTTATGTGGCATAAAACAACACCATAACCATATTCCTCTATTTATATGAAAATTGATGAATCTAAATCGAAAGCCACTTCCATCCCACACCATGTGTTATAGAAGGAGCCTTGTGTAAATAAAGAGGGGATACTGATAGATGAAAACACACAAAAAGTGTAGGAAACATGTATAATTATGACATAATATAAATTTGATTTGCTTTAAATCACTATTACATAACAATGAATACTTATTTTCCAATATTTTCTATCTGACCTAGTCACAGGAATCAACAACACCTGAAATAGATGTAGACATACTTTCAATGACCTTGAAGCAGCTAGAACAGTATGGCCGCGTCAGAGGTGCGGGTTTCGAGGTGACACCCCGAACATATTTTCAGGAAGAAAAAAAAGAATATGATCAAATTGAGGAAATGAAAAAGATGAGAGAAACAATATCTATGTTTCAAGAATAATTAAAATACCAAAGAGAGATGATATCAAGTTTAATTGGGGGAGGAAAAGAGAAGAAACAACTCAACAACAACCCGTGCGTAAAGATCCTACCCCCCAAATTTGAGGCGATCCATTCCCCTCAAAAACCTGACTTAACTGAGGTAATCAATGTTATAATAATTGTTTCTATAAAATTTGAATCACATAGACACTGATACCTTTCCTGTACTAATATTTTATAAGGTGAAAATGAATATGATTTATATCTATCAACTCCCACCTATCACCTTGTAGCGAGGGCTACGGTGTTCAATATGCAGAACAACATGCTACACAACATACAACTTCCAACAGATCATGTTAGAGTGTTGATTAATGTTTCTAATGAACTGAGTGTCGAGATACCTATTCCAAATGATGATGAATACATTCATACAGTCGAAAAAGCAGTTGGAACATTCATCGCATGGCCGTCAATTCTTGTAAAAAAACATGTCGATAAGGAGGTATCCATTTAAAATTTATTTTTCAACTTGAACCTTTAATATTTAATGAAAAAAGTATAAATCAATAAATTTTATTACAGAACGACAAAGATAAGGGGGTGAAACGGAATATCATCTCAAAACTATCTCAAGGATCAACCAACTGATTGAAATGGTCTACTGAGAGCACCTTCACCCCACCCGTTCTATATCCACAGTAAATATCATTGCAGGATCATGTGGATACAAAGTCGATAGAAAACAATTCTCACACATTTGGTTTTGAAAAAAATATGTACAGAGAGGAAAAATCAGATTTAATTAGTGCTGAAAATGTAAATTAAATCCTCAATTATGAATGGATAGGCACCTTAGTTGTAAATTTATACATGAGGTATGTTTTCATGATTTGATTTTACAAAAGCTGATATACTATGATAATTATGACTAAATACATTTCATATTTTTCATAGGCGTATATATGAAAAACAATTGAAGGGATTTCCCCATGAACAAAAAATTAGACTCGTTAGTCCTCACATCACCTCTTCAAAAGAAGAAATAGATTCTGATAAAGAGGCTGAAATAATGTCATCCCTACTCAAATCGTTTGAAAAAAAAATTATGGATGATAGAATCTTTTTAATACCAACAATTCAGGGGTAAAACTCTAAAATTTAATCATATTAACTATATTTTAATTTCTTTTATTACTTATTCCTTTTTTTCTTATTAGGGAGCATTGGATGCTGATTGTAGTCAATTTAGATACTCTAAAGATTTATTTTCTGGATTCAATGCATGGATATGAAACAAACTGAACATGCATGATGGCATTAGTTAATTTTTAATAAACTAGATCCAACATTTTAGAACTAAACATCTAGTTATATAATTTATACTATCTTTTAATGAGGATTCTGTTATGATAGGACAGTGTATCAATATCATCTACTTCATAGAATGAATCTAGGGCCTAAGGATAAGAATGCCTACAAGATCTAAAACTAGAAAAGTATCCTTGTATATATAATAACATTGTACTATCCAAACACATATAAAAACAAATTACTTATTTTTCTCGATGTTTATGCAGTTTCCAAAACAAATAAACGGAAAGGACTATGGTCATTATGTTTGTAAATTTATGAAAGAGATCATATTTCATCAACAAACTAGCATCTCTAAAGAGGTATTTTAGAAAATAATTATGAGTTCATTTAAAATATTTATTAATCCTTTGTGTATTTATATTTTTTCAATACTACCATGACTGTCACAAAAAATCATATTCACAATATGATATAGATGTGTTTAGAAATGAATGGGAAACATACCCATTGGAATATTGTACACAAATAGGATGAAGGAGAATTATTAATACTTATATTATCCTTATATGATCATTGACATCTTCCTTTTTTACACTTATTGATCATATATGATCACCCTTTATTATGTTTTATATCATTAGGTTATGAAGAATTGTTTCAGATCAGATGCTATGATAAGCAGTAGTTAACCAATAGTAGTCAAGTGGAAAAAGAATCATTAGTTCTATTATTAGCTTATATTTGTACCAAAGAAACCCTTTGGAAATATGTAGAGGTAGTGTTACGATAAAATATGTCTATTTTAATGAAAAATTATATAATGAAACGTTTATTTAATTTTGATTATTCCTTACAGGGTTAGTTTATTTTAGAATATTTCTTTCCATGTGACATGCCTTTGTAGGAAGATCAACAATGTTGTGTCTGCTCAATCACATAGGTAATCATGATGTTTTTACAGTAAAATCATTTTCCATAGATCTTGCATCTCAACAACTACTCAAATAAACACGCATCATATATACATATGCATGCCCATCAAAATCTGGGTGCTTATGCACCTCATATAGAACCTACATCACATCAATGCTCAGATACATACACACATCACATACAAATTCTATAAGAAGAAAAAATGACTTTGTTATAAGGAAGTGAATACGTGACTAATTCCCTAGGCCTTATATTTTTCTTTTAGTATTGTAAGATACTCTTGGTATTCCATGAAATTTTCTATAGGTAGGAGTGTAATGGGGAATCTATATCACTAATGACTCAATATTCCATGGCTCTACGAGAACTCTTAGGTTTTTTCTCTACTTCACCTAAGCTTCTTCATGCGATCGTGTCACATAATCTCCTTTGTATGAATGCTTCATGTGAACTGATCATGTGATCTCATCACATGATCATATCACATAAACAAATCACTTAATCAAAGTAATTCACTTGAACCATGATTCGTGTATTCCTGTCTTATTTACATGATCGCATAAAGCTTCAAGGGTCGTGTAATCGTATAAATCTCCTAGGTTCATTTGATAGCGTGATATTATTATGGTCATGTGATCACATGAATTTGAACAAGTCATGCAATTAATTTAAAAGCATATGTGGATTGATTTTAAAGGGTTCTAACATGATTTCAAGCTTAAAACCCATATTTACAGATCAAAAATGTTGAATTATATATCAAATTAGAAGTTTGGGTGGTTATTTGGATGGATTATTCGATCAGGTGGAAGCTTTGGGATGAACTAGGGTTGTCCCTTCTTGGTTCAGTGTACTACCACAGAGTTTGTGGTTGAGCTGAAAAAGAAAGGATTTTATGAATCTATTTAGGATTATCAACAATGAGGGTGCCAACAGATTTGGTAATAATATATGGGGTTCCCGTGAAATAATTTCCAGTCAGTGGGGGATATTCTCTAATTATGGCGGTGTTTCCCATCGCATTCCAATACTGGGACAACAATAGGAGGAATACATTGACCATATAGGTCTGGAGAGTGTTGTGTCAAGTAGAAATAGAGCTATATGGATTTGGGAGTGTGATCGCTCCCAAAGGAATCTTCTATGAACAATAGCCCCTTAAAGTCAAATAACTTCTCCAAGAACATAGTGTGGTGATTCATTCTATCAAATGACAAGACCATTACACACCCCTAGCTTAGAGAATGATATATTCTTACAATATCCTTATTTGAGGTGTTGGGATGAAGGAATTTTTCAATCATTTATTTCTTTGAGTGGAATATGAGCTTCAGGCACTCCCCTACCTCTTCTTCCATCATATTTGGATCTCTACTTGTATCACCACTTTCCCCGTATTCCAATTATTTGCTTTCCTTGCTCCCACTTTTCTTGGTCATCCTGGTTTCCATTGGTTTGGGAAATTAAGAATAGTCTTTACATCCCTTGGGTTTTCCCCTGGAACAAAATGCATTTCCCAGGGTCACGCTTCCCTTTTAGTCCCTTCTTCCTTCTAGGGCTGTTAGGACCTTTCCCTTCAAAATGGTCCCAACTGTCCATTGAGAGTTGGATATAACTTTCATCACCTAAATCATCCTCCTCATGAGAGACAACTTGATCTTGAACAACTATACTATCAAAATGGTTCCTCAACTCAACCTCCAGGCCTTCTGTGGGGGGCCTTGGCCCAAAACAGTTTCCCAGATCACTGGGGCTCTGCATGTTGTTCCCCATAAACACAACCTTTAGATAGGATGGGGGTTTTGAACAGAAAATGTTTGGGTCCAAGGGGCCCAAGACACTCCCCTTATCCAAACTCCCTTTTCTATGTTGAGACACTAATACAGATAACTGGTGCAACTCCCACATTCCAGGAGGCTCAGCCACACTCCCCTCCTCAAGAATCCCTTTGTTATGTGGAGGCACCACAACAGTTAGCAAGGACACCTCCTGCAATATATTCCCCATAGGTTCAGCCTCCTCACTGTACAAAATCATTGTAGTGTCCATGTGGACCTCCTTCTTTGAGAAACCAAAGATGGCTTTGGAATCGTGACTTCTTCACATGGAGGCTCAGAAACAGGAGAGATATTGTGTTCCACAACTGAATTAAGATTTCTATCTGGTTGGACATCCCCGACTTGAGAGGGAGATTGAGATTTCGATCTCTCTACACCTGCATTAAGGTCATAACCCCAGACAGATCCATCCCCTGAAGCCCTTGAAGCACACTGAAATGCCTCAGTGACGATAGGGCTCCCCACTCCTTTCTTGGACACCCCCTACCTGCCTCATATAAAACTATATTCTCGGTACCCTGGAAGTGATATTGATCAGGAGTATCCAATTTACCCTATGCATTTTGGCCACTACAATAGACCCTCGAGGGGCTGTCATGAACAACAACCTCACCTGGGACTATATTCTTCTTTGCAGAAATATAGTGTTGCTGAAGAGTGTCCCAAACACTTGAAACTGGAATAGAAGTCAACCCATGACTCATACACGACCTGCTGTCTACACCAATATTCTTCTCCTATGGTAATCCAAATGAACTCATGAGGCTTCCTCGAGGAATCCAATTACATTAACACACGGGGATTAGCAGGATGGCACAAAACATCAGTTCGGTGATCAGAGGATAAATACCTCCCTACGAGGTTCCCAATCATCCTAATAATAGAAGGATTTTGAAAAGGAATGGGGGGGGGATTAGGTAAACTAACCCAAATCACCACCGAAGGGGAGTCCCACTTCATATGGAAGTCATAAGACCATATTTGGAGGAAGAAGAGGTACCTATTTCAGCTGTGAGTCGCACTAGACCAAGCTTTGATTAGGTCATCCTCCGACGCAAAACAGATCAAAATGCATCTGTTGTTGAGCAGACCCACCGTCACCCTCTCTTGTAGATCCCAAGAACCAAAAACAAACCAATCAAAGGAGTCCACTGATGGTCTTCTCTGTGGGAAACGTGCTATAACATCATTTGATTGAGGAGTGCCGAGGCATCGTTGAACTCCACGATCGATAAAGGAAAATAGGGTTCCCTGCATAGATCTTGGGAACCTTAGGGCACAAGAATCTCTACGGGAAAGGCGTATGGAGCTCAAGTTTGGATAATAGAGAGAAATAGGCTATCACTCTCTTAGAGGATGACAGAGGTCCCTCCCCCTCCAGTGGGGGAGGGACCGGATCGACGGTCTCCATTGTCGCGGGGGGAGAAGCCTTTAGCCCCTTTCCCTTGGATATTTCAAGAGGCTGGTAAAATTTGGTCACCTCCCCCCTCTCCAGTTTACATTCCTAGGGACACGGTGGGCAAATATTGTTCAAAAATTACTAAGAGGTTGATTGTAACACCCCAAGGTTTTCTAAAAATAAATTGAAATGCTTGAAATTTTGTTTAAAGTAGATATTTATAAGTAGCCTTTGAACATAATTTTACTGCTTCTATGTTTTGAATTTCAAAAAATGGTCATCTACAATTGTGTTCAGTATGTTATTTAAAGTCTATTGGAACCAAATTGTTTTTTTTGTGAATAGTAACATACCCTTATGAATAGTAATATGACGCTAATGAGTAGTAAATTTTATTATTATTTTATTTTCTTAAGGCTTTAAGATAATGACATCTTGATTAATTTTTCAATGTGATATAAAAGCAGTTATAGTTTTTAAATAAATAATTTTTTAATTTAGTATGATTTTATTTAAAAATTAAATTAAAAATATTTAGAAATTTATTTTCAAAAAATGGACTTTATTTTTCAATTCTACACATCGATAAATGGTTAGGGTGAAATGATAAATGATTATTATTGCATGATCAATTACCATCCTGGAAAAGCAAACAAAGTGGCAGATGCCTTGAGTTGAAAACATCATGCATCATTAACCATGTTACATTTGGAACATGATCCCTTGATTAATGATTTGTTGAATTTTGGATTAGAAGTTGTTGGTGCAAGAAATACCTCTGTTTTGTCTCAGGTTTTAGTGCATTCATAGTTATCAGACAAGATTAAGCAAGCACAGAAGGAAGACCATGAGCTACAAAAAAAGGTAGAATTGGTTAAAGTGGGTAAGTTTCCAGAATTTAACCTTGATAAAGATTGTGTTTAAAGATTTGGTAAAAGGTTGTGTGTGCCTTGTGATTCCCAGTTGAAGAAATAATTGTTGTGTAAAGCTCATAGTTCTCTATTTTTAGTTCATCATGGTAGTAATAAGATGTACAGAGACATTCAAGAGTATTATTGGTGGGATGGAATGAAAAGAGATTTAGCTGATTTTACCATCAAATGTTTGAAATGTCAGCAGGTCAAAGCAGAATGGAAGTTACTGAAGGGGATGCTTCATCCTTTTCCAGTGCCATAGTGGAAGTGGGAGAATGTATCCATGGAATTTGTGGTGGGACTACCTAAGACATCTCGAGGTAACAATGCAATTTGGGTTATTGTAGATCGACTGACAAAATATGAACATTTTCTTTCTATTCGAGATACAATGTCTTTGGATAAGCTTTCTCAATTGTACCTCAAAGAGATTGTCAGGTTACATGGAGTTCCTCTTTACATTATATCTGACTAGGATCCCAGGTTCACTTCTAACTTTTGGAAGGGACTTTAGAAGTTGTTGGGAACAGAGTTAAATTTCAGTATAGCTTTTCATCCTCAATCAGATGGGCAGTTGGAATGAACGATTCAGACATTGGAGGATATTCTTCGAGCTTGTTCAATGGACTATCAGGGAATTTTATATCATCATATTTCTTTAATTGAGTTTTCTTATAATAATAGTTTTCATTCTAGTATTTAGATGGCACCTTTTGAGGCTTTGTATGTGAAGAGATGTCGGACTCCAGCGTTTTAGGATGAAGCTGGTGAAATAAAGTTAATGGGGCCAAAATTATTAGAAGAAGTGGCTGAGAAAGTGAAGATGATCCAACAACAGGAAGAAAAGTTATGCAGATGAAAGAAGTAAAGACTTCTCTTTCGAGGTAGGTGACCATGTTTTCCTTAAAATCACTCCTTGGAAAAGTGTGATGCATTTTGGTAAGAAAGGAAAGCTAAGTCCACAGTTCATCGGTCCTTTTGAAATCATGGAGAAAGTTGGACCAGTTACATACCAAGTAGCTTTTCCTTTGAGTTTGTATTAGGTACACAATGTTTTTCATGTTTTTATATTGAGGAAGTATGTACCAGATTCGAATCATGTTTTGAGCCCATAAGTAGTTCAGTTGGAGGAGAACCTTTCATATGAAGAGAAACCAGTTCATATTCTTGATCGAAGGGAACTGATATTGCAGAATAAGGTAATCCACCAGGTAAAGGTTTTGTGGAGAAACCACATGGTTAAAGAAGCAACATGGGTGTCTGAAAATTCTATGAGGGAAAGGTACCATCACTTATTTAATAATTAAATAAAATCTCGAGGACACAATTTTTAGAAGGTGGGGATAATATAACACCCCAATGTTTTCTAAAAATAAATTGAAATTCTTGAAATTCTGTTTAAATTAGATATTTATAAGTAGCCTTTAAACATAATTTTATTGCTTCTATGTTTTGAATTTCGAAAAATGGTCATCTACAATTGTGTTCAGTATGTTATTTAGAGTCTATTGGAACTAAATTGTTTTTTGGTGAATAGTAACATACAATTATGAATAGTAATATGAATAGTAATATGATCCTAATGAATAGTAAATTGTATTATTATTTTATTTTCTTAAGGCTTTAAGATAATGACATCTTGATTAATTTTTCAATGTGATATAAAAGGAGTTATAGTTTTTAAATAATTAATTTTTGAATTAAGTATGATTTTATTTAAAAATTAAATTAAAAATATTTAGAAAATTATTTTAAAAAAACTGACTTCATTTTTGAATTCTACACATTGATAAATGGTTAGGGTGAATTTTGGGTATCTTTCTGAAACAATTGATTTTTCGGTGAATAGTGAAAATACAGTTTTGAGTTTCAGGGGTTTAATGACATAATTAATGATGTAATAATTATGTAATAATTATTATTGAATTTTTAATAGTAATATATTCTATGAGGTGTCTCAAGTGGCCAATACCATGGGAAAATACCATGGGAAAGCCCATGGTTTTTCAAATACCACTAATGAGGTGTCCCTTGGAAATTATTAAAATATTCCCTCACTTTTGCTATAAATACCAACCCATTTATTCATTAAATTCATTCCAAATTACTCATAAACGATGATCTGGCCTCCTTACCTCTCTAGTAGTCCTCCCAAGGTTTCTTCAAGCCCCCAAGGTCCCAACTGTCATGTTCTAGGAGTTACTCTACAAGGTAAGAAAATTCTCAATTTCTTTTTTTTTTCATTCAAGTTCTCTTTTATGTGGTGTAACTTTCAAGTTTCCATACCATGTTCTTATTTACTTAATATTATTGATCTATTATATATTATGATTCATTTCTTGATGGTTTACCCTTGTCCCATCTCTTTTTAATATTTTCTAAAACCATGTTTCATAGCCGTTAGGCTGCCGAATTTTTGTAAGGGATTTTTCAGTTATTCTTTTATTTTGAGTTCCTTTATTTTCTTATTCTTTCCTCATCACCTCTTAACCAAGAGGCATGAAATCTAAAGAAATCATGTATATTATGGATTTTATCATTTTCATGGAAAATTAATCATTATTATTCTTCTCTTCTTCCACTTATTCAAGGAATAAAAATATTGTTCGTGATGTGTCGAATTACCGACATCATGGACGATGTGATTTCAATTTTCATTAACTCTTTAAAGTATGGTCATGAAACTATTTTTATGGTTGAACCAAGTTATAATATATGTATTATTTATCATCCATGGTTCTAGAATTTTTTTACTCATGGTTTTAATTTATAAGACAAAATGTGGTCGTGATTATAAAAAAACCACTAAAATGATCTAAACGAACATCATTAATGTTTTAACTTATGAATCATCATCATATAAAATATCAAAATGATAAATAGTATAAATTATGGTAATTTAAATATTTAAATACCTTTACATTCCAATTATAAAGTTTCACTTCCAATCGACAAGAACATCCATCATGAACTGATTATAAAAATCATGTAAAGAACTCACCCAAAATAGTGCAAGGAACAAAATAATAAAAATTAAAGGGTGAAATGAGGTTATGGAATGATCATATAAGATGTTATAAACATGAAAATGTTTCTGTAAAATACTAATAACACTCTTTTATCCATTATAAAATAAGTTTAAAAAAGTTTTAAGTAAGACAAGCCTGAGGTAAGGGAATTCTTAACCCGATTTCCATTCTTTGGGTTAACCTTCTACTTCATTGTTACATGGTATTAAAATTGTTTGTTTGATGAATTTTTTTTATAATATGTTAAATTATGTGTATTTACAGTGTATATAAATATTACATCCACTCTATTAATCCTCTATTTAATTGTATGTAATTTATAAGTGGATTTCCCTTTTAAAAATCTCTTTTAAAATTCAGTTTTATGAAATTCCAAAGCAATGTTTTTAAGGAATTATTCATGTTGTATGATTATGTTTTGGTTCTTGTAAATTGTTTATGATGAAGGTTGTGAACTATACTTCCCTCCAATTCATTGGGTATGTATAATTTGGAGGTCGGCCGTATGGTTGCTCTAAGTGTAACTACGATGGTTACACAAATTGTAAGGTAGCCGTGAGGGTTACAAATTATAAGGTAGCAAAGAGGGTTAAAAGATTATTTAAGTAATGCCCCAATATAACTTTATGGTTCTACTTATGTTCTTAGGTATTTTGGAAATCTCATGTTTCACAAAGTAAGTATATATATATATATACACAAGTAATAAGTATGTCTTTTGAAAATGATTTCATACGTTACAACTTTTCATGGACTAATGTGTTCTTTCCTTCTTTTTATATCCCTTACTTAGTTTTTGTGATCATCCCAAGTTTTAAATTATTTTCACAAGTTAATGGATGTTTAAGAAAAATAATTAATCCATTTTAAATGTTGAAGAATTATCAAGGAATCATGTTTTAAGTTTTAATGTTTTAAATCTTGAAAAAAATGGAAACTGTTTTTATGGTATCCACTCTATAACAATGTGTAATGTTATGAATGTGTTATGTCCCAATTCTCTAAAGCTCTAAAATTGAAAAGATACTTGAAGTAAAAGGAAGTGTTTTCTTGACAAATTCAAGATTATGTATGTAATAAGGTCTGGTCCTTATACTGATGATCAGGGCTATCCAAGTCAAATAGAGCTCATGGATGTGGTTCTTTTTGATCCAAAGGAAACACCATTTGTGCCTCCATTAGCACCACCTTTGGCACCTTAAGTTATATTTTGAAGTTTCTTCCTCTAATAGGAATAAGAAGAGAAAGTGGGCAAGTCCATACACTAATAAACCTCTAAAAATAATTAATTATTGTACTTTTGGACTTTTTTCCTTTTCATTACTCTAGTAGCTTATCATAGACATTTACCTACCCATATCAAGGTCAGGTATCAAGTATCATCTTGTCTTATATCCCCCTACCTACCCAAATGTGTCTTTTTTATTAAAAATTGACATTTTATTAATGTATTCTTTCATATTAATGTTCAATTTATTTCATTATTGTATTACGAACATAATATTTATTTTCTTATATAGGTGGAATTTTTTTCCTGAGTTCAGATGCTTTGTTCGTCAACTAATACCTTGGACGACAATTTTTTAGAGGGGATCATGGATGAAAAAAGGATGAAACATTAATGTTTTTAACTATTTTGTGGATAATTGAAATTGTAACCACATAAAAAATTGTTTGAAATGTATATAGAAGTGTTTTTTTTGTATTCATGATCTCAAGTAAATGTATATAGCTTTGTTTATGAAACTCTTATGCGTGATGTTCTGTTTTTCTATGCTTTGTTTGTGTGTATGTGTTGTTTTGTGCAGATATTTTGTGTGCAGGTGTTGTTTGGTGGTATGTGTCTAGGTGTTGTCTTAGGTGTACAGGTTTTGTGTAGGTTCTGGGTTTGCTTAGACAACTTGGCCTTTATCAGTGCTCAAAATAAAGATGATAAAGGTGTCCTTTATCAACGCTCAAAATAGCGATTATAAAGGGGGCCATTATCAGTGCTCAAAAAAGTACTGATAAAGGACCCCTTTATCCGCGCTAACAACGTGCTGATAAAGGGGACCATTATCAGTGCTTTTTTAGCATGGATAAATGGAACCCTTTATCAGTGATTTTTTAGCGCTGTTAAAGGGGACCCACCCTTATCTTCACCTCTATTAATAGTGATTTTCTAGCACTGTTAAAGGTGTTTTTTAGCGCTTTTAAAAACCCTATTTGTAGTAGTGATGGAACACATAGCCTTATATGAAATTTCAATACACCGTTTTGATCAATTTTGAACTTAGGGAACTTCCCATTTTCACAGCCTCTATCTTCCTTTGTAACAAAGGATCTTCTCTTTTACATTTCTTGGTCTTCTCTAGTAATGATGGTTAAAAAAGTCATTTGGGATAGTGTTGGTGATTTTCCATCCCATACGATTCCCATGTTGATTTTTTCTAGGTCCTTGATCAAAGGATCTCCTTGAATCTTAATCATTTCCAACATAACAGGTTCCTTCCAAATTAATGCATTAGTGACTTTTTTTGATGTTCTAGGGTGATAATGAATTGAATAGTCATAGTATTTAAGAAGTTATAACCATCTCCTTTTTATCATGTTCAATTAATTTTGGGTGAAAATATACTTAAAAACTTTTTTGGTCTGTTTATATATCACAATTATCCCCATAAAGATAGTGCTTCCATATTTTCAGAGAAAAAAATTGTAGCTAACTCGAGGTCATGCATAGGATAAATCTACTCATGAGGCATTAAATGTAAATATTCATAAGAAATAACCTTTCCATTTTTCCAGATTACACACCTAATACCTTTCAGAGATGCATCACTATAAATAAAAAAAATATTCTCTAATATAGGGTATAGTTAACATAGGTGTAGTAACCAACATCTTCTTTAGTTCTTAGAAACATTATTCACACTCCTTTTTCCAGATGAACATAACCACTTTTTTATATAACTTGGTTAGTGGATTATAAAGTTGTAAAATGTTTTTTACAAACCTCCTATAATATCCTACTAATCTAAGGAAACTATAAATATTAGTTACTGTTGTAGGATGAGACCACTCTTATACTGCCATTATCTTTGTAGGGTTAACTTAGATTCCTTAATTGGATACAATGTTCTAAAGGAATGAAACTTTTTATAATAAGAATTCACATTTTATGAATTTTCAAAATAGATTATTCTTAATCAGAGATCCCAACAAAACCCTTATATGATCCTAATTCTCCTCGAAACATTTGGAATATATCAGAATATCATCAATAAAAAATACCATGAATTTATAAAATTATTCCTTAAAGAATATATTTATAAAATCCATAAATATAGAAGGATAATTAGTCAAGTTGAATAGTATAAAAAAACTCATAATGACCATATATTTTTCATAAGTCAGTCTTTGGAATATCTTCTTTCATCATCCTCAATTGATGATACCCATATGGAGGGTTAATCTTAGAGAAGAACCGAGCCCCACAAATCTGATTAAATAAATCATCAATCCTTGGGAGAGGGTACATGTTCTTCATTGTGATACCATTAAGTTCTCTATAATCAATGCATAACCACATTGATACATCCTCCTTTTTCATAAAGAGTATAGGTGATTCCCAAGGAGACACACTTGGTTGGATAAATCCATAATCCTAAAGATGTTGAAATTGTTTCTTTAATTCCTCTAACTCCATATTTTCCATTCTATATGGGGTATTTGATTTTGTTTTGGATCGATGTATGAGTTCAATATATAACTATACCTCTATTATTAGGGGAGGTATGGTTAACTATTCATGAAATATGTCAATGTATTCTTGAAAAATAGGGACATTCACTAACTTTATACTTTTATTTCCTTCTCCCTATTCACTGATCATCAAAATAAATAACACTATTGGAGGTGATTCTATAAAAATATTATGATGGTATATCTATCATTTGAAAATAAATATAGATTTTACATTCAAGAATACTAAAATTTCATTACTTATACAGTTGAAATTGGAATTATACTTTTAGAGCTAGTGCATCCCCAGTATAGTGTCGAATTCCACCATAGGAATGACTACAAGATTTGAGATGAGATTGCATATGTCAAAGTTAATACTAGATTTTATATACACCGTTGATTCTAGGATAATTAATTTAGGATTATTGATTGATAACTATACTTATAGTAGTTCAGGGATTGATTCCATATTATTTGAAAACTTGTTTGAAATAAAGGAATGTGTAAAACCATATTCAAACAATGTACTTGAAAACTTTAAGATCACAACATGTGTACTACCACCACCTCATTCAGATTCTCCACTTCATCCATTGTAATAGAAAATGCTCGACCTTTCTCTCTTGGAATATTATGAGGATGAGGGTGGTTTACCTCTATTATCTTCAAATTTTGAATTTTATTAGAAATATTCCCAAGCTATCCACTCTTGAAGTATTGAACTTTTGGTCAGGCCTACACCATATTCCCTTTTTCATTAGTGTTGAGAAGTTGTGGATTCAACTCACCATGAAAGTTTCAATATATATAGCTATCTCTTCTGAATTTGTATAAATTTCCATTCCTAAGAAATATGTTCCCCTAATTCTTCATCTCTCACTTGTTTCACATGGGAATTTTCACTTTATTTATTCCTCTTCTATGATGAAAGTTCTTCCCTAAGTTTGGATCTATTTATATCTTCTTTTCATTCGATCTATGTGACCAATGCATCTATCTAAAATATAATTTAACCTTTATATCACTTTTCACTATCTCCTCATAGCTTTCATAATCTTGATTTTCTATATTTCTTTATAGATGGGTTCTCAATCTACCAAATAATCTATCAACCTTTCCCTTAGGATCTGTTACAAAGAAAGAGGTTTGTCAAGGAAGTCTTGTAAATTTCATCTCATAGATTCTCATCAATTAATTTTAATTCTTATTTAGTTTTATGAATTCATTCTCTATTTTTTTCATAGAATGGGGGAAATATTTATTGAAATAGATTCCCTGAAACTCTTCCCACTCTATAGAACTGATCTCCCTTCTCGGTTTCATGTTTTTAATCAATGTCTACCACTAATCAACTTATACATCTAAATTTTATACCACTAGGGTGAATTTATCTTTATTTGAAATATGGATTATATAGAATATATTTTCTATAAATATTATACATTTTTCATCAATCAATGGGTTGGTATATTAACTAAAAGAAGGTGTTCATTGATGCATAAAATTCTGAATGGAAAGTTGTTCCCTTTGAGGTGAATCTTGTCTCTCAACTTGATTCAATTTATTTTTCAGAACTTGAGTTAGTCGATTCACCATACTCATGAAGTTTTACACTCCATATTCTATAGGAATTCCATCACTTCATCATCCATTACACTCATCATTAATTTGGTTCCTCCTACTTCCAACTAACTTTTAAAAGAAGAAAACCTTTTTGAGAAATGTGTTAATTTTACAAATATTATAATTCAAATTATATTTTATATCTTAAAATTTAATTCTTAAATATTATATTAATATAATCTAATAAAAATTACATTTTCTATATATCTTTCATAATGATTTATAAAATTCGTGTGATAAACCAAACATATACCACAGGAGTGTCAAACCAAGTGTGTAGCAATGCCCATTGTTGTTCACAAGTTCTTGATTGAGTCAATATCAAATTGGTGTTTTTGGGTGTTACCCCTAGGTACATCTGTTTCAGAGCCACATCAAATTGTATTATCCAGACATAGATGTATTTTTTTGGATACCACTTAATACTTACCAAAACACCATGATGTTTTTCTATATTTAGACTTGTCCCTAGGGTTCTTCCTAAAGTTTAAAAATCCTAATTTCCACAAATAACTAAATCATCCTTTGATAATGACTATGGAATCCCAAATTTTTATTACAGAACTTTTCATTTCATTATACAAACAAAGGATATTTTAAAGTTTTATTTCTTGAAAATAAGGTACATAATACATGAAAACAAAACACATTATTCTAAATCCACTTAAAATACATATTCATGGGGTCACACTAAGTTATAATTACTGCGTCTGATAACCTAGGGGCTAAATCAAACAAAAGGGGTGGGCATGAATCCCAGTAAGGGAATAATAAAGAGATACATATAACATGTGATCATGGGACATATCAAGAAAAACATGAGGCATAACAATAATTCTTGAAAAATAGGTATATAATAATAATAATAACATGAATCATAACATGTAAATGTGTCTACAACATTTAAATGATACATTTATTAGCATATCACCATGGTTTATCACCAAGGTGTCATAAATGAAAATTACCAAGGTTATTTACCATGGAATCGTAAAACATGTCATCTCTAGAGATTAAATTCACTACCTAATGAATTGGAGTTCCATTAGGGAACACCCTTCATATATCTCAATTAATTTGATCCATATATATCATAATAAATCATTTCATTAATAACATGTGGAGAATAAATAATGGTTTTCTTATCAAAATCACAGTGTACAAAAGTTCTTAAAAGACATGATCATTATTTCATTCTTAAAACAAAAAAGGGAATGTGGGTTTCATGTATATAAATATCTGAATAAACTACCAATTTTTAATTCTATTTGAATAACCATTTAAGAGGAAATTTTTTTGGGTATTAAAAAAATAAAAGAGAATTTATGATGTAAAATGGAGAAATTCAAGGAATAAATTTTGTAGCATGATGGGTAAAAAACATGGTTTTTGAAAAGGGTAAAATTAGAGGAGACAAGGGTCTCTCAATGATAAAATATAATTTGAAAGTAAGGGTATGATTAACAGGGTATTAAAAAAGAGTAACCATAATATTTAGAAGACATATACAAAGAATTCTCCCAGAGTCTCTCTCTCTCTCTGCACTATCATTTCTAGGTTTCCCCCTGAAATCCCCCATGATGGATTTGGTGATGCATCTACATTCTTCCCCATTTCCTCTTCTTATTTATCTAGTATCCTCTTTTCCTGATGTCCCCACACTCTCCTGGATTCTATATCTCTCTCTATATGCTTCCATTTCTAGGTTTCGTCCCAAAACCCCCAATAATGGATTTGGCAATGTATCCACACTTAGGGATGTTTATTCTCCTTCTTTATCTAGTATACTATCTACTCAACCCCCTCTTGTACTTTTGGAATGAATTTTTCCCCTGGGTTTAGCATGCTCTAATTATTGGATCTCTTATTATCTTTGGAATATTATCCTCTTCTGGGTTCATCCAGTATCCTATTCTTCCCTTCTTTATTCACTCATTTTCCAGACCCCATCATTTTGGTGGTGTTCTTCCCTAATTTTTTTTCTTTGCAGTTGAGTCTTTCCATTGATACCCTCATTCAGTTCCTACTCTTCCCTTATAGACTCTTCTTGACCTCATTTTTGGTATGGTTCTTGGTTCTTGCAGGGTTTTTTGGGAAGTGTTTGATGATCCTTCATTGGTACTCATGGATGTGCGACTGACACTATCTTTTTGTTTTCCCTTTTTTGGTTGAAGGTGGTTCTGAATCTAGGGTTGAGTTTCTTAACAAGATTTGGATCTTTATCAAGGGATTTTTCTTCTCATATCTTCTATGACATTCTATTCCAAATCTCCCTTCCCAATCGGTCTGGCATGATGGTGTTCTATGATGTTCTAGAAGGTGTTCATTGAGCGGCCAATGGTTTTCCAGGAGGAAAGACTGGTTTCATCTCCTCCCCCTTTGGTTCCCCATTGGAATTACTCTTATATTTTTATAGTTGGAGTTGGGTTGCTCAATGATTTTTCTCATTTGATTTCAGAGGTTGGTTTCTGGAAGGATCTCATCGACAAGGTGGTGATTCGATAGTGTGACCATGCATCTCGAGGCATGGATTGAGGCTATTTGATTATTTTGTTATAGTGGACAAAGGATTTCATGGTGAGGGACATATTGGTTTGAATTTTTAATTTTTGAATGCTTGACCTGTTGATGGAATCTATATGGCAGTGACGTGGTGGATTAAATTTTTTTTTCAATGGTGGGCAGTGGTATTTTTTGTTTACATGAATTTTTAGTTTGAATTTTCTCTTTTGGTTTGTTAGGGTTGAAAATTAACCTGAAAAAGTGTTTCCTAAAAATAAAAAATATGTATTTTTAGGATAAGACATATAGAAAAAGAGGCTCTTGAATTGAAGATAAAGAAAGAATAATTTTCTTACCTTGAAAAGTTACTATTAAATATTGAGTAATGGAACCTTGGGGGGACTCTTTGGGAGAGAAAACCACTATAAATTCATGGAGGATGGATGGGAGTGAATGTAAATGGAGAAATGGTTGGGTATTTAGTAATTGTTTAATAATTTTCAAATATAGGTCTTGGAAAACTAGGTAGTGGAAAATGAAAAACCTTTGGCTTAAGAGTGGGTTTTTCTCATGGTTTTGGACATTTGGGTCATATTTTATGTTATTTTAATCCATGAGAACTAAACACCATTTTAATACTTCTTTTGGCATATAAGAGTAATGATTCCACAAAGTAATGTTTTTAAAAATCAAAATTTCCTTTCTATACTTTGGAAAGTCACTTATAGTTTTGGAAATTGATTACAATATAATAAAATATTTAATATTAATAAAAAAATATTTTATGTCATGGATTATGTTAAGTTAATTATTAAATAACTATGATATAAATATGAAGTCATAAAATATAATGAAAACCTAAAACTGTATTTTTTTCTTTTCACAAAAAAATAAAGTATTTTAGAAAATTACCATAAATTTACCCTAAATAAATTTTGATATGTTGAATTAAAATATAATATTTATTTTTAAAAAATAATTATTTATATATATTATAATTTTTACTTTTAAATATAAAAATCTTTATTTATTAAAAAATAGTAGTTTTTAAGGCTCAATCAAATTTATGACACTTATAAAAAATTTCCCAGGACATTATAAAATAACTTTATAATTTATATTAGGATAATAGTGTTTTAAAATAATATTTTATTAAAATATATATTATTCAAAATAATTGAATTTATTATAAAATTGTATATACTTTATAGAAAAATACAATTATGTTTCATTTTCATCCAAAAATCAAACTGTCAAATTCATCTCAATTAAACTTATATTTTATTAAGAAAAAATATTCTTAAAATGAATTTATGGAATAATAATTTTATTTGTAAAAAGGAAATTAAACATTAAGTAACTAAGTCTAGGATACATAACCCCTTATTACACCCACATGGGTCCTAAGAGTAAAGTGTGAAATAGTCATGGTTTTATGGGGTGGATCGACTAACATCAATTGAGTGGTAATATAAAATAACATGAACTTATAACTTAAGAGATTTCATTGAATATTCACTTGTTGAAGATCATCTTGGGATTGGTCAAGGGTGAACTTCAGTGATGCTACCTCAATCCCAAGTTCAAACAGATGGGATTCAAACGACACGATGCTATTGGTTGAGGCCATTTATTCTTCTTTATGTATCAATTATCCCATTTCATTACTACTTATAAAAACTAATTATAATGGTAAAATTATCAACCAAATGTATAGTTTCCATCAGTCATAATGACCATTGATCAGATAATGGTCACATCCCAATGGTCATGTATCCCTTTCTACCCTATAAATACAAATTCATTCCTTCACTCAAAATTCACTACAATTCCACTTAATGTTATATTTTCCTTTTAATAATATTTTGATTTGTATACTAATATTTTTATTTATTTATATATAATTTCAAGTGTGGGTGATTATTCTAGTAGATTGGGGTGATTCATACTTTCCCATTTTAACTGGTTTATTTTATATTTTCTGTATAGTTCTAATGTTTGGAATTTTAAATGGTTTCATAACTGACGAATGTAATGATAATTATTAATGATATAACATTTTTTTTGTTTCTATATATATATTTTACATGTAATATTATATATAACACACATTTATTCAGGAAACTAATATCAGTTAAAAAGTCTAGATTATTAAATAACTAGACTTGTTTCATTAATATAGTGTTAACCATAGTCAACTTCCTTTGAAAATTATTAGAGGATTGAAATTTAATTCCACATTCTTTATACACCAATATTATATGATAGTGATTCACATTATGTCCAATGTCATTGAAATTCTTATAGAATTCCTGAACTTTCTCATACTCAACCAGTCAGTGAAAGTAATGCTCATTGGCAGAAGGAATTATAGATCTAATCAGGGGAGTTCATAGATAAAATTACACTAAAATTAAAGCAATATTATGATACCTATACTTTTTTGTTTCCTTGTACATTTTAATGAGGACTCCAACTACTGAGTCAGTGTCCCATAAGATTTGAGGATGCTAGAAAAAAACTCAACCCTTGGATACAAACCCAAACTTGAGTAATTGAATTATTCAAATTTAAAGGGTTAAACAAGGGATCTAGTTCTAGAATCTAAAGAATTATAGGTTTTATATTTATAAACCAAGCCCTAGATCTTTGGATTTCAAATCCACAGAAGGAAAAACAACTTGGAAGAAACCATTACCCAATGAAGTATTTCTAAAACCATTAGTACCCCAAAATTCTAATATTTTTTTTTCTGAAGATCAAAGAGTCTTCCTTCTATTTCTATAAGTTTTAGAGATAAATTAAAAATAATCAAATTCTTACAATATTAGACTCTATTAAATAAAATACCATGATTTTATTTGATAAAGGCCGTATCACATAGTTTCTTGATGCTCTAGGAGGTCGAATTGAGATTAGGAAACTCAATGAAGCTCCTTGAATTGAAATTTTGATACAAAATCTAAAGAATCATCTTTTCTAGATTTTAAGTCATATATTACTTCACTTCCACTCTAGGAATAGAATCTTCTAAGATTCATGGTTCAAAAAAACATCCACTACATGTTCAGATGAGACCTTGATTCCAAACGTGACTCCATCAAAAACCCTAGGAGATGAGGAATCACTAACTGATTGTTTAGGAACAAAGGAATCCTTATAAATAAAATGAAGAATAGAAGTGCCTTCATAGAAATAAATCGCTAAATTAATGGTTGAAGTGGTTGTTGAATCAGATAAATATGAAGAATCATCAAGAACTCTGTGGAATCACTCAATCGTCACCCCTAAATGCCTTGCCACCATCCCCTATATATTATCATGTATTTTAATATTCTTCATATTAAACATCAATTATATATTTTATTTTTAAAAAATAAATTTAATTTAACTGAAAAAATGATGAATATTATTTTTAAAATGTAATTGATATTGAACATAGTATTTATATTTAATTAGTAAAATATATTGATTTTTTTATTTAAATACAATATATTTGTCATTAATAAATACATCTATACATTTTTATTTTGTCAAAAAATATTTATACATTATATCAATTAATGATATTTTTAAAATATAACTAATATTATTTATATATAATTAATAATTATTAATATTTTAAATATAATATTATTAAAATTATTTACATTTATATAATTATTAATATTATGAAATTATCATTTGGATTCATCTTTTTATATGTAACCATATAATTATTTATGAATGTAATTATACATTTATATAAGTAATGATATATTTTAAAAATTAATTATTCATTTATATAAATAATTACATTTTTACCTTTATCACCACTTACCTTAGCACTGGTAAATTGACCAATATCATCACTATCCTTAGCACTGATATATTTGGTAATCTAATATGTGAGGTTAAACCCTTACGTATCACATGGTTACCCAGACATATCAAAATTCTATCAGTGCTAAATTGAGTGCGGGTAAAATATTAAATTCACAGTTCTTATTATTTTCACACTATAAAAGATTATTTTATCAATTGTTTTTAGTAAGAACTGATAAATCCCTTATCATCTTTTTAAAATAACCCCATCCACACCACTGATCAGACCTATCTTTAATGATATGGAGAAAGTCATACTCTATCACACCCCCTTCATATCATTTTGTGAATGATTACACTTCTAAAATCAAATCTATGTAATATACTCCCATTTTGATTTATTTTTTTGGTTATTTTTTCTATTTTTATTCATGTAAAATGATTTCATACCCTTTCGTACTCCCTCATGATAAGCATTGAAACATTTTACATTTTGGTGATTTTTGTTTCATGTTTTTAGTGAAATAATTCATATAGTGTTATATATGTGAATATATAATTGAAATTACATGTTGGTTAGTTTTTGGGTAGATTTATTTTGAATAAAAATGTTTAAAAATATTTTTGAATAAAAATATATTAGTTTATTTAAGAATATTTTAAAATGGATGTTGGTTTTGAGTTTTTTATATAGAAGTATTTGAAGGAGAGTGGGTTTTAAAGAATAAGGTCGTGTTTTGTTTTGTGGTATTTTAAAAAAGACTTCTCTTTTTAGAATGAAAATTTCTATATAAGAATTGTTATTGGATTATAATTAGTTTTTATTATAGGAAGTTTATTTTGGTTATTTAAGACTTAGTTTTATTTTCATTTTAATTTAAAAGTTAATTATTTTTACAATGAATTGACTGAGTTTTTTAATAAGGGATTTTGGATGGATTTTTGTTTCATTTAATTGAATTTAAACTCTTTTGGTTATTGAGGTTGTGATTTCTTGGTATATTTTTATGGACGTTTGTATTTTATAATAATTTTTTAATGTTTGTTGGTTAAATGCTTTTTGAGTTAAACATGGATTCAAAAAATGTAATTAAATGTTAAAATAAGTGTAATATACCCAAATAGGCATATTGGTATTTGTTTTGATGATGTTTTAATACTAATTTTGATCCAATTAATGTATTGAGTATGGAATTGATCATAACCAATTCATATAATTAGCAATTTAAATAAAAGATAAGATATGGTATAAAAACCATTTATAAAATATAATTATTAAAGTAAAAGTTCCTTATGTAAATATTTTTTCTATATTTAAAAAATAATTTAAAACATAAA
This sequence comes from Viscum album, assembly GCA_963277665.1. Lineage (NCBI taxonomy): Eukaryota > Viridiplantae > Streptophyta > Magnoliopsida > Santalales > Viscaceae > Viscum > Viscum album. The sequence continues at coordinate 639,422,628 of OY728162.1, read as the reverse complement.
AAATATTTACTATAGAATAGTTTTCATATCAGGTTAAGGTCTTCACATTTATCCTATATTTATGGAGTAGAAATATTCACACTTAAGATATTTAATGTATTAATGAAATTCATTTTTTCCAAGATATTAAATTAATTTTAAATAAATTATTTTAAAGAAATAAATTATCTATGGTTATGGTTTCGGTAAGAATAACATTAAATTTTTAAGTTTTTATTTAAAAACATTGATGCTGAACTCTTTAATAAAGAAGACAACATCATCATTTTTTAAAGTTTTAATTTCAGTTTATCAAAACAATCTAGTTAATGAAATCCAATAGATCTAAGAAACATATAATTCTTATACACATGGTAAAACATATCAATTATTTCATCATCAATGCAATTATTAACCAAGGATAAGTATTATTCATTGAATTATAATTCTTTTTTATTTTAGTAGAAAGATATGGGTTATTTATAATGCCTAATACAGAGAAAAAGGCTTGATTAACAAAGGTATATTCATACCATTCAAAATTTATCTTTACAAACTAAACTAAGGTTTACTAAAAGTACTCAACATAACATAAAATAGATATGAATCAAATATCAGTTTTCTTTATTAACCCAAGTCCCAATACATGTAAATATTTGTTTTACTAAATCAAAATAAAGTCAAGGGATGTAACCCAAATGTGTTAAAAAACATTCGATCAAGGTTTTTAATTATATTTGGAGCATTATAACATTTATAAGAATTAAAATCTATAAATAGAAGCATGTAAGAAAATAAAGAACACCATAACACATGTAGAGTTTATGAAACGTAGAATTCTAAAATAAGAAAAAAAATATTCACATACCTTACACAAGAATCAAATGATAGACACATAATGAAAAAATGTTATTATTTGACAATAATACATTGATAAATGATAAAATCCATATAAGAACATACAAAGATAGAATAACCAACCAATAAAAAAGACCATTATAACATGTTGTAATTTACTAATCCAAATTCAACATTAACATGAACAATAAAAGGTTTTCGAAAAACCAAATTTTTAGAAGGTGATAAATCAATGTTTAAAAAAATAAAGTATAAATAAAAAAATGTCACATTTGTTCATGCACAATTCTATTTGAAACCTTTAACACAAAGCATCAAAATATTATTAAATAATAACCCATTCAAATCAAAATAATTCTTTTAATCAACTGGTATATACTAAATATTATCCATATATATTTATTTTAATTTATAATTATATTATTTTATGTTATACATTATATAATCTATGCATGTAAAAAATAATAAATTATATGCATACCATCGATGTATCTATTTATTTAATGTTAAATATTAATAATATTAAAATAAATGGGTTGAATATGAATAAAAATGGATGGATGATAATCATATGAAAAAATCATATGAGGATAGTGTTAAAGAGTTCATCAATTTTACAACAGAACATGGAAATGACACTTCCTAAATCATTTTTTATGTTTATGTTGTTGTTATGAAAGTTAAATTTGTCCAGAAAATTTATAATACACTTGATCTATTAGGGAATAGATCAAAGTTATAAATGATTTTCTAAACATGGGAAATAACTGAATGTAGATAGTGATGTGGATGAAACTATATTTTATGAATCATTTGACATAAGAAAAATTGTAATCAATGATAGAGATCATATTAAGTAATGAAAAATACTAGTTGAAGATGAAAATTTTGATTGTAAAAAGATGTTTGAGAAGTCAAAGAGCTATGAAAATATTCCATTATATACTGTTTGTGCTAAATATACAACATTGTAATCTATCTTGAAGCTATATAATTTTAAATATGGCAACTGATGGAGTGACACCAACTTTACATAACTATTTTCTCTCTTTGATGATATGTTACAATAAGATAATCAAATTCCTTGTCAAACATATTATACTAAAATAATGCTATGTTATGTGGGTATGATATCTGAAAGAATACATGCTTTTCCAAATAACTGTATTTTTTTGAAGGACCATGAGTCACTTAAAAAATACCCTAAGTGTGGTGTGGCTCAATAAAAGAAATTATATTAAGTTCCTTGAATGTTGTATGATAATTTTCAACAATTACAAGGTTTAGAGTACTATATGGGTGTGAGGAGACTAAAAGAAAATTGTCATGGCATGCATATACAAGAATTTAAGACAGAAAACTTCATCACCCAATAAAATCTCATTAGAGGATGAAAATTGATCTCGAGTATGCTAAATTTAGAAACAAGTTTAAAAAACTCCATATTTCACTATCTAAAGATGGAATGAAACCTTTTAGTGTATAAAGTATGATTCATAGTACGTGTCTATTTATGTTGGTAAATTATAAATCACCACTGTGGTTATGTATGAAGTGAAAGTATATTATTTTTTCTCTACTTATATATATACACCAAAAAATAGTAATGATATTAATATTTATTTGGATCCATCTATCAATGATCTGAAATTGATGTGATATTTGGGTTTTTAGTCGTATGATGATCATAGAAATTAATAGTTCATGTTGAGAGTCATGTTTTATGGTATGATAAATTAGTTTCCTGCTTATGGAAACTTTTAAGTATATATAATTAAATAAATATTAGGGTGTACTATTTAAGAAGAATGTACACACTCAGTTACATTGAATCATTCCTTGAAGATAGTGTTTCTAGGATATCTTAAATTGTAACCCTAATGAAATAAATAGAAATCTTATATGACACCATTTTATGGGAATTTAGAAGAAGGAACAACACCTTCTCTATTAATAGGTGATGAAAACTTTCATAAAGTAAAGGATATTGTCAAAATGTTTATTAAACCATTTTTGATAAACCATATGAAAAGTTGTTAGAAAAAGAGATCAATTTTTTGAATTACCATATTGAAATTTTGTAAACGTCTAACATTTTTATTTATGTCATGCACATAGAAAAAATTTATGTGATGGTTTTATTATTACATTACTAAATGCACCCAAAAAAATAGGTGTCATTATAGTTGTCATGGGGCCCATTCGATGACTACCCCAAGCCCGCCTCAAATAGGCTAGGGGTCGGTGACTAGCACCAAGTAGGCATATCCCAAAAATAGGAGGTATTATCTTAAATTACCTTTACACACACACATCTCTAAGCTGAAAATGATGAAATGTAAAAACACTAAGTAAAAAATGCATGAAAAGAACTATATCCCACAACCTGAGTACAATAGTGAAAGTATGGGAAAGTAAACTATGAGAAAACAAGCCCACCGAAGGAAAAATGTCTACAACCATAAGTCCAACCTATAAAGTAAGAGCTACTAGGACTATCATCTAAAAATATTCTAGAACACACCTTAGCATGCTTGGTCTCACAAGGCAGAGCCTAATCTAGGACTACCTGGAACTTTGTCAAAGGTTTTATCATCAGCACAAGACATGACACGTATGGGAAAAGCATGTGTAGGGGTGAGTAAAACAATAATCGGTATGACACCCCAAAACCACAAAGGAAAAACAAAAAGGAAATACCAAAAAGGAAATACCCTGAAGGAATACCAAAAAGGAATACCATAAAGGAAATACCACAAAGGAATACCACAAATTAAATACCGTGAAGGAATACATAGTCATCTCTACATAGATATAAGTCAATAAAAAATTTATCAAGAACATCCAAATATACACAATCTAATAAGACACACAGTATCAATAAGACACATAGTATCTATAAGACACATAGTCTCTATATGACACATAGTCTCTTTAAGACACATAGCCTCCATAAGACACACAATATCCATACGACACACATTCTTTATAAGACACACAATCTATAGGTCATAGCCAGCCACATAAATGTTTTCTCGAAGTGCGCTTTCTCTAGGATAACTCACTCCTCAATCAGTTATTTTGTATGAACACTCCAAAAAAAACCCACTTAGGATATCTCAAAATTGCTATCCCATTGTAAGGGTCCCAACACCATAGACTTCTCATCAAATGAACATACGGTTTAAAAGTTATGGTAATTTGAAAATATCATAGGTTGGTTCATGGACGTGGATCAACTGTGGCGGTAGACTGTTGTGGTTGACTGCCTAGACCAACCACCCCTAGCTATTATAACCGCGTGGTAGCTGGAGAAACTGTGGATCATGGTTGACTGTGGCCCAGTCCCGCTCCGGTCGCCCTGGGTCTGACCCGGGTCCGACCCGACTCACTAGGTCTGACAAGACCTACTGGACCTAGCCCGACCCACTGGACCCATCCTAACCCCATAAACCTTCCATTAAATTGGACATAACTACTCACGTGCATGCATGATCGTCCGTACTGGCCCTTCTCCACTCCACGTGATCGCCTTCTATGACCGCCACCTGCAAATGCGGCCACCTACCACATCCCGTGACCCCCAAACATGACTGACCACCACATTCTGCTCATGTCATCTCCCATGCGGTCGCTACCTCACTGAATGCCTCCAATTCTGCTGCTACCTCTATTTACCACTACCACCAATCGTTTTTTCCTCGCATCACCGGACCACCACCACACTTCGTTGTATTGCTACACCGGCGGTCCCTTCTGCAAACCAGCGAGCCACCCCTGATGCCCAAAATTTGAAACGGTCACAGATATGGGATCCTTAGGTCCCAAGATACATATATACACCCTCTGTTGTCGGTTTTCCTACAAATTGCTGGTTCAATCACGTTCATAACCACTTGGCTAGTCGAACCATGGCCACGAGGGTCCAACGCTGAAGAATGCAGAGAACAGGAGAGATAAACTCATGAAGAACACCCTGAGGAATGAACCATGACCATTTTTCATGTCAGTCTCTTTCTTTATCATTAGAATGATAAATGAATAGGATAAACTAATATCCTGATAATCTCGAAACAATAACACATCCCACAATAATGATAAAACTGTTAATCAATCTGTTTGTGGATTGACCTGCATTTTTCCTAGAAATAAAGAATGGGGAAAAGAGATCATAAATAAAATTTCCTACTTGGGATATGGATCATTCACTATCAAGGATTGATTGTAGTTGGAGATCCATTAAGAACGATCTATGATCCCAGTGTTTATCATCGCAACTATGGTAATTCTATAAGGATTCTCTCCAAAGCCTCTAGGGAATTTCCAGGGTCATGATCCTAACCATAAGTCCCTTTCTATCTATTCATTTAAATGAAATATCATCACTACATCAATATAATGTTAAAATAAAAGAAGATCATAGTCTATTTTATTCATTAAAACATCCCAAAACTATTTTTCACAACTGACCTACGCCAGCCGATGTTAGGCCTCGCCTAGGGAAAACACCACATTACAAACTCAATGGTGGTATTAGATTTCCAATATGAGTCATCTTTCATGTGTTATTAGGATTTTTAAATAAAATAATTTTATGTAATTATTTTATTTATGGTTATATCCTTGGTGACTTTTTCTTTATATGACCCGCACTGACCAATGTTAGGTGACACCTATGGTAAAGACACCATTCATAGCTTAATGGTGCCCTCATATTTTTGATCTGGAAACCTATTTAAAAGATATTTCACTTTTTTAGGAAATATATGCACACATGCTATTAAAAACAAAATATTTTCAACAAATTTTTCTGGGTACATCGGGCCTGAAAATCACACACCGTCTTAGCACATGGTCTTAGAATTTTCCCTAATAATTTTTAAAAATAAAATTGAGAAAAATTTGGGTCATTAAATTCTCTCCACTTTAGGGATTTACACCCCCAAAATCCAAAAGAAACGGATACACGAACAAATGAGGGAACAAAGCATGAATCTAAGCCTCCCACTCCCATGTGATCTCCTGGGGATTCCCATACTACCACCAAAAATGCACCAGAGGAACTGACCACCCATGAAGGATCCTCTCATATTGATCCTCAATCTCCAATAGGTACTTAGAAAATGTCACCCCATCTTCAATGTCTAGCTATCCCCAGTCAATTAAGTGTGATGAGTCATGCACGTACCACCTCAGCTGTGACACGTGGAAGATGTCGTATACCTTCTCTAACTGTGGAGGTATATTCAAGCAGTACGCCACCTCACTAACTCTTTGTAGTATCAAGAAAGGTTCGATGAACCTTGGAGATAGCTTGCCACCCTGGAAAATCTCTGTAATCCACATTGAGGTGAGACCCAAAGGAACACATAGTCTCATTCCAAGAAATATAAAGGCCTCAAAAACCTATCAGTATATGAATTATGTGGGTTATGTGAAATCTTCATCCTCTCATTTATGATTTTTACCTTCTCCATGGTAGCTCTCACCAACTCTAGGACCATGAGTTATAACTCTCCTATTTTAATCCAGCAAAGTGGTGACATGCAGGGTTTCCCATACAAGGCCTAGAATGGTGCCATATCGATAGTGGAATGGTCGATGTTTTCTATTAAAACTCCACAAGGGGTAGGTGATTCTCCCAACTATATCCAAGATATAACATGAAATAACATAGCATGTCCTCCAGAACCTGTATGGTTTGCTCTGTATGGTCACCCATATGGTGGTGAAATGTTGTGCTCAAGCATTACTAAGTCCCAAATGCCTCTTATAATGCCTTAAAAATTATGATGTAAAGAGATAATCATGATATGAGACTATCATCTATGGAAATACATGGAGTAGAACTATCTCCTACATGTATAGTCATCCCAAGACCTATACTTAACCATGCTCCCAAATATATAAGAAGTGAGATGACTTGGTGAGTTAGTCAATGATCACCCAGATGGTATTGTGTCATAGGGATGTACATGGTAAACCGGTCAAAATGTATATTGATATCCCATACCACTTCCATTATATAACCTCAAGGGGTTGAGTCAAACCCTCTGGAACTCGGTGCCTGTCCTTCACCTACTGAAAAGTGAGGCATCAAGAAACAAACTCTAAAACTCCCTTCTTCATCCCTGGACAACAATACTGACATTGGAGGTCCTGGTACATCTTCACCACACCTGGATGTACCACCAAAGGGGATGTATGGAAGTCCCTCAAAAACTCTTCCTATAATACCACTGGTACTACTATGAGACCTCTGAAAAGAATAATGTGCTCCCCACCTTTCAAATATCCACCAGGGGAATTCCCTATGGACATCTGAGCACATAAAGTCTCGCAGTTAGTATCCCCAAGCTATGCCTCCCTAACTCACTGTATGAGTGGAGGAATAACTAACATTTATTAGAGGTAAGATAATCCCTCCCCATACACAATGTATATTTTCAATGAGGCCAACTTTTTTGATTCCTCATTCAGAAACCACAAACTTGAACTTATGTTGAGAGAATCTTCCACCAAATTCTATTTCCCAAGAGTATAGACAATCTCAAAGTCATATTCATTATATACATCACCTCTGTCTCAAGTTAAGATCATTTTGAGAGAATATATACTTGATACTCTTGTGGTTAGAGTAGTTGATAAACCACTTGCCCATCAAGTAGTGTCTCCACATCTTTAAAGTGAAGAGTGTTGTTGCTAACTCAAGATCATGAGTCACATAGTTCTTCTCATGAGGTCTCAACTGGAATGAACCATATGAAATCACCACCCACCCCTACATCGGGATAAAACCAATATTAGTTCCTGATTCGTCTCATAATAACACTGTATAGTTAGTACCCTCCTCTGGAAATCTCATGATTGGAGTGATCATCAATATCAGCCTCAAATGATGAAAACTCTCCTGAAACTTCTACATCCATGCGAAAGGGTTTACCTTTCATGTCAAAGATATCAAGGATTATTCTACTCTAGAAAATTCAGTTACAAACATCTAATAGTACCCAACCAAACCAAGGAAACTCTTCACCTCAGTAAAAATATTGAGTGCTTCCCAAGCAAGCATCGCCTAAATCTTCGCTAGATCTAATGAAACTCTAGCCTCTAAAATGAAATGTCCCAAAAAATATACCCCCCAAATCCAAAACTGACACTTAGAGAGTTTCCTTTATACTTGGTGCTCTCGAAGTGTGTTTAGGACCATCCTCAAGTGTCTCACATGATCCTCTTCAGATGACGAGTACACTAGTATGTCATGAATGAAGACCACCATGAATTGGTCTATGTAAGGTTGAATGATCTAGTTTATGAGTCCCATGACAACTATTGGGGAATTTTTCACACAAAATAGCATCACCAATTACTCGTAGTGTCCCTAAAAACATATGAAGTTTGTCTTTGGTATATCCTCATCCCATACTCGTAGTTTTTCATAGCAAAATCTGAGGTCAATATTCTAGAACCACCGCGTCCATTTCAATTGATCGAAGATGTCATCAATACTCAGTAGTGGATACTTATTCTTGATGATCACCAGGTTTAGTTGTCGGAAGTTCACATATAACCTCAGGCTCCTGTTTACCTTCATGGAAAATAAAATTGGGGCCACCCAGGGTAAAGCACTGGGTCTCACAAATCCCTTCCTCTACAAGTCCTCCAACAGCACCCTCAGCTCATGAAGCTCTGCATGGGACATCCGATATGAAGGCATAGATATCAATGTTGTATGTCATGACCCGTCCTCAGGGCCCGTTCCGTGACTACCCCAAGCCCGCCTTCCATAGGCCAGGGGATGGTGACTAGCACCAAGGCGTAATTCCTGATAAAAAGGGAAGGCATTGCCTTTATAAAGTAAACAAACACACTGAGTAAGTAAACAGAAGTAAACACTAAGTAAAACTGGGTACTATAGTAAGTGCGGTAAAGTAAGTGGGCTAGAATACAAACCCAAACTAAAAGTAAAGTATAACTGGAAAAGGAAATAAAACAACTGAAAAGTAAAGCCACAATGTCGAGCCGTCCACTGGAAGTCCCACCTGAAGGGTGGGTACAGATAGCCTCCTCAGCTCCTCGGGTCCAGCCGTCCGCTCCGAGTACGTCCCGCCCAGTGGTCCACCTACAGGTGCCGACTTTATCTGCAAGCCTCAACCATGATCAGCGCTGTCCGTCATCTGCAACCAACACAACGTAGTGCGGGCATAGCCCATGCAGGGGGGAGTATACGCTACTCAGTAAGGACCCCAAGACCCCCAAAGGTCTCCCAAAATCCACAAAGTATAATCCACAAAAGAAAGATACAATCACAAAGTAACAAACAACACTACTTAGGTATATTCCCATACATATACCTAAGTCATCAATTCCAGTTCGGCTCCAGCATCCGAGCCCAAGTTCGATCACGTCCACACAGGATAGCACAACACAATCCACGTAGGAAAGCAAGTCAATCATATCAAAGATATTGACTGAAGTCAAGACTCAGCTCACACGGATATACTTCTTCGTAAGACGATAGATATGATCAGATGTAGCCACTGATTCATCTAAGCCGTCCGACCCACATAGGATCGATAGGTACTAACCCCCGCAATGACCCACACAGGATCGATAGGTACTAACCCCCGCAATGACCCACACAGGATCTGACCCACACAAGATCGGTATGCGCTGGACCACATAGGAACACTGAGCGCTGACCCACACAGGATCGGTAGGAACTGATCCACACATGATCGCTGAGTGCTATAGTCGTCGTTGTTGAACCCATGGAGGATTTCTGTACAGTCGTCATCGTCGTTGTAGTCGCAGCCAGCTCTAGGGTTTCCACATACAACAAGCTCGTTTCAGGAGGGTCCGCTCCACGAGCCGAGGGGCTGATACATCAACTAACACGAAGTCAGGAGTTGGTGTACACCAAAGTTCCGTATCGTCAAAAGGAACTCAACGTGACAGACGGCGCGTCAATCAGACGTCCGGTCTGAGAGTTATTGGCTTTTTCGTTCCAGGGCCCGGTTGGTTTTTAAGTCAAAACCAACCTGACCGCACTCCAACTGCATCCAAACCTCGAGCGGAGTAAGCCAAAAGGTCGTTATCACTAATAGGAATTCAACAAAGTCGATGGCACGTCAATCGGACGTCCTGAGCTTAAGTTATAAGCGTTTCCGCTCTGAGGGCCCGGTTGGTTTCGTGTACGAACCAACCCGGCCGAACCCAAAGTTCTCCGAAACCTTGAGTGTAATATACCGAAACGACCGTCTCGATCCAAGGATCAAATCGCAGCTGACGGTGTGTCGATCGGAGGTCCTTAGACCAAGTTATGAGAAAAAGATCGAAGAGGTCCGAAAATGGGGGTTTTGGGCCCGGACAGACCTGACCCGAGACCCCCTGGGTTGGCCCGAAGCGGGTCGACCCGACCCGGGTCCGGTCCAATTGGGCGCGGCCTGGCCCGGCTGGCGCATCCCGGCCCGGCCTGGGCGCGGCCCGACCTGGTGCACTCGGGCGGCCTGCGTGGCCAGCTCGGCCAGTGCCGAGCTGGGCGGAACAGGGGGGTGCGCTGCCCCCCTGATTAAAGAACCGCAGCTCCCACATGGGGGGGCTGCTCCTTTGGCCAGCCGGGGGTTATGACCCCCGGCCTTCATGGTAACCGGCCGGCCGATGAGTCACAGCGGGACCCCCCTGCGGGTCCCGCCTCCTTTCTTCGGCGGCCGACGGTTCCGAACGCCGCTCCCCGCACCACCGCGGCCATAGGCTACAGCCTTGTCCAATCGGCACGGCGCGATGGCTCCGCGCCCCTCTGCCGCGGCCCCGCTCCGTCCGCGGCCTCTTCGAGGTTCTCCGGCGCGGCGCGACGGCGCCGCGACTTTGTTCGACTTCAACGGCACGACGTGACGGCGCCACGCTTCTCCGCCCATTCTTCATTATTACCGTGTGGTGCAACGACACCACGCTTCCTTGCTCGTGCCACAACAAAAATCAAGCATCAAGGGGGGAGGAGAGTTGGCCGTGTTCGTGCGGTCCGACCTCCTCCCATTTTTGCGATAATGGGAGGCTCAATTAGAGAACGAAGAATGGCGAAAAAAGTATTCATGTACGAAAACAATTAATTCCCCTACCTCAAGCGTTGTTGATTCGTCGCGGGGAAGGGACATCGTGGAAGATGGTGTCGTGGAAGGAGGATCATTGGCTTCGCATCGTCGATCTCTGAGGATGGCGTCTCTCACCGGCTACGGAGAGGGAAGAAGACGGTCGGACGAACTCCCCTTTGCGGTGACAGAGTTCTTCGTCGAAGGCTCGGTGTTTTTCGCATTCTTCGACGAGGAAGAAGATGTTCCTCAAGAGTTAGAGAAAATCCTCTCCAAATCCTCCTCGCACAACGAAACTCCAACCTAAAGAAATAAGACTTTGTCTTATTTAATTAACACACAAGCCAACTCAAAATTCGAAATTCAAACATTCTAAATTAATTCACTTAACTTGTCAAAATTTATTGAAGTGATAAGTTTGAAAAATTAAATGGGGGGGGGGGTTGAGGAGTTAGGAATGTGAGGGGTTGGGCTCATGTGGGGCCCACCCCACCTTTATCCTCTCATGGTTGGTTAAAAACTTGTGGGTCCCACCCACAACTCCCTTACTTAGGGTATAACTACCTAGAGAAAAATAAATAAAATTGTGATATAATTTTATTTATTCCTCACTAAAACCACAATTTTTAACAACTCATCCCGAGAAAACGCACCTTCGGAAAAGGTGTTCCTAAGAAATTACCGGTGCTGTCGTTCCATCAGTGTCCTCGGATTTTGATTCCGAGCACCAATTCAAAAGTTAGGAAAACCCGCTCATTCATTCACTGAACGTACCCGAGCTAAACTTCGGAAAATTATTCTGGGTTCACCGGGCCTCAGAATCAGGTACCGTCAGAAACTGCGTTCTTGTAAAATCCCAAAGAAAATTAAGAAAAAATTTCCGTTGAATTTTACAAGTCTTTACATTACTCCCACCTCAGGGCTTTATGTCCCCGTATAGATACATCATAAACTAGGGGAACAAATGTGGGTACTAAGCACACATCAGAGCCTCCCACTCCCAAGTGCTCTCTTAGAGGTTCCCGTGCTGCCATCTGATGTGCACTAGAGGAATCGACCATCCACGTAGGACCCACTCCTATCGATCCTTGATCTCCACTGGGACCTTCGCAAAAGTCACCCCATCATCAATGTCCAACTCCCCATGGTCGATGATATGCGTCGGGTCGTGCACATATCTCCTCAGCTGAGATACGTGAAAGACGTCGTGCACCCGGTGCAACTAAGGTGGTAGAACCAGGCGATAAGCCACCTCACCAATCCTGCTGAGGACCTGGAATGGTCCAATGAAGTGCGGAGACAACTTTTTGCCTCGGCCAAATATCTATAATCCCCGTCGAGGTGAGACCCTCAAGAAGACGTGGTCGCCATCCTCAAACTCTAGTGGCCTCTGCCTCCTATCAGCATAAGACTTTTTCTGGCTCTGAGCTATCCTCATCCACTCCTGGAATACCTAGACCTTCTCTATCATGGCCTGGACCATCTCTAGTCCCATAAGTGCTGACTCCCCAGGGTCTGTCCAGCACAACGGTGATCTGCAAGGTCGGTCGTACAATGCCTCGTATGGTGCCATCCCGATGGTGGAGTGGTAGCTGTTGTTGTACGCGAACTTCACCAAGGGTAGGTGATCCTCCCAACTGTGACCAAAGTCGAGGACACATGCACGGAGCATGTCCTTGAGAGTCTGAATGGTCCTCTCCATCTGACCATCTATCTGAGGGTGAAAGGCAGTGCTCAGACGTAGCTGTGTCCCGAATGCCTCCTGCAACCCCTTCCAAAGCTGAGAAGTAAAGCATGCATCTTGATCGGAGACGATAGATGATGGCACACCATGAAGCCGTACGATCTCTTGAACATAGAGGCGTCCCAATCTCTCCATTGATCCCTGCTCTCTGATGGGTAAGAAGTGGGACGACTTGGTGAGTTAGTCGACAATCACCCAAATGGAGTCGTGACCTCTGGAAGTGTGTGGAACTCCAGTCACGAAGTCCATAGATATCCCATCCCACTTCCACTCTGGGACCTCCAAAGGCTGTACCAAGCTTGCTGGTACCTGGTGCTCTGCCTTCACCTGCTGGCAGGTGAGGCATCGAGAAACAAACTCAGCCACAACCTTCTTCATACCCGGCCACCAGTGCTGTCGTCTGAGGTCCTGGTACATCTTCGCCACTCCTGGATGTACCGCTAAAGGTGAAGTGTGAAACTCCCTCATCACCTCCTCCTATAAAGCAGTTGGTACCATGGTACGTCCTCTGAAAAGGATGACGTTCTCTCCTCCCACAGAGAATCCATCAGGTGCCTGTCCTGAGGATATCTGTGCACGCCACATCTCATAGTCAACATCCCCACGCTGTGCCTCTCTGAACCGCCAAAGAAGTGGAGGAGTGACTGTGAGTGACTGTAGAAAGGCTAATCCATCACTATCCACAAAGGATATCTGCAAAGCGGCTAGCTGCTCTGTCTCCTACCCAAGTAGCTAAATGCCCTTCCTCCTGCCGAGAGCATCAGCTACTACATTCCCCTTTCCAGGAGTATAGAATATCTCAATGTCATAGTCCTGGAGGAACTCGATCCATCACCGCTATCTCAGGTTCAGGTACTTCTGCGAGAAGATGTACCTGAGACTCTGGTGGTCAGAATAGACTATAAAGAGCTCACCCATCAGATAGTGTCACCACATTTTCAGAGCGAAGACCACTACTGCTAACTCCAGGTCATGGGTAGCGTAGTTCTACTCATGCTGCCTCAACTGACGTGATCCATAGGCGATCACTACCCATTCCTGTATCAAACACATCTGAGTCTGGTCCCTGATGCATTGCAGTAGACTACATACCCTACTCCCTCCTCCGGTAGCCTCAAGATAGGTGCGCTGGTCAATCTCTGTCTCAGCTCCTGGAAGCTCTAATGACATATGTCTGACCACACGAAGGGTTTTCCCTTCTTCATCAAAGCTGAGAGTGGTGCCGCGACACTGGAGAAGTCTAGCACAAATCTCTGGTAGTACCCAGCTAGCCCCAAGAAACTACGCACCTCTGTCATTCTTCTGGGTGGCTCCCAAGCTAGCACTGCCTCGATCTTCGCAGGATCCACCGCAACTCCCGCCTCAGAGATGAAGTGTCCCAAGAAGTGGATCTCACGTATCCAGAATTGAAACTTCGAGAGATTACCATAAAGCTGGTGATCTCGGAGTGTGTCCAGTACAACCCGTAAGTGGTAGGCGTGCTCCTCCTCAGTTGTCGAGTATATCAATATGTCATTGATGAAGACTACGAAAAATCAATCGAGGTATGGCTGAAAGATCCTGTTCATGAGACCCATGAACACTGTTGGAGCATTGATTATGCCGAAAGGAATAACCAAGAAATCATAGTGGCCATACCGACTTCTGAAGGCCGACTTCTACATGTCCTTGTCCCGAACTCTGAGCTGATGATAGCCTAATCTGAGGTCTATCTTTGAGAACCACCGTGATCCCTTGAGCTGATCGAAGAGGTCGTCAATCCTTGGTAGCGGATACTTATTCCTCATGGTCACCTGGTTTATGCGACGGTAATCAACACACAGTCGCAAGCTCCTGTACACCTTCTTGGAAAACAAAATCGGAGAAGCCCAGGGTGGAACACTGGGTCGGATGAATCCCTTGCCCTGCAAGTCCTCCAGTTGTACCCGTAGCTCTCGAAGCTCGGTGGGAGCCATCCGATATGCTGGGGTGGATATTGGGGTTGTCTCGGGGTATAGGTCAATATAAAAGTCTACCTCTCTTTGAGGAGGTAGTCCTAGAATGTCGTCGGAAAAAACGTCCGCATACTGATCCACCACTACAGGTAAGCTCGGACTCTGCACGTCAACTGCTCATAGGATGAGGCTAGCCAACTGATGAGTGATGGGTTGTCCTCTCCTCTACGTGAGTACATCCTGTGCTGCAAAGGTTCCCTTCTCGTCAGTGAAGGTGAACCTACTCCCATCGGTGCGAACACATCACACCTTGTGCCTAATGCAGTCGATCTGAGTATGGACTGTAGATAACCAATCCATGCCCAAGATGACGTCGTAAGGCTTCGACGCCGCTACAAGAAGATCCCAGCCGAAGCTCTCGCCTCCTAGATTAAGCTCACACTGCCGGGTACCAGTGTGTAATCGTCGAGTCTGATCCCGTAGGAGTCTCTAGCCGTAAGGATCGAGCCAACAGCTTCGTCAGAATCTCCGAGCTCCGAACAAGGGCAGCGACAATGAAAGAATGACTTACTCCTGTGTGTATAAGAACTGCAGCAAGGGTGGAGTAGACACAGATAGTACCTTGAATCATCTCGGGCACGCCGTGGTCGTAGGCCTCTGCTACCTGAAGTTGTGCCTGCCTATGCCCACCATCTCCCTGTGGTCGGGGTGGGCCTCCTGGTGGTGGTGGTGGTAGAGCCTCAAAGCATCGCCCACCACCTGCTGCTCAGCCAGCTCCTCTGCCTCGTCCGCCTTCTCCCTGCGGACCGCCACGGTCGACCCTCTACCTCTTCTTGGGTGGCCCCTCAACCGTCTACTACTCCTCAGCACGGCGGGTCGGGCATTCACGAGCCATGTGGCCCTGCCCGCTGCATGCGTAGCACTGTCTGCCTCTCGAAAGACTGGATCTGCGCTGTGTGCCCCGCACCTCTAAGCCAGTGTCCTGAGGTCATCTGCCTGAGGGTCTGGTCCGCCTGGACCCATGTGTCATCCGTCGACTGGCAGCTACAGAAGACTCTGCTACGTGCCTCCCTGCGGTAGGTCTCGCTGCTGATGTAGGCTCTGTAAGAAAGCTCTCAATAAGAAGGGCTCGCTCCAGTACCCCTATCTGTGTCGGAATGCTAAGGGAGATTAGCGATGCCCTGATCTCATGCCTCAATCCGTGCTTGAAGGTCCGGGCCCGGAAGAATGGGTCCCATACCATGTCTGTCGAATAGCGTGAGAGGTCTGTAAATCTCGCTGAGTACTGGGAGACCGTCATGCTGCCCCTGCCGCAGCTGTAGAAGCTCCTGGATGCGCACCGCATGGAGGGTGGCTGGGAAGAACTCCGAGCGGAAGAGGCTCTCAAAGTCTGTCCGGAGGAGTGATGCCTCGTCATGTACCTGGAGCATCAAGCTCCACCATCTGCCTACTGTCGCGTGCAGGAGGCTCGCTGCGAGGACCACCATGAGGTCAGCTGGTGTCCCCACTAACCTGAAAACTTGCACAACTGCCTCCATCCAATCCTCGATTGCCTGAGGGTCCATCTCCCCACAGAACCTGGGCGGTCTCTAACGTTGAAACTCGTGCAGTGCACCAAGGCGACGTGCACTCTCAACGGCTGGGGCTGGTAGCATCGGTGGCTCAGTGGGGAGTGGTACCACCGGTGCCTCCGCAGTAATAGGGCCCTGCACCGAGGCCTCATCGCTCGGTGGGCTGTCGTCACGTACAAAACTCGGCACCCTAGCTAGATGCCGTTGTGGGGCCATCCTGAACCGAAAAAGGTGCACCACGGTTAATATAGTATACCTGGTGAGCTGACACAAAGTAATCACAAAGAAAACTTGAAACACACATGCAATCAATGTTTTCGTGCACTAAGTCGGAAATCAGAAGTCAGGGTCCTGGTGTACGGATACGTCGGCCGCCACACCAACACTGGACTCCCTAGACTATTATCCACACTCAATACTCTTAACAATATTACTTAACATAGAAAAATATCAGAGTCTCAAGTTCTGCGGTAGAACCAAACTCCTCTGATACCAATTTGTCACGACCCGTCCTCAGGGCCCGTGCCGTGACTACCCCAAGTCCACCTTCCATAGGCCAGGGGCTGGCAACTAGCACCAAGGTGTAATTCCCGATAAAAAGGGAAGACATTGCCTTTATAAAGTAAACAAACACACAGAGTAAGCAAGCAGAAGTAAACACTAAGTAAAATTGGGTACTATAGTAAGTGCGGTAAAGTAAGTGGGCCAGAATACAAACCCAAACTGAAAGTAAAGTACAACTGGAAAAGGAAATACAACAACTGAAAAGTAAAGCCGCAACGTCGAGCCGTCCACTGGAAGTCCCACCTGAAGGGTGGGTACAGATATCCTCCTCAACTCCTCGGGTCCAGCCATCCGCTCCGAGTACATCCCACCTAGTGGTCCACCTCCAGGTACTGACTTGCTCCACAAGACTCAACCACGATCAGAGCTGTCCGTCGTCTGCAACCAACACAACGTAGTGTGGGCATAGCCCGTGTAGGGGTGAGTATACACTACTCAGTAAGGACCCCGAGACCCCCGAAGGTCTCCCAGAATCCACAAAGGATAATCCACAAAAGAAAGATACCATCACAAAGTAAAAACCAACACTACTTAGGTATATGCCAATACATATACCTAAGTCAGCAATTCCAGTTCGGCTCCAGCATCCGAGCCCAAGTTCGATCACGTCCACACAAGATAGCACAACACAATCCACATAGGAAAGAAAGTAAATCATATCGAAGATATTGCTTGAAGTCAAGACTCAGCTCACACAGATATACTTCTTCGTAAGATGATAGAGATGATCATATGTAGCCACTGATTCATCTAAGCCGTCAGACCCACACATGATCGATATGTACTAACCCCCGCAATGACCCACACAGGATCGATAGGTACTAACCCCCGCAATAACCCACATAGGATCTGACCCACACAGGATCAGTATGAGCTGGCCCACATAGGACTTCTAAGCGCTGACCCACACAGGATCGGTAGGCACTGATCCACACAGGATCGCTGAGTGCTGTAGTCGTCGCTGTCAAACCCACGGAGGATTTCTGTACAGTCGTCATCACCGTCGTAGTCGCAGCCAGCTCTAGGGTTTCCGCATACAGCAAGCTCATTTCGGGAGGGTCCGCTCCACGGGCCGAGGGGATGATACATCAACTGACACGAAGTCTAGAGTTTATGTACCCCAAAGTTCTGTATCGTCAAAAGGAACTCAACGTGACAGACGGCGCATCAATCGGACGCCCGGTCTGAGAGTTATTGGCTTTTTCGTTCCGGGGGCCCGGTTGGTTTTTAAGTCAATACCAACCCGACCGCACTCCAACTACATCCATACCTCAAGCGGAGTAAGCCAAAAGGTCTGTCTCACTAAGATGAATTCAACAAAGTCGAAGACACGTCAATCGGACGTCCGGAGCTTAAGTTATAAGCGTTTCTACTTCGAGGGCCCATTTGGTTTTGTATACAAACCAACCCGGCCAAACCCAAAGTTCTCTGAAACCTTGACTGTAATATAACTAAACGACCTTCTCGATCCAAGGATCGTATTATAGCTGACGGTGCGTCAATCGGAGGTCTGTAGCCCAAGTTATGAGCAAAAGACCGAAGAGGTCCGAAAATGGGGGTTTTGGGCCCGGACCGACCCGGTCCGAGACCCCCTGGTTCGGCCCGAACCGGGCGACCCAGCCCGGGTCCGGGTCCGGCCCAATTGGACACGGACTGACCCGGCTGGTGTGGCCCGGCCCGGCCTACGCGGCCCAGCCCGGCCTGGCGCGCTCGGGCGGCCCGTGTGGCCAGCTCGGCCAGTGCCGAGCTGGGCGGAACAGGGGGCGCGCTACCCCCTGATTGAAGAACCGCGACCCCCACGTGGGGGGGGGGGGGCGTTTCTTTGGCCAAGCGGGGGTTACGACCCCCGACCTTCATGGTAACCGGCCGGCTTGGCCGACCACTGAGTCACCGCGGGACCCCCCTGCGGGTCCCGCCTCCTTTCTCCGGCGGCCGACAGTTCCGACCGCCGCTCCCTGCACCACCGCGGCCATAGAACGCGGACTTGTCCGATCAGTGCGGCGCAACGGTGCCACGCTTCTCCGCCCATTATTCATTATTACCGCGCGGTGCAATGGCACCGCGCTTCCTTGCTCATGCCATAACAAAAATCAAGCATCAAGGTGGGAGGAGAGTTAGTCGTGTTCGTGCGGTCTGACCTCCTCCTGTTTTTGCGATAACAGGCGGCTCAATTAGAGAACGAAGAACGGTGATGAAAGTATTCACGTACGAAAACAATTAATTCCCCTACCTCAAGCATTGTTGATTCGTTGCGGGGAAGGGACGTCGCGGAAGGCGCTGTCGTGGAATGAGGATCGTCAGCATCGCGTCGTTGATCTCTGTGGATGGCGTCTCTCACCGGATGTGGAGAGGGAATAAGACGGTACGATGAACTCCCCTTTGCGGTGACGGAGTTCTTCGTCGAAGGCTCGGTGTTATTCGCGTTCTTCGACGAGGAAGAAGATGTTCTTCAAGAGTTAGAGCAAATCCTCTCCAGATCCTCCTCGCACAATGAAACTCCAACCTAAATAAATAATACTTTGTCTTATTTAATTAACAAACATGCCAACTCAAAATTTGAAACTCAAACATTCGAAATTAATTCACTTAACTTGTCAAAATTTATTGAAGTGATAAGTTGGAAAAATTAAATGGGGGGGGGGGGTTTGAGGAGTTAGGAATGTGAGTGGTTGGGCTCGTGTGGGGCCCAACCCACCTTTATCCTCTTATGGTTGGTTAACAACTTGTGGGTCCCACCCCCAACTCCCTTACTTAGGATATAACTACCTAGAGAAAAATAAATAAAATTGTGATATAATTTTATTTATTCCTCACTAAAACCACAATTTTTAACAACTCATCCCGAGCAAACGCACCTTCGGAAAATGTGTTCCTAAGTAATTACCGGTGCTACGGTTCCATTGGTGTCTTCGGATTTTGATTCCGAGCACCGGTTCAAAAGTTAGGAAAACCCGCTCGTTCCTTCACTGAATGTACCCGAGCTAAACTTCGAAAAATTATTCCGGGCTCACTGGGCCTCGGAATCAGGTTCCGTCAGAAACTGCGTTCTTGTAAAATCCCAAAGAAAATTAAGAAAAAATTTCCCTTGAATTTTACGGGTCTTTACATTGTCCAAGGTTATAGATCATTGTAGAAGACTACTTTCCTTCATGGAGGTAATCATGTAACATCCCTAGGAATTATGTCCTCATACTCTTCCACCACTATAAGAAACTGTGGACTCAAATCATCCACTACACCGAGGGTCAGGCTATCCAACTAATGAATGATCGATTGCACCCTACTATGTGTGAGTCCACCTTGTGATTCCTACATTTCCTTTTCACCAAAAAAGGAAAACCTAGTCTAATCACTATAGACACACCACAATCTATGCCTAAAACATTAAACCTGAGTATAAAATGTGGATAACTAGTACATATCGAGAATGAAATTGTAAGTCCTCAACCCTGCTACTAAGAGATCCCAACCAAAACTCTCACCTCTAAGAGTAAGGTTACATTATCTGTACCAGTTTGTGATCATCAAATCTCCTCCCACAAGAGTCTCTAAGAACAAGGTTCGAGTCAACAATTCAAATGGAATATCTGATTCTTGAACAAGGTTTGTGGAAATAAAAGAATGACTTACACCTATGTCTATCAAAACTATAGATAAAGTGGAAAAGACATATATTGTACCTCTAATCATCCTTATATCCTCAGGGTCATAATCCTCCATCACATGTATCTTTCCTCATCTATTTCCACCAACTCCCTAAGCCTATCATAGACCACCTGGGGGTGGTGGTGGTAATAGTTTGAACCTATGACCACCTCCCACCGCCCTGCTTACCTACTCCCATACCACATATAACACCCTATGGGGCACCCTAATTCATCCTCCTCCTCTACCTTAGTGTCTCCTATACTCTATCATGACCGAACATACAATGGGTCAGGAAATCTCATGCTAGATGTCCCCGACCGCCACACTAGTAACACAGCTTATCCCTCAACTGACTCGAGCTACCTTGGGATTCCCAAACCACAGATCATGTGTCCTTGAGATCATATTATGATGTGCCAAACCCAATTAGTTCACTTAGATTGGGGTTTCCTACCTACTGTTGAGGTCTCAAATACCTGGTTCCTGCTGGTAGCTCCCACTGCCAGTGCCTTATCTTCTATATATCTCTCCTCTAGCAGGGGCTGCTCAAGTATACCAACATAAGTAGGAATTATAAGGGATATCATGGATTCCCTGATCTATCATCTCAATCCCTAATCAAAGGTATGATACCTAAAGAACATGTCTCATACCATATCCGTGGAGCAGTGTGAAAGATTAGTAAATCTCTCCAAATACCCCACCACACTCTAAATAACCTGCTGTAGATGCAGAAGCCCCTATATGCGCACCGACCACAATGTGTTTGGAAAGAACTCAAATCTAAAGAGATTATCTAAGTATTCCAAAGAGAGTGTCATCTCATCATTTTTCTAGGCCACTAACCTCCACCATCGCCCCATAGAACCCTAAAAAAGAATCGTGGTACATACTTCCATCTTATTGAAAGGTGTCCTCATAAGGAAGAAGACATGGGTAACTGAATCCATCTAATTCTTAGCTGCCTAGGTGTCTTGATCACCTTAAAACCTAGGAGGTCACTACCTCTAAAAATTATGCAACATGATCAGTCTTTGTTCATCCTTAGCTGGTGGTACTGGTAGCAGCTGTTGCTAGATGAGTGGTGGTATTACTGGTAAACCAACTGGAAGTGCTGTCTTTGGTACATGTCCCCATACCGATGCCTTGTCACTAGGTGGATCATCATCATGATCGTGAAATGGAATATTGGATGGTTATATGTGTAGAGGCATCTTATAATAAAACAAGAGGTACCATAGATAATAGGGTATATCTGGAGAGATGAATCAAGAAGGAAATGAAAGACACAACCCATTCCTATATGATGCATGTACATTTATTTTCCTTGCAACCAATATTTTCATGTACCAAGTTGAAAAGCAGGTAGTCAGAGTCCTAGTGTATGGATACATCAGTCACTACACCAACCATAGAGTCCCTAACCTGAAATCCAAACTCTAAATAATTAACAGTGTTGTTCCAAACCAACCTCATAGACTCCCAGTCCTAAAGTAGAACTGCCCCCCTCTAATACCACTATTTCATGACATGTCCCAAATGGGCCCATGATGTGACTACCCCAATCCTACCTTCAATAGGCTATGGTATGGTGACTGGTACCAAGTAGGCATATCCCACAAATTTGAGGCATTATCCTAATGTAGATACACACACACACAAACATATCCAAGATGAAAATGCTAAAATGTGAAAACAGTAAGTAAACAATGCATGAAAACCACAATATCCCACAACCTGAGTACAACATTGAATGTATTGGAAAGTAAACAAGTCCAAAACAATCCCACCAAAAGAAAAGAGTTTATAGCCACAAGTTCGACCTATAAAGTAAGAGGTATTGGGACTGTTGTATGAAAAAATACCAGAATACACCTCATCTTATTTGTTCTCACAAGGCACCTCCTGGTCCTGGTATACTTGTAACTTCATAAAAGGGTCAATCGTCTGCACAAGACACCACATGTGTGGGAAAATCTAATGTAGGGGTGTGTAAAACAATACTTAGTAGGACACCCTGAAACCACAAAGGAATACTAAAAAGGAAATAACATAAATGAAATACCGTGAAGGAATAACACAAAGGAATACCATAAAAGAAATACCACAAAGGAATACCATAAATGATACCACAAAGGAAATACCATAAAGTAATACATAGTCAGCTCCACACAGATATAAGTCTACAACAAATATATCAAGAACATCTAGATATACTCAATCCAATAAGACACAGAGTTTCAACAAGAAACATAGTTTCCATAAGACACATAGTCTTTATAAGACACATAGTCTCCATAAGACACAAATTCTCCATATGAAACAATCACTATAATACAAACAGTCTCTAGGTCATAGCCAGCCACAGAAATGTTTGGTCAAATCACGCTCACTTCTAGAGAACTCACTCCTCAAGACATTAGGTCGTATGAAAACTCACACAAAAAACCCATTTAGGACATCTCTAACTGATTTTCACATTGTAAGGGTACCAATTTTTCAGACATCTTGTCAAATGGATGTCCGGTTTGAAAGTTATGGTCATTTGAAAAATTCAAAAATGGGTTCACTGGGATGTGGACCGACTGTGGCAGTTGACCGCCATAGTCGACCAACCAGACCGACCACCCCTAGTTTCCATGGCCATGTGACAGCTAGAGAAACCATGTCTTATGGTCAACCTCTATGGTTGACCATGTCTCGGTATGGCTCTGGTCATCCTGGATCTGACTCGGGTCCGAACCGACCCATTGGGTCCGACCCGACCCCCTGGGCGCGACCCGACCCACTGGACCCGGCCCGACCCTCTAGGCCTAGACCATTCTCTTTTCCTAGCCTGCTTGCGCATGGGCCTACTCATCTGGCATGGCCTGCTAGACCCGACCCAGCTCCGCTCCATGCGGTCGCCCACTACGACCGCCGATTTTTCACGTGGCCACTAGCCGTATCCCATGGCCACCAAACATGGTTTCCCACTGCGTTTTTCTCCCACTGGATCCCATACGATCAATTCCGCTACCATCTCTATTTTCCATCACCACCAATCATTGTTACCTCACCACGTCGGACCGCCGACACACCACGACAGACCCCCGAACTGGTGGTCCCTTCTGCAGACCACTGAGCCCCTTCAATGCCCAAAATTTGAAATGGTCACAGATCTAGTCTCTTCATGTCCTAATATACTCATATTTGGGATCTACTATTGGTTTTCCTCTAATCCTAGGGTTCTAAAATGTTCAGAGCCACTCGAAAATTCAAACTGTGGTGATGGGGCACCAACGAAAAAGACTATGAAGAATAGGAGAGAGAAAATCACAAAGAACACCCTGAGGAATGAACCTTGACCTTTGTTCATGTTAGCCTTAATTAATTATCATTAAAAGGATAAATGAAGAGGATAAACTAATATAAGGCCCCAACCTTAAACCTTACATAATCTTGAGTTATCACAAGATTACACGTTGAGGATCTTTTCAGGTTTAGAGTTTTAGAGAATTAGATCATGAAACTTGCATTACATTCCACATTTAAACAAAGTGGTTACATAAAATATAGTATTCATTCTTCCCATCAACGGAAACATATTGAAAAAAACATGGATTCTTTCTTGACACATCCTTAAAACTATCATCACATCATGTACCCTTCCCTTGACCTGTGAAAAATATTTCAAAAACTTGGGATGAGCATAAAAAGCTCAGTAAGGGATATAAAAATATGGAAAGGAAACATGAGTACATGTATACATAAGAATGAAATCATAATTTACCCATAAAACATAGGCATATAAAATCATGAATAAATAATAGAAATCATAAGACATAAAAGGTAACTTGAGGCATTCATAACATTCTTACGTAGGGAGTAACCCTCTTGGTTACGTTTGGAATACCCATCACAGTATATTCCCTAAATCTCTTCGGATAAACCTTAACGTTTCACTCCTTCGCGTTACCCAATGCATTGGAGAGCTATAACGGGCTCACCCGCCCTTAGTTTATCACGGAACCACCCGTCTTCATAATAATTTCCAAGAACCATAACATAATCATATCACATAAAACATGCATAAAGGAAACATAAAATTTCCACATTTCAATCACGAGATATCAATACAACACATTGATATAAAAACATTATGAAAACCATTTTCAATACCAAAATAAAAGAAAAGTAAAACATGGTATATATTTTTCTTTTAAAAAGAAGGTATGGCTTGTAGAGGAAGCCGAAACTCAAATAACAGTCACGATGGCAGAGAAGTCGTTGTCGCCGCATACGTACGACAAAAACATTCCCTTTTGTCGTTTAGTAAACGCTTCGTATAAAAAATATTCCTTTTGAATAAATGTAAAATTCAAAGGGGTTTATACACCGTATAAAAGAAGGTTGTGTATAAAACAAAATATGCCTCAATGAAAGGAGATTGAGACGAAGTACCATACCACCTTGAAGCTTAAAATTTTAAATCATTAATATCCATATAAATAAATCCTTAAAAACATTTTGAAAACATGGATATTAATAAGAACAAATAATTAAAACATTTAAAATGATATTTTGGTTAAAGGGGTTTTACCAAAATTAGAGACACTTGAATACAATAATTGAGGAATAACATTTAGTCAGAACTTTATAATATCATGAGAATAAATGTATTCATTATATAATACTCCAAAGGACAGTATATACACCATATAAGAGTGAATTGGTGCATAACAACAATGAACCCTCAATAGAAATGTCAAATGTGATGAAATCCCTTATAAAGAAGGTATCATTAAATTAAGGACAAATCAATCTCAAAAATATGTGTGAAAAATATAAATACACCCAATATAAGTGGATATTAAGTTTAAAACAATAAAAGGTCATTCACACATATTCAATGGATGACATATTCAATGACTACATGTTGAACCCAAAGAAATCGAAATTGGGTTAAAAAGTTCCCTTGACAGCCTAACGACATCACATCAAAATGAGTTGATGAGAGATAAAAAGTGTATCTCATCACTTGGACATAAAATTTACATCAATAAGGATATATGAGAACATATCCCAACATAAAAATATGTAAATTAAAAGACCCAACAAAAGAAGTCTTTTAAAAAAGAGGAGGGTGAAAGGTTCCCTTACCGACTTGGGTATCTTTCAAAACATACACCCCATGAAAGAAGGACAATAGATCATTGATGTAAATACTAATAAATGAAAGTATATTACAAAAAGAGTAGAATAATAGACAGTACATACACCACTCAATGGAATTTGTGGCAAATTTAGCATAAATCTCATGGGAATAAAAGTGAGATGAAAAATCCCTTACGAAAACTCGGCAGCCTAACAGCGCCACATAAAACTTCCGAACATGGATTGATGAGATCAAATAGGGTATCTCATCACATTACAATAAAATTTAAAGCAAGAGGAATATAAAAGAACATCCCCCAACATTACAAATAGGAGCTTAAAATAAGTGACATAAAGGAGAGTACTTAAAAAGGAAGAGAGAGGTTAGATCTCTTACGAAAGTTCGGCAGCCTAACGGCGCCACTCAGAACTTCCAAAATGAATTGATGAGAGAGAATAGGGTCTCTCATCACATGAAAATAAAAATTAAAGTAAGTGTAATATAAAATATCATCCCAATAACAAGAAAGATGAGATTTAAAAGGAATGACATAAAACTGTGTACTTAAAAAGAAAGAGAGGAGTAGGATCCCTTGCCTCGGGTCCGACTTGACTCGATCGTTCTTTAATATCCTGAATAATAAACTTGAGTTAATTTCTACTTCCTTAAGAACCTTTTTCAAGTTCATTATTCCTTTTTATATCACTTATTACCATGTCATAAACATTATGTCATCATTTAAGTTAATAATATTTGTTTTGCCGATATTTGGTTCTTAAGTCGAAAGTGGACTTCTTACAATTACATGTTGTTCGTGTGGCCAAATGTTTATTATATCAAGAATTGCATTCATGATGTATATATTATATATTTCATATATATCCAGTACATGCATGCATTTATAACATTACATAATCATTTAGAGGTAAGAAATGAAATGCACCGTTCATGGAGACGGTAAGCCGTACGTACGCATGAACGCTACTTTCATTTCTATTTCGTATTTTATAGAATGGAATAATAATGATATAAAGGTATATTATAATTCCAGTATAATATAATATATAATATCATAGTTCCATCCTTTATACGTCCCACATATGGTATTTAACGAATCAAATCACTTTGAGGGGGCGGTAGTCCGCACTTCCTTAAATGAAGATATCGCGTATACCCATAATGGAAGCCATAAAGGTAAGAAACAAATGAAAAATACAGAAGCATAAGTAAAACATAAAAATATTATATATCATATATAAAAATAGCGACATCATAATGGCCACCTTTGAAGGTGTTAAATGAGTATTGAACAATCATCGTTTCGGGAGGCAGAATTTCTCCATCCACGGAAACCGTATGTTCTTTAACCATTTGATATAGTTGTGTGAGAGTGTAGCTCGAATAAATCTTATAACAACATCCTAGTATATTGAATATACTGGTGTTGTTACAAAAGAAGTAAATAAAAAGAGTTTAGGGGGTTGGAGAAGCAAAATAAAACAAATGAACATGAGAGAAAGAATTACCTTTAAAAGTGTAACTCCTTTTGATTTGAGCCTAAAGGATTCCTTTGAAAGGCTTCTGCCCAAAGGGAATCCTCTAGGTGGAGGAGAGGGATGTGGAGAGAGTAAATGGGCAGGGGTTGGCCGAGCCAAAGGCTTGAGGAGTGTGTGAAATTAGGTAGGGGTGGGGGCCTTTTATAAGAGGAGAGGAGGGGCACTTTTGGAAAGTAATAAATATTACTTTATTTGAAAATGTGTTTCAGTTTTAAAAGGCCCCACATTGATATAATTCGTGGATAAGGTGTTAAGGGTTCGAAATCCACCCATCCAATAAGTTTTGGACATGTGTAGTTCATATATTTTACATTATATTTCAATTTTATTTAAATCGTTAAATAATGAGGTCATCGCTGCATCATCATGATGTCATAAATAATTTAATTTATTTAAAGTCTAAAAATTATAAAAAAAATACTATGATGTAGGAAATCTTTTTAGACTTCCAATTACTATTTGTAATAAAAAATCTGACTTGTATAACCCCACATAATTTTTTTTAAGTAAAACATATCATGTTTGTGTCATTTTTACTTTTACATTAAATAAAATGTTATTTATGTCATTTCCCAACCAAAGTAGATCCATGGGGTCCCCAAGTTGACCCATTGCTTGTCTTGGTCGGTCATTACACATCCAATGAGGTTAGGACACGTGTCAAGTTCATTTCATATTATTAAAACATTATTTTTACCTTAAACTACACTAATTACCTCTAATCGCGATTAATGAAAAAAAGTTACTATTCACCAAAAAATTATTTTCATCCCATTGAACCACATTTTACATACTAATGACAACCATGTATGTTGGATTTTCAAAATTCAATACACATTAGTGGTAAACTTCCATTTAACTGAAAAATCAGTTTGCTTGATTACCACTTAGTGGTTTCACTATTCATCAAAAATTGGAGTTTTTCAGAAAAATACCAAAACTTCACCCTAAGATATATTTGATATTCCGAATTCAAAAATGAAGTCCATTTTACAAAATTCAAAACATATTAGTCACATTAATTAATTTAATAATTAATTCCCGCTGTCAGAGCAAATAGCGTGTTTTTATGAAACAATAAGTATTAAAAGATTGACACTAGTTTAAGTCTGATTTCAAAGTGAAATTAATTCCAATGACCACTATTGGATTTAATGGTAAAAATATATTCTAATTTAACTTTAAAACCAATTCAAAAGATAATCTAATCATATAAATAAATTAGATTAAAAAGTGGTTTTGAATTAAAATACAACATTTTACACTATTCATTAAAAAAAATGAACTTTATCAGAAAGATACCAAAAATTTACACAAAGTAAATTTTGATGTCCCGATTCTTAATAAGAGTTTTATTTGGTCCAAAAGAATGTTTAAGAGTGAACAAAACTATATTTAATGATGGATCAACATCAAAAGGTGATAAGTGAACCTTTAGTGAAAACTAGGGCATATACGCCTAAAATTGAATTCTTTCCGTATTTTAAGCCTCTATCATTTATTGGATAAATGTAAAAACATTTAAAAACATATATAATCATATTTTAGTTATTTCTATCCATTCCCGCCAATACAACGACTACATGTTAACTACCATTTAAAATAATATTATTTTATTATTAGAGTGCAACGTAAGATTCCCACGAAACTCGTTGTTGCGTGTTGGGTACGCCATCGAGCATAACATCCCCTTTAAAGTCATATTAATATTTTATTCACAAATATGGATAAATATGAAAATGTCATATTCTTTATTTACCTGGGGTGTTACAACTAATCTTTTATTAATCCCACAACAATAACCCATCTGACAACAACAATCGAACTATGAATCAATCAGTTTGTGGATTGACACACATTCATCATGGAAATAAAGAATAGGGAAAAGAAATTAGAAATCAACCACACTACCTAGGATATGTATCATTCACTATTGAGGATTGATTGTTGTTGGCGATCCTTCAAGAACAATCTCTGATCCTGGTGTTTGTCATCGCTGCTGAGAGAATTCTATAAGGATTCTCTCTAGAGCCTCTAGGGAATTTCTAGGGTTATGAGCCTAACTGTGGGTCCCTTCCCAGCTCATCATTTAAAATAAACAATGTCACTGCATTGACCTAATATTAAATTAAAATAAAATCATAGTTTATTTTATTCATTAAAACGTCCAAAAACTATTTTTCATAGCCGACCTACACCAGCCGATGTTAGGCCTCACCTAGGGAAAACACCACATTACGAACTCAACGGTGGTATAAAATTTTCAATTCAAGTCCCCATTCAAGAGTTTTTAGGATTTTAAAATAAAATAATTTTATTTAATAATTTTATTTATGGTTACGTCCTTGGTGACTTTTTCTTCAGATGACCTGCACCGACCAAAGTTTGGTCGCACCTAGGGTAAATCCTTTATTATGAGACCAATGATGCCCTCATATTTATGATCTGGGAACCCATTTAAAAGATATTATAATTTTTTAGTAAATTCATGTGCTTGTAATAATAAAAACTTAATATTTTTCAATGAATTTATTCGGGCACATCCGACCTCATAATCGCACGTCATCTCAGTGCCTGGTCTCGAAATTTTCCCAAATAATTTCTACAAAAAATCAGGAAAAATCCAAGTCATTACAATGACTTGGTTAGAAATGATTGATATGGGGATATGGGAATATTTAGAACTTGTGAAGGGTTAAAGATATAGTTTTCTTCCTCCAGTAACATACACTCTTTCCAGGAAAGAGAGATTTCAAAACTAGAACATTCAAAATGGTGTGAAGGTTCGAATAGGGTATTAATCAAATATTAAGGAATCTTATTGATGAATGATTTGATTTTAATGGGATTAAAATAATAGGATTTTCACGTTTTAATACATGACTTAATGGATGTTTATTTATATTCCATTATATATAAAAATGTATAAAACAAATTAACTTAACTTTGATTAATTTTCAAATCTATTTTCAGTAAAGATACATACATAAAACAGTTTTAAACTATGGAAAAGGAAATTGTTTTCATATTATATGAATTAGATATGTTATTCCCACCATTATTATTTGATATAATGGTTCACCTGATGCATTACTCAGTTAGAGAGATCCCACTGTTTGGTCTTATTTATTATAAATGTATGTAGCCCATTAAAATGTATACGAAACTTTTGAAAGGGTATATAAAAAATTGATATCAATAATTTTTTTTATTCTAGATAAATATACTATTAAGGAACTCAATGGATTCTATACTATCTTCCTGTCAGACATGGATAGCATTATTCTCCCAAAATCTCATCACAGTAGGTTCCTTGTGGGTAGAGGAATTTATACAAGAGATGTTATTTTAATTACAATTATAGAGTTGAATTAGGATCACTATTACATTTTACATAATAGTATAGAGGCTTCCCATATGTTGAAACTCAATAAGTAATTCTTAAAAATTTGAACCCATCAAGGATTAAAATATAGATACCAAATACACATAATCAATAGTCTATAGGATAATTTCAATAAATTATTTTCAACGAGTTATCTATATATCAAAATTCAAATTTTGATCAAATTTGAATGATAGCCATAGAACAATGTTTACATGTATCATCTTATAATTTTTTTTGTAATTAATAGTTATACATTCTATATAAAAAACAATACAAACATAATATGATGAAAAATAGTGGAGTTACTCTTATTACATATGCGAATCATGTATCTTGCATCAAGGAAAACAAGGCAATTAATTCCAATATGTCACAATTTGGAATCATTGAAAAAATATGGGATTTGAATTATACAACATTCCAAGTGCTAAATTTTCAATAAAAATGGTTTAATAATGGGACTGATATTAAATAAATGAATTAAGATTCATGAAGTTGAATTTCAATAAGGAATGGTAAAAGGATGAACTGTTTATAATAGAATCATCTGAAGTATAAATACTTTATAACCTAGATCCTTAAAAAAAATCAATTTTTCTATTATCTAATAAAAAAATTGAATGGTCAAATGAAAATTCCATTGAGTGTGGATCTTTCATTAAGAAATCATAGTCATTTCTTGATGTTGTAATTGTATACAGTCTCTGGTATGTCAAATAGAACAAAAGGAGGGAATTTTAATACTAGATAGATGTAAAATGTCCCTTCAAAATTTATGGAAAAAGGAGTTGTATAAATAGTTCAAATTTATCTGATTAGTTTTTTAAATTAAATGTGTTTTGTAAAAATATTATATGTTCACTGCTATATTTATGTAATATAAATTAAATGTTAACCTACTTATTTAGAAAATTTCTTTAGAAAATTTCTTCCCCACCTGCTGACACTATAAATATTAGGGAAAAATATTATGGAGATGTTAAAATTTATAAATATTTAGAAGGTGTAAAACATATAGTTGAAAAAAATATTGGAGCAGTGTAGGTAGAATGTGTTATTAAAAATTATTATGGAAATGGGTAATGGTCTAAAATTCAAGGGTGGATTAAATGCATGTGGTCAACCTATTAACCCTAAAAGTCCATTTTTAATAGAAAAATTTGGGTAAATACTCTAATAGACATACCAATTGATATAGATACATAGAGTAATGGTGTGTCTTCATTGAATATGTCAATTTAGGAATAAATTATGGTAACATTACAATATAATTTATCTATTTTACTGATAAATAAAATAATGAAATTTTAGTTTAATCTTTATTATCACTTGAAGATTACATGTATATTAGATTATTACCAGATTAAATTCATATTAATGGTCACTGCAAAGGATTATAGATTATTTTATACACTTTCTTATAAAATATAATCTTATTGATATTGAGGTATAGGAAAAACCCCACCCACCAACTATATATACACACATAATAAACCAAGAAACCTGGGATTCTTTCATTAGTTGTTGGGAGGAGGAATCATTTAATGTACACTGTAATTGGTAATATTTTATTTTAAATTACGTGTATTAATTACATTGATTCATAATTGTTAATTTATAAAGAAGGAAAGGGTTACATAAAATAAATATCATTCACCGAAAACATAGTACCCTGAATGTAAAAAAATTATGGGGTATCTTGAACATAGATAAAATATAGTAATTATTTATATCTAAAGTAAAACCTTTATATTATATGAAATAATATAATAATAATAATCATTTTTAATATGCCGATTGACGAATCAGAACTATTTCCCACTTCCATCCCATGAAAGATGCTTTGGAAGTAGGCTTATGTAAATAAAAAGGGACAAATATTAGATGAAAACACATAAAATGTATGTAAATCATGTGAAAGTATGGAATAATATAATTTTTTTTTCTGATTTAAAATAATATAATATAAAAGTAAATACTTATTTTATTATATTTTTTGTCTAGTTTAGACATAATAATTTTCATCTTCTCTACCTGATAAAAACTAGTTTTAATGGATTTGAAACATATAGAATAGTATGGTTGTGTTAGAAGTAGAGAATTTGGAATGTCACCCAATGCATAGATTTATAAATTAAATACACATCTGGATAACTATGATAAAATGAAAACTTTTCAAGCATAGGTGGATCCTTTGAAAAAATGTTAGTTAGATAGATGATGTGGAAAACCAATTTCTTTGAAGGGGTCAATGATAAGAATCAATACATCAGAAACCATAACATGAATAGAAACACCCCCAACATTTAGGGTAGTCATTCCCCACAAACGTCTAACTTATCCAAGATAACCAATTTTGTTCATTACTATTTTTTCCAAATTTGAATCAAAGAACTACTAACACCTTTTTTATCTAAAATTCTACATGGTGAAATTCGTTCTGATTTATATCTATTATATCCATCTCATCAACATTTTGTGAGAAGTACATTATATAATATCAAAGTAGATATTATACAAAATAAATATATTCCAAGAGATCACATGAGATAAAGGATTCATATATCACATAAGTCGATTGTTAAGCTACCTATTCCCCTTGATGATATTGATATTCACATGGTCAAACTTGATATTGGAAATTTTATAACATAATCATTTAATATAATAAAGATACATTATGATAATGAGGTACATATTTTAAAATTTATTTTATATACAAAACAATTTTTAATTCATGAAAAAAGGACTAAACTAAGGTATATCATTAATAAAGGAAAAACAGAAGGAGAACCTGAAGGTTCAGACTAGACAATCTAAAGGATAAACTAATATATTTATAGGACCTTTAAAGAGTAACTTTACCCACTTATTACAATACCAAATTCATTAAAATTAGAAGTTCATTTAGATATAATAATACAAGACAAGAATATGTCTTATATTGAATATAACGAATAAATTCATGGAGAGGATATTATAGACAAGATTTTTCTTGAGAATATAAATGAACTTCTCAAGCATGAATGTTTAGGAACCTCTATTATGAATGTATATATAAGGTAAATTTTAATAATATTTTTATCCAATGATTTATCTACTATGTTAATTATTATTTTAATATTATTCATATTTTCTATAGGAATCTATATTATATAAATTTAAAGGGAATATTGTGCGAAGGGGTAAAACTCTACACTCTAATCGAATGAAATATATTTTTGACATTATTTAATACTTTTTTAGGAATCAATGGATTCTCATTATGATAAATATGGATACTCCATATATATATATTTTAATCCAATACATCATTATTTAACTAATAAACCACATATGATATCCCTTATGAATTTGTAATACATTACAATAATTTTTTTTCAAACAAACATTAAATTATTTATTTTATATTATGATTTAGTAAAAATATTTTTAATAATATAGATTTTTTTATTTATCATGAAAACCATGGTATGGGGATTTCCAATGCACATAAGAAGACTACGTATTTCTGCAACTGGATAAGTATTATGGTATATAAAATAAAATTTCACTATAAAAAATATATCAAAACAATTTCCTTGTTTTTTCTTAATGTTTTTGTAGCATTTGACATAAGTAATCACATTGATTGTGTTCATTAAAATTATAAATTTAGGAAGGATATAATATTTAATTTATAAACATACATCCTTGAAGTGGTATTTTAAATTTATTTAAAATTTTATTTAATATATTTATTAAAAAAAATTTATATATAATTTTCAAGTTCTACAAAGACTATCGAAAATAGAGACTAGTTTTAGAAAAGTTCTATATAGTAATGTCATAGGTGTGAGACTAGAAGCCCATGTTATTTGAAAAGTTCATCATTTTTGATAAGTAGGATCATTTATTTATTATGATGGACATATGAATCCACATGTGTCTAATAGGATCCAGAATCAATGGATAACATGGAGAAAGGATTCTAGAGATATTTTTTATCATAAAATTCATTTCAAATTGAATGGTTAATTTTATAATATTTATATCTTATTAATTTATTTATTTTATAGTGAGTATTTTCCATTTATGGGAAACCTTGAAGAGAAAATATGGGTAGTATAAATGAAAATGTTATGATGGACATGTATGAATACTATAATTGATAAGATCAAAAAGGAATATATTTGATTGAAAAATATAGTAGTTCTAACTGATGATAATATGATTAAGACTAGATTGAAATTTTTTTGAAATGTTAAAAGAAGACCTAAGGATTTACCAATTTATAGGGTAATATTAATGGAAAATTAACTTCTTAAAAGGGCTATATGTAGATCTAAATTGGAATTTTTGTTTAAAAGTTACATCATGTACTCAATACTAGAAAACACACACATATTTTATTTATTCATTATGAAAATGATATGTGATTCATTTTTAATATCTATTACTCAACCACATATCAATCTAACATACAATGTGTCCTTTATGACTTAATGTGAATTTTTCCATTAAGAAGAAACATTTTAGTTCACAATACACATCACATGCTCAAAACCAAGAAAATATGATTGGATTATATTTATAATTTAAGAAAAATATTGATAATTCATTAACGTTGTGTAGGTATTACATCACAACAATTTGAAACATATTTTGGCCTGTATTACTAAATATGTATTTCTTCAATTTAAAAGTCACATTTTAGTTCAAAACCCGAATACATAAAAAACACTAAGAAAAAAGACTTGTATTTTCTTGATATATTAGGTGAATCATCAATGATTAATTTTAAAATTTTGGAATCAACTTCATGTAAATCTAAAACATTGTGTGGTCGGTATGACTCAGAGAGTGTTTTCAATATAAAAGTAATATTTTTGTTCAAAACATGTGTTACATACTCAAAACTAAGAAAACATTACTGGATTGTATTAATGATTATTTACAATGATATATAATTCTTTTATGACTTGTAGTAATTAATATGACATCAATCTAACATATGGGGTGATTTTTTATGATTGAATGTTCATTTTTCAGTTTAAAAGTAACATTTTAGTTCAAAACTTATATCACATAATCAAAACATAGGAAAAACATGTATTATTTTGAAACTTTAATATAGATATACCTGATTAATTTGTGATGTGTTGAAATAAACTTCATGTTAATCATACACATAGTTTGTCTAGTGTGACTCGAAGTGCATGTTTTTAGAATAAAAGTAACAATTTAGTCCATAATGCATGTCACATAATTAAAACAAATAAAAAAACACTCGAATTGTATTTCTAATTTAGGAAAATGATCATTAATTAATTTTTATGTGTATTAATTAATCTCACATAAATATGGCACATGTTGTGGCTGATATCACTGAAATTGATTATTTTCAGTTTAGAGATGAAATTTTAGTTCAAAACACATGTCACACACTCAAAACTGAAATAAGACTCATATTATATTGAATTTTTTTGAAATAGATTGATAATTAATTTTTGATGTGTAAAAATTAAATAAATTTCAATATGATACATGGTGTAGATGGAATGATTAAATATGTGTGTTTCCATTTAAAAGTGGAATTCTAATTCAAAATGCACATCACATACTCAAAAGTGACCAAACAGGCTTTAATTATCTTGATACGTTAGAAAAATATTAATAGTTTATTTTTTATTTTTAGGTATTATTTTCATGTTAATCTGATACATAGTGTGGCCAATATGACAAAAAATATGTATTTTCATTTAAAAGTGACATTCTAGTTTAAAATAGTCATCGCATACTCAAAAAAGATAAGGCACGCTCAAATTGTTGTGATACTTTAGGAAAATGACCAATTATTCATTTTTGATAAGTAGGAATTAACCACACACAAATTTGATATGTAGTGTGACCGGTATAACTAAAAGTTCATGTTTTAAAATTAAAACAAGCATTTTTTTTAAAAAGAATTTTATATAGTCAAAATAGTGAAAATGTGTTCATATTTTCATAATGCTTTAGTAAAATGATCATTTATCTATTAGTGACATGTAATAATTAGTTTGAAAAAAATTTGATATGTGGTGTGACCAGTATGACTGAAAGTGTATCACATATTCAAAATAGTGAAAAAAATTTGGTTTCATCACATTACTTTAAAAAATGTTTTATTTATGTACTATGTTATCCTTTTTATTTACGTTTTATCTTTTTTCGTTCATTTTTTAATTTTTATTTATTTTTATTTATGTATTATTGTATCATATTCATTATTTATTTATTTATTTACAATATTATTAAAATTAGAATTATTTTCCTCTACAAGTACATGCTTCTTTTCTTTGAGATCGGAGTTATTTCCTTGAAAATGGGTAGCATGATTGATCCATATTCATAGGGAATACCATGGGTTGTGGAAAAGAATGGTGCCCTATCTTCTATGATTTGGAATATTTTTAATTTAGTTGTAAATTGTAAATTTTTATAATAAACATATCAATATAATTGTAATTTATTTAAATTTTCATAATATAAATTTATTTGTGATTATATTTTATTACAATGTAAATTTATTTGTAGTTTATTTTTAATTTATTTAGGTTTTATTTATAAGTTTTTTTTAGTGTGTTGTTCATTTAGTAGAACACTATAGTAGTTAGTAACTTTTATCAATGCAAGAGATAATGCTAATAAATGTATATTTTATCAATGATAACACAAGAACTAATAAAATATTAATTTTATCAATGTTAACTCTCAAACTAATAAAAAATAACTTTTATCAGTGATTTATCTAACATATATAAAAGCTTTCATGTTTTTATCAATGTTGGTAACATCAGTTCTTTTTTAGCACTAATAAATCCAAAAACACAGTCTAATAAAACCATAATTTATAGAAGTGGTTATCTTATCCCTATTTGTATGACTCATTATTCCTATCTACATGGGTAATTAGTTGAGTGGTACCCACCCATTATACCCTTAAATCTCCATAGAAACTATCCCGGATCGAGTATCTCTACACTCGAACAATATTCATATTATCACATAAGGATATTCAAAACAATTTTCTATTTGGGGAAAAGGGGGCCCAACCAACCATGTGGCATATCCAATTGTCCCATAAACTACATACCTTTATTAAAGGATTACTTGGATGTGGTGTAGAATAAGGGTCCCTAGACTTGAGTAAAATATCATTTTTAATGAATGATTTTTTTAGAATTGTCTGGGGATAAATAATGTTGACACATATTTAACCCTTATATAGTTCATCTCTTAACATAAAACATTGGTTATTGGAATTATTAAACCAAAGGTTAAGATTTATTTCTTTAATACTTATGATTTGGGTAATCTTGGATATGATTTCATGGCTCACAATACCAAATCATCATAGGTATATATCTTATGGGTCCTCAAAAGGAATGATTCTCTAGACTCTCTATTTAAAACTAGGAAGAAAAAAATCTCTATCAATATTTAAATTGGTAGTTCATCTTTTCTTTTATCCTTTTTTATGCCTCAAATTTTATATTAATAGAATATAATTTTGGGAGGACCTCACATTAATCTCTAATCAGGTTTTTCACAACTAGATTCTTCAGGGAGACTTTACCTATCTAGTAAATACTAACAAGAATATAAGATTAAACTTCATTAGGGTGGAATCACTGAAATTACAATGATTTTTTGATCTCTATATTTTTTATATAAGGATGATTGAGGTAAATTATTCATGATCAAGGCATACGGTGAATGATTCATAAGATATTAAAATAAATATATCATTCATATCCCTCTCATGTAGAGACTTTATACAATCACTCTCTTGCAGAGAACTTCCATGAATTAACATGGATCATTCCTCAATCATTATTTCACTATTGGGGATTGGAATAAAGGGCCCTAAAACCTTCATATTTAACAATTCATGGATTTCCATTGATGATTTCAAATATTTCATTGATTCTAAATGGTCCCTACCTATGAATGGGGATGCATTCCAATAATTTTCACAATATATTAAGAGTACAAAATTGGAACTGAGAAAAAATATCAAATCTATGTTCTCTAATTTGGATTCAGACATATCTAAATATTAATAGGAGATCCTTGATCTATAAGACAATAA
Organism: Viscum album; assembly: GCA_963277665.1. Taxonomy (NCBI): domain Eukaryota; kingdom Viridiplantae; phylum Streptophyta; class Magnoliopsida; order Santalales; family Viscaceae; genus Viscum; species Viscum album. The sequence goes on along the minus strand of OY728162.1, from coordinate 639,384,045 downwards.
TTATATGTAGGATATTCCATTAAATAAAGAGATCAACTGTTCCTAGAACCTGGATTCTCTCAAAAAAGGAGATATTCTATCTTAATAGATCAACTTAGGATTAAATGGATCAAATAAGGGGATATAAATTAGAGGTTATTTCAGAACATTTAGATATAAAGGAAAGTAAATAATGTCATCTCATTAATTATTATCAATGTATTCACTCTCATTTATAATGTTGTTATCCGTGAAGGATTAGTTTTATATTTTAATAATATTTTTAATAATGACACTTTCTATTTGTAAAATCCCACTTTGTTGGATGTATTTTCTGGTTTTGCGAGTGACATGAAATATTACATTCTCATAGCCTCTCCCCTTGATGAGGATATCAACTATACCCTTTTTTAATAAACTTGGATAGAACTTTAGGTCTTGATGGCTACACTAAAAAATAATTTATGAAATTTTACCATATTATTCATCATGAGGTGATTCAGGTTATTGAAGAAATATTTATAAGGGGACATCATCCTCCTGGTATTAATACTCAGCTCATCAACCTCATCCCAAATCTTAAACATGCAATTTAGGTGGAATAATTTCTATATATTATCATTGGGAACAATCTTACCAAGATTGTTGGTAAAATTATTGCTACTATACTTGGTCATAATATTAATGGGATTGTGTCCCCAAACCATTTTGGTTTCATTCATAGAAGAATGATTCAAGAATTTAAAATTCCACATAGGGCATCAACATTATTAACAATAAATACAATCATGCTAGCATAGATCTTAATTTGGAAATTTATAATTCCTTTGAAACATTTAAATGAAGTTATATTTTATAGGTCATTCACTATTAATGATTCTAATATAAATTTATCTATTTAATTTACTCTTTTATTCAGAGTTACATACTATATGTTCACATTAATGGATCACCCAAAGGATACATCATGTGGTATAGAGGTAACCCCAATCAGCCTTATATTTTTGGTACAGTTGAGGACTCAATTAGTAAATTCATTATTAGAGTTGTATATAGAAAGGAAGTCACACTCATTAAGGATTCCAGAAATATTAGATTTCATTATTATCTTTTCTATGTTGATGATATTATATAATTTTTTGAGGTTGATAATGTTTCATTGAATTCCATTAGGTGTATTTTTTCTCATTATGAGAAGGTGTCTAGATAGGTTATTGCTTGGAATAAATCAATTATCATCTTTTGGAATGGTTTTTTAATAGTAAGGAAAAGTTTTATTCTAAATTTTCTCCATGTCAAATAGGTAGAACTGACCTTCACACACTTGGAATTACCCTTATTATCAGTTAGGGTGAGACTCATTTATTTGGAAGGTATTTCTAATAGGATAAAATCTCAAGTTTCTAGTTAGAAAGGAAATAACTTATACCAAGATGGTAGAATATTCCTTGTGAACTTTTTGATTATCTCTATGTTTTTGTACTCTTTTTAGTTTTAAAATATCCAAGTGATTTGATCAATTAAATTAAAACTATAATTAAAAACTTTATGTGATATATTTTATCCATGAAATGAATCCTATAATAGTTTCTTGGAATAAATATATGTATCCTATTGGTATTGGAGGATTTATCATTAAGAATCTCAAGATTTTTAACCAACCTCTAGTATCTAGTGACACTTATAATTTTATTTAATGTATGAATTAATCTTCTAACATTATATAGTCTAGGTTCATAGGGAGGCTGCATAGGGGAAACTAGTTATTCTTGGATTCCTCAGTCTAGTTTTCCATTAGATACCAATATGAAGAGATCATGATGAATAAAAAGTAGATCCCTTCACAATCATATGACTTGAATGTATAGATTACAGACTGGGTAATCCATACGAGTTTTGATTCTTTTCAATTTCCCCCCTGAGATGACTAGTTTTTCTATTTATAATTCTTTATCCATATTTGGACATGTTGAATCTCTCATTCCCCTAGATATTACATATGAGATTGAGATTTATTCTCACCTGGAGTAGAAAATTTCCTTTTATAAACCATACCAACCTATAATTATTATCCTCAAGCTATTATATAGACATATATGTGGTGTTGATGAATATTTACCATGGTGGGTGATACTTTTTTGAAGTCCTTTTATCCCTCCATATAGGAATCTTCTTATATGAAATATTCAACTCAATTTTCTTTGAATGGATGATAGATTTTATATGGTTGATTGTTAATCTTATTGTTTTTGTTCCTTATCTATAAATCATGGTGAAGATAGCCTTCACCTTTTCATTGGAATCTCCTCTGATAAGAATCTTTGGGATCATGGTGAAAATATAATCCACTATAATTTTCTATCTCTTGGAATCCTTGAATACATTAAGGGTGTACGTATCAATCTAGATCATGGTATAAAGGTGGATAACCTTCAATATTTCTTTATAACTACAACTTATCATCACCTATGGAAGTCTAGGAGTTCCCTTAAGTTTAAAGGTGTTAATCCCCAATGCAAGGGTTTTCTTGTGGGAATATTTAGTGATATTTTTATGAATTATAAATTTCAGGTTGAATGTATGAATAATTCTAAAGATGGTCTTATTATTCATAATATTATGGGTTTTAATGGGGTTACCTGTTAACCCATTCAATAAATTTACATCAGGTGGATCCCTCCATTCCCAGTTTGGATTATAATTATTTGGGATAGAGAAGATGATAGTGCACGTGGACCATTGGGTTGTGGTGTTATCTTCAAAATTGGTAGGAGTTTTATTGGTTTTTTTTCAAAAAGTGCTTGGAAGCTTTATTACCTATAAGTCCAAGATTTTGGTCTTCATTTATGTGGTTAATTATGATATGTATTTTTGGATGGGTTGACCTATGGATTGAAAGTGATTCTATGTTTGTGGTTAATCTCCTCAAGAACATATCATCTCTAGTTTCCAAGAAACTATTTAAGGACTAGATGAATTGTCTAGCTTATTTGGAAACTATTACTTTTTAGGCTACACACATTTATAGTGAGGTGAAGATAGTGGTAGATTCTCTTTCCAAGCATGAAATGGAGAAGGGGAACTATTTATGGTCTTTATCACTAGATGTTTCTTTTCTTCCTTTATATTTTTTGAATGTTAGGGTTAATGTTTATACTCATTAGAGATCCTTCCTTATTCCCAAAATTTATATATTTTAATAAAATTTAGATTAGAATGGGTCCTTTACTCACTTCACATACCATCTTGAATTATTATTATTATTTTAAGTATTGTTTATTAATTATAATAAAAATATTTAGAACTATTAGAAATAATCAGAAATATATATATCTATATCAACATATATATTTAGATATACTAGAAAAATACATTAAATTAAATATCACTAGATGAAATTATTATTATATAAATTATTATAATATAATAATAATAACAATAATAAATTTCGAAATTACTTAGAATAATAATAGTAGTAATAATAATAAATTATATTAAAATTAAAAATAATATATGATAATAATATATGCAATTAGTATATACAATAATAATACTACTAAAAAGTAATATTAATATATAATTAACTAAAATATATATACAAAATAAAATACTTCAAAACTATAAAAATAACCAAAAAATAATAATGATTAATAAAATAATTAATTAAAAGTAAGTTAAAGATTTATGAAAAAATTATTGATTTGAATGTTTATCATCGATCAAAATCATTCAATATTATGTATGATTGATTCCATAACACTAGTTGTTGAAGGTTTTGGAGCACAATGAAAGCAGTTGAACCATGTCCAATAATGTTTTCCCCGAGTTTCTTTGGATAAATCCTTAAAAATGAATAATTTAACAATAAAATATTAAAAGAGATAATATTTTCATAAATAATTTATAATTAATTTATAGATAATATATAACTCATCTTGGTTTTTTATTCATTGAGGAATCTATTTTACAATCATATCGCATCATTGTTCTGTCGAAGGATCCAAAGTATAATCCATCTAATTGTATCCACACATGATCCACGAACCTCAGAATATCGTCAAGGAATCTCCAAGTGTTAGTGTGGAAGAACTGATTTTCTTGCATTATTTTATATTGATCTCCATAAGAATACCTTGAATTTTGAATGATTGTTATCTTATTCTCTCATTCTTGAGAGGGGGAGGAGGATAAAATTTCATGTTCTTAAAACCATTCTTGAGATAAATGATCAAGATAATATCATTGGGTAAAATAATTCTCATCACCCACAAGATGATATAACTATGTTAATATAGCTAGGGTTAGATAATCGATAATTGAAAAAATGCTATTATTTAACTGTCAAATATAAATAAACCCCATGTAAAATAATAATAATAATTATATATTATTATTATATTACATGAAATATGCTAACTAACATATATTTAAATATCATTTCTTAAATAAATAAATAAATATTTTTTTAAATTCTATTAAATAAAATAAATCATTTCATTCGGGCCCTTAAATCGTCCCATAAATCCTTCTAATAACTTTTCAAACCATGAATAATAAATATTCATTTAAATAAATAAATGTATTTATATTATTTTTTAATAAAAAATAAATATTATAATCCCTAATTGGAGAATAAATATTTATTCATGTATTAATTTAATTCAATAAATAATTACTTAGAGAATAAAACAAGAGATAAATAAACATTATATTTTCTTAACTATCAAATACTCTTTATTTAATATTCAACTCATATAAATAGTTAAAAGTAGAATAATTGGGGATTGAATTTATAAGGTCAATGTATCATAAATAAATATTATTCTTCATTCTAGAGAATAATATTTATTCCTTTTATTAAACTCATATAGAATTTAATCGAGGATCATGGATTCACTAATTGGCTGACCCTCTAGGTCACTTTCATATTCACATTAGGAAACTTTATTGAATGAATAAGATCCATGTCTAGAAACGCATTAAGGCATCCATAGAGAAAGATGTTAATATCACAACAACAATAACCTCATACAAACACTCATTGTGTAATATAATCTATTTGTATAGGTATCTTATCAAGCAGGTTTCATACTCATTTCATCAACCTATATGCCTAATAGATCATTATTTAAATACCTAAAATGAACTCATTGATATAACCTCCAAGGACATATACTTATTTAGAAAGGTTCATTTCAATCCTAAGACCTCAGATATCATCTTCTAGACTTAGAAGGAGAAAATCCTATCATGACTTATTTGAAAATGTCATATCACTTATGATGCACCCAACATATCCTACCTCACTATGATCATATGTCTTCACGATTTTCATCTATACCTCAAAGTACATGAATTAATAATAATATCTAGTCTAAGAAAAAAAATACACATTTTAAAATAGAAATATATAATGACTCCAAATACTTGTGGAATTTCTATTGGATGGTTTGTACTCATAACCTCCCATCACATATATTACCAAAAGTGAAATTTTGATGAGTTGAATCCTCACCCTATTATGATAATCAAGCAATAGGTAGTCAAAAATCATCTTTGAACTATTAGATGATGGCATCTAGACTATAGGACATAAGTTTAAGAATATTTTTATAGAAATTAAAGGACATAATTATGTAAAAGAACTATTATAACCTTTTGATATGATAAATAATACAATAAAATTATCACATTAATGTTATATAGAAAACAATAATTATGTGATTATATATTTATTATCATTCATGTAATTGAATATATAAGAAATAAAAATTAAGAAATTAGTTGGTTTTAGGGAACCAATTACAACAGTTGTTATCCCATGGTGATCTGGAATGTACTTTGGGCCTTGTGATGGGCTAGATCTGGTACTAAGATGAAGTATCTGTCCACCAACCATTATTGAGATATAACCCAAAATGGTTTTTGAGAAAAATATTTACATATCCAAACAATAAATCAAGTAAATTGGTAATGATTATCATATCCATGGATAAGAGAGCTTTTTTTCAAGTTTTATTTAGTTTTCTACTAATTTTAATCTAAGTGGGAGTGGTGTGAATGATTTTTTTTTGATTTTTTTTATAAAGTGGTGATCATGTAAGAAATTGATAAAACTAGGGTTTGGAATCACAAAATAGTTAATAAAATTAAATTTTAGTGAAGCGTTAATGTAATAATGTGCAGAAAGAAAAGAATAAAAATACAATTATGATAAAAATGAAAAAAAATCCATGATAAAAATGTTAAATGGGATTCAATTTATTTGGTTGTCATAATTTTTTTTCAACCATGATTTTTTTACTTTTGGAATAATCAACCCATTATTAAGGTATTGTAAATCTCAATCAAGAGTCATCAATCTACCACTGTCTAGTCAATATCTTTTTCAAGGTGCATGATAAAATGGTGATGAATGATAAAGCCACAATTTTTTTTTTATTTTTTTTTATTTTAGAGAACTTTCAATTTAAATTTCATTTATTTTTTAATAATTAGTTTTTAACATAATCTTACGTTGATCTTTGGAGTTTAATGAAAATAGAATTAATTTTTATGATTTTTCATTGATAATATTTTTTTTTAAATAATTAGGATTAAACTATTTTTTTTTATTTTCTATAATTATTAGATGTAATGAAATTATTGAAAGATGAATGAAGAAATTATTCTAAAATCTAGGAGTTCAAAAATGTTAAGAATTTCGATAGACAGTTATATTGAAGATTTTTCAAAAGAATTAAATCTTAAGGGGAATTTCATGAGGCCCTATATTTCATAACGACCATAAATGAGATTTATTAAGGGGAATCCTACTAACCATAAGAGTTATCATAGGAAAATAGGAAAAAAATTTGTGATGTCTTGTTCCCCACTAAAAGTGTAAAGTCTAGCTTCATTTCATAAGGTTCATCTCCTATTTTAGAATGGTCATCCCAATAGAGGTAATGATTTCATAAGGTTCATCTGAAATTTAATATGGGTCATCCCATGAGAATTAGTGATTTCATATAGTTCATAAAATATTTTATAAGATTAATTTTGTAAATCGTAAGGGTCTTTAGAGAAAACAAAGAGTGAAATTGGGAAAAGTGTGAAGCCATATGAAAAATATAAGAGGCATTTTTAATTTTATAAGTGTCATTTTACAGAGTTTAAGGGTCATTTAAAAAAATCATAATAGTTATTCTAGTAGAAGAAGTGATTTATATATTTTATTTATATTTACATAAGAATGAAGTTTCAAAACATAAGGGTCATTGGATGTAGAAGATAAGAGTCCTCTCATTGTCAAAACATGTTGTGACTAAGAATAAATAAAACATAATTAAACTTAGGAGAATGTTTTTCTCAAATTAAATAGTGGTCTCTCAATAAACCTTGACCATGTATATCATTAACAAACATGTGGAGATAAACTAAGCCACAATTTAAATAAAGGAATATTTTATTCCCTCTATTTTGTAAAATCAGAAGAAAAGAGAAAAAAACCTATACGTAGAAAATGATCCTAGGTAAGAAGAAGAAATATGATAGAACTAATGGAATACTAAATTAAATCAAGAATGAATATGAATTTTTATTCTATGAACATGGAAGAGTATTAAATATCTAGTCTTCTATTAGAATTACCCAAGACTCAAATGTTTAATTAATCATTCCATTTAAAAGGAAGAGAAACTCATTGTAGAAGAGGGTTACAAATATTGGGGATGTTTAATATTATTCTTATTCTCCTTTACTACTTTTTATTTATATAGTTATAGAACACTAAACAAATTATGGTTAAGAGAAAGAAACTTACCCTACCAACTATTAATGAATTCATAAGTTAAATGATTATTGTTATCCTATTTTATCTTTCTGATTTGGTTGTTTATTATATACAGTGGGATATTTCTAATACGTAATTCATTTTAATTCTCCCTTATATTCTCCTCAGATTGTACACACATGCCCCTTGGATTTTCTTCATTTCTCATATGATATAGGGAATTGGGTTAATCTAGATGTGATCAAAACTTTCAAATCACCTATCGAGGAAAGATCAGGGGGTACAATGATCATTCCATATCCCTATTCAAACTAAAAATACTTAGTTATGGAAATTAGTTAATGTATAAACTAGTTATTGAGAGAGTGGGAGAGTTTAAATTAAATGAATCAGGATTTAATAAGTATGGTGAGGTAATAACCAATGTGATATGGCTATTTAACCCACACATAAAAAATAAAGAAAAATGAAAATTATACCTCTCTAGAGACAAAACGATTCACTCTATACTACAATTATTTTGTCCAAATATGTTTTACCACCCTCCCATGAAAATTGGATGATGTCAATAATAATTCAAGTGAATATAATTGGATGGAATAATTTTATATAGTCATATGAATTTAGAGAAGTTTTACTCTCTAGTGTACTTTTCTCAACCAACCGATTTGTTTCTCTCAAGTGAAAAATGTTTTGATTCTATAAAAATTTAATGAAATCAACATTAACTTGTCAATATAAGGATTGAAATTAAAATTATACTATAAAAATATCCCAGAGAGTAAAATTAGGCTCACCAAAATTAAAAAATACATGACTGGTAATATAAATTAGTAATCCATCGTGATTAAATAACACATACATGGTTTTAGGCAAGATGCTTCAAATAGAAATATATAATTAAAGAGATAGTAGAAGAAAATGATAATAACAAGTTAATAATAGAGTTAATACATGAAGAAAATTCTGAATCTCTACCTAGATTTAAGTATATATAGTACTTATTTTAATATAATAGAAATAACAAACAATAATTTACACCAGAAGAATGGACATAGTTATAAGAATACTATTCCCCAAAAATATATCCTAGATAGTGTGAGAGATAATCACTTAAATTCCCCTTTCTATAAATTAATTATTTTTAAAATCATAGAAAAAAATATAAATTTAAAAATTAAACTAACCTAAATACTCCACCATTAATCACCATCTAATTCTATGTATAAATCCATTGCAACCAAATCATCCCTTGATGATCCCCTATTGAAACTCTATAATTTCTTATTAAAAGGAGGTGAGTTCATGCTTCATTAATTTATAGGCTCTCTAGATCTCCATTATATTTTACCTTTTTTCCAATGCTTTTTTGAAAATAATTTTAATGATGGATTTTGGCTTGGAGATTTTTTTAAAAATTTGTTACAACCATTTTTATAAATACAGGACAAAGGATTTGAGTTCCAGTTGCTAAAACACAAACAATCAAGATCTTATCACCTCCTCAATGATATAGTGATTATATTTGTCCATTTTTTATGTGATATGATTTATTATTTCTTTGAGAGGATTATTTATAAAATAAATTCATTTTATTTTTTATTTTTCTATATCTGATCCTATGTGATTAAAGAAGTTCTGATGATATTAACTTCCAATGATGATATTATAATAAAATAATTCATGGGGAAAATTATTTTTGTTGACTTTTTTAAGTAATCTTTTTTTGTAGGAGATTGATCTTCTAATCAATTGATTGAAAAGTTTTTTAATTTGTAACCTCATGTTATAATAAATGGGGGATAGATCCTCCTACCACATGGGGTTAAAATATGAGAATTTTCTAGGGTAGTAACTTTGATATCCTTTAATAAAACATGTTTATGGGTCTAAAAATTGAAATCTATAATGTCATTATTTTATTATTTTTTTTTCAAATTTTACTTATTATATTTATATTTTTAAATTTATAAATTGTTTCTGCATATTTACAATTTTCCAATTTACACTATTTTTATACTTTGTTAATTTTATATGTTTGGAACATCTTATTATTTGAAATTTATATGAATTAATGAGGGAAATTTTTATAAGTTTGTAAAATCTTTAATTAACCACCCCTTCTTGATGTATCCATACCAAGAAAAAATTTGGTAATAGAGATACTCTCTTTGGTTATTTCTTTATATTGATGTATAGGTAATGTAATTTTTTTCTATGGTAAAAAATATACTTATAGGATCATTGGAGAATTTAAATCCTTGTTAGAATCCCATATTTTATAGATATTATTATAAACATTTAACAGTTAGGATGAATAATTTTTTATCAATAATGGCGTGGATTACTATTAGATGATGGTTGGTGATTTCCAGATTCTAGAGAAATAATTTCAAAACTTTTCTAAGGAAGAGAAAACTGAGTATTAGTCTAATTACAAATTCAAGAATACACTATTTTGTTCTATGCATCAAAACATTTATAGTCAGTTTCTTCTTGTGATATAGTTAACCAAATATAATAAAAGTTAGAATTAACTTATTTTAGGAATTCAAATGCCTTGGAGATTATAAGATCTCAGTTAAGATCATACTATCAGGATTTTTATTTTCTTCCTAGAGAAATTATTTCATAAATGCATGATAGGTTTTTTACTATAGTGAATGGTTTGCAATCAATTTTTTAAAAATAAATTATGTATATTTAGTTAGATGAAAATTTTATTGATATTTTTTAAAATAATGGGAATTGGAAATGATAGTAATTAATGATACTAAGAATCTTATAAATAAAATTCTAGATGATCTTATAAAAGATTTGATGAAATATGAGAATCAAATAAATAGAGATACTGGAAAAGAAAAATGAAAAAATGGAGTCACCTTTAAAACTACTATTTCTAAAAATATAAAGAAATATTTAAATTTAAAGAATTTTTCTAAAACAAATCTATATAAGGTGATATGTATTTCAGTGACGGATAAATTTTATAGTTTTATAATCATATAAGAAAAATGTTATAGTAGAATATTTTTTAACCTATAACGTAAAATATATAAAGGATATATATGATAAATATAGAATAATTTTAGATAATAAATATTCTAATTAATTTATCTAACATTAATGTAATAATCATGAACTCATTAAACCAAAATTTCCAACCCTAAAATGGAAAATAAATGTTTCAAAAAAGTAAATTAAATATAAATAGAAGAATGTTCTCCAAGTTACTTACTCCCATAGTCCTAATAAAGACTCTACATCTAAGAGTAGCTTAGATAGTGATGAAAACTATAAAATATTTGGATTTTATTCTATAATTACAAAAAATTAAATATGATTTATGGGAAATAATGGTGAATCAACTTATAATGAGTCACTAGATTCAGTTAATTATTTATATAATAAAGAAGAAAATTATTAATCAATAAAAGAAATGATAGATTTTGTGTACAGTGTGGAATAAACCTATAAGAATATTTTGAATAATTATTATCATTATAAGGAAAATATTGTTAAAGTTAATGAGGATATTTTGAGGCCTTATTTCGAGTTGAAAGCTAAATATATTTATGTCCCACTTCCTTTTGAATATATGAAAAAATGTAGAATAATTAATCCCAAAATTGAATGTTTTAATATTTTATTATATAATCTTACTTCTAAAAGGGAGAACTTTTATTAGAATCTATAATAGTTGAGACCATATAAGGTAGGATCTATAATTTAACATACTTCTTCCCACAAGTCATATTTTCAATCAATTTTTTTTGTTCTATAATGTGTTCTATTTTATACTAAATGTTATATGGGATGTTAAAGGAAGATTAGATGCTAAAATAAAAATAATTAGTTTTTTAGAATATCTAGAGAGTATATTTATGAATATGTTGTACCTTTTTCAATATATAAGGGTTAGACAAATGTGGGTGTCTAGGGATTTATTTTCTAATATTTCAAAAAAAAAGAGTTTGGGTACAAAACATTTAGTTTCATTTATTTCATGTAAAATGGATTAGTTCTTGTATTTAAAATTATTGGTATATGGGTAGAGTTTATTCTATAAACATGACCAAAACTTCTTAAACTTACAAAAAATAAAGGGTGGGCTTGTTAGTTTTAGTGACAATATATAAGGTCAGAACATTGGAATATGTGTTATATCTATTCATGGTGAGATCTTAATTTTGAATTTTCTTTATTTTTTTTTTGGAAAAAAGAACAAACTTATTAGTATAAGTAAATTATGTTATGAGGGTTACTTCATGAACATTGAGAATAATAAATGTACCATCACAAGTTTGGAAGTAGTTTTCATCTTATCTTTTGATAGACAATACAATGCTGACACTATTGAACTAGTGGAATATACATTCTAGAACTTTCCTTGACTTATTGTAATAGAGTATAAATCTTCAATTTGGAATAATAGATTAAGACATTGTGATATTCAGACCTTTTTTACTATTTTAAATAAATTAATTATGAAGGACCATTGAGAAATTAAGTTTAATTATTATAAATGTTTTGACCACTATCAATATGTTAATAAATATAATTATTTCTTTAAAATTATTATCAAATTATTAACTTCTAAAGAACTATAATTAGTACAAATTGATATTTTTAGGGAAACAAAAATTTGTAGTATTGGAGGAAAATTCTTTGTGTATGTATTAATTGATGATTACACTATATTTAGTTGGATTTTATTACATGTGAATGAATTTAAAGAACTCAAGTATTTTAACAAGTTTTATACAATTTTTCAAAATAATAATACACTTTTAATTATCAATATCTAGGGTAATTATAGAAAATAGTTTGAGAATTTTTCTTTTAAATAATTTTTTAGTGAAAAAGGAGATAAACATAACTTCTTAGAACCAAGAACTCCACAATGAAATAAGATAGCTAAAAGGTGGAATATAAAAAATTTACTAGCCCGTGTTGTGTGAGTATTAAATTGCTAATAATTTTTGGGATAAATCAATTAATAATTATAGTTACACTATAACATTAATTTTACTTAACTTGGTTCTAAAGAAAACCCATTAGGAATTAGGGAATAGAAGGGATCCAAAATATAGTTATATCATAATTTTTTGATCTTAAGTATTCATTTTGAATACAAAATATATTCTTCCAAAATTTGATTTGAAAGATTTTGAAGTAGTTTTTATTTGTTAACCCACCAATGTAAAGTATTATTATGTTTAAAAAACATATATTGTTAAATAAATGATACATGATTATGAAACCAATCCTTTTACCAAGTTAAAATGTATAGATTATGAATATTATACAGATTTTGTTATTTAAATCAAACCTAATTTAGATCCAGTAGTCAAGCCACATACACCTATTTTAATCATTATAAAACCATATTGTATAAAATATAATAATTAGGTATATATGGAATAACTTAACCTTTTTCCTAGAAACTAGATAATGTTAATGAACTATCCCATTCAAAATATCATTAGTGAAATTGATCAACTTGTTAAAACCAAAATTTATTTATGGAATGAATGTGATCGTTTTTCATTATTATCTTAATTTAAATCCAAAATGGAATATGATTCCTTCAGTGATGAAGGTTGGGAAAAAAATTTCTAAGAATATCTCAATCAATTTGAATAGAACAACGTTTGAAACTTTGTTGAACATCCTGACAATATTCTAGTTACAGGAGTTCAGTGGATCTTCCAAAATAATTATGATGAAAACATAATCATAGTTCAAAATAAGTCTAGGATTATTACTGAAGGTTGTATTTAGAAAGAGGGAACATATTATAAATAAACTTTTTATCTAAAAACTAGAATTAAATCCATTCAATTTATATTAGTTGTTTTCTATTCATCTAAATAACTCTTTATTTCAAATGTATATAAAGAGTTCCTTCCTTAAGGTATTGGTTCTAGAGGAATCTTATGTTAAAACCCCATTTTTAAATATACTAGTTTTTTAGAATATTTTTAAAAACTAACTAAGGTATTTTATGGACTTAAATAACCCATGAGGGCCTACTATGATAAATAAATAGTATTCTCACTTAAGAAATAGTTTTTAATGAAAAATAAGATCCAAATTTTTTACCATGAAAGTATTTAATGACCTCATAGTCATATAAATCTATGTTGATGATATAATTTTTAAATCAACCTGAAAATCACTTGCGGAGGGTTCCTAAAAACTTAGGCAGAGAAAATTTTAGATGATTATGATAGATTAACATAACTAATTTCTTGGATTCCAAATATTTCATAAAAAGAAAATGAAACATTTTTAACTAAATATGATTATATCAGTGGTTTACTTAAAAATATCTAGATTTGACAATGCTTCATGTATTAGTACTTAGGTGGGTACTATATCTCAACATGATCTTGATGAATATGGGAAACTAGTAGATCAAAAAATATATTGAGGGATTATTATATGTTTAAGTTATTTTATTTCATGTTGATTGGAAATTATGTTGTCTATTTTATTGTGCATGATATTTCAAGCTAATATGATAGAATCTCATCTTAAGGTAGTAAAATCTTTCACCTGTTATATTAAGGGAACTTCAAAATTTTTACTTTTATATCCTCTAGGATCAAATTTTTTACTTATAAATTATTTGAATATATGTTTTAAATGGAGTAGAATGGATATAAAAATTACTTCAAATTTTTTTCCTTTATTTGGCGAAACTTTATTCTCTTGGTCTAGAAAGATGTTACATCCAATAACACTTTCTGGTGATGAAGCTGAATATGTAATAACTATAGTTTGTTACACCTAATTACTAATAATTACTAAAACTTTACATATAAAATATAAAACATGGTTATGATCAATTATAAATAATCATATTTAATTCTCTAAATTTATTCTTCAGGCATTGAAAAACTCATTAATAAAGGGGGTCATTTCTTATATATAATTGTTTTAAATTTTATTTAATTTCAATATATATTTTATATGATCTAAAAATTTAAAATAAATATGTATTCAATAAATTTTATATATGAATTCATTTGAAATTACTTTATTCTATGTTCATATCAGAAAGAAATTTAATTTATAAATTCTTATCTTTTTTAAAATTAAAAAATTGGAAACATCGTTTTATTTTTACTTTCAATATTTATATATTCTTTTTTATTGATTATTTCATGGTGATTAAATTATTTAATGAAATTTGGGATTTATTTATTAAATTATATTTATCAATCCCCAATCTTGAGTGGGAAAAATATCTGACTATACATAAAATTTGACATCTATAACCAAGGTTCATCTTGTTATATATATGGACTAGTATACCCATACATTTATCTGATTTTCCCTTCAGTCATTTCTTGTAATTATCTACCAAAATAATTATTTATTTTTGAATAAACTTTCATCTAACATATACTTAAGGTATCACCCATTGATATGGTTTCATGAGAGATTGTTTATGAAAGGTTAATAGACCAGAAATATTACAATAATTACAAATCCATATTCAAGAAAGTTATAGAATTTCAAGGAGATGAATAAATATCTCCATCAAGTAGTAAAATATATCATTTTTAACCTTATATTATTGGGTAATTTTATTCCACTACTTCCTTTTAATATGTTAAAGGTAAAAATATAATCCAATATCCTATTCAAGAATATGATTTAATCTTGGTTCGAAGTCAATTTATGGAAGTAAAAGGCTAAATAATTAAAAGAGAGACACTCATTATTTCACAAAAACATTTTTATGTTTCAAAATATTTTTTTAAGGAAAAACTAATATATAATATTTTCCTACTTAAGTAGGAAGTTAATAAGTTTTTTCATCTTGAACTATAATGTAAGGGTTTTCAATTAATTCAATGATTTACTCTTGTAATAGAGAAAAAGATAATGTTGAAACTCAATATTTCAATGTAAATTATTTTTTTTTGGGGTGAGGAAGTTTAGTTTCACTATATTTATATAGAATTATATTTTTTTTATCTATATATAAGTTTGGTTAAGATGAAATTTATTTTATATTTACATATACTGAATAAACTTTTAATCAAAACCATAGAGAAGGTTGAAGTGAAATATGAAAAAAATACTTCATGAAAAAAGAAGAATTATTCAATGAAGAAACTATAAAAAGAATAAGTGGATATATTATTATGTTAAAAAATAATTTTATTGATAAATAAATGGAAGAAACAACTTTGAAGACTAAAATGGTAAATAAAAATTAGCTGTAAAAGAAAAACGTCTCCTAAGCACGTATGAAAGTAAAATGAATACCATGAAGCCCTCAATGAGTAATTGAAATTGAATGGATAGAGTTTTATAACCCATTGATAAGAAGTCACTGATTTTATCTATAAAATATCAATAAAATATTTAGATAGAGAAATAGGTGTGGGATTAGCGGAAAAAAATAAATTGAATACAGGTTTGTATTTTTTTTACTAAAGTAGAAGCTAAGGATTTGATAGAATAAAAAAAAAGTGAAAACAAGAAAGAAAAAAGAAGAAGAACCTGAAATAAAAGAACAAAAAATAATTTAAGCACCAATAAAATCTAGAGAGGCTAGTAATAAAGAATAATAGATATCGTTAAATAATCTATATTTCTTAAAAATTCAATCAGGATAAGGGTAAACCAAGGTAATGGAAGCTGATGTGAAAGTATATTCTATATTCATTTTACATCCTTCACTTGAAAAAGAATTAAAAAAATTCTAGAGCCACAAGTATAGACTTAGGTTACACCAAAGTAATCCATAACACAAAAAGTTTAAGTATTAATATCTTCTCATTATACTAAATGTTCATGATCATCTAATTTTGGAATTTATTTAGCTGATAAATCTCAAATAGAGAAGTATACTTATAATGAGTTAGAAAATTCAAAATTTTTTAAAATTATTTGGAAGAATCTTGAAAACAAAAAACTTTAAAACATAAACTGTAGTCCAAACAAGATATGTCCCTTGAGAATGAAATTCATAATTGGAAGGTAGAAGAAAAAGAAGTTGAGTAGTCTGTGGACATTTTGAAGAAAGATAAAAACAATATTTATAGGAGAGATCACATATAAAATCATTGAAAAGAGAAACTAAAATATGATATTGGTAGATCTAAATACTCTAAGAATTATTTTATAATATTTTATAGGTTTGTTAATGATATAATATTAAATAATTTTCTGGATGATGAATAAGGTACTTTTAAATACTTTTTCAACCATGAGTTTTCTATGAGAATAGATTTACATGAGGCATTGATTCTCAGGTGGAAAATATATATAAATAAAATTAAAAAATAATTATCTGTACATTTATATATTAATATAAAAATGAGTATCATGAAAATTTAAAATTTATATGCTCAAGTTATCTAATCTAAAAAAGGTGATTTCAGATATACATGTTCAGATCAAATTAGATTTTATAAATTTAAAATTTTATTTCTTATGGTACTTCTAGAAATTAAGAATATTGATTTATACAAATATATATAAGAGTTGAATATCCTAAAAATTTAATCTAAAAATAAATTTCTTAGATAGAAAATAGCAGATCAAGAAGAATGGTTTTAAAGACTCGGGTAATGGGTTAAAAATTTTCACCAAAAATAAGAAATCCTCAATTTCATAATGGATTTTTTTATTAATCATCGGAATAATATATTACTTTGTTATACTTTACTTCTTATGTTTCCACAACTTACCTATTTTCTTTTTGAAAATCAAAAAGGTGAGAAAATTATTGTATGAGGGGGGAATTTAAATTTCTGGAATACTTGTATTTTCGAAAGAGTACATGGTGTTGTTTTCACAAGTTCAACAATTTTTCATAAAATATTAACTTTTAGTATTATTTTTATTAATTTTTCTAACAATTATCAAAAATAGAGATATTATTATGTAATTTTACTAAATTGAAATTTTCCATATTCTTGTTTTGATGTATCGTAATACACATCACTTTTCTACTTAAGTTAACATGATGTTTTTTAAATCTATTTTTTGATTATTTTTAACTTCTAAATTTATATATTTAGAACCTGATTACTCTAAACCTATTACATTCTATAATATAGTAAAGAGTCACATAAATGTTTATACAAATTGAAGAACATGTTTAGGGGACTGGATAAAGCTTGAAAAAACCCTGAATCTTTAAATTATGACAGAAATTTTCACACTATAGAGGATGTAAACGAATGCACTATATATTTTTTTAAATGGATAATACTATGGATCTAGGATTATCATGGATAGTATAAAAAACTTGGGTGATTAAAATTATTTATTTCTTGTGGAGTTTGAAAATATTTCCCAAAAATTAAACTTTTACTAGTGTAATGATTAGAGGATCTCATAAAACATGTAAACTATTAACTAATACATCTAAAAACACTACTTGTATGAAAAAAAACACTATCATAACCCAATATTGTTGCAATTAGAAACACTTAATCCTATATGGATGAGAATCACCCAAAATCACATCAATAATGTCATTTAAAATATTCGAGACAACATCCTGATTCAAGTGTTGTACCAAATCTATTCTAAAGAGTATTGGTTATACAAAAAACTCTATCTTTAGGGTAATTTTTTTATCCCAATATATATACCCTCCCAAGAAAATGAAACAACCAACATCTTGTATTAAAGTAATTTAGGTTACTTAAAACTCCCAAATATAGTAAACTTTTCTTCAGAAATAGTAAGATGATAAATCAAAATAATTTAAAACTTTCAAAAGATTAATTACATAATAATTTCCTAGATTTTATCAAAAAAATATGAAATCAAAATTTAAAAATAAAAAACCCTATGAATTTTCCGCACACGAATTTTATGATTTACAAAACTAAAACTCAAACATTTTCAAAAATTTGGAATTTTAAATTCAAATTAATTTTTTTAATTTATCTCTAAGAATATAGACCAATTTCAACCTAGGTTGAATATTTAATTCTAAATAAATTAGTAAATAATGTATTTATTGAATGCCACATGAAAAGTTAGCTCAAATAATACTTTTCTTAAAAAATAATCTAAAATATTACATTGCATCAAAATTTTGATCCCAAAAAAATTTACAATTTTCAAAATCACTAACAATATATTATTTATAATCTAAATAATGAAAAATCAGTCCATGAAAATATTTTCCAATCACAAATTTTTTAAAATCATGATATTTAGTTGATATTGTTCAAATAAATATTAGTAAATTTAAATGTAGAATACTTTACATTTTATCACCCTTAGTAACTTTAAAAATGTGTTAAATGAATATAAAAATGTTAAAATTCATGAATGTTTATAATTTAAGTGAAATGGTGATATTTTATTCAATATTTACAAAAATATAAATTTTACAAATGAAATTATGAAAAACACAAATTTATTCCCTATTGTATGTTTTGAACTGAGAAATATGAAGGATTAGCTATAACAAATTCATGTGGAATTTATATAAAATGATTCAGCTTAAAAATAACCCACATAATGTTCTTTAAATCTCCTCAAGTAACCCCTCACAAAATCAAGAAATAAACTATTTGATTTTTAAAAGTGGTAAAATGCATGAAAGTGATCAATTGAAAATGGTTCAATTTTTAGGAATTTCAAATTCTAAATTATATCATCATATACTCAGTTAAAAAGAATGTTTTGGTATATGTTTAAATTTTAAATGACAATATAAAACAAATATGAATGAGAAAAAACAAAATTATTTTTCATTCACATTCCAAGGACCTCCTTCAAGTTATCATATTTTTAATAAAAAATTATGTACACAACCAACCTAATTTAGACACTATTTTTTGTATACTATTTTTTTAAAACATAAAACTATGAATCACTATGCATAAAATCTCAAAAATTAATTTCATTTATGATCCCCTTAAGAATCCCTAGAAATTTTGGTTTGGGGTATCCCAAGTTCCACTCAAATTTTAGAAATTCAACAAGATATATAAAAGTTTAAAGAAGTATTCAAATTCAATAGAACCAAGCCAACCAAGATTTTTTACCACTGGTCACATGTTCTATTTATTTATTTATGTTTTAATTGAAAACTTATTATTATTTCATGAGGCTTATGGATTTTTCTAATGAATTTGGGACACTCATACTTTCATTAAAGAAGTCATAAAATAAAAGGAAAAGATAGATGGTGTTTTGGACATTATAGAATTTATTAATTGATTAATTATTCTAAAAAAATGCAATATTGTAATAATATTGGAGATCCATCTATAAATAACCCATGAATAATAACTAGTTATGATGATTCCGATCAAATAGCCTAGAATTAGTTTAAAAAATTGATCCTTCCCTTAGAATTACCCTAAAAAATATTCTCAATAGTATTATGAAATTGGTTTTTAAAAGTTATTTTCACAAAAAAAACATGAAAACCACTCCTAAAACAAGAAAACTTGATTGATTTTTTTTAGAAAAAATTAAAATTTTTATCCTTGAAAAGAAAAATTTAAAATAAAATTAATTATAAAAATAATTTAGGGGAAATTTTATGGGTTTTTAAATTAAAAACAACTTCATAAAATATTTCAAATCATCTAAAAAATTCACCGATTCCCCATATGTAAAACATAATATTATCCCCAATGAAGTTTCTCAAGGTGGGTATTTATTTAAAAATTTATTTTCATAATTTTTAGAAATCCTATGAAACAAAAACTTAGATAAAAGAGAAAAAGTTTGAATATGAAAATTTGGTCATCACATGTTTGATATTGTACAAGTTTTTTTTTTCAAAGAAGTTCCCCAAAATATTTCAATAAACTTAGAAAAAGGCATATAAATGTCATAAAAACTACTAAAACACTCAGTTTAAGTAAGAAAAAATTTCAACCAATAGCCTTCCTCGATAGAAATATGATATTGGTTCATATATCACCATTTTAAAGATAAAAATTATTTTTAGAATAAATTATACTTTTTTATGACCAATTTTCAATAGTTATTATAATAATTACAAAAAAAGATTGGGAAATGTAACCCCTTTATTTTGTTTAACTTTATCCCTAAAGTCCAAGCTTTTGAATATCCTCTTCTACCTTTATTAGAATTCTGGTTACATCTATGAATCTCTTGTAAGGTTTAAAAAAATATAGGTGCACTATAAATTTTATTCAATAACAAATAAATATAAGGTAGGGAAACATAGCACATATATCTCTTTAATTAGTTCACTAGGCAGTAATGACAACAGGCATAAGTCCATTTGAAGTCCATTTATGTCTATAAATAATCATGATCTTGTTATTAATTTTCAACCATAATGTGCACACATAACCATCTCTTTATTCTAGTTTAAAAACAAAATTATAAAGTAAAAAAAGAAAAAAAAACCTTGTATTGACTCTCATGAAGAACTGGATTTATGGTCTCTAATTAGACTTTATATTCCTTTAATTTCCAAGTGGAAAGAAAACTGAAAAATGCTTGGGATACCCTTCCATTTAATTTTTAACACACTATCTATTGACTAAGAATGAGAATTTATACTCTCATATAATATTCATGGAATCATTGGACAACACTTTAGTGATGGTGAATGGGCCAGACTGTTTGGTTTTTAATATTCTAGAAAAAAACCTATGTAGAGTTGAACAAAAGAACTTTTGAACCATCCTTAAATTTTTTGAATTAATTAATCGTTAAATAATTGTCTATCTCTTTTTAAATCTTATAATTTTCATCGGACTCTTTCATCATTTAATCCTATTCTTTATGCTTAATAAAATTCATCTAACTATTTAAATGTCAAAGTTGAAGGCTTTCACTCCCCAATATTAATTATATTCAGGTTCAATAAATAAGTGATATGATTTTCCATAAAGTTTCCTAAAATAATACATTCATAGGGGTGTTTTAAATTCTCTCTCATAAAACAACAAAGAATCGTCTAATTTCAAAACCAATATCTCTAAGAACCACTTATGGTATTTTCAATAATTTATTTAAATTATTGATTGAAAATTTTAGATTTCTCACTACTTTTTTAGTGGTATGTGGTATCTATTTTATGATTTTTCCTAAATTAATCCATAAATTTTTTTACTTAATTCAATTTAGGTATACCCCTTGGGAAAAATCCTTTGGTACCCCAAACTATACAAAAATATTCCTTCTTGATGAATTTCACCACACTGGAAGCTTGATTATTGGTGGGTACCATCACCTTAACCAAACTTTATACAAATTACAATGTTATAAGTATGTAATAATTCCCATGATAAGGAGGATATGTTCCCATAAAATATAATACCTTCACATTAAAGAACTCAACCTCTAGAATTTCATTTTTAGGAATTCTTTACTTCTTAAAATGTTTCCAAACCATTGTCCCTGATCACATCCCATCACAAAAGTCTTTAATTTTTTAAATGAAGTTAGATAGTAGAATATATATTGAAGCACCTTATATGTCAGTATCACTCCCTTATGATTTCCCCCATAATGAAAGGAATGAAAACTTCTAAGAATGGGAATCATCACTTTTTGAAACACACACCTACTAACCATGCCATTAATACACCATTTAAAAATAAATGAGTCTAACAAAAAGTAATTCTTAACCCCTAAAAGAAATAACTTATTTTTATTATTATTTAGGTCACAATTGTTCACTATAGAAAAAAAATAGTTGAAAAAATCTGTGAGCCTAGGTGGCTATTTGAATGAGATAACAAGCATTTTTTGAGCATAAATACAGAATATATATCTCTCTATTCACCATTTTCATTGATTAAAATCCAATAAAAGTGGTCAAAACCTAGTTTTTATCCCTCTTTTATCCAATATTTCTAGTTAAAAACTCTTAAAGAAATATCCATCTAAGAAACCTTAGATTGGCCAATTTTTTTGTCTAAAAGTTAATTCAATGTATCATGCTTTATAAACATAAATACTTTATAATGAATGGGGAACTACCTAAATTTTAATAATATAAAAAATGTTCCTAAGAGCTATTTTTAGTTTTGGTTTAGTTTCTTTGAGCCTTATCTATCTTTAAGATATCATAGTACACCACACAATTTTTTATTTCCTTTATTTTTCCTAGGATTATCCTAAACATGGGATCACTATAATCATACATTAATTTAAAAGGAACCAATTAGTGGGAAATTATGATGGTAGAGGAAGTAAATTTACACTTAAAAATATGAAATGATTTGAGAAATTTTCATAAAAATAAATGGGAAATACTTTACAAATAATGAATGAAAATGTTTTATAATTTTTTTGATGTCCTTAATGATCAGCCTAAATAATCTAGGATTTACAAAGAAAATATCAATGAATTTTAATTAATTTAGTGGAGGAAATTCACCTCAAAATTGGGAATGTCAACCTATATTCTTCTTTGAGAGAATTTTTTACAAAAAACAAAACCTTTTATGACCTTGAAATGAGATTTTTCCCAATTAATAACAAGGTTCATTTCCTATATTATTTTCATAAAAAAGCTTTAAGTTCTCGAGAAAACTATCAAAAGTGGATCCCATAAAGGAGAATTCATTCGTAAATTCCTTTATTATCCACTCAACCATATCTCAAAAGATATCCATCATGAACATTTTAATGGTGGTTGAAGATCAATAAAGTACAAAGGGTATCCAAAAGTTGGTGAATGTACCAAATGGGCATGTGAATTTGGTTTTATCTTGGTTCTTAGGGGTGATTAAGATTTTATTTTGACTCGAATACCCCAAAATTAAGAAATATAAATCATTTTCTTCTATCCTTACAAAAAATTCATCTAAAAAGGGAATATGGAAATTTTAGTTTCTTAAAGTTGAGTCAAGATTCCTATAGGCAATAAAAACCCTCTCTTTTATCACTTTTCTAGTGGGTATTAGCTCGTTTTTCCGTCACAAACCACCATAAAACCTAAATTCTTTGTAATAACTTAAACTAGAATTTCCAAAGGGATATAGAGGATTATATAAATAATTTCAGCATCTAAAATCTTGATCAACTATTCTAAAACTATTTCATTCATATATGTGTTGAGTATCCTTTGAATCTATACTCTAAGATTGTGTACTAGTTCTATGGGAATATGATTCATGAAAAAGTGACTAATTCCCTTGATAATAGTGATTTTATAAGAGATAGTAATTCTAACACTCTCAAAAAATCAATAATCCTATCCTCTTGATAATTTCCTAATACAACTGAAATGATGGGAAGTAGTATGTCTTTTTAACATAAATATGAATATTTCATGGGATTATAAACGTTTTAAGATCAATAAATCATTTTCTTAGTGAGGTTGGGATAATTTTAGGATTATAAGGTGAATTTTACTCAATGGTGATCTTGTAGAACCAATAGATGAAGGAAAATAAATATTCTTCAATGTTTTATAAAGTAGAAAGCCCCTAAAATTCTCCTTTTATCACTATTTAAGGATTTTGTTCCTTTTGAATTCCTCAATGGTTTCTAGAATCTCACCACCCATGTCATAAAAGAACTACTCTCCCAAAAAAACCCATAATTTTCAACCAATGAACTTCAAGTGTGGTTTTATTGATATATTAAAAAATATTAGACTCCTCAGCCTCACCCCAAATATTAATGATCAACGTCTCATTAGAAAATAAATAATATCCTCTACAGTGGAAAGAAAATGTCTCACAAGAATTATGGGTTCCTATTTTTTACACTCAATGTATAAGATTGTAAAATCAATATGTAAGAATAGTTTTATAATTATAAAAAACAATTCATCAACTGTAACACCCCGAGCTTCCACGATACGCTTCTCATTCAATAATGCAATAGCGTGTGTTGTACGCAACCTCGAGCTCTAACACACACCACAACTAATTAAACTAGCCATTGTGAATAGTAATACCTACTTTTTGAAATTTTATAAATTTTATTTATCAAAATGGACTTCATTTTTAGATTTGGAATATCGAAATTAGCCTATGTTGAATTTTTGGTATTTTTCTGAGAACTTCTAATTTTTTATGAATAGTGAAAAATACTTAAAAACAACTTTTTAAATAAAAATAATTTATAGTGAAAAATTATACTATTTAGTGGTTTTAAATTATAATTAGAATATATTTTTACCATTTTATCCAATGGTGGTCATTAGAATTAATTTTACATTGAAATCGGACATAAACAATTGCCAATCTTTTGATATAAATTGTTTCTTAGAAACACGCCATTTTTTGTAACAGCGGGAATTAATTATAAAATTAATTAATGCAACTTATATGTTTGTAATTTTGTAAAATATACATCATTTTTGAATTCGGAATATCAATTATAGCTTAGGGTGAAATTTTGGCTTTGTTCTGAAAAACTTCAATTTTTGATGAATAGTGAAACCACTAAGTGGTAGTTAAATAACTGATTTTTCGTTTAAATGAAATATTACCACTTCTGTGATTTGATTTTCAAAAATACGACATACATGGTTGTCATTAATAAGTAAAATGTGGTTCAATGAGATTAAAATAAATTTTTGGTGAATAGTAACTTTTAAGTTCTTAATCGCGATTAGAGGTAATTAGTGTAGTTTAAGGTACAAATAATGTTTTAATAATATGAGATGAGCATGACACTTGTCCTACTCCTATTGTATGAGTCATGGACGACCAAGAAAACCCATGGGTAAACTTGGGGACCCCATGGAGCCACTTTAGTTGGAAAATGACATTAATATATATTTATTTAATGTTAAAATTAAATTGACACAAACATGAGTTGTTTTACTAAAACAGTTTTTAAGTGGGGTTACACAAGTCCAAATTTTGACTATAAATATTCATTAGAAAGATAAAAAGATTTCCTACATCATAGTATTTTTATAATAATTTTTAGACATTAAATAAATTAAATTATTTATGACATCATTATGATGCAGCGATGACCTCATTATTTAACGATTTAAATAAAATGAGAAGATAAGGCAAAATCCAAGGCTTACACTTGTCCAAAGCCTATTGGATGAGGATATTTCGAACCCTTATCACCTTATCCACGAATTATATAAGTGTGGGACCTTTAGAATCCGAAAATCATTGTATAATAATGTAACATTTCAATCTTTCCAAAAGAGCCCCTCCTCTCCTCTTATAAAAAGCCCCCACCTATACCACCTTATTCACACTTTCAAGCCTTTTGGTTCGGCCAACATCTGCCCAAATACTCTCCCAACTTCTCTCCCTTCATCCTAGAAGCTTTACTTTAGTCATAAATCCATACTAAGGAGTCCTTTTGATCAAATCAAAAGGAAGAACCTGAAGAAGAGGTAACATTTTCAACACCCTCTTTCATGTTTCTTTCTTCTTCCACTCCCTCTTTGTTTATTATTTCAATTCTAAAATTATAACTCCACTATCTTCTATATACTGTGATGTTATTATAAATATGGAACAACCATATTCATTATTCTACCCATCATTTGAATGACATGTCACCATACGTGCGTACGTACGGCTAACCGTCTCCACGTCGTGGTGTAATTGTTATTCAATATATTATTATTTAGGTGGGTATAATAATGATATGTAATTCATGTAAATAATAAATATAACATGATAATTATTCTGTATATATGATATAATATCCAATTATATATTATTTTAATATCAAAATAATGATATTGTCGCTCGTGCGTACGTACGGACTACCGTCTCCACGAACGCGATGAGATTCATTCTCCGTCGTATCCATTCAAGTATAATTATCATTTTATGATTTAAAAATAATGTTTAAGGACATGATATCATTCTGTAAATGAATAAGATACAACCTATCCATGAAAAACATGACTTATGTAACAAAACATATAAAAGAAAATGAGTAAGTTAACACCCGAAACAACGATAAATCTAAGATATTGTTAACAAAGCAATGTTAAAAGATCATATATGATATTATATGAATGTATATGATTATTGTATAATTTAATAACAATTATTTCACCATTATACAGGAGGTTAACCTACCCCAACCAAGGAAAAGTACAAGGTAAGGGTTATTTCACAATCTCTTCATTATCCGAGGTTGTTTATACGTAATAATCTACTGGGATCTCTTTATCATCCACATCCATGTTTCTTCAAAATGTATTTCAAAACATTTTTATTATTTACAAGAATAAGGGTTAAAGTCATTTATACCCTTTTTTGACTTTTTATAAAAGGAATCTTTCCGTCGTTTTCAAAACAAGGTCCTTTTTAACCTTTTCGACAGAATTAAGGTAAGAATGTTTTTTTTAACTTATACGGCGGGTGCGGTTATTTTCCGCCGTTATAAAATATTCAAAGCTTTCTTTACAAGCTTATAAGAATATTTTCAAGAAAATGTTTTGTTTTATATGTCTCTTAAATGATTTCAAAAATAGAAAGAGATATTTCTCTAAAAAGTGTTTTGATTTCATCTATGTCAACATCCTTTGATGGATTTTATGCTAATTTAAAGTTGATTTATTATAATAAAATACTTCTATATTGTATTGAAGGTTTTGTGATATGTTTGACTGTGGATGTGATATTTTTATACCATTCATATTTTATGGTGAAATTATTGACATTTCGTATGCTAGTTTTAATACGAATGTTTATGTTATGTTTAAACCTTTTCATATGGGAATGCATTGGACTTAATATGTGACGGGTGGAGCCCGCTATAGCTCCTCGATGCATCGGTAGGTCTCATGAGACAAACTAGTGTCTTGGCACAAGGCCTTGACAAAATCTTATTTGTAGTCTTGGCACGAGGCCTTGGCTATGTGGTTATGATAGTCTGGCATTATGCATTCCAACATTATGAAAGTGGTTAGTGATTTTGCATGTGATTATTTGATTAGTAGAATATCCATGTGAATGAGTAAATGGAATTATTTCATTTTACTTTTGCCATATTATGTTGGTGTTCAAGTTTAAAAGGCTTTTGTTTTAGTTATACATTGCCTTAAATGTTTATTCTTATTTATGAAAGTTTCCGCTATATTGTTATCCTTACTGGGAATTTGATCTCACCCCTTTTCTATGTTTTATTTTTCCCAGGAAGTGAAGAAGTAAATTATGAATGACCTGCAGGGATATTATGAGTGGATAATAGTGTGAACTGTGGAGACATTATGTTGTTGTAGTAGTTTTTCATTTTATGATGTAAAGTAAAACTTATGAATATATCTGGTGTTTCCAAGGCTACTAAACCAATCAGTCTTTCGAGATTTGATCTTTCTTGTGATCATGCCAATGTTATGTAATAATGCACCGACTCTGGGTAACTAGGGTCGGGGCGTTACAGTTGGTATCAGAGGAATTTTAGTACAAACCTTGGAAGCTAGATTTAGATAAACTCTGATTAGAGCACGTAGACCTAAGATGAACTTTGAGGATTAGTATAGAAGAACTTCCTAGAATTTTGGTATTGTAGAGATTTTGTGTATTTTCTGAGAAATACATCCCTGTCTGGATATGAGCAGGTAGAGGTGGCTCTGGCACAGATGTTCCTAGGGGTAAAACCCGAAAACACCGCTTTGAGCTAGACTCGAACGAGAACTGGTGCACGACAACGGGCCTTGCTGCACTCTTGGTTACGACACTCCCGGGGGATATGCTTAGGATGACTCTCATTTTCTTTACAAATCATTATGAAGGGTTTATGAGTATATACTTCCTCAAAGAAAACATTTTTATGATTATGGATTATATCCATAAATAGTTCAATTTATGTTAAGTGTTTTATAAGTATGGGATTATGTATTTTGATTCATAAACTGATCTAGTTTATTCCATTTTTTAGAAATGGCGCCTAGTGGAAGAAATGGAAACCGTATCAATGCACGCACTCCATGTAGGTATTGCCCTCCTGCTCAAGATAATTATGGTGGAGCTAGTGATACAACTGGTGCTGATCAACTTCTCACCGTACTGGGACAACTCACGCAGGTTATGAATAATAACCTTACTCGTATGGAGCACCCTGGTCCGCAACGTGGAGGATCAATGCTAGACCGTTTCATGAGGCAACAACAACCAACATTTAATGGGGGTACAAATCCATTAGTAGCTGAGCAATGGATAAACTCCTTAGAGAAAATATTCCATGCCTTGGGGAGTAGTGAAAGGGAGAAGATTGTCATGGCAGTTTACCACCTCACTGGAGATGCAGATCAGTGGTGGTCGCTGATTCAAAACACAAAGGAAGATGATGATGTATCGAATATGGAATGGAGGGAGTTCAAAGAGCTTTTCTTAGAAAAATAATTTCCTCGTGACCATCGAGCAGATATGGAAAGACAATTTCTGAGTTTGAGGTAGAAGGAGGATGAGAATGTCGCAAAGTATGAGGCTAACTTTACAAGGTTAGCGAGGCATGCTGCCGATTATATACGTAACCCAAGAAGTAAGATTGATCGTTTCTTTGATGGGTTAAAACCATTTCTCCGTCGAGCATTAGTCTCACAAACCTTCTCGTCATACGAAGATATTGTCTCGTGTGCTATCAAGACAGAAAAGGAATTCTCTAAGTCTTATGACTTTAAAGCAAAGAAAGAGAAGAAGAGACCTGCTGATCAATCTAGGAATGGAAATAAAGGGAAGAAGGGAAAGGTTGAATATCCATCTTGTGGTAAATACGGGAAGAAACATCCTGGTACTTTCTTGAAGGGAATGAGAGTCTGTTACAAGTGTGGTGAAAAAGGCCACCAAGCTCGTGATTGCAAGGGGAAGAAGAAAGATACCAACATTCGGTGCTACAATTGCAGGGAGATGGGGCATTATGAAAATGAATGTCCTAAGCGTCAGGAGAACTTACCTCAGAAAAGGCCAAGGGATGAAGGACAATCTTATGTTGTTACTACAGTTGAAGCAGAATAACTAATGTATTGGTGCTTTTGGACTCATGGATTATATTCTGGTTATTAGAATAATGTGATATATATATAAGGATTGTACTGCAGTACTTGTTGATTTCAGTAAGGTTTTAATATGATGAAGGTAATTATATTTTTAGTATGTGACAATACGAGAAACTTTACTTTGTTTGGGGAATCTGATAAATTGATTTTGGAATTAAGAGACATTTTAGAGAAAGTCTGGACAGAGGTATTTTGGATAACTATAAAGGTTGGAGTGGATTAAGTTGATCTTTGGGATAGTATTTTTTAAGGTTAAAAAAATTATGAAGATTATTTTTGGATTATTATGATACTATAGTTTTAGGAAAAGGACAACCTGCAGGGTGGGGCATAACCCGTCGCGTCGGACAAAGCTGCAGGAATCGAACCCACAACCATAGTGCGACAGGGCTTTATTTCCTACCACTATCCTACAGGAAGTCCCCAGTTATTACAAAATAATTTTACTAATCTAAATGGTATGTGTTAACATTTGGAACCTTATACAATTAGGATAAGTATAATATTTTTGAGTTCTATTATCTTTTTGAGTGAAAGATGAGTTGAAGGTTGAAACTCTAATTGTCAAGCATAAATATATATATACCTATCTCTTATTCAAAGAATAAATTAATTCTTAAACTTTAGTAAAGGGATATTAAAACAAAAAAAATGTGTTATCCTAATACCTTATGTCTTGTTGAACTGATGATATTTTAAATCAACATAGATTGAAGGCTTTGAGGCCCTCAATTTGACAGTTGATTGTGATTGATGACCTCAATCACTCCCTACAAATATTTACGTTTTTCCTCCAATTATATGTCTCTAATTTCCACCAATGTTCTTTTAATCGAGATCATAATTGGGTGGTGACTTTTTCATTTCCCTTTCCCTCTTATTAAGGCTAAATTTTATTAAACTTATTTCCGATGTGGGTTTTCCACAAAGGTATTTTCTATTTTCAACCTTTTATTTTCCAAGAAAAATTTCAAATTGCAAGGACGCAATTTATTGAAGGAGGGGAGAATGTAACACCCCGAGCTTCCACGATACGCTTCTCATTCAATAATGCAATAGCGTGTGTTGTACGCAACCTCGAGCTCTAACACACACCACAAATAATTAAACTAGCCGTTGTGAATAGTAATACCTACTTTTTGAAATTTTATAAATTTTATTTATCAAAATGGACTTCATTTTTGGATTTGGAATATCGAAATTAGCCTATGTTGAATTTTTGGTATTTTTCTGAGAACTTCTAATTTTTTATGAATAGTGAAAAATACTTAAAAACAACTTTTTAAATCAAAATAATTTATAGTGAAAAATTATACTATTTAGTGGTTTTAAAGTATAATTAGAATATATTTTTACCATTTTATCCAATGGTGGTCATTAGAATTAATTTAACATTGAAATCGGACATAAACAATTGCCAATCTTTTGATATAAATTGTTTCTTAGAAACACGCCATTTTTTGTAACAACGGGAATTAATTATAAAATTAATTAATGCAACTTATATTTTTGGAATTTTGTAAAATAGACATCATTTTTGAATTCGGAATATCAATTATAGCTTAGGGTGAAATTTTGGCTTTGTTCTGAAAAACTTCAATTTTTGATGAATAGTGAAACCACTAAGTGGTAATTAAATAACTGATTTTTCATTTAAATGAAATATTACCACTTCTGTGATTTGATTTTCAAAAATCCGACATACATGGTTGTCATTAAGAAGTAAAATGTGGTTCAATGAGATTAAAATAAATTTTTGGTGAATAGTAACTTTTAAGTTCTTAATCGCGATTAGAGGTAATTAGTGTAGTTTAAGGTACAAATAATGTTTTAATAATATGAGATGAGCATGAAACTTGTCCTACTCCTATTGGATGAGTCATGGCCGACCAAGACAACCCATGGGTCAACTTGGGGACCCCATGGAGCCACTTTAGTTGGAAAATGACATTAATATATATTTATTTAATGTTAAAATTAAATTGACACAAACATGAGTTGTTTTACTAAAACAGTTTTTAAGTGGGGTTACACAAGTCCAAATTTTGACTATAAATATTCATTAGAAAGATAAAAAGATTTCCTACATCATATTAGTTTTATAATAATTTTTAGACATTAAATAAATTAAATTATTTATGACATCATTATGATGCAGCGATGACCTCATTATTTAACGATTTAAATAAAATGAGAAGATAATGAAAAATCCAAGGCTTACATTTGTCCAAAGCCTATTAGATGAGGATATTTCGAACCAGTATCACATTAGACACGAATTATATAAGTGTGGGACCTTTAGAATCCGAAAATCATTGTATAATTATGTAACATTTCAATCTTTCCAAAAGAGCCCCTCCTCTCCTCTTATAAAAAGCCCCCACCTCTACCACCTTATTCACACTTTCAAGCCTTTTGGTTCGGCCAAAATCTGCCCAAATACTCTCCCAACTTCTCTCCCTTCATCCTAGAAGCTTTACTTTAGTCATAAAGCCATCCTAAGGAGTCCTTTTGATCAAATCAAAAGGAAGAACCCGAAGAAGAGGTAACATTTTCAACACCCTCTTTCATGTTTCTTTCTTCTTCCACTCCCTCTTTGTTTATTATTTCAATTATAAAATTATAACTCCAGTATCTTCTATATACTGTGATGTTATTATAAATATGGAACAACCATATTCAGTATTCTACCCATAATTTTAATGACATGTCACCATACGTGCGTACGTACGGCTTACCGTCTCCACGTCGTGGTGTAATTGTTATTCAATATATTATTATTTAGGTGGGTATAATAATGATATGTAATTCATTTAAATAATAAATATAACATGATAATGATTCTGTATATATGATATAATATCCAATTATATATTATTTTAATATCAAAATAATGATATTGTCGCTCGTGCGTACGTACGGACTACCGTCTCCACGAACGCGATGAGATTCATTCTCCGTCGTATCCATTCAAGTATAATTATCATTTGATGATTTAAAAATAATGTTTAAGGACATGATATCATTCTGGAAATGAATAAGATACAAACTATCCATGAAAAACACGACTTACGTAACAAAACATATAAAAGAAAACGAGTAAGTTAACACCCGAAACAACGATAAATCTAAGATATTATTAACAAAGCAATGTTAAAAGATCATATATGATATCATATGAATGTATATGATTATTATATAATTTAATAACAATTATTTCACCATTATACAGGAGGTTAACCTACCCCAACCAAGGAAAAGTACAAGGTAAGGGTTATTTCACAATCTCTTCATTATCCGAGGTTGTTTATACGTAATAATCTACTGGGATCTCTTTATCATCCACATCGATGTTTCTTCAAAATGTATTTCAAAACATTTTTATTATTTACAAGAATAAGGGTTAAAGTCATTTATACCCTTTTTTGACTTTTTATAAGAGGAATCTTTCCGTCTTTTTCAAAACAAGGTCCTTTTTAACCTTTTCGACAGAATTAAGGTAAGAATGTTTTTTTAACTTATACGGCGGGTGCGGTTATTTTCCGCCGTTATAAAATCTTCAAAGCTTTACTTACAAGATTATAAGAATATTTTCAAGAAATTTTTTTGTTTTATATGGATCTTAAATGATTTCAAAAATAGAAAGAGATATTTCTCTAAAAAGTGTTTTGATTTCATCTATGTCAACATCCTTTGATGGATTTTACGCTTATTTGAAGTTGATTTATTATAATACAAAAATTCTATATTATATTGAAGGTTTTGTGATATGTTTGACTGTGGATGTGATATTTTTATACCATTCATAGTTTATTGTGAAATTATTGACATTTCGTATGCTAGTTTTAATACGAATGTTTGTGTTGTGTTTAAACCTTTTCATATGGGAATGCATTGGACTTAATATGTGACGGGTGGAGCCCGCTATAGCTCCTCGATGCATCGGTAGGTCTCATGAGACAAACTAGTGTCTTGGCACAAGGCCTTGACAAAATCTTATTTGTAGTCTTGGAACGAGGCCTTGGCTATGTGGTTATGATAGTCTGGCATTATGCATTCCAACATTATGAAAGTGGTTAGTGATTTTGCATGTGATTATTCGATTAGTAGAATATCCATGTGAATGAGTAAATGGAATTATTTCATTTTACTTTTGCCATATTATGTTGGTGTTCAAGTTTAAAAGGCTTTTGTTTTAGTTATACATTTCCTTAAATGTTTATTCTTATTTATGAAAGTTTCCGCTATATTGTTATCCTTACTGGGCATTTGAGCTCACCCCTTTTCTATGTTTTATTTTTCCTAGGAAGTGAAGAAGTAAATTATGAATGACCTGCAGGGATATTATGAGGGGATAATAGTGTGGACTGTGGAGACATTATGTTGTTGTAGTAGTTTTTCATTTTATGATGTAAAGTAAAACTTATGAATATATCTGGTGTTTCCAAGGCTACTAAACCAATCGGTCTTTCGAGATTTGATCTTTCTTGTGATCATGCCAATGTTATGTAATAATGCACCGACTCTGGGTAACTAGGGTCGAGGCGTTACATCAACCCTCCCTTAAGGGTGATTTATTGACCCATCAAAACATTTTTAGGAGAATTTGGTGGGATCAAATTGTAAAATTTCCATCCTATAAAAGATTCTGAATCAAATAAATTCAATGTTATACCCTATGTAAAAAAAATGTAATTTTTTTGGTTATCTAAATATGAAAATGAATTATAAAGCTACTCAGGTCTTATATATTTGGATGGGTATTTTTTATAAAATAAAACAATACACTTTAGTGAGACAAATAGTGGAAAAATTATATAATTTTTTTGAAATGATACTTTAAAAAATGATTATGATGGGATTTGTGCCAAACCTTTAATAAATGGGATATTATTTTCAATATTTTTGAATATTTCAAGGAATTTGTGAAAATTAAATTTATTATTTATGGGTTTTATTCTATTTTATAATGGGATGTGTGGGGTAAAATTTATTTAGTATTATGAATTTATTTCACTCTCTTCCCTATATATATTTTACTTTTTATTCCTATTCGATTTCATTTTTATCTCATGGATATTTTCATATGAAAATGTGAAATTTTATTAGTGTTTTTTTTCTTGTTTACCCAGGTTTTCCTTTTTAGATTCAACCAATAGCACTATTTTATCTTTCCTATACTCTAACTTGACATTTTTTTGAGTTTTAATACCACTATATGCTTAAAAAATGATATTAATCCTAGGTTTTAGTTTTTTTCATGCTAAAACTCATTCATTTGTCTCTCTCACTCATTTTTTGTGTCATTTGACCCAAATGAACCTCAAAATTATGAATACTTGAATATTAATTATCATAATAAAATATTTGAAATTTACCAGAAAGTTCTCATCCATGTTATAATTATTTAACTTGTTTTTGTATTGGGGAAATGTATGGTTTGAAAATTTTGGGTCAACATTTGACTTAATGATTCCTTGGGATTTTTATGAGAAACTATAGTTTTTTTATAGCCAGGGTTGTAAAAATTTGAAAAGGGGTGAATTTTTTTTATACCACATAAAAAATATAATTTTATAAGGGTTTTTTAGGAATAAAAAATTATGTTAAAAATTCATCAATGTTCTCATACACCCCATAATGGATTTATTTTCCTAAAATTGATTATTCTTTGTTTTCCATTGAGACCTAGCTAACAATTTGGGAAAATGAGGCATTGAGTTTTTTTTATTTTAGTGAGTTATGTTTTTTTTATTGGGATAAATTAGTGTTTGTTTCGCTCCTTAAAAATATACCACTTCTACATGAATTGTATTGGGAATTTAGTGCAACCATATTGTATATTTCCTTGATTTCATCATCAGTTTTATCGATGCAATTACCACTGGAAGCTTGATCCATAAGGTTTTAACATGAAGGGGGGATACACTCATAGAAAGAATCCATAGGGAAGTGTGATTGTATTTTTTGATGAGGAAATTACGTTTACAAATCCCTAAATAGATCCCATTCCCTAGAAAATAATTCCACTTAATCTTCCATAAACATAGTGATTTTATTCCCCAATTCCCTAGTCAACCATTTAGGGTAAGATTTAATTAAAAAGGCATCAATCATTTTATCCCATGTGTTTAACATGTATTAATACAATTATAGAAACCAATTAAGTGAATTTTCTTAATAAAAAAATGTAAATAGTCTCATCCTATGCTCATCTATGGTTAGTCCTTGAAGAGATATTACTAAACATTAATATAGAACTCTGGAATAAAGGGAAATAAAATTTCATTGGGAATTATATTAAATGATTATTTAAAGGGTGAATGGGACTATTTTAGATCATAATTACACTATCTTTTGGATAACTAGATATATGAGGGGTTTTATAATATGACATGTAGTTGGAACTCTTTAAGACTAGGTCTCTCAAATTTGTTATCATTTTTTACAAGCGGTTCTTCAATATTTTTATCTATTATTTACTCCATATTTTTTATATGATTTCCCCTAATTATGCTAAAATATATCTTAATTTTATGTATAAAGACACTAAACTATATACTTTTAACAAAATATCTTGTATAAACTCACAATAAATATGGTATAAGGGAAACACACTCAAAAATAGTAAGTAGGAGCTCAATTTTTTTCAAAAAACACCGAAAAAACTCATAGAGGAATCCTTAATGAAAGAATATTTTTTGGATCAAAAATAGTTTCAAGTGAAATGGGATTCTATGATATTTTCTATTTTCAAGGGAATGGTTTTTAAGTAGTTACTTATTAAAAAACACAACAAAAGATAGTTTAGTAATATTTTTTTTTGATTTTTTTGTATGATTTTTCATGTTTTTTAAACATTTTGGAGTGATTTTTTATGAAAAAAATATAAAACAATAATAATGTTCTTTCCCTTCCCCATTAAAGGTAAAATTAGTTGACACATGAAAATATTATTGAAGCGACACTAGTGTACTTTATAAATTGCTACACAGGCGGATAACACGATGGCTGACTTCATTAATTATTCTCCCAAGGGGGTTTCAGTTCAATAACTATGATTTATTTTTTTATTAAATATTTTTATGATTTTTATAATTTTTTATGTTTTTATATTTTTAATATATCCAATGTTTTTTATTTAAATTATTTTTAAGTGATGATAAAAAAATATTTAGTAATGAGTGAAAGAAATAAATTAAAAATAAAAAAGAGTGGAGGGAATGTGATATTAAATTCGATGGAAGAAATATAGTTAATAGAAACAAATATGTTCCTAGGAAGATTCACTAAAAAATTAGGTCATCCTTATTCTAAAATTGATTTTTATTTTCATCATGAAAATCCAGTTGAGTAAATGATGTCTCACATCACTCAAAAAATTCCATCTAATGAAATGGTACCAAATTTTCATAAAAATGTATTCTAGGTTAAATTAGTCTCTTCCTATATACAAAATTGAATTTTTTATATCTTAGTGAAATTACACAACACCTATCTATTTGGAAACTCACTCCGTAAATAAAAATTTCAAATGAATGGAAGTTTAAATTACAATAGAGAAAAATGAGTCAATTAATGGGGAGTCATTGGTCATCACTTCACTTCTCAAAATATCATTTCACAACATAGAATTTTCATGTGATAAAAATATGTAAAATATTTTCAAACTAAAAACTAAAATTTCTTCTCAAACCCTTAAAACCAAATGAGCATGTTCTCTCTCCACTTATAGAGATGGGAGTTCATGACACATGAAAAGGGGATAAGATAAAAAAATATTGGAGGATAGAATAAAAATAGTGAATAAAATAACACTAACACATACTAAATAATTAAAATGAGTCATGAAGAGAAGAGACACACAAGGAAGAAGATAAAAAAAACATAAAATTTCATAAATAATATAATAATATAATTACTAAAAGAGTTAAAACATTTTGGAGAAATATAAATAAAAAATAAACATAAGATAAAATTCAAAAAATGGAAAGATAAATTCATAACACCAATAAAATATTTTAATGATGTTAATATGTCATTAACTAAAAAAAATTAGAAAAAATATGTCGATTCAATCCCATCCAATAGATAGTTTTATTAAAAAATATATGAGAGAGTAACAAAGAAACAACCCTCCTTATAGGGGGTGAACCTTTTATAATAAAATATTTTTTAAAATTTAATTAAAGAGATAATTAGAGTTGGTTACATTTTATACCAGGTGGTAGTGGATAATTAACCTTTATTTAACTGAAAATGAATATCCAAAAAGTTCACACCAAATAGAAAAGACATGTTCATTATCCATTGGATGAAAGTGAATTATTTTTCACCATCTAGAATAAATGTTAACAAAAAATTCTAGTATCTTTATTTAAAATTTTCCTAGATATTT
This sequence comes from Viscum album, assembly GCA_963277665.1. Classification (NCBI taxonomy): domain Eukaryota; kingdom Viridiplantae; phylum Streptophyta; class Magnoliopsida; order Santalales; family Viscaceae; genus Viscum; species Viscum album. Next base: position 639,345,957 of record OY728162.1, on the reverse strand, counting down.
AGTGTCTTAATGATTAAATTAAATAAATTCTAGGCTCAAGATAAACCATATTTATCACATGAAAAAATTTCACAAATCCCCATGGAAGAGGTTTTTCCAAAGACACAAGTTTTACATTAGAGTACCAGAGATATTAGATAACCCTATATATATGTTTGTTTATCAATAAAGGATGTTTAATCATTAATAGTTTATAATGTTTTATCCTTATCATATGAGTAATTAGTAATTATAAAAAAATCAACAATATGGAAAGAATCCATGAATTTTAAAATAGATTATTTATACCAAAACCATGTTTGGGTTTTGTTAGATCTTCTAGTAGATGTAAAGAATATTGGTTTCAAATAAATATTTAAGAATAAATTTGACATGAAAAGTAAATTGAGTACCTACTTTTAATGATATTATTGTGGAATATTTGTATATGATACAACCAAAAGGAATTATGACTCAAACTGATTCCAATAATGTATGAAAGTTAAGAGATCCTTTTATGGATTGAAGTAAAAAATCTAACTCATGGAACATTTTCTTTGGTGAATTCATATGTAAATTTAGTTTCATAAATAATTAATGTGATCCTTGTGGATAAGTAGGTTTTGTGAGAGTGTAGTTGTTTTCCTCAAAGTATATGTAAATGATATATTACTAATGGGAAATGAGATATTAGTCTTATAGTCAGTTAAGCTATGGTTGAACTTATGATTCTCTATGAATGACATAGGTGAACATATTTCCTCAGAAATTAAATGGGAGAAAAAGGATGAGTATAATCCATTATACATATATTATAGTTTCTATAATGATGAAATGTTATATACTAGGCTTAATATTTCCTACTCCTTGATAATCATAGGTAGATATCAAGTCGAACCAAGAGATCTCTATTGAATGGAAGTCAAAAATATCCTAAATCATACGAGGCATACTAAGGACATGTTCATGGTTTATGGAGGAGATTAAAATATATTAATCATGGGATATAAAAATTATAGGTTTTAGAGAGATCATAATGATATGAAATATTATTCAGGCTATGTATTATACCACAATGAAGGATCTATGAGATAGAAGAGCTCAAAGAAACTAGTGGCCTCTGATTCTACAATAGGATCTGAATATATTATATTTTTAATATTGATAAAGAAGAGTTTTGAATATGAAAATTCATCCAATATATTGATGTGGTTCCCAGTAGTAAATATGTTATCAAATTATATTATGATAATTCTGTGATAGTTTCCCTAGCTATGGATCCAAGATCATATCAATGGGTGAATCATATACTTCATAAGTATAATTACTTGTGGTATTTTTCTTAGGGATGTGAGGTTTTAGTAAAAAAAAGTTTCCATGGAGGATAATTTAGAAGACCTATTTACTAAAGCTATATCACAGAAGATTATTGAATATCATGTGAGATCTAGTGGATTGAAGTTTGTTAGCAGTTAGCTCTAGTTCATATGGGAGTCTTTTGGAGCTTTCTCCCTAGAACCGACTACTTTTTTACTTTCAATTATGTGTATATTAAAAAAATGATAATGAATATCTTATAATTTGATAATTTTTCTTTTATATAAAATTAATTTGATAATGTCCTTACAATACCGGTCACATAAAAAGGTTATAACAGTTATCTACTATGATAGTATTCTTAAACATATGTCATATGGTCCCGATAACATCTCTTGACATGGAATTAATTTTGTTTGACTATAAATTGTGGAAAGATTATAATACATTGAGATTTCTTCTTAGGAATTCTGTACATATTAATGTTTAAGATTGGATGTTATGAAGACAAACCCACCAATAAGAAATCCATATGTTTTAGGTGTCATTGGGTATTCCTATATGTGAATGTGTGTATCAGTCCTTAAACATGATATTATTATTAATTCATAAAATGAGTTTTTTACTTTTATTTATTTATTGATATTGTGATGACATATACTCGTGGTGAGGTAGGAAATATTAGGTGAGTTACAAGTGATATGGAATTAATGAATAAGTCAAGAAAGAATTTTCCCCATTTTTTAATGAAATATGTTATCTCATTCCATTCGATTGAAATGAGTCCATTTTCTTAATTACATGGCCTTGGATGTTTGTCGATGAGTTCATTTTTGATATTAAATGAAATATATATCAAGATCATAAGTTTATTACTTGAGTATGAAACCTATTAGATGCGATATTAAGATAAACTTATTATATTACATAGTGAGAATTCACATGTTGTTTTTTTCATTATAACATTAAAATATTTCTATATGGGTTTCATGATGTGTTATTAGACATTTATCTTAGAATTTATGATATCTTGCCTAATTCCACTGAGAAATATTCTTAGAGCATAAAAAATTTTGTGTATCTTTGAACCTCAATAAAATTTCATTATTATTTCATATTAGAATAAATATTATTCTCCAAACCGAGGAATAAGATTTATTAATGATATTTTGATCATATAATTTCAATCACCAGTCATTCCAATATGGAATATATAAGTGCATTGAATATTAAATAAATATTATTTTTCAATAAGAAAATATAAATTTATTTATCTCATGTTTTATTCAAAAGGTATTTATTTATTTAATTACATGAAAACTAGAATAAATATTTACTCACCATTTAATTAATTTATAATATTTATTTATTTAACTATAAAAGGATATTTATTTGTTAGTTAAATATTTTTTATTTAAGGTTAGATAGATTTTAAGGAGGATTGATGGGGTGAGTTAAAGGCTTGTAAGAAATTATATCTAAATATCTATGAGTTAAAACATGTTAAATAATATATTAATAATATAAGTATTATTACCTTACATGGGGTGTTTTAGATTTAAAAATTAGATAAGGCCCTCTCTGCAACTTTCAATTATCTAACCTGAAGTTTATTAACCAGATTATATCATTTTTTGGGGTAGTGAGAATTGTTGTTGTAGAACCCCCAAATCCATTAACCTAGAGATGGTTTTTACTTTATTACATTGGTATAAGAGAGAAGGAATCACAACACATATGATAGATCGATTTAATAGTCTTAGAAAACTTGATACATAAATGATTCCCACATTACATTAGAAATATAAAAGAAACATAGAATTGAAAACATTAATGAATCCTTTACTTTATTCATAATATCATTCTTCATTTCTTGTGAAAAGGAAAATAAATAAAGTATGGGGTGAGATTCTCAACAATGGGTACATACATCGAACGCTATCATTAATAAACATGCAATAATCAACAAGGAATAGTGGATAATTAAAACCCATTTGATTAAATCAACACCTGAGTTCAATGAGTATCCATTGATAATATATATATATAACACACGGATAAATAAAAATAAATTCTTGATAAAGGATATTCATAATTCTGTACATTCATGATCAAGGCTTCTCAATCAAGATATCACAAATCTTACCGTCCTGGCCTCTCAACCAATACATCATTATTAATAAACAGGGAAGTGGAAACCAAATACCCATATAATATATAAATCCAATTTCCTTGTCTTATAAGACCTAGAAATGCATTTAGGGGTTATATTTGGGCCCCACCCATCACTTTCACATCATATGCACTTCTTATATTTAAAATGATCAATACAATTCATTCTAAAAATGACTTTTAAGTCACCAATTATATATATTGAATCAAGAACACCAATAATAAAAACTTCCTCATCATAAAAAATATTTTGAAATAATAATTATGGTATCATTGGATCATATTCTCATTAATATCAATGGGTGTTTTAGAGTTTAAAATACCTCTAAAATATCACTTGAAAATTTCTAGGCAAAATTACCCTTTTCAATCTGAAACAAACTTTTTGAATATAAATATTTTTTAAATATTAAAGAAAATATTTTATTTTATTTTATTTTTGTTTTGAAATATGTAAATGAAGTTTCAAATAATTTAGAGGTCATGAAATTGGGAAATTCCATTCATTCCATGTATGTTCAAAAAACCATTTACATTTTAGGTGAAAAGTCAAAAGTACCTCATTCAGAAAATGACAAGAAGATTCCCATGATTTGTTTTTATAAAAAGTAAATAAAGTGTAAAAATGACTTTAAATAATCATTGGGGAAAATTAAAAACATTCTTAAAACATTTTTAAAAAATATGGAAATGGAAAAAAAATATATTCCCAACTAAAGAGGAAATAATATCTATTTTTCTTTAAAAAAATATTAATATTTTTAAGTACCCAAGTAAGGAAAATTATAATATTAATTGAAAATTTCATGAATAACCATAGTATAATAAAACTAAATGGTTTTATTAGATATATTCATATAATTTCCTTCAATATAAATTTAAACACAAACAATCCTGAAATAAAATGAGATTCTAAAATAAATATCTTACCTCTAGTTGGAATTTCCACATAAGTGATATTAACCTCCTATATAATAAATTTAAATTTTTTATAATTATATAAAAGATAAATGTAAATACTTATAATATCATATATATTCTATTTATAATATTTTAATCACTCATTTATTAATAATTCATTATTTTAATCATCATTTTCGAGTATTAATAGTTTTTCTTTTCCTTATAACTTTAGTTAGGTAGTCTCGGTCCTTGTACTTTGATCATGGTTAGATCATCTACAGAATGTAAATAATTTTATAAATATCATATATATATATATATATTTATATATATTTATAGTTATATTTATCCATATATGGTAGATATATAAAAATGAATGACACCATTCATGGAGATGGTAGGCCGTACATATGCATGAATGCTGTTTTCACTTTTTGAAAGATGTAAAAAAAATATAAATAATAATTTAACTATAAAAAAATAATTATTATATCATATATATCTTATATATTAATTAAATCTAACCTTTTAACTATTCATGTAAAAAAAGAAATAAAAAACTGTTCAAATTACATCATGGAGGTGGAATTCCACACGTATGCACGGGCGACAAAATTTTTTTACAATGGATCGAAAGGTAAGAAGTTAGATATGATATTATAATTATAGAAGAATTATTATTTAATAAATATCATATATAAACATTATAACCATCATAATAATCATTAATGAAATATGGCGATTGAAAATAATTTTTTTTCACTACATGGAGGGGTAGTCCAGATGTACGCACGAGTGATACTTTCACTTCACATTTGATGGAAAACAGGGTGAATAATAGTGGTTACATAATAATAATAAAATTTAGAAAAATTGAGTAAAATTAATTTATTAGTTTATGATGAATACCACAAATTTATATGAGGTATATGAAGAAATAAATTGAAATAGGTTAGGTATGATGATTTCATGTTCTTCGATAGACCTCCTTTATATCCCTCCTTAAAGACCCTTGGAATAGAATTTTAAGAATATAATCACCTATAATTAGTGTCTATAGAAGTTGTGAATATAATTGGGTAAGTTTTTATTGAGTTATATGGCTCAAAGTGGTGTAAAGAAAAGAGATAAGGGGTGTCCTTTTAGAAGTGGGGGGAGGGGAACCCTTGGAATTACTTAAAGTATTTAATTAATATAAATCAATTTTTAGGTCAAGTGGTTCTAAATTGATATAATTAAAATATAGGGTGAATATTAGTTTAAATAATATTATATAATAACATTTATAATGGTTTTAGTTATATTTTCACCCTTATCTCTTTATTTTAACCCCCATTAACCCTTTTGACAATTACCACAACATCAAAGTTTTTTACTCCCTAAGAGTCAATAATGTTACCATAAAAGGACAAGTAACCCATAAATAGACCATGGAAGATATTTTAAACAATATACCATTCAGTTGGAAAAATGAAAGTTTTTTTACAAATTTTAAATAATTTAATAATATTTTATTTTTCATAAAATACCAATAATTTTATTTTGATACTATTCTTTTTATTTGACATTAAAGACATAAATAAAAACAATTTAATTCAAATATAAACAATTAAAACATCAATATTATGTTATATTCGTGTAAAAACTTTATGGAACAAAATAATTCACCAAAATTGTACTAAATTTAATATTTTCAACATAATTTATTTTATTTTTCTATTAATTGAATAAATATTGTGTCAGTGTAGCGTAAAAATTTAATGTGATTATTAAATCACTAAAAATTAAAAATAAATTAAACTGATAAAAAATTAATTATATTTCAAATAAATATTTATAACCATACTTATCCTCATTTTTTCCTTATAAAAAAAGTTTATATATATTAAAACAGAGCGACACTTTGTTTTTAATCTTTATTTAAAATTATATTAATGTCATTATCAAAGGCTTGAATGGCCCGAAGGCCTCCAATTTTGAGCCTTTTATGATAATTTAAGAAACAAATTATCCAATAAAATTAAGACATTTTTTATGAATATTTTTAGGCCTTATCACATTATTTTTTAACTTAATTACAAGATTTACTATTGCCGAGTTGACATGTATATAATATGGTAGTATTCATAATAACAAAAAAATAAAAGATAACTATTTAAAAAATTTAGACCTAAAAATTCCAAATATGGAATAATTTTTTAATATTTAGTTCATAGAAGTGGTGTAAATCGATTTAAATATATTTTTGTTAAACATTGTGAAAATTAGTTTTCAAAAAAATGTGTATTAATTATAAAGATTAACTTGTATCAAAATAATGAATATTTCTGAATAAAAATAAAATTAATTAGATAATTCTAAATAAAATAAATCATATTTCTGTTTAATATCAAAATAAATATATAATTTCATTATTTAATCACTTTATTTAATGAAAATAAATTGAAGTATTTGAATAATCACTATTTATCACTATTCATGGAAAAATCAATCATTTCAAAAAAATTACAACAATCCCCCCTAAGATAATTTTGATTTTCTGTATTCAAAAATTATATCCTTTTTATAAAATTTAATTTCTAAAATTTTCATATATTATTTGTTATATATATGCAAAAATGTAATAAAAACATTTTTTATGAAAATATATTTTTTGTAACACCCCAAGGTTTTGAAAATAAATATAGAATAAAATTTAATAATCTATCCATTAAACACAACTTTGCCTCTTCAATGTTTTGAATTTCAAGAAATGGTCATCTAGAGTTGTGTTCAGTAAGTCATTTGGAGTCTGATAGAACAAAATTGATTTTTGGTGGATAGTAACATAAATTTATGAATAGTAATATGAATATTAATATGAATAGTAATATGACCCTTGAATAGTAAATAATGATATTATTTTATTTTCTTAAGGCAATATGATAATGGGATCTTAATTAATTTTTCAATGTCACATAAAACTAACTGCACTTCAAGATTGTTATTTTTTGAATTAACTATGACCTTATTTAAAAGTTAAATTAATAATATTTAGAAAATTATTTTTGAAAAATGGATTTCACTTTTTAATTCTACACATCAAAAAATGGTAGGGGTGAATTTTTGGGATTTTTCTGAAATTCTTGAATTTTTTATGAATAGTGAAATACGGTAAAATACTGTATATTCAATTTATCAGTTAAATACACAATTTATGACATCATAAGTGATGTAAGGCCACTTGATCCGAACTCACATAATCTTATTACTATTAGGGGTCACATGAAACAATACTATTGGTTGTCTTGATGGAAATAATAAAATAATGAAATTAAATATTCAAAATTTACTCCTCTCCTTCACTATAAAAACCCCTCACCACTCCCTCTTCTCTTCACTCCTCTAAGACTTAAATCTCCTCAAATTTCTTCCCAATTACCCTTCCCTAGTCTCTCCCCACGTCCAAGAATCTTCTGGTCTTCCCAAAAGACCAAAACCCCTTCCCTTAAGGAGTTTTTAAAGGAGGTTATTTCAAGAGGTAAAGCACCCTTCTTTTTCATTTGGTTTCATTTCAATTTATCTTCTTTTGCTATCCTCTACTCACATCATCTGTAAAAATGACCATGATAACTCCCGTAAAATATATATACTGAATTTATATCATGTTAATGGAAGAACCATCATAAATATTCTTACTCCCTCCCTTTTATTTTTATAAACGAAATCGGCGTCCATGAGGTTCCGATTTATAAACTTCATGGACGACAAAGTTACGTTCTTAAATTTCTTCTTCATTACTGGCCATGAAAATATATTCATGGTTAAACCAGAATATAATATATTTTTTATAACCTAATTAATATTCAGGAACCATAATATGTACATATAATTAAGTTATATGACAAAACTAGTTCATAATATTCCAAATACCGCCGAATAATCAATTTGATTATCATCTAATGATTCATCCTCATTTCATGTAAACAAATGATATAAATGACCATTATCAATTATTTATGTTCATTATTAATATATAATTCCAATCATGGAGATTTATAACCATTCCACATGAACTTTATTACTTAAAAACAAGTGAACCGAATATGAAAATAAGGGAAACGAACACTCCAGAACGATGAAATTCAATACAATAACTTATGAATAAAGACATAAATGAACTAACCATAATTATGGTAAACTAAATAAATGTCTAATAGATTCAGAAATAATTTATTAAAAAGTATAATTTCATATTCCATGAGCTTAATTACAAGAGCGGAACACGTTTAGAGTTAAGGTAAGGGTTTTTCCACCCGAACTTCCACTTTCATTCGGGATACTTTCATTATCTAATTACCTCGATGTAATTATTATGTATTGTTATTTAATAATCATATGTTATGTTTGAGTATCATATATATGATTACAAACAAGAATCCTTACTTATTTTATGTATTTTTACATGTTTTAAAAGAAACTCTCAAAACTGTTTCAAAAAATATGATCCCGATACAGGGGAATTTCTCAAACTCATATCTGTTTTCAAGGGAAATATATAATCTATTTTTGGAAACCATTGTCCTTATAAAAACACTTATTTTATCATCAAATACTATCTTACTTAACTTCTGGTTTTATTCAAATATTTTTCCAAAATAACTCTTCTTTTCAAAATAAAAGAGTATTTATCTCAAGAATTGATTAATGATTTTATAAGAGTGTTTTCGTCAAATTCAACACTCTTGTTGACCCCATGGAATTATTGGGTTTAATATTTTGTGATTTCATATACCATATTTTATTTAATGGTTTATGACTAACTTTATTTTGGATGATCTATCCTAAAACCATTCACCATATTATTCTGAATGGTTAGTGTTTGTGTTCAATAACTAGGGAAAGTTAGTTACATTTCATATAATAGTTTCAATATGAATATATATTTTGTTTATGTTTATCCCAGCTCATATGGGGAATGCATTGGACATAATATGTGATGTTTGGGGCCCTCTATAGCCCCTCGATGCATCAGTAGGTCTCATGAGACAAACTATGGTCTTGGCACGAGGCCTTGACAAAATGATTATTTTATGGTCCTAGCACGAGGCTTGGACGATATGGTTATGATGTCCGGTATATGAAATTACCTCATTATGAAGCTAGAAATTGAAATTTCATGTGGTTATTGGACTAGTAGAATACCCATGACTATGTTTTATTATGGCATTATTTACTCAGCTCATATTCCTGCCATAATGTGTTTCAAGTTTATTATTAAAGGCATGTGTTTTCAATTATTCACCATGTCTAATGTTTATATTATCTTCCGCTGTATTGCTTACTCTTACTGAGCATTTGATCTCACCCCTTTCTTATGTTTCATTTTATCAGGACATGAAGAAGTAATTTATGAATGGCTTGCAAGCATAATCTAGGAGACATGATGTTTCTAGTGGAATAAAATAGTGTTTTGTTTTCCCTTCATGTTGTAATGTTAAACTTATGTATGTATCTTGTTTCCAATAATACTAAACTACTTGGTCCTTCAGGATTCGTATTCCTTGTATGTATACAAATATAATCAAATAAGGCACCAAATATGGGCAACTGGGCTCGGTTCCTTACATTTTTATTGCATAAAATAGATTTTATAGAAATTGAGTACTTATTTATAAATAATATATCAACACTTTTATTTTAAATAAAATATTTTTTCATATTTTTTATGATGTGGTTAATCATATTCTTACCTACTAATCTAACTACTAGGTGAAAACTATAATAATATTTCAAGAGTATGTTGCAGTTCTTTTAAAATCAGTATTATAGGTAAAGCAAGGTATCAAAGATATTAAAATTATTTATAGAGAAATATATCAAAAAATATTAAGGTGATACATTCTAACCCCCTTATAAGAATTTACCACTTGAAATTATATCTCTCATATTTAAAAAACTGAGGATACTTCTTCCTTATCACATCATTGGGTTCCCATGTAGCTTTATAAATTTTCTAATTTCTATAAAAAACCTTGACCAGGTTCGTGGTATTTTTTAGTATCACTTTCCCTCTATGATCTAGAATATCCATTGTTTATTCTTGATAAGAATTCTGATTCTCTAGTGGTATGGACTCTGATATCATTACATGTGAAGGATTATGTATGTACTTCTTTAGAAGAGATACATCGAACACATCATGAACTTGAGATAGATTCAGTGGAAGAGACAAGAGATTATCTACAATCCTAATATGATTATGAATTTGAAGGGGACTGATAAATATAGGGCTCAACATACCTTCTCTCCAAATCTCATAACCTTCTTCTAAGGAGATATTCATAGGAATTCCTCATCACCAACTTGGAACTCTAGATCTCACTAAATATTATCAGCATAATTTTTTTGTCAATGTTAAGCTTCCATAAAGTGTTATGGAATGGATCTAACCTTTTTTTCCATTTCTATAGCTAGATCAGGTCTCAATAGATTTCCTTCACTAAATTCATCCCATTATGTTGGAGTTTTTCACTTCCTGCCATATAGTTCTTCATAAGGATCCATCTGAATTCTCAAGTGAAAGATATTGTTGTAAAAAAATTACACAAATGGAAGGTGTTGATCCCAACTACCTTTTAAATACATAGGGGAATCTACCATCATTTCTTAAAGAGTTTGGATAGTCTACTCAGACTGACCATATCTCTAAGGTTGATAAGTAGTATTGAAACTCATATCTGTATCCCAAGCCTATAGAATAATTATCCAAAATATCTAGGTAAACCATGGATCTTGAATATATATGATTAAGTGTGGTACTCTATGAAATTTCCAAATACCCTTAATGTATAACCAAGTAAGCTAACCAAGATATAAATCTTATCTAATAGTAAAAAAATGCTCTGATTTCATTAGGAAAATGATTATAGCCCAAATAGTATTATGGATGTTAAATGTATTGGGGAGTTCGATGGTAAAATACATATCAATGTTTACCATTTCCATTCTATTATAGATAATTTCTGTAACATCCCCTTAGACTTATCTCTCATAGCCTTATGTTGTTGACACACCATGCATCGGGATACATACCTGTAAATACCCCTTCTCATTTTATCTCACTAGAAATATGCTTTATTATCTCTATATATCTTCATAATTTTAGGATGAATAGAAAATGATTAACTACGGGATTCATAAAATAGCTCATTCTTTAAGTCTGGTATTCAAAAAACACATACTCAGTTATAGAACCCTATTATTCTAGCAGATCATGGTTGATATCAGGAAGATTCCTCACATTCTTTTATAATTCCACATATTTCTTCTATGCGTTCTCAATCCAATCATGGATGGATGAATGAACATTCATCTAAGAAAAATAATATTTATACTCTTTCCTTAAGATTTCAAGATCCAACTAATGAAGATATATAAATATTGGATATCTTTCAATCCTCATCCTTGAAAAACTAGTATTCTCTTTATGAATCAGAGTTTTAGCCACCCTATTCTCCTTCCCTAGGTGGTAATGTATTGAGCAGTCATAATATTTGATCAACTCCAACAATATTATCTAGTTAATATTCAACTCTTTCAATGTAAATATTTATTTAATGATTTTATGATCAGTATATATATAATATTAGTCCCTAAAAAATAATGCATCTATATCCTTAATGAATATATTACTGCTACCAACTCCAAATGATGAGTCTAGTAATTTTTCTCATGAGTTTTAAATTGGAGAGATGCATAAGCTATCACCATATCATTAGTTCATTGAAATTATTCTCACATTCATCTATCCATAGGAACTTAACCCCTTCTAAGTCCACTTGGTGAGTGGATTAGATAATCATGAGAAATATCATACAAATCATAGGTAGTGTCCATCAAGCCTAGGAAAACTATAGACCATAGTTACCTTGTTTGGTTTATGAAATTTCCTAACAACTTCCATATTTGAAGGATCCACTAATAAACCCTCACTTGAAATTATATTCCCTACGAATGAGATATTTTGTAGCCAAAATTCACACTCAATAAATTTGGAATATAGATTCTCCTTCCTTAGGTTCATCATAATGATCCTTACTGCTGGAAATCGTTTTTTTTTTCATTTTCTCAAAACCAGTTTATGGGTTTCCAGTAACCATACAGAAACTGACCCAAATCACAAAAAAACACCCCAACCACATATTCAACCATCCAAATTCAAAATTCAGAAACCATGCCATCATTTCAAACGTGAGTACCGAGGTGTCTCGGGCAGAACGTCACCTCGAGCCACACCCTTGCAGCGTAAGCCATACCGCCGACAACAACCACCATCACCGCCGCAGCCTAGACATCGGGGAAAACTTTCAATCCATCCAAATGAAAACATTAAGAAAAATTAGAATCAAAGGCACCCAAAAATCCAGAAACCATCGCGAGTAGAAAATCCAATGTTCCAGCCTTGGATTCTCAGCCATCAACTCCTCAGCTCACCACGATGCCCGACCGCAAGCATGAACCAAGGAACCAGACCTCAATCGACAACAACACCGCAGCCAAATCACACCATAAATTGAAGATCACAAACCATATAATCACTGTCTCCAAAACCAACCATTCAACCAACATCAAACTTCTTCCAAAGCACGAATCATCAAATCCGAGACCAATGTCGGCTCGTGAACAAAGATGAATGCCAAACCAAGATCGACTGTAAAAAAAACCTAAAATAGAAAAACATCACCAAAACGACGGAAGGAAAACCGCCAAAATTAGGATCCCATTGTCACCATCCCAGATGCCCGCGAAGACCACGATGATCCACCCGACATACTGACGGAAGATACGGCGGCACACTCAGGCCATAGAAGCTGGATCTTGGCCTCCGACCGACACATTGACCCATTTTTCTTCTTAAAAAAGAACAAGTTAATCCCATAGTGAAACACTAGGATGGATGAATCAATGATATATATTATCCTATATTTTCTTCTTTAATTATTGAAACTCAATCAGGGCCATTCTATATAGAGTCTTTAAAATAGGTGCAGCACTATGTATGAGTTATATTGAAAATTCAACTTAATGAATCACTAAAAGAATAGTAAACAATTATAAAAACCATCAAAAAACTATTTTATAATAGGAATATATTCAATATTGAGTTTCTCATCAACCATTTGGGATAAATAACTTTCTTGAATAGGTTTTAAAAACCATATGATGGAAGTAATTTAAATTAGGAGGTTACGTTCATATTTACACCAATAGAAAACTGTTGGTTGATTCAGAATATCAAATATAACTTCCCTTCTAAGATAATTGACATAGTCTATATCCTGATATGTCCAATCCATGCTCAAAATTACATTGAATTCAACTAAAATAAGAATAAAAATATTTCTGAGAATCATATTCCCACAAAATTCTATCGGAGGGGATAAATATACTTGAGATGCGATCATCTTACCATTATGATTTTTCATTTCAAAATCAACACCTAATCATTAAGGAGGTAATGTGATACACTTAAAAAAGCTTTCAAATATAAAATTGTGGGTAGAACCTAAATTAAATAAAACATTTTCACTTTCATAGTTGATAATAAGTGTACCATTCACTAAATCATTATGAACTCCTACTTCAGATGTAGTAATTGAATAATCTTGGCCTTCTTCCCTTATCTTGTTCTATGGTAATTTCCCTTTAATTACTGAACATTGGTTTTAATAATGTACCATCTCTTTACTATTAATGAAATTGATAATATTGGTTTCTTTATTTACCATTAATTCGATAGCCTTATGAACACTTTATCTACACTTAAAAGAAATTCATGTTCCCATTAAGAAAGTACTTGGGTGTTTATTTCCACATTTATCACATGTTGGAAATACGATCCTCCCATTCTTCCTCTAGGACACATTTATTTATCCTTGGTTCTTAGCCAAAATCTTCTTTTCTTAACTTCCCTTTAAGATATAAGACTCAAAATATTATTTCTCTATCATGATGGAATATGAAATAATATCATCATATGATGAAAACACTTGAGTGACCAGTTCCCTTCAGTGGATCAGTTTAATACCATCAAATAAATTGTTAATATTTCTTTCTATATTAAATATTTAGTCTGATTCATGCCTAACTAATGTTGTAAATTTATCCTCATACAATGCCACAACTTTTTCTTAATTCTACTTTAAAGTGAGGAAATTTCTATCAAATTCATCTCACTATTTATGAGGGAATTACTTGTCAAATAATACAACTTTAAAAGTTATCCATTCCATACATTCTATTTTTTTCAACCAATTTAGTGTTTTTTATCAATTACCACCTTTAATTGGTATCTATTTTCAAACAATATACTTCTAGAATAACCTTTCACTTTCATTACATCCCAATGTTATGAATATTCTTTTGAGGGACATAATCCAATTTTTAGCAACTAATATATTAGTAGTTCCATTAAAATATGGAGTCTTATATCACATTAAGTGATATAATATATGTGAGTCACATTGTGGCATAACAGGTTATTCCATATAGGAAAGGTTATTCATTATAACATAATTCAACAACCCTAATATGGCCATGATTTTCTCAGTTCCAATACTAGTTATATTGGATTTATTAGATGGACAATCCATACATTTTCAATGTGTGTTAATTAACTTTATTCAGTTAGGTTCCACAACTAAAAAATTATACACACCGATTTATCTTATTATGGTCATTAATATTTACCCATAAAATGAAAATCCAAATAATGGTAAAAATTATCAATTACTATAAGGTATTATCATAATTACCATGTTGGCTATGTTCATTTAAAATATAGTTCCCATGGTTCTTACAAAAATTTATTTGATACCAACAATAGAAACCTAAACTCTAGTAGCTCAGAGTTGGTGTTTAATTTATTACATTGGTACTATACATAAGGAATATCACCAATTAGTTTAACAGTCTTAGAAAACTATGTGTGTGTGTGTCTGTGATTGCCAATTTAAATGAATATATAAAAGAAATCATAGAATAGGAAACATTATTAAATCCCTGATATAATTCATAATATCCTTCATCAAATCCTAGGTAAAGGAAAAAAAATAAAGGTTGAGCTTAGATTCATAGTAAGGGTTATGAATAAAGGAAGTTATCATGAGTAAAGAAGCCGTAATCACCAAGATTGAGTATATAATCAAAATACATTCCATTGATTCAACACTTGACTTAAATAAGTATCCATGGATAATATCGATATATATATAACACATAGATAATGATAACTGAATTCTTAATAAAGGCAATTCATAATTATGGAAAATCATGATGAAGGCCTCTCAACCAAGTTATCATGAATTATCCTTTCATAGGCTCTCAACTAAGACATCATTCTTAATTAATGGGTAAGTGTAAACCAAATACACATCTAAAATGGCATGCCAAATATTTTGTGTCATGAGACCTGTTAATTAATTGATGGGATATTTATAATTGGGACCCACCCATAACTTTCAAATCCTATGCATTCCTTATATTTTGAATGATCAATACAATTCATTATCAAAATGCCTTTAATTGAAAAATTATCCATATTTAGTCAAGAACATGAAACATAAATAAATTATAATTATAAAAATAAATAGAAATAAAAATTATAGTATCATTGGATCATATCCTCTATAATTATAATTGGTGTTGTTATAGTTGAACATAAATCTAAAAGATCACTGGAAAATTTCATGAGGAAAATACCATTTTCACTTTGAAATCACTTATTAAAATCTAAAAATTTCCCAAATATTAAAGAAAAAATTTTCATTGAAAATAAAATTGAAAACAATTAAAGAAATATTTAAAGTATTTATTGGTTATGGTGGAGGTAAATTTATTTTATATCGTGTAAGAACTCGAATCTTGATTTCAGGTATGTTTTCATTTTTCTCGTGTTTTTTAGGAAAAAGAGGATTTTTTCTGGAAATTTCTTAAGTACATGTCGTGTACTTTATAAGTACACGCTATGTACTCGGTTACTGTAGGTAGACGGGTGTAGGCCGTGTCACGGCTATGCACACAGCCGTGTGTGGTGACCTGGAGGCCACCTAATGCGGGGGCTGGTGAAGACAAGTACACGCCGTGTACTTTTTTTTTCATTAAACTATCGGGGTCATGTCTGACGGAAAAAACCATCTCCTTCTAGGCCTGGTTCGATCGAGAGAGACCGTATGGTCATGGAACTTCTCTGAGCCCCCGACCTAGCATCCATTATTTGATTCGACAGTCGTTGATTGCGTTGGGATCACCTCGGTAAGCTCTTCCTTCTCCTAGAGCTTCGTTTTCTGATTCCTCCTCTTTCTCAAGTTATCATTAGTTGAGAGTTTTTAGAATTTTTGTAGATCTATGGTGTTGTTGGGTGATTCAAGGCTTGAATTTCACATATAACGATCCTAGAACACTGAGGTAAGTGGTTTGTTCATTTCTGTATATATTCAATGAGTTATATGTGCAAAATTACCCAATACCCTTGAACAGGGTATTGTGTGTTTACCGTGTTATCCCTATTAATTGCCTGCTATGATTGTATGATGGAATAGAGGTTAATTGAATGTGAATAGGGTAAATTTCTATGCTTTGGAATTGTTTTACCATGCATGTTTTTTTATGACCGTTTAGTCCTGCTTAGCCTGTTAGGCTGCCTTGTTTTTCACCATGCCTAATACTGTAGGATGAAGTGTTTTTTACCTAAAATGATGTTGTGTTGTAGAATATTAGCTAAGTAGTTCTTGAGGTTTACTTGGCCTTATTGCATTGATGTGCTCGTTTGACTTACACAGGGTCATGAGAACCTGGTGTAGTAGACCATAGGGATAATGGACATAAGGTCTTCTCCAGAGTGTCTATTTCTACTTTTACGATGCGAGACCATAGGAGGAATTTACGTAAGTTCTTCCTCAGAGTGTATATAGTTCCTAAATGTGGTCTATAGGGTGAATGTAACATAAGTGATTCCCCATAACACCTTTTAGTTACCGATACGGGACTATAGGGGGAATTGACTGTGAGTGCTTCCTCATAAAGTCTATACTTAAGATGAACCAGATGGGTTAGACTGTGTGAACTTCCTAGAGGGTTTATTGTGTTGTTTTGGTTGAACCAAAGGGGTTAGGATGAGAGTACTTCCCAGAGGGTTTCCTACTTGATTTTCTGCTTACTTTATAAGTGGAATTGAATGCTTTAAACTGTAGGATTGTTTACTTTTGAGTACTTCCTTGTTTACTGATTCTTTTGATTATAGCCTGCCATATATATTCACCGACTCTTAAGCACAGATCTTTGGGTGGTTGCCTACTAGGATTTAGTCTCACACCCTCTTTGGGTCATGATTTTGGGCCCAAAAATATTATATTGCTGCAGGTATATATAAGGGCAAGCGCCCTTCAACTTCAGGTACTTGACTGCTTTGGAGCTGGGGAGAATGGGACCAAGATGAGGCTTGCGATGCTGAGGAGTTGTTACTTGTTTTTCTTGTACTTTAGTTATTTATATATTACATCATTGTGACTTGTTTATCCATTTTCCTAGACATATGTATCATGAATCATTTATATATATGTGCTCCAGTTATTTATTTATTCAGTCTTCCATTGTTTACTTTGGATTGATAATATTACTACTACTTCCTCTTTTGTATATCTATTTACTTCCGCTGTGTTACTCTGCTAATGATGGTATATTTTCCCCACTATCAAACCCAAGTCCCTTGCTTCTAGTCTGTAGCCTCTAGCGTTCAGGGAAATGTGCTTGAGGCCATGTGACCAACCGGGTACGAGGCGCCTCTAGGCGGTCACTGGAACTGGGACGTTACAAAGCAGTATCATAGGGATTCTTTTCTTCTTGATTTACTATTCGGAGCCTATAACCTGGGATAGTAAGGAATAAGTACTTGGTAATAAGTTGCGCTTGAGATTATCTAACCCATTTATAGGGAAAATCCAATCTACCTCGTTATTGAAATTTTTCTGGTTTTGCAATTTTACAATTGATTTGATTTCATCGTTGGGTGATTCACACATTTTTTGCTGTTATTGTTGATATTATTGTGGTTCTATTTCTATTGCAACCTGATGAGATAAGGGTATTCCATCTCATGTATCATATATGAACTTGTTAGAAATCACATGTCATGCATTCCTACCATACCATTTTGGGTGTATTAGTAATTGCATGCTGTTGTGATAGATGTTGTGCTAGATATGCATGTTGTGGTGATATATGCCTTGATAGAATACCTTATTTTGATAGGGTATTTAATTGTGTAAGGTTTAGTTTAAATGAATGCCAAAATTTAGTTCTTGAGGTGTTATGGGCCCTCATGGATCGGAATTTGGTGGATAATTTCCTTGTATTTCTTGTATATGACATGTATAAGATGCCAAGCTTTGATTCTCAGGGAGTATGGGCCCTCACGGGTCGGAATTTGACACTTTAATGTTCATTTCAGTGTTTTTATGGGCTCCAGAGTAGTTTATGGTGCTTACTGTCTGAAAAAACCCATAATACACGCTTTGTAGTTTTGAATACACGCCATGTGTTCTTCTGTTTGGGAAGATACTATTTTTCTTGAAGTACATGTTGTGTACTGTATGTACATGCCATGTAGTCTCTAACTGTTTCACTGACTATGTGGGCAGAGACATGGGGTTGAGAAATCTTTAGGGGGAACACGCCATGTACCAGTTGTACACACCGTGTTGTGTATACCTTGTGTCCACCCATGTGACTAACGACACATATGGATGAAAGCTTAAGTTATACATGTCATGTCTGGTGAAAACACGCCGTGTAGTGTGAGCCGTGTATCCGGATGTGTCACTAACAACACGGGTTGATGAATCTCATCTAGTACATGTTGTGTCTGGCACAAACACGCCATGTAGTTTTGTTCCAGGAGAACCGTGTAGCTTAGTCGTGTAGAGGGACTTGGGAATGGGAAGATGATTCAAGTACATTCCGTGTGTTAGGAAAATACGCCGTGTGTTTGGGGTGTTACATGACCAGTTTTGGTAGAAGTACACACCCATGTGAAAGGATTAAGGGAACATGTCGTGTAGTTAAGTATACACACCATGTATCCATGTTTTGTAAAACTTGAATGTTTTCTTTATATTGTTCCCTTCTTACCCTTCTAGTTTTTAGTCCTTGATAATCTTGTTCTAAGGTGTGCGCTTGACCTTGCAGGGTCATTCCACCGAGACATCCTCCGGTTGTATGCTAGTTATAGGGAAACAATCATACACCAGACATGGCTGATTAGGGACTTCCAGCAGATTCTCTAGTTGCGCTAGTCTTGGCACCAGCCGTCATTCTGAACATAGGTGCTGATGCACAGTTCTGAGAAGGATTTATGAGGTTTATGTAGACCTTATTAGGAGTACCGCATCATGCCCCGTCGATGGAAGAGCTGATGTGATTCTTTCAGCAGTAACATCCTCCCACATTCACCAAGGAAGGAGGACCTTAGGCTGCAAAGTCATGGTTAGAATCCATGATTTCCATCTTCGATCATCTGGAGACACCTCGAGATAGGAGGGTCAAGCTCACTATGTACATGCTTCAGGATTTCTCCAAGAGATGGTGGGATGTGATCTCATAGGCAGGATGCTAGCAAGTCATGGACTGGGATGAGTTCTAGCGTGCCTTCTATGATTACTTATATCTGGAGACTTTGATGGCCGATCGAGCCTGAGAGTTTATGAGTCTAGAGTAGGGTACTCTTTCCATTATGGAGTATTATTCTTACTTCACCGAGCTGTAGCACTTCATGCCTATTCCCGTAGGTGATGAGTTATTCTTGGCAAGGAAGTTTGAGGATGGTCTGAGGCACGACATCCGATCTCAGGTGAATATCTTCAGGTTGACATCTATCACTTCTATAGTCAACCAGGCACTGATAACAGAGGGAAATCTGAGGGATTCTAGAGTTGTGAGCCATGGTGGTTCAACATTAGGAGCTAGTATCCCTCCTACTGATAGTAGGAAGTGCCGTAGGGGGTCTTCGCGCAGTGATCCAAGGATACGAGACACTTCTGGTATCCAGGTGGTGTGCTACCAGTGCGGGAAGAGCGGGAATACAATTCCACATTGCTCGAGAGACCCAGTGAAGTGCAGATATTGCAGAAATATGGGCCATATTCAGCGTTTCTATCAGATCTTCTCACCAGTAGCTGGTTATAGGGGTTCTTCTATGACTCCTCATTCAGGAGAAACACCACCGGTTTCTCACCAGTCTGGGAACTGGAGTTCTTCCAGCCATTCAGGCCAAGGTGGAGGTCATGTCCATGGTAGCCAGTCACTAGGATTTCAGTGACAATAGGGTGGATCATCTTAGGGTGGTCAGGCAGGGTCATAGAGCCACGGTACAAGCCAAAATTTTGTAGTGGAGCAGACCCAGTAGGAGCAGGATCCCAGAACCTCTATAGTTCTAGGTACGATTCTAGTAGCCTCAGTTTTAGCTTCTTCACTTTTCGATATAGGGGATTCCGATATCTTTATATCTATTGATGTTGTGGAGATCCTTGGGCTTTTTATATTTTCTTCTGATGATGTCATGACATTAGACACTCCATTGGGGGATATAACAACTGGTCTATGTCAGTGAAAGAAGTGACCTCTTGAGGTTGTTGGGTGTCACTTATTTTGGGACCTTTATATCCTAGAGATGACATGCTATGATGTCATTTTTAGAATGGATTGGTTAGTTCTCTTCTAGTTTGTTATCGACTGCTATCGTCGTAGGGTGAGTTTCACCTCACAGGAGGGCGGATCATTTCTTCAAAAGGGTGGATGGGATGTCCAGGTGATCTGAGCGAGAACCACGCATCATGGGTTGGGAGGAGTTACAACCTAGATTTCTAGTCTATATCTGGATGACCAGGGGACTTCACAGATGGACTTTCCTCCAGTGGTGGATCATTTCAGAGATGTCTTTCCAGAGGACTTTTCATGTTTCCTTCTGGAGCGAGAGGTATAATTTTCTATTGAGCTCATTCCAGGAGCGGCATCGGTGTCCATTCCTCCTTATAGGATGGATACACCAGAGTTACATGAGCTCAAGAAACAGTTAGAGGAGTTGCAGGCAAAGAGTTTCATCTGACCTAGTACTTCTCATTGGGGTTAGCCTGTCTTTTTTGTGAAGAATGCAGACGATAATCTACAACTATGTGTATATTATTTGAATCTGAACCAGTTGACGGTCAAAAACCAATATCCCTTTCCAATGATTGATGATCTATTTGACCA
This sequence comes from Viscum album, assembly GCA_963277665.1. Lineage (NCBI taxonomy): Eukaryota > Viridiplantae > Streptophyta > Magnoliopsida > Santalales > Viscaceae > Viscum > Viscum album. The sequence continues at coordinate 639,324,300 of OY728162.1, read as the reverse complement.
GCTTCGAGGAGCCCGGGTGTTCTTGAAGACATACTTGAGATCCGGTTATCATCAGTTGAACGTTAGACCATATGATATACCTCTTACATTCTTTCAGAGCAGGTATGGTCTATACGAGTATGCGGTTATGCCGTTCGGTCTCATGAACGTGCCTTCTGTTTTCATGGAACTGATGAACCGAGTGTTCCATCCATACTTAGATTCTTTCATGGTGGTTTTCATGGATGATATCTTGGTGTACTCTCACACTCTACACAAACATGCTACCCATCTTGAGATTGTTTTGAGTACACTGAAAGAGCATCAGTTATATACTAAGCTCTCAAAGTGCCACTTTTGGATGGACCAAATTCACTTCTTGGGTCATGTTATCTCAGAGATAAGAGTATCAGTGAACCCATAGAAAGTGAGAGCTATAGTTTCTTTGGTGAATCCAAAGAATGTTTTTGAGGTACGAAGATTTCTAGGGCTGGCTAGATACTACAGACGTTTCATACAAGACTTTTCATGATTAGCAGCGCCACTGACGGGCCTGACTAAGAAGAGTGCAAAGTACTTGTGGACAAATTCTTGCAAGTCAGTCTTTCGGGAGATGAAAGGGAGGTTGACACCGGAACCGATACTAGTATTTCTAGATCCAGGCAAGAGCTACATTGTTTATTGTGATGCTTCAGGTATCGGGCTGGGAGCAGTGCTTATGCAGGGAGAAGAAGTCATTGTGTATGGGTCTCAGCATTTGAGAACACATGATAGGAATTACCTGACACATGATCTTGAGTTGGAAGTAGTTTTTCATACCTTATTCTATTGGATACATTATCTTCAAGGAGAGCATTTTGTGGTTTTCACTAACCGCAAAAGTATCAAGTATATCTTCACTCAGCGTGACCTGAATTTGAAACAATGAAGGTGGGTTGAGTACCTTTAGTCCTTTGAATATAAGTTTGCCTATAAGCCAGGGAAAGACAATGTTGTGGCCGATGTGATGAGCAGGAGGACTCAGATACAGGTAGTTCAGGAGACCAGTAGTGAGTGAAAACTTATAGATCTGTTCTTTGAGATGCATGTGGTGGTGCATGACAGACAAGGTAAAACGTTTCTATCTTTTGTAGCTGTTACCACTACTCTGATTTATTGAGTGCGAATGAGGAAGATATAAGATTCTGAAGGCCTTGTCCTACGGGAGAGTGTTTCTGGAGAGGACCCTATTCCTAGATGGTCCATAGGCGAGGATGAGATCCTTCATTTTCAAGGGTGTATATGGGTTTCCGTAGACATACATGAGGAGTTGATGCAGGACTTTCATTCCTCAGTTTGGGAAGTTCATCCTGGTGTCACCAAGATTTATTGTGATATACACCATTAGTATTGGTGTCCATGTATGGATAAAGATGTTGCTGGGTTTGTCATGATGTGTTCCACCTGTCAACAGGTGAAGGCGGAGCATCAGTGACTAGAGGGTCTTTTTTATCAGTTACCTATTCCTGAGTGGAAGTGGAATGATGTCGTGATGGATTTCAAGAAATGTTTATCGAGGTCACCTCAAGGGAATTATGTTGTATGGGTTTTCATTGACAGACCCACGAAGGCTGCTCACTTCTTTCCGATCAAGGAGACCTTCAGTGTTGATGAGATGGTATGGTTTTACATCTATGAGATTGTACGTTTAAATAGAATTCCACACTACCTTATTTCAGACAGGGACACTCGTTTTACTTCTTGGGTATTTCAGGGGCTACAGAAGGCTTTCAGTACATAGGTACTTTTGAGTATATCTTAGCACCCTCAAACAGATGGCCAGTCCGAGCGTATGATTCAGGTGTTTGAGGACATGTTGTGAGCATACATCCTTGATTTTGGAGGTTGTTTGGATAAGTGCATACCTCTTGTAGAGTTTGCCTACAACAATAGTTTTCAAGCAACTATTTAGATGGAACCTTATAGGGATTTGTACATTAGGCCATGCCAATCACCCTTATGTTGGCTGGAGGCAGGAGAGACAACTATCTTGGGACTTAGTCTTGTCCAGGAGACCATGGAGTAGATAGAGTTTATTCAGAAGAGGATGGCTGCTGCACAGTCTCGACATAAGTCTTATGCTGATCAGCGGAGATGACCTATGGAGTTCAAGGTCGAGGATTAGGTTTTCCTGTATGTAACACCGAGGTTGGGACATAATAGGATTAGGAGTCAGGGTAAGTTTTCACCGAGGTATGTCGGTCAGTTTGAGGTTTTGGAGAGAGTCGGGCCAGTTGCCTATCAGTTTCAGTTACCTCAGAGGTACTGGGCTATGCACGACATCTTTTATGTTTCTCAGCTTCAAAGTTACTTCTCAGACCTGTCTCATGTTCTTCAACCTGAGGAGGTTGAGTTAGAGGTGGACACCTCGTTTGAGGATCATCCTATTCAGATTGTTGATCGTAGTACTAAGGTTCTCCGTGGATGGTCTGTTCCTCTGGTACGAGTGCTATGGCAGCACAGGTAGGAACAAGATGAGATTTGGGAGAGGGAGACCGATGTACGATCGCAGTGGCCATAGTTGTTCGAGGATTATTCTTCTATGCCACCTTGCTAGGGAAATTCAGGGACAGATTTCTTTAAAGGGAGAAGTTTGTAATAACTCGGATCTTATTTTCAGGTATGTTTTCCTTTTTTATGATGTTTTTGAGGAAAAAGAGGAAATTTCTGGAAATTTCTTAAGTACACGCCGTGTACTTTATAATTACATTCCATGTACTCAGTTACCACATGTAGTCGGGTGCTGGCCATGTCACGACCATGCACACGACCGTGTGTGGTGACCTGGAGACCGCCTAATGCGGGGGCCCGTGAAGGAAATTACATGCTGTGTACTTTTTTTTCATTAAACGTACCAAGGTCGGATCCGACAGACAGAACCGTCTCCTTCTAGGTCTAGTTCGACCGAGAGAGATTGTATGACCACGAAACTTCTCTGATCCCCCGACCGAGCATCCGTTCTCCAATTCAACTGTCATCAATTTCATTGGGATCACCTTGGTAAGCTCTTCCTTCTCCTAGATTTTTCTTTTCCTGATTTATTTTCTTTCTCAAGTTATCTTTGGTTGAGAGTTTTTTACGTTTTTGTAGATCTATGGTGTTCTTGGGAGATTCAAGGACTGAGGTTCACATATAAAGATCCTACAACACCGAGGTAGGTGGTTTGTGCCTTTATGTATAAAGTCATTGAGTTATATGTGAAAAATTTCCCAATACCCTTGAACGGGGTATTGCGTGTTTACTGTGTTAGCCCTGTTAATTTCCTGCTATGCTTGTATGTTCGAATAGAGGTTAATTGAATGTGAATGGGGTAAATTTCTATGATTTTGAAGTGTTTTCCCATGCATGTTTGTTTATGACTGTTTGGTTTTTCTTAGCCTGTTAAGTTGCCTTGTTTTTCACCATGCCTAGTACTGTAGGATGGAGTGTTGTTTACCTGACATGTTGTTGTGCTATAGACTATTATCCAAGTAGTTCTTGAGGTTTACTTTGTCTGTATTGCATTTTTGTGCTCATTTGACTTACACAGGGCCATGAGAACCTAGTGTAGTAGACCAAAGGGAGAATGGATGTAAGAGCTTCTCTAGAGTGTCTGTTTCTACTTTTATGATGTGAGACCATCAGGGGAATTGATGTAAGTGCTTTCTCAGAGTGCATGTAGTTCCTCGACATGGGCCACAGGGGGAATGTGACATAATTTCTTCCCCAGAGTGCCTTTTAGTTACCAATATGGGACTATAGTGGGAATTGGCGGCGAGTGCTTCCTTATAGAGTCTATACTTAAGTTGAACCAGAGGGGTTAGACTGTGTGAACTTCCCAGAGGGTTTCTTGTGTTGTTTTGGTTGAACTAGAGGGGTTAGGTTGAGAGTAATTCCTTGAGGGTTTCTTGCTTGATGTTCTGCTTACTTGATAAGTGGAATTGAATTCTTTGAACTGTAGGATTATTCACTTTTGAGTACTTCCTTGTTTACTGCTTCTTTTGATTATAGCCTGCCATATATATTCACTGACTGTTAGGCACAGATCTTTGGGTGGTTGCCTACTGGTATTTAGTCTCACACTCTATTTGGGTCATGTTTTTTTGGCTCAAACTGATTATATTTCTATAGGTATAGATAAGGTAAAGCGACTTCTACTTAAGGTACTTGACTGTTTTGGAGCTGGGGAGCATGGGACCAAGCTGAGGCTTGCGATGCTAATGAGTTGTTACTTGTTTTTCTTGTAATTTGGTTATTTATGTTTTCCATCATTGTGACTTGTTTGGCCATTTTACTAGACATATGTATCATGAATCATTTATATATATGTGCTCCAGTTATTTATTTCTTCAGTCTTCCACTTTTTACTTTGATTTGATGATATTAATAATACTTCTGCTTTTGTATATCTCTTTACTTACACTATGTTACTCTTCCAATGAGGGAATATTTTCCCCACTATCACACCCAAGGACCTTGCTGCTAGTCAGCAGCCTCTGGCTTTCGGGGAAATGCACTTGAGGCCATGTGACCAACCGGGTACGGGGTTCCTATGAGCGGCCTTCAGAACCAGGACGTTACAAAGTGGTATCAGAGGGATTCTTTTCTTCTTGATTTACTGTTTGGATCCTATAGCCCGGGATAGGAAGGAATGGGTACTTGGTAATAAGTTGTGCCCGATATTAGCTAACACGTGTATAGGGAAAATCCAATATACCTCGTTATTGAAATTTTTATGGTTTTTCAATTTTACAGTTGATTTGATTTCACTGTTGGGTGATTCATGTGTTTTGTACTGTTATTATTGATATTATTGAGGTTTTATTTCTGTTACAACCTGATGAGATGAGGGTATTCCATCTCATGCATCATATAGGCAGTTGTTAGAAATCACATGTCATTCCTTCCTGCCATGCCATTTTGGGTGCATTAATAATTGCATGTTATTGTGATAGATTTTGTGATAGATATTCATGTTGTTGTGATAGATTCCTTGATATGATACCTACTTTTGATAGGGTATTGAATTGTTTAAGGTTTCATTTAAATTAACACTAAACTTTAGTTCTTGAGGTGTTATGGGACCTCATGGATTAGAATTTGGTGGATAATTGCCTTTTCTTTCTTATATATGACATGTATAAGATGTAAATCTTTGATTCTAAGAGAGTATGGGCCCTCACGGGTCAGAATTAGACACTTTAATGTTTGTTTCAGTGTTTTTTTGGGCTTCGGAGTAGTTTCTGAGGCTTACTTTCCAGAAAAACCTTGAATACACATTGGGCAGTTTTGAATACACACCATGTGTTCTTCTATTTGGAAAGAAACTGTTTTTATTGAAGTACATGTTGTGTACTGTATGTACATGCCGTGTAGTCTCTAACTTTTTCATTGACTGTGTGGGGAGAGAAATGGGGTTGGTAAATCATTGGGGGGGAACACGTCGTGTACCAGTTGTACATGCCATGTTGTGTAGACCGTGTGTCCACCCATGTGACTAACGGCACAGATGGATGAAAGCTTAAGTTATACACATCGTGTATGGTGCAAACACGCCGTGTAGTATGATCCATGTATCCAGACATGTCTGTAACAACACGGGTTGGTGAAGCTTGTCTAGTACACTCCGTGTCTGGCACAAACATTCCGTGTAGTTTTGTTCTAGGAGAACTGTGTAGCTTAGTCGTGTTGAGGGACTCAGGCAGGGGAAGAGGATTCAAGTACAAGCCATGTGTTAGGAAAACATGCCATGTGTTTGGGGTGTTACATGACCAGTTTTGGCAGAAGTACATGCCCATGTGAAAGGCTTAAGGGAACACACTGTGTAGTTAAGTATACACGCCGTGTATCCATGTTTTAAAAAACTTGAATGATTTATTTCTCCTATTACCTTCTTACCCTTACAGTTTTCATTCCTTGATATTCTTGTTCTAAGGTGTGTGCTTGACCTTATAGAGTCATTCCACCGAGACGCCCTCCAGTTGTATGCTAGTTACAGGGCAACAATCTGACACCGGACATGGCTGATCAAGGAATTCTAGCAGATTCTCTAGTTGTTCCAGTCTTGGCACCATCCATCATTATAGACACGGGTGATGATGCAAATTTCTGAGAGGGCTTTATGAGGTTTATGCAGACCTTCCAAGGAGTACCGCATCTGGCCCTGTCTATGGCAGAGCTGACGCTGGTCTTTCAGTAGCATTATCCTCCCACTTTCACTAGGGAAAGAGGACCTTAGGCTACAAAGTCATGGTTAGAATCCATACTTTCCATCTCCGAGAATCTAGAGATTCCTACAGAGAGGAGGTCCAATATCTCTACATACATGCTTCGGGATTCTGCCAAGAGATGGTGGGTTGTGATCTCATAGGTGGGATGCCAGTAGGTCATGGCATGGGATGAGTTCCAACATGCCTTCTACGATTAATTCTATCCGAAGACTTTGAGGGCCGATGAAGCCTGAGAGTTTATGAGTATGGAGTAGGGTAATCTTTCCATTATGGAGTATTCTTCTTGATTCACTGATTTGTAGTGCTTTACGCCTATTCCAGGAGGTGATGAGTTATTCTTAGAAAGGAATTTTAAGGATGGTATGAAAATGACATCCTATCTCAGGTGAATATCTTCAGGTTGACGTCTATCACTTCTATCGTCAACCAGGCGCTGATCAAAAAGCACAATATGAGGGATTCTGGAGTTGTGAGCTAGGGTGGTTCGACATCTGGAGTTAGTATCCCTCCTACTGATAGTAGGAAGCGCCGCAGGGGGTCTTCGAGCGGTGATCCAAGGAGGCGAGACACTTCTGGTAGCCATGTGGTGTGCTACCAGTGCGGGAAGAGTGGGAATACGAGGCCACATTGGATGAGAGACCCACTAGAGTGCCAATCTTGTGGAAAGATGGTCCATCTTCAGCGTTTCTATCAGATCTTATAACCAACAGCTGGTGATAGGGGTTCTTCTATGACTCCTCATTTGGGAGCAGCAGCACCAGTTTCTCACCAGTCTGGGAACTTGAGTTCTTTCGGCCATTCAGGATGAGGTGGAGGTTGTGGTCGTGGTATCCAGTCACTAGGATTTCAGCGACAATAGGGTGGATCAGCTCAGGATGGTCAGGCAGGGTCACAGGGCCACAATATATGCCATACTTTTGTAGTGGAGTAGACCCAACAGGAGTAGGATCCCAGACCCTCTACAGTTCGAGGTACGATTCTAGTTGCCTCAGTTTTAGCTTCTGCTCTTTTCGATATAGGGTCTTCCTATATATTTATATCTATTGCTGTTGTGGAGAGCCGTGGGCTCTGTATCTTTTCTTCTACTAATTTTATTACGTTAGATACTCTGTTGGGGGCTAGAACGGTTGGTTTATGTCAGTTCAAGAAGTGCCCTCTTGAGGTTGCTGGGTGTCACTTCTTTTGGGACCTTTACGTCCTAGAGATGATAGGATATGACATCATTATCATAATGGATTGGTTAGTTCCCTTCAATAATTTAGTCTACTGATATCGTCGTAGGGTGAGTTTCACCTTACTGTAGGGCCGATCGTTTCTTCAAAAGGGCAGATGAGATGTCTAGGCGAGCAGAGCGGGACCCGAGCATCATGGGTTGGGAGGAGTTACAACCTAAATTTCTAGTCTATATCTGGATGACTAGGGGACTTCACATATGGACTTTCCTCTAGTGGTGGATTATTTCAGAGATGTCTTTACAGAGGACTTTTCAGGTTTGCCTTCAGAGTGAGAGGTAGAATTTTATATTGAGCTCGTACCAGGAGCAACACCAGTGTCCATTCCTCCTTATAGTATGGATGCACTAGAGTTACAGGATCTCAAGAAACAGTTAGAGGAGTTTCAAACAAAGAGTTTCATCTAACCTAGTATGTTTCCTTGGGGTTCGCCTGTCCTGTTTGCGAAGAAGGCGGACGGTACTCTCTGAATTTGTGTGGATTATCAGAAGCTGAACCAGTTAACAGTCAAAAAATGATATCCATTATTGAGGATTGATTATCTCTTTTATCTGCTTCAAGGAGTCTAGGTGTTCTCAAAGATTGACTTGAGATCCATCTATAATCAGTTGCGTATTAGACCATCTGATATACCTCTTATAGCCTTTTGGAGTAGGTATGGTCTATAAGAGTATGTGGTTATGCCGTTCGGTATCACAAACGCGCCTGTTGTTTTCATGGCACTGATGAACTAAGTGTTCCATCCATACTTGGATTCTTTCTTGCTGGGTTTCGTGGATGATATCTTGGTGTACTCTCACACTCTATATGACCATGCCACCCATCTTGAGATCATTTTGAGTACACTGAGAGAGCATCAGTTATATTCTAAGATCTCAAAGTGCCACTTTTGGATGGACCAAATTCACTTCTTGGGTCATGCTATCTAAGAGACAATAGTATCAGTGGACCTAGAGAAAGTGAGAGTTGTAGTTTCCTGGGTGCATCCGAAGAATGTTTTTGAGGTACAAAGTTTTCTAGGGCTGACTGTATACTACAGAAATTTCATACAAGACTTTTCATGCTTAGAAGCACCACTGACGGGCCTGACTAAGAAGAGTGTGAAGTACTTGTGGATAGATTCTTGTGAGTCGGCCTTTCAGGAGCTGAAAGGGAGGATTACATCGGCACCAATACTAGTATTTCCAAATCCAGGAAAGAGAAACACTATTTATTGTGATGCTTCATGTATCGGGCTGGGAGCATTGCTTATGCAGGGAGAAGGAGTCGTTGCGTACAGGTCTCGGTAGTTGGGACCACATGAGAGGAATTACCCAACGCACGATCTTGAGTTGGCAGTAGTTGTTCATTCCTTACGCTGTTGGAGACATTATCTTTTGGGAGAGCATTTTGTGGTTTTCACCGACCACAAAAAGTCTCAAGTATATATTCACTCAGCATGACCTGAATTTGAGATGGCGAAGGTGGGTTGAGTACCTTCAGTCCTTTGACTTTGAGCTTGACTATACGCCAAGGAAAGGCAACACTGTGGATGATGATTTAAGCAGGAGGACTCAGATACAGGCAGTTCAGGAGGCCAGCAGTGAGTGGAAACTTATGGATCTATTCTCTGAGATGCATGTGGAGGTGCACGAAAGACAGAGGAAAACATTTATATCTTTTTTAGTTTTTACCTCTACTCTTCTTGATTGAGTGTGAACAAGGATGATATCAGATTCTAAAGTCCTAGTCCTATGAGAGAGTGTTTTAGGAGAGGACCCTATTCCTGGATGGACCATAGGCGAAGATGAGATCTTTTGTTTTTAGGGGCGCGTATGGGTGTCAACAGACATACGCGAGGAGTTGATGTGGAACTTTCATTCCTCATTTTGGGCAGTTTATCCTGGTGTCACCAAGATGTATCGTGATCTACACCATCAGTATTGGTGTCCAGGTATGAATAAAGATGTTGCTGGGTTCATCATGAGGTGTTCCACCTGCCAACAGGTGAAGGCGGAGCATCAGTTACCAACAAGGCTTTTGCAGTATTTACCCATTCCCAGGTGGAAGTGGAATGATGTCGCGATGGATTTCGTGACAGGTTTATTGAGTTCGCCTCGAGGGAATGATGTTTTATGGATTTTTATTAACAGACTCACTAAGGCTTGTCACTTCTTTCCAACCAAGGAGACCATTAGTGTTGATGAGATGGGATGATTGTACATCCATGAGATTGTATGTTTATATGGAGTTCCACACTCCATTATTTCAAATAGGGATGCCTGTTTTACTTCTCGAGTCTGGAAGGGGCTAAAAAAGGCTTTGGGTACACAGGTACTTTTGAATACAGCTTACCAACCTCAGACATATGGCCAGTCCGAGTGTACGATTCAGGTGTTTGAGGACATGCTGCGAGCATGAATCCTTGATTTTAGAGGTTCTTGAGAGAATCACATACCTCTTGTGAAGTTTTCCAACAACCATAGTTTTCAAGAAACTATTTATATGGAACCTTATGAAGATTTGTACGGTAGGCCATTCTGATCACACTTATGTTGGCTGGAGGTAGGAGAGATAGCTATGTTGGGACCTTGTCTTATCTAGGAGACCACAGAGCATATAGAGTTGATTCAGAAGAGGATGGATACTGCACATTCTTGACAGAAGTCTTATGTTGATCAGTGGAGATGACCTTTGGATTTCGAGGTTGGGGATCAGGTTTTCATGCGTGTCACACTGAGGTTGGGGCACAAGAAGATTAGGAGATAGGGTTAGATTTTTCTGAGGTACATAGGGCCATTTGAGGTTTTGTAGAGAGTTAGACCGGTTGCCTATCAGCTACAGTTACCTTATAGGTACCAGGCTATGCACGACGTCTTTCACATTTCTTCAGCTTCGACGTTACATCTCAGGCTCATCTCATGTTCTTGAAACCAAGGAGGTTGAGTTGGAGGTGGACACCTCATTTGAGGAGCATCTTATCCGAATTGTTGATCGTAGTACGAAGGTTCTCCGTGGATGGTCTGTTCCTCTGGTATGAGTTCTATGGCATCACAGGCAGGTACAGGATGAGACTTGGGAGAGGGAGACCGATGTACGATCGCAGTGGCCGGATTTGTTCAAGGATTCTTCTTCTACTCCACCTTGCTAGGGAAATTTGGGGATGAATTTATTTAAGGAGGGAAGTTTGTAAGAACTCAGATCTTCTTTTAAGGTATGTTTTCCTTTATCTGGTGTTTTTGAGGAAAAAGAAGAGTTTTATAAAAATTTCTTAAGTACACACTGTGTACTTTATAAGTACACATCGTGTACTTGGTTACCACAAGTAGCTGGGTGTTGGCCATTTCATGGCCCTGCACACGTCCATTTATGGTGACCTGGAGACTGCCTAATGCAGGGGTCGATGAAGGCAATTACACGCCATGTACTTTTTTTCATTAAACGTACTAGGGTCGCATCTGACGGGCAGAACTGTCTCCTTCTAGGTCTGATTCGACTGAGAGAGACCGTACGACCACATAAATTCTCTGAGCCTCCGACTGAGCATCCATTCTCCGATTCAACTGTCATCAATTGCATTGGTATCACCTCGGTAATCTCTTCCTTCTCCTAGATATTCGTTTCCTGATTCCTCCTATTTATCAAGTTATCTTTGGTTGAGCGTTTTTAGAATTTTTATATATCTATGGTGTTCTTGGGTGATTCAAGGCTTGAGGTTCACATATAACGATCCTAAAACACTAAGGTAGGTGGTTTGTGCCTTTCTGTATAAAGTCATTGAGTTATATATGCAAAATTGTCCAATACTCTTGAACAGGGTATTGTGTGTTGACTGTGTTAGCCCTTTTAATTTTCTGTTATGCTTATATGTTATAATAGAGGTTAATTGAATTTGAATAGGGTAGATTTCTATGATTTGGAAGTGTTTTCCTATGCTTGTTTGTTTATGACTGTTTGTTCCTTCTTAGCTTGTTAGGCTGCCTTGTTTTTTAGCATGCCTAGTACTGTAGGGTAGAGTGTTGTTTACCTAACATATTGTTATGTTGTAGACTCTTTTCTAAGTAGTTCTTGAGGTTTACTTTGTACGTATTGCATTTCTGTTCTTGTTTGGCTTACACAGGGCAGTGAGAACCTAGTGTAGTAGACCATAGAGAGAATGGACGTAAGGGCTTCTCCAGAGTGTCTATTTCTACTTTTACGATGTGAGACTATAGAGACCCGAAGCTTGACGTACATGGACATTACATTACTTTTGAGGAATACTTAGTATATAACAAAAACACACACACAAGTACCGTAATAGTTTAGTGTCTTTGGAAACCCGGAATATAATCTTCTAATCGTGGTGAAAGATCTTCAACATCTCCCACAAATATCTTCTTCTTTTTTAAGCTAAATCCTTTCTTTATGTCCTGGGGAAAAGAAAACATAAAAGGGTGAGCTCAAATGCTCAGTAAGGGTAAACAAAAGAAATATCAATCACTTCATATTCATAAGAACATATCTTTTGGAAATGTTAACTTGAAAAAGAGATCATAATTTCATAACATGGGATAAATCATAGTAGTGAAATGTAATCCCAATAATCATAACTTAAAACATGAAACTTTGTGGAATACACACATAATCATAGAGAATCATTTCTTATTAGTCAAGACTCATTTCCAAGACTATCTTAGTGGACAAAGTCCCTTTCTGAACCGAGTTCACTCCTCGTTTCAGTCCTGTTACACTGAACCGGTATAACCTACCGTTCCATCCATTTCTATCTCATGAGATATAAAATCTTTACCCAATGCATTGGAGGGAGATATAGGTCCCACCCATCTCATAATGATACCATTATTATGTGTGCCACAAAATCAGAAAACCATACATCATAGCATAACCCATGTAATAAAAATGGGAATCTTAAACATCGTGACATCATAAAACAATTCATATAAGATAAAGGAATTCATAAAAATATAATTCCATCACAACATAATCAAATCAATGTAATAATAGGGATAAAAACAGAACCCTTTATTATCTTAGATGGAAAATAATTTTGATAAAACACTTGAACTCTATTCTTGAGGAAAATATCCTTTCTGCTTCAAAAACACTTTTCATTTCTTAACATGTCGTACAATTATAAACTAAAAGAAGTTGATTAAAAATAAACTTGAAAAATTGTAAAGGAAGATTCTTGGAAATAATGTTTTAAAAATACATTCATGCCGTATAAGTTAAAAAAAAATTCTTCTCATACTTTTGTCGGAAAAGTCAAAAAAGTACCTCGTACGAAAAACGACAAAAGATTTCTTTCATATCTTTTACTAAAAACTCACCGAAGGGTAAAATAGGATTTAAACAATTGTAGGTGAATGGAAATAATATTACATATTGAGGAAACATGGATGTGTATAATAAAATACACCCCAGTAAATGCCAAAGTATAAACAATCTTGGATAAAAATGAGATTGTGATATTTCCCTTACCTTAGGTCCGATATGCTTTGTACGTGTCCGAACCTCCTCTTCTTTGAAGTGCTTCTTTGAGACCTCCTTTTAGGGCACTAAAATAGGTCTTTGAAGAAGACCAGAACCTCTAGGATGTTTCTAGGGAAGTGGAGAGAATAAATTGGCAGGGTTTTTCTGAGCTTGAAGGCTCAAAGTGGTGTGAGGAAGAGAGGGAGGAGGTGCCCTTTTATAAGGGAGGAGAGGGGTACCTTTGGAATAACTAAAAATATTATTTTATTATAAAGCCAAATTCGGTTTTTAATAGCTCCAAATTGATATATCTAGAAGATAAGGTGGGTAGGGGTCGAAATCCTCTCATCCAATAGAATTTCTACAAGTTTAGGTATCAATTTTAACCTTATCATTTAGATTTAACTTTATGTTAGATAATTTAACTTTCACCGTGTCTTCTTGTTTTCTTACACTATAAGGTTAATAAACTTACTATATCAAGCCAAAAAAACCCCAAGTTGTTTATTATTAATATACATAACCTTATATAAGTCATTTGGCTGAACCTTATATTTTTAGGAATAAAATAACAATTAATAATATAATATTTGTTTTAAAAACTATTTTATGTCAATTTTGACACTATTTAGTAATTGATTTTTGTGAAAATCATAACAGAATGATTAGATCGAACCATGTTAATTAAATCAATACTAACATGTCATATTAACCTAAAAAATTAGTGTAATTCATAAAAAGTCTCAAATTACATTTATTTGGGTATTTATAACATCAATTATGTCAATATTTCATTAATAAGATAATTACTGCATCATCTTTGTGTCATAAATAAATTAAATTATTTAATGTCTAAAAATTACAAATAAAATACAATTATGTATGAAATCTTTTTATATTTCTAATGAATATTTATAGTCACATTTATCTTATGTATAACCCCATATTAAAAATGATTTACTTATTAAACTTTGATTTTAACTATTTTAACCCTTCTTTAAATAAATTAATAATAAATGTCCTAATCTAATTCAAGTGGGTCTAAATGGTCATATTTTATTCCTAAGGTTGTTTTTGGTCGAATTACACTTGTCCAATAGAATTAGGACATGTGTTAGGGTAATAGTAATATCATTTTTACCCTTAATTACCCTATTTACTTTTAACTGTGGTAAAAAAGTAAAAAGTTACTATTCACCAAAAATTATTTTCATCTCATTGAACCACATTTTACTTAATGACATCAACCGTGTCTCTCGGATTTTTGAAATTCCACTCACAGAAGCGGTAAAATTAAGTTTTATGAAAAATTCATTTTTTTTACTACCACTTAGTGGTTTCACTATTCATCAAAAAATGAAAGTTTCCAGAAAAATACCAAAAATTAGGCCTAAGCTATATTTGATATTATGAACTCAAAATGATGTCTATTTTAACAAATTCAAAACATATTAGTTGCATTAATTAATTTAAAAATTAATTCCCGTCGTCAAAACAAATAGCGTGTTCTTAAGAGATAATAACTATCAAAAGATTGACACTTGTTTATAACTGGTTTAAATGTGAAATTACATCCAATGACCAACATTGTATTAAATTGTAAAAATATATTCGAAATATACTTTAAAAACACTCAAATTAATAATTTATCACTATTAATTATTTCGATTAAAAAATTTGTTTTTAATTAAAATTTAGTAATTTTCACTATTCATCAGAATATGAAAGTTATCCGAAAAGTACCAAAATTTCACCCTAAGCTAATTTCGATATTCCGAATCCAAAAATGAAGTCCATTTTGAGAGATAAAATTTCTAAAATTTTAAAAGGTGGTTATTACTATTCATAACGACTAGTTTTAATAATATTTTAATAGCATATCGTTGTTTAGTGAAACTCGGTATTGCGTACTACACACGCTATCGAGGAAGGTCGCGATTGGGTGTAATGCAAAGAAAGTCAAGGATGCGTGTTGTGAAAGCTCATTTTGGTGTAGCGTACAACACAATACATTAATGAAATTAAAAAGAATATTTTTCATAAAATGTCGGGGTGTTACATTCTACCCCCCTTAAAATGAATTTCGCCCTCGAAATTCGTCGGGGTTATAAATGGTTTACTATTCAAAAGTTTCTTTGATAGAAACCCACATCGTAAAAAGGAATACCAAAACCAATCTTTAAAAACAAAATTATGAAACGTAATGGTTACCCAAATAAACTAATCAATGGGTTTCCACATAGGTGAAAATATGGATATGGAAGAGAAATCTTACCATCACGTTCTGAAGGAGAGTGGTAGAGAACATGGCTATGGAAAAGCCAGCAATCACAAAGCCATAAATTTGTGACGATCTAAGGTACCATCTAATTCATCAGATATAAGAGCACTAGGACAACATTTTTGGTTTTCAAGATCATTTCCCTAAAGTTGATGAAATTGGAATTAGAAGAAATAATTTTGTGATTTCGGTATAGTCTCACCATTGGTCGTTCTTTGGACAATTTCCACTTCATCTCTTAAAGAAATGAAGTTGAATTTGTCATTCGTGATGTGTTAGCAGATCATGTGATAGAATGATGGGTCATTCCATCTGTCTCAAACAAAAGGTTAGAAAAGTTATCAAAAAAAATACATAAGTCCATCTATAATGAGATTAATCATATATGGTTCCTAAAATGGACTTATACTTCATATATCATACTGCTTAATATAATAAAACTAGTTTCTACTAAACAAAGATTTCCTGTAGGCCAGTGGTAGGCGATAAAGGCCAGTCGCACTTCGGTTGTGGGTTCGATTCCCACGGCCTTGTCCGACGCGATGGGTTGTCGCCCGTCCTGCAGGTTTTCCTTTTTCTAAAACTATATTACTATAACATCCCATCAATAATATCGAAAAAACAAACAATACTAACTTATTTCCAACATAATATATTCCAATCTTTAGGCTTATCCATAATACTGCAGTTCACTCTCATAATATAGTGAAAACGATTACCAGAGATTTAATACCATCGTTGATCCCTATATATCATAAGATATGTCTTGTTGGTCACATTCCAAACATTCAAAGGCCTTAATCATGTATTCTCTTGAATACCCATTGAACCTTAGTGAAAACATGAATGCTATTAAAAGTTAACTCTTTCCACATACCAAAATCCTCAAAATTCTATATACTCTAACCATGATATCACTTAGTCCTTATATCAATCATGAGCTCATGAATACTGTCAAATATTTCATTTTCTCATTTTCCCTTCATTATGCGCATATCATCTTTTTTTTTCCAAAAATATCTCAATCACTTTCCATGGTTACCGGTACCATAAAATTATTGAAACCACAATAGACCAATACATAAATATTCCAATATTCCGCGATACTATATACAACATTATTTTGGAATCCCATTACACAAACACTTAATCATTCCACCACATTGTTTCCATATTCAACATCGCCAATGGTGATCACATGTGACTTCCCTTTGTCCTTTTCCTTAAGTGGTTGCTCATGTCGATCATCACTAACCCTTGGATTAGGGCATTTATTAGCATAATGCCCCATTTCCTTGCACTTAAAGCATTGAAGTGTAGTAGGTTCATTTTGTGTATCCCTTCTTTTGTTTGCATCATTAGACATCTTCTTCCCATCATTTCGGCATTCAAATGCCCGATGACCTTCCTTTCCACATTTGAAACATTTACTTGTCCCTTTAAGACAATCTCCACCATGCTTCTTTCCACAATTTGAGCATAAGGAAACATTCATCTTCTTTTCACCATTATTATAAGATTTCTCCTTGAACTCCATCTTTCGTTTCTTGTCAAAACTATGAGATGGATAAGTAACACCAACTTCCATTTCTACCTTTATAGCACAACGCACAATTTCTTCATAGCTACTGAAGTCTCTTATAGCTAATGCCCTTCGAAGATTTGGTTTTAAGCCACTGCAGAATCGATCAACTTTACTTTCAGGTTGGATGATAAATCCAGATGCATACCTTGCAAGCCTCATAAAATTCGATTTGTATATACCAACAGATTCATCATCCTTTTTATTTAGTTCAAGAAACTCCTTCTCCATCTTTTTTCGAAGAATACGAGGGAAGTACTTATTGAAAAATAAGTTCTTGAACTCGTCCCATTCCATGGACTCAATTTCATCTCTTTGCCTCGTATTCTTGATAAGATTCCACCATTGATCAGCTTCACCTTCCAAACAATATACTGCTAAGATGACTTTATCATGTTCATAACATTGAAAAACTGAAAATATCTTTTCAGTGCTACTAATCTATTGTTCAGCAACAAGTAGATCAGAAGACCCACTGAAAGAAGGTGGACGTTGCCTCATGAAGGACTCAATAGAATATTGTTCCCTTCTCTGCTCATTTGGAAGTCCAGAATGATTCAAATCTTGTGTAAGTATAGCAATAAGATTTTGCACTCCATCTCCCATAACATTGGTTTGTTCAAGAGGACAATCATTGCATTGTCCATTGCATTGATCAACACGGTTCCTTCGGGTTTTAGCCATCGTCTAAAACCCAAAAAGAATAGTGTGAGAGGCAAAAATCATGCTAGGGAAAATAACAT
This sequence comes from Viscum album, assembly GCA_963277665.1. Lineage (NCBI taxonomy): Eukaryota > Viridiplantae > Streptophyta > Magnoliopsida > Santalales > Viscaceae > Viscum > Viscum album. The sequence continues at coordinate 639,306,781 of OY728162.1, read as the reverse complement.
AATAAAAGGGGGAGTACCCTCAATATCTAACATCTTAGGTTAAATTCTAAGATTGTTAGTGAAATTCTAGGACTATAACCTATACGTATACTTAACCATAGAGACATCCCTAGACATACCTTAGAAATATCTCTAGGGATCTCACTAAAGTTCTCGCATCCTAGTTTCCAAAGGTTGACTAAAACTTTCCTCTGATACCAACTGTAGAGACCCGAAGCTTGACGTACATGGACATTACATTACTTTTGCGGAATACTTAGTACATAACAAAAACACACACACAAGGACCGTAATAGTTTAAGGTCTTTGGAAACCCAGAATATAATCTTCTAATCGTGGTGAAAGATCTTCAACATCTCCCACAAAGATATTCTTTTTTTAAACCTAAATCCTTTATTTATGTCCTGGGGAAAAGAAAACATAAAAGGGTGAGCTCAAATGCTCAGTAAGGGTAATCAAAAGAAATATCAATCACGTCATATTCATAAGAACATATATTTTGGAAATCTTAACCTACAAAAGAGATCATAATTTCATAACATGGGATAAATTATAGTAGTGAAATGTAATCCCAATAATCATAACTTAAAACATGAAACTTTGTGGAATACACAAATAATCATAGAGAATCATTTCTTATTAGTCAAGACTCATTTCCAAGACTATCTTAGTGGACAAAGTCCCTTTCTGAACTGAGTTCACTCCTCGTTTCATTCCTGTTTCACTGAACAGGTATAACCTACCGTTCCAGCCATGTCTATCTCATGAGATATAAAATCTTTACCCAATGCTTTGGAGGGAGATATAGGTCCCACCCATCTCATAATGATACCATTATTATGTGTGCCACTAAATCAGAAAACCATACATCATAGCATAACCCATGTAATAAAAATGGGAATCTTAAACATCGTGACATCATAAAACAATTCATATAAGATAAAGGAATTCATAAAAATATAATTCCATCACAACATAATCAAATCAATGTAATAATAGGGATAAAAACAGAACCTTTTATTATCTTAGATGGAAAATAATTTTGATAAAACACTTGAACTCTATTCTTGAGGAAAATATCCTTTCTTCTTCAAAAACACTTTTCCTTTCTTAACATGTCGTACAATTATAAACTAAAAGAAGTTGATTAAAAATAAACTTGAAAACTTTTAAAGGAATATTCTTGGAAATAATGTTTTAAAAATCCATTCATGCCGTATAAGTTAAAAAAACATTATTCTTGTACTTTTTTTGAAAAAGTAAAAAAAGTACCTCGTACGAAAAACGACAAAAGATTCATTTCATATCTTTTACTAAAAACTCACCGAAGGGTAAAATAGGATTTAAAAATTGTAGGTGAATGGAAATAATATTACATATTGAGGAAACATGGATGTGGATAATAAAATACACCCCAGTAAATGCCAAAGTATAAACAATCTTGGATAAAAATGAGATTGTGATATTTCCCTTACCTTAGGTCCGATATGCTTTGTATGTGTCTGAACCTCCTCTTCTTTGAAGTGCTTCTTTGAGACCTCATTTTAGGGCACTAAAATATGTCTTTGAAGAAGACCAGAACCTCTAGGATGTTTCTAAGGAAGTGGAGAGAATAAATTGGTAGGGGTTGGCTGAGCTTGAAGGCTCAAAGTGGTGTGAGGAAGAGAGGGAGGAGGCGCCCTTTTATAAGGGAGGAGAGGGGTACCTTTGGAATAACTAAAAATATTATTTTATTATAAGACCAAATTCGATTTTTAATAGCTCCAAATTGATATATCTCGAAGATAAGGTGGGTAGGGGTCGAAATACTCTCATCCAATAGAATTTATACAAGTTTAGGTATCAATTTTAACCTTATCATTTAGATTTAACTTCAAGGTAGATAATTTAACTTTCACCATGTCTTCTTGTTTTATTACACTATAAGGTTAATAAACTTACTATATCAAGCCAAAATAACCCCAAGTTGTTTATTATTAATATAAATAACCTTATCTAATTCATTTGGCCGATCCTTAGATTTTTAGGAATAAAATAACAATTAATAATATAATATTTGTTTTAAAAACTATTTTATGTCAATTTTGACACTATTTAGTAATTGATTTTTGTGAAAATCATAACAGAATGATTAGCTCGAACCAAGTTAATTAAATCATTAATAACATGTCATATTAACCTATAAAATTAATGTAATTCATAAAAAGTCTCAAATTACATTTATTTGGGTATTTATAACATCAATTATGTCAATATTTCATTAATAAGATAATTATTGCATCATCGTTGTGTCATAAATAAATTAAATTATTTAATGTCTAAAAATTACAAATAAAATACCATTATGTATGAAATCTTTTTATCTTTCTAATTAATATTTATAGTCACATTTATCTTATGTATAACCCTATATTAAAAATTATTTACTTATTAAACTTTGATTTTAACTATTTTAACCCTTCTTTAAATAAATTAATAATAAATGTCCTAATCTAATCCAAGTGGGTCTAAATGGTCATATTTTATTCCTAAGGTTGTTTTTGGTCGAATTACACTTGTCCAATAGAATTAGGACATGTGTTATGGTAATATTAATATCATTTTTACCCTTAATTACCCTATTTACTTTTAACCGTGGTAAAAAAAAGTAAAAAGTTACTATTCACCAAAAATTATTTTCATCTCATTGAACCACATTTTACTTACTGACATCAACCGTGTCTCTCGGATTTTTGAAATTCCACTCACAGAAGCGGTACAATTAAGTTTTATGAAAAATTCATTTTTTTTACTACCACTTAGTGGTTTCACTATTCATCAAAAAATGAAAGTTTCCAGAAAAATACCAAAAATTAGGCCTAATCTATATTTGATATTATGAACTCAAAATGATGTCTATTTTACCAAATTCAAAACATATTAGTTGCATTAATTAATTTAAAAGTTAATTCCCGTTGTCAAAACAAATAACATGTTCTTAAGAGATAATAACTATCAAAAGATTGACACTTGTTCATAACTGGTTTAAATGTGAAATTACATCCAATGACCAACATTGTATTAAATTGTAAAAATATATTCTAAATATACTTTATAACTACTCAAATTAATAATTTATCACTATTAATTATTTCGATTAAAAAGGTTGTTTTTAATTAAAATTTAGTAATTTTCACTATTCATCAGAATATGAAAGTTATCCGAAAAGTACCAAAATTTCACCCTAAGCTAATTTCGATATTCCGAATCCAAAAATGAAGTCCATTTTGAGAGATAAAATTTCTAAAATTTTAAAAGGTGGTTATTACTATTCATAACGGCTAGTTTTAATAATATTTTAATAGCATATCGTTGTTTAGTGAAACTCGGTATTGCGTACTACACACGCTATCGAGGAAGGTTGCGATTGGGTGTAATGCAAAGCAAGTCAAGGATGCATGTTGTGCAATCTCCTTTTGGTGTAGCGGACAACACAAGACATTAATGAAATTAAAAAGAATATTTTCATAAAATCTCGGGGTGTTACAGAGACCATAGGGGGAATTGACGTAAGTGCTTCCTCAGAGTGTATGTAGTTCCTCGATATGGGCCACAAGGGGGAATGTGATGTAAGTGCTTCCCCAGAGCACCTTTTAGTTACCGATATAGGAATATAGGGGTAATTGACGGCGAGTAATTCCTCATAGAATTTATACTTATGCTGAACCAGAGGGGTTAGACTGTGTGAACTTCCTAGAGGGTTGCTTGTGTTGTTTTGGTTGAACCATAGGGGTTAGGCTAAGAGTACTTCCCAGAGGTTTTACTTCTCGATTTTATGCCTACTTGATAAGTGGAATTGAATGCTTTGAACTATAGGATTGTTTAATTTTGAGTACTTTTTTTTACTGCTTGTTTTGATTATAGCCTTCCATATATATTCACTGACTGTTAGGCACAGATCTTTGGGTGGTTGCCTACTGGGATTTAGTCTCACACCCTGTTTGGGTCATGCTTTTGGGACAAAACATATTATATTTCTGTAGGTATAGATAAGGGCAAGCTCCCTTCTACTTTAGGTACTTGACTGTATTGGAGCTGGGGAGTATGGGACCAAGCTGAGGCTTGTGATGCCGAGGAGTTGTTACTTGTTTTTATTGTACTTTTGTTATTTCTATATTCCATCATTGTTACTTGTTTGGCAATTTTCCTAGACATATGTATCATGCATCATTTATATATATGTGCTCCACTTATTTATTTTTTAGTCTTCCACTGTTTACTTTGGTTTGATAATATTACTACTGCTTTCTCTTTTGTATATCTGTTTACTTCCATTGTGTTACTCTTCCAATGAGGGCATAGTTTCCCCACTATCACACCCAAGGCCCTTGCTGCTAGTCGGAAGCCTCTGGAATTCAGGGAAATGTGCTTGAGGCCATGTGACCAACCGGGTACAGGGTTCCTCTGGGCAGCCTCCGAAACCAGGACGTTACATATCGTATACGTTAAAACAATGATTACTTTTATATTTTTGATCAAATTTAAAAATTATATCTTTAAAAAAATTACAAGAAGATTAATTTTAAAACATTTTTTAAAATTTAAATCATTGGTTAAAATGTATTTAAAAATCATAGGTGAATATTAAAAACATTCTTGAAAATATTTATAGAATTTTTTTTAGAAAACATGGTCATAAAAGAAAATTATTCCTAACTAAAGAGGAAATAAAGTCCCTTTTCCTTAAAAACATTTTCATGATCTTTTTAAGTAAATAAGAGATTAAAATGGTAATAGAAAATTTAATAAATATAAATATTAGATTAAAAATTAAATTTGTTTAATATAATTTCCTTCAATATAAATTTAAACATATACAATCCTTTAATAAAATGAGATTATAAAAGAAATCTCTTACCTCAAGTTGGAAATGCCTCATAAGTGATTTTAATATCCTATATAATAAGTTTAGATTTATTATAATTATATAATAGATTAATTTACATAATTATAATATCATATATTATCCATTTATAACTTTTTAATCACACATTTATTAATTGTTCATTATTTAAATCACTGTTCTAAGGTATTAACCGTTTCATTTTTAATGAGAACTTTATTTAGGTAGTCCCGGTCCTTGTAATTTGAGCATGGTTCCATCATTACAAAATTTTAATCATGATATTAATGTCACATATTTTCATTATATATATTTAGAGACATCCATATAAGGTTGAGATATAAAAATTTAATTAGACCATTCTTAGAGACGGTGGGTCATACGTACACATGAACACCATTTTCACTTTTCAAAAGATTGAATGAAAGAAAGGTAAGTAATAATTAACCTTTAAATAATAAATATTATATCATATATATAATATTTATTCATTAAATATATCCTTATTAACATTCATTAAAATTATAAAAAAATGAATCACATCGCTTCGTGGCGGTGGTAGCACACTCGTACTCACAATCCATGATATATTCTTCCAACAGATTGGAAAGTAAGAAGGTGGATTTTATATTATAATTGAATAAGAATTATTATTTCATTTATAACATATATAAACATTAAACTAGTCATAATAACTCTCCATGTAATATGATGATGGAAAATTAATTGTATCACTTCATTGAGGTAGTAGTCCACATGTACGCACGATAAATACTTTCACTTCCCATTTGATGGAAAAGAGGGTGAATAATGGTGGTCACATAATTAAAATAAAATTTAATTATATTTATGATACTTAAATAATTATTTTATTATGAATTCCATAGACTTATAAGAGGTATAAAAATAAATAAATCGAAAGTGGTTGGGTAGGACGATTACCTCTTCTTTGGTAGACCTCCTTTAGATCCCTTATTAAGGACCCTTATAATTGTATTTATAGAATATAATAACCTATAATATGTTTATAGATAATTTTATAATATAATGGGTTAGAGGTTGTTTAGGTATATGCCTCAATGTTGTATAAATAAAAGATAGACGGGCGTCGTTTTATAAGTGAGGGGAGGGGAACCATTGAAATTATTTAGAGTATTTAATTAACATAAATTAATTTAAAGGTTAAAGTTGATCAAAATTGATATAATTAGAATACAGAATGTGTATGTTTTAAATACTCTCATCCAATAAAATTTTGAAATTTATTAGTAATGATTTCACCCTTATCTGTTTTTTAATCCCCCATTAACTATTTTGAAAATTACCACAACATAAAAAAATACTCTTTAAGGGTCAATAATATCACCATGAAAGGTAAAATGATCTATAAATAGACCATGGTAGATATGATAAACCATATATCATTCAATTCGTTGAAGAAAGAATTTTTATAAATTTTAATGAATTTAATAAAATATTATTTTTCATAAAATACCATTAATGTAATTTTTGACACTATTCATTTAATTTGACATTAAATAAATAGATATAATTTCAATATAAAATTTTAAAACATAAATATTATGTTATATTTATCTAAAAAACATGTAAAACATCAATTGACACAAATTTTATTACTTTTAATATTTTTAGAATAATTTATTTTATTGTTATATTAATTTACTAAATATTGTGTCGGTGTTTCATAAGCATTAATGTAATTATTAAGTAATTAAAAATTAAAAATAAAATACCATGATAGAAAATAATTTATCTTTAAAATAAAAATTTATTACTAAATTTATCCTATTTTTAACCTCATGAAAATAATTTGATATAATAAAACAAAGAGAGTGATGTTTTGTATTTATTCTTCATTTAAAATTATATTAAGGTCATTGTCAAAGGAATTTCAAATATTTCAACATTTTCAATAATTTTGTATTCATAGATGAAAAAAAATTATCCAATAAAATTAATATACTTTTTAGGGAGATTTTTAGGCCTTATCACGTTATTTTTAACCTTAATTATCTAATTTACCCTTACTGAGGTGACAAATATTTACTATGGTCAGTGTTCATAATGAAAAAAATAAAAGGGAAATATTTACCAATTTAAACCTCCTATTTAAAATTATTTAATATACTATTCAAGATTCAATTACTAGATGTGGAAGAAAAGTTTTTTTATATAAATACGTAAAATGCAACGAAAAATAGTTTAAAAAATGTGGTTTTAAGCATACAAATTTACTTATATGAAAATTAGGAATTTTTCTTGCTAAAATTATAATTTATAAGATTATTCAAAATAAAATGAATAATATGTAACTTTAAGATCAAATTTATAATATAATTGTATTTTTAAATTACTTTACTTTATGATAAGAAATGACAGTATTTGAAAAATCAATATTTTTTAGTATTCACTCAAAAATCAATAATTTCATAAAAATTAAAAAAATTCACCCAATGATAATTTTAATTTCATGATTTAAAAAATGATACCCTTTTTATAAAATTCCATTTATAAAATTGGAATAAATCAATTATAATATTTGTGCAAAAAATGTAATAAAAACATTACTGAAGAAAACATATTATTGAAGAATAAAATAGATTTTCTGGAAATGGAGTACTTACTTCCAAAACAATTATCTAAAATTTGATATTAAATAAAATATTTATACATATTTTCATAATGTGGTTAATCCTATTCATACCCACCAAAATAATTGTTTGGTGATAACTATAATAATATTTCAATAGAATATTGTGGTTCATTTAAAATCATAGTTGTGTGAAAAGAAAGATATCAAAGCTATGAAATTTATTTAGATAGACATATATTCTAAAATATAAGGGTGATAAAAATTTTCAAAAATATATTCTCTTATGATAAAATCTCAATAACCCTCTCAAGCACACAAGAGATGATCCTTCTCCCCCTCTCAATAATGATTAAACAAGATAAGAATACTTTAAAGCTAAAAAGATTCTAGTTGCGATCAATGATGAATAGTGCAATACAAATTTCCCTTCCATGATAACACTTGGAGATCCATTAGAGACATTCTAGAATTCATAGATCCTGTGTGGATACTTTTTGATGGAATATACTTTGGATCCTTTGATGTAATGGTGGTATGACTATTTAATTATATTCAACAACTCAAGTTATTTATTATTTATAAATTACTTATACATTATATGTGAAAAGATACTATCTTGAATATTTTAAGGGTTATATTTCTCTATTTTTTATAATTTATCTAAATAATAATAAAATAAACATTTTTTAGCATGGGATCAAACACTTTAGTTGTACCACAAAACCCCTATGTGGTATTAGAGATGTCACAAATTAATTTGTAATTATTTATTAATTCATTTATATATTACACATTTTATTGTTAGTTTTTCATTTTTTATATTAATTAATTTGAATGTTGAGATAATATATTTGTTCTCAATTATATTACCAAGAATAATTAAATTACATATGAATAACTTTTGAATATCTCATCGAGAGGTTCTGGGGTTGCTGGAGAAATAACTTAATTACGTGGTGTGAAACTGAAATTACACATCATGTAATCTGGTCAACCACATCAGGCTGCATCATGGTAATCATGACATGTCATGTGGGTGTCATTACATGGTGTGTATTATTAAATTTTCTATATTTAATTCCAATAATTATGTGTCATGATTGGGATACACAAAACATAACTTGATTAGACATTGTGTAACCCCGCATGCTTTTGACACTAGATAAATCATGAAAGTCATGTGGTCAAAGTATTTTATGTGTATTTAATCATATAATTATTACACACACCATGTATTTACTGTAGTCCATGAAGCATGGGACATAAGGGATTATATGGTGTGTATCTCATTGTACACATTGTGTAACACTTTATTATTCATATAGAAAACATCATAATTCCCCAGTGGTGTAGTAAAGGATTTCTAGAATAAACTACATAATATGTGGTCCACTGTACATTCCATGTAATTCATGTTATCTCACACAAGGTATATGTTAATATGGGTGTGTCATGTGAGTCAAACATGCGTAGAAGAAAAATTAATTTTAGAAAAAGCATACTAGATGATGTATAGAAATATGTACATGTTGTGTGATAGGTTTTTCCCCACTGATTACGATCCAAGTGATTTTTAGTTGTCTATGTGGAATAATATATTTAGATTAATTATTTTCCATGTTATTCTTCAATTAAATACCATTTATAGTTATTATACATGTTGTGTACTTTATGGGAATAACCAACAGTGCACAACATGTATATTAATGGTGTGTCTTGTGGTTAAACACATCATACACACTATAAAGATTAACCCACAAAACAACACATTGTTTAATATCATGACATGACATGTATGCTCACATAACATATAAATAAATTGTACATAGCCAGAACTACACATACTGTATATCACATGCTGTGTTGTGTGATAGTATACATCATGTAAGTGAATCAGAATGGTAGACGATGCAATTCCTCTAGTACAAACTGTGTAATTAAATTCTTATGTGAATTTAATATTGACCAATAGGGTCAAAACTATAATCCCTATTTGTAAAAACTATACACTAATTAATTTATATAATTTTTTAAAATTTATAGAGGATGGGAATCCCAAAGAAAACTCTGATAAAAAATTAAGATAAAATATTTAATTGGTCAATAAGATGATGAATTATGATTTTGAGAGACTTTATCTAAAATAAGAATGAACTGAAATGAATTTTGTCTTATCTATATACATAGTCCTTGAATGTTCGGATGATCATGATCTCGATTTACCAATCTATGTTCTAGGTTTCTATTTAATTTAATATTTATTTCATTTGTTTTGTTATGTAATAAATGTTTTATTAAATTAAATAGGATGATCTATGAATCATCCCCCGCCATTATTATGTAAATAAATATGTGTTCATGGATTCTTTTATGTAACCCATACCCCTGATTCCCCTCACCTATGAGTGAGTAAACACATGTAATGGATGGATCTCCAAGGAGAGTAGGCATTACAAGACCAAAGTTGAGGTGAAAACAACCAAGGAGATGCAAATCTTGAATGGAATAATGTTGTAACTCAAGCCATGTTTGGATCATGGAGTTATTCCCCTAGGGTTAAGGGTCAATTTTTTAGAGATATGTTTGATTTATTAATATAGTTTTAGTATTTGTGTTTTTTCATTGCTTTTAATATTAATAATACATCACTTTGTTTAAAAATACTTCACATTGTTAAATCACATTTTGTTTATTCTTTATGTAGTTTAGTGTTTATAATATGTTTATAAAGAATCTATAGATTTGGAGTTTCACTATTTATATAATTTTTTTAGAATTTTATCAAAATAAAAAGTCATATAATTTCAAACAAAGTCATATTATTTCAAACAAAGTCATAAATTTTCTATATATTTATAGAAAATTCATTTCAAAGACTTAAAAAATGAGTTTTCAATGTCATAAAAAAAGTATTAAAGTCATATAATTTCATGCTTAAGGCTAAAAATGACCCTTATAGCTAGTTTTTATACTTATGCATAAACCGAGAGTTATTTATTATGATATTTTCAAACCTACTAAGAATTCATGCTTATATATATATTTTTCTTATAAAGAAATCATGATTATAAGGATTTCACCATTATGGATAAAATTAGCCTTAAGGATAATTCATGTTTATAGAATTTCATACATAAAGGAAAAATGACCCACATATATTTTTATACCTATGTTGAACTCACTTCAGTTTATAAAAGAATTTCAATAAAATGTTTTATTATAGTTTCAATATTTTAAATTACTATAAGTTTATATGATTTTTTGTTAAATATTTTATTATTTTTTAATATATATATATATATATATAATCTAATGAAGATATTAAAATTGTTTTTGTAAGATCCCATGTTTTTCAAAGTTATAAATTTTATAAGGGAAATAGAATTTTCGATTACTTGATGGTTTAAATCTTAATGAGAGTTTATAATGGGAATTTGAAGGTTAGGGTGCCTCTAAATAGTGTTTCTAGATGAGAAATGAGGATTTGTTAGTATATTAGATGTTTTTGGAGTATATTGGGGGTTTGGGCCTCAAAAATGAAGTTTTGGGAAGGTATAACTCATGGAGCATGGTTGGAACATAGTAATTGCTAACCTTATAACCCAATTATGTGGGTCATTTTTTATAGGCGTATGGTTTGAGAAACTGTGTGGTTGGATAGAGGAAACTTTTTGGGGGTCTAAAAGTTTCTATAGACATGTCACATTGTTAGAGTGAATGTTGACTTACCATGCACTGCAACCATATGAGGTAGAGGTGTATGGGGATGGTAGCACTAATTAGTTGGCACACGTCTCTCTAGACCATGCGACCTAACCATACGATTCATTAAATAGGGTCAAATTAATATTTACCCCTTCTACCCTTATCGTGTTATACTCCATTTTCCTTCTTTTTTCTATGGAGATCTCATAACACACCATCCCTCTTCTTTCAATCCTACATGGGAGTTCTTCCTCATTCTTGGTCAGAATTAGACGTCGTTAGGCATGTTGGAAACCTTGAGGTAATACATTGACTCTATTGGCCTCTATTGTATTCTTTTCCTTATTATTATAACCTAGGTTGATCCATTTAGGTATTTTGTTCCCAATTCCACTAGAACATGGTGGAATTAGCACTTGCTAATTGTGTGATGTTAACAAGTGCTAGTTCATCATTTCAGTGTGATAGGGTCAACTAGTAAGATTTTGGGAATTATACCTATTTTAAATAAAATGGTTCATTAAACCGAATCATTTAGTTTCAATAAATTAATTATAATGTTAATATAATTAATTGTTTATGGTGATTTTTCTAGGATACAGGACCCAACGTGACTCGGTTGAGCTTGGATAGGCCTTGATAACTGCTATCGACCTTTATAATTTAAATGGTTAAATATTCCTAAAGTTATGTGGTCCATCATACCTACCAAATAGTATTTATACATTTTTATTTAGTATTCATGTTCTTGGGATTTCTCCTGAGGGTTGAACCCCATGATTATATTTACCACAATGAATTGTTAAATTAAAGTGTTTAATCTGGTAATTGAATGGAAGAACACCAGGGGTCACTAATAACCTATGTGCGCTGGCTTCATACCTTGACCTGAGACTATAAAAGAGACCGAGTATCCCCAATGGGATGGATCCTCTTATGATCTAACCTAGGTATTTTATGTAGAATGCCTCAACTTGTTTACTCCTTGTAAGGATCTCGAGAGGGATGCCTTAAATTACCTATTCATATAGATGATTCCTTGTAGGATTCCTTTTCTTATGACCTATCCTCAAGGATACCAAGTAATATTCCTCTCTTGTGTACTACCCTAAGGGGACCCAGTGGGTCCCCTAATGTTTTAACGACACTAAGCTAATATAACATGGTCTTGGGAAGATAAAGTAGTAAGTGTCACCTTAGAACCCGTACCAAACATGTAATCCCATGGGGTTGTGCTAGTATAGGTGGTTTTAGGTGTTTGAGAACCCTCACTCTTATATTTATGCATTTACTTAGTTATTTATAACACATCTATGATTTCAAGAGGTTCTTCTTGGTGCATGGATGATGAAACTGATGAGGTCAGATATTATTATTTGGATACCTAGATGTACTTCATGGGATCAATAATCTAATCCTTTTTATCAGATATTTTTGTTTGGTTTCCCATATGTACTTCATGGGATCTTGTTTATGAGCCCAATTGATTGAATAAAATTGATATTATTACTAGAATTCCTATTATCACTAGGATTTCTCCCATTATGGGAGTTATAGAGTTTGGTTGATGAGTGTGCTTAAAAACCCTGTTATATTAGGTTTCTATAAGGATGGATATCTTGCTAAAACCTAGGGGATGCCAAAGGTTTTTAGGTGGGTCAATTTCCCATGAACAACGAGGTGCTGTTGAGTTCCTTGAGAATTGAATTGATCTCTTTATTTGATTCCTGGGATGATCCCTAGGATTAAGTCACAATTATAGATACTCACCACAATTTTCTAGGATTGGGATATTAATCCATTTATTTCATGGATTGTTTGTGTTATCTTAGATTTGGAGATAATTTATTATAGGTTGCCTAAGGGTCACACCCTTTGAGATTATATGATTTTCAATGTCATGATTTCCTACAGAACGACACCTAGAAATAATCCATCATAATTTATTACTCATGGATATAGTGGGATGAAATCCATCTCTATGCTATATTTGCAGGATGTCTAGTTAACACATGGGGGTCCTTCATCATGTTTATTTGTTGTGAGTACAGATGATCCTAGGGTTATGACTTGTATCCCCCTATTGGGACGTAACTTTCTCAGAGACATTTGTGGTGTTGTACAAAGTAGATATTTTCAATCAGGATCATAGACACAAATATTTAATTAATTATAAAAATCTTTATTGGTATAACATCCAACTCAATGCCTTATTCACAGGATGACCAGGAGATCAGGATTACAGACCCAAGGATCGGTTGTGGTTTGATTCATGTTACTTATATACTTACTAATATATATATACCTATATGTATGTATGTATGTATAGTTATGGTAATATATATAAATTTATAAATATATAGACATTACATAACCTTATTCTAGTGGTGTCTCTCCTTGGTTGAGCACTCCCCTTGTACATGCCTTGTACGACTTTATCTTTCTTCTTATTCTTAAAAGATATTATTATTGGTGTTATTTTTATCCTAATGAGTAGCTCACTTTTACATAAAATTCATCTTACTAGCTATATAAGAGACTAAGTTGTAGGTGAAAAACTGAGTTTTTCACTCACACCCTGCTCGGGATTCCATTTCATCGGGGCACCCGAGCAAATGTTCACTTGGTTGCAGGCATAGGAAGGGATGATTCCTAGGACTGATCGAGTAGGATGGATCTGATATGTACATGTAGTATGGGTATGTGGTTCATATAGAAGATTGTGGTAGATAATTATACTTTTTTTGTTTCTTTTATTCATGTGTATGTAGTTATCCCAATGGTTAATCAATGTTGTATGTATGACATGGTAGTTCGATCACTTACAATATTTTATTTATTATTACAACATGCTTCTATTTTAGTCTATTTACTACTTTCACACTATTTATTTATTACTTTGGATAATATTTGGTTATTTATGTTGTTTTTTAATTTTATATGAGTCCATAGTCTCCCTGTATACACACTCTAGGTCCTCACTACTAGTCAACAACCTCTAGAGCATGAAGAGGCACATTAAGGCCTTATGGAAAACCAGCTTGGAGAACCACATTAGTGGAATCTGGGTCGAGACATTACAAATTGGTATCAAAGTTGTTCCTTCTATGTTCTATTACTATTTGGGATATGGTAGACCAAAGTATTAGTAATTTTTTATAATACATGATGGATATAATACTGGAGTTGAGAACACTTGTTTCAGTAAGTATTCTAGATTTCCAAGTTTATGGGATTGTTGTTTTGACATATAATTTTATAATTGTGTTTGATTTTCAATTTGATATATTCACATGATTTTTGGAGTGATGATTTATGATATATTTATAGATCTTTTCCCATTAGAGAGAGGCCATTGATGGATTTTTGGCTCTTGGACCATTGGTGAAAGTCTAGTGATTGATTTTAAATATTTTCCTGTAAATCCAAGAGGCATATAATGCATCGTGTTTGGAAAGTAAGGTCACACTATTATAGGCCCGATAGAGTATTATTTTACTAATGATAAGGTTAATTGTTTAATGTTTTAGTAACAACCCCAATGGTGTTTCTCATATAGGTTCTTGGAGGAATTCTAGTCAACTGAGTCAAATTTTATATATTTCTTTCTGATAGAAGGATATGTGGATCCATAGTGAGACATTTAATGATGTGGATGAAGACTCAGACCTCACAAACAAGATGTGAAGTTACCCTAGTAGGTTGATATGGAACACAGTTCCCATGTGATGCACCCCTTGTAGGGTGTAGTTTCTTAGTTTCAGTTATTTAATGTGTCCATAACAACCTATACGGTGTTTTCCTTCATTACTTGAAATTATATTCTACTTAACTGAACCATATGTTTGGTATGAATTGGATCATTGAGAGGATTATATGTGAATATTAATGACCCTTTTTGGTTAACATTAGTAATTGATTCATTTCTAGTAGACTCCTTATGGGTGTATCTTTTCATTTATGGTGATCTAGTTGGGTAACTGTGTAAAATGCTGATAGATACCTAAACTTTTATAGTATACTGGACCTCAAGGTGGTATTACCTTATATGGATGCTCAGTGAGTGTCAGTTTATTATATTTTTTATTCCCTTATCATGATACTCTTGTGGGAAATCCCTTTTGAGTATGCCCAGTGAGAATAACATCCCTATTAGTGTGATTCTTGATAATTTTGTAACCCTTTTTAGGTCAATGCTTTGATAACATATTTTAGAGAGAGATTCAACATGTTCCTTAGATTCCTTATGTCGAGGTAGGTACATGGATGACACCTTGTCAGTTTTTACCTTGTAGAGGTTCAACTTCTGGGCTATGTGGTTAGACCTAGTGACCCACATGTGAGACATGATCATTAGGGCTAGTAGGGAGACCTAGAGGCCCTTAGTTATGACTCAAACCCTAATAGTTTTACACTTCTATTATTTGAGGGAAACCTATGAGAGAGGTTGGAATTGATTTATGGATGCCTTTTTAGGCATTGAACATGGTTGTATGCTTGTTTAGAGACTTATTCATAGAGGTGATCAGGTTTTTCAATATATGCATGGTGATGCCTTTAATTTTTTAGAAGGAACTTAGTGTGGTTGTGTATCGAGACTAGCTTCGATGGGCATGACTATTCAGGTTGTAACATCCCCAACTGATACAGGGTTAAATCACTAAATGATATGACTCATGTCAACAAGGTTCACCTTCGTTTTCGGGAGCCTGTCTGATTATAACTCCACATTTAAGCATGCTTGGCTTGGAGTAGTGATCAGGATGGGTGACCTCCTGTGAAGTTTCCCAGGGAATGTCTGAGTGAGGAAAAAGCACACTAGAAAGGACATGTGTTGGCCTGTGGGAACAATCATAAGTCAGATGACCTGTTAGGGCACGTGGATGGACCCTAGGGTGGGCCCCACGTGTCTGTAGGGCAACTGGTGGGCAGGGCCCAGTTGTTAGATTTGGTATCAGAGGAGGAACCCAGCCTTAAGTGAACTGCACTGCCTGGGTTGAGATGTAGGGCCCACAATGAGGGCATTGTGCTCTAAGGGGGGGGGGGTGATTGTAACATCCCCAACTGATACAGGGTTAAATGACTAAATGATACGTCTCATGTCAACAAGGTGCACCTTCCTTTTCAGGAGCCTCTCTGATTAGAACTCCACAGTTAAGCGTGCTTGGCCTAAAGTAGTGATCAGGATGGGTGACCACCTGTGAAGTTTCCTTGGGTGTGTGTGAGTGAGGAAAAAGCACACTAGAAAGGACATGTGTTGGCCCGTGGGAACAATCATTAGTCAGATGACCCGTTCGGGCACGTGGGTGGACCCTAGGGTGGGACCCACGTGACTAAATGATATGACTCATGTCAACAAGGTGCGCCTTCCTTTTCGGGAGCCTGTCTGATTAGAACTCCACAATTAAGTGTGCTTGGCCTAAAGTAGTGATTAGGATGGGTGACCTCTAGGGAAGTTTCCTTGGGTGTGTGTGAGTGAGGACAAAGCACACTAGAAAGGACATGTGTTGGCCCATGGGAACAATCATTAGTCAGATGACCTGTTCAGGCACGTGGGTGGACCCTAGGGTGGGACCCACGTGTCTGTGGGGCAACTGGTGGGCGGGGCCCAGTTGTTACACAGGTTCTTGAACCTATTGAATAGAAATTATATGGTTATCAACATGGTTAGATTGTGGGTACACACTCATGAATGGAACAACTCCATGTGAAAGGAAGCCATAGAATGAAACGTGGCATAAGTGAGGTGCCCGATTTTGGAGAGGAGTTCTAAGGGAGATCATGTCATCTTAAGACTAATTTATTTTGTAGCCTAGTGAGTATTTCCTTGTTTGTTAATGACTCATGGAAGCATGAGTTGAGTGATGATGATCAGGTGGTAGGGGATTGTACACCCTCTGTGTAGGATTTAATGGAACATGTTAGTAACAAATGGAATAATTAAAAAATTACAATGTCGGTGTTTGGATGGGTGCGATCCGGGGACTGATGGTTTTAGATAAATTTTGTGGGAATAGTTTCTTAAGAGTAATGATAAGGTGAGAAATATTCCTCCCTGGTAGAGTATACATTGATAATAAATCAGTTGTAAGGATGCACTTGTCTCATGATTGGACCTGGACACATATTATTAGAGGTCGTGGTGTCAAGAGTAGGTAAAAGGAAAGAATAACCTGGTTCTATGTGAGTGTGTCATGGGGGAAGTGATATATGCCTATAGATGGAATATTTATCACATATTTGATCTTATTTTGAGTTATTTTATTCTTTATTTTGGTCTTCTCTTGTTTCCTTAGCATTTCTAGGTTTTTTGGAAAAACGATGGAGTTTTTGGACTCAACAACAGGTGTCAGACAGTTGGTGCACAGTTAGTAGAAACTGTATGCCAGCCCAAGTAAAACTGTGTTCTATAGATAGTGGAACTATCTAGGACACATGGCTAACCACATAGGCATATGTCTAACCATACACCCTAGAAAGTGGGTCATTTAGAGGCACATGATTGACCACACTGGTGTACAACCCCCCAGGAACCGTGAAACCTCATTCATCTTTGGACAGAGAGGGATTCACAATTTCTACACGGTTTGGTAAACCATGCGGTCAAACTATGCAGCCTACTCAGAACCTAAAAATATTGATTTCTCCTTTTCCCCTCATCAATTTTAAGACCCTAAACACCCTAACTCATCCTATTTAGGATTCTTCACCCTAGGCATTCCTCCCTCTCCTCTTGGCTCCCTTATACCCCATTTTCATGGTGTATTTGGGCTTGGATCATCAATGAATAATCAAGTAAGCCTCTCCTATCATGATTTATTCCCTCTTCTTGGTTCATTATTTCTCCTCTCTTGGGTTCTTCTTTCTTAAGTGGGTTGGTTTTTCTATATTAGTTTGAACTATGGTTCTTTGAGTTTAATCTTGGTGTTAATGGCATGACCTTGCCTTTATAGGGTCCCCTTGTGGTAAGATTGTGGTTTTCCACCGAATTCCAAAAGTTTTCATGCTTTTGGTAGAAAATCCCATGCTTTGTCATTATTAGATCATTTTGGTATGCTTTATTTTCTTCTTAAATGTCTTCAATGGATTATTTTTGTGGTGTGAATCATTTTTTCAAATGTTTTTTGGTGTGCATATAGGTTGAAAGGTGATTTTATAAATGTAAATGAATTATTTCCATGGATGATTCAATTGAGGAACATGTGTGTGTAAGGGGTTTTGAAAATGGTTTGCCTATTGAAAATAGATGTTTGGTTTGGTTTCATTCAATGTTGGAAGTTTTTTTATAAAAGTGGTGGAATTTGTTTATGTTTTCTATTATGGATTTTTTGAATATGTAAGTGGTGTTTCATGTAACATGAAAAGTGTAAATTGATCACAAAGGGTATCCTATGTGAAAATATGGGAAGACTATGACTAGTATGCTAGTTAGATTAGTAGGATATAGTCCTAATTCCCACTATAAAGATTGAATCTAGAACACTAACTAAACATTTATTATGTTGGAGACCACTAGACCTTGGGATGCATTCCTCTCTAGTGGATTATCCATGAGGACATTGTAGGTTATGGTTTCTCTACCATGTTCATTGAGGCACAATGTTCCTAGGGTCCCACTAACACTGGTACTTAGGGATTACCTGTGGTTCTCATTTGATGATATGCATGTGGAGGGGTTCTTGGTTGTATGTTCTTTTCTTTATTAATTTCAAAATATGTTTAATCTACATTTTTTTCTCTCTTTTTCATTAAAATTATCATGGTGATTTATCTTATAATTTTTTTGAATGGAATCCTTATTTTTGAGTGACATACTACTGGTTATTGGATCACACCATACAAACACCCATGGGTTTATGTAGGTCTCTCTATGTTTGAACTAAGTAATGTAAATTTGTTCTACTGTGGTGATGGTGGATCTAGTTTCTAGTGTTCCACTTCTTGCTGATGTTAGTGGAGGTGATTTGAGGGTGTTTTCCCTCTTGTTTCATAGAGGTTCTTGGTAGTGTAGTTAGTTCCCTTCCTATTTGATGTTGTTGGTTTTTGTTTAAAGCCGTAAATATTTTGACTTGTGATAGTTGTATTTCTTTTGGATATGGTTACTGTTTATCATGTTATTCTTGATTCATTTGAATTGTTTATAGTAATTTATTTTGGTTGAAATCATTACTAAAAGTGTAATGCCATTACCTAGCCACTAGTTTCTAGATTTTAGTGAATGGGAATTCCCTTTGGGCCATGTCACAGGTCAGGTTGAGTGTCAGGTCAGATGGAAACCTAAGCTGGTTCGTGAAAAAATGGCATCAGAGTAGGTTTTTCCTTTCTTTGAGTCATGTTATTTTGGAGAGTCCATATAGAAAAGAGCTAGGACCGTCACAAATTGAGGTTTTTGTTAATAGTGGAGTTTTTGTCCAACACACCTTGTGAAAGACCTTGGGTCACCATGGGATATTGGGATTTGGTTTTAATTCTGCTCTAGGTGAGATGTATAGGCTATAGACTATGCATGGATGTTGGGTGAGGGTGAAGTGGTTTTGATTTTTATTGAGTTTGTTATGGTTTTTTTATTTATGGAAGTGTTTGGAATTTTTTGTTGTTGCTGAAAATTTTAAGAAATTTTTATTTATTATTTCCTTGTGTTTATCAGTATTTCTTACAAGATTACTCCCCAGAGACTTCCTGTGCAACTGTGGGGAAAGTACGAAGAGATCCCTACCTCACCATTTGATCAGATATTACTGGAATTAGTAGTTTGGGATGTCCAAGTGTTGGATAAAGGAGTGGGATCTAGTCCTTCTTAGGTTCGAGAATCCTAACCAAGTCTGGCAAAGGAAAAAGCTCAGCAGTTCCTCAAGAACAATCCTTCTTCCTTTCAGGGTAGCATGAATCTCCATGAATCCAAGGATTGGATTGATAAAATCAAAATGATTTTTGTGTTTGTTGACACTCTTGAGGTATTCAAGGTGAATTGTGCTTAATTTATGTTATAAGGTCTCAGTAGGAGGTGGTAGGACTCTGTGGTTCAATCCAAGAAGAATTAGTAGATGGGTTGGAAGGATTTCAAGGTCATATTTAAGTAGAAGTATTTCCAAGAGTCTATGGACTTTTTCAAGACCTGATATGTTGTTGTATCTAAACCCATGGTATTGGACCATGTTGGAGTATTCCATCCACGTAACTAAGTTAGTCTATTTCGCACCTGAGGTGGTTTCCAACAAGCTGTTGATGTCTTAGAAGTTTGAAATAGGGTTGCAGCTGGATATTCAATACCAATTATTCTTGTTTATGATGAAGATATATGCTCAGGTCTATGACCATGGTTTGATGGTAGATATTTACCACTCTGGAAAGTTGGGTTTTTATAGTGCATCATTAGTAGTGGGTCATGGTAGTGATATTTCTTCTAAAAAGAAGAGGAAGTAGAATTAGCTAGAGAAGAGGGGAGGTGGTAGATCATGCCATCATTTCTGACACCCTTTGTCTACATCTTTGAGTGTTGGATCGGTTCTATGTCATCAATGTGGGAAGGCAGGGCATATGTGGTCAACTTATTTTTCTCCACCCATACTTTACCATCAGTGTGGAACCATGGTTCAATTGTAGTGGTTTTGAAATGTGGCACACCCATATCAGGATGGTGAAAGTTTTCTAGCCTCCAAGGGATTTTAAGCGAAGAAAAAACTATCCACGATAGTGGGTTCTCGAGTTGGGGGTCAATGCGGTAGGGATGGTTGTACTTATGGACAGAGTCAGCTTAAGGTAGAGCTATTGGTCAGTGGTCATTCTCTGGCTTAGGAAGATACAAGGAATCCACATGTTTTGGATCAATCACTAGAAGAATTTGATGCATAACCGAAAATAGTTCAAGGTATGATTCTTATTGCATATTCTATATCTACAATTATATTTTTCATAGGTTCCTCTATTTCAATTATTTCTACCCATCTGTTAAATTTGTTAAATTTTCAAACTAAGATCATACTATATGAAATATTGTAGGTGTTTCCTCTTGGTAAGAACCTAGAGCATGGTTATTGGTGCCCCTAAAGTGCACTAACCATGTTAGGGGTTGAGTTTGAATGGGGTTTTGTGGTTTTGGAAATGAACCTCTTCGACGTGATCCTCAGTATGGATTGGATGGTTCATTTTTAGGGACACAACGATTTTTATCATTGGTGAGTGAGTTTTATAGCACTTACTGGGAGTGAAAATGTCTTCCAAGGTGAACGGGATCCTCATTCATGACATGATGGAACTCCACTTTTAGAGTATGGAAGTCTTTTTCTCTATATCTAATCACTCATGTTGGAGGATGATGATAGAGTATTTGAGGGTGGATTACCACCTATGGTGGATGAGTTCCCAAAGGTATTTCTATACGACTCCTTAAGTTTTTCTCTATATAAGGATGTGGATTTCACCATCAATTTATCATTGGGAACACAACTAATATCTCTTCCCTCATACCATATTCCCCCCATCGAATTTTGGGAATTAAAGATACAACTAGACAATTTAGAATTTGAAGATTCATTTGCCCGAGCATCTCACATTTGGCCTCCCCAGTTCTACTTTCTATGAAGGCTGGTGGATCTCTCTAGTTATGTATCAATAACCAAAATCTATATAAGATAATGAATAGGATCAAATATCTATTTCCCATCATTTATGACCTTTTTTACCATCTCAAGGGGGTATGGTGGTTCTCCAAGATCGATTTTCATTTTGGGTATCACCAGGCTAGAGATAGAGAGATGGATGTACCAAAAAATAGCCTTCCAAAGTATGTATGATAATTAGAGTATTTTCTCATTCCATTTGGGTTGAAAAATTCTCCAATAGTCTTCATGGTACTCATGAATGAGTTATTCCATCAGTACCATGACTCTTTTTTTGTGGTGTATGTGGATGAAATCCCAGTCTACTCTAAAACCGAGGAAGACCATGAGTAGTATTTGAGGATAATGTTGGGAACTCTTGTAAATAATCATCTCTACATTAATATTTCTAAGTACACATTATAGATTAGGTAAGTGAAGTTTCTTGGTCATATGATCTCAAAATGAGGGGTTTTGGTGGAACCTGAGAAGATCAGTGTAGTGATGTCATGTGAGAAACCAAGGAATGTATTTGAAATCAATATATTTTTGGGCCCAGAAGGTTATTATAGGTGGTTCATTATAGATTTATCTCATATTTATTTTCTCATGAAAATTCCTTCATGTAAAGTGGTAAAGTTTGATTGGATTTTACATTGTCATACATCCTTTGAGGAGCTTAAGTAGCGGTTGAGCATGGCCCCTATTTTGATATTACAAGAATATGGAAATGGATACATTTTCAAATATGATTACTTGGGTATGGGTCTTGATTTTGTGATGATACAAGACTAGCTTGCGGTGGTGTATGGTTCTCTCCAGCTCCGACCATACAAAAATAATTACCCAACCCATGACTTGGAGTTAGTGGTAGTGATGCATTCCGTGAAGATGTGGTATCATTTTCTATTCTGGGAGAAGTTTTTGGTCTCCTCAAGTCAAAATATATTAGCCTACATTTTATCCTATAAGGATTTAAATCTAAGTTAGTTTCACTAGGGAGAGTAACCATAGGGGTTCGATTTTCATATCGTTTATACCCCAGGAAAAGGAAATGAAGTGGAAGATGCTTTGAGTAAAAAAGTATTGGTCCAAGATTTGAAGGAGTCTAGTGATGAATAGAATCTGATGGGGATTTTTTCCCATATGGATCTAGAGACCAAGGAGTACATCGAAGTTGTGTTCATGGCTAGTGTTTAGCTGGTTCCCTCCCTCATGGAGTTGATTTAGCAGAATCAACCTAGAGATGAGTTGTGTCGGTGGTCTAGGTGGTGGGGTGGTTCCCAAGGAATGGTCTTTGTATTAAAATGGGTTATTTTCTTCAAGGTTCATGTGTTGATGTCATTTTCATTGATAAAGGTGGTGATGTGGGATATCAATTAGTCTTAATGGTTCGTCCATCCTGGGACCACCAATATTTTTTATGATGTGCATCATCAGTTATGGTGCTCAGGCATGATACAAGATATATATGATTTCGAATCTTGGAATTATACATGTCATAATGTTAAGGTGGAGCACTAGAGGCCCTCTGGTTGGCTTCATCCCTAACATATTCCTATTGGCAAGTTGGATGAGATCACCATGGACTTTATTATTGGATTTCCTCGTACATCCTGGGGAAGGAAATCCATATGGGTGATAATTTATCATCAAAATAAATCATCCCATTTCATTCTAATCAAAGATTATATTAACATGGAGGAATTGTGCCAGTGGTTCATTCAATAGATGGCAATTCTTGATGGCGTGCAGTCAGCGATTGTCTCAAATAGGTACCCCACCCCCCATTTTACATCTCGGTTCAGGAAATGACTTCAGAAGGCAATAGGGGTGCAGGTCAAGTTGATCATAGCATACCATCCTCAAATGGATGGTCATGCATAGTGGGTGAATTAGATCTTAGAAGACATGCTTCGAGCTAACTTTTCAAGGGAGGAATGTTTTCATGGTTATAGAATTGTCACATTTTTTATCACATTTTTGGGTATTTTTTATTTTTTATTTTGGTTTTATCTTAGTTACTTAGTTTTCCATGGTGTTTTGGAGAGAAAACGGAGTTTTTATACCCAACTATAGGTAGTGTGCAGTTGGCACCCGATTAGTAGAAATCATGTGCCATCCCATGAGAGACCATGTTCCCTAGACAGTGGATCTGTTTGAGGTTCATGGTTGTCCTCATCAGCATGAGACCTCCCCTAGGAACTATGTATCCTTTTTCCTCTTTGGATAGATAGGGAAACACAGTTTTAGCATGGTTTGGTAAACCATACAGGAAAACAATGTGGCCTTCCTAGAACGTTAAAATAACAACTTTCCCATTTTTTCATCTTCTTTTTTATGATACTAAACACATAATTCACCCACATTAAAGATTATTCACCCTAGTTGATCCTCCATCTCCCCTTGGTTACCTTGGACCCCATTTTCTTAGTGTATTTGGACATGTATCTCCAAATAATTAAAAATTAAGCCTCTCCTCTCAGGATTTATTCCCTCTTATTGATTCCTTCATTCTCCTATCCTGGGTTTTTCTTTCTCTGGGGGGTTGGTTTCCCTAAAGTTTATTGAAACATAGTTCTTTTAGTTTAATCTTTGGTTTTATGGTATGATCATTCCTATATAGGGTCCCCTTGTAGAGCGGTTATGGTTTTACACAATATTCTAGAAGTTTCCAAGATTGAGGTAGGTGATTCCATGCTTTAACATTATTAGATGATTTTGGTGTGACTTATTTTCTTCTTAAATGTGTTCTATAGATTATGTGTATGGTTAAAATCAAGTTTTCAATGGTTTTTGGTGTGCATATAAGTTTAATGGTGATTTTCTAAATAGAAATTTTTTATTTCCTTGGATGTTTCAAATGATTAACATGTGTGTGTAAGGGATTTTGAAAATGGTTTTTCTATTTAAAATGGATATTTTTAATTGTGTGTTCTCAATGATGGAAGTGTTTTTATAAAAGTGGTTGAATTTTTGTCCATTTTTCTATTATTTATTATGTTAATGTGTAAGAGTTGTTTCATGTGACAAAAAAAGTATAAATTGAAAATGAAGGGAATCTTATGTATCTTGATGGGAAAACTTGGACTAGTATGATAGTCAGATCAATGGGGCAGAGGCCCAAATCCCTCAAGAATTATTGACACTATGAAAATAACTAAACATTGATGATTTTGGAGACCACTGGAACTTGGTATGTGTTCCCCTCTAGTGGATCGTTCATGACGATGCTGTGGGTTATGGTTTATATACCATGTTCACTGAGGTACTAGGTTCTTAGGATCCCATTGACCCTAGTACTTAGGGATTACACATGGTGCTCATGTGATGATATATATATGACTAAGATCTTGGTTCTATGTGATTTTATTTATAAATTTCAAAGCATGTTTTATCTATAATGTTTTCTCTATTTTTCATCAAAACTAGCATGGTGATTTGTCTTATAATGTTTTGACATAAAATCCTTCTTTTTGGGCGATATACTATTGGTAATTGGATCACACCATACATACACCCATGGGTGTATGTATGTCTCATTATGTTTGACCTTGGAAAAGACAAGATGTTCTGTGGTGGTGGTGGTGGATCCGATTTCTAGTGTTCCTCTTGTTTCAGGTGTTGGTGGGGTGGATTGAGGGCATTTTCCCTCTTGTTGTATGAAGGTTCTTGGTAGTGTAGTTGGTTTTCCTCCACATTTTATGTTTTTGGTTTTTATTTAATGTTGTAAAATGTTTAAATTTTGATAGTTATATTTATTTTATATGTGGTTATTATTGATCAGGTGATGCTTGATACTCGTGAATTGTTTATGGTAATTTATTATGGGTGATATAGTTTCTGAAAGTGAAATGTTGATACCCAACCACTAGTTTCTAGCCCACAGGTATTGGGAACATCCTTAGGGCTATGTCAGGGGTTGGATCGAGTATCGGGTTAGATGGAAACTTGGGCTAGTTCACAACAATATTAGTGTACTCTTAGTTAGTGACGATCATTCCCTATATCTTAACATAGTATTGAGTATGCTGAGATAGTATCAGCTAAATGCCATGTTACCTATGTACCTTTTGTGGTTGGATAGAATCCTCCTTGGAAGTTTATTCAAGGACAAGTTTAAAATTAATAGAGATGGTGCGTAGTACACCATTGGCCATTTGAGGGTGGTGACCCTCGTTTGGTTTTCAGTTTCGATGAGTGTAACAACCCGAGATTTTATGAGAATTATTATTTTTAATTTCATTGATGTCTTGTTTTTTACGCTACACCAAAGGGAGTTTTCACTACATGCATCCCTGACTTGGCTTGCATTACAAGCAATCACGACCTTCCTCGATAGCGTGTGTAGTACGCAATACCGGGTTTCGCTAAACAACGATATATTGTTATAATATTATTATGAACTAGCTGTTATGAATAGTATTAACTAAATTTTAAATTTTATAACATTTTTATTCATCTTAAAAATTTTCTAGAACATGGTATGAGAACAAAATAAATTTTTTGGGTAAAATAAGTATTTTTCAAAAAATGAAATTTTGCCGCCTTTTGATGGCGCACCCACTTTAAATCTCATTTTGACATGTTTATAAGTTCAATTTGAAAAAATAAAATTCTTATTTGGAATCAGGATATAAAATTATACTTTGGATAAAATTTTCATATTATTCTGATAACTTTCATAATTTAATGAATAGTTAAAACACGCTATATTTTAATTAAAAACAAATTTTTTCATCGCAATAATTTATATGGTTAAATTATAAAATTAAATGATTTTAAGTATAAATAGAATATATTTTTACCATTTAATATAATTTATGTCATTACCATTAATTTTACATTGAATTCATAGGTAAAAACATTTCAATCTTTGGCAATGTTTTAACTTTTAAAACTCGTTTTCTTAACAACAGGATTAATTTTAAATTAATTACTGCAACTTATATGTTTTGAATTTTGAAAAATTAATTCCATATTTTAATTCAGTGGGTTTAAATTATGTTAATAGGTTACTTATATTTTTTTTGATATTATGAATAGTAACTACGGTAATTTTTCTTTACTGTCGTTAAACGTAAATCGGGTAATTAAGGGTAAAAATAAGATTATAAAATTACCCTAAAACCTTCAAAAATTCTATTGTATGACTAAAATTCAACCCATATCACCTAAGGGTAGGAATAGATTCATTTTATGAACTTTTCACCATGAAAATAATTTAATTATTATTAAAACAAAAGAAAGTGACAACATGTCACTCTCTTAAATCTTATAAGTATAATAATTTTAATTTAGTGATAAAATTCATAAAACCTAGAATATGAATAGTCTCAAGAAAGATAATAAAATTATCTACATCATTAGAATTTATTTATAATTTTTAGGGATTAAATAAATTTCATTAATGGTGACACAATAGTGATGTAGAAATTGTTTATTTAGTGAAAAATCAATAATATAGTTTTTATTAAACTAATAGTGACCATAAAAGGCACAAAAACCTAACCCAAAATTATTTGTCATGTATATGTAAACCATAAGCATACAATGGTATAATATTAGACCATTTGGAGCCTTATAAAAGTGATTATGACACTTATATTATTTTATTTTAAATGATGTCAATGTTGTCACCTTCATAATTTAATAAATGTAACAATTTAAATGTTTTGAGTTTAAGATGATAAATTCTATTAAAAGTATTATTATTAAAGGTAATATATTTATATTTATCATAGGATTTTATTTTTAATTTTTATAAAACAAATAAGTATATTAAATAATTATAAAAAAATATTGTAGTAATTATTTTATTAAGAGATATACCAAATAAATGATTTTTAAAAAATAAAAATAAATAATATATGAACAAATTAATGTTCCAAATGAATTTTTTTGATTAAAATGACATGTTATGAATCTATTAAATATTTTTGTTCGAACATATATTCAGTGTTGATGTTATTTAAATTCTAATAAATGAATTGTGTCAAAATTGACACTATTGATATTTTATATTATTAAATTGTTTAAAAATCACAAAAATATTTTAAAAATTAAAAATTAAAATTTATATGATCTAAAATGTCACAAAGTATCAAATTATGTATAATTAATAACAAATAAGTAAATATTTATAACCATATAAAATTTATAACATTATTACCACAAATAAAATTAAATAGATTAAATAAGGATAAATCAAAATGATAAGGTTTAAAATAAAATCAAAACATGTATAAATTTAATTTGTTGATTATATTACAACCCTATATTATCTAATATCTAAATTTGAGCCACTTTTGAAGTTTTTAAGTGGGGTTAGGGTTTATTATAAATTAATATTTTAGAGGTTTCCAAAAGTGCCTCTCTCCTCCCTTATAAAAGGGCACCTCCTCCCTATTTTCCTCAAACCATTTTGAGCCTTCAAGCTTGTCCAAAACCTGACCATTTATCTTATCCACTTCCCTAGAAACATTATAGATGTTCTGGTCTCCTCAAAAGACCAACTCTAGTGCCTTAAGAGGAAGCTTAAAAGAGGTGCGTCGAAGAAGAGGCAATCTCTTCTACCGATTCTTTCAAGTTTTCTTTCTTCTTCAAATTATTCTTATTTAGTTGTTTCATAATAAAGTAATAACATAAGTTTCAATAATATACTTATATGTTATTATAAATATGAAACAAACCCATTTCACCTTCTATCCATCCTACGGAAAACAAAATCACCACGCATGCGTACGTACGGAATACCGTCTCCACGCCGTGGTGTGATCTATTTTTCCACCACCACCTTACTTGGATGGGTATAATGGTGTAAAGAATAAATATATATAGTTATTATAACATCATACTGATTATGAGATATTATATCATCCACCCCAATTCAATTCAATAATTATGGGAATGATATCATCGCTCGTGCGTACGTACAGATTACCGTCTCCACGACGCGATGAGATTCATTCTCCATGTTAACCATTGAAGAATGATTATAAAGTATATATAATAAATAATAATGAAATGCATGACATGATAAAGATACTGTATTTATGTATATATATATTTCATCTACTTACTTCCACTCAAGTCAATAACGAAAGGAAAATAGCGTTCATGCGTACGTACGACCTACCATCTCCATGAACGGTGTATTTGATTTCATTTATCTATCTATTATATATATATATAATGAATATATATGATATATAAATCATGATTTAAATTCTTTAAGTAATTAAATCATGATATAAGTAATAATAATATCAAGAACAACAAGTCCAAACACGTACGATAAATAAAACGATTTTACCCAAAACGCTGCTTTAACATGGGATTTACAAAATAACAGGTAATATAAAGTCATAAGTGAACCATATATGATATCATAACCATGAATATGATTCTATAATAAGTAAATGACCTTATTTAAATCATTATACAGGAGGTTTGGATATGTATGAATCATATCAGACCTATGGTAAGGGATAATTATTCCAATCTCGTTCTTATCCGAGATTGTTATTCATAATTATTTACTGGGGTTATTGTTATCATCCATGTACATGTTTTCTAAAAATGTTTTCATGTATGTTTAATTTCATTTTTACCCATTTTTGACTTTTACCAAATGTTATGGAAGGAATCTTTCTTTTTTTTACCATACGAGGAACGTTTTTGAATTTTCTGGCAAAAGTACGAGGAGAATGTTTTTTTAACTTATACGGCATGAACATATTTTTACGGTTTCATAAAGCCTTTTCTTAATAAATCTTAATCTACAAGATTTCATGAATATTTTCAATAAAATCCTTTTCTTTAAAAATTTCATGGCATTTTGTGAAAAGAAAATGATTTTGAAGAAGAAAGGATATTTTCCTCAAGAATTCATTTCAAGTGTTTTATCGAAAGTATTTTCCATCTAAGATGACATTATTCAGTATGTTTATATTTCAAGTATAATGTCTCTATTATTTAAATATTTTTATTATTATTATGATTAAATGATATTCATTTGTTTTATATAGATTATGTTATGATGGGATGATGTTTATGAAACCCATTTTATTCTTTGGGTTATGATGAATGATTTATGTTTATTTTGTGGTACAAGTAAGAATGATTTAATTATGAGATGGGTGGGACCTATATATCCCTCCAATTCATTGGGTAAAGATTTATATCTCTTGAGATAAACATGGATGGAATGGTAATTTAATCCGATTCAGTGATACAGGACTGGAAAGAGGAGTGAACTCGATTCAGAAATGGACTTTGTCCACTAAAATGGTCTTGGTAGAAATGTCTTGGATACTATGGAAATCATATCATGTGCATAATGGTTTTACTCAATTAAATGTTTTATTCCCATGATATTTTATCATTATTTATGTTCCTTTATGATCTATGCCTTACGTACTGCCAAGATTTATTTCACAACCCAAGATTTTGATGTTTAAACTTTATGTTCATGTTTTGAAGTTCAAATGTATATGGTTTTTTTTTATTTTCTCCATGCTTACCCTTACTGAGAATTTGAGCTCACCCTTTATATGATTTCTTTTCCCCAGGATATAAAGAAAGGTTTTAGGTAAGAAAAAAAGGGAAGATCTTTATGGGAGATGTTGAAGATCTTTCACCAAGATTAGAAGATTATGTTCCAAGTTTTCAAAGACACTAAATTATTACAGTCCTTTGATGTCTGTTTTTGTTATGTATTAAGTATTCTGTAAAAGTAATGTAATTTCCATGTACATCAATTTTGGGGTCTCTACAGTTGGTATCAGTGGAAAGGTTTAGTTAACCTTTGGAAACTAGGTTGCGAAAACTTTAGTGAGATCCCTAGATATATTTCTAAGGTATGTCTAGGGATTTCCCTAAGGTTTAGTATAAGTATAGGTTATAGTCCTAGAATTATGGAAACGATATTAGAATTAAACCTAAGATGTTATATATTGAAGGTAATCCCCCTTGATTATGATTTTTTCCTCTCACACTATTCTTTTTGGGTTTTAGAAAATGGCTGGAAACAGGAAGATTCATGATAATGGAGGATATGATGGACAATGGATGATATTCTTCATGAGAAACCAAATGAAATTGGATCTGGAAGTCCACATATTGTTATTATTCCTAATCAGAAATCTCATAATATGATCAATAATCTCAACTTTGGTAAGTTTCCCGACTCAACTAATAAGTTAAAGATGGAGTTTCATGATGATCATAGAGGAAAGAAAGTTCAATTTCTCTCATGTAAATCATGTGGTAAGAGGCATCAAGGAGAATGTTTCAAAGGAACTGGAAGATGATTTGGGTGTGGAAAAGAAGGACATAAAGCTAGTAATTGTAAAGGAAAAGGTTCAGTTAACACAATGGACAAGGATAATGGTATTGCTAAGACATCAACAATGGTTAAATGTTTTAAATGTGGAATGTACGGGCATTATGCAAACCAATTCCCTAAGGGAAAATCTCATGAAGAGAATTTACATGGTCATATGGGTAGTATTTATGTGGATGATGATGAAGAGACTACAAATGATATATGAGATGAAAGAAATGATGAATCTCAGACAATGGTTTAAGAAGGTAGTGGAATGATTGTATGTTTATCAATAATAATGTATGGTACTGTAGAATAAATAAAAATCTAAGGATTGTTACACTGTTGTCTTTCCTTGAGTTTTTGAAAGTATATGATGAATGGTACTGGTAACCATGAAAGGTTATTCAAATATTTTTGGAAGGTAGATGATATGTGCATAATGAAAGGATAAGGAGATAATGAGATGTTTGATAGTATTAATGAGCTCATGACTGGTATAAGGACAAACTGATATCATGGTTTGAGTATACAGAATTTTGGGATTTTGGTATGTGGAAAGAGTTAACTTTTGACAACATTCATGTTTTCACGAAGGTTCAATGGGTACTCATGTTTCAAGAGAATACATGATTAAGGAATTCACATGTTTTTAATGTGACTAACAAGATATATATATCTTATGATATACAGGTGATAAATGATTGTATTCAATGCTTGGTAGATGACCTTTCTAGTAATCGTTTTATTTATATTATGAGATTGGATAGAAGTATTTTGGATAAACCTAAAGATTGGAATAGATTATGTTAAACATCAGATAGTATTGTTTAAGGCTAGGACTTTTGTTATGTTATAATAGTATATTTTTAGAAAAAGGGACAACCTGCAGGACGAGCGACAACCCATCGTGTCGAACAAGGTTGCGGGAATCGAACCCACAACTGAAGTGCGAAAGGCCTTTATTACTTACCTCTGGCCTACAGGAAATCCCTGGTTTGTATAAACTAGTTTTATTTTATTAAGCGGTATGATAGATGAAGTATAAGTCCATTTTTGGAACCATATACGATTAATCTCACTATAAATGGACTTATGTATATAACTTTTGCTAACCTTATGTTTGAGACATACGGAATGACATGTAATTCTATCGCATGATCTACTAACAATTTAAAAAAGACAAATTCAACTTCATTTCTTTAAGAGGTGAAGTGGAAATTGTTCAAGGCACGAGCAACGGTAAGATTGTACCAAAATCAAGTAAGTATTTCTTTTAATTCAAAAATTCTTCAAAATTTGGGAAATGATCTTGAAAACCAAAAATGTTTTCCTAGTTACCTCATACCTGATGAATCAGATGGTACCTTATATCATAAAAAATGTATGGCTTTGTGATTTTTGGCTTTTTTATATCCATTTCCTCTACCACTCTTCGTCAGAAGTTGATGGTTATATTTCTCTTCCATATCCATATTTTCACCTATGTTCTCCTATGTGGAAACCCAATGATTAGTTAATTTGGGTGACCGTTACGTTTCATACTTTAGTTTTTAAAGTTATGTTTTGGTATTCCTTTTTTATAATGTAGGTTTCTATGAAAGAAACTTTCATGTAGTAAACCATTTATAACCCCAAAGAATTTCGAGGGAACAATTCATTTTAAGGGGGGTAGAATGTAACAAGCCGAGATTTTATGAGAATTATTCTTTTTAATTTCATTTATGTCTTGTGTTGTACGCTACACCAAAGGGAGCTTACACTACACGCATCCCTAACTTGGCTTGCATTACACGCAATCACGACCTTCCTCGATAGCGTATGTAGTACGCAATACTGGGTTTCGCTAAACAACGATATATTGTTATAATATTATTATGAACTTGACTTTAGGAATAGTATTAACTAAATTTTGAAATTTATAACATTATTATTCATCTTACACATTTTCTAGAACATGGTATGAGAACAAAATAAATTTTTTAGGTAAAATAAGTATTTTTTAAAAAATGCAGTTTTGCCACCTTTTGATGGTGCACCCTCATTAAATATAAATTTTGACATGTTTATAAGTTCAATTTGAAAAAATAAAATTTTTATTTGGAATTAGAATATAAAAATTTACTTTGGATAAAAGTTTCATATTATTCTGATAACTTTCATATTTTAATGAATAGTAAAAACACGCTATATTTTAATTAAAAACAACTTTTTTCATCACAATAATTTATATGGTTAAATTATAATATTTAATGGTTTTAAAGTATAAATATAATATATTTTTACCATTTAATATAATTTATGTCATTACCATTAATTTTACATTGAATTCATAAGTAAAAACATTTCAATCTTTGGCAATGTTTTAACTTTTAAAACCTGTTTTCTTAACAATGGGATTAATTTGAAATTAATAACTGCAACTTCTGTGTTTTGAATTTTTAAAAATGGATTCCATATTTGAATTCAGTGGGTCCAAATTGTGTTAATAGGTTACTTTTATTTTTTTGATATTATGAATAGTAACTACGATAATTTTTCTTTACTGCCGTTAAAGGTAAATCGGGTAATTAAGGCTAAAAATAAGATTATAAAATTACCCTAACACCTGCAAAAATTCTATTGGATGACTAAAGTCAAACCATATCACCTAAGTGTCAGAATAGAATAATTTTATGAACTTTTCACCATGAAAATAATTTAATTATTATTAAAACCAAAGAAAGTGACAATATGTCACTCTCTTAAATCATATAAGTATAATAATTTTAATTTAGTGATAAAATTCATAAAACCTAGAATATAAATAGTCTCCAGAAATCGAATAAAATTGTCTACATTATGAGAATTTATTTAGAATTTTTAGGGATTAAATAATTGTCATTAATGATGACACAATAGTGATGCAGAAATTGTTTATTTAGTGAAAAATCAATAATATAGTTTTTATTAAACTAATAGTGACCATAAAAGGCACAAAAAACTGACCAAAACGTATTGGTCATGTACATGTAAACCATAGGCATCCAATGGTATAATATTATACCATTTGGAGCCATATAAAATCGATTATGACACTTATATTATTTTATTTTAAATGATGTCAAAGTTGTCACCTTCATAATTTAATAAATGTAACAATTTAAATGTTGTGATTTTAAGATGATAAATTAGAGTAAAAGTATTATTATGAAATTTAATATATTTATCTTCATCATAGGATTTTATTTTTAATTTTTATGCAACAAATAATTATATTAAATAATTATACAAAAAATGTTGTAGTAATTATTTTATTAAGAGATATACCAAATATATGGTTTTAAAAATATTAAAATAAATAATATATGAACAAATTAATGTTCCCCATGAACTTTTTTTATGAATATTACATGTTATAAATCTATTAAATATTTTGGTTCGAACATATCTTCTGTGTGGATTTTATTTAAATTCTAATAAATGAATTGTGTCAAAATTGACACTATTGATATTTTATATTATTAAATTGTTTAAAAATCACAAAAATATTTTAAAAATTACAAATTAAAATTAATATGATATAATATGTCATAAAGTATCAAATTATGTATAATTAATAACACATAAGTAAATATTTATAACCAAATAAAGTTTATAACATTATTACCACAAATAAAATTAAATAGATTAAATAAGGATAAATCAAAATAATAAGGTTTAAAATAAAATCAAAACACGTATAAATTTAATTGGTTTATTATATTACAATCCTATATTATCTAATATCCGAATTTGAGCCACTTTGTAAGTTTTTATGTGGGTTTAGGGTTTATTATAAATTAATATTTTAGAGGTTTCCAAAAGTGCCACTCTCCTCCCTTATAAAAGGGCACCTCTTCCCTCTCCTCATCACACCACTTTTAGCCTTAAAGATCAGAAAAAACCTGCCCATTTAACTTCTCCACATCCCTAGATACATTATAGAGGTTCTGGTCTCCTCAAAATACCTACTCTAGTTCCTTAAGAGCAAGCTTAAAAGAGGTGCGTCGAAGAAGAGGTAATCTCTTCTACCGATTCTTTCAAGTTTTCTTTCTTCTTCAACTTATTCTTATTTAGTTGTTTAATTATAAAGTAATAACATAAGTATCACTAATATACTGATATGTTATTATAAATATGAAACAACCCCATTTCACCTTCTATCCATCATACGGAAAATGAAATCACCATGCATGCGTACATACGGAATACCGTCTCCAAGCCGTGGTGTAATCTGTTTTTCCACCACCACCTTACTTGGATGGGTATAATGGTGAAAATAATAAATATATATAGTTATTATAACATCATACCAATTCTGAGATATTACATCATCCACCCCAATTCAATTCAATAATTATGGGAACGATATCATCGCTCGTGCGTACGTACGGATTACCATCTCCACGACGCGATGGGATTCATTATCCATGTTAACCATTCAAGAATGATTATAAAGTATATATAATGAATAATAATGAAATATATGACATGATAAAGCTACTGGATTTATGTATATATATATTTCATCTACTTACTTCCACTCAAGTCAATAAGGAAAGGAAAACAGCGTTTATGCGTACGTACGGCCTACCGTCTCCATGAATGGTGTATTTCATTCCATTTATCTATCTATTATATATATATATATATACTAAATATATATGATATATAAATCGTGATTTAAATTCTGGAAGTAAGTAAATCATGATATAAGTAATAATAATATCAAGAAAAACAAGTCCAAACACGTACGACAAATAAAAGGATTTTACCCAAAACCCTGCTTTAACATGAAATTTACAAAAGAATGGGTAATATAAAGTCATAAGTGAACCATATATGATATAATAATGATGAATATGATTCTGTAATAAGTCAATTTTCTTATTTAAATCATTATACAAGAGTTTCGGATACATACAAAGCATATCGAACCTAAGGTAAGGGATAACTATTCCAATCTCGTTCTTATCGGAGATTGTTATTCGTTAGTATTTACTGGGGTTATTGTTATCATCGATTTACATGTTTTCTAAAAAAAAAATCATGTATTTATAATGTCCTTTTTACCCATTTATGACTTTTACCACATGTTATGGAAGGAATCTTTCTTTT
Organism: Viscum album; assembly: GCA_963277665.1. Lineage (NCBI taxonomy): Eukaryota > Viridiplantae > Streptophyta > Magnoliopsida > Santalales > Viscaceae > Viscum > Viscum album. The sequence continues at coordinate 639,270,515 of OY728162.1, read as the reverse complement.
GTTTACCACACGAGGAACTTTTTTGACTTTTCTATCAAAAGTACGAGGAGAATGTTTTTTTAACTTATACATCATGAACGGATTTTTACGGTTTCATAAATCCTTTTCTTAATAAAGCTTACTCTATAATATTTCATTAATATTTTCAACAAAATCCTTTTCTTTTAAAATTTCATGGAATTTTGTGAAAAGAAAATGATTTTGAAGAAGAAATGATATTTTCCTCAAGAATTCATTTCAAGTGTTTTATCAAAACTATTTTCCATCTAAGATGACATTATTCTATATGTTTATGTTTCTAGTATAATGCCTCTATTATTTAAATGGTTTGATTATTATTATGATGAAATGATATCCATTTGTTTTATATGGATTATGTTATGATGGGATGATGTTTATAAAACCCATTTTATTCTTTGGGTTATGATGAATGATTTATGTTTATTTTGTGGAAAAAGTAAGAATGATTTCATTATGAGATAGGTGGGACATATATCTCCCTCCAATGCAATGATTAAATATTTATATCTCATGAGATAGACATGGCTGGAATGGTAAGTTAATCTGATTCAGTGATACATGACTGGAAATAGGAGTGAACTCGATTCAGAAAGGGACTTTGTCCACTAAGATGGTCTTGGTAGAAATTCCTTGGCTACTATGGAAATCATATCATGTGCTTAATGGTTTGATATAATTAAATGTTTTATTCCCATGCTATTTTATCGTGACTGATGTTCCTTTATGATCTATGCCTTACGTACTGCCAATATTTATTTCACAACCCAAGATTTTGATGTTTAAACTTTATGTTCAGGTTTTGAAGTTCAAATGTATATGGTTTGTTTTATTTTCTCCATTCTTACTCTTACTGAGTATTTGAGCTCACCCTTTATATGTTTTCTTTTCACCAGGATATAAAGAAAGGTTTTAGGTAAGAAAAAAAGGGAAGATCTTTATGGGAGATGTTGAAGATATTTCACCAAGATTAGAAGATTATGTTCCAAGTTTCTAAAGACACTAAACTATTACGGTCCTTTGGTGTCCGTTTTTGTTATGTATTAAGCATTCCACAAAAATTAATGTAATGTCCATGTATGTCAAGTTTGGGGTCTCTACAATGGACCCCATGAAAACTATTCTCAGGAAGTGGGAACAAGTTGAGGGAGACATTTATGTTAAAGCTTGGGATGAGCGGGTTATAGGCCATTCCCATTATTAGGTCCAAGAGGGACAAAGCATTGTCTATAATGTTCATATTATCTTTTTCATTAGAGCAATGAAAATGATAATCTTAAGGTGGGGAGTGTAATGTTTAAATAGTGGGTGCCCTAGAACCAACTATTCAGTGCTTTTGATTACCATATCATGTATAAATTTAGTTATACATGATGTCATCTTACCATTATAGTGTAGATATTTCTGCATCCACTATATAATGGTAATGTCCAAAGATTAATTTTTGTATCTAAAGGGTATAAAAGATCCCAGACTACAATGAGATCCTCGAGATACAATGACATTAATCTTAAATATATGTTCTATGGTCTAGATACATCTTACTGATCGAACATAGTATATGTTTAACTATTAGGTGTTTGGGGATCATAAGAATTGAGACTTATTCTCATGAAGTTATCACTTGGTGATCTCTAGTAGTGAGATCATGAGGACAAACCCTCCAACAGAAACACCACATGTTTCAGCTGTCATTTCATGTTCCTATCTACGATCATGTGTAATGGTCTCCGGACTTTAGATCATTTCCAGTGTATGCCATTTGATCATGTACTTTGATGCAAGATGAAAGTCATGATGTTGAAATTGTGGCGAGGTAGTTTGTGTTTGGTGCCTCATTAATGGCATGACATTGGTTGAATGGTCAAGAAAGTATTTTTCACTTCCATGTCATGGAAGTAATATATCTTAGGCCACGTTGATAAGGATGGTAGTACCTTCATAAGAACATGGCCATGGCAGTCAAGGGTAAATTCATCCAGTTAGATCCAAAACATATAAAGCAAGAGAAGGGCGATGACACATGAGTGCATCCAGCTTTATGAGATATTAAAGACAAAGATATTATATTACATAGTACTTGTTCATAGGTTGGTTGTCGCTGCTTTGACATTCCTTATCTCTTCAGGGTCCATCATGGGTTGGTAGATCCTGTTCTTGGTTTGTGAATACTATTCACTATTGTCAAGATAAGGGCCTAGAGGGTCACACACAATAGTGAATTTGAAAATCTTCCCTATTAAGTTGAATAGGAGTTTGGACATGTTGGGCCCCACCACACAGGTCTGGGATTTTTCCAAGTATATACAATCACCAATGTAATAAATAAATTCTTATTATTCAAGTTAAGAATAATGAGCATTGAATTTATTTATTAAATGTATTTACCAGTTTTATGTAAATACATAAAAAATATTATTTGAACGAATATTAAAATATTCAAGGTTCATTAATATTTGTGGGATTAAGAGCTGAGTTAATGTCTTAATTATTATCACATAATATATTTAATATATTAAAAGAAAGTGATAATAAAAATGAATAATATTTATGACTCAATTTAGTAGTCAAATTATTATTTATATAGTGTGATTAATTGTTCAGGGGTCATGCTGGAATTTCTGTGTAATTTCATTTCACTCTATAAATAGAGGAGCAAAGGAGTTTACCATTTACTATTCAAAACATATCTCTCTCCTCTTCTCTCTCCCACATCCTAGAGAGAGAGGCTCTGGATCTAAGGAGCTCGGATTGATCCCTCTCCCAGGCATCGTAAGTAGAGCTATGCGATGATCGTTGGAGTGTCAAAAGTTTCGTCAGATCTCCGTACTAGCACCCGAAATTTGACAATCGGTGCTCTCGTAGATTTCTTGAAGTGCGTGTGGACGATCTAGAGGAATCTGACTTCAGATTCTTTAAGAATCGACCGCCAATGACGAGAAGACGTCGTGCACAACTTCATATCTAAAACTAGGTATTTTTATGGTTTTACTTTTGTGCTTAAAACTCTTCACACATGTTCCTTGGCTTAAACCGGGTATCTATTTGCCGACATTGAAAAGTTCATGTCGAACGTCGTTGAAATTTTTTAAAATTCCCACCTTTTGGGGGATTTTGTTGCCTGTCTAGTTCCTTGAAGTGGTATCAAAGGAAATCATGTTGATTTTAAGCCAATGAAATAATTAAATATTCATTAAATATTAAAGAGGGTCTCGTTAAGGTCCCAACGCCACATGCTACATTTTAATCCAACATCGGATGACCATTCTGTTGTCATCTAAAATTCTAGGGTGGATTTGAACCAGTATGTAACCAAAGTTTTAATTATAGATTCTATTCAGTTTTTTGGGGGTTTAAAATTGAATAAAAAATATATAAATATATGTTTTTTATGCCTGAGTGATGATGGAAATTTTAATTTTGTTTATTTTTTCCGAAGTTTACTGATAGAATTGTCATTTACGACAAGGTAAAATAATATTTGATAATAATATTAATGTTATTATAATTATAATATTATTAAATTATTATTATTATTTTTCAAGATTAATGTATAGGATTAAAAAAAGGGTGGGGAGACCTTCTTTGAAGGTCTCAGATGATAAAAAAGACCTGCTTTTAGACCTTTTGTTGAAAATAATAAAAGTTAAAATAAAAAAGGAAGACCTAGGTCTTCCTCGCTGCTGCGAGTCACACCCTCCCTTATCATCTCCTTTGCATTCCTTTAACTGGACCAATTATGGAGACCCTCCAGTACGGTAGTGAACCTAGTTGTAGTCATCAACAGGCCTCTTGATGGCACCCTATAGTGCACCTCGCTCAGCCCCGCCGCTCGCCTTCCACCGTGCGCAGCTGCTTCTCGCTGGACCTGGCTACCACCTCCTCTCCACATCGTGATACACCATCCAGACCACACTGCATAGCAGTGGAAAACCACCCCCTTGGCCACTGTGAGGGACCCCAGGCCACACCACCTCCGGTCGGCGCTTCAGACCGGTCTCCTCCCTCAGGCGCACCCAGCTCCGACCCATCGATATTGTGCCTCTCCTTGGCGATGTTGGTCAGCCACTGCATGCTTCTAGGAAGCTGTCCCGGCATCCTCCCTGCTACAGGCTCCCCGCGCCGTGCTAGAGCCCTCTGGGCTTCCCTTTTTCCATCTGGTCGGCTACCCCGCCGGCTCCCATGCAGCTCACTGCCACCACTCGCTTGAAACCCCCACATGCCAGCCAACCCCTACCTGAGAGGTCTCCCTCCGGCGCGACTCACACCCAGCCACCGTGACCCTTGACTCGGGTCACCTCTTTTGTGGTCTCACCCGCGCCACCCTGGTCAGTCATATCTGAGTTCCACTGTGATGTAACCCATGATGCAGGTTTGTTTGGATCAGATCAGACCCATAACAGGTTCGGGCGGGTCTGCTTAGCCTGCAACGATCTTGGGCGGACCTACCTAAACCAAATTGCTTCCACACGGGGTCGGAACAGCCCAAAATGGGTCTACGTGGGTTTTCATGACCTGCACAGGCCATGCCCGGGGTATTCGGGGCCCGAGTATTTTATTTAAAAAAAATAATTAAAGGAAAAAATTTAATTTCTGTTGAAAATAAATTAATTAAATATTAATTTTTTGTTATAAAATTGATTGAGAAAAATTAATTTAATTTCGTAATTAATTAAATCAATTAACTAATTTAATTTTAGTTTTAAAATTAAATTAATTAATTGGGACCGAACGATGTGATAATTGAATTAAAAATAAGAGTGAAATTTTTAATTCAATTAAATTCCCTCAAATTTATTTAATGCAATTTTATTTTTTATTTTGCATTTAGTTTATCTACGCGAGTTAATACGTATGCTGATCATGAGATGGAGACCTACCAATGCATGTGTGGTTCTTATTTATTTAATTATTTCATGGTATTTTAATAATTAGTTTAATTAATAAAAGACGATATGTGTATCGTCTCAGCGTCATTATTGGTATAAGGGTCTGTGCGCCCATTCTCAGAGTTATATTTATATACCTCGAGACCCCCTCTCCTGTGTGCGAGTACTGATATATAATGACTAGAAGAGACATGACACACTTTTTGCCAAGTGATGGAGATGCACCAGACAAGTGTTGGATGCATTGGGTGGGCATACATTGTTATTGAAAGCCACACAACTTAAGGTATTACCCCTAGGGTCAAGATTGGTCCATTATTCACTCAATGTATCAACTAATAGTATCATCTCAAGATCAAGTCATCATTTTGTTTTTCATGGTTTATTAATTTATGTGAATGTGTAGTTAAGTTGAGATCAGATAGAATAATAATAAACAAGCATGCAAGATAAAATGAACATGTGACGCAGTGAAGTTTTCTATTTCTTGCATGGTTAGTTGTGAGCGTAATCACATAGTACGTGCTTATAAAAATAGAAAATGATTTCTTTCATCACATTAAAAATAATAAAACCCTCAAATATATATTATGTCATAACCGCCTTCTATTATTTGAATTTGGACAAAACTGGGTGTTTGGGGTGTTGGTCATGCCATAGTTGAGGGTACCTCTTACTACCAGGGAGTCCTTATAAGAGTGATGGGTCGAATTAACTAAAGTGATAGTAAGGATTAGCCATATCTAACTTGCTATCATTTTATAGGAAAGCATTGAGTAAATTAAGTTATGATTTTAGAAGTTGGGACTTCACTCAATAGATCTAGGAACCTCAAGTTCATGCTGTTGGCCAGCCAAGAGCCTAAATTGAACCCTCAAAGTAGTAGTGTAGCCAAAGCTTGTAGACTATAAGGGGTGGTTTCAAGATCATTTCCACTAGATTACTATAGCGACAATGTCTTCCGATTCTAGCATAGAGGGTTCCTAGAATTTGATAAAAATAGTGGGATACATTTAATGATTTAATTAATTAATCAAAATGTCTAACTGGTAATCCAGATAAAAAGGTACTAATCTGATAATTTTTTTAGAAAAATGGAAGGTTTTACCACATTTTTAAAACTATGATAAATATTGGACAAAATAAATGTCCTCAATGAAACGAGTATCCAAGAATAGTATAGGCACATGCGCATAGTACTACGATATAGGAAACTCAAGGTGCCAGTATCCCCAACACCTGTTATAATAACTCAATAAGAAAGAGTGAAATTTATTACAAGAGACTTATGTACCATTCATATGATGGTTATTTAATTATTCTTTCATCAATGTATAATGTAAGTTGTGGTCGCTACATCAGGACATGGATGATAAAATTATGAAGTCTCATCTCTAAGGTGTTTCAAGGAGAAAGCGAAGCAATGATATGAATAAGGCGATGGTTACACTGGAATATGTAAATTGAAAGATGGACCATGATATTTAAATGGTTCCCTTTCTCATATCATTTTTACCCCTTTACTCAAGTTTTTTTTAAGTTATAAAATGAACAAGTATTGAGTAAATGCTTCATTACCAATTTAGGTAATGTTATCCAAGATGATAAGAATATCAAAGACAATTTCATCTTTAATTATTATGGAGAATAAATTAAAAGACAAGGAGAAAAGTCCAAAGGCATTTAATTCCACGGGCACACTCAAAAACATCCATCAATGAAATAGGTATTAACATGAGGTTATTTTCATTGAAAATTATGAAATAATACAATGGAAGTCTAATAGTAATAAACTGAATTAAAGAATCAAGTTACCGCTTCTTCAGAAATATCCATCAATTATAATGTTTCAGTTTTACTAATTGGGTATGAAATACAATATGCTAGTGACAGATGTGTATTCTAATACAGTAACCAAGTAAGTATAGAAACATTACTAGATGTCAGGTGTATTCTCCAAGTGGCTGAAAAAGGGTATTACCTAGGCCACTGGTGAGAAGTACATGAATTCATTATTTCCAAGTGAAAGATTCATGTAGAAATATTATTGAGTATAAGTTAAACATTAATCTCATGTATCCATGACATAAAGAGACATTATTCCAGGTTTAGTAATTAATGTTGTTTAATACTCAACTTATCGTTCATTCACACTTGAATTATAGGTAATACTTGATGAATATAAAATGTAAGACTTATACCCAATTATGGAAAACTAATTATTTTTCAAACCAAACTAAAAGTGGATGTCAAGAAGATACCTAGTATGTTATGTAGGCTCGGTACATCTAAAAACCTTTGGTATCATCGAGGTCTTTAGTTTGGACAAAGAAACCTTTAGAAATAAAGGTATGTCACAAAGCCTTTGAAATTAGTTCAGAAAGTGAGTATGAATTTTTTTAAGGAAAATCTAAAGGTATATATTTACTTCATAAGATTCCTTTATGCAATTAATGAATGGTAAAGTGAAGTAAGTTCATGGTCAAAAGATCTGAGTAGCTTCTAGCCAGCATGATGAAGTATATCTTGACTATGCAATCAATGATCGTGATAATGTAGCGTGGAGTAATTCCTAAATTCACATTACCTTATGAAATTGATGTTAATAAGGAGGATTGATGATGAAGTCTTACATGTTAACATTGATCAACAAAATGTAGCATGGATAAATTCTTAAATGTGTGTTTTATACATCATAGTATTGATGTAAGTAGTATCAATGTTGAAACTTGCAGAAAATTCCATTATATTTCATGACGTGCGCCGCAAATAACGACATAATCCCATAATCATATGCCCACTAAAATGAAAACGGATATCATATGAGTCATAGTATGATGATAAATCCATCATGTCACATCTTCATGTGTTTGGATGCAATGATTTTGTTAGTACATGAAAAAACATGCATCTAGAACAAACACAATGTTCAACTATTGAAATTATCCTAACAATTGTTTAGGTTGTTACCTAAATATCTAAGATAGAAAATAAGGTTTTCAAGAAATATATTACACTTCTATATAAGGGTGAACATCTCTATTAGAGACAGTGAGAGCTATATTGACTTGTGTTTAGTCAATTCTCAAGACGCACAAATTTTTGTCATAGGAACTAGTTCCATAAGTGCATGTGGAACAAAGTATCTTCCAGAGACACATACTGCGTAGGAAGAATAAAACCATGGTTATGGTTTTTATATTCACCGCATTCATTGATCTATTATTCAATGTGAATAATATTTCCTACAAGTAAGTAGTGTATGTAAATTAGCTGATATTGACAAGACAAATAAAAATTCAATAATGGATTCCATGTATCAAATTACAAAGGGGCTTATAAATCGAATACTACAGTGGGTATTCAAGTGATTTGATACATGGATGGTACAATAATGGTACCAATAAGTCTTTATTGGTTTGACCAAGTCGTTATGCCTAAATCCGTTAGAATTTTACTTGTCATAGATAATTTGTATGATCATATTATTTAGAATTGGATGTCATGACCCCTAATTGTGGATGATGTTTATACGATACAACCAGAAAGAGATGGACACATAAAAAAATGCTAATAAAGGTTTCAAGTTACTTAAATCGAGTTTAGGATTGAAGTAAGCAACAAGATCATAGAATATACATTTTCAACAAAAGTTTTCCATGTGTCTACCAGAGGCTAGTGGGAGCGCCAAGGTTTTCCAAGAAAATAATGTTCGACAACATATGGAAAACATACATTGGTCTTCAAGTTAGTTAAGACCAAGATGAAATTTATTCTCCAGTGATTAACATAAAGTAGAAACCTAAGTTATATAGAATAGGATCTACTGAGGTAGATCTATAGGTTTCTTGGTCCAAGTCAATCGTACATATTGTGACATTGTATTGAAAAAAACATGTTGGAACAATTCAAGATAATAAATGTTTCCAGTGTCACATGGAAATATCTATCTAGGTTCACATGTTTGAGACATAGGAGGAGATAAAAGTGGTGAGTGCAGATCCATTAGCTAAAGTGATGGATTAATAACGTATACCTTAATATGTACAAGAACTGATATTTCCTGGATCTGCTTTATAGTAGGAAAATATCATATATATCCATGATCACTACAAGGGAAGCATTCAGAAGTATCTAATTGTACTTCGGAAAGTATAAAAGATAATCACCTAGTAAGTGGAAAAGAAATGATACTAGTTTTGAGGGGGCACAACTAGTCTTCTTTAGATCCCTGTAATCTAGTATCAGAGTTAGGCTAAGGTGATGAGCGAGACCAGATCATATAAGCCAGTGGTAGAAATACCTACAAAGAATGAGTACATTGCAGCTTCTGAGGCAGTTAAGAAGCAGTTAAATGCAATGATTTGTTCTAGTTCTTGGAATCAAACCTAGTAAGGAAAAGATTATCATAATTTCAATTATGATATTCTTACTAACCAAGATGTCAAGTTATGACAGTGGTATAAAATGAATATACTTGGGATACCACCTCTTGAGAAGTTTTACTCAATGAGATGAGGCCGTAATAGTAGAATATCCACGTGGTGAAACCGTGTCGGAACCAATAGCTAAAGTCGTTACTCAGCAAAAACATGATGTTTATCATGTGAGTAGCTAAAAAGTTTGGTTAGCAAGTTATCTTTAGTGCAAGTGGGAGTATTGAAATAGTGGGTTCCATAGACCCAACTATTAAATGCTTTTGATTACTATATTGTGTATAAAGTTAGTTATACATGATGTCATCTTTCCATTATAGTGTAGATATTTCTGCATCCACTATATAATGGTAATTTCCAAAGATTAATTGTAGTATAAAAAGGATATAGTAGATCCCAAGCTATATTGAGAACCTTGAGATATAATGACATTAATCTTAAATATATGTTCTATGGTCTAGATACATCTTACTGATCAGACATATTAGATGTTTGACTATCAGGTGATGGGGGCTCATAAGCATTGAGACTTCTTCCCATGAAGTTCACACTTGGTGATCTCTAGTAGTGAGATTATGATGATAGACCCGCCAATAGGAACACCACATGTTTTGGGCGTCATTGGATGTTCTTATATATGATCATATGTTATGGTCTCCTGACTTGTGATCATTTCCATTGTATTCCATTTGATCGCATACTTTGATGCAATATGAAAACCATGATGTTGAAATCGTTGCGAGGTAATTTGTGTTGGTTGCGTCTTTGATGGCATGACATTGGTTTAATGGTAAAGAAAGGATTTTTCACTTCCAGGTCATGGAAGTAATATATCTCAGGCCATGTTGATAAGGATGGTAGTACCTTTATAAGACCATGGCCATGGGATTCAAGGGTAAATTAGTTCATTTGGATCAACAAACTATAAATCAAGATAAGGGCGGTGACACATGAATGTGTCATGCTTTATTAGTTATTAAAGACATAGATTATATTACACAGTACGTGTTTGTAGGTTGGTTGTCGTTGCTGTGACATTCCTTATCTCTTCAGGGGCTATGATGGGTTGCTAGATCTTTCTCTTGGTCTGTGAATACTAATCAATGCTATCAAGATAAGGGCCTAGAGGGTTACACACAATAGTGTTTTTGAGAATCTACGCTATTCAGTTGAATAAGAGTTTTGATATTGTGGGCCCCACCACATGGGTCTGAGAGTTGTTTAAGTAGATACAATCACTAATGCAGTAAATAAATTCATATTATTTAATTTAAGAATAATGAGCATTGAATTTATTTATTAAATTTATTTACCAGTTTTAAGTAAATACATGAAAAATATTATTTGAACGAATATTACAATACTCAAGGTTCATTAATATTTGTAGGAGTAAGAGCCGTGTTAATGGATTAATTATTATCACGTAATATATTTAAAATCTTACAAGAAAGTGTTAATGATAATGAATAATATTTATGACTCAGTTTAGTAGTCAAAATATTATTTATATAGTGTGATTAATTTTCCGGGGGTCGAGTTAGCATTTACAGGTAATTTCATTTCACTCTATAAATAGAGGAGGAGAGGAGTTTTCCATGTACTATTCATGACCACTCTCTCTCCTCTTCTCTCTCCCACATCATAGAGAGAGAGAGGCTCTAGATCCAAGGAGATCAGATCGAGCCATCTCTCTAGCATCACAAGTAGAGCGATGTAGTGATCTTTAGAGTGTTGAATGCATCATCGGATCTTCGCGCTAGCACCCGAAATTCAATGATCGATGCTCCCATAGATTTCTTGAAGCAATTGTGAATGATCTAGAGGAATCTGGCTTCAAATTATTGGAGTTGTGATTGAAAATGATGAGCAGACATCATGCGTGACTTCGGATCTAAACCAGGTATTTTTACGGTTTTACTTTTATGCTTAAAACTCTTTATGTGTGTTCCTTAGCTTAAATCGGGTAGTTATTCGCCGACGCCAACAAGTTCATATTGAATGCTGGTGATTTTTTTTAAAATTACCACATTTTGGGGCTTCCTCTTCCTCCTCATTTCCTTGATGTAACACCCGGATGTTTTTATGAAATATTTTCTTTAAATAATTTTTATTCTTCAGTAGCTTGCTTTGCACACAATCGTTAGTTTAAACGAACCACGATATACCCTTATTATACAATTACAATTATAGCCTCATTTTTAGGTTAGTGGGAATAATTATAACTAACTTATGAAAATACATTGTGAATTCATTGTCTATCAATTATTTATGAAAAATATAAATCAATTAGATATTTGTATTTTTGAGTGAATTACTTTTGGTAATGAAATTAATGGGATATATATTTGTTATATACTTAATAAAATATTTTTTATATTCATCCAATGGATATTTTAGTCATAGGGTATGAATAAAACCCTATTTGATGTATAAAAACCTATTTTTTAAAGGTTAATTTCCCACCTTTTAATGGAGAACCCCTTTTAATTTAAGATTTTGAAACATAAATAATTTTAATATGAAAAATTAAAGTTGTTATTTTGAATAAGGGTATAAAAATTTACTTTGGATAAATTTTGATATTTTTTTACAACCTTCATGTTTTGATGAATAGTAAAAATACGCTGAATTTTAATTGAAAATAACTTTTTTCCATTGAAATAATTTTTATGGTTTAATTATATTATTGAATTGTTTCAAAGAATAAAAAGAATATATTTTTACCATTTAATATAATGTAGGTCATTTGAATTAATTTTACATTGAATTCAGATGTAAAAACATTTCAATATTTTGCAATATTTTAACTTTTAAAACCCATTTTCTCATTTCAACAATGAGATTAATTTTAAATTAATTACTACAACTTATGTATTTTTAATTTTAAAAAATGGATTACATATTTGGAATCATTAGGTATAAATTATGTGAATAGATTTATTATATTTTTGGGCAATATGAATAGTAACTTCAGTAAATTTTATTAACACGGTAAGGGTGTAAATCAGGTAATTAAGGGTAAAAATATTATAAAATTACCCTAAAACATGTCTTAATAGAATTTTATTATTATAATTTTCCCTAAAACATAATTGGATATAAATGGTATCCATTGTAAACCACTTGGATAAGATTAGGATATTTAATTTATTTTATTTAAAGAAAAGTGAAGTATGTCTCACTGAAAATTTAATAATTAAATTATTTTTAATATAAGTTTATACTAAAGATAAATTATATTATAAATAATTATTTGAAATATAATTTTTTTTCTTTATCATGAAAATTTATTTGTGATTTTTAGGAAGTAAATAATTACCTTAAAGACTTATACTTAGATGCTGAAAAAATTAATTAATTGATGAGAAATCAATAAAACAATTTTTATTAAAATATTTTAACTATAAAAGGCCCAAAAACATTACCAACCCTTATTGGTCGAGTATATATCTACCATAATAATCAAATGGTCTAATTAGTTACCATTTGGAGGCTTATAGAAGAGATTATGACACTTGTATTATTTTATTTAAAGTAAAGATAAATTTGTCACATTCACGTTTTAAAAGAGTATAACAATTATAATGTTGGGTTTTTCAGAAGATAAATTATACTAAAAGTATTATTATAAAAAGTAATGGATTTATATTCATATTATTATTTAATTTTTAATTTTTATTTAACAAATAAGTATATTAAATAATTACACAAAATTGAGGTAGTAATTATTTTATTAATGAAGATATCAAATAAATGTTATTAAAAATAATTTAATAAATGTAATTTGGGATAATTATTATTAAAAATGAATTTTATAGATTACCTTAACCACTTAGTAATATAATAAAATATTTTTATAGAGTTTCACTTCTTATTTTTAGATTTTTAAAAAACCATGAAATAAATAGTTTCAAAATTGAGACATGATATTTTGTCAAAATAAGGATTTCTTAAATTATTTAAAAATCATAAAACATTTTAAAAAATATATAATAATTATTATATGGTATAAAACGTTTTAAATTATTAATTTATGGTCTAATTGACTTCAAATAAGTAAATATTTTATCCTTTTATTATTGAAATATTAGTTTCCCAAGTTAAAAATTAAATAGAATAACTAAGTGTTAATTAAAATTACAATGCTTAAATTGACATAAAAACTTGTCTAAAATTTATTGGTTGATGATATTAAAACCATATATCATCTCATATTTGAAATTGGGACATTTTTGTGGTTTTTAAGTGGGGTTTTATTTTATTATAAATTAATATTTTTTAGGTTTCCAAAAGTTCTCCTCACCTTAATTATAAAAAGACACTTCCTCCCTCAACTATTGACTTCATTTTGAGCCTTAAAGCTCGACCATACCCTAACCATTTATATTATAAACTTCTATAGTAACATTATAGAGGTCATTTTATTTTTCAAAGGACAAATATAGTACTCTAATAGGATATTTAGAGGAGGCACGTCGAAGAAGAGGTCATATTATTTACCGATTCTTTCAAACTTCTTTCCTCTTATACTTCCACATCATGATTTGTTTAATTATAAAGTAATAAATCCAGTAGTAATTATATAATTAGAGTTTATTATTATTATTAAACAACCATATTCCACCTTTTACCCATCATATGAAAAATGATGCATGCGTACGTACACCTTTCCGTCTCTATGTTGTCGTGTAATCTGTTTTTCAACACCACCTTACATGGATGGGTATAATGATGGAATTAATATATATATATATATATTATTAATATAAAATGATATTTATTATAATATAATATACACCATACAATTCAATTCAATTCAACAATTATGGGAATGATATCGTCGCTCCTGCGTATGTACGACTTACCGTCTCCACGGTGCGATGTGATTTGTTCTACATAATATTCATTAAATCATGATTATATAAATGAATTGAATGAATAAATATTATATATATTATACTAATACAATTATTTAAATGATATAACTATAACCTAAAAATAGGAATAAGAACTTATCTGACAAAACATGCATAAGAACATAAAACAGTTAATACCCGAATAACGAGTAACAATGAAATATTACTAAAAAATAAATGAAAATATGATCATAAATGTTATCATAAAAATGATTATAATTATTTAATAAATCCGTAATATTATTTAAATCATTATATATGAGTTTTGGATACATACGATGCATATCAGACCTAATATAAGAGATAATTTTACAATCTCATTTTTATCCGGGATTGTTTATATGTAAGTATTTACTGGGGTATATTTATCATCCACATCCATGTTTCATAATTATGTAATATTATTTATTTTCTTCTTCAATTTTTTAAATTTAATTTTACTCTTTGGTGAATTTTTATTAAATGGTATGAAATTAATCTTTTGTCGTTATTTGATTGGTGGTACTTTTTGACTTTTCTGTCAAAAGTATGAGGAGAATGTTTTTTTAAATTACACGGAATGAATGGATTTTTATGGTTTCATGACACCTTATTTCCATGAATCTTACTATATAATATTTCAAGATTATTTTCAACTAAATTCTTTCTTTTAAAATTGTGTGGAATTTTGAGAAAAAAACATTTTTGAAAAATAAAGGATATTTTCCTTAGGAATTAAGTTCAAGTGTTTTATCAAAATTATTTTCCATCTAAGGTGACATAGGTTTATGTTTATATCCCTATAATTAATTTTATTTGATTTTGTTTATTATGGAATTATTTTTATTAAATCTATTTATTTTATATGGATGATGATGGGATGATGTTTAAGAAACCCATTTTATTTCATTGGTTATGATATGATGAATGATTTATGTTTTTGTGGCACACATAAGAATGGTTTCATTATGATATGGTTAAGAAATATATATTACTCCAATTAATTGGGTAAAGATTTATATCTCATATGATAGACATGAATCGAATGGAAAGAAAATATGGTTCAGTAATACAGGGCTAGAACAAGGAGTGAACTCGGTTTAGTAATGGAATTTGTCCGCTATAATGGTCTTGAAAATGGGCCATGACTAAAATGAAATGATTTTATATGCTTATATGTGTGTTCCATGAAATTTCATGTCTTATTTTATGACTATTGGGATTACATTTAACTTTTATGATTTATCCCATGACATGATATTATGATCTTTTATATGCAGGAAAAGATTTTTAAATGTTGTGTTCTTATGATTATGATATGATTAATATTTCTATTATTTAACATTACTGAGAATTTGAGCTCAAAATTTCATATGTTTCATTTCCCTAGGTAATTATTAAGGGTATTATGTAAGATATGTAAAAAATGAGTCTAGTTATGAAGACAAAAGCAGGTGATAATGTAGATGTTTTATGAACCAGTTGTTTATGTTTCCCAGTTTCTAAAGACACTAGACTTATACAGTCCTAGCATGGTTTTTGTTATGTTATGTAATAAATATTATTAAATGTTGAAATAAAATTTGTATGTAATGTATGGTCCATTAAAGTTGGTATCAGAGTAAAGGTATAATCACCCTTTGGAAACTGGGATAAGAGAACCTTAGTAAGAACCCTAAGGACATGTCTATGTATAGGTTACAATCCTATCCTTGTGTTTTAAATATGTTAATAAATAACCTAGAATAAAACCTAAAGTGCCCTAAATTGAAATTTTATTCTTGAATTATGTGGTTTTCCCATTATGATTAGTGTTTCTCACACTATGCTTCTTGGTTTTAGTCAATGGATGGAACCAGAAGAAACTGTATTAATACTGAATGTGATGGGAAATGAAATGATTATACCCCTGAGAAACCAAATGTTATGGGAGATAGAATTAAAAATATTGTATCCATTATCACACAAATTTCTCAAGATATGAATCATTACACACTACCAAACGATTAAAGGAGGGAGCAACATTCTGCTGAATCCTTTATGAGGCAGCGTCCACCTTCATTCAGTAGGTCTTCTGATCCCTTAGTGGTTAAACAATGGATTAGTACCACTGGAAAGATATTTTTAGTTCTACAATGTTATGAACATGATAAATTCATCTTATCAATATATTTTTTGGAAGTTTAAGTTGATCAATGGTGGAATCTTATCAAGAATACAAGGAAAAGAGATGAAATTGAGTCCATGGAATGGGACAAGTTCAATAACTTATTTTTCAATAAGTACTTTCCTCATATTATTCGAACAAAGATGGAGAAGGAGTTCCTTGAACTTAAGAAAAAGGATGATGATTCTATTGGTACCTATGAAGAAAAGTTTACATGACTTGCAAGGTACACTTCTAGAATTATTATCCAACTTGAGAGTAAAATTGATCGATTCTTTAGTGGCATAAAACTAAGTCTTCGAAGGGAATGATTCAAAAGAGACTTCAATAGCTATGAGTAATTTGTTTAATGTGATCTCAAAGTTGATATGGATATTAGAGTAACCTATCAGTCATATGGTTTTGATAAGAATAGAAAAATGGAATTCAAAGGAAAATCTAAAGACCACACTGAAAAGAAGACGAGTTTTCCCTTATGCTCAAAGTATGGAAAGAAACATGGAGTTAATTGTATTAAAGGGACTAGTAAATGTTTTATGTGTGGAAAATAAGGTCATCGGGAAGTTGAATGCCTATGTGGTGGGAAAAATATGTCTAATTATGTGAACAAATAAAAGGATACAAAGAATGCACCTCCAAAACTTCAATGATACAAGTGAAAGGAAATGTGTCATTATTCCAATAAATTCCCCAATCCAAGTGTTATTGATGATGATCGACGTCAACAAAATCTTAAGGCCAAAGACAAATAAAATTCATATACAATCACTATCGACAATGTGGAGTACGATAATTATGTGGTGGAAGGTACACTTAACATCCACTCTAAATTAGAAAATGTTTTATTTGATTCTGGATCCACCCACTCTTTTATTTTTGAAGAATTTTATAAGGGTATCGCCATACTACCTCAAAAATTAGATTTTGAGTAAGTTGCAATGACTTCTAATTCCACGACGGTCACATCAAAAGTTTATAATTATTCTCCGGTTGAAGGTAGTGGGAAATTGCTTCTTACAAATCTTGTGATCCTTCCTATAGTGAAATTTAATGTGATTCTTGACATGGATTTTATTTCTCTATATTAATATCATATCAATTTCCAAGGAAGGGAAGACACATTCTATATTATAGATCAATCTATTGATTATCTATCGATGCAAGGATGAATATAACCTTCCAGTAGAAATTTATTCCATATTATGGGTCTTGATTCCTATAAATGAAGGTTATTTATCTCAAATGGTTGTGGAGAAAATCACGATTAAGAATACACCCATTGTATGGGTGTTTGATGATGCCTTTCTAAAGGAATTTACAAGTCTTCCACCAAATATTGAAGTTGAGTTTTCAATAGAACCCATACCAGGTGCTATGACTATTTCAAAGACACCTTATAGAATGGACCCAATTGAGTTGTAGGAATTGAAGAAACAACTCCAAGAGAATATTTATAAGGGATTTATACACCCTAGTGCAACACCTTAGAGATCACCTGTTCTGTTTGTTAAGAAGAAAGATAGATCAATGAGACTCTGCATTGATTATCGAGAACTTAACAATATCACTATCAAGAAAAAATATCTTATTCCCTGCATTAATTACTTATTTGACCAACTATGGGGAGCTCAATATTTTTCCAAGATTGATCTTCATTCACTATATCATCAATTAAGGGTAAAAAGGGAGTATATACCAAAGACGACGTTCTGTACAAGGTATGGTCACTATGAATTTATAGTGATACGTTTTGGTCTTAGTAATTTCCCTACAATATTCATTGATCTAATGAATAGAGTATTTATAGACTATCTTGATCAATTTTTGGTAGTCTTTTTAGAATATATTCTTGTATATTTGAAGAGAAAGGAAGAACATGAAGACCACTTGAAAATTTTACTAAATACTCTAAGAAAGGAGAATATTTATGTGAAATTTACAAATTTTGAATTTTGGATTTAGAAAGTTTCATTTTTGAGTCACATAGTCTCAAGAGAAGGGATATCTTTGGATCCATCAAAAATTGAAGTTATTGAAAGTTATTGGAGACCAAAAACAGTAGCTGAGATTCGATGTTTTCTTGGTTTAGATGGATATTTTTGACATTTTGTGAAATGTTTTTCATGATCATCTAATCCACTCACCATGTTGACTCGAAAAGAAGTTATGTTTGTTTGGACGAAATAATGTGAAGAGAATTTCAAAGATCTAAAAAGAAGGTAACTCATGCACCTGTGATCACACTACCTTATAGTGGAGAAAGGTTTGTGATCTATAGTGATGTATCCAAGAATGGGAAGGGATGTGTTCTTATGAAAAATGATATGGTGATAGCTTATGCCTCACGGTAGTTGAAAATCCATGAGAAAAATTACCCAACTCATGATTTGGAGTTAGCTGTGGTAATCTTTTCATTAAATATATGGATTCGTTATCTTTATGGTGAAAGGTGTGATATTTATACTGATCATAAAAGTTTAAAGTATATTTTCACACAAAGTCAGTTGAATACGTTCCAAATAAGATGGTTGGATTTGATTAAAGATTACGATTTCTCAATTCATTACCTTCTTGGGAAGGTGAAAAAGTTGGCAGATGCTTTGAGTCGACAAGACCATGCTAGATTATACATGATGAGGATCACAAAAGATCCAATATTTATGGATTTTAAAAGATGGTTCTTGAAATTTTAAAGGAAGGGGAGAAATCTTATCTTTCTAAAATGAATTCTCAACCATCTATACAAGTGATGATTAAGGAGATGTAGAAAAAATATATAGATGTACAAAAGAAGGTGAGAAATGTTCCTAAATTCAAACTTGATTGTGATGAAATAATAAGGTTTAGGAACATGGTTTGTATTCCTCCCATACAAGAATTAAAGAAGGATCTATTGGATGAGGCTCATAGTTCTTCATTATCTATTCACCCTAGAAGCACAAATATGTACAGGGACCTGAAAGAGTATTTTTGGTGGGATGGAATGAAAAGAGATGTCATTGAATATGTCTCTCGATTCTTGGTTTGTCTGAAAGTTAAGGCTCAGAGAAATAATTCTAATGGGTTGTTACAACCATTACCCATAATAGAATTGAAATGGGAAAAATCATTATTAAATTTATTTTAGGACTTCCCAAAACATATAAAGGTCATAATGATATATGGGTTATAGTTGATCACCTTACGAATTCAGCACACTTCATTGCTATTAGATAGGATTTCTATCTTGATCAGCTTGCCATGATATATCTAAAGGAAGTGGTAAGATTGCATAGAGTACCTATTTCTATTATATTTTATCGGGATCCAAGGTTTACCTAGAAGTTCTGGAGAATACTACAGCATGATCTGGATACATATTTATGTTTTAGCACTGCTTATCATCCTCAGACAAACAATCAGTCTGAGAGGACAATTCAAACTTTGGATGAAATTTTTAGAGCTTTCTCTTTGGATTTAAAAGGTGGTTGAGATAAATACCTAACTTTGGTGGAATTTTCTTACAAAAATAGATTTTACTCCAATATTCAAATATCTCATTATGAATCTCTCTATGGAAATAAGTGCAGAACTCCAACTTTCTCGGATGAAGTTGGGTAAAGAAAGCTATTAGGACATGATCTTGTTAATGAAATTGCAGAAAAAGAAATATATATTCAACAAAAAATAAGAGAAGCTTAGAGTTGACAAAAAAGTTATGCTAACAAACAAATAAAAGACCTAGAGTTTTAAGTGGGTGGTAATGTGTTTCTACGAATATCTCCCTGGAAGAGAGTAATGAGATTTGGAAAGAAGATAAAGCTAAGGCCTAAGTATATCAGTCCTTTTGAAATTCTGGATCGTGTTGGGAAGGTAGATTACCGATTGGAAATTCCACTAAATATATCTCAAGTTAATTATGTGTTCCATATATCCATCCTGAGAAATTAAATACCAGATCCATCACAATTACTAAGCTTAGAATTCATAATGTTGATTAAGATCTTTCTTATGAAGAACAACCGATAGAGATTTAAGATCGTAGCGAAAAAGTTCTGCAAAACAAGACCACTCACTTGGTTAAAGTTTTATAAAAGAACCACCAATTTAGAAAAGCTACATGGGAACTTGAGGATATGATGAGGGAGAGGTATCCTCATCTATTTGTTTCCAAGTGAAGAATTTTGAGGGAGAAATTATGTTTAAGGGGGGTAGAATGTAACACCATGCTGTTTTTATGAAATATTTTCTTTAAATAATTTATATAATTCAATAGAATGATTTTCATGAAATTGTGAGCTTAAATGAACTAAGAGATGCCCTTATTATAAAATTATCAGTATAGCCTAGCCATTAGGTTAGCGGGAATAATTATAACTAACTTATGAAAATACATTGTGAATTCATTTGCTATCAATTATTTATAAAAAATATAAATCAATTAGATATTTGTATTTTTGAGTGAATTACTTTTGGTGATGAAATTAATGGGATATATATGTGTTATATACTTAATAAAATATTTTTTATATTCATCCAATGGATATTTTATTCATAGGGTATGATTAAAACCCTATTGGATGTATAAAAACCTATTTTTTTAAAGGTTAATTTTCCTCCTTTTAAAGGGGAACCCATTTTAATTTAATATTTTGACACATTAATAATTTCAATATGAAAAATTAAACATGTTCTTTGGAACCAGGATATAAAAATTTAATTTGGATAAATTTTGATATTTTTCTGATAACCTTCAAGTTTTGATAAATAGTTAAAATATGCTAAATTGTAATTGAAATTTTTTTTCATTGAAATAATTTATATAGTTAAATTTTTTTTTTGAATTGTTTAAAAGTATAAATAGAATATATTTTTACCATTTAATATAATGTATGTAATTTTAATTAATTTTACATTGAATTCAGATACAAAAACATTTCAATCTTTTGCAATATTTTAACTTTTAAAACTCATTTTCTCATTTCAATAACGGGATTAATATTAAATTAATTACTAAAACTTATGTGTTTTTAATTTTGAAAAATGGATTTAATATTTGGAATTATTAGGTACAAATTATGTAAATATATTTATTTTATTTTTTGGAAATATAAATAGTAACATTGGTAAATTTTATTAACATGGTAAAAGGGTAAATCAGGTAATTAAGGGTAAAAATATTATAAAATTAACCTAACACTTGTATTAATATAATTGGATGATTATAATTTTTTTAAAAAATAATTTTTTAGAAATTGTATCCATTGGAACCCACTTGTAATAGATTAGGCTTTTTAATTTATTTTATTTAAAGAATAGTGAAACATGTCACACTCAAACTTTAATAATTAAATTATTATTAATATAAGGTTATAAAAAAGATAAATTCGATTAAAAATACAAATTTTTTAGATAAATTTTTTTTTATTTATCATGAAAATTTATTTGTAATTTTTAGGAAATAAATAATTACCTTAAATACTTATACATGGATGGTGAAAAAATTAATTAATTGATGAGAAATCAATAAAATAATTTTTATTAATATATTAATAACTATCAAATGGCCCAAAAAACTTGGCCAAAACTTATTGATCGAGTATATATAGACCATAATCATTCAATGATAGACTTATTAACCATTTTTAGGTTTATATAATATATTATGACACTTAAATTATTTTATTTAAAGTCAAGATAAATTTGTCACATTCATGTTTTAAAAGAGTATAGCATTTTTAATGTTGGTTTTTTCAGAATATAAATTCGACTAAAATAATTATTTGGAAATATAATGACTTTATATTCATCATATAATTTTATTTTTAATTTTATTTTTGAAAAATAAGTATATTAAGTAATTCCACAAAATTGAGGTAGTAATTATTTTATTAATGAAGAGATCAAATAAATGTTATTAAAAATATTTTAATAAATATAATTTGGGATAATTATTATGTAAAATTAATTTTATATATTACCTTGACTCATTAGGGATATAATAAAATATTTTTATCGAGGTTCACTTCTTATTGTTATATTTTTAAAAATCTATTATATAAATAGTGTCAAAATTGACACTATTGATATTTTGTCAAAATAAGGTTTTCTTAAATTATTTAAAAATCATAAAACAATTTAAAAAATATAAAATAATTATTATATGGTCTAAAATGTTCTAAATTATTAATTTATGGTCTAATTTACTTCAAATAAGTAAATATGTTACCCTTTTAATATTGAAATATTTGTTACCCAAGTTAAAAATTAAATAGAATAACTAAATGTTAATTAAAATGGTAATGCTTAAGTTGACATAAAAACTTTTCTAAAAATTATTGGTTTATGAGATTAAAACCCTATATCATATCATATTTTAAATTGGGAAATTTTTGAGGCTTTTAAGTGGGTTTTTATTTTATTATAAAATGAATATTTTTTAGGTTTCCAAAAGTTCCCCTCACCTCAATTACAAAAGGGCACTTCCTCCCTCAACTATTCACTTAATTTTGAGGCTTAAAGCTCAACCATACCCTACTAATTTCCATTATCATATTCCCTATAAACATTATAGAGTTTCTAGTCTTATTCAAAGACCAACTCTAGTTCTCTAAGAGGAGATTTAGAGGAGGCACGTCGAAGAAGAGGTAATATCATTTACTGATTCTTTCAAACTTATTTCTTCTTCTACTTACACCTAATGAGTTGTTTAATTATAAAGTAATAAATCTAGTATTACTTATATAATAAGAGATTATTATGATTATTAAACAAAAATATTACACATTCTACCCATCCTATGAAAAATGAAATCACCACGCGTGCGTGCGTATGACTTACCATCTCCACGTTGTGGTGTAATCTGTTTTTCACCACCACCTTGCCTGGATAGGTATAATGATGGAATTAATAAATATATATATGATTAATATAAAACTATATTTATTTTTAGATAATATAAAACATCCACTTCAATACCATTCAACAATTATGGGAACAATATCATTGCTCGTGTGTATGTACGGCTCACCATCTCCACAGTGCATTGTGATTTATTCTATATAATATTCATTAAATCATGATTATATAAATGAATTTAATGAATAAATATGATATATATTATAATAATACCATGAATTAAATGATATAAATATAACCTAAAAATAGGAATAAGAACTTATCAGACAAAAACGCATAAGAATATAAAGCATTTAATACCCGAATAACAAGTAACAATGAAATGTTACTAACAAACGGATGAAAATATGATCATAAATGTTATCATAAAAATGATTATGATTTTGGAATAAATCAGTAACATTATTTAAATCATTATACAGGATTTTAGGATACAGATTGAATCATATCAGACCTAAGTTAAGGGATAATTTTATAATCTCATTTTTATCTGAGATTGTTTATATGTAAGTATTTACTGGGCTATATTTATCATCCAAATACATGTTTCATAATTATGTAATATTATTTCTATTATTATAAAAAAATTTAAAGTAAATTTTACCCTTTGGTAAATTTTTATTAAATGGCATGAAAGTAATCTTTTTTTGTTATTCGATTTGAGGTACTTTTTGACTTTTCCGGCAAAAGTACAAGGAGAATGTTTTGTTTAACTTATATGGAATGAATGGATTTTTATGGTTTCATGACACCTTATTTACATGAATCTTTCTCTAAAAAATTTTAATATTATTTTCAACTAAATTATTTTATTTTAAAATTGTGTGGAATTTTGAGAAAAGAAAACGTTTTTGAAAAAGAAAGGGTATTTTCGTCAGGAATTAAGTTCAAGTGTTTTATCAAAATTATTTTCCATTTAAGATGAAATAGGGTTATTTTTATATCCCTATTATTAATTTTATTTTATTGTGTTTATGATGGAATTATTTTTATGAAATCAATTTATTTTATATGGATTATGATGGAATGATGTTTAAGAAACCCATTTTATTTCATGGGTTATGCTATGATAAATTATTTATGTTTTTGTGGAACACGTAAGAATGGTTTCATTATGAGATGGGTGGGACCTATATCTCCCTACAATGAATTGGTTAAATATTTAAATGTCATGATAGATACTTGAATGGAACGACAAGTAAATTTGGTTCAGTAATACAGGGCTGGAATGAGAAGTGAACTCGGTTCAGTAATGGAATTTGTCTGCTATGATGGTCTTGGTAATGATCCTTGACTAATATGAAAAGATTTTATATGCTTATGTGTGTATTCCATGAAATTTAATGTCTTTTTTTAGTAATATTGGTATTACATTGCACTTTTATGATTTATCCCATGACATGATATTATGATATTTTATATGCAGGATAATATTTTCAAATGTTATGTTCTTATGAATATGATATGATTGATATTTACCTTGTTTACCCATATTGAAAATTTGTGCTCACCCTTTCATGTTTTTATTTTCCCCTGGTCATGATGAAGAGTATTAAGTAATATATGTCAAAAAGGAGTCTAGTTATGAAGGCATAAGCGGGAGACAATGTAGATGTTTTATGAACCAATTGTTTATGTTTCCAACTAAAGACACTAGACCTATACGGTCCTAGAATGGTTTTTTATGTTATGTAATAAATATTATTCAATATTGAAGTAAAATATATATGTAAATTATGATATGTTATAGGTAGTGGTACGTTCGACTCTGGTGTGTGACCCTCATGTGAGAAAGGTCAAGGGGATATAAGATCAGTCATTGGATGGTTATTTGGATTTATTATTCAATTAAATAAATAGACCTATGTATTAATAAATTCTTTAATGAATTCCATATAGGTGTTTATGTTGTGGAATGAAAAAAAAATTTATGGGATTAGTTTCGGCCCGGATACATCACCGTAAGTGAGGTACGGGATCTGGTGATCAATCTTAGAAACGATCTTGGTGTGCCTTGGGATAAAAGCATCATGATTCGATTATAGAGGATGCATCGGCTATGGGAGACGATTATATTTTATAATATTCATCCAGAAGTGGTCCAACTTGAGTACTCTGTAATAGTTGTATATGGTTGGTGAGGAATCGCATTTGGCACACTTTTTGGATGATACGATTGTAGTGAAAGGGCCAGCCATGGATTTATATGGAAATTCTAGCATAACCAAGTTGAGTTTGGTCAAATGAAATTTGACCATTCAGTCAGATCAAAGATGATGAGTAGTGACCTGGTTTGTGATCAGGTGTATCATGTTGAGAAACATGTCATAATTATATTTAGGTTACTAGTTATGTTTTTATTTAGGAAAATCCAATAATGGAAGTATCGTGACTTGAAATTAGTGGTGAAGTAGATAACCTATAGTTGGGAGGACCATAGGTTGGTTTGTTGGAAGAGATGATTATGTGATCATGTATTTAGTTATATGGGATTGGATAAGCACTGTCTTGGTGTTTTTACTTTGGTTATGAGAATTTTATTGGTTTGGGTGGTTATATACCATATGATTAAATTAGTTCTTGGAGAATCATTGTGAATTTAGAAACACAATGTGACCATTCAAAATTAATTCATGAAAAAAGTATGTTAGTTTGTTCAATTTGATGTGCATCAAGGATTCTTGTGGATGAGAATTTTTATGTTAGGGAGGTTTTAAGATCATGTGTTTTTTTAGTGTTAAACTTCAAAATTAAAATTGAATTTTCAATTACATGATGATTCAAATCTTGATCGGAGACTCGAAATAAAAATTTTATGGTTTTGAGGCCTCTAAATAATTTTTTTAGAAGAGGAATGAGGATTTGTTTGTAGATCATAGGTTTTAGGAGTATCCTAGGGGTTTGGGGACCAAAAAATGTTTTATAAAGGTGGATATCAAAGTTCATGGTTAGTGCTAATAGTGTTGGACATTTTATACAAGTGCACAATTTGAGAAACTGTGCAGCAGGCTAAAGTAAACTGTATGGGGGTCTACAATTTTCTGTTTAAATGTCACACAGTTCTTTCAATTTTTAACTAATCATGAACTGAAACTATGTTGGTGGATGTGTATGGGGAAAATAACACCACATGGTTGGAACATGGTTTTCCAGATCATGCAGCCTAACCATATGATTCATTACATAGGGTAAAATTATTATTTTACCCTCTAAAACATAAAGAGTTATGCCACATTTTCCTCTATTTTTTCCCAGGATCTCCCCATGTGAATCATCCCTCTTCCCACCTTCCTCCATGGGAGTTATCCCTTATTCTTGTTTAGAATCAAACATAGTTAGGTGCGTTTGAAATGTTAAATTAATCCTTCAACTCTGTTATTCTCGATTGTATTATTTTCCTTCTTCCTATAACCTAGGTTCCTATAGTTAGGGATATTTTTCCCGATTCCACCAGAGCATGGTGGAATTGGATACCAATTTTTTGGTTATCACTTTTCTTAGAAATAGGATAACCCAAGAGGTTGTCTACACTTCTCTCTATAACTTTTCATTGAGATACATCTCCATGGTGAATTTAAAAATCTTTAAAGACTAATTAATTTTTTTAAATGGTTGTTTTGATTTTATTTATTAGGGATTATTCATAGCTTGAGGTTGGACTTATGTTCCATGATGTTAGTGAAACTAGGTCACCGTTCTAGTGTGATAGGATTGATTAGTAAGATTTTTGGTGTTATTCCTATTGTAAATAAAATGGTAATTTAAACTAAATCTTTGGGTTTTAATTAATTAATTATACTATTGTTATAATTAATTTTTTATGGTGATTATTCTATGAGATAAGACCCAATGTGACTTGGTTCATCTAGAACAGGCCTTGTAAACTACTATTAGCCTTTGGAAATTAAAAGGATATGTCATGAACCAACCCGGGTCGACCCTGAACCGGTCACCCGAGCCGGCTCGCGACATGGCCCGAGAGGCGTTCCCGATCCTCCCGGGCTGGAGACAAGCACCAGGGCATAAAAAGAGAGAAAGAAGTAACAATTTCACCCGATATAATAAATAAAACAGTGGAAGGAAAATAGAACACAAAGAGAATATACAAAACGAAAAGAAAGAACGACCAAAACAACAACTAACCTGACCACGACTAAAACCCCTCGTGATCTCAAGAGTCTCCCAACAAACCACAACCAACTCTCACCCACGACGAGCAAACTCGAGTCAAACCTGCAACAGAAACTAAAAACAGGAAAACACTATAGGCGTGAGTATTAAAACTCAGTAGGTAGGCCCGACTACTTCTATTCCCAATGCACATACCATTAAATAAAGAATTTATCAATTCCAGGTTTGCACTAAATTATATAAAATATGGTTTCCACACACACTTTCATTTTTAAAACAAGTAACAGTCCATTGCCCTTTTTAATTTAGAACAAGTTTAATGTTGAAAGAAATAGGTGAATTTCATTTTAAAACATATTGCGAACAATTTAGAAATCCAAACTTTAGTTGTTAGTCAAAAGGAAAATCACACACAACACACACACTAAGGGCAATGGGAAAAAGTGGCACACAAGGGTCGTAATCTGAACTCGACCTCTCAATCATCTGCCACATACAAATAAACACTAAAAGAAAAATGGGTCGAACCTAGGAGATCGTAAATAATACAGAACATACTATACATCTGACACATCCTGAAGGCATGCCCTAACTCGATGACGTCATAACGCCCATACTACTACCCGGTATAGCCCTGCATGGCCTAACCGAGGGGCCCAATCCCCATAGCAGCAATAACTAAGTATTCCCCTGCTATGGGGCCACTAGCCAGTGCATGGTCTAAACTAGTGCAACAATCATTCTCAGAAAATTAACTCAATATGCTAGGTTCCCATGTCAACACATATAATAAAAAGGGGGTGCATCCACAATGCAAATTAATCAGTCACGATGCACAAACATCACATACAGCTCACACAATCAATGCACACCAAAGATCACCCCCCGAGTGGGTTTTCCAAAATAATTTATTTTATTAAAGTTCCAAACAGGCCTTCACCAATTTTAAAGAAAAACCTCATTTCTTGAGAAAACCCAAAACACTTTCTGAACAAATCATTTATCTTTAAAAATAGAAGCACATTTGAAGTCCCGTGAATTATTTTTAAAGGAAAAACGGGAATTATTTCAATACTGGGTGTCCGCTCGTCAAGAAAATGTTCCAAGTGTTCAGTATAAAATAAACAGATCTTTTCACACTAAATAGTCATTTAAAGTTTTATTATATAATATTATTTCTAATTCATTAAAAATTAATAAAACAACTAGCAATTAATAAATTCTAAATCTAAAGGTAAGTGCAGTGGGGGACCTACCTCAATTTGAAGATCGGTTACGATGACGCGACGCGTCTCACACTTGCACACAAGAACACACAACCTTCTAACGACCACAATATCGTGGAAATATCTCACCTAAGAGCTGCAACAAAAGTAAAATAATCTAAAATATAGAAACACTAACCAGAAATAACCCGATAATTTAACACAGCAAAAATAACTAAAAACAAACATAAACACTAATTTAAAATATTCAAAACAAAAGATAGCACATACCTCGCCTGAACCTCAGTTTAGGCGAAACAGCGTGAAGGAGGAAAATCCATTGTGGGGGTGTGCTCGATCAAAGGGATTGTACGAAAGAGGAAACGACCGGCGAGGATTCCAGTGAAGAGCACGACGCGACTGGGAGGGTGCGCGATGTCCGGACTAGAGGCGCGTTGGTCGGAAGCGCGCACGTTGCACTGGCGAGGCCGGCCAGACGACGTGTGGCATGTAAAAAGACGTGCGACTAGAGGGCGTGCAGCTAGAAAGAGGTCTGGCACATGTGCAGAACCCGAAAAGAGGTTTGGAAGAAGGAGTTTGTGGCTGTTATAGCAAAGGGGGAAGTCGTCAGGGCGATGCACCGCTTCTGGTTGGCCAGAGCAAGGAAGGGGATGTAAGTTACATACAGAGGAAAAAAATAAATGATCAAAATTACATGAAATTCAATTGAACCACGTGTCTTGAAAACCAGTAAGGACTTATACGACTTGATCTCAAACGATGATCAAAACAATAGTTGTACCTTAGAACCTGCAGCAGCAACCTGGCTTCATACAACCCACAAAACTACCTCGATATGCAGAAATTAAAGAACATAGACCAACAACGACAACAACCTTCAACCATAGCCATAACACTTCAACCATTGGAAGAACATGATGCTGCAAAAGCAGTTTTTCTCCTCTGCCTATTATATCAATACCGAATGGGTAGAAAACACGGGTGTCAGCTGGGTGCCGGCTAGCGTTGAAGATTGGTTCGCGCAATGGAGGTGTGCTAGCTTGGGGAATATGGGTGCGGCATCACTGTGCCAGAAGAGAGGCTGGTATCTGAATAGGGAGGCCGAGGGTGATGGGGTGCGCTGAGCAGGGAGAACGCCCGGAATGGTACTGTGTAGGATGATGGCGGAGAGGAGGGAAGGAGAGGGGGGTGGCGGCAGGCTGGGCGCCGCAATGAGGGAGGGGCGCCGACAAGGTGGTGGAGCGGCGAGGTGACGGTGCTGTGCGGAAGGAGGGCAGGGGAGGCAGCGCTGTTCAGGGGGTGCGCTGGGCATGCGCAGCGCGAGGCAGGCTGAGGGGGGGGGGGGAGCTGGAGTAGTCCGGTGTAGCGCTGGGAGAGAGAGCGGGGCGCGGGTTCGCGCGGACGGGCTGAGCAGGGATCGATGCTGTGCGGGGTGAGGAGGGAAGGAGAGGGGGTGGCATCACGCGGGGAGAGGAAAAAAAAAGATGGGGGAGGCCCCTCGGGTTAGAGAGAAAGAAGATTATATATATATATATATATAAGATATACAAATAAAATAATAATCATAATGATAATAAATATATAATAATAATAACAATAATAATGAAAATAATTATAACCATAATAATATAAATAACATATACAATAATGAAATAATAATAATAATAATAATAGTAGTAGTAATATGATGATGATAAAAATCAAAATATTAAAAGAATTAATTCCATTTTAATAATAATAATAAAATTATTAACAATGATAAATATTTTAAATAACTCAATAAATCACAACTTTACCCATCTGAATTTTCCGAAGGCAGGCGAGACGTGCCAATGTGTAAGCGGCGCCGCGCGAGGTATCCAAAACGCACTCTGCCCGGGCGATCGGTGTCATCAACTCAAAACGCACTCTGCCCGGGGCGCTCAGTGAAGTCAGCTGAAAAACGCGCACTTTTTAACATGACTCAAAAGCTTTTAGTCCGGGACTCAACCCGAAGTCCAACAAAATTTTTAAAAGTCCAAAATATTTATAAAATAAATAAACGATAGATCGGGGTGTGACAAATCTCCCCACCATAACGCTTTCCGCCCTTGGAAATCCACAACCCGATCTAGACCCAAAGATAAAACTTATCAAGTGTCACCCACCTACAAAAGTTTAAGAGCCTCCAGTTGATCGATCCAAACAAACACCAAAAACCGATGACACACAACTTATACTTAAAACATAATCACCTTAACTGTCACCAATCAGAACCCAAACCATCTATTTCAACCAAGGAACGAATGAACTTAAATCACCTCCAAGGCTTATCCCCATAATCTTAGTCCAACGAAACCACTGGGTGTACCCCAATCTCAATGTCTACTTGAGAGAACGAACTCAAGATTAGGTGGTTCCACATGAGACCACCTACCCCCCTACGATACATGAAAAGAAACACTGATGCTGACACGGGGAGGCCCGCATGGACTCCCCACTATAAGGATTGGGCTAACTCTCAATTTCTTCAGGTGTAACTTTGCGAGACCCATTGTGGGTCTCCCCACCATAAGAACTGATGAGATTAACTGAACTTGAAAATTTTCCGCACAGACCAAAAACCCCACCACAAGGGTAGGGGAGGGAAGGAAGGGCCTAACTAGTAGAGCATAAAAATTACCACCATTTCTATATAAATGACATCGCACCCCCGAAAAAAAAAGCATGACACATTAAGGACAAAGGTTAAACCAAGGCCCTTTTTCACCGTTGGGGCTCTCCTGACTACGCGCCAGCTTCACTTTGAGGCCTATGGCTGGAGCACTAATGATTGAAGCGTCTCCTGCCTCACAGTCAGGCTTCAGAAATTCCCAAACAAAATACACAAACCAGAATGTCACCAAACACACTTCTAATAAAAATAAAAGTTCCAAAGAGGTTCAACCACAACCATTCTTACAATTAAAAGAAAAGGAACACTGCAAATCGCTACAAGAGACGACTACTACACCCAAGAAACACTAAAAAGAGAAAACCTCAAACCAAACCCAAACATCGCCCTACTCTTGCTGACGGGCTGAGGTGACCTTCGACGAGCCAAGTCTAGCTTTAGCGTGCTTCTTGGAAACTCCACGGTATAATCGCTGCAAGTGACCTAGACGTCCACAAGTGTGGAAGGGTCTTCGAGCACTTGGACATGTCGGCCTTTTGTGACCCTGCCTACCACACTAGTGACAGATCAAAACATTGCGCTGTGAAGAAGATTACTGAAGGTCTGAAGGCCTCTTGATTCCTCTACCAGCACCACCAACATCAGGTTGAGTCTCACTCTTCTTATCAGCATCCTCTGCAATGCTTCCCAAAGCTGGAGGATTCTCCACCTCAAGTCCTCCTACTAGCTCAGCTTCAGCAAGAAAGGATTGCTCGACAAAATCCGAGAAGGTGGTTAGCTTGAGCTCTTCCACTCTCAACCGCAGCTTAGGTCGGAGTCCAGACTCAAATTGTCGAGCCTTCCCGGGATCGTTCACAACAAACCACTGATCATACAGAACTAGATCTATGAAGCGTTGATAGAATTCCAGTACTGATTCAACACCCTACTGAAGAAAACACAACTCCATCTTCTTCCTTAGCTTCGTCAACTCAGAGAAGTGTTGTTAGATAAATGATTACTTGAAAAACTCCCATGTTAGAACTTTCCAAGGCTTATTCCGAGACACGGACTTCCACCATTTCCAAGTTGGGCCTTCAAGCATAAAAGTAGGAAACTTCACCTTTAACGACTCAGGCAACCCAATGAAACTGAACTTCCTCTCAATCTTCTGCAACCACTCCTCTGCCTCAAGAGGCTCTTCTTGTCCATAAAAAAGAGGAGGGTTCAACTTCCGGAACTCAAGAACATAGTCTATGGGCTGATCAAATGAAGGATCCGCTAGGGGTGTACCACCCAAAGCTGCACCTTGGGCATCCATCAAACCATCGTGGGGGTGAACACTAAGGGGAAAGGAAACAAAGAACATAATCAAAACCTGGTCATTGCCATTTCAATCTCAACTTTTCACAATTTCCAAAACAAAACTTTACAAAACAATTTTTTTTCATAATGAAGGAAAACTCAAACGATTCACTAGGGGAAAACTAGTGATGAGGGGTGACTCGACCATATGGTTGGCGTCCATACGCCAGTCACACCACCATCACTGAGAGTATTCTAGGGTAAAGTCCCCGGCTCCACATGGCTTTCCAGACCATGTGAGCTCACGCAGGTCACTTTCCCGACTCTCATTTCATTTTCCAATACCAAACAAACCATAACAAACAAAAGACATCGACAACCCAAACATCCCATGGTAACCGTTCGGAATGAGCAAGGTTTCATGACGTCCTTCCCGTCCGTATGCCTCGAGTCTCGAAAATTCTACTCCTTATATGATGACAACCCCAAATAACAATGTGCGCTCTGAAAAATATGGTCCGCTCAAGAGCCAACCTCCCTCTGATACCATTTTGTCACGACCCAACCCGGGTCAACCTTGAACCGGTCACCCGAGCCAGCTCGCGACATGGCCCGAGAGGCGTTACCGATCCTCCCAGGCTAGCGACAAGCACCAGGGCATCAAAAAAGAGCAAGAGGGAATGATTTCTCCTGATAAAATAAATAAAACAACGGAAGGAAAATAGAACACAAAGAGAACAAACAAAACGAAAAGAAAGAACGGCCAAAACAACAACTAACCTGACCACGACAAAAACCCCTCGCGATCTCGAGATTCTCCCAAAAAACAACAACCAACTCTCGCCCACGACAAGCAAGCTCGAGTCAAACCTGCAACAGAAACTAAAAACAGGAAAAACACTATAGGCGTGAGTATTAAAACTAAGTAGGTAGGCCCGACTAATTCTATTCCCAATGCACATACCATTAAATAAAGAATTTATCAATTCCAGGTTTGCACTAAATTATATAAAATATGGTTTCCACACACACTTTCATTTTTAAAATAAGTAACAGTCCATTTCCCTTTTTAATTAAGAACAAATTTAATGTTGAAAGAAACAGGTGAATTTCATTTTAAAACATTTTGCGAACAATTTAGAAATCCAAACTTTAGTTGTTAGTCAAAAGGAAAATCACACACAACACACACACTAAGGGCAAAGGGAAAAAGTGGCACACAAGGGTCGGCATCCGAACTCAACCTCTCAATCGTCTACCACATACAAATAAACACTAAATGAAACATGGGTCGAACCTAGGAGATCATGAACAATCTAGAACATACTATACATCTGACTCATCCTGAAGGCATGGCCTAACTCGATGACGTCATAACGCCCATACTACTACCCGGTATAGCCCTGCATGGCCTAACCGAGGGGCCCAATCCTCATAGCAGCAATAAATCAGTATTCTCTTGCTATGGGGCCACTAGACAGTGCGTGGTCTAAACTAGTGCAACAATTGTTCTCAGAAAATTCACTCAATATGCTAGGTTCCCAGGTCAACACATATAATAAAAAGGGGGTGCATCCACAATGCAAATTAATCAGTCACAATGCACAAACATCACATACAGATCACGGAATCAATGCATACCAAAGATCACCCCTAGTGGGTTTTCCTAAATAATTTATTTTATTAAAGTGCCAAACGGGCCTTCACCAATTTTAATGCAAAACCTCATTTATTGAGAAAACCCAAAACACTTTCCGAACAAATCATTTATCATTAAAACTAGAAGCACATTTGAAGTTTCGTGAATTATGTTTAAAGGAAAAATGGGCATTATTTCAATACTGGGTGTCCGCTCATTAAGAAAATGTCCCAAGTGTTCGGTATAAAATAAACGGCTCTTTTCACACTAAATAGTCATTTAAAGTTTTATTATCTAATATTATTTCTAATTCATTAAAAATTAATAAAACAATAAGCAATTAAAAAATTCTAAATCTAAAGGTAAGTGCAGTGGGGGACCTACCTCAATTTGAATCTCGGTTACGATGACGCGACACGTCTCACACTTGCGCACAAGAACGCTCAACCTTCTAACGACCACAATATCACGGAAATATCTCGCCCAAGAGCTGGAACAAAAGTAAAATAATCTAAAATATAGAAACACTGACCAGAAATAACCCGACAATTTAACACTGAAAAAATAACTAAAAACAAACATAAACACTAATTTAAAATAATAAAAAAAAGATAGCACATACCTCACCTGAACCCCAGTTTAGGCGAAACAGTGTGAAGGAGGAAAATCTAGTGTGGGGGTGTGCTCGATCAAAGGGATTGTGCGAAAGAGGAAACGACCAGCGAGGATGCCAGTGAAGAGCGTGACGCGACTGGGAGGGTGCGCGATGGCCGGACTAGAGGCACGGTGGCCGGAAGCACGCATGTTGCACTGGCGAGGCCGGCCAAAAGACATGTGGTATGTCAAAAGACGCGCGAACAGAGGGCGTGCAGCTAGAAAGAGGTCTGGCATGTGCGCGGAACCCGAAAAGAGGTCTGGCAGAAGGAGTTTGCGGCCATTATAGTAAAGGGGGAAGTCGTCAGGGCACTGCACCGCTTCTGGTTGGCCGGAGCAAGGAAAGGGATGTAAGTTACATATAGAGGAAAAAAAATAAATGATCAAAATTACATGAAATGCAATCGAATCACGTGTCTTGAAAACCAGTAAGGACTTATACGACTTGATCTCAAATGAGGATCAAAACAATAGTTGTACCTTTGAACCTGCAATAGAAACCTGGCTTCATATAACCCACAAAAACTGCCTCGATATGTAGTAATTGAAGAACATAGACAAACAATGACAACAACCTTCAACCATAGCCATAACACTTCAACCATTAGAAGAACATGATGGCACAAAAGCAGTTTTTCTCCCCTTCCTATTATATCAATACCGGATGGATAGAAAACTTGGGTGTTAGCTGGGTGCCAGCTAGTGCTGAAGATTGGTTCGTGCAAAGGAGGTGTGCTAGCTTGGGGAAGATGGGTGCAGCATTACTGTGCCGGAAGAGAGGCTGGTATCTGAATAGGGAGGACGAGGGTGCTGGGGCGCACTGAGCAGGGAGCAGGTCCAGAATGGCGCTGTGTAGGCCGATGGTGGAGAGGAGGGTGTTGAGGCAATGCAGGCAGGGGCGCGGGTGGCACGAGAGGTCTGTGGCTACGCCGGTAGGCTGGGTGCCGCAACGAGGGAGGGGCGCCGGCAAGGTGGCGGAGCGGCGAGCAGAGGGTGCTGCGCGGAAGGAGGGCAGGGGAGGCAGCGCTGTTCAGGGGGCGCACTGGGCATGCGTAGTGCGAGGCAGGCCGGGGGGGGGAGCCGGAGTAGTCCGGTGCAGCGCTGGGAGAGAGAGAGGGGCGTGGGTTCGTGCAGACAGGTCGAGCATGGATCGACACTGTGCGGGGTGAGCAGGGAAGGAGAGGGGGTGGCGGCGCACAGGGAGAGGAAAAAAAAGACGGGGGAGGCCCCTAGGGTTAGAGATAAAGAATATTATATATATATATAAGATATAAAAATACAAAAATAATCATAATGATAATAAATATATAATAATAATAACAATAATAATGGAAATAATTATAACCATAATAATATAAATATAATATACAATAATGAAATAATAATAATAATAATAATAGTAGTAATATGATGATGATAAAAATCAAAATATTATAAGAATTAATTCCATTTTAATAATAATGATAAAATTATCAACAATGATAAATATTTTAAATAATGCAATACATCACAACTTTACCCATCTTAATTTTCCTAAGGTAGGCGAGACGTGCCGATGTCTAAGCGGCGCCGCACGAGTTATCCAAAACGCTCTCTGCCCGGGCGCTTAGCATCGTCAACTCAAAACGCACTCTGCCCGGGTGCTCAGCGACATCAGCTGAAAAACGCGCACTTTTTAACATGACTCAAAAGCTTTTAGTCCGAGACTCAACCCGAAGCCCAACAAAATTTTTAAAAGTCCACAAAATTTATAAAATAAATAAAAGATAGGTCGGGGTGCACCTTGTTGACATGAGTCATATCATTTAGTCAGGAAGGCTCCCGAAAAGGAAGGTGCACCTTATTGACATGAGTCATATCATTTAGTCATTTAACCCTTTATCATTTGATGATGTTACAGGATAAATATTCCTAAAGTTATATGGTCTATCTTACCTTCTATAGAGTATTTTTTCATGTTTAAGTAGTATGTGTATCCTTGGGATTCATGTGAGGGCGATGCCCCTATTTATATTTACCCTAATAAAATTTTAAATTAAATGGAAGAACTCCATGGTTCACTAAAAACCCATATACAATGTATTTATCCCTCGACCTGAGACTATAAGAGAGATAAAGGATCCCTTAAGGGATTCCTTTACTTACGATCTGACCTAAAGATTTCATATAGAATGCCTCCACTTTCTTGTTCATTTTTTGGATCCTGAGAGGGATTCCTTCACTTATGTATGGACTTAGAGGATTCCCTAAAATATGCATCCACTTATGATCTAACCTCAAAGATCCCAAGTAGGATGCCTCTCTTGAGTACTATCCTAAGGGGACTAGTGGGTGACCTAATGTTTGACTAAACATGAGCTTGTATGATATGGGTTTGGGTAGAGATAGTAGTGGGTGTCACCTTAAAACCCCTACCAAACATTTAATCCCATTAGTCTTTGTCAATAGTGTGGTTTTTAGGTATTCGTCCACCCTCACTCTCATATTTATGCATTAAATGAGTTATTTTTTATATAGATATGATTTCCATATGTGCTTCTTTATGCTTAGATGATTAACCCGATGAGATAAGATATTATTATTTTGATTCCTATATGTGTTTCTAGAGATCCAAATTCCGTGCATTTTTATCAAATATTATTATCAATTTTCCCATACATACTTTATAGGATCTAGATTATGATCCCTATTGATTGAATAAAACTTCTACTATCACTGGAATTGCTATTTTCACAATGATTCCTCCCAGTATGAAAATTAAAATGGTATATCATTTATTATTACCACATTATTCTATTTATTTTTATTTATTGATTCCACACATTGTTTATTTATTACTCTGGGTGATATCTTGTGATTTCATCTATTATTTACTCTGATAGGAAGGCATTGTCTCCCTATAGATACAACTTAGGTCCTCACTTCTATTTATAATCCTCTGGAGTATGGGGAGGCATGCCTAAGGACTTGTGTAAAACTAACTTGAAGCCCCAGATTAGTCAAATTCTTATCAGGACATTACAATTTTGAAATTATCTATTGAAGTATTATTGTAGGAATAATTTTTCAAACAATGAAATATATTTTCATAACAAGTGTTGACATTATTCAATTATTATATTATTTCGAACTTGGAAAGCAGTGATTGGCTCCCAAGAATCTCCAAATTTCTCAACAAGATTTTCGGTCGGAGTGGAATCTCAAGAGGGGGGGTGAATTGAGTTCCTACTTAAAAAATCTTTTAAAAAGTTTATTATAAATATTCCTCAAATTTTGAAACGACCCAGTTAATTAAGGCAGTA
The DNA here is from genome assembly GCA_963277665.1 of Viscum album. NCBI lineage: Eukaryota > Viridiplantae > Streptophyta > Magnoliopsida > Santalales > Viscaceae > Viscum > Viscum album. The sequence continues at coordinate 639,232,324 of OY728162.1, read as the reverse complement.
GAGATATAAATGTTTAGTTGGTCAGCATATTTCTCAAAGGGTGATTAGTCCTCAGTTGAATTAGTGTAAAGCACTTCTTTAACTTTTGAAACAAGTTTACTAAATTAAACATATACACACACTAACAAAAACTAAATATCAAATTGAAAGATTTTTTTATTGTTTTAGCAGTTATAAGAAGCAGAAAATAGATAAAACAGAGTATAAAAAAAGTATAGAGCAAAATGAAGTTAAATAAGAGGTTCAGTCTCAAGACAATACTTAATCCTATCCACTTGGTGATCACCTACCACCAAGTAGTTTATATTAACGATAAACTTGATACACCACCTGTATTAGGCTTTACAATAATTTTCACAACTGTCCAGGGTTCACACCCTCTACCACAGTTCTTCTTGGGGAAAACAACAATACAGACCACACACAGTATCTTCCACAGTTATACATGGGAAACAATATGTAAGTGAAGTTTTATGTGAGGATATTCAGTATCCTCTAGTTCAAGCATAAGAGATAGTGTGTGTAACAGACAGACACACACACTTATCAGTAATGTAAAATGAAGGAACATAATAGAGCTAAGATTATAAGCTTGAGTTTATAAAGATCTATGTGTTTGAAGTTCATCTCTTGACTCCTTGGAGTGAAGAATTTGTTGTTCGAGTCTTTCTTTGGAAGTTGTCTCCAAAACAGAGTGTCACAACTCTAGGTTATAGATTTGAGTATTCTTCCTCTGGTATTGATCGAGAGTTGATGAGGCATAGAAGGCATAAGTAAGTTTGTCCCAAATGATATTCGTGATTCTTGTGGGTTCACTATGTAAGTGATGGACGATTCTTCTTTGATCTAGTAAGAAATATCCTTCACATGCACAGACACACTTCTCATGCCACTCGCCTTCCTTTTCTTCCCCGGTCTTCTCTTTTATATTTTAGGTCTGACAATAAGAATAAGTAAATCATGTGCGATCTTTCTCGTACCTTTTACTATTAAGATACGGTCTCTTGATATTTCTAAAATCAGCATTAATTAATGTTAGAAGAATTTAATTTATCAAATATGACCGTTAGAATAATCTTATGAATTTGAAAAATTATGGAAGGGTAAGCATCAATAGATTGGTAACAGTATCCTTCAAAATGGTAGGCTTCAACATTAGGTGCACATCAACAACCTTCATCAGTAACCTTAAATGGTAACCTTCCATCAGTAACCTTCATAGTTAGCCTTCATCTGTAACCTTCCCAATAGTAGGCTTGCATCAGTGACCTTGCATCGGTAACCTTTGCATCAGTGACCTTTTCATCGGTGACCTTTACATCAATGACCTTTGCATCAGTGACCTTTTCATCGGTGACCATTGCATCGGCGACCTTTGCATATTATTCTTAAAAAAGAGAGCAGTGAGATTAAAATGACATGATTATTGCTTGATAAAGGCTAGGAATATTAATAAAACACGATTATCACATAAATGAAACATTATTTTGTATTATCAAAACAGGTGAGTCCAACAAAGATCTTAGAGTTAATAATGATTAAATTATCCATTATTTTGATCATTAGATCCTATTAAAAACAATATATAGATCATTCTATAGACATATAATTTTTTATAGAGAAGACACATGATATAGACTTAAATATTCAAGAGGGATACATTTTTTTTTTAAATAGAAAATTTGAGATATGATTTGTTTGGTTTTTTTCTACTATGACTTCCATTCATACTGATAACTCAAGGGAAATTCAATATTTGATCCTTTTTAGAAGTGATAAAGTGAAGCATCAATATTCTCTTCTTCATTCATTAAGTCTGGTTTTAATCATTGTATATTTTATTATCAATTTTTATTATAAACAATAATTTTATTCTTTACCCCATAAAAATCAATTTATTTATTGGTTATACCTTCAAAAATTGGTAAATACTATTGGGTTGTGTGTCCCAAAAAAAATTAATGTTTCCCTTGGTTGTGCCTTGGTCCATAGAAAAGTAGGTTTTTGGGTTGTGCTTCTAGGTGAGAAAAAGTTTGATCTTTTAAAATGATATCACTTCCTTTAAAAAGTTAGGATTCTAGTGATTACTATTCCTATTAACAAGTAGAGAGGATTGAAGATTATGGATTGGATCATTCTATCTGAACTACTATAAAAATTCTATATTCATATCTTTTAATTTTTTATTTTATTTTATTTTTTTACACTAAAAACACTATTCATGTTGTGCATGAATATATTATTACACCTGCATGTAATAATACACTATGTTTTATTAATTATTTTAAATATTTTAAAAGGTCTATTGACAAACTCTAGATGATATTTTTCATATCCACTGAACCAAAAATTGGAATCAAATCTTATTCCTCTGGGATATATGTTGTGTTTCTTATATTTTTATTTCCCTAACTTTATCCTAAACCAAACAATATAAGGTAAATGATTTTTGTAAGATAGTTGGAATGAACTTGAATGATGAGTGGATTCCAAAAAAACCACCATATTGAGATATAAATAACCAAGAAACCATATAATTTACCAGATGTTAATCTAGATTTAATTATAGGTAACAATTGGGTAAATTAATATTACAATAAAAAAGTAATGAATAGATTATACTATGTTATTTTTCGTAATGTTTTTATCCATATCTCTTCATGTAATAATACATGTGTGGGATACTTCAAGTAACTCACTTTGGTTTATAATAGCATAAATGTACAAAACTAGGTATGCTACATGCGGAGTGCCTTGAATTTAGAATAGAAAAAATGAACCCATTAACCAATGTTACAAAAAATCAAAATTATCATCAATGATATGAGTAAACTTGGATAAAAATTATATAATACAGTATTGGTTTCAAGTGTGTTATAGTATCTACCAAAAAAGTGGAATTCAAAGAAGGTATCAATCGATGAGAGTAATAATTTCATTGTGTACAATTTCAAAACTTATTGGTTCATTACTTCAATATGAGTTATAGTTGAAGAACATTGAGGATGAAAATTCTAATAAGAAAGGTATTTTATTTAAATATAATGTATATTTTTATTAATTCATTTATATAGGAAAGAGAGAAAGTTGAAATAGCCAACTTCCCTGAAGAAGTTTATAAATATATGAAAATAAATACATATTATAAGAAGCAATCTAAAATAGATCATCATAATCATGACTAAAAGGGAATTAATAATGTAAATAGTAGTAAATATAATAATTTAGTAGAATTAACATGCTATGAGTATATAAATAAGGGACACATCAATTCAAACAATACAAAATTTAAGAAAGAAGTCAAAGATAATAAATCAATAAAGATAAAGATAAATTATTATTTTTTGATAGAGTTCCACTGAGGTGTCAAAGTCCAGAAGTGATGATACTAGTAGTGATAGGTAATTAGCCAGTAAATTATTAATGGAATTGAATATGAATTAGGTAAGTAATGATTCTAATTATATCTTATATTTTGAATCTAATTATGAAACTTATGGTAAAGAGTTAACTAAGAAATTGAAAAGTTTTAGTGGGATATGTTAAGAATGACTAAACTATATATATAGTTACAAAAGGAACATAAGAAGATGATTAAACAAAAAATATGTTTACTAAATAAAATGAAAATATTAAAATTATAAAATCTAATGTAAAAGGTTATTTTTTATTTATAAAATCAAAATTTAAAAATAGATTTTTTGAAACATAATGATTAAAATAACAGGATTAAAGATTTATTTCTCAGAATAATTAAAGCGAAGAAGGGGAATTTAATAAGTTTTTGGATGATATGACTCACATTTAGAAACAATATAAAAAACACAAACAAGAAAATAAATAACTAATAAATACATCTTCATGTTCAAATAATAAAGTACGTGATGGCTTATAAGTTACTCAAAGAGAATATGAGAATCTTATGAAAAAAATTTCTATTTTGAAAGAAGCTTTATCTATTTTTATTCAAGGTATATAAGATTTTTAAAATATTATGGATATTGATAATACTAAAATATTAAATATTATTTGGATATAATAGTAAAATACCAAATTTTTACAAGACATCATTTGTAAAAATCACTATAGGAAATTTTTCTAGTGTTTCATGATTTTGATGTAATTTGAATGTTCACTATGAAAATGAATGATCATTGAGATTTATTCAATTATTTTTCCACACTAAAAAATTTATTTCTATGAATTTATCTTCTAGGTTTTCCTATAATAAATTTCTTATTTATTTTTATGTACCTAATAATTTTATTAGTAATCCTGTTGTATCTAAGAAAACATGGTCACCAAAACAATTTAATACCCAATCTATTTTTTAGAAAAAATATCTTTAATTTATCAATGATACATGGTACATGGATAGTGGATGATCTAGAAATATGAATGGGGATTAATTGAATGTTATAACATGTAATCAATTCAATAGAGGTTATATTACATTCAGAGACAATTCTAAAGGCAAAATTAGAGGATTTTTAGAAGTATGTATATGTAATTATATTATAATTTATAAGGTATTATATGTTTAAGTTCTTAATCACAACTTAATTAATATCTCATATCTTTTTTATGATATAATTAGTTTTATGTTTGAAGATAATAGGTGTGTAGTTCTTAAGAAAAATACTATATTATTTTAGTAAAATAGAAAATATAATATTTATTCAATTAATTTTTCTAATCTAAGTGATAAAAATGTTTAGGGTATTAATACTATATTCACAGATGATGTTAATTATAATAGAATTTTATACATGCTCATGTTTATAAAATTTATAAAGTTTCCAAACATGGGCATGTTTCAAAACCTCCAAAGATTAAGTTACGTAACTAATTTTTTGTGATTATTGTTTAAAATGTAAAAACTTAAAGAAGCATTTCGATTTATTAATAATGTTAACACGGTTATATATTTAGAACTATTACATATTGATTTATTTTTACCTATGAAAACTATTAGTTAGTAAGCTAAGAAGTATGTGTTTTAATTATCAATGATTTCAATGGGATTACATTGACTTATTTCGTGACTCATAAAAGTGAAACATTAATTATTATTATTATTTTTAAATGGTTCAAAATAAAAAATTAAAAAATTTAATTTCAATTATAAGTGATAAAGGAGGTGGGTTTTTTAATAAATCATTAAGAAAAAAATGAAAATAAAGGATACTTTAAAAAATTTCCTACCCCAAAAACACTATACCAAAATGGTGTTATAGAAAGGAAAAATACGATTATTATAAAAACAGATAGAACCATGCTTAATGAATTTAATATAACTAAATTATTTTAGGATAATTTAGTTAATAATTACTATTTTATCTTAAAAATATTTTTTATTTGACCATTGTTAAATTAAAATCTTTAGAAATTGATTAAAGGAAGTAAAACCAATATTGTTCATTTTAGAGTTTTTTGGAGTATATTTTTTATTTTAAATACTAAGGATAATTTATATAAAATTGATCTAAAGGAAATGAATCTATTTTACTAGGATATTTGAGTAAAAGTAAATATTATTGAGTATATAATAAGGTATCTATAATAGTTGAGGAATCCATACATTTAAAATTCAATGAAAAATCTGAAAAATAGAATTCAGATTTAGAAAATCATAGTGAGGAATTTAAAGAGTTTAAATTTAGTAAATATGAAACTAAAAATGATAATGTGTTTGTTTTTGGGGAGAATATATCTTCTCTATATGATCCAAAAAATTTGAAATCTAATAAATATTTTCCTCTAAAAAAATATTTTAAAATTTTTAAACTAGAATTCAAACTAGAAAATTAGTTTTGACCTTTTTTTTATAATTTTTCTTTTATTGTTGAATTTTTTTCAAATAATATTCATGGTTTAATGAATAATTCTCATTTTATTTTTGGAATTAATTTTTAATTTATTCAATTCACTAGAAATATTTTTTTGAAACTGGTTGAACTTCAAAAAAGAAAATAGGTTTTAGGAACTAAATAGATTTTTAAGAATATATTGAATAAATCTATAAATATTGTTAAAAAAATAGCTATAAATGTGTTTTAAGGTTTTTCTCATGAGGAAGGAATTGATTTTGAGGATTATTTTAAACCTATTTCTAAGATATAATTTATTAATAATTTTTTTTATTTTTCTTCTTTTCAAAAATTAAAATTGTTCTATATAGATGTTAAAAGTTCACTTTAAAATGGTTTAATTTCTAAAGAAGTATATATAAATAAACCACCAAGCTTTAATATTTAAAAATATACAAACCATTTTTTTAAATATTAGAAGCATTATATGGTCTTAAGAAATATCCTAGTGCTTGGTATGAAAAAATTTATTTATTATTATGGTTTTATTAAAGAAAATTTGACCCAAGATTGTTTATAAAGAAATAATATAATGATATTTTGATTGGGAAACTATATTTTGATGATATTTTGATTGGTTATTCAAGTAATTTTTATGTAATTAATTTTATAAGGAGATAAATCTTGAATTTTATATGAGAATAATGGGTGAATTGAAAAAAATTCTTCATTTATACAATTTTCAAATAAGTTGTGGAATATTTTTAAATAAATATATGAATTCTAAAGAGATAGTTGAAATATTTAATATTTATTCCTATAAAATTATTAGAACCATAATGAGTAATAATTCAAAATTATATTGATATGAATCTAGAAAAATTGTAGACAACAAACTATTTAGAGAAATAATAGGAATCTTACTTTATTTGATAATATCCAGACATGAAAATATGTTTTTAGTTTACATGTGTTCTAGATTTTAATATAATTATAAATAAAGTCATCTAATGGTTGTTAAAATAATAATTAGATATTTAAGAACCTTTTTATAATGTTTTATTCTACTCCAATTTAAACAATTTTGATTTGATATAGTATTCAGAATCTAATTTTCACGGTAATAGGCTAGATAGAAAAATAACATCATTTATATCTCATTTACTTGATAAAATTATAATTTCATGGATTTATAATAAGGAATTATTAGTTTCATTACCAAAAATTTTGGTTAGGTTTATTGATGCAACAAATTATTGTGTTCAAGTTTTATGGACAAAACAAAATTTAACTAATTTTTGTTTTTATTTTGATAAAATTCATATATATTACTATAATAATTATGTTATTTTAATTTTAAATAAAATTTTATTGAATTCAATAATAAAACATATTAATATTAGATTTCATTTTATATGACATTATATTAATAAAGGTGATATATCTTTAGAATTTCTATTGATCACTAATCAACTAACTAACATATTTATTAATCCTATGGATTCTGGGAATCCTGAGAACAAAGTGAAGTTGGTATGATAGATATATAGTTTAAATTGATAAAATTTCAAATATTTATTATTGATTTCATGTGTTAATAGATCAGTTTTACATATTTTTTTAATTTTATTTTCTAGAATAGATTTAATGTAATTGAATTTACTATTTTATTTTATATAAAATTTATAAGCTCGCATAATTGTTATAATTGTATTTATGTGGATTATTTGTTTTAAATATTATTTGGTTTATCAATTCTCATCACTTTTTACATTTTTAAAAAAATAATTTTATAATAATTAATTATGTAGACTGGAGAGTTTTTATATCCTCTTTACATTATTTTAAGGTTTCATATTCATTTATTATGGGGGTGTACAAATATTTTTGTACTCATAATATTTTATCTTAACTATGGTTTTTATAAAAGGAATTTATGTTAATTTTTTACTATTTCAGTATGATGTGATTTTTTTATGAAAGAGGGTTAATAAGAAATTGTTAATTTTTGTTAACTTTTATATAAATTTCAAATTGGGGGAACTTTTTTAATTCTTTAAAAAAAAATTGAATTTATAATTTAAAAATATTTAGATATCTTTAGTGTTATGATTGATTGATGGAAAGATTGTTCTTGTTGATGTTTTTTAGATTTTAATATTAAAAATACCTCACATTGTTTACAAATACCTGTCATATTTAAATTCGATATTAATAAAATTTCAGAGAATTATTTGAGAAAATTTTGTATATTATTTATATAGTTTTGTGTTTATATAATTTTTGTAAAGAATATATAATTTTTTTGTTTCAAATTTTATCTAAATTTTTCAAAAAAATTAAAAAAAGACGAAGTCATACAATTTCAAAAAATGTAATACGATTTTAGAAAATGTCAGAAAATTTTAGAAAAAAGTCATTCATTATTTGTAAAGTTATATGAAATTTATTTTAAAGACTTATGGAAATTTCAAAGTCATAATAATGTTTTAATGTCATATGATGTGATGCTTATGCCGGAAAATGACCCTTACAACTTAATTTCCTACTTACATGTAAAATTTGAATTCTAGTTATGGGATTCTCCCACTTATAAAGAATAAATATGTGAAAACTGGGCCCCAATGACAGCACAGACACCCCGCCTTAGCATGGTCATTAGGTCCCAACCCACCAGGTACCACCAGTTGCCCTAAAGACACGTGGTTCCCAACCTGGGGCCCACCCATGTGACCAAACAGGTCATATGACTAATGATTGTCCCCACATGACAACACATGTCCTTTCCAGTGTGCTTTTTCCTCACTGACACACAAATTGAGAATCCTTCTAAATGGTCACCCATCCGGATCACTACTCCAGGACAAGCACACTTAACTATAGAGTTCTAATCAGGTAGGCTCCCGAAAAGGAAGGTGCGCCATGTTGACATGAGTCATATCATTTAGTCATTTAACCCTTTATCATTCATGGGTGTTACAATCACTCCACCTTTAGAGAACAATGTCCTCCTTGTAGGTCGTACATCTCAACCCAGGCAGTGCACCGCACTTTAGGCTGGGTACCAGCTCTGATACCAAATGTGACAACTGGGCCCCGGTGACACCAAAGACACCCCGCCTTAGCATGGCCATCAGGTCCCAACCCACAAGGTACCACATGTTTCCCTAAAGACACACGGTCCCCACCCTGGGGCCCACCCATATGCCCAAACAGGTCATCTGACTAATGATTATCCCCACATTCCAACACATGTTTTTTCCAGTGTGCTTTGTCCTCACTCACACACACCATGGGAATCCTACCAGAAGGTCACCCATCCTAATCACTACTCCAGGCCAAAACACACTTAACTGTAGAGTTCTAATCAGGTAGGCTCCCGAAAAGGAAGGTGCGCTTTGTGGACATGAGTCATATCATTTAGTCATTTTACCCTTTATCATTTGAGGGTGTTACAATCACTCCCTTTTTAGAGCACAATGTCCCCATTATAGGCCCTACATCTCAACCCAGGTTGTGCACCGCACTTAAGGCTGGGTACCAGCTCTGATACCAAATGTGACAACTGGCCCCCGGTGACAGCACAGATACCCCGCCTTAGCATGGCCATCAGGTCCTAGCCCACCAGGTACCACCAGCTGCCTCGCAGACACACGGTCCCCACCCTGGGGCCCACCCACATGCCCAAACAGGTCATCTAACTAATTATTGTCCCCAAATTCCAACACATTTCCTTTCCAGTGTTCTTTGTCCTCACTCACACACACCTTGGGAATCCTCCCAGAAGGTCACCCATCCTAATCACTACTCCAGGACCAACACACTTTACTAGAGAGTTATAATCAGGTAGTCTTCTGAAAAGGAAGGTGTGCCTTGTTTACTTGAGTCATATAATTTAGTCATTTAACCCTTTATCATTCGGGGGTGTTACAATCACCCCCCCTTTAGAGCATAATGTCCTCGTTGTAGGCCCTACATCTCAACCCAGGCAGTGTACTTCACTTAAGGTTGGATACCAGCTCTGATACCAAATGTGACAACTGGGCCCTAGTGATAGCACAGACACCCCGCCTTAGCATGGACATCAGGTCCCAGCCCACCAAGTACCACCAGTTGCCCCGCAGACACACGATCCCCACCCTGGGGCCCACCCACATGCCCAAATAGGTCATCTGACTAATGATTGTCCCCACATACCAACACGTGTCCTTTCCAGTGTGCTACACATGTCATTTCCAGTGTGCTTTGTCCTCACTCACACACACCTTGGGAATCCTCCCTGAAGGTCACCCATCCTAATCACTACTCCAGGCCAAACACACTTAACTGTAGAGTTCTATTCAGGTAGGCTTCCGAAAAGGAAGGTGCGCCTTATTGACATGAGTCATATCATTTAGTCATTTAGCCCTTTATCATTCGGGGGTGTTACAATCACTCCCCCTTTAGAGCATAATATCCTCGTTGTAGGCCCTACATATCAACCCAGGCAGTGCACCGCACTTAAGGCTGGGCACCAGCTCTGATACCAAATGTGACAACTGGGCCCCGGTGACAGCACATACACCCCGCCTTAGTATGGCCATCAGGTCTCAGCCCACCAGGTACCACCAGTTGCCCCACAGACACAAGGTACCCACCCTGGGGCCCACCCACATGCCCAAACAGGTCATCTGACTAATGATTGTCCCCACATTCCAACACATGTCCTTTCCAGTGTGCTTTGTCCTCACTCACACACACCTCAAGAATCCTCCCAGAAGGTCACCCATCCTAATAATTACTCCAGGACAAACACACTTAACTATAGAGTTCTAATCAGGTAAGATTCCGAAAAGGAAGGTGTGCCTTGTTGACATGAGTCATATAATTTAGTCATTTAACCCTTTATCAATCAGGGGTGTTACAATAACTCTCCCTTTAGAGCACAATGTCCTCGTTGTAGGCCGTACATCTCAACCCAGGCAGTGCACCGCACTTAAGGTTGGGTACCAGCTCTGATACCAAATGTGACAACTGGGCCCCAGTGACAGCACAGACACCCCACCTTAGCATGGCCATCAGGTCCCAGCCCACCAAGTACCACCAGTTGCCCCACAGACACACTATCCCCACCCTGGGCCCCACCCACATGCCCAAATAGGTCATCTGACTAATTATTGTCCCAACATATCAACACATGTTCTTTCCAGTGTGCTTTGTCCTCACTCACACACACCTTGGGAATCATCCCAGAAGGTCACCCATTCTAATCACTACTCCAGGCCAAACACACTTAACTGTAGAGTTCTAATCTGGTAGGCTTTCGAAAAGGGAGGTGCGCCTTGTTGACATGAGTCATATCATTTAGTCATTTAACTCTTTATCATTCAGGGGTGTTACAATCACTCCCCCTTTAGAGCACAATGTCCTCGTTGTAGGCCCTACATCTCAACCCAGGCAGTGCACCGAACTTAAGGCTGGGTACCAGCTCTGATACCAAATGTGACAACTAGGCCCTGATGACAGCACAAACACCCCGCCTTAGCATAGCCATCAGGTCCCAGCCCACCAGGTTCCACCATTTTCCCCGCAGACACGTGGTCCCCACCCTGGGGCCCAACCACGTGCCCAAACAGGTCATCTGACTAATGATTGTCTCCACAGGCCAACACATGTCCTTCTCAGTGTGCTTTTTCCTCACTCACACACACCTTAGAAATCTTCCCAGAAGGTCACCCATCTCGATCACTACTCCAGTACACGCACACTTAACTGTAGAGTTTTAACAGGTAGACTCTTGAAAAAGAAGGTGCACCTTGTTGACATGAGTCATATCATTTAGTCATTTAACCCTTTATCATTCGGGGGTGTTACAATCACTCCCCCTTTAGAGAACAATTTCCTCATTGTAGGCCCTACATCTCAACCCTGGAAGTGCACCGCACTTAAGGTTGGGTACCAGCTCTGATACCAAATGTGACAACTGGGGCCCAGTGACAGCACAGACACCCCTCCATAGCATGGCCATCAGGTCCCGGCCCACTAGGTACCACCATTTTCCCCGTAGACACGTGGTCCCCACCCTGGGGCCCACCCACATACCCAAACAGGTCATCTGACTAATGATTGTCCCCAAAGGCAAACACATGCCCTTTCTATTGTGCTTTGTCGTCACTCACACACACCCTGGAAATCTTCCCAGAAGGTCACCCATCCTGATCACTACTCAAGGCCAAGCATTCTTAACTTTTGAGTTCTAATTAGGTAGACTTCCGAAAAGGAAGGTGCACCTTATTGACATGAGTCATATAATTTAGTCATTTAACCCTTTATCATTTGGGGGTGTTACAATATACTTATGGGTATATTATTATTATGACTAAATAATGCTTACAAAGATTCATCCTTATAGATAAAATGACTCTTATAGATAATTCATTTATATGGGATTTCATGCTTATGCGAAAAATGATCCTTATGGATTTTCATGCATATGTAAAAGTTATTTCACCTTTTAATATCATTTTGATGCTTTGTTTTCTTCTAGTTTGAATACTTTGAATAACATCATATTTATATGATTTGTTTTTAATATTATATTAATTTTAAAAATATATATATAAAAGTTAACAATGATATTCAAAGTGTTTTAAAATTTTATTGTAAAGGATTAATGAGGGAATAATTTTTTAGACTATGTGAGATATTTCTATAATATGTAAAAAAATATTCTATGATTATATTATTTATAACTGTGGAAAGATGTGATTAGATGTAGCGAACCAACCTGGGCTATGATCCAATTAGAACCTAACCCGACTTGGCACAAATCGTGATGGGTATTCCTGGTCCCTACAAGCTAAAAACTAGTGCATGGGAATCATAGAAATCCCATTGGGAAGTATTTAACCAAATCAAAGATAAATGACTATAGAAAATAAATTGAGATACTGTTATGGAATATCCTTACATTATAAGTCTATGAAACATTAATCATATAAGAAACCAAAATAAGAGAACATGCCTAACTGGTTATAACTAACATCACTGATCCATCCCATTTTCATAAATATAAATATCATCCATATATAAAATAATGAAAAATTGAATAAATATATACAAAAATGGACAACTGAATGTAGATAAAAAGATGGCCTTCTTGGTTGATAAAACACTAATGAAAAATGAAAACAACCTAAACCAACTCAATCCAATACTAAAACCATCTCCATGCAACCATTGATTGCTCACCACCACCCAACTCAGCCCATGTCAGCCAAAAGGGAGAAAACCTAAATATTGCAAGAAACCTGGAACCTAAAATATATAGGTCTAATCTAAGTAGTTTATTTCCCTCAAAGACTATGCAATAAATTTCATAAAGAAATTCAGCAATTCTAGTTTGAAAATACCACTAGAAAATAGGCCTTAAAAATAGAATTTGAAAGCAATAAATAAGTCCATAAACACCTTAAAAACATTCCAATTTTTTTCTAAATTGAAAACACGTGATTTGAAAAAGTTTCCACCAACCTAAGAAATTTTAAAACCACAGAAACATCAATGCTTCTAAAAAACAATCCATTCGTTTTCTTTAAATGGAAATAATCACTTCATAAACATTTTATCATAAGAATGCCTCTTTAAACAAAAAATACCATTTTGAAATCCACTTTAAAACCCCAACATATGAGTCTTTATTTTAAAATGGGGGTTTTCAAACATATTTGAAACCCATTTTTCAAAGGAAATGACCCAAACACACATGGTCCAAGAATAAAAATGTAGGCACCACAAGTCACATGGTATATTGTAAATGGAAGCAAGATTTGGTACCATAGCAACATAAATAAGGGGGATGAAAAAATTTAGAACTATATCAAAAAACCCTAATTTCACCTACGAACCAAGTAAATAATGTGTCATGGGATCTACCATGGATCCCTAACATGAGATGAATCTAACTTTATCAATTTCACTCAAAGAATAACTACTGGAATATACTACCTCCAAACCATAAGTCATCAAACATTCCCGCACAAAGCCTCTTCATAGTCTTAGTTCCTAGAATTACTAGAGGGAAACTATTAGTGTGTGGACCAACTAGTGTAATATAAAAATAAACATCTCATTTAGTACCTGGGTTCCCATAACCAATAAACAAGTGAGTCAAGTGAACATTCAAGGAAATGTTATTATGCAAGGCATAAGTAAAAAACTCTCCATCACCCTAAACACCCCCATAATGAATATCCCCATATATCACATACATCCAGGACATTAATAAGAAAATTCAAACACAATGGGATAAACAAGTATCAAATAGTGAAAAACAACCCACAAAGGGGGTTAAAAACTCTAGGGGAAATCAAAAGGTGTATTCCATGACTATGAATTTTAATCCAAATTTCTAAAGGGGAATTTACCATGAAACATGGAAAAAGTTTACAAACCTTTTTATAATTCATAAAACACCACATTAGGGATCCCTAAAGATCCATTAAAACCACATACACCATTAAAACATTTATAATTCACCCTTTTAATTCACGAGTGTTTCTCTTTGAAATCAAAACCAATGCTAAGGGACCTTGTTTCCATCAATCTCATTTTAAAGATACATTAAAGAATTTCTCACAAGGGGTAAACTACACAAACATATCAAATCATCATTTTATATTCATTTAAGAACCACTTTTTAAAATCAATTTTATGTCAACACCTCATATTAAAACAATTACCACTTTAAAACATATTTTTCACTCTTTTAAAACCTAAAACAGGTCAAAATAAAACACACATCATCAAAATCATTTCAAAAACCTCATAGAAATTTCAAAAATGCTTGAAATATAAAAATGTTCCATTTGAAACATGAAAATATATAATTTAAAAGGGAAACCCTTTTTTCAAGATCAAAACAAATTGAAACGGTTTCAAATCATCACCTGGATATCACATATATTCCTACATTCTATAAAAAGATATTTAGGATGCACATACACACTTTGAATTCCAAAATGAGTCAATTTCATAGAAACACCTTCCTTAAAGAGGTTAAAATTGATCCAAACCCCATCATAACATGTCACGTTCAATGAAAACAACCCAAAAAAGGATATAAATGGAATATAGAAACCCTAGACACCAGAATAACCCAAAATTATGCCAACTCATAACCCTAAAATCATCAATAAGGGTTATAGAGTTCGTGCGAGAAGTTAAAACCATGAGAAAAGGGGGAAAGGAATAAATAGGTGAAGAGAGGAATATTTACCTTTAAACCTCTTTAAATTCACCAACGAAGGACCAATAATCAAGAGGGAAGGAGGATGGAGCTCATACTTAGGATCTAAAGGTTTGATGACACAAATGGGGGGAAGAAATGGGAAAATTATACTTATGTCAGAAAAGTGAATTTTGGGAAAATCACATTTTAGGCGATTATGGGTTGGTTGCATGGTTCGGATTCATGGTTTTCAAAACCATGTGCCAACTATGTACTGCCTAGGACAAGAACACTAACTCCATTTAAGGGGTGTTTCGTAAATTTTGATAGACAATTTGGAATCCATAAAAAATGTCTTTATCTCCATAAAAACACCCTCCGCATGGGAAACATATGCTTACCCCTAACAGTGCGGGTAAACCATGAAACACTCCAAAAGCCTACAAAAATTCTTTCCCAAAAATCATTAGAACTCAGAAAAACCAAAGATAAATTAATATAAAACAAATTAGTCAATATAGTGACATGTAGGTTTCAAAATTCTCCACACCATGTTAGTTTCTTCCAAAAGAATGTTTTTGGTCAAAAAAACAATAAGTCAATGGATAATGAAAGATCTAAAAGGGACATAATGAAAAAGAAATTCTCAACTCAAACCAACCTACTAAGATCCTTAAAATGTCTAAATTGGCAATTCGTGATATTTCCAAACATCTGAAAGCACAAATAAACCAAGGACCTAAAACAATAAGAAAAGGGAGACCTATCATGTTCACCAAAAAATTTATAATTTCTACAGCATGGTGGCCCCACAGAAAAACAAATGTGAGATGTATCCTCAAAATAACCCAGAAACCATGAAAGAGACTCATTATCAAACCCAAAATCCCTTCCAAATAGAAATAATAAAGGAAAAAACTAGAAGCTCCCTCAAAAGAACAACATGAGTTATCACATCAGACCACAATAAACATGGATAACATAAGGTTATAAACTTGGTCACCCTCACATGTATGATCCGAAATGGCCCAATCCCAACACTGTCTACTTTGTAAACTCGGCTGGTGGATCACCCACCCTAGTTATCCAATCAATAACCCAAGGCCTTTCTCATGTATAACCAATGAGCACCTCAAAATCTCAACACAAACAATGGGTAAAAACCACCATTCTTAAGAAAGGTTCACCCAAAAAATTAGGCACATCAAAACTACACTAACAACACCCCAAAAAATATCGAGTCAAACTAGAACAACGACATTTAAAGCCATCCACAAGAAATTTCTCAGAAAAGAACCATCCAATAAATTCAAAACCATAGTATCTGAAGCTCCTATAGATCATCCCAAAATACAACCATTAAACAAAATATCCCCAAACAACCCATCAACAAAAGGATTAAACTCAATACCTCTTTTAAAAACCCAACTTACAAAACTTCTAGAGATAAACCATGTAACCATAATGGAGGTAAACTTTAGGAGATTTAAAATAGGAGGGATTATAATTACCTAGATCCCCACACTGAAATCACAGAGGATATATTTTCTTCCCATGAGAAGGACCCTTTTAATTATTTCCCTAACTTATCCTACTTCTGATCCTCACTAACTGAGTAACCATTTTTTCTTATCAGATGGAACCAAGGCCTTACCCTCCAATGGTTGACTAGATTGGTTATATTTCACTAGAATAACCTCTTTGACAACCACCTGAAAAGGTGTCAGGCCAAGCACATGTATAGCTTGACCAAAATCTTAGTGAATATGTCCTATGAAGAAATTATTTTTCTCAAAATTAGTGGAAACCACATATATATAAAAGAGGATGAACTCTTATAAGTGAATGATATTCTCATTTATCAATCACACACCATGATAAAGGCACACAATCTCAAGAACTCCCTTCAAATTCAAAACATTGGGAATGAACCACCAAATAAATACCATACAGAAAATATCCTAATATATATTTTCATGCAGCTAAGAAGGTACTGTAGAGTCTCTTCAAAATCATATAAAACTGAAAAGAAATCTTGAAAAATATCTCACCCACAATGAATTAAGTGTTATGAGAGAATTGAGTATTAACCCAATCATTTAAAACTACCTTACTATTTCTATTGATCCTTGATCACCACATAAGGAGGATTCTGATTCAAGAAGTCTGAGATAAGGTCTAAGCATAAATAAGGATCCACATCCACTACTCCAATCGGAGCCTGGTACGATGCTGGAATTGAATAAAATATTTTAAATATTGTGGGAGCCATAATATAAACAACATGATACCTATAAAACATTAATTCATTCCTCAAAACATAGACCAAACAATCCCATCATACACTAAGATTCAAAACCACAACATAAAACACTAAAATAATGAAAATAACATACACACCAATAAAATAGAATTTTCTTTTAATATCACCAATTTTCACTGTGGAATTTTTAAGACACACTCCACCAAGTCATATACCTACAAACCAAACCAAATATACTCTTTAAAAAAAATCAACTTTGGTGGAACACACATCAACCAAATAAGAAATGTCATAAAATTTCTTAATAATTTTTTTCCTCTTTTGAAAAAAAATCATCTATTTAAGGATCATTAAAACCCATTTTCCTTTCAAAACTCCTTTTAATATTGATCTAAAAAATACTATTTTAATCTAGAAATAATATCAAAACTCAGTTTTCGAAATCAGTCACTTCTAGGAATACCCAAAGAAAAAAGTTTAAATCAAACCCTTTTTAAAATTTTGAAAATATGAAAATGGAAACAAAAAATTTATAAAACACTCCATAAAAAATAAGGGGACATCCACTTTCCAATGATTTATAAAACTGATTTTTGAAGTAATGAATTTAAAAAATTCCATCATTTTTAAAATAAGGATATAAAATTAATCACAACCATAACACAACAAATAAATATTTAAAGAAGGATTTCAAAAACTACATCCAAATAGCCTAAAAACACCTCAATCTACCTCTAATAAGTGATAATTTGTTTAGGATAAATTCAGAACCAAGAGGAGTCAAAAAACTGAATCGGGGAGGAAATAGGGTTGTGTATGTTTTGGATGTAATGCTTGGGAAACCATTTACTAACCATGAAACACACTTTGCGAAGTTGATGCACCTAAACTGTTTGACCACTTCATGGTTTCCCAAGTTATGAGAGAAAACAATATAACTCAAGTTCTCCTCTATTTTTACATAGAAACCAAAAAATGTCCCCCAAAACTACATTCATTTTCAATGGGGATAAAAAATAATCAATTCACACCAAAATCCATTAAAAACTATAAAAATTAATACTCAAAAAATTAAACCCAACTTCTGTAACACCCTGATATTTTAAAAATAAAATTATGTTTCATAGTGTATACAACACGCAAAAATGATCTTAAAAGAACAATAAAATATTATTATTTAAATATGACTATTACAAAATAGTCATTAAATTAGTAGGAATTAATAGTATTATATTATTTATAAATTATATAAAAATTTACAACATGATATTGATAATCTTTTATTAAATAATCACTCATTTTTTTGTAAATCCATTTTATTCTTAAAAAATATGGTTTATTCGAAAATTGGTTTTCATTACTTTTTATAAGAAAATATTAAAATTGTGTTCTGGTAATTTTAGAATATTTATTTGAAAAAAAGGATTCCCTTGGTTGAAATCAGTAAATAAAAATTATTTTTTAGTGAAATTTTGAGATTTTTATGAAATGTTTTATTTTTCTATGAATAGTGAAAAATACTAATTTTTATTGAAAACTGTATTTCATTTTATAGTGATTATAAAGTAAAATTATATTTTATATTGGTTATAAAATTCAATGAGTTCTTTTTTATTAACAATAATCCAGTTGTAGTCTTTGGATAAAAATTTATACTTTAATTTTCTATAAAAACAATTTTATACATAAAAGGCATTTTTCTAAAAAATAATTTTTCATTGTCTATTGTGATATAATCATAAATTAATTTTTTCTACTTATGAAAAATTAATCTCAAAAAATTTATTCTATAATTGGAATTAGGAGGTCCAGTAGAAAAT
The DNA here is from genome assembly GCA_963277665.1 of Viscum album. Taxonomy (NCBI): domain Eukaryota; kingdom Viridiplantae; phylum Streptophyta; class Magnoliopsida; order Santalales; family Viscaceae; genus Viscum; species Viscum album. Next base: position 639,213,223 of record OY728162.1, on the reverse strand, counting down.
GACCCTAAATCTCACCTTATTTTCATTAGATGAACCTATTTATTTCAAAAGCATTCAATATTAGAATATATTAGCTTTTATTACATTTTTTCATGATTTTTACCTTTATATAATTTTATTTAAAGAAAATTAAAAATTGTATTTCTCATTATTTTATTATCATTAATTTTTTTACATAACAACAAATAGTGGTTATGTTTGATTATAAATATTTATTTAAAAGATAAATATTTTTTTTTATCATGGTGACTTATTTTTAATTTTTATTGATGAAATAACTACCTTAACGATTACATAACACCGAAACAACATTTATTTAATTAATAGAAAAAGTAAATAAATGATTTTAAAAATAAATATTAGGATATAATTTGAATGTATTAATCTGTCCCATGAATTTTATAGATCAATATGAAATGAAAGGGAAGTTTTATTGGATTATATTCGAATTACACCATTGTATTCATGTATTTAAAGTCATATTAAATGAATAGTTTCAAAATTTACATCAATAATATTTTATAATAAATAATATTTTATTAAATTATTTAAAATTGATAAAATATATAATTTGGAAAAAGTAATGGTATATGATTGGAAACATCAACCATGGTCCATTTATGGGTCATTTTTTCTTTTATACCATGGATAAAATTATGTAGATGATGGAACCATGATCAAAGTACATCGACCAAAACTATCGAACTGAAACATACATGGACGACAATACAATTATCACCTGGAATAGTGATTTTAATAAATAATTATTAATAAATGGGTGATAAAAGTTTATAAGTAAATATTATATTTCATGATATATATGATTATGGTTTTGGAATTTATTTATAATTAATATATATTTACTATACAGGATTTTTGAACATTTATGAAGGAAGTCGGGCCTAAAGTAAGGGTTTTTCATATCAAATTTTCTTTTGTGATAAATATTCTATAATCCTCACTATTTATTTTTTGTGTTGTATATACCTCCCTTTGATATGTGACAACCTCCTAGTTTTAATGATCACAAAATCATGATTCTAATTTTATTAATGAGTTTCATGTTTTTCTATAAGTAATTTGTATTCCGAGCGAGGTGAAAATTTTATTTAAGTATGAGACACTGTTGAGACAGACACCACCAGCGTGAAAATCTCGTTAAGTGTGAGATACTTCTAGGTTGTCATGCCACCAAAATTTCATACCGCTAGACTAAGAAATGGAAAATGTATGAGACACTTTTAGTCAACACACCATCATGATGTCATTCCACCAGAAAAACTTTTTTTCTAGGTATGAGATACCGCCAAATGAGGAACTACCAATGTCATACTACCAACATTGATTTTTGGAATAATTCTAAGACACCATCATACCTCATATCACTAAACCATACACCATTAGTTGATATTCCTCCAATGTAGTGGAAATTTGGATAATTCTAAGACAATGAAAATGATATACACCCAGATCAACATACCACCAGATTTCAAGACACCGTCAGACCTTGAGACATCGCCAAACTATAACACACCACCTCTATTTTTTTACTTTACTTATTTTGTATTGTTACAAATCCCTATATTTATTTAAGTTAATTATATTTATTATTCTAATTATTTTATATTAAATTCTTGACAGAAAGAAATGAAGAATGAGTCAGAACGTGTAGTATAACGAAGTAGCTCTAAATAATCTCTGTATTGTTGTTGATAAAAGTGAAGCACAATCCCTCATGTAATAGAAAAATATAAAGAACAAAAAATTTGTAAAGACCCAGAAATTTCAAGGAATTTATTTTTCCTTAATTTCTTTTGAATTTTACGAGTGCGTAGTTTCTGACGGCACCTGATTCCGAGGCCCGGTGTGCCCGAAATCATTTTCCGATGTTTAGCTCGGGTACGTTCAGTGAACGAACGAGCGGGTTTTTATAACTTTTGAACCGGTGCTCGGAATCAAAATATGAGGGCACCGATGAAACCGCAGCGCCGGTATTTGCTTAAGAGCACCTTTTTCTGGGTTGTGTTTACTCGGGAGGAGGTTCTAAAAATGTGAGGAATAAAAATAAAAATTGTTTTACAATTTTATTTCTTTACTGGTGGTTTAAGTGTTATGGGAGGGAAGATGTGAGGAAGTTGGGGTGGGGCCCACACGAGCCCCCACCTCTTTAAAATTCCTAACACCCCATTAAACACCCCATTTATTTCCCCTCTAGAAAATAAATTGTAACTCCTCCACATTAAAATACATGCCAAAACAATGTCTCATTAATTGGGCAACACACGTTAATTAATTCGGTGAATTCAATTAGAATTTTTAAAAAGGTTGGCATGAGTAATAAAATAAGTCAAAGCCTTATTTTATTTTTGTTGTTTCGTTTTGTGGAATTTGGGGAGAAAAGCTCAAGCCTTGAAGATCTTCTTCTTCCTCATTGAAGAACGTGAAGAACACCTTCACACCTTTCGATCTTCTTCCCACATCAAAGAAAGGGGGACGCCGCATCCTTCATCGGGCATGCACCGACGACGTATACGGAGCCTCGTTCCATGACACCATCTTCTACGATGCCATCTTCTGCGATGCTTTCTTCCGTGATGCCGTCTTCCGCGACACCTTCTTCCGCGATGCCATCTTCCGTGACGCCGTTTCCCCACGATGATCACCGTTCAGCAACTTCCATGAGGTAGGGAATTAATTTGTGAATGATATTAAAACCATGTTTGTTTCCTTCTAAAACAAAGAATGTGGATCAACTCAATATTAAGTTGATTCACGAATGTTTTAATTGCGGGATGGGAATTTTGGTATGCTTCAAATTTATTTAAGAGATCGTGGAATGATTTGATTCAATTTTATTTAAATAAAAATTGATTGTTTGTTCTTAATAAACCCTCTTTAATCTTGTTTAATTGATAACGCCTAACGCGGAGGGTGCGAGCCGAACAAACACGACCCGGCCACCCTCTGTAGATTGTTGTCGATGTGTGGATTGATGGCGACAAAGAAACGAGACCGCAAAGGAAATTTGAAGCCTCCGTAGTGAAGATTGGGTCCCGGGAGGACCGATGGCGGAGACGGTGGGAAAAATGGACCACCGGAGCACGTTTGGTGGTTCGCGGAAAGTGGCAGAGGCATGCCACACCGGCGGGGCGGCGCCGATGACCAGCGGTGGCGGCGCGCCGCCGGAACAGAACCGCCACGGCTGAGCCACGACGGCGGACCAAACCGGAACGACTTAGCTGTTCCAGAAGCAGAGGGGCGCAGCTTAAATGCCGCGCCTGCTGGCTGCCAATGCCCCCCCGGCCGGACCAGGGCGGGCCGAGCGGACCGGACCGCTAGCGCAGGCTGGGTCGGGCCGCGCCCTATCGGGCGGGTCGGACTGGGCCCGAACCCCCTATTCTCGGACAATTTTGTTCAAATGCCCATAACATGGGATACATACCTACGATCTACGCACCATTAGTTGCGATGGGATCCATGATTCGAGACGGTCATTTCGGTATATTACACTCAAGGTTTAGGAGAACTTTGTGTACTACCAAGTTGGTTCGAACACGAAACCAACCGGGCCCTCGGAGTGGAAACACCTATAACTTCAGCTATGGACGTTCGATTGACGTGCCGTCGACTTTGTTAGATTCTTCTTAGTGAGACAGAACTTTTGGCTTACTCCGCTCGAGGTTGGGACGCAGTTGGAGTATGGTCAGGTTGGATTGTACCTGAAATTCAACCAGGCCCCTGGAACGGAAAAGCCGATAACTTTCAGACCAAACGTCCGTTTGAAAAACCGTCAGTGGCGTTGGTGATCACGTTGAGAGAAGGTCCCTATGAGTATACCCTATATGAGTTCTGGGTACAGTTGAGATATGTGCGGGTTGGTTCGTACACGAAACCAACCGGGCCCCTAAGACGAAAAGGCTAATAACTCAGAGACCGGGCGTCTGATTGACGCTCCGTCTATTGCATTGAGACCCCTATGACGAGGCGATCCTTAGAGATACTTCTTCGTGGGACATTGTGATACTTGGAGTATCGACCAGTATCTCATGGAGCGGACCCTCCCAGAGACGAGCGTACGGAGTACGGAGACCATGTTGCTGGCTGAGACCTGATGACTGCTTGTCCGATTTGATTTGGAGTGACTTGCATAGCCCAGTGGGGAGCACTACTTTGTGAGGTGGCAGACCCATGGTAGAGGAGCACTACTTTGTGAGGTGGCAGACACACGGTACTCGACAAGAGGAGTACCACTGTAGGCTATGAGGGGGAGCACTACTGTGTGAGGTGGCAGACCCATGGCAGAGGAGCACTACTTTGTGAGGTGGCTGACCGGCGATAATCGATAGGAGGAGTACCTCAGCAGTCTTAGGTTAGTGAGCAGTAACTCAGAGTCGTGACGGGATCACTGTACTCGTCAGAGATGGAGCTCTTCAGTAGTTACGGTTTCGATAATGAAAATCCTGGTTTGAGCTGAGTCAATGACCTTTGTGTTTTCCTCATGACTAAGATGGGTTACTAGATAACTTACGTATATGTATGGGCATATACCTAAGTAGTGGTTATCTGTCGACCTCATATCTGTGTGATACCTCGTGGCTGAGATGGGTTACTTGGTAACTTAGGTATAAGTATAGGCTTATACCTAAGTAAGGGTTATCTGTTGAGAACTTTATTTGTGATTATCATTATTGGATTTAGTTAGACCTTGAGGGTCTCAGGGTCCCTACTGAGTATCGTATACTCACCCCTGCACGGGCTTTTCCCGCACCTCGTTGTGTTGGTTGTAGACGACGTACTTCACTGATCATGGTTGAGGCTTGTAGAGATGGATGGTACCTGGAGGTGGATCTCACGACGAGTCGGTACCCGGAGGAGACGGACGGACGTGGAGTGCTGAGGAGGACATCTGTACCTACCCTTCAGGTAGGAACCGGAGGACGATCCAGAAGCTTCTTGTCACCTTTCAGTTGTTGTCCTTTGAGTTGTACTTTACTTTCAGTTGTAGCTGTACCTTTCTTTTGGGATTGTATTTCCGACCCCTTGTACTTTCAGCACATTTGTTATACTTCTTTACTTAGTGTAGCTTCTTCTTGTACTCTGTTTGTGTGTGTTTTCATTTCGTAAAGGCAATGCCTTCCCTTTTTATTGGGATTTATGCTTTTGGTGCTAGTCACCAGCCCCTGGTCTATGGAAGGCAGGCTTGGGGTTGTCATGCCACAGGCCCCGAGGACGGGTCATGAAAAATTGGTATCAAAGGAGTCGGTTCTACTGCAGGACTTATAACTCTGATATTTCTTTTTTGTGAAGAAATAGTGTTAAGGGTACCAAGTGTGGTTTTCAGTTCAGGGAGTCCAGTGTTGGTGTGAGCGGCCGACGTATCCATACACCAGGACCCTGGCTACTGATTTCTGACTCAGTGCACGAAAACACTAATTGTGTGTGTGTTTTCAAAGGTTTTTCCATTAAAACAACTCAAACTAGGTCAAATCACCAGGTATAATTGTTTGACTATGTCACATCTATTTCTTTCAGGATGCCTTTCCATGGATGATCAGCTAGAGCCCCGAGAGATGTACGTATTGACATCCTGTCGAGCGATGAGGCTTCGGTACAGGGCCCTCTTTCAGTTGAGGCACCAGCAGAGGCACCAGCAATACTACCATATATTGGGCCACCAATGCCATCAGCCCCAGCAGCAGGCGATGCACGCCGCTTGAGCGCACTGCACGAGTTCCAGCGCCAGAGCCCACCCAGGTTTCAGGGAGAGATGGACCCATAGGTGGCTAAGGATTGGCTGGAGGCTGTGGTGAGAGTTTTCAGGATAGTGGGTATACCAGCGGACTTCATGGTGATCTTTGCTGCCAGCCTCCTTCAGGAAGCAGCAGGCATATGGTGGAGCTGGATGATCCAGTTTTGCGATGAGATGACCTTCACGTGGGGAGACTTTGAGACCTTCTTCAGGGTGGAGTTAATACCAGTGACTCTACACTCTGATCATGCTCAGTAGATGCTGCCTTTTCCGTAGTATTTTCCATCGGTAGTCGAGTCATCTGTAGGCAGTAGAAAGATGATGCAGGGGACCAAGAGGACCATAACAGTAGGTGGGAAACCTCAGGATACAGGTTTGGTTGTGTGAGGAACACGAAACAGAGCCAGCCATACGAGGAGCAGGAAGTGTTATGAATGCGGCAGGAAGGGTCACATGGCACGTGACTGTCCGACTCCCCGCACAGTTGATCCGCAGGCATTGGAGGAGCCACCAAGACAGAAGCAGCGGTAGGTGCTTGAGCAACAGCCGAGCAGTGGACAAGGTAGTAGAGCTCCGGAAGTAGGTGGACAGGAGCAGAACTAGTGGATTCCTTTTTTTCCCTTGTACTTCCAGTTCCATTTTACTGTTGTATTTGTGTCATTGTACTTTGAGCTGCAGTAATAAAAGACACTTATCTTTGTGATGTTTTCTTTCCTGCCCATCTATTTGGTTGATACTAAGAATTCCTGGTTAAAAACTGTTGGCTTGAACCTCAATTTCTAGATTTCTACTGGAGGAGACCCAATGACCTCACACTGATGCCGACAGTGTGACTCGACCCTTAGAGGTGAGAGTGACAGTTGGATCTCTTGGTAGTAACGTCGAGGCCTTATGACGTCGTCCATGGCATGAATGCATCATTCATTTAAGGATTGACTGTATTAGGCAATTGGAGTGGTTCATCCAGGGGATGAGACCGAGTTTCTCTTTTCAGGAAAGGAGAAATCTTAGCAGCTCTTATAGATCGTAGGCAGATAAGGTGCAGATCATCCAGGAGCGGATGAAGACTGCACAGTGCAGTGAGAAACAAGAAACTGGAACTAGTCTAAGAGACTCAGGTGTGTAAAATGTTTCAAGAAGAAGAATTGTTAAGGACAAATGAGTCTGCGGAGTAGCAGACGTGGATTCAGAGCTAGGAGAACAACATGAGGTGATGTGCATTTCAACATGTTACAACCACCCGCCTTTGTTATCCCTGCAAGGTTCAGGGAGCTGGAGGGCAGGGAAAAAGAGTAGCTGCATGCGGTCAAGGAGTGTGACCCAATGGCTCTAAGAATGATTCGAGGGACAGTCTGTGTCCACTACTAGCTACTGTAACAATAGACATTGATGCGAATAATTCCTTCCTTCAACAAATCTTGTCCCATACCTAGAGTTTCCGGTAAGCCGTAGACTTGACCCTCATGTCTGGACATACCTTGGGAGGAGACTCGATAATCACACTTATGCCGACAGTGTGGTCTGACCCTAGAGGTGAGAGTTTCGGTTGGAATCTCTTGGTGGAAGCGTCGAGGCCTTACGACGTTGGTCTTGGTATGGATTGGATTCACAGTTCATGCTCAGATTGACTGTATTAGGAAAAAAGGTTGTGGTTTATCTACAACGTTGGGATGGGTTTTACTAGGTCAGAAAAAAGGAAACCCCAGGCAGCACAGGAGGGTGTGTTCGGTCACTCTTGAGTCATTCAACCTTACCCTCGTGGCAGCAGGAGTTTTGAGTTTCAGTTATAATCAGGAAATGGAGGCCTCTAGAGTTTAAGGATGGCGATCATGTCCTCACACGGGTCTCACCTCGACGATGTTTACGGAGATGTGGCCAAGGCGACAAGTTATCTCTGAGGTTCAACATACCTTTCTAGGTCCTCAATAAGGTAGGAAAGGTGGTTTACCGCTTGAACTTTCCACCTCAGTTGCACCGGGTGCATGATATCATCCATGTACCTCACCAGAGGAGATACGTGCATGATCCTTCACACATCATCGACCCTAGGGAGTTGGACGTCGATGACTGGGCAGCATGCACAGATGTTCTAGTGGAGATCGAGGATCGACAGGAGTGGGTCCGACGTGGACGACTGATCCCTTAGGTGCACTTTCACTGGCAGCACAGGGACCTCCAGGAGATCACATGGGAGCATAAGGCTCAGATGCGTTCTCAGTACCACTTTTGTTTCCCTAGTTTGTGTTGTAGCTTTACGGGGACGTAAAGCCCTAAGGTGGGAGTAATGTAAAGACCCAGAAATTTCAAGGAAATATTTTTTTTCTTAATTTTTTTGGAATTTTACGAGTGCATAGTTTCTGACGGCACCTGATTCTGAGGCCCGGTGTGCCCAGAATCATTTTCTGAAGTTTAGCTCGGGTACGTTCAGTGAACGAACGAGCAGGTTTTTCTAACTTTTGAACCAGTGCTCAGAATTGAAATCTGAGGGCACTGATGAAACCGCAGTGCCGATATTTACTTAAGATCACCTTTTTGTGGGTTTTGTTTTCTTAGGAGGAGATGTTAAAAATGTGAGGAATAAAAATAAAAATTGTTTTACAATTTTATTTCTTTACTGGTGGTTTAAGTGTTATGGGAGGGAAGATGTGAGGAAGTTTGGGTGGGGCCCACACGAGCCCCCACCTCCTTAAAATTCCTAACACCCCATTAAACAACCCATTTATTTCCCCTCTAGCAAATAAATTGTAACTCCTCCACATTAAAATACATGCCAATAAAATGCCTCATTAATTGGGCAACACACGTTAATTAATTTGGTGAATTCAATTAGAATTTTTAAAAATGTTGGAATGAGTAATAAAATAAGGCAAAGCCTTATTTTTTTTTGTTTTGTTGTGTGGAATTTGGGGAGAAAATCTCAAGTCTTGAAGATGTTCTTCTTCTTCATTGAAGAACGCGAAGAACACCTTCACGCCTTTCGATCCTCTTCCCGCGTCAAAGAAAGGGGGATGCCGCATCCTTCATCGGGCGTGCACCGACGACGTATACAGAGCCTCGTTCCGCGACACCATCTTCCGCGGTGCCGTCTTCCACGAAACCATCTTCCGTGATGCTGTCTTCTGCGACGCCGTATTCCACGATGCCGTTTCCCCGCGATGATCATCGTTCGACAACTTCTTCGAGGTAGGGAATTAATTTGTGAATGATATTAAACCCATGTTTGTTTCCTTCTAAAACAATGAATTCGGATCAACTCAATATTAAGTTGATCCGTGAATGTTTTAATTGCCGGTTGGGAATTTTGGTATTCTTCAAATTTATTTAAGAGATTTTGGAATGATTTGATTCAATTTTATTTAAATAAAAATTGATTGTTTGTTCTTAATAAACCATGTTTAATCTTGGTTAATTGATAACGCCTAACGCGGAGGGCGCGGGCCGAACAAACATGGCCCGACCACCCTCCGCTAATTTTTGTCGATGTGTGGATTGACGACAACATAGAAACAAGACCGCAAAGGCAATTTGAAGCCTCCTCAGTGAAGATCGGGTCTCGGGAGGACCGCTGGCGAAGACGGCGGGCAAAACGGACCACCGGAGCGCGTCCGGTGGTCCGCGGAAAGTGGCGGCGGCGCGGTGGCGCCGGTGACCGGCAGTGGTGGCGCGCCGCCGGAACAGAACCGTCGTGGCTGAGCCACGACAGCGGACCAAACCGGAACGACTTATCCGTTCCAGAAGCAGAGGGGCACGACTTAAATGTCGCGCCAGTTGGTCGCCAACGCCCCCCCCCCCCCCGGCCGGATCGGGGTGGGCTGAGCAGACTGGACCGCCAACGCCGGCGGGGACGGGTCATGCCAGCTGGGTCAGGCTGCGCCGGTTGGGTCGGGCCGTACCCCATCGGGTCGGACCCGAACCCGATTCGGGCCGACCCGGGGGGTATCGGGCCGGGTCGGACCGGGCCCGAACCCCCTATTCTGAGGCAGTTTCGTTCAAACGCCCATAACATAGGATAAAAACCTCCGATCGACACACCGTCAGTTGCGATGGGATCCTTGGATCGATACGGTCGTTTTGGTATATTACACTCAAGGTTTCAGAGAACTTTGGGTATGGCTGGGTTGGTTCGAACACGAAACCAACCGGGCCCTCGGAGCGGAAACACCTATAACTTGAACTCCGGACGTCCGATTGACATGTCGTCGACTATGTTGGATTCCTCTTAGTGAGACGGACCTTTTGGCTTACTCCGCTATAGGTTTGGAAGCAGTTGGTGTATGGCCAGGTTGGATTGTACCCGAAATCCAACCGGGCCCCTGGAATAGAAAAGCCGATAACTTTCAGACCGGACGTCCGTTTGACGAACCGTTAGCGGCGTTGGTGATCAAGTTGAGATACGGTCCCTATGAGTATACCCTATGTGAGTTCAGGGTACAGTTGAGATACGGTCGGTTTGGTTCATATAGGAAACCAACCGGGCCCCTGGGACGAAAAGGTTAATAACTCACAGACTGAGCGTCTGATTGACGCGTCATCTGTTGCGTTGAGACCCCTATGATGAGGCAGTCCTTTGAGATGCTTCTTCGTGGGACTTTGTGATACTTGGAGAATCGACCTGTAGCCCGTGGAGCAGACCCTCCCGGAGACGAGCGTACGGAGTACGGAGACCGTGTAGCTGGCTAAGACCTGATAACTGCTTGTCCGATTTGATTCGGAGTGACTTGCATATCCCAGTGGGGAGAACTACTTTGTGAGGTGGCAGACCCATGGCGGAGGAGCACTACTTTGTGAGGTGGCAGACCTGCGATACTCAATAGGAGGAGTACCTCTGTAGGCTATGAGGGGGAGCACTACTGTGTGAGGTGGCAGACCCATGGCGGAGGAGCACTACTTTGTGAGGTGGCTGACCCGCAGTACTCGATAGGAGGAGTACCTCAACAGTATTAGGTTAGTGAGAAGTACCTTGGAGTCATGACAGGATCACTGTACTAATCAAAGACAGAGCTCTTCAGCAGTTACGGTTTTGATAATGAAAATCCTGGTTTGAGCTGATTCAATGACCTTTGTGTTTTCCTAATGATTGATATAGGTTACTAGATAACTTACGTATATGTATGGGAATATACCTAAGTAGTGGTTATCCGTCGACTTCATATCTGTGTGATACCTCGTGGCTGAGATGGGTTACTTGGTAACTTAGGTATAAGTATAGGCTTATACCTAAGTAAGGGTTATCTGTTGAGAACTTTCTTTGTGATTACCCTTGTTGGATTTAGTGAGACCTTGAGGGTCTCGGGGTCCCTACTGAGTATCGTATACTCACCCCTGCACGGGATTTTCCCGCACCTCGTTATGTTGGTTGTCGACGACGGACATCACTGATCGTGGTTGAGGCTTGTAGAGCTGGATGGTACCCGGAGTTGGATCTCACGATGAGTTGGTACCTGTAGGTGGATCTCACGACGAGTCGGTACCCAGAGGTGGATCTCACGATGAGTCGGTACCCGGAGGAGACGGACGAACGTGGAGTGCTGAGGAGGACATCTATACCTACCCTTCAGGTAGGAACCGGAGGATGATCCAGGAGCTTCTTGTCACCTTTCAGCTGTCGTCCTTTGAGTTGTACTTTACTTTCAGTTGTAGCTGTAACTTTCTTTTGGGATTGTATTTCCGGCCCCTTGTACTTTCATCACGTTTGTTATACTTCTTTACTTAGTGTAGCTTCTACTCGTACTCTGTTTGTGTGTGTTTTCGTTTCGTAAAGGAAATGCCTTCCCTTTTTATTGGGATTTACGCCTTTGGTGCTAGTCGCCAGCCCCTGGACTATGGAAGGCGGGCTTAGGGTAGTCACGGCACAGGCCCCGTGGACAGGTCATCACAAAAGTGATGCATGAAGAAAAACAATATCATGTGGAAATCTTGAACTTTTTAAAAATACATTGAGCTCACCTACTCTAAACATTCATCTATGAAGTTGAACTACACATTCACATTTGTTGTTATCCTTTAGTCAAGAAACAAGAGTTTATGATACTATATTTTCATAAAGATTTCAAGAGTACCAGACTCATGCCTCTCCACTAAATTAAATCACAAGTATTAAGCTGCATTGAAATGGATCGATCACTTCTAAACAATACACTTATATATTTCTATATTCTATTAATTTCTATTACATTTTAAGCAGTGTGTGATATACTCTATTTTATATACACACACTATCTCCTTTGCAAAACTAGAAGATACTCAATATCTTCTTAAACACTTTTCATTTTGTTTCACTCACAGATAAGAGTGGTAGAGGTCCTTGTGGGGTATGTTTTCCTTTTTTATCACATTTAACTTTGGAAGAGGTCGTGTGTGACCTAGAAAGTTGTAAATTATTGTCAAATCTGATCCAGGTTTTGTATCATCTTTTTTATTTTATATAAAATTCTTAGTGGTGGGTGATAACCAAGTAGAGAGGAATAAGTCTCGACTTTAGACTAAACCTCTTGTATATATCCTTTTATTGTGTGCTTTAATTTTGTATTACATTATTTCTAGTTGAAAAATGAAATTATTTTTAATGTAAACAAAAAATATATACTTTGATAGTTTATCTTATTTTTTTTCATATAGTATTTTTATCAATTAAACTAATTTCAAATGATCTTATAATATTGTATTTTATTCATTCAAGACCTATTAAATCTTTAGATAAATCTTTATAAAGATTAAGATCTATATAATACTATTTATTTTGATAAACTAGGATGTCTTTAAATAATTTTAGGACTTAAAAATTATCCTTTTAAAACAAATTTTTTATTGGGTACTCAATTCAACCCCTCTTGAGATACTCACTCCAACCAAAATTTGGTATTAAAGGATTTATTTATTTGGTATTAAAGTTTTACAAATTGTTGAAATAGTGATTTTAGTTGTGCTTTAAAGAGATTAATTTCTGTTATTTCTAAATTTAGTTTTACAAAATGGATAATCATTAATAACGTTCTCCTATTAACAGACTTGATTTTTTTAATGGAAATTTTTATGAACAATGTAATATTAAAATGAAAATTCATATAGAAAGTATGGGTTTTGAAATTTGTACCACCATAGAAGATAAATATAAGTTTCCTGCTACTGCTAGTGCTACTTGAGATAAAGCTACTATAGACGCATATAATAATAATTGTAATCCATTGAATTTTTTTACTATTCTTTAAGAGATAAGGAATTTGATAGAATATCTTCTTGTAAAACTACATTTTGGATTTGGGACACTTTTTCTTTTTCTGATGTGGGAAATTAAAATGTTAAATAGATGAGGCTTAATACTTAAACTATTAACTAGATAGTTTTAAAATAAAGCCTGATGAACCCATCTATGACATGTATCTTAGGTTTAATGAGTTTTTCAACATTACTAGATCACTTGAAAAACAAGTATCACACAAGGATCATATTATGAGACTGCTAAGATGCCTACCAGAAAGATGAAGAGGCGCGTCAGTTTGAATTATAGAATCACGCGACATAAGAAAGTTGCATACAACAGAATTTATTGGAAACCTTATGATGTATGAATAAGTGTTGAAGGTAAATTGTAAAGAATATGAGGAGCCTAAAATAAATTCAATAGATTTCAAGAATACTTCCCCTAAAAAAGGAGAAAGATAAAGAGAAGGTACATGCTGCTAGTTCCAGTGATAGTGAATCAACATCTGACAGTGATGAGGAGATGACTCGCCTAGACATAAGATTCAAGAAATTTTAAATAAAGAAGATGTTCTTCAAAAAATTAAACTATAAAGGCAAGTATGAAAATAGAGGAAACTATAAGAAATATTGGAATAAGGATGATGAATCAAGGGAAGCTGTGTGCTATGAATGGAAATGGAAAGGGCATATAAAATATGACTAACTAAATCATAAGGACAAAAATAAATATGAAGATAAGGATATGAGACACAAGAATGATATGAAATCCACTGGAGTGATTCTAAAGATAGTTCAAGTGACTCTGATGCATCACCTGAAGATAAGCCAGACAGAGCCAATATGTGTTTCATGACTAAAGTTAGTAAGGTACTTGATTTACCTAATATTTATAGTATTTTACTATGCATATGTAATAATTATGATAATGAACAACATGATGATAATATCTCAAATGAATAATTATTCAAATATTGTAACATGTGAGAGTATACCTTTAATGAGTTAAAGGATAAGTATAAAAGTTTTAAAATACAATATGCTCTAACTGTAAATATAAAATTTGATTAGTCTATAGAAAAAGAAAACAATGTTCAACTACTCAAAGAAAACACTGAACATAAAATTTCAAATGAGAAATTGGAAAAAGATCTTGAAAATTTTAAAAATGGTAGATAAACACTCACAAAAATCTTCAGTAAAAAAGTTACACCCAAATATGTTACTGGAATAAAATATGAACCTAGATAGAGAAGAATATCTAAAAGCAATTTTGTTCCTAAATCCAAACCTGAATGTTCTACTAATAATCATTTTTCAAATGGACCCAATGAGGTTTTTATTTCTAATAGTATGAAATATATTTATTGGAAACCCATAAAGAAAGTGTGGGTTCCTAAAGATTTAATTTCTAACCATTTTGGACCCAAACAGATTTGGGTACCAAATAATTTCTTGTTTAAAATTTGTTTTGTAGGAAAACTACTTGAAAACCTCCAGTAGAAGTCTATGGTATATGGATAGTGCCTATTCAAGTCATATGAAAGGATATTATTCATACTTTAAGAACTCGATAAAGGTTTATGGTGGAAATTTCACCTTTGGTGATAATGAAAAATATAATATCATCATACTAGGCTAAATTAGTAACAAAAATTTAGTTTAAATTTATAAAGTTTTATATGTTTATGGTTCAAAGTATAACTTGCGTAGTATTTCTAAGTTATGTGATGATGGTTTTTATGTTAATTTTGAGAATTAATCTTTCAATGTTTATGATTCTAAAAAAGATTTAATTTAATTTTCCTTGATAAGTGAAAATGTTTATGATGTTGGCTTAAATTCCTTGATTTCTCAAAATGTTTCTTACTAAAGCCCCTTTCACAAATATTTGTGACTTTAGAATATGAGAATATTCCATTGAAACATTTACTCACTTAGAAATATAACTAGAAAATGGTTAGTTAATGATAGTCCTAATCTTTAGTTCCCACCTGATAAATTCTATAACCCCTACCAAAAGGGAATACATCACAATGTTTATTTTAAATCAAAGAAATAAGTGTCACCTTCTCAACCTCTTGAGTTGGTTCACATGGATTTTTTTGGACCTTATAGAGTTTCAATTATTAATGGGGATCACTATTTTTATGTTTTTATAGATGATTACTCTAGGTATACTTGGTTATATTTTCTAGATAAAAAAATTGAAGCTTGTACCTATTTCACCAAGTATGATAAGTCTGTAAAGAATCTTAGTGGAATTAGAATTAATTCCTTAAAGAGTGATCATGTCCATGAGTTTGAAAATCATGATTTTGAATCTATTTTCTCACAAAATGGATTCACTCATAACTTATCTACACTTAGGACACCCCTGTAGAATGGAGTTATTGAAAGAAGAAATATAACTTTACAAGAGATATCCCAAACCATGGTAAATGAGTTTAAACTACCTATCTATTTTTGGGAATAAGTTTTCAATACATCTTGCTATATCATCAATAGAGTTTTGATTAGTCTTATTGTTATGAAAAACACTTATGATCTATGGAATAATAGTAAACCTAAGGTTAATTACATTATAGTTTTTGGTTGAAAAGTCTTTATTCTTAACATTAAGGATAATCTTCACAAATTTGATTCCAAAAGTGATGAAGTAATTTTCCTTGGTTATTCAATATCAAGAAAAGACTATAGAGTGTTCAATAAGAAGGCCAAAACTATAGAAGAATTAGTTCATGTAAAATTTTATGAGACTGATCCAGATGATCCTATGACCTCCTTAGAAAATCATTAGGGTGATTTTTCTTCTCTAAACATAAATTCTAAACCTTTAGATTCTACTGTAAAATAAGAATAAAAATCATCCAGTTTGGAAGAATATCCAGAACTTCCAAAACTTGAACCTGAAAATCTAGAAGTGACTAGTCCCTCCTTCTCTAAATCTCTTAAAACCATTAAGTACCATATTTTATGATTTTGTATGTGATATAAATATAGGAACACAATCTAGAGCTTCTATTATAAATCAGGTTAAACATCAAGCTTTCATGTCTCAACATTAACCTATAAACACCAATGAAACAATTAATGATGAATTATGGGCAATAACTATGAAATAATAATTAAATAAGTTTGAAAGAAACAAATTGTGATAACTTATAGATAGATACAAGTACACGTTGGATATTGGAAAAAACGGTATTTTGGATTAAATTTGATGAGTCAGGCACCATAGTTAGAAACAAGGATATACTTGTTGTACAAGTTTATAGTCAGGAAGAAGGAATAGAATATGAGGAAAAATTTACACCTATTGGAAAACATGAATCCATAAGAATCCTTATTACTTATGTAGAACTCTTAGATTTTATGATTTATTAAATGGATTTCAAGAGTTCATTGTAAAAGGGTTTTCTAGTTGAGTATTTTTTGAACAAGCCCATAGTTTTCAAAATCCTCATTTTACAAATCAAGTTTTTAAATTAACCAAATATTTTTATATTTTAAAATAATCTCCTATCGATTAGTATGAGAGGCTTAGAATTTTTTTATTTCTAATGGATTTTCAAAAGGAATAATTGATCCTATAATTTTTACAAAATTAATTTCAAAAGATGTATTATTAGTTCAAATATATGCCACTGATATAATTTTTAGATATTCAAAAAATTATTTTTGTACAAATTTTTATAAAATGATGAAAAATAAATTTTAATTGAGTTTAATGGGTGAAATAAAGTTCTTTCATGGATTTAAAATATTTCAAAACAAAGAAGGAATTATTTTAAATCAATGAAAATACAAAAAATATCCCTTAAAATGTTTTAACATACATAGAAATAAGAGTATTGATACTCCTATGAGTACCACCTATAAGTTGGATCTTGATGAAGCTGGGAAACCAGTTGATTAGACCAGTTAAATAGGTATGATTGGAAGAATTCTCTACATGACATTTAGCCAACTCGATATTATGTGTAGTGTATGTATGTCTCCTTATTTTCAAGAAAACCCAAAAGAGTCACACCTTGTTTCTATTAAAATAATTTTCAAATACCTCAAGTATACATCCAATTTAGGATTTGTTTTACCCAAGAGGAAAATAATTTGATTTAGAATGTTATTATGATGCTGATTTCAGTAGATGAAAGTTATATAGAAAAATAACCTCTTTAATATGCCACTTTTTAGGAAATTATCTAGTTTCATGGTTTAGTAAAAAGAAAAATTTTGTTTCATTGTCCAGTGCTGAAGCTGAGTACGTAGCTATAGGTAGTTGTTGTGCACAACTTTTTTGGATGAAAAACACTCTACTGGATAATGGATATCAATTATGACATGTCCCCATAAACTGTGAAAAAAAAAATTATATTAACATTTATAAGAATCATGTTTCTCATTCTATGAAAAATCATATTGATATAATACATAACTTTTTGAGAGATAATTTTCAAAATGGTGATATGACTCTTGAGTATATTGGAACTAAACATCAGTTATATAATATATTCACTAAGCCTTTGAATTCTGAGAGAATTAATTATATCAAACATGAGTTAGGAATGATAAATTTTGGTTATGTTCAATTTTTGGTTGGCATACCATTTTGGTTTACATACCATTTTGGTTGACATACCATTAGTTTGTCACACTATTGGATTGTCATTTCGTTGGTTTTCACAACATTAGCTTGTCACGTAGTTACTATATCATGTCATTACTTTCATGCTATTGAAAATTTTCTATTTCTTAATATCTTGAACCATTGCTTTGTTTTTTCCCTAGTTTGTTTTATTTTTTGTAACCCAGTGCATGTTTTTCATTGTATTTAAATTTTTATTTCAAGTATCAATTCATTTTTAGAAAAAACTAATATACCAAATGATATTAAGTTGGAATTTTGTCTATTTTGAACTTACCTTAATCCCTGCACGATACTCTTGTATCTATCTCAAGAATAGTTCAACCATTTCATCTCCTTATTTTCAAATCTTCACCTACCTTCTACCGAGCTTGCTTAACCAATCTAAATGTCGAGAATGATGCATACTTTTATGATTTCTCCTTATAAGGCACGACCATCTAAGAAGAAGAATAAATAATCAAGTGCATCTTGTCCAGTCTCTCCCATCAATCCTGAGATTTCTAATAGAATTATTGTTGCAGAATAGGAAGATGAATCGAAGTGGCTATTTTCCAATAAGTCTCTAGTTCTTAAAGTTCTTTAGAATCAGGGTTTTTTAGAATGGTTTTATTGTAATGAAATACCTTTATACCTGAAGCTGATCAATGAGTTTTATCATAATGTAGAATTTTCATTAAATCAAGATGGCATTGATTGGATCTGAATCCATTTCAGAGGAAAAGTGTTTCATTTTTCATCAAGAAAATTAGTTAAATGTTTAAGTGCACCTCATGATAGAGTCTATAATGACTAAAAAAGTTGTATTAAATAAGACATTGATATTTTCATATACGAGGATTCTCTTAATATTCAGATAGGAGATGACATAACCAAAAGTATTGTTTCCTTATAGATGGATGGAAATTTAGGATTATTTTCATGTTTGTGTAGCACATACATTTCCCAAGGAAGGGTGATTTTTCTACACTATGTTACCAAGATTTGTATCTTCTTTCCCTTATGATAAAAGGTCATAAGAGAAATATTTGTAGATATATCATGGTGAATATGTGTGAAATAAACAATAAATAATTACGATCTAATTATTTGATCTACCCAAAGATGTTTTCTACCATGTTGGAGGCTAAGGGCCTAGTAGCTGATGATGAAGTGTCTAGTATAGACTATGGTGGTTTCTGTTGGACAAGTGCTACTTTTTCAAGAATGATGATTATCTAGAACCCATGAAAAATATAGTGGGAGCATGATTACGAGTAGTTATATATTCAGTATAATCCAGTTGATCATCTAAACCAACCAAAGGATGAAGTAGATCCACACCTAGAGCCTAATAAAGTGGTTGAGTATTCTAGTAAGGAAGAAGTTATTATAGAAGAAGAGGAAAAGGAACAGTCTGTTGATTAGGAAGTGACCCTGATTTTCTCCCAATTCTTCTCCCATTACCTTTTCATTTCCTAGCTCACATAGGAGGCTTCCAAAAAGAGAGAAATTGGTTAAGAGTGATAATGAAGAGACTGAGGTCTCTTGAGAGGTATAGAATAAAAGTTCTAAATCCACCAAAGTAGATGATGACGATGATGATGATAATGAGGAAGAATAAAAGTATGCTGAAGGTGAGAATGAATATGAACATTAAAAGGATATATATGATGAAATTGATGATGACTCCGACCCAAATGGTTCTACTATCCAAATCAAAATAATATATGTGAAAATTCCTCTAGAGATTTATGATACATTTATTGAGGGGTATAAATCGCCATCTGTTGAAATATTTCATGAAGATCCAGTTGTTGATTAAGTTGAGGCTAGATTAGTATCCACCGGCCAAACCATTTGTAATTATACAGTAAAGGAACAATTATGTGTGATTGCCGCCAATCAATATTTTTTAGATTTTCAAAAGACACTTTTAAGGGTAATTGTGAACCTTATAGTTTCAACCAATTAAAAACATACAATAAATTATCCCACCCATGTCAAGTTTCAAACAACACCCATCACAGATTTCAAAAACTGCCTGGAAGATTAGCAAGCCTGCAAATTCAAAAAGATCACAAAATCCTCAAACCAAATCGAGCCACATTATGTGCTCTGTCCGAGACACCGACCATCGAAGACAATCTATCACCACCACCATCACGCCACTAGAAAATCAATATCACAGAATTCACATCAACGCATCATCAAGGACTGAATCCTCAATGCCTTGACACAGCCAGACTTCTTCGACAACTACCACCTCCTCCAAAGGATAGACTCGGCACCTTTCTATCATCGCATCATCCTGAGTATCACCGTCATGAAGGTATCATCTTTATCCACAACCTCGTTGGACACCACCTACCACAAACAACACCATCGTCTGCCACACACCCTGGTCCCATCACCATCCGCCATCACAACCAGAGCCGATGGCCGAAGAAAATCCAACCCAAGATATCCCACCACAACATTCTTATAAGAAAACTTTCACACCATCGTCGTTTCACCCTCATCGCCACCGTCAATGCCGACGATCAACACCACAACAGAAATGAAAATCACCTCAACCAGAAACACAAATCCATATCTTCCCAAAACGAACATAAAATGGGTCACGCATCTCGAAGAAATACAGAAAAAACCTTCATCGATGGAAAAGAGGAGGAATCAACAAGTAGATCGAACAAACCGATAATCGCCTTCACACCGACACATGTCGCGCCTAGAGAACCGACGACCGCCGAACCACATCCCAAAAACTCATAGTTCCACCACTCTAGATCCGACTGGGAGAGGCTTAGAGGAAGACGGGGCCAGAGCAGGGTATTGAGTGGCTGAGGGCTTCAAGCATAGGCATCTCCGATGAAGAGGAAAACTAGTAGCTGACAGAACAAAAGAAAGCCGAATCTTGAGCGTCTGGAACCCGTCGACCACCGAATCGCATAAACCAAAACCTCCATGTTACAACCGCTCCAGCTCCGATAGGGAGAGGCATATAAGAACATGAGGGAAGAGCGGGGTTTGAGAGGTTGAGGGACAAAACCAGCAAAAACGAAACACCATAGAGGATCAGAGGAAAATAGGAGGAGTCGGACAAGGGCCTCGCTACCGAACTGTGACCACAAACCATCAACACATCCCAAACCACTGATAAGAACGTAGAACAGGACTGAACTCAGAGTCTGACATGGTGGATTTGGTTGGTAGAGAAGCTGAGATCACGGTCAAAGGTTGATGAAGAAGTGGACCATAAACCTAAGTTCCAAAGTTGAGAGTTCCATATTAAAAGAAGCAAAAACATGGAAAATGAGAGAAGGAGGTAGAGGTCGGAGAAAGATGCATCGTCGCTGGGGGGAGGAAACCCTAGGGGGGGAAGTGGGCACACTGAGGAGCTCCCAGGAGAGAATGGAGCCATCCCTTGAGTTTCCAATAGTGATATCCTTCAATCAAGTGTTATTGGTACAGTAGAATAGCATATAGTTGAGAAAAAAAAGGATCTTATTGAGGAAGAATTTGGGAAAAATAGTTTATTGATTTAAATACAGATAAGTCTCCTTTTTATATCTATATATAAGTATACTCTACGATTGATGTAAAAAATAATGTTGTTAAGTTGTTATATGCTCCTACTGTTGGTACGCAAATAGAAGTTGAGTCGTTCATTGTTACTGCTCAAATATCTTATGATAAAAAGCTAAAATAATTACTTGTATTCATTTTATAGTTTGTATCTGGATAGATTTTATATGTTCTCAAATATGTTGATAGAGTGATGGTTATTCCTTCTATTGTGGTCCATCCCATCACTTTTTCGATAGTTGTTGAGAATTTTGGGAGATGGGTTGATCCCATGTTTGAAGACTGTGGTAAATTCAGTAGGAGTTCACCAATTCCTAATAGACCTAAGGTTTGAAGTGAAGAAGATCCTAAGGGATCTTTGATATCTCAAGTAGATTTTGATTGTCTATTGGAAAAGTTTTCTTCTGTCATAACTCCTGCAGCTACACCTACACCTGATCATGTGCCTATTTCTATTCCATTTTTTGTGGTCACTAAAGGTGACTTAGATTATTTTGGTAAAATGTTGATGTTATATTTTTCTTTGAAGTTATATAATTAACCTCTTCAAGAGAATTTCATTTGTGAGAAATATGAATGATACATATTTGAGTTGGTTTTCCAACATATCCAACAAAAAATGATGCATCACATATATGAAGTTGAGATTGAGAATAAAATGATTGGAAGTGGGTTGGATTCTGTCAATGTTTTGATTGAGGACATGAAGTCAACCTTCACTACTTCTATGGAAGGTATCATTAAAGGTCTTGATGATACATCTTCATATACTTTTATTACTTCTACTCCATCCATGGATATTGATATGTTCAGAACAGTTGTGTGAGAGGAAGTTGTAGTTGACTCCAATGGTATGTCAAGTGGATAACCTGTGATTCCTTTAGAAATTATAAGGATATTTGAACAAGTAATTGAGAATGATCATATGACGACCATGAAGTATTCCAAGGACATTAATGATGATAGAGAGACTTTTAATAAGGCCATTAATTACTATCTCTATAAAATTTATATGAATCGTGTAATGGATGAAAATTTCAAAATTTTAATTGAAATTTTAAGTATGCCCCAAGTAACTCAGTCTATCAAATAAAAAGTAAGAGAACTAAAGGAGATGACCTTTTTGTTGAATAGGTTTATGAAAAAGGTGGGTGAATTATTTAGTGCAATGGAAAGGGGTGGCCAAATAATCATGGATTTCATCAAACTCATGAATTCATTTCTTTTTGTTCAAGGTTATGTAGTTATAACTCAGTCATCCATTCCAATTAATCCTCAGTTCTCTTTTAGAAATGGAGTTATCAGGGGTTCCCATGTACCTCTACCATCTAGTTTTAATCCTTTTCTTATGGATCATACACAACCTATACACCAGCTTAGGCTAATTATTTCTTTTCAAGATCATCCCCCTTGGGATCTCACTGTTCCTGGTGCTTCCTCTACTCTTTCTCAGGTTGATCCTACCACCTCGAATAAGGAGAAGGATAAATCCAAGGCTAGAGAAAGGAATAGATTGATCCATATTCCTAACCATACCCTTTACCTTTATTTTCTTAGAGTGTTCTCCTATAATGGGACTTGAATTGTAATAACCTTTTTATTAATCCTATTTCACATATTCCTTAAATATTTCTCTTCCTATTTAATTTTACTATATTTACTATCTTTACTCTATTAATCATACCTTTTTTACAATCCAAAAATAGGGAGATTTTTTGTGGAATATTTTTCTGCTTATGGTTTTATGTTATCATTGTTACTCTATGTTAGTAATATTTCTATTTATGATACTTAACTTTGATACTTATTTTTTTTTCTTATTTTCCTTGATACCATCTACACTTTTTGAGAATGCTATATTATGATATATACTACCTTTAATATCATGTTTAAAATTTTGTAATATCTTTGATGGATTTTTTTAAATTAATATTATTCTTTGGTCCCATGATTTTGATAATCCAAAAGGGGTAGATTCTTGAAATCCAAGTTTTAATGATCATAAAAATCATGATTCAAATGTTGTTAATGATATTCAAGTTTTTCTATAAGTAATTTGTATTCTGATCCAGGTGAAAATTTTATCTATGTATAAGACACTATTGAGACAGACACTGCCAACATGAAAATCTCTCTAAGTATGAGATACCTCCAGGATGTCACACAACCAAAATGTTATACTGGTGGACTAAAAAAATGAAAAATTATGAAACAGTATTAGTCAACACACCATTATGAATTCATTATGCCAAAATGAAAATTTGGATAAGTATGAGATACCGCCAGATAAGGCATCGCCAATGTCATACCACCAATACTGATTTTTTGGAAAAGTCTAAGACAACGTCATACCACATACCGCCAGACCAAACACCGCTACTTGAGTTGCTTCTAGTGCATTGTAAATTTAGCTAATTTTAAGACACCACCAATTTCATACTGCTAGATCAATATACCACCAGATCTCAAGACACTGTCAAACCTTGAGACACTGTCAGACTTCGACACACCGCCTCTATTTTCTTACTTTACTAATTTTGAATTGTTACTAATGGATATATTAGTTGAAGTTAATGAAATTTATTATTCTAATTATTTTATCTTAAATAATCGATATAAATCATTGAATAATGTTTCAGAACATGTAATACGTGGAAGAAGCTTTGGATATTATCCCTACTGTTGCAGATAATAGTGTTGCACACTCCCTCATGTAATAGAGAACAACAAAGAACAACAAAGTGATGCATGAATTAAACCAAAAGAAAGTGGAAAGCATGATATTTCTGAACATACATATAGCTCACCTTTAGAAAATATTTGACTAGGAATATGAACTATACATTTACATTTTTTGTTAACTTCTAGTCAAGAAACAAGGGTCAACGATACTCTATTTTCCTAAAGTTCTCAAGAGGAATCGACTCAATAATCACTACTAAATCAAATAAAAAGTCTCAAGCAACATTAAAAAAACTGATCACTTATAAACACTACTCTTTTATATTTTTCTATTTTGGTTATTTTTATTACATTTTGAGTAGTGTGTGTTATACTATGTTTTATATATGCACAATGTCACCTTTAAAAAACTAGAAGATATTGATATCTTATTAAATTATTTTCTTTTTTTCTCCCAAGGATAAGAGTGGTAGAGGTTCTTTTGTGGCCTATTGATCTTTTCTCATATATATAACTATGTAAGAGGTCATGTGTGACTTGGAAAGTTGTAAACTATTGTAAAACCTGATCCAGGTTGTGGATCATCTTGTTTATTTTATATAAACTGCTTGGTGGTGGTTGATCACCAAGTGGATTGGACTAAGTATCAACTTGAGAATTAAATTATTGTATTTAATATTTCCACTAGGTAATTTAATTTAATTTTACTTTATTTACACTTTAAAACTGAAAATTGTTTTTACTGTAAAAAATATATATACTTTGATAGTTTATCTTAATTTGTGTTCGTATAGTATTTTAATCAATTAAACTGATTTAAAATGATCTAATAATATTGTATATTATTTATCCAATGCCTAATAAATATTTAGATAAATATTTATAAAGATTAATATCTATATAATACTACTTATTTTGATAAATTGGGATGTTTTTAAATATTTGGGGGATTTCAAGACTATCATTTTTAAATATAAATTTTTATTGAGTACTCAGTTCACCCATATTGAGATACTCACTCTGAAAAATATATTCTATATCATAAATTTATTTATATTAATTGTATATAATCTTTTATTTGAATTAATTATTTCTTGGGTATTATGATTCATAAGTTACCAAAGTGGTAAGGATTTATTTCACAATATCATCATTATTCAAGGTTATTTATGATAAAGAATAAAATGGGGGAATTATTTAATAACTCTATTTAAAAACAGAATATATTTTATTATTATCTTGATATTTATGGAAATTATAATATTTCCTTTTGTTTTCTACTTTTTAAGCACTCAAGATACCGAAATCATATTTTTTAAGGACAACCGTATTTGACTTTTTTTCTACCCATTTAATAATATTTTTATTCCATATCCATATTTTCCTTAAATATTTTGAATATTATCTTTACAATTTTCTAATGATTTATTATGTGAATTTTACCCAAGTATGGAATTAAAAAAATGGTTTAAAAGGAATTTTCCTATCATTTTTCAAATGAGATAAATTTTTTCTTTTTTTTACAAATATGTGAAAGGAATGTTCCAATTTTACTTATATAGAATGAATGGAATTTAAATATATTAGGACTTCTTGGTTATTTTAAGATTCTTATAAATTTTTATGGGGTTCTTTTATTAGAATTTTCCCCTAATATTTTGGATTTTTTTTTGTTTTTTTAAATTTATTTTCCAAGTGAAAAAATTATTTTCCCCAAGAAAATTTTTAATGATATTTTTATATAAATTATATTAATCAATGATAACAACCCTTTATTTTAATTATTCCATGCTAGAGATATTTTTTAATGATACCATTTATATTATTTATCTATATGGTTTATGATCAGTTTTACTGTGGAAATATTAACATTTTGTATGCTATTTTTTAATATAAATGTTAATGTTGATTATGTTCTAAATTTTTATTCTACCCTTTCATATGATAAATTAACTGGACTTAATAATAGATAAGTGGGGATCAAAATATCACCTCAATATATTGGTAGGTATAATGATACAAACTTGTTTGGGTATTTGGCCAAGGAATTGCCTATTTATGTAAGATTCCTTGGCATGAGACCTTGATGGTAAGTTTATGTTGTCCAAAATTTTTCATTCCATCATTATGAAACTAGTTATTATTATTATCCATATGATTTTTTATGTGGTTATGTAACCCATGGATTTAGTCCCCTTCTTATGGTATTATTTACATTGAATTATTTGATCATCATTTATTCCGACTATATTATTCTTTATACTCAAGTAATTGATTAAATGACATGTGTTTTATGTTATTTACCTTTCCATATTGATTATGCATTATTTACTCATGATAACTTCTACTGGAATAAACCATTTATGAGCATCTGATCTCACCCTTATTTTTTTTCTTTCCACCAGATATGAAGAAGAAATATTTTAATAAGATTAAGGATGTAGAATATTTACTTACACTATGTTAAGTTTACAAATAAAATCTGAGATTAAATTATGTATCTAGTTTACCAAAGCTACTAAACTATTATTTGTGTTGGTATATTATTTCATATATCCATTTCCAATGTAATAAAGTAACCATTGGATCTAGGCATCTAGATTTAGGTTCTTTACCATCGGTATTAGATCAAATTTAGTAGAAACTTAAGGAGCTAGATTTAGGAAAATTTAGATTAAGGTACATAACCCCATGACTGACTTTTAGGATATGTATAAGTATAAGATAACATCCTAAAATTATGGTAAGGTGGAGATTATATGATTTTCCTAGCAACACATCCATCTCTGGATACTACTAGTGGATGTGGTTTTTAGAACAGATTCTTAGAGGGGAAATAACCCTGAAAACATTTTGTCGAGTATATATCATATTTCATTCTGATGTACAGTGAGTGTTCCCTTACTGTGCACCTAGATTGAAACTCACATGGGATATTCTTGTATTAATTCACATTTTATTTACAAAAAAAATTTATGAATGAGAAAATAAAACCTACAGAAACCTAGGATATTTGATAGTGATATAGGATAAACATAAAGTGTCTTAGGTTGATAAGTCTATGGTTGATCATATGTTTAAAGTCATAGATACCCCTTTTTATGTTTTAAGTGATGTAAGTACAATATGATTAGGAATATTTTAGGAGACATTTGTGGTAATATAAACCTTCGGTTAATAATTGTTTTTAGTTAAAAAGTTATTTGTGGAAGAATGTCATTACATTTAGTAGATATAAGTTCATTGTTTTTGGTATCCTTTAGGGTTTATCTTATCTTTAATGATTAGGTAATTATGGTTTTTTACAATTTTAGAACATATGATTTATCATGTAGATAACCATGTGATTGAAAATTTATTTTGTGACTATGTGACTAATGTTATTTTTGAATAAGTTCACTATATTTTTTTGAACATTATATTATTAAGTTAAACAAAATATTATGATATTTTATTTAAGGAATGAAGTTCAAATTATTTTTTGGTATCATATATTATTTTAATGCGTCTTTATAGTGATATATGTTATTTATGGAAATGTTTATCATATATTTGATGTTATATGATTAAGACATATACATTTTTTGTAAAAGACTTTAAAATTTATTGATGTTATTCAGAGATAAATGTTAAATTACTCTTTGAATAACATGTGATCAAATCCTTTTGATTTTTGGGTTTTAATCTTAGTTTGGAATATTTTGAAAAAAATTAAGGTTAGTTATTTATAAAATGATCTAAGTTAAACTTTGGGTGCTATGGTTGCGGCTCTGGTGATTAATTATTATTTATTTATATGATGGTTTATTCATTTTTAGAATTATATTATGTTATCCATTTTGGTTTTGGTTAATTTATAAATTTAGGATGTATGGCTCTTTATGCTTTTGTGGATAATGTGATCTGTTAGAAGTTAATTTTAGTTCTTTTAGCATAAAAAATCATCTTGAATAATCATTGTTTGGATAAAAAATTAGATTGTGGTTCAAATTTATTACAGGATCAAATTTTACTTATCAATTAAGAATATTCTCTTATGTTCATATCCTAGGTGGTATAAAAATTACTCAAATAGTTTAAGAGGATATTGAAATAAAAATATTATCCTATAAATCAATGTTCATTTTCACACCTTATGGATTTATGATTTTGAGGTCCGTAACATTCTCTTGATTGTTTACTTTCTTATGATCAATTTTTTTTATCAATATACATCTTTTTTTGGACATTACATATATCCTCCATGTCCATATTTTCACTTCCCACTAATGTTATCCTATTTGAAAACCTAGTTATGTGTTCTTCTAGATGTCCTTCATATTTCCTTTTCCCTCTTTTAAAGAAGAAGTTTTATTAACCCTTTTTACAATGTGGGATTTAAAAAAATGTATTTTAAGATTTCAAACACTTGATTTCTGAGATAATGTTTAAATTGTGAGGGTTTAATTTATTATGATGGGATGCAATGCCTTGATATTTTAAAAATAAACCTTTCTTTGATAGCATATATGACACACAATACAGAGCCTAAAAGAACCATGATATATTATTTTTTAAATATACCAATTATAACCTAGTAATTAAATTTGAACATATGAATAATATTAAATTATTTATGAATTATATATTATTATCTTGTATAATATTGATAGATTAGTAGTAAATAATCACTAAATTTTTAGTAAACTCATTTTATTCTTTAAAAATATATTTTATTCAAAAATTGTTTTTATTGGTTTTTATAAAAAATAATAATTAATTTTTAGAAATTTTAGAATTATTATTTGACAAAAATATCATTTTTTAAATAATAATATCCAAATTATATTATGGTGAAATTTTGAATTTTTTCTGAAAAAATTTATTTTTCAATGAATGGTGAAAAATACTAATTTTTATTGAAAATGTTGTTTTCTTTTAAAGTATTTACAAAGAAAAATTCTATTTTGGATTATTTTTAAATTTTAATTAGTCCATTTTTATTATACATAATCCAATTATAGTATTTTTAATTAATTTTATACTTGAATTTGGTCTGAAAATATTTTTATACTTAAAAGGATTCTTCTAAAAAACTATTTTTCATTGTTTTTTGTGATTTAATATTAAATTGATTTCTACCACTTACAAAATTTGAATATTTAAAAATAGATTCCATATTTGGAATTAGGATTCAAAATTTGTTAAATAGGTCCCTTTTATTTTTGGACATTAGGAATAGTAACCATAGTAAATAATTGTCATTATGGTAAGGGTAAATCAGGTAATTATGGTTAAAAATAATATTATAAGGACTATAAAATGACCATAAAACTCGAATTAATTTCATTTTATGAACCTAATTCATACATAATCATCTAATATTCGAATATATGAGCTTTTTTTCATTTGGTTGCGATTTTGACCTTTATATAATTTTATTTAAAGAAAATTAGAAATGTTATTCTCTTTCTTTTATAATATATAAATTTTTTACATAAGAATAAAATGAGGCTATTTCAGATTTAATTATTTATTTTAAATATAAATTATTTTTTTCATGTTAATTTATTTTTTATTTTTAGTGATAAAATAATTATCTTGAATGCTTACGCAACACCAACATGATATTTATTAAATTAATATAAAAATAAAATAAATGATTTTAAAATTTTAAAAAGTGATATAATTTGAATGCATTTATTTTTACCATGAATGTTAAAGATCTATAAGACTTTTTAAGTAAGTTTGATATGATTATATTTGAATTCACCCTTTTTCATGATGTATTTAAAGTCATATTAAATGAATATTCACCAAAATGAAATTAATAGTATTTTATAATAAATAAAATTTTATCAAATGATTTAAAATTCATAAAAAATATTAAATTGGGAAAAATAAATGGAATATGGTTGAAAACAACCACTATGGTCCATTTATGGTTCATTTTTATTTTCATTGCAACATTTGTAACCCTTAATCTGTAGAAAATTTAAATTTTGTGGTAATTTTCCAAAGAGTTACCGGAGGGTTAAAACTAAAAGATAAGGGTGAAAACACAACCAAAATATGTTAAAATGTTATTTTATGAGATAATTTCAACTCATAATCATATTAAATTCAAATTATATAAATTTGGATCCATTTGGGGAAGAAAAATAATTTATATTAATTTAATACTTTTTGAAATTCCAATAATACCTCTCCTATCACTTGTAAAAGGACACCCATTCCCTCTCTAATTTGAAAAAATAGAGCCTTATAGATTGAACATACCCTTCCAAATTCTATTATGAACACCCTTATCCACTTTTTAGAGGTATTTTTCTTCCCAATAGACCAACCCTAGGATCCTTAGTAGTAGACCTAAATGAGTTCTTTCAAAGAATAGGTGATTACCTTAACTGGTCACTTTATTTTTTTAATTATACTTGTATTTAATATAAATATTTGTTATTTATCATAAAATAAAAAATTAATTGTCCTAAATATAGAAAATTTTTATGAAACCACAATTATCAACCCTCTTTTCCATCAAATGGGACGTAAAAGTATCACTAGTGTGTATGTACGGCTTACCGTCTCCACATAGAGATATAATTCATTTCTCATCAACATATTTTATAGATGGTTATTATTATGGGTTTAATTTTTATATATTGTATCCATAACATAATTATTATTATTTATTTATAATATTGTATTTTATTTTTTCCTTCTAATCCATTGGTAAATGATAACGTAGCTCATGCGTACATGTGGACCATTTTTTTGTTTTTTATTTATGTAGATGGTAATAAGGATGGATTTAATGAATATATATGATATATATGATATAAAAATAATTATATAAATGTGAATTATTATTTACATTTCCTTCATACCATCTTTCAAAAAGTAAAAATAGTGTTCTTCTGTACATATGGCATACCGTATCCATGAACGATGTAATTAATTTTACTATCAATATATTTTATATATGACTCTAAATATAAATGTATTGGATATAAATATGAAACTAATATCATGAATAATATTCTATATATTATGGAACCATGATCAAAGTAAAATGACTAAAACTATCAAACTGAAACATATATGGATGACGATGTCGTTTTCACCTGGGACATTGATTGTAAAAAAGAATTATTAATAAACAGGTAATAAAAGGTTATAATTAAATAATATGTTGAATTATATACATATATATATGTTTGGTTATGTAATATATGTATAAAAATCAATATTTATTATACTAGAATATTGAACACATACAAAGGAAGACATACCTAAGGTAAGGGTTTCTCGTCTCACTTTTACTTCTATGAGACATATGTCATACTCATCACTTATTTATTTTGTGTGGTTTATATAAATCCCTATGATAAGTAATATCATGAATATATTTATATACACCTTATTTAACATTTTATTTTAATTTATTATTTCATGGGGATTATGATTCATAAGTTACCAAAGTGGTAAGTGCTTATTTCGCAACCTCATCATTATTTGGGATTGTTTATGTTAAATAATATGATGAGGAATTATTTTATAGTTCTATATTAGAACCAATATATTTTATAATAATATTTTTATTTAGGTAAATTAAAAATTTTCATCTCATTTTCCTCTCTTTAAGTACTCATGATACAGAAATGATATTTTTAAGGAAAACTGATTTTTTTTTCTACTCGATCAGGAATATTTTTATTAAATATCAATATTTTCCTTGAAATGTTATAAATAATATTTTTACTATTCTCTAATAATTTATTTGAAAAAAATTACACATTTTTGACATTTAATAAATCATTTAAAATTATTCTTCCTATCATTTTTCAAACAACGTACTTGTTAATTTTTTTTACAAAAGTGTGAAAGGAATGTTCTCTCTTAACTTATACAACATGAATGGAATTTCATACCACCGTGACTTCTAAATTATCTAAAGATTCATTTATAATTTTATAGGGTTATTTTATATTAAATTATTTCAAAAAAATTGGTTATTATTTTATTTTTTTAAAAGTTATTATCAAAGTGAAAAATGTATTTTCCTCAAGAATGATTTTAATGATATTTTTATGGTATTTCTATTCATCAATGAAACCGAACATTATTTTACTTATTATCCATTGGGGAAATATTGTAATGATATCATCTGTATTCTTTCTCTGGATGATTTATGATTAGTTTGACTGGGGAAATATTAACATTATATATGAAAGTTTTTCAATACTTCTATGTATTGAATAATTATTATCCCATTTTATATGAATAATACATTAGAATTAGTATTTTATGGGTAGTGTATTCTATATCCCCTAAACACATCGGTAGGTATCCTAACACAAACTAGTTTGGGTATTTGGTCAAGGCCTTGACCATTTATGTAAGATGTCGTGGAATGAGGCATTAATAGTAATTTTATGTTGTCAAACATTATGCATCCCATAATTATGAAACATGTTATTATAATCTATGTGATTATTTATGTTTTTATGTCATCTATGGATTCATTCCCCTTATTATGGTATTATTTATATAAAATTATTTTATCATTATTTATTTCTTCTATATTATTCTTCTTACTCAAGTTATTTATTAAATGAAATGTGTTTTAAGTTATTTACCTTTCCATATTGATTTTTCATTATTTACACATGATAGATTGTTTTATACATAACCCTTATTGATCATATGATCTCACCCATATTTTTTTCCTTTACCTGGGATATGAAGAAGGAATCATTGAATGAGTTCATGAATACAAAATATTTACTTCCACTATGTTATTTTTACAAATATAATGTAAGAATCAAGTATGTATCTAGTTTAACAAGACTACTAAACTATTTAGTCCATTAGGATTTGACTTCTTATATCAAGTGAAAATGTAATAATATAAACACTATCCCTAGGATAATAGTTTTGGGGTATTTACAATATTCGTTGGAAGCATGAGGCTCAAGATAAGAAAGAGATTTATAGACTCTCACTATGCTGACCTCTCAAGCCCCGAAAACCTTAATATCCTTTCAACCAAGATATCCCCAAATCAAAAGAGGTATACTTAAGAATCTTAGGATCACACAAAGAACCCAAGTCCCTGATACCATTTTGTATTAAACCAACCTAAGATTCCTTTCATTGGGAACCCAACCAACCTTACCAAAAGGGTCGATGGGTGTTCCTAATCCCCACATGATAGAATCTAATGTATGGGCATCACAGGAATCCCTTTGGGAATTATTTCATCCAAATCCTAGATAAAATATAGAAAAACATAAAATGGGTGTCTAGTATGGAAAATCCATACACTGGAATTCTATACAACATTAATCATATAAGGAACCAAAATATGAAAACATTCCTAACAGGTCATAACCAACATCACTGATGTAAACCATTTTCATTAATATAAACACCATCCAAAAACAAAATGATGCAAAATGGAATAATAGGATTCAAAAAATTACCATGTAATGTAGCTACAAAGATGGTATTCTTGCCCAATAAAACACTAACCAGGAATAAAAGAAACCTTAACCAACTCATGTAAATCCTAAAACCATCTCCATGAAACCTCTAGTTTCTCACGACCTCCCAACTCATACCACATCGACCTCAAGTAAAAAATCCCAAATCTACTAAAAACCTAGAACTTAAAATATATAGGTGTGAGCTAAGAAGTCAAGTAGGTCTCCATCCACTAAAAAAATTCAATTCATTTCAAAAATATATTTATAAAATCTAGTTTTAAAATATTGCATAAAATTGTCCCTTAAACATAATCATGTGAAAAGAAATAATAATCCCTTAAAAACCTTTAAAAATGATCCACTTTGTTTTCAAAAACTAAAAAAACATGCTTTGAAAACATTTTTACCAACCTAGACCATTTCAAAAACCATACACCTATTAAAACTTCTAAAAACACTTATTTTTTCTTTAAATTTAAGTAATCACTACATAACCATTAAATTGACTAATGACTTCTTTCAATAAAATAACCCATTTTGAAGTCCACTTTAAAAATCCAACACATGATTCTTTGTTTCAAAATAGGTTTTCCAAAAAGAAATCGAAAAGCATTTTTAAACAGAAATGATCCAAAAAACACATGTAAAGTATAATAAATCAGGAACCATAAGTCATAAGGAATAAAATAAATAAAATAAAGATATAGTGACATAATAATATAAACATTGGGAAAGATATAATTGATCACTAGATCAAAAAACCAAATTTCAACCACCAACCAAGCAATGAATGTGTCATGGATTCTACCCTATATCCCTAACATGACATGTGTATAACTTTATTGTCACTCATGGACCAACTATTTACATATTATTTATCTAAACCACAAGTCATCCAACTAACCCACACAAATCCTCCTTGAAAATAGCACACCACTCATATCCCTAGTGTCTATCACGACTAGAGGGACCTAAGAAGCATTTTCACCAAATAGTGTAATATAATAATAGACCTCCCACTTAGTACTTGAGTTCCCATGAACAATAGAGAATTGAGGCAAGTGAACCTATAATCCAAGATTATCATGCAATGCATAATCAACAACTCCTACTCACACTCGACTCCCTCACAATTAATAACCCTATATATCCCATACATATGCACCATAATAGAGCACATTCCCACATGAGGGGAGAAACAAGAATCTCATAGTGATAAACAAAACACAAATAGATATTTTATAACTATCCCTTTAAAACTAAAATCCCAAATGGTACTTTACTATAAAACATGGTTTAGAATGAAAAATGTTTGTTCATTTCATAAAATACAACTTTTGACATCCTTAAGAATCTATTTAAATCATGAACACCATTAAATCATTTCAAATAAACCCTTTTAATACATGTGTATTTCTCTTTTAAATTAAAACAAATTCCAAGGGCCCTTGCTTCTATGAAATTAATTTTAAAAATCCATTCAGAAATTTCTCACAAGGGGTGAACCAGAGAACCATTTCAAACAAATATTTAAAAATTATTAAAGAATCCCGTTTTAAAATCATTTTGAAGAGAACACCTCACTTTAAAAAAATCCACTTAAAGAATTATTTTTATCATTAAAAACCAAAAATAGATCAATATCCAACACTCACCATAAAAACCATTTCCAAAAACCTCATAGTAATTTCATGAATTCTTAGAACATAAAATGTCCCATTATAAAAAAAGCCTAAAATTCATATGGGAAACCCTTTTTCCATGAAAAAAATACAATGAAATAGTTTCAAATCATCACATGGATATCTCATATATCCATACATTCAATAAAATTATATTTTGAAAGAAATTTTTTTTTATTTGAATTCCAAAATGAGAAAATTTTATAGAAACACCTACCATAAAGAAGTGAAAATTGATATAAAACCCTTCAGAACATGTCACCTTCAATGGAGACCACCCAAGCAAGGATAAAGACAATTTTTATAAAACCTATAAACCAAAAACCCTAAAATTAGATCAACTTAGAACCCCAAAAATTTCCACAGGGGTTCTAGTGTTCATGGGAGAAGCCAATATCCAGATAAAAGGGGGAAGAAATGAATAAAGAGTAAAAGAGGGAAATATTTCCCTTGATACCACTTGAAAATAACCAATAAAGGACCAATAAGCAAGTGGAAAAGTGGTTAGAGACCCACCTTTGGATCCCATTGTTTTTTTAATGTGTGTGGGGGAATAAAGGGGTAAATTCCTGTTAATTTTAAAGATGGGATTTTAGGAAAATCATGTTTTAGTGATTCTAGGAAGACCTCATGGTTTAACCACATGTTTTTCCAACCTGTTCAATAATGATGTCTCTATTTTATATCTATATATTTATGATTTTTTTATATGATAATTCATTGAATATTTATTTATTAAAGTTGAGTTTCAAGGAATATATTTATTTATTGTGTATTGTTATGTGGGTTTGACATTTGGGTAAATATGAAGGAAGACATGGAAATTGAGGAACATAAAAGAACTTCGTATCGATTCTCTTCATAGCTTGTCACGAAATTAGAAATATGATGAAGTTGAGATTGGAGATTAAATCTAAAGAGACCAAGAAACCCATTGAATGGAGATTTTTTATGATGTTGGATGCTTACAGGAGGTTCTCTAGGAACAAATATGAAGAATCAAAGAAAAACAAAGGTTACCAAGATGGAAAGACACTTTTCCTATCATGCACGCATTACACGAGGTGAAATTCTACAAATTTTGAACCATTTTCATGTTGTGAATAAGATGAAACTTCTTAATGTGTTGTTCACGTATTTCTTGGTGTGACCCATATGCATCATACTATGACATAGGTCATGATATTTGGAGAATATTTCATGATGTGTGAAATTTCATGGATCTTTTAGGTCCACATATTACACATCGTTTTAATAGTAAACTATGTGAAAACGTTGGACATAGAAAAAAACACTTATTTTTTTAGTATATTTTGACAGAACGATAACCTTGATGACACAAACAGCCATTAAAACATATATTCAACATGTGGAAGATAGAATATTGAATTTGGGATTATAAATAAGGGTTAAATATTGAGATAAAATACATTTCATTCTAGGTGTGGAGAGGCTCAACTACTTGTACTTTACTATATGGTTTTGACCCGTAGTTCTTCATAGATAGGTTTCTTTTTCAACTTTGATGTAATATTGGTTTTCTAATTAGTTTAATTCTAGTTTCTTTTATTTTATTTCTTTATTATTATTTGTCTACAGATATCTTCTCTATGGAATGTGGTTTATTCATCATTGGCGATCACTCAATGATGATTGGATAAATCCATAGGGTCAAGAGTAGGGGTGGATTCAAACTTGAAGAATATATGGAATCAGAACATGGTAACCCTATGGATAGTAACCAGTTTTAAAAAAATTGTAAATCTCATTCAATTACATCTAACCTGACCATTAGAGCTATAACAAAATGACCATGAACAAGTTGGAGTTGACCAGGCTTAAACCAATAGCCTGTGATTCTTTCTTCATATAAGCCAAAATTACTACAATTAGGTTTTAAATTACTCAAGAACAAGGAGTAGTTTCCAGCTTAGGTAGATCCAATTTATTATACAATGATCAATTGGTGATTTTTTCTCTACTTTTCAACCTAATCCAAAGCTCTATCCTAAGATAGATTTTGGATTACCCTTTTCCTAAATCCTAAAATTGACACTTGTCCCTCTCTCTTCCACCATTTCAATCATTATGCATGCATTTTAATTATTTTATTTTCATCATTAGTTTAATAAAATCAAAATGAAATTGGGATGAGTGGACCTTTATTCAGAAGTCATCATCGTGTTTCCCTCTTTCTATGTGATTGACCTCATAATTTGACTTTATTATGATTTTATAGTTAGTGTGGTTCAGGAACATTATAAATTTATAATTTTATTCTACTGAAGGATTTAATGATGTGTTTCAGATGCATCAAGAAACTATGTGTTATCCACTACCTTTCCTAAGACCACCCACTTGGTTTTTGGGGGTTCATTATATAGTTTTTCAACCCATACAAAAGTTGTGAAAAATTAATTTTTCTACATGACATTACCCTTTGAACAGGCACCACACACTTACCCCTAACTATGTTGGTAAAACATGAAACACCCAAAATCCTCAAAAACTCCAAAATTCCATCCCCAAACTCATTGTAACTCGGAATTACCCAAGCTATTTTAAAATAAAACAAATTAAGTACTATAGTGACATGAGGGTGTCACATTATCTCTCCAAAAACCCTTACATGCTCAAGAATATCTTGGAGTTAATAAAAGAGTATTACTCATTGGTTTGATCAAAGGAATCACATAAAAATACAATACAGATCATTTAAAAAACAAAGAATTTTTTAGAAAGAACACACACAATATAGAATCTGGTTATTTTAGAGAGATAATTCAAGAAAGAATATATAAACTTTGAGGTATGATTATACTAAATATTTTCCACTATGAATTCCATTACTAATATGATCAAAAGAGAGCTATAATGTTTTATCCTTTTTAAATGTGATCGATAGATACATCAAAAAATTTCACTTCAAAAATTTAGTCTGGGTTTAATTGTTGTGTCTTTTATTATCTTTTTGTATTGAAAATATTCAATTTATGATTTTTCCATCAAAATAAAGTCAGATGTCAGTTATAAAACATAAAAAGGTATGTCTTCTTAGTTTATAAATCCTAAAAAATATTCAAATTTCACTTGGTTGTCTCATAGTTTATAGAATGTCAGTTTGTATGTGTAGTACATCAGATGAGAAAAGGGTGGAACTTGTAAAAGTATATCACTTGCATTAAAAAGTGTTATATCTAGTGATTATCATTACTCTTATTGATTAGTGAGGAGTGAATAAAATATGTATCATCATTCGATTCAAACTACCATAAAAATATTATGCTCGTGTATTTTAATTTTTTACTACATTTTATTTTTTTACACTTCAAAACATTGTATTTTTTGTGAATTCAAATATTGTAACTATTGTATGTAATAATTTTCAATGATTTATTAATTATTTTAGATATTTTAAAATTTCTATTCAATCTCTCTCTAAACCACATTTTCCATCTCAACTCGGACAACGGGTTCATTATCCACTCAATAAAACAAATAGTAGTAAAATATTATGATCATTAAATTTTTTTTCTAAGGAATGGTTATTGATTTATTTTTCATATTCATGTCTATTATATGTTTAAATGTGATCACATAAATTAAATCATATAACAATCATGCTCAAATTGAATTAAATTAAGTTATTGTCGTTAAAATATTTTATCTGATGTGGTTAATTAATTAGGTAAAAATAATATCACATAAAAGAGTAATAAAAAAGAGAAAATAAATAGAATTAAAATATATGTAACAAAATACATTAAAATAATATTAATTTTGAAAATCCTTCCAAAACATGAGTTATGAATGTAACAATAGTTCAGAGTACTTGTATATCCTCTTTCATGGCGGTCTCAATTATCAAGGATTTCCAATGAATGTTTTGGGTTGACATAACTAAGTTATCATCAAGGTCTAATTTCATATGCAAGATTCTATTTAACTAAGAGGTTGGTGTTAAGGAAATATGATTCTATAATTTTAGGATTTGGGATTCCAATCAACTGACCAAGAAACTACACGTTAATATCATTGGAAAGACCACCTATCTAAATCCCTTTATGTAATTTAATAAACCCTGTGACTAGGTTAATAGAATGGGATTATGGATTCATTCCACTCTAATATCCATGTGAAATGGTATTCTAAATACAATGGTGAGAGATATTGGGGTTTGATAAATTAGTGGGAGAATAATAAAATAAAAGGTATCATGTCACACTTTTTCTGATCCAGTGAAATTCCTAAATTATTATTTAATTTTTTTATAGAAAATGGAAAGTAATATGACCTCTAAATTATCTATGTGATAAATATAAGATAAATATAATCTCTTAAGTGATTGTAACTTCCAAAATATGTACAAGTGCTTGTGCATATTATTATACCATGAGCAAGAGTCTTACATATTGAAGTAACTAGTTCATAACGAACTTTATAAGAATGTAAGTGAGGAGGTGATCCCTTTCTCTATCTAAATGATACACTTATACAATGAATTAGATGTTTCCCCATGTTATCATATATGACTAGTGAGCTCCAAAAGATAAATAAAGATATGGATGAATACAAGATTTTGTCTCATCTCTATGAAGTTTATCAAAATAAGGATATATAAGAGAGAGAAAAAATCTCTAAGGAACTCTTTATGTGAAATATTGGATAAGGTGCGCCAACTTGACCTCATGTATACAAGATGATTAGTTATATTGAACATTTTAATATTCTAGGATTCAAACTACCTAAAGGAATTGTGTTCTGATCTCATGCTTTCTTCACTTCCTCATAGCTTCTCTAGTTTTATTATGAATTTTAATATGAAAAATATTATGAATTATATCCTAGAACTTATTACTCTGATTCACCAGGTGGATAAAAAAACGAGGCATGAAAAAACAATAGTCATTATGGTGAAAAAGAGGAAGGGAAAAGTGAAAGGACCCAAGAATAACCACAACTCTAAGGCTCTATTGAACTATCCAACTAAGAGAAGTAGGAACTAGAGGTTAGATGAAGAAAAATAAGTAATATGGCTTTCTATCCATAATAAGGGACAAAAGAAGAAGAACTATTCCTCAATAAATATATAGGTGGATCCTCTTACTTCATAAATTTTTTTGAAAACATTAATAGAAATGGATATCTCTACTTAATGAGGTATAAGTATAAATCCTTTGAGAAATTGAAGGAGTTCAAGAATTAAGTGTAAAATAATCTTGGTAAGAATATAAAAAATCTTCACTCAGATCGTGGTAGAGAGTATATTAACTAATAGTTCATCGATAATATATGGGATTATGGGATATTATGTTAAGTAACTCCACCTTATACACCATAGTGTAACCGAGTCAATGAAAGGAGAAACCACACCTAGTTGGACATGGTGAGATCTATGATGATTCATGAAAGTTTTCAATTATCCTTTTTAGGATATACATTATAAAATGATGCACACATACTAAACTGAGTGCTAACAATGGTGGAAAATGGAATTAATTATGATTAATATATTAGAGAAAATATATTTTTTACATTTTCTTATGTGGATTTGATAAACAGTTTTTAAGGATATATCTGGGAAAAAACATTCACATTGAGGCACAATATGTATCTTTATAAGATACCCCAAGGAAACAAGGTGATGTAATTTATATGACCACTTGGACAAGAATGTTATAGTGGCTAAAAAATCTATAATACCTAAGAGGATATTTAAAAGTGATAGTAGTAGAAATATAAACTTTGGTGAAGTTGAGGTTGAAGATACACTAGAGTTAGAACATGAGAAAATTCTACAAATCCACATGGAAGTGGTTTCTCTGAAGGCATATGTACTATATAAGAGCACTAGAGAGGTTATAGAACCAGATAGATATTGTTTTATTTTCAAAGAGTATGGAGACTCATTATTAATCGATAATTATTAACTTTTGTTCTATAAACAATAATTAAGTAACTCAAAAGATAGAAAATGGAAAGTATCCATGAATTTTGAAATGGATTCAATATACCAAAATTAAGTCTGGGTTTTGTTATATCTTCCAGAGGATATAATTTTCATTGTGGAAAATTCATATTCAAGAAGAAATTGTACATAGGAGGTGAAATTAGTACTTATAATGCATTAATGGTTGCAAAAGTTTTTAAGAAATGAAAATCCATTAACTATGAAAAAACATTTCCACCAGTCATTGTGGTAAAATATATAAGAATTATAAATTACATGGTGTCTTATCATTATTATGATATTTAAAAATAAATTCTCATGGAATATGTATTTATGAAACAACCATAAGGGTTTGTAACTCCAAAGGATTCCAATAATTAATATAAGTTTCATATATCCATTTATAGATTGAAGCAAGCATCCAGATCATGGAAAATTCCCTTCTATGAAGTCATAATAGAATTTTTTTTAATAAAGAATGGTTATGAGACTTATTACTACAAGATATTTAGTGAGAGTGATGCCATTTTTTTATATTATTTTTTAATGAGATATTACTAATGGGAAGTGATATACCATTCATGTAGTCAGTTAAGATGTTGTTGAATGTATACTTCTTCATGAAAGACTTAGGTAAAGTAGACTATATTCTTGGGATTAAGATAATTTGAGATAGATTTAAGTGGCTTCTCAGACTAATTCATCATACATACATTAATAGGGTAATGAAGATATTTAGTATGGAACAATCCATTAGGGTATTGTTTCCAATGTCACATAGCATACATCTATCTAAGAAAATGTGTCCTTAAACATAGGAGGAGAGATATAGTATGGGTAGAATAACTTATGAATCTATGATAGGTTTTATCATGTATGTAATATTATGTATTAATTGTGTTGTTTCCTACACCTTAATCATGGTAGGAAGATTTCAATAAGACTCAAGAGATCTCTATTGGATGGTAGTAAAAAATATCCTAAAATATCAGAGGCATATAAAAGATATAAGACTAGTTTATAGAGGAGATGAGGAACTAGTCATTAAGGGTTATACTGATTCCATCTTTAATATGGGTCAAAATGATCTAAAATATTATTATATATATTTCCTCTACCTTAATAGAGGATCTTTGAGGTATAAGATCTAAAAGAAGTTAGTGGTCACTGATTTTAAAATATATTTTGAGTATAATTGAGCTTTTTATGTAGATAAACAAGTGGTTTGGATATAAAAATTCATCAAATATTTCGATATGGTTATT
The DNA here is from genome assembly GCA_963277665.1 of Viscum album. Taxonomy (NCBI): domain Eukaryota; kingdom Viridiplantae; phylum Streptophyta; class Magnoliopsida; order Santalales; family Viscaceae; genus Viscum; species Viscum album. The sequence continues at coordinate 639,171,013 of OY728162.1, read as the reverse complement.
AGAAATAAATATCTTATCACCCTGTATTATGATAATACGGTAGCGGTGGTCCTAGTTATAGAGCCAAGGTCTCATTAATGGATGAAGTAAATACTTCAAAAGTTACATCTTATGGGATTTTTCTCCAAGAGGTGATGTAACATTAAGTAAAATATCCATGGAAGATAACATGGTGAACCCATTGACTAAAGACTTATCTCAGTAGAAGAATGAATATCATGTGAGATATAGTAGACTAAAAGTCATTTGTAGTTGTCTCTAATGAAAGTGGGAGTTAGTTGGAGTTTTTTTCCTAGACAAAATTACATTATACTTTTGATTACCTATATATTAAAAGAAAATAATATTTATAAATATCTTATCACATAATGATTCTTATTCTCTATGATATTAATGTGATAATTTCTTAGAGGACTTGTCACATTGAATGGTTATAATAGTTCCCTCCTATAATGATAACATTGAAGTGATATGATATAATTATTAAATGTTTGTCATATGGTCTAGATAACATCATGTAACATGAAACATATGATGTCTATCTATCAAGTGTATGAGTCTCATAAGACATTGAGACTTCTTCTCATTAAGTTCACATTTGGTAATCTCTAAGAGAATAGGTTATGAGGAAACTCAACAATAGGAATTATAAATGTTTAGGTGTAATTAGATATTCCTATAAAAAAAATCTATATTGGTCCTTATAATTCATATTATTATCAATTCATATCATGAGTAATTTACTTTTATGTATTGTCAAAAATTATGATGACATATTCTCACAGTGAGGTAGGATACATTGGGTGAGTTACAAGTGATATATAATTAATGAATAATTTCAGAAAGGATATATCCCTTCTAATTTTATAGAAGATAATATTTCAACCCCTTTGATTGAAATATAACCCTATTATTATGTCTATTTATATGGTAGTTTTTTGATGAGTTAATTTTATATATTTAAAGAAATATATATATCAACATTATAGGTTGATGAAATGTGTATGCAACCATCTTGATAAGATATCAAGATAAAGAAATTATATTACACAGTGAGCATTACTGATATGTTCTTTTCATTGCGACATTAAAACCATTCTATATGGGTTCCTTGACATGTTACTAGATTCTTGATCATGGAATTTAGGAGATCTTGTCTAGTTCCACTATGAAATATGCTTAAATGGCCATATACTAAGAATATCTAAGAACATTAATAAAATTCTTCTAGAATTTAATATTAGATGAAATTTTATTCTCCAAACTAAGGAACAATATTTATTCAGGTTATGTTGATTTCATAAATTCAATCAATGATAATTTGAGTCTGTAATTTTATGTGAGTTGATTATTAAAAATAATAATTTGATAATTATCAAATATAATATTTATTTATCTCTTATATTATTCTCTATGCAAGTATTTATTTAATTATGAAAATAGTTGATAAAATATTTATTCACTATTCAGGAAATATACAATATTATTTATTTATTGAATTAATAATATAAAGATATTTATTGGTTAAATGCATATTTATTATTTGAGGTTCAATAAATGATAAGGAGGATTGATGGACCGAGTTAAAGGACCAGATAAAATGCTATATTTTATTTAATATCATTCAAATAAATATTGATTGGTTTATTTAAGAAATGATATCTAATTATCCATGAGTTGGAAAATGTCATGGAATATGATAATAATATAATTATTATTATTTTTAGGGGTTTTTATTCAAGATAACAATTAGATCAGACCCGTTTTTAAATTATCAATTATTCAACACTAAGTATATTATCCAGATTATATCATTTTTTGGGGTACTGATAATTACTGTGTGCAATGATATCATCTTGGGAGATACTCTCAAGAAAAATCTCAAGAACACGATAAAATATCCTTCTCCACCCTCTTAAGAATAATATAATTGGAGAATAATCCCTCAAACTTGAAAAAATTCTAGTTGTGATCAATATGAAATTAACACATGATGATCAATTCTGATATACTGGCATATAGAGATCAATTAGTGACATATCTAGGTTCATGGAGCACATGTGGATTTCAATAGATGGGTTCTACTTTGAATTCTTTGACTCAACTAGGGTACAAATAGAAGGTAAATTAGATTAATCAATAAATAAATAAAACCAACTTATGATATTTTTGTTAATAAATTAACTATAAATTATATCAAAAAACATCCTCCCTCAAATAATCTGAGGTTATTATTCATCTTTTTCTAATGATTTATTCAAAAAATATGAGGAAAAACATTATTGGGAATAGGCCTGACGACTTCCACTATATCCCAAAACCTTAAAAAATGTCTTATATATTATAGTGCACATGCCTTAATTGAATTATCAAATACCTCATACATATACTCACAAACATTTAATGTATTTGAATAGAATATATTATGTATATATAGTTATTTTTTCCTTTCCTAACACTTATGTTCTCAATTAATCTTATGTATTAATTTCTACTTCCATTTTAATTGCCTCACATAAGGGAACATCCTATGTATGATGTAGATAGGATCTTACCTATAAACTTTTTTTCCAATTATTTAGATCTTATAAAAATGAAAAAACATATTATATATGTCATGCATTTGGAAAATTTCTACTCTAACTTAGAATGGTATATTATGTATACATGGATGATTCAGACATTGTCCTTTTCATGAAAATCTATAATTTCTAGTACTTCTTCAAAACTTATTAAATAGATTAAAAACACACCAAATAATTTCTCAATCATCCATTAAATCATCTAACCTATTATTGAAATTAATTGAAACATGCTTCAACAATACTATTTTTTACTTCAAGTTACATACTTACAATATAGCCAATGTTCTCCCTTGAATTTTAAACTTGATTTATCAATCTATATAGATTTTAACCTTTTTTCATATGATTGCAAAATATTTAATCATTTAAATATATTTTTATGGAGAGTTCAAGTAGTTAAAATAATAGCACATGGGATATAAAAAAAGGTAAATGGTACAATATAAATAATCCCAAATGTATGACATGATGTAATTAAGAATATTTTGGCTTTGTAACCTAACTCCATTACTTCTATGGTAGTATATTTTCATCATGCAAGACTCATGTAGGGAACTATTATTAAAATTATTCTTTTAAGAAGTTGTTTATTGATGCGCCCAATTTTTGTATAAATTTCCATAAATATAATTGAAGATAAAAACATGTTTTCAGAAAATATATGTTGTTTCATGAACATATTATTTGATTTTAGTGATTCTATTTACTTTCAGGAGCTTTCAGGCTAAATACAAGAATCAAGGGAAGTCTGTGAAAATTTTGAAACTACACGGCGTGTACTTTTATACACGCCGTGTACAACCAGACAGGGACACTGACCGAAGGAGGGAGTACATGCCCATGTCACCAGGCAGAAGATACACGCCATGTCTGGTGGCGCTACACGCTGTGTACTACATTCTGGAAGCGGTTGTTGCCGAAGAAGAGTCCACACGCCCATGTGGTCGTTGAAGGAGACACGACGTGTTCCATTTTACACGACATGTCTGCTGTTCTAGAAGGGATTGGTGGTAAACTTTTTACACTACACGCCATGTATGGCGGCGCTATATTCCATGTACACTCAACTATCAGAAGGCGCCGTGTTCAAAATCCAAAGACGGCGTGTTAGGCCACCTTCTAGCGGAGAAAAATGGGCGCCAAAGCATGTTGACGGAAGTACACGACGTGTACTTTCTATACACGCCGTGTACTTTATTTTTCTATAAAAAGAGGCTTTGGCCTTCGGATTTTGGAGTTCAAAACCATTGGAGGAGAGAAGAAGCTCTGTTGCTACCATTCCCGAGCCACCGTGGTGCCATAGTTCCACTATTCCACCTTCCAACACCTTACCTCAACGCTTACACGATGAATCTGTCAGGTATCACGTGTGTTGTTTCTCTCCTGCTTTCTATGTGTAACTAAACCCCACGCATTGGGGCTGTGGATGAAGGGATCGTAATTTTTGTGTTGTTTTATATAGTTGTGTTTTCTCGTTGCAATTCATCTTACTCTTCTTAATTCACTATCAAATATAACTGAGAATTCTGAGCTGGACCAAGAGAAGAATTCTCAGTGATACAAAAGAGAAGTAACGGTGAAAACATCCATGACCATTGGAAAGATTTCACCAATTCAAATAATGAACTGAACTTAATAAAGAATTAAGAACACTGACTACCAGACCAAGGAGTCAACTGCTCTAATTCCAAACAAGAGGAACTGGACCAAGGAAATCTTTTGATAAAAGGGAATCTAGAATGATGAATTATCATGAACAACACAACCATTTAAGCAATCTGCATAAAAAATCCTCAATCACCACAGCCCCGACACATATTTTCTTCCTGTTTTAAACTCTTTAAATTCACTCGTTGTTTTCTTTAAAACTTTTAATCATTTCATCAAAGTAAAAAAAATATCATTTTAATCCAAAACCAAAACTAAATCAATCAACTCTAAATTCTGCATACTTCACCTAATTAAGTATTAACTCAATTGAATTCATGCACACCATAGGTCCCTGTGGATCAACCCTGAACTTATGCTATACTAAAGTTCTAAGAATGGGTAATTAATTTGGGAGGCATATAACTTTAGTCAACGATAATTGAGACCAAATTTTGGCGCCGTTGCCGAGGAACATCTTTGGTTTTAGTGATAAGATTTAAATTGTGTTAATAATTGATTTAAGTGAAAATAAAAATCAAAAATTCTCAAAAACTATTTTCTAACCCCATTTCAAATTTTCTCTTTTACCTTTCCCTTGTTACACCTGGTATTTGTGTTGTGATCATGCAAAATCTTAAAGTGCACGAATAGACGCCCTACACGGTCCAGGAGCGCCGATTCATCGGAACTACTTCCACTCGACCAGGAGATCGAACAGACCCTGCTTCGTCGTCGGCGTGCACTAAAAGAAACTCACAACTAGAAACCCTATACCATGGAGAAAACGGAAGAGGGAGCACCATCCGTGGATACTATGGCTAAGAATCAGTATCAGGATCAGTATCCTCCCACTGCTGGTCTACCGGAGTAGGCTCCTGGAGGCTTCGTGGAATTCCTCCTGAGAGATTACCAACGTCCACCGAATCAACTCTTCCAACGGCCCTATTTCGCCCCTCAGGATCAGCAGTATCTGCAACCTCCACCGCCTCAGCAGCTACCTCCAAGACGTACTCTTATGGAGTATAGTCTTCCTTCAATCCACGGAGCTGATACGGGCATTGTCCGTCCTCCAGTCCAGGCCCAACACTTCGAGATCAAGTCTGCTATCATGCAGCTGATCCAGAACACTGTCCAATTTGGAGGCCTGCCCAGCGAGGACCCGAACGCCCATCTCTCTAACTTTTTGGAGGTATATGACACATTTAGGTACAATGGCGTGTCCGAGGATGCCATGTGTCTTCGCCTATTTCTATTTTCTCTACAGGACAAGGCAAAAGACTGGATTAAGGGGCTGCCACGTAGATCTATCCTCACCTGGGAGGAGCTATCCCAAGCGTTACTATCCAAATACTTCCCACCATCGAAGACGGTGACGCTAAGGAATGAGATCCATAACTTCTATCAGCATGACTCCGAGTCGTTGTATGATTCCTGGGAACTTTTCAAAGATATGTTACAAAAATGACCCCACCATGGACTCCCACTCTGGATGCAAGTCCAGACCTTCTACGGAGGACTTAAAATGACTACCAAGTCCATGGTGGATGTTTTTTCTGGAGGTATGGTGATGCGGAAATCCCCTGAAGATCTATTCGAACTACTGGAAGACATGTGAGCCAATAGTTTCCAGTGGAACTCCGAGCGGGGAACTCAAAAGCGAGGTATGCACAATATTGATGCTACCACTATGTTAGCTGCTCAGTTGGACGTTGTGTTCAAGAAAATCGACGCATTGAATCTCAAAGAATCATCTCAAGTTCATGTGGAGAACCATCCAGCATGCGGCGACTGTGGTAACAACCACAATCTGGGAGAATGACCGGGACTTCCATCCGACCCTTCGACAAGTGAGGTGAGCTTTGTTGCTCAAAATCGAGGGTCGAATCAATACCAACAGTACCAAAAACCGGCATGGCGAGATAATCAGAACCAAGACTGGGGCCAACAGCAACAAAACCCTCCGCCCCAGTGACTGCTCAGCTACAATCAGCCTCAGTACCAGATTCAGTTTCCGAGATAGAAGTTCCAACATGGATCCTATCAGTAGCAGGGGTACCAGAACCCTCAGCTGCAACAACAAAGGTAGCAACCACCTCCACCACCTGCCTAGACATCTCAGCAATAGAACACATCAAGGTTAGAGGACCTGATGAATAAATTTATATCAACTTCCGAAACGAAATTCTAGAACCAGGAGGCTTCCATCTGAAAACTCAAGAATCAAATTGTCCAGATAGCAAACCAGCTATCAGGGAGGCAGCTCGGTACACTACCGGGAAACACTGAGAAGAACGCATAGGAGGAGGCCAATGCTATCACCTTGTGTAGCGGAAAAGCATTTCTATAGAATGAACCAACCCACCAGTCAACTGCACCTCCATCCCCTATTGATAAAGAAGGTTCAGTTTCATATCCCTGTTCATCTGAAGAACCATCACTGGAGGCTCAAATAGGAAAGAGAAAAGAATTCGTCAAACCATTTATGCCTGCATTACCTTTCCGAGAAATAATGAAGCAGATAAAGATGGACCACCAGTTCAACAAATTCATGGAGGTGTTCCGGAAACTCCACATCAACATACCATTTGTAGAGGCCCTGACACAAATTCCTACATATGCCAAATTGATGAAGGAAATCCTCTCTAATAAGAGGAAGATGGAATATTTTGGCGTTATTGCACTAACAAAGGAGTGCTCTGTGGTGGTTCAACATTACATTCCTCCCAAACTCCAAGATCCAGGTAGTTTCACCATTCCTTGTACTATTGGATCCTGTGAGTTTTGGAAGGCCCTCTGTGACTTAGGGGCCAGCGTGAACCTCATGCCCCTCGAAGTTTTCAAGAAGTTGGGTCTCAACAAGCTCAAGCCTACCCGTGTAGCCCTTCAACTTGTTGATTGATCCATCAAACACCCGAAGGGACTACTAGAGGATGTACTAGTCAAGGTGTTTAGGCTGATCCTTCCTATTGATTTCATCATCCTCGACATGGGGGATGACCAGGAAGCACCTATTATACTTGGAAGACCTTTCTTGGAAACTGGGAAGGTACTGATCAATGTGCACCAAGGAGAGCTTATTTTTCGTGTAGGTGATGAAAGAGTTTCCTACAACGTCCTCAAGGCCGTCAAACATTCTTCCTTATCAGAGCATGAGGACTGTTATGTAGTTTCCACCATGGTTAATCATTTTAGCGAAAAAGGGGATGATCTGGAATGTTCTTTTAGTTCGAATAATTTAACTATTCCAGATATTCTATTCAAAGAAGCACCAGAATACTTGCAATTCTTAGAAGTCTAGGGCGGCCACTATTGGCAGCATGCAGTTATTCCTGATAGTTTGGAATGGGACAAGGTACAACCACTTTTGCCTTAGATTTTAAAGGCACCTGAACTCGAACTGAAACCTCTTCCATCTTCTCTCAAGTATGGGTATTTAGGACCCAATCAAAATTTTCCTGTTATACTTAACGCAGAACTATCATAGGCGCAGGAAGATGAATTTTTGCAGGTTCTCAAACAGCGGAAGCACGCTATTGGGTGGACAGTCACTGATCTGAAGGGCATCAGACCTACTATTTTCACCCACAAGGTGCTACTTGAAGAAGGTTCCAAGCAATCTCGGCAACCACAAAGGAGTTTGAATCCTCCCATGAAGGAAGTTGTAAAAAAGGAGGTGATCAAATTATTAGATCCAAGCATCATCTATCCCATCTCGGATAGTCCGTGGGTGAGTCCCCTCCAAGTGGTACCCAAAAAGGGGGGTATCATTGTGATTTCAAATGAAAATAATGAACTCATCCCTACACGCACTAACACAGGCTGGCGAGTCTGTGTGGATTATCAAAAGATAAATGATACCACAAGAAAGGATCATTTCCCCTTGCCATTCATGGATCAAATACTGGAGAGTCTAGCAAGGCACAACTTATATTGATTCCTCGACGGTTTTTTCGGCTATAACCAAATCTCCATTGCTCTAGAGGATCAGTAAAAGAGCACATTCACTTGCCCCTAAGACACATTTTCTTATCGAAGGATGTCTTTCGGCATGTGAAATTCCCCCCCCCCCACCTTACAGCATTGTATGCTTTCCATCTTCCATGACATAGAGGAAAAAATCCTGGAGGTATTCATGGATGATTTTTTCGTCTACGGAAAATCATTCACCATTTTTTTACGGCACCTAGAGCTAGTTTTGGAATGATGTGAGCACACTAACCTAGTCTTGAACTGGGAAAAGTGTCATTTCATGGTGCAAAATGGCATAGTCCTTGGCCAAAGAATTTCAGGGAAGGGGATAGAGGTGGACCTGGCGAAGATCGAAGTCATTTCATGACTACCTGTACCGACTTCCGTCCGAGCCATCCGCAACTTCCTGGGGCATGCAGGTTTTTACAGGCGGTTTGTCCATGACTTCTCCAAAATAGCCCATCCCCTCACCAATCTTCTCACCAAGTATGCCATATTTGAGTTTTATGAGACATGTGTCAGATCTTTTGAGCATCTAAAGTAGCTCCTGGTGGAAGCTCCAGTTATGATTTCTCCCAACTGGGAGGAACAATTTGAGGTGATGTGCGATGAAAGCGACTGCGCAGTGGGAGCAGTCTTGGGCCAGTGACTTGACCAGATTTTCCGACCTATCTATTATGCCATAAGGATGCTCAATGAGGCACGGATCAACTACACCACCGCATAAAAGGAGATGATTGCAGTGGTTTTCACATTTGATAGGTTTCATTATTACTTAGTGCTGTCTACAATTATTATTTATACTGACCATGCAGCACTAAAATAACTACTAAACAAGAAATATGCAAAGCCCTGATTGATCCGCTGGGTACTCCTACTACAAGAATTTGATCTTGAGATCCGAGATAATAAAGGGATTTACAACTTCATTACTAACCATCTCTCCCACCTTGAGCTGCCTCATTTGGAAAAGGAAGAAGATCGGGAAATCAGGGAGGATTTTCTTGATGAGAACCTCTTTTCGATCAACGAAACACCTAGACCATGGTATACTGATATCGCTAATTTTCTGGTTACAGGTGTTGTTCACCCCGACCTCTCCTTCTAGTAAAGGAAAAGATTTTTCTCTGATGTGAAAAGGTACTTCTGGGAGGATCCTCTACTATTCTGATCCTGTGCAGATGGATTGATCCACCGTTGCATCCCAGAGAATGAAGTTCACGGTGTCCTAGAGTTCTGTCATGCATCACCAGTAGGAGGACATCATGGGTCGGACCGTACCATAGCAAAGATCATGCAGTCTGGATTTTTCTCTCCCACCATGAATAGAGATGCCTGGGCCTTTGTTTCCTGTTGCGATCAGTGCCAGAGGATCGGTAATGTGGGACGTAGAGCCGAGACGCCCTAGAACCCCATCCTGGAGGTTGAGATTTTTGATGTATGGGGCATAGATTTCATGGGACCCTTTCCTCCATCTTTTGGGAACACTTACATCCTGGTCTGCGTCGACTACGTCTCCAAATTGGTGGAAGCCACTGCTACAGCTCACGACACAGCCAAGGTAGTCAGAAATTTCTTAAAGAAAAATATTTTTAGCAGGTTTGGGGTTCCACGAGTACTGATCAGCGATAGAGGGACCCACTTTGACAATACACTGATGAGAGGAATACTGTCGAAGTATGGAGTAAAGCATCAGATGGGACATCATATCATCCCCAGTCCAATGGACAGGTAGAGCTCTCCAACCGTGAGCTCAAGCAGATCCTGGAGAAAACAGTGAACACTTCGTGGAAGGACTGGTCCAATAAGATAGATGATGACTTGTGGGCATATCGGGCTGCTTTCAAAACACAACTAGGAATGTCCCCATTCCGCCTCGTCTATGGAAAGCCCTGCCATCTTCCAGTAGAATTGGAACACAAAGCCTACTGGGCCGTCAAAGCCCTAAATTTTGATCTGAAGGCAGCTAAAGAGAAAAGGAAGTTCCAAATGTCGGAACTAGATGAGATCCGATTAGAGGCATACGAGAACGCCAAGTTGTACAAGGAGAAGATAAGGTCCATTCACGACTGGATGATTTCACAAAAATCTTTCCAACCCGGTGATCAGGTACTTCTCTTTAATTCTCGTCTTCGCTTATTCCCAGGGAAGTTAAATTCAAGATGGTCAGGACCATTCCACATTGTACGCGTATTCCATCATGGAGCGGTAGAAATTTCTGGAGAAGATGGTCAACCATTCAAGGTAAACGGGCAGCGGTTGAAAGCTTACCATCCTACAGACAACATGGTGGGAACGTTGTCTACGATACAGCTCAAGTAAACAAGGTAAGAAGGTTGAGCCATGGACCTAAAACAAAGTCGCTTCCTAGGAGGCAACCCAGAGGTTACATGCCGTGTCCCACTCACATACACGACATGTACTTATATTTTTAATTTATAATCTTAATAGTATAAATCTATATAATAACGAATAAATAACTAGGGATGATGTCGGTGCCGATGGTAAAGTCACTGGAGTTTATTCGAGCCGTCCCCGGTTCGAATCCTCCTGACCTATCTTCGGCACGGGGTTCCTCCTTTTATTTACATGGCGTGTGTGGTATTTTCCATATATATATATATATATATATATATATATAAATGTGTTTAATAAAACCCATGATGGGGATGGACCGGTTGGCTATAATTGTAATCCGGTTTCAAAAGACCAGGGTTTGAACTCAGACAACCATCCCATTTCCATCATTTGTTCTTTTAATAAAACCACATGACGTGTACTCCGATATACGTCGTTTGAGATATAATTTTTCACATATAAATTAAAAACATTTTTAAAATAAGAAATTATATGCGGGTGAAGTTGGAAGATTGACAAAGTCTCAGCACCAAGTTCAAAAGACCCAGTTTCGAATCGTGCTAATCTCCCCGCTTCATCCCCATCCTTTCCTAAATAAAAACAACACGCCGTTCTTTTCTTTCTTTCCAGGTGTATAGGCCATATAGAATAAATATATATATATATATAATAAATATGAACAACAGAACAACCGTTGCTCCAGTGGTTGAGGGATTTCATTCGGAATGGCTGATCGCCGGTTCGAATCCCGCCCCAAGCACCGGACCAAAGGTTGTACTACTCTTTTTCTAATTTTAAAATACATGGCGTGTATTTCCTGATATACGTCAGGTATAGGTTTATTTATAATATAATTTTTAGATATATCTATTTTATTTTGATTATTAATAATAATTATATTTAGTTATACTCTTCTTGTTTTTAATTCAAAAAAAAAATGGAATACACGGCATGTAGTCCAAACATACATGTCGTGTAAGTCACCTATATAGGACGCGGGCCACTTGGCTTGAGCCCATGTTGCGTGGCTCCCCATTTCTCCCCCTTCTTCCAGTTTCTTCTCCCGCATGACACCCGCACCCCCATCTCTCAGATCTGTTGATTTGGTGCGTTTCAAGCTCTGCTTTCTTTCACATTTTGATCCTCGGTCAAGGTATGTCGTTCTACACTCTCTATTTCAAGTTTTTAGAATTGTTTAGGGTGTTTTTCGGATCGGCCGACCATTTGGATTCTGCTAGTACACGGCCACGAAATGATGAAAACATGCCATGTACTTCTGTAAATGGCCACACATGAAATACTTCGAATTTGAATATACACGGTGTGCATGTTCGGTACACACCGTGTGCTTTTTCAGCATGCCTGAGTACCCCTTTTCACATGGCCTCACAAACCATTTTCATGTACACGGCGTGTGTGTTTGGTACACGCCGTGTATACCCTTTCCTTTGGCCCCTCCGTGTGTGTCACCTAACACGACCTCACAAACCATTTTCACGTACACGGTGTGTGTGTTTAGTACATGCCGTGTATACCATTTCCTTTGGTTGGCCCGTGTTTCCCCCTCCACACAGCCATGTTCTTTTGGTAAAGAACACGCCGTGTCCTATCTCTACACGGCGTGTCCTTTATTGTTATACTTTTCACAAACATGGTTGTGTCCTTGATGAATACACGACCATATATACTTTGAATGAACACATTGTGTATGTTCTGTACACGCCGTGTATAATTTTTCCATGAGCCGGCCCATGTCCCCCCTTTACATGGCCATGTTCTTCATGTGTAGTACACGTTGTGTCCTTCACCTACACGGCATGTATTATTTTCTTTGAAATGATAAAAACATGGTCGTGTCGTTTGTCACACACGGCCACCTGAACTTTGAATAAACACAGCGTGTATATTTGGTACACGTCGTGTACTTTTACATGGTATATTTTTCACCCTTGGCGTGTCTATCTAGAGAACACGGGATACTCTACATTTTTCACTACATGCCATGTACTCTAGAGTACACGTTGTGTACTTTTATTTTCCAGTTTTCCCACATTTTCTTTGTTTTGTTTTCTTTCCTTTTTCTTTTTTTTTGTTTTGTTTTCTTTTTCTTTCTATTTCAAGATATGGCTAATCACGATCCTTCCTGAGGGAAGTGGCCAGCCTCCGCCACCGAGGATGAGGGGCCCAGCTATCATCGGATTTGACTCCGACCACCAACGCAGCCAGACCCCGATGCTCCGGTCTTCGAGCTCCCTCCATTGTCCATCTTGCTGGAACTAACTCCTTTAGAAAAGGCTGGACCTTCTTCTGCTGCACCATATGCCACTTTCCCTGCGCTATCTTCTTCATCAGCTTGTCCCTCTTCGAGCACACCTTCCACCAAGACACACTCTACTTCGGCCGATCAACCTACAGAGCCTGTCGCCGCTGCTGCACCGACACCTGGGCCAGGACCTGCAGGTGCTCCTTATCCTTGCACGGTATTCCTGGTCACCGATCCATCAAACGACAGGGTCCGACGCTTCTCTCATCGGCCGATCCCATTGAGTGACCGGTACCTTGACAACATCATTCCGTAGCAGCTCGGTATTTGGGAGGAGTTGGAGGCGCTTCTCGGGAACACCTAGATCCTCGATATTTTCTAGGTCAGCACTCCTGTGTTCCATGATTTATTTTTGGAGTTTGCGGCCTCATTTGAGTTTGATGGAGCAGAGTACCGGGATACACCTAGCGATGCGGTACCCGCAGTTCAATTCCGGCAAGGCGGCCGGTGATTTTCTCTTACTATAATAGAGTTTTTCCGAGGGTGCGGCTTCTACCCCCATCCTATCCCCCACCCCCCATTTCTACCTTGACCCGACCCGAGATCTCTGACCTCATTGCCATGTTGTGGGAGATCACTGGGCCTGACCACCGATACTCCCCCACTTCCCAGAAGAGCACTCTTATAGCCGACCCTGTCCTTCGTTTCTCCCACCGGTGCTTTAGTGCCATCCTTTTCCCCCGCCATGAGGATATGAGGGTCATTACCGGACGTCACATAGAGCTCCTTACCTATGTCATTCGGCATGACTACCCAAACCTCCCCTATCTCGACCTATCCTATTTCCACTCCATGATTACCGACCGTCAGGGCAACCTGACCGGCAGATTTTACACCACCCATCTTGCCCACCACCTAGGGGTATTCGAGCCCTCTTTACCTCATGACTTGTTAGGTTCACCCCAGCGGATGGACTTTCTCATGCTCATTCGCATGGGATTGGTCCGGAAGTAGGGGGTGCCTACATATTTTCTCAGGATCACGCCCCGCCACCTGATGACCCTCCTGCCCCAGCTGCTGCCCCTGCTCCTCCTTCCCCACCCCCTCCAGCTTCTCCACCTCACCCACCTTCTACTGACCCCACTTCTTCTGAAATTCCTTCTTCTATCCCATAACCCATCCCACCTACCCCCACACCCTCGGTCGATCTTTCCCTTTCCCACCACCTAGCCGCGATGGATAAGGTCTTGGGTCGCTTGGACAACCGACAGGTTTAGATGGAGCAGCAGTTCATTCGTATCAACGGCTTCCAGGACACCATTGCGCGCCATCTGATTCATCTGGACAGCCGCCAGGACCAGATGGAGCAGCTGTTGGTGCATATTTCTCAGCATCTTGGTGTTCCACTACCTCCGCCACCAGCCTCTGCCTCCGTTCCTGGCCCTTTTGCTGCTGCTCCACCACCATCTCCTGCGCAGGCCACAAATTCTATTCTACTGACTACGCTAAGCCCTGCTGCTACCACTTCTTCCGGGTCAGGGCCTGCTGCTGAGCTTCCTACCCCGAGTCCAGCACCTGCGGCTCCTACTTCATCATCTCCCCTTCCCCATGCAGAGTCTGAGCCTCACGCTTACACGCCTCTTGTGTTGTCTCTACTGGCTAGTTTTGTATAGGATGTTGCCTCCCATAAGGTGACCCCATGATAGTGACATTTTTCTTTATCTTATATATCTATTTTGTCATTTTTTGTGTTGGGATGTTATGCATGTTTGCAGTTTTATTTTTCCTCGACAGTCACAAGTATCATGGAGCACCTTGGGGATCACTTTTCATGAGGGGAGTATTTTTACATTTCTATTGTATCCCTTTTTGGATTAACTTCTTCCACTGCTTTCCCTCATTTTCTCCCCCATATCCCCCCCTTTTCCACCCTTTACTTTCATATAGCACTTAGTGGACCATGTGCAGTATTCAGTGTTGGGGAGCATCTATCTATTTCACCTTAGTCTTTGCCCTTAAACTAATCTAAGAGACATTATTATTAGATTCTATATTTTAAAATATAAAGCAAATTTGGTTGATCATTATTATAGATGCTAGAGTTATCAGTAGGAACTTTTGGAAAGGTTGCATGCTTATTTTAGTTTTTAAGTATTTTAAAATGATTGCTGATATAGTTTTAATTGCAACTTTTCATCCTTGACTAAATTACATTGATTAGGCTAATCATTTATATGCATGTCATGACCTGATTGTCCCTTTATTATTTTTCCACTCCTAAGAGGTATTCTAAACCCTTTTTCGTATTTCTTTTCTAATACCCTCTTTCATGAGAGATTCTTAGGATATGCATCACTACTAGAATTTGCAAGATTTATTTTCAAAACATGAAGAAATTTTTTAATTACATTAAAATGATTGAGGCATTAGATTGTTTCAACACCCCTTTATCTTGAGACATACCCTACATTTAATCTTATTTAAGCCCATAGAATCCATGAACAACCTTTATAGGAAGCCACATTACAAGACTATTTCACTTCCTACCCTATTTCTTTTTAAACTTTGCATGATTATTAATTTGAGCTTTAAAGAGGGAGTTGGAAATACATGGTATATTTTTGTGCACCGCCATGAAATAAAGTGTGGGGGAGTGCCTCTTGATTATTTGGGGCAGAATTGGTTCTAAACATCTACTCATTGTATTCATAAGTGTTTCCCTTATGTTTTTATATATATATATATATAAACAAACAAACAAAAAGGGGACCTTATGCTTATTTGCTTATGAACCCTACTTACCTAAGGAAGATGGTGACGATTACAAAAGCATTTGACTAAGCTTGTGAAGGAAGCATTTTCAGTGAGCATTACTTTGAATATCATGAAATGTTGTTTAAAGGAATTAGCCTTAATTTTTCAAGCCTCAAAATTTATTTTCACATATGAACCTACCAACCCTTAGCCACAGAGACATCTGAACCTTATTGATAAAGACCTCATGATTTTTTTAATTCAATTTTTCTGAAGTAGAGAACAAGGAATCTTGAAAACCTATGGATAGAGTGTATATACCTTAGATTGAGCATAACTTTGAATAAAAACATCTTGAGTATGGAGTGTGATTTTAACTAGTAAGGTAAATCATCAAGTGGCATGCTTATTTTTGAAAGGTTGAAAAATGTATTGAACGAGGATGAGAGAAGTTAATTGCATTATATACGAGGCATGATTTTAATATCTTATGAATTGAATTTGTTTGTGCCTTTTATAATTTTTCCTCAGTAACTTTATCAGTTATACGTTTGATTAATTAAATGCCTTCCTTTTTAAATTATAGGATCTTTTAATTAGATGATGAGATTTTTCTTGAGGGAAAGCAAATGACTAAGTGTGGGGGAATTTGATGCACCCAATTTGTGTATAAATTTCCACATATATAATTGAATATAAAAACATGTTTTTATAAAATATCTATTGTTTCATGAACATATTCTTTGATTTTGGTGATTCTGATTACTTTCAAGAGCTTTCTGGATAAATACCCGAATCAAGGGAAGTCTGTGAAAATTTTGAAACTACACGACATGTACTTTTATACACACCGTGTACATCCAGATAGGGACACGGACTGAAGGAGGGAGTACACGCCCATGTCACCAGGAAGAAGATACATGCCGTGTATGGCGGCGCTACGTGCCGTGTACTACATTCTTGAAGCGGTTGTTGCCGAAGAAGAGTCCACACGCCCATGTGTCCATTGAAGGAGACACGGCGTGTTCCATTTTTACACGCCGTGTCTGCTATTATAGAAGGGATTGGTGGAAAAATTTTACACTACACACTGTGTATGGTAGTGCTACACACCGTGTACACTCAACAATCAGGCGGCGCTGTGTTCAAAAGTCAAAGACGGCGTGTTAGGCAACCAGCCAGCGAAGAAAAATGGGCGCCAAAGTGCGTTGACAGAAGTACACGATGTGTACTTTCTATATACATTGTGTAGTTTATTTTTCTATAAAAAGAGGCTTTGGCCTTTGGATTTTGGAGTTCAAAACCATTAGAGGAGAGAAGAAGCTCTGTTGCTACCATTCCTGAGCCACCGTGGTGTTATAGTTCCACTATTCCGCCTTCCGACACCTTACCTCAATGCTTACACGATGAATCTGCCAGGTATCACGTGTGTCGTTTCTCTCTTGCTTTCTATGTGTAACTAAACCCCTCGCATTGGGGCTGTGTATGAAGGGATCGTAATTTGTGTGTTGTTTTATATAGTTGTGTTTGCTCATTGTAATTCATATTACTCTTCTTAATTCACTATCAAATATAACTGAGAATTCTGAGCTGGACGAAGGGAAGAATTCTCAGTGATACAAAAGAGAAGTAACAGTGAAAACATCCATGACCATTGGAAAGATTTCACCGATTCAAATAATGGACTGAACTTAATAAAGAATTAAGAACACTGACTATCGGACCAAGGAGTCAACTGCTCTAATTTCAAACAAGAGAAACCGGACCAAGGAAATCTTGTGATAAAAGGGAATCCAGAATGATGAATTATCATGAACAACACAACCATTTAAGCAATCTGCATGAAAACTCCTCGATCACCACAACCCAGATGCGTCTTTTCTTCCCGTTTTAAACTCTTTAAATTCACTTGTTGTTTTCTTTAAAAATGTTAATCATTTCTTCAAAGTAAAACAATAGCGTTTTAATCCAAAACCAAAACCAACCCAATCAACTCTAAATTCTGCATACTTCACCTAATTAAGTATTAACTCAATTGAATTCATGCACGCCATAGTTCCCTGTGGATCGACCCCGAACTTATGCTATACTAAAGTTATAATAACGGGTAATTAATTTGGGACACATATAACTTCATTCAACGACAAGCGAGACCATTCATGTATCAGAATAATATGATAGAGTCTATTCAAAGTGAGAATTATTTAAAAACTGATGAAATGTAGGTGTTTATATAAATTTTAACAAGTCATCCTCCCCGGCCTCCTTTACTGGATGATTCTATTGAGTGACATTTTTTTGTAATGTAATTATTTTATATTATTTTTAAAATTAAAAAAATAAATTTTTATTTACACCACATTGAGAAATTGATGATTTTATGGTAGAAGAAGTGTCAAATCTTCATTTTTGTCTCAAAAATATATTATTACTAACCACTAAATGGTGGTCTCTAGGACCCTTAAAAAATAAGATTCTTTTTTGTCTTCTTCTCTCACTATAGAATTTGATGTGTGGATTTAGTGGTGCTATTTTAAGAATGGTGAAGCTAATATCATTGAGAATAAAATAGAGAATATATTCCTTCATGTGAAGTATAATAAATGTGGGTATTCTGGAGAAAGTAGTGCATGAAATGTCATAGATCCCCAAAAAATATATTTTAAGACGGTTCTTTCCAGATGGTAGTGATACAATCCTCTCAATATTCAATTTAAGGATATTTATTATTATAGGATGAATTAGATTCTATTATATAAATACACATTTGGATAAGAATATCGAGAAAGAAAATATAGAAAAGGAATATGAAACTACTATTATGGATGTTGAAGTTCAAATGATGGATTCTAAATCTTATTCTAAGCATCATAAATAGGGAAAATCAAGGAAGATGAACTAGGTAAACCCATTAAATATTGTATTAAAGATAAATAACTATGAGGAACAAACTTTTAAATTATTTTAATTTCTAGGTTTATAAGAAAGTGTAGAATATGAGCTAAGATAGTCAACCTAAACTAATATTCAGATACAATCAAGGAAGAAGAATAAATGAAGAGGAGAAAATTAAGGGATGATAAATATCACAAGTTTATTTTGAATATTTAGTGGTAGTAATGTTATTGGAATATTGACCGAGAAATATAGGTGAGCATATCAATTTAATAGATGTAAAGTTACGCTGCTAGTGGAGACTGAGTTTCATGTATATTTATTAAAGAGTTATTTGAATTTGAAGACTCTGTTCTGAGTTGAAATAGATCAGTTTTACTGATTTAGAAGCATCATGTGCATACCTAGTGATCAACATCCAAGAATGACCTGAAATAAAACACTTTTATATACATTATGGGACTTTGTGGAACCTATGTAGAATAGGGTATGCAAGGACGACATAGTGAGAATTTATGACAGGTAGAGGTCTTGTGAGAGGCTAGAAAAAGTGGATGACTTTGTTAAATAGAAGATCAGAGAGACTCGGATTTAGTCTTGTTGTTTAAAGAACCATCCACTTATAACTAGTGATATTTGAATAGAGTGGGGAATCCTTGATTGCAGTGCATAACCAATCAAGGAAAAGAGTATATCTTATTACCAAACCTTGTTAATTTATATGTTATAATGATTGTATTTAAACATTATCTGAGTGATTCTGTCTGACAAAAATAAGAGTGGATCAATACTTGGTGAAATTTAGGAGGTTGAATTAAAATAAGGAATAATTAATAAAAAAATTATGTGACAACTAACTCACACCTCCCCTATAATTAGTCCAACAACCCTCTTTCCATTTTAATTGGTATCAGAACAAACCAAGGCTCCCTGTGAAATGATCTGGATGAAGTATAGATTCGATATGATATTTGATGAAGATTCACTAGTCAAGAATTTTTTATTCTATCTTACTGAATTAAAAATGGAATTTGTGAAAAAATCAATACAAAATAGTAAAAAATAGGTATGGAAGAAAAAAGAAATTTTATATAAAAAAGTGGAACCACCAATAACTGAGGTTGTATTGAGTGGTAGTTGTTAAGATAAAAAATTGATAATTATTACTCTAGTTATAAAAGTAAATGCTATAAATAATGTTATGAGTATGTTGAGATAAAAATATTTTAGGAATTTTACTTTCATGTTAATGTTTATTTGAGGAAAGTTCCCATATATGTGGTAGCTTACATGCTTAGTTTTATCAATGAAATTATTGATAAAAAATCAAAGCTATAAGAAGTACATGATTACATGGAAAATGCATTATCTTAGAAGGTCAGTACATGTAAATACCTTTAAATGATATTGAGAATAAAGGATGAAACATTCCAACATTAAAATGGTATATTTTTTCAATCAGTTGAATACTTTCAAAGAATACTTTTTGAGAAGGAATTTTTTGAGAATGTTTTCAAAGAAGCGTTACATGCATTGGAATATCTACATAAAGTATCTATGAACTTCAAAGATGTATAGATGTATGTGAAACTAAAATGAATCAATGAGATTGACAGTTCACTACACTTGATTACCAGATGCTTGAGGATCAAGATTATATTTTGAAGAGAGTTTGAAAAGAGATATTGAAATCATTTGAGCTAGAGAAATATTACCTCAATATGAAATTCTTAAATCTTGGAGAAAAATTGAAATACATAGAATTAACCTAAGAAAATACATATTAAATAACTGAGAAGAATAATTATACCACAAAAATATCTCAAAGAAGACATTATTTAAACAATAATCTTAATTTGTTATACAAATATTAAGATTATTTATAGAACCATCCATCTTAATCTCCTATTGGAAAAAACACCTTTAAAATTAGTTTTTTTCCCTTTCAATATTGACTAAAAGGTGATGTTAATATAGACGATGTAAAAAAGTGGGACATTCAAAACAAATATAAACATATGTTGAAAGAACTTCTAAAATAAGACATATAAATGGATTTCAATGTTGATTTTATAAAAAATGGTATTGAAATTCATCATACATGGATTTCCACATCATTTTTAAGAGAAAAATCATCCAATTCCCTACTGTAAAATAATTCATCCTTGGTTTTCTATAAAACAAATGTTGACTATTAATAATTTTTTTTAAAAATATTCTAACATAAATTATTAAAGACTTGAAAATAAAAACTATAGAACCAAAAATAGTAACAAATGGAACAAACAATAGAAAAAAACTCATTGAAAAATATATATATCTAAATGAATATATATCTACAAATTATTCAAACATATAAAATAGTCTCCAAATAAATTTTGAAGGTGTTTAAATTCATCTATTGTATACTAAGAGATATCATTAAACACATACAACATAAAGTGTTATAAATTAAAAAATACAACATATTTGTTTAAATTATAAGTGTTATGATAAAATTAACCTTTTTAAAGAAAATGTTGTTCCAATCATGATTATCACAAAAATCAATCATAAAGAATAATACCGGCATTTAGAATTTATTCTTTTATTATGAAACTGCATTTATGAAACAATATTTTCGAAATATAAATAAATTATATGTATGAAAAAACAAGTATTCAATGATATAAAAATTTTCTATCTAAACTTTCATGAATTAATATTTTTTTTGTTTGACTATTGAAAAGTGATCCATGTTAAACTAAATCCATGACATGTTGTAATTTAAAATATTAATTATCAAAACTTATATAAAATTAAAATATTAAGAGTAAATAAAAAAATAAAATAATAAATCTTACTTCTTTAACATCTTGCAAAAATATTATTTGAGAACCACCCAATAAAAATAATAACCAATATTTATTTCATTAATTTGGTAAAAATATGCCTAATATATAATATCCAATAAAATATAAAATTACAACATTAATAATAGTATAATTAATAGTGGATCATAATTATATTTGTTTTATACTTATCAAGGACTTGAAAAAAAACATGTAATCTACATGTTTTTTAATATTTCAAATATATATTTAATTTTGGCAACTTGGTTCAAGTATTTCACAGTTCTTAAAATTTATTCTATATCCATAAAAAATTAAACATAATCATATTTTATACAAAATAGTGTGTAGATTTATAATTTGAATAGTAATAAATTAATTCAATATAACATATGTTTAGTTCAAGAAAATAAATTTATAATTTCAATTTACTTACAAGGGAAAAAACTGCAACATGGGTACAGTGAATTGGTTACCCTTTACAACATAAATTATATCACTTAATCAAAAATAACTTTTTATTTATTTTAAAAACAAGAACCCTAAATAATAGTTTCACATATTTTCAAGAAATATGAGTTTAATTTCAATAAATAATTTAATAAGCATAGATATATTTATAGGAAGAAAAATACATAAGACGATTCTCCTACATCTAAATATTTCATTTATAAAGATGTATTAAACTTTAATTAAAGTTAGTGTAAAAATATTTGATTAATATTAAATAATTATAGTAAATAAAAAAAATGATTTTTCATAATATAAAAAAATTAATGCTAGACATTTCAACTAAAAAATGTGTCACTAAAACTAATGAATATAATAATTGACAATAAAAATAAAAAAAATTATTATCGTCTAAAAATGTGTAATTTTTTTACCTATATTTTATTAGAAATAAATAAATGTTATTAGAAAAAAATGTGATTTTTCATAATATGAATAAAAAAACCTAAAAAATATAAAACTAAAAAAATAGCAACTGGAAATAAAAATTGATAACCAAAATAAATTATAATGAAAAAATAATTCTAAACTAAAAATAATTAAGAACAAAAACGTTTTTAACCAAAACAAAATTATAATAAAAAAAATTATAAATAAAAATAGTTGAAACCAAGAAAAATAAAATCACAAAAAAATTATAACCTTAGATTTATTTTAATAATAAAAATTTATATTTGAAAATGATATACATATAAAAAATAAAAGGATGAAAAAAAAATTTCAATATTAATTAATAATTTAATCTTCTAAAAATAAAAAAATAACCTAAAAAATATGGAGGATGGTGATGTAAAATATCTATTAAATCTTGATTAATGCACTCAAGGGAAGTGGAAGCGGGGAGAATGATGAAAGATTGAGGAGAAACATTTTCAAAAATTAAGTAAAAATTAAATTAAACAAAAATCCTATAGTGAAATTATGAGTTGATAAGATTAGGGTTTTCATAGACTGGATGATGTTAAGGGCCATGGAGGATGGTTGAATGATAAAAGGTCAAGGAGAAAAAATGTTACAAGAACTATGAAATTGAATCAATTTAGAAGATCAAGCATGGGTTTATTGTCATCACGAGTTGAGAGGATGAGAGTTTTAGAAATATCAAGTCAAAAAAAAGAGGGGAAATTTTTAAAAATTATAAATTTTAAAACCTTTTAATATCGGTTTTTCTAAAACTAATGTTAAAAGATTCTAATTTCACTTCTAACTTCGGCTATCAAAAAATTAACATTGAAACTTTAATGTTAGATCATATTTTTCTACTAGTGAGCTCATGGAAGAAGGTAACCCACTTTTTAGTTAAATCAGTTAAATATGGAACTATTTTTTCTTATAAGTGTAGGAAAAAATAAAAAATATATACAAACAAGAGAATGTAAAAATACCAAGACATACACTAATATGTTGAGTGAGTAAGAGGTCATGTCCAAGAATTTTTTCCTCTAAATAGATCCTAAAGGTGACACCCCAATACTTAAGAGAATTTTAATTTTAGAATAAGTTTTATTTTGTTTCTAGATTTATTTATACGAAACACCATGATAAGCTTACATGACACACACCACTGAGTTAACTTGTGTTACACGCAAGACCGAGTTTTACCGCCCTTTAGTGGTACACATACTTTAAAACTAAATTTTGAAACTTTTATATTTTTTATTTTTTGAAATAAAAATAATTTTTGAATTCAAATTTTAAAATTAAATTAGAATGTTTTTTTGGTATTTTTTTTGAGAAATTTATGTTTTTTTGATGAATAGTGAAAACTTCTGCATTTTAGTTAAAAACTAATTTTTAATCAAAATAATTATTAATGTAAAATTAAATTTTAAATTTTTTTAAGGTAAAATTAGATCAATTATATATCTATTAATCCAATTTTGGTCATTGGAATTATTTTTATCATTAATTTATATATAAATACTTAATGAACTTTTGAACATTTTCACTTTAAAACTTTGATTCTCGCCACATCTGTGGAATTACCATTAAACATAATTTTGATAATTATGTGAATTGAATTTTCAAAAACGAACATAAAATGTTGTAATCAGTATAATATTTATATTATAATAATATCAAATTAATTTTTTACAAAAGAAGATTAGTGAAAGTGATTAATATTAATTACAGTGATTAAGTTAAAATTAATTTTAACAAGGGATTAAAACTTAATCATAAGGGCCCAAATGACATAAAAACTTGTCCAAAAACTATTTGATTCTCATATTATGACCATATCCTTTCTTGGTTCTAATTTTATGAACTATTGGGATACATGTTCAGTAAGAAAAAAGATAAAAAAAACATTCCTTACCTTTAACTTTTATAAAGATTTAGAGTATAGAAGAAGCTACATAGTTTTAGTTATAAACATTATTATGAAAGGTAAATAAGTTTTTTTATCATCATAATTTATCATTAATTCTTAGTGATTATATAATTACATTAAACAATTAACAAATGCTAACACATGGATTATTTAGTTAATAATTCAATAAAAAATGATGCTAAAAACATTAAAAGTAAAGTAAATTTAATGAATTATTGTGTTTTGTTATTTTTTTAGATAAATATATCATGTTACACAAATTTTAACTTTATATATATTAATTACAATAATGTTTTCATATTTTTAACATTAAAATTAAATAAATAATGTCAAAATCGATATTAATGTTATTTTACAATAAATGATATTTTATTAAATGATTTAAAATTAATAAAAATGATATCTTATTACAAGTGAATTTTAAGTGTTAATAAATATAAAATATGCTCCATTCATGGTCTAGTGTATCTTTTATAATTAAAATATTTACCCATAGATAGTAAAAATATTTTTAGCATGGTCTAGGTTAATATAGTGTTTTTGCGTGTTACATCTTCTTATTTTAAAATTAATTTACATCACACATGGGATCACTATTTTTTAAAATATATATAATAATTAGAATTAATTATTTCTATATTTTATACAAAAATCCCACATTAATTTAGTCTTAATGGTTAAATTAATTTGGGTAGAAAGCTAATTACTTTAATAAAAATTAAAATGATACAATTCGGGAAACCTATTAGGTAAGGAACAAAATTATAAAAGTGCAATTATTTTTTGTGTCTTGGAGATTTTTATCAACCATAATTCCCCATTAATAATTTTTTTTACATATTTTAGTAACATGAGTTAAGGGATACCACCTAATAGTGTATACCTTTTGGTATTTACAAGAATTCCACTCCCCCTCTATTATAAAAGGCATCCACTTTTCCACTTCCTCACACCTATCAAGACACATTGGATTGTCTATATTCTTCCCAAATAGTATCCCAAAATCCTTACCCCTATCATAGAAGCCTAAAATTTGGAATAAAGAAAACCAAGTAAATCCCTTTGGTGGAAACAAAAAAGAGTTACCCGAAATAGAGGTAACATTATTCAATGTGCATTTTTATTTTATTTGTTTCTCTACCCATTAATTTCTTATTATTACATTATTATATAATAAAAAAAGTATCATAAGTATGATTTAATTATGTTATGTTAATGTTTAGATCTAAACCTACACAAACACCCATCAAATGGGTAATGAACTTACCATATATGTACAGTGAACTACCACCTCACAAAACGATGTCATTCGTTTTTCCTTTAACACATTTCATGGCTGGGAATTGTGATGGAAACCCTATTTATATATTATATATATTATATTTATTATTTATTTATTCTTCTGGAATTTTTATATAACACATACATTTATGTGTTCTATTTGGTGTAAATATGATAACTTCGTTTGGGGATGTGTGGACTACCGCCTCCTCAAAGCGATGTGATACGTTCACAAATTACATGGAATGTATTAAGGATTGTTTTAATTAAACATATGTGAAATTAAGACATATATATAATTTTAATTATAAAATAATATTTTTGTAAATATAATACATCATTTTCTTTATTACCCTTTTCAAACACTAAAAAGTGATAACATTGTTCATAGACGTGTGGACTACCGCCTCATCGACATGATTTGTTTCCTTTAAATAAAAAGAATTATATATATATGTATGTAAGATTTAATAACATGGTATTTATGATAAAATTATCATTCAGGAAATATATAATGTTGCTTACCTTCTTTCCATAATGATCATTGAAAAATGGGAACGTTACTCATGCGTACGTATGACCTACCGTCTCCATGATTGTAACACCGGTTCATTTTTCATAAACATATTACATAATTAGTTTTAAAAGTAAAGTTGGTGTATAAATAAGATAATTAGTTCATGATTATTATTCTTTATCTGTTTATATAATGACCCCTTTGACCATAGTCAACCTCCAAAGTCAGTTTTCTCACATTAACCGAATTTGTTCAAAACACCTGATGTAAACTTAATTGTATAAGTAATTGTATAAAAAATTGTAATAAGTGAAATAAAAATTAATAATATAATTTAAAATGGTTATTAATTATGTATATAATTAACATAATTTTTTTATTCAGGAGGATAAAGACACATGTTACAATTTAGACTCAATGTAAGAGATTCTTCTCTCACTTTTTTTTATATGTGGCACACACCATTTTCACCAATTATTTCTTTTTTTATGGTGTATATTCTTCCAATTTTTTATTTAATATCATGATTCACTCATATTTCATAGTATTATAACTTTTAATTTTAATTTTATCATCCAATGGGATTTAATTGAATATTACCAAGTGGTAAATGTTATCTTTACAATATCACTTTCTTTTGTGATTGCTAAATTTCTCTTGAAACAATCACTCCCTTATGACCATTTTTATTATACATTACTTTTATATTAAATATCCATATTATCATTAAATATATATTATCATTTCCTAAACTATATACCATTTTTACATACATTGTTTTCTTTTATGGTTATTTGAGTAATTGAAGAAACATTGATAAATCTGTTTCTTATATTAAATATAGATATTTGTATGGATTAATTAAACTAGATATTTGACATATGAGGAATGAATTATATTTCATATTTGATGGTCATGGATCACTATATCCCTTTGATTCATTGGTCATTTTGATGGTATAAACTAGATATGGTTCTATCTGAGGCCTTACCCATTTATTAGATTCTTATAATGAAGCCTTGATAGTATTTAATTCTTGGAATTAATCCTTGACAATATTAGATTATTTTAATGAATCCTTAATAGTATTATATTATTGGAATGAATACATGACAATATTTTTTAGATATCTATCATTATGCATTCCATCATTATGAATTCAGTTATTGGTATTCCATGTGATTATTTGATTATTTCTAATATCAGTGGTTAAGTTTCATTATCAATTTATTGATTAAATGTCATGTGTTCTAGTTATCTACCTTTCCATATTGATTATTACTTCTCCAATCGTCTAAATGGAAAGTGTTTCAAGTTTATTTTACATTTTCATATTTATTATTCTTATTTATTCATGATTACTTCTTTCATACATTCCCTTACTGAGCAGTTGAGCTCACCCTTATTAGGTTTCTTTTCCCTAGGTTATGAAGAGGAATCCTTTGAATGGGTTTCAAGGATGCTAAGATTTTATTTTTGTTATGAAATATTTTTTATCTCCAATGTAAAATGGGTTTGATTAATTTGATTTGGTTTTCCAAAAATAATAAACATATCGATCCTTTGGGATTTTATTCCTTGTAATCATGACACTATAATAAAGTAATGAACAAGCTTCATGATTCTGGGGTTGGGGTGATACAGTTGTTATCAAAGGTAATTTTAGTAGAAACCTTAAAAACTAGATTTAGAAAACATATAATAATTAATATAACCCAAATTAATACTCTGTGGACAGATATATAAGAACATCCTAATGAAAGCTTTTTTATAATTACAAGATTATCTATGCATAAATTTTTGAATTTATGTTATGAATCTCACTAGTTTTGGGATTATACATTATGTTTCATGGTGTTAGGATATAATCCAATATAAGCCATTATTTTGAGATGGAACCTGGGAGGAAGGGATGTATTAATATGCATAGACAATGTAGAGGTTTACCTACTAAGGAAGTTAATATATGTGGTATTGGAACCAAGAAATTTATGGATATATTAGAAAAACTTAATTAGGTTATGACAAATAGCCTTTCCTGGATGGAGAAACCTTTTCTATAATGAGACTCTCATATAATGGATCGATTTATGAGATAGAGGCTCCCATCCATTAGTGGGAATACTGATCCAATTATAGTTGAGGAATGGATTATATCTTTGGAGAAGATATTTGTGTCATTAGGATGTGGTGAAAATGAAATGGTTATACCTACAGTGTATTATATCAGAGATTATGTCTATCAGTGGTGTTCCTTTATCATAAATACTAGGGAAGAAGAGGATATTCAACTCTTGGAATAGAAATATTTTAAGGAGACATTCTTTGATAAATAGTTCACTCGTGTGTAATAAATTGAGATGAAGAAAATTTTCCTTAGTTTAAACCAAAAGGAAGAAGAATTTTTTACTGAGTATAAATCTGCATTTACAAGGCTAGAAAGGTATGATACTTATTTCATATGCAACATGGAATGTAATATTGACCATTTTTTTCGAATTTCATAAGCTAAGTCATTGAAGGGAATTGGTGTCTCAAACATTTTCCTTATACGATGAAATAGTTTTATGAGCTATCAAGACTGAGAAATAATTCTCCAAGTGTTATGGAATTTAAGGGAAGAAAGAGAAGAGGAGGATGGAAGAGAAATATGTGGATAATGTGAAAAAGGGGGAAAAATATTTTCCAACATGTGATACTTGTTGAAGGAAACACCTTGGTATGTGATTAAAATGGAAATGGATTTTCTTCAAGTGTGGAGAAAAAGGACACCATGCTCATTATTGCAAGGGTAAGAAATAATTTTCTAATGTTCAATGCTTAAACTATATAGATATAAGGCACTATAAAAATGAATTCCCACAGCACCAAGAGAATATACCCTAGAAGAAGATAAGGGGTCAAAGTAAAGATTCTTTTTATTGGTAAAACCAAAGTAGAATGATTAATGTGATTGTATTTGGATTCAATAATTGTGTTATTTTAGTATTTTATCAATAATTTACTAGTTATAAGGGTTATTAAATATATACAGATTATATTGTAGTGCTATTTTATTAAGGATTTTAGAGCATATGTTCAATGGTACCAAGAAAAATAATTCATTAATAATTTAAACTTTTTGGAAAACACATAGTTGATGGAAAGATAAACCTTAATATGTTCCTAATTTTGAGACAATGATGTTTGGATAAAATAAATTAGACACCAATAACTCCCTTGTAACTTATTATAATGTTTCAGGTCATAATACTTGGAAGGGTCATAAGGTTATCCATTTATAAAATGGTTTTGAGAAAGGTTTTAGAGATTGGTTTTTTACTTCACCATATGATGAAACCTATTCTAAGAGATGATGTAGAAATAGTTCAAGGCACAACCAAAGAAAATATTTTATTTATGAATTAGAAACATATCAAGTAAGTATATCTTCTTATATTCTTACATAGTGATAGAATTCATCAAATCTAGGAAAATCTCTTGAAACAAAATTATTTCCTATCATTATTATTTTTTATGATATAATGAACTTTTTCATAACTGTGGTTTATGGCCTTGTGGTCAACAAATTTCAGTTGGACATGCTATCTATCACTTTTCATCATAACTTGATATTTTAATTTTTTTCCATGTCGATGTTTTCAATAATGCTCTCATATTCGAAACCCTAGTCATTTGGTGACCATCACATTTTATTTTACCTCTTATTAATAATGTGTTTTATTAACACTATTTATAATGTTGATTTTTCCAAAAAATAGTATTTTCAAGTATCAAACTCTAAATTACTGACATAAAGTTTAAATTTATATAATGCAATTTAATTAATGTGGGGAGGGTGTAACGCCAAAATAATTTAAAATATTATAATCTTAGAATAATATTATTTTTTTCTATACTTATTTATATGCAAAACCATATTAATATTACACTAAACACAACACATAGATAACTTGTGTTACATTCAAGATTGAGTTTTATCGCCTTTTAGTGGCACAATAATTTTAAAGCTAAATTTTGACACGTTTATAATTTTTTATTTTTTAAAAAATCTTAATTTTTGAATGTGTAGAGCCAAAATTATATTAGGATTATTTTTTGGTATTTTTTGAGAACTTTCAGTTTTTGATGAATAGTGAAAAACGTTTCATTTTAGTTAAAAACTACCTTTTCATTTAAATAATTATTAATGTCAAATTGTATTATATTTTTTTTAAAATTAAAAAAAGATCAATTATATATCTATTGATTCAATTTATTTCATTGGAATCATTTTTATATTTAATTTAGATATAAAAACTTAATGAACTTTTGAACATTTCCACTTTAAAACCTCGCTTTCTTACCACGTCTTCATGATTAGCTTCAAACTTAATTTTTCCACACATGTGAATTGAATTTGAAAAAATGGAAAAAAATGGTTATGATAAGTATAATATTTATAGTCTAATAAGATCAACTTAGTTTCTGACCAAAAAAGATTAGTGAAAGTGATTAAAATTAAGTGCAGACATTAAGGTAACATTAAGCTTAACAAGGGACAAAAAAATATACTTAAGGGACAAAAGGACCTATAAACTTGTCCAAAAACCATTGGATGCCAATATTTGGGACATATACTATCTTTATTATAATTTAATGAATTATTGCGACACATTTTCATGAAAGTGACCAATATAATAATTCAAGTAAGGAAAATACAAAAAAAGAACATTCCTTACCTTTAACACTTATAAAGCTTTAGTGTATGGAAGAAGCTACATAGTTTTGGTTATAAAATTTATTTTTAAATTTAATTATTTTTATCATTATAGTTTAAATTTAATTTTTATATATGATATAATTACATTAAAGTCTTAACAAACTCAAATTCATGGATTTTTTAGTTAATAATTCAATAAAACAAATGATGCTAAAACATTAAAATTAAATTAAATTTAGTGAATTATTTTATTCTATTGTTTTTTAGATAAATATATCATGTTAAACAGATTTAAAAATTTATATATTTTAATTATAATAACTTTTTGATATTTTTAAAATTAAAATTAAATAAATAATGTCAAAATTGACTCTAATGTTATTTTATAATAAATGATCTTTTATTAAATGATTTAAAATTAATACAAATATTATCTTCTTCCAAGTGAATATTAAGTGTTAATAAATATAAAATATGGTCCATTCATGGACCAATTTATATTTTATGATTAACATATTGACCCATATATAGTAAAAACATTGATAGCACAATCCGGGTTAAAGTAGTGTTTTTTCACATTACATGTGCTTATTTTAAAATTAACTTCCAACACAAATAGGATTTATATTTTGTAAATTACATATAATATTTATTATTTATTATTTATATAAATTATAATAAACCTCACTTTAATTTATTCTTAATGGTTTAATTACATATGTTAAAAAACTAGTTACTCTAATAAAAATTAAAATGATAAAATTGGGGAAACCTAGAAGTTAAGGAACAAAATTATAAAAATGAACTTTTTTGTGGTGGAGGTTTTTATCAACCATAATTCCCCTTTAATACATAATTTCTCCATTTTGGAGGCACATTAGGTATGGGAGACCTCCCAATAGTTTATACCTTTTGGTATTTACAAGAATTCCACTCCCCCTACATTAAAAAAATCATTTACTATTCCCCTTCCACACAAATATAAAGCCAATTTGTCTCATAAAGTTTTTTCCTAAATAGTCTCCCAACATCCCTAAAATAATCCTAGTATCCTAAATTTGGTAATAAATCAAATAAATGAATCCATTTGGTGAAAACCAAAAGGAGTTACCTGAAAAGGGGGTAACATTCTTCAATGTGCATTTATGTTTTATTTCTTTATACACACATTAATATCTTATTATTCTAGTATTATATAATAAAATAAGTATAATATATATACTGACATGTTTTTATGTTAAGGGTTATACCTACACCTACACACACTTTCTTCAAATGGGTAATGAACTTACCGTTTGTGTACGGTGAACAACCGCCCTACGAAACGATGTTATTCATTTTTCCTTTACCACCTTTCATGGTTGTGAATTATGATGTAAAGATTGTTTATATATGATATTTATGATATTTATTTTTTATTTATTCATCTGTTATTTTTATATAAAACATTCCTGTATGCGTTCCATTTGGTGTAAATACGATAACTTCGTTTTTGGACGTGTGGACTACTGCCTCCTCAAAGTGATGTGATACGTTCACACATTATATGGAATGTATTAAGGATGGTTTTATTTAAATATATGTGACATAAAATACATATTTATAATATTAATGACATAATTAAATTTTTGTAAATATAATATTTCATTTTATTTATTACCTATTTCACACACTAAATAGTGATAATGTTGTTCATAGATGTGTGGGATACCACGTCCTCGATGTGATGTGATTCCTTTACATAATAATAATTCTATATATAAGAATATTTTATTAAAAAACATGGTGTTTATGAAATAATGATCATTTTGGAAATATGTAGTTATACTTACCTTCTTTCCATAATGATCATTGAAAAATGTGAATTTTACTATTGGTCAGAGTAGAGTACTCAAGAGGGGGGGGGGGTGAATTGAGTATCAATAAAAATTTCTGTTTAAAAAGTATTTTTAAAAAGGTTCCCCAATAATTTTTAATACAGCCCAGTCAATCAAGGTTATACAGTTATGAATGTTTTATTGTTTAAATAACTTCTCATAAGATTGATTAATTATCAGTAATCTTAATATCAGTTATTAACATTAATTTTGAAGCTATTATAATAAGGCAAATCAATTATAAATTCTTTCCAAGATTAACAATCAAAGTTAATTTAGTGATTTCTGTATTAAATAGTAAAATAGATAAAAATAAAATAAACAGCACATAGAATATAAAATAAGTGGTTCAGTCTCAATATGAGACCTAATCCACTCCACTTGGTGATCACCTAACACCAAGAAGTTTATATAAATAAACACGATACACACCCTGGATCGGGGTTACCAACAGTACAGAAGACTGTCCAGGTCACATGACCTCTTCCACGGTTCTTTGTGGGTATAAATTATCAGGTCACACAGTGAACTCTTCCACACTTATCCGTGGGAATACACGAGTGTAAAATTATGTAATAGAATGGATATCTTGTATCCTTTAGTTTGACATACGAGATAGTGTGTGTGTTTATACAGACACACACACTACTCGAAAGATAAAAAATAATACACAACAAAGAAGAAATGATGAGATAAGGTTAGAAGTGTTCTGAGTGTTATTCTATGCAGCTCTAGACTTCTGGGATGAAGCATATGCAGAAATCGAGTCCTCTTGTGGAAAATAGGGAATCGTAAGTCAGCTAGATCTGGCTCGTGTTTTTCATGGAGTTAATAGTCTGGAAATGTTCTTGAATCTAGATTCAAGTATGATTCATGTGTTCTTTAGCAGTTTCGGGTTGCATGAATTATCTTTCTTCTTTGTTATTGTAGACACACTTGTTTTTATATTTCTGTTATTGTCGCTTGTCACCCTGATCACTCTCTTTTCTTATGGCCACATTGTTCTTTTTATTCTTGGAATGCATGTGTTGGAGCTAACAAGATGCATGTATTCTGCACCTCGTACCTTATACTGTCAAGTGATATGTCTACAAAGAAACATTAATTATGTCATTGCATTTAAAAACTTCAAATATGACCGCTATAAATTAAATAAAAACATGACAAGATAGATTAAGAAAATGTGTCACAGTCTGTCTGTAAACGGTGTCTCCATGAAATGGTGCCTCCTTGAGACGCTATATCCTTATTTGTCTTTGAGTGATGAGACAACGATGATGTCATATTTGTATAGAGATCAGGAACTGGTAGCATAGCTGCGGTGTTAGGATCACGGTGTCTGGTCACGGTGTCTGAATGGTCACGGTGTCTGGATGGTCATGGTGTCTGGATGGTTACGATGTCTGGATGGTCATGGTGTCTAGATGGTTATGGTGTCTGGAGGGTCATGGTGTTTGAATGGTCACAATGTTTGGATGGTCATGGTGTCTGGATGGTCATGGTTTCTGGATGGTCACTATGTCGGGATGGTTATGGTGTCTAGATTCTTTGCCAGAAAAACACAACCGGTGGCGGGCTCATGATTTCGTAGACTTAGCTAAATCTCTGTACACAGACTTTAATAGTGATATTAATAGAATGAATTAAACTTAATCACTCATAAGATAAATTTATTATAAAAAAAATAGTTTACAATAATTACTTAAGGCATAAAGAAACTAATCATCTGTACATGTGATTTTAGATAGATTAAATAGGATTAACAAGCTTTACAGAATGTATATGATTTGTGATCATTAAAACATCATTAAAAAATGATGAATCCAACAATATCCCCCTTTTTAATGATCACAAATCATGTGAGTGAGAGATTTATTCTTAGGTAATGTTTCTCTTCTTTAATGTGCATTTAGGGCATATAGAATAAATATTTATCCCCCTTTTGGGATTAGAAAAAAGAGTAAATAAGAAGTATATAATAAAAGTGCACAATGCATTAGATGGATAAAAGGTGTCATTAGAAAGAGGAAGGAACAATACTACATAAAACATTCCTATAAAAATATATTAGTCACTGTTCTTCAGCAATGGATGGTCTTCTCGTTGCCCTTGGTAGCAACATCAGAAGAAGAATCCATAGGAGCAGAGGTAGAAGTGGAGGAAGGGAGTGAACCAGTGGATAGAGAAGGTAAAGGGAGTCCTTCAAAAATAGAAGGGGCTAAGGTAGGTGCAGTGGAAGACCGATGAAACTGTTGATCAAGGATAATAGGTCTGATCTGACTCAGATCCTGAGAGACATACATAGAGGTAGAGGCAAGGGAAGAGGATGAGAAGGTAGGAAAACCAGATCTCAAGGGTGCAGCTGTAGGAGCGACAATTGCAGTACTCTATACATGAAGGTAAGGACTCAAAATCTTGATGAATTCATCAATGATCTCACCACCATACTTTATAGCTTTCTCAAATTCATCCTTGTTCTCCATAAACTTATCTAACAAAGGAGTTAAATCTTTGAGCTTTTGGACTTGAGTTTTGAAATCTTGAGTTATAGGAGGGATCCTCAAATTCTCTACAAGGTACTTGAAGTGGTCAGTCATGTCATTCTTAGAGAAGATCCGATTGAAGTAGAATTCCACCTTCTTAGAAATTTCTTGCTGAGAATCATTGGAAATATTGGAATGAATTCTCACCAAATCAAGAACTCTATCACTATTCTTGATAACTTCATATAGAGATTCCTTGTCAAATCCACCAAGCACAGATTGAAGTTCTTCTTTGACAACTATTTGGAGCAAATCACTATCTAAAGACAGTTGAGATGATTTTCCAAAAGTATGAGAAGTAGCGACAACTGAGGTAAGGTGTTTCATTCGATTTAGAAATTTTTGGAGACAACCCTTTTACTCATCAGTTAACTTGTAAAGACCAATAACAAGCTCGCGCATCTCTTGAACAATCTACTTGTTTCTTTCAGCTACCTTTTTAGCTAAGGAAGTTAGATTGGGTTGAATCAGTGAGGCTACTTCATATGGGTTATGATTAACAATATCCTCAATAGGATAAGAAATAGGTTCTGGTCTTGAGATTATCACTCTCTTCATTTCCTCAACCATAACTCTGAGAGTTTTTACTTCATCACTGAGTTGTTTATTCTCAACTCTGACTTCTTGAATCTCATGAAGCATCTTGGGCTGAATATTCCATATGAATTTTTCCAATAACAGGGAAGCATCTCTCTCACTTAAATTGGTTACAGGAACCGGTTGGGTATTCATGAGTTTCTCAACTTCATCCAATAGGGTAGCTCCAAATGCTTTCAGATCATTCTTATTCACTAAGTTTGTAGGTTCTTGAGAAGGTTTGGGAATAGAAGCTGAGACATGATCAGGTTCCATGGAAGAGATATCTTTAAGAGTAGATGCCAGTTTCAAATGAAACATAGTATACAAATCAATTCCTTTAACTGAGACTTTTGAGGAATCAGTCACATCAAAATAACTGGGGAATTTATACCATGTATCCATTGAGCTTGGATCAATCAGATTAGGTACTTCATCAAATTCCAGATTGGGGGGATGCTCCCCCTCAACAGGTGCATCTTTCTAAGGACTGAGAGATTTAGATCCTTGTTCTATTTCCACGAATTCATCCCTAATTTCATCACCCATTTCCATTCTAGCCAACTCAAAGTCTTGATCCATTCTCTCTTCAGAAAAATGGAATACCTTCAGGAACAACTTGTTCCTATAGGTGTTCCTCAAGTTCAGTTTATTTCACAATAGAAAGATCTTCTTCTATATTCTCTTCTAAAACATTATTTTCACTTACCTTAGCAACATATTCTTCTTTTGAAGCAAGTTTTTCTTCTTGATCCACAACTTATTCAGGAACAATCATGTCCTTCTGAAATAAGACTTGAGGAGAAGATTCACTATCTTCCTCAACTAGAATAGTTTATTTCAGAGGTACAACAACCTCTTATTCTTCTTCTTCATTAGAATATTCAACAAGTTCATCTGGCTCCAAACCTGAATTAGAAATATCCTTAGTTCTTGAAGGGTGTTCCACCAGATTAAACTTGTCATAAACTCTATCATTATCTTCCACCCATGCTTTCCTCCATGGATTCCAATTGATTTTCATTATCTTTACTATAACTTTCAAAATACAGAACTCATAATCCTTAATGGATTATTCATCTGGTCCAACCCATCCCTTTGCATGAAGCATAGCTGAGATAAGCCTTGAATAAAACAGGGAGGTTGACTTGAAGGTTGTCTTTATCAACTCACACAAATAGTGTATAACATACTTTCATAGGTTTATCTTATGTCCATTTTTCATGAGATGTATCAAAAATACATCCTGATACTTGAGTACAACAAAATAACCTTTTCTGGGGCCAATCAAATTCTGAAAAAAACTTAAACAAGAGTTTAGATTCACCATCTAACTCAGCAGCTATGGCTCTCCTCTTATTTTCATTGCCAGTTAAACTTCTCAAATCTTCTTCCAAAATAAAGAACTCACTTGAATGTGGAGGCCCTCTATGTTAGTCCTCACAAATACGCTCATGAGGTATCCTAAGGCATGTATCCCATAACCTCGATGAAAATGTACAACTCTAGCCATTGATCCAACTTCGCACAACATAGCCATCTTCTGAATCAATATAAAATTGAACATAGTGGTAAAAATATGCAACTAGATTCAGATAAATAGGTCTATCCTACTATGAGAACCAATCTATCCATCCTTTATCTGTTATAACTTTCAATACCAAAGACTTACTCGACAGAAGCCACTTATGGCATATCTCCTTTTCAATTACCACTACTATGTTCACCAGATTTGGATTCAGAGGGCCTTCGGGTGCTAACTTCAGTGTAATTTTAAACTTATTCTTTGAACTACGCTTATTAGGAGTTGACGATGATGGGCATTTCATCCTAGGCATTAATCGAAGTTTTGTGAGAGAGAAGGTTTTAAAGAGGGGTTATGGTTTGAGAGAAGAGAGCTCGAGTGAAGAACAAGTGAAACTTCTTTTATTTTATCATTTAGGGGTATCAAGTGTCGCAGGATAAAAAATGTGGGAAATTAAAAAAGAATAAAACAATGAATTACCATTATATGGGTTATAATGTATAAATAAAACAATAAAGCAACTTTATGGTGAGATCTTAATAAACTTTCATGGTTAGGCAATAACAAGCATTCACGGTGAGACCGTAGCAGTGTGATTTCAAAGCTTTGTGACCATATTGTTTGAGACAGTAAGTGCCAGATAGTAACCAAAAAATAGTAACTGTGAGACTATAAACATGAAACATTAACTCTTAAGATAGGAAAACTATAGAACCATTAGAGTTAAACAGTAATCTCAATACAGTGACTTGTGAAACTGTATACTGTGAAATAATATACTTACTACTTAAGATTTATCAATCCCAATTCATGTATGATGTAATATATTCTTTCATAATTTAGTGGTTTGGTGAATATATTAGCAAGCTGATATTCAGTTCCAATGAATTCAAAAGTGATGTCACCTTTTTGATAATGATCTCTCAAAAATTGATGTCTTACATCAATATGTTTTGTCCTAGAGTGTGAAACATGATTTTTTGAGATGATAATAGCACTTGTATTATCACAATTTATAGGTACATGCCTGAATTGATATCCATAATCTAGTAAAGTGTGTTTCATCCACAAAATTTGTGCACAACAACTTCCAACATCTATGTATTCATCTTATGTAGTAGATAATGCAACGAAATTTTGTTTCTTACTACACCATGATACTAGTGACTTTCCTAAAAAGTGACATGTTCTAGAGGTGATTTTTCTATCTAACTTACAACCACCGAAGTTAGCATTAGAATAAATCACTAACTCAAATGATTGTCCTCTAGGATAGAACATTCCTATATTGGGTGTATGCTTGAGGTATTTGAAAATTCTCTTAACAAAATTTAAATGAGATTCCTTAGGATTTTCTTGAAAATGACCACACATACACACAATAAATATAATGTCAGGTCGGCTAGCAGTTAAGTAGAGTAAACTTCTAATCATTCCTCTGTAAGTGGTTTGATCAACAGATTTTCCATCTTCTTCAAGATCCAACTTACAAGTAGTACTTATTGGAGTCTCACTACTTTTAGTGATATCTAATCCAAAACGTTTTAGAAGATCTCTAGTATATTTACTTTGATTTAAAATAATACTATCATTATTTTGAAAGATTTGAAATATAAGAAAGAATTTGAGTTCACCCATTAAACTCATTTCAAATTCGTTTTGCATCATTTTAGAAAATTTAATACATAAAGATTTTTTTAAAGATCTAAAGATACTATCATCTACATAGATTTGAAGTACTAAAACATCATTGGAAATTAATTTTATAAAAAGGTTGGGATCAACTATTCCTTTTGTAAAACCTTTAGAAATAAGAAAAATACTTAATCTATCATACCAAGATCTTGGAGCTTGTTTTAAATCGTATAAAGATTTTGATAATTTAATAATATTGTTTGCAAAATGAGGGTTTGTAAAACCAGTGGGTTTCTCAACAAATACATCCTCATCTATATACCCATTTAGAAATGCACTTTTGACATCGATTTGATACTTTTTGAAATTCAGATGTGCAGCCTAAGAAAGCAGAATTCTGATGGCATCAAGTATAGCTAATGGTGCAAAGGTGTATTCATAGTCAATTCCTTCTTCTTTACTATAGCCTTGTGCAACCAATATAGCCTTGTTTCTAACTATATTACCAGCTTCATCTACCTTATTTCTAAACACCCTTTTAGTGCCTATAGTGAATGTGTCTTTGGGTCTATCAACCAATTTCCAAACTTCGTTCCTTTCAAACTGATTAAGTTCTTCTTGTATAGCCATCACCCAAAATTCAGCATTGATAGCATCATTAATGTTTTTAGGTACAATTTGTGATAAGAAGACTTGATGTTCAACCTGATTTCTAAGAGAAGCTCTAGTTTGAGTTCCTTTATCTAAGTATCCTATAACAACATCGAAAGGATGGTTCTTAAGAGTTATAACAGCTCTAGAAAAAGGACTGTTGATTTTAGGTTCTTCAATAGGGTTTGGTTCATTATGACTTGAATCTAAAGAATTTACAGAACTTAAGGTTTTCACATATTTCTTTATAGGATGGTTAGAGGATTTTTACTTAATGTCCATATTTGATACATCATCCTCCAGGTTCTCTAGAGTGGTCTTAGGCTCATGTGGATCTATTTCATCAAATTTGACATAGACAGATTCTTCCACACATTTAGTTCTTTTATTAAACACTCTATAGGCTTTACTAGAGATTTAATATCCTAAAAATATCCTATAATTTCTCTTGGATGCAAATTTTCCAATATTATTCTTAGTATTAAGGATATAGACTTTTCAACCAAATACTTTGAAGTAGCTAACTCTATGTTTTCTATTGTTCCACAACTCATAGTAGAATATGTCAAATCAATACTCTATTGATAATATAGCATGCCGTATTTACAGATTTAGCCCAAAAGTAAATAGGTAAGTTATATTCACTAAGCATGGTTCTAGCAATCTCTTGCAGGGTTCTATTTCTTCTTTATACAACTCCATTCTGTTGAGGTGTTCTAGGGGAAGATAAATTATGACTATACTAATTTTGTGAGCAAAAGGATTCAAACTCCTGATTCTCAAACTCACATCCATGATCACTTCTTAATGATCTAATTCCGAGTCCACTAATATTTTCTACCATTTTGGCATATTTGGTCAAATGAGAGCAGGCTTAATTTTTGTGAGCCAAAAAGAAAGTCCAAGTATATCTAGAAAAGTCATCTAGAAGAACATAAACATAGTGCTTCTCATTTAAACTAGAGACTCTAGATGGTCCAAAAAAATCCATGTGAACCAATTCGAGAGGTTGAAAAGTTGACACTTCTTTCTTTGGTTTTAAGGAAATTTTGTTTTGTTTTCCCTTTTGACAAGGATTACACACTTTATCATTTTGAAACTCAAGTTTGGGTAGGTATTTGACTAAGATTTTTCTAGTTAACTTTCTAAGGGAGTGAGTGTTACAGTGTACTAGTCTCCAATACCAAATCCAAGACTCTTTGTGAAACACCCTTAAACATGAATCATTTTGAGAAGATAAAGAATGTAAGTTAACATAATATACATTTTCATTTTTTAATGCAAAAAAAACTAATTCATTTTTAGAATTAAAAAAATTACACACATCATTTTCAAATTTGACATGAAATCCATCATCATATAATTATGAAATAATAAGCAGATTATATTTCAATCCATCAACAAAAAGTACTTTGTAAATCAAAAATTAGTTAGAGTTACCGATTTGGCCAAGGCCAATAATTTTTCCTTTGGCATTGTCACCAAAGGTGACATGCCCTCAATAAATTTTTATTAAGTTCTTGAAGCATGAATAGTATTCTATCATGTGTCTTGAACACCCACATTCCAAGTAACATAAGCTTTTACAAGAACTCTTTAAGCAGTTTTCCTACAAAATATTCAAATAAAAATATATTTTGGTACCCATACTTGTTTGGGTATAGAAATATTAGTGACTAGTTCCTTAGGAACCCATATCTACCTCATAGGTTTCCTATAAGCATTATGTAAAGTATTTGAAAAATAAACTCTATTTGGTATAGAAAATATTGTAACAGTAGAGAGTGTATCATAATTTGAACTAGCTGAATGTTTTCCAGAACTGGGTGTAAAGCTGTATGTCCAAGATTTAGAAACAAAATTAGTTCTTCCAAAATTCCTTTTACCGGGTTGATAACCAATGCCAATAGTATATTTAGAAGCAATATGTTTACCTAGAATTTCTACCAAGATATCTTTACCATTATTAAACCTTTCAAGATCCTTTTTCAATTTCTTTTTAGATAGTTTTAGTTCATTGTTCTCTTTGTTTAATTGAGCATTTTTTCCCTTTCTACAGAGAGTTCAGTTTTAACATTTGAGGTAAGATCATGTTGTTTCTTTAAAGACTAGTATTTATCTTTTAGTTAATTCCATGTCTCTTAAAGAATATTACACTAATAAAACATTTCTTCATTAGACATATTTTCAGAGTCACTCTCATCTCCAGAATAATAGGAATTGTATACAGGAGATTCCAGTGTAACCTCATATGTGTTTGTCATAAAACACATATTGGATTTGTTAGCCTGTTCATCATGTGAAGATTCTGATTCACTTGAATTGTCCTCAGAAGCACTCCATATTGCTTTCATTTCCTTTTTATAATTTCTATCTTTGTCCTCATATTTTTTTTTGTACATGATCTTGGGATATTCAGCCTTAATATGTTCTTTTAGCTTACATTTATATCAAACAATATCATCAGAATTGTCACTTCTTTTCCAATCTTTCTTCCAACTTCCTTTTTGATCATATCTTCCCTTGAAGTTAGGCTTTCTGAAAGAGTTATTCTTATTGTAAAATATCTTAAACCTTTTAGTTAGTTGATCCATCTTCTCATCACTGTAAGGTGATGATTGTTCACTGCTATAATTTTCCATAGAAACTTCCAATTTCCCTTTTTGTTTGTGTTTAGAGGTGGTGATCTTGAACACAATGGATTTTATTTTGGGTTCATCATCTTCTTCCTTGTTGACTTTCATCTCCTCTTCAAACATCATCAGCTTTCCAATGGGTTATTTTATAGGTATCCTACTGATGTTGCATGACTCTCTAATAGAGACAGAGGTGCCTTTCCCTTAATCAGGTAGACATCTGAGAATCCTCATGATTTCTTCTTTGGCAGTGACTTCTCTCCCAATAGAAATCATTGTGTTGGAAATTTCATTGAACCTGAGATACATGTCAAAAATAGGCTCATCGGGTTTCATTTTAAAGTTATCATATTTAATAGTATAATTATTAAGTCTCATTTCTTTCATACTAGAAGTTCCTTCAAGTGAAACAGACAAGGTATCCCAAATTTCATGGGCAGTTTTACATGCAGAGATTCTATTAAATTCATCATATCCTAAAGAGTAGTATAAAGCATTCATATCTTTGCAATTATTATTGTAGACAGTTTTGGTAGGTTCATTCCAAGTGATTCTATCAGTAACATGAATCTTATATTCATCTATAATTTAAGACCAGATTTCAAAGCTCATACTTTCTAAATGTATTTTCATTTTAATTTTCCATTGAGCATAATTAGTTTTATTAAATAATGGTGGTCTATTTGTCACAAAACCTTCCAATCTATTATCCATAATAAATAAATACATTAAAATATCTAGAAATTTAGAAATGATAGAAATTTACAGATCTTTAAAGTAAAACTATAATCGCAGTTGAATATGGTCAAAAATATAGACATTAGAAAAAATCCTTTGATACCAAATGTTTGTTGGAGTAAAGTACTCAAGATGGGGGGTGAATTGAGTATCTATAAAAATTTCTATTTAAAAAGTATTCTTAAAAAGGTTCCCCAATAATTTTAAATACAGTCCAGTCAATCAAGGTTATACGTTTATGAAAGTTTGACTATTTAAATAACTTCTTAGAAGATTGATTAATTCTTAGTAATCATAATATCAGTTATTAACATTAATTTTGAAGCTATTCTAATAATTAAAATCAATTATAACTTCTTTCCAAGATTAACTATCAAAGTAAATTTAGTGTTTTTTGTATTAAATAGTAAAACAGAGAAAACTAAAATAAATAGCACAACGGATATAAAACAAGTGGTTCAGTCTCAAGTTGAGACCTAATACACTCAAATTGATGATCACCTACCACTAAGTAGTTTATATAAATAAACTTGATCCACACCCTGGATCGGGGTTAACAACAGTACACAATACTATTCAGGTCACATGACCTCTTCCATGGTTCTTCATTGGTATAAAATATCAGGTCACACAAGGACCTCTTCCACACTTATCTATGGGAATACACAAGTTTAAAATGATGTAAGAGAAAGGATATCTTGTATCTTTTAGTTTGATGTAGGAGACAGTGCATGTGTTTATATAGACACACACACTGCTCGAAAGATAAAAAATAATACACAACAGAGTATAAATGATGAGATAAGGTTAGAAGTGCTCTGAGTGTTATTCTGTGCAGCTCTGGACTTCTAGGATGAAGCAAATGAAAAAATCAATTCCTCTTGTGGAAAACAGGGAATCGTAAGTCAGCTAGATCTGTCTCATGTTTTTCATGGAGTTGATAGTGTGTAAATGTTCTTGACTCTATATTCGAGTATGCTTTGTGTGTTCTTTAGTAGTGTCGGGTTGCATGAAAGCTCTTTCTTCTTTTTTATCACGCACACACTTGTTTTTCCGTTGCTGTTATTGTCGCTTGTTACCCCAATCACTCTATTTTCTTCTAGCCACGTTGTTCTTTTTATTCTTGGAATGCATGTGTTGGAGCCGACATGATGTATGTATTATGCACCTCGTACCTCATACTGTCAGCTAATATGTCTACAAATAAACATTAATTATTTCAGTTCATTTAAAATTTTCAAATATTACTGTTAGAAATTAAATAAAAAAAGGAAAAATAGATTAAGAAATTGTGTCTTAGTATGTCTGTAAATGGTGTTTCCGTGAAACGGTGTCTCCTTGAGATGGTGTATCCTTCTTTGTCTTTGAGTGGTGAGAAAACTATGATGTCATATTTGTATAGAGATCAGGAACTGGTAGCACGGAAGTGGTGTTAGGATCACAGTGTCTGGTCACAATATCTGAATGGTCACGATGTATGGATGGTCATGGTGTCTGGATGGTTATGGTGTCTAGATGGTCACGGTGTTTGGATGGTGACGGTGTTTGGATGGTCACAGTGTTTGGATGGTCATGGTGTCTGGATGGTCACAGTGTCTGGATGGTAACAAT
The DNA here is from genome assembly GCA_963277665.1 of Viscum album. Taxonomy (NCBI): domain Eukaryota; kingdom Viridiplantae; phylum Streptophyta; class Magnoliopsida; order Santalales; family Viscaceae; genus Viscum; species Viscum album. The sequence continues at coordinate 639,126,574 of OY728162.1, read as the reverse complement.
GTCTGGATAGTCACGGTGTTTGGATGGTCACGGTGCCCGGATGCTTTGCTAGAAAAACACAACCGGTGGTAGACTCACGGTTTCTCAAAAATAACTAAATCTTTGTACACAGACTTAAACAGTGATATTCATTGAATTATTAACTGAAAATTATCTTTCTTTATTTTATAAATACCCATTTAATGGGTTAGTGGTATCCATGACACCACCATACCCCAAAACACCCTTAAACCAAATGTGGGATCCGAATTCAAAGATTTAAAACCAAAAATTCAAAATTCAAAACAACCACAGAACCTGAGGGGACCACGATCCGCGATAACCCACAATATCCTATCACGTCACCCACCATCATTAGGCATCTAGTACGCCCCATCCCCTGCACCATCATCTCTATCAATATACTTACCATCTTCATCAACACTTCAAGAAAGAAACATCGATGTCGTTGTTGCACTATCATCACCAGAGCTGATAACCAGAGCTACCGAAAACATAGAGACCCCATCATCATGAGTGGCCCGAGGCTCCCTTCGCGAGATCACTAATAAAGGAACACAAACAACGGTTGCAGATAATGCCGACGACTGCCATCAGAACCATAAGAAAATACCCAAAAATAGACTAAACAACATCACCAAAGAAAAAAATAGAACAGGAAAAACTTTCACCGAATTAATCCCAGTAAATCCAAGATGTTCCCTAAATCAAACTATGAACACAGACATCATGAAGGCCTTGCTCCTAGAACAATTTTGGCCACCGAACCACACTCCCAAAACCTCCATGTTACCATCGCTCCTGATCCTACTTGGAGAGTGGCAGTGGAACGAGAGATTAGAGCAGGGAATGAGCAGCTGAGGGCTCCAAACGAATGCAGCGGCGATGACACAGAAGAAAGCCACTAGAACAAGAAAAAGCTAATTCATGAAGAGTATTAAAGACCTACGAACTGCAAAACCCAAAACCCTTAGAATCCACCGCACCTAGTCCAAATTGGAGAGGCACAGAGGAAATGGGAGGTTCGAGCTGGGATCTAAGTGGTCAAGGGTTTCAACTACTAACAACCTTTTTCAGATCCCCAAAACCCCCTTGAATGAAATTGTCATCGTTGTCGGAATAATAGAAGCTCCATATCTTGGGCGGACCACAAACATCGTCAAACCATCATCCTGACACAAATCATCGCTGGTATGAAAAACCATGCCAGTAGTACCATATAAGATAGCTTAGGAGACAAAATATTAAGGGGGGAGGAGGAGGGGGAAGACACCGAAGAGGTATGAGATCCTTCCCCCTCCAAATAATCATCGACGAAAACCCAAGAATGAGAGATATTCATAGAATGAATTAAACTTATCACTCATAAGAGAAATTTATTATAAACAAAATAGTTTACAATAATTACTTAAGGCATAAAGAAACTAACCATATGTACACATGATTTTAGATAGATTAATTAGGATTAATAATATCTACATAATGTATATGATTTGTGATCATTAAAACATGATTAACACTTGAGGAGTCCAACAGTTACTCATGCGTGTGTAGGACCTATCGTCTCCATGATTGTAATGTTGGTTCATTTTTAATAAAAATATTTCATAATTGTTTTTAAAAGTATAATTTATGTATAAATATGATAATTATTTCAGGATTATTATTTGTTATATGTTTATATAATGACCCCTTGGACTATATTCGACCTACCAAAGTCATTCTTGACATGTGAACCGAATTTGGTCAAAACACCCACTATAAACGTAATTGTTTAAGTAATTGTATACAACATTATAATATGTACAGTAAAAGTAATAATACACTTGAAAAAGTTTCTAAATAAAGTAAATAATTAACATAATCTTATTATTTAGAAAGATAAAGACACACATGACAAGTTGGAATCAAGTTAAGGGATTCTTGTGTCACTTTTTCTTTTGTGAGGCACACACCATTTTCACCACTTATTACTTTTGTGTGGTGCATATTCTTCACATTTGTCATTTAATACCCTGATTCACTCATATTTCATTTTATTCTAAGTTTCACATTTAATTTTATCCTCTAAATGGTTTGACTTGAAAATTACCAAGTGGTACAAGTTATCATTGCAATATCACTTTCTTTGTGATTGTCAACTTTCTATTGAAAAAATCACTCCCTTACGATAATTTTTATTGTACATTATGATTATCTTAAATATCCATATTCTCATGAAATATATATTATTATTTCCTAAACCATATACCATTTTTACATATAGTGTTCACATTGACAATTATTTGATTAATTGGAGGAATATTGATAAATTTGTATCTTATATTCAATTTAGATATTTTTATTTATTAGTTAAAATGATTATTCAAAATATGAGGAATGAATTAGATTTATTATGTGATGGGTGGGTCCCAATATAGCCCCTATATAAATCAGTAGGTTTAATGGGACAAAATAGATATGGTTTTTACAGTGGCCTTACCCATTTATTAGATTCTTGGCATAAAGCCTTGATAGTATCATATTCATGGAATAAAGCCTTGACAGTATTAAATTATTGGAATGAACCTTGATAGTATCATATTATTGGAATGAAGACTTGATATTATGTTTTAGATATCCACATTAATGCATTCCATTCTTATGAATTAACATATTTTTATTCCATGTGATTATTCGATTAGTTAGATTATCCATGGTTAAGTTTTATTCTCATATTATTGATTAAATGGAACATCTTCCAGTTATCAACCTTTCTATATTGATTATACCTTATCAAGTTGTCTAAATGGAATGTATGTCTATTTTATTTTACCTTTCTTTATTTATTATTTTCATTGATTCATTATTACTTCCACTATACTTACCCTTACTGGTAATTTGAGCTCACCCTTATTATATTTCATTTCTCTATGTAATGAAGATGAATCCTTTGAATGAGTCTCAAGTATGCAAAGATTTTACTTTTTTTATGCAATATTTTCTCTCCCCAATGTAAAATGGGTTTCGTGTATGTAATCTGGTTTTCCAAAACTATTAAAATGATTGGCCCTTCTGAATTTTATTTCCTATAATCCTAAAATTGTAATAAATTAACAAACTGAATTTAGGCTTCTAGGGCCGGGGTATAATAAAAGAGTTGGTGTTCCATCCCATGAACATAAAGCATGTCCAGATGGAAAATTTTCACCTACAATAAAAAAAATCATTGTTAATTAGAAGATATTTGTGCTGCTACAAATTTGGGTATATATACATTTATTTCTAGAATAATATGTCATTATTTATAATTTTAAGAAGACCTGAAGTCAGGGGGAAATCTAAAACAAGGAAGAAAACTATTAGAGGAAATCATAAAATACAGTAAAGGAAAAATATCTCTATGGAGAACATATTTGAATGAAATGTAAATTTTTTATGATTTTTTCAAGATAACTGGTCACTACTATGATGAATTTAGGGACAACCAAACTAGGTATTATTCATATACCAAAGAGAATAATGATTCACAATAGTTTGATAGGTAGGTAAAGGTTAAATGTAAGCCTTCCTTGGGGGATAAATCAGTGAACAAAGTTGTTGAATCAAATCCTCCTAAGAATCCAATAAAAAAATATAACCAAAATGTCAAACCAATAGCGAATAGATGCATACATATGAAAAGAGAGACCGCATAATGAATCATTGCAAGTTATCCATGAATCAGAATGAAAATTGGAGCAATATGGATTTAATATAATAGTCCACCCAATAGAGATAATCTATGATTTATTAGTAGATAAAACCATGTATTAAGAAACTAAGAGGATTCCTAAGAAGGGTAAATAAAAATATATTGTGTGTGTGTGTGTAAGGTTTATGAAGGTAGGTCATTGTTTTTTTGGGTGTAAGGCATGGATACCCATTCAAAAATAACTTAAAAGAGTTAATAAAAACATTATTGGTTATAAGTACCAAAGATAATGTTGCAAAGAACAATTACACACCAAATGGGAATATAGAGCATCACTCTAATTATATAATAATAATATGAAGTAAAAAATTGTAAGAGGTTATAAGAATAGATCAATCTTAAAAGAATTAGACTGCTCTAGTTTCTCAAGTAAATAATCCCATTCCAATTAAGAAGGAAGTTGGAAGAGAGAAGCAATCCATACTAACCAATGAAGTAAAAATATAGAAATTAAGGATGGAAAAAACATGAAGAAGTTGAGGCACTTAATATATTCAAGTTCTACTAGGTTGATTAAGTAGTATCTTCTCCAACACTACAACTAAAGAACATTGTAACATCTAACTTACTCTCTCATCAAATTGGTTGTGCATAAATGTATCGAATTGAAGGTGATGATGGTTGAAAATAATCCCTTGAGTGGGAGATCTCAAAATTTTTGAATCCTTAGGAGTTTAAAAATTGCTACTTTAATATAGAAATCGGGACAATCCCTTTAACATTGAGAGATGTGGCGTGACTTTCATTATCCCATATCTGATTTAGCCAATAAATATTATGTTTATTAAGGGGATTTATTTTCTAACAAAATGGGAAAGAAAACCATACAAATAAAATTTCTTGAGGTTTGTGATCATGTGAGTGTTGGTTCTTAAAATTCTCACAAATCTATGTGGATGTCCCCCAAGAAAGAAAAAACGAGTGTTGGTATCACATTGAGGTTAATTTAAGGACATCATAGTTGTAAAATTCACTTTTATTTTATAAACCATTATATCCCAATTAAACATAGAGTTGTGTGGTTGATGGAACATTTTTAATATAAAGTGTGGTACCTTCCTTATCTCATGTAATTAATTGAGTTCTTGGAAATTGAAAAAACAATGGGGAGAAGTTAAGTTTCTTAAATTTTGAAGATTTAGTTTCCTTCCCTTAAAATTTATGAAGAAAAAGGAGGTTTTAAGGCTTCCCTATTATTTCATTAATGGGGAGAACCATTTACCTCATTTTCATTTATTATAAATTTGGTGGAGAAATATTATATTGACTTTTATATCATTTTGGAATGGACATAAAATCTAGGGGAGATATTGAAGTTTTTTTGTATCTCTAGAATATTTGATTGTATTTGTTGTCAATGTGAAGTAAGTAAATGTGTTCTAAACAATGATGTTTCAACTTCAAAAATCCATGAAATGGTGAATATATCACTTATTGAGAATGAAAGTAGAATTTACTCATATATCAATGGGTAAAGAAGTTTTAATTTTTCTTCCCTTGAATACCAAGATAGAAAAATTAATGTGGAAATCCTAATACATCTGATGCTTGTATGTGGAGGCCTTTATGGAAGAACATGAAATGGGATGATAGATATGTTTTAGTACTTTGTATAATATTTTTGAAAGATTTAAGAGTTCTAGTTATTGTGTACTTCTTGTGATATGTCATTGCCAAGGTTAAATCTAGTCTAATTTGGGAGATTAATGACTAAAGATACTGGAGGAACCATCCTAGTGTGATCTATCATGAAAACTACTGATTTAAGTGTTTTACATCAACTATATGAAGGTATGAATTTAATTTATAAGGATAAATATGAGTTGAATTAATTTTTTATATTATTTAGTAAAGTCTATAAATTTTATTTTTCACTGAAAAAATTGAAAAGTTCTTAATTATAAGACATTTCCCGCTGATCGTATGACTTCTGTAGGAGTGTAATCCTTCATAGAATTGTATGACATCATCCATAACACAATTCTAGATTGTAAGACTTCACTATAAGTCTATGATCCCATCGTATGACTTCACTGAATACATAAAATATAAAATACCTAAGAGTATAACTTTGTCATATGACTTCTAGAATTGAATGACATCAGAATCTACTATCATATGACTTCAGTCAAAGCGTAAGAATTTAGTGTAAGAATTTTTGGATCAATCATATGCCTATGTAAAAATGTAAGTCTTTATCAGAATACTTGGTAAGTGCAATCCTTTTGAAGTCCCTAGTGTAATCCATCAACACTTATAATTTTTTTTGAAGTTCTACTGGATGAAAAACTCTATTATTTTAAATTTAGATTTGATGAAGATGCAACTGTTTTTTGATGAAACCAGATTTTTTCACCATTATCGACTATCATATGACTTTAGTCAGATGAAATTATTTTTGAGATTCTCTTCAGTGTTTAATTTTATGTGATTCAATCTTGAGGAATATAAGAAGTTGATGTTGAGTTTTGGGATGATTCATGCCATAAGAAGAAGTCTCCATGGTGCAAACTACTACTTCATGATGCAAGTTGAATTCCACATATCAAGTTTATGTGTCCTATATTATTATACAAATTTGGAATATTTTTATAGATTCATTAGAGATATTTTGAGAAACCTAAAGATGTGAAATTTGAGAATAAATAAAAATATAGTTAATCATCGGAAGTGAATTAAATGAGGGTATTCTTGGAATGTACTTTGAGTGGAAAAACAGTACATGAAATATCACGGAACTAAAATTGGTTATTTTATGATGGTTCTTTTTGAAAAGTAGTGAGATGGTCCTCTCAATATTCTATTTAACGATACTAATTATGAATTGATAGATTTAATTCTATTAAATAAATACACATACTGATAATAAAATAAAGAAGGGAAATACATAAAAGGAAGAAGTAATTATTGTTGTGGATGTTGAAGTTCAAATGATAGAGACGATAACATGAGCTGTATAAGAGAACTAGAGACTCTATAAGAAGAAGAACTATTAGAGGATACTTTATGTTATTGGGAAAAAAATATAGAATAAAAACCAATGATGAAGAGTTTCTATCTAATGGGTTTCAAAGACAATGAAGAAGAAGAGCTAGGTTAGCTGACCTGAATTGTTGTTCATTAGAAGTCGAAGAAGAAGAAAATAATAGGAGAAGAATGAGAAAGGATAGTGTGAATGAGGTTATTATAAATATTCCATGGTAGTCAAATTCTTTGAAGATTAATTGATAAATATGGGTTTGTAGATCTAATGAAGAGTTGTGGGGTTATCCTACCAGTGGAGACTGAGTTGCATGTATTGAACATAAATAGTTGTTGGCATTTTAAGACTCTTTTGTGAGTTGAAATTGATCAGTTTTATTGATGTATAAGAATCATATATAGCCTGGTGATCAATTTCCAAGAATGAAATGGATGATAACTCTTTCATATACATGGTGGGACTTTGTGGAAACAATGTGACTTAAGGTATGCAAGGATAGTGCAGTGTGAAGCTATGATTTATAGAGGTCTTATGAGAGGTAGGGAAAAATTGTTTGGTGTGACTATTGCTGAGAGAAGATTAGTGATGCTCTGATCTAGTGTTGGTTTTGGAAGAAACCTCCACTTATAAAAAAACATTTTGTAAACAATTCTTAAAAAACATTTAATTTTACTAAAATAGGATGGTAAATTTGATCTACCATATATAATCCAAGAGAATATAAAATAACAATAACATAATAGAAATTAGGCAAAAAATCTATATTGGAGTAATATTTTAAATTGATGAAATAATGTATTAAGGAAAGGTGTGTATATATTTGAATCAAATGTTCATTCAAATTAGGGATAAATTATTTATCAACATATTAAATAATCGTTTATATCCATCTAAAAGGGAAATTTATGTTCATATTTGTCTCAATGATCATTTCGTATTAGAGATAAATTATTTATGGCCATAATAACGAATCAAGTATAGTTATCCATCTAAAAAAGGGAAGTTGTAAAAACTATTAGAGTACCTTGTATACATGTATATAAAGCTACCTAAAATGTGAAATTTTATTTTCATTTAAAAATACCATTTTCATATGTTTTCCTTACACTTTTTCTTGTCGTTCGTGGAAGTAGCTACCTAATCCATCATGGTCGTCCATTTTATCCAGAGTTCACACATGCCACTGGTTCTGTTTAGGGTTTTGTAATCATGGAATTTTCTCCACAGGAATGTTGTTAGGCAGTTCGGGTTTCTAGTAGGGGGTTTCATCACCCCTGCGACGCCTTCATTTGATGAGGGTTTTCAGCTTCTGCTCAACTCCCGATCCGGTGACGTCCTCCTACAGCGTGTCCAGACAGAGAGCTGTGGTGCGATTCTGGTTTTCTTTCAACTACGACATCACCCTCGTCTACATGTAGATCTACTCTCATTGTGTGATGAATCAGATTTGGGACCTTCATGATGTCGACCTGCTGTGCCATGAGGATCTGCTACGCGGTGAATATCTATTGCACGAAGAGTCTTGTGGATGATCGACCCGGGTAGTAACATGTTTTTTAGGACCATACATTGGTGATTTGGCCGCGATGATCTGCATCAAAGATTCAAGGCTTTGTGGTGATGAAGAGGGTTCCATGATCTGGGTGCACATTACATCTTGTTTGATTTCCATTCCGGTGGAGATCAGGAGCAAGCGTAGATCACAGTGATTTGAGATCTGGTACAAATCCGAAGCCGGCATAGAGGACCAGCGCTATCCAGGGGCACATATTTTGTTCTTGCATAATTGGTGATTCAGTGGAGATATGGAGCAGGTGAAAAGGACTAGAGCTATCCAGGGGATGTGTGGTATTTTCTCATAGTGTAAGCTTTATATTCAAATCCACGTCAGATCAAAGTTCAGCGCTGTGTGAGGGTGTTTTGTAGACCCAGATTGAGGAGGCCATTCGTGCCTATTTTTTAGATATTTTTCAAGTGTCCAGTGTGCACATTTGAACAATAAGATCCCATATCATTGGATTGAGACTTTAACCTTGGTACACCAAGTCTGTGGTAAGCAAACTCGGTTCGAGTGGACCGAGTCTTCAACTAAGGTACACCGAGTCTGTGGTAAGCATACTCGGTTGGAGTGGACCAAGTCTTCAACTGAGGTACACTGAGTCTGTGGTAATCTAACTTGATTACAGACTCTTGAACTATTATTGTATTAAGTTATTTTAGATTCTTTGTATTTTTGGTGATGTGACTTTGTCCATTATATGACCTGCATCCAGTATTTGTTTTATTTTCAACATAATAAAATGAGTGATTGCGGTGGTGCTTTTGTCTTTCATGTAGGACCAAAAGTGGTCCTAACAACGTTAAATATCTATGTCATTTAATGCATTCTTCCCACTTTTTATTCGACCTGTAAATTATTGAACATCACTACAAGTGTTAACTAAAATATGTCAGCTTATTATATCTCTAAGTTTTGAATTTAATGTGTTGATTTTTAGAAGCGGTTTGATCCTTGTTTTGGCTTGGTTTGTCATTAGTTTTACTACTTTGTATCTCTGAAAATATATATTTGACTCTAGAATTTTATTTCTCGTTCTTTTTGGTTTTATTAAATCAGTATCATAGAGATTATGTTTTTTGTTTACTGAGAAATAGTGCAAGCTTGAATGTTGTGTAATTTCCACTGTATGTGACTTTGTTCACTGCCAACATGTGTTATATTGATTTATCCAAATTCATTTTAATATTCCTCTTTGATTCAAAAGTTTCAATGCGACCATGCTTTCTTTTTATGAGTTACCATGCAATAAACTGTGCAATAAACATCATTTTTTCATTTCAAATTTTCATGCATCAAAACACCCAATAGACCCTAGGCTATTACGTGGGTATAACCTCTCATGCAGGGGAGATTCCTGTAATTGCAGAATTATTTGATTTTTTTTGTTCATCTAGGTCGTTAGATCTCTTAGGCTGTAATTTCATTCTATTTTTCGTAGTTTGTTTCCTTGATGCTTCCCTATTTCCTTTTCCTATGTGAGCCTTAATGATGCCTCTTGGTAACTTCTACCAATGTGTGTCTATGGTTTTAGGGTCGGGATAGGTTATATGTAAGGTTGACCTATGTTTGAGTGTTGGTTAGCAGTAATGTTTGGAAGGATCTTGTCTCTAGTGTTTTCCTTTTGCCTAGGAGATGAAATTATGTTAGAGATGTTGTGTTCCTTCACATCCTTTTGGATTGTTTTCTCTAGGTATGGACCTATAGTGAGTTCAATGTTTAGGCTTGGGTAGCTTGTGGGTGCAGTGATCTTGTTTGTTGCTTGGTTGGCCACTAAGGTTCTTTTTTTATTCGATCCTTCTTAGCCTCTATGTTTTGGTCTTCTAGTGTTAGGATTCGCATGCCATTAGTATGACTAGACTAGGATGTGTGGCCCTTTTGCGGGTTGTCTCCCCTAGGTTTCTAGATGGATCCTAACCTTTTATTCTTGCATCTTAGAGTTGTCTGAGGATATTGAGACTGCTTGCATGTGTCCTGGTAGTTCTCTTTTGTTTGAGGATATCTCATTCAGGTTTTTGTTTAGGATATCATCTCCTCTGGGGGAGATTCTGAATCCATCTTTTAAGGATCTTCTGGTGCCCTATATCAAGAGACTTTCTGAGTTTTCAGGCAGCATGTCTCAGCTTAAACCTGATGGTGCTAGGTGTTTGGGTCCTCTTGTTTTTGAATGGGTTCAGGTGGAGGATTTTCTCTTTTTTGTTTCCCCCCTCCACATTGCTCCATTTTCTTTTTTGTTTTCTCTGACTTGTTCTATTTCTGAGTTGAATTCATGTGAATTCCTAAGATGTTTTTTTCTTGTCATTTTTTTGTGTAAGGATAGATACTGCTGTGTTTATTTGTGTTCTATAGGAATATATAAAATATTTTAAGGACCTCTTATGGCATATCATTTGCTAGTCCTATCATTGGAATCATCACATAGGGTGACTCAGGTAAGTGAAGGTATGTTAATCTTATATGGAAATGGTTGTGATTTGTGAAATTTTATTTCTTATTTAAAAATTTTCTTTTCATATTTTTTCTTATGCATTTTTTATGGTTGTTCGTGGAGGTAGCCGCCCAATCCATTATGGATTTCCATTTTCTTTGGAAGTTACACACGTTGTTGGTTCTATTTAAGGTTTTGGAATCATGGAATTTTCTCTACAGGTATGCTATTAGGCGGTTCTGGTTTCTGGAAAGGGGTTTCATCACCCCTAAGGTGCCTTCAATCAATGAGGGTTCTCTGCTCTTGCTCAACACCTGATTCGGTGAAGTCCAACTGTAGTGCATCCAGACAGAGAGATGTGGTGCGATTTTGGTTTTCTTTCAACCGCGACTTCACCCTCATCTGTGCGTAGATCTTCTCTTGTTGTTTGATAAATGATATATGGGACCTTCACGATGTAGACCTGATGTGCGATAAGGATCTACTTTGCGGTGAACATCTACTGTGTGACAAGTCTTGTGGATGACCGACCCAGATAGTAGCATGTTTTTTTAGGACCATACGTTGGTGATTCAGCTAGGATGATCTTCATCAAAGATTGAAGTCTTTGTGGCAATGATTAGGGTTCCATGATCTGGGGGTGCATTCCATATTTTGATATTTCTATTTCGGTGGAGATCAGGTGCAAGCGCAAATCCTGGTGATTTGTGATTCAGTGGAGATATGGAGCATGATAAGAGGACCAACTCTATCCAGGGGAGCACATTCCGTTCTTGGGTGATTTGAGATTTGATGGAGATCCAGAGCAAGTGTAGAGGATCAACGCTATCTAGGGGTTGTGTGATATCTAATCACCACGTGAACAATTGTAAGAGGTTAGAAGAATAGAGAAATCTAAAAATAATTAGACTACTCTAGTTTCTCAAGTAAATAAGCCCATTCCAGTTAAGAAGGAAGTTGGAAGAGAGAAGAAATCCATAATAACCAATGAAGTAAAAATATAGAAAGTAAGTATGGAAAGAAACATGAAGAAGTTGAGGCACTTTAGAGATTCAAGTTCTACTAGGATGAGTAAGCAGTATCTTCCCCAACACTGTAACTAATGAACATTGGAACTTCCAACTTACTCTCATCAAATTGGTTGTGCATAAATGTATCGAATTGAAGATGATTATGGTTGAAAAGAATACCTTGAGTGAGATATCTAAAAATGTGTGAATATTTGGGAGTTTAAAAAGTACTACTTTAATCTAGATATATGGACAATCCCTTTAACATTGAGAGATGCGGTGTGAATTTCATTCTCCCATATCTGATTTAGCCAATAAATATTATATTTATTAAGGGGATTTATTATCTAACAAAATGGGAAAGAAAACCCTACACTTAAAATTTCTTAAGGTGTGTGATCATATGAGTGTTGGTTCTTAAAATTCTCACAAATATATGTGGATATCCCCTAATAAAGAAAAATTGAGTGATGGTATCACATTGAGGTTAATTTAAGGACATCATAGTTGTCTAAATTCACTCATATTTTATAAACCATTCTATCCTAATTAAACATAGAGTTGTTTTGTTGATGTAACATTTTTAATATAATGTGTGGTACGTCCCTTATCTCATGTAATAAATTGAGTTCTTGGAAATTGAAAAAATAATGAGAAGAAGTTATGTTTCTTAAATTTGGAAGATTTAGTTTCCTTCCCTTGAAATTTATAAAGAAAAAGGAGGGTTTAAGGATTCCCTATTATTTAATTAAGGGGGTAACCATTTCCCTCATTTTAATTTATTATAAATTAGGTGTAGAAATATTATATTTACTTTTATATCATTTTGGAATGGACATAAAATCCAGTGGGAGATATTGAAGTTCCTTTGGATCTCAAGAATATTTGATTGTATTTGTTGTCAATGTAAAGTAAGTAAATGTGTTCTAAAGCATGATGTTTAAACATAAAAAATCAATGCAATGATGAATATATCAATTATTGGGAATGAATTTAGAATTTACCCATATATCAATGGGTAAAAGAGTTTTAATTTTTCTTCCCTTGAATACCGAGCTAGAAAAATTCATGTGGGTAACCTAATACATCTAATGCTTGTATATGGTGGCCTTTATGGAAGAACACAAAAAGGGATGATAGAGATGTTTTATTAATTTATATAATAGTTTTTAAAGATTTAATAGTTCTAGTTATTGTGTATTTCTTGTGAGATGTTATTTCTAAGGTTAAATCTAGTCCGATTTGGGAGATTAATGACTCAAGGTACCGGAGGAACCATCCTAGTGTGATCTATCATGAAACCTACTGATTTAAGTGTTTTAAATCACCTAGATAAAGGTATCAATTTAATTTATAAATCTAAATATGAGTTGAATTCATTTTTGATATTATTTAGTAAAGTCTATAAATTTTATTTTTCACTGAAAAAATAGAAAAGTTCTTAATTATAAGACATTTCCCGCTGATCGTACGACTCCTGTAGGAGTGTAAACCTTCAGAGCATTGTATGAAAACATCCATAACACAAGTATAGATTGTAAGACTTCACTATAAGTCTATGATACCATCATATGACTCACTATATTGTATGACTTCACTGAGGACGTAAAATAGAAAATACCTAAGTGTATAACTTTGTCATATGACTTCTAGAATAAAATGACATCAGAATCTACTATCATATGACTTCAGTCAGAGCGTAAGACTTTAGTGTAAGACTGTTAGGATCAATCAGAAGCCTATGTAAAAATGTAAGTTGTCATTAGAATACTTGGTAAGTGTAATCCTTTGGAAGTCCCTAGTGTAATCCATAAACAATTGAAATTTTATGAAGTTATACTGGATGAAAAATGTAGGTTATTAAATTTAGATCTCATGAAGATGGAATTATTTTTTGGTGAAACAAGTGTTTTTACACCATTATCTAAACATTAAAAACACTAATAAAGATGTGTGACCAAATTATGAGGAAATCAAGAGGATTTGATATTCATCCATATAGAGAAAATATCAAAGCATTATGGGAAACAGAAGTGAGAACCTATGAAAAGGCAAATATAGATCTACATAAAAGTTACTTAAAAAGAATGATGACTATGTAAAGGTCATACAATCCTATATAAATGTAACCAATATCTGTGTAATAGTAATCCCAACTTTTGTAAAAGTTACCCATGGTTTCTACAAGATATGTAAAGGTCACCTAGACCTATGTAAGGGTAACACTAAGAATCCAAAGGCTGCGTCGTATGGGTAAGTTGAATTTTCAAAAATAATTTCCTATGAAAATGGGATGATGCTGGGTTAATTTAAAAATAATAATTTCAAAAATTAAATTTCATACAATATGTGAGTGCTTAATATGTTGTTATTGGATCCAAGGTATAATAAGATCAATGTGATGAAGAGGGTATGAAACATTAATGTATTGAATTTATTTTATTTGTATTTTTATGAATAATGCATATGTATTCAAATCAAATCTTGAGATTATCTTCAGTGTTTAATTTCATGTGATTCAATCTTGAGGAATATAAGAAATTGATGTTGAGTTTTGGGATGATTCATTCCATAAGAAGAAGTATCCATGTTGCAAACTACTACTTCATGATGCAAGTTGTATTCCACATAGCATGTTGATGTGTCCTATATTTTTATACAACTGTGGAATTTTTTTATATATTCATTAGAGATATTTTGAGAAAACTAAATATGTGAAATTTGTGAATAAAAAAAAATTAGTTAATCATGGGAAGTGAATTAAATTAGGGTATTCTTGGAATCTCCTTTGAGTGGAAAAAAGTACATGAAATATCATGGAACCAAAATTGGTTATTTTATGATGGTTCTTTTTGAAAAGTAGTGAGATGTTCCTCTCACTGTTTTTTTATATTTTATATTTTTTTATTTTTCTTTAAAAGAAATTCAGCCCACAGCTACCCCGACCTAAGTTCCGACACCTTAATATCCTCACCTTAAAAGTAGTGAGATGGTCCTCTCGATATTATTTTTAACAATACTAATTAGGAATTTATAGATTTAATTCTCTTAAATAAAGACACATACTGATAAGAAAATAAAGATGGAAAATACATAAATGGAAGAAGTAATTGTTGTTGTGGATGTTGAAGTTCAAATGATAGAGATGATAACACAAGCTGGATAAGAGAACTAGAGACTCCTGAGGAAGAAAAACTATTATAAGATACTTCATATGATTGTGAAGCAAAATATAGAATACACACAAATGATGAAGAGTTTCTATCTACTGGGTTTCAAAGATAGTGAAGAAGAAGAGTTGTGTTAGCTGACCTGAATTGTTGTTAATTGGAAGTTGAAGAAGAAGAAGAAAATAATAGAAGAATGAGAAAGGATAGTGTGAATGAGGTTATTATAAATATTATATTCTATTCAAATTATTTGAAGATTAATTGAGAAAGATGATTTAGTAGATATAATGAGGAGTTGTGGGGTTATCCTACCAGTGGAGACTGAGTTGCATGTATTGAACTTAATGAGTTGTTGGCATTTTAAGACTCTTTTGTGAGTTGAAATTGACCAGTATTACTGATGTATAAGAATCATGTATAGCCTGGTGATCAATTTCCAAGAATGAACTGAATGATAACTCTTTCATGCACATGGTGGGACTTTGTGGAACCTATGTGACTTAAGGTATTCAAGGACAGTGCAATATGAAGCTATGATTTATAGAGGTCCTATGAGAGGTAGGGAAAAAGTGTTTTGTGTGACTCTTTTCGAGAGAAGATTAGTGATGCTTTGATCTAGTGTTGGTGTTTGAAGAAACCTCCACTTATAGAAAACAGGTTGTAATCAATTCTTAAAAAAACAAAACCATTTAATTTTAATAAAATAGGATAGTGAATTCGATCTACAATATATAATCCAAGAGAATATAAACTAACAATAACATAAAAGAAATTAGGCATAACATCTACATTGGAGTAATATTTGAAAGTCATGAAATAATGTATAGAAGGAAAGATGTGTATATGTTTAAATCAAATGTTCATTGGAATTAGGGATAAATTATCTATCAACATATTAAATAATCATTTATATCCATCTAAAAGGGAATGTTTTGTTCATATTTATCTCAATGATCATTTAGTATTAGAGATAAATTATTTATCACCACAATAACAATCAAGTATATTTATCCATATAAAAAAGGAAAGTTGTAAAATAATATTAGAGTACCTTGTATACATGTATATAAAGCTACGTAAAATGTGAAATTTTATTTTCATTTAAAAATAGCCTTTTCATATGTTTTCCTTACACTTTTTTCTTGGCATTCACGGAGGTAGCTACCCAATCCATCACAGTCATCCATTATATCCAGAGTTTACACATGCTGCTAGTTCTTTTTAGGGTTTTGGAATCATGGAATTTTTTCCATAGGTATGTTGTAAGGCAGTTCGGGTTTCTAGTAGGGGGTTTCATCACCCCTACGATGCCTTCATTCGATGAGGGTTGTCGGTCCTGCTCAACTCCCAATCCGGTGAAGTCCTCCTGCAGTGTGTCCAGACAGTGAGCTGTGGTGCGATTCTAGTTTTCTTTCAACTGTGACATCACCCTCATCTACATATAGATCTTCTATCGTTGTGTGATGAATCAGATTTGGGACCTTCATGATGTCGACCTGCTGTGCGACGAGGATCTACTACACGGTGAATATCTGTTGCCCGACGAGTATTGTTGATGACCGACCCAGGTAGTAGCATATTTTTTAGGACCTTACATTGGTAATTTGGCCGTGATGATCTGCGTCAATGCTTCTAGTATTTGTGGTGATGAATAGGGTTCCATGATCTGGGTGCGCATTCCATCTTGGTTGATTTCCATTTTGGTGGAGATCATGAGCAAGTGTAGATCCAAGTGATTTGAGATCCGATAGAGATTTGAAGCCAGCGTAGAGGACCAGTGCTATCCAGGGGCACATATTTTGTTCTTTCATGATTTGTGATTCATTGGATATCTAGAGCAGGTGCAGAGGACTAGCTCTATCCATGGGATGTGTGGTATTTTCTCACCGTGTAAGCTTCATATTCGAATCCATGTCATATCGAAGTTCAGTGCTGTGTGAGGGCGTTTTGTAGACACAGATTGCATGAGGTCGTTCGTGCCTATTTTTTAGATCTTTTTCAAGTGTCCAGTGGGCGCATTTCAACAATCAGATCACATGTCGATGGATCGAGTGTTTGACTGAGGTACATCGAGTCTGTGGTAAGCATACTCGGTTGGAGTGGACCGAGTCTTCAACTAAGGTACATCGAGCCTGTCGTAAGCATACTTGGTTGGAGTGGACCGAGTCTTCAACTGGGGTACACCAAGTCTGTGGTAAGCAAACTTGATTGCAGACTGTTGAACTGTTATTGTATTCATTTATTTTAGATTCTGTGTATTTTTAGTGATGTGCCTTTTTCCACTATATAACCTGTATCCAGTATTTGTTTTATTTTCAACATAATAAAATGAGTAATTCGGGTGGTGTTTTTATCCTGCATGTAGGACCAAAAACGGTCTGAATCCCGTTAAACATCTATCTCATTTAATGCATTCTTCCCACTTTTTATTCAGCCTGTAAATTTTTGAACGTCACTACTAGTATTAATTAAAATATGTCAGCTTGTTATATCTCTGGGTTTTGAATTTAATGCGTTGGTTTTTAGAAGCTGTTTGATCCTTGTTTTGGCTTGGTTTTTCATTAGTGTGACTGCCTTGTATCTCTGGAAATATATATTTGAATCTAGAATTTTATTTCTCATTCTTTCCGGTTTTATTAAATCAGTGTCGTATAGATTATGTTTTCTGTTTACTGAGAAATAGTGCAAGCTTGAATGTTGTGTAATTTCCACTATATGTGACTTTGTTCACGGCCAACATGTGTTATGTTGATTTATCCTGATTTATTTTAATATTCCTCTTTGATTGGAAAGTTTCAATGAGAACAAGTTTTCTTTTTATCAGTTACCAAGCAATAAACTGTACAATAAACATCATTTTTAAATTTCGAATTTTCAGGCATCAAAACACCCAGTAGACCCTAGGGTATTACGTGGGGACAACCTCTCACGCAGGGGAGCTTCCTACAATAAAGTGGTATTAGAGCCTAATTAGGATCCTTATGCCATTAGTATGACTAGACTAGGATGTGTGGCCCCTTTGCGGCTTGTCTCTCCCTAGGTTTCTAGCTGGATCCCAACATTTTGTTCTTGCATCTTAGAGTTGTCCGAGGATATTGGGATTACTTGCATGTGTCCTGGTAGTTCCCTTTTGTTTGAGGATATCTCATTATGGATTTTGTTTAGGTAGTCATCTCCTCTGGTGGAGATTCTGAATCAATCTTTTAAGGATCTTCTGGTGTCCTGCATTGAGAGACTTCCTAAGTTATCAGGCAGCATGTCTATGCTTAAACCCGATGGTGTTAGGTGTTTTGGTCCACTAGTTTTTTGTGGGTTTAGGTGGAGGATTTTCTCTTTTGTGTTTCCCCTCTCCACATTACTTCATTTTCTTTTTGTTTTCTCTGACCTGTTCTATTTCTTAGTTGAATTCATGTGAATTCCTAAGATGTTTTTTTTTCTTGTCATTTTTTTGTGTGAGGATAGATACTGCTATGTTTATTTGTGTTCTACTGGCATAGATGAACTATTTCAATGACCTCTTATGGCATATCATTTTCTAGTCCTATTATTGGAATCATCACATAGGGTGACTCAGGTAAGTGAAGGTATGTTAATCTTATATGAAAATGGTTGTGATTTGTGAAAATTTATTTCTTATTTAAAAAATTTCTTTTCATATTTTTTCTCATGCATTTTTTTATGGTCGTTCGTGGAGGTAGTCACCCAATCCATTATGGTTGTCCATTTTCATAGGAGGTTACACATGTTGTTGGTTTTGTTTAGGGTATTTGGAATCATGGTATTTTCTCCACAGATATGCTATTAGGCAGTTCTGGTTTCTGGCAGGGGGTTTTATCACCCCTACGACACCTTCAATCAATGAGGGTTCTCAGATCTTGCTCGACACTAGATCCGGTGAAGTCTTACTGTAGTGCATCCAGACAGAGAGATGTGGTGCGATTTCAGTTTTCTTTCAACCACAACTTCACCCTCATCTGTGCGTAGATCTTCTCCTGTTGTTTGAAAAATGATATCTAGGACCTTCACGATGTAGACCTGATGTGTGATAAGGATATACTTTGCGGTGAAAATCTACTATGTGACGAGTCTTGTGGATGACCAAACCAGAGAGTAGCATGTTTTTTAGGACCATACGTTGTTGATTTAGCTAGGATGATCTGCATCAAAGCTTGACGTCTTTGCGGTGATGATTAAGGTTCCATGATCTGGGTGCGCATTCCATCTTTGGATATTTCTATTTCGGTGGAGAACAAGTGCAAGCACAGATCCTGATGATTTGTGATTCAGTGGATATCTGGAGTAGGATAAGAGGACCAGCGCTATCCAGGGGAGCACATTCCATTCTTGGGTGATTTGAGATTCGATGGAGATCAGGAGGATGTGTAGAGGCTCGGCTCTATCTTGGGTTGTGCGATATTTTCTCACCACGCCGAACAATTGTAAGATTTTAAAAGAATAGAGAAATCTAAAAATAATTAGACTACTCTCGTTTCTCAAGTAAATAAGCCCATTCTAGTTAATAAGGAATTTGGAAGAGAGAAGAAATCCATACTAACCAGTGAAGTAAAAATATAGAAAGTAAGGATGGAAAAAACATGAAGAAGTTGAAGCACTTTAGATATTCAAGTTCTACTAGGTTGAGTAATCAGTATCTTCTCGAGCACTACAACTAAAGAACATTGGAACTTCCAACTTACTCTCTCATCAAATTGGTTGTGCATAAATGTATCAAATTGAAGATGATGATGGTTGAAAATAATCCCTTGAGTGGGAGATCTAAAAATGTGCGAATCTTTGGGAGTTTAAAAAGTACTAATTTAATCTAGAAATATGGACAATCCCTTCAACATTGAGAGATGCGGTGTGACTTTCATTATCACATATCGGATTTATCCAATAAATATTATATTTATTAAGGGAATTTATTATCAAACAAAATGGGACAGAAAAACCTACACTTAAAATTTCTTAAGGTGTGTGATCATGTGAGTGTTGGTTCTTAAAATTATGAAAAATCTATGTGGATATCCCCTAAGAAAGAAAAATTGAGTGTTGGTATCTCATTGAGGTTAATTTAAGGACATCATAGTTGTCTAAATTCACTCTTATTTTATAAGCCATTCTATACCAATTAAACATGGAGTTGTTTGGTTGATGTAACATTTGTAATATAAAGTGCGGTACCTTCTTTATCTCATGTAATTAATTGAGTTCTTGGAAATTGAAAAAATAATGGGAAGAAGTTAAGTTTCTTAAATTTGGAAGAGTTAGTTTCTTTCCGTTGAAATTTATGAAGAAAAAGGAGGGTTTAAGGATTCCCTATTATTTCATTAAGGGGGGAACTATTTCCCTCATTTTAAATTTTATAAATTAGGTGTAGAAATATTATATTTACTTTTAGAGCATTTTGGAATGGACATAAATCCATTGGGAGATATTGAAGTTCCTTTGGATATCAAGAATATTAGAATGTGTTTGTTGTCAATGTGATGTAAGTAAATGTGTTCTAAAGCATGATGTTTCGACTTCCAAAATCCATGCAATGATGAATACATCACTTATTGGGAATGAAAGTAGAATTTACCCATATATCAATGGGTAAAGGAGTTTTAATTTTTCTTCCCTTGAATACCGATCTAGAAAAATTCATGTGGGCAACCTAATACATCTTATGCTTGTATGTGGTGGACTTTATGGAAGAACATGGAAAGGGATGATAGAGATGTTTCAGTAATTTCTATTATAGTTTTGAAAGATTTAATATTTCTAGTCATTGTGTATTTCTTGTGAGATGTTATTTCCAAGGTTAAATCTAGTCCGACTTGGGAGATTAATGACCCAAGATACTGGAGGAACCATCCTAGTGTGATCTATCATGATACCTATTGATTTAAGTGTTTTACATCACCTAGATGAAGGTATTAATTTAATTTATAAGTCTAAATATGAGTTGAATTCATTTTTGATATTATTTATTTAAGTCTATAAATTTGATTTTTCACTGAAACAATAGAAATGTTCTTAATTATAAGACATTTCTCGCTGATCGTATGACTCCTGTAGGAGTGTAATCATTTAGAGCATTGTATGACATCATCCATAACACAAGTCTAGATCATAAGACTTCACTATAAGTCTATGATCCCATCATATGACTTCACTAGATTGTATGACTTCACTAAGGACATAAAATAGAAAATACCTAAGAGTAAAACTTTGTCATATGACTTCTAGAATCGAATGACATCAGAATCTACAATAATATGACTTCACTCAGAGCATAAGACTTTAGTGTAATCCTTCTAGGATCAATCATAAGCCTACATAAAAATGTAAGTCTTCATCGGAATACTTGGTAAGTGTAATACTTTGGAAGTCCCTAGTGTAATCCATCAACCCTTGAATTTTTTTGAAGTTCTACTGGATGAAAAACTCGGGTTTTTAAATTTAGACCTGTTGAAGATTGAATTATTTTTGGATGAAACAAGTGTTTTTTCCACCATTATCTAAATATTAAAAACACTAAGAAAGATGTGTGACCAAAGGATGAGGAAATCAAGAGGATTTGATATTCATCCATGTAGAGAAAATATCAAAGCATTATGGGAAAGGAAGTGAGCGCCTATGAAAAGGAAACTATAGATCTACATAAAAGTTACATAAAACTAGGTAAAGGTAATTATATCCTATATATATGTAACCAATATCAGTGTTATAGTCATCTTAAATTTTGTAAAAGTTACCCATGGTTTCTACAAGATATGTAAAGGACACCTAGACCTATGTAAGGGTAACATTAAGAATCCAGAGGCTATGTATGGGTAAGTTGAATTTACAAAATTAATTTCCTATGAAAATGGGATGATGCTGGGTTAATTTAAAAATAATAATTTCACAAATTAAATTTGATACAATATATGAGTGCTTAATATGTTGTTATTGGATCCAAGGTATAATAAGATCACTGTGCTAAACAGGGTACGAAACATTAATGTATTTAATTGATTTTATTTGTATTTTTATGAATAATGCATATGTATTCAAATCAAATCTTGAGATTTTCTTCAGTGTTTAATTTTTTGTGATTCAATCTTGAGGAATATAAGAAATTGATGTTGAGTTTTGGGATGATTCATTCCATAAGAAGAAGTCTTCGTGCTGCAAACTACTACTTCATGATGCAAGTTGTATTCCACATAGCAAGTTTATGTGTCCTATATTATTATACAACTGTGGAATTTTTTTATAGATTCATTAGAGATATTTTGAGAAAATTGAAGATGTGAAATTTGAGAATAAAAACATATAGTTAATCATGGGAATTGAATTAAATTATTGTATTCTTGGAATGTCCTTTGAGTGAAAAAACAGTACATGAAATATCATTGAACCAAAATTGATTATTTTATTATGGTTCTTTTTGAAAAGTAGTGAATGGTCCTCTCAAAATTCTATTTAACGATACTAATTATGAATTGATTGATTTAATTCTCTTATATAAAGACACATACTGATAATAAAATAAAGAAGTAAAATACATAAATGGAAGAAGTAATTGTTGTTGTGGATGTTGAAGTTCCAATGATAGAGACGATAACATGAGATGGATAAGAGAACGAGAGACTCTTGAGGAAGAAAAACTATTATATGATACTTCATATTATTGGGAAGCAAAATATAGAATACAAACCAATGATGAAGAGTTTCTATCTACTGGGTTTCAAAGACAATGAAGAAGAAGAGCTATGTTAGCTGACCTGAATTGTTGTTCATTGGATGTCGAAGAAGAAGAATAAAATAATAGGAGAATACTGAGAAAGGATAGTGTGAATGAGGTTATTCTAAATATTCTATGCTAGTCAAATTCTTTGAATATTAATTGAGAAAGATGG
Source organism: Viscum album (assembly GCA_963277665.1). Lineage (NCBI taxonomy): Eukaryota > Viridiplantae > Streptophyta > Magnoliopsida > Santalales > Viscaceae > Viscum > Viscum album. The sequence goes on along the minus strand of OY728162.1, from coordinate 639,103,800 downwards.
GTTAGTAGATCTAATGAGGATTTTTGGGGTTATCCTCCCAGTGGAGACTGAGTTGCATGTATTGAACTTAAAAGAGTTTTTGGCATTTTAAGACTCTTTTGTGAGTTGAAAGTGATTAGTATTATTGATGTAGAAGAATCACGTATAGCCTGATGATCAATTTCTAGGAATGAATTGAATTATAACTCTTTCATTCACATGGAGGAACTTTGTGGAACCAATGTGACTTAAGTTATGCAAGGATAGTGCAGTGTAAAGCTATGATTTATAGAGGTCCTGTGAGAGGTAGGGAAAAAGTGTTTGGTGTGACTCTTTCCGAGATAAGATTAGTGATGCTCTGATCTAGTTTTGGTGTTTAAAGAAACCTACACTTATAAAAAACAGGTTTTAAACAATTCTTAAAAAAACAAAACCATTTAATTTTACTAAAATAGGATGGGAAATTCGATCTACCATATATAATCCAAGAGAATATAAAGTAACATAAGATAATAGAAATTAGGCACAACACCTACATTAGAGTAATATTTGAAACTGATTAAATAATATATAGAAGGAAAGGTGTGTATATGTTTGAATCAAATGTTCATTCGAATTAGGGATAAATTATCTATTAACATATTAAATAATCATTTATATCCATCTAAAAGGGAAATTTGTGTTTATATTTGTCTCAATAATCATTTAGTATTGGAGATAAATTATTTATCACCATAATAACGAATCAAGTATAGATATCCATATAAAAAAGGAAAGTTGCAAAATAATATTAGAGTACCTTGTATACATGTATATAAAGCTAAGTAAAATGTGAAATTTTATTTTCATTTAAAAACAACCTTTTCATATGTTTTCCTTACACTTTTTTTCTTGTCGTTCGTGGAGGTAGATTCCCAATCCATTATGGTCGTCCATTTTATCCAGAGTTTACACATGCCGCTAGTTCTGTTTAGGGTTTTGGAATCATGGAATTTTCTCCAAAGGTATCCCGTTAGGATGTTTGGGTTTCTAGTAGGGGGTTTCATCACCCCTACAACACCTTCATTCAATGAGGGTTCTTGCTCCTGGTCAACTCCCGATCCGGTTAAGTCCTCCTGCAGCGTGTCCAGACAGAGAGCTATGGTGGGATTCTGGTTTTATTTCAACCGTGACATCACCCTTTTCTACATGTAGATCTGCTCTCGTTGTGTGGTGAACCATATTTGGGACCTCCATTATGTCGACCAGCTGTGCGACGAGGATCTTCTATGCGGTGAATATCTGTTGTGCGGCGAGTCTTGGGGATGACCGACCCGTGTAGTAGTATATTTTTTAGGACCATACATTGGTGATTCAGCCACAATGATCTGCATAAAAGCTACAAGTCTTTGTGGTGATGAAGAGGGTTCCAAGATCGGGGTGCACATTCTATCTTGGTTGATTTCCATTCTAGTGGAGATCAGGAGCACGCGTAGATCCCAGTGATTTGAGATCCGGAAGAGATCTGAAGGCGGCGTAGAGGACCAGTGCTATCAAAGGGAATGTATTTTTTTCTTGAATGATTTGTGATTTTGTGGAGATCTGGAGAAGGTGCAGAGGACTAGCGCTATCCAGGGGATGTTTGGTATTTTCTCGGTGTGTAAGCTTCATATTTGAATCCATGCCAGATCTAAGTTCAGCGTTGTGTGAGGGTGTTTTGTAGTCCCAGATTGCATGAGGTAGTTCGTGCCTATTTTTTATATCTTTTTCAAGTGTCCATTGTGTGCATTTCAACAATCAGATCACATGTCATTGGATTGAGTCTTTAACTGAGGTACACTGAGTTTGTGGTAAGCATACTCGGTTGGAGTGGACCGAGTCTTCAACTAAGGTACACCGAGTCTGTGGTAAGCATACTCAGTTGGAGTGGACTGAGTCTTCAACTGAGGTACAGCGAGTCTATGGTAAGCAAACTTGATTGCAGACTCTTGAACTGTTATTGTATTCAGTTATTTAAGATTTTGTGTATTGTTGGTGATGTGCCTTTGTCCTCTATATGACCTTCATATAGTATTGGTTTTAATTTCAACATAATAAAATGAGTGATTCGGGTGGTGTTTTTGTCCTCCATGTAGGACCAAAAGCGGTCCAAATAACGTTAAATATCTATGTAATTTAATGCATTCTTCCCACTTTTTTTCGGCTTGTAAATTGTTGAACGTCACTACTAGTATGAATTAAAATATGTCAGCTTGTTTTATCTCTGGGTTTTGAATTTAATGTGTTGATTTTTAGAAGCTATTTGATCCTTGTTTTGGATTGGTTTGTCATTATTGTGACTTCCTTGTATATCTGGAAATATATATTTGACTCTAGAATTTTATTTCTCATTCTTTCTGGTTTTATTAAATCAGTGTCCTATAGATTATGTTTTCTGTTTATTGAGAAATAGTGCAAGCTTGAATTTTGTGTAATTTCCATAGTATGTGACTTTGTTCACTGCCAACATGTGTTATGTTGATTTATCCTGATTCATTTGAATATTCATCTTTGATTGGAAAGTTTCAATGTGAACATTTTTTTCTTTTATCAGTTACCATGCAATAAAATGTTCAATAAACATCATTTTTTCATTTCAAATTTTCATGCATCAAAACACCCAATAGACCCTAGGCTATTGTGTGGGGACAACCTCTCACGGAGGGGAGCTTCCTGCAATAAAGTGGTATTAGAGCCTAATTAGGTTTAAATTTTTCTTATTAAAATTTGACATTTGTTGTTTGTCTCTTTCAAATGATTTGCTAGTGGATTTTACCATTGCATCATTCTTTGATTTTTTTGTTTAGCTAGGTCATTAGATCTCTTAGGTTGTAATTTCATTCTATTGTTGGTAGTTTGTTTCCATGATGTTTCCCTATTTTCTTTGCCTATGTGAGAATTAATGATGCCTCTTGGTAACTTCTACCAATGTGGGTCTATGGTTTCAGGGTAGGGATTGGTTATATGTAAGGTTGACCTATGTTTGAGTGTTGGTTAGTAGTAATGTTTGAAGGATCTTGTCTCTAGTGTTTTCCATTTTCCTAGGAGACGAGCTTATATTAGATATGTTGTGTTCCTTCGCATCCTTTTGGATTTTTTTCTCTGGGTATGGACCTATAGTGAATTCAATGTTTAGGCTTGGGTATCTTGTGGGTGTAGTCCTCTTGTTTGTTGCTTGGTTGGCCACTAAGATTATTTTTTTTTGTTCGATCCTACTTAGCGTCTATGTTTTCTTCTTCTAGTGTTAGGATCCTTATTCCATTAGTATGACTAGACTAGGATGTGTGGCCTTTTTGCGGCTTGTCTCCCCATAGGTTTCTAGCTGGATCCCAACCTTTTGTTCTTGCATCTTAGAGTTGTCCGAGGATATTAGGACTGCTTGCATGTGTCCTGGTTGTTCCCTTTTCTTTGAGGATATCTCATTCTGGATTTTGTTTAGGTGGTCATCTCCTCTGGTGGATATTCTAAATCCATCTTTTTAAGATCTCCTCGTGCAATGCATCAAGAGACTTCCTGATTTTTCAGGCAGCGTGTCTTAGCTTAAACCCGATGGTGCTAGGTGTTTTGGTCCTCTTGTTTTTTATGGGTTCAGGTGGAGGTTTTTCTCTTTTGTGCTTCCCCTCTCTACATTTCTCCCTTTTATTTTTGTTTTCTCTGACCTGTTCTATTTCTGAGTTGAATTTATGTGAATTCCTAAGATGTTTTTTTTCTTGTCACTTTTTTTTTGTGAGGATAGATGCTGCTATGTTTATTTGTGTTCTATAGGCATAGATGAACTATTTCAAGGAACTCTTATGGAATATCATTTTCTAGTCATATCATTGGAATCATCACATAGGGTGACTTAGGTATGTGAAGGTATGTTAATATTATATGAAAATGGCTGTGATTTGGGAAATTTTATTTGTTATTTAAAAATTTTCTTTTCATATTTTTTCTTATGATTTTTTATGGTCGTTCGTGGAGATAGCCTCCCAATCCATGTATATAAAGCTACCTAAAATCTGAAATTTTATTTTCATTTAAAAATAGCCTTTTCATATGTTTTCCTTACGCTTTTTTTCTTGTTGTTTGCGGAGGTATCTGCCCAATCCATCATGGTCGTCCATTTTATCCAGAGTTTACACATGTCACTGGTTATATTTAGAGTTTTGGAATCATGTAATTTTCTCTACAGGTATGTTTTTAGGCAGTCCGGGTTTCTATTAGGGGGTTTCATCACCCCTGTGGCACCTTCATTCGATGAGGGTTCTCGCTCCTGCTCAACTCCCGACCCGGTGAATTCCTCCTGCAGCGTGTCCAGACAGATAGTTGTGGTGCGATTATGGTTTTCTTTCAACTGTGACATCACCCTCATCTACATGTAGATCTTCTCTCATTGTGTGATGAATCAGATTTGGGACCTTCATGATGTCGACCTACTATGCGACGAGGATCTACTACGCAGTGAATATCTGTTGTGCGGCGAGTCATGTGGATGACCGACCCAAGTAGTAGCATATTTTTTAGGACTATACATTGGTGATTCGGCCACGATGATATGTATCAAAGCTTCAAGACTTTGTGGTGATGAAGAGGGTTCCAAGATCTGGGTGCGCATTCCATCTTGGTTGATTTCCATTTTGGTGGAGATCAGGAGAAAACGTAGATCCCAGTGATTTGAGATCCTCTAGAGATCCGAGGTGGGCGTAGAGGACCAGTCCTATCCAGGGGAACATATTTTGTTCTTGCATGATTTGTGATTCAGTGGAGTTCTGGAGTAGGTGCAGAGGACTAGTGCTATCCAGGGGATGTGTGGTATTTTCTCACCGTGTAAGCTTCATATTCGAATCCATGTCAGATCGAAGTTCAGTGCCGTGTGAGGATGTTTTATAGACCCAGATTGTAGGAGGCCATTCATGCCTATTTTTTAGATCCTTTTCAAGTGTCCAGTGTGCAAATTTCAACAATCAGATCACATGTCATTGGATCGAGTCTTTAACTGAGGTACACCGAGTCTGTGGTAAGCATACTCGGTTGGAGTGGACCGATTCTTCAACCAAGGTACATCGAGTCTGTGGTAAGCATACTCGGTTGGAGTGGACCGAGTCTTCAACTGAGGTACACCGTGTCTGTGGTAAGAAGACTTTATTGCAGACTCTTGAACTGTTATTGTATTTAGTTATTTTAGATTCTGTGTATTGTTGATGATGTGCCTTTGTCCTCTATATGACCTGCATCCAGTATTTATTTTATTTTCAACATAATAAAATGAGTTATTAGGGTGGTGTTTTTGTCCTGCATGTAGGGCCAAAAGCGGTCTGAATCATGTTAAATATCTATGTCATTTAATGCATTCTTCCCACTTTTTATTTGTCCTGTAAATTGTTTAACGTCACTACTAGTATTAATTAAAATATGTCAGCCTGTTATATCTCTAGGTTTTTAATTTAATGTGTTGATTTTTAGAAGCCGTTTGATCCTTGTTTTGGCTTGGTTTGTCATTAGTGTGATTGCCTTGTATCTCTGGAAATATATATTTGACTCTAGAATTTTATTTCTCATTATTTCTGGTTTTATTAAATCAGTGCCATATAGATTATGTTTTCTGTTTACTGAGAAATAGTGTAATCTTGAATGTTGTGTAATTTCCATTGTAAGTGAATTTTTTCACTTCTAACATGTGTTATGTTGATTTCTCCTGATTCATTTGAATATTCCTCTTTGATTGGAAAGTTTCAATGCGAACATGTTTTCTTTTTATCAGTTACCATGAAATAAACTGTACAATAAACATCATTTTTTCATTTTGAATTTTAATACATCAAAACACCCAATAGAGCCTAGGCTATTGCGTGGGGACAACCTCTCACGCAGGGGATCTTCCTGAAATAAAGTGGTATTAGAGACTAATTAGGTTTAAATTTTTCTTATTAAAATTTTACATTTATTATTTCTTTCAAATGTTTTTCTAGCGGCTTTTACCATTGCATCATTCTTTGATTTTTTTTTGTTCAGCTAGGTTGTTAAATCTCTTGGACTGTAATTTTATTTTGTTGTCGGTAGTTTTTTTCCATGATGTTTCCCTGTTTTCTTTGCCTATGTGAGCCTTAATGATGCCTCTTGGTATCTTCTACCAATGTGTGTCTATGGTTTCAGGGTTGGGATAAATTATATGTAAGGTTGACCTATGTTTGAGTGCTGGTTAACAGTAATGTTTGAAAGATCTTTTCTCTAGTGTTTTTCTTTTGCCTAGGAGATGAGATTATGTTAGTTATGTTGTGTTCCTTCTCATCCTTTTGGATTGTTTTCTCTGGGTATGGACCTATAGTGATTTCAATGTTTACGCTTGGGTAGCTTGTGGGTGTAGTGCTCTTGTTTTTTTCTTGGTTGGCCACTAAGCTTCTTTATTTTGTTTGATCCTACTTAGAGTCTATGTTTTGGTCTTATAGTGTTAGGATCCTTATGCCATTAGTATGACTAGACTAGGATGTGTGGCCCTTTTGCGGGTTTTCTCCCCTATATTTCTAGCTGGATCCCAACCTTTTGTTCTTGTATCTTAGAGTTGTCTGAGGATATTGGGATTGCTTGCATGTTTCCTGGTAGTTCCCTTTTGTTTGAGGATATCTCATTCTAGATTTTGTTTAGGCAGTTATATCCTCTGGTGGAGACTCTAAATCCATCTTTTAAGGATCTTCTGGTGCCCTGCATCGAGAGACTTCCTGAGTTTTCAGGCAGCGTGTCTCAGCTTAAACCCGATGTTACTATGTGTTTTGGTCCTCTTGTTTTTTATGGGTTCAGGTGGAGGATTTTCTCTTTTGTGCTTCCCCTCTCCACATTGCTGCATTTTCTTTTTGTTTTCTCTGACCTGTTCTATTTTTGAGTTGAATTCATGTGAATTCCTAAGTTGTTTTTTTCTTGTCATTTTTTTTGTGTGAGGATAGATACTTCTATGTTTATTTGTGTTCTATAGGAATAGATGAACTATTTCAAAGACCTCTAATGTCATGTCATTTTCTAGTCCTATCATTGGAATAATCACATAGGGTGACTCATGTAAGTGAAGGTATGTTAATCTTATATGAAAATGGTTATGATTTGTGAAATTTTATTTCTTCTTTAAAAAAATTATTTTCATATTTTTTCTTATGCATTTTTTTATGGTCATTCGTGGAGGTTTTCTCCCAATCCATTATGGCTATCCATTTTCATAGGAGGTTACACATGTTGTTGTTTCTGTTTATGGTTTGGGAATCATGGAATTTTCTCCATAGGTATGCTATTAGGCAGTTTTGGTATCTGGTAGGGGGTTTCATCACCCCTATGACTCTTTCAATCAATAAGGGTTCTCATCTCTTGCTCGGCACATGATCCGGTGATTTCCTATTATAGTGCATCCAGACATAGAGATGTGGTGTGATTTTGGTTTTCTTTCGACCGTGACTTAACCCTCATCTGTGTGTAGATCTCCTCCCATTGTTTGACAAATGATATCTGGGACCTTTGTGATGTAGACCTGATGTGCAATAAGGTTCTACATTGGAGTGAAAATATAATTTGTGATGAGTATTGTGGATGACCGACCTAGACAGTAGCATGTTTTTTAGGACCATACGTTGGTGATTCAGCCAGGATGATCTGTATCAAAGCTTGAAGTCTCTGCGGCGATGATTAGGGTTCCATGATCTGGGGGCGCATTCCATCTTTGGATATTTCTATTTCGGTGGAGATTAGGTGCAAGCACAGATCCTGGTGATTTGTGATTCAGTGGAGATCTGGAGCAGGATAAGAGGACCACCGCTATCCAGGGGACCACATTCCATTCATGGGTGATTTGAGATCCGATGGAGATCCAGAGCAGGTGTAGAGGATCATCGCTATCTAGTGGTTGTGTGATATCTTTTAACCACATGAGCTTCAGATCCAAATCCATGTTAGATTGAGGTTCAACACTGTGTGTGAGTATTTTGCATACCTAGATTGTAGGAGGCCATTTGTGCCCATTTTTAGATCTTGTTCAAGCATCCAATGTGATCATTTCAAGAATCAGATCCCAAAAAATCATTGGACCAAGTTTTTAACCGAGGTACACTGAGTTTGTGGAAAGAAGACTCAGTTTCACTAGACCGAGTCTTCGATTGTGGTAAACCATGTCTGTGGTAAGAAGACTCAGTTGCAGATTCATGAAATCTTATTGTATTGAGTTATTTCAAATTTTTTGTATTGTTGGTGATGTGCCTGTCTGGTATATTCCCTTCATCCTGTATTTGTTTTATTTTGAGCATAATAAAATGCATGTGTTGGGTGGTGTTCTTGTCATGCATGTAGGGCCCAAAGAGGTTTAAAGCACATTAAATCCATGTGCCATTTACTGCTTTCTTTCTGCTTTTAATTTGTCTTGTAAATCACCGAACATCACTAATTGTATTAATTCAAATATGCCATTCTGTTATATCTCTAGGTTTTGAATTTTATGTGTTGTTTTTTAAAAGCTGCTTGAGCCTTTGTTTGGATCATTTTGTCATTGCTACTGTTGCCTTGTATTTTTGGAAATATATGTTTGATTTTGGAACTTTATTTCTTATTCTTTCTGGTTTTATTAAATCAGTGTTGTACATATTATGTTTTCTGTTTAATGAGAAATAGTTAAAGGTTGAATGTTGTGTAATTTCCACTGTATGGGACTTTGGTCACTACCAACATGTGTTATGTTGATTACTGTTGATTCATTTGAATATTCCTATTTTATTGGAAAGAGTCAATGCGAGCATGTTTTCTGTTTATCGGTTCACATGAAATAAACTTTATAATAAACATCATTTTCACATTTCAGATTTTGATGAATCAAAACACCCAATATATCCTAGGCTATTATGTTGGGATTGTATCTCGTGAAAGGGTGCTTCCTGCAACATAAAATGTTATATCATTTTGTCTCTAATGTCGAAAATACTTGGGATGATTTATTTACCCAGGTCGCCACTATGAGTCCCTCATTTGAGGACCATCATGTCATTGGGGATGCATTGGATGATATCGGTTCTTCGCCGCCTTCCATGGAAAGACATGACACCTCCCCCATTATAATCAAAGACTTGAAAGTCATGAATAAAGTAAACACGCAATACTCAGATCCACCAAAAAGCAATAGAGGTGGGGGAGGGAACTCACTGAAGCACCGTCAAGAGGAACCAAATGAATATTACAATGGAGAGGATGATAGAGGGCTTTGTAGAGGCACACATACAATATAATGCAACATCAAATGGAGTGAAACATATTAGGTATGCAATGGTGATCCCTGAGGATAAATATATCTATGATGGATATGCCATAGAGAAATCCACCCAACACCATTGATTGCAGTGGAAAAGGCTTACATGTTAATGAATATGATTGTGAGTTATGTGGAAGAAAAAATGGTAATTACATAAGATAAAATGGGACCGTGTTACATGAAAAATCAATCCCAAATCAGTTTTTTAAAGGATATCACATATAATATTGGATTTTCAATTCCTCTAAACATCCATCAATTTTAGGATGGAACCCCTGAAGGACCTAAGTTCTAGGGTAACTGCAGAATACAACCCCAAAAATAATGCCAAGAAAAACCGAATAAACAGAATGGTTCAAAATTAATATTCTCAACAGAAAATTACAATTGAATACATGGTAGACATTACAAACTGAACCCAATTGGGGAGAATAATGAAACCAGTGAACTACAAAGCAATGAAGTAAAGCAGAGGAAAAAAATATAAGAGTTTATGTGCTTCGGTCCCATTGGGACCCACTGTACAGATAGAACACCTCCCACACATGAAATTATTATTGATTCTCAAATGGATTACAAGGGCTAACAGGAACAACAAACTCAACAAAACTAAAAAAAACATAATATAAATTGAAATGAAAATCAAATCTATAGGAACCATAAGCAATAAAATGGGAGAAATACTCACAAAACCAGACTCAATATGGTCTAACAGTATTGATCACTTTAACTGATTCACTCTTTCTAGATCCCTTCAAGTGGATCCACGTATCGCAGAAACTTGATGCGTGTAAAAATCGTAATCAAGACACCTGATTTGGGTCAATAAACTCCTAGAATTCATCGTAGATCAAGTCCTTGTTACCGAAGACCCAATATCTGACTCGTCAAGAACCAGATACAGGTTGCGTCGTAGGACCTCATCGCTGAAGGGGGTCGTTGTCAAGAGGTAGAGACTCGCGGTGAAACAGATCTTCATAACTAAATAGATATATCGTGAAGCTCCTCGATCTCAGTTATACAATGCACAAGGATGATAGAAATCACCAGGTCTGGGAAGAGTAGTCGATGATGAGGTAGGAAGTGCTCCACACAACGATTGAAGAAGAACTACAGATCTGATTTATTTGTCTCTCCCATGAAGTCACCTGTAGGATAATGAAGAAAACCAAAACAAACCCTTATTAGGAAAATCACTCTGGCTGAGGAGAGCTTTCCAAAAACATAGGACTAAACAACCTACCCTAGCAGACCCAAGAGCAGTGTGGAACTGATCATAGGATCAGACGACCTGGATGAAATAGTAGGTGGCCAAAATGGATGGCCAGAAGAAAAAAAGATCTCTATAGTGGCAAGATAGTTAAGGAAAAAAGATAGAATAATAATAATAAAATGGAAAGAAAATTTTATATGAAAATGAAACTAAGAAATCTCCACCATTTTCATATAAAATTGGTAATGTTCTTACACCTAATGTAATTCCATAGGATCCAAGTTCAAGATATCTAAGCAATGATTTCTTTAAAAGTTTGGGGCCGAAGCCTCAATTTATTTTTAAAGCAAAGACCTCTTTTAATTCTGGGTAGAGGGAGGTCCATTACGTAGCCCGAATGCCCAAGGCCATGTAGCCTGAATGCAAGGCACAAAATCCCATTTTTTGGCCTAAAGGACCCCTCGGTGAACAATACTGCTACAGTATCCACGCTGTTACAGTCCCTGCTATAGTACAACCACCGCTACAGTTCTTCTATAGTGCCTCTGCCACTACAGTACGACCGCTGCTACAATTCCTCCACTGCTACAGTACTGCTACAGTGCCCTAATGTCTATGTACTTAGACCTACCATGGAATACTAAATTTTTAAATAGATAAAGGGAAGACTATGAATCACAATATACATTAATAACTGAATTACTAATAATAAGCTCATAAATCAAAATATTAATCCATATGGCTTCTTTGATGGCTTTTGTCAGTGCTATGTACTCGAATTCAGTGGTTGAGAGGGTCACCACCGATTGCATATTGCATTTCCATGATATAGGCCCTCCATATGTAGTAAAAACATAATCGGTTAGTGATTTCCTTATATCAACATTTCTAGGATAGTCAGAACCAACATAACCAGACACTAATTTAGATGAATTAACATTATTACCATAGAAAATTTAAATAGACGAAGTAGAATAGATGTACCTTTACAACCATTTAAGATAATGAAAATGTGGCTTTCTTGTATTTTCCATAAACCTGCTCAAAGTACAGATAGAAAAAGAAACATCTGGTCGAGTACAAATCATTGTATACATAATACTTCCCACTACATTAGAATATGGGATTCTACTCATTTATTCAATATCATAAGCTGTGGTAGGTCACTGAGATAAATACAATTTAAAATGCTAACAAAAAGGAACACTAACAAGCTTCAAATCATCAAACAAATATCTCTTAAGCATGTTAAGGTTGCAGGAACATTGAGATACATAAAGAAGCCTATGCTTCATATCCTTAATAATTTTCATGCCTAGAATTTTCCTAGCACAACAAAGATATTTCATTTCAAAAGATGAATTCAATTTCATTTTTTCATGGGTGATTAATTTTGATATCACTACATATGAGTAACATGTTATCTATATAAAGCATTAAATAAAGCATGCATATTTTAATATTTTTAAAATAAACACATGAGTCAAATTGACTCTTTCTGAAACCATTTTCTAATATGAATGAATCAAAATTATTGTACCATTTTCTTGAATCTTTCTTTAGTACATACAATGATTTATTAATCAAACAAACTTGGTTTTCTTTAAATTCATGTTCAAAACGAGCAGGAGGATTCATGTTTAATTTTTCAATTAAATCACCACAAAAGAAATCATTTTTGACATATTGTTCTTATATATGAAAATATAAATGCGAAGAAAATAGATGAAGAATTCTTATAGAAGAATGTTTCACTGTAGGAGAAAAAATTTCAGAGTGATCTATTCCTTATCTTTGAAGGAACACTTTGTCTACAACTCTAAATTTAAACTTAATTGTATTCCCTGTAGTATTGTCTTATTTTGTTTTATATATCCATTTACATCCAACCACCTTAGAAGTAGGTGTTTTATTGAACATGAACCATGTATGGTTATTTCTTAGAGATTTCATCTCATCTTCCATATCTCAAATCCAATTATTAGAGTTGTTGTCATTGACAACTTGACTTTGGGGATCTTTTATGCCAAGATCTGCTGCCACATTAAAGGCAAAGAAAACCATATCAGCATGGTTGTACCTAGGAGGAGGTCTCTTATGCCTATCTCTAATGTGATCATAACACCTAAGGCCACTAAAAGCTCCATCATCAGGAGCATCATCATAATTAGACCCATATTAGGGATCAGGCTAAGAAAGCGGCACCCGAGAGGTAGAGGGAGTCTCAACAGCAGACTCACTAACACTGGGAGGATCAACCCCAAGATCTCTCTTCAAAGAAGAATAATCACTATAATCAGTGGGAGGTCAGACTCTTTCAGGAACATATTTCGGAAACACCACATCCTGGATAATAATACACTTCTAAAAACTATGTTTATCTACCAAAATCTTGTACCCTTTCACCCCTTTAGGAAACCCTATAAAGATACTTTAAATCTCTGGGCTCAATTTTATCATCCTTAACATGAGCATAGGCAGTGCATCCAAACACCCTAAGATGTTATTGGATGGGTTGATTGATCCATAATTCAATAGGTTTCTTAAAATCATTTCCATATGAGGGATGATTATTTATTATGTAAAATGCTATAGTGATAGCTTCTGCCCAAAAGGATTTGGGCAGACTTGAGTATGGAAGAATACTACGAACCTGATCAGGAATGGTACATTTCATATACTCAGGTAGACCATTCTGCTGAGGAGTATGAATCATGGTTCAGTGTTTTAAAATTCCTTCAGTTTCACAAAACATTATAAATTTATTAGATAGGTATTCATGACCATTATCAATTCTCAAAGCCTTTAACTTCTTCCCAAATTAATTTTCTACAGAGGTTTTCCATGTTTTAAACACCTCAAATACATCATATTTATTTCTCAAAAATATAAACCCATACTTTCTGTGAAAATTAATCTGTAAAAGTGACAAAGTAGGATCCCCCACCAGTAGAGGTAGTCCTGGAAGGTCCCCAGAAATATAAGTGAATAAGTGGGAAACCATATTTAAAGTAGGATCTATAAAAAATGACTCTTTTAGACTTACCCATGACATAGTCCTCACAAAAGGTTATGTTACTTTGTGTAACACGAGTGAGAAGCCACTGATTTCTCAATTCCTCTAAGCATTTAGCAAACACATGTCCTAGCCACCTATGCCAAAGCATAGTGTTGTCATTATTAGTGACATAGGTGTTGCCCAAATGTTTGACATGTGTTATTCCGTCTAACTCATATAACCTATTTAGCAATGATCCTTTAAGAACCGTACGAGCTCCCTAGGAGATTCTAAGACAACCAAAATCATATTTAAAGGTGAAACATCTCTGATCTAAGACACCTAATGAAATCAGATTCTTGTGCAAATATAGAACCCATGTCACATCTAATAAGGTGACAAGAGAAAGGTATGAGAGCTCTAACATAATAGAACCTATACCCATGACACAAAATCTCTTGTTATTTCCAAGAAAAACCTATCCTTTAAGTCCCTTAGTTAGACTAGAAAATGAACTCCTATTCAGGCACATGTGGAAAGACCATCCTGATTCTATAACCCACTCAGCATCAAGAGTATCTTGAGACACACACAACACCTAAACACTTTTATAACCTTGGTCGAAAAATGTGAATGATAATTAGACTCTCTAGAAGGTTTACCAGATTTCAATTTAGGGCATTTGGGTCTATTATAACCAGGTTTCCCAAATCGGAAACAGGTAACCTCCTTCATCTTGGGTTTAGACTGATGTTCGTTTGATTGGATACGACTCTTGAAACCCTTTCGTCTTTTCCATTTCTTCTTCCATTGAAACTCTGAATGACCCGTCACATTTAGAACCATGGCTTCAGGTTTAACCTTATCCTTTCTACATAACTCATTTGAAAGAAAGGAAGACTTAACTACATCTAAGGTGAAGGAATCTCTTCCATACATCATAACATCAATAAGAAGTTCATATGAAAAATCTATAAAAATAAAAAGTATGACATATTTTTCCTCATTTTCAACATTAACATTTATATTGGTTAGCTCTAATAATATTTTATTAAAATCATCAAGTTTTGCCTAGATAGAAGTTCCATGACACACCTTGAAGGTATATAATTTGTGCTCCTTATCTATACAGTCAATTAAAGATGTTTTCATATAAATCTTTTCAAGCTTGGACCAAATACCAACTATGGAATTCTCATATGAAACTTTGCACATGATTTTATCACCTAAAGACAATGTTAAAGAGCTATGTGAATTCATAAAAATGTCAGGAGGGACATCTGAATAGGTCATGACTGTTTGACCATCAGTAGAAAGACTAACATGAGGTTTCTTAGGTCAACAATGGGCATCTTGTAGCCCTTTCTGGACTAATAGTGATCACATTTTTAAATGCACAAATTAAAATCATTGTACCCATCAAATTTTCATATTTTTTATTTTGCTAAATCCATAGTTTATTTGAGTGGAACTGATACCACTTTGTTGTGGGGGTAACAGTGGAATACAACCGCAACAATAATGCCAAGAAACACCGAATAAATAGAATGGTTTAAAATTAATATTCTCTACAGAAAATTACAACTGAATACACTACAAATGATACAAATAAAACCCAATTGGGGTGAATAACAAAACCAGATAACTAAAGACAAGAAATTAAAGCAAAGGACAAACAACACAAGGTTTTAGAAACTTCATTCTCGTTGGGACCTATTCTACAGTAAGAAAACCAGCCACACACACCATTATTATTGATCCTCAAACAAAAGGATTAAAATGGATAATAGGAACAAAATATTCAACAATTTAGGAAACAAAACAATATATATTGAAATGAAAATCAAATATAAATGAACCAGAAGCAAGAAAAGGGGAGAAATAATCACAACGTCAGACTCAATATGGTCTAATAGTCTAGATTGCTTCAACCGGTTCACTCTGTCCATATCCCATCAAGTGGATCCATGTAGCATAGTAGCTTGATGCGTGAAGCAAATTCTCATCAAGACACCAGATCCAGGTCAAGAAACTCCGGGAATTCATCACACAACAAGACCTTATCGCTGAAGACCTGAGATATGACTTGTCAAGAACCAGATCCAGGTCACGCAGTAGGACCTCATCGTAGAAGGAGGTCATCGTCAAGAGGCTGAGAAAACAGAAGTGCAAGATAGTTGAATATATTGGATTATCGTTAAAGCGGAGAACCAAATATGTGGTCTTTGGTTTAAGGGGAGGATTGTTAGATGCAAACTCAATCTCACGCCAATTTTCCTTAAATATGGTGGCTCACATATAAGTTTGGATGTGCAATTCCTCCTAGAACTAATGAGTTTTAGGATAAAACCCCATAAGGGCCTATGTTTTGATTTTGGAAGTCCTAGGGTTGGAGTAATTGGATACTAACAATAGTCTAAGCCCGATGCCACAATAGAATTAGTCACAAAAGGTAGAAAATTAACTCCAAGGCATTTTATCTTCTGAAGGATTTTTCACAACACACCCAAAGAATTGTTTTTAGTAAACCCATAAACGTAACATTTTTATGTACCGAAAAACATGATAATTGAGACACACTGCCTAATATTTGCAACTATAAAGTCTTTCGATACATGACATTGTCATCATCTATCATCATGCACCATCTTCGATGCTTTTAACCATCACCTTCAACATGTCATCGGCGGTGTGATCACAATCTTCTCTTCTCTCATCATCATCTCTTCACAAGAGTTACCGCAAACGTGAAAACCCATTTCTAATTCTCTCTTGTGATAGCTACATCTTGGCCTACCCCTCATGGACATCTCTTCTTTGTATATCAAACCCACACACCCACTATCTTCTGCTAACTGGAATCCCTCTTCTCTGTTCTTTTCTCTCATCATTTACCTTGCCTTATCCTGGTCGTATTGTCGTGTTGCCTTCCTGCTATTATATATTAAGTGATGTACCACCCCTCCTCCTATCAACATAGAATCCCCCATGTTTTCATAGAAAAACTGCCCACTGCAACTTCCTTTAACCAATTTTCTTTCTGATTTTAAATTGATCTCAACAATCTCCACCTTAATTTAAAATTTAAAAAATCCACCATCATCTCCATCATCATCGGATTCATGATCGTCAGCTCCAACTTCATCGACACCACCATAATCATAATAATCTCATTCTACATCATATATTCATTGTTCCATCATGATCATCATATGTTGAAACCATTCAACTCTAATACTAGTTGTTGGGTTAGAGCCTGAAGCTGTAGCATAATCAATTGAAAAAGGTAGAGAATTCACCTGAACGAATTTTATTACCTATAAGAATTTCTAACACCTGAATGATTTTTCACAACACACCTGAAGTAATTTTTTTCAGTACACCCATGACATACCATTTTGATGTAACACTGATCATGAGAATCAGGACACAACACATGATCTTCACAATAGGAAAGACTTTCGATACATGGCATTATCCTCATCTATCATTACACACCATCTTCGATGATTTCAACCATCATATTCGACATGTTATTGTTGATGTGATCAATGTATTCTCTTTTCTCATCATTATCACTTCGCATGATTTATCACAAATGTAGCTACCCCTTCTCAATTCTCTCTTACAATGACTAAATCTTGGCCTCCCCCTCATTCCCTCTCTTCTCTGCATAGAAAACTAGCACACCCACTGTGTGATACTCACTAGCATCCCTCTTCTCTATTCTATTCTCTATCCACTGCCCTTTCCTTATAATGGACTAACTGATGTGCTTAATTACTATTGTATATGAAGGAAAAAATCACCCCACCTCATATCAATGTGTAATACCACACATTTTATGGAAAAACTTCCCACAAAAACTCCATTTTACCATTTTTCTTTCAGATTTGGAATTAATCTCAACAGACGGTTCATCCACCGAAAGAGTTGGGGAGTAGCTATGTCAAATCAAAGGATATGGTACCTTACCTTGATAAAAAAATATTATAATGAATTCACTCATGGAGGGATGGAAAATAATTGTGTTTACATGGAGTAGAATGAGATTATAGGCCATTCAGATGGATAAAAAGGTGGATATGTCATATAAAACCCTACCAAGTTCTTAGAGGGATAGAGTGAGGATTACTTGTTAACAAATATAGTGGTTTTTGGGAAAGGACAAAGGCAATGAATGCACAAAAAAATCAAATAGAACACACAATGGAAAAATAAATTTCTTTCCCTTCAAACAAGCTTACAGAACTAAAGTGGATGTGCAGATTCAAACCAGAAAAACTACAAGGAACACACTTCAGAAGGAGGATGAGCAAGATGATTTCACCGTAGTAGAATATAAACAGATTGTAAGAATGAGAGGGTATGACACCTGCCATTGGGACAATCCTATGCATGCACGATAAAGCCTAGCCGAACAACCTTACAAAGGTGGAGAACTGATTTCACGATGAAGATGCAGGGGAGGAGCAGTTCCAAGTAGTTAGTATGGGTTGAATATAATATTTGAAGACTACGAGCAATGAATTCCTCTAAGTTCTATGGGTTATGTAATACTTATACCTACGAGCCTTGTAAGGGTTCCACCTCATCCCTTGAAAGGTGGATTATCAAAAATCAATAAAAAATGAAGGACTTCTGGCCATTGGAGGATGTTCAATAACCAAATAATATGTGTGCAGAAAATAAATGTTGACGTCAAAAAATTTTAACATGGAAAACCCAAAAGGGAAAAACCACAGGACCTAGTCCAGAAAGAGGGATCCACTGATAATCCAAAGTATAAAGCAGAGACTCCCAAATATGAGTGGGATCAAAAAAATAATATTCAGATAAAGTAGTGGAACAAAAGTGGAAAGTAGATGTAGTCAGAATCTAGCCTGAAGTGAAGAACACTACCTGATAAAGAAACTCAAATAGATCTGATCAGGTAAAGTAGGTGTTCGCTATAAAAATAAAATGTGCATATGAAAAAACACCAGGATCAGAACAAAGACCACCACAGGTGAAATCCAATCAGACCAGGAGAGTTTTTGTAATGGACCAGACATCTCCGGTCCATTACTTTGTGAAAATGTGGTGTTGGTGGTGTTTCGGGAGGTCAAGGTGACTTATCCCCAACACTTTGCCAAATTTCTAGTTCTGTGAATAGTGTTTCCAATTTTATGAACTGTTCTATCGGTATGTGTGCAGTAACGGTAGGTGTACAGTAACAGTAGGTGTACAATGTTTCACAGATCGGTTTCATAGATCGGTTTCACAGATCGGTTTCACAGATCGGTTTCACAGATCGGTTTCACATATCGGTTTCACATATCGGTTTCAGAGATCGGTTTCAGAGATCGGTTTCACAGATCGGTTTCACAGATCGGTTTTATGGATCGGTTTCAGAGATCGGTTTCACAGATCGGTTTCACAGATCGGTTTCACAGATTGGTTTCATAGATTGGTTTCACAGATCGGTTTCACAGATCGGTTTCACAGATCAGTTTCGCAGATCGGTTTCACAGATCAGTTTTACAGATCGGTTTCAAAGATCTGTTTCACAGATCAGTTTCACAGATTGGTATGTGTACAGTAACGGTAGGTGAAAAGTGTTTCTAGCTTCCTACAGTTTTACCCCTTTGACGCTTCCTTTGACGTAAAATACATTTAATGACTTATTTTAAGGACTCTTAAGGCCGATTTAACGGCCATAAATCCCATATTAATTATTCCTATGGCTCGGGATGTTTTTACTTGGTCAAAACGCATGGGTTAATGAGATCCGCTTTTAATGGGGAATTAAGTGTATCTTAAACCATCTCCCCATTAAATATTCAAAAGGATGAGATATATTCTTCCCTTTTTCTTCCTCTTTGTTCTTGGCTATGAGACGCTAGAACCTTTTAATCCTTCCCGTAGGAGTTGCACAATCAAACTTTACTCCTCAGATTGGTTCCGCTCTATTTTAATGCAACCGATATGTATTGGTCAATCTTCGATATAAGGTATGTTTTATCATCGTTCCTTTGGGGATCATCTTCTCCCATTTCTCCTTTCCATTTTATAGCATGTAATCTCCATGCTTTTAATGGGGTCATTCTTGGGGTTTGGTTGGTGTGGTCGTACCGTGGTATCCTCGTGTGGATGCAGTTGTTGTGAGAGGAGGATTGTGACCCGTTGTGTGGATAAAGAACAAGAGGAACTGTTTGAGGTAGAGGATTAGTTGCTTCTCATTTTCTTTATGTGAAACTGTATTGATAGCATGTTTAATCCCACTAGATTACAATGTAATTGACATAATAAATATTTTAACCAGATAAATAAATTTTTATCGATCATATGTTATTTCCCCTTGTTTTGCTAGATAGTGTGATATCTATGATTTCTTTGCTTAGCTTTTTGTTCTTGATGGAAATCTATAAAGAACGTAAATTGGGATTAATTGATAATCGTTTGGTTAAAGATTAAGAGGCATGTAAACAAATATGGTTCTTGTTGTAATTGTATTGTTAATCAAATTGGTGCAATAAGCATGCTTAATTATTTGTGATAGCTTACTGATTAGGTTTCCTGAATTTGGAACCTACGAATAAAAAATATGTTAATTCAATATGGATTAAAGAACTGATTGTTTGATAATTCCTTAAGGGGTTCTGAGTTACCCTCTTGATTGTTAAAGGGCCAAGAGCCCAATTAATGTGGTGTTTGTTTTCCTACTACTTGTGCTGTGATGTGAGCCTGGATGGGTGTTGTGATATGTGGGGACATAGAGGCCCTTTTGGTTGTGGTAGTAGATGATTCCTAGAGTGGTGAGATGCATCGGTTTATGCATGTGGGTGTCGGGGAGGACACCAAGGATGATGGAATGAGATGGATGTGATTGTTGGATGCTTGGTAATTGTGATTAGTTGTTTATCTACTTTACTTTTCCCCACTGCTCAAGGAAGCTGGCCTTACTTACCCTTCTTCCGAAAGAGGTGAAGACATGCGGGGTATGCCATGTTCTTTCCGTGTTTAGCTTCTCAAGGAAGGATGGGTATATGCTCTTGCTATAAGCGGAAAATACTCGACGGGTAGTACATCTACCTACCGTGTTGAGCCCCCTCATGTTTAGTAGCATAGAATGTTTTTCTAGAATGCCTGGGAATATGGGAAAGTAATTCTATAATGAATAATTGAATAAATGGTGTTATCCCATGAGGATGGAGTTGTTGGAACATAATGATGAGGTTGTAATTTTTGAGGGAACAATTGACTTTGGGTGTGATGCTAATGAAATTTAATGTGGAATTGTTCATGGTTAATTAATGTTTAAATAATTAATTAACATAAATTGAAACTGATAAAAATGGAATGAAGTAATCTAATAAAGCTCTCTAAATGGCGGTATG
Source organism: Viscum album (assembly GCA_963277665.1). NCBI lineage: Eukaryota > Viridiplantae > Streptophyta > Magnoliopsida > Santalales > Viscaceae > Viscum > Viscum album. The sequence continues at coordinate 639,082,957 of OY728162.1, read as the reverse complement.
CTTATAGGATACCTAGTCTTAGAAGTAGCAGCCCGAAGTCTGAGAGACGTTAGCTGCAGTTGTGTCTAAGACTAGGTAATGCCCATAGTGTGGCTGTGAGATATAATATATCTTGTACTTTTTGTGTTTCTATATGCTAATCCACCCAGTTAGTAAGTGAAACTAACACCTCAGGGGATTCTGAGCCCTGGGGGGGGGGGGGGGGGTTCCCCAACATTCCGGTGGGAGGACGAATGGATGACTACCCCCTTTGGCCCCACTCTCTTCTCTTGGTAGTTACTTGTGCTGGCAAGAACATTGGTTAGTTTTCCCCATATCTATGTGTAGAGGGCTATAATGGCTTGTGTTTATTCACACACATATATTCTGGATATAGTTTTCTATGGACTACTATAGGTGTAACGCGTATAGGCTGTGATGACTTGAGGATCCTTACTCAGTGTATAGGTTGTGATGGCTTGAGGTATAATACCCAACGTATGATACACGTTATGCGAGCTGTGGTGGCTCCCGGAAACCACCTGGTTACTTTGGTGTGTGGACGTGGTGGTTTTATTGAACAAGGTGCATATTGTGGTGCTTTACCCAGGTGTCTGCGGGCAATCTTTTTTGAAGAGAGATGCTCAGGACGTGCGACATTAGGGAAAAGTGTCAAACCAATGGGGAAGTAGTAGTGGGGTACCCTTGTTATTATTTAATATATGATATATTCTTGTATGCGTTACTTGGTGAGAGTATCCATGGTGAGGTTGGGAACTTAGTATACCTATTAGGTGATGATTTAGTTTCACTTTTTGTTCATTGTGCTTTAGTATGCTTTCTTTACTTTTCACGAGAGGCTTTGCGTAGGATCTTACTGAGTATACTGTTATACTCACCCTATGTTTATATTTTTTTTTCAGTTCACTTGGAGCAGGTTGGAGATCAAACTGGTTTCTACTTTCTTGGGGTTGCAGGAGCTGTTCAGGCTTGTGGTTGTTGTTGTTGTTACTTTCTTTTGCGTACTTGTAGTCTTTCCCCTTTCAGTTGTAGTACTTCTGTATGACATTTCATATGTGTACTTGGGTTTTCGTTTATATTGTAGTCTGAGTTGGAGTTGATTGGTGTCTATCTTATCTCTCTCTTCTGCATGTGTTCACTTAGAGGGTAATGCCTCCCATTTTGTGTGTTACTATACCCTCGATGCTAGTCGCCAACCCGGGGCCTAATGGAGGTGAGACTCGGGGGTCCTTATCTCACTTCTCACATTGCCGGCCCAAGTGGGGTACACATTGTGGGGAGGGGGTCGTGATAGAGTGGTATCAGAGGTCTGGTTGAGGGATAAGATGGAGTTTGGACTTAGGCACAGGTGAGGTTGCATGGATTGGTAGGGCAATGGTGTCATTCATGTTTAGCAAGTGAGGTAAAAACTGGAGACCGGTTGAGACATAGGCATTTAGGTCCCCTTGTGATTTGATGTACGAACCTTTATGTTTACAATGGCTACTAAACAAGGTGATAGTAGTGGCAGGGTAGAGACCTAGGAAAGGATCATGCACCATTCTTCTTTGTGCCTGTGTTTGAATGGGTATACATTGGGATAGGTTAACCTAAAATGAATAAAAGAAAACAATTAATTAATTAATGTTAAGTCTTCCATATTCCAGGTTTAGGAGCTCTAATGGTTTGTTATTTTACAGATATGGCTCCAGGTCAACATCCTCATCAGGTTTGAACATAAAATGTCCAACAGTATGTTCCAGTAGATCGCCGCAGGGTTGAGGTTGACGAAGAAGACACTTGGAGGAAGACACTCCAAGAGTTTCAACACCAGAGTCTACAGAAGTACGAGGGCTCCGTTTCAGATGTAGTCACAGAAGACTGGTTAGAGGAGATCGAGATCGGCTTCAGTTTGATTCGTGCTTGGAAAGAACACTGGGTGTCCTTGGTTGTGATGATGCTTCATGGAGAAGCGAGGCAGTGGTGGTTCTTATTCCTCGGGGATCGTGAGGAGTCAGGGATCTCATGGGAGGAGTTCTGAGACAGGTTTAGAGCCGAGTTTCTTTCTTCAACTGAAAAGACATCTAGCCGACATGAGCTTATTACCCTTTGATAGGGGAGCTCTAGTGTTCAAGATTTTGGAATCCGTTTCAAGAACCTTTTACGATATGCTTTAGACCTTCTCCCAGAAGAGGAGGCCAGGGCGAGGCATTTAGAGGAGACTTTGGGTCCAGAGATTCAATGCCAGGTCACCCCATTTATGCTGAAAACATATCTTGAGGTGCTGGTAAGGGTATAGGTTGTTGAAAGGAATTTGTCTTGGACCAGATCAACATGATAGGGGAATCAACATGATTCCTCACGAAGCAGAACTGTGGTCCGGGGTTCCCGGTTTTCAGGGCAGAAGAGTTTCCGTTCAGCCGGGTGTAGGTCCCATCCCTTCACATCTCGTTTCTCCAGAGGCAGCAACTCTCGGGCTTATGCCAAGGGATCAGGCACTTGTTTTTCTTGTGGTGGTCATGGACATCAGCAGCGGGAGTGCCTGACCTTTCAGAGTGGTCATCATGCACCGGGCGCTATGCTCTAGGTTCCTCTGTTGAGGCAGTTCCAGCCAAGCTAGCAGCAGCCAGTTGCACCGGATTTAGATTAGTAGAGGGTATATGGGGAGTTATAGGACATCCCCATGATGCTCCCCATCCTCAGAGAGCAGTGTGAAGCTATGGTGGTGGTCGTCATCTGGGTCAGAGAGGCCGTGGAGGAGGTCGTGGTTGACTTCATGCTCTAGCGTTGCCAGCTCCAGTCGAACCAGATGTCAGTCGAGGTACCATTTTATTTTTTCTACCTTGGTGTATGTCTTGTTTGATTCAGGAGTGATACAATCCTTCATATCACCTACCCTTTTCCATGCTTTGGGACTTGAGGTAGAGAGGCTTCCAGTGCCCTTGGCATTGACTACGCTAGTTGGAAGTCGAGATGACTTGTTTGAAGTATGTAGAGACTATGAGCTAGTGTTGGGGAAACACTAATCTTGGGGAGATTTCCTATGTTTATGAATACAACCATATGATGTCATCCTCAGCATGGATTGGTTTTATTCAGTGTAGGCTATCGTGAATTTCTTCAGGAAGAAGTTCATTTTCATTGGTGCAGATGGAGATCAAGTGGTGTTTATTGGTGAGCAAGACCCTCATATGGGTCATAGGCACGTTCCATCCTTATCATCCATGATGCCTGAGATGATGCTGAGTTCGTTAGAGGTTCAGAAGTTGGTGTTTCCTAGGGTCGTAGATGAGTACCCTGATGTCTTTCCAGAAGAGGTTGTAGCATTACCCCCTCGACGAGAGATCGAGTTTGGGACCGAGCTACATCTAGGAGCGTCTCATATCTCTATGTATCCATATAGGATGGATTCTTCTGAGTTACGAGAGCTACATATACATCTTGATGGTCTGTTACAGTGTGGTTTTGTTTGGACAAGTGTGTCACTATGGGGTGCACCCATTTTGTTCGTGAAGAAGGCTGACGGTAGTTTGCAGTTGTGTGTCGATTATCGTTGCTTGAACAAAGTGACAATTAATAATATCTATCCTCTTCCACGAATTGATGACTTATTTGATAAACTTAAAAGAGAAAGTTGGTTCCCAAAGATCGACTTGCGGTCGGGATATCATCAGATGCGTGTGAAGGATGAGGATATCCCGAAGACTGCTTTCTGTTTTCCTCATGGGCATTATGATTTCATTGTAATGCCATTTTTCATGACAAATGCTGTAGATATATTCATGGGATTTATAAATGTTGTATTCTGTGAGTTCTTGGACAAGTTCATGGTAGTTTTCATCGACAACATCCTTGTGTACTCCACATATGAAGAGGAGCATGCACAATATCTACAAGCCGTTTTGGTAGTTCTTCGTTGACATCAGCTGTTTGGGAAGTTGTCGAAGTGCGAGTTTTGGGCTCGAGAAGTCCGTTTCTTGGGGCATGTTGTGTCCCAATAGGGAGTTTCTGTAGATCCATCAAACATATAAGCAGTTGTGTCTTGGGCATCCCCCAAGACAGTTTCAGAGGTGTGAATTTTCCTTAGTCTCACAGGCTACTACATGAGGTTCGTAGTCAATTTCTCACGAGTTGCGACTCCTCTGACAGATTTGAACAAGAAGGATCATGAATTCATATGGACTGATCAGTGTCAGGCAGCTTTCGAGTATCTAAAGTAGAAGTTAGTAAGTGATACAGTCCTTTGTCTTCTAGCTGAGGGAGTTCAGTTTGATGTTTTCTGCGATGCTTCACATCTGGGGTTAGGCTGTGTTCTCATGTAGCAGAGGTCAGTTGTTTCTTATGGGTCTCAGTAGTTATGTCCCCATTAACGCAACTATTCCACCCATTATCTTGAGTGGGTAGCCGTGGTGTTTGATCTAAAGTTGTGGAGATATTACCTCATTGGTGAGCGCTTTGTGGTTTTCACCGATCATAAGAGTTTGAGGTATGTTTTCTCCCAGCATGACTTGAACTTATGAAAACATTAGTAGATGGACTTCTTGTAGGAATAAGACTTCGAAATATCATATACACCTAGAAAAGGGAATGTTTTAGCTGATGCACTGAGCCGAAAGTCATGTAGTGATGCTGTACGTGAATCCAGTGATTCTTGGAGAGTAATAGAAGAACTATCAACATTGCATCTTGGTATGGAAGAAGTTGGGGGTATAGGTTGTCTTTTTCAGATGATGGTACAATCATCCCTGATGCAGAAGGTGGAAGAGTCCCAGTTGAGAGATCTAAAGGTGGAGGTTTGGAGAGACCGAGTTGTTTGTAGTGATGCCCCTAATGGTTGGTCGGAGGATGAACAACACCGAGGGTTGTATAATGGAAGGATTTTTGTTCCCTTGACAATGCATGAGAAAGTTCTCAAAGTGTTCCATATTTCTCCTTTAGCAGTACATCCTGGCGTGACAAAGATGTACCGATCCTTGAGGTGTCAGTTTTGGTGGCTTGGGCTGAAGCGTGCAGTTGCAGAGTTTGTGTCTCGTAGTCTGCCAGAAGGTGAAGGCCGAACACTATTTTCCGAGTGGTCTTCTCCAGCCATTAGAGATTCCTTAGTGGAAGTGGTAGGACATCTCAATGGACTTTGTTACTAGTTTACCTCGAGATCCGAGAGGGTATGATGCTATTTGGGTGGTAGTGGATCTTTTATCAAAATAGGCCCACTTCATAGTGATCAAGGAGTCGAGCTCAGTTGAAGTTTTGTCGAGGAAGTATCTAGAGGAGGTTGTGAGACTTCATGGAGTCCCTAGGAAGATAATTTCTGATCGAGATCCCCATTTTACCTCCAGGGTGTGGAGAGGTCTCAAACATTATTTCAGTTCTCAACTATGCCATAGCATTACTTTTCATCCTCAAATGGATGGCCAGACAAAGCGAACCATCCAGACTCTTGAAGACATGTTACACTCTTGTGTTCTTGATTTTGGAGGTTCATGGATGAGGTACTTACCTTTGGTGGAGTTTTCTTACAATAATAGTTTTCACTCCACCATCAGTATGGCGCCTTTTGAAGCCTTGTATGGTCGGAATTTCCGTTCTCCGTTGTAGAGGATTGGGGTCAGAGAGTCAGCAATTCTTGGACCAGAACTAGTGTAGAATACAACAGAGGTGGTCCAAGTGATTTGAGAGAGGATGAATATGGAACAATATCGTCAGAAATAATATGCTAATCAGAGGAGGAGACCCTTGGAGTTTAATATTGGGGATCATGTGTTTCTGAAGGTGACTCCCCGTCATGGGAAGCAAAGGTTTGGTCATGGAAGTAAGATTTCTCCCCGGTTTGTTGGGCCTTTTGAGGAGTTAGCTCATTTTGGAGTTGTGGTGTATCGAGTTGCACTTCCCCCATAGATGAGTCAGATACATGATGTATTCCATGTATCACAACTCCATCGTTATCTTCATGATGACTCTCACATCATCAATTTGGGAGAGATCGATGTTGATGATGATGCAACCTTTGAGGAGCGACCTATAGAGATCCAAGACCGCAAGGATAAGGTGTTGCGTGGGTGTTCTATCCCCTTCGTTCGTGTCTTATGGGGACATGGTGGAATGGAGGAGAGTACCTAGGAAGGTGAGTCACAGATACCTGCTTAGTAAAAAGAGTTGTTTGATGTTTAAATCTTTTCATGTAATGATGTTCCCTTTGTGGTCATACCTTTCATGTTTTATTTATGAATTTTCTTTTGTTTCTTTTGTGGCTTTCTCTCTTTTGAGAGGTATCATGATGGGTGGTTGTTCGTACCCCGTTTCTTTTGGTGGGTTTTGAATTCTCGAGGATGAGAATGTTTTGAGAGGTATCTGAAGTAATGGCCCAGACCTCTCCAGTCCATTACTTTTTGAAAATGTGGTGTTGGAGGTGTTTCGGGAGGTCAAGGTGAATTATCCCCAACACTTTGCCAAATTTCTAGTTCTGTGAACAGTGTTTCCAGTTTTATGAACTGTTCTATCGGTAGGTGTACAGTAATGGTAGGTGTACAGTAATGGTAGGTGAACAATGTTTCACAAATTGATTTCACAGATCGATTTCAGATATCAGTTTTACAGATTGGTTTCATAGATCGGTTTCACATATCAGTTTCACAGATCAGTTACACAGATCGGTTTCACATATCGGTTTCACATATCAGTTTCACAGATCAATTTCACAGATCGGTTTCACAGATCGGTTTCACAGATCGGTTTCACAGATCGGTTTCACAGATCCATTTCACAGATCGGTTTCACAGATTGGTAGGTGTACAGTAACAGTAGGTGTACAGTAACTTTAGGTGAATAGTGTTTCCATCTTCTTATAGTTTTTCCCCTTTGACACTTCCTTTAACGTAAAATACATTTAATGCCTTATTTTAAGGACTCTTAAGGCTGATTCAAGGCCATAAATCATGTATTAATTATTCTTATGGATCTGGATGTTTTTACTTGGTCAAAACGCATGGGTTAATGTGATCCGCTTTTAATGGGGAATTAAGCGTATCTTAAACCGTCACCCCATTAAATCTTCAAAAGGGAAAAGATATATTCCTCCCTTTTTCTTCCTCTTTGTTCTCGAATATGAGATGCTAGAACCTTTCAATCCTTCCCATAGGAGTTGCACAATCAAAATTTACTCCTTGGATTGGTTCTGATATGTTTTGATGTAACTGAGTTGTATCAATCAATCTTCGATAAAAGGTATGTTTTATCATCGTTCCTTTGGGGATCATCTTCTCCTATTTATCCTTTCCATTTTATAGCATGTAATCTCTATGCTTCTAATGGGGTTTTTCTTGGGGTTTGGTTGGTGTGGACGTACCGTGGCATCCTCGGGTGGATGCAGTTGTCACGAGAGGAGGATCGTGACCCGTTGTGTGGATAAAGAACGTGAGGAACTGTTTGATATAGGGGATTCATTTCTTCTCTTCTCCTTTATGTGCAACTGTATTGATAGCATGTTTAATCCCACTAGATTACAATGGAATTGACATAATAAATATTTTAACCAGATAAATAAATCTATATCGATCATATGTTATTGACCCTTGTTTAGCTAGATAGTGTGATATCTATGCTTGCTTTTCTTAACTATCCGTTCTTGATGGAAATATGTAAATAACGTAAATTCGGATTAATTGATAATCGTTTGGATAAAGATTAAGAGGCATGTAAACAAATCTGGTTCTTGTTGTAATTTTAATGTTAATCAAATTGGTGCAATAATCATTTTTAATTATTTGTGATAGCTTACTAATTAGGTTTCCCGAATTTGGAACCCAAGAATAAAAAATCTGTTAATTCAATATGGATTAAAGAACTGATTGTTTGATAATTCCTTAAGGGGTTCTCAGTTACCCTCTTGATAGTTAAAGGGTCAAGAGCCCAATTATTGTGGTGTTTGTTTTCCTACTGCTTGTGCTGTGATGTGAGCCTGGATGGGTGTTGTGATATGTGGGGACATGGAGGCCCTTTTGGTTGTGGCAGCGAATGATGCATAGAGTGGTGAGATCCATCGGTTTATGCATGTGGGTGTCAGGGAGGACACCAAGGATGATGGAATGGGATGGATGTGATTGTTGTATGCTTGGTAATTTTGATTGGTTGTTTATCTGCTTTACTTTTCCCCACTGCTCAAGGCAGCTGGTCTTACTTACCCTTCTTCTGAAAGAGGCAAAGACACGTAGGGTATGCCATATACTTTCTATGTTTAGCTTCTCAAGGAAGGATGGGTATATTCTCTTACTATAAGCGGAAAATACTCGACGGGTTGTACATCTATACACCATGTTGATCCCCCTTGTGTTTAGTAGTATAGAATATTTTTATAGAATGCCTGGGAATGTGGGAAAGTAATTATATAATGAATAATTGAATAAATGGTGTTATCCCATGGGGATGGAGTTTCTGGAACATAATTATGAGGTTGTAATTTTTGATGGAACAATTGACTTTGGGTGTGATGCTAATGAAATTTAATGTGGAATTGTTCATGGTTAATTAATGTTTAAAGAATTAATTAACGTAAAGTGAAACATATAAAAATTGAATGAAGTAATCTAATAAAGCTCTCTAAATGGTTGTATGCTTATCAGATACCTAGTCTTAGAAGTAGCAGCCCAGAGTCTAAGAGACGTTAGCTGCAGTTGTGTCTAAGACTAGGTAATGACCATAGTGTGGTTGTGGGATATAATATATCCTGTACTTTTTTTGATTCTATACGCTAATCCACCTAGTCATTAAGGGAAACTAAACCCCCAGGGATTCTGAGCCCTGGGGGGTGTTTTCCCCAACATTATGGTGGGAGGATGAATGGATGAATACCCCCTTTGGCCCCGCTCTCTTCTCTTGGTAGTTACTTGTGCTGACAGGAACATTGGTTAGTTTTCCCCATATATGTGTGTAAAGGGATGTAATGTCTTGTGGTTATTCACACACATATATTATGGATATAGATTTCTATAAACTACTATAGGTGTAACGTGTATAGGCTATGATGGCTTGAGGATCCTTACTCGGTGTATGAGTTGTGATGGCTTGAGGTATAATACCCGAAGTATGATACACATTATGTGATCTATGGTGGCTCATAGAAACCACCTTGTTACTTTGGTGTGTGGACATGGTGGTTTTGTTACACGAGGTGCATATTGTGGTGCTTCGCCCAGGTGTCTGCGGGAAAGCCTTTTTGGAGAGAGAGGCTTGGGACTTGCAACGTTGGGGCAAAGTGTAAAACTAGTGGGGAAGTAGTAGTAGGGTACCCTTTTTATTCTTTACTATATGATATATTCTTGTATGCGTTACTTGGGGAGAGTAGCCGTGGTGAGGTTGGGAATTTAGTATACCTGTTAGGTGATGAGTTAGTTTCACTTGTTGTTCATTGTGCTTTAGCAAGCTTTCTTTACTTTGCATGAGAGGCTTCAGGGAGGATCCTACTGAGTATACTGTTCTACTCACCCTATGTATATATAAACTATTTTTCAGGTCACTTAGAGCAGGTTGGAGATCAATCTAGTTTCTACAATCTTGGGGTTGCAGAAGCTGTTCGGGCTTGTGGTTGTTGTTGTTTTTACTTTCTTTTGGGTACCTGCAGTCTTGCCCCTTTCAGTTGTAGTACTTATGCATGACATTTCGTATGTGTACTTGGGTTTTCATTTATATTATAGTTTGAGTTGGAGTTGATTGGTGTCTATCTTATCTCCCTCTTCTTCATGTGTTATCTTAGAGGGTAATGCCTCCCATTTTATGTGTTACTATACCCTCGGTGCTAGTTGCCAACCCGGGGCCTACTAGAGGCGGGGCTCAGGGGTCATTATCTCCCTTCTAACATTGCCGACCCAGGAGGGGTACACTTTGTGGGGATGGGGTCATGATAGTTTTTCTGATTTCATATCTAAAAATCAACATCTAGAACCTTAAATGCATTGTTCCAATGATTGTGAGGAGTGCCACATGTCTAGGATGGAGAGACTGCCGTATGTCTCAAACCCTTACCAGTTCTCTCTTTCCATCTACATCATAATGGAACACATTTCCAATGTATCTTCTGAATAATCTGCTACATCCCTTTTATAATAAAACAATTCTCATGATGTTTGTAACTCCACGAAAAAATTCTTCTTTGATCACAAGTTTTTATTTAAGGAAAACTTATCATGTGACATTTTAGGAGGCACCCAAAAAACTCCCCCACCAACTAAATTGGGAATCATAGCCAACTGTTTTTTACTTCTAACAAAAAAAAATAATAGCCCCCCTTCAAAAAGAAATCCAGAACCAAAATCTGACTATCACCAAAAATGGAACACGCCTCATGACTCCTGTTAGTCAATAAAAATTTGTATATACCAGAAACACCACTGGTACTACCTCTATCTTCCGATAACGTCTTTTAGTCATTTATAAAATTCTCCATCAAATGCCTTCCACCGTGTTCTGTAACTGAACACTTCAACCAATCCATCTGATACCGGATGTTTTGAAAGATGGAAATGCGATGGACGAGATAAAAAAATAAAAGTGAATGCAAAGAAGAAATAAAATTTATTTCCCTCCAAACCAAAGTGGATGTGTAGCGACCCAAAGATAATGTGTAGAAAAATCATGGACATAGGTGGAAAGAAGGTGCACTATGAAGCCTTCCTCAAAAGAAGAACACATCATGATAATTAAACTCAAATAGATCTGATTAGGTAAAGAAAGTGTTCACCATCTAAATAAAAGGTGCAGACGAAAAATTACCAGAATTAGATCGAAGACCACTGTGAATGAAATCTGATCATACTAGAAGAGTTTTGTTAGTTTCATATCTGAAAACCTCTGGGTAAAACCTTAACTAAACTACGCCAAATATTGTGGGGAGTGACACCCTTCTCCGATGGAGAGACTGCTGCACATCTCAAACCCCTCCTAGTTCACTCTTTTTGGCTACATTTCAAAGGAACACATTGTTGTTGTATCTTACAAAGCATCTGATGCCTCCCTTTTATAACAAAATAATCCACATAAAGTTTGTAACTGAACAAAAAAATCTTCTTTGGCCACACCTTTTTGTTTAAGGAAAATGTATCACACGCCATTTGAGGATGCACCCAATAGTGGTGAAATGTCATGAATAACAAAAAAGTTATACCTCCATGGAGAACATGACTGTGAGCATAGGATATGCCTGCTAAAACTTGATATTGTCATTTTGAGATCTCAACAATCATCATTACAGTGGAGGGATGGACTATTTATACTATGAAAATGAGCTCATGAATTAAATTGAGTTTTCGAGCTTGGAGAATGTGGGTCTATATAACATGGAGTACTTGGTAGAATCGAATGGAGATCATGAGCTATAGAATATGATTTTTTCTTTACCAAAATAGGCCATTGGTTTTTGATGAGGGAACCCTATAGTGTCAGGACCCAACCCTCTAGGACTATTAAACCCTATATCCTAGAATAATGAAGATAAAATCATTATAAATAAAGATATCTTGATTTTGACTATGGTGAATGATAATCAACCAACCATGTGAGAAGATATTAGCAATTCCTTCTGATCAACAAACATGAACTCACATGAACACTTGAAACTTGTAGGATTGAGCAAGAACACAAGAGTGATTTTGTGATGCAAAAATTGGGAAGCATTTCTGATGGTGTTTCATTTCTTTATATAAAAAACTAAACTATAATCATGTGGGGAATGTGTGTTAGTAAAACCGCATTGAGGGAATAATGAAAATGTAAAGGATGAAAAAAGCATAACGATGCACACACTAAAATTATTCAATATTATCACACCCTAATGATAATAACCTTCACCTATTTGATGATCTTGGGACTAGGTTGACCCAATTTACTTTGTGAGAATGTATGTTTGATTCTACTTAGTAAAAGAGTGCTCGATGAATATATTTCCACTATTAATACACTCCCGGATGAAATAAAATTGGGTACAGATTTTATTGCTCTGGTCATGAAAAATGGGGGTTTTATTCAGGGAGTGGTGGACTTGTTTTCCAGCTCGAGCACCGGTGTGTTGATATATGAACAGAGAAAGTCTCCCAGGATTTTTTCCAGCCAAATTCGTTGACACACCATGGTTGATATAACAATGAAATCCACTTCGCATAAAGATAGTGCCACCACATTTTGCTTATGTGATTTACAGGTGATGGGGTTGTTTTAAATGAATTATAATACCACACTGGTTATATAATGACCATCAATTTCATCGTCCATGCCACACATTACATGCATTCTCTTACCAATGGCATCATACATGTGGTATTCCTTGGACCTGGACTTGTATCTGGTGATGATCATCAATGTAATCCAGTCATCCAACTTCTTCAAGTGAGTAATTATATTCTTGACATGTGCAATGCAACCAAAGGAGTAGAGAAATTGCACCACTAACTACTTTCCATGCCAGGACTTGTATGGTTCCATCCAATCGATGCTTCATTTTGGTGATTTATTATGTTTGAACATGGTGGTTGAGATAACATCACCCCAAAACATCTTAGGGAGACCCTTTTTATTTAGCATGCTACAATCCATAATGACCATAGTTTGGTTGTGGTGTTAAATGACCCCACTTTGTTTTAGTGAACAAGGATCCATGATTTTTAATTATATATCATGGTGGGCATAGTATTTGCTAAATTTGACAGAAGTAAACTCATCATTGTAATCAGTTTTTAGAAACTTTAGCTTCCACCACGTCTCCACTGTAACACCCTGAGATTTTATGAAAAATATTCTTTTTAATTTTATTGATGTCTTGTGTTGTACGCTACACCAAAAGGAGCTTGCACTACACACATCCCTGACTTGGCTTGCATTACACACAATCACGACCTTCCACGATAGCGTGTGTAGTACGCAATACCAAGTTTCACTAAACGAAATATTATTATAATATTATTATGAACTAGCCGTTATGAATAGTAATACCCACTTTTTGAAATTTTGTAAATTTTATCTTTCAAAAATGACTTCATTTTTGGATTTGGAATATCGAAATTAGCCTAGGGTGAAATTTTGGTATTTTTCTGAAAACTTTCAATTTTTGATGAATAGTGAAAACACTGGGTTACTATTTAAAAACCGACTTTTTATTTAAATAATTATTTATTTTATTTAAATTTATTTTAGGTCAAAATTTATACATAATTCCTATATAATTTCAAAATAATTCATTGGATTCATTTTATAATTTTAGATATATAAAATTTTTTTTGAACTTTTCACCGTCTTTTACCCATCTCCTAGGAGAATTTGAAAATTTACATAAAAATTAATTTTACCACTTCTGTGAGTGGAATTTAGAAAATCCGAGAGACATGGTTAATATCAAGGACTAAAATGTGGTTCAATGAGATGAAATTATTTTTTTGTGAATAGTAACTTTTTACTTTTATTTACCACGGTTAAAAGTAAATAGGGTAATGAAGGGTAAAAATGATATTATTATTACCCTAAAACATGTCCTAATTCTATTGGACAAGTGTAATTCGACCAAAAACAACCTTAGGAATAAAATATTACCATTTAGGTCCACTTGGATTAGATTAGGACATTTATTATTAATTTATTTAAAGAAGGGTTAAAATAGTTAAAATCAAAGTTTAATAACTAATTAATTTTTAAAATAGGGTTATACATAAAATAAATTCAACTATAAATATTAATTAGAAATATAAAAATATTTCCTACCTAATGGTATTTTATTTATAATTTTTAGACATTAAATAATTTAAGTTATATATGACACAATGGTGATGCAGTAATTACCTAAATAATGAAATATTAAAATAATTGATATTATAAATACCAAAATAAATGTAATTTGAGAATTTTTATGAATTATAATAATTTTCCAGGTTAATATGACATGTTATTATTGATTTAATTAACTTTGTTCGAACTAATAATGCTGTTATGGTTTTTACAAAAATCAATTACCAAATAGTGTCAACATTGACATAAAATAGTGTTTAAAACAAATATTATATTATTAATTGTTATTTTATTCATAAAAATATAAGGTTCATCCAAATTACTTAGATAAGGTTATATATATTAATAATAAACAACTTGGGGTTCGTTTGGCTTGTTATAGTAAGATTATTAACCTTATAGTGTAAGAAAACAAGAAGACATGGTAAAAGATAAATTATTTAACTTAGAGTTAAATCTAAATGATAAGGTTAAAATTGTAAACTAAACTTGTCTAAAATCTATTGGTTGAGATGATTTAGACCCATACCCACTTTATCTTATAAATAAATTAATTTGGAGCTATTATAAACCGAATATGACTTTATTATAAAATAATATTTTAAGTTTTTCCAAAGGTGCCCCTCTCCTCCCTTATAAAAAGGGCACCCCTTCCCTCTTCTCTTCACACCCTTTTGAGCCTTGAAGCTCGGCCAAACCCTGACCATTTCTCTTCTCCACTTCCCTAGAAACATTCTGGAGGTTTTTTTCTTCTCAAAAGACCAACTCTACATTCATAAGAGGAAGCTTAAAGGAGGTGCGTCGAAGAAGAGGTAATCTATTCTTCCGATTCTCTCAAGTTTCTTTATTCTTCAACATCTTCTTCTTTATTTGTATCATTATAAAGTAATAACATAAGTATTACTTATATACTGATATGTTATTATAAATATGAAACAACCCTATTTCACCTTCTATCCATCCTATGGAAAATGAAATCACTGTGCGTGCGTTTGTACGGAATACCGTCTCCACGTCGTGGTGTAATCTGTTTTCGACCACCACCTTACTTGGATGGGTATAATGGTGTAAATAAATAACTATATATGATTATTGTAATGTGATATTGATTCTGAAATATTATACATAAACTTAAATACAATTCCACGATCATGGGAATGGTATCATCGCTCGTGCGTACGTACGGACTACCGTCTCCATGATGCGGTGAGATTCATTCTCCATGTTAACCATTCATGAATGATTATAAAGTATATATAATAAGTAATCATGAAATATATGAAATAATAATGATATTGGATTTATGTGTATATATATGTATGTCATATACTTAATTCCATTCAATTCAATAAGGAAACACAAACAACGTTCATGCATACGTACGGCCTACCATCTCCATGAACGGTGTATTTCATTCCATTTATCGATCTATCATATATATATGTATATAATGAACATATATTATATATAAATTATGGTTTACATTCTATAATTAATTAAATCAGGATATAAGTAATAATATCAAGAACAACAAGTCCAAACACGTACGATAAATAAAACAATTTTACCCAAAACGCTGCTTTAACATGGAATTTACAAAAGAATAGGTAATATAAAGTCATAAGTGAACCATTTATGAAATCATGACAATGAATATGATTCTGTAATAATTCAATGAAATTATTTAAATCATTATACAGGAGGTTTGGATACATACGAAGCATATCCGACCTAAGGTAAGGGATAACTTTTCTAATCTCGTTCTTATCTGAGATTGTTTATTCGTAAGTATTTACTGGGGTTATGTTTATCATCCATGTACACATGTTTTCAAAAAATTTTCATAAAATGTTTAATTTTCTTCCATGTATGTTTAAAGTCATTATTACCCTGTTTTTACTTTTACCACATCATATGGAAGGAATCTTTCTTTTGTTTACCATATGAGGCACTTTTTGACTTTTCCGACAAAAGTACGAGAAGAATGTTATTTTTAACTTATACGGCGTGAACGGATTTTTACGGATTCATAACTCCTCATTTTCATGAAGCTTACTCTACAAGATTTTATGACTATTTTCAACAAAATACCTTTCTATTAAAATTTCATGGAATTTTGTGAAAAGAAAATGATTTTGAAGAAGAAAGGATATTTTCCTCAAGAATTCATTTCAAGTGATTTATCAAAACCATTTTCCATCTAAGATGAAATTATTTCATATGTGTATGTTTCAAGTATAATGTCTCTATGATTTACATGGTTTTACTTCTCTTATGATGAAATTATATCCATTTGTTTTATATGGATTATATTATGATGGGATGATGTTTATGAAAACCATTTTATTCTTTGGGTTATGATGAATGTTTTAAGTTTATTTTGTGGCACAAGTAAGAATGATTTCATTATGAGATGGGTGGGAACTATATCTCCCTCCAATTCATTGGTTAAGTATTTATATCTCATGATATTGACATGGTTGGAATGGTAAGTTAATCTGGTTCAGTGTTACAGGACTGGAACGAGGAGTGAACTCGATTCAGAATGGGACTTTGTCCACTAAGATGGTCTTGACAGCAATGCCTTGGCTACTATGAAAATCATAACAAGTGCTGAATGGTTTTCACAATTACATGATTTATTCCCATGCTATTTTATCAAGATTGATGTTCCTTTATGATATATGCCTTACATACTTACAAGATTTATGTCTTTTCTCAGGATTTTGATGTTTAGATTTTATGTTCATGCTTTTGAATTCAAATGTTTATGGATTGTTTTATGTTCTCCATGCTTACCCTTACTGAGCATTTGAGCTCACCCTTTTTATGTTTTCTTTTCCCCAGGATATAAAGAAAGGTTTTAGGTAAGAAAACAAAAGGGGAAGATCTTTATGGGAGAAGTTGAAGATCTTTCACCACGATTAGAAGATTATGTTCTGAGTTTCCAAAGACACTAAACTATTATGGTCTTTTGGTGTCTGGTTTTTTTATGTTTTAAGTATTCTGCAAAAGTAATGTAATATCCATGTACATCAAGATTTTTGTCTCTATAGTTGGTATTAGAGGAAATGTTTAGTTAACCTTTGGAAACTAGGATGCGAAAGCTTTAGTGAGATCCCTAGAGATATTTCTAAGTATGTATAGGGATGTACCTAAGGTTAAGTATAAGTATAGGTTATAGTCCTAGAATTATGGTAATGATATTTGAATTAAACCTAAGATGTTAGATATCGAAGGTACTCCCCCTTTATTATTTTGTTTTTCCTAGCATGATTTTTGTCTCTCACACTATTCTTTTTTCGGTTTTAGAAGATGGATGGAACCCGAAAGAACCGTGTTGATCAATGTAATGGACAATGCAATGATTGTCCTCCTAAACAAAACAATGTTATGGGATATGGAGTGAAAAATCTTATTGCTATACTTACACAAGCTATGAATCATTCTGGATTTCCAAATGATCAAAGAAGGGAACAATATTCCATTGATTCCTTCATGAGGAAATGTCCACCATCTTTCAATGGGTCTTCTGATCCACTTGTTACTGAACAATGGATCAGTACCATTGAAAAGATATTTTTCATACTTCGCTGTTCAGAACATGAAAAATTCATTTTATCTGTTTACCGTTTAGAAGGTGAAGCATACCAGTGGTGGACTCTAATTAAGAATATAAGGCCCCAAGATGAAATTGAATCCATGGAATGGGACGAGTTCCAGAACTTGTTTTTCAGTAAGTACTTCCCTCATATTCTTCAAAAAACAATGGAAAAGGAGTTTCTTGATCTTAAGCAGAAGGATGATGAATCTGTTGGTATATAAGAAGAGAATTTTACAAGACTTGCAAGGTATGCATCTGGCTTTATCATCCAACCTGAAAGTAAAGTTGATCAAATTTTTAGTGTCTTAAAACCAAGTCTTCGAAGGGAATTAACTATAAGAGACTTTAGCAGCTATGAAGAAATTGTGCATTGTGCTATCAAGGTAGAACTGGAAGTTGGTGTAACATATCCATCTCATGGTTTTGATAAGAAACGAAATATGGAGTTCAAGGAGAAATCTCATAATAATGGTGAAAAGAAGATGAATGTTTCTTTATGCTCAAAGTGTGGAAAGATGCATGGTGGAGATTGTATTAAAGGGACTCAAAAATGTTTTAAGTGTGGAAAAGAAGGTCCTCGAGTAGCTGAGTGTCGAAGTAATGGAAAAAGGGTTGCTAATGATGTGAATGAAGAAAATATTGCAGAGAACGCACCACTAACACTTCAATGATTCAAGTGTAAGGAAATGGGGCATTATGATAATCAATGCCCTAATCCAAGGGTTAATGATGATCAACGTGAGCAACCTCTTAAGGAAAAGGATAAAGGGAAGTCAAATGCGATCACTATTTGTGATGTTGAGTATGAAAATGATGTTGTGTAATTATTGAGTGTTTATGTAATGGGATTTCAAAATAGTATCATGGAATCTCATTTATGGTATTGTGGAATTTTGGAATATCTATGTATTGGTTTTCAATAATTATATGGTATCGGTAACCATGAAAAGTGATTTAAATATTTTGGAAAATCGATGATATGTGCATAATGATGGGATAAGGAGAAAATAAATTGTTTGATAGTATTCATGAGCTCGTGATTGTTATAAGGACTAAGTGATATCATGGTTTGAGTATACAGAATTTTGGGATTTTGGTATGTGGAAAGAGTTAACTTTTGATAGCACTCATGTATTCACTAAGGTTCAATGGGTATTAATTTTTCAAGAGAATACATGATTAAGGCCTTAGAATGTTTGGAATGTGACCAACAAGACACATATTATGATATATGGATCAACGATGGTATTAACATTCTTGTTATATGAACTCTCTGGTAATCGTTTTCACTATAATATGAGATTAGACAACAGTATTTTGGATAAGCCTAAAGATTATAATGGATTATGTTGGACATAAGTTAGTATTGTTTAAGGATAGAACTTTTTCGATATTATTGATGGAAATTTATAATAATGTAGTTTTAAAAAAAGGACAACCTGCAGGACGGGCGACAACCCGTCGCGTCGGACAAGGCTGTGGGAATCGAACCCACAACTGAAGTGTGACAGGCCTTTATCATCTACCAATGACCTACAGGAAGTCTCTGTTTGGTAGAAACTAGTTTTATTACATTAAGCAGTATGATATATAAAGTATAAGTCCATTTTAGGAACCATATATGATTAATCTCACTATAGATGGACTTATGTATTTTTGATAACTTTTTCTAACCTTTTGTTTGAGACAGATGGAATGACCCATCATTCTATCACATGATCTACTAACACTTCACGAATGAAAAATTCAACTTCATTTCTTTAAGAGATGAAGTGGAAATTGTCCAATGAACGACCAACAGTGAGACTGTACCAAAAATCAAGAAAGTATTTCTTCTAATTCCAATTTCTTCAACTTTAGGGAAATGATCTTGAAAACCAAAGATTTTGTCCTAGTACCCTTATATCCGATGAATCAGATGGTACCTTAGATCATCACAAATCTATAGCTTTGTGATTGTTGGATTTTTCACAGCCATGTTCTCTACCACTCTCCATCAGAACATGATGGTTATATTTCTCTTCCATATCCATATTTTCATCTATGTTCTCCTATGTGTAAACCCAGTGATTATTAAATTTGGGTAACCATTACATTTCATAATTTAGTTTTTAAAGATTGGTTTTGGTATTCCTTTTTATGATGTGAGTTTCTATTAAAGAAACTTTCTAGTAGTAAACCATTTAGAACCCCGACGAATTTCGAGGGCGAAATTCATTTTAAGGGGGGTAGAATGTAACACGCCGAGATTTTATGAAAAATATTCTTTTTAATTTTATTGATGTCTTGTTTTGTACGCTACACCAAAAGGAGATTACACTACACGCATCCCAGACTTGGCTTGCATTACATGCAATCACAACCTTCCATGATAGCGTGTGTAGTATGTAATACCAAGTTTCACTAAACGAGATATTATTATAATATTATTATGAACTAGCCGTTATGAATAGTAATACCCACTTTTTGAAATTTTGTAAATTTTATATTTCAAAATGGACTTCATTTTTGTATTCGGAATATCGAAATTAGCCTAGGGTGAAATTTTGGTATTTTTCTGAAAACTTTCAATTTTTGATGAATAGTGAAAACACTGGGTTACTATTTAAAAACCAACTTTTTATTTAAATAATTATTTATTTTATTTAAATTTATTTTAGGTCAAAATTTATACATAATACCTATATAATTTCAAATTAATTCATTGGAGTCATTTTATAATTTTAGATATATAAAAATTTTATTGAACTTTTCACCGTCTTTTACCCACCTTCTAAGAGAATTTGAAAATTTACATAAAACATAATTTTACTGCTTCTGGGAGTGGAATTTCAGAAATCAGAGAAACACGATTAATATCAATGAATAAAATGTGCTTCAATGAGATGAAAATAATTTTTGGTGAATAGTAACTTTTTACTTTTATTTACCACGGTTAAAAGTAAATAGGGTAATTAAGGGTAAAAATGATATTATTATTACCCTAACACATGTCCTAATTCTATTGGACAAGTGTAATTCGACCAAAAACAACCTTAGGAATAAAATATGACCATTTAGGTCCACTTGGATTAGATTAGGACATTTATTATTAATTTATTTAAAGAAGGGTTAAAATAGTTAAAATCAAAGTTTAATACCTAATTCATCTTTAATATATGGTTATACATAAGATAAATTCAACTATAAATATTCATTAGAAATCTAAAAACATTTCCTACCTAATGGTATTTTATTTATAATTTTTATAAATTAAATAATTTAAGTTATTTATGACACAATGGTGATGCAGTAATTACCTAAATAATAAAATATTAAAATAATTGATATTATAAATACCCAAATAAATGAAATTTGAGACTTTTTATGAATTTTACTAATTTTATAGGTTAATATGACATGTTATTATTGATTTAATTAACTGTTTTTGAACTAATCATGCTGTTATGAGTTTTACAAAAATCAATTACCAAATAGTGTCAAAATTGACATAAAACAGTTTTTAAAACAAATATTATATTATTAATTGTTATTTTATTCCTAAAAATATAAGGTTCGGAAAAATGACTTAGATAAGGTTATATATATTAATAATAAACAACTTGGGATTCGTTTGGCTTGTTATAGTAATATTATTAACCTTATAGTGTAATAAAATAAGAAGATACGGTAAAAGTTAAATTATTTAACTTAGAGTTAAATCTAAATGATAAGGTTAAAATTGTAACCTAAACATGTCTAAAATATATTGGTTGAGAGGATTTCGACCCATACCTACTTTATCTTCGAAATAAATCAATTTTAAGCTATTATAAACCGAATATCACTTTATTATAAAATAATATTTCATGTTTTTCCAAAGGTGCCCCTCTCCTCCCTTATAAAAAGGGCACCCCTTCCCTCTTCTCTTCACACCCTTTAGAGCTTTGAAGCTCAGACAAACCCTTCCCATTTCTCTTCTCCACATCCCTAGAAACATTATGGAGGTTCTAGTCTTCTCAAAAGACAAACTCTACTTCAATAAGAGGAAGCTTAAAAGAGGTGCGTCGAAGAAGAGGTAATCTCTTCTTCCGATTCTCTCAAGTTTCTTTCTTCTTCAACTTCTTCTTCTTTAGTTGTATCATTATAAAGTAATAACATCAATATTAATTATATATTGATATGTTATTATAAATATGAAACAACCCTATTTCACCTTCTATGCATCCTATGGAAAATGAAATCACCGCGCATGCGTACGTACGAAATACCATCTCCTCGCCGTGGTGTAATCTGTTTTCGACCACCACCTTACTTGGATGTGTATAATGGTGTAAATAATCAACTATATATAATTATTTTAATGTGATATTTATTATGAAATATTATACATACACTTCAATACAATTCCACGATCATGGGAATGGTATCATCGCTCGTGCGTATGTACGGACTACCGTCTCCACGACGCGGTGAGATTCATTCTCCTTGTTAACCATTCATGAATGATTATAAATTATATATAATAAGTAATCATTAAATATATGAAATAATAATGATACTGGATTTATGTGTATATATATTTATGTCATCTACTTAATTCCATTCAATTCAATAAGGAAACGAAAACAACGTTCATGCGTACATACAGTCTACCGTCTCCATGAACGGTGTATTTCATTCCATTTATAGATCTATCATATATATATATATACTGAATATATATTATATATAAATCTTGGTTTAAATTCTGTAATTAAGTAAATCAGGATATAATTAATAATATCAAGAACAACAAGTCCAAACACATACGATTAATAAAACAATTTATCCAAAACACTGCTTTAACAAGGAATTTACAAAAGAGCTGGTAATATAAAGTCATAAGTGAACCATTTATGACAGCATAAAAATGAATATGATTCTGTAATAAGTCAATGAAATTATTTAAATCATTATACAGGAGGTTCAGATACGTACGAATCATATCAGACCTAAGGTAAGGGATAACTTTTACAATCTCGTTCTTATCCGAGATTGTTTATTCGTAAGTATTTACTGGGGTTATGTTTATCATCCATGTCCATATGTTCTCAAAATGTTTTCATAAAATGTTTACTTTTCTTAAATGTATGTTTAAATTCATTCTTACTCTTTTTTTTTTACTTTTACCACATCG
This sequence comes from Viscum album, assembly GCA_963277665.1. NCBI lineage: Eukaryota > Viridiplantae > Streptophyta > Magnoliopsida > Santalales > Viscaceae > Viscum > Viscum album. Next base: position 639,060,458 of record OY728162.1, on the reverse strand, counting down.
TATGGAATGAATCTTTCTTTTGTTTACCATACGAGGTACTTTTTGACTTTTCTGACAAATGTATGAGAAGAATGTTATTTTTAACTTATATAGCATGAACGGATTTTTATGGTTTTATAACTCCTCATTTTCATGAAGCTTACTCCACAATATTTTATGACTATTTTCAACAAAATACTTTTCTATTAAAATTGCATGGAATTTTGTGAAAAGAAAATGATTTTGAAGAAGAAAGAATATTTTCCTCAAGAATTCATTTAAAGTGTTTTATCAAAACCATTTTCAATCTAAGATGACATTATTTCATATGTGTATGTTTCAATTATAATGTCTCTATGATTTACATGGTTTTACTTCTCTTATGATGAAATTATATCCATTTTTTTATATGGATTATGTTATGATGGGATGATGTTTATGAAACCCATTTTATTCTTTAGGTTATAATGAATGTTTTAAGTTTATTTTGTGGCACAAGTAAGAATGATTTCATTATGAGATGGGTGGGACCTATATTTACCTCCAATTCATTGGGTAAAGATTTATATCTCATGAGATAGACATGGCTAGAATGGTAAGTTATTCCAGTTCAGTGTTACAGGACTGGAATGAGGAGTGAACTCGATTCAGAATGGGACTTTGTCCACTAAGATGATCTTGGCAGCAATGCCTTGGCTACTATGGAAATAATAACAATTACTAAATGGTTGCCACAATTACATGATTTATTCCCATGATATTTTATCAAGATTGATGTTCCTTTATGATATATTCCTTACGTACTTCCAAGATTTATGTCTTTGCTCAAGATTTTGATGTTTAGATTTTATGTTCAATCTTTTGCATTCAAATGTTTATGGATTGTTTTATGTTCTCTATGCTTACCCTTACTGAGCATTTGAGCTCACCCTTTTTATGTTTTCTTTTCCCCAGGATATAATGACAGGTTTTAGGTAAGAAAAAAAAGGGGAAGATCTTTATGGGAGAAGTTGAAGATCTTTCACCACGATTAGAAGATTATGTTCCGAGTTTCCAAAGACACTAAAATATTACGGTCCTTTGGTGTCTGGTTTTGTTTTGTTTTAAGTATTTCTCAAAAGTAATGTAATGTCCATGTACGTCAAGATTTGGGTCTCTACATCCACCTCCATCATGGCCTGAAAGAACATTATTATTTTTGGATCTTAGCCCTTTCTCGTGAGTAGAATGATCCAAATTGGTTCATGTCATCCATGAGGATAAACGTTTAGTGATTCCTGCTCATCTCTATTGATGTGATCATCCTGTAGAGGATGTCGTGGACAAGGTTGAGGCTGTTATCTGTGTGATGCTTCACTTGTTCAAGGGAAAACACTAAAGTTTTCTTCCTGGTGAGGTAGCTTTCATAGAATTGATCCACTTAATCAATTCATGGTAACCCTTTCACCTTATTATGGTGAGAGAGATTTTTATAAAGCCTATAAATTTAGGTGGTCATACATTAGGTTCCAACACCATGAATCCTATAAGTCCCTCTATAATAAGTATACCAGCTGCATAATGTCAAGTAATAGCTTGTACAACCATCCAGGGGAGTGCTTCACCTTGGATAACAATCATTACAACTTTTCACAGATCCTCGGGATATCATCATTAATTAGTAAATGGAAATAATTCTCAGTAAGTTATATGATATTGATGATTTTTATAGATATACATGGGATAAATTACACAAATGTGATCACATGGTGCTCACAAATCCTATAAGAAAACAAGATCATCCTACACCCCTCAATGTTGATTATATAGCCGTAACTAAACATGATAGTTCTACAGACCCTGGAGTCAATCATGGAGTGTAAATTGTAGGATCTAGTCATGTGGTTTGAGGCACTATTATTGAGGTACCATGGGTCATTATCACATGCCTTCTCCCGATCTAGTTGATTGATGGAATTTTCCTCAAGAAGTTGTGGAGGGTTGTATGGAGGTAGTGGATAATTGGGAGTGGTAGATCACAATGGTGGTTAATCAGGCATTACAGTGCATAACCTTTCCATAAAGAGCATGGGATCATCATCATCACCTTATGTTAGATAAGCATTGTCCTATTTTATCCCATTGTAGTAATCACTAGCCCAATAAACTATATTTCTATAGCTGAGGCATTTTTTCTTTGAGACATCAAAACTGTCACTGGATCCTAATCCATCCCTTATGTTGTCATTGTTTTCATCATCAACCTTTCATTAAAAATGTCGATAATTCTAGTTTCCAAACTTGGATTCATTGGAGAACCCACCTACGAATTTCATTTCTTTATATGTGCAACTCACTCCTCCTCGGAGAGGACCATCTTCCCTTCAGCAATGATAGTGGGTACCAGTACAAAACATTCCTTTACCACTTTGAGTCTCCCTGCTACCTCCTCCATAGAGAGCATTGAGAGTTCAAGTATATTATTAATTTTAAGAGAAATTTGGGAGATCCTAGAGGGTACAATTCATAGGTACTTCTCAACAACCTTTCAAAAAGGCTTAAGATTTCCAATGATTGTGAGATGGTTGACCAACAAGATGAGTTTCATCCTGAATTAATCCATCAATTCATAGTTTTAAAATAAAAATCCTTCATAATATTTGATGAGATTTTATACATCGACCTTACACACTCAATAAATGCTAATGTGCATGGTCTTGATAGTTTCCCATACCACCTTGGTGATTTCCTTGATAGAGATTATGGAGATCATATCTGGTGGGACAACACATAGGATGGACTCCGGTGAACTCCTATCTTCTAGGAGTTCAGCACTACCAGTGTCAATGGAGACCCAGTGTAATGCACCATGAGTTTAGTATGAATTTCTCTTTAAAATAAACATTATTATTAATATATTTCTTCTCACACAACATCGAACTAATACAAAACTGTGATACTTTAAAATAATTTTTTTAAAATTTATTGTTATAATATAGTCGTTATATTTATAGGTATAAATAAAAGTAACCAAATTATAAAATTTATATAGAAAAAGAGATTAAATTGCATTAGCTAGTGGGAGAATTCCTTATGAAAATCATTTATATAAGATTGGAAAGGAGGTAGCTTCACTAAGGTTTTCCCTAGACTAAACCCTACTAAAACCCAAATAATTACTGTATGAGAAAAATTGAAACTTGTGGAAACTTCCATGTGATCCATGATTGCAGAATCACCACATGCACTGACCACCAGAGTTTATTTTACACATATGTCTTACAAGGAGATATTAAGTGGTTATGAAGCTGGAATTAATATGATATAAATATATAATTATCAATGTAAAAAATAATTATATATATTATTTATTTAATAAATTTCATATTTTTTACTTCTAAAGAAAATAAAGTTCATTTTTAATACTAATGGATTGATAAAAGTCAATTAATATAGCTAAATAACTAATACGATCATTTTATGAAAAAATGTATTTTATATAAATGTCACACCCCGAATTTTAAGTTTATTTTTATTTTACTATTTCTTGGCTTTGGGTTCTCTCGTCGAGGCCCTGTTTGAGCGTGAGTCAATTTTTTTTTGACATTTAATAATTTTAGTGGGTTTCACACCCATGTGTGGTCACCACACAGTGGGCGGTAGCTGCGTGGTCATCTCGGGTGCCCGCGCAAATGTCTAAAAATTAAAATAAATAATGGTTTATGTAAATAAAGTGAGTTAAATGTTTATATTGTAATAATAATATTATTATTATGTAATTAATAATATTATTATTAATGAGGTGTTATTATTGTTTTTTTTTATTTTTATTATTATAACTTTTATTATTATTATCTTTATTATCTTTATTATTATTATTATTATTTATGGTTTTATTATTGTTATTACTATAATAATAATCATAATAATAAAATGAGAGAGAAAAATGGCAAACCCTAGTTCTAACCCGCACAGCCGGCGCCCCCACTTTCCCCCAACCCTGCTTTTCCCCTCACGTGACCGCACCACCCTGTTGCCTAGCCGCTCTCTCCAACGCTTCACCCTCCGGGTCCCCACCTCTACGCTCGTCCCTCCTCCACGGCGCTGCACCCAGACCCATCTGGCCTTTGGCTCATGCCACCCCCTGGTTTCCCCTTACATCGCGCACCCTTAATCCCTCCTTCACATGACATGCACCCAACACCCTCCGTGCTACCCCTCCTGCTCTCGGCCTCCACCTCACCTCGACCCCCAGTGCCAGACCCACCTTCTCCCACTTCTACTCTAGCCTTCCTCACCCCCTCGCTGCACCACCATCAAGGCGCCTCCTCCTCACCTTCTCCGAAGGCACACCCAGCTCCCGCAACACCCTACCCCCTCACCGGCCCTCTTCCCCGACCAACCAATAGCGGCACAAACCCTCTTCCATGTTCCACGCTCTGGCCCACCGACACCCTTGCTCAGCAGCCACTCTGCACTGCTCCTACGCCCTACCTCCCCCTTGCGCCGCATCTTGGTGGCCACCCTCCGTCCTGTTCCTGACAGTGCATGCCCCTTTATCGGTATATTTCTTTCTTTTTGGTGTTTTTTCTCAAATTAACCAAACTTTAATAGATCAATTTGTAATTTGTGCCTTATTCTTATTGATTAGAGTGTGTGGTTAGTCTGCGGGGTGTGGTTCTAACTTTCTTGAAGTTTCATTGCATTCACATGTGTTTGAGGTAGGTGAATCACATGTTTTTCCTTTTTCGAATCATTCCATAAATACTTGATTTATTTTAATTAATTTTTTTTCTAATGCGTTTCACTCTTTAATTATGATTTCGACTAGTTTTTGGATAGTGTGTTCTGTTGGTGAATTTTTCCAGAATTAGTTTTTTTAAATCATGCTTGTGAGTTGGTACCTTTAATGTTGTTGATCAAATTTCAGTTTAGCTTTTAGAAGATAGAAATCTGGTGATTTGTATGGTACTTTCACTATGAATTTTATTTAGTAAACTGGTTGATCCATTTGGTAGCATTTAATGAATTGTTCCGGAGTTTTGAAACTTATTTTGGTAGGTCCTTGTAATGCATTTGCTTTCAAAAGAGGATTTTGATTGTGTAATTGGTGGGGATCCTTATTGTACTGCTTAGAAGTGTTTTTTTTAAATTGCTTAATTGATTTATTAAAAATGTGTAAGTGATTTCGAATCATGTTTTCAAATAGTTTTGGTGTGCATTTGATTGGGTCATTTTATGGATTGGTAAGGTCATGTCTTGGCATGAACCTTAAAATGTTTTGAAAAGGGTTTAATAATTTTAGAGGGGCATTCATGTTTTCTTAAATGATGTGAATAATTTGTTTTGGTTTTAAAGCAGTTGGTGTTTGGTGGAAATGGATCTGAGATATCTCCTTGGTTGTTTATTGTGACATTGGATATTGGCACATCTATGGGTGTACTAGGTGCACACATGGATGTGGTCATGAATGATGATGACACATTTGAAATGATGTTTCTTTAAATCGTTGGTTTTCCAAATAATTAGTGTTTTTCCTAAATGAGGTTTGTCCTTTAGAGTGGTTCCCTTAAATGACTTCAAATGCAATTCTCAAAGGCTTTTCCCATTTGGCATTGATAAATTCTTTGGTGTGTGTCTGGAAAAGATAATAGCCCGTTTGGAAAATATGAAACATTTGGGTGTGGTTGGTATCCAAGGGCCTGTTTGGCACTTTGAACTTAAAAGGTGATGTTGACTAAGATTTTATTAAAGGAAGTGGTTTAGATAACCGTGTGTGTCTGGTCGGAGCTTTAAAATGTTTTTAGAAAAAAATGGTTTCGACATGATGTAACGTGAAGGCCCTTTTGTCACTTGTAACCCAAGGGTAATGTTTGTACTAAATTTTAAAGGAGATTGTGTTTTGGAAAAAGTGTATGCTCGGTTAGAAAATTTGATCATTTTATGAAATGGTTTAAATGTTAAATGGTATGGCGGCCCAGTTGGCACCTTCATGTTATATGAAATGAATGTATATAAATATGGGGAACCTTTATAGAAGGGATATCCCATAAGGGTTATCGTATATTGGTGTCCGTGTTTGGGGTAGGCAAGTGCGGTGAGATGAGTCACACGTGCGAGGGCCTCCTAATTACACAATATTATTATAACCACCATGGGTTCCTTGGCGTCTTTTAGATGATCAAGCGACGGTTTCAGATAAACCCTGATTAGATGAGTTGGTACCCCCTAGATTGGTTGTTAGGCCAGGTGGGCTTTTCCACTGGATTGGCCAGTTATAGGGCGACCAGTTGGTTATAGACTTAGGATCTTCATCATACGCCGACAGGTGGTTCCAAAATAGAGTACATCCAAGGGTCTTCTAGAGATGTTTAGGATCACCCATGGTTACCCATTTATTTACATTTCTTGTTTACTTTATATCGTACTAGTTTATTTCTATCTTTCCTTGTTTACCTGTATCATTTTAGCTCAGCTTTGGTATCTTTTGTTTCGGGTTTTATTTATAAAAAAAATGAAAAATGGTTTTATTGAAATAGCATGTAGCGTCTACTAGATTTATGAATGGGAAAAACATATTGTTTATTTTAAAAAAGTGAAAACCCTACTTTTTTATTTGTATTTCATACTTGTGTTAATGGATTGTTTCGGGAAAGGAGACGTTGGATTCTGTGGTTTATCTTGGAAACCCTACTAATCATTTAAATGCTCACAGCTATTTTATCATTTCAGTTGCAGGTTTCCTTTGCTCAGTTTTTATTGGCTGAGTTTCTCATTATTGGAGCAAGGTCGGCCTTTGGTTAGAAGGTGACCTGAAAGGTCACATGGAGGTATGTTGAGCTATTCTGTTTACTTTTTTTTTTCCACTGCTTGAGTTCAGTTTTATTATTCTATTTATTTTTGGTTATTTATTTATCTTTGTGGGCCAAATCATTCCCAGTGATTAGGTTTTGATTCCCAACACTAATTACCAGCCCTTGGGGATCAGGAACGCCCCTCGGGACATGTCGTAGACTGGCTCAGGTGGCCGGTTCAGGTTCGAATTAGGTTGGTTCATGAAAAAATGGTATCAGAGGAGTCCCTTGTTATTTGGGGTGTCCGATAGATGGATATTAGAATTTTTGGGACTTGGGAGGTAGGTACGGGAAGGGAGTCATGAACCCTCACTCGTTTCGAACCTCGAGTTGCCAGGGGTAGTACGAGAATTGAGTCCTTGTCTCATTCTAGTTTGTTTTATATTAAGGGATGACAATAGAGGCAAGATGATGATACATCATGATTTCACATGGAGTAGTGACCCATGTGGAGTATGAGTACATTTTTTAAGTTCTTCCTAGTTGTTGGTGCTTACTTGGGGCATGGCCCACTACCATGTCGCCTGGTTAAGCATGACTATTAGTCCCTCCCTTTGGTAGTTTGATGTAGGTCGAGTGTCATCTTGGTTTTGGTTGGTGTAAGTGCACTTTTAAAAATGAAAAAATGGTTTTTGAAATGAGAATGATTTCTTTTAAATGTCTTTAAATTAGTGGAATGAGTTTTAAAACCTAAATTTATTGGTCTAAAAATCTGGAGTTTTCTTATAATTGGTAGAGGAATGGTTTGGGTGCAACCTTGGGAACTATTTATGAACTTTTTCACATGTGAGGGAATGGATCGGAAGTGCATGTTGGTGCATATGGATGAAAGCAGATGAAGACATGTGAAATGGTTCATGGGATTGCTGAGGTGTATACTTAGAATTAAAGGCTTGACCTTGTTTTTCTAAAGTGATTTTTTTAAAAAATGGAAATAATTTTGGAAATTGAATTTCGTTTGAATGGTGGGTTTGGTATTTGGAAAGTGTCCTTGAAAGAATGTGGTTTTGAAATCTAAAATGAAATGGGATTTTGGAAAAGGGAATTTTAGGTAGTGTTTGTATTTGTTTGGTTTTTTTTGAGCTGGTTGTTTTTGGATGAAGGCACTTTTAATGATTTTTCTTTGGCTTGATATTGGTTTTGGCTATGTGTTTTATATGTTGTTTAGAAAATGTCACCCAAAAAGGTCTCAAAGGTTTCTAATAAGTCATGACCAATTTTTGGTCCTTATTGGACGTTGCCTATCCTTCATGGTGATTGGGGTCCATTAGAGGCAACAGAGTGTCTTGAAGAAGTTGAGCACATCTTCAGGGTATTGGGAACTACCAAATATGTCAGAGTGCATGCCGTTTTGAGTCTGTTCGAAGGTCCAGCTTTGGACAAATTGGAATTGTTTGCTCCACCATTAATGAAATTCAGGATGATGTGGGATGTCTTTAAATCCATCTTCATCTGATCGTTCATACATGAAGAAGTGAAGAAAATGAAAAGGGAAGAGCTCATGCATATTCACCAAGGACAAATAAAGTTGAAAGCATATGTTGACCATTTCAAGGAACTTGTGTCATTTTCTTTAGAGGTAGTGTTGTAGTATTTGATGAAAACTTATCTCTTCTTTGGGGATCTTCATCCAAAGATCAAGGAGTGTGTCCTTCCATTTAGGGACCATAATTTTGAGAAGATGGTGGATGAGGCGTTCTTAACTGAGTTGGTCCATGGAGCACAAATGGTTGGAAATCTAGCGTATCTAGTTTCTTGTAAAGGTTCCCCATCTGACGAGCAGGGTGTACCAGTGGGACCTATTTTTAAAGAGTACTTTGCAATGGTTTTGGATTCCAGTTCATCAGACCATTCAATGGTGTGCCATTAATATGGATGTTTAGGGCACACGAATATTTCATGTCGCATCCCTCTGAAGACGTGCCATCGTTGCAGCTATTTGGGTTAGTTGGAGAAGTTTTGCAGGAAGCATAATCTGATGAAGATGTTGTTATCAGAGGAATTCTAGTGCTTGATTGTGAGGTAGGAGATGCTTCAGCCATCAGAACTCCAACCACAGGTCTTTGGATGAAGCTCGCTCGTATTTAGGAGTTTTTGGGGGTGTGAAACCTTTGTTTGGGTTTTGTGTTCTGTGTTGGAAGTGTAACATTTAATGTATTTTCATTCTTTTTTTTTCTGTTGTTAAAGTTTTTATGTTGTTTTAGGTGCATTATTTCATCATGATGTTATAATGGACATGTTCTATTGTAATCCAATAATTTCATTTGTCTGATTATGGTTTTTTGAATCGTGTGTTTTTCTTAAAAGTGTGTTTGGACCTTGTTTGGGTTGATTTTGGTTTAGATATGTTCTTTTGGAGATGTAACTGCCTGTGGATGAATTGATATTTGTGGTTATGCTTAGGTTCACTGCTTGGGTTAAGTTTTTCTCAGAGGCTTTTCTTTAGTGTTGGAGGTTTTGTTCTGAGTCGAGAGTTCCAAGTTTTAGCAGAGGTGTTATTTTTCTCATCATATAGAAGTTAGTTTGGATCAATTGGGAGTTCCCACGTCGGCCCCCCTTATCAGGGTTGTATGTCTGGGTGTTAAATTTCCACACTAGTTGAATTCTTATGGTTGGTAGAACCCTTTCATGTTCTCCCGTTCTCTTGTAATGTGGTTTATTTCAGTTTTAGTCGGGTATGGATTCTTGTTTTGTCTATTGTTTAGCTGGGTGAATTTCTAGAGGAAGAAAGTGTCTGTGGTGGGGAGAATTGTCACACCCTGACTTTTAAGTTTATTTTTATTTTACTATTTCTTATATTTGGGTTCTCTCATTGAGGCTCGATTTGATCACGAGTCAATTTTTTTTGACATTTAATAATTTTAGCGAGTTTTGGACCCGTGCGTGGTCACTGCACAATGGGTGGTAGCTGCATGGTCAGCCCGAGTGCCCGCGCAAATGTCTAACGATTAAATAAATAAATATTTATGTAAATAAAGTGAATTAAATGTTTAAATTGTAATAATAATATTATTATGTAATTAATAATATTATTAATAATGAGGTGTTATTATTATTATTATTATTATTATTTTTATTAGTATAAATTTTATTATCATTATCATTATCATTATTTTTATTTTTATTATTAATTATGGTTTTATTTTTTTTATTATTCTTATTATTAAAATAAAATGAGAGAAAAAAATGGAAAACCCTAGGTCTAACCCGCACATCTAGTGCCCCCTTCCCCCGACCCTGCTTCTCCCCTCGCGCGGCCGCACCATCCCGTCGGCCAACCGCTCTCTCCATCACCTAACCCTCCAGGTCCCCGCCTCTATGCTCATCCCTCCTCTGTGGCGCTTCACCCAGACCCAGTCGGCCTTCACCTCACACCACGCCCTAATTTTCCCCTTACCTCGTGCACCCTTCACCCCTCCTTCACGCGACACGCACTTAACCCCCTCCGTGCTACCCCTCCTGCTCCCGGCCGCCACCTCGCTTCAACCCCAAGTGCCAGACCCGCCTTCTCCCATTTTCTCTTCGGCCTGCCTCACCCCCTCGCCACACCACCATCAAGGTGCCTCCTCCTCACCCCATCCTAAGGCACACTCGAATCCCAAAGTGCCCTACCCCCTTACCGACCCTCTTCCCCAGTCAACCAGTAGTGGAACAAACCCTCTTCCACATTTCGAACTCTAGCTAGCTGACTCCCTTGCTCCAGCAGCCACTCCGTACTGCTCCGATGCCCTACCGCCCCCTTGCATCGCGTCCTGGTGGCCACCCTCCAGCCTTTTCTCAGTATTGCAAGCCGTTTTTTTTGGTATATTTATTTATTTTTGGTGTTGTTCTCAAATTAACCAAACTTTAATACATTTATTTGTTATTCGTGCATTATTCTCATTTATTAGATTGTGCGGTTAGTCTACGAAGTGTGTTTATACCTTTTTTGAAGTTTCATTACTTTCAAACATGTTTGAGGTAGGTGAATTCATGTGTTTTTCCTTTCTGAAGAATTCCATAAATACTTGCTTTCTTTTAATTAATTTTTATTCTAATTTGTTTCACTCCTTAATTATGCTTTCAACTAGTTTTTGGATAGTGTGTTCTGTTGGTGAAATTTTCTAGAATTACTTTTTTTAAATCATACTTGTGAGTTGGTTCATTTAATGTTGTTGATTAAATTTCAGTTTAGATTTTAGAAGATAGATATCCAGTGATTTGTATGGTACTTTAACTATGAATTTTTTTTGGTAAAATGGTTCAGCCATCTGGCAACATTTCATGAATTGTGCTAGAGTTGCGAAACTTATTTTGGTAGGTCCTTGGTGTGAATTTTCTTTCCAAAGAGGATTTCAATTGTTTAATTGTTGGGAATACTTATTGTACTGCTGAGAAGTGTTTTTTAATTGTTTAAATGATTTATTAAAAATGTGTAAGTGATTGCAAATCATGTTTTCAAATAGTTTTAGTGTGTGTTTTATTGGGTCATTTTATGGATTGGTAAGGTCATATATTGTCATGCGTGTTAAAATGTTTTGGAAAGAGTTTAATAATTTTAGAGGGGAATTCATGTTTCCTTAAATGACTTGAATATATGTTTTTGGTTTTAAAGAAGTTGGTGTTTGGTGGAAGTGGATCTGAGATATATCCTTGGTTGTTTATTGAGCCATTTTATGTTGTCACATCCATGGGTGAACTAGGTGCATACATGGAAGTTCTCATGAATGATAATGGCACCTTTGAAATGGTGTTTGTTTAAATCCTTGGTTTTCTAAATAATTCTTGTTTTTCCTAAATGAGTTTTGGTCATTGGAGTGGTTCCCTTAAATGAATTCAAATGCACTTCTCAAAGGTTTGACCCATTTGGACTTGATAAATGCTTTGGTGTGTGTCTGGAAAGGATAATGGACTATTTGGAAAATATGAAACGTTTGGGTGTGGTTGGTATCCAAGGGCCCGTTTGGAACTTTGAACTTAAAAGGTGATGTTGACTATAATTTTATTAAAGGATGTGGTTTAGATAATTGTGTGTGTATGGTTGGAGCATTGAATTGTTTTTAGAAAAAAATGGTTTTGACATGATGTGACGTGAAGGCCCGTTTGGCACTTTTAACCCAAGGGTAATGTTTGTACTAACTATTAAAGAAGATTGTGTTTTGGAGAAAGTGTATGCTCGGTTGGAAACTTTGAGCATTTTATGAAATGGTTTAAATGTTAAATGGTATTTTGGCCCAGTTGGAACCTTCATGTGATATGAAATGTATGTATATAAATACGGGGAACCTTTATAGGAGGGATATCCCATAAGGGTTATCAAATATTGGTGTCCGTATTTAGGGTAGGCAAGTGCGGTGAGATGAGTCACGCGTGCGAAGACCTCCTACTTACACAGTATTATTACAACCACCATGGGTTCCTGAGAATCTTTTAGATGATCTAGTGACGATTGCTGATCAACCCCGATTAGACGGGTTGTTATCCCCTGTATTTTTTGTTAGGACAGGTGGGATTTTCCACTAGATTGGTCAGTTATAGGGTAGACAGTTGGTTATAGACTTAGGAGCTTCACCACACGCTGGCAGGTGGTTCTGAAACTAAGTATTTCCAATGGTCTTCTAGGGATGTTTAGGATCACCCATGGTTACCCATTATTTATATTGCTTGTTTACTTTCTGTCGTACTAGTTTCTTTCTATATTTCCTTGTTTAATTATATCATTTTAGCCCACCTTTGTTGTCTTTTGTTTCGGGTTTTGTTTATAAAAAAATGAAAAATGGTTTTATTGAAATATCATGTAGCGTCTGTTGGATTTCTGAATGGAAAAACATGTTGATTATTTTTAAAAATTAAAAACCATAATTTTATATTTTTTTCAAACTTTTGTTAATGGATTGTTTCGGGAAAAGAGACTTTGGATTCTGTGGTTTATCATTGCAAGGTCAGCCTTTGGTTGGGAGGTGACCTAGAAGGTCACATAAAGGTATGTTGAGTTGTTCTGTGTACTTATTTTTTCTACTGCTCGAGTTTAGTTTTATTATTCTGTTTATTCTTGGTTATTTATTTATCTTTTTGGGTGAAATCATTCCCAGTGATTAGGTTTTTATGCCCGACGCTAGTCGACAACCCATGGGGATCAAGAATTCCCCTCAGGACATGTCGCAGACCAGCTCGGGTGACCGGTTCAGGGTCGACCTGGGTTGGTTCATGATAATAAACGTTATTTTTTATGTAGTAAATATATCTTGAATAAAATATATTTTTGATATGAATAATATGTTTACATAAATTTAATTACTAATTGATATTAGATAAGAATAAGAATAATTAATATTTTAAAAATCTATTTTCCTATGAAAGCAATTTTCAATGTATTTTATGTTTTCATTTAAAAGATAAATTCCCAAATTTTAGAAATTTAATTGTACCAAATTAACTTCATTTTTTAATCTTTATTAAAATATTACCTTAGTATGAATTTCTGGGATTATTCTAAAAATATTAATATTTAGGTGAATAGTGAGAAATAATTTTCTTACAAATAGCATAAAATTTATGAAATCATCATGATATAAATATGAATTATGAATTCATGAACATATTTTCATAAAAAATATATATTAATATTAAAATATTTAATTTAAAAATATATTGTTTTATTATAAAACAGCCATGTTTAAAATTTTGAAAATTTGGTAATCTTTTATTCTGATGAAAAAATGTTTTTCATTTTTTTTAACTATGCTTTCAAAAGGTGGAATTATATTTAGGATTAAATTGAAAGAAATAACAAGGTTAAAAATAAACAAATTAATTTCATGAAAATTAACAAAATCAATAATTTTATCATAAATATAATTTTTATACTTAAAAATCAACTTTTTCTAAAAATAGGTTTTTACACACTGAGTGCGCTAATATTAAAGTTAATTTTTCTTAGAAATATAATTTTTATTTGATAAAATGGTTTCCATATTTACAAATATAATTTAACAAATATTTAATAATGTTATTTCAAATTTTAGTCATAAAAAGTAGTTACCGAGGATAAAAAGTGTTACCACAGTAAATGTAAATTAAGGTAAAAAGAGAATAACCAAGTGTAAAAGAGATAAAACATGTTAAAAACATGTACCCAAAAGTGTGGTTAAGGTTTTCATCCATCAAAAGTTATAAAATATCCATTATTTTCCACATTTGATTCCACATTCCATGTGAAACATTTATTCCTTTTAAATTAAGAGCTTATACAAAAAAATGAAATTCCCTCCACCTATAAATGTGGTATTCCACCACCCATAAAAACACTCTAAAATTAAAATTAAACATAAAAAATCCCTTTTTTTACTTCCCCTATATCCCTCTATCACTTTTTTAATCCCCTTTATCTGAGGAAAACCCTTATGCCAGCCATTCTAAAGAAGTCCTACAAAGGAAAAATCATGTTCTCAACTTGAGTACTAATCATTCCCTAACCACTTTATTTTATCTTTATATTTTAAATTTAATTTTCCCATTATTATATAATTAATTAAATTTTTTATACTTAATTTTATTATGTTTAAGTAATAATCATTTTCCACCTTTCCCCTTTTCCCTTCGAAAAATGAAGATGTAATTCATGCGTGCTTCTGAACTAATATCTCCACAAAGTGATGTGTTTCACTTTGCTTAACCACTATACATAGATGGTTTAAAAGGGATATTTAATGGATTAATATAATATTTATATTATTATTAATATTATTTAAAATGATATACCATTTCCTACCATTTTTTTCATTTTAGGAAAACTCAACACATCATCTGTGTGTACGTGCAGACGACTACCTCCATGATGTGACATATTTATTTTTCCTTCTCTCTAGTATTTTAATATGTATATAACCATCATAAAATATTATTAAAAACCATAAAAAATATAAATAATATCATTATTCTTCTTTAATAATGATATTATTCCAAAATAATCACATTATTAACAATACTCACCCATCAACTATATCTTGTTCCAGTTTGGGTCAATTTAATCACTTACATGAACAATGCTATAAAAATATATTATGTATTTTTATGGAAACTTAAATACAGGTATTATTAGACTTAAATATCCAAATAATGTATGGTTTAAGGTTCTATAAATTTTATTATAATATTTTACTTATTATTAATATACCACTCATAGTTAAAAATTACATAAACTAGCATGTCCATGATTTCATCCCACTGAATCATAAGTAAAATTATCATGGAATGAAATTGGAATTTTATAAATCATTATAAAAAATATATTATAGTAAATTTAATAACTAGTAAATTATCAACTTATAGTAATGTAATGATGATCTCTATTAACCTTACTAGCGTGCACAAAACAATTAAAATTACTAACGCATGACAGAAAAAATAAGCTATAATTGGATAATATATTTAAAATAAAGTATATAAAATTTAATAGTTATAAATAATGTTTTAAAAAATTATTATTATAATATTTATATTTGTTATTAAGGAGTTTAGATCACATTCAACTAAGCACGAATAGAAGGTAAGGGTTTTTCTTATCTCAATTTTAATTCTTTGATACACATGCTATATTAACCACATGTTTTATTTATTATGGTGTATCTAATAAAATATGAGTCACTTTTATCATACATTTCATGAAATTAATTGGATTTACTATAACAAATCTACACTTTAATTAAATACTTTGGAATATTTTAAATGATTTTTTCAAAGAAAGGGGTGGATTCAACACAATTTTCACTCTCCATGAAGGTTGTTAGAAGCCTAAAAGTAATTTTTAGACATTTTTTGTTCACCATGGAGAAAACCATATCTTTCTACAAGACATGGTGGTCCCTATGTGTAAAACTGTCTAGAAGAAATGGAACCCTGAGGGTGTGGTTTTTGGCATAGAGCATTAGGGATGGACTTGTAAGCTATATCCTATGTGACCTCACAACACCCATTTTGGAGTTCATTTTGAGGGAAAATTGATTGGGTCCTATTACCTTCCCATGGTGTCTTTTCTTTGCCTCAATGAGTTCAAGAACACCCTGACCATGGCTAGGTCATGGTGGAGGATGTGATGATGGTTAGGATAACTTTGAAATGGTAAAAACCATTAGACTTATTCTCGAATATTGATCATTTAAAAGGGGAAATGTGTGTTGATTAAATTTGGGGTTTTAAGGTGGTTTTAATTGATTTCAACCCCTATTTTTTGATTCATACTTCCTCTTGATGTTTCCTTCAATTATCAATAGTTTTTAGGTGTTTTAGGTAAATGATTAAGATACTATTATATGTGGATGTTATAGCCTTGGGTGTTTTATTATTCATGATTAACTTTGATAAATCTTACTATAAATTAAACCATGGAAGGTGGAGGGTGATATTGTTGAGCTAGATTCATGGGAGCCTAGAATGTCTTCTCATATCACTGCCTAAGAGAAATGAAGTTCTTCTTCCTCAACTAAACTCATTTTATTTTATCATCATCATTTGACATTGGTTATGTGTTTGATATACCCTTTGGATTTATCTTTCTTGGGTATCATTTAGGAACCCCATATTTTTCAATTTAAATAGGTTCTAGGAAGTATTGGAATGAATTTTTTTTGGTGTTCAAATGTGGTTTGAGTGATGAGGCCTTTTACAAACCATGATGCTGATGTCGAAAAGCTTGAGGTAGGACATTTTATTTTGTGGTTTAATTAACCATTTTTTTTATTAAAATGAGAATGAATTAACTATTTTAAAATCCATTCATGGATCATTTTATTTGGGTTTTAATAATTTATTTCTCTTCCTAGAAATGGGAATTTTATATTTATCCATTATTTTTGTATTTTTTTGTTTTGATTATCCACCCCATTTTTTGGATTATATCAGAAATGTCCCAACAAACCTAACCCTCATTTGGTGTGCTCTTTTTTTGTTTTATTCCTTTATCCCTGTATTTTAATTTCTTCATTGGTGTTATATTACCTAGTAACTAGACTATATATGGGAACCCGTTTAATGATGAGTTTGACTCTACACTTCTGTGGATTGTTTATACTGATTTGATGTTAGTATTGGAAATTAAATGAAGAAATGATAGTATTGATGAAAACTCAATAATGGTGTGGGTGATGGTGGTTTTGTGAGCCAGAACATAAACGTGTTTCTTTATAGATGTTCAAGGATGATGACTCTAGCACAAACCACATAATCTGTGAGCTATTTAAGTGAAACCCAAGGCTTAAGAAGAGGAGAAAATGGTGTGTTTGGTTACACATGGAAAATAAAGGTTTTCTGAGAAACTCTATCCTACATGGTGTTTATTTTAGAAGATCACATGTCATGTGGACCCCTCCTTGTAATGGTAAACCTTTTAGACTGTGACAGTATCACATGGCTATGAACTATATTTACATGCCATGTGACACCTTGGATAGATTTGGTTATAGAGAGTGTGTGTTCCCTAAAACTATTCTAGCATGAGTGTACTTTGTCATTACCATTACCATGAGGTTAGAGTGGGGAATTTCAACCTAAGTAGAGGATGAGTGATCCCCTCAATGGTCTAGTGACAGATAAAGTCAATTATCCATCCACATGGCTTAGGGTGTGATCCTCTATATGATCCTTCATAGTTTGGGTCAGATATAACATGAATAGCATTTAGGGTGAGAGATCCTCTTCATAAAGGGTTATTATAGTTAGTGTCAGGTACCCCCATATTACCTGGGCATGATCCCATATATATCTAATTTTTTATTGGGAGAACTATCAGTGTTGGTGAGACCAGTGGAGTGAATTACCTTATACGAGTGTTAACATAGATCTTTGATAAGAATACTTGTGTTGGTGGTGAGGATATAGCTCACTCTAAGACTTGGAGTCTACCCTAAAGCATATCTAGGTTTATATTTCTTACTTATCCTTATTATTTTGATTAGATATGATTCCCTATTTGATTCTTGTGTTTTGTTGGTGTATCCTACTAGGTTTTTTATACTCACCCTTTCATGGGATCTTCCCACAAATGTTATGTCTTATATTGATGATAGAACATACAATAGATTCTTGGGTGGATAAGGATTAAATGGATCTTAGTTGGGCTAGACTGACCTCAGATAGATCTTGAAGTTTCACTTGATAGTAGTTTCCATTTTGATAGTAGGTCAGACACCTATTATATTTTAGTGGGCTTGTATTTAGACCTTTGTATATTTTCATACACTTTTATCACACTATGGTATGGGGTTAGAGGTTATTCATGAATTTCTAGTATCCATTATCTATGTTTCAACATTATATTAGTGTATGGAGATACATGTGTGTGTACAAGTACTTTTGGATAAGGCCTCCCATGTGAGAGATATTCTTACTCGATGCTAGTATCCTTCCCCTGCACTATTATAGGTGGGATTGGGGTGACACTATCAGCTTGTCACCAGTTAGGAAGAGCCCAGTGGGTCTTGTCATGATAGAGTGGTATCAGAGCCTAGGTTGTCTTAGGACTGGAGTTTGGAGGTAGTCTAGTTGTGATGATTGTATCAGGAACCATGGAAACGATGATAAAGTGTATCAAGTTTAGATATCAATCCAAGGAACCTAGTGATGGTGTGGTAACTGACATATCCACTCAAAAGGACATTGAAAACCTGATTATAGACTTAGTACATGTAGACACTGGTTGTAGGAAAACCTCGGTATATGCATCATGTAGGAATGAGTTTTGGTTTACATGTACTTATTAATTCATCTCCCAAAATATTCTTTTTTTAATCAAGGTGAATCTTGAATATTGTAGGATGCCTCTACGATGATAACCAGTTAGGATTATATAGTTGGATCATTATGATGATCCACTTAGCGATGAGGATTTAGTCCAAAGACCTATGAATGAGGCAGTTCCTCTGGGTGGATTGTCAATATTACATTCACCCATTGAGAAACTAGTTGTTTTGGTGGTTCTAGAAGATGATTCATGCAATATTATCATGCTTCATGAGTTCTAGAGATATATTCCACTTAGGCTTCATGGTGATCCATTCCCCTAGTTGGAAGATGATGGGCTTGAAGTAGTAGAGTGAGTTTTCCTCCTTGTGATGACCTCTCCTAGTCAGATGCTGATCTTGGTGGTGAAACATATCCATGGAATAGTAGGGAGATAGTAGATCTTTGTGGTTAATATGTGTGATGAGGTGACCCTCGCTTGGGTAGAGTTTGTGTGCTTCTTTAGAAAGGATTTTTATCCAGTGACATTATGAGAAGTGTGTATCCAATAACTTCTAGAGCCGTAATAGGTTAGTATGTCGGTTGAAGAGTATTCTTTGAGGTTCACTAACCTCTTTACACATTCCATTGATATTGTTAATGATGGTTACATTTGTTAATTAACCTTTTAGTGTGGCCTTCATTGAGATAGCTGAGATGGAGTATTGTCTCTTTGCATCCATTCTTAGGATGGAGTGCTTGAGTATGCATTGGTTGTGAAAAGATTATTAGAAGAGTACTCACTGACCATTAGTTCTAGTAGTGGGAACACTTGAGTTGAGACCTCAAGACACAGACGTGAATTTAGTTGATGGGTGAAGTCATATTGTGATAGGTGAGGCCATATTGTGTGGGATTTCTAGAACTACCAATACATAGATAGAGAGTCAGTGGATGGGATTCCAAGGTAGATGAAGTGGCTTGATAAGGGAGGTATTTATTGTGGTGGATGTGGATGGGGAGCTATTAGAACTACATGAGGTGGCTGATGTTTTGATTTGTTTCCACCACCAACACCCCCAAGTGGTCCATTGCAGGATCTGGAACTTGGTGGTCAGAGACTTGGATAACTATAGATAGTAGAGGCTTACGAACCAGATTATTTTGGTATGATTCTAGGTGAGATATGTATCTACTATACTTTAGAATTTTTTTGATAGGCACAGGTGTGAGACACTATTTCCTTTCCACTTAATTTTTTTAAGAACTGGAGATTCTAATGGATCCTTTAACTCAACCTTTGCACATAGAAACTCATACAAGGGGAGATTCAGTGATAACCGTATTTTTTCAATAGTGTGAACTAACTCTTGGATGGAAAAGATTCGCATGGGATCTATTTGTAGCCACAATTAGTCTCTATATTATCATTCTATGTATGGATTGGATTTAAGCAGTCCTTGCACATATTGACTATTTTATCCAGAGAATATGTTGTGTCCTAGTAGATGGGATGATATTTTCTTTCATTGGAAAGAATAAATCCTATGAATATTAGGTTGGGATCATACATAGGTGGATACATCTTATTTTTCAATAGTTGGATAGTATATCCCTCAGAACAGTAGATGTTTTGAGATTTTGGTTCCCTGTAGTGGTGGTGGAGTATGAAGATGTTTTTCTTAAGGTTGTGTCAGGCTTACCTCCCCATATAGAGGTAAAATTATTAATATAATTATACATGGGGACTAATTTGATATCTATTCTATCATATTAGATAGAACACATAGATCTATGAGAGTTAAATTTGTAGCTGGAGCATATTTAGAGGAAGGGATTTATTATACTCAGTGTGTCCCCCAAGGTAGCCCCTAAGTTGTTTGCAAAAACGGCTTATGAAAACATGGTGTTATTCATGGATTATTTTTTCTTGAATCAGGTGAATATCAATAATAAGTATCTAATATCAAGAATCAATGGTCTCCTTGACAAGCTAAAAGGGGATAAGTGGTTCTCAAAGTTTAGGCTTAGGTGGGGTTATCACCTTCTCTGAGATCGAGAGGAGGATATATCAAAAACAACATTTATGTGTTGTTATTATTAGTATGAGTACCTGGTGATTCCCTGTGGAAAAAATAATTCCCTAGAAGTTTTCATGGGACTCATGAAACATATTTTTTATACCTTCTTATATCAGTTCATAGTGGTCCTCGTAGATGGAATCCTCAGGTTCATAGTTCTAGAGGAGTAGCATGTGAGATATTTTAGGATGGTCCCAAACATACTTTGAGAGTATTATCTTTAATGGATGATTTTGAAGTTTCAATTCAGGATTCAAGGGGTCCACTTCTTAGGATACATTATCTTAGAAGAGGGAGTGGTGGTGGACCCATCTAAGATCAATGTGGTGCTAGATTGTGATCAAGCTAGAAGCATGATAGGGGTGCATAGGTTCCCTAGGTTGTAAATCTATTATTTGTAATTCATTTACAATTTCTCTAAAATTATGGTTCTTTTAAATACTATGAATCAAAATGGGTATCCTTTTTCATGGTCAGAAAAGTATCAGAGGGTTTTTTAGGAGATATGATGAGGTTCAAGACTACCCCCCATCTTGATATTTCTAGAATAGGTTCCCGATAATTGAGACCGCATGAGGAGAATTATGTGACCCATTATTTAGAATAGTTAAAAGTAGTATCCTCCTTCAATTATTTGAGATATTATCCTTGTGTGAGAGTGATTAATCATGTATTCTATCCATAAGAATCTTAGGTATATCTTCTCACTGAATGATCTAAACCTGAGGAATAGGAAATGATTGTATTTCCTATAGGATTATGATTTTGACATAGTCTACAATTCTGGTAAAGGGAATGTGGAAAATAATTCTCCTTGTAGGAAATATTATTAGTCATTAATGAGTGAGGCAACATTTTAGTTCTCTTATTTACATTTGACCCTTTTTATGAGCTTGAGAAGCTCACCATCAATCGATGTTTGTGACCCCTATGCTTCTTCATCTTGTTTGATAATTACAACTCATGTATATCTATTTTAAGTACTTTGAAGATCTAATATTTATATGAAAAACTCTTTATATATTTTCTAATGTTTTGAAGCATGTCATCATTTTTTGAAGGCGGTTGATGGTACCAATCACACTTTGGGAGGACGTGTTGAGGTTGTTTTGTACATCACCCTTAGTGGTATATCCAAAATTGGTGAATATGTACTTGGAAATTCAACATCAAATTTTGTGTCTAGGGATGAAGTGGAGTGTAGCTATGTTTATCTCATAATGCCTCACTTTAAAATAGGTGAGGGCTGAGTATCAAGTACCAACGAGTTTGTCTAAACCTCTTGGGGTTCCTGAGTGGAAGTGGTATGGTATATATATGGCTTTTTATGGTAAGTTTTCATTAATATAGAGGTCACAAAATTATTTGGGTTACTGTAGACTGGTTCAAAAAGTCATCCCACTTCTTAGCTATCCAAGAGAATAGTTTAATGTATAGTTTAGGATTCCTTTATGTGCATAAGATAGTCTAGTACCATGTAATACACTAAATTATTGTTTTAGAGCATGATTCTTTAGTAACTTAATGTTATGGAGAGGGTTACATAAGGCTTTTGGGAATTGGTTATAGTTGAGCATGGAAATCCACCCCTACAAATGACCAAACTAAGCAATCCATTCAGGCCCTAGAGGACATATTGTAGGTTTGGGTGATATAATTTTTTCGTAGATGGTAGGATTGTATACTATTTTTAGTAGTTTTTTACAATAAAAGTTACCATTACACCATTAGTATGGAATAATTTGAGGTTTTGTATGGAAGATCATCTAGGTTACCGCTATACTGGACGAATCCATGAGAGATAGATCTTATGGGCACAATGTTGGTGAAAGAGATGATAGAGAATGTCTAGATCATCCAGGGGTGGATGAGGGCTACCTAGAGCCATAAAAAGTTATATGTAGACCGATAAAGGAGGCATTCCTAGTTTTAGGAGGGTTTCCATGTGTTCTTGAAGGTCTCACCACGGTGACAACTATGGATATTTGGTCAAGTAAAAAACTTATATTAAAGGTTCATTAGCCCTTTACAGATACTGAATATGGTTGGTGAGGTGGAATAATAATTAGAATTTCCATAATTGTTTTACTGGGTGCATGGAATTTTCAATGTGTCATATCAGAGGATATATGTTCATAGCCCATCACATGTTATTGATTAGAATGGGATGGACATTGAGGGTGGAGAAATTGGTACCAAGAATGCGTCTAAAGATGGTGGGCCTAAAAATTTAAAATGTTATCACCATAGTAATAGAAAATGTCATCTATAGTGGTGAGAGCCTCGATACAATTTTA
This sequence comes from Viscum album, assembly GCA_963277665.1. Taxonomy (NCBI): domain Eukaryota; kingdom Viridiplantae; phylum Streptophyta; class Magnoliopsida; order Santalales; family Viscaceae; genus Viscum; species Viscum album. The sequence goes on along the minus strand of OY728162.1, from coordinate 639,037,574 downwards.
GGATCTCACATGAATTAAACAGAGCACATAAAATAAAAATGAATAAGTACCTTATTCTGAATTAGAGTGCACTCAACTATAGCTTGTCACCGGTGACCATTGTTGGATGGATCCAAATACAAACCCCTATATATCATTCAAACATGATCCAAGAATCTGTGTGCATGTTATTCATCAAATTATATGTGCTATAGTGGAGCTTTGATGATCTCTTTGACACCGTGATGATCACCATGATCTCATGCCCTCGATCCTCAAAGGTGATCTTGTTTCATTCACTTGTAGATAGGTTTTCCCTCTCTAGGATGTAGGAGGCTAGATAAGATCTCAATTCCAAAATTAAAGAATAGTCTCTAGAATGAGCCCCTCCTTCATCTTATATAGTGGGTGGAGAAAATATTAGAAAAAGGTTCCCAGAACCCTTGAAATTTAACACCCACTAAATAATTAATAAAAAAATAATTTTTATGAACTAACTACATCATAAATATTATTTATATTTTATTGCATACTTGTAATATAAATATATATATATTAAATATATTACTGTTAGGACCAATAGAGGCCTATATACCCTGAGAGGGGGGAGGGTGAATCAAGGTATGTATATTATTTTTCTATATTCTTCCTACCCCAGTAGATCTTGACCTCTTTATCACAAGGGTCACTTTGTTTGCACTTGTGTGTTTATTATGATAACTTCTTTTCTTATTTATCTGATGATGATGCTTTAAATTCAATGCAATAAATAAAGATGGTAGACACATAGATTTTTACTTGGTTCACCCTCACTGGGCTACATCCAAGGAGCATACAACAAGAATGCGCCGATGTACCAAATCCACTAAATCTCGCTGCCAATAATATTCGGGCTAGATCAATTCTATGCCTAGGATCACTGCCTTTACAATGTTTAGGGTCATCTCATTACTTTCCCAAGGGTCACTCCCTATTTCTCTCTCACTGGCTCACTTCCAGTAGAAAGGAAAACATTATTCCACTTCCTTTTCTCACTGCACTTGGAAGGGATCCACTCAGAATTTATGGACTTGTAGGTCCCTTAATTATCTCTAATAAATGCATCCTTCACTATGTGTAGATTCTCTTTTGAAGTTCAATTTTCATACAATTATGATTACCCCTTTTCAATAATCACTAGGCAATACACTTTGGAAATACCTTCACAAAGCACCCTACTTCGTGAAGCTCCCAATTTCACGAAGCTCAAACAAGCCTTCATAAAGTTCCTGCCTCTTCACGAAGTACACAACTTCACAAAGATCACTACCTCGTAGAGCACACTGCTTTGAAGAGATCAGAACTTCTCAAAGCTCAAGACTTTACAAACCTTAGGTTGTCACAGACCTCAAGTTGTCACATAGCGACTTCTTTCACAGAGCTAAATTAACCGCTGTGAAGCTCCTTCTTTCGCGAATCACACTGCCTTCACGAATCTCTATCGCGAGTTAAGAGAAACAAATTTTTCTTGGAAAAATATCTACTTCTCTCAAGGGGTTTAAGGTCTATTTATAAGAGATTCCACTGACCCTCGAACCTTTAACATGAAGTAAGCACCACATCATCTCAAATCATGAAGCTCCGAAATTCCGCCGAAATTCTCTCTATATCGCAAAGCACCATGACAATTTTTAGATCGCGGAGCTTGTCATAATCATAGAGCAATCTATCAATTCCTTCATGCCTTCACCATGAATCTCTAATCGCAATTCTCTCTGCTGCTTCAATTCTCTTCAATTATTCTGTTCGTGAAGCTCATCGTAATCGCGAAGAACACCGTCAAATTTCTTCATGTCTTTGAAAAATCCACATCAAGAAGCCCATCTTCACAAAACTCATGCCTTTTCCATATTTTTATCATATCTCCAAGGAAATCCATATTTCGCGATGCTCAAAATCTCCAAATTTTGGACCCCAAAAATTTAGCAATCACTGGAAAACGACACCACATTGTATCTGTTCATTTTGTACCACCTCCAGATCTTTCATTCCTTTTTCATAGTTCTTTATTATCATGTATTGTCAAAAAAATATCTATAACTTGAAAATTCACCATAGAAACCTGTATTGTAAAGAAACACCAGCAACCCAAAAATGATGCAATGTTATCTTTAGGGATTTTTGCACAACAATCTCCCCCTTTGGGTTTGTTGACAACTCTTCTCAAATAGATTTTCTGCACTTTGATACCTCACTGAGTCTTCTTCCATCAACAACCACCATTCGCCTCTTGCGATTCAGATAGAGACCAAAGATTCACTCATCACATACTCTAAGCCCACATGATCAATGCTTGGTGTGAGAAACAAGATTAGTATGAGAAGTTTATCAATAAATCACTACATTTATGGCCCCAATTGTTGATACCAAATTGATACCAATTGCCAAACTAATAACAATTGCCAAACTAATTTCAATTTTTGATCATTGGAAACCTTCTCAAACCATTCCAACACCACTCTTCAGATTTTATCACGATCCTCAGCTATCATGATATCTACTCATTGATCGATCACTTCTAGCATCATCATATTTAAAACTCTTCCCCTATTTCATTTCTCTCCCCCAAGCTCGCTGCTCCACCTATTAGTTTCTCCCCTTGTCTTTGACTAATACATTTTCTTCCTTTCTTAGCCGCATTTTCTCTCCCTTGGGGAGTCACTATTTCTCTCCCTTTGTCAACGTACCCAAAGGTCACTCCTCTGTGGTATGAGAAATTGGAAATAACATAGATTAGTACATTAGAGAAAAACACACCATACCTTGGGGAAGGGGGGGGGGGTCCCACATCCATACTTTTTCAAGTATGGGGAGTCGACTGGACTCCCAGAGATAGTCGATGTCTCTCAAAAGCTTCCTTGGGTAAGGCCTTAGTTAGAATGTATGCAACCTGTAGTTCTATAAGTACATACTCCAACTTCACAATTTCCTACTCAACCTTCTCCTTGATAAAATGATACTTTATCTCAATAAGCTTTTTCCTGGAGTGATGGATGATATTTTTTGCTATGATTTATAACACTTGAGTTATCACAATGAATTCTGATTGGAGACTTCACTTCACTCCCATATCATCAAGTTTCTGCTTCATCCATAATAACTTTGTGCAAGCTTGAGTGGCTGCGATATACTCAGCTTCTATGGTGCTCAATGAAATTAAATATTTCTTCTTGCTTAGCCAAGAAATACACAAACCACCAATATGGAAATCACCTCCTAATGTTGATTTCCTGTCATCCGCTGAACCAGCCCAATCAACATCACTATATCCCAATAACTGTAACTGAGATTTGTCACTATATGTCAAACCAAAATCCACCGTACCCTTGATACACCAAAAAATTATTTTCACTGCAAGCATTTGTATTTCCTTAGGATTAATTTGACATTTCACTTCTTGGCATGCAGTGAAAACAATATCAAGTCTCATCACTGTTAGGTACAGTAAACTCCAAATAATCTTCCTTTATTCTGTGATATTAACTACCATACCATTATCATCTTTCAATAATTTCATCTGGGTTTCAACTGGAGTCTTAATATCCATGGAATTTTCTATTCCAAATCCTCTCAGAACCTCCTTGGCATATTTGTATTGAGAAATGAATGTGTCATGCATTTGTTGGGTCACCTATAAAATAAGGAAAAATGTCAGCTCACCAATCATAGACATTTCGAAATCATGTTTCATGAATTCAAAAAATTGTTTGCACTGTACTTCATCTGATCTGCCAAATATTATGTCATCGACATAAAACAACACCATCAACCTTTGATTACTATTGTTTTTTAAATAGATATTGTAATCAACTCTACCACACTGGAAACCAAGTTTCTTCAAATACTAATCAAGCCTTTAGTATCATGCTCTTGGTGCTTATTTAGGCCCATATAACGCCTTCTTTAGCCGACAAACCTTGTTCTCATCATTATGAATGAGAAAACCATCTGGCTACTCAATATACACTTCTTCCTCTAGAATTCCATTCAAGAATGCAGATTCGACATCCATCTGGAACACTTTGAACTTCCATTACACTACATTGGTTAGGAATAATATGATTGTCTCCAGGCTTGCAACTAGTGTAAATGTCTCATCAACATCAATTCCCTCTATCTGGAAGTATCCTTTTCACACTAGTCATGCTTTATTTTGAATCACCGTTCCATCTTCATTCATCTTATTGCGAAAGAACCATTTAGTCCCGATGACATTCTTATCAGCTGGCCTCAAAACAATCTCCCATGTCTTATTCTTCTCAATCTGATTTAGCTCTTCATTCATGGCCTGAAGCTAGTGTCCATCTTCAGCTGCATCAATAAATTATTTAGGCTCTACTTGAGATAAGAAATATGTCTACTACAGTGATTTCATTCTTCTTGTCTGAAATGGAGTTGATTGATCACTAATGATATTTTTCCTGTCAATTTCTGCTTGACTCCTTGGATTTTTTGCAGATACAAATTTTTATTCTTCATACTCATCATCAATATCTTCTTCTAAATCATCATCATCCTCTTTTACACCCCTTAGTCTCTTACATCTTATTAGGAGATAGATATATCCCCCTATGATGTTTAACTTTTCCTGTTGCTGGGACCAATGTTTTGACCCACATTCATTCTATTTCTCCTACATCATTTATTCTCAGCTAGAACTTGACATTGAGACATCAAAAAAAACTCCAAGCCTACTGATTCGAATCACTTGAAACTCTAGATCATATCACCTTGTCCCTTCGCATCTTTAGATGCCACTTCCCCTTGGATCGTATCTCTCTAAAACCTGAAACACTTGAATCATCAGTTAAGAACATTTATATACATAGGGAGAGGGGTTCTTCTAAAATCCTCAAGATAAGGATTGTAGTTGATCCTGATGGGTCAACCCTATGATTCTTTCTTACCGGGCATCACACTCCTTCCTTGTATGTTCCAACTGGCTAGCCAACTACAAATGTTATGTCCATATAACTAAGCATTCATTTCCCACATGCTGAACCTTTTTATGATATATAGATTATACAGGATTGGCCTTTCTCATACTTTGAGATTCAAACCTACTATTAGAAATTTTCTTCATTGATGTTCAACCAATATTACATGTACCATGATTCCTTCTCTTAGTAGGAATGTCTCTACCTGTCATCTTCCCTTACTTCTTCCACCATTGAAGGGACCTTCCTCTTTCCTTCACTTCTCTCCATGGCACATGACAAGAAAATTTTTCTATACATTCTTTGTTCATATTTCTTTTATCTGATATCCGAGTCACTACACTATTTTTCACTAGTGGTGAGTCCTCCACTGAATGTGCATTATTCTTACTCACATTTGGAGTAGATATTCCCTTAATATTCCAGGTTTGATCACATTATCTCAATGAAAGTTGTTCTAAGTGTGATATAGAAGGTGATTTATACACCCTTTTTTCAGATCTATGTGATTCCCCTGAGTCTCTAAGGCTATTATTCAACTTACCACTTTTTCTCCCTATGTAGATTTTCTCATTATGCATCTCTGGAGTCAAGAATATCTTTTCGAGTCCCTTTTACTTTCCTTATTTATTCACACTGCAATGTCTTTCCAAATTACCATAATATAAACATATAAAACATTTTCCATCAAAGGAATACCTCATTTCATCATCTCTATGTTGGGATGTTGATGCATCTTGAGTTCTTCCTCTGACATTGAGCTCCTGAGCTTCCTGAAACATACTCATTGTGTGTCCCATTCTTCCATAGTAATAGCATCTAAAGAATGATTTCCTTTGAGAGACTCTTCTTTCTGATTTCTCATGATACATATTCTTATTCTTAGATTTAGTAAAGTTTCTATTTTCATAGCCTGAAATGTATTCCTAAGCCTATGAACATAAGATTGATGTATGACCATGAATCCCACAGAAATAGCACATGAAATCATTGATTCCTATAAGAGCCTTTTAAGGTCTATCTCTAGCACCTAAAAAGTTTTTGTTATCTCTAGATATTTTCACTGATCTTTTCCTATCATGCATAGGAGTGGGATCATCATATCCAATTCCAGATTTTCCCAAAATGGGTTTCCTTTGGGATGATACAATCCTTTTATGCTTCTCCTCTAAAGTAGCATATTTGGATTTCATTTCATCATCACCTACTGAAGGATAATAAAATATCAAGTGTAAGACATCCTTCAACTTGGGCTTCTCTTTGGAATTAGATTCCTCCATTTCTTTCTTTACTAACTCTAGATCTTCCTCCAGTTGCAGAATCTTCTTATATCTTGATTCAAGTTGAGTATTGAGTTCACTTCTGAGATTCTTTCCACTACTCATCTCATCTTCCAGTTACCACGTGAGATTATATACCGTATCACTTTTCTCCTTTATTTTCATTTTTTCATGAGTAATAGAATCAAAGACGAATGCATTCTATTGTTGTTGCCTTTGATTTTTAAGAACTAATTCAGATAGCTATGTAGCAAGATAATCATTTCTGGATTTCAGTTTCTGAATTTCATCTGAGTTTAGATTATTTCCCTTGACATCAGCTTTGATATTTTCAATCTTTATATAAAACTTTTGTAGTTCTTTATATTGAGAATCATCCTTCTCCATGAGATCAGTGTCCACATCAACAAGCCTTTGATTTAATCCTCTTATCTTTTTAACCTCAATTTCCATTGCTTGGATCTGAATATATTTAGATTTAATATCTTCATCCAACATTTGATCCAATTACTTTGTTTTATAGAAAAATTTCACTTTTTCCCTTTTATTTTATTAATATTTTCATTACTTATTATATACCCCCTTTACTGATTTTATATGAAATGTGCATAATTTGTGTTAAATATTAATGTTTTAATACTAAGTATAATTTTTGAGCATTTTTAGAACTAGTTCAATTGAGTGAGTTTAATATTTTATTTATAAATCTCCCCCTAATGATAAGAATTTTGTGGTTTTTTTAGTATTCCTAATTCAATATACAACATTTTATTAGAAGGGATGATGGACCAATTCTACCATTTGAAGGATCACATGGACCACACAAGATGACCCAAAGAATTTGTGAAGAAACTGGACCAACCATGATGATTGGGTTACTGGTCTAAATCACGAACCCCAAATTTTATGAAACTCTACTACACGTTCATGATTAATCAAAATAATTTTGGATAAAAATTTTCGGGCCCAAATATAAGAACAAGGGGCCCAAATGAAGCTTTGAAATCTAGCCCACCATTATGGACGGGAATTAAAATCCGGATACTATTCATGACATATATCATGATGTAATCATCAAATAGAGCTGAGATTTTTCAGTGTGAAATATGAGATATAGACGTCCGACTTTGTTGAAGACATCATTCGGATTTGAAGGCATATTTATATTAAACAACCCTTTCATATTTTGGACATGAAAAAGATTGGATTGAAATGAACAGATTAAATGTTTTTACTCAACCGGCCATAACATTGTCTTCATAGGTCCAAATGACTTAAAATTTTGAGATAGGTCGGAAAACATTATTATATACAACTTTGAAGAAGAAGATATCTCGAGATTTGTCTGTCTGAATAGCCAACCTGGCGATGCAGGTGGAGGGACATTTAGGGAATAAAAACAGTCCACTTACTTGGGCTATAAATGCATCCCCCTCCTCTCCTTCAAAGGGGTTGGCATTTCAGAAGAGAGTAGCACATATTGGTATGAACAAAGATTTTCCAAGGGATTGGGAGGACCTTCCATACTCAAGTTTTCACTTTATATACCCTTCCTCCTCTCTTTGTTTCCTTTCACTTTTGTGTTGTTCTTTATTTGTAATCTTGTAAGTTTGTGTTTTTTAATTCTGTTTTAATGAAAGTTTCTTCTTCAATATCTCTTATTCTCATCCACCTTCTATAGATTAATATTAATTTTCTTAAAATAGTTTAAATACAGTTGAATCCCCTTCCCTTATTTTTCTTCCTCATTCAATTGAAAGTCCATTTTTTTAATTCTCATCATTTTTCGTGTGTGTGTGTGTTCGACACACCACTCTTTTCTTATCCCTTTATTTTTCTTCTATTACTAATTTTTCATCATAATCATTATAATCAGATTATTAAACACACAAATGTATGAGTAAATCTCTCATTGGGGTGAGTCAAAATTTAGGGATGTGAAGTGATTGAGAGTATTTTCTCGATGAGTATTCATTAATTTAACATTGTGTATGTTGGACTTAACATGTCATGGATTAATGATATATTTTGTTTAACATGTAGTTTCCATGGATTACTGGAACCATAAATACACTACCATAAAAAATTAATAGTAATGACTATAACCCTAAGTTAATTCAAGCCTTGGATTAAAGCCTTAGCATTTAGGAATTCCAATCAACGTTATCTTGTGAAGTGGGTGTTAATTTAAATGCAATATAAAGCAAAGCTCAAGGATATCACAAGATTAACTCCCTAATTATGAACTCACCCCAATATTTAATCAATTTGTTAAATCAATTATAGTCAATCAATCACTTCAATTAAGCTCTACAAAAAAACCCCCCTAATCAAAATACAATCAACTAACAACAAACAACTATTACAAAGTATCACCGCCGAGGATTCTACCCGAGTGCTGCTATACACATTAGCAGAGCACCAGAACCTTGATCGGTCAATAGGCGAAAATTTTACATGCATTTTAAATGGTTCCGTTGTCGGGGATGGTGCTTTAAGTAGTAATTAGTTTCCGGATATAGTAAAAAAAGACAAAAAAAAAACAAAATTAAAAAAAAATTGAAAAAAAACACAAAGAAAAACCCGTCTTCTCATAAAAATCATAAACTGAAAAAATACAAAGAAAATCCTGTCTTCATTTTCCTTCCAACATCTCTCTGAATTACCCATAGCCTCCCAAACAATCCCTCGGATTTGTTTGATCCTGAAATTGAGTGAACACTTCACCAACTTAGGAGGAACATGGGATATAATCAACTCATTCAAAAACCAGTCCTTGGCCAACAAATTGAATTAGATATGGCCAATACCAGGGAACAAACACTAAAAGAACTTGTTTCCCCAGATATGAAATACCAACCTCTTGGTATTCAATATCCAAACATAGAAGCTGACTTTGAACTCAAATCTGGTTTGATTCATCTTCTTCCTCATTTCCACGGGCTAGCCGGTGATGATCCACATCTTCAACTTAAAGAGTTCCAAGTGGTGTGCTCTACCATGAAGCCTCAAGGGGTTTCTGGGGAACAAATCAAACTGTAGGCATTTCCTTTCTCCCTAGATAACACTGCTAAGTCATGGTTTTACTACCTACCTCCTGGTTCCAGAAACTACATGGAATGACATGAAGTGACTCTTCTTAGAAAAATTCTTTCTTGCTTCTCGTACTTCTTCTATCTGAAAGGAAATAAGTGGTATCTGTCAGTTCCCAAGTGAATCACTCCATGAATACTGGGAGAGGTTCAAAAATCTTATTGCAACATTCCCACACCACCAAATCTCTGACCAAATCTTGATCCAATACTTCTATGAGGGGTATTGGCTATGTAGAGAACTCTCATTGATGCTGCAAGTGGTGGTGATATTATGATAAAAATCCTACAGCTGCAAGAGATCTCATAAGTAACATGGTTGCAAACACACAACAATTCCAGACTCGAGCACATGCTCAAGTAAAACAAGCCCAAGATAATCAATCAATTGAGTTGAACAATATGGCCGAGTGGATGAGTGAACTTACAGGTCTTGTGTGACAACTAGTTGTGGCTACCAAATCCTCAACCTCATCTTCTCTGCAATCAATGTTTCTTGGACCTGTCAAAAACTGTGGAATCTACAACTCTTCATCTCATCCAAAAGACACATGTCCAAAACTTCAAGAGGATCAATCTGATTCATCTGGACTAAGGGATCTCAATGCAGCATATGCTCAGTGGAACACCAACCCTCAACTATCAGGTCAGTTTGTTAGAAACTTCAACCAACCTCACTCTGAGCCCTTCTCTTCTTCCTATAGCAAAGGCCTTAGGTATGATAATCCCATATCTCATCCCCCTAAATTCCTTCCTCAAAACCCAAACCATTTTCAATATGGTCAATGTGTTGGTAATTTCCAATAACCTTATCCTTTTATTACTCAACCTCAAAGGAACAATCCTCCTCGTGGATTCTATTATCCTAGTGATCCTTCCCAATTCCCAAACCAATACAATCGATTTCCCAAGAACCAAAATCTAGGTAATCCAAATTCGGTACAAGCCTCTTCTTCCAAGAAACCATGGGAAAGTGCAATGGAATATCTTTCCTCCTTCACCCATTCCAGCCTCAAGAACATTGAAACCCAAATTGGTCAACTTGCATCCCACCTTAGTCAGCAACAACCATCCAATTCTTCCCAACTTCAATCTCAACCATTACCCAACCCCAAGGGTAATGTAAGTGAAATTGCACTTAGATCAGGAAATAAAATTTCTATGCCTCAAGATAAGTACTATAACCCTCCTTTGAATGTTGACCTAGAAAATGAAAAGAAAAAGAAACTTGAAAAGGAACCTGAATCCATTTCCTCACCTCCTTCTATTCCACATAAGAACTCAATTCCTTTTCCTCAAGCCATTTCTAATCCAAAGAAGTCCTTTGAACCCGATCCTAAAATGCGTGACATATTTAGACGTGTTGAAGTCAACATTCCCCTCTTAGATTCCATAAAACAAATTCCTATGTATTCCAAGTTTCTCAAGGAGTTTTGTACCTACAAGAGGAAACTTAGAGAATTCCAAAATGTTTCCACCCACCAGTATATTCCTATAAAGTGAAAAGATCTAGGGACCTTTACGGTTCCATGCGAAATTGGAAGTTCTAACTTCGATGATGCACTCATAGACTTAGGAGCCTCAATTAATGTTATGCACAAATCCATCTTCTCTAACCTTGGTCTAGGTCCCTTACATCCAACGGGTGTTGTTATTTAGTTAGCCAATCGAAGCACTGCTATTCCCGAGGGTGTAATTGAGGATGTCCTTGTTCGTGTTAATGATCTTATCTTCCTAGCTGATTTCTATGTCCTTGACATGGAAGGTGAGATGAACTCTTCTCAATCTCCCCTAATTCTAGGAAGACCATTCCTCATGACTGCGAGAACCATGATCGATGTCCATTCAGGCATCTTATCCATGGAATTCAGTGACCAACTGGTCAAGTTCAACATTTTCCAAGCCCTGCAATACCCATCTGAGGATCACTATGCATTCTCAATCCATGCTTCTGAGGACACTTCTAAGAGTCAATAGAACCCCAATACACCATGTTTTTCATGTTATAATGACAAATGATCTTGTGAAATCTACACCATGATTAAATAAGTCATAAATGGTGAAGTTTATGTGGACCTATCATTCATAGACTCCATCAATATAAAGGAACATGAAAACTCTCTTGAATCCCACATCAACTCTGATCTCTACTGTGCCACCTTGGACATTATTAAGGAAAATGAATCTAAATCAACTAAAGTCCCATCTTCCAATCTTGAGTTGTCTAACCCAAAAATGAAATATGAGACTGATCTAAAACCTCTTCCTGAACACCTAAAATATGCATTCCTTTTCCGTGATCACTCATATCCTGTCATTATCTCTACTTCACTTACTGAAACTAAAGAGTCCAAACTTTTTTTAGGTATTGGAGGAAAACAAAAAGGCCATAGGTTGGACCCTAGATGACATACCAGGAATCAACCCTGCTCTTTGCATGCATCACATCCATCTTGAGGAATCATCCAAACAAATTAGACAACCACAAAGAAGACTCAATCCACTCATACTTGAGGTTGTTAGGGAAGAGATCACAAATCTTATTCAAGATGGTATTATCTATCCAATTTTCGATAGTGAATGGGTTAGTCCAATTCAAGTTGTACCTAAGAAGGGTGGGATAACTGTTGTCACAAATGAACATGGGGAGGTAGTAACAACTCGAGTGAAGAAAAAATGGCGTGTGTGCATCGACTATAGGAAATTTAATGTTGAAACAATAAAAGATCACTACCCTCTTCCATTCTTTGATCAAATGATAGAACGATTAGCTAGAAAGTCACACTATTTCTTTCTTGATGGATACACCAGCTACTTCCAAATCCCAATCGCACCTCAAGACCAAGAAAAGACTACTTTCACATGCCCCTTTGGGATATATACATATAGGAGAATGCCTTTTTTCCTTTGCAATGCTCCTGAAACATTCCAGAGATGTATGATGAGTATCTTTTCCGAATTCAGTGAACACTTCATGGAAGTATTCATGGATGAATTCACCATTTATGGTGATTCATTTGAATCTTGTATGAATTCACTCTCTTTAGTCCTCCAAAAGTGTGTCAAGTGTAACCTTGTGTTAAATTTTGAAAAATGTCACTTCATGGTTGCAAATGGGATTGTTCTAGGGCACATAGTTTCAAAAGATGGTATTGAAGTAGATACTGCCAAAATTTAAGTGATCCAATCACTTCCTCAACCCAAATCTGTTCGATATATTTGTTAATTTCTCAGTCATGCCGGTTTCTATCAGAGATTAATCCATAACTTAAGTAAAATTTCCCTCCCACTCAATCGGTTTCTCCAAAATGATGTCACTTTCCATTTCGATGAAGTTTGCAAGAGATCCTTCATTGAACTCAAAACTGCTCTTACATCTGCCCCAATAATCCAACCCCCAGATTGGTCCTTACCCTTTGAGTTGATGTGTGATGCTTCTGATAGAGCCATTGGGGTTGTTCTTGGTCAAAGAAGAGAAAAGATTCCTCATGTCGTCTGTTATACCTAAAAAACATTGGATGAAACTCAATCTCACTACACTGTCACTGAAAATGAACTTTTAGCAGTGGTTTTTTCCTTAGATAAATTTAGGCCCTATCTTTTAGCTCCCAAAATCATCATCTTCACAGACTATTCTAATATAAATTTCTTACTCAAGAAAAGTGATTCCAAACCGAGTTTAATAATATGGATCCTAAAGCTCCAAGAGTTTGACCTTGAAATCAAATATAGGCCAGGAAAAGAAAACCCTGTGGATGATCACTTGAGTAGAATTTCTAATTCTTCTCATTCTGAAATCATCGATCCTAAATTCCCCACTGAGCACCTTTCATCTCTCAATCCAAAAATACCATGGCATGCCCCAATTGTAAATTAGTTGGTTTTTGGTGTTTTTCCTGAAATTTTTTCAACAGAACAAAAAATGAAGTTGAAAAGTGATTCAAAATACTATTTTTGGGAAGAAAATAAACTTTGTAAAACTGGGGATAACATGGTAATAATGAGATGTGTTGATGAAAATGAACATTCATCCATATTAGAATTTTGTCACTCAATGCCTGGTGGTGGCCACTTTGGACTACAAAGGACCTCCCAAAAGGTCCTAGACTCTGGATTCTTCTAGCCTTTACTCTTCAAGGACTCACATGAGTTCTTTCATTCATGTCCCACTTGCCAAAAGTTTGGCACAATTTCCAAGAGAAATGAAATGCCCCAAAGGCTTTAATTTTCTGTGAGATCTTTGATGTTCGGGGTATCGATTTCATGGGACCATTTCCCCCTTCAAATGGATTCACAAACATCCTTCTTGCGGTTGATTATGTTTCTAAGTGGGTCAAGGACAAACCCAGTAGAAAGGATGATTCACATACTGTTAGTGAGTTCCTAAAGAAACATATATTCCATCGATTTGGAACACCACGTGCCTTGATAAGTGACTTAGGAACCCATTTCTATAATAGAACCATGGAATATATTTTTAAAAAGAATGGGGTTGTACATAAAAATTCAACTTCATATCATCCCCAAACAAATGGAATGGCCTAACTTTATAATGGAGAATTAAAAAGAGTTCTTGATATAATTGTAAAACCCACCAGAAAAGACTGGTCTGAAATACTTGGTGAAACACTTTGGGCTTATCGAACTTCCTATAAAACACCCATTGGGATGTCTCCTTTTAGGATAGTTTTTAGTAAAGCATGTCATTATCCAGTTGAAATCCAACATAAGTCAATTTGGGAAGTGAAAAATTGTAATTTTGATCTTGAAAAATCTGGTGAAGAAAGATTGTTGCAATTGGCTGAACTGGAGGAGCTTTGACTTGATTCTTATGAGAATTATAATCTCTACAAAGAAAAATCCAAGGCACTCCATGATAAACACATCCTAAGAAAGTTATTCCATGAAGGTGATAAGGTAATGCTCTTTAATTCTTTATTTTGGATTCACCCAGGTATGATTAATTCTCGTTGGTAAGGTCCTTTTGTTATTACTAATGTTTACCCATTTGGTGCATTGAAAGTCCAAGAACCCTCTTCCAAAAGGACATTCACAGTTAATGGACATCTATTAAAGCATTACCATGAGAGGATGCACAATCCTGGATCAATATCGACTTCCACTGAATCCCCAACATCTCCAGTCGACCTACCACTAGATGGAGATGGCAACCCGCCAAATCCAAACAAGGGGGCACCTCTTTCCCTTTAACTCTCTATCTATCTCTTCATCTCTCTACATATTTCTTCTTCTTCTTCTCTCTTTCATTTTTACCAATTTCCTTTTCAAACCATTTCTTTTTCTCTTTCTCTTTTGTGTGGGTGTGTATTTTAAAGAACACTAAAAAAAATTTAAAAAATAAAAAAATTAAAAAAAAAACAAGAGTCATATTTACTCACCATAAATTTTAAAATTTTGTCCAACCATTTTGGGGAGTCAAAAGACATGGTTTCATCTTAACAATTTTTTGTTTTCGTCATATATTTGGATAAAAAATATTTTTTCAAGAATAATACATTTTGAATGCTCATATTTTTATTTAGAAAATGATTTTCTCAAACTTTGAGGAATAACATTTTCTTTCATGCCAAGGACACCTATGACCATATTTTCAAAATGTGCGTTTTCACCCCCATTTGTGAGTTTTGAGTTTCTAGACCATCAAGATGAGTTTCATACTTTAGTGTGCATTAATATGATAGAGGTATTTTCTGAACCACATGAGAACCACAATAGCCAAATAGCCTCCCATTTCCCTTAAATTAATCATCCTTTTGAAAGCCGCTTCAAGCCTATGAAAACATTTTATTTGATAGCCACATTACAAGCCCAATACCTTTTCCCACCCAATATCAACATGGATTTTCATTGCACAATTTTTTTTTGAAATTAACGTTTTGGGGGAATGGATTTCATTATGGGTACCCTTTGTTGATTTCACTATATTATCATATGCTTGAGGGCAAGCATCCATTTAAGTGTGGGGGAGCGGTTGTCATTCAGTGTGTTTTGGGGTATGTAATTTACTTTCTTTTATGTAATTTTGTAAATTTTATTGACAAGTGTTCAAAAAAAAATCAAAAAAAAAAAATTCAAAAAAAATTCAAAAATAAAATAAAATAAAAAAAAGAACAAAAAACAAAAAAATTTGGTTGTTTCTTGGGTAGGTCAAAAATCACTATTTATCAAACTTTGATCTTATTATAACTATTAAAATTAGTGTCGTGAGGAGATCAATCATGGGTTGTGATATGAGTGTGAGATCTTTTCCAAGTTCAACTTTCGAAAAAAGAAAAAGAAAAGAAAAAAAAGAACACTTGTATTATATTCTTATTTCATTGGGAGAAGTTTTGTGGTTTGTAAATATTTCATCTTCTCCTCCACTTCAAATTTTCTTCCTCTATTGTTTCTTTCTTCACACAATCATTCCATTTTAAAATATGTGTTTTCATTTCCTTCCATGTTTTATTTCAAAAAAAATGTGCATTTCTTTTTCTATGTTGGTGTTTTACCCCTCTTCTTATCTCTCTTGGAAATTATATTCCTACCATCCCATAGCCACAAAAAAACCCCTTAAAAATCATTCTTGATTCTTTTGCACTTTGGATAGGGATTGGAAGCTGAGAGCTCTTTCAAACTCTAAGATTTTCACTTTTGGTTGGTGAATGAGTGAACCTCCACAAATGAATTCTATCATCTTGAGAGGTGTGAGTTTTGAGTTTCCACATTTTCCATTTATAAATTTGAGCATTAAAAAATGAATTAGTTTTATAACATTGTTTCTATAACAACATGTGGTGGAATTCAAAATGGATGAGTGAAATAGTCTAAACCTTCCCTGATTGGAGAAAACAAAATTTTAATATCTGTTGGTGAGTGAAAATGATTTTGTTATGTTTTTATATTTGTTGCACATGAGGAAATTCACAAGACTAAGTGTGATGGATTTGATTTTATTAATATTTTTATGTCTTATTATATACCCCATTTACTTATTTTATATGAAATGTGCATAATTTGTGTGAAATATTAATGTTTAATACTCAGTATAATTTTTGAGCATTTTTAGAAGTAGTCCAATTGAGTCAGTTTACTATTTTATTTATAGATCTCACCCTAATGATCTAAATTGTGTGGTTATTGTTTTCTAGGATTCCTAATTAAATATAAAACATTTAATTAGAAGTGATGATGGTCCAATTCTGCCATTCGAAGGATCACATGGACCGCAAAGATGACCCAAATAAGTTGTGAAGAAACTGGACCGGCCATGATGATTGAGTTACTGGTCTAAATCCTGAAGCCAAAATTTTATGAAACTACACCATATGTTTTTTATTATCCAAAATAATAGTGGATAAAAATTTCAGGGCCCAAATCTAAGAACAAGGGGACAAAAAGAAGCTTTTAAATCTATCCCACCATTCTGGACGGGAATTAAAATTCAGACACTATTCATTTCATATCTCATGATGTAATCATCACATCGAGCTGAGATTTTGTAGTGTGAAAGAGGAGATATAGGCAGCCTACTTTGTTGAAGACATAATTCGGCTTTGAAAAAGTATTCCTATTCAAAAACTCTTTCACATTTTGGACTTCAAAAATATTGTATTGAAATGGACATATTTAATATGTTTAATAAACCGGCCATAACATTGGCTCCATAGGTCCAAATGACTCCAAATTTTTAGAGAGGTCGGCCAAATTTATTGTCTACAACTTTGAAGAAGGAGATATCTCTATATTCGACTATCTGGATAGCCAACATAGCGATGCAAGTATAAGGACATATTGAGAATGAAAACAGTCCACTTCCTTGGGCTATAAATGCATCCCCCTCCTCTCCTTCAAAGGGGTTGGCATTTTAGAATAGAGGAGCACATATTGGCATGACCAAAGAATTTCCAAGGTCTTGGGAGGACCTTCCATACTCATGTTTTTACTTGAGATACTTTTCCTCCTCTCTTTGTTTCATTTCACTTTTGTGTTGTTCTTCGTTTGTAATCTTGTAAGTTTGTGTTTTGTAATTCTATTTTAATGTAATTTCTTTCTTCAATATCTCTTATTATCATCCAACTTATGTAGATTAATATTAATTTTATTAAAATATTTTAAATATAGTTGAATCCCCTTCCCTTATTTTTCTTCCTCATTCAATCGAAAGTCCGTTTTTTTAATTCTCATCATTGTTCGTGTGTGTGTGTTCGACGCACCGCTCTTTTCTTATCGCTTTATTTTTCTTATATTATTAATTTTTCATCATAATCATTATAACCAGATTATTAAACACCCAAATTTATGAGTAAATATCTCATTGGGGTGAGTCAAAATTTAGGGATGTTAAGTTATTGAGATTATTTTCTCGATGAGTATTCGTTAATTTAACATTGTGTATAATGGACTTAACATGTCATGGATTATTGACATATTTTGTTTAACATGTGGTTTCCATGGATTACTGTAACCATAAATACACTACCATAAACAAGTAATGGTAATGATTAGAACCCTACGTTAAGTTAAGGCTTGGATTAAATCCTTAACATTTAGGAATTCCTATCAACGTTATCTTGTGAAGTGGGTGTTAATTTAAATGAAATATAATGCAAAGCTCAAGGATATCACAATCTTAACTCTCTAATGATGAACTCACCCCAATATTTATCAATTTTTTAAATCAATTATATTTAATAAATCATTTCAATTAAGCTCTGCAAACAAACCTCCCTAATCAAAATACAATCAACTAAAAACAAATGACTATTACAAAGTATCATCACCGAAGATTCGACCCGAGTACTGCTATACACATTAGCAGAGCACCAGAACCTCGACCGGTCGATAAGCAAAAATCGGCCATGCGTTTCAGCCTTCTAGGAGTTTCTTAATCATCAGTAGTTCCAAACTCACTTGGAATATCAGGTTCTTTGCTCATTCCTTCTACATCATTGAATGAGTATGTATTTTCATTGTATGATTTATCCAAATCATTATTCTCATCACTGCTTGATTCCATCAACTGAATCACACTCTTTCCATTGACACTTACACACTGGGGAATTTCACAAGACTTCTGCTTCTTCTTTGAAGTTATACCCTTTTACATGGAAGACTGAGATAAGAGAAAACTGAATCTTTAACCACACAAATCGACTATCCCAAGACAGAGAAAAATAATCTGATAAAATAAACCTTCCCTCTGATACCAATTGTTAGGACCAATAGGGGCCTATATACCCTGAAGGGGGGGGGGGGTGAATCAGGGTATGGATATTATTTTTCTATATTCTTTCTATCCCACTAGATCCTGACCTCTTTATCACAAGGGCCACTTTGTTTGCACTTGTGTGTTTATTATGATCACTTCTTTTCTTATTTATTAGATGATGATGCTTTAGATGCAATGCAAGAAGGAAAGTAGGCAAACACGTAGATTTTTACTTGGTTCACCCTCATTGGGCTACGTCCAAGGAGCATTCAATGGAAATGTGCTGATGTACCAAATCCACTAAAGCCCACTGACAATAATGTTTGGGCTAGATCACTTCTATGCCCAGGATCACTGCCTTTACAATTTTTAGGGTCTGCTCACTGCATTCCCAAGGGTCAATCCCTATTTCTCTCTCACTGGCTCACTACCGGTAGAAAGGAAAACCTTATTTTTCTTCCTTTCCTCACTGTACTTGGAAGTGATCCACTCACAATTTATGGACTTATAGATCCCTTCATTATCTCGAATGAATGCATCCTTCACTATGTGTAGATGCTCTTTTGAATTTCAATTTTCATCCACTAATGAATACCCATTTTCAGTGATCACTAGTCAATACACTTTGAAATACCTTCACAAAGGACCCTACTTCGCGAAGCTACCAATTTTGTGAAGCTCAATCAATCCTTCGCAAAGTTCCTGCCTCTTCACGAAGTACACAACTTCATAGAGCTCACTACCTCGCAGAGCACACTGCTTCACAGAGATGAGACCTTTTCAAAGCTCAAGCCTTCATAAATCTTAGGCCGCCATAGAGCTCAAGTAGTCGTAGAGAAACTTCCGTCATGAAGCTAAATTAGTCGCCATAAAGCTCCTTATTTCTCAAATCACACTGCCTTCGTGAACCCCCTTTGCACGTTGAGAGCAACAAATTTTTCTTGGAGAACTATCTCGTTCTATCAAGGGGGTCGAGGTCTATTTATAGGTGATTCCAGCAACCCTCAAACCTTCAGCGTGAAGTCAGCACCACGTCATCTCAAATTGTGAAGCTCTAAAATTTCCGCCAAAATTCTATGTATATCACGAAGAACCACGAAAATTTTCAGATCCTGGAGCTCATTGTAATCACAGAGTGTTCCGTTAATTCTTTCACGCCTTCACCGTAAAGCTCTAATCACAATTCTCGTTGCTACCGTAATTCTCTTCAACTCTACCATTTGCAAATCTTGTCGTAATCATGAAGAACACTATCAAATTTATTCATGTCATTACGAAATCCACATCAAGAATCCCATCTTCGCAAAACTCACGCCTTTTTCATATTTTGATGAGATATTTTAGGAAATCCATACTTTTCGATGCTCACCAAACTCCAAATTTTGGACCCAAAAAATTTGGTAATCACTAGAAAACGGTGCCACCTTGTATATGTTATTTTTGTACCACCTCCAGATCTTCTATTCCTTTGTCATGGTTCTTTGTCAACATTGATTGTCAACAAAATCTCTGGCGCTCGACAATTCACTAAGGAAACCTGCATTGTCAACAAACACAAGCAACCCAAAAATGATGCAATGTTACCTTCAGGAATTTTTTCCCAACAATTACATTATAAAAAATGAGTCATTATATCAACTTGTAATTCTCAATAATATTAAATGAACCTTGAATATTAATGTAATATTCATTCATATAATATTATTTCTTATATTTACTTAAACACTTGAAATACTTTTAATGAAAAAATTAAACTCAATTATTATTTACTTGAATAATAATGAATTTATTTATTTATCAGTGACAGATAAAACTAGAAAACTCTTGAACCCAATGGAGGGGCCCACCATGTCCTATATGCTTATTCACCATGATAGAGAAGACTGTTGATTACTCTATTTTGTGTGACTCTCTAGGAACTTATCTCAATAGTAGTGAATAGTATTCATAGACCATGAGCGGAGTCTATGAACCCATCAAGTCCCCTAAAGAGATAAGGAATAGTCATAGAAACAACATTCAACCTATGAACATGAATTGTGTAATATAATCTCTTTTTCATTAAATATCTCATAAATAAGGATGGAAACCTGTGTCATCATACTTTCTTGATTTATTATTTGTTAATCTATCTATATGTATTTATCTTTCACTAAATTAGCTATGAATTTAAGAAGGTACTACTACCCTGATCAACCAAGCCTGAGATATTACTTCTTCTACTCATAAGGGAAAATTATATATTGACCATCCAAAAAATTCCATACCCACCAATGACACGCCCATAAAAATATACCTCACCAAAATTTCATCATAATGTTTTTTCCTTGCATCAAAGTAAGTGATCAAATGGAACACATTGATAATGATCACAATTCAAGACACCAATACACATTTCCATAGATAAAAAAATCTGATGACACCCAAAACATATGGTGTTCCTATTGGAAGGAAATTCCATATAATCTCAAATACTTGAGATCACCAAGTGGGAACTTCATGAGAAGAAACCTCAATGCTTATGAAACCCCAAAACCTGATAGTTAGATATCTACTGTGTTCAGTAAGTATGATATTTCTAGACCATAGGACATATATTTGAGATTCATGTCATGGTATCTTGAGGTTGTCATTACATTTTGGGATCTGCTATAACTTTTTGATACAATAATTAATCAATGAAAATTACCATTGAGATAGTTTATGAATAAATATCTACACAATAACGGTAATAATGCATCATGTATATCACACTATATACACGAAATGCTAATAAAAAGTATCGATAGTGTTGGGTCTAGGGACTCCACTTTTACAACACTCTCACTTGAACTAGAGCCAACTTTCTAAATATCCTTTTTATCTCTCACATGATTAAGATCATGTTTCTACTGAGTCATGGATTTAGTTTCTAATTCTTCCATGTCTCTGCTATGTGGAAATATTTCTATGTGAAACCTCATCTCCATGATTAAAACACCTCAAGAGATGAAAATCCCAAGTTTATACCTTTTTTTCACTGTAAAAAATTTACATCTTAGCTAGTAAGAATATCATAATTTACATTATGATAATACTTTACTTTATAGGTTCAATTCCAAGAACAGGAATAAAACATTGTGTACTTTACACTACTTATAAGCTACCTTAGAAGCTATAACACACTCGGTATTTCTAGATATAGATTCCATTGGCTGTAATGATATTTTATTTCTCATTACATTATCTTAACTATAATAATATATCACATTGATATAAAGGTAGAATAGTTTGTGTTCCCACATTAACAAGTATCCCTTTCCATCCACATACTAAGTATATATCTTTTGTACTTTCTCAGGTACAATCGGGTAATTCTGAATGATTCCCTTGTAGTTCTCTTTAATATATCTAATATTTTCCTACTATAAAGTATATGTTGGAAATTTCACATCTTGTACATAACATGGAATAATTGATTGATCCATTTCTAAAGAGTATACAATTAAAATCACTACATTAATCTCCTCATATTCCCATGAATGTATTCATAAATATATTCATGCCATGTGAATTTAGTAATAATTATCTATTGAATTGTTCCAACTTGTATTTTTCAATAGCTTGTGTATATGTAAAACTGACTAGGTCTAAGAAATAATTAGATCTACCTCCATAGATCTATTTCCCAAGAACACAGGTTGCTACTTAAGTCAATATTTGGAGTATTTATTTTATTTTTTCCTTGAATAACTGTAATACCAACAACTATTTTCCATATGTTATCAAGCATATTTTACTTGGAAAACAATGTTTCTCCCACTCATATATAATAGACATTTGATATAGATTCATTGAAATTGAATAATATTTGATCTTGTTTATTAATTTCAATCCTAAACTATAATTAAATAATGTGCACCCTTATTAGAATTCTATGATTTCACCATTCCATTTTGGTTACGTTGTATAAACACCTTCCAAGACTAGTGGTCTTGACATACAATGTTCAATAAATAATCATAGAAAAAAGTTATAAAAACTAAAATTCAAATGGATTTAGGAATAATGAATTGGTGTTACCAATAAATCCTTATTGGTTCCATTACTATAACATCCATGTATAGTTTTAGTTGAATACCCACTGTAGTATTCAAAATAACAAGCCCCTTGTAATTTAATACTTGGAATCCATTATTAAATTTTATTTGATACTGTCAATTTTATCTAGTTTCCATATACTACCTGATCTTTGAAATTATTATTAAAATAATAAAGTATCACCAAATTTGTTTAATATAAAATCATCACCATAGTTTTAACATTCTTATGCAGTATGTGTATCAATAAAATTACTTTTTTACATGGTATTGTGAAACTTTTTCCTATTCAAACAATATGTGCATCTCAATAATTTACTAAAACGTAGTCAAAATTTCTCCTACTATCTCAAATATAGATGTGAACCATTTTATATAAATATAGTCTATAACTTTACTATATCTTTTCTATCATAGGTATTTTTGTAATATACTTAGAAAACATTAGGATGATTACTATATATTCACATTGTTTTTTTCTTTTTTCCTGGATAAAGGTTTTTTGTATCCTAAAATAATCTTTGCATATAAACACATACTCTTATGACAGAATGGATTTCCTTCATAATATAACTCATGTGATATCCATTTTTCATTATTGTTGGCACATGGTTATGGGATAATGTCTCTATTTTCAAAGTATGTCTCAAAAAATAGAATTATCTACAATGTTTGAGTCGTAACATTGATTCTTATTTTAATTACATAATGAATTTATTTTGTATAAGGAAATGTGTGTTTATGAATTTATTCATGCTTCATTTTATTTATAAAATTTAACATGAATGACTCATAATTGATCTTACTTGTTAACATCATTTTTGGGATATGGATAAGGTAATGTGCATTTTGGAATTTCTCCATGCTACGTTTTATTGATCAATTTTAACATGTATCCATCATTATCAATAATCATAATTTACATCATTTTCATGATGTGGATAAGCTAATATAAATTTAATAATTACTCCATGATACATTATATTGATCAATGAATGCTTGGTTCAGATATTATTTAGCATGCCAGCCTAGAGAATCTCATATCTTCTCACTATCCACTAGATTACCCTTGAATAATATTTACCACTAGATTATAGTTGGAATAGTTCACACTCTCTAGTTTAACTAATTACTAAATATTTGTGGCTTTCCATTATTGCTAAAGGTTTCTTTGTCAAAAACTAAGTACATAATTGTGTCCATAATACCTAAGGTATTTAACTTTGAAAAATATAAATACTATACTGGGTATATCCATGACAACTACTTAGTTTTTCCAAAAAATGAATCATCTTACCACTACTGGGTATATAAGTCTTACATTTTTTATTCATCATGTATTTCCTATGATTCATGTATCATGGAACTATTAAATGAGTATTTGACACCACAAAATACATTCATTTTGAAATTGGAATAATTTCTCCTTATGTCTATGTGAGATAAATGTTTTTTAATACTCAATAAAATTTCTTCTCGAATCGTTAACCTAGAAATTAGAATTTTTTTACTTCTCACCAATAACTTAGGAACCACCCTTTCTCACCCTTTATTGAACATACCTTACTTCTTATAATGTTTCTATACATACTTGGTTAATATATCCAAAAAAAATACACGATTAACATATTGTATTTAATTCCCAAGAAGTATACTAGAAACAATAGTTGTAATTGATGAATATTCATTGAAAAATAAATCATTAATTTATTATTAAATTCAATTAATTACATTTATATTCTATAGAATTTATTTCATGACATACTAGGAGAATAATCTCCTGTTTAATACCTATTTATTTTAAGGACATTTTGAAGATTCCCTTTGAATCAATCTTTCTATTGGCCTTTTCACCTTGTCATTCAACTTGTTTTCTATAAGAACTAATGATTATACTTTCTTTATGTTTTTTTTAGTAAGTGAACCATACCTTGAAGGTAAAAAATAATTTTATCCATACTATTCATTTGTAATATTAAAGAAAACTGGAATAAATTGATGAACATGATATAAAAAAGGGATTCATGGAAAGATCGTGATCCATCATTCAATTTACACATATCCTCTGTAATCATTACCTATTCATGTTGACACTTATCTTTCTCCTCATTAGATACTTAGATATGAGACTACATGTAATACCGTATTTGTCATGATGCAATAACCACAAGGCATTAATGGTAAAATTATAAATAACCATAATATGCATCATATATATGTCTCCTGTAATAATTTTTAACACAACCACTTCATGAGGTGGATTAACAGGTATTGGATACTCCAACATCTTAAATTTCATATATTGTATTAAAATGTGAAAGAGCCTATACTACTCTTTAAAAAATCATACTAGATAGGAAATTGACTTTGTCTTATATATATCTTAGTATTTTTTTATGGTATTACTTTCCATTTTGTACAAAAAATAAAATCGAGAATATTAGTAGATTTATCATGATAACTGATTTAGACATTATTGATTAATTAATTAAATCACTAAATGTGTCCCACTATTTTATCAAACTCTAGAAACTATACTAGAATTGAAATAATCAATAAATTGAGTATTAAAGTGGAAATGATCCTTAAACTTCCCATCATAGTCTAAAATCTTAGTCTACGCCATTACTTAGAGAGTTCAGGGTAGAAATTAATCTAGCCAACCGCATTGACTTGTGGCTCCTTGATCTGTTGAGTGAAGTCCTGAATTCTAAAATCATAAATAAAATTTACTCTAGTATTTCATCTAAAGTTTCAGAAATCTAGATTTGGGTACTTCTTTTCTTAAAAATTTAGTTAATACAACTCATCATTCTCAGAAGAACACCCCAGTAGTAGGAGGCACCCCCGACATTTTATGATGATCACCTCAATCACCCGGTTTTGTTAAAATTCAAATAGAGGAAGGTGTTTGTGAATAAATATTTCTTTGAGGGGTTTTATGTTTTTTCTAAATGAATGTAATACATTTCTATTAATATGTTCATACTATGTTTTCCCCCACAACTAAAAATTAATATAAAAAACATTCATCACTTCTTTATGAATTTTACTGTTTATTATTTAATATGTTTCCCACTGTCATGAAAATGGATAAAATAAAAAAATGTATAAAGAAAATAAAAAACACAAATTCTCTTGAGAAACTAATGTTCTTAGATCCATTTAAACTTTATGAATAAACCATTACCTAGGGGAATCATACCTGAGACGTAGCTTGACTCATGATGCAACTCGTCCTCATCTAGTGTGTCCGCATCTTGTATGGATTTCACCTCATATTGGTGGAGTTTGAATCTTATAACATCATCATCAAATATACATGTATACTCACATGAAGACGATGGGGTATTGGGAGTGCACTATATAAAAGATAAATTAGACACGCATACCCTTATAAATATTAAACGAAAAAGACGATACATGGACCATAATTTAATTTATGACTTATTACAATGATCACATGAAAGTAATAATTATTTAAATAAAAATATACCATACATGCAAGGTTAGTCAATTTCTTAAGACCTGTTGGTATAATACAATGAAATCATGATAAAATTAAATTTCAATAAATTTAAATATGAGGGAAATTCAAATAAATTAACTGAATTAATTTAATTTAAATATTTTATTCAAATATTTTATTCCAATTCGGTCTCATCATTAATTTAATTTCTATTCTCAAAATTAAATCAATCAATTAATTTTTTAATTAATTTAATACTCAATTAAATTAATTTCTTTTTTCAGGCTACTAAAATATTATTAATTTCAAACCAAAAATTATTTTTAATTAATTAAATTTAATACAAAAAATGAATAAATAAAAATAATTAATTTTTGATTATGTTAACTTATCTTGTTCCCAAATCATTGCGCAGACCCATTTCAAATTGGGATGACCTAGTGTAGGCTCATACCAGGCCATGCCAACACTGTACAAGGTGTTCTAGCTAGGTAGGCTCGTCCAGACCCAAACCAGGTTGGGCCGACCCGCCTGAGGCCGTTTTGGGGCAGATCGGGTCTAATGAGAACATTGTAGGGGTACCTCATGGGTGGGGATCTCCATTGCAAGGCCATGATGGAGGGTGTGGAAATTGTTGATTTGACTTTAAAATGACTAAAATTGTCAGCCTTCTTATCATATTTTTACCATCTCAAGGGGGATACTCATGTGGGATAAATGTAGGATTTTAATGTGTGTTTTAATTGATTTCATCCCATATTAATCAATTCATCCTTCCTCTTGATGTTTCCTTTGATTTCCATTTTTTAGGTGTTTTAGGGGAAAGATTCAGGCGATATTCCTTATTGAATTTATAGCCTTGGGTTTTTTTCATGGGTGACTTGAATATATTCACTTGTATTTATCCAAGAGTGATGATGTTCCTCCTCGTCAACCAAAATCTTTCTCTACCATCATCATTGTTTGACATTGGGTATGTGTTTTTTATCCTTTTTTTTTGACATTTCTTGGTTCTGATTATAAAACCCTTTTATTTTGGTTTAAAATTAGTTTTATAAACTCTTGGCATGAAAGCTTGTTTTGATTGGTGTGTGAACATGGTTCAGGTGATGATGCCTTTTCCAAGCCTTTACATTGTTGATGTTGACAAGCCTGAGGTAGGGTGTTTTCTTTTGTGGTTTAAATAACCATTTATGGCTATTGAAATGAACCTAAATTAAATCTTATAAAATTATTTCATTGAACATTCTAGTTTTTCTCTCTCTTTATTTCTATACATAGAACTTGGAATTTGATATTTATCCTTTATTTTTGGAATTTTTTGTTTTGATTACCCACCCCATTATTCAGATTATGTTGGTGATGGCCAAACAAATATAGTTCTTATTTGATGTTCATTTTTTTATTTAATGCCTTTCTCCCTTCATTATATGTTCATTGTTAGTGTTCGATTAGTTGTTGACTTGACTATATATGGGAACTCATTTCATAGTGTGTTTGATCTATGCTTCTTTAAATTTTTTATATGAGTTTGATGTTGGGATTGGAGACATGATAGAGTCATGAAGGTGATAATAGAAATCTAATGATGGGGCGGGTGATGGTGGTTTTGCGAGCCAGACCATATGGGAGTTTCTTTATAGAGGTGTGACGATGATGAATCTGGAATAGACCACATCATTTTTGGTCTTTTTGGATGAGAACCATAGCTGAAATAGATGAGATAGTGGTTCAAGTGGACACACATAGAATATCTTGAGATTTTGAGAAAACTTTTCCTATATGATGTGAATTTTGGAAGAGATCACATAATGTGGACCCTTATGAAGGTTTTCCTATTGGGTAGAGATAATATCAAAATTCCATGAACTATGTTTACATGCCTTGTGACTCCTTGAATGGATTTAGTTATAGTGAGTGTGTATTCCCTCAAAATATTCTAGCACAAGTGTTTTTCCTCATTTCCATTCTTGTGAGGGTTTGGTGAGGCATCCCATCCAAAGTAAAGGATGAGAAATCCCCTATATGGGATGATGCTAGATAAAGTCAGGTATCCCTCCACATAGCCTGATGTGTGATCCACCATCTCTTCCTCACTAGTTTGGTTTAGGAATCCTATGACTGACATCCATGGTGAGAGATCCCCTTCATAGTATTTTTTCCTATTAGGGTAGGGTATCCACCATATATCCTAAGCATTACCCATATCTATATACATTTGTCTATTGAGTGCCATTAGTGCTGGAAGGACCAGTGGAGTGAATTCCCTTAGACAAGGGTTACCTTGGAGCTTCGACCAGAATCCCTAGGCTGGCAATGAGGACATAACTCACCTTAAGACTTAGTATCTCCTCTTTATCATTTCTGGGTTTATCTTCTTTACTTATTCATATTCTTATTATTAAATATGACTCCCTATTTGATGTTTAAGTTTGGTATTTTTGAGGTGTCCTACTAGGTATTCTTATACTCACCCTAGTATGAATTTTTCCTACACATGTCATGTCTTATGTATATGAAAGGCCTTAAAAAAATTAATTAGTGGAAAAAGAGCAGGTGGAGCATAGTTAGGCTAGACTAACCAAAGACAGAACCCAGAGCTTCAATTAATAATAGTTTCCTTTTTGATTGTAGGTCAGATTATCATTCAGTTTTAGTGGGATTTTATTAAGTCCTGTCTATATTTTCATACTATTTTATTATACTCTAATGTGGGATTATATGTTATGAAAGAAATTATATTATCATTTATCTATTGTTTCTAATTATACTGGTCTATGGATATGCATGAGTGTGTGTACATGTACTTTAGGCTAATGCTTCCCATGTGAGTAATATGTCTACTCGATGCAAGTCACTAACCCATGGCCTATTGGAGGTGGTATTGGGGTGTAACTCTTGACTTATCACCTACTATACTGTCCTCAATGGGTTGAGTCATGAAATTTATAAATCCATCTCATGTTATCTTTCCATGTTTTTTCAATTCATGTGGTTCTAAAGTCATAAGATACTTTTTTAACCAAAACATAATTACATTTGGTTATAATGTTACTTCTTGAAATTCATGCTACTAAGTTCCCAATATTATTCTATTTACTATTTTTATGGTGTTCTATATTATCTATATAGTGAAATTGACACTTTATATTCAAATATTCTTCCTTGATAAATTTCTTTCTTATAAAATTATAACATGGTTGAGAATAATTCGCATCCTCTTTTATGATGATCTATCCTCCATATCTATATTTTTTATTCCTTCAAATGCTCTCATTATTTTAAAACCTAATTGTGATTTTTTTTCTTTTTTACCTTCATATTTCTCCTTATCCATTTATAAAATTAATCTGTATCATCCTTTTTATGATGTGTGTTTTCAAAAAAGGTGTTTTAAAATATTAAAAGTATTTTTCCATTAAAAATTATATGTTTTATCTTCCATTACACATTTCCTCTAAAATTAATTTATGTTTTTTCCAAGGATACATTATTTTATATTCTTTCTAAACACAAATGTTTTCAAAAGTTGTCACTTCACTTTTTATTTCCATGGTTAAAAATAGTTTAAAGAAAAATTTATTTCTTGATTATTTTAAAAATAAAAGGGGTATTTCATTTTAATTTTCATTTGATTTATCCAATGATATTAAAAAGGAATTTTTTATTTATGTCAACATCCTTAATGATCCTAATATTACACTAGGTATATTTTTTATCCCCCATATAAATTCTTTTTTTAGTTGTATTATTAAATTTTCTATGTAAGTTTTCATGAAACTCATCTCTTTTCTATGGTTTAAGTTAGCAGTGTTGAAATATTAATGTTTATATGTTATCATGGAACTCACATGTATGGTTTTAATTATGTGATGGGTGGGGCCATAATTATATATCCATAAAATTCATTGGGGAATGTATGATATCTCATGATATTATTACAGAAGTTAGGATCATGATTCTTGATGTGTTGTATTATGGAATATAAGAGTGTGATTCTAGATGCAGTATATTATGGATGGTAGGAACATGATTCCTAATGAACTATGTTATGATAAGAAGGAACATGATTACTAATTAATATTTTTATATAATAAGGGAACATGATTATTGATTCACTATGTTATGGTAATAAGAACCATGATTACTAATACATTATGCTATGGAAATCAGAAACATGATTCGTGATTCACTATGGTATGGTAGGAAGAATAGTGATTCCTGATGAAAAGGTTTTTATTTCTAGGCTTATGTTTGTTCCATAACTTCTTATTATGATATTTTTCATTGACAAGACATATTTAATGTCATATGACTATGATTATCACCTATTTATCATGTATATTAACTCACAATTTTATTTAATGGTACATATTTGTTAATTTGAGATAACATGTCCTTCTATCATGAATTATGGAACACTCTTATTATTCCATGTTCTTTTTAATAAGATACTTATCCCATACTCTTGTTTTATCATATTATTATGATCTAACCCTCAATGAAGTGTTTATTAGTTTCTCCTTTACTAAGAATTTAATCTCATCCCTTTATTATGACTCTACTCTCTAGGATATGAATATGAGTATAATTTATGAGAAATCTCTAAAGTAGGATATTGTGGCTCAATAATGGAGAAATGTTCACAACTATCATAAAATAAGTTTCTTAGGTAGCTAATTCTCAAAGAAACTATATCTTTCATTCTTGTTATTGTGAAATTATTTGTGATATGTAATGTTTATTTTATTGAAATGATGTTTAAATAAATATATGTTTAGCTTATGTATTATTACTTGGTATCAAATACTATGTGTAAAGTATTTATTTTTAGAATTTTATCTGAGAGTGTTGTTATAGGCACCTAAGTTGGTATTAGAGAAATAGTAAGTTATTCAAAATGATTAATTTATTTATTTTCATAGATTAGTTTAATTAATTTTCAGGATTAGTTTAGTTATTTTTAGGATTAGGATGAGATAACTTCAGGGATAACCCTATAGATAATTCTAAGAGTGTGATAACATCCTAAAATTTTGGTAAAGTAGAGATTTTGTTATTTTACTATAATTAAAATCCTTATCTAGATACTAAAAGTAGATGTAAGATCTATCATAGATGTACCTAGGGGTGATAACCCTAAAAGGCCAGTTGTGTATTAAATTGATCTTTACCTAGATTACGAAAAATATGCCTAACTACACACATAGTTTGATAGTCCCAGGAGATATAATTTTGTTGATAATATTATCTTTAAGAACCATTATGAAGGATTTATTTATTCAATACAATGTTAGAATTACGATAATAAGTATGAGCGGACCAAACCAAAATTAATCTTTATTGAACGAAAGGTGATTTAGGTGGAACTGAAACTAATGTGATGGTTTTGAAGAGTAATCCATTTCAGGTTTGAGTTATTCATGAAATTATTTATAATAATTTTCGTATGATGTTAATTTTTCATCACTCACATTAACCCATTTTGGTTTTATTAATAGATTAATTATGGAGGAATTAAGTTAACGAAGGGTTCTGTGGACAATGCAGAGATTAGAACAATGTACAGCCTAATGAAATAAGAGTTGGAGTGAGAAAACTTGTGACTATTACAAACCAAATATTAAAAATTATGATAAATAATGTGAACATAATAGAATTACCAAACACACCAATGAAGATATGGATGGATTATCATGGAAGTTTGGGTTAAATATATTATAAAGGAATTAATAAAAAATTCCATACATGTCAAAATGTGGGAAGAAACACCCTGGGACATGTCTCAAGGTAATTAGAATATTTTCTATATATAGGAAATGGGGTATAGAGAAACTAATTAATGATGAAAAATTAAGAGTTTTATTAACATGAGAAGTGAAATAATTCTCATCATAAGGTACCACTAATATTTCAATGTATTAAATCTAGGGAACTTAGACGTTATCCAATTCAATACCCTAATCCAAGGGATAAAGAGAATAAAAACATTAAAAAACTTAAAAGTCCATTGGAATAATAGAAAGACTATATAGGTCCCTAAAATGAAGTGGAGTAAGGTACATTGATCATACAATCTAGAATTGTGATTTTCATATTTTATTATTACTCTACCCACTCCACTGTACCTAAATTATTTTCTAATAGAATTATATTGAAACCCTAATTATTTTATTATGAAATAAAACTTCTAGTTTTAGGATTAGTGTATCCCAAGTTGAAATTAATGGGAAATCACTTTATAAAAATCATATTATTCTTCTTTAAGATAAGTTTTATGTGATATTGGAAATGGATTAGTTATCTCCAAAAACAATCCATATTAATTACTATAATAGGGAAATAAAATTTCATATTAGAAATAAACCTTTGATCCCCTTTTGATGCTATGAATACTATGAAATCTCGTGGAAAATTAATTCCATTATATAAGTCTTACATAAGTTGTTTTTAACTAAAAATGTTATGGATAAACTCAATATTTGGGATATGACTATGAGGTTTCATAGTCTTTCATAAAATGGTGATATTGATATCTCATTAGAAAGTATATCTTGATCCATGTATACCTTTTATATACCCTTATCTATATTCTCTAGTAGGTGATAATTAATAAAAATTGTGAGGGTATAATTTATTTAAGGGGGGAGAATGTGATTCCCTAAGATTTTAGTATTAATTTCTCTTTAATATAAATATTATGATTAATTCAATTCTTCACACACAACAAAAACTAAAAAAATATATGATAATTAAAAATAAAATTATTAAATTTGAACAATATATTTTAGCCATTAAATTATTATGTGTAAATAAAACTAATCATATTATGAGATTTATGTAGAAAAATGGAAGAAATTGCATCGGGTAGTGGGATAATTCCTTCTAAAGTTAATTTTTCCAATATTAAAAAGGATTTAGATTAATTAAGGTATTATATAGACCAAGACCAAGTTGAAATCCAATAATTATGGTATGAGTGAAATATTTTTCACGAGTTGTTCAAGCTTGTGGAAATTTCAAAGAGATTTATGCTTGGAGAATCACCACCCGCGATAGCCACCATAGCTTATCTTATCCTTAGGTATTGTTTTGAAATATTGATAGGTTTTGTAAGTAAAAAATTAAGATGATATAAACATATAATTATCAATTTAATAATTTACTCATATATCATACATGTTTGATAATTTTCATATTTTAACTGTTAAAGAAAATGAATGTTCATTTTTAATAACAATTCATTGGTAAAACTCAACTAAGGTATCTAAATAACGAATAAGATCATTATATACTAAAAATATATTTTATCTAAAATTAACTAATTTTTGTGATAAATATATCATGTAGAGAATATATTTTTTATTGGAATAATATATTAACAGTAATAAAATTATTAATTGACATAAAATGAGAATAAGAACAGTTAATATTTTAAAAAGTTATTTTACAATGAAAAAATTGTTCACTATATTATTATATTTATATTTAAAAACTAAATTATTTTTTTTAGAAATTTAATTTGACTGAATTAAATTAATTTTTATATTTTTCAAAAAAATATCAACTTATCTTGATTTTTTAGGATTTTTCTAAAAATATTTTTTAGGTGAGTAGTACAAATTACAGTTCTTAAAATGGTATTGAAATTTATGACATCATAATTATATAAATATTACTTAAAAAATCATGAAAAATTTAATTGAACAAAAATTTATATTAAGAGTAAAATAAATAATTTAATAATACTATTTTTTATTTTTAAAACTGATATTAATCATTATGAAACTTATGTAATATTTTATTCTAATAAAAAACCATATTAGATTTTTTTTCAATTAATTATGCTTTCATAATGTGAAATTATATTTTTTCATACTTATAAGGATAAAAAAGACTTATTTAGTTAATAATTAACTAATTAATGTCTTGAAAATAAATAACATTGATAATTATATCATTAAAAAAAATTATGATTACAAAATCACTTTTTCTAAAAGAAGGTTTTTTATGAGTTGAGTGGGCTAATATTAAAACTAATATTTATTACACATAGAAATTTTACATGATAAAATGATTAACATATTTGAAATAATAATTTCCATATTATTTAATAATGTTTTTTCATTTTTATCCATAAAAATGGAATACAGAGATTAAAAATTTTGTTACCACAATAAAGGTAAATTAAGTTAAAAAGAGTATAACTAATTATAAAAGTGCTCAAACTTGTTAAAAAAATATCCAAAAAGAGTTTTTTAGGTTTTTATTGGTCAAACCTTTTCATGTATCGATTATATTTCACTTCTTATTTCACTTTACTTGTGAAACAAGTGTTCCCATTAAATTTAGAGGTTATATATACAAAAATAGAATTCCATCCACTTATTAAAGGGTCTTTCCATTATAACTTGTAGACCGTGATAAAATTTTGTTTCCTTTTGAAATTATATTATTTTTACTTCCCCTTGATCTCTTTCTAAAATTTTTATCCCCTTGATCCATGTAAAACACCTAAGTCCTTCATTTACAATAACTCCTCTAAGGGGAAACTTAAGTTCTCATCATGAGTGCAAATCATTCGATAGACACTTTTATTTTATATTTTTTCCTCCTAAAAATATAAATTTCTCATTATTAAATAATAGTATAATTATTTATTTATACATAAATTTATTATGTTGAGGAAATAATCATCATCCAATTTTCCCATTTTCCCTCTAAAAACATGAAAACATCATTCTTGCGTATGTGCGGACTACCACCTCCATGCAACGATGTGTTTTTCTTACATTAAACACCATAAATGGATGGTTCAAAAGGAATATTTAATGTATTAAAATTATATTAATATTATGATTATGATTTTTTAAAAATATAAATCATTTCCTATCCTTTTTCTATTATATTATAAATAAAAACATCATCTCTCTGTATGTGTGGACTACCGCCTCCCTAATAGAAAATATTTTTTTTCGAAATCTGTAGTATTTTAGTATTTATCTAACTATATTAAAATATTATTAAAAACATTAAAAAATATAAAAAATATAATTTTTGTTTTTTAATAGTAATATTATTCCCAAAAAACACTTTTTTGACCATACTCACCCATCGATTATAACATGTCCTTGTTTGGGTCAGTTTGACCACTTACATGAACAATGTAATAAATATTTATCATTTATAAATATGAAAAATTGAATACTAGTATTATTAGACATCAATGAGAAATTTTTTTTGGGTTAATGTTTTATAAAGGTTATGTTAATATTTAACTTGTAATTAATATATCACCCATTGTTCGTTAAAAATTACTGAAACAAACATGACATTGATTTCATCCCCGTAAACTGTAACTAAAACACTTCAGGAATGATATTAGAAATTTATAAATCATTAAAAAACACTAATTATAATATCTTTAATAATTTTGGAATAATGATCTTTTTGTAAAGGAATGATGATCAACATCGACATTTCAAGTGTGCACAAAACAATTAAAATTTATAACATCTGATGGTAAAAATATGTTATAATAGACTAATATATTTGTAATAAATGATTATTAATCATGTTTATAAAAGTTATAAATGTTAATAACGTTCTTAAAAGATTATTAAGATAGTTATGTTTGTTATATAGGAGGCTAGAGCAAATTCAACTAAGTGGGAATACAATGAAAGTATTTTTTTCACTCAATTTTAATTTGTTGTAACATATTCCATATTAACCACTTATTTTATTTTGTGTAGTGTGTCCAATAACCAATGAATTAATTTTATCATAACTATAGTGAAATATAGGGAATTTATAAATATATCTCATGTTCTCTTTCCCTGGTTTTTTTATTCAAGTTATTTTAAAGTCGTCAGAGATTTTGTTAACTAAATCATCATTTCTTTGGGTTATAATGTTACTTATTTAACTTCATGATACTAGGTTCCCAAATATTTTTATATTTACCTTTTCATATTTTATTATTTTTTATCTCTCTTGGTGAAATTATAATTAAATTCTAATATTATTCCTTGATGATTTTTTTTCAAAAAAAAGTAAACAAGGTTGAGAATAATTCACATCCTCTTTGATAATGATTTCTACTCCATATCCATATTTTCAATTCCCTCCAATGGTTTTATTTTTTTTAAACCTAATTGAGAATTATTTCATGCGACTTTCAAATTTATTTTTATACCTTTTCAAAATGATGTTTTGTGGTCTTTTTAATGATGTGGGATTTCAACAAAGGTATTTTAAAATATTAAAAATGTTTTTTCTTTAAAAATTATATCTTTTATTTTCCACTCCACATTTCCTATAAAAACATTTATATCTTTTCAAAGGCACCATTATTTAATATTATTTTAAAAAATTGTTTTTCAAAAAAAATCACTTCTCCTTTTCAAAAATGACTTTTGAATATGACTCGTAGCTTCATCTTTTTATGATAATGTATTTTTTTTCTAAATTAATTTATTATAATTTTTTCATGTGAAAAAATTCATTCACATTAATGAACATTATTCTCAAAAAATAATTCTTTCCATGTTTTAAAATAGTTTACCAAATAAATTTAATTCTTAATGATTCTAAAAATAAAATGGGTATTTCAACATTTTTTCAAGTTATTTGATATTAAAAAGATATTGTTCATATATATAAACATAATTAATTACCCTTTTGTTTCACTGGGGATATTTATTATGAAAAAATCCAACTTCTTCCTCTATATGGAATATGAAGTTTTCTCTGTTTGTTTTCATGAAGCTCGTTTCTTTTTCATGGGTTAAGTTAGTGATGTTGAATTATGAATTTTTTCATGTTATAATGGTGAACATATGTATGGATTTCATTATTTGATGAGTGGGAATATAATTTTACATCCCTAAAATGCATTGACTAAATTGTTATATATCATAAGATAATTATGTTAGGAAGGAACTTGATTTCCGATATACTATTTTATGGAAGTTACGTATGTGTTTTTTGATGAACTATGTTATAAAAGTAATTAACATGATTAATGATGTTCTATTTTATAGAATGTAGGAACATGATTCCTGATGCATTATTTTATGGAAGGCGAGAATGTGATTCTTGATAAGCAATGTTATAGTGGGTTAGAACATGATTCCGATGCACTATGTTATGATAGGTGGGACCATGTTTCCTAATACACAAGGTTATGATTTATATGCTTACGTTTGTTCCATAATTACTTATTATGAAGTTTTTATATTATATGGAACATTTAATGTCATTTTATTATGTTTATGCTCCATAGATCTTGAAAATTATCTCACACTTTTCTGACATAGTACATATTTTTTCATTTGAGATTATATGTGATTCTATTAAGAATTATGGGCTACTCATATTGTTCCATGTTATTTTTAATAAGATATTTCTCCTTTGATCATGTTATCTTGTATGATTATGATCTAACCCTTGATGGAATTTCAATGGTTTTTTCGTTTACTAAGTGTTTGATCTCATCCTTTTCTTTTTTTATTCCCTAGGTTATGAAAATGATTATAATTTATGAGAAGTCTAGAAGGGAGTATAATATAGCTCAATTATAGGGAAATATTCATATATAACATAATATATAGATGGTTTTCAAAGAAAGTAAACCTTTTGTTCTTAGGATTGTGGAATTATTTTTCAAATACAATGTTTAATTTATGAAAATTAAGTAAAATAAAGATACTTTTATCTTGGGTCATCTCACTTGGTATTAATACTATGTGTAAAGTATGTGCTTTTAGAATCAGATACATGAGTGAAGGTCTCGAGTACCTCACCCAAATCCTTCACACCTAGAGTATAACCTTCATCATCAAGGCATACTTATCTTAGATAATCCTTATGAGGTCTCGATATTTTGTTTACCTGCAGACCTCCTTCACTACATAATGTACCACCTGAGGGTCGCCACTACTATCAACGTTAGTTCTGGGACATGTAGAGGATTTTTGGGAGTGTTAAAGTGACATGGGATCAGATTAAACCATTTTTTTTCAATCAAACCATTCTATGATAAAAAAATATCTATTCCTTTTGGTCAATTCACATGAATCAAATACATTCCTAAAACTTGAATAAAAGAGAAAGAACATAGGATTGATATTAGGTTGTAAAAACTAGATATTTTTTCTAGTGGGTATCATTATTATATACATATATATATAGAAAAATATATGATATTAATGGGGGAATGTGTATCGGTTAAACCATGTTGATGGAATAATGAGAAAATGGTGGAAAATATAATGTTGAATGCACTAAAATTATTCAATAGTGGATTCCACTAAATAGATTGAGTATCTTCCACAATAGATCATAAATTAATATAAAGGGAATATTTTCATGAGCTAGTTGGAGTAGATAAGAGATCATTTCAGGAGGATATGGAATGTGATCTTGGATAGGTCTTGTAGCTCTGATCCAAAACCCAGGAAGGACACAAAGGATATGAATCCAAGGACAGAGTATAGTTGGAATGTGGTGATGGGTGATCCATGGTAGGGGTGAAACCACTAAGGTATCATGAACATGCCATACTGGAGGAAGGGGTGTGGGGGAGACATTTTTCAACTCATGTGGGATGCACTCTGTGAATTTTCATATTATTACTAATATATTCAGTTTTTAATTAAACTACTTATTGATGTTTTCATTTGTATTGTTTTAATGATGTTTTATGGCTTCAAGTTCCTATTTTTTCATGATTTTTTTTTCATAATTTACATTTAAATATTTTTCTTTATGTTCAATATCTTAGTAATTATGTTAAGGCATCTAAGTTCATATATTTCCTTGATCTAGTGGTTCTATGGTGCTTGAATTGTGTTTGTTGGGTTTGTTTTATTTATGTCATATATTTAGGGAAATTCACATTTTACTATCACGTCTAATCTCATGTTTCCATGTGTTATGTATGTTATTATATTGTTAGTAATTTGAATGGCACATTTCATCCTTGTATTCCATGCGGTTCACAATTTTATTTAATGGTACATATTTGTTAATTTGCGATAACATGTCCTTCTATCATGAATTATGGAACACTCTTATTATTCCATGTTCTTTTTAATAAGATACTTATCCCATACTCTTATTTTATCATATTATTATGATCCAACCCTCAATTAAGTGTTTATTACTTTCTCCTTTACTAAGAATTTAATCTCATCCCTTTATTATGACTCTACTCTCTAGGATATGAATATGAGTATAATTTATGAGAAATATCTAAAGTAGGATATTGTGGCACGATAATGGAGAAATGTTCACAACTATCATAAAATAAGTTTCTTAGGTAGCTAATTATCCAAGACACTATACCTTTCATTCTTGTTATTGTTAAATTATTTGTGAGATGTAATGTTTATTTTATTGAAATGGTGTCTAAATAAATATATGTTTAGCTTATGTATTATTACTTGGTATCAAATACTATGTGTAAAGTATTTGTTTTTAGAATTGTATCCGAGAGTGTGGTTATAGGAACCTAAGTTGGTATTAGAGAAAGAGTAAGTTATTCAAAAGGATTAATTTATTTATTTTCATAGATTAGATTAATTAATTTTCAAGATTAGTTTAGTTATTTTTAGGATTAGGATGAGATAACTTCAGGGAGAACCCTATAGATAATTCTAAGAGTGTGATAACATCCTAAAATTTTGGTAAAGTAGAGATTTTGTTATTTTACTAGAAATAAAATCCTTATCTAGATACTAAAAGTAGATGTAAGATCTATTATAGATGTACCTAGGGGTGATAACCCTAAAAGGCCAGTTGTGTATTAAATTGATCTTTACCTAGATTACGAAAAATATGCCTAACTAAAAAAATAGTTTGATAGTCCTAGGGGATAAACTTTTGTTGATCATATTATCTTTAAGGACCATTATTAAGGATTTATTTATTCAATACAATGGAAGAATTATGATAAGAAGTATGAGCGGACCAAACCGAAATTAATCTTTATTGAACCAAAGGTGATTTAGGTTGAACTGAAACTAATGTGATGGTTTTGAAGAGTAATCCATTTCAGGTTTGAGTTATTCATGAAATTATTTATAATAATTTTCGAATGATGGTAATTTTTCATCACTCACGTTAACCCATTTTGGTTTTATTAATAGATTAATTATGGAGGAATTAAGTTAACGAAGGGTTCCATGGACAATGCGGAGATTGGAACAATTTACAACCTAATGAAATAAGAGTTAAAGTGAGAATGATTGTGACTATTACAAACCAAATATTAAAAATTATGATAAATAATGTGAACATAATAGAATTCCCAAACACACCAATGAAGATGTGGATGGATTATCATGGAAGTTTGGGTTAAATATATTATAAAGGAATGAATAATAAATTCCATACATGTCAAAATGTGGGAAGAAACACCCTAAGAAATGTCTCAAGGGAATTAGAATATTTTCTATATATAGGAAATGGGGTATAGAGAAACTAATTACTGATGAAAAATTAAGAGTTTTATTAACATGATGAAGTGAAATAATTCTCATCATAATGTACCACTAATAGTTCAATGTATTAAATCTGGGGAACTTATACATTATCCAATACAATACCCTAATCCAAGGGATAAAGAGAATAAAAACATTGAAAAACTTATAAGTCCATTGGAATAATATAAAGACTATATAGGTCCCTAAAATGAAGTGGAGTAAGGTACATTGATCATAAACTCTAGAATTGTGATTTTCATATTTTATTCTTACTCTACCCACTCCACTGTACCTAAATTCTTTTCTAAGAGAATTATAATGAAACCCTAATTATTTTATTATGAAATAAAACTTCTTGTTGTTGGATTAGTGTATCCCAAGTTG
Source organism: Viscum album (assembly GCA_963277665.1). Lineage (NCBI taxonomy): Eukaryota > Viridiplantae > Streptophyta > Magnoliopsida > Santalales > Viscaceae > Viscum > Viscum album. The sequence continues at coordinate 638,996,615 of OY728162.1, read as the reverse complement.
AAATTAATGGGAAATCAATTTATAAAAATCATATTATTATTCTTTAAGATAAGTTTTATGTGATATTGGAAATGGATTAGTTATCTCCACAAACACTCCATATTAATTACTATAATAGGGAAATAAAATTTCATATTAGAAATAAACCTTTGATCATATTTTGATGCTATAAATACTATGAAATCTTTTGGAATATTAATTCCAATATATAAGTCTTACATAAGTGGTTTTTAACTAAAAGTGTTATGGATAAACTCACTATTTGTGATATAACTATGAGGTTTCATAGTCTTTCATAAAATGGTGATATTGATATCTCATTAGAAAGTATATCTTGATCCATGTATACCTTTTATATACCCTTATCTATATTCTCTAGTAGGCGATAATTAAAAATTGTGAGGGTATAATTTATTTAAGGGGGGAGAATGTGATGCCCTAAGATTTTAGTATTAATTTATCATTAATATAAATATTATGATTAATGCAATTCTTCACACACAATAAAAACTAAAAAAACATGATAATTTAAAATAAAATTATTAAATTTGAACAATATATTTTAGACATTAAATTATTAGGTGTAATTAAAACTAATCATATTATGAGATTTATGTAGAAAAATGGAAGAAATTGCATCGGGTAGTGGGATAATTCCTTCTAAAGTTCATTTTTCCAATATTAAAAAGGAGTTAGATTCATTAAGGTATTATATAGACCAATAACAAGTTGAAATCCAATAATTATGGTATGAGTGAAATATTTTTCACAATATGTTCAAGCTTATGGAAATTTCAATGAGATTTATGCTTGCAGAATCACCACCCGCGATAGCCACCGGATCTTATGTTATGCTTAGGTATTGTTTTGAAATATTGATAGGTTTTGTAAGTAAAAAATTAATATGATATAAACATATAATTATCAATTTAATAATTTACTCATATATCATACATGTTTGATAATTTTCATATTTTAACTTTTAAAGAAAATGAATGTTCATTTTAATTACAATTCATTGATAAAACTCAACTAATGTATCTAAATAACTAATAAGATCATTTTATGCTAAAAATATATTTTATCTAAAATTAACTATTTTTTGTGATAAATATATCAGGTAGATAATATATTTTTTATTGGAATAATATATTAATAGTAATAAAATTATTAATTGACATAAAATGAGAATAAGAACAGTTAATATTTTAAAAAGTTATTTTACAATGAAAATATTGTTCACTATATTATTATATTTATATTTAAAAATTAAATTATTTTTTTTAGAAATTTAATTTGACTGAATTAAATTAATTTTTATATTTTTCATAACAATATTAAATTATCTTGAATTTTTAGGTTTTTTCTATATTTTTTTAGGTGAGTAGTAAAAATTACAGTTCTTAAAATGATATAGAAATTTATGACATCATCATGATATAAATATGACTTAAAAAATCATGAAAAATTTAATTGAACAAAAATGTATATTAATAGTAAAATAAATAATTTAATAATACTATTTTTTATTTTTAAAACTGATATTAATCATTTTGAATCTTATGTAATATTTTATTCTAATAAAAAACCATATTTTATTTTTTTTCAATTAATTGTGCTTTCATAATGTGAAATTATATTTTTTCATACTTATAAGGATACAAAACACTTATTTGGTTAATAATTAACTAATTAATGTCTTGAAAATAAATAGCATTGATAATTATATCATTAAAAAATTATGATTACAAATCCACTTTTTCTAAAAGATGGTTTTTTATATGTTGAGTGGGCTAATATTAAAACTAATATTTATTACACATAGAAAATTTACATGATAAAATGATTAACATATTTGAAATAATAATTTCTATATTATTTAATAATGTTTTTTTCATTTTTATCCATAAAAATGGAATACTGAGATTAAAAATATTGTTACCACAATAAAGGTAAATTAAGTTAAAAAGAGTATAACTAACTATAAAAGTGCTCAAACTTGTTAAAATAATGTCCAAAAATGAGTTTTTTAGGTTTTTATTGGTCAAAACTTTTCATGTATCCATTATATTTCACTTCTTATTTCACTTTACTTGTGAAACAAGTGTTCCCATTAAATTTATAGGTTATATATACATAAATGGAATTCCATCCACTTATTAAAGGGTCTTTCCATTATACCTTCTAGACCCTGCTAAAATTTTATTTCCTTTTGAAATTATATTATTTTTACTTCCCCTTGATCTCTTTCTAAAATTTTTATACCCTTGATCCATGTAAAACACCCAATTCCTTCATTTACAATAACTCCTCTAAAGGGAAACTTAAGTTCTCATCATGAGTGCAAATCATTCGACAGACACTTTTCTTTTATATTTTTTCCACCTAAAAATATAAATTTCTCACTGTTAAATAATAGTATCATTATTTATTTATACATAAATTTATTATGTTGAGGAAATAATCATCATCCAATTTTCCCATTTTCCCTCTAAAAACATGAAAACATCATTCTTGTGTATGTACGGACTACCACCTCCATGTAACGATGTGTTTTGTTTCCATTAGACACCATAAATGGATTGTTCAAAAGGGATATTTAATGTATTAAAATTATATTAATATTATGATTAATATTTTTTAAAAATATAAACCATTTCCTATACTTTTTCTATTATACTATAAATAAAAACATCATCTCTCTATATGTGTGGACTACCGCCTCCCTAATAGGAAATATTTTTTTTCCATATCTATAGTATTTTAGTATTTATCTAAATATATTAAAATATTATTAAAAACATTAAAAAATATAAAAAACATAATTTTTGTTTTTTAATAGTAATATTATTCCCAAAAAACACTTTTTTTACCATACTCACCCATCGATTATAGCATGTCCTTGTTTGGGTCAGTTTGACCACTTACATGAACAATGTAATAAATATTTATCATTTATAACTACGTAAAATTGAATACTAGTATTATTATACATCAATGAGAAAATAATTTTTGGTTTAATGTTTTAGAAAGGTTATGTTAATATTTAACTTGTAATTAATATATCACCCATTGTTCGTTAAAAATTACTGAAACAAACATGCCATTGATTTCATCCCCGTAAACTGTAACTAAAACACTTGAGGAATGAAATTAGAAATTTATAAATCATTATAAAACACCAATTCTAATATCATTAATGATTTTGTAATAATGATCTTTTAGTAAAGGAATGATGATCAACATCGACATTTCAAGTGTGGAAAAAAATTAAAATTTATAACATATGATGGTAAAAATATGTTATAATAGACTAATATATTTGTAATAAATTATTATTAATTATGTTTATAAAATTTATATATGTTAATAACGTTCTTAAAAGATTATTAAGATAGTTATGTTTGTTATATAGGAGGCTAGATCACGTTCAACTAATTGGGAATATAATGAATGTATTTTTTTCACTCAATTTTAATTCATTGTGACAGATTCCATATTAACCACTTGTTTTATTTTTTTTTAGTGCATACAATAACCAATGAGTTAATTTTATCATAACTATAGTTAAATATAGGTAATTTAGAAATATATCTCATGTTCTCTTTCCATGGTTTTTTTATTCAAGTTATTTTAAATTCGTCAGAGATTTTGTTAACTAAATCATCATTTCTTTGGGTTATAATATTACTTATTTAACTTCATGATACTAGGTTCCCATATATTTTTATATTTACCTTTTCATATTTTGTTATTTTTTATCTCTCTTGGTAAAATTATAATTAAATTCCAATATTATTCCTTGATGATTTTTTTTTTCAAAAAAAGTATAACAAGGTTGAGAATAATTCACATCCTCTTTGATAATGATTTCTCCTCCATATCCATATTTTCAATTCCCACCAATGGTTTTCTTATTTTTAAACCTAATTGATAATTATTTCATGTGACTTTCAGATTTATTTTTATACCTTTTCAAAATGCTGTTTTGTGGTCTTTTTAATGATGTGGGATTTCAACAAAGTTATTTTAAAATATTAAAAATGTTTTTGCTTTAAAAATTATATCTTTTATTTTCCACTCCACATTTTCTATAAAAAACATTTATATCTTTTCAAAGGCACCATTATTTAAAAGGTATTGTTCATATATATAAACATCATTAATTACCCTTATGTTTCACTAGGGATATTTATTATGAAAAAAATCCAACTTCTTCCTCTATATGGATTATGAAGATTTCTCTATATGTTCTCATGAAGCTCATTTCTTTTTCATGGGTTAAGTTAGTGATGTTGAAATATGAATTTTTGCATGTTCTAATGGTGAAAATATGTATGGATTTTATTATTTTATGAGTGGGACTATAATTTTACATCCCTAAAATGCATTGACTAAAATTTTATATCTCATAAGATAATTATGTTAGGAAGGAACTTGATTTATGATATACTATTTTATGGAAGTTACGTATGTGATTTTTGATGAACTATGTTATAAAAGGAATTAACATGATTAATGATGTTCTATTTTATAGAATGTAGGAACATGATTCCTGATGCATTATTTTATGGAAGGCGAGAATGTGATTCTTGATAAGCAATGTTATAGTGGGTTAGAACATGATTCTGATACAATGTGTTATGATAGGTGGGACCATGTTTCCTAATACACAAGGTTATGATTTATATTCTTACATTTGTTCCATAATTACTTATTGTAATGTTTTTATATGATATGGAACATTTAATGTCATTTTATTATGTTTATGCTCCATGGATCTTGAAAATTATCTCACACTTTTCTGAGATAGTACATATTTTTTCATTTGAGAATATATGTGATTCTATCAAGAATTATGGGCTACTCTTATTGTTCCATGTTATTTTTAATAAGATATTTCTCCTTTGATCATGTTATCTCATATGATTATGATCTAACCCTTGATGGAATTTCAATGGTTTTTTCGTTTACTAAGTGTTTGATCTCACCCTTTTCTTTTTTTATTCCCTAGGTTATGAAAATGATTATAATTTATGAGAAGTCTATAAGGGAGTATAATATAGCTAAATTATAGGGAAATTTTCATATATAACATAATATATATATGGTTGTCAAAGAAAGTAAACCTTTTGTTCTTAGTATTGTGGAATTATTTGTCAAATAAAATATTTAATTTATGAAAATTAAGTAAAATAAAGATACTTTTATCTTGGGCCATCTCACTTGGTAATAATACTATGTGTAAAGTATGTGTTTTTAGAATCAGATACATGAGTGAAGGTCTCAAGTACCTCACCCAGATCCTTCACACCTAGAGTATAACCTTCATCATCAAGGCATACTCATCTTATGTCATCCTTATGAGGTCTGGATATTTTGTTTACCTGCTGACCACCTTCACTACCTAATGTACCAGCTGAGGGTCGCCACTACTATCAATGTTAGTTCTAGGACATGTAGAGGAATTTTGAGAGTGTTAAAGTGACATGGTATCAGATTAATTTTTTTTTCAATCAAACCAATCTATGATAAAAAAATTAGCTATTCCTTTTGGTCAATTCACATGAATCAAATACATACCTAAAACTTGAATAAAAGAGAAAGAACATAGGATAGATATTTGGTTGTAAAAACTAGATAGTTTTTCTAGTGGTTATCATTATTATATATATATATATAGAAAACTAAATGATATTAATGGGGGAATGTGTATCTGTTAAACCATGTTGATGGAATAATGAAAAAATGGTGTAAAATATAATGTTGAATGCAGTAAAATTATTCAATAGTGGATTCCACTAAATAGATTGAGTATCTTCCACAATAGATCATAAATTAAATTGGAGGGAACATTTTCATAAGCTAGTTGGAGTAGATAAGAGATCATTTCAGAAGGATAGGGAATGTGATCTTGCATAGTTCTTGTAGCTCAGATCCAAAACCTAGGAAGGACATAAAGGATATGAATCCAAGGAGAGAGTATAGATGGAATGTAGTGATGGGTGATCCATGGTAGTGGTGCAACCACTAAGGTATCATGAACATGCCATATTGGAGGAAGGGGTGTGAGGGAGACATTTTTCAACTCATGTGGGATGCACTCTGTGAATTTTCATATTATTACTAATATATTCAGTTTTTAATTAAACTAATTATTGGTGTTTTCATTTGTATTGTTTTAATGATGTTTTATGGCTTCAAGTTCCTATTTTTTCATGATTTTTTTTATAATTTACATTTAAATATTTTTCTTTATGTTCTATATCTTAGTGATTATGTTAAGGCATATAAGTTTATATATTTACTTGATCTAGTGGTTCTATGGTGCTTGAATTGTGTTTGTTGGGTTTGTTTTATTTATGTCATATATTTAGGGAAATTCACGTTTTACTATTACCTCTAATCTCATGTTTCCATGTGTTATGTATGTTATTCTATTGTTAGTAATTTCAATGGCACATTTCATCCTTGTATTCCATGTGGTTCACGTCCCATCCCTCTACATAACATGTCATGATTTCACCTATTGTGATGATTCCTCATCCTTCATAGTGTAGTTAATTTCAATGTTCATTCCCTAGGTGCATTATTTCTTCAACCTAAGAGTGAGAGAACCTTAGTTTTTCATTTCCACTAAGTTATTTCTATATAGAAACCAGAAGAGTTCATGTCCAAGAATTTCCTGTGGCCCACTAAAGGAATATGATCCTTTTATATTGTATGTATCACTATATAGCTCTAGTGGATAGTGGTAGAGATCTAAAGATCATTGAGAGTGCGATAGTATGATCAGGTGTTGAGACCAAGCTGGATGGAGAAGGTTTTCAGATGCTGAATGAATTTGTTTTAAGAGAATTATCTTTTGTTGTCAATGAAAATAAATCGCATCATTTTGTACTTGTTGGGGATTGGATAGACCATCATATTCAGATGATCAAACTCAAAAATCTTAAGAAATTCCATCATATTAAGAATATGTTTTTTGGGTAGAAAATTTTAATTGGACTCACCTCATGTCTGTAATGAAAGGGAGATCATATTGGGAAGTAGTTTCAGAATGTACTTGGATCCAATGAATGTCTGATGATGCTTTGTTGTTTTATAATTCAAAAAATTCATGATTTTTCTAGGAACTTGTGATGAAAGACTAATGAAGGAAAGGGGGAGAGTTGGTGCTAGGAATCCTATTAAGTATTTATTTTAAGAAATAATTCACTAGAAAGTATGGGAAGTTATAATAATTTACAATGTAAATTTGATGATTCTATACCAATCCTAAACATATTCAATGTTATGTGGAGGTCATGATACACGAGATTTTTGTAAAAGAACAAAGTTGATGAAGATGGAGATTTATGAACTCAATTCATCGGTGTGAGATCACTAGATGCAGATATATTTAAAGGATGGGAAGGTTGATCAGATTTTGTGATGATGAAGATATTGGTTTTTAGTCAAACCAATAAACCACAAGTCACAAATCTTTAGAGAAAGAAGTCGAGTGTTGGAAGTGTTGAGTCAATAAGGTTTTACTTATGACTTTTCCATTCCTTCTTGTTTTGAAAATCACAAACACCTTATACTTAAGAAAATGTATATTTTACCTCCATAAGGAAAATTTTATTCTTTAAGGAAATTTACCATAACCTAGATTTTCTTATACATAGCATTATTTTTCTTGAGTACAAAAACCATATTCTTAACCAAAATCCTGGAATCATATAATGACAAGTTTTGGAGTATTCTGTTTCTAGGATCCGAATTATGGATGTAATGAAGTTCCACTCCGAATTATGGATACAAACTTTCATGAGTTAGACTCTGAAATCTTAAGTAGTTCGACTCCGAGCTCTTATGAAGTTCGACTCCGAACTTTCATGAGTTCGACTCTGAACTCTTAAGTAGTTCGACTCCGAACTCTTATGAAGTTTAACTCCAAACTTTCATGAGTTCAACTCCGAACTCTTAAGTAGTTATACTCTGAACTCTTATGAAGTTCGACTCAGAAATTTCACGAGTTCGACTCCGAACTCTTAAGTAGTTCGACTCCGAACTCCTATGAAGTTCATCTTTGAACTTTTACAAGTTCTGATTCCAAACTTTGGAGAAACCAGACTCCGAATTTCCTTAGAAATTCAGACTCTAGACTTCTACAGATTTCAGGATCCAAATTCCTATATAAATGAATCCGAACATTTATTTTTACAGACTCCGAATTTCATTTTGGTTAGACTTCGAGCTTTTAATTTGCTTACACTCCGAACTTAGTATGGCTTTTTCTTACAAATTCTCCATTACAAAATGATGTCGTGCATTCAGTTATACATGGTTTATTATTAAACGATGTCGTCTATTCTGTTTCAAACTAACCATCGGTTGAGTTACACGAGTACATGTCCCTCCAAATTTCATGGAAAATATGAACGTTGGAGGAGGGAGCCGATCATTGGAAATTTTCCTATAAATAGAAGCTTATTTGAAAGAGCTCAACATATGAAAACAAGTTGATCGATCTAGAGGCCACACGCTGTTAAGGTGATTTCTAGAGAGATAATCTTTTCATGCTTTGTGTGTACTGAACCGCTCGTTCAGATTGCTTCGTGCAACTCTGAATGTTTGTGATTACATTCGAGGGCTTCCGGGGATAGGAAGACAGAGGTGTCGACTTCCTTGAAGTTCGAGGGATTCCTTGCTGAGGAAGATAGAGGTTCCAACTACCTTAAAGTTGAGGGCTTGCGGGGATAGCAAGACAGAGACTCCGATCTTTGTATCTAGGGATTACCCTGGTGTGGGTAAGATAGACTAGCTTGAAAGTATAAATCAAGGGACCTTTATCCAAGGTTGTGGGATACCCTTCTCTTTGGGTTAAAAGAGTTATTGTTTGTTACTTTTAGTTTTACTACTTGTTTGTTTTTCCGCTGCATATTGTATTGTAAGGAAAGTATAACATTCTTGTATTTCCTTACACTTATACTCTGATTCATTTAGATTCTATACACCTTAGGGTAGAATCTCATATTGTAAACTTTAGTTACGTTTGAACTTCCGGATCCATATATCCGGAACCTGTTATTCGTAATCACTTTCCTGATTCAAGCAAGTGTGTAGAATTAGAAGTTTGTAACTTCATTCCTTATTCCAATTTCCAATTGGAGTTAGAGGTGTTGTGAATCTTCTTAGTTTAACATTGTTAAACTTAGATCTTTCCTTGCTTAAGAAAATTTTTAAAGTGTACAATTCACCCCCCCTCTTGTATATTGAGCATCTACATCATTATTTCAATCCTACAATTGGTATCAGAGGAGGTCTTTGAAATACTTATATTCACATATAAGTTTTTCTTACTCATTTTTCATTGTTCCTCATTCTTACTTAGAAAGTTTTTATTCATTCCAAACTTTGTCATTCCGAATTGTCATTCCAAACTTAGTGGTTACGAACTTTTTCTACTAACAAGTTTGGTTGCTGAAGTTTTTCTTAGAATGGTAGGAATCAATGTTTGATTGATTGATAATCTAAATACTACAAGACCACCAATATTTGATGGTAATGACAATGAGTACTGGAGAGATCGAATGAAGACTTTAGTTTTCAATACTGGAGGGGATAATTTCGTTATGCTTACTGGTGATTATAAAATTCTTCATAAGGAAGTAAGAACATTCACTAACTAGGAAAAGCAAGAATATCAAATCAATTATAAGGTACACAATAATTTACTACGTTCAATGACTAGAAATATATATAGCCAAATTTCTTCTTGTGAAGTATCTAATTGTATCTAGAAGAAGTTAGAGGTTACACACTTTGGCACTTATAAAGTGATTGAAACTAGGAGAGCTATGTTTCGAGCTGAATACCATGGATTAAATTTTCCTTATGGTGAACCAATTTGTAATGTTCAACAGATATTTATGACTATAGTGAACAGTCTTCATTCTATGAGAGAGAAAGGTATGGATGATGAATCTCTTGTGGCAAAGATAATTGATATTATGCCTAGTGAGTGGGAATCCAAAAGAACAACTATTGATGAGAACAGGAAGGTCACTCAAATTTCGTTAGATGAGCTATTTGGAACTCTTCTCCAACATGAAACAAGAATGAAGAGAGATGATGAAAACATCAAGAAGAAGAATGGAAATGGTACTGTTTCTTTTACTACAACTTCAAATCATATAAAAGCCAATACTCCTGAGAGAGTAACCAGATCAAAGTCTAAGAAAGTTATCATCCAATCCGAATCTAGTGAGAGTGAAGTCTCTAAAAATGAGTTAGAAAATCTTGCTCGAAGGATGAACAAGATAGCTGGCCAGAGAAATTTACAATCCAAGTATAAGAAAAAGGAAAGGAAAGATAGGAAAGATGGAGAAGTTACTTGTTATGAATGCAAGAGAGCTGGACATATTAGACCAGATTTCCCTTTTCTCAAAAATAAATAAAGGAAAGAAAGGTATTCTGAAAGGAATAGAAATAAGTATTACAAAACCAAAGCTAATAAAGTTATGAAAGATAATGACACCTGGAGTGCCAGTGGTGGTGACTCTTCATATGAATCTTCTGATTATGAATCTTCAGGACAAAAGAATCTTGGTCTAATAGCCAGATTACCTATTAACAATCATTATTTTATGGCTAAGATATGAAATGCTGAATCATTGACCAATGTTTCTTTAAATTCTAATGATATAGAATATTATAACTCTTCAGATGAAGAATCCTCTTCTGATGAAGAAAATACTCTACCTACCTATGAAGAAGTATCTAGGATTGTTGAACTTCTTGAAATTGAGAATTCTAAACTTAATAAAAAACTTGATAAGGAAAACTCTAGGAATAATATTCTTATGAAAGGAATATCAGATCTTTCTAAAGATCTTGATAGGAAAAATTCTGATTTTACAAGTATCTCAAAAAATCTTGAGGAAGTAAGTTCTGTGAAGAACAAACTTTCTAAAGAATTAGAAAAAGTAATTTCTAAGAAAAGTGTTTTCGAGCCTAGAATTAGTTCTAAATCTAATGATTTTGAAGATAAAACTTGGTTATAAAACTCAAGTTCTAAATTTTTTCCTTAAAGAAGTGTTTATCAAACTTTACCCATGGTAAAGAAAATTTTGATAAAATGTATTCTCAAATACGACCTTTAAGAAACAAATCTGGATTTGGTTATACCCCTGAAAAACCAACTTTTAGTAACAATTACTTTGTTCCACAAAGTACCCAATTTTGTACCAAGTGTCAATGTGGTGGTCATTGGGAAAAGAATTTCTCTTTAAACAAAACCCAATCTCTAGGTTTTCATACGGCTTATTTTTCTAAGAAGATGTGAGTACCAAAAATCTTGTTATCTGGAAATCTCAGATCCAAACAAGTTTGGATTCAGAAAGTATAATTCTTTTATTTTTTAGGAAGATAAAGGAAGTACCAAAAACAATACATGGTACATGTATAGTGGATGTTCCCGACACATTACTGGTAAGAAAATCTATTTTGAAAATATTATCAAGACGAAAGGAGGAAAATTAACTTTTAGAGATAATGCTCAGGGAGAAATTGTTGGTATAGGTAATATTGTTCTTCTTGGTAAAACTTTGATTTCAAATGTTTTATTTGTTAAGGGTCTTAAGAAAAAACTCATTAGGATAAGTCAGTTATGTGATAAAGGATACCTTGTGAATTTTAGGAATGATAAGTGCTTAGTTCACAATTCCAAGGAAGAATTTATTCTCTCAGCCAATAGGCAAGAGAATGTTTACACTTTGAACTTAGAAGACCTTAGAAGACAAGATTTATCTTGCCTTAGTGCAATGGAAGATCATTCTTGGTTATGGAATAAAATATTAGGTCATTATAACCTTAGGAACTTATGTAAACTCTTTAAGAAGAAACCAGTTAAGGATCTACCGGAGCTTAGATTTGATTCTTATAAAGTTTGTGATCCTTGTCAATATGGAAAGCAACATAAATCTAGTTTTAAATAAATCAATGAAGTCTCAACAAATGATGCATTACAGTTGGTGCACATGGATATTTTTGGTCCAACAGAAACTTGAAGCATTGGAGGCAAATACTATGTGTTTGTTCTAGTTGATGATTACACTATATTTACATGGGTATACTTACTAGAAAAGAAGTCTGAAGCTTTTTATTATTTCAAAAGTTTTAGATCCCAAGTTAAAAATGAGAAAAATATTCCACTGAAAACTATTCATAGTGATCATGGAGGAGAATTTCAAAATTCTATTTTTGAAACCTTTTGTAGTAGAAAAGGTATTACTGACAAATTTTTAGCACCTAGAACTCCTCAACAAAATGGTGTAGTTAAAAGAAGAAATATAATTCTTCAAGAAATAACTAGAACCATGTTGAGTGAATACTCTATATCTAGACATTTCTGGGCTGAAGCTGTTAGTACTACTTTTTATACTATAATTCGAGTTTTGATTAGACCCTTTCTTAATAAAACTCTTTATGAGTTATGGAATGGTAGAAAACCTAGACTTTCCTACTTCAAGGTTTTTGGTTGCAAAGTATTCATTCTGAATACTAAAGATAATTTACATAAATTCACACCAAAATCTGATGAAGGAATTTTCTTAGGCTACTCCACAACTTCTAAGGCTTATAGAGTTTTCAATAAAAATACTTGTACTGTTGAAGAAACAGTGCATGTAAAATTTGATGAATCTGATCCTTTTGTTTTTAAACCATCCCATCCTATATCCTCAGATGTGTTTTCAAAAACTGATTATCAACCTTTGATAGAAGATCCTTCTGATAAGGAAAATGTTCAAGAAGACACTTCTGAAACATTTAGCCCAGAAGACTTTCTACCCTATGTTGATGAACAGGTTTTACAAAACCCAAATCAGATGTTTCTTAAGAATTATCCCAGTGATAGCATCATTGGTGATGTAAATCAACCTGTAAGGACTAGGATTTCCTTGAGAAATGAAGTAGAACATCTAGCATTTCTTTCCTAATTAGAACCAAAAAGCACTGATGAAGCTTTAGGTGATGATGATTGGATCAAATCCATACAAGATGAACTAAATGAATTTGAAAGGAATAATGTCTGGACCTTGGTTGAAATACCTAAGAAAACTTTTGTTATTGGAGTAAAGTGGGTCTTCAGAAACAAGTGTGATGAAAATGGAGTCATAGTAATAAATAAAGCTAGACTAGTTGCTAAAGGCTATAATCAGCAAGAGGGAATATACTATGAAGAAACCTATGCTCTAGTAGCTAGACTTGAATCTATTCATATTATAATTTCTTTTGCAGCTTTATTTAATTTTAAACTTTTTCAAGTGGATGTGAAATGTGATTTTATTAATGGTTATGTTCAAGAGGAAGTTTTTGTTGAACAAACTCCTGGCTTTGAAGATACAAAACATCCTGGTCATGTTTTTAGACTTACCAAAGCTTTGTATGGCCTTAAACAAGCCCTACGAGCTTGGTATGATAGACTTACAAGATTTTTTCTTCAAAATAACTATGTTAAGGGAAATGAAGATCCAACCATTTTTATAAAGAAAGATAAGAAAAATGTTTTTATTGTTCAAATTTTTGTTGATGACACCATATTTGGTTCAACTCAGAAATCTTTAACTGATTCTTTTGAAAGTATAATGAAATCTGAGTTTGAAATGAGTATGATGGGTGAGTTAACATTTTCCATTGGTTTTCAAATTTCTCAAAGACCAGAAGGAACCTATATATCTCAACATAAGTATATTAAATATCTTCTCAAAAAGTATGGTTATGACAACACTAAGAGTATAAGTACTCCCATTGGTACCTCAAACTCCTTAGATCTTGATGAAGCTGAGAAACTAGTAGATCAAACATCTTTTAGAGGTATGATAGGAGGTTTAATTCACTTAACAGCTAGTTGACCAGACTTAATGTTCTCAGTATGCTTATGTGCAAAATATCAATCCAATCCTAAGGAATCTCACTTAAAGGCGGTAAAAATAATTTTTCGCTACCTAAAGGGAACCATGGATCTAGGATTATTTTATACTTCTAGAATTTATTTTGTTTTAAAGAGTTTTTCGGATTCTGACTTTGGTGGATGTATAATGGATAGAAATAGTACATCCAGAACTTGTCATTTCTTAAGAGATTCATTAGTTTTTTGTTCATGAAAGAAGAAAAATTCTGTAGCACTTTCCACTGCTGAAGCTGAATATGTAGCAGCTGGAAGTTGTTGTGATCAAGTGTTGTGAATGCAACACACACTCATAGACTATGGCCTGAGTTTTACTAAGACTCAAATTTTTTGTGATAACACAAGTTCCATTTTCCTAAGTAAGAACCCTGCACATCACTCTTGTGAAAAACACATAGATATTAGGCATCACTTTCTTAGGGATTACACACTTAAAAGAGATATCATTCTTCAGTTTATCGGAACGCAAGATCAACTTGCTGATATTTTCACAAAATCCCTCTGATAGATTTGAATACATTAAACAAAAGTTAGGAATGATAATCATAAGGTAATTATTCTTCATTAACTTCTTGTTGAACAATTATCCTAATAGTAATAAACTCCTTTTCATAGGGGGAGTACATTTGATTGTTAGTATAAATAAAATTTCTGTAATCTGTTTTTCAAACTTTGTGTAACTAAAATTTTCGTAATATGTTTTTCAAACTTTTTGTAACAAAAATTTTCATAGTCAGTTTTTTTTAAACTTTCCGGAATGGAAATTTCTGAAATGAAAATTCTCGGAATGATAATTTCTGGAATCAAAATTTCCGGAATGGAAATTTCTGAGAGATAGAACTTTCATAATGAGTTTTTCGTAATGATCTTTCGTAATAAGTTTTTTTAGAAGAATATTACCAATTACGAACAATCTTTCTACCCAATCTGAAAGGTATGATTTCCTTACTTAAGTTATTATAATCATATTTTTCTTGCTGGTATTTTTCTGTTTTTTTAAATAATTCGGATTCTAGTTTTCCTTAAATCCGAATGTTTTCTTTAAAACCTCAAAAGATCGGAGTCAAATTTTCCTTGAGGGAATGTTCTCAACCATCAGATTAGATCGATTTTTTTTCAACTGTTATATGGATTTTGGAAGACCAAAGGTCACCTCCATCGCCTATATAAAGGGGACCCCAAGAATCATCCCATATTGGTTTTTTCAAAGCTTTCGCTTCTCGAAGCCCTGCTTCTCTTCTTAAGACCGGTTCTGATCTTTGCAAAGCCGTTCCGAATCCTTTAGGTCTCTCTGTTCCGAATGTCTGTTGAAGCAACATCTCAAGAAATGTCAACTTAAAAGCCAATCTCAAAGTGGTTAGTATTCAGGTAAAGGTTTGTGCATTTGGATTTTTACAAGCTTGATTCTATTATAACCAAGAATATCAGGTTGAATGGATGGGAAGATATATGCTTGTTTAAGTCAGAGAAACAAGATCCGGTTTATACTGATTTGCTGATCAAGTTTTATGAGTCTGTTTCCTTCTAGATGGAAGATGGAAGAGAGTGGTTTTCTTTCAAGTATTATGGGAAGATTTATAAGCTATCTTACACCAAGGCCGCGAGCTTGGTTGGTTTATCCTACGAAGGAGAAGCTGAGTTCTGCTCACACAAACTTCCGGATGAGCAAGGAAGTTTCAACAAGGTGATGGCACTGAAGTGTCTTGGACTTAAGGATGATACGACCGCTAATATTGCTCATATCACTCCGAATAATAAGATTCTTTAGCTATGGGTACAAAGTTTTCTCGTACCAAGAAGAGGTGACAAAGATAATTTGAAGAAAAGTGATATCTATGCCATAGAATTCTTGTTAAATCCAAGAAAGATAAATTTGATGAGGCATTTCTTGATTACGATCAAGAACATCAAAGAAGGAAATTTGAGAGCTAAAATAATTATGTACCCTGCCTTACTATCTAAGATGATAGTTCGGTGCTTATAATCCATTAAGGTTTCATGCAAATCAAAATTCCAGAATTGTAAGCTTATGCTGGTAAGTGATGATATGTTAAAGAGGATGAAGATGAGTTTTTCTAGTGAATCTGGAGAATTTTACCCTCTATCTGAGGAAGAGGTTGACGCAGCTCAGAAAGATAAACAGACTCCAGATCCATCCAAAAAGGAAAGGAATAAGAGAAAGGTTAAGGAAGTGGTTGTTGATAAAAAAAATTCCAAGGCTAAGGAAACTCAGTCTTCTCCCCCCAAACTAAAGAAGCAGAAAACATATACAGATGAAGTGGCAGCCAAGTGGAGGCAAGATAAAGAGAAGAGTAAAGAAGGGGATCCACAGTTCGGATTGGACCCTGCAGAGGCTAAGGCCTTAAAATAAAGAGATGAGAAAGAGTTAAAGAAGTAGGGAAAAGAAAAGAAGATGAAAAAGAAGTTGTCTAAAGCTGAAGTGGTGCAATCTTTGCTGAAAGCTACAAAGTTAGCTTCTAAAATGCTTTCCGTTCTGAAAACTTTCGGTGTTGAACCTTATTTACCAGAAACTCCAGCTAAGAACTATGCCACTCTGGAAAAATCCAAGGGAAAAGAAGTAGTTTAAGAAGCTTAAAAAGAAGCTGCTGAAGAAGTAGAGGAATAGGATGAAGAAGAAGAAGAAGAAGATGGTAGTAAATATTTGGATGCCCTGATTAGAAAAGTAGAGGATTATAAAGATAAGGCATAATCCGCAAAGTTAGTAACTCCAGGAAAGGGAGATGTGGAAGGTAGTAATAATGATGAAAATCAACAGCAAGAGGAATAAGAAGAAAATGTCTTGTATGATGAGGAAGAATCCTATGAGAGGAATTTCCTTGAGGAAGGACAAGAAAAGGAGAAACCAGATGAAGACCAGATTATTCAAGTTTCTGAATCTGAGGAAGTTTCTCCTGATGCAGAACCAATTACGAAAGCTGATAAGGGGAAGAAATTTCTCATGGAGACACCTATAGAAGATGTCATCAGGAAGAAAGAGGTTGGTGGTACCTCTAGAAGAAAGCTAGTGAAAGTTGAAGAAGAGAAATCTCAAAGAGATTTATCTGATTCAGAATCATCATCTCATGGGCATGATTTTATTGTTGAGTATTTGAAAAAGTTGGTGGACGTCATTCCAATCTTTCCCACCATTGACACTAGATGTCAAATGCTTCAGCTAAGCCAAAACCAAAAATTAGAGACACTATCCATGCTAATGGAAAAGTGTGTGAAGATAGAAGCAGAACAAAAAATTTTCTTTATCTATTATGATGTGCATAGAAAGTCCTGCAGTAAGGTAACAAAGTGGTCTAAGAGAGTTGGAGAAGACTTGGCTGTGTATGATAACTTTCAAAATGACGTGAAAGAAGATTTTGACATAGAAGATAAGAAGATTAAGAATATTCAAGATGAGCTGATTATTAAACAGAGTTCCTGGAGTCAAAAAGTGAAGGAACTAAATTACAAGACAAATTCTCTGGCTCAAAATCTTATAAATGATAGAAATATCCGGATTGAGATTGAGAAAAGACTCATAAAGAAAGATGAATTGTTAAAGATGCAGAAAGAAGCTATCGAGGCTCAAGCATAGGCTTTGAAAGCTCAAGAAGAAAAGATAAAAGCCTTGGAGAGGCAAGTCGAGGAATACCAAAGAGACCTAAAGAATCTCAAAACTTTGTAAAAGAAGCTGATTCCAAAGGAAAATAAAGACAAATAAACCCACTCCAATATTTTGTTGTAGTTTTCTTTCTTTGTAAAATTTTCCCAACTATAATGAAATGTTGTTTAGTTGGTTGTATCTTGTCATATACTAATGTTTCAGGTACCATATTTTCTTTTACATTCCCTTTAATTATTTTTTAAAATCGCAAAGGGGGAGAAGGAAAAAGAACTACTCCTAAGGAGGAGAAACAAAAATTTCTAAGTGAAATATTCTTAAAGTAAGGGGGAGTTTCTCACTACGAAGATTTTCATTCCTATAATAATGAAAACTCAACTCCAGAAATTCCAAATACAATCCTTAGGGTTTCAATGCATAAGGGGGAGTTAGTTGTATTCACTTTCATCCATGAACAAAGGGAGATAAGTTTTAATTTCAAAGTCAAATGAAATTTGTCAAAGTCCTTATATTCTTTTTCGTAAGGATGTTTGTGCTTTCCAAAAAGGGGGATATTGTTGAGTCAATAAGGTTTTCCTTATGACTTTTCCATTCCTTCTTGTTTTTAAAATCACAAATACCTTATACTTAAGCAAATGTATATTTTACCTCCATAAGGAAAATTTTCTTCTTTAAGGAAATTTACCCTAACCTAGATTTTATTATATGTAGAAATATTTTTCTTAAGTACAAAAACTGGATTCTTAACAAAAATCTCGAAATCATATAATGACAAGTTTTGGAGTATTCTGTTTCTAGGATCCGAATTCTAGATGTAATGAAGTTCCACTCTGAATTATGGATAAGAAATTTCATGAGTTCGACTCCGAACTCTTAAGTAGTTCGACTCCGAAATCTTATGAAGTTAGACTCCGAAATTTCATGAGTTCGACTCCGAACTCTTAAGTAGTTCGACTCTGAACTCTTATGAAGTTCGACTCTGAAATTTCATGAGTTCGACTCTGAACTCTTAAGTAGTTCGACTCCGAACTCTTATGAAGTTCGACTCTGAACTTTCACAAGTTCAACTATGAACTCTTAAGCAGTTTAACTCCAAACTCCTATGAAGCTCAACTTCGTACTTCTACAAGTTCTGATTCCGGACTCTGGAGAAACTAGACTCCAAATTTCCTTAGAAATTCAGACTCTGGACTTCTATAGATTTCAGGTTCTGAATTCCTATAAAACTGAATCTGAACATTTCTTTTTATAGACTCTGAATTTCATTTTGTTTAGACTCCGAACATTTAATTTTCTTACACTCCGAACTTAGTATGGATTTTTCTTACAAATTCTCTATTACAAAACGATGTCGTGCATTCAGTTATACATGGTTTGTTATTAAACGATGTCGTCTATTCTGTTTCAAACTAACCATTGGTTTAGTTACACGTGTACAGGTCCCTCCGAATTTCATGGAAAATATGACCGTTGGAGGAGGGAGACGACCGTTTGAAATTTTCCTATAAATAAGAGCTCATTTGAAAGATCTCAACATATGAAAACAAGTTGATCGATCTAGAGACCACACGCTGTTAAGGTGATTTCTAGAGAGAGAATATTTTCATGCCTTGTGCGTACTGAACCGCTCGTTCAGATTGCTTCGTGCGACTTCGAATGTTGGTGATTACATTTGAGGGCTTCCAGGTATAGGAAGACAAAGGTGTCGACTTCCTTGAAGTTCGAGGGCTTACTTGCTGAGGAAGACAGAGGTTCCAACTACCTTGAAGTTGAGGGATTGCGGGGATAGCAAGATAGAGACTCCGATCTTCATATTGAGGGATTACCCTGGTGTGGGTAAGAAAGACTTTCTTTAAAGTATAAATCAAGGGACCCTTATCCAAGGTTGTTGGATACCCTTCTATTTGGGTTAAAAGAGTTATTGTTTGTTACTTTTAGTTGTACTACTTGTTTTCTTTTCCGCTGCATATTTTATTGTAAGGAAAGTATAACATTCTTGTATTTCCTTACACATGTACTCTGATTCATCTAGATTCTATATGCCTTAGGGTAGAATCTCATATTGTAAACTTTAGTTAAGTTTAAACTTCCAAAACCATATATCCGGAACCTGTTATTCAGAATCACTTTCATTATTCAAGCAAGTGTGTAGAATTAGAAGTTTGTAACTTAATTCCTTATTCCAATTTCCAATTAGAGTTAGAGGTGTTGTGAATATTCTTAGTTTAACATTGTTAAACTTAAATATTTCCTTACTTAATGAAAATTTTAAAGTGTACAATTCACCCCCTCTTATATATTGAGCATCTACATCATTATTTCGATCCTACAGGAAGTTAATTGGTATCATAATCAGAAAAGGAAAGAAGTTGTTGAAGTTTAAGTTGTAGGAACCTATCCATCAGATGCATTGCACCACCTATCATTGGAGGTATAAAATTTTGTTGAATAAGATCGTTTCTATTGTTAATTTTAGGACCAATAAAAAAGAAAAGAAAAATGGAACTTGTTGGTATCGATGGAAAATGGGATTAGAGATCAATCAACAATGTAGTCGACAATTTTCCATGAAGATGAAATTTTTGACTATTCCTCAAGTGGGTCAAGATAAAGAAGAACTCTGATATATTTTCAATTGGTTCCGGACTATTGGACTGGAGGTAACATTTATTATCATATTGAAGTAGATACTGATTCATCAGATGCAGGCTGACATAGATAACATGACCGAATACAGGGTCATTAGTCTGAGGAAAAAAAGAAGAAGAACTAATTAAAGTGGTTATATAAATGATTTAAATTGTATTTTACAAATAATATGTTTTTAAGTATGTTTTATGTTTATTTTGAATTGATGATGAGAAATTATATGGATGAAGGTTTCAATGTGTTTATATTTATCAGTTGATATGGAGAATCAGAATGGGAAGTCTATTTTCAGTTGATACATATCAATATAATGAGAAGAGATATTTTTTTACTTCTTATTTAAAATTGGTTCATAGCAACGTAATGAAGTATCTTCATTTACGATTTATTTGAAAGTGGTTCATGAAAATCTGAGGGACCATATACCTCTTTCGTAATGAGGAAATCAGAATGACAATCATAATCAGAATGAAGAATTTTTAGAAATTATGAAGTGATATGAAGTTGTGAGAATATTCAAGAAGATTTTAGAGGGTTTGATAAGAATTGAATACATCAAATATGTATCCTAAATTCAAGGTGAATTAAATTTTTTGGGAAATTTGGTTGAGTGGGAACGTTTTTCAAAATCCTCCCTAAACCACTTTTAGGTTGCCTATAAAAGGATGATGTATGTGGTGCTTTATGAAATGAATATACTATCCAATAAAAAAGGTGGAGATTTGAATAATTATGGAGAGAAAGAGTTTCTGAATTGGGATATCCTGAGGAATTTTTCTGGATATAAGAAGGAAGGATAAGGGAGAAGATTGTAATTAGAGTTTTTGGATTGAAGTAAGAAATCAGGCTGATATTTCAAAACATAGAAAAAGAAGTTCAAAATTGTTTCAACAGTATTCAGGTAGAGTTATATAATCAGAGTGAGAAATAAAACTAGGAAATCAAACTTGGAAATAAATCTGAGTATCATTATTAAGTCAAGAAGAAGTTCTTGCATGCTACAATGTAACAAAGTGAAGATTTTTTTAAGATCATATTTGTGAAAGTTGATAAGGAAGCACAATAACATTTTTCTTAACTTGTTACAAATAATTTTATTACATCATTTTTTTCTACTTGAAGCACATGTACTGTTATATTTAACATAGTTTTACACAAGTGTAAGGGTATATCCTACTGGTTGTATCCACACAAAAATATTTTTTTTCAAGTGAATTGTGTGGTATTGGATTATTTCCAATCCATAAAAGGACGTATATACACTTCATTTACTATTTATAGAAATTTTTAAGAATATGTAGTGATGGAAAATATGAATTGTGTGAATAGTTAGGGGATTTTGGTCTTTGATGTTAAGAACTAGCATATCTAGATAGATAGAATGTTTCCTTATCTTATAACTCTTGGGTACGATGTTTTTGAAGCCGCATCAAATGGTTTCCTCCTATTGATGATAAAGTTCCTCTTATATCTATTGATAAAAAGAATCTTGAGAATAATGGAAGGGATAATAATGCTTTACTCTCATCGCTTTCTAAAAGCGAGTTTCTAAGAGTGGATGGTGTTTCCACTACCAAAGGTTTTTGGGATAAGATGAAAAACATTTATAAAGGAAATAAAATATTAAAGAAGGAAAAGTTACAAATATAGAGGTAGAAGTATGAATATCTCAAGATGGTTGAGTATGAATCAATTTGTGACTTATTTAGTATAGTGAATAGTATTTTTAGCACTATTAGATGTCTTAGTGAAAAGTTAGAATATTACATAGTTGTTCAAAATATCTTGAGAATTATTATTGAAAAATTTGATGCTAAAGTTTCCTCACTGGAAGATAGAGATCCAAAAACATTATATATAGATGATTTTCATAACACTATCATTACTTATGAATTGAGAAGGGAGAATTTTATAAAAAGAAAAAAAATTATAGAGAAATTTCTTTCAAGGATGTGAATAAGGAAAAGGAAAAGAATATTCTTATTAAAGAACAAGATGGTGAATCTGATCCAAAAAATGAGGTATGTAAATATCTTTATGAATTATTATCCATATTTTCTAAAAAAGTGAAAATAGGCACAATAAAATATTAAGTAAAACTTCCTTTTAATTGTTCAAAATGTATAACTATTGGTAACTTTATGGATAATTTTCCTCTAAGAAATAAAGAAGAATAAAGCGATAAATATGATAGAAGGAAACACAAATCATGGAAGAAACAATGTGATAAGGCTAAATGTTATTCCAATGGGAAGGATATAAAATTATCCAAATACAAAAGGAGAAGTTTCTTATCTAAATATGATGATGAATAAGATAGTGAGGTTGAATCTAAAAATTCTATTGAGAAGGATAAGAATATTTTTATTTCAATAGTTAACAATAAATATTTTGGAAGTATGAGTTCTGAATAAGAAGAAACTCAATTAGAATTTCATCAGAAATAATAATTGAAAGCATGTATAAGAATGATTTAGAGGATTTGGAAATAAATTAAGAAAATGAAAAGTGATGAATCTTAAAAAAATATTCAATGATATTTTCCTGACAAGAAAGTCAATTTGTGCAATAGATTGACGATTTGAATTAATCTCTCGAGAAATAAAGGAATTCTAATGAAAACCTTGAAGTAATGTTGAATGGAAACAAATAAGAATTATAAATTTTCTAACAAACACTTTATAAATCTGAAGAGAGGGTTAAAAGTTTCAATAATTCTATCTCTGAGGTTGGTGAATGCTCTGGAAAGGTTAAATCTGAGAAGGATAAAAAATTACCTTTAATGGTTGAGAATAGGTTTGAAATTGTTTATGAGATGAAGAATGATGGAAAAATTATGTATGTGACCAAGACCAATATATGGGAGAAGTAATATGTTTCTAAAAATTCTAAGTCCATATTTTTTCCAATACTTCTAGTTTTGATATGTTTGAAAAAATACCGAGCTAAAAATGAAGAGTACAGTTGATAACAAAAAGGTTAGTGGTCAAAAATGTCCTGATAAAAAATATAATACGGTTTTTGAGAAACATTCTCATAACCTCGAGAAGTATAGATGTTTCAGAGTAAAATATTCTTTCTATAAATGTTACTGGTATTGTTGTGGATTCAAACATATAGAAAATATGTGTTGGTTTAATCAACAACATTTATACCATTACAGGAATTTCCAAAGGCAAAGTTTGAGGGGGATTCAATCCTCTAAAAGGAATAAATATAATAAGTCTGGAGTAAAAGTTCAAAATAAATTCCAACCTCTAGAAACTATTTGTGAGATATGTAAACAACCTATAAATCTTTCAAAAGGAGGTCTTGTTTTGTTACCTATATAAAAAATTTTTGTTAACAATTATCCTAAGTTAGATATTATGAAATATAAAGGTAAAGAAATAGATTTTGTTGTAGAAATAGATCTCAGAGATATTAAAGGAGAACATACTTGGATATTGGTTAGTGGTTGTTCTTCTCATATGAAATAAGACTTAAATTCGATTAAGAATATAAATTAATTCAAAGAAGGAACCATAACATTTCGCAATGATGAATTGATCAAAATAAAAGGTGTTGGATCAGCCATCATCAGGGAAGAAAAGTTTAAATCAAAGAAATATTTGTTTTTTTATGGGATGAAGCACAACATACTAAGTGTTTCACAAATTTTTTATTAAGGTAACAAAGTTTTTTTAACAAATATTGTTTTTTTGTGAAAATAAAGGACAAAAGAAGGCTAGTTATAAGAGGCCAATGAATAAAAGGAACTTATTCCAAGTTGGTGAGGTTCAAAACTCTTGTTACCTAATTATAATAGAATAAAATATATTTTGGCATAAAAGGCTGGGACACATGTGTCTAAGAAACATGATAAATTTTTTAAAGTGTGATAGTTTCCATGGAATTCATGATATTTCAAGGAAAAGTGATTGGTGTTCAATAATTTTTTAGAAAGGAAGGATTACAAACACAATGTATAAGAAAGTTAATATTTTTTCAAAATGACCCATGGAAATTATTTATATATTTGTGGGACAATGATCAAATAATCAACTCATGGAGATAAGTAATTCATCACTTTTATTGATTTCTTTAATACCATTTATTGTGTTATGTATATGAAACATAAGTCAGATTCTTTGAAAATGTTTAAAAGTTTTAGGAGGAAAAATGAAAAAGGAATGTGAGTATTCATTTAATAATTTAAGAATAGAAAATGGTGGTTAATATAAGAATGAATAATTTGTAATTTATCTTTAGAATTATGGAATTCGGCATGAGTTCAATACACCATACAATCCTCCACAAAATGGTGAGGCTAAACAGAAAAATAGAATTCTGGTTGAAATGGGGTGGACTATGTTACTTGAACATGCTCTCTATTATTACTTTTAGATTCAATCCATGATCACTAATGTGTATATTCAAAATTGATGTTTCTATCTTTGAAGTTTGTGAATTATCTAGAAAGGTTAAACCTGAGAAGAATAAAAAATTACCTTCAATGGTTAAGAAGAAAGTTGAAATTTTTTATGAGAAGAACAAAGCTAGAAATATTATGTATGTGACCAAGACTAATAAATGGGAGAGGTCATAAGTTTATAAAAAATTATAATTCAGATTTTTTTCCAATACTTCTAGTTCCGATAAGGCTGAAAAGAATAGCGAGTTGAAAAAGAAGAGTATGGTTGATAATAGAAAGGTTAGTGGTCAAAAAAGTCCTAATAAGAAGCAAAATAAGGTTGTTGAGAAAAATTCTCACAACTCCAATCAGTATATAAGTTTCAAAGTAAAATATTATTTCTATAAATAATGTTGGTATTATAGTGGATTCAGATATATAGAAAAAATTTATTGGTTTAATCAATAACATTTCTACAATTCCATGAATTATTAAAGGAAAATTTTGTGGGGGATTCAATCCCCTCAAAGGAATAAATCTGAGAAGGTTGGAGTAATGGTTCAAAATAGATTCCAACCTCTATAAACTATTTGTGAGAGATGTGGAAAACCTATAAATCTTGAAAAAGGAAGTATTGTTTTGTTACCAGCATAACAAAAGTTTGTTAACAATTCTCATAAGCCGGATATTAAGAAATATAAATGGAAATAAATGGATCTTCTTATAGAAACATATTTCAGATCTATTAAAGGAGAATGACCTTGGATATTGGATAGGGGGTGTTCTTCTCATATGACATAAGACTTGAAGTTTTTGAAGAATATGAAATAATTCAAAGAAGTAACCATAACATTTTTCAATGATTAATTGATCAAAATAAAAGGTGTTAGATCAACCATCATTGGGGACGAAAAGTTTAAATCCAAGAAATATTTGTATGTTTATGGGATGAAACACGAACATTTAATTGTTTCAAAACTTTGTGATGAAGTCAACAAAGTTTTTTAAAAAAAATATGGTTTTTTTAAGAAAATAGAGGAAGATAGAAAGGTAGTTACAAGAGGGCAACGAAAAAAGAAAACTTATTCCAAATTGGTGAGGTTCAAAACACTTGTTACCTGATTATGATAGAAGAAAATCAATTATGGAATAAAAGGATGGGGTGCATGTGTCAGAGAAACATGATCAAATTATCAAAGGTAGATAGTTTTCAAGGAATTCAAGATATTTCAAGGAAAATATATTGATGTTGCACTATTTTTCGGAAAAAAAATATTAAAAACTAAATGCATAAGAATGTTGAAATTTTTTTAAATGACCCATGGAACTTATTCATTTAGATATTTTTGGGCCAATTATTAAATAATAAAATCATGAAGATAAGTACTTCATCACTTTCATTTATGACTTTAATAACATTAATTTTGTTTTGTATATGAAACATAAGTCATATTCTCTATAAATGTGTAAAAGTTTTAGGAGGAAAGTTGAGAAGGAATGTGAGTATTCAATGAAGAAGTTAATAATATAAAATGGTAGTGAATATAATAATGAGGAATTTAAAATTTATCTTTAGAATCATGGAATTTTTCATGAGTTCAATACACCATACACACCATAATAAAATGGTGTGGATGAAAGGAAAAATATAATTATGGTTAAAATGGGGTGGATTATGTTACTTGAACATGCTCTCTCTTATTAATTTTTGGAGGCAATCCATGAGAACCAATGTGTTTATTCAAAATCAATGTTTCTATATGACAAGTTTAGATATGACACCATATGAAATGTTTTATGATAAAACTCCAAGTTTGAAAATTTTAATAATTTTTGGGAGTCCATGCTTCATAAAGAAAAAAGGTGGAAACTTTGAAAGTTTGAGCAAGGTGGTGAATATGGAAATTTACTTTGATATTATTTGAAGGAAGAGGATACAAATGTTTCAACAAAGAGTCAAAAATATTAGTCGAATCTATTGATGTGAAAGTTTTTGGAAAAGATAAGGAAGATAAACAGACTCATGCAGATAAGGAATATTAATATAATGAAATAATTTTTGTTTAAATTTATAATAAGGATACTAAAAATTGTTATCTAACTCAATAAGAAGAATCAGACTCATCTATTTCCAATGATGAGGAAGAATCACAAAAATCACCTCCTAGGATGAGGAATCAAGTGAAATATTAGAATATTATTGGTGTTCAACATCAAATGGTTCAAAGATGAATAACATAAAAAGTTATTACACATACTTCATGGTGTTAAAAACCTGATCCAAAAGATGTGAATGAAGCATTTTATCATCTGGAATGGGTTCGGTCTATGAATGAAGATTTGGATCATATAGAAAAGAATTATATGTGGGAAATCTTACCTAAACTAAAGGAAAAAATATCATTGGTGCAAAGTGGGTTTTCTGGAAAAATCTGAAAGAGAATGGTGAAGTGATAAGAAAAAATGAATATTAGTGTGAAAATGTTACTTACATATTTAAGACATTGATTTTAATGGAACTTTTTCTCTCATAGAATGGTTTGTAACAATCCAAATATTTCTTTTTTATTAATGCACAAAAAAATAAAAAAAAATGTATGCCAAATCGTCATTTTTGAATATTGATCTTGATGAGGAAGTATATATTGAACAACCACATGGTTTTGTTGTTGTGAAAGATGAATGTTATCTATGAAAGTTGAAGAAATCCTTGTATGGGATAAAGGAAGCTCTGAAGGCATGGTATTACAAATTGCATACTTTGTTGAGGAAGATGAGTTTCAAGAAAGGAAGAGTTGATGGTAATATATACATCAATGAATGTTAGAAGTTTTCCCTAATCGTAATTATCTATTTTTAGGACATTATCTTTGTTCGAAATGATGAAAAAACTTCTGTAAGATTTGCTGAAGAGACAAAAAAAGTTATTTGAGATGTCTATGGTGGGATAAATGTTACACATTATTCGGTTCCAAATCTTAAAAAATAAGAAACAAAATTTTCTTTCTAAAAAAATTATACTAAGGAAATTCTTAATAAGTTCGGCATGGAAAATTTGAAACCAGTCTCTACACCGATTTTAGTGGGAACCAAGTTGTCTAAAGATGGATAAGGAAAGGAAGTTAATCCTAAAAGATTTTGGAAGCTGATTGAAAGTTAGTTATATTTAACTGCCTCAAGACCCAATATTGTTTATATTCTTACCTTATGTGAATGATTTTAGAGTGCTTTAAAAGAATCACATCGGTTGGATGGAAAAATAATTCTTAGATATATTAAAGGTGAAACAAACTTTAGAATCAAGTATGATATCTTAGAATATATTGACCTATTTTGGGTATTCAGATCTTGATTGAGAAGGAAATATTGATGATTGAAGATCCACATCTTGTAGAGTTTTCATTCTGTGAAACTGTTGTATCAGTTTGAATACAGATATAAAAATTAGTAACTCAAGAAGATACTCAACAAATAAAAGTTGATTATGTTGTTACCACTCAAGAAGATACTCAACTTATGTGGGTGAAGACTTAGTTGGAAGATTTACTTATTGAAGTAAAGTTACCCTTGCTCTTCGGTTGTGATAATCAAAGTGAAATCAACCTTTCCATAAATCTGGTACAAAACTCTCATTAAAAACATATTGATATCAAATATCATTTTATCAAAGACTATGTGGATAAGAATGAATTGAAGCTAGATTATATTCCTATATTGGAACAAGTTTCTAACATTTTCACAAAACCTTTACCAAAGGAACCTCTTCGTAAACTAAGTTTGAAAATGGTCATCCAACCATCTTCTCATCAAGGTTGAGGTATATATTTTTTCTCCTATCACATCTAGTATTTAGATAATGTTTTCAAGGGTGAAAATTGTTTCATAAATCTATCCATTAATGTTTACTGAACCTTTTAAGGAATAATATATATAGGGGGAGTTGTGGGTAACTTGAGATTTCAGCATGTAAGTGTGTGAAATTTGTAACAATCTGTTGGAATAGTTGTAGAAAAAAATAACATGATATTTGATTAAGTGAATAAAATATGAATATGTTTTATGAATCTCTTCTTTTGGACAACATGGTTTTACTATCAATAATTCTTGTTTCTAAAAATGAGTTTTCTCACATAGGCTTAGAATATTTTATAAGTAATCTATAGCTTGAGGTTATAATTTTCAATGATTTATGAATCTTGGTTGACAAAAAAATCCAAAGAGGGTATTGTTGGGACCAATTTGTCTGGAGAAGGTTTTCAGATGTTGAATGAAGTCATTTTAATACAGTTTCCTATTATTATAAAATAAAATAAATCACCACACTTTTTATTTTTTATTGATCAGATTGAACATCGTATTCAGATGATTAGACTCCAAAATTATAAGAAAGTCCATTTGCTTGAGAAGATTCTTTTTGGGAGAAATGGTTCAACAAACTCACCTTGGGTCTATAATGAAAGGAAGATCATATTAGAAATTAGTTTTAGAGTATACTTGGATTCGATGAATTCCTGATGATGCTTTTCTATTTTGTAATTCATAAAAGTCATAAGTCATCCGGTAACTTTTGATACAAGCCTTATGGAGGAAAGGGGAGAGTTGGTGCTGCTAATCATATTAAGGATTGATTGTAAGAAAGAAGTTTCTATAAATGATGTGAAGTTACAATACATCCCTTTTTAAATCTAATGATTCTACGTTGATCTTAAATTTATTCACCATCATGAGGAAGTCATGATACAAGCATAAGTTTTTGGAAGAAGAAGTTTGTTGAAGACAAAGATATTTGGTCTCGGTTCATCAGTGTGAGCTCACCGAACACATATTTTTTTGAAGGTTGGGAAGGTTGATCAGATTATGTGAAGGTAAAGATATTAGTTTTTAGTTATACCAATAAGCCACAAGACACAAATATTCAAAGAAATAAGTTGAGTTTTTTATGTTCATTGGTATTGTAATCATAAAAGAAAATAAGTTTCTGAATTCAAAGTGGTAGGAAACGGTCTATCGAATATTGTATGCCATCGAGCATCTGAGGTTATAAATTTTGTTAAAGAAGATCATTTCAATTGGGAATTTTTGGGACCAATAAAGAATAAAAGAAAATTGGAACTTGTTGGGACCGATGAAAAATGGGATTAGAGATCAATTAAGAATGTAGTCGACCATTTTCCATCAAGATGAAAATGTTTGTTGTTCCTAAAGTTGGTCAAGAGAAAGAATAACTCTGATACATTTTTATTATGTCAAGAATATTGGACTAGAGCTAACATCAATTATCAGACTGAAGTAGAGAATGATCCATCATATCCATACTGGAATCA
Organism: Viscum album; assembly: GCA_963277665.1. Lineage (NCBI taxonomy): Eukaryota > Viridiplantae > Streptophyta > Magnoliopsida > Santalales > Viscaceae > Viscum > Viscum album. Next base: position 638,966,676 of record OY728162.1, on the reverse strand, counting down.
ACAACATGATCAGACACATGATCATCAGTCTAAGGAAAAGAAGAAATGAAAATTGCTTTAAGTGGTTATATAATTGTTGTCAAGTGAATCCTTTAAATAAAATGATTATTAAAGAACATTTAATTTGATCCTGATGTGCTACAGATAAGGTATATGGTATAATGGTTTCAATGTGTTTATATTTATCAATTGATACATATCATCATAGTGTGAAGTTTGTTTTCCATTGATACTGATCAACGTAATGAGAAGAAATCAGTTTTCCTTCTTATTTATAATTGGTATATAGAAACATAATTAAGTATCTTTATTACTGATTTAATTTTAAGCGGGCCAAGAAAATCAGAGTGACCATATATATCAATTCTAATGAAGAAATCATAATGACAATAAGAATTAGACTGAAGATTGTTTAGAAATTATGAAGTAAGATAAGGTTGTGATAATATTCAATAATATTCAAAAAGAGTTGGGAAGAATTGACGTAGTAATAGATGTATCTGAAATTCAATAGGAATTGATGTTTTTGGAAATTTGGTTGAGTGGGAAGGTTTTTCATAATCCTGACCAAACCACTTTTGGGTATCCTATAAAAGGAGTATGTACTTTGTACTTTCTAACACTGATGTACTATTCCAAAGAGAAGGTAGAGCGTAAAAGAATTCAATAGAGAAGGTGTTTACAGATTGATCAATCCTGAGTAATTTATTTAGGCAGAATAAGGAAGGAGAAGAGAGAAGATCATAATTAGAGTTTCTAGATTAGACTGAGAAATCGGTCCTAGATTTCTAGACTTAGAAAAAAATGTTTAGGATTATTTCAATAGTATTCAAGTAGAGTTATATAATCGTATTGAGAAATCAGAATGGGTAATCAGATAAAGAAATCAGACTGAGTATCATTACAAAGTCCAGAAGAAGTTCCTTCCTAATGTTGGGTAATAATGTGAATAATTTTTTTTGGAGATCATATTTCTAAAATTTTACAAGTCAACATAGTAATGTGTTTCTTAACTTGTTACACAAAATTATATTACATCATTTTGTGATACTTGAAGCACATGCGCTGTTTTATTGAACATAGTGCTACACAAGTGTAATGGTATATCCTATTTGTTTTATCCATAAAAAATGATTTTTTTATATTGGATTGTGTGATATTGGATTGTTTCCAAAAAATACCAAGGATGTAGCTACTCTTTTTGAGTAGTGAACCTTGTAAATTCTCGTGTTCTTTTGGATGAGTGATTGTTTTTTTAATAAGTTGATAACTCTTTTACAATAGGCGATGGTTTTTTCAAAAGGGGAAAATTAATAGAAAAATATCTCCTTGATTCACCTCCCCTCCCTCTCATTGATACTTGATCTTAGATGGGTAATTACAACATGAAGGTTTCAAAGGAGGAATATAAGTGATTGATACACCTTTCAAATCTCGATGAAGAGATCTAGCACTAAGGGGTTTATTCTTCTTATTTAGTTTATGATTATTACTTTTAATGTATCCTTTTATGCCAGTGTGTTTATCATGAATCCTTCAGAAAGATGAGAGGATAACTCATTGTGATGCATTTGATCACTTCCACTAACTCTATCTAGGCTAATTCCTCAGATAGTTTCTAAGGTTTTACTAATTTAAAGTCTTTGCATCTTTCTACTATTTACATTAGTAATAGATAATGTAGGGGTTGTTTTCTCATCATGAACATATGTTCAACAATAACCAAATGACATTATATATCTATGTTCATTTGTTTCCTTCATTCCCTCCTGGAACACAATGAGTTTAATTTATCCTCTTTGGCTATAAATTTATTTCATTAATAAAATTACTTATCTATTTTTTGTATTCCAATGCATAGATTAGTGGGTCTTGGTTTTTGTATAGGGACTACCACAACAATTCATCCCCTAACAATTTTTATCAGAGCCACCTATTCTTGGAAAATGGGTTCTATGAAGCTTTGAAAAGATATGTTCAATGGGGATATTTATTTTATTCTTTGGAGGATTAAAATGACCATGATTTTTTACCATAATGAACTTTTTGATGCTCTGTCCAGATCTAAAAATATATTAACTTCCATGTCTACTAAAAAAAATCTATTATTACTGAAGTTGATGTGTATGTTGATGTCCTTTGGAAAACTCATACTCTCGTGCTCTTTTATTTAGGTGATAAGGTTATTTGGAAATTTTATTATGAGTCTATTTTTTAAAAAATCTTGTCTAATAATAAGTCCCTATATAAGAAAAAAACTCTGGTAGGTGGGTAACATAAGAAAATGAGGTGGTTTAAATTTTAAAGGTGACATGGAACTATAATTGAGAACCATATTAATGTCTTTAATAAAATTTTGTTAATATAGATTTCATCATTAATGATGTAGACCTAGAAATTATCATCTTAACATCATTGGATGATTCCTATAATTCTATAAAAGACTCAATGATGTATGGTATGGATTCTCTTGTGTTATAAGAGGTTAAATCTTCTTTATTATCGGAATAACTTCAAAACTAAGTTCATGTGAAGTTGGATACTGATGGATTAAGTCTTAGAATTATACTTAAGAAGATAGGAAATAGTAAGACTAAGAGTCATTCTAAGTTGAAGGGTATAGTGATTAAATATTTTTATTGTAAGAAACTAGGGAATATTAAAAGGAATAGTCTAAAAGCGTAAAATTATAATGGAAACAATGATAATTCATTGTTGGTTCAGTAAGAATTTGATACTATTTGTTTTTTGAACGTGTTTTCAAATACCTTGAGTGAGGAATAAGTCTTAGATTCAAGATTATTACCTCATATGTTCCCAAAAAGGGATTATTATTCTAACCTACATGGAGTTGAGTGTGGTGGGGTGTATATGGGAAATAATAAGACTTGTCACATCATGGGTATAAGTTCTGTTTTTTAGAGCTACATGATGGGTCAATGAGAACTATGGATGAAGTTAAGTGGGTACCTAAATTGAAAAGAAAAATGATTTCCCTAAGAGTAATGGACCTAAATGGTTACACTTATAGGTATGATTCTAGAATTATTAGGATATCTAAGGGATCCCTCACCATTATGAGAGCATCTGTTGTTAATGGGTTATATGTATTTGAGGTTAGGACTCACATGAAGGAGTTAAATGTATCAAATTCCCCAATGATTGATAACAATATACTCGGGAATAGATGACTAGTACACATTAATAATAAAGGATTGAATGAACTTAGTAAACATGGTTTATTGAGTGGTATATCCCTGAGTGATCTTCCTTTTTGTAAGTATTGTGTGTTTGGAAAGTCCAAACATGTGTGCTTTATGAGTATGACATACAAATACAAGGCCCACATTGAGTATGTTCACTCAAACTTATGGGGTCCTTTTAGGGTTTTCCCCCTTGGTGGAGGATATTACTTTGTGACCTTTGTAGATTACTACTCATGAAAAATATGGTTGTTCATACTAAGGCATAATTTTGATACATTTCAAATGTTCATGTCTTGGAGATTCAGTGTCGAGAACCATATAGGAAGTAATTTTAAATCTATTAGAACTTATAATGGGTTAGAATACTTTTCTGATGACTTTTTAGACTTTTTAGAGTTAGAATGTGTCTTGAGACACGGTAAAGTTATGGTGATCCCCTAATAGAATGGCCTAACCGAGATAGTAAATAGGACTATCCCATAGAAGGTTAGAAGCACACTCTCACACTTAGGTTTGTCTTAGTCCTTCTCAAAAAATTTTGTTTCTATTTTTGTATACCTGATTAGTTTTTATCCATATAGTTCCATTAGTTTTAAAACCCATAAGGTGGATTAACTCCCCGACTAATATAGGACACCTTAGAGCCTTTGGTTATACTTCTTATTCCCATAGTGGGACTAATAATATAGAACCTAGGGATGTAAAGTGTGTGGTTTCATGTCATCCTCTGGGTATTAAGGGGTATATTATTTGGGTAGATAATATTAGGTTTTAGAACTTCATTATATAACATGATATTTTCGTCCATGAGGTTGTTCACATATGAGAAAGATAATAGAGTCTATTGATGATGATATGACAAAAAAAAAGGTGTTAAGGTTCCTTCAGAACCTATAGTGTAGTCTATCCCTTAGACTGCCTCCAACATTCCTCTCCAACAAGTTCATAATGAAACTGGACACAATTTTTTTCAAAAAACAATTATTTAAATAAGAGGAAGGAACAGAAGTACAAGATCAACAAGGGTCCTAAAGAAATGAATACCCAGTGTATCTCCAATAATAATATCTAGACCCCATGGGGTAAGGGATCCTATGCCAGAAAACTCCCTAGAGGGGACCTCCTTAGAGTCCACTAAAGATATAAATTCAGAAATCCAATTTTCTTTCCTCATGTATGAGAATGCTCAATACTATTAAGAAGATGATATTTTCATTTGTGAATCTAGTAATTGATATCCCAATGAGTGTAAGAAATACTTTTAGAGGATCTCCATATAATCATTGAATCCATCTCCACAGTATCCAAAGATATTTGTTTAGAATGGAACTTTTTAAAACCATTGAGAATGACCTCCACTTCCACCCTAAGCAAAAGTACCATAAAAATATATAAAGGCGAGTAACACCAAGACTATGTAGTATCGAACCAAAACTCCTCCCCACATGAATTATTGGTTTCATGAGCCATTAGTATTCAATTTCATGAAATGTTAAGGGAGAATCTATCTCACACAATGACCCACAAGATGAGGTCCTGGAAAAACATGGGGAATACTTATAACCGTAAAATACATGAGAGAGGGGGAATCCTCTCTTTGTTTCAGAATACATTCAAGATCCATTGTTAAGCATTTGGTTCTTGACACAAGGGTCGAATCTGAGGGTAGATCCATGTGACAGATTAGTTCCTTGATTCTCATAAGCTTCAGTAGCCTATTGAAAGAAGGATTAAACGATCCCTCCCCTCATTTTTTTTTATTTTTGGTTCCTATGAATCAAAGATGATGGAATTCTTTAATGGATTCCACTATCGAGTTAAAGCAGATAAATTGAACCAGTATTCTCCAAAGTTTCTCAGCCCACTCACTTTGAAAAACGATTTTGTTTGAGGTTTCTTCCTTAAGGCTTTTTCAATAAGAGCATCAGGATGAAAATTGAATTCCCTTGTGTTTAACTGCCAAATCTGTAGGTAAATACTTATTACGGATCCCCAAAATTAAGAAGTTTAATTTATGTGGGAGAGTCTTGCACCAAGGAATATCATTTATTAAGTAAGGAAAGGTATTGGCTTTATTGAAAGCTATATCAGGCGTAGGAAAACTTAGATAGCCCAAAACATTTACAACCAAAATGCAGTCCCAAAAACTAATTTCTCCACATCTGAGGATCCACCGGGAGTGTCGCTGAAGCTATGGAATGTGACTCTGGAAGGCTTTCTAAAAAGAGGAAGAGTTACCACTGATCAGCCTCTGTACAATCCCCTGATTTCCTTTGATGAATATGCTCCACATGGAACATCCCTCAATGACCTCCCATGCTAATTTTCCTTGAAGGAAATACATTGCAGCCCCCAAATTCCACATATTGATTCCCCCATTCCCTATTGGTCTAGAAAACTTCTTCTAATAAGCCCAATGAAACTTTTCCTCTCCCTCTGCATCCTAAATGGAGGTTCTTAAGAGTTTATCAATCTTATGTAGATCCATATTTGGCACCTTGAGCACCAAAAGTATGTCCATGTGTATAGAGGTCATCATTGAGTTAACAAGGGTGATTCTACTGCCAAATGATTGAAATCTATTTTTACAGTTTCTAATTTTTTTGGCGATATTACTAGACATACCATTAAATTACCTAATGTTAATTCTTTCCAAAGCTAAAGGTGCTCCCAAATACTCTATATGAAAGGCCTTCCTATAGATACCCAACATCAATTTAATGATTCTCCTACTTATATCTGAACATGATGTCGAAAAGAATAGATGACTTTTTTCCTTATTGATGATTTTCCCACTCTATTTTGTATAAGATTCCACAATGTTATTAAATTATCTCATTGTTTTTTATCCATTGATAAATAAGACCATGTCATCCATGAAGAAGAGGTGAGACTCCCCAGAGAAGTGAGCTCCATAGAGGTAAGGATTGATATTTTCATGCTGAATACTGGATCCAACAAGTCTACTGAGGACGTCATGGGCCATGATGAAGATTCTGGGTGAAATATGGTTACCTTGTCTTAGCCTCCTAATTGGGTTCAGGAAGCCACATTTCCTCCCCATGAAAATATTATTAAACCAAGGAGAACTATAACATTGGAAGATCAAGTCGATAACACATTCAAAGAACCCCAATATTCTCATAACCTGGAGGGTGAAGTTCCATTTAAGGTGATCATATGACTATCCATGCCGATCTTAATTTCTATATTTGCGATCACCACCTTCCTTTTAATTCCACCAACCATCTCCTAAGATATGTCAATTTCTCTTGGAATGGACTGGCCTTAAATGAAAGCATGTTGTTTATGACAACCCTGCTTTTTATTACAACTTAAACATGCTTTATTACATAAAACTTCACTTGATACAACAAAGAAGATCGAGAGGTTTAGTGTCTTTGGGGCTTAGGATCATTACATAAAAACTTTAAACTTGAAATACAACATCCTTATTGAAAACTTCCTTTACATGACCACTACATTCCTTCGTACTTAGCATTGCATGGGATAACCTGAGGACATGCATAAGAAAAGGGTGAGCTATAAAGCCTAGTAAGGGAGTACATAATGAATAACATGAGGAGTACAATACATGTTAGGCAATAGGCATATCAATAGAGCATAAGAGAGACATGAACATAAAGGCATGATAAAGCATGATAATCATAACATGGAAATGTGGCAACAACACTTAACATTGAATTAGCATGAGCCAAGGCTCATTGCACATGGAGCATGAGTAAACCCTCATTGCACTTGAAGCACGAGTAAACCCTCGTTGCACTTGAATTAGCATGAGTCAACACTCATTGCACATGACGTATCATGATACTATACTTTACCCAATGCATTGGAGCGCTATCAGGGCGCACCCTTCTTAAACATTTCATTTCATGCATAAGTGTGCCACATGGATCATAAAACATGGATTCATAAAACATAATCATTTATTCCACGATAAAGGAATGTGGAATTCATACATGAAACTTTACAATCAATAAGTAAATGTGCATAAAGGTGAATACCCTTGATGGAGAAATGGGCATGGTATTCACTACACAAAGACATTGGCTTAGAAAATCGGTGCGATTTCGGCAACGTAACGGCGTGACATAAGAATTCATAAAAAAGGTTGATGAGAGAGAAAGGGGTTCCTCATCATATTTACATGTAATGGACAGTAAGGAGATCATATATATACATGTCCCAACAATAGAAAAGGAATTTAGATTCATGATACAAAAGTATTGCTTGAATGTAAAAGAAGAGAGAGAAGTTCCTTTCGGAATTTCGGCATAGTAACGGGTGTACATGGGAGGCATTTAATGAGAGAGAAAGGGTTCTCCCATAATTCAAACAATAAGAGGGAAGTATGGGGGAGGTGCGAAACCATACCCCAACATTCATAATTGAAATAAAAAGGGAAATACAACTTAAAGAAAATTGACAAAAAAATGAGAAAGGAAGAAAACCCCTTACTTGGAAGTGTGCTTCCAAAGGCTAGAGAGAGGCTTGTGAGAGGCTTCTTGGGAGCTTGGGGAACCTTGAGAGGATTCTAGAGAGAGTAGGGCAGAGTTTGGACGAACTTCAAGGGCTTTGAGTGAGGAGGAAGTGGGAGCTTGGGTGGGTTTATATAGGAAAGGTGAGAGAATTCTTTATTATTTAGGTTTGGGACCCCTTATATTAAAAATAATCCAAACCACAAACCATCCCATGGTATTTGCCCATGGTTTCTGGAAAAGGAGAGAGGAAAACAATATTTTACAAGGCCAAGGTCCGAACTTATTAAAAAATTAGGGTTGCTTATGTGGAGGTGAGTCACACTCCCATGGAAATTAATTTAAAAAGGAAAAGTGTTGAATAAGTCTTGAGGGCTCCATTAATGCTTTGAAAAGTGAGTCAAACAAACCCAAAACCTCATTATTTTATTGATAAAACACATATTGGCCGAACATAAGGATTATGGTATTTTATTACATCACCATTGGGTCATTATGATGTCATAAAACACATTATATATTTAAATGGTATTTAATTTTTACCCAAAAATTTGACTGTCTCAGAAAATTATGAAAAATTCACCGTTGGATAATTTCGACGTCCTGATTCCAAAAATAATATTTATTTTATCTAAATAATTTTCTAAATATGTGAATTTTCACTTTTAAAATAAAAACCGACATTTATAAAAATTCACGGGTTTTGACAGAAATGGCTTTCAAACCTTAATAAAAATTTTAATTGCATTCATAAAATTATAAGATCATTTATATTTAATAAAAATTAATTTAATATTAATAATAATATTTTATTAAAATATTATTTAATTCAAAAATCCTTTAATTTAATAAAATATAATTCTTAATTAAATAATAACTAAAAACATCATTTGTACTTTAAAAACTAATTACAATGCATCAAAAATGACTAGAAATTATATTCATTATTATATACAAAAAAATAATGTACATGAACATGGTGCTACTTATTTGTTACATAACCCCTTAAAATAGCCGCATGAGACCTAAGGGTAAGGTGTGCGATGGTGACAGACTCTTGGGGTTGCTCGGATAACATCGCTCGAGTGGTAATCTCTATCAACTTCCATTTTTCCCGTAGACGATCACGTTCGAGCTTGACTTGATGAAGCTCAGCTTGGGCTTGGTCAAGGGCAAAGCCCAAAGACGCCACCTCCTTTCCGAGCTCCGACAAATGGGCTTCGTAAGGGGCAATTCTACTGGATGAGGCCATCGCTTCCTTTGTCTGAGTAGAAAATTGGTTCGTTAAATCCTTATATTTAAACTACCCAGATGATCACTGTTCAACGGCTATAAAAGTAACGGTCACAAATCTTGACGTTAAACTAAAGAAGTTGACATCATATAAAAACATAAAGAAACATTTAACTGGATCAAGAGGGATTTTCCATTAATGAAATTTTGGGTCGTTACAACATTCCCCCCTTAAGAAATTTCGCCCTCGAAATTTTCCTTTTCCCACACTAAAACAAATGTGGGTAACTTAGCTTCATCATATCCTCCGACTCCCAAGTTGCTTCTTCAAACTTGTGGTTTCTCCACAACACCTTGACGAGGGGCATTGTCTTATTTCGTAGAACTTTTTCTCTACGATCTAAGATCTTCACTGGTTGCTCCTCATAAGAAAGATCGTCTTCTAATTGTACCACCTCGGAAGAGAGTACATGTGAAGGGTCTGGTATGTACTTCCTTAAGAGGGATACATGGAAGACATCATGCACCTTGGCCATAGTAGGTGGAAGTGCTAGTCGATAGGCCACAGCCCCAACACGATCAAGAATCTCGAATGGGCCGATGTACCTTGGACTTAACTTCCCTTTCTTTCCAAACCTCATGACCTTCTTCCACGGAGATATGCGTAAAAACACCATGTCTCCGACTTTAAACTCAAGGTCTCGTCGACGATTATCTGCATAACTCTTCTGTCGACTTTGGGCTGCCTTGATATGCTGCTGAATGGTTTTCACCTTCTCCACCATTTCTTCGACCATTTCTGGTCCAAGCAGCTTACGTTCACCGACCTCATCCCAACATGCCGGTGTTCTACACCTTTTCCCATACAGGGCTTCATATGGTGCCATTTGGATGCTTGAGTGGAAACTATTATTATAAGAGAACTCAACCAGAGGAAGATGCTGATCCCATCCTCCTTTAAAGTCCATTGAGCACGCTCTCAACATATCCTCAAGTGTTTGGATAGTCCGCTCGGATTGGCCATCAGTTTGAGGATGATAGGCCGTACTGAAGTTCAGTTCAGTATTCAGAGCATGTTGAAGACTCTTCCAAAACTTAGAGGTAAATCTTGGATCTCGGTCCGACACAATAGATAGTGGTACTCCATGCAACCGTACCACTTCCCTGATATATATCCGTGCCAGTTGATCCAAAGAGAAATCCTCTCGAATAGCAATGAAGTGTGCAGTCTTTGTAAGACGATCCACAATAACCCAGATTGCGTTGTTGCTTTTGGATGTCCTTGGAAGTCCAGTGACGAAGTCCATGGTGATGTTCTCCCATTTCCATTCTGGTATGGGCAATGGTTGCATCATCCCCTTAGACTTCTGCCTCTCTGCCTTCACTTGCTGACACACCAGGCACTTTGATGTATATTCGGCGATCTCCTTCTTCATATTATCCCACCAAAAGTTTTCTCGGAGATCTCGATACATCTTTGTGCTCCCTGGGTGAATAGAGAAATTTGAACTATGTGCATCATCCAAAAGTTCCTTCTTCAGCTCCGAACTTGATGGGACACATAGTCTTTTCCCAAACCGCACAATTCCTTCTTCATTAACATTAAACTCTGAGGATTTTCCCTTTTTGATAGCTTCCACTTTTTCTTGGATTCTCGCATCATCCTTTTGAGCATCCTTTAACCTTTCCAAAAGAGATGGTTGAGCAATAATTTGTGAAAGGATTGATGATGTTCCCTTCTTTATGATTCCCACGTCCATCTTCATCAAGTCTAAGAAGATTGGATCCTTCTCAATTCTCATCATTGATAGAATTGCTGGATCCTTTCTACTTAGGGCATCCGCCACCTTGTTCGCCTTCCCAGGGTGGTAATGTATTGAACAGTCATAATCCTTGATGAGCTCTATCCATCTTCTCTGGCGCATATTAAGCTCTTTCTGTGTGAATATATATTTAAGACTCTTGTGGTCAGTATATATCTCACATTTCTCCCCATAGAGATAATGCCGCCAGATTTTCAAGGCGAAGATCACCGCCGCCAACTCCAGATCATGCGTTGGATAGTTTCGCTCATGGATTTTCAACTGCCTTGAGGCATAGGATATCACTTTATCATTCTGCATCAGCACACATCCTAAGCCCTTCTTCGAAGCATCACTGAATACCACAAAAAGCTCCCCACTTGTGGGTAAAGTGAGCACAGGTGCAGTGATAAGCCTCCTTTTCAACTCCTTGAAGCTTTCTTCGCATTCATCACTCCAAGTAAACTTTACTCCCTTTCGAGTTAGCTTGGTAAGAGGGTTGGACAATCGTGAGAAGTTTCTCACAAATCGTCGATAATATCCAGCTAACCCCAAGAAGCTACGGATATCAGTTACCGATATTGGCCTCGGCCATCCCTCAATTGCATCTGTTTTGGAGGGGTCCACAGATATCCCATTGCTTGTGATGATATGGCCCAAGAATGAGACCTCCTTCAACCAGAACTCACACTTGCTGTACTTGGCATAGAGCTTCTCCTTGCGCAAAGTCTCCAGTACAGTTCTTAAATGCTCCTCATGGTCCTCCTTGGTTTTGGAGTATATCAGAATATCATCTATAAAGACTACCACAAATTTATCTAAGTAATCTCTAAAGACTCTATTCATCAAATCCATGAATATTGCTGGAGCATTGGTGAGTCCAAAAGGCATTACTATGAATTCATAGTGCCCGTACCTTGTACGAAAAGCAGTCTTGGGGATATCTTCCTTCTTCACCCTTACTTGATAATATCCCGACCGCAAGTCGACCTTGGAGAAGTATTGAGCTCCACGCAGCTGATCAAACAAGTCATCGATTCTTGGGAGAGGATACTTGTTCTTTATCGTGATTTTGTTAAGTTCACGATAATCGATGCAAAGCCGCATTGACCCATCCTTCTTCTTGACGAAGAGGACTGGTGCACCCCATGGTGATGCACTTGGGCGTATAAACCCTTTATCCAGATTCTCCTGTAGTTGTTTCTTCAGTTCTTCAAGCTCAACCATAGCCATTCTATATGGAGTCTTGGATATTGGTAGTGCCCCAGGTATAAGTTCAATTGAGAACTCAACATCTCTTCTTGGAGGAAGACCAGGAAGTTCCTCGGGAAATACTTCAGCGAATTCCCTCACAATAGGCATTTCTTCAAGGGTGGTTTCTTCCTTGGACTCAATCATCTGAGCCAGATATGCGTGCTCATAAGGCAGTAATATCCATGCTTGAGATGATGGAGCTAAAAGAGATTCATCTTCCTCCTGACACGTGTAAAGAATCGGGGGTCGATTCTCCATATGGAGTGTGATTTCCCTCTCCCGACAATTTATGTTGGCTCTATATAAGGAAAGCCAATCCATGCCAAGAATTGCATCAAATTCCACCAAAGGGAGTATGACGAGGTTCGCCGGGAAATTCAATCCACAGATTATAACAGGGGAGGACTTATACTCATGGGATGCAATGATTGCCCCATTTGCCGTACTCACCGACATCTTTACTTCCATGACTTGTGGTGGTGCAGGGATTATTCTACTAAACTTTTGAGATATAAAAGAATGCGTAGAACCTGAATCAAAAAGTACGTTCGCTATTCTTGAATGAATAACTAGCGTACCTGTCACCACTTCGTTGTCGGGGTTCACTTCGGCAGAAGTGATGGCAAAAGCTCTTCCTTGCTGTCTTGGAGGTTGTTGATTGCCTCCGATAACCCTTGGATTAGGGCACTGATTCGCAAAATGACCCGGTTCTTTGCATTTGAAGCATTGAACAACGCGTTGAGGTTCGAACGGAGCGTTCCTCCCCTCCGTCGCAGCCGCGGGTCCTTCTTGCTGACAGTTAACAGCTAGGTGCCCTTCTCTTCCACACTTGAAGCATTTTCTTGTCCCCCTAAGGCAATTTCCAGGGTGCTTCTTTCCACACTTTTGGCAAGTGGGGTGCTGGAATTTCTTAGCGCCGTTGGATTTATCCATCGGACCACCAGCATTGAAGTCCACCTTCCGCTTCTTGTCCCCATGATACCCCTGTGATTCTCCGATCTCCATTTCAACCTTAAGGGCACATCGGACAATTTCCTCATAGCTGTCGAAGTCACGGATCGCTAATGCTTTCCGCAAGCTAGGCTTCAGCCCACCAAAGAAGCGGTCAACCTTGCATTCGGGGGTAACGACAAAGCCAGAAGCGTATCGTGCAAGCCTTGTGAAGTTTTCCTCGTACGCTCCCACAGATTCCTCATCTTTCTGCTTGAGGGAAAGGAAGTCCCTTTCCATCTTAAGACGGAGGGTGCGTGGAAAATATTTATCGAAAAACATCTTCCGGAATACCTTCCATTCCAAAGCCTCGATCTCCTCCTCAGGCTTCGTATTTTTGATCAACGTCCACCATTGATCAGCTTCACCCTCCATACGATAAGCCGCCAGGAGAACCTTCTCTTTTTCAGAGCATTGGAGGATGGAGAATATCTTTTCAATGGAGTTGATCCATTGTTCAGCAATCGTGGGATCAGATGATCCACTAAAAGTAGGAGGCCTTTGTCTCATGAAGCTTTCAATAGCGACTTGTTCTTTCTTAGGGGGGGTTGAACGTTCCTCTTGACCAGTGTTTCTATTCAAAACTTGAGTTAGCTGAGAGAGGAGCGTGACAAAGTTCGCGATTCCCGCTCCCATTGGATTGGGCATCTCATTGGTACAATCGTCACACTGATCTTCACAACGGTTGTTAGCCCGAGTTCTCCTATTACCGGCCATTGGCTGGAATAAAAGGAAAGTTAGGGGTAACACATAAAGGGTAATCCAAAGACAAAAGTTGATGACTTATAAATAAACTTTAATCTCTTTAACTCATGAGTCTATAGGATTCAACCTAGGCTTTTCATGATCTACCATCTAACATATATTCTTAGGGGCATTTTTCCCTTAATAAGGGTTCATACTAAGATTGTGAATTTATCAAAACATATCCCCCGGGAGTGTCGTAACCAAGAGTGCAGCAAGGCCCATTGTCGTGCACCAGTTCCCGTTCGAGTCTAGCTCAAAGCGGTGTTTTCGGGTTTTACCCCTAGGATACATCTGTGCCAGAGCCGCCTCTACCTGCTCGTATCCAGACAGGGATGTATTTGTTTGATAAACCACTTACTTAGTATTTACCAAAATTTAGGGATGTTTTTATTATGCTTAGTCTTGTATCTAAGGCTTTACTAGGGTTTCCTAATCCCAAAAATAACTAAACCTATCCTCTGATACCAACTATGACAACCCTGCTTTTTATTACAACTTAAACATGCTTTATTACATAAAACTTCACTTGATACAACAAAGAAGATCGAGAGGTTTAGTGTCTTTGGGGCTTAGGATCATTACATAAAAACATTAAACTTGAAATACAACATCCTTATTGAAAACTTCCTTTACATGACCACTACATTCCTTCGTACTTAGCATTGCATGGGATAACCTGAGGACATGCATAAGAAAAGGGTGAGCTATAAAGCCCAGTAAGGGAGTACATAATGAATAACATGAGGAGTACAATACATGTTAGGCAATAGGCATATCAATAGAGCATAAGAGAGACATGAACATAAAGGCATGATAAAGCATGATAATCATAACATGGAAATGTGGCAACAACACTTAACATTGAATTAGCATGAGCCAAGGCTCATTGCACATGGAGCATGAGTAAACCCTCATTGCACTTGAAGCACGAGTAAACCCTCGTTGCACTTGAATTAGCATGAGTCAACACTCATTGCACATGACGTATCATGATACTATACTTTACCCAATGCATTGGAGCGCTATCAGGGCGCACCCTTCTTAAACATTTCATTTCATGCATAAGTGTGCCACATGGATCATAAAACATGGATTCATAAAACATAATCATTTATTCCACGATAAAGGAATGTGGAATTCATACATGAAACTTTACAATCAATAAGTAAATGTGCATAAAGGTGAATACCCTTGATGGAGAAATGGGCATGGTATTCACTACACAAAGACATTGGCTTAGAAAATCGGTGCGATTTCGGCAACGTAACGGCGTGACATAAGAATTCATAAAAAAGGTTGATGAGAGAGAAAGGGGTTCCTCATCATATTTACATGTAATGGACAGTAAGGAGATCATATATATACATTTCCCAACAATAGAAAAGGAATTTAGATTCATGATACAAAAGTATTGCTTGAATGTAAAAGAAGAGAGAGAAGTTCCTTTCGGAATTTCGGCATAGTAACGGGTGTACATGGGAGGCATTTAATGAGAGAGAAAGGGTTCTCCCATAATTCAAACAATAAGAGGGAAGTATGGGGGAGGTGCGAAACCATACCCCAACATTCATAATTGAAATAAAAAGGGAAATACAACTTAAAGAAAATTGACAAAAAAATGAGAAAGGAAGAAAACCCCTTACTTGGAAGTGTGCTTCCAAAGGCTAGAGAGAGGCTTGTGAGAGGCTTCTTGGGAGCTTGGGGCACCTTGAGAGGATTCTAGAGAGAGTAGGGCAGAGTTTGGACGAACTTCAAGGGCTTTGAGTGAGGAGGAAGTGGGAGCTTGGGTGGGTTTATATAGGAAAGGTGAGAGAATTCTTTATTATTTAGGTTTGGGACCCCTTATATTAAAAATAATCCAAACCACAAACCATCCCATGGTATTTGCCCATGGTTTCTGGAAAAGGAGAGAGGAAAACAATATTTTACAAGGCCAAGGTCCGAACTTATTAAAAAATTAGGGTTGCTTATGTGGAGGTGAGTCACACTCCCATGGAAATTAATTTAAAAAGGAAAAGTGTTGAATAAGTCTTGAGGGCTCCATTAATGCTTTGAAAAGTGAGTCAAACAAACCCAAAACCTAATTATTTTATTGATAAAACACATATTGGCCGAACATAAGGATTATGGTATTTTATTACATCACCATTGGGTCATTATGATGTCATAAAACACATTATATATTTAAATGGTATTTAATTTTTACCCAAAAATTTGACTGTCTCAGAAAATTATGAAAAATTCACCGTTGGATAATTTCGACGTCCTGATTCCAAAAATAATATTTATTTTATCTAAATAATTTTCTAAATATGTGAATTTTCACTTTTAAAATAAAAACCGACATTTATAAAAATTCACGGGTTTTGACAGAAATGGCTTTCAAACCTTAATAAAAATTTTAATTGCATTCATAAAATTATAAGATCATTTATATTTAATAAAAATTAATTTAATATTAATAATAATATTTTATTAAAATATTATTTAATTCAAAAATCCTTTAATTTAATAAAATATAATTCTTAATTAAATAATAACTAAAAACATTATTTGTACTTTAAAAACTAATTACAATGCATCAAAAATGACTAGAAATTATATTCATTATTATATACAAAAAAATAATGTACATGAACATGGTGCTACTTATTTGTTACATAACCCCTTAAAATAGCCGCATAAGACCTAAGGGTAAGGTGTGCGATGGTGACAGACTCTTGGGGTTGCTCGGATAACATCGCTCGAGTGGTAATCTCTATCAACTTCCATTTTTCCCGTAGACGATCACGTTCGAGCTTGACTTGATGAAGCTCAGCTTGGGCTTGGTCAAGGGCAAAGCCCAAAGACGCCACCTCCTTTCCGAGCTCCGACAAATGGGCTTCGTAAGGGGCAATTCTACTGGATGAGGCCATCGCTTCCTTTGTCTGAGTAGAAAATTGGTTCGTTAAAACCTTATATTTAAACTACCCAGATGATCACTGTTCAACGGCTATAAAAGTAACGGTCACAAATCTTGACGTTAAACTAAAGAAGTTGACATCATATAAAAACATAAAGAAACATTTAACTGGATCAAGAGGGATTTTCCATTAATGAAATTTTGGGTCGTTACAACATTCCCCCCTTAAGAAATTTCGCCCTCGAAATTTTCCTTTTCCCACACTAAAACAAATGTGGGTAACTTAGCTTCATCATATCCTCCGACTCCCAAGTTGCTTCTTCAAACTTGTGGTTTCTCCACAACACCTTGATGAGGGGCATTGTCTTATTTCGTAGAACTTTTTCTCTACGATCTAAGATCTTCACTGGTTGCTCCTCATAAGAAAGATCGTCTTCTAATTGTACCACCTCGGAAGAGAGTACATGTGAAGGGTCTGGTATGTACTTCCTTAAGAGGGATACATGGAAGACATCATGCACCTTGGCCATAGTAGGTGGAAGTGCTAGTCGATAGGCCACAGCCCCAACACGATCAAGAATCTCGAATGGGCCGATGTACCTTGGACTTAACTTCCCTTTCTTTCCAAACCTCATGAACTTCTTCCACAGAGATATGCGTAAAAACACCATGTCTCCGACTTTAAACTCAAGGTCTCGTCGACGATTATCTGCATAACTCTTCTGTCGACTTTGGGCTGCCTTGATATGCTGCTGAATGGTTTTCACCTTCTCCACCATTTCTTCGACCATTTCTGGTCCAAGCAGCTTACGTTCACCGACCTCATCCCAACATGCCGGTGTTATACACCTTTTCCCATACAGGGCTTCATATGGTGCCATTTGGATGCTTGAGTGGAAACTATTATTATAAGAGAACTCAACCAGAGGAAGATGCTGATCCCATCCTCCTTTAAAGTCCATTGAGCACGCTCTCAACATATCCTCAAGTGTTTGGATAGTCCGCTCGGATTGGCCATCAGTTTGAGGATGATAGGCCGTACTGAAGTTCAGTTCAGTATTCAGAGCATGTTGAAGACTCTTCCAAAACTTAGAGGTAAATCTTGGATCTCGGTCCGACACAATAGATAGTGGTACTCCATGCAACCGTACCACTTCCCTGATATATATCCGTGCCAGTTGATCCAAAGAGAAATCCTCTCGAATAGCAATGAAGTGTGCAGTCTTTGTAAGACGATCCACAATAACCCAGATTGCGTTGTTGCTTTTGGATGTCCTTGGAAGTCCAGTGACGAAGTCCATGGTGATGTTCTCCCATTTCCATTCTGGTATGGGCAATGGTTGCATCATCCCCTTAGACTTCTGCCTCTCTGCCTTCACTTGCTGACACACCAGGCACTTTGATGTATATTCGACGATCTCCTTCTTCATATTATCCCACCAAAAGTTTTCTCGGAGATCTCGATACATCTTTGTGCTCCCTGGGTGAATAGAGAAATTTGAACTATGTGCATCATCCAAAAGTTCCTTCTTCAGCTCCGAACTTGATGGGACACATAATCTTTTCCCAAACCGCACAATTCCTTCTTCATTAACATTAAACTCTGAGGATTTTCCCTTTTTGATAGCTTCCACTTTTTCTTGGATTCTCGCATCATCCTTTTGAGCATCCTTTAACCTTTCCAAAAGAGATGGTTGAGCAATAATTTGTGAAAGGATTGATGATGTTCCCTTCTTTATGATTCCCACGTCCATCTTCATCAAGTCTAAGAAGATTGGATCCTTATCAATTCTCATCATTGATAGAATTGCTGGATCCTTTCTACTTAGGGCATCCGCCACCTTGTTCGCCTTCCCAGGGTGGTAATGTATTGAACAGTCATAATCCTTGATGAGCTCTATCCATCTTCTCTGGCGCATATTAAGCTCTTTCTGTGTGAATATATATTTAAGACTCTTGTGGTCAGTATATATCTCACATTTCTCCCCATAGAGATAATGCCGCCAGATTTTCAAGGCGAAGATCACCGCCGCCAACTCCAGATCATGCGTTGGATAGTTTCGCTCATGGATTTTCAACTTCCTTGAGGCATAGGATATCACTTTATCATTCTGCATCAGCACACATCCTAAGCCCTTCTTTGAAGCATCACTGAATACCACAAAAAGCTCCCCACTTGTGGGTAAAGTGAGCACAGGTGCAGTGATAAGCCTCCTTTTCAACTCCTTGAAGCTTTCTTCGCATTCATCACTCCAAGTAAACTTTACTCCCTTTCGAGTTAGCTTGGTAAGAGGGTTGGACAATCGTGAGAAGTTTCTCACAAATCGTCGATAATATCCAGCTAACCCCAAGAAGCTACGGATATCAGTTACCGATGTTGGCCTCGGCCATCCCTCAATTGCATCTGTTTTGGAGGGGTCCACAGATATCCCATTGCTTGTGATGATATGGCCCAAGAATGAGACCTCCTTCAACCAGAACTCACACTTGCTGTACTTGGCATAGAGCTTCTCCTTGCGCAAAGTCTCCAATACAGTTCTTAAATGCTCCTCATGGTCCTCCTTGGTTTTGGAGTATATCAGAATATCATCTATAAAGACTACCACAAATTTATCTAGGTAATCTCTAAAGACTCTATTCATCAAATCCATGAATATTGCTGGAGCATTGGTGAGTCCAAAAGGCATTACTATGAATTCATAGTGCCCGTACCTTGTACGAAAAGCAGTCTTGGGGATATCTTCCTTCTTCACCCTTACTTGATAATATCCCGACCGCAAGTCGACCTTGGAGAAGTATTGAGCTCCACGCAGCTGATCAAACAAGTCATCGATTCTTGGGAGAGGATACTTGTTCTTTATCGTGATTTTGTTAAGTTCACGATAATCGATGCAAAGCCGCATTGACCCATCCTTCTTCTTGACGAAGAGGACTGGTGCACCCCATGGTGATGCACTTGGGCGTATAAACCCTTTATCCAGATTCTCCTGTAGTTGTTTCTTCAGTTCTTCAAGCTCAACCACAGCCATTCTATATGGAGTCTTGGATATTGGTAGTGCCCCAGGTATAAGTTCAATTGAGAACTCAACATCTCTTCTTGGAGGAAGACCAGGAAGTTCCTCGGGAAATACTTCAGCGAATTCCCTCACAATAGGCATTTCTTCAAGGGTGGTTTCTTCCTTGGACTCAATCATCTGAGCCAGATATGCGTGCTCATAAGGCAGTAATATCCATGCTTGAGATGATGGAGCTAAAAGAGATTCATCTTCCTCCTGACACTTGTAAAGAATCGGGGGTCGATTCTCCATATGGAGTGTGATTTCCCTCTCCCAACAATTTATGTTGGCTCTATATAAGGAAAGCCAATCCATGCCAAGAATTGCATCAAATTCCACCAAAGGGAGTATGACGAGGTTCGCCGGGAAATTCAATCCACAGATTATAACAGGGGAGGACTTATACTCATGGGATGCAATGATTGCCCCATTTGCCGTACTCACCGACATCTTTACTTCCATGACTTGTGGTGGTGCAGGGATTATTCTACTAAACTTTTGAGATATAAAAGAATGCGTAGAATCTGAATCAAAAAGTACGTTCGCTATTCTTGAATGAATAACTAGCGTACCTGTCACCACTTCGTTGTCGGGGTTCACTTCGGCAGAAGTGATGGCAAAAGCTCTTCCTTGCTGTCTTGGAGGTTGTTGATTGCCTCCGATAACCCTTGGATTAGGGCACTGATTCGCAAAATGACCCGGTTCTTTGCATTTGAAGCATTGAACAACGCGTTGAGGTTCGAACGGAGCGTTCCTCCCCTCCGTCGCAGCCGCGGGTCCTTCTTGCTGACAGTTAACAGCTAGGTGCCCTTCTCTTCCACACTTGAAGCATTTTCTTGTCCCCCTAAGGCAATTTCCAGGGTGCTTCTTTCCACACTTTTGGAAAGTGGGGTGCTGGAATTTCTTAGCGCCGTTGGATTTATCCATCGGACCACCAGCATTGAAGTCCACCTTCCGCTTCTTGTCCCCATGATACCCCTGTGATTCTCCGATCTCCATTTCAACCTTAAGGGCACATCGGACAATTTCCTCATAGCTGTCGAAGTCACGGATCGCTAATGCTTTCCGCAAGCTAGGCTTCAGCCCACCAAAGAAGCGGTCAACCTTGCATTCGGGGGTAACGACAAAGCCAGAAGCGTATCGTGCAAGCCTTGTGAAGTTTGCCTCGTACGCTCCCACAGATTCCTCATCTTTCTGCTTGAGGGAAAGGAAGTCCCTTTCCATCTTAAGAC
This sequence comes from Viscum album, assembly GCA_963277665.1. Taxonomy (NCBI): domain Eukaryota; kingdom Viridiplantae; phylum Streptophyta; class Magnoliopsida; order Santalales; family Viscaceae; genus Viscum; species Viscum album. The sequence continues at coordinate 638,945,752 of OY728162.1, read as the reverse complement.
GGAGGGTGCGTGGAAAATATTTATCGAAAAACATCTTCCGGAATACCTTCCATTCCAAAGCCTCGATCTCCTCCTCAGGCTTCGTATTTTTGATCAACGTCCACCATTGATCAGCTTCACCCTCCATACGATAAGCCGCCAGGAGAACCTTCTCTTTTTCAGAGCATTGGAGGATGGAGAATATCTTTTCAATGGAGTTGATCCATTGTTCAGCAATCGTGGGATCAGATGATCCACTAAAAGTAGGAGGCCTTTGTCTCATGAAGCTTTCAATAGCGACTTGTTCTTTCTTAGGGGGGGTTGAACGTTCCTCTTGACCAGTGTTTCTATTCAAAACTTGAGTTAGCTGAGAGAGGAGCGTGACAAAGTTCGCGATTCCCGCTCCCATTGGATTGGGCATCTCATTGGTACAATCGTCACACTGATCTTCACAACGGTTGTTAGCCCGAGTTCTCCTATTACCGGCCATTGGCTGGAATAAAAGGAAAGTTAGGGGTAACACATAAAGGGTAATCCAAAGACAAAAGTTGATGACTTATAAATAAACTTTAATCTCTTTAACTCATGAGTCTATAGGATTCAACCTAGGCTTTTCATGATCTACCTTCTAACATATATTCTTAGGGGCATTTTTCCCTTAATAAGGGTTCATACTAAGATTGTGAATTTATCAAAACATATCCCCCGGGAGTGTCGTAACCAAGAGTGCAGCAAGGCCCGTTGTCGTGCACCAGTTCCCGTTCGAGTCTAGCTCAAAGCGGTGTTTTCGGGTTTTACCCCTAGGATACATCTGTGCCAGAGCCGCCTCTACCTGCTCGTATCCAGACAGGGATGTATTTGTTTGATAAACCACTTACTTAGTATTTACCAAAATTTAGGGATGTTTTTATTATGCTTAGTCTTGTATCTAAGGCTTTACTAGGGTTTCCTAATCCCAAAAATAACTAAACCTATCCTCTGATACCAACTATGACAACCCTGCTTTTTATTACAACTTAAACATGCTTTATTACATAAAACTTCACTTGATACAACAAAGAAGATCGAGAGGTTTAGTGTCTTTGGGGCTTAGGATCATTACATAAAAACATTAAACTTGAAATACAACATCCTTATTGAAAACTTCCTTTACATGACCACTACATTCCTTCGTACTTAGCATTGCATGGGATAACCTGAGGACATGCATAAGAAAAGGGTGAGCTATAAAGCCCAGTAAGGGAGTACATAATGAATAACATGAGGAGTACAATACATGTTAGGCAATAGGCATATCAATAGAGCATAAGAGAGACATGAACATAAAGGCATGATAAAGCATGATAATCATAACATGGAAATGTGGCAACAACACTTAACATTGAATTAGCATGAGCCAAGGCTCATTGCACATGGAGCATGAGTAAACCCTCATTGCACTTGAAGCACGAGTAAACCCTCGTTGCACTTGAATTAGCATGAGTCAACACTCATTGCACATGACGTATCATGATACTATACTTTACCCAATGCATTGGAGCGCTATCAGGGCGCACCCTTCTTAAACATTTCATTTCATGCATAAGTGTGCCACATGGATCATAAAACATGGATTCATAAAACATAATCATTTATTCCACGATAAAGGAATGTGGAATTCATACATGAAACTTTACAATCAATAAGTAAATGTGCATAAAGGTGAATACCCTTGATGGAGAAATGGGCAAGGTATTCACTACACAAAGACATTGGCTTAGAAAATCGGTGCGATTTCGGCAACGTAACGGCGTGACATAAGAATTCATAAAAAAGGTTGATGAGAGAGAAAGGGGTTCCTCATCATATTTACATGTAATGGACAGTAAGGAGATCATATATATACATGTCCCAACAATAGAAAAGGAATTTAGATTCATGATACAAAAGTATTGCTTGAATGTAAAAGAAGAGAGAGAAGTTCCTTTCGGAATTTCGGCATAGTAACGGGTGTACATGGGAGGCATTTAATGAGAGAGAAAGGGTTCTCCCATAATTCAAAAAATAAGAGGGAAGTATGGGGGAGGTGCGAAACCATACCCCAACATTCATAATTGAAATAAAAAGGGAAATACAACTTAAAGAAAATTGACAAAAAAATGAGAAAGGAAGAAAACCCCTTACTTGGAAGTGTGCTTCCAAAGGCTAGAGAGAGGCTTGTGAGAGGCTTCTTGGGAGCTTGGGGCACCTTGAGAGGATTCTAGAGAGAGTAGGGCAGAGTTTGGACGAACTTCAAGGGCTTTGAGTGAGGAGGAAGTGGGAGCTTGGGTGGGTTTATATAGGAAAGGTGAGAGAATTCTTTATTATTTAGGTTTGGGACCCCTTATATTAAAAATAATCCAAACCACAAACCATCCCATGGTATTTGCCCATGGTTTCTGGAAAAGGAGAGAGGAAAACAATATTTTACAAGGCCAAGGTCCGAACTTATTAAAAAATTAGGGTTGCTTATGTGGAGGTGAGTCACACTCCCATGGAAATTAATTTAAAAAGGAAAAGTGTTGAATAAGTCTTGAGGGCTCCATTAATGCTTTGAAAAGTGAGTCAAACAAACCCAAAACCTCATTATTTTATTGATAAAACACATATTGGCCGAACATAAGGATTATGGTATTTTATTACATCACCATTGGGTCATTATGATGTCATAAAACACATTATATATTTAAATGGTATTTAATTTTTACCCAAAAATTTGACTGTCTCAGAAAATTATGAAAAATTCAACGTTGGATAATTTCGACGTCCTGATTCCAAAAATAATATTTATTTTATCTAAATAATTTTCTAAATATGTGAATTTTCACTTTTAAAATAAAAACCGACATTTATAAAAATTCACGGGTTTTGACAGAAATGGCTTTCAAACCTTAATAAAAATTTTAATTGCATTCATAAAATTATAAGATCATTTATATTTAATAAAAATTAATTTAATATTAATAATAATATTTTATTAAAATATTATTTAATTCAAAAATCCTTTAATTTAATAAAATATAATTCTTAATTAAATAATAACTAAAAACATCATTTGTACTTTAAAAACTAATTACAATGCATCAAAAATGACTAGAAATTATATTCATTATTATATACAAAAAAATAATGTACATGAACATGGTGCTACTTATTTGTTACATAACCCCTTAAAATAGCCGCATAATACCTAAGGGTAAGGTGTGCGATGGTGACAGACTCTTGGGGTTGCTCGGATAACATCGCTTGAGTGGTAATCTCTATCAACTTCCATTTTTCCCGTAGACGATCACGTTCGAGCTTGACTTGATGAAGCTCAGCTTGGGCTTGGTCAAGGGAAAAGCCCAAAGACGCCACCTCCTTTCCGAGCTCCGACAAATGGGCTTCGTAAGGGGCAATTCTACTGGATGAGGCCATCGCTTCCTTTGTCTGAGTAGAAAATTGGTTCGTTAAATCCTTATATTTAAACTACCCAGATGATCACTGTTCAACGGCTATAAAAGTAACGGTCACAAATCTTGACGTTAAACTAAAGAAGTTGACATCATATAAAAACATAAAGAAACATTTAACTGGATCAAGAGGGATTTTCCATTAATGAAATTTTGGGTCGTTACATTGTTCCTTTGAAATCCAAGAGTGTATTAATTGATAGATCCTTTTATTGATGATTGTTTCCAAGACCATGTAAGCAATGTTACACATTCTAATGGGTCTATATTGAGAGATTGTGGATAGGTATTTCACCTTGGGGATGAGAAACATAATGGTGACACATGAAACACAGGTGAGAGGCCCACCATGGAAAAAGTCATGAAATGATTCAATAAGTTCATTCTTAATAATCTCTTAAGAGTAACATAAAATGACCTCTGGAATCTATCCAAGCCTAGCCCACTATCCTGTTTTGGAGATTTGATTGAGGCCCAAACCTCGACATCTCATGGACTACTCTCTAGTAGATCATTGACATGGATGATAATCATGCAATGGATCAAGAAAATGATTTCCACTTGACCACCTGGGTATCCGCTTTTCATGTAAGGTTTAAGATCGCATAATGAGTTGAAATGAAAAGTCTCCATACAGAAAATCACTTCTGAATCTCTATTTAATGTTCCATCATTCACTCAGATGTTTAGATATGTATCATGTCTTTTTATTTCAAGAATTCATGAAAGAAACTAGTGCTCCATTATCTTTCCTTGAGCCTAGTGGCACGAGACCTTTCACGAAGGAATCATTCCTTCTCCAACAACATCTCATTGAGTTGTTTCTTCTTGAGCTAGAGAGAGATGAAATGATCATCATCCCAAGCCTATTCCAGTATCATTTCTACTTTCTCAATCTCTCTATTAATCGTGTCCAAATTATAGTGGGTAGAGGGAAGAGATTTTGCCCAAACCATGAGATCTATTTCAAGTGCCTCCACTTATTATTGAACCTTATCCATTACCTTCCTTGAATCAGTATCTCCCATGAATCATGAACCATTGCAAGGAATTATTGAAGATGCGACCATGAGCTAGATAATAATAAGTACCCCCTCCTGTATGGTTGGAATTAAGATGAACGAGAATAGGGGAGTGGTCTGATAATGCATGAACCAGATGAGTATCCTATGTGTTTGGGAAAGGAGGATATAACTTAGAGGTTTCCAATGTAGTGGTCTGATATACAAAATGTTCACTTACATCCCCTATGTTTATTACACTAGGTGTACCAGTCACCCAAGAAACCTAGGTCCATAAGCCCCTCTTAGGTCACGAAGGATGAGAATGCAATTCTATCCCTTTGAGAGGAGAAAAACCCACCTTTTTTCCTTGAAACATCCAGTATAGAGTTGAAATCACCTCCAACCAACCAAGAAACATTCCTGTGATTAAAATATTTGAGATCATTACATGAGAGTCCAGGTTTCCTTGCATCACATTTGTAATAAACAAATGAGAATAAATAGATCTCATCACCATTAGCCACTCTGACCAAAACATGTGGCTCTGAAGCTTCCAACTTCTCCACTGAAATAGGCGATTTCCAAAAAAACCCCATATATACTGGTTCACTGCTTATCCATGCATAAAATGACACATAACAATTCTTATGGTGAACTCCAAAATCCTAGAGGAGCTTTGTTTTGGTTCTTGTACTACTATAATTGAAACATTATGCATGGATGCCTCGTTGAAGAGGTAGTCCATTTTATCCCGAGATCCCAATCCATGATCGATCCATAGGATGATCAAAATCATTATAAAAGGGGTCACCTGGAACTAGCCCTAGGTGAGGGAAGACTCCTATCTTGAGTACTAAAACTAGTAGAAAAACCTCTAGTTTGAGATCTTGTATGTCCCCTATTTGAGGATGAAGATGGCGGAGTAGGAGGTCCGAGCTCCTCCACTAAGAGTTCGGCCCTAAACCAAAGAATTTATCAAATGATTTCAAATTTGAATGTTACATGGAACTATATTGAGAACCATATCGATGTATTTAATATAATTTTGTTAATATTGATGTCATGATTAATGATGTAGACCTAGAAATTATCATGTCAATATAATTAGATGATTCCTAGAATTATACAAAGGAATCAATGATGTTTGGTATGGATTCTCTTGTGTTAGAAGAGGTTAAACCATCCTTATCATTGGAAGAACTCTAAAAGAAAGGGCATGTGAAGCTAGGGATTGATGGATTGAGTATTAGGATTAAACTTAAGAAGAGAAGAAATCAATAAGAGTAGGAGTCATTCTATGTTGAAGGGTATAATGATAAAATGTTTTCAGTGTAAGAAACTAGAGTATATTAAAAGGAATAGTCCAAAAAGGTACAATTATAAGCGAAAAATGATCATTCATTGTTGGTTCATTAATACTTTGATACTATTTATTTTTTGAATGTGTTTTTAAATACCTTGAGTCACTACTACAAAAATGGGATTTATCAGCGCTCAAACCGGGCTTTAATAGTGCTACAAAAGCACTGTAAAGCACAATGCGGATAATGGGAGGGGACCCCTTTATCAGTGCAAAAAAATCACTGATAATGGGAGACTTTACCAGCGCTAAAAATGTGCTGATAAAGGGATCATTTATTAGTGAAAAAAATTCACTAATAAATGGATTCTTTATCAGCACTAAAAAAGCACTAATAAATTCCATGCCTATTGTAACATAAAATTCTGCAGCAGCACACCCAAACAAGACCTGCAAAAAAATAATCATATCAACAAGTATACCCATACAAAATTAACACATAATTCATAAGGTAATTACAGTAAGAATACAAATACAACAAGTATACCCATACAACGAGTATACCCATACACCATTAACACATAATTCATAATTTAATTAAATACATAAAGAATTCAATTCAGAATTCAAGGGGTTGGGGGGCTGTTCAGGGGTTTGGCGTGGCTATACAAGGGGGGTAGGGGGTCACCAGGGGGTGGGGTAGTCCGGGGGGATGGGGGTGTCCAGGGTGGTGGGGATGGGGGGTGGGGCTATCCGTGGTGGTGTCCAGGGGGGTGGGGCTATCCATGGTGATGTCCAGGGGGTGGTGTGGTGACTAGGGGGTTGGGGGGGGGGGGATTTCCAGGGGGTGGGGTGTCTAGGGGGTGGGGGTGTCCAGGGGGTGGGGTGGTATCTAGGGGGTAGGGGCAGTCTAGGAGGTTGGGGGCTATCCAAGTGGGGTGGGTGGTGTCCAGGGGGGGTTGGGGTGGCTGTCCATGGGGGTGGGGGTGTCCAGGTGGTGGAGTGGTGTCTAGGAGGGGTGGGGCCATCCAGGGGGTGGGGGCCGTCCAGGGGGTTGGGGGTGTCCAAGGGGGTGGGGGTGTCTAGGGGGTGGGGGTGTCCTAGGGGTGGGGTGGTGTCCAGGGGGTGGGGGTGACTTTCCATGGGGGCAGGGGTGTCCAGGGGGGTGGGGGTGTCTAGGTGGTGGGGTGGTGTCTAGGAGGGTTGGTGTCCATCCAGGGGGTGGGGGGGCCATCCAGGGTGTTGGGGGTGTCTAGGGGGTGGGGTGTCCAGGGGGGGGCTACCCATGGGATGTCTAGGGGGTGGGGTGGTGTCCAAGGGGTGGGGGCAGTCCAGGGGGATGGGGGCTGTTTAAGGGGGGTGGGATGGTGTCCAGGGTGTGGGGTGGCTTTCCATGGGGATGGGGGTGTCTAGGGGGTGGGGGTGTCCTGGTGGTGGGGTGGTGTCTAGGAGGGGTGGGGGTCATCCAAGGGGTGGGGGCCATCCAGGGAGTTGGGGGTGTCCAGGGGGTGGGGGTGTCTAGGTTGCTGGGGGGGGGGTGGGGCTATCCATGGGTGTGTCCAAGGGGTGGGGTGGTCTCCAAGGGGGTGGGGTGGTGTCCAGGGGGTGGGGTGGTGTCCAGGGGTGGGGTGCTTTAATGGTTTTAATGGAATGAATTTCAAGGATTTTAAGATCATTGGTATTTTAAAATCATTTTGGAATAGTGTTTATTTCAATAGTATGTGTTTATTTAGGAAAAATGAATGATTTTGGTGTGTATGGTAGGAAGGGGTATTTCCATACGTCAATTGTTGTTTGGACTGAAAATTCTGTCCATTTTAAACAAAAGAGAGACACTTTGAGTGATACCAACCACAATGTACCTCGTATTGAGGCAGAGTTGACTCTTAAACATCAAAAATGACCCATGGATCATTCTACTAAAGTATCAACACAATCCAAATGTGTTTGGTCAGTTTTCCGTATGTCAGTTGTTGTTTTCACATAAAATTCTGACCATTTTAAACAAAAGAGAGACACTTTGAGTGATACCGGCCACACTATGCCTCAGATTAAGGCAGGGTTGACTCTTACATGTCACAAATTACCCTTAGATCATTATCCTAAAGTATCAACACAATCTGAATGCGTTTGGTTGGTTTTCCGTACGTTAGTTGTTGTTTTCACTTAAAATTCTGTCCATTTTAAACAAAAGAGAGACACTTTGAGTGATACCAGCCACACCATGCCTTGAATTGAGGTGGAGTTGACTCTTACATGTCACACATGACCCATGGATCATTATAATAATGTATAAACACAATCCGAATGTATTTGGTTGGTTTTCCATACGTCAGTTGTTGTTTTCACTTAAAATTCTGTCCATTTTAAACAAAAGAGATACACTTTGAGTGATACCGGCCACACCATGCCTCAGATTGAGGCGGTTTTGACTTTTAAATGTCACAAATTACTCATGTATCATTCTAATAAAGTATCAAAACAATCCAAATGTTTTTGGTCGGTTTTCCATACATCAGTTGTTGTTTTCACTTAAAATTATGTCCATTTTAAAAAAAGGAGACACTTTGAGTGATACCGGTCACACCGTGCCTCAGATTGAGGCGGAGTTGAATTGTACATGTCACACATGACCCATATATTTTAATCCTAAATTATCAACACAATATGAATGTGTTTGGTCTATTTTCTACACATTAGTTGTTATTTTCACTTAAAATTCTGTCCATTTTAAACAAAAGAGAGACACTTTCAGTGATACTAGACACACCATGTAACATCCCAAGTAAGTAATGAATAATAGATATTTTTATCTATGTCTATTAATGATTAAGATAGTGTTTTAGAGGCTTAAAATGAAAATAAATACAATCTTATGCATGGAATACACTAATATTCTTAAAAGATTGTTTTACTGCCTTTTGATGACAAACCATTTTTAAATCTATCTTTTGAAAACTTTATAAGCTATTTTTGTCAAAATAAACTTATTCTTTATGATTGGGACATCAAAATTTACTTTTTGTGAGTTTTTGGTATTTTTCAGACAATGTTCATTTTTTAATGAATAGTGAAAAATACTACATTTTACATCAAAACTGATTTTTAATCTAATTTATTTATATGATTAGATTATGTTTTGAATTGGTTTTAAAGTGAAATTAGAATATATTTTTACCATTTAATCCAATGGTGGTCATTGGAATCAATTTCACTTTGAAATTGGACTTAAACTGGTGTCAATCTTTTGATACTTATTGTTTCATAAAAACACGCTATTTGTCATGACAACGGGAATTAATTATTAAATTAATTAATGTGACTTATATGTTTTGAATTTTGTAAAATAGACTTCATTTTTGATTTCAGAATATCAAATATAGCTTAGGGTGAAGTTTTGGTATTTTTCTGAAAAACTTCAATTTTTGATGAATAGTGAAATCACTAAGTGGTAGTTAAAGAAACTGATTTTTCGTTTAAATGAGACTTTGTCACTTCTGTGATTTGAATTTCAAAAATACGACATACATGGTTGTCATTAAGAAGTAAAATGTGGTTCAATGAGATTATAATAATTTTTTGGTGAATAGTAACTTATTAAGTTTTTAATCGCGATTAGTGGTAATTAGTGTAGTTTAAGGTAAGAATAATGTTTTAATAAAATGAAATGACCTAGACACATGTACTACCCTTATTGGTTGTGTCATGTCCGACCAAGAAAAGCCATGGGTCAACTTGGGGACCCCATGGAGCCACTTTGGTTGGGAAATGACATAAATAACTTTTTATTTAATGTTAAAGTAAAAATGACACAAACATGAGTTATTTTACTAAAACAATTTTTACATGGGATTATAAAGATCAGATTTTTGATTATAAATATTAATTGGAAAGATAAAAAGATTTCCTACATCATAGTATTTTTTTTATAAATTTTAGACATTAAATAAATTAAATTATTTATGACATCATGATGATGCAGCGATGACCTCATTATTTAATGATTTAAATAAAATGGAAAGATAATGTAATATCTAAGACCTAAACATGTCCAAAACCTATTGGATGAGTTTATTTCGAACCCTTATCACCTTATCCTAGAATTATATCAATTTGGGACCTTTTTAATCTGAAACTCATTTTAAAATAAAGTAACTTATCTTTACTTTCCAAGAGTGCCCCTCCTCTCCTCTTATAAAAGGCCCCCACCTCTACCTCTTTTCCCACACTCCAAAAGCCTTTGACTCGTCCATCCCCAGCCCATTTTGGCTCTCCACATCCCTCTATTACTCCTTGAAGCCTCACTTTGGGCAGAAGTCTTCCCAAGGAAGCCTTTGAGCTCAAACCAAAGGGAGTTACCCGATTTTAAGGTAATGTCTTCTTTTGAGTCCTTTTGTTTTATTTTGCTTCTCCAACCCCATAAACTCTTTTTATTCTTTTCTTTTGTAACAACTCCAGTATACTAAATATACTAGGATGTTGTTACAAGAATTATTCGAGCTACACTTACACACACCTACATCTAATGGTTAAGGAACATACTATTTCCGTGGATGGCGAATTTATGCCTCCCAAAACGATGATTGTTCAACATTAATTTAACACCTTAAAAGGTGGCCATTAATATTTAACTATATTTATATATGATATATAATATGTTTATGTTTTCCTTAAGCTTCTGTATTTTTCATTTTGGGCATACCTTTATGGTTTCCATTATGGGTAAACGCGATATCTTCATTTAAGGAAGTGCGGACTACCGCCCCCTCAAAGTGATTTGATTCATTAAATACCATATGTGGGATGTATAAAGGATGGAACTATGATATTATATATGATATTATACTGGAATTATAATATATCTTTATATCATTATGATTCCATTCTATAAAATACAAAATAGAAATGAAAGTAGCGTGCGTTCATGCGTACGTACGACTTACCGTCTCCATGAACGGTGCATTTCATTTCTTACCTCTAAATGATTATGTAATATTATAAATGCATGCATGTAATGGATATATATGACATATATGATATCTACATCATGAATACCATTCTGGATATAATGGATACATGAACAACTTGTAATTATAAAGGGCTTATTTTTTACTCAAGTACCAATGATCGTTAAAACGACCGTTATTAACTTAAATAATTACATAGTGTTCATGACATGGAAATAAGTGATATAAAAGGAATAATGAACATGAAAAAGGTTCTTAAACAAGTAGAAATTAACTCAAGTTTATTATTCAGGACATTAAAGAACGATCGAGTCAAGTCGGACCCGAGGTATGGGACTTCGTCTCAATCACCTTTCATTGAGACATATTTTGTTTTATACACAACCTTATTTATATGGTGTATAAACCCCTTTGACTTTTACATTTATTCAAAAGGAATCCTTTTTATACGAAGAGTTTACTAAACGAAAAAAGGGAATGTTTTTGTCATTCGTATGCGGCGACAACGACTTCTCCGCCGTCATGACCGTTATTTGAGTTTCGGCATCCTCTACAAGCCATACATTTTTTTAAAAGAAAAATAAATACCATGTTTTACTTTTCTTTTATTTTGGTATTGAAAATGGTTTTTCATAATGTTTTTATATCAATGTGTTGTATTGATATCTTGTGATTGAATGGTGGAAATGTTATGTTTCCTTTATGCATGTTTTATGTGATATGATTATGTTGAGGTTCTTGGGAATTATTATGAAGACGGGTGGTTCCGTGATAAACTAAGGGAAGGTGAGCCCGATATAGCTCTCCAATGCATTGGGTAACGCGAAGGAGTGAAACTTTAAGGTTTCTCCGAAGAGATTTAGGGAATATACTGTGATGGGTTTTCCAAACGTAACCAAGAGGGTTACTCCCTACGTAAGAATGTTATGAATTCCTCAAGTTACCTTTATGTCTTATGATTTCTATGATTTATTCATGATTTGATGAGGAATGTTAAAGTGCTTATGTTTTATGGGTAAAGTATGATTTCATTCTTAAGTATATATGTACCCATGTTTCCTTTCCATATTTTTATATCCCTTACTGAGCTTTTTATGCTCATCCCAAGTTTTTTTGAAATGTTTTTCATAGGTCAAGGGAAAGGTACATGATATGATGATAGTGTCAAGGAAGTGTCAAGAAAGAATCCATGTTTAATTTTAAATATGTGTCCATTGATGGGAAAGAATAATACTATCTTTATGTAACCACTTTGTTTATATGTGGAATGTAATGAATGTTTTATGGTCTAACTCTCTAAAACTCTAAACCCGAAAGGATCCTCAATTTGTAATCTTGTAATAACTCAAGATTAAGTAAGGTTTAAGGCTGGGGCCTTATAGTTGGTATCAGAGGTTGGTTTAGATAACTTTAGGAGTTAGAATTCTATTAAATGATTATCCAAAAATATTTTTTATGGTCAAATTGAAGTGATATAGCATTTGAAGATTACCATGTTGCTTCATCTAAGACATGTTTGTTCAGAATGGTTTTCCGTAGAGGAAACAGGGAAGCAGTGCTAGGAAGGCATACAGAAGGAAATAACCTTCCGAATCAGCATCCTGAGATGGTCGTAATTGGAACTTAACAGTTTGTTGCAGTGATGGCGCAGTTGACTCAGGCTATAAATGGTTGTGGTATCCATGCACGAGATCAGCCAGATCAACCGCCGTGGAACATGTCAGTGGTGGAACATTTCATGAGGCAACATCCCCCATCATTCAGAGGATCATCTGACCCTATGCTAGGTGAAGGATGGATTAAAGCACTAGAGAAGATTTTCGATGTCATGGGGTGTTCATACAATCAAAAGTTTAGTCTTGTTATTTACCGTTTGGAGGGTGAGGCAGATCAGTGGTGGTCTATGGTTAAAAATATCAGGGATGCTGATGAGATCGATACTCTCGACTGGGATGAATTCAAAGGTATGTTTCTTGAGAAGTATTTTCCTAAGGTTGTTCGACTTAGGATGGAAAATCAATTCTTGTAATTGAGGCAAGAGGAAGACTCAGTGGCTACCTATGAAGAAAGGTTCACTCAATTGGCAAGGTATGCTCCAAATTTTATCCGAGACCTTGATAGTAAAATCAATCGTTTTTACTCAGGATTAAATCCAAAATATCGAAGGGCATTAGCTTCTTGTGAGTTTAAAAGTTATGAAAAGCTTGTTCGATGTGCTTAGAAGGTGGAAATGGAGTTTACCGATGACCAACTGTTCTATAACAACTAGCAGAAGAAGAGACCGGGGAGGCAGGAGAAAGGTAAGAATTCTTCAAAAAAGTCTGATGGTAAGAAAACTAAGTTTCCAGTTTGTGATAAATGTGGCAAAAGACATGTTGGGGAATGTCTTATGAATTCTGTAAAGTGCTACCGATGTGGTAAGATGGGACATAAGGCTCGTGATTTCACTGAAAAAGATCAGGGTGATGGTAAGACCAAATTTGATTTACAGTTAGTGAAATGTTATAAGTGCAATGAGATGGGTCACTATGCAAACGAGTGTCCGACAAAGAGCTTGAGTGATGGGAAGCAGTTAGACTACAAGCAGAAAGGGGTGGTGAAATCCTTTGCAACTACTTCAGCAGATGTCGGGCCATCAAATGAAGTTGTATCAGGTGATTTGTTTGTTTTTTCAGATTATGCCAGTGTGTTGTTTGATTCGGGGTCTACACATTCTTTCATCTCTGAAACATTTTCCAGTAAAATGGGAATACCATCTCAAGAAATGACTCCTGAACTTTTGGTAAAAACACCTGGGGGAAATGTTGAGGCAAAAAGAATTTATAAGAATCTTCCTATCCTTATCTGTGGAAAGAACCTACTTGCAAACCTTATTGTTCTACCTCTAGTAGAGTTTGATATTATCCTGGGTATGGATTGGCTCTCTATTTACCATGCTAATATTGACTATAGAGCTAAAGAAGTTTCTTTTCATAAAGACTTTCAGTTTGTGTACAAGAATGAACCCTTACTGTTGATAACATGTCAAAAGGCCAAGAAACTTGTAAAAGATGGAAATGAATGTTACCTTGTACATATTGTTGAAAATAAGGGAACTGTTCAGATTAATGATGTGCCAGTGGTAAATGAGTATCCTGATGTTTTTCCTGATGAGTTGCCTGGAATAATACCAGATCGGGAAGTTGAGTTTACTATTGACTTAGTTCCTGATTCTAAGCCAATTTCAAAACCCCCTTATCGAATGGCTCAAATTGAACTTTTAGAGTTGAAGGAGAAATTGCAAGATTTATTAGAGAAAGGTTTCATTCGACCTAGCACATCACCTTGGGGTGCTCCTGTTTTATTTGTTAAAAAGAAAGATGGTTCTATGAGACTTTGCATTGATTATAGGGCCTTGAATAATACCACTGTTAAGAACAAATATCCTTTGCCTCATATCGATGATTTGTTTGATCAGCTCCAGGGAGCTCAGTTTTTTTCAAAGATTGACTTGAGATCGGGGTACCATCAGCTGAAGGTAAAGGAGGCAGATATTCCGAAGACCACGTTCCGTATGAGATATGACCATTATGAATTTGTAGTAATGCCTTTTGGGCTAACCAATGCATCTGCTGTATTCATGGACTTAATGAATATAATTTTCCATGAGTTCTTGGATAAGTTTGTGGTGGTTTTCATTGATGATATTTTGTTGTTTTCTAAAAGTAAAGAGGAGCATGAAAGACATTTAAGGGTTATCTTGAAAACCTTAAAAGAAAATAAACTGTACGGAAAATTCAGCAAGTGTGAGTTTTGGTTGCAACAAATTTCTTTCCTTGGTCATATTGTTTCTAAAGATGTGATAACTGTTGATCCTACAAAAACAAAAGTTGTGGAAGACTAGCCAAGACCCACAAATGTAACTGAGATTAGTAGCTTCCTTGGTTTGGCAGGCTATTACCGAAGGTTTGTTAGAATTTTTTCATGGTTATCTAGTCCAATGACTAAGCTAACTCGGAAGGGTGTTAAGTTTATCTGGACAAAAGAATGTGATGATTGTTTTCAGGAATTGAAAAGAAGATTGGTGAATGCTCCAGTTTTGGCACTACCTTCCAGGAATGGTGAGTTTGTTATATACAGTGATGCTTCATTGAAAGGACTTGGTTGCGTCCTAATGCAGAATGATCAGGTAATTGCTTATGCTTCACGACAGTTGAAAACTCATGAGGTAAATTACCCTACACATGATTTGGAATTAGCTGCTGTTGTTTTCACTTTAAAAATTTGGAGGCATCATTTGTATGGAGTAAAGTGTGAAATATATACTGATCACAAAAGTTTAAAGTATATATTCACTCAGAAAGAGTTGAACATGAGACAAAGGAGATGGCTGGAATTAATCAAGGATTATGATTGTACAATTCATTACCATCCCAGAAAATCAAATAAAGTGGCTGATTCTTTGAGTCGAAAAAGTAATGCTTCATTAACAATGTTGCGTTTGGAACGCGATCCTTTGGTTAAGGATTTGATGAACTTTGGCATAGAAGTTGTTGGTGTAGGATGTTCTTCTGTTTTGTTTCATATATCAGTGAGATCATCTCTATCAGACAGAATCAATCAAGCACAGAAGCAAGACAGTGAGTTGTAGAAAAAGGTAGAGCTGGTTCAGAAAGGTAAGTTTCATGAATTCAACATTGATAGTGATTGTGTTTTGAGATTTGGGAAGAGATTGTGTGTGCCTTGTGATTCACAGTTGAAGAGAGAGTTTTTATGTGAAGCTCATAGTTCTCTGTTTTCAGTTCATCCTAGTAGTACTAAGATGTAAAGAGATCTGCGGGAGTATTACTGGTGGGATGGAATGAAAAGAGATATTGCTGATTTTACTGTGAAGTGTTTGACATGTCAACAGGTTAAAGCAAAGCGACAGTTACCGAAAGGGATGCTTCAGCCTTTACCAGTTCCAGAGTGGAAATGGGAGAATATATCCATGGACTTTGTTGTGGGATTACCGAAGACATCTCAAGGTAATAATGCAATCTGGGTTATTGTTGATCGCTTGACCAGGTCTTCTCATTTCCTTGCTATACGAGATACTTTTTCCCTGGATCAACTTTCCCATTTGTATCTTAAAGAGGTAGTCAGGTTACATGGAGTTCCTCTCTCCATTGTATCTGATCGTGATCCCAAGTTCACTTCTAACTTTTGGAAAGGCCTTCAGAAGTCGTTGGGTACTGAATTAAATTTTAGTACAACATTTCATCCTCAATCAGATGGGCAGCCAGAACGAACAATTCAGACCTTGGAGGATATGCTACGAGCCTGTTCGATGGATTATCAGGGAAGTTGGGACCAACATCTTTCTTTGGTTGAATTTTCGTATAATAACAGTTTTCATTCCAGTATACAGATGGCACCATTTCAAAAATTATATAGGAAGCGGTGTCGAACTCCAGCTTTTTGGGATGAAGTGGGTGAAAGGAAGTTGATGGGACCAGAATTGGTAGAAGAGATGGCAGAAAAAGTTCAGCTGATTCAGAAGCACATGAGAACAGCTCAGAGCAGGAAGAAGAGTTATGCGGATAACCAGAGGAAGGATCTATCTTTCGAGGTAGGTGATCATGTTTTTCTCAAGGTTTCTCCTTGGAAAAGTGTGATGGGATTTGGTAAGAAAGGAAAGCTGAGTCCAAGGTTCATTGGACCATATGAAATTCTGGAGAGAGTTGGATCAGTTGCTTATCGAGTGGCTTTACCTCCGAGCTTATCTCAGGTACACAGTGTTTTTCATGTTTCGATGTTGAGAAAGTATATGCCAGATCCATCTCATGTTTTGAGTCCAGAGGTAGTTCAGCTGGAAGAGAACCTATCTTATGAGGAACAACCGGTCTAGATTCTTGACCACAGGGAGAAAGTGTTATGTAATAAAGTGATTAATCAGGTAAAGGTTTTGTGGAAAAACCACATGATTGAAGAGGCAACATGGGAATCTGAAAATGCAATGAGGGATAAGTACCCACATTTATTCGATAAGTAAATAAATTGTGGGGACGCAATTTTCTAAAGGGGGGAAGGATGTAACATCCCAAGTAAGTAATGAACAATAGATATTTTTATCTATGTCTATTAATGATTAATATAGTGTTTTAGAGGCTTGAAATGAAAATAAATACAATCTTATGCATGGAATACACTAATATTCTTAAAAGATTGTTTTACTGCCTTTTGATGGCAAACCCTTTTTAAATCTATCTTTTGACAATTTTATAAGCTATGTTTGTCAAAATAAACTTATTCTTTATGATTGGGACATCAAAATTTACTTTGTGTTAATTTTTGGTATTTTCAGACAATGTTCTTTTTTTAATGAATAGTGAAAAATACTGCATTTTACATCAAAACTACATTTTAATCTAATTTATTTATATGATTAGATTATGTTTTGAATTGGTTTTGAAGTGAAATTAGAATATATTTTTACCATTTAATCCAATGTTGGTCATTGGAATCAATTTCACTTTGAAATTGGACTTAAACTGGTGTCAATCTTTTGATACTTATTGTTTCATAAAAACACGCTATTTGTCATGAAAGCAGGAATTAATTATTAAATTAATTAATGTGACTTATATGTTTTGAATTTTGTAAAATAGACTTCATTTTTGAATTCAGAATATCAAATATAGCTTAGGGTAAAGTTTTGGTATTTTTCTGAAAAACTTCAATTTTTGATGAATAGTGAAATCACTAAGTGGTAGTTAAAGAAACTGAATTTTCGTTTAGATGAGACTTTGTCACTTCTGTGATTTGAATTTCAAAAATCCGACATACATGGTTGTCATTAAGAAGTAAAATGTGGTTCGATGATATTATAATAATTTTTTGGTGAATAGTAACTTATTAAGTTTTTAATCGCGATTAGTGGTAATTAGTGTAGTTTAAGGTAAGAATAATGTTTTAATAAAATGAAATAACCTAGACACATGTCCTAACCTTATTGGTTGTGTCATGGCCGACCAAGACAAGCCATGGGTCAACTTGGGGACCCCATGGAGCCACTTTGGTTGGGAAATGACATAAATAACGTTTTATTTAATGTTAAAGTAAAAATGACACATACATGAGTTATTTTACTAAAATAATTTTTACATGGGGTTATAAAGATCAGATTTTTTGATTATAAATATTAATTGGAAAGATAAAATGATTTAATACATCATAGTATTTTTTATAATTTTTAGACATTAAATAAATAAAATTATTTATGACATCATGATGATGCAGCGATGACCTCATTATTTAACGATTTAAATAAAATGGAAAGATAATGTAATATATAAGACCTACACATGTCCAAAACCTATTGGATGAGTGTATTTATAACCCTTATCACCTTATCCTCTAATTATATCAATTTGGGACCTTTTGAATCTGAAACTCATTTTAAAATAAAGTAACTTATCTTTACTTTCCAAGAGTGCCCCTCCTCTCCTCTTATAAAAGGCCCCCACCTCTACCTCTTTTCCCACACTACCAAAGCCTTTTTCTCTGCCAAACCCTACCCATTTTGGCTCTCCAAATCCCTCTCTTACTCCTTGAATCCTCACTTTGGGCATAAGTCTTCCCAAGGAAGCCTTTGAGCTCAAACCAAAGGGAGTTACCCGATTTTAAGGTAATGTCTTCTTTTGAGTCCTTTTGTTTTATTTTGATTCTCCAACCCCATAAACTCTTTTTATTCTTTTCTTTTGTAAAAACTACAGTATCCTCAATATACTAGGATGTTGTTATAAGAAGTATTCAAGCTACACTTACACACACCTACATCTAATGGTTAAAGAACATACTGTTTCCGTGGATGGCGAATTTATGCCTCCCGAAACGATGATTGTTCAACATTCCTTTAACACCTTAAAAGGTGGCCATTAAGATGTCAATATATTTATATATGATATATAATATGTTTATTTTTTCCTTAAGCTTCAGTATTTTTCATTTTGGGCATACCTTTATGGTTTCCATTATGGGAAAATGCGATATCTTCATTTAAGGAAGTGCGGTCTACCGCCCCCTCAAAGTGATTTGATTCGTTAAATACCATATGTGGGACGTATAAAGGATGGAACTATGATATTATATATTATATTATAATGGAAGTATAATATACCTTTATATCATTATGATTCCATTCCATAAAATATGAAATAGAAATGAAAGTAGCATTCATGCGTACGTACGGCTTACCGTCTCCATGAACGGTGAATTTCATTTCTTACCTCTAAATGATTATGTAATATTATAAATACATGCATGTACTGAATATATATGAAATATATGATATCTACATCATGAATACCATTCTGGATATAATGGATACATGAACAACTTGTAATTATAAAGGGCTTATTTTTGACTCAAGTACCAATGATCGTTAAAACGGCCGTTATTAACTTAAATAATTACATAGTGTTCATGACATGGAAATAAGTGATATAAAAGGAATAATGAACTTGAAAAAGGTTCTTAAACAAGTAGAAATCAAATCAAGTTTATTATTTAGGACATTAAAGAACGATCGAGTCAAGTCGGACCCGAGGTATGGGACTTCGTCTCAATCTCCTTTCATTGAGACATATTTTGTTTTATACACAACCTTCTTTATATGGTGTATAAACCCCTTTGACTTTTACATTTATTAAAAAGGAATCTTTTTTATACCAAGAGTTTACTAAACGAAAAAAGGGAATGTTTTTGTCGTACGTATGCAGCGACAACGACTTCTCCGCCGTCGTGACCGTTATTTGAGTTTCGGCTTCCTCTACAAGCCATACCTTTTTTTTAAAAAGAAAATTAAATACCATGTTTTACTTTTCTTTTATTTTGGTATTGAAAATGGTTTTTCATAATGTTTTTATATCAATGTGTTGTATTGATATCTTGTGATTGAAAGGTGGAAATGTTATGTTTCCTTTATGCATGTTTTATGTGATATGATTATGTTGAGGTTCTTGGGCATTATTATGAAGACGGGTGGTTCCGTGATAAACTAAGGGAGGGTGAGCCCGATATAGCTCTCCAATGCATTGGGTAACACGAAGGAGTGAAATGCTAAGGTTTCTCTGAAGAGATTTAGGGAATATACTGTGATGGGTATTCCAAACGTAACCAAGAGGGTTACTCCCTACGTAAGAATGTTATGAATGCCTCAAGTTACCTTTATGTCTTATGATTTCTATGATTTATTCATGATTTGATGAGGTATGTTAAAGTGCTTATGTTTTATGGGTAAAGTATGATTTCATTCTTATGTATATATGTACCCATGTTTCCTTTACATATTTTTATATCCCTTACTGAGCTATTTATGCTCATCCCAAGTTTTTTTGAAATGTTTTTCACAGGTCAAGGGAAAGGTACATGATATGATAATAGTGTCAAGGAAGTGTCAAGAAAGAATCCATGTTTAATTTTAAATATGTGTACATTGATGGGAAAGAAGAATACTATCTTTATGTAACCACTTTGTTTATATGTGGAATGTAATGCAAGTTTTATGATCTAATTCTCTAAAACTCTAAACCCAAAAAGATCCTCAATTTGTAATCTTGTAATAACTCAAGATTAAGTAAGGTTTAAGGCTGGGGCCTTATACACCGTGCCTCAAATTGAGGGGGGGGGGGGGTTGACTCTTATACATCACACATTACCCATGGATAATTCTTATAAAGTATCAACACAATCCAAATGCGTTTGTTCAATTTTCCAAATGTCAGTTGTTGTTTCCACTTAAAATTTTGTCCATTTTAAACAAAATAGAGACACTTTGAGTGATACTACCCAAACCATGCCTTTTATTGAGGCGGGGTTGACTTTTACACGTCAAAAATGACCCATGTATTATTCAACTAAAGTATCAAGACAATCTAAATGTGTTTGGTTGGTTTTTTGTATATGAGTTGTTGTTTTCACTTAAAATTCTGTTCATTTTAATCAAAAAAGAGACAATTTGAGTGATAACAGCCACATTGGGCCTCAGATTGAGGCGGGGTTGACTCTTACAAGTCACAAATGACCCATGGATTATTCTCCTAATGTATAAACACAATCCGAATGCGTTTGGTCAAATATGAAGGTATTTTGGAGATTTTACTGTTTTTTCTTATCCAAAGCCCAAAGAAAAGTGGTTTGTTATTCTTGCATGTTGCTGGTGTATTTCATCTGTTAAAATGGAAAAATGACTCATTGTATAAAGGATATTTTATTTAATAACAATTAAAATTTTCCTACAAACATTTACATACAACAATGTTTCATATTTTGATCTCCTTAACCCCTCTCAGAAATGGCCGGCAATTGTACACGTACCCAAGTCAGATCTTCATGCTATTTGTGTACAATATTCCATCAGGTATGTGGCCCACTCGTTTTTGAACAAATCTATATCATCTATTGAATATGAGGATTTTTGACAGTCATAGTAGTACTGAAAAATATATAAATAAATAATTAATAAATAATTTTAATGAAATAGTAGTTGTTTTTTAAAATACCTCTTTAAGGATTCTAGTTTGTTGATGGAAAACGATATCTCTCATAAATTTACCAACATAATAACCACAACCATTATCGTTTGTTTTTTTGGACACTGCAAAAACTTTGATCATTAGGAAAATAAGTAACTTGTTTTGATATGTGTTTGGATGGTGAAATTTTATTATATATACCGTGATACCGGTCTAGACGTAGTATTATCTCACCTCCTTATGCTTAGCCCCTATCCTCATTCCTTGTTTTAGACGATACTTATACACCACCCTATCATAACAGAATCCTCAGTAAAAGATAATATAAATTATATAACTTTATGTTTAGACCTAAAATGTATGATTTAGTGTCTTACAAATTCACAAACTCCATCATGTGTGGTCGGTTTATTGGATATCCTTGCATTGAATCTAGAAAGTAAATCCTTGGAGTATCCGAGTTCACCATAATTATCAGCCAATGTTTCCAAAAAACAAAAAAAATAATAAGTAATAAAAGAAATGAAAATATAATTGATATTCTTTAATCATAGAGTTTTACCCCTACATGGTTGGTATTAGGAAGAGTCTGTCATCTGTAATATTGATTTCAAATGTTTTCAGCAAGTCTTTCACTATTATATCCTTTTTTTATGGCTCTAATTTCATTAGTTGTGTTGATGTGGTATGAGGGCTAATAAGACTAAATTTTGGCTCATAGGAAAATCCCATTAACTATTTTTCATATATACGCCTACCAATAATATAAAATTCATTTAGTCATAATTAGAAAATTATATTAGCTTTTAGAAAATCAATTCATGAAAACGTACCTCATATAGAAAATTACAAATGTGATGCCTAGCCAACCGTATTCAAGGATCTCATTTATATTTTCAGCAGCAACGAAATCTTGAATTTCCTCTCCGTATATATTCTTTTCAAAAATAACTATATGACTAATACCATTTTTTAGCTTCATATCCACATGAGTCATCAATGCTAGTAAATGTTGATAGAGAACAGGTGATGTTATTGTGATTTTAGTAGCTATTTGGGATCAGTTGGTCGATCCTTTAGATGCTTTTGAGCCCAAATTTCTTTTCACCCCTTCCCTTTCTCCATCTATAATAACATTCATTGGTTCAGATCTTTTTTCATTAATTTTTAAAGTTTTATCTTGAAAAAAATGGAAATAAATACCTCTTTGTCCACATATACTCTTACAAATTGTGACAACCATGAAATGAATGTCCCAACTGCCTTTTCGATCATATGAATATCATTTTCATAAAGTGGAATCGGTAGCTCTGCATTTGGATCATGAACTATAGTAATCGTCACTTTTAGATGATCTTTTGGAAGTGGTCTATTATGCAGCTTGTCCTCTAGGATGTTGAACACTGTATCCCTCGATACAAGGTGATAGGTGGGTGTTGACAGATATAAATAACAATCATTATCACCCTGTATAAGATTAGTATTGGAAAAGTATCAGTGTTTTTCTGATTCACATTCAATGGGAACAATTATTAGAATATTGATTATCATGACTAAGACAACTCTTTGAAGGGAATGGCTCACCTCAAATCTGGTGGAGGGTGGGGCGGGATCTTCACATGCTAGTTGTTCCTGAGTTGTGTCTTCTCCTTGCTTCCCACCCATAAAAGTTTATAGAAACTCTCCCTACCATTGAAATCGTTCTTCAAGAGTTTCTAGTTTTTCTCTCATTCGTTTCATTTCTTCATCTCTATCATCCGTTTGTTTTTTTTTCTCAAAATATACTCGGGGTGTCTCCCCAAACCCTGAACCTCTGACATGACCGTATTATTCTAACCGCTTCAAAGCCGTTGATAATAGGTATGCATTTGCTACAGGATTATCTGATTCCTATGACTATCAGATATAAAAAAATAAGTAATTATTATTATGTAAGATCAATTTAAAACAAAAAATTTAATCGTTTCATACTTACACATATTTCTCACACTTTTTGTGTGTTTTCATCTACTAACTTCCCTTCCTTATTCACACGTTCCTCCTTCCATAGCACATGACATGGGATGGACATGTCTTTGGCTTTAGACTCATCAATCTATATATAAATATAGAAATATAATTATGATTTTGTTTCTTGGTACCTAATAATATTACTGTAAATTTAAAATACGTACCATTTTATTTTCTAGTGAAGCGTACCCCATCCTTGCTTTACAATAGGGGTATGTTGGTTTTGATGCATGTTCCTTATTTTCAGTACTGAGTTTTTGTTTCATAAATGAAATATTGACAATTAAAGTGATGAATACACGTATCCTCAAACAATGTATTATCAGACACAATGTACTTGAAACTTCTCATCCCCACAGTGGCCAATAAATGCATCCCATTCTTCTTGGGATATTAGGTGAGCGTAGACAAGGGGTGGGTGTAGGTTTATTTTACCTTTGTAACCTTTTAGGTTACATTTTTTTAAATTAGTGTGAAAATAGCAATGAATCCTTCTTTCAAGACTTATTACATAATTCTTGTGTGAGTAATCTACTATAAATGTACTTTTAAAGTGATTGAGAAAAGTAAGACACTGTTTCAGTATTTTTTTTGCGAGTAAATTAAAGAAATAATATCATAATGTTACCATTATTTCTTCCCATATCACAGGCTTCATCCTGGACACAACATGGTGCCATGAATCTATGTCAATCGACATGCATTACCGAGTGAAAATTACAATGTAACTACTAAACATAGCCTTGTTGGGATTCACATGCTGGACTCATGAATTCCATCCGACATCAAATTTGATGCCTTTTCTTTTCACCTTAAGAACTTTGAATAACACCGTCAAACTACGATGCACCTGTGTTTTCTGGGATGTCGTTCCTTCATACCTAACCATTTCATCGATATCAACATCATCTATATGTTCATCTGAAATGGTAGCAATGGCATGCATAGAGAGTTTTTGGACCTCAACATTAGGAGTAACAACAGGATCAGAAACTTATTGTTGCTCTGCACTGTGAGCAGCAACAATAACAGCAATAGCAGCACCAACTTGAGAGACTTGTTTAGCCTCGAGGTTAGGAGCACCAGAATGTGAAAAATTCATTATCTGAAAAAGTGGTTGAACAGTTAATTTAGATTACATAAATTTTTTAATGATAAGTTAATAACATGAGATAACAAGATCTATATTACAAACAAAATATAACCTGTTTATTGAACTCGCTTTCTTTTTTTGAAGGATGAAGGGATTTGAAACCTCTATCGATTATCCAAATACCTTCATTGTGGTCTCCTCTAACATACAAATCTTAATCTACATTGGGACTTCTATGAAATGATTTTGACATACCACTGAAAGGATTGTCCTCAACTGAATTTTCATCGGACCCTTCAATAGTTTTGGACGATAATAGAACAATCAACCACTTTCGGTTTATGGGATCTGAAACATAAAATACTTGTACCCCTTGTGATGCTATTATGAACTATTTTTCTTTGTACCCTTCTTTATTAAAATCAACTTTCACAAATCCTTATTATTCTATTTTAACACCATTGTTTTTATCTACCCATTTGCATTGAAAAATCGACAATTGGAATGTTGTATAATCTAACTCCCATATTTGTTTGATAATTCCAAAGTATGACATATTCACATAAATTGGATTTTTGTCCGTACAATAAAAAATATCCATCGCTTCATCCACAAGTGTAACTCCACTATTTTTCATGGTACTATATTCATCACGTTCATCTTTATAGAATGTATAACCATTAATTACATAAACATTGTAAGATAATACATACACACTTGGTCCGTCAACTAGCCATCAAAATCATTTTGAAATTGAATTCAGATTTTCAGCTAAATCCTTAAAAATATAGTCCCGAAACCATCCTATAAATTGGTGATTATGTTTACTTGATATCCATTTTTCATCCCTTTATGGATTCAACTACCTAAGAATTTTTTTGTGGGATTCAATATATAGAGAAACCTCCCAACTGTTATGCAAAACATAAAAGTGGACCTGCTCCCGTTCAGTTATATTGATTGTCACAACATCTCTTCCAGAAATTCCCTCACCCTCAATGCATCCAGTGTGATGGGAATTCAGGAGGCCAATGTTTTCCACATCATATAAGTATTCGGTACAGAATTCAATGTCTTCCTCAACAATATATCGCTCCACAATACAACCCTCTGGCCGACTTTGATTTTTTAACATACCCTTTCAAAATCTTCATATACTGTTAAATAGGGTACATCCATCTATATTTTACAAGACCAAAAAGTCAAATCTCTCTCAACAAGTGAACCATAAAATGAACCATCATATCAAATAATGATGGTGGGAAGAACATTTCTAATTCACATAATATGATGATAATTTCTCTTTCCATAGCTGGAAATTTCGTCAGGTCTAAAACTTTGCTACATATAGATTTGAAAAAGTAACAAAGTTGATTAATGTATGACAAACATTGTTGTAAAAAATGAAATGTAAAGCTATATGGATTAAATATAGCATCAAAACATGCAAGTCATGTGATTTTAAACCTTTTAACTTCAAATCATTCATTGAAACAATGTTATTGATATTTGATGAATACCCGTCTAGAACCATTACATCATTGAATAAGTTGAAAAACTGATATCACTCCTCCCTATAATGAGTGTAAGCAGCTGGAGTAAGAAACATTTGATTTTGACTCTTCACAGGAGCCAACTCTTCTCGTATTCTCATGTCAACCATGTACAACCATGCCTTAATTCCATCCATTGTTTTTCCTGGGGCATTTACCAACGTTCCTATAACACTGTCACATAATTTTTTTTCCACATGAATCACATCAATAAAATGTATGACGTATAGACAATTATAGTATGGTAATTAAAAAAACTAATCTCTTTTTCCAACTGATTTTTGAATGTTTTTTTGAAAATGGTTTACCAAAAATAGTGTTCACATCTTTTACATTATCAAACAGCTGATCACCTATTAGTGGAGACAGTGTTGTGCGATGTTCTAAACTTCCATTGAATGATGTCACCCAAGATCGGTAATTATTATGACAAGGTTGAAATCTATGATTTCATAGAAACAAAAATTTTGATGAATGTTTCATCCTAATTGATTATGTATCTTCTTCAAAAACAGAACACCCTTGAGTTCCATTAATTCTATAGCCTGAAAATTTTCCATAATTAGGGAAATCATTTATCATCCCATACAACATCTCTCTCAATGTAAAGTGTGCACTTTTATAAGAATCATACAACATAACACCTGAATCCCACAATAACATCAAATCCTTGATCAAAGGAGCCAAATAAACATCAATATTGTTACCTGGTTGTTTTGGTCCTGATATAAGCATAGATAACATGATGAATT
The DNA here is from genome assembly GCA_963277665.1 of Viscum album. Lineage (NCBI taxonomy): Eukaryota > Viridiplantae > Streptophyta > Magnoliopsida > Santalales > Viscaceae > Viscum > Viscum album. The sequence continues at coordinate 638,919,128 of OY728162.1, read as the reverse complement.
TTCATTTCATGCATAACCAGGGTGGAAAGTTATAATTTACCAACATAACAGGCCATGTACTATGAGTGCTAGTTTGAAAACCAAAACGATTCACTCCATCTGTAGATGACACAAGATGAAGGTTTCTCAGCTCATTTCCAAATTTAGCATACTCATGATCAATTCTCTTCCATTGAGGAGATTCGTCCCGGTGACATAATTCCCCATCTGTATTTCTTTTCTCTGCATGCCACGACAATTGTGTTGCAGTTTTTTCAATTCCATATAGACGCCTAAACCTTGGAATGATTGGAAAGTACCATACAACTTTCATAGGACTGGATTCATCTTTCTTGTATCAAGAAGCACCACACTCTGGGAATTCTGTAAGTGATTTGTTCCCCTTAAAAAACAATATAATGTTTTTCTGGCAGGCATGTATTCTTTCAGAAATCATAGCCATCGAGCGTAGAATTCGTTTAGCTTCATATGTCTAGATTGGAAGCTTATTATATTCCAGGAGCATGTCATTCAAGAGAGCAAGTAGTTTTGTAAAACTGACATCACTCCATCTGTTGCATGCTTTCAATTTATACAAATTAAATACAGCTGAAAATGATATATATTTAGTACAACCAGTATACAATGGCATCTTTACACAACTCTTTAACTTCTCAAACAATTTTGGGCAATCACAGAGTTCATCTTCAAATATCCTTGTCATTTCCTCAATACGATCTTCATCATCATTGAAATCTGTAATCATATCCTCAATACAGACTTCTTCATTATATATATTTGTAATCAATGATAATCCATAAAACACAGTTTTATCCCAGCAAGTAGCTACATTCTCTATTTCTTTGGGTTTATTCCAAAATTTATAACTCTGATATATTTCGTGACATATCAAATGTACTTCGAATTGATCTAGAGTAATTAGTCCAGAATAACAACAATGTAAACACGGAAAAAGGATTTAAGAAGGATCCTTTGCATGATCCTTTGAAAACTTGATGAACTCTTTCACTCTGTTCTCATACTCTATTATCAAATGATTAACATCCATCCAATCTTTATTTATCTCCATCCTATTTGAATCTCAAATATTAGTATTTATGATTCAAATACAAAAAACAAGACTTCCAAATATAGTAAAAGAGAACCACTTCCTTATGAAAATAGATATTAATAGAGCCTAACCATTTCCAATAAATATTTGGAAATCAACAGAACCAGGATAGACCCCCCATCAAAATCAACGCACTTTCCAACCCCCTTACCAATAGTTCTATCACCCACCACCCTTGCAGCAAAACATTAAACATCCTTTTAACCACCCCTACCAGCCACCTCATTCATAATAAAATAATCACATTAAACAGCCCAAAAATAGTGACCAAATTCAAATAAAATGAAAACAAGGATACAATTTTGATGAGAAAACTAATATAGTAGGTACATTTCCAAACACAAAGGGGTTCGCGGGGGAGACAAATAACCTAGGTTTATCCAAATTTACTATGGAATATCATAGATTCTGTTACCCAAATTAACATAAGAAATAGAAAATTAAGGTTAGTGAACAAAAATTCTATCATGAACATCTAAAGGATATGAAATAACTCTCCCTCACCTTCTCCAAGCTTGTACCTAGAACCACACTCGAAGCCTCTATGAGATCCTATTGCTTGGAACACACCCTTTTCATTTCAAACTAGTTCACTAAAAATAGGGATTTCTATGACACCTTAGCACACAAAAAGGGCCTCAAACACACAATTAAAAGGATCCCATATAAAACACCTATATAGTAACCACTTTAGGAGTCACTGAATTTCCCACATGTTTTTGGATCACCTCTCAAGAACACATCTCGATGGGGGAATTGTTCATCTTACTTGGAAGGCCAAATTCATACCAAACATCACTAACATGGGGATCTAATAATGACTACCATATACCTAGAAAATAATTGAAAAAATTAGGAAAAATAGTTTCTTGAACCTATTTCTAATAGTACTACAAGAAAATTATAACGAACATAGATCATACCTCCAAACACTCCTAGAGCCTCCTGGTAAAAAGACTCTAGTGACTACAACTATCCAAGATTCTAACCACTAACTTACCAATATAGGAGTGGTCTACTTCTGAGTAGTATTATTAGAATCAAACCAAAGTTCCATCCACCTCATGCTGCTCCCCGATCTCCTCCATCACTTTAGTGCTGTACAAACCTCCTTTCTCCAGTTCCTTCCTCTGCCAAGGATATTTGTCGACTGCCTCTCTGACTGTAGCATGAATGTTAAGAAAATGCAATGTGATATGTCTATACCCATAACAATTATATTAAATTACTTGGATTAATGGGCTATCCTTAAGTTACCTAAGAATGACAGTGCCTCCAAAGATGAGACTTGCATCACACACCTACTGTGGGTGGGTGATGTTAGCCCTACATCCCAGAAGATCACTTCCTTAAATGATTATGATATGAACTCAAACCATAGGCATAATCATAGAACACAAATATAGCCATCCAAATCTTAGTATTACATGTTGAATTCCCCCAATCCACTAAAGGTCGGTCTATGAATTGAAAAACATAAATTAATGGATTTAATAAAAATATCTAATCCAACCAAAAAATGGAAAATAATGTATGACCTACATAGAAGTATTGGACAAATGTTAATTCTCCATTGGTATACACCTCCATATGTGTATCCCAAACTAATATCTACCTTATCCTAGTCCACCAAGGACTCTGTGAAATTTTCCATCATATGTATAAGACAAGACATGTATGGGAAGATTTCTTATAGGGACGAGTATTACAATACCCAATAGGAATCCCCAAAAACACCATATATAAAGCATTGAGAGTATTCATGTCACTAAACACATGTATTCCAAACACGTTATGAGACATAATGACAACCAAGGATATCCAAAATATACTCATAAAAGACCCTAAGTCAAAAAAATGTCTCAACCACATCTGGTTTTAGATACACTCAGGGATTCAAGGTCACACTCCTCTGAGAGGAAATGCTACCCAATCTATAATTCCAATGATGACACTCATCCTAGAGGTCACACTCATCCGATCTAGCCAAGAAGAATCACATAGGAAACTGAGAGTGTTCACTCGAGATATACACTCCATCAGACTAATACCCAATCAGAAATATTAGCTCATGATATAAATATAGGGGGTCAACACCCAAGGCCTGATGGGGTGATACTAGAGTCTACTACAATAATCCTCAAAGATAGGGGACAAACACTTGTGTAAGTATTGGAAATGCCAATTCAACAAACCCAACATAGGGAAAACACATAGGAAATAAGGTTTTCTTTAGGAATATGATGTTATTAAAATTTTCATGACATATTATATACCCCCTTTACTTATTTTATATTAAATGTGCATAATTTGTGTGAAATATTAATGTTTTAATACTAAGTATAATTTTTGAGCATTTTTAGAAGTAGTTCAATTGACTAAGTTTACGATTTCATTTATAACTCTCCCCCTAATTATCCATATGGTGTGGATATTGTTTGTTAGGAATTATAATTCAATATAAAACATTTCATTCGAAGGGATCATGGGCCAATTCGGCCATTTGAAGGATCACACGGACTACACAAGATGACCTAAAGAATTTGTGAAGAAACTGGACCAACCATGATGATTGAGTTACTGGTCTAAATCCATAATCCCAAATTTTATGAAACTCTACCACGTGTTCCTGATTATACAAAAGAATCATGGATATAAATTTTAGGGCCCAACTCTAAGAACAAGGGTCCCAAATAAAGCTTTTAATTATAGACAACCATTTTGGATGGAAATTAAAATCCGGACACTATTAATGACATATCTCATGATGTATTATCAAATCGAGCTGAAAGTTTGCAGGGTGAAAGATGGGATATACGTGGCATATTTTTTTGAATAAATAATTCGGCTTTGAAGGCATATTCCTATTCAAAAACCCATTCACATTTTGGACTTCAAAAAGATTGGATTGAAATGGACATATTAGATTTGTTTAATAAACCAACCATAAATTTGGCTCCATAAGTACAAATGACTCCAAATTTTGAGATTGGTATGAAAAATTTATTATCTAAAACTTTTAAGAAGCAGATATCTCGAGATTCGGCTTTCTGAATAGCCAACATGGAAATGAAAGTGGAGGGGCAGATTGGGAATGAAAATAGTCCACTTCCTTTGGCTATAAATGCATTCCCCTCCTCTCCTTCAAAGCGGTTGGAATTTTAGAAGATAAGAGAACATATTTTGACGACCCAAGCCTTTACAAAGGCTTGGGAGGAACTTCTATACTCAATTTTTCACTTGATATACCCTTCCTTCTCTCTTTGTTTCCTTTCACTTTTGTGATATTCTTCGTTTGTAATCTTGTAAGTTTGTGGTTTGTAATTCCGTTTAATGAAAGTTTCTTATTTAATATCTCTTATTCTCATCCAAATTATGTAGTTTAATATCAATGTTTTTAAAATAGTTTAAATACAGTTGATTCACCATCCCTTCTTTTGATTCCTCATTCAATCGAAATTCCGTCTTTTTAATTCTCGTTATTGTTCATGTGTGTGTGTTCGACACACCACTATTTTATTATCCCTTTATTTTTATTCTATTCTTAATTTATCATCAGAATAATTATAACCAGATTATTAATTACCCAAATGGATGAGTAAATCTCTCATTGGGGTGAGTCAAAATTTAGGGATGTTAAGTGATTGAGAGTATTTTCTCGATGAGTATTCGTTAATTTAATATTGTGTATGTTGGACTTAACATGTCACAGATTAATGACATATTTTTTTTAACATGTGGTTTCCGTGGATTATTGGAACCATAAATATACTAACATAAACATGTAATGGTAATGATTAGAACCCTATGTTAAGTTAAGGCTTGGATTAAATCCTTAAAACTTAGGAAGTCAAATCAACGTTATCTTGTGAAGTGGGTGTTAATTTAAATGTAATATAAAGAAAAGATCCAGGATATCACAAGCTTAACTCCCTAATAATGAACTCACCCCAATATTTATCAAATTTTTGTATAAAACCATAATCATTAATCACTTCATTTAATCTCTGCAAACAAACCCCCCAATCAGAATACAATCAACTAAAAACAAACGACTATTAAAAATCATCATCGCCGAGGATTCGACCCGAGTACTGCTATACACATTAGCAGAGCACCAGAACCTTGACCGGTCGATAGGTGACAATCAGCTATGCATTTAAAATGGTTCAGTTTTCAGGGATGGTTCTTTAAGTAGTCATTAGTTTCTGGTTATTGTAAAAAAACAAAATTTAAAAAAAATTGAAAAAAACACAAAGAAAAACCCATATTCTCATAAAAATCATAAACTGAAAAAAAATAAGAAGAAAAATCCATCTTCATTTTCCTTCCAACACCTCTCTGAATGCCCCGTAGCCTCCCAAACAATCCCTTAGATTTGTTTGACCCTAAAATTGAGCGAACACTTCGCCAACTTAGGAGGAACATAAGAGATAATCAAATAATAAAGAACCAGTCCTTGTCCAACCAATTGAATTAGATATGGCCAATCCTAGGGAACAAACACTTAAAGAACTCGCTACCCCTGATATGAATTACCAACCTCTTAGTATTCAATATCCAAATATAGAGGCTGACATCAAACTCAAATCGGGTTTGATTCATCTTCTTCCTCATTTCCATGGGCTAGCCGGTGAGGACCCACATCTCCAACTTAAAGAGTTCCAAGTGGTGTGATCTACCATGAAGCCTCAAGGGGTTTCTGAAGAACAAATAAAACTTCAAGCATTCCCTTTCTCCCTAGATGACACTGCTAAGTCATGTCTTTACTATCTACCTACTGGTTCCATAACCACATGGAATGACATGAAGCGACTCTTCTTAGAGATATTCTTTCCTGCTTCTCGTACTGCTTCTATCTGAAAGGAAATAAGTGGTATTCGTCAGTTCCCAAGTGAATCACTCTATGAATACTGGGAGAGGTTCAAAAATCTTGTTGCAACCTGCCCACACCACCAAATCTTTGATCAACTCTTGATCCAATAATTCTATGAGGGGTTATTGGATATGGAGAGAACTCTCATTGATGCTGCAAGTGGTGGTAATATTGTTGATAAAACTCTTGCAGCTGTAAGAGATATCATAAGTAACATGGCTTCAAACACACAACAATTCCATACTCGAGCACATGCTCAAGTCAAACAAGCCCTAGATAATCAATCAATTGAGCCAAACAAGATGACAGAGTGGAAGAGTGAACTTACAGGTCTTGTGCGGCAACTAGCTGTGGCATCCAAATCCCCAACCTCATCTTCTCCACAATCATTGTTTCCTGGACCTATCAAAAACTGTGGAATATGCAACTCTTCATCTCATCCAACTAACACATGCCCACAACTTCAAGAGGATAAATCTGATTCATCTGGACCACTGGAGCTCAATGCAACATATACTCAGTGGAACACCAACCCTCAACTATTAGGTCAGTTTGTTAGAAACTTCAACCAACCTCACTCTGAGCCCTTCTCTTCTTCCTTTAACCAAGGCCTTAGGTATGGTAATCCCATATCTCACCCCCCTAAATTCCCTCCTCAAAACCCAAACCAGTTTCAATATGGTCAAGGTGTTGGTAACATCCAACAACCTTATCCTTTTATTCCTCAACCTCAATGGAACAATCCTCCTCCTAGATTCCATTATCCTAGTTATCCTTCCCAATTCCAAAACCAATAAAATTGCATTCCCAATAACCAAAATCCAGGTAATCCCAATATGGGACAAGACTCTTCTTCCGAGAAACCATGGGAAAGTGCAGTGGAAGATCTTGCCTCCTTCACCCGTTCCATCCTCAAGAACATTGAAACCCAAATTGGTCAACTTGCATCCCACCTTAGTCATCCGCATCCACCCAATTCTTCCGAACTCCCAACTCAACCCTTACCCAACCCCAAGGGTAATGTAAGTGCAATTGCACTTAGATCAAGAAAGCAAATTGTTATACCTCAATATAATTCTTATAAAACACCTTTAAAAGTTGACCTAGAAAATGAAAAGAAAAATAAACTTGAAAAGGAACCTGAAACCATTCCCTCACCTCCTTCAATTCCACTTAGGAACCCAATTCTTTTTCCTCAAGCCGTTTCTAAGCCAAATAATTCCTTTGAACCCGATCATGAAATGCTTGACATGTTTAGACGTTTGGAAGTCAACATTCCCCTCTTAAATTCCATAAAACAAATTCCTAAGTATGAAAAGATTATCAAGGAGTTTTTTACCCATAAGAGGAAACTTAGGAAATTTGAAAATGTTTCCACCTAGTATTCTATTCCCATAAGGTAAAAAGTTCCAGGGACCTTTACAGTTCCATTCCAAATTGGATGTTCTAACTTCGATGATGCACTCATAGACTTAGGAGCCTCAATTAATGTCATGCACAAATCCATCTTCTCTAACCTTGGTCTAGGTCCCTTACATCCAACGGGTGTTGTCATTCAATTGGCCAATCGAAGCACTGCTAGTCCAAAGGGTATAATTAAGGATGTCCTTGTTCGTGTTAATGATCTTATCTTCCCAGGTGATTTCTATGTCCTTAACATGGAAGGTGAGACGAACTCTTCTCGATCCCCCCTAATTCTTAGAATACCATTCCTCATGACAGTGAGAACCAAGATTGATGTCCATTCAGGCATCTTATCTATGAAATTCGGTGACCAACTGGTCAATTTCAACATTTTCCAAGCCATGCGATACCCATCCCAGGATCACTCTGCATTCTCAATCCATGCTTTTGAGGAAACTTATAAGAGTCAATCGAACCCCAATACACCATGTTTTTCTTGTTTTAATGAAAAAGGATCTTGTGAAATCTTCACCATGATTAACCAAGTCATAAATGGTGAAGTTGATGTGGACCTCCCATTCATAGACTCCATCAATCTAGAGGAACTTGAAAACCCTCTTGACTCCCACACCTGCCTTGATCTCTATTGTGCCACCTTGTAAATTATTAATGAAAATGAATTTAAAGCAACTGAAGTCCCTTCATCCATTCTTGAGATGTCTAATCCACAAATGAGAGATGATACTGATTTAAAACCTCTTCTTGAACACCTGAAATATGCATTCCTTTTCCATGATCACTCTTATCTTGTCATTTTCTCTTATTGACTTACCAAAACTGATGAGTCCAAAATTGTTCAGAAGTTAGAGGAAAAAAAAAGTCCATAGGTTAGACCCTAGATGACATACTAGGAATCAAACTTTCCCTTTTCATGCATCACATCCATCTTGAGGAATCATCCAAACCAATTAGACAACCACAAAGAAGACTCAATCCACTCATACTTGAGGTAGTTAGGGAAGAGATCATCAAGCTTCTTCAAGATGGTATTATTTACCCAATTTCTAATAGTAAATGGGTTAGTACAATTCAAGTTGTACCTAAGAAGGGTGGGATAACTGTTGTCACAAATGATCATGGAGAGGTAGTCACAACTCGAGTGAAAAACAAATGGCGTGTGTGCATCGACTATAGGAAATTGAATGTTGAGACAAGAAAATATCACTACCATCTTCCATTCCATGATAAAATGCTAGAACGATTAGCTGGAAAGTCACACTATTGCTTTCTTGATGGATACACCGGCTACTTCCAAATCCCAATCGCACCTCAGGACCAAGAAAAGACTACTTTCACTTGCCCCTTTGGAACATATGCATATAGAAGAATGACTTTTGGCCTTTTCAATTCTCCTGAAACATTCCAGAGGTGTATAATGAGTATCTTTTCTGATTTCATTGAACAATGCATGGAATTATTCATGGATGACTTTACCATTTAAGGTGATTCATTTGAATCTTGCTTGAATTCACTCTCTCTAGTCCTTAAAAAGTGTGTCAAGTTTAACCTTGTGTTAAATTTGAAAAAAATGTCACTTCATGGTTGAAAATGGGATTGTTCTAGGGCACATTGTTTCAAAAGAGGTTATTAAAGTTGATCCTACCAAAATTGAAGTTATCCGATCACTTCTTCAACCCCCTTTTGTTCAAGACATCCGTTCATTTCTCAGTCATGCCGGTTTCTATCAGAGATTCATCCATAAATTGAGTAGGATTTCCCTCCCACTCACTCAGTTGCTCTAAAATGATGTCACTTTCCATTTCGATGAGGTTTTCATGATAGCCTTTATTGAACTCAAAACTGCTCTTACATCTTCCCCAATAATCCAACCCCCATATTGGTCCTTACCCTTTGAGTTGATGTGTGATTCTTCTGATAGAGTCATTGGGGATGTTCTTGGTCAAATAAGAGAAATGATTCCTCATGTTATCTATTATGCCTCAAAAACATTGGATGAAACTCAATCTCACTACCCTGTCACTGAAAAGTAACTTTTAGCAGTGATTTTTTCCTTAGATAAATTTCGGCCCTTTCTCTTAGGTGCCAAAATCACCATCTTCACAGGACATTATGCTATAAAGTTCTTACTCAAGAAAATTAATTCCAAACTGAGGATAATAAGATGTATCCTAATGCTCCAAGAGTTTAAACTTGAAAAAAAAGATAGACCAAGAAAATAAAACCTTGTGGCTGATCACTTGAGTAGAATTTCTAATTCTTCTCATTCTAAAATCATCGATCCTAAATTACTCACCGACCACCTTTCATCTCTCACTCCAAAAATACCATGGTGTGCCCCAATTTTTAATTACTTGGTTTCTGGTGTTTTCCTAGAAATTTTTCAAAAGAACAAAAAATGAAGTTGAAAAGTGATTCAAAATACTATTTTTGGGAAGAAAATAAACATTGGAAAAATAGGGCTGACATGGTAATAAAGAGATGTGTCGATGAAAATAAACATTCTTCCATCTTAGAATTCTGTCACTCAATGCCTGGTGGTGGCCACTTTGGACCACAAAGGACCTCCCGAAAGGTTCTAGACTCTGGATTATTTTGGCCTTCACTCTTCAAGGACTCACATGATTTATTTCAATCATGTCCCACTTGCCAAAAGTTTGGCACAATTTCAAAGAGAAATGAAATTCCCCAAAAGACTTTAATTTTTTGTGAGATTTTTTTATGTTTGGGGTATCGATTTCATGGGACCATTTCCCCCTTACAATGGATTCTTATACATTCTTCTTGAAGATGATTATGTTTCTAGGTGGGTTGAGGCTAAACCTACTAGAAAGGATGATTCAATTACAATTAGTGAGTTCTAAAAGACACACATCTTTTATCAATTTGGAACACCACATGCCTTGATATGTGACTTAGGAACCCATTTCTGTAATAGAACCATGGGATCTATTTTGAAAAAGATTGGGGTTGTACATAAAACTTCAACTTCATATCACCCCCAAAAAAATGGCATGACTGAACTTTCTAATAGAGAAGTGATAAGAGTGCTTGAGAGAATTGTAAAACCCACTAGAAAAGACTGGCCTGAAAGAATTGGTGATGTAATTTGGGCTTATCGAACCGCCTATAAAACATCCATTGGGATGTCTCCTTTTAGGCTAGTTTTTGGTAAATCATGTCATTTTCCAGCTGAAATCCAACCTAAGTCATTTTGGGTAGTGAAAAATTGTAATTTTGATCTTGAAAAATCTGGTGAAGAAATATTGTTGCAATTGGCTGAACTAGAGGAGATTTGAATTGATTCTTATGAGAATTCTAATCTCTAAAAAGAAAAATCCAAGGCACTCCATGACAAACACATCCTCAGAAAGGTATTCCATGATGATGATAAGGTAATGATCTTCAATTATCGATTTCGGCTTCACCCAGGTAAGCTTAATTCTCTTTGGGAAGGTCCTTTTGTTATTACTAATGTTTACCCATTTAGTGTAGTACTAGTACAAGACCCCTCTTCCAAACGGACATTCATGGTTAATGGACATCGGTTAAAGCATCACCATAAGAGGATGCACAATCCTGGATCAACATTGACTTCCACTGGATCCCCAACTTCTCCAGTCGACCCACCACTAGATGGAGATGGAAACCCACCAAATCCAAACCAGGGAGAACCTCTTTCTCTTTAAATCTCTCTCTATCTTCCTCCCTCTACCTCTTTATTCTTCTTCCTTTGTCTTTCATTTTTTTAAAAAATTATTTTTCAAACCCTTTATTTTTATCTTTATCTTTTGTGCGAGTGTGTATTTATTCAAAACTAAAAAAAATATATAAAAAAAAGAATCATAATAAAAAAATATACAAAAAAAAATTCAAGAGTCATGCTTACTCACCATCGAGTTTTCAAATTTTGCCCAACCATTTTGGGTAGTCAAAAGACATGGTTTCATCTCAGAAATTTTGTGTTTTCATCATATATTTGGATAAAGAATTTTGTGTCAAGAATAATACATTTTTAATGCTAAATTTTTGATTTGAAAAATGATTTTCCCAAACCTCGAGGAACAACATTTTCTTTCATGCCAAGGCCACCTATGGCCATCTTTTCAAAATGTGTGTTTTCACCCCCATTTGTGAGTCTTGAGTTTGGGGACCTTTGAGCTGAATTTCATAATTTAGTGTTCATTAATATGATAGAGGCATTTTCTGAACCACTTGAGAATAATAATAGCCAAATAACCTCCCATTAACCATACCTTAATCCTCCTTTTGAAAGCCCCTTCGATCCTATGCAAACCTTTTCTTTGTTAGCCACATTACAAGCCCAATACCTTTTCCCACCCCATATCAACATAGATTTTCATTGCATAATTTTTTTTAAATTAAAGTGTGTGTGTGGGGGGGATGTATTTCATTATAGGTGCCCTTTGATCTTGTTATAACTATTAAAATTAGTGTTGTGAGGAGATAAATAATGGTTTGGGATATGAGTGTGAGATCTTTTCCAACTTCAACTTTCGAAAAAAAAGAAAAAAAAAGAAAAAAAGAACACTTGAATTATATTATTTTGTTATTGGGAGAAGTTTTGTGGTTTGTAAATATTTCATCTTCTCATCCCCTTTAAATTTTATTCCTCTATTGTGTCGTTCTTCACATAATAATTCTCTTGTAAAATATGTGTTTTCATTTCCTTCCATGTTTTATTTCAAAAAAAAATGTGCATTGCTTTTTCAATGTTGGTGTTTTACCCCTCTTCTTATCTCTCTGGGACAATATATTCCTACCGTCCCATAGCCAGAGAAAAACCACTTAAAAATAACTCTTGATTATCGTGCACTTTGGATAGGGATTGGAAGCTGATAGCTCTTTCAAACTCTAAGATTTTCACTTTTGGTTGGTGAAAGAGTGAACCTCCACAAATGAATTTTATCATCTTGAGAGGTGTTAGTTTCGAGTGTCCACATTTTCATTTCTAAATTTGAGCAAGAAAAAAATGAATTAGTTTTTGGAACATTGTTTCTATAACAACTTGTGGTGGAATTTAAAATGGATGAGTGAAATAGTCTAAACCTCCCCTGATTGGAGAAAACAAAATTTTAATATCTGTTGGTGAGTGAAGATGATTTTGTTATGTTTTTATATTTGTTTCACATGAGGACATGAACAAGAATAAGTGTGTGGGAGTTGATGTTATTAATATTTTCATGACTTATTATATACCCCATTTACTTATTTTATATGAAATGTGCATAATTTGGGTGAAATATTAATGTTTTAATACTAAGTATAATTTTTTAGCATTTTTAGATGTAGTCCAATTGAGTCAATTTACTATTTTATTTATAAATCTCCCCCTAATTATACAAATTGTGTGGTTCTTATTTTTTAGGATTCCTAATTCAATACAAAACATTTCATTAGAAGGGATCATGGGCTAATTCTGCAATTTGAAGGATCACATGGACCACACACGATGACCCAAATAATTTGTGAAGAAACTGGACTATCCATGATGATTGAGTTACCGGTCTAAATCCCGAAACCCAAATTTTATGAAAATCTACAATATGTTCGTGATTATCCAAAAGAATCGTGGATAAAAATTTCAGGGCCCAGCTGTAATAACAAGGAGCCCAAATGAAGCTTTGAAGTCTAGCCAACCATTCTGGCCGGGAATTAGAATTCGGACACTATTCATGACATATCTCATTATGTAATCATAAAATCGATCTGAGATTTTTCAGTGTAAAATAGGAGATATAGTTGGATGGATTTTTTGAATAAATCATTCATCTTTGAAGGAATCTTCCTATTCAAAAACCCTTTCACAATTTGGACTTCAAAAAGACTGGATTGAAATGGACAGATTAAATTTGTTTAATAAACTGGACATAACTTTGTCTACATAGGTCCACATGAATCCAAATTTTGAGAGAGGTTGTATAAATTCATTATCTAAAACCTTTAAGAAGGTGCTATCTCTAGATTCTTCTTTTTGAATAGCCAACTTGGCGATACAATTGGAGGGACAGATTGGGAATGAAAATAGTCCACTTCCTTGGGCTATAAATGCATTCCCCTCCTCTCCTTCAAAGGGGTTGGAATTTCAGAAGAGAGGAGAACATATTGACACGACCGAATCCTTGAGAAATACTTGGGAGGACCTTAAATACTCAATTTTACACTTGAGATACCCTTCCTCCTCTCTTTGTTTCCTTTCACTTTTGTGTTGTTCTTCGTTTGTAATCTTTTAAGTTTGTGGTTTGTAATTCCGTTTTAATGCAAGTTTCTTCTTAAATATCTCTTATTATCATCCACCTTATGTAGTTTAATATTAATGTTCTTAAAATATTTTAAATATAGTTGAATTTCATTCCCTTCTTTTGATTCCTCATTCAATCGAAAGTCCGTTTTTTTAAATTCTCATCATTGTTCGTGTGTATGTGTTCGACGAACCACTCTTTTCTTATCCCTTTATTTATATTCTATTCTTAATTTATCATCATAATAATTATAACCATATTTTTAAATACTCCAATGGATGACTAAATCTCTCATTGGTGTGAGTATAAATTTAGTGATGTTAAGTGATTGAGAGTATTTGCTCGATGAGTATTCGTTAATTTAACATTATGTATGTTGGACTTAAAATGTCACGAATTAATGACATATTTTTTTTAACATGTGGTTTCCATGGATTATTGGAACCATAAATACACTACCATAAACAAGTAATGGTAATTATTAGAACCCTAAGTTAACTTAAGGCTTGGATTAAATCCTTAACACTTTGGAATTCAAATCAATGTTATCTTGTGAAGTGGGTGTTAATTTAAATGCAATATAAAGCAAAGCTCAAGGATATCACAATATTAAGTCCCTAATAATGAACTCACCCGAATATTTATCAAATTATTAAATCAAACACCAATAATTAATCACTTCATTTAAGCTCTACAAAAAAAACCCCAATCAGAATACAATCAACTAAAAACAAATGACTATTAAAAAGTATCATCACCGAGGATTTGACCCGAGTACTGCTATACACATTAGAAGAGCACCGGAACCTTGACTGGTCGATATGCGATAATCAGCCGTGCATTTTAGCCTCTCAGAGGGATACAAGATTCAGGTCACTAATTAACCTGTGATCCATTGCTCAGGATCATATTCCATACTAACCACGATAAAAGTGAACTGAGACCACTCACTATAGAATAAGTATATTGAAAACTGAGAGGGTTAATCCAAGAGAGATGCTCCATCAGACTAATACACCATCTGAAAGATCAAATCTATATACAAAGAGAGGGGGTTAATTCCTAAGGCTTGTTGGGGGACAATAGACCCTACTTGAAACATCCTCCAATATATGGGATCAATGCCCATGTAAGTGTTGGTGATTCCAATTATACAAACCCAATATATGGACAACATGAATGAAGTGATGATCGCTCTAGGTCCCTTGAATTGATACATGTTCCAAGTCGTTGAGGGGTATGAGTTCCAAATAACAGGACTTAATTCCATAATAACCCTCATATAAGTGGACTAAGACAACTCAATCAAGAATAATGGAACCCACCAACACTACCCTGATCATTAAGAAGATATAGAGGGGCCAACATCCTTGAACGAGGTCATGAAGCTGCATCAATCCCTCATAGGAATGTAAAAAGGGAACACAATCCACCAATAATAGTCCATGGAAATCTTAAAAATATCACAACAAAACTGAAATAAAAGGAAATAGAGCTCAAAACTATCTTCAAAGGAGGACATGATGTGTCCCTAGGGGTATACGGTGTGTCTAAAAAAGACTGGCACTGCCCGTGTCTCATTTTCACATGGAGTGATCCATGATTCCAACTATGGAATGTGCAATGACCATTCCCCAATTATTCATTGAATCATTAGCCAAATGAAAATTAAAACGATGAACACATGTAGAGAAGGATGAGAAATTACAAAAAATAAACCTAAAATGAGAAGTGAGAGAATTACCTAGAGTAGATCGCACCCGCAATAGAGGGAGAGAAGAATCGTCGAGTGGTTAGGGAGCCTTTTTCACTACGTTGGGAGGGGAAGGAGTGACCACCAGAGGGGGAGGTGAACGAGAGGAGCCATCAACCATTGAAAAATGGAGGAGTAGGATTCGTGGGGAGTAGGGTCCAGTGGGGAGGAGGAGAATTGTGGTTCATAGGGAGGAGGATCCATGAAAGGTGTTTAAGGGGGAGGATAAAGAGTAGGGCTAGTGGCGGAGGTCCGAAAAAGAGAAGATCGGGGGGGGGGGGGGTTCATAGGGGTACAATACCGCGAGATCTTGAGGGTGCGATAAAAAAAGGATACTGTGCACCAGATTTTATAAAATGGGACTATGGTTTTATCAGCGCTAAAATTTTAGCACTGATAAAGGGATTCTTAATCAACGCTTTTAATTAGAACTGATAAAGATTAACCTTTATCAATGATTTTTTCTTGGTGCTGATAAAAGGTGGCACTTCCCTTGCCCGTTTTTGTAGTAATGAGTGAAGAATGGGTCTTAGATTCAGGATTCTTACCTCATATGTTCCCCAAAAAGGGATTATTTTTCGGACCTACACGGGGTTGAGTGTGGTGAAGTGTATATGAGAAATAATAAGAGTTGTCACATAATGGGCATAGGTTCCATTTTTTAATGTTTCATGATGGGTCAATGAGAACTGTGGATGAAGTTAAGTGGGTACCTTAATTGAAAAGAAAAATGATTTACATAAGAGTAAGAGACCTAAAGGGTTACACTCATACATCTGGTTATAGAATAATTAAGATATCTAAGGGATCCCTCAACAATATGAGAGCATTTCTTATTAATGGGTAATATGTATTTGAGGTTAGTACTCACATGAAGGAGTTGAATGTATCACATTCCTCAATGCGTGATAACACTATTCTTGGGCATAGATGACTCATACATGTTAATATCAAAGGATTGAATGAACTTAGTAAGCATGGGTTATTGAGTGGTATATCCCTAAGTGGTCTTCATTTTTGTAAGGATTGCGTGTTTGGAAAGTCCAAACATGTGTTCTTTATGAGTTTGGAATAAAAATCCAAGGCCCCAATGAGTATATTCATTAAGACTTTTCGGGGCCTTTTAGGGTTTCCCCCTTAGTGGAGGAAATTACTTTGTGACCTTTCTAGATTACTACTCGTGAAAATTATGGTTGTTTATACTAAAGAATAATTTTGATACATTTGAAATGTTGAAGTGTTTGAAATTTAGTGTCAAGAACCATATATGAAGCAATTTGAAATCTATTAGAATATATAATGGTTTAGAATAATTTTCCAATGATTTTGTGGACTTTTTTGAGATAGAATGTGTCTTGAGACATAGTAAAGTTATTGATATCCCCCAGTAGAATGGACTAACTGAGAGAGTAAATAGGGTTATCTGATAGAGGGTGAGAAGTAAACTCTCACACTCATGTTTTTCTTAGTCCATATGGGAAAATGTTGTTTCTATTTTTGTATACCTCATTAGTTTTTACCCATCTAGTTCCATTAGTTTAAAAACCCGTAAGGTGGATTAACTCCCTACCTAATCTAGGACACCATAGATTCTTTGTTTGTACTGCTTATTCCGATTGTATGACTGATAATCTAGAACCTAGAGATGTAAAGTGTGTGTTCTCATGTCATCCTCTGTGTATTAAGGGGTATATGATTTCGATAGATAATCCTAGGTTTAATAATTTCATTATAAGACATGATATTTTCTTTCATGAGGTTGTTATATAGAAGGGAAAACCAATAGAGTTTATTGATGCTGGTATGACTGAACCAAAAGGTGTTAATGTTCCTTCAAGACCTATAGTATATTCTATCCCTCTGGCTACCTCCAAAATTCCACCAACAAGTTCATAATGAAACAAATCCTATTTTTTTCAAAAAAAATTAGTTTATTAAGAGGAACATGAGTACAAAATTTTCAAGGGGACCTGAAGAAATGAAGACCTAGTGTATCTCCAATAATAATATATGCACCCCATGGGGGAAGGGAGCATACGCTAGAAAACTCTCTAGAGGGGACCTCATCGGGGGTCTTTGAAGCTAGAAATTCAACCATCCAATTTCCATCTCACCACGTACGAGAAAGATCAATGCCGTTAAGAAGTTGATATTTTCATTTGTGTATCAAGTAAGTGATATCCCAAGGAGTGGAAGAAAAAACTTTAAAGGAGCTCCATATAATCAATGAATTCTTCTCCATAGCATCTAAAGATATTTTTTTAGAATGGAACATTTCAAAAACACTAATAATGGCCTCTGATTCTTCCCTAAGTGAAACACCAATCCCATAAAAGTAGCTAAAGGCGAGTAACACCGAGCATGTGGAGTCGTGAACCACAAATCCTCCCTGCATGAATCCATGGTTTTATGAGCCATCGATATTCAATTTCAGGACATGTGAAGGGGTAATATATCTCCCATAATGACCCATAAGCTGAGGTCTGGAAAAAACATTGGGATGTCTTCTAGCAGTAAAATACATGAGAGATGGGGAATCCTCTCTTTATTCTAGAAGACTTTCAAGATCCACTACTAAGTATTTGGTTCTCGATGCATGGGAAGACTTTGAGGTTTGAGCCTTGTTCCAGATTTGTTCCTTGCCTCCCATAAACTTTAGGAGCCTGCAACAAGAAGGATTGAACAATACCTCCCCTCAATTGTTATTATTGGTTCCTCTGAATCAAAGCTGGTGGAATTACTCAATGGAATCCATTGTTGAGTTAAAGCTGATGAATTCACCCAGAATTCTCCAAAGCTTCTCGTCCCACTCACTTTGAAAAAAGTGGTGGTTTGAGGTTTCCTCTTTAAGGATTTTTTAACAGGATCATGTGGATGAAAAGTGAATTCTCTTGTGTTTAACTTCCGAATCTGTCGGTAAGTCCTTATTCCGATTCCTCCAAATTAAGAAGATGAATTTAGGTAGGATAACATTCCACAAACAAATATCATGGATGGAGTAAGGAAAGGCGTTTTCCTACTTGAAATTTATATCGGGCGTGGGACAACCTAGATAGCGTAAAACATTTCCAACTTAATTGCAGTCCCAATAACTAATGTCTCCACATCTGAGGATCCATCAGGAGTGCTGCTAAAGAAATGGAATGTGACCCAAGAAGGCTTTCCATAATGAAGAATAGTTCTCACTGATCAGTCTAAGGTTATTCCCCTACTTTCCTTTGATGAATATGATTCACAAGGAACGCCCATCAATGACCACCCACACTAATTTTCCTTGAAGGTAATGCATCACCTCCCCCACATTCCTCACATTGATTCCCCCATTCTCTACAAGTCTCTAAAGCATCTTCTAATAAGCCCAATGAAACTTTCCCTCTATTTATGAATCCTAGATGCAGGCACTTAAGAGCTTATCAATATTTTTTAGAACCATATTTGGAACCTTGAGCCCCGAAAGGATGTACATGTGTATAGAGTTCAAAATTTAATTGACAAGGGTGATTTTACCACCAAATGATAGAAACGATTTTTCCAATTTGTGATTATGTTAGTGATCTTAATAACCACACCATTAAATTACCTAATGTAAATTATTCCCAGAGCTAAAGGTTATCCTAGATACTCCATATTGAAGGCCTTCCTATAGATACCCAGCATCAATTTAATGTTTCTCCTCCTTCTATTTGAAAAAGATGTCAGAAAGAACACATGACTTTTTCCTTATTGATGATTTTCCCACTCTATTTTGTTTAAGATTACATGGTTTTATTATATACCTTGATTGGATTTTTTCATTAATTGATAAAGAAGATCATTTCATCCATCAAGAAGGGGTGAGATTCCCTAGATAAGTGAGCTCTGCAAAGGTAAGGATTGATATTTCCATGCTGAATACTAGATCCAACATGCCTGCTGAGGGAATCTTGGACCATGATGAAGATGATGGGTAAAATATGTTCACCTTGTCTTAGCCTCCTAAGTGGGTTCTTGAATCCACGTTTCCTCCCCATGAAAATATAATTAAACCAAGGAAAATTATAACATTATATGATTAGGTCGACAACACAGTCAGAGAATCCTAAGCTTCTCATAACCTGAAGGATGGAGTTCCATTCAAGGTGATCATATGCCTTATCCATATCCAGCTTAATTGTTATGTGTGAGCCCACCACCTTCCTATTAATTCCACAAACTATCTCATGATCTATGACAATTCCTCCATGAATGTACACACCTTGGATGAAAGCGTTTTATTCCTCTGAAACCCAAGAGTGTATGAACTGATGGATCCTTTTATTGATGATGGTTTCCAAGACCATGTAAGAAATGTTACACATGCTAATGGGTTTATATTGAGAGATTGAAGATGGGTATTTCACCTTGGGTATAAGAACTCTAATGGTGACACATGTAATCCAGGGAAGAGGTCCACCATGGAAGAAGTCTTGGAATGATTCAATAAGTTCATTCTTAGTAACGTCCCAAGAGATAACATAAAATGACCTTTGGAATCCATTTGGGCCTGGAACACTATCTTGTTTTAGATATTTTATCAAGTGCGAGACCTCCTCCTCTTTTTAATTTCTCTCTAGGAGATCATTGTCATGGGAGGTAACCATGTAAGAGATCAAGGAAATGATTCCCACTTTACCACCTAGGTATTCACTCTACATGTAATGGTTAGGATCACATAATAAGGATTTGAAATGAGAAGACGCCATACAACCAATAACTTATGGATCCCTAGTGAATGTTCCATTATTCAGTTGGATTTTGGAGCTGTTTTATGCCATTTTTCATTCAAGCATGTATGAAAGAAACCAGTGTTCCAATATCCTTCCTTGTTACAAGTGGGATGAGAACTTTCACAAAGGAATAATTCCTGCTCCAGCAGCATCGCATTGATTTGTTGATTCTTAAGCTAGAGAGAGATGAACTAATCATCATCCTAGGCCTCTCTCATTCACATTTATGCTTTCTCAATCTCTCTTTGGATCATTTCCAAATTATAGTGGGTAAAGGGAAGGGATTTGTCCCAAACTGTGAGATCTATTTCAGGTGTTACTGGTTATTGTGGAATCTTATGCATTACCTTACTTGAATCGGATTCTCCCAAGAATCTCGAATTTTTTCAAGGAATCGTTGATGATGCAGCCACCTGATAGAGAAGAATAAGTGCCCCCTCCTGTATGGTCGAACTTAAGATAGACAAGAATAGGGGAGTGGTCTAGTAACACATGAACCGTATGAGTTTCCTCTGTATTGTGAAAGGAGGATATAGCTTTGATATTTCCAAAGTAGTGTTCTAATATACACAATGTTCACGAACATCCTCTCTGGTTATTACACTAGGTGTATCTGTCACCCAATAAAACTAGGTTTAGGATCCCTTTGGGGACACGAAGGATGAGAATGTAATCCTATCCCTTTGAGAGGAGAAAACCCCACTTTTTTTCTCTAAAAAATCCATTATAGAGTTGAAATCACCTCCAACCAACCAAGAAACATACCTGTGATTAAATTTTTTGAGATCATTCCATAAGAGTTCATGTTTCCTTGCATCACATTTGGCATAAATGAATGAGAAGAAATAGGCCTCGTCACCATTAGCCACTCTGAATAAAACATTCTGGTCTGAAGCTTCCAACTTCTCCACTGAAATATGAGATTTCTAAAAAACCCATATATGCGGGTTCATCGGTTCTGAATGCATAAAATGACACATACCAATTCTTCTGTTGAACTCCCAAATCCTGGAGGAGCTTTTTTTTTCTTCTGGTTCTAGTACTACTAAAATCAAAAAATTATCCATGTATGGATCATTGGAGAGGTAATTCATTTTATCCTGAGATCCCAAGCCATGACCGTTCAATAGGATGATCAAAATCATTGGAAAATGGGTCACCTAGAACCAGGTGAGGGAAGACTCCTATCTCGAGCACTAAAACCTGTATATAAAAATTCTATTTTGAGATCTTGTTTGTACCCTATTTGAGGACAAAGATGGTGTAATAGGAGGCTGGTGCTCCTACACTAAGAGTTGGTCCGTGAACTAAATTACTTTCTTGGAAAAGGTTGGAGGATGAGGTTGTTTGGTACGTGCACTAATGAATTGTAGTTGTTGGATAAATAACTGGGGAAGAAGAGGAGCTAGGGTCCCATGGTATAAAGTCTTCATGAGGTGGTCCCATGATGAAAATTTCTTTCCATTTAGACTCCTTGATTGCACGCCCAGAAGAGATGGGAAGGCTGGAAGCCATGGGGAGAGGAGAAGGCTGCAGGATTAAAGGGATGAAGGCCATGCATGGGGAGATAAGGATAGGTCATGGTTTCTGAAACCAGGTGGAAGATAGAGGAGGAGCTAGAAGGACCAGAATTAGGGGATCACCAGATGCCACATGGTCCACCATAGATGCAGGCTCGGTCGCTCATGTTGGCTATACAAGATGAGAATCATGAGAGGAATAAAATTGACACACAACACAAAGGAGATTTGAAGATTTGTATTTCGTATATTTTTGAGACTACAATTGCCAATAATTTAAAGGCATTTACAAAGGAATGAAACATCCAAATCAAATGCACACATTAATGAAATAAAACAGCCACATTAAATAGACACGTGGGGAGAAAAAATGCGGGGGGAAATACGTGTAATTAATACACACCGCATGGAAGAAAACTCAGGGAAAATAAATGTTGGATGCTTGACGCGTGGGTTTTGTTTTCATTTCCAAGACTCCCCTTCAAACCAAAACTGGCTTCATCCCAAGAATCATTCTGAGTATTTTGAATGCATCTGTTGGTAATGTCTTTGTGAAAATATCAGCCACCTATTCCATAGTATGACAATATTATAATTTTATCATTTTCTACTTCACATGATCTCTCAGAAAATGGAATCGGGAATCAATATGTTTTCTTCTTCCATGCTATACTGGATTTTTGGAAAGTTCAATTACTGAATTGTTATCCACACATATCACTATGGATCCATCCTGCGGATGCTTCATCTCCTTTAGTAGATTTCTCAACCATATTACTTCACAAACAGTGGATTTTGTCGCCACGTACTCTACTTCACATGTGGAAAAGGTGAACACACTTTGCTTCTTTGAATTCCATATGAAATCAGTCGTTCCAAGAAAAAATACATACCCAGTGGTGCTTTTTCTTTCATCTTTGTCACCTCCATAGTCACTGCCTGAGTATCCATGCAGATTTTCTTCTTCATTGTATGGATAAAAAAGACCAAAATCCATCGTTCCTTTAACGTTCTTGAGGATACGTTTTTCTGCTAGCCAATGTGACTCTTTTGGTGCTTCCATGTACCTTCTTAGAATCCCAACACTTTAAAAAATATCAGGCCTTGTTATTGTGAGATACCTCAAGCTTCCAATAAAACTCTTGAACAAAGTCGAGTCAATGTTTCTTCCTTCTCCATCTTTTATTAGTTTTAATCTTTTTTGCTACAGGTGTGTTTACAGTATTGCAATTGGCCATCTTGAATTTTTCAAGAAACTCCATGGCATACCTCTTCTGAGATATATATATGATGCCATGTTATTGCTTTACCTCTATGCCCTGAAAGAAGGACATGAGACCACTATTGGTCATCTCGAACTCCTTGAACATGACCTCCTTAAATTCATCAAACATCGATCGGTTGTTCCCTGTAAATAGAAGATCATCAATATACAAGCATGCAATAAGTATGTCACCCCAACCATTCTTCTTGATGTAAAATGCATGCTAATATGGATATTGGGCGAAGCCGTTCTCTCGAAGATAGCTATCAATGTGTGCATTCCTAGCATGAGGAGCCTGATTCAAACCATAAAAATCTTGATTCAGTCGATACATTTTGTCTTCCTCCCCTTGCATAACAAATCCTTCAGGTTGGTCAACATAGACCTCTTCCTCTAGAATTATATTCTGAAATGAATACTTCACATCCATTTGGTAGATCATCCAACTGTGATAAATAAAAAGGGAGATAATCATCCTCACAGTGTCAAGGTGAGAAAAAGGAGTGAATACTTCTTCATAGTCCACCCTGTACTTCTGTTTTTACCCCTTTTCTATGAGCCTTGCCTTGTAGTGATCAATTTCACCATCAACATTTCTCTTGATCTTGTACACCCATTTGAAACCAATGGTTTTCGGCAAAAAAAGATTTACCTCTTTGGTTTGGTCATAAATGTCACTTAATCTTTTCAATTTTATGGGTTCTATTGGTGAGGATGAGCTCACCAAATCTTGACTTGATGGAGTCCTTTCAAGAGTGATGGAATTTCCTCCTGGACTTTTGTGTACTGACGATGCACCTGAGGAAGGTGATGTTGGTGTTTTCTTTTGATGATCATACCTTTCTTCAAGATCTTCTGTTTCGACTAGAATATCTTTGTTTGATTCTTCATAATTCCATTTCCAAGATTCTTCCTCACTAAATATCACATATCTACTCACCAATAATTTATTGGTTAGTGGATTGTAGAGGTTATAGGCTTTAGACTCTTCACTATTTCCAATGAAGATGCACTTTTCATCATGATCATCAAGATTCCTTCTTCTCACTTCTAGAACTTGAGCATATGCAACACACCCGAAGATTCTTAGGTGTGCTACGCTCAGTTTGTAACCTCTCCATGCCTCATGTGGTGTGAAGTTTCTGAAGCTCTTGGTTGGACAACAATTGAGTAGATAAAAAGTACATGCCACTACTTCGGCCCAAAAGTTCATTGGTAGACCTTTCTCCTTCATCATGGTCCTCATCATGTCGAGGATGGTGCAATTATTCCTTTTTGTAATGCCATTCTGCTATGCCATGTAGGCAACATTATATTGTTTCTTGATGCCTTATTACCTACAAAAAACTTGAAATTCATTTGAGGTGTATTCTCCACCTCTATCAGATCTGAGAAATTTGATTCTATAACCACTTTCAGCTTCAACACGAGATTTAAAAATTTTAAAGATTGCAAATGCATAATATTTTTCTTTGATGCAATACACATAGAGTTTCCTGCTAAAATCATCAATGAGGGTAATAAAATACATATTACCTCTAAGTGAGGGTGTTTCAATTGGTCCATAGATATCAGTGTGAACCAACTAAAGTGGTTCATTTTCTCTTCCGGACACTCCACTTGGGAAGGAGTTCCTTTTTTTCTTTCCAAGTGCACACACCTCAAACACATGATTTGGAACTTCAATCATCATCAATACACACACCATGCTTGATGATGATAGAAGTTTAAGCTTGCTAAAATGCAGATGTCCAAAGTGCAGATGCAATCTCCATGAGTCATTCTTCATGAGTCCCAAGAGATACTCCTCGACCTTTGTGTTAATACGCAGCGGAAACATGCGATTCTTCACCATTTGGACTTGAGCAACAAGTATTCTGTGGGCATCCCTTATAGACAAAAAATAATTCTCTATGTGTTTAACATACCCCCTCTCAAAGAGTTGGCTAAGACTAATGATATTGTTTTTCATGTTTGGTACATAATACACATTAGCGATGTAATTTGACACACCAGTCTTCAAATAAATTTTGATTTTACCTTTTCCAATCACAGGTACCTTTGATGAGTCACCAAAGCTCACGTCACCACATGCTTCTTCTATGAGTTCCATGAACAATTCTTTATTACCACTCATGTGGTTGATTGCACCCGTGTCGAGATACCAAACATCGTGGTGTTCACATGCCTTTTCTTATGAGAGGAGGAGTTTGATACCTTCTTTTTCATGATGAGATGTTTTAGAATATTTGGATCGTTCATCAAGATCCACTTTTCTCCAACAATCAGAGACATAATGGCCAAATTTTTTACAGTTGTGAAATTGAATGTTCTTTGTGTTTCCACGAACACACATGAAATGACCTCCACCATTTCCTCTTCCATGAAAACAGGTAATATTTTGTTGCTTTTGTTGATGACTTAGATAATATCCACATCATATTCCTCTTCAATGATGACCACCTCATTGTGTGTGTCCATTATTTTGTTCTTGTAGAGTTAACTTGGACTCTAAGGCATGCTCTATTGTTGAACCGACATTTGTTTGCATCCATTGCTCATGCACTTGCAACAAGCCCATCAGTTCTTCAATGGACAGTTTCTCCAAATCTTTTGATTGTTCGATTTCCACAACCACATGCTTAAACTTGGTTGTGAGAGATCGAAGAAATTTTTCAATAACTCTAATGTCCTCCACTTTTTCACTATTCCTTTTCAAATTGTTAACAATAACAATTAATCTTGAGAAATAATCAGAGATACTCTCACCTTCTTTCATGTGAGTCACTTCAAAATACGCTCTTAATGTTTGAAGACATACTCACTTCACTCGATAAATGTAGAGACCCAAATCTTGAGGTACATAGACATTACATTACTTTTGTATAATACTTAATACATAACAAAAACCAACACTCAAGGATCTTAATAGTTTAGTGTCTTTGGAAACTCGGAACAAAATCTTCTAATCGTTGTGAAAGATCTTCAACATCTCCCATAAAGATCTTCCACTTTGGTTTTCTTACCTAAAACTTTTCTTTATATCCTGGGAAAAATAAAACATATAAAGGGTGAGCTCAAATTATCAGTACGAGTAAGCATGGAGAAAATAAAACAAACCATATACATTTGAACATAAAAACATGAACATAATGTTTAAACATCGAAATCTTGAGCAATGACATAAAACATGGCAGTACGTAAGGCATAGATCATAATGGAACATCAATCATGATAAAATAGCTTGGAAATAAAACTTGTAATTGTGGAAAAATAGTAAGCACATGATATGATTTTCATAGTAGCCAAGGCATTGCTGCCAAGACTATCTTAGTGGACAAAGTCCCTTTCTGAATCGAGTTCACTCCTCGTTCTATTCCGGTATCACTGAACCAGATTAACTTACCATTCCAGCCATATCTATCTCATGAGATATAAATCATTACCCAATGAATTGGAGGGAGATATAGGTCCCACCCATCTCATATTGAAATCATTCTTACTTGTGCCACAAAATAAACATAAATCATTCATCATAACCCAAAGAATAAAATGGGTTTCATAAACATCATCCCATCATAACGTAATCCATATAAATCAAATGGATATCATTTAATTATAAGAAGAATCAAACCATGTAAATAATAGAGAAATTATACTTGAAACAAAAACATTCTAAATAATGTAATCTTAGATGGAAAATAGTTATGATAAAACACTTGAAATGAATTCTTGAGGAAAATATCCTTTCTCCTTAAAAATTATTTTCTTTTCACAAAATGCCACACAATTTTAAAATAAAAGTATTTTATTGAAAATAACCATGAAAACTTTTAGAGGAAGCTTCTTGAAAATTAGGCGATATGAAACCATAAAAATCTGTTCATGCCGTATAAGTTAAAAAACATCCTCCTCGTACTTTTAATAGAAAAGTCAAAAAGTACCATGTATGGTAAACCAAAGAAATATTCCTTCTATAACATAAAGTAAAATTTAAAAAGTGGTAAAAATTAATTTAAAAATACATGGAAGAATATTAAACAATTTATGAAAAACATTTTTATTTACATGGATGAAAAATATAACCCTAGTAAATACTTACGAATGAACAATCTCGGATAAGAATGAGATTGGAATAATTAACCCTTACCTTATGTACGATATGCTTCGTATGTATCTGAACCCGCTGTATAATGATTTAAATAATGTCATTGAATTATTACAGAATCATATTCATTGTTATGATATCATATATGGATCACTTATGACTTTATATTACCCGTTCTTTTGTAAATTCCATGTTAAAGCAGCATTTTGGGTAAAATCGTTTCATTTATCGTACGTGTTTGGACTTGTTGTTCTTGATATTATTATTACTTATATCATGATTTGATTACTTCCAAAATCTAAATCATGATTTATATATCATATATATTCAGTATATATATACATAATAGATAGATGAATGAAATGAAATACACCGTTCATGGAGACGGTAGACCGTACATACGCATGAACGCTGTTTTCTTTTCCTTATTGACTTGAATGGAAGTAAGTAGATGAAATATATATATATATACATAAATAAATTATCTTAATTATTTCATATATTTAATTATTATTCATTATATATACTTTATAATCATTCTTTAATGGTTAACATGGAGAATGAATCTCATCACGTTGTGGAGACGGTAATCCGTACGTACGCACAAGCGATGATATCATTACCATAATTATTGAATTGAATTGGAGTGGATGATATAATATCTCAGAATCAGTATGATATTATCATAACTATATATAGTTATTCTTTACACCATTATACCCATCCAAGTAAGGTGGTGGTGGAAAAACTGATAACACCATGGTGTGGAGACGGTATTCCGTACGTACGCACACGTGATGATTTCGTTTTCCATAGGATGGATAGAAGGTGAAATGGGGTTGTTTAATATTTATAATAACATATCAGTATATTATTGATACTTATTTTATTACTTTATAATGAAACAACTAAAGAAGAAGAAGTTGAAGAAGAAAGAAAACTTGAAAGAATCGGTAGAAGAGATTACCTCTTCCTCGACGCACCTCCTTTAAACTTCTTCTTCGGGCACTAGAGTTGGTATTTTGAGAATACCAGAACCTCTATGATATAAATAGAGAGGTTTAAAAGAGGAATTGGAAGGTTTTGGCCGAGATTCAAGGCTCAAAAGGGTGTGAGGAGAATAGGGAAGGGGTTCCCTTTTTATAAGGGAGGAGAGGGGCACCTTAGGAAAAACTTAAAATATTATTTTATTATAAAGTCATATTCGGTTTTCAAGAACTCCAAATTGATTTATTTGGAAGCTAAGGCAGGTATGGGTCGAAATACTCTCAACCAATAGGTTTTAGACAAGTTTAGGTTACTATTTTGTCCTTATCATTTAGATTTAATTGTAATTTAAATACTTTAATTTTTACCGTGTCTTTTTGTTTTCTTACACTATATGGTTAATAAACTTACTATAACAAGAAAAAATTGCCCCAAGTGGTTAATTAATAATATATATTTCTTTATCTAAGTCATTTGGAAGAACCTTAGATTTTTAGGAATAAAATAACAATTAATAATATAATATTTGTTTTAAAAACTATTTTATGTCAATTTTGACAATATTTTGTACTTGATTTTTGTGAAACTCATAACAACATTATTAGTTCTAAAAAGTTAATTAAATCAATACTAACATGTCATATAAACCTATAAAATTAGTATAATTCATAAAAAATCTAAAACTACATTTATTTGGGTATTTATAACATCAATTATGTTAAAATTTCATTAATAAGGTAATTACTGCATCATTATTGTGTCATAAATAAATTAAATTATTTAATGTCTAAAAATTATAAATAAAATACCATTATGTAGGAAATATTTTTTATATTTCTAATGAATATTTATAGTCGAATTTATCTTATGTATAACCCTATATTAAAAATGTTTTAGTTATTAAACTTTGATTTTAACTATTTTAACTCTTCTTTAAATAAAAAAATAATAAATGTCCTAATCTAATCCAAGTAGACTTAAAGGGTAATATTTTATTCCTAAGGTTGTTTATGGTCGAATTAAACTTATCCAATATAATTAGGACATATGTTAGGGTAATAATAATATCATTTTTACCCTTAATTACCCTATTTACTTTTAACTGTGGTAAATAAAAGTAAAATGTTACTATTCACCAAAAATTATTTTTATCTTATTAAACCAAATTTTACTCCTTGATATTAACCATGTCTCTCAGATTTTTGAAATTTCACTCACAGAAGTGGTAAAATAAAGTTTTATGTAAATTTTCAAATTCTCCTAGGAGGTGGGTAAAAGACGGTGAAAAGTTCAATAAAATTTTTATATATCTGAAATTATTATAAAATGACTCCAATGAATTACATTGAAATTATATAGGTATTATGTATCAATTTTGACCTAAAATAAATTTAAATAAAATATATAATTATTTAAATAAACAGTCGGTTTTTAAATAGTAACCTAGTTTTTTCACTATTCATCAAAAATTGAAAGTTTTCATAAAAATACCAAAAATTCACCCTAGGATAATTTCGATATTCCAAATCCAAAAATGAAGTTCATTTAAAAATATAAAATTTCAAAAAGTGGGTATTACTATTCATAATGGCTAGTTCATAATAATATTATAATAATATATCATTTAGTGAAACTCGGTATTGCGGACTACACAAGCTATCGAGGAAGGTCTTGATTGCCTGTAATGCAAGCCAAGTTAGGGATGCGTGTAGTGAAATCTCCGTTTGGTGTTGCGTATAACATAATCAAAACATATTTCATTTATACATTAAACAAAATCCATACTTAATGTTGCGTAAAATAATTTCCACGAAAGGAACTTGAAATTGTGTGTAACACGAGCCAAGAATAGTGTTGCGTATACTGCAAGCTAATATAGTGTTGTGTATAGTGTAAGCTAATTTTGGTGTAGTGTACAACACAAGACATCAATGAAATTAACAAGAATAATTCTCATAAAATCTCGGGTTGTTACATTCTACCCCCCTTAAAATGAATTTCGCCCTCGAAATTCGTCCGTGTTATAAATGGTTTACTGCTTGAAAGTTTATTTCATAGAAACCCACATCGTAAAAAGGAATACCAAAACTGAACTTTAAAATAAAAATTATGAAACATAACGATTAACCAAATTAACGAATCACTGGGTTTCCACATAGGAGAACATAGGTGAAAATACGGACATGGAAGAGAAATCTAACCATCATGTTCTGATGAAGAGTGGTAGGGGAAATGGCTATGAAAAATGCAACAATCACAAAGCCATAAATTTGTGATGATCTAAGGTACCATCTGATTCATCAGATATAGGGCACTAGGATAACATTTTTGGTTTTCAAGGTGATTTCCCTAAAGTTGAAGAATTTGAATTAGAAGAAATACTTACTTTATTTCGGTATAATCTCTCCATTGTTCGTGTCTTGAACAATTTCCACTTCATCTCTTAAAGAAATCAAGTTGAATTTTTCATTCGTGAAGTGTTAGTAGATCATGTGATAGAATGATGGGTCATTCCATATGTCTCAAAAAAAGGTTTGAAAAAGTTATCAAATATACATAAGTCCATCTATGGTGAGGTTAATCGTATATGATTCCAAAAATGGACTTATACTTCATCTATCATACTTCTTAATAAAACTAGTTTCTACTAACCAAGGACTTCTTGTAGGCCAGTGGTAGGAAATAAAGGCATGCCGCACATCGGTTGTGGGTTCGATTCCCACAGCCTTGTCCGATGCGATGGGTTTTCGCCCATCCAACGGGTTGTCCTTTTTTTAAAACTACATTATTATAACATTCCATAAATAATATCGAAAAAAGTTCTATCCTTAAACAATACCGACTTATGTACAATATAATCCATTCCAATCTTTAGGCTTATCCAAAATACTTCTGTCCAAT
Source organism: Viscum album (assembly GCA_963277665.1). Classification (NCBI taxonomy): domain Eukaryota; kingdom Viridiplantae; phylum Streptophyta; class Magnoliopsida; order Santalales; family Viscaceae; genus Viscum; species Viscum album. Next base: position 638,888,178 of record OY728162.1, on the reverse strand, counting down.
CTCATAGTATAAAGAAAACAATTACTAGAAATGTCATCTACCGAGCATGTGAATACCATCATTTATCATACGATATATCTTGTTCGTCACATTACAAACATGTGAATACCTTAATCATGTATTCTCTTAAAAAATGAATACCCATTGACCCTTAGTGAAAACATGATTGCTGTCAAAATTTAACACTTTCCACATACCAAAATCACAAAATTTCTTTACAATCAAACCATGATATAACTTTTTCCTTATATCAGTCATGAGATCATTTCATTTTTTTCTTTAACCTTTCATTATGTGCATATCATCTTCTTTCCAAAAATATTTTAATCACTTTTCATTGTTACCGATGCCATATTCTTATGGAAACCCACAATGGACCAATACATAGATATTCCAATATACCATAAAAGTACCTCAACAACATTATTCTTGAATACCAATACATAAACACTTTAATTCATCCTCTTTAATGATTTCCATGGAATAAGTCCTTCTTGGATTTAGAAGTAACCTCTTAGGTCAGGGCATTGAATTGGGTAATGTCCATGTCCTCCACAGATAAGACATTGGACTCCATAACAGTCTATCACTCTATGAACCTTTTCTCCACATAGATAACATCTTTCCCTCCATTTGAGGTATTCCTCAAGGTTATTCTTCCCTTCTTTAGAAATCTCAATCTTCCTTTTTCTATGCTCCTCACCCTGCAAACATGCATAAAATTCTATCTTCCTCTTATTTGATGACATAGGAATACAACTAAAGTTCACCTTGTTAATCATATATTGAGATAAATGATTCAGCATAATCACAATATCCTTCTCTCCAGGCATTAAAAAATTTCGTTGATCATAGTCACCAATTTTTCCATTGGAATCAATGTTAACGGAATTCCTTCTCGTTCCCTCCATTGACTAAGATCATAAACCATAGTGTAAGAAACAATTAAAATAACAAGGAACCACATAATCATAAAAAGTCACTTATGGGATGTCTAAATTATCAAAAATTCTTTATTCCATGACACCTTATGTTCACCGTAGGTTATTCATGATCACCAACATAATTCTAGGACTCTAACCTATATGTATACCTAACCTTAGGGACATCCCTAGACATACCTTTGAAATATCTCTAGGGGTCTCACTAAAGTTCTAGCATCCTAGTTTCCAAATGTTGACTAAACCTTTCCTCTGATACCAACTTTAGAGACCCAAAGCTTGACGTACATAGAAATTACATTACTTTTTTTGAATACTTAATACATAACAAAAACCAACACTCAAGGATCCTAATAGTTTAGTGTCTTTGGATACTCGGAACAAAATATTCTAATCGTTGTGAAAGATCTTAAAAATCTCCCATAAAGATCTTACCCTTTGGTTTTCATACCTAAAACGTTTCTTTATATCATGGGTAAAAGAAAACATATAAAGGGTGATCTCAAATGATCAGTAAGGGTAAGCATGGAGAAAATAAAACAAACCATATACATTTGAACATAAAAACATAAACATAATGTTTAAACATCGAAATCTTGAGCAATGACATAAAACATGGTAGTACGTAAGGAATAGATCATAATGGAATATCAATAATGATAAAATAGCTTGGAAATAAAACCTGTAATTGTGGAAAAACATTAAGCACAAGATATGATTTCCATAGTATCCAAGGCATTGCATCCAAAACCATCTTAGTGGACAAAGTCCCATTCTGAATCGAGTTCTCTCCTCGTTCCAGTCCTGTATTACTGAACCGGATTAACTTACCGTTCCATCCATGTATATCTCATGAGATATAAATCATTAACCAATGTATTGGATGGAGATATAGGTCCCACCCATCTCATATTGAAATCATTCTTACTTGTGCCACAAAATAAACATAAATCATTCATCATAACCCGAAGAATAAAATGGGTTTCATAAACATCATCCCTTCATAACGTAATCCATATAAAACAAATGGATATCATTTCATCATTAGAAGAATCAAAACATATAAATAATAGAGACATTATACTTGAAACAAAAACATGTTGTATAATGTCATCTTAGATGGAAAATAGTTTTGATAAAACACTTGAAATGAATTCTTGAGGAAAATATCCTTTCTCTTTAAAAATCATTTTATTTTCAAAAAATGACACAAAATTTTAAAAGAAAATGATTTTATTGAAAATAACCATGAAAAATTGTAGAGGAAGCTTCTTGAAAATTTGGTGATATGAAACCGTAAAAATCTGTTCATGCTGTATAAGTTAAAAAAACATTCTCCTCGTACTTTTAACAGAAATGTCAAAAAGTACCTCGTATGGTAAACAAAAGAAAGATTCCTTCTATAACAAAAAGTAAAAGTCAAAGAGGGGTAAACATGACTTTAAAAATACATGGAATAATATTAAACACTCTATGAAAAACATATTTATTAACATGGATGAAAAATATAACCCCAGTAAATACTTACGAATAAACAATCTTGGATAAGAACGAGATTGGAATAATTATCCCTTACCTTATGTCCGATATGATTTGTATTTATCCAAACCTCTTGTATAATGATTTAAATAATATCATTGAATTATTACCGAATCATATTCATTGTTATAATATCATATATGGTTCACTTATGACTTTATATTACCCATTCTTTTGTAAATTCCATGTTAAAGCAGCGTTTTGGGTAAAATCGTTTCATTTATCGTACGTGTTTGGACTTGTTGTTCTTGATATTATTATTACTCATATCATGATTTAATTACTTCCAGAATCTAAATCATGATTTATATATCATATATATTCAGTATATATGTATATATATAATAGATAGATGAATGAAATGAAATACACCATTCATGGAGACGGTGGGCCGTACGTACACATGAACGTTGTTTTCTTTTCCTTATTGACTTGAATGGAAGTAAGTAGATGACATATAAATCCAGTATCTTCATTATGTCATATATTTCATTATTATTCATTATATATACTTTATAATCAATCTTTAATGGTTAACATGGAGAATGAATCTCATCGCATCATGGTGACGGTAATCCGTACGTACACATGAGAGATGATATCGTTCCCATACTTATTGAATTGAATTGGAGTAGATGATATAATATATCATAATCAGTATGATATTATAATAAGTATATATAGTTATTCTTTACACCATTATACCCATCCAAATAAGGTGGTGGTGGAAAAACTGATTACACCATTGCGTGGAGACGGAATTCCGTACGTACGCACGCACAATGATTTCGTATTCCGTATGATGGATAGAAGGTGAAATGGGGGTTGTTTCATATTTATAATAACATATAATTATATTAGTGATACTGATGTTATTACTCTATAATTAAACAACTAAATAATAAGAAGTTGAAGAAGAAATAAAACTTGAATGAATCGGTAGAAGAGATTACCTCTTCCTCGACATACCTTCTTTAAACTTCTTATTAGGGAACTAGAGTTGGTATTTTGAGAATACCAGAACCTCTAAGATATAACTAGAGAGGTTTAGAAGAGTAATTTTTAGGGTTTGTCCGATCTTCAAGGCTCAAAAGGGTGTGAAGAGAAGAGGGAAGGGGCGCCCTTTTTATAAGGGAGGAGAGGGGTACCTTAGGAAGAACTTAAAATATTATTTTATTATAAACTCATACTCGGTTTTTAATAGCTCAAAATTGATTTATTTAGAAGATAAGGTGGGGATGGGTCTAAATACTCTCAACCAATAGGTTTTAGACAATTTTAGGTTACTATTTTATCCTTATCATTTATATTTAACTCTAAGTTAAATAATTTAACTTTTACCGTGTATTTTTGTTTTCTTACACTACATGGTTAATAAACTTACTATAACAAGCCAAAATAACCCCAAGTGGTTAATTATTAATATATATATCCTTATCTAAGTAATTTGAACTATTCTTAGATTTTTTGGAATAAAATAACAATTAATAATATAATATTTGTTTTAAAAACCATTTTATGTCAATTTTGACACTATTTGGTACTTGATTTTTGTGAAACTAATAACAGAATGATTAGTTCAAAAAAAGTTAATTAAATCAATACTAACATGTCATATAAACCTATAAAAGTAGTTTAATTCATAAAAAGTCTAAAAATTACATTTATTTAGGTATTTATAACATCAATTATGTTAATATTTCATTAATAAGGTAATTACTACATCATCATTGTGTCATAAATAAATTAAATTATTTAATGTATAAAAATTATAAATAAAATACCATTATGTAGGAAATATTTTTATCTTTATAATTAATATTTATAGTCTAATTTATCTTATGTATAACCCTATATTAAAAATGTTTTAGTTATTAAACTTTGATTTTAACTATTTTAACTCTTCTTTAAATAAAATAATAATAAATGTCCTAATCTAATCCAAGTGGACCTAAAGGGTAATATTTTATTCCTAAGGTTGTTTTTGGTCGAATTACACTTATCCAATAAAATTAGGACATGTGTTAGGGTAATAATAATATCATTTTTACCCTTAATTACCCCATTTACTTTTAACCGTGAAAAATAAAAATAAAAAGTTACTATTCACCAAAAATTATTTTTATCTTATTGAACCACATTTTACTCCTTGATATTAACTGTGTCTCTCGGATTTTTGAAATTCCACTCACAGAAGCGGTAAAATAATGTTTTATGAAAATTTTCAAATTCTCTTAGGAGGTGGGTAAAAGACGGTGAAAAGTTCAATAAAATTTTAATATATCTAAAATTATTATAAAATGACTCCAATGAATTAAATTGAACTTATATAGGTATTATGTATCAGTTTTTACCGAAAATAAATTTAAATAAAATATATAATTATTTAAATAAAAATTCGGTTTTTAAATAGTAACATAGTGTTTTCACTATTCATCAAAAATTGAATGTTTTCAGAAAAATACCAAAAAATCACCCTAGGATAATTTCGATATTCCGAATCCAAAAATGAAGTTAACTTCAAAAGATGAAATTTCAAAAATTGGGTATTACTATTCATAACGGCTAGTTCATAATAATATTATAATAATATATTGTCTAGTGAAACTCAGTATTGCGTACTACACACGCTATCGAGGAAGGTCTTGATTGCATGTAATGTAAGACAAGTCAGGAATGCGTGTAGTGAAAGCTCCGTTTGGTTTTGTGTATAACATAATCAAAACATATTTCATTTATACATTAAACAAAATCTATACTTAATGTTGCGTAAAATAATTTCCAGAAAACAAACTTGAAATTGTGTGTAACACGAGCCAAGAATACTGTTGCGTTTACTGCAAGCTAATACGGTGTTGTGTATAGTGCAAGCTAATTTTGGTGTAGCGTACAACACAAGACATCAATGAAATTAAGAAGAATAATTCTCATAAAATCTCGGGTTGTTACAATCAATTCCTTTGAATATGGCGATAAGGGCATCCCAAGATTTCTTTCTTGATGTTGATTCGACAATCTTTTTGAATATTGATTCATCCAACCCTTGATAGAAAAGGAACACCATATTATTGTTTTTCTTTCTTTGATTTTTGAGGCCCATCTTGTCTTCATTCGTGAAGGTGGATTCTTCCTCTGTAGCTGGTACTATGTACCCGTCAGTGATGATCTCCCATGATTCTTGTGACCCAAATAACACATTCATTTGAATGCACCACCTTTCATAGTTGTCATTAGACAGCTTCGGAACTTGCAGATAGATTTTGGTCATCTTAAAAAAATTGGAGGATCTTTATAACCGGCCTCTGATACTATTTTGTTGGATATACAAGCCGAAAAACTTGAGAGGAATAAAATTGGCACACAACACAAAGGAGATTTCAAGCTTTGTATTTCATATATTTTTTAGATTACAATTTCCAACAATTTATAGACATTTACAGAGGAACAAAACAACCAAATTAAACGCACAGATTAATGAAATAAAATAGCCACATTAAATAGACACGTGGGGAGAAAAAACATGGTGGGAAACGTGTGTAATTAATACACGTTTCATGGAAGAAAATGTGAGGAATATAAATGCGGGCTGCTTGACGGGTGGGTTTTGTTTGCACTCCCAACAACTCAATCTGGCCTGAATCCTGAGTGAGATGATATTCCTCTCAACTCAGGATTCCTATGAAGATTTGAGGATCAATGAGGGGAAAGTTTCCTACAATCTGACAATGAGTGTCTGTGGAGATGATTTCTTGAAAATTAAGGAGGCATCACTAGATACGAGATGGGTTGCAACCATTATATAGAGTCCTCAACTCGGAGGACCAGCTGGGATGGAGGCGGGGAAGAGAGGTCCAAGGCGACACAAATCTGGGCTTACACAACATCTTCAAGCCAAAGGCTGTGAAATAGAAGACTCTCATCCATGGTGAGACTCCATTGACCAGCAAGAGAGGTGAAACTTCCAGTGGCTCGCAATGTAGGGCTTCAGGCCCATTCCTTAACAAAGACTTCACGACAGGTTGGGACAATGCAGAAACAGGAATGGATAGAGGGATTACCTTGGGGGAAACTAAGAAGAATATCTTTCATCAATGGCCCAAAAGTAAGAGCTATGTCTGAAGGTCGGGAATCATCGAGCTTGGAGTCAGAAGACACCACACCAGATCCATCTGGTGCCAATAGGGGACGGTGTTCTGTCATCATAGGTTCCTCCAAGGATGACAAGGCCGTTGTAACAGTTTGAAAGCATTGGGAAAGGGGAGGTGTGTGAGGCATGTTCTGTTGAAATTCAAAAACTAAATTCATTCTTCTATAATCTACTAACCCTAAATTTGATTAAGAGTGTAAGGTAGAGGGAGAGTCTGCCCTTAGAGACTATAATTTGATTCAGGATAGGACTAGGAGGACCATTAGGCCTCTAGCCTGGTTCACTCACGCTAATGTACTTTCCTTTAGGTTTAATATTTCTCTAGATTTAATCAATGATGAGTCGCAGAACTTTAAACAATCCATGAAATATAATGAGTCTAAGTAGTGGCTAGCTTCTATGAAATATGAGACAAAATACCTTCTCAAAAATCATACAACGATAGTTGTGACAAAACCTCAAAGAGCCGTAATTATTAAATATCAATGGATTTTTAAAAAGAATGGAGATAACTCTAGATAAATGAAAATTAAATTCAAATCCAGACTTAAAACTAACGGATTCTTTTAAGGCAAGGGAATTGACTATTGTGAAATATTTTCTCGTGTTGTTAAACATTCCTATATTACATTGCGCTCACCTTTACTTCCCAAAATCACTTTCATGTAGATCTTTTAGATGTGAAAACTTTTTTTGCATGGAAAACTGGATGAAATTTTTTATATGAAACCCCTGAAGGTTTCTCAAATGATTTCAAATTTAATAAAGTTTACCATTTGTAAAAATCCATGTACAAACTTAAACATTACTCAATGAAATGGTATAGATAGTTTGATTCATTCAATATTCCAAATAGTTTTGATAGAACAAAAAATGATACATGTGTTTACTTTAAATCTCTTAGAAAAAAATTCATTTACTTGATGTTATATGTTGATGGTATTCTTCTTATATACACGAACATGAGGGTTAATCAATCATGTTAAAATTCAATTGAACACTAATTTTGAAATGAAAGCCCTAAAAATGATAATAAATTTTAGGAATTAAAATTATTAGGGATATAAAGACCAAGATTTTTTATCTATCAAAATTTATTTATGTACGGAAGGTATTAAAGTTGTTTTTATTTGATCATTTAAAGATGGTTAGTGAACCTTTAGACTCACAATTTAAGTTGTCTCTATCCCTATCTCTTAGTTGTGAGTTAAATGTATCTTTTTAGTAAAATACCATATGCTAACATACTAGGTAGCCTTATGTATGTAATGATTTTCTCAATATTATACATTGATTTTTTATTTGTTCCTTAGTAAAGCTAAATTGGTGTGATTCAAGTGACTGATGAGATATGTTTCTATTCCCCCGAACATATGTATCTATTTTGGAAATAATAGTAGTTATGATAAAGATATTGTTGGATTTTTGGATTCTGAATATCCAATAGTTGTTGATAAGCAGGAATCCATTATTGAGTATATATTTCTTTCTTGTGGTTGTTTTGTGTCCTAAATATGTAACATGATGTTTGTTGTAGTGTTTCCACCAAATAGGCAGAATATACATCCTTAACCGAATCGATTATGTAATAAATTTGGTCAAAGGGATTGATAATAGAAAGATATTTATCTTCTAGTAATATTGAAGTGTATTACTAGTTAGTTTTCCATACATTTATCAAAAAAACATGTTTCCCTAATACATTAAATCAAAGGGATATTAGGATACATTTTATTAGTGAATTCATTGAAACTAGGGTAATGTGTGTCTTTGAGATGGACACTTTCAATAACCAGACTGATAGTTTGACTAAGGTCATTTAGTTATTAAAATTAAGCATTGTCTAGAGATTATCAATATAGTTACAGTTTTATGAACTACAGGTTATGAGAACACCATCAGTAATGAATCAATTTTATTAAAAAGGTGGAGATTTATGAATTTACATGTTGATGGTGGTATATTTGGTTTTCAATTAAATTACTTACTATTCTTTTGATTTTCCATATTTTGATGATGTTTCAAGGCTTTATGTTTTGGGTTTTTAATTTACCTTACGATATCATTTTTTTCAGTTCTTTTCTCCTTACCTACATAACTGAATCTTAGTATTTATGTTGGGGAATAGAGGTTCATTGATGGCCTTGATCCATCAATTCTTGGATGCATGGATTTTGATTGTTTTGTATCTTTTCTTCATCACCTCCAATCTAGTGTTGTTGTGTGTTATCATTACTGTTATGTGGTTAGTAATTTAAACATCATGTTTCATCTAAGTCATCTTCATGGTGAACTTTTCTTCCTTCCTCCTAATGTGATATCATTGCACCTGCTATGATAATGCCTCCCTAATTGGGAATTTCACAGTTCCACTACCATAGATTCGGGCAAGCGATGCACTGGATTTTATCAGCACTAAGCAAAAAGAGATGATAAAAGCCACACTTTTATCATTGTTAGCTAAAAGCACCGATAATTTTTTTTAATAAAAAATATTATTAATATATATATTATTACGATATTTATATTCAAAAATAATGTTCATTTATATACGTTATCTAAAAAATGCACGTTTATAAATAATATATATTTTTTAACAATTCAAATATATATATATATATATATAATGTTTTGAAAAATGTATCTATAAGATTATAAATAAATATACATATAAATAATAATAAAATTATAATATTTTTTAAATAATAAATATATTTATTATATTTATAATTGTATATTTATAATTTTATATAAATAATTTCTAAATATAGTTATTTATAATTATAATTATATAAATAAATATATATTTAATTAAATATATTTTTCTAATGAATTTGGTCAATAAATATATTCATCAAGAGATAATGATGATATTTATTGACATGATTGGCATTATTTATGTTCACACATTAACACGGGAGTACGTATAATTGACGTTATATGATCGTAAGTTTATTTGTGGACATGATTGTGGGTTGTAGTGATCCAAATGATAAGATTACCTATATTATGATGACACATGCAAATGTTATGTATTCATGACTCTTGAATGATCATTTATACATTGACACCCCTATTAATTGTGCTTTCCATATAAATGTGATGACTCGTTTTTTATAATCTATACTTTATTTGGTATGATTCATTCATGTTATACCCATTAACTTATTATGTTCCCATAAATACTTATAAATTTACAATAAATATATTTATTATATTTATAATTAGAAAATTTTAATTATATATAAATACTTTGTAGATATATTTATTAATAACTATAACTATAACTATATATATATATTTAAATAGTTATAAAAATATAATAAATACATTTATTATTAATTTTTATATATATATGTAAAATTATTTATAAATGTATTTATTTATAATTATAATTATAAATAAATATATTTGATAATTTATTTAAATAATTATAAAATTATAAAAAATAAAATTATTATATTCTATATATATATATTTATATGTTAATAAATAAATACATATAAATATATTTATAATATATAAATTTTTTATAAATATATTTATTTATAATAATAATTATACATAAATATATATATATTTAAATAGTTATAAAATTATAATAAATATATTTATTATATTTATAATTTTGGAAATATCTATAATTATATAAATATATTTCTAAATATTTAAAAATATTTACAAATAAATAAAATATTTATAAAATATTTATAAATAATTATATATATATATATATAATTATAAAATTATAATAAATGTACTTATTACAAATATTTATAAAATTATGAAATAATAAATATATTTATCTTAATTTTATAATTATAAATATTTATTTATTTATTTATAGTTATAAGAGTAAATAAATATATATTTATTAAAATAATTATAAAATTATAAATAAATATTTATTTATAACCCATGGTTCACATCGTTCTGAGTATATAATTATATAAATATATACATTTATTTATAAATATATACAAATATTATTAAATATATTTATTATAAATATAAATATAGATATAAATATATTTATTTATAGTTATAATTATTAATAAATAAATAAATATTTATTATATATATAATCTTTAAATATATATAATAATTTAAATAAATTATTAACATTAGATCATTATCATTTCTTTTTTAGCACTCGTAATACTATTCATTATCACTTCAATAATTTTATTGCTAATAAAAGCATATTTTATCAGTGGTTTTAATTTTTGAACTGATAAAACTACTCTTTTTCAGTGATTTTTTGAAAGCATTGATAAAAGATTTATCCTTTTTTTCAAAGAACCATAACTTGATGTCTTCTCTCGCACACCTTCAAGCTCTCGTGGAAGCCGACTGCCGTCGTGCCACCCCTCTCATTGAACCCCACTGTCTCTCTATCATTGCTCTGCCACTCTTCCCGAACCACACTAGTGTCGTCGCACCGCCACTCTCGCAGAACCATATTCCTGCCTCTATTTCTCTCTCCAAACCACACTACCGCCTCTCTGAACCCCACTACTGCCTACCCCTAATGCCTCTCTGAACCCCACTTCTTCCTCACCGAACCCCACTACTGACACATCTCTATTGTGACTTTTCTGAACATTTATGACAAGTCAAGACCCAGAAAAATAAAGGTATTATTTTCAAATCTTATATTTATGTATTTCTCAACCGATTCACTTCATGGTTCACTTTTTTTTTACTATTATTGAACAATAGTGTGTGCGACACCCTTTTTTTATTCTTGTGAAATTTGATGTGTCTCTAGTCATGGTCTTAGGTTGTTAAAAGTTTAGTATGATTTTAGTATATTGATATGGTCTAGTAATGTGATGGGAAATTTGGTTTGTAATGGTTTTATTTAGATGGAATGAATGTGATCAACCAAAATTTGGATTTTATGTTTTGGGTATAATAAATGGTCTTTTAGTATAAAAGTTTATATAGGAAGAAGTTTGAGTGTTAATATAGTAATGATGATATTTCAGTTTGTTCAAGAGATAGAGGTGATGATGAGAACTCATTATAATTTTTGGGGAAGTGTTCTGATAATAGTTTATGTTTCAATGATTTGTTAATGGATTATCGATTCCTATAGTAAATCATTGAAATTTGATAATTTTGTTAGTCATTGGTTTTGAAGGCTTAGTCAGTGTAGGGGGTATTGTGAGTTAGGGTAACCTTGATTCGTTATGCTAAAAAATATAAAAATTTCTTGTGTTTTCAAACATGGAAGGATGGTTTTGATTTAGGTAAATGCTTGGTTTTTCATTTCGGCAGGTCCTTAGTTACTTTTGGTATGTGTCCATATTTGGACAAAGATACATTCAATATGGTTATAATAGTCAAATTCATATTACTCCAAAGGTTGTAACACACCATAATTAGATACATTTAGGTATTATTAATGTCATAAATGAGATTCAATATCAAATTAAGGCAATTAACCCAGAATGGGTGAATTTCAATAGATGCATGGTTGCTCAAACTATGTATTTCGCTATAGGGGTTATTTCTTGATTAGTGCTCTGTTTATCCAATTGAGAACCCAAATCATGTATTTTGGAAAAAAATGCTATAATTATTACTTCTTTCAATTATATAGGTTTTATAATTGTGTTGTTTTGGATAATACATCCATTCAATAAAATATGTACAAATAATTGTTTTTTAAATTAAAATATGAAGTGAATTTTGGAAAATATAACTCTTTTTAAAATGAATATAGAAGGTAAAATAATAATGTTTTATGGTGGATTTCATGATTTATTTTCAAATGATTAGGGAATGACATGTTTGATTTAATAGACTTATAAGGAATTCATGGTTTGCATGATTTTTATTTTATATAAATAAAATCACACGGATAGTGTAAGACTCGAGATTTCTCAATAATAAACAGTTCATTATATTAGACATTGTACAATACATTTTCTTTTATTTCATTACTGTAACGTAAAAAAAACTAAAATATTAATGTAATGAACCAACTCTTGTCAACTTTCCATGTCACCCGAGTTGATTTGTCACAAGGTTTTAAGTGTGCTCTTGATCTCCACAGGCTAGAAACAATAACTTATGGAATCAAAAACTAATGAGTGTGAAATTATAGGAGGAAACCCAAAGGGTGACATTGGTTTCATATGAACATTAATAAAGGTATTCCTTGTACTAATGATAGAATAATTATAGGAGGCAACCTGAAGGGTGACATAAGTGAAACTGTAACTATGTAATCCGAAAATATATGTCCTATGATAGTCCCTAAGGTGAGAACATGTGGTAAAATGGGTAGGAAAGGTGGAAACCCTGGTTTAATATGGATATAGAACTTTGGTTGGTAAATTTCCAACCTCTTGAATTGAATATTTATATTTTACGTTTGGAATGTTCTAAGGGATTTTTGAAAAATACCTTTGTATCCTAAGGTTTTTCATAAAAATCCTTGTGATTTTTAATAAAGTACACACATTTAAAATTCTCATTTTATATCACAAATTTTGAAAAATAAAATATTTCCCTAGATTTATTCAAAACAATCAATTTCAAATTTTACCTCTTAAAAGAGTTAAATAAGTATTTCTATCCATTTAAAATTCCACTTTGAAACTCCTTTTTAAATTTGAATTTATAGTTTTCCCATGATAGTTTAAATATATTCACTTTTTCCATTTAAAAAAAATCCTCTCATCAAGGTATTAAATCCCTTGAGTCTCATGTAATGACCCTAATTTATTCAAAGGTATAGATTGTTGTTTTATAAAATATTATAATTTTTTAATTTGTGAAACCATTATTATATTCAATAAATGTATAATATATTTTGAAAAGGGATTTAAAATAATATATATTTTATTTCTTTATATTTCAATTATTACATTCAATAGTTTTATTTATAAATTTCCATCAATAAGTTTTTGTTTTTGACCATGTGGTATGATAAACCATTTTTCCATATTTCAATTTTTTTAAGAAATTCATGAGATCCATATTCAATTTAACATATTTTGTGTATTTATTTTGTAAAATATTAATATTATAAAATCCAATAGGGTGGATATTAATAAAAAATGGATGGATGTCGATCGTATGACCAAAGAGCATGAAGATGGAGTGGAAGAGTTCATCAAGTTTGAAAAAGATCATGCACATGACCCTTCTCAAATCCTTTGACCGTGTTTATGATGTTTTTATTCATGATTAAATATTCCAGATGAGTTTTAAGAATAATTGAGCTGTTATAGAATTTATCGAAGTTATAAATGTTGAATAAACACTGGAAAAAATTGAATGCATCTAGTGATTAGGATAACATGACATTTTATGGATCATATTAATTGATTACAAGTGTGGAAAATAAAGAACACCGTATCGATGATGCGATTACAGGTTTGAATGATGATGAATTTCATATTGAGGAAATGACGAGGATAGTTGAATATGAACTTTGTGACTGCCCAAAGAATTTTGAGAAGTTGAAGAGTTGTGCAAAGAGTTCATTGGGTGCTGGTTGTACTAAATATACAGCATTGTCAGCCGTACTAAAACTATATAATATAAAAGTAAGAAACAGATGGTGTGAAGCTAGTTTTATTGAAATACTTTCTCTCTTGAATGATATGTAATTAACTCCCTATCTGAACATATGATGCCAAACAAATTCAATGTTCGATGGGTATGATCTTTGATATAATACATACATGCCCAAATGACTGTATACTATTTCACAAGGACCACAAAATTACTTAATGAATTACCATAGTGTGGTGCTTCTTGATACAAGAAAGATGAATCAGGTGCTATGAAATTTTTATTTTACTTTCCAATCATTCCAAGGTTTTGGCGACTATATGGAAGTGAGGAGACTTTAAGGGAATTTATTTGGCACATAGATACAAGAAATAAGGATGGGAAACCACTTCACCTTGAAGATTCTCCTTAGTGTAAGAAAATTGATCATGAGTGTCCTGAATTTGGAAATGATCTGAGAAAACTTTTTTATGCATTATCTATAGAAGGAGTGAATCCTTTTGGTTTTCAAAGAAACACTCACAATACATGGCTGATTATGTTCATAAATTATAAATTTCCACTATGGTTATTCATGAAATGAAAATACATCATGTTTTTTATTCTTATATCAGGACCAAAACAACTAAGTAATGATATTGATTTTTATTTGGATCCATTGATCAAGGATTTGAAATTACTGTGGGATTCAAGTGTTATGGTGTATGATGTTTAAATAAATGAAGATTTCACGTTGAGAGACATATTGTACGAGATGGTAAATGAATTTCCTGGCTGTGGAAAATTTTCAGGATATAGAATTAAGGGAACTCAAGGGTGTCCCATTTTCGAACAAGGTACACAGTCAATTGGGATGAAACATTTGTGGAAGACTGTATTTCTAATACATCATAGATTTCTACCTCAGTGGCATAAGTACCAATCTTGGATGACATCATTCGATGGAAGTTCAGAATAATTCACAAAACTATCTTCACTAAAAGGTGATCGAGTTATTGATAATGTAAAATATGTGTACACTTCTTTTGGTGAACCATTTTTGAAAAACATTACAAAAATCAGTTAGAAAAAGAGATCAGTTTTTTAAATACTATACTTGAATTGTCTATAAATCAGACATTTTTTTAAAGTTATTCATGTTATAAAATTTATGTTATAGTGTAATAATAACATTACTAAATTCACCCACAAAGAAAAGGATTGAATTAAGGCTAGTTTGAACATGGTTGACAATGGAATATAGGAATATTTGGTTCCAGTGTTGGGTGAAAAATGAAAATTTATTCCTCCAGATTCCAACACTATTTCCAAGGAATGATATTAGGTTTGCAACATCTTTAATGACATAAATATTCCATAGATGTATTCATTTAATATCAAATACCATTTCAATGACTGATTTAAAGTTAAACGGTTTGAAATCATATTACTACCATGTTTTGATGAAAGATCTAATTCACGTAGCTTTATGTTTCATTTTTCCTAAGACATTTTGTCATATATTAACCATGATTTATTTATTTTTAAAAGTTATATGCCCCAATTTATAGGACTCAATTTTTTTTACTATATAAAATGAAATTATAGTCATATTATGTGAATTAGAAATGTTCTTCCTGCCAGTATTCTTTGATATGATGGTTCACATGATGGTTCACTTGGTGGGATATGACTGAGTCTTAATTCAATCAAAGATCAGCTTAAAAATGTGCAGAAATGGATGGATCTTAGAAAATTATGAACCTATTCCATGTTGCGGTTTCTGAGCTCCACCATGTGATCTAGTATGATCAAAATGCTATTATTCCTAATAATTACTCATTTAATCAAAATACAGGTCGGATGAGGATCCTAATTGTCATACAAGAAGCTGCCTCGATTCAAAAGGGACATTGCCACAACACCATGCATGCTTTTGTGATCTTGAGGATTCTAAGGATTAAGGACAACTTTTGTCAGCCTCATCACACACTGGAGGTGTTCTGGAGAGTCCCCCTGCCTATATAGATCAAGATCAATATTGATGGCGCCTCCAAGGGAATCCGGGACCTGTAGGGTGTGGTGCTATTTTCAGGAACCACCACGATCAGATCCTTGGATGCTTCATGGGTAAATGTGGCATTACAACCTCCCTTGAAGCTAAGATGCTGTTCTTGATACATGCCATTGCATTTGCCAAACTCTTTTGTTGGAATAACCTTTGGATCGAAAGTGACTCGACAATGATCGTCCAAGAAATTTGGAATGGCATAATCCACCTTTCTTGGTCGATTACTACCTGCTAGATGGAATTCTCCCTTTCACTTAGAAATATTAACTATATCATCACACATGTTTATTGAGAAGAAAACACGGTTGCAGATGGGCTGGCCAACATGGGAATCAACCAGGACATTACTTGGCTAAAAGAGCTTCCCATTGCTCAAATTCCCTTTCATGAAAAAGATTGCAATATGATCCCATTTTTTATACTCTTGTAATCTTTACCTTTTTTTATAAATATTTTTTCTTTGGTAATTTTTGACCAAGGAATCACCTTAAAAAAATAGATGTGTTCCATTGAATAATATATTATAATTTTGAAAGGTTATGTCAAAAATTGATTTTAGTTAGAGGGATGTATTGCGAAGTGATATATTATTGAGGAAGCCATTAAATTTTTCACCGAATATCTTTTTGGTGTTGAAATAATTGGTCTATTGAAATATTATCACACTGGGTGGATTGTGGGTGAAGGAATTTCTAGAAGACATGTTTTCACAATAAATATTATATATTTGGAGCATTCCCACCATTACATTTAACATAATAGTTTGGTGGTTTCCACATATGTTGAAACCCACAAACAAATTCTTAGTCATTTGAATCCATCAAGGGATGAAATATGGATATAAAATAAACATAATCAATATTCTATAGAATGATTTTGAGACCATGTTTTTAAGGAGTCAGATGAAAATATGGATTCAATTTCAGAATGAATTCGATGGATATCTAGAGGACAAATTGTGAATTTATTATCTTACAACGGTTATGTAATTAATGGTTATATGTTCTATAAAAATGAACATGATGAAGGCAGTACTAGGAAAAATAATAGAGTTACATTTATAGTTGAAGTAATTTTTTTTCTAGTACTAAGGATATAAATCCAATTTATGTGAATATTTTATACTTTTGCGTCATCAAAAAATATGGGAGTTGGATTATACAACATTCAAGTGTTAGTTTTTCAATGAAAGTGTATTGATAATAGGAGTGTTGTTAAAATCTATGAATTGGGAATGGTGAAAGTTGATTTTAGTAAGAAGGGTACAAAGACGAACCATTTATAATGGCATCACAGGTAGTACAAGGATTTTATGTTCCAGATCCCCCAAATTGAAAGTGGTCAACTATTATGTTATCAACCAAAACCACAGAAGATTTGAAAGGAAATTCAACTAAGGATGACCCTTTATTTGGGACATTGTAATCATTTTTAGCGGTCCTAATGTAGATGGGGTTTTGTATATTAGAGGATACCACAATAAATGGATTTGGATATTGGGTAGAGGGTTCAAATCCCTTCAGCCATTAAAAAAAGGGATTTTAATAATAAAGTTATTTTATTTGTAATATACATTATCTTACCTCATGTTATTATATGTTCAATACATAATTTATTTAATCTAAATTGAATGTTAAACAACTTCTATAGATAATGACTTCTACATATGCTGGTGCTCCCAATCCCGAAGAACAACATGTATCTCAACTTTCTATTTCTCTTAGTGCAGTTGAACAACAACTTTCTACACATGTTGGTGCTTCCAACCCCAAAGAACAATAGGTTTCTCAACCTGCTATTGCTCCCTGTGCAGAGGTACAATGACCTTTTTCATGATTCGATGCTACCAGTCTAGAGGAACAAAATATTGATGATGTTGAATCTGAGTAAATTCTTAGAAAAAAAGGTCCGATGATGCATAAAAAATAGTAGCACCATAGTTTTATGTTGTTAGAAAAAATTATTAAGGAAAAAAGGAAAAGTCATCAGATTCAAGGCTGGATGAGATGCATAGGGCCAATAAGGCCATGTTCAGTAATTACATTGGAATCATCAACTGAAAATGTGTGACTATTGATTTAGATTCGTGGCACCATGTTGTGCCCACAATTGTTGCAAGAGATTATGGTAACACTAGCATACCATTTCGTTATTTTACTAAAAAATAAAATAATGAAACATTGAATTTGTTTCCCTCATAAATGTGACTTCATTGAAGAAATCATTATTTTTGAACGGTTTCCAATGGGTTTGTTCATGGAACCAGAAACACCCAATGGTTCCGTATCCATAGGTACCAACTTTCTAAAGGTAGTCACTCATTAAGGATTTTGACCCATGATGCTTAAGAACTCACATTGGTTGAGAGGATGGGAGGTCGGGCTCATCAGACCCTTTTGGGGAGAATTATTTCTTACTATGGGAATCTCTTATAGATTTAATATATGTTCATGAAACATTCATTAATTCCTAATTATGATGTGATTTATCCCAATATTAGCAGTTAATTATTATCATGTGTGGAATTTATAATCATCTGTATGTATTGGTGGTTCTTCATTGATTGGAGACATATGTATGTATACAAAGTTCTCCATCAATGGTATCTAATAATATAATACATAGAGATTATTTATTCATTATTATGAATATGTTGGTTTTCTAGCCACATATTGGGGAACTCTTGAGTTTATGGTCATCTAGTTAGATGAATGTCACTTTGGAAGTTATCATCATCTAGGGGACATAAGTTGTTTGATATTGGGATCTAACCTATAAATTGGATTCCTATGTATCCTTGTGAAATGAATCAGTACACATGTAGTTCGGTGCCACTGAATAGGGCACATTATACCTTTTAAGTTCATGTGATGAGGACACAACCATAAATCTTAACGCCATGTGGCAAGTAAGTCTAGGCGGAAGATGCCTAGTCAATGTTTGGTGTTAGACTTATACCTAAGAAGCCAAAGTATAATGGAAGGTATATGATATTCCAAGTTGAGTTAGACCCTATTTGAGATATGGACCAGGGATAACAAGGTTGATTTGGGGTGTTGGGTTTGAACCTCAGTGAGGCTTCCTATGTATCCCATTTGGATGGGAATCAAAGCCCATATAGTTCGGTGGTGGGGACCCACGCCTATAGAGTCCCTCAAGGGTATGTCTTGTAGGGGATTATGGCCTTGTGAGATGATATATTAGGGGTTAATCCTAAGAAGGAAATCCCCTATGAAGGAAGTATGAGAGTTGTTTTCACTCATGGTGATTTGAAGGCTTAACTCGGGGTTTACTCCTAAGGAGGATACCCGTATTAAGATATTTATTATTAGAACTTATTCTTAAGGAGGATTCCCAATGAGCTCAGGCCCTGAGTAGGATTCCTACGTATCCCGATTAGAAGGAACCAGAGTTCAAATAGTTCAGTTCTTCAGGTGGATTGTGTGGATGTTGTGATCATTAAAAACCATTAAGATCATGTGGGTCATTCTCAGTGTGAGAAATAAGAGGATGTGAAATATTCAACAAACCACACACTTTTCCTCCTTCATTACTGAATGTGGCTAGGGATATGGAAAAAGAGGATGAGGCTACAATGGAAGAGAATGAGGCTATGCTACTTCCCACTCTTCACATTACATTGGATGAGATTCCAAGGTAATGAATTAATGAAGTTCAATTATGTAGAGAAGAGAAAGACCGAAACCTATTAAATGAAAGGCTAGGGGATTACACGAGGATGGTTTCCCTAAAATTGGTCGTATAGTGAGGGAGAAGGATTTCATTTCCTATCAAAAGGAAAAGAAAGCATAATCCTCACCCTCCCTAGTATAGACCAGAGGCTCCAGATCTTAGAGATGAGAAGGGAGAAACAAGGTCCTATCCCTAGAATCTAATACCGGGAACAATTCAACAATATCCTTGGGGTAATGGTCCACATTACCATAGATATCCAAATCAACAAACACCTTGAAGATCCTTACCCTATGATAGTAAAAGTGTGGGAATCCTTTGACAATAGAAATTCAAATCCAAATGGGAGACACGTACATGTGACTTTTCCCAAGGCTTTATAAATCTGGAGGTCTTAGTGGAGGTTTCAAGTTAGACCCTTTCAGGAAGGGGAGCCAAGGAGATTCCCTACTGTGGGTGGCTTTAAAGAGGGCTTAAAAGTCAGCTTGCATCCTGAGCATAGATGCTCAGTGCAGGTGTACCATATAGGTGGGATATGCAGGTGTGCCGCATAGGTCCTAGGAGGAACTAAAAAGGGATTCACATAGGGGAACAAGGGTATAATGAACTGGATAAATCTCAATTAATAGGCTTATGGGGTGATAAAACATTGATAAGACTTTATCCAAGACACCCTGGGTCTCCTCCAGTGTTCTTAAAGGGTCTCACGCAGGTCTCAGATTAAGTAGAGGGACCTCGCGTAGGTGGTTTTTCCTTAAGAGATAATAGTCCCCATGCAGGTGTATTATGTATTTAGACCCTGAGGGAAATTTGATATTACTTATTCCATTAATTCTATCTTCTATCGTGTTTTAGATAGCTATCTGATAAATTTTGGGAGACCAGTGCGAAGGGGATACACAATGAGAGCTTCCAGGTTTCTTCTGATTTTTATGTTTTCGAAATGATGTGGTTAAGGGTCCTATTTATTGGAAAAGAGGGGCCTGGTCGAAGGAGGAAATTCGTGTAGGTATTCCATATAGGTTCATGATTAAGGTCTTCCATGCAGGTGTGAAATAATAACATGGCCGCATAGGTCCCCAACATAGGTCCTCTGTGTAGGTCGGCGTCGTAGGTCCTTACCATAGGGTGGGTAGTGCCTTTTGGGCATGTGCCACGTAGGTTATTTGGAAATATATCTTGGCTTCTCTTAAGATTCATTGATACTTAATATATCCAATTCATTCTTCATAATCTTTTTTCCTTCCTTTATTGAAAGGCAGTATCAACAAAATCCTTCACCTTAGGGTTGGATCCAAACGAAGGAGGGTCTTGTCTTGAGGAAAAATTCAAGGAAAAGATTATGAATTATGATCGTTAGATCATGCAACTTATTCACAAAGAATTCCCATGGAGTTCATCAGCGTAGGTGAGTAGCGTGGGCCGGTAGTGCGTATAAATACCCCCTTGACATTATCACTTTCTTCATCATCATTTTATGATTTTTTCTCTCATCGTGCAGGTGCTTCGTCCAGGTACCCCATGTTGTGCACCCAAAAAGGTTCTCTAGAGGTTTTCTAAAGGTGTATCCACCTAGGAAATAGGGTTTCGTTGATTCATATCAGTCTAAAGGGCTACGTAGAAGGAACTCATAGAGTTCATTTTTCAAAGGACATGTGCAAGGAACCATGTCGAAGGACCTAAGTGGGGAACCTTGTCGAAGGACCTATATGAGTATTTTCATTTGAAAAATTATTGAACTTCTCTAAGTTAAAATTTAAACTTTATTAAGTCAATATTTCAACTTAATGAGATTATTGGGTGTGTTCTTCTACATTTACAAATGGATCTTTTAAGGATCGCAACTGAGGAAGCTGGTGTGTGTTAGACTGAAATGATGAAAGCTGTCAGACCAGACTATTACGATGTTGTTTATTTTACCCTTACTTAATTGGAAAAGGTTTTTATTCCATATCTACATGAGTATATATGACGTGACTATCTACCTCTTTATAGGCATGGTCTCCTGAGGGATTCCCACATTCTGTCATATAAGAAATATTTCCAAAAGACTTGGTTTTTGAAACACATCAGTGCTCCATGTTTCAACATTTCTATGAAGGGTGTCCCCATTAATGAAGGAATTGTTCCTATTGGATGAATTTTACATCACAATGGATTAAATCATGATATAAAGAAACATATCGTATATCCAAGTCCTCATTACTATGATTCTACCTTTTGTGCTTCGAATATAGATCAATATCATGGATGGAAAGAAGACTGGGATATTAGTTCTGGAGGAGGAGTCAGGCCCAAATGGATTTTGGCATTTTGGGTAAACCAAAATTGTGTGGATTTTAGGAAAGAGTTGCAAGATTTTCACATTTATGAGGCTATATAGGTAGGACATACATATTCTTAGAAGAATGATATCATTTTTAAATTATTGAGCTGATGGAGTCCAAAAACAAATTATTTTCATTTGATGCATGGTGAGGTTGGCATCTGTTTTTGGTATTTCTATAAAATATATGGGGATCCCATTCTAGGGGTAATGTATGATAAATTCATTCCTCCAAAAAAAATATGGGATTATTCTGAGAGGACACCACCATTGGCCCATGAGCTATTAAAAATAGAGAAGACGCTATAGAAAGAAAAAGATCCTCATCCTAGGGTTGATGTTCATGAAGAAGTGCAGATGAGGGCCTTCTTAGAAGTATCCAAAGAGAGGGTTCCTACTTGCAGGCATCATACCATTTTCTCAACTGTAGATAATCAGGGTGCTTCAGTTACGTTTTGGCCCACATTAGATAAGGGCGATTACAAACATTGGGGTTACAATGTCAAACCCAAGATTTATGCAAAGGTATGCCTGGTTGACTTCCTTTCCATGTGGCTAAGCATTTATCTACTTCTATTCCATGAGTCCAGTGGTGGTGTGAGGCCAAGGACTTTCATTATTTTGGAAAAGTTAGCAAAGGGGAGTATATCAGGTTTACTACCCCTGTGTTATCAAGAATATATCATTGAATATTGCATTTATATAATGGGAAGGCTCTATTTAGACTTTCAGGGTCATTCCAGTTGATGTGGGGTGGATTGAAGCACATTTCAGTCCATATTTGGTGCTGAATTTGGTTAGGATCCCCAATAGTTGATTCACCCTGTTTTTTCATAAAGTCTCCAACATTTAGACTTTGAGTCTGAATCCTAATGAGGTGTTTAAGTCACTACTAAACGTATCATAAGACTTCATATTTTTCCATATGATAACCCACCAACCAAAACGTTTTTTGATGATGGTAATAAAAATAATTATGAGATGAGGGTATACATGATGGCATTCAGGGACAGTGTACTCGTAGCCCATATTGATAGTGAGATTATCTTTGAGTCTTATATCCCTTATCAATTTTCTCCCCAGTTTAAATGTCTTCAACAATCAATCACCTTCCCTCCTATATATGTTTTACATGAGAAGCATCTAATGATAGCATGAAAATTATGGATATCGATGGCTATGAAGATATCTAAAATGTCGATCATGATACCTTTTTCAGAGGCATCAATTGGACTAGAGGCCAGATATTCCAAGTCTTGGGTTTCTTTACCCCATCAGGGGGATTTGACAAAGGGAACATATCAAGTAGATTCCACGACTACTATTGGTCCTGGTATACATGGAATGAAGTCCAAAAACAAATATGATGCATAGGATTCATACCCCTAAAAAATTTCTTGTAGAGATTCCACCAAGAAAGATAGGGTTAAAGAGATAACACCCATAGTGCTGAGGTGATCTAGTCACCTTCATCAGGAGTAGGTTTTTGTCTCATTCCTTCATTATTATTAAGGAGAGTGGGGACCTGAAGTGGATTTTCAACCTGAAGGCCTTGAGTTTTCCCCACATCTAACCACATAAAATACAGACTATGTGCGACCCTTAGCAATCCATTATGGGGAAAGCATGACTCATAATATCAAGGATGCGTGGGAGTTCCTCTAAGATGGAATTCTAATTTTGGAGTTGGGTGATATTAAAGTAACCTATGATTTCCACCCTGAAAATAATTTGGTTGAGGTAAAGGAGTATATCAATGAGCTAGAGGCATTCATATATGTATATGATAATCAAGTCTCATCCTCAAAGCGAGTATCCAACATGCTGGATCATGGAGTACTTGAAGGAGTAATTGTTCACCCTAGGGAGGAATGTGACATTTATGTTAACACTGATGATGTATTTCCATCTTATTATGTATCTTTTCAAATATTCACCCACCATCACTAATCTTTTTGGGATTTTATTTTTGTAGTTTGAAACAAGAGAAGGAGAAGAGGAAATAAAGGAGCTTGAGTCACCAAAATACAAGCCTATGGATACCCCTATTGATATAGTGAATGAGGTCCTCAGATCCCCAGAACTCTTTCTAGGTGGGAGGACCATGATGGAGGTGATTCCAAATAAAATTCCTCATTAATTACCTCTGGTCTCTATTTCCAATAAGTGTAGTAAAATATCTCCGCTATCTTAAGAAAGGAAGTGAAAGATAGCATTAAAGTTGGTCTGTTGAGTACTCTATAGTGAGTAATATGTACTTTAATATAGTATTACAACTGGATTGACAAACTTCTCTTACCGTGTTAATATTTTTGAAGAACCCACATTGATTTCTTCCCTTAAAGGTGTTGGTAATGGTCTTTCAAGGATTAAGAAAGGCACCACAGTGGAATTATAGGTTTGTGTTTATGAATATGTTTCTTTGACAGATGAGATGTCAAGGGGTGAAGATGAATCTGATCCTACTTCTACAAAGAGGGGAGGGGGTCACAATAATTTTAGATTCACTTATTTTAGGTCCCATATTATTTTTCTAACATTATTCTTCCTATAATATCGTAGATCTATTGCCAACACCAAAGGATTTTCCAGTAGTAAATGTTGATATTCATGTTGCTCCAAGAGGGAGAAATGAGGATCCTGGTAAGTCTAAGGAAGGTATCAGTTTTGATCCTAACTCAACAAGGAATTCCAAATTTGTGATATTTGAAGAGCTTATGGAGAGAAACATTAGTGGAGCCAATGTGGGTCTTGATCAACATTTGATGGATACTCTAAATGGTGAGTACACTATGATATACGAAGTTTTATACAATAAAATGATGGATTCTATTAATCCAAACATTGATATTCCAGGTTCCATCAAGGAGTTTGTGGAAATTCATGAAGAAGTAAAAGGAATTGAGTTTTTTAATTCTTGAATTTTCCATACATGGTTCCAGTTATTTTATCTAATATTTCACATCAAAGTTAAACTCATGAAGCTTTGTCTATAGAGAACATTGAAAAAGACCATCAAGAATGGGGAATTCAACTCCATACAACCTCTGCTGACGTCTGAGAAGTACCGACTGAGAATCTATAAATGGGTGGTTCCCAAGAATATCTAGTCATAGTGGCTGAAAAAATATAGAGGATTGTACCTCCCCAAGAAGTACTTGTTTATACATCTAAAATTGGGAATGTTAGGGAGGAATCTACTCAAGATGATGACCTATTACTGGGTAAATGTCACTGACTATCTTGATCATGATTCATTATTTCTATTCTTTTGAGGATAAAAAGAATTTGGATTCATAATTTAGGATTATCAGCCTCTGCATCTAGGTTTGATGGTGAATATTCTACATTGGTTCAACCTGTAATGGAAGGTGAGGCATCTGATACTTCAGAGGGGGAAATGTAAGGAAATTACTTGTGTTCTCTGATTTCAGAATACATCTCACCTCATGGTAGTGGATCTGATTTAGACTTAGAGATACAAAATTCTACTAGTGTTACATGTGGAAGGACTTGGTGGATCATCTGGAAAATGATTTTCAAGATGCCTTTGGAAGACCTGACTTCACATTTTCGCTAAATTCTACCACTATATAGTGTAATGGTATTTTAAGGATTTGATTATCTTACAATCTATACTAACGTGAAGAAGGTTGTTCGCTAGTGGGAGATAGAGCACAAACATAAGTAGGAACTTATAAAGGCCAAACTACTCACCAATGTTGATGGTTTTTGAGGTATAGTATCCCAGGATAAGGCCAACAATAATAAAGAGTTTTTGGAATTCAACCAACAAATTTAATAGGATAAATTTTATGCGTCGCGCCTTTAGTAATAATTGGATGCTACTAAAAATAGACTTAAAAAACTCCATCAATTATTAGGAGAATCCTAGTTAGAATTGGTGACTATCATTGAGGCTGACATGGAAGCGCTTCGCAAATATAAGGATATTGAAGTTGGTTGACTAATTGAGCTTCAACAAGTGACTGATAGGGCTCTGGGGGTTGTTCAACAGATAAGGAGTTATTTCTAAGTCCTTTTGTAATATATGATAGAGAGACTCATTTTTTTGGATCCTCCTCTAATTTTTATATTTAAATTAAAGGATTTTGTCTCCAATCATATATGTCTTCATCCCTACTTTCTTCCTACAATCATAATTTCAAATATTATTTTCATAGAATCATATCTTCATGTCAGATAATCATAATTACAATGATAGGGATGGGTATCTCTCTAATTTTTTCCTAAGATAGTGTGCCTAGTGATCATAGTTTTAATTTTACTGGGGTCATATGGACAACCCTACAAGATTTGTGTATTTTGTGTCACCACCCTAATTTTTTTTCCTAATCTTGATATGGAGGATACTTAGCAGGTGAGACTTGGATTTTTCTTAGGATTACTTTTTTGGGTTTTCATCCTAACATGTTTCATTCCCTTTAACTTTTTATTTCTCAATATCACCTAAACAATATAGAGTATAGTTCTAGTGATCCAAGACTCAACTTTTTCCTAGAGTTCCCTTTGTGAGTTTTTAGCCTGGTGAGTACTTTTTCTCTTTTTTTGGGTAGTTTAAATCCATTCATGTCAGAATGATAAATATAGTGTTTTTAGTTGAATATCTTTGACCATGAATTTTGAAATTATAACCCAAACTAGGCTAAATTTATAGGAATGTTTTGATATTCCTCAGATAATTCCAAGGGGAATCTTGAGGCAATTTTGTGATCTCAAAATATAAAACATGTTATTCAAGAATAGAGAAGTTATCTCTTAAGAATGAAGTTACCACTGGTTGTAAATCCTTTTATGAGGGCTGTTTTATGCAAGTCCAACTAGGTCACATACTGCATAGTCAAGTAGTGATATCCTTATCCTAACAGACCCATTACATGGGAAACTTATGCAAGGAAAACTGGGGGCATGTACTGCATAGTCAAGCAAAGGAGTTTTCAAGAATTCTGACATTATTTTATAGATAGTAAAATAAAGTTTAAGATTTGGATTTATCAATACCACAGTGGGTGGATTTTCCAAGGAAATATTTCTGAGAATAAAAGAATAATCCATTCCAACTTTGGTGATGAATAAGAAGCCACTCATACCTGAATTTGACATGTGAAAGAGAGTAAATTTTTTTAGAAAGGGGATTTATAATATTGGGTTGTGCAGTTTAAAGTCATGTAGTAAGGACATTAGGGGTTGTGCGGTTTAAATTCATACAATAAGGACATTAGGGGTTGTGCAGTTTAAATTCACGCAACAAGGAAATTATGTTGTACAGTTTAAAGTCATTAAAAAGGACATTATAATTTCTATAATTTAAGTTCTTTAGATTTAACTAAAGGTTTGAAGATTCTTTGATTCTTGGTAATATTTCTGGAAATGTGCTACTATATTTAGGTATAGAAGGAGAAGGTTTTAAGATATGATTTTGGGATTCTTGGATCCGAAGGATGATATGGGAAAAAGGGCTTATGATGTTAGAGTAGGTCTCTCCTAAGAACATAGTTACCATTGATTGAAAAACTTATTATGGGGGATATTGTATGCAAGTACAACTGGGGAACATATTTCACAGTCAAGTATTGGTATCCATATTCTGATAGACTCGTTAAGTGGGTGGATTTATGCAAGGCCAACTAGATCATGTACTAAGTAGTCAGGTAAAGGAGCTATCAAGAATTATGATATTCTATCATTAAAATCCAATGAAAATTTATGGAGATTTGGATTTTCCCAAGCATAGATTTTTGGTTTGTAGAGAAAGTACCTCAATACATAAGGGGTATTTCAAATCAAAAATTCCGAAGAATTGGGTAAATGGATGCTCTACACAGGTCTGACCCAAACATAGGAAGTATGGTGCCTGCAATTTTAGGTCATATGAATAAGACCATAATATTATAGAAATAATAGATGATACATGGTCAATTTTTCTAAGTTTATTTGAGTATTCTTTGAATAAGTGAATAGGGAAATGTTTAAACCGTGACCTTAGAGACATTCAGGTCAGGATAAAGGATATTGGACAAATATACTAGGGATGACCACTGATTAGCAGGTTCTAGTATACCATCATCATTTCTTAAATGGTAAGAAGAGGATTATCCCAAGAATGAAGTTACCAATAGTTAAAAAAACTCATTATGGGGGTTGTTTTATTCAAGGAAAGCTAGGGCACATACTTCATAGTCAAAAAGTGGCATCCTTAGAAAGACATGCCCATTATATGGGAGACTTATCCATGACCAACTAGGGAGCGTACTTTATAGTTAGGTAAAGGAGATCTCATGTATCATAAATTCTACCACTTTAATTTAAGGAAAGATTATAAATATTAGCAATTATTCAAGATTAGGTGTATGAAATTTGAAAGGGGAAATGTTCAATGTATAATTGAAGTATTTGGACTGATATTGGCTATGAATTTGGAGTCCCTTTTATAGATCCGATTCATACGTAGAATGGGAACATCTCTTGTTTCCTTGGTGGTATCTCTAAGGAGAGGACCCAAAATAAAATCTCCTGTATAGATTTTTGATTGTATATAGGAGAGGGGGGATTTTATTTTACCCTATAGATGGGGATAAGGCTTAAGGTGCAGGCTTCACTATGTATCTCAATGGAATAAGAATCAAGCCACACATAGTTCCAACATATACGAGTTCATTTGTCAAGTGATATATCATATTTTATCTCCCCATGTAAATTAGACTTGTACATGATAGAGTGAGGGATCTTCAATGTTGTGATGCAGTTGGGACCGAGATTGATGATTTGGATGTCACTACGTATCTCAATGGGATGAGAATCAAGCCACACGTAGTTCTTAAATATGTTCCCATGAAAGTCTGATCCATACACATTGAGTGGGGGATTTTAAATTGTGAATGGACTAGGGGATATGACCCAAGTGTAGCTATGTATCTAAATATAATGAGAATAAATCCACATTTAGTTCCTGGAATTCCATGTCATTTAACGTCCTGTGGTAAGGACAAAGGTGAACTGATGTGAAGTCATGGAAATATTGTAGTTGGGCCCAATAATGAAAGTTTAGGTGTCAAAACATATCTCATATGAGTGAGAATCAAGCCTCATGTGGTCCTTGGCCAGATCCCTATGTAGATATGATTCTTTCATAAGAAGTAAAGGAGCCTTATGAGAAAATTTCAGCTAGACCCTAGATTTGAGATCCAAGCATCACCACGTATTTTAATAGGATGAGAATCAAGCCACACGTAGTTCTTGAAAGTTGTTTCTCACACCAATCAGACTTTGATGTGAGAAAGGGTACTTTTGATAACTTTTAGACTAATGTTTGGGCCTAAATCATGAAGTATAGGTATCATCACATATCTCATTGTAATGAGAATTAGGGAATAAGTCTCAAAAAGGTTCCTTGTGCAGATCTGGTTCTTGCATGGGGAAAAGGAAAAGGTATTTTTTTACAAAATCACGGTTGGACCCAAAATTTGAGATCCAAGAGTCACTACATATCTCAATAGGATTAGAATCAATCTACACATACTTCCTAAAAATTATCCCTATACAGGTATGATTCATACACATACTGGTGAAGGTACTTTTATCAAACATTGTATCTAGACCCAAGATATGAGATCTAGGTGTCACTGCGTATCTTGTTGGGGAAAGAATCAAGCTTCACATAGTTCTTGGTAATTCTTCCCCACACCAATTGTGTTTTTATGTGAGGAATGAGGCTTTAATATTGTTCAGATATTTTCTATAATAATTATTAGGCTCAAGACAAAAAATGGTTTGAGAATCAGCCATATGTTATGAAGGAATTCCTAGTATAGATTTGGTTCGTACATAAGGAAAAGGGAAATTACTTCTTTACGGTCACAGCTGGACACGGGATTAGAGATCTGGGTGTCACTACATTTCTCATTGAAATGAGAAACAATCCACATGTAGTTCTTGGTGAACTGTATAGTTTATTATCATGCAACGAGGACGTGAGGTCACCTGACATGAACAAAACATTTCAGCCGGACCTGAGATTGAAGATCTCGGTGTCACTATGTATCTTTATGGGGAAATAATCAATCCACACATTGTTCTTGATTGTTATTACCTATGCAGGTCTGAACAAAACACAAGGATAAATGGGGTCAAGTGCCACTAGGTAGTGGCAAATGAGGTGAGTGAGTTTTACAAATGGAAGATACTCATCATTTGAGGGACCACAATGAGTGTAAACTTGTGTTATATTGTATAATTCTTAACATAAAATAAGGTAGATGTTAACCATATAGTTTAATGTCATGTGGTGAGTACAACTAGTTTTATGCAGCTTAACATCTTGAAAATTAGACCAAATGTCATGCATTTTATCTTTATATGAAAATAACTATGATACTATTAAATTTAACTTCATGAAACATAGATGAAAATAGTGCTATAAATTTTAACGTCCTGTAGCTAAAACAAAATTTTTGTGAATACACAAAGTACTTCTTCTGGAACCTTGCATCAGTTTGAGTTGTAGTGAGTTATCTGTCCATTGAGACTAATAATAAGCTTCATTAGAGTGGAACTTATTTATGGAGTAAGGTCCCTCACACTTTGTATCAAGATTTGGAAGATTCTTTCCTAGTATCATTGAATTCCTAATTATGACATCCCGCCTTTTTATTACATAACTTTTCATTATATTTTATAAACAGAGGATCTTTAAAGTCTAGTGTTTTGTTAATAAGGAACATAATACAAGAAAAACAACATAAAAAATTCTTCTAATCCACTTGTAAGGCTTCATAATAAGTTCATCCTAAGTACAATTACTGAATCTCATATCCTGGATACATACATTCAAAGGAAAGGGTGAGCAGAAGGCCCAGTAAGGGTAAACAAGGGAATTAGTTTACTTGTGACATCAATAAGAACTTGAATAAAAACATAAAGACGTGAGAAATGGAAGTATAGGAATATCATAATAAAAATAACTTGAATAATAACTTGAATATGTGGCTATGAAATTTCATTTATACATTCATGAACATATCACCATGGTTTATCCCTGAGGTGTCATAAAAATTACCAAGGTTATTCACTAAGGTATCATGAAACTTGTCATCTCTAGAGATTAATTATTTACCCAATGTGTTGGAGCGCTATAAGGGTGCACCCTTAACATGTATTTAATTTCATGTGAGACACATATATCATAATAAAACATTTCATAAATAACCCATAGAGAATAAAATAAATCGGTTTCATTTCAAAATTGTAATGTTTTAAGAGTGCTTAAAAATAAGATCATTGTATAATTTATAACCCATGAAAGGGAGTGAGGGTTATATGTATGTCAATTATAGACTAAAATGTATCATATTTATATATTTATGAACACCTATATAAACTAAATAGGTCTGGGTATTCACATAAATAAAACAAGAGAATTTCAAGAGAGAAAGAGATAGAAATTTTGAGACGATATTTCTGCAGCATAACAGCTAGATAACATGGTTTTAGAAAACAATAAAAAGAGAGGGGAAAAGGGTCACCCACTCATAAATAATTCATAATAAAGTATAAATTAATAATAACATTTAAATAAGAACATGGTATGGAAATTTTAATGACATACCACATGAAAAGTACACATGAAAGAAAAGAGAAGATGCAATTCCTTTTATGAAAAATTCGGTAGCCTAACAACGTCACTTAAAAATTCAGAAAACAAGTTGATTAGAGTGGAAAGGGTCTCTCAAAAATTATACATGAAATGGACAGTAAAGAGAAAATATAAAAAAATACCCTCAACATAAAGAGATGGAAATTAGAAGACACAATATAAAGGAAGTCATGACTTAAAAGAGGAGGGTGAAATGATCCCTTACCTTGAAGTGTTACTTTGAAAGATTGAAGGTTGAGACCTTGGGAGGCTTGAGTAAACCTTGAGATAACTCATTGGTAGGTAAGGAGACCAGAACGTCGTTGAGTATGCTTTTTTGAATGAAATGAATGTTGTAAATGGCTTGTTATTTATAGGAAAAGTTAGTGAATAAATTATTAATTTTCAAGGGATACCTCATCGGTGGTATTTGCAAAACCATGGTCTTGACCATGGTATTGGCTGCTTGGGAAACCTCATAACATATATCACTATTCATAAGTCGACCAGAAATATTACATCATTATTACATCATTAATGATGTCATTAAACACCTGAAACTCAAAACTGCATTTTTACTATTCACCAAAAATTCAACTGTTTCAAAAAAATCCCTCAAATTTACCCTGACCAAATATCAATGCTCTGAATTCAAAAATGAATTCAATTTTATGAAAATAATTTTCTAAATATTTTTAATTTAATTTTTAAATAAAATCATAATTTATCCCAAAAATACAACTTTAAAACTATAACTCATTTTCTAACACCTTAAAAGAGTAATCAAGGCCCTATAAAATTATTTAATAACTATAAGACAATAAAGTAACCATTTATGATTAAATTTTATGAAAATATATTTCGATTTTAAATTATTAAATTAATTATAAAATTGAAAATAAAATATTTATGACATACAAAAATACCAAAACATAAACTATGATCGTTTATTTTTCACTTTTAAGATGTCTAAAATATATTTATACATTAATGGGTGAAGTTTCTATTTTTTTGGTCAAATTACTATTCATTACTATTCATTTTGGTATGTTAAGATTTCTACTTTACTATTCACTAAAAATCAAGTTGATCTTATTAGACTCTAAATTTCTTACTGAACACAACTGTAGAAGACCATTTCTTGAAAATAATATCACATTATTAATTATTTAATGAATACAAAAACATTTTAAAATACCCCTTTTTTCCTAAATTCATCAATAATATACATCCTATATTTATCTGGATATTTGAAATTCACAACTTTTCCATAAGAAGAAATAACAATTTTATTTATATAAAAAATTACACAAAGCAGCTAAGGTCTCGTTACATAGCCACTTATAACACCAGCATAGGACTTAAGTGTAAGGTGTGATATTGTGATAGAATCTTGGGGTGGCTTGGACAAAATTTCCCAAGTGGAGATTTCTATCATCTTGAACTTCTCCCTATGGTGATTCTAGTCATGCTTCATACGTTGAAGTTCAGCGCTTGGGCTTGATCCTGAGCAAAGCCCAGTGATGATACCTCATTCCCGAGCTCTGATAGATGGGCTTCATATGGCTCGATTCTACTGGATGAGGCCATTAAATCTTCTTTCCATATTAATTAACCAAGATAAACATATTTATAAAAACACAACGTTAATATTATAGTTTCCAACTGTCATATTGGCCAAAAGTCATATAACAGTTGAAACCCAATAGTCACATTTTTATTATACGCGCTTCATTAATTAAAGGATACAATTTTGTTGATTATAAAATAAAATAACACACAAAATTAGAAAACAAATATAATTAAAAAGTTCGGGTCGTTACATTCTTCCCCTCTTAATAAATTTCATCCCCGAAATTTTTATCTCATACCCTCTGATGGAAAAAGGTGTGGGTACTTCTGTCTCATGAATTCTTCCGGTTCCCACGTGGCTTTTTATAGTACCCCTGGTTTCTAGTATGTAACCCTTAATTGATGCTTTTCATGGTTTTAATGTTAAGGGTGTTGAATGTGAGAGTCGGGAGAACTTGGAATGTTGTTTTGAGGTAAAGGAGAAGTTTCATGGGAGGAACACAGTTTGTCTAAACCACGTGGCCAAACCGTGCATAGTGGGTCTTGGAGGCAGTGGCTTCCACACGGTCAGTGCATGGTTTGTCTAACCATGCGGCAAAACCGTGTGAGAAGGGCGTTCGAGGCAGCATCTAACACATGGTTAGTGCACGGTTTGTCAAACCGTGCGAACTAACAGTGCAAACATTTAAATAAGATCCTTAAATTGCGGATCTCACGTGTTTTTGCCTCTAAATGCCTCGTTTAAGCTCCTAAGCAGCCCTAAATCTGGATTTTGGTTCTCCCAAGGTCAATGAAGGTTCTCCCATCATTCCAGAGGTGATATGAAGGCTTCTCTTGGCGAATCGATGCCGGATTCTTGAGGTATGTGATCGTTCTTGATCGGTTTCTTAGATCTACATAGATATACTTCTCCTCTTCTCTAGGTTTCTTAGACCTACTCTCGTTATGGGAATATCTAAGTGTGTGGATGTGAAATATGATAAGATTGGGTCTTGGTTTTTTTAGGAGAGGAGATCTAGGGAGGTTTATTTAGAGAATCAACCCGGTTTTCTCATGCATTCTTCATTTGTTGGGGTTTTCGTCAAAACCTTTAAGGTAGGAGGCTTCTCTCTCGACTCCTCTTGATATAATTGATTGGATTAGTTTCAAATTGTGTTATTGAATGGAATTGATTGTGAAAATAATGGAATAAATCTTCTTTAGTGATGATTTATGGTTTTAGTGAAATTGTGAAATCTTGGTGATTTGTTCTGCAAAGTGATTTGGCTTCTTGAATTAAAAATAATGATTTTAAATTATTGATTTGCTGGAATGGTAAATGGTTTGATGAAATATGGGTTTTCAATAAAAAGGGTGTTTTATTGAAATGATTTGGTATTGAAATGGCTTTGATGAAATTGGTTTATTCTTTGGTTTTCAATAAAAGTACAGTTTTATTAAAATGGTTTGAATTGGTTGAACACACTTGGTTTTGATGGAAATGGTTTTTAATAAAAGGTGTTAAAGGGTGGTTTTGGCATGATTTTTGGGAATGTGTGGTGTGTGTTCATATTGAATTTGGGACGGATAAGGGTTAGGGGTCTCTCCCATTATTCTGGGATGGATAAGAGTTAGGGCTTTCCCCCGTCAAACATTCATATTGCATTCGGGACAGACAACGGTTAGGGGTCTCCCCAATCATTCTAGGATGGATAAGGGTTATGGCTCTCCCCCTTCAAATAATCATGTACATTGGGTTGGATAAGGGTAAGAAGTCCCCCCCATCATTTCTGGGATGGATAAGGGTTAAGGCTTCCCCCTATTCTAGGTAGCATGCATGGTTGGTTGAATGGGTTTGTGAAATGGTTGGGTACGCCAAGAAGGGATATTAAGAAATGGGTTTAAAGCTTATTTTGTTATTTTTCTGAAAAAACAACTTTCTTGAAAATTGGTTTCAATTTCACTTGTATGTTTTTGGTTATAAATGGTTGGGAAACTTGTTTATATTTAGTTATAAACTTCTTTTGAGAAAATGTTTTATATAAATTGTTTTTATATAAATGTTGCTAACTCTTATATCCTAGTGGCATGAGTAGGGAAGTCATTGGGGAAAACCTACTAATTTTTATACTCACCCCTACTTTGGAACCTTGGTGCTTTTGCAGATGTCAGATTCTGAGACACAGGTAAAGGTATGACATCTCATTACTAGTGGTTCGTGGTGATTCTTGGGAGATGTGGTGGTGCTCGGTGCATAGAGCTTGGTGTGGAGCCATGGAGTGTGTCTTGGCTTGTTTCAGGTTTTTTGTTTAGTATTCCATTTGGTACTCTGATATTGTTTTGGTTATGTATTGGTTTTTGGAACAGTGTAGTTATATTTTGGTAATTCATGAGTTGGTTGTTTCATTTACATGCATCATATAGTGGTTGTTAATGATGTTTTAGTTGGTTTATTTCTCAAAGGTTAAATCATACCCAAATTTCATTGAAACCCTTTGGCATTTATTTCCAGCCTTTGGAGCCTTGGAGATGTCACTTAATGCCTAGTAATGACTCGTTGTACTCTCAAGACAATGAGAATTGGTGGGTCATTATATATGGTATCATCTTGTTCGGTCCTTGCCTAACAAGTGGTCATTGATGTTATTGGTCTTGGATTTGAAATTCATTGTTTTCCATTCATTGGGAAGTCTTAGACTGGAGTAGGATTGTATAAACATGAAATGTATAGCATAAAATGAAGTAGCTAACCTGTTTATGTTGAACTTCAAGTTACCAGGGTATTGGGTACATAAGTGTTTTGGATGCACTTCTAGAATGTTGGAAATATCATTGTCATGGGTTTAGCCAATGAGATGAGCATGACATGCATTATAGAGGAATGAATTCCCACTAGGATTTCATATCTCATTGTAAGAAATGAGTAAGGATTTTGTGCAGGGTGTGAATTTTTAAAAAATGCAGAAATTGTTTTCAAGTGAAAGATTTTGAAAACATGGTATTTTGTGTATTTTGAAAATGGGTTGATTTTCAAAAAGCATGTTGAATGTTTTCAAAAATGGATGAACGTGGGAAAAGGTTGTTTTGAAAACAATGTTGTGATAGATGCTATGTTAAAATTTGAAATGTTAAACCATCAATTTCTAGAGAGTGAGATTGACAGATTTTGTTGTTGGTTTAAGAAATGGAACCCAGTAGGCGTCATAGAGACTAGTCGGAAGAGGGCAGTGAGAATGTGGTTTAACATGAACCACATGTGAACCAACAGTTGGTCCAAAGCATCACTCAGGATTTTAAAAACATTGAGTTGGGATTGAAAGAAGATACTTTTTTTATGATATCTATCACTGCTGAAAATCTAAGTGGAGGAATTACAGTTATCTTCACTAGAGGAGCTGAGAAATCTAACACTAAGAGCAAGAGGAAATCAGACACCTTTTCTCAAGGAGGAAGAACACAGCATAATCAGACCACAGGAGAAATTAACCTTTCTCCGAGACCCAAGAGCAAGCTTGGATGTTTCCAGTCTGGCTCTATGAGCCACATCAAGCAGGATTGTAAGGCACAATCGAGAGCATGCCACAATTTCAACAAGATGGGACACCTTAAGTGATTTTGTCGCACTACTCCAAGGTCGGGTGTCAGGGACACTTCTCTGGTGTCACAAACACCATATACTTTGATGAAACGATTGAAATCCATAAACAAGGAGGAAAGTGAAACACAAAAGAAATTGTATGGAGCTGAGTAGATGGTTGTAGATGATTAGGTTGTACCATCTACAGAGTGAGGTACGATTCTTTTGAATTCTATCTTTTTTCAAGTGTTGTTTGATTCTAGTGCGTCACATTCCTTCATTTTTTCTCGTGTTGTTGACTTTCTATGTTTAAAACTGGAAATGATGTCTTCTGTTTTGAAACTAAAAACTCTTCTTGGTAAAAGAGAACGTCAAGCCTTTGTGTGTAGAGCATGTGCTATAATTGTTGATGAAGCTGAGTTAAAATGGGACTTCTAGATGTTGGACATGGATGTCTATGACGTAATCATGGGTATGGATTGGTTGACAATGTTTAAGGCTCACATCGACTGTTATAGTAGAACGGTTAGTTTCACGACTAAGGACGACATCAACTATATCTTCAGGGGAGAGAGAATGGTAAAGAAAGGTGCAAAGATCTTGTTGGAACCAATGGTGGGAACGATCTCTCACTAACTGGAAGCATTGACTTTGGCATCAATGGAAGAGATCGGGGGAAATCGTTTTCCAGCTGTTGTGGATCAATTTCCTGATGTATTTCCCAAGAACTTCTCAGGGTTACCACCTTTAAGGGAAGTGGATTTTATGATTGATCTTCTTCCAGGGACCAGTACTATTTCCCTTCCTTCTTATAGGATGGAACCAATAGAGTTACGGGAATTGAAAGAGCAGTTAGAGGAGCTAGAAAGCAAGGGTTTCATTCGACCAAGTACTTCTCCATGGGCAGCACCAGTGTTGTTTGTGAAGAAGGAAGATGGAACTCCTTAGTTGTGTGTTGATTATCGTAAGCTTAACCAAGTTACGATAAAGAATAGATATCCACTTCCACGCATTGATGATCTGTTCGATCAATTAAGGGGAGCTCAGTGGTTCTCCAGGATTGACATGCGATCAGGATATCACCAATTGTGAGTTCGGAAGGAGGATATTCCAAATACATCTTTCAGAAGTAGATATGGCCACTATGAATATGTATCCATGCCTTTCAGTATAACTAATGCACCATCGGTCTTCATGGATTTGATGAATCAGATATTTCAATGATATCTGGATTCTTTTGTTCTAGTGTATTGTGATGCTTTAGGATCAGGGTTGGGTTGTGTTCTCTGGCAAGGAGACCATGTGTTTTCTTATGGTCCAAGGGAGTTGAGGGTGCATGAGAATAATTACCCAACACATGATTTGGAGTTGGATGTAGTCTTCCATGCTTTGAAAACATGGATACATTATCTCTTTGGTGAGAAATTTACTGTGTTTATATATCACAAAAGCTTGAAACACATTTTCTCACAGTGAGATTTGAATATGAGGAAAAGGAGGTGGATGGAGTATCTCCATATGTTTGACTTTGACTTGATGTACACACCAGGAAAAGGGAATTCAGTAGAGGATGCATTGAGTAGAAGGTCATATGTTCAGTTAGTGAAAGAAGCTTCAAATTAATGGATATTGATGTCGGTCTTAGCCTACATGCATATAATGTGGAGACTGAGGTGATGTTGCTGTTCTATTTTCAGCTACACTTGTTCCTGATTTAGTAAAGATGATCAAAGAAGCACAAAAATCTGATGCAGAATGTCTGGGTGTAAGTTCGAAACTCAATGGTGGGGAGACCATTGATGGTTGGAAACTTGATGGGGGTTCAGTTTTGTGTTTCAGAGATCGGATGGTTGTACCTATGGTTTTTCCAAAACAACTCCTTCATGCTTATCACCATTAAAGATGGGTTGTACACCCAGGTACATAGAATATGTATAAGGCATTGAAGGCATAGTTTTGGTGGAGCGGCCTGAAAAGGAAGGTGGCTGAGTTCATCTCGTGGTGTTTGACTTGTCAGAAGGTTAAAGCAGAGCATCAGAGACCAGCTGTTATGTTACAATATTTACCTATCCCAATGTGGAAATGGGATCAGATAGCAATGGATTTTGTTATAGGTCTTCCAATAACGGTCTGGAAACAGGATGCCATTTGGGTGATAGTGGATCACCTAACCAAGTCGGACCATTTCATCCCTATTCTTGAAACTCTTACAGTGGAAGATATTTTATAAATCTATATCTAAGAAGTGGTAAAGATGCATGGTGTACTAGTTTCTATAGTCTCAGATAGAGATCTGAGGTTCACATCTCGTTTCTGGAAACCATTACAGTAGGACCTCGTAACTCAATTGACAATGAGCACAGCGTATCATCCTCAGACAGATGGGTAATCTGAGCGAATGATACAAACTTTGGAAGATATGTTTCGGTCTTGTGTAATGGATTTTGGTGGCTCATGGGATGATCATATACCCTTAGTGGAGTTCACATACAATAATAGCTATCAAGCCTCGATACGCATGGCTCCGTTTGAAGCATTGTATGGGCGTCCTCGTCGTTCTCCACTATGCTGGGTGGAAACTGGTGAAACTTCACTAGTTGGGTCGATCCTTGTCTAAGAAACAACATAAAAGATCCATTTGATTAGAAAGAGGATGTAGACGGCTCATAGTCATCATGAAACTTATGCAGATCACCGTCAAAGACTGTTGTCATACGTTATGGGCAATCATGTCATTTTGATGATCTCTCCAAGCTTGGACATCATCGTTTCTGGAAGCAGGGCAAGTTATCTCCAAGATACATTGGCCCTTTTGAGATAATAGAACAGGTTGGAGAGGTGGAATAACTATTGGCATTACCACCATGGTTTAGTTCGGTGCATAATGTGTTCCATGTATCTCAATTGAAAAAGTATCAGCCTAATTCTGACCATGTGATCAGATGGGATCACATTAACCTAGAGTCGGAGGCTTCATTGATACCTAT
The DNA here is from genome assembly GCA_963277665.1 of Viscum album. Classification (NCBI taxonomy): domain Eukaryota; kingdom Viridiplantae; phylum Streptophyta; class Magnoliopsida; order Santalales; family Viscaceae; genus Viscum; species Viscum album. The sequence continues at coordinate 638,848,182 of OY728162.1, read as the reverse complement.
CCCGATATGGATTTTGGATTGGAAAGAGAAAGTCTTGCATGTAAAAAGCATCGGTCTAGTGTGGGTCTTATCGCAGCATGGTCAGATTCGGGAAGAGACTTGGGAACATGAAAAGAAAATGAAAGAGCAATGGCCGGAACTCTTTCAGCTGGGTGAAGGTTTTCTACTTTCCGGGGATGGAAAGACCAATGGTGGGGAGAATTTAGTACCCCCATTTTCTGGTATGTAACCCTTACTTGATTCTTTTCATGGTTTTAATTTTAATGGTTTTGAATGGGAGATTCGGGAGAACATGGAATGATGTTTTGAGGTAAAGGGGAAGTCGCATGGGAGGCGTACAATTTGTCTAAACAGTGTGGCCAAACCATGCGCAGTGGGTCTTGGAGGTAGTAGCTTCCACACGGTCGGTGCATGGTTTGTCTAACCATGCTGCAAAACCGTGTGAGAAGGGCAGTCGAGGCAGTAGCTAATGCACGGTTAGCACACGGTTTGTCAAACCGTGCGAACTAACCATGCATGAACTTAAATGAGATCCTTAAATTGCGGATCCTACGCATTTTCACCTATAAATTCCACGTTTAAAATCCTAATCCATCCTAACTCTGGATTTTGTTTCTCCCAAGGTCAAGGAAGGTTCTCCCATTATTCCGGAGGCAATCTGAAGGCTTTTCATGGCGAATCAAAGTTGGATTCTTGAGGTATGTGATCGTTCTTGATCAATTTATTAGATCTACTTAGATATACTTCTCCTATTCTCTCAGTTTCTTAGATAAACACCTATTATGGGTAGATCTAAGTGTGTGGATGCCAAATATGATAAGATTTGTTCTTGGTTTTGTTAGGAGAAGAGATCTAAGGAGGTTTTTTTTGGAGAATCGACCCGGTTTTCTCATGCGTTCTTCGTTTGTTGGGGTTTTCGTAAAAAATTTTGAGGTAGGAGGCTTCTATCTCAACTCCTCTTGTTAAAATTGATTGTCTTAGTTTTAAATTGGGTTATTGATTGGAATTTATTTTGAAAATAATGGAATAAATATTCCTTAGTGATGATTTATGGTTTTAGTGAAATTGTGAAATCTTGGTGATTTGTTGTGCAAAGTGATTTGGCTTCTTAAATTAAAAATGAAGATTATAAATTATTTATTTGATGGAATGGTAAATGGTTTGATGAAAGATGGGTTTTCAATAAAAAGGGTATTGTATTGAAATGATTTTGTATTGAAATGGCTTTGATGGAATTGGTTTATTCTTTGGTTTTCAATAAAAGTATAGTTTTATTGAAATGGTTTGAATTGGTTGAACACACTTGGTTTTGTTGGAAATGGTTTTCAATAAAAGGTGTTTTATTAAAAAGGTTGTTTTGGCATGATTATTGGGAATGTTTGGTTTTTTTTCATATTTCATTTGGGATAGATAAGGGTTAGGGGTCTCCCCTATCATTCTGGGATGGATAAGGGTTAGGGCTCTCCCCCGTCAAACATTCATACTGCATTCGGGACAGATAAGGGTTAGGGGTATCCCCCATCATTATGGGATGGATAAGGGTTAGGGATCTCCCCATCAAATATTCATGTGTATTGGGTTGGATAAGGGTAAGAAGTCTCCCCCATCATTTCTGAGATGTATAAGGGTTAGGGCTTCCCCCTCTTCCAGGTAGCATGCATGGTTGGTTGCATGGGTTTGTGAAATGGTTGGGTACGCCAAGAAGTGACCCTGAGAAATGGTTTTAAAGCTTATTTAGTTATTTTTCTGAAAAAATACCTTGTTGTAAAATTGGATTCAATTTCACTTGTATGTTTTTGGTTATAAATGGTTGGGAAACTCATTTATATTTAGTTATAAACTCCTTTTGAGAAAAATTTTTATATAAAATGTTTTTATATCAATGTTTCTAACTCTTATATACCAGTGGCATGAGTAGGGAAGTCATTTCTGAAAACCTACTGAGTTTTATACTCACCCATGCTTTGGCACTTTGGGGCTTTTTCAGATATCAAATTCGAATACACAGGTAAAGGTATGGCATCTCATTACTAGTGGTTCATGGTGATGCTTGGGAGATGTGGTGGTGCTTGGTGCATGAAGCTCGGTGTGGATTCATGGAGTGTGTCTTGGCTTGTTTTGGGTCTTTTGTTTAGTCTTCCACTTGGTACTATGATATTGTGTTGGTTATGTATTGGTTTTTGGAAAAATTTAGTTCTCTTTTGGTAATGAATGAGTTGGTTGTTTCATTTACATGCATCATATAGTGGTTGTTAATGATGTTTTAGTTGGTTTATTTCTCAAAGGGTAAATCGTCCCCCACTTGCATTGAAACCCTTCGACATTTATTTCTAGCCTTTGGTGACTTGTGGATGTAACTTAAGGCCTATTAATGACTCGTTGTACTCTCAAGCCAATGAGAATTGGTGGGTCATTACACGTTTTCACATTTGTGGTCCCTCCACAACACCTTAACAAGGTGGGTAGTCTTGTTGCGTAGAACCTTGTCTCTAAGATACAAGATCTCCACCGGATGCTCCTCATAAGAGAGTTCTTGTTCAAGTTGTACCACCTTTTGATTTAGTACGTGTGAAGGGTCAGGTATGTTCTTCCTTAAGAGGGATACATGGAATACATCATGAACTTGTGCTAGATTTGGAGGAAGTGCAAGCCGATAGGCCACTTATCTCACATGATAAAGGATTTCATAGGGGCCAATGTACCTAGGTCTGAGCTTCCCTTTCTTCCCAAACCTCATGACTCTCTTCTAAGGTGAAATCCGCATAAATAATTTGTCACCAACATCAAACCCATAGTTCCTTCAATGGTTGTCAGCATAGCTCTTTTGCTGACTCTGATCAGCCTTAATGTGTTGTTGGATGGCATTGACCTTTTCTATCATCTCTTGCACAACATCAGGCCCAAAAATATTTTTCTCACCAGCTTCATCCCGACATGTACGAGTTATAAATCGCTTCCCATATAGATCTTCATAGTGTTCCATTTGAATGCTCGAGTGGAAGCTGTTTTTTTAAGAGTACTCAACTAAAGAGAGATGTTGATCCCATCCACCTTTAAATTCCATTGAGAAATTTCTCAGCATGTCCTCAAGTGTTTGAATAGTCTTTTCAGATTGGCCATCATTTTGGGGGTGATAGGCCGTACTGAAATTCAATTCAGTGCTCAGAGCTTGTTGAAGAATTCTCCAGAATTTTGATGTGAACCTTGGATCACGATCAAATACGATAAAAAGTGGAACTCCATGCAACCTTACCACTTCCTTCTCGTAAATCATTGCAAGTTGATCAAGAGAGAAATCTTCCTGAATGGAGATAAAATGGGAAATCTTGGTGAGATGGCCCACAATAACCCATATCGCATTATTTCCTTTGGAAGTTCTCGGGAGACCAATGACGAAGTCTATAGTGATATTATCCCACTTCCATGCTGGTATGGGTAGCGGTTGCAATACCTCTTTAGGAAGTTTTCTCTCTTCTTTCACTTGCTGACATACCAGGCACCATGAAGTATAGTCAGCAATCTCCCTTTTCATATTATCCCACTAATAATGATCACGAAGGTCCCTATACATTTTCGTGCTACCAGGATGTATAGATAAAGTAAAGTTATGAGCTTCATCCATCAGCTCCTTCTTTATTTCCAGAATAGATGGAATACATTGTCTTGTATGATATTTTAGTACACCTTCTTGATCAGTATTGAACTCAGGAAACTTTCCATCCTTCACAGCCTTAAACTTCTTCTGTAACAAAGGATATTGTTTCTGAGCTTTTTTAATTTTCTCTAGTAGTGACGATTGTGAAATAATTTGGGTTAGGGTTGATGATAATGAATTGAACAATCATAGTCTTTAAAGATTTCCAACCATCTCCTTTATCTCATGTTCAATTCCTTTTGTGTGATAATATACTTAAAACTTTGATGGTCTGTGTATATATCACATTTCTCCGCATAAAGATAGTGCCTCTATATCTTCAGAGAAAAAACGACCGCAGCCAGCTCCAGATCATGCGTAGGATAGTTCTGCTCATGAGTCTTCAACTATCGAGATGCATAAGAAATATCCTTGTAATTTTGCATTAGGATGCACCCAAGCCCTTTTAGAGATGCATCGCTAAAAATATTGAATTCTTCTCCACTTGAGGGAAGAGTTAACACAGGTGAAGTAACCAATCTCGTATTCAGCTCTTGGAAACATTCCTCACACTCCTTTGTCCATATGAAATTGACACCTTTTCGAGTTAACTTGGTTAATGGATTACAAAGTTGTGAAAATATTTTCAAAAACCTCCTATAATATCCCACTAATCTAATGATACTTCGAATCTCAATTATAGTTGTAGGCTGAGGCCACTCCTCCACAACTTTTGTCTTTGTAGGGTCAACTGTGATTCCTTCATTGGTAAAAATGTGACCCAAGAAATCAACTTGTTGTAACCAGAATTCATATTTACTGAACTTTCAAAAAAACCTCTCCTTCCACAGAGTTTTCAAAATAACCCTTAGAAGATCCTCATGCTCCTCATGACTTTTGGAATATATCAGAATATCATCAATAAAAACTACCACAAAGTTATCAAGGTAGTCCTTAAAGACTCTATTCATCAAATCCATAAAAATAGAAGGTGCATTATTTAGTCCAAAGGCATAACAAAAAACTCATAATGCCCATATCTTAATCGAAAGGCAATTTTTAGAATATCTTCTTTCTTCACTCTCAATTGATGATAACCAGATCGAAGATCAATCTTAGAGAAGAATTGAGCCCCACGAAGTTGTTCAAATAAGTCATCAATTCTTGGAAGAGGGTATTTGTTCTTTACTGTGATACTATTCAGTTCTCTATAATCAATGTATAGCTACATCGATCCATCCTTCTTCTTCAAAAAGAGAACATGTGCTCCCCAAGGAGACACACTTGGGAATATAAACCCATTATCCAAAAGATCTTGGAGTTGTTTCTTTAATTCCTCTAGCTCCACATTTTCCATCCTATACGGGGTCTTTGATATCGGGTGAGATCCAAGTACGAGTTCAATGGAGAACTCTACCTCTCTTTCTGGGTGAGGTCTAGGAAACTTCTCAGAAAATACATCAATGTATTCCTGGATGATGGGGACATTTATATCCTCAAACTCTCATTTCCTTCATCATCTTCACCGATCAATTCCATAAAAAAGGATATATGATGTTCTTCTAGACAAAGATCAGGTTGAGATATCTCTCCTTAGAAGATAACTTTAGGTTTTCCATTCAAGACTACTGATATTTCCTTACTTCTACATTTGATCTTAGCATTATAATTTGAGAGCCAGTCCATCTCTAGTATAATGTTGAATTCAAGAATGGGAATGACTACTAGATTTTCTATAATATTGTGCTCACCAAAGTAAATACTAGAGTTTCTAAACACTGATGATGCTTGGATAATCCCACTAGAAGTCTTGACTGATAACTCTACTTTTAGAAAATCGGTTGTTGATTCTAAATTCTTTGCAAACATGGAGGAAATAAAGAAATGCGTAGAACCAGAATCAAACAAAGTACTTGATAGCTCTGAGATAACAACAAGAGTACCTTCTACCACATCATTTGTAGATTAAACTTTAGCTATCGTGATAGAAAAAGCATGACCTTGCTCCCTTGGCCTTTGCTGAGGCTGATGGTGGTTCCCCTCCACTGCCCTCAAATTTGGACAGTGATTAGAAAAGTAACCAAGTTGTCCACACTTAAAGAACTGGACATCAGTTAGGTCCTGCACCATATTCCCCTTGTAGTTAGTGTTTGGAAGTTTAGGTTTCACCTCACTACAACAACTCCTCAGAATATGGCCATCTCTTCCACACTTGTAGCATTTCCCGCACCCGAGCAGGCAGTTCCCCAAATGATTCTTCCCACATTTATTACACATGGGAAGTTGCACTTTCTTGCCTCCTCTTCCTTGATCTAAGCTCCTCCCTAATCTTGGATCCATTGATCTCTTTTTGTCATTTGATTTATGAGACCACTACGTCTTACCAAACTTTAGTTCAACTTTCATTGCACTTCGCACAATCTCCTCACAGTTGTCATAATCTCAGTTGGCTAGATTCTTCCACAGATGAGGTATCATTCTACCAAAGAATCTATCAACCTTGCCATTTGGATCCATGAAAAAGATTGAGGTATATTGTGAAAGCCTTGTGAAGTTCATCTCATAGCTTCTAACAGATTCATTCTCCTTCTACTTCATCTCGAGAAACTTCTTCTCCATACTTGTTCTCATAGAACGAGGGAAATACTTACCGAAGAAAATCTCTCTGAACTCTTCTAACTCCATAGATTCAACTTCCACTCTTTGGATCGTGTTTTTAATCATATCCCACCACTGATCTACTTCTCCTTCTAAGCAATAGACAGCCAGGGTGACCTTCTCTTGCTTTGAACAGCGGAGCACAGAAAAGATCTTCTCGATAGAGCTGATCCACTGCTCAACAATCAATGGGTCAGTCGATCCACTGAAGGTTTGTGGTTGTTGACACATAAAGGACTCAACATAATGTTGATCCCTTCACAGTGAGATCGGTCTCTCAACTTGATTCAAGTTATTTCCCATAACTTGAGTCAGTTGGATCATCATTCGCATGAATGTTTCCATTCCGAATTCCATCGGAGGGCCGTCAATGCATGGTCCATTGCGGTCACCATTTTCAGGGTTCCTCCTATTTCCTACAATTTATAAAAGAATAAAACCTTAATGAGAAAATTATTTCATTTACGAATCTTTTAACTATATAGAATTTTATGTCTTAAAACTTAATTCTTTGACAATTACATTTCTCTATAAATCCTTCATAATGATTCATAAAAAGCTTATGATTAACCAAACATATCCCCCAGGAGTTTCATAACCAAGAGTGCAGCAAGGCCCATTGTTATGCACCAATTTCTGTTCGAGTCTAGTTTAAATAGGTGTTTTCTGGTTTTACCCCTATGTACGTCGGTGCCAGAGCTGCCTCTACCTACTCGTATCTAGACAGGGATGTATTTGTTCAATAAAACACTTACTCAATAATCACCAAAATAATAGGACGTTTTAATATATTTAAACTTTTCTATAGGGTTCTTCCTAAATATTTCATAGCCTAATTTCCATAAATAACTAAACAATCCTTTGATACCAACTATGCAATCCCACCTTTTTATTACAAAACTTTTCATTACATTTTACAAATAGAGGATCTTTAAAGTATAGTGTCTTAGAAATCAGGAACATAATACAAGAAAAACAACATAAAAAATTCTTCTAATCCACTTTTAAGGCTTAATAATAAGTTCATCCTAAGTACAATTACTGCATCTCATAACCTGGAGAGATACATTCAAATGAAAGGGTGAGTAGAAGGCCCAGTAAGGGTAAACAAGGGAATCCGTTTACTTGTGACGTCAATAAGAACTTGAATAAAAACATAAATACATGAGCAATAGAAGTATAGGCATATCATAATAAAAATAAATTGAATAATAACTTGAATATGTGGCTACGACATTTCATTTAGACATTCATGAACATATCACCAAGGTTTATCCCCTAGGTGTCATAAAAATTACCAAGGTTATTCACCAAGGTATCATGAAACTTGTCATCTCTAGAGATTAATTCTTTACCCAATGCATTAGAGAGATATCAGGGAGCACCCATAAAACATATTTAATTTAATTTGAGCCACATATATCATAATCAAACATTTCATAAATAATCCATATAGAATAAAAGAAATGGGTTTCATCTCAATATTGTAACGTTTTAAGAGTGCTTAAAAATAAGATCATTATATCATTTATAACCCATGAAAGGGAGTGAGGGTTATATGTATGTATATTACAGACTTAAATATATCATATTTATATATTTATGAACACCCATATAAACGAAATATGTCTGGGTATTCACATAAATAAAACAAGAGAATTTCTTGAGAGAAAGAGATAGAAATTTTGAGATGAAATTTCTGCAGCATAACGGCTAGATAACATGGTTTTAGAAAAAAATAAAAAGAGAGGGGACAAGGGTCACCCACTCATAAGTAATTAATAATACAGTATAAATTCAGAATAAAATGGAGATAATAAAATGTTATGGAAATTTGAATGACATACCACATGAAAACGAAACATGAAAGAAAAGGGAAGATGTGATTCCTTTTATGAAAACTTCGGCAGCCTAACGATGTCACTTAAAAATTCAGAAAACAAATTGATGAGAGCGGAAAGGGTCTATAAACAATTAGACATTAAATTTACAGTAAATAAAACATATAAGAACATACCCTCAATATAAATAGATGGAAATTAGAAGACACAACATAAAGGAAGTCATCACTTAAAAGAGGAGGGTGAAAGGATCCCTTACCTTGAAGTGTAACTTTGAAAGCTTGAAGGTCGGGACCTTGGGAGGCATGAGGGTACCTTGGGATGAATCCTTGGGAGGCAATAAGACCAGAACTTATTTGAGGATTATTTTTGGAATGAAACGAATGAGGGAAATGGCTTGGTATTTATAGGAAAAGTGAGTGAATAAATTATTAATTTCCAAGGGACACCTCATCGGTGGTATTTGCAAAATCATGGGCTTGCCCATGGTATTTTCCCATGGTATTGGCCACATGGGACACCTAATAGAATATATAACTATTCATAAGTCGACCAGAAATCTAACATCATTATTACATCATTAATGATGTCATTAAACACGCGAAACTCAAAACTGCATTTTTTACTATTCACCGAAAATTCAACTGTTTCAGAAAAATCCCTAAAATTCACCCTAACCAAATATCGATGATCTAAATTCAAAAATGAAGTCCATTTTATGCAAATATTTTTATAAATATTTTAAATTTAATTTTTAAATAATATCATTATCTATCCGAAAAATAAAACTTTAAAACTATAACTCATTTTGTAACACCATAAAAGAGTAATCAAGGTCCCATAAAATTATTGAATAACTATAAGTCAATAAAGTAACCATTTCTGATGAAATTTTATCAAAATACATTTCCATTTTAAATTACTGAATTAATTATAAAATTGAAAATAAAATATTTATGACATACAAAAATACCAAAACATAAACTATGATCGTTTTTTTCACTTTTAAGATGTCTAAAATGTATTTATACATTCATGGGTGAAGTTTCTATTTTTTTTGTCAAATTAATATTCATTACTATTCATTACTATTCATATGGTATGTTACTATTCCTAGTTTACTATTCACTAAAAATCAAGTTTATCTTATTAGACTCTAAATTTCTTACTGAACACAACTGTAGAAGACCATTTCTTCAAAATCATTTCAAATTATTAATTATATAAAGAATAAAAAAAATTAAAATACCCATTTTTTACTAAATTCATCAATAATACACATCCTATATTTATCCGGATATTTAAAATTCACAACTTTTCCATAAGAAGAAAAAACAATTTTATTTATATAAAAAATTACACAAAGTAACTAAGGTCTCATTACATAGCCCCTTATAACACTAGCATAGGACCTAAGTGTAAGGTGTGCTATGGTGATAGAATCTCGGGGTGGCTCGGACAACATTTCTCGAGTGGTGATTTATATTTGCCTGAACTTCTCCCTACGATGATTCTGTTAAAGATTTATACGTTGATGTTCAGATTGGGATTGATCCAGAGCAAAGCCCTGTGATGCTACCTCTTTCCCAAGCTCCGACAGATGGGATTCATATGGCTCGAGTCTACTCGATGAGGCCATTAAATCTTCTTTCTATATTAATTAATCAAGATAACCATATTTATAATAACACAACGTTAAGATTATAGTTTCCAATGATCATATTGACCAACGATCATATAACAGTTCAAACCCAATGGTCTCATTTTAATTATACCCACTTCATTAATTAAAGGATATAGTTTTGTTGAGTATAAAATAAAACAACACACAAAATTATAAAAACAATATAATTAAAAAGTTCGGGTCGTTACACTAATAACCAATACCAATTATCCTTGGAAGAATTAATGAATACATACCTTATTGTTAAAGGTATATGCTATCTGGTTTGGATAGACCTCCAAGTGATGCAAGGTGTGAAATATCTCTTCTTCCAGTCTCTATAGTTTATCTAGTCATTTCTGGGATTTCTCATCTATGGATAGCTAGTCAAAAATTGAAATATAGAGCGATGGAAATTGAACCTCAATGGGAAAGGCTGCTTCTATTTCATACACCAACGAGTATGGGGTTGTCTTGGTTGTAGTATGGGTTGCAGTCTGGTAAACCCATAAGGTGTGAAAGAGATTATCAGGCCAAGATTTTTTATCTTTATCCACCATATTCTGGAGTATGTTCTATAGGGTCTTGTTAAAATCCTATATCTATCAATTTTTCACTGCATGATAGCAGAATGAATGCTTGGATTTGATATTTTATTCTTGATATAACTTCTCCAACTTAGAAGAACATAAATTAGTGCCATTGTCTGTAAAATGGAATGAGGGACACCAAACCTGTTAATGAAGTTAGCTTTAAAAGAACTAACAATGCTTTTGGATCTGACTTCTTTGTTGGGTATTTCCTTATCCCATTTGGAGAAGAAATAGGTAGCAATAAGGATATACTTGAACTACTTGGTCGTATATAGAGGATATGATCTAAAAACATCCATTCCCCCATGTGGAAAATGGATCTGAGTATTTAGATGTACGTAGAAACTCTAGGGGTTGATGGATGAAATTGGCATGTATTTGGTAGGGATGAAACTTCTTAGTGAATTCTTTTCAATCCTCCATCATCGAAGGACAGAAGTATCCAAGCCTTCAGATTCAATTAGAAATCCTATACCTTGATTGGTGGGCACCATAGGCTCTTACATGTACTTCTTCCATAATAGCATAAGTCTCTTATCCATCAACACATATGGGAAGGACTCCATCGAAGCCTCATTTGTAGAGGACTTTCTTGTGATTTGGGCCATTATAAAGAGTGAAATTGGATGCTCACTGCAAGATGATGAAGAGACCCAAGCTTGACGTACATGGACATTACATTAATTTTGCAGAATACTTAATACATAACAAAAACATACACCAAATTACTATAATAGTTTAGTGTCTTTGGAAACATGGAACATAATCTTCTAATTTGGTGAAAGATATTCAACATCTCCCATAAATATCTTCCCTTTTTTTTCTTACCTAAAACCTTTCTTTATATCTCGGGGAAAAGAAAACATATAAAGGGTGAGATTAAATTCTCATTAAGGGTAAGCATGGAAAAAAATAAAACAAACCATATACATTTGAACTTCAAAACATGAACATAAAGATTAAACAAAAAAATCTTGAGTTGTGAAATAAATATTGGCAGTACGTAAGGCATAGATCATAAAGGAACATCAATCAAGATAAAATAACATGGGAATAAAACATTTAATTGTGAAAAAACATTAATCACATGATATGATTTCCATAGTAGCCAAGGCATTGCTACCAAGACCATCTTAGTGGACAAAGTCCCTTTCTGAATCGAGTTCACTCCTCGTTCTGGTACTGTATCACTGAACCGGATTAACTTACCATTTCAAACATGTCTATCTCATGATATATAAATATTTACCCAATGCATTGGAGGGAGATATAGGTCCCACCCATCTCATAATGAAATCATTCTTACTTGTTCCACAACATAATCATAAATCATTCATCATAACCCATAGAATAAAATGGGTTTCATAAACATCATCCCATCATAACATAATCCATATAAAAAAATGGATATAATTTCATCATAAGAAAAGTGAAACCATGTAAATCATAGAGACATTATACATGAAACATACACATATGAAATAATGTCATCTTATATGGAAAATGGTTTTGATAAAACACTTGAAATGAATTCTTGAGGAAAATATCCTTTCTTATTCAAAATAATTTTATTTTCACAAAATGCCATGCAATTTTAAAAGAAAATGATTTTGTTAAAAATAGACATGAAATCTTGTAGATTAATCTTCATGAAAATAAGGTGTTATAAAACTGTAAAAATCCGTTCATACCGTATAAGTTAAAAAAAACATTCTCCTCATACTTTTTCCGGAATGGTCAAAAAAGTTCCTCGTATGGTAAAAAAAGATTCCTTCCATAACATGTGGTAAAAGTAAAAAATGGGTAAAATGACATTAAACATACATGAAAACGTTTTTATAAAACATGGACATAGATGATAACAATAACCCCAGTAAATAATTACGAATAAACAATCTCGGATAAAAACGAGATTGGAAAAGTTATCCCTTACCTTAGGTCCAATGTGCCTCATACGTATCTGAAATTCCTGTATAATGATTTAAATAATGTAATTGACTTATTACAGAAATATATTCATTGTTATGATATCATATATGGTTCACTTATGACTTTATATTACCCGTTCTTTTGTAAATTCCTTGTTAAAGCAGCGTTTTGGGAAAAATCGTTTCATTTATCGTACGTGTTTCGACATGTTGTTCTTGATATTATTACTTATATCCTGATTTACATAATTCCATAATGTGAAACATGATTTATATATAATATATATTCAGTATTTAAATATATATTATAGATCGATAAATGGAATGAAATACACCGTTCATGGAGACGGTAGGTCGTGCGTACGCATGAACGCTGTTTTCATTTCCTCATTGAATTAAATGGAATTAAGTAAATGAAACATATATGTACATAAATACAGTATCATTATTATGTAATATCTTTCATGATTATTTATTATAAATACTTTATAATCATACTTGAATGGTTAATCATGGAAAATGAATCCCATCGCGTTCGTGGAGACGGTAGTCCGTACGTACGGACGAGCGATGATATCATTCCCATGATCGTGGAATTGTATTGCAGTGTATGTATAATATTTTAGAATCAATATAACTTTACAATAATCATATATAGTTATTTATTTACACCATTATACCCATCCAAGTAAGGTGGTGGTGGAAAACATATTACACCACGGCGTGGAGACGGTATTCCTTACGAACGCACGCACGATGATTTCGTTTCCGTAGGATGGATAGAAGATGAAATTGGTTTGTTTCATATTTATAATAACATATCAGTATATTAGGGATACTGATGTTATTAATTTATGATTAAACAAATAAAGAAGAAGAAGTAGAAGAAGAAATAACTTGGAAAGAATCGGTAAAGGATATTACCTCTTCTTTGACGCGCCTCTTCTTAACCTCCTCTTATGGCACTAGGGTTGGTCTTTTGAGGAGACCCGAACCTCTATAATATTTCTAGGGAAGATGATAAGGGAAATTTTCAGGGGTTGGTCTAGCTTCAAGGCTCAAAAGGGTTTTAAGAGAAGAGGGAAGCGGTGCCCTTTTTATGAGGGAGGAGAGGGTCACTTTAAGAAAAACTTAAAATATTATTTTATAATAAAGTCATATTTAGTTTATAATAGCTACAAATGGATTTATTTCGAAGATAAAGTGGGTATGGGTCAAAATCCTCTCAACCAAGAGGTTTTAGACAAGTTTAAGTTACTATTTTAACCTTATCATTTAGATTTAACTCTGATTTGAATAATTTAACCTTTACCGTGTCTTCTTGTTTTCTTACACTATATGGTTAATAAACTTACTATAACAAGCCTAACGAACCCCAAGTGGTTCATTATTAATATATATAACCTTATATAAGTCATTTGTCTGAACCATAGATTTTTAGGAATATAATAACAATTAATAATATAATATTTGTTTTAAAAACTATTTTATGTCAATTTCGACACTATTTGGTAATTGATTTTTGTGAAAATAATAAAAGAATTATTAGTTCAAAAAAAGTTAATTAAATCAATACTAACATGTCATATTAATATATAAAATTAGTGTAATTCATAAAAAGTCTCAAATTACATTTATTTTGGTATTTATAATATCAATTATTTTAATATTTCATTATTTAGGTAATTACTACATCACCATTGTGTCATAAATAAATTAAATTATTTATGTCTAAAAATTATAAATAAAATACCATTAGGTAGGAAATTTTTTTATATTTCTAATGAATATTTATATTCGAATTTATATTTTGTAAAACCCTATATTAAAAATGTTTTAGTTATTAAACTTTGATTTTAACTATTTTTAACTCATTTTTAAATAAAATAATAATAAATGTCCTAATCTAATCCAAGTGGAACTAAAGGGTAATATTTTATTCCTAAGATTGTTTTTGGTCGAATTAAATTTATCCAGTAGAATTAGGATGTGTGTTAGGGTAATAATAATATCATTTTCACCCTTAATTACCCTATTTACTTTTAACCGTGGTAAATAAAAGTAAAAAGTTACTATTCACCAAAAAATATTTTTATATTTTTGAACCACATTTTACTCATTGATATTAACCGTGTCTCTCAGATTTTTAAAATTCCACTTACAAAAGCGGTAAAACTATGTTTTATGTAAATTTTCAAACTCTTCTAGGAGCTAGGTAAAAGACGGTGAAAAGTTCAATAAAATTTTTATATATATAAAATTATTATAAAATGACTCAAATGACTTACATTGAACTTATATAGGTATTATGTATCAATTTTTACCTAAAATAGATTTAAATAAAATAAATAATTATTTAAATAAAAAGTGGATTTTTAAATAGTAACCCTGTGTTTTCATTATTCATCAAAAATTGAATGTTTTCAGAAAAATACCAAAAAACCACCCTAGGCTAATTTCAATATTATGAATCCAAAAATGAAGTCCATTTTGAAAGATAAAATTTATAAAATTTCAAAAAGTGGGTATTACTATTCATAACGACTAGTTTATATAACATATCGTTGATTAGTGAAACTCAGTATTGCATACAACACACGCTATCGTGGAAGGTCGTGATTGCATGTAATGCAAGACAAGTCAGTTATGCGTGTAGTGGAAGCTCCTTTTGGTGTAGTGTACAACACAAGACATAAATGAAATTAAAAAGAACATTTTTCATAAAATCTCGGTGTGTTACATTCTACCCCCCCTTAAAACAAATTTCGCCCTCGAAATTTGTTGAGGTTATAAATGGTGTACTACTCAAAAGTTTCTTTAATAGAAACCCACATCGTTAAAAGGAATACCAAAACTTATCTTTAAAAACTAATGTATGAAACATAACGATTACCCAAATTAACTAATCACTGAGTTTCCACATAGGAGAACATAGGTGAAAATATGGATATGGAAGAGAAATCTAACCATCATGTTCTGATGGAGAGTGGTAGAGAAAATGGCTATAAAAAATCCAGAAATCACAAAGCCATAAATTTGTGATGATCTAAGGTACCATCTAATTCATCGGATATAAGAGCACTAGGACAACATTTTTGGTTTTCAATATCATTTCCCTAAAGTTGAAATTTTGAATTAAAATAAATACATACTTGATTTTGGTACAATATTGCTATTGTTTGTGCCTTCAACAATTTCCACTTCATCTCTTAAATAAATGAAGTTGAATTTGTCTTCCATGAAGTGTTAGCAGATCAAGCGATAGAATGATAGGCCATTTCATCTGTCTCAAACAGAAGGTTAACAAAAGTTATAAACATAAGTGAATCTTTGGTGAGATTAGTCGTATATAGTTCCAAAAATGGACTTATACTTCATATATCATACCACTTAATAAAATAAAACTAGTTTCTACTAACCAGGGACTTCCTGTAGGCCAGTGGTAGGTGATAAAGGCCTGTCGCACTTCGATTGTGGGTTCGATTCCCACAGCCTTGTCTGACGCAATGGGTTGTCGCCCGTTCTACATGCTCTCCCTTTTCTTAAACTACACTATTATAACATTCCATCAATAATATCAAAAAAAGTTCTAGCCTTAAACAATACTAACTTATGTCCAACATAATTCATTCCAATCTTTAGGCTTATCTAAAAAACTTCTATCCAAGATCATAGTATAAAGAAAACAATTACTAGAAATTTCATCTACCAATCTTGTGAATACAATCATTTATCACACATATATCATACGATATATCTTGTTGGTCACATTCCAAACATGTGAATACCTTAATAATTTATTCTCTTTAAAAGTTAATACCCATTTAACCTTAGTGAAAACATGAATGTTGTCAAAAGTTAACTCTTTCCACATACCAAAATCCCAAAAATTCTATATACTCAAACCATGATATCACTTTGTCTTTATATCAGTCATGAGCTCATTAATACTATCAAACATATTATTTTCTCCTTATCCATTCATTATGTGCATATCATATGCTTTCCAAAAATATTTTAATCACTTTTCATGGTTACTGGTACCATATAATCATTGAAAACCAATACATAGATATTCCAAAATTTCACTATACCATAAATGAGATTCCATGATACTATTTTGAAATCCCATTACATAAACACTTAATCATTACACAACATCATTATCATACTCAACATCACAAATAGTGATCGTATGTGACTTCCCTTTATCCTTTTCCTTAAGAGGTTTCTCACGTTGATCATCATTAACCCTTGGATTAGGGCATTGATTAGAATAATGCCCTATTTCCTTGCACTTGAAGCATTGAAGTGTTGGTGGTGCGTTCTCTGCAGTCTTTTCTTTATTAACATCATTAGCAACCATTTTTCCATTACTTCAAAACTCATCTTCTCGATGACCTTCTTTTCCACACTTAAAACATTTTCTAGTACTTTTAAGATAGTCTCCACCATGCTTTTTTCTACACTTTGAGCATAAAGAAACATTCACCTTCTTTTCACCATTGTTCTGAAATTTTTCCTTGAACTCTATCTTTCATTTCTTGTCAAAACCATGAGATGGATATGTTACACCATCTTCCAGTTCTACCTTGATAGCACAACGCACAATTTCTTCATAGCTACTGAAGTCTCTTATAGCTAATGCCCTTCGAAGACTTGGTTTTAAGCCACTGAAGAATCAATCAACTTTACTTTCAGGTTGGATGATAAAGCCAGATTCATACCTTACAAGCCTTGTAAAATTTTCTTCGTATATATCAACAGATTCATCATCCTTTTTCTTAAGCACAAGGAACTCCTTTTCCATCTTTTTTTGAAGAATACGAGAGAAGTACTTACTGAAAAACAAGTTCTTGAACTCGTCCCATTCCATTGATTCAATTTCATCTTGGGGCCTTGTATTCTTAATTAGAGTCCACCACTAGTATGCTTCTCCTTCTAAATGGTAAACAACCAAAATGAATTTTTTATGCTCTAAACAACGATGTATGGAAAATATCTTTTCAATGCTACTGATCCATTGTTCAGCAACAAGTGGATCAGAAGACCCACTGAAAGAAGGTGGATGTTTCCTCATGAAGGACTCAATAGAATATTGTTCCCTTCTCTACTCATTCAGAAGTCCAGAATTATTCATAGCTTGTGTAAGTATAGCAATAAGATTTTGCACTCCATATCCCATAACATTGGTTTGTTTAGAAGGAAAATCATTGCATTGTCCATTACATTGATCAACACGGTTCCTTAGGGTTCCAGCCATCGTCTAAAACCCAAAAAGAATAGTGTGAGAGGAAAAAATCATAATCAAGGGGGAGTAACTTCAATATATAACATCTTAGGATTATTTCTAAGATCGTTACCATAATTCTAGAACTATAACCTATACTTATACTTAACGTTAGGGGCATCCCTAGACATACCTTAGAAATGTCTCTAGGGATCTCACTAAAGTTTTTTGGATCCTAGTTTCCAAAGGTTAAATAAACCTCCCTCTGATACCAAATGTAGAGACCCAAGCTTGACGTACATGGACATTACATTACTTTTGTGGAATACTTAATATATAACAAAAACAGACACCAAAGGACCATAATAGTTTAGTGTCTTTGGAAACTTGGAACATAATCTTCTAAACTTGGTGAAAGATCTTCAACATCTCCCATAAGACCTTCCCTTTTTTTTACCTAAAACCTTTAATTATATCCAAGGGAAAAGAAAACATATAAAGCGTGAGATAAAATTCTCATTAAGGATAAGCATGGAAAAAATAAAACAAACCATATACATTTGAACTTCAAAACATGAACATAATTTTTAAACATCAAAATCTTGAGTTGTGAAATAAATCTTGGCAGTACGTAAGGAATAGATCATAAAGGAACATCAATCATGATAAAATAACATGGGAATAAAAAATTTAATTGTGTAAAAACATTAAGCACATGATATGATTTCCATAGTAGCCAAGGCATTTCTTCCAAGACAATCTTAGTGGACAAAGTCCCTTTCTGAATCGAGTTCACTCCTCGTTCCAATCCTATATCACTGAACCAGATTAACTTACCATTTCAGACATGTCTATCTCATGAGATATAAATCTTTACCCATTTCATTGGAGGGAGACATAAGTCCCACCCATCTCATAATGAAATCATTCTTACTTGTGCCACAACATAAACATAAATCATTCATCATAACCCAAAGAATAAAATGGGTTTGATAAATATCATCCCATCATAGCATAATCCATATAAAACAAATGGATATCATTTCATCATAAGAAAAGTGAAACCATGTAAATCATAGAGACATTATACATGAAACATACACATATGAAATAATTTCATCTTATATGGAAAATGGTTTTGATAAAACACTTGAAATGAATTCTTGAGGAAAATATCCTTTCTTATTCAAAATCATTTTATTTTCAAAAAATGATATGAAATTTTAAAAGAAAAGGATTTTGTTGAAAATAGTCATAAAATCTTGTAGATTAATATTAATGAAAATAAGGCATTATAAAACCATAAAAATCACATCATTCCGTTTAATTTAAAAAAAACATCCCCCTCATACTTTTGCTGGAAAAGTCAAAAAAGTTTCTCGTATGGTAAAAAAAGATTCCTTCCATAACATGTGGTAAAAGTAAAAAATGGGTAAAAAGTACATTAAACATACATGAAACCATTTTTATAAAACATGGACATGGATGATAACAATAACCCCAGTAAATACTTACGAATAAACAATCTCCGATAAAAACGAGATTTGAAAAGTTATCCCTTACCTTAGGTCTGATATGCTTCGTACGTATCTGAACTTCCGGTATAATGATTTAAATAATGTCATTGACTTATTACAGAATCATATTCATTGTTATGATTTCATATATGGTTCACTTATGACTTTATATTACCCGTTCTTTTGTAAATTCCATGTTAAAGCAGCGTTTTGGGAAAAACCGTTTCATTTATCATACGTGTTTTGACATGTTGTTCTTGATATTATTACTTATATCCTGATTTACTTAATTCAAGAATGTAAAAAATGATTTATATATAATATATATTTTGTATTTAAATATATATGATAGATCGATAAATGTAATGAAATACACAGTTCATGGAGACGGTAGGTCGTGCGTACGCATGAACGCTGTTTTCGTTTCCTTATTGAATTAAATGGAATTAAGTAAATGAAAAATATATGTACATAAATCCAGTATCATTATTATGTAATATATTTCATTTTTATTTATTATATATACTTTATAATCATACTTTAATGGTTAATCATGGAAAATGAATCTCATTGTGTTCGTGGAGACGGTAGTCCGTATGTATGCACGAGCGATGATATCATTCCCATGATCGTGGAATTGTATTGAAGTGTATGTATAATATTTCAGAATCAATATCAATTTAAAATTATCATATATAGTTATTTATTTACACCATTATACCCATCCAAGTAAGGTGGTTGTTGAAAACAGATTACACCACTGCGTGGAGACAGTATTCCGTATGTACGCACACGCGGTGATTTCGTTTCTATAGGATGGATAGAAGATGAAATTAGGTTGTTTAATATTTATAATAACATATAAGTATATTATTGATACTGATGTTATGAATTTATGATGAAACAAATAAATAATAATAAGTAGAAGAAGAAATAAATTGGAAAGAATCGGTAAAGGATATTACCTCTTCTTTGACGCGCCTCTTCTTAACCTCCTCTTAAGGCACTAGGGTTGGTCTTTTGAGGAGACCATAACCTATATAATGTTTCTAGAGAAGATGATAAGTTAAATGGGCAGGGGTTTTCAGATATTCAAGGCTCAAAAGAGTGTGAAGAGAAGAGGGAAGGGGTGCCGTTTTTATAAGGGAGGAGAGGGGCACTTTAGAAAAAACTTAAAATATTATTTTATAATAAAGTCATATTCGGTTGATAATAGATCCAAATTAATTTATTTCGAAGATAAAGTGAGTATGGGTCGAAATAATATCAACCAATAGGTTTTAGACAAGTTTAGGTTACTATTTTAACCTTATCATTTAGATTTAACTCTAAGTTAAATAATTTAACCTTTATCGTGTCTTCTTGGTTTCTTACACTATATGGTTAATAAACTTACTATAACAAGCCAAACGGACCCCAAGTGGTTCATTATTAATATATATAACCTTATATAAGTCATTTGGCCGAAAATTATATTTTTAGGAATATAATAACAATTAATAATATAATATTTGTTTTAAAAACTATTTTATGTCAATTTTGACACTATTTGGTAATTGATTTTTTTGAAAATCATAACAGAAGATTAGTTCGAAAAAGGTTAATTAAATCAATACTAAAATATCATATTAACCTAGAAAATTAGTTTAATTTAAAAAAAGTCTCAAATTACATTCATTTGGGTATTTATAATATCAATTATTTTAATATTTCATTATTTAGGTAATTACTACATCACCATTGTGTCATAAATAAATTAAATTATATAATGTATAAAAATTATAAATAAAATACCATTAGGTTGGAATTTATTTAGATTTATAATGAATATTTATAGTCTAATTTATCTTATGTACAACCCTATATTAAAAATATTTTAGTTATTAAACTTTAATTTTAACTATTTTAACTCATTTTTAAATAAAATAATAATTAATGTCCTAATCTAATCCAAGTGGACCTAAAGGGTAATATTTTATTCCTAAGATTGTTTTTGGTCTAATTACACCTATCCAATAGAATTAGGACATGTGTTAGGATAATAATAATATCATTTTTACCCTTAATTACCCTATTTACTTTTAATCGTGGTAAATAAAAGTAAAAAAGTTACTATTCACCAAAAATTATTTTTATCTTATTGAACGAAATTTTACTCCATGATATTACCTGTGTCTCTCAGATATTTGAAATTCCACTCACAGAAGCGGTAAAATTAGGTTTTATGTAAATTTTTAAATTCTCCTAGGAGGTGGGTAAAAGACGGTGAAAGGTTCAATAAAATTTTCTTATATCTAAAATTATTATAAAATGACTCAAATGAATTACATTGAACTTATATAGGTATTATGTATCAATTTTGACCTAAAATAGATTTAAATAAAATAAATAGTTATTTAAATAAAAATTCGGTTTTTAAATAGTAACCCCGTGTTTTCACTATTCATCAAAAATTGAAAGTTTTTAGAAAAATACAAAAAAATCACCCTAGGATAATTTTGATATTCCGAATCCAAAAATGAAGTCCATTTTGAAAGATAAAATTTATAAAATTTCAAAAAGTGGGTATTACTATTCATAACGGCTAGTTTATATAACATATCATTGTTTAGTGGAACTCGGTATTGCGTACAACACACGCTATCATGGAAGGTCGTGATTGAGTGTAATGCAAGAGAAGTCATGGATGTGTGTAGTGAAAGCTCCTTTTTATGTAGCGTACAAAAAAAGAAATAAATGAAATTTAAAAGAATATTTTTAATAAAATCTCGGAGTGTTACAGATCTTCTCTCTTCCAACCCTATATTGTGGAGGTATTCTGTCTTGGAGATATTCCAAGATGGGTGTCATCCATCCCATGGTAGGGGTATATGTCTCAGGGATGGGACTAATTTCATTGATCTATTCTGAATTGATCTGAAAAAAGGTGAAACCATTCAACGATGGGAAATGCTGATGACTGTTTCATCCCGATTTGGATATTCCGAAGCTATAGATAGATTTTCCAATGCATCTTCATGAGCATTTTGTGATTGTGGGATGTGAGTCAATGTTGGATCTCAGGGATCTTTGGCCCTTAAACCTAGAAAATAATCACATAAGGGAATTAGATCTTCCTTTTTGATGGAATAATCCCCATTGATCATCTTGATTATCAATTCAGAACCACCCTTCATGTCTAGGTGGTTCACTAGTACTTGGAGTGCCAATTCTAGGCCTGCAATGTAAGTCTGATTTTTTCCCCCATTGTTAGTACTGCCTTCTGATAATAGGAATAAGTATGGTAACACACGGAGACAAGAAAAATTCATAACCCAATTATGTTGAGTTTAGGGTCTTCGATTATCTTCCCCATTGGACTTTTGGAAGCACTATCAAAATACATTTCCCATGTTCAGGTACTATCCTAAATAGAGAAGATTTCTTCCTCAGGTAGTTCAATATTTAATGATGTCTCTTCTACAGATTGGTTCTCAATGAGGACGTCTGTTAAGGCTTGGACTTTTATTTCTTTATGAGGAATAAAATTTATATCAAACTGTTGCAGGATAACTGCCCACTATTCCAGACATCCTTTCATCATAGGATGACTGAGGATAAATTTAAGCTAGTTATTTCAACAGACCAAGTGGAACTCATGGGGTTGTAGATAGTGACTCAACTTATGAATGGAATATATTATTATTAGTAAACTCTTCTCAATATCTTAATATCAAGTATTTGCATCGATCATGGTTTGAATGAGATAATAAAGGATTTTTTCATTCCTAATATCATTCTATTATGTAAGGAAGGAACCCAGTGATCTCTCCAAGGTTGTCACATATATAATGAGAGGATTTCCTTCAATAAGTGGAATCAATACTAGTGGTATCAATGGTTATTTATTGATGGTATCAAATTCTTCTTGAAAATCATTGGTCCAGTGATAAGTGACCCCCTTATTCATCAATTTGGTGGAGGGTAAATACTTTCCTATGAGGTTGGATATGAAGCGCCAAATGTAGGACGAGTTTCCTTGAAATCCACTTAACTATTTCATGTTTCTAGGAGGTGACATTCGAAGTATAGATTTAGTATTCTCAATCTCAACTTTGATTCCACAATGGCGTAAAATAAATCTAATAAATTTTCATAAGGTTACCCAAAAAGCACATTTCAAGGGGTTCATCTTCAGATTATGTTGTCGAATCTTACTGAATATGGCCTCTATGTTAACCAAGTGATCAGATCATCAATGGGATTTGACCACTATATTGTCAACATTGCATTAGAAAATCATTCCCAATAAGGGTTTGAAGATGTGATACAGATCACATTGGTATGTAGCACTAGCATTCTTTAAGCCAAAGTGTATTACCCAATAGTAGAATATGCATTGAGGTAATCTGAAGGCTTTGGATTATTCATATTCCAAGTCCATATATGTTATATTGTATCCAGAGTATATATACATGAAGGATAGGGCCTGATAACTGGCCGTTTCTTCAATCAAGAGTTTTGTAATTGGAACCAGTAAGTCATATTTGGGACAATTCTGGTTGAGATATCTAAAATCGATGCAAACTATGATTTTACTATTCTTATTTTTTTTATAGGGACAATGTTGGATAGCCATTTTATATTTGTTCCTATTAGATAAAACCATCCTCGATGAGTTTGTCCACTTCAGCCTCAATCTTGAAGGTGTTAGTCGGGTGTGCCCTCGGGGCTACTTGGTTATATCCCTGATGATTTTCTGGAAAACCCCAATGATGGGTGGTCACATCAGGGTCAAGGCCTAGAATCTCTATGTAATTCTAGGAAAAAAAATCCCAGTGCTACTTTAGGAAGGTCGTGTATTACTCTTATTCTTTGGGAGTCAAGTCTACACTAATTAGAGTAGGTTTTGGATCTTCTTTTGTAACTAGATTTGTTTTTTCTGAGTTCATCCACGGTGGTGGAGATTGCTTCCTAAAATAATGGAGGGGTTTCTTTGAGATCTTCTTCTTCTTCCTCTCCCTATTATTCATGATCCAATATTTATTATTTTTCCTAGGTAGGATATTATAAACAAGTTCGTCAGGGTAAAGTAGGGATTCCCTATTTGGACATCTGGAGGATGAGGTAATCATTTTGGGCTCACTTGCTGACGTACAATCTTCTTGGATTCTTAAAGGGGAAACAAGGGACTGAGAATGACTCTCTTCACTTTCTATTATATTCATGATGGATTCTTCTAATTTTTATGAAAAAATTGGGATTTTTTGAATCTCATGGAACAAAATGAATAAATTTTCATTCAAGATTTAATTATCTTTTGTAGGGTTGGTAACTTCTTTAGCGTCGTTGGGTTTAACTATCGTGATTTAGATTAGGGAATCTACAAAATGAATTCTTGAATTCTGGACCACACTTTCAATTTGATTAATAGGAAGAATGTAAAATGAACTGATCTACTTGAAAGGGTAAGCTGGAATCATCTCTAATCCATTTGGGGCATTGATTCAAGTGACATCATTAGCCATTTATTGCTTCCCATCATTGTGATAGAATCATACATCGATGTATTGTGTTTATCATGATTTTAATGGTTCCTTGTCACCTTATAATTCCCTAATTTGACCATTGTTATAATATTTGAGACATTGGTGGTATGATGAAGGAATGGTCGCATGCTGGTGTAGCGAATATCTTCCCAGCAGAACATTGAAAGATGTGTCCTGCCAGACCACCATGAATCCTTTGTTGAACACAAGATCTCTGAAATGAGTCTTGAGTGTGATATTGTAACATCCCAATACTATTTTATGTATTCCTAAACCATCTTGTGTTAAATTATTATTACGTTAAATGGGAAAAAATGGTTTATCAATGAAAAGTTTCATTTTTGTTAAACCCATCACGGAATGGTAAAACGCCTAATTAATACTCTGGAATATTCAATTAAATATTTTCTGAGTTAGAAACTGAGTAAGTATAAGTTTCTAAGGCTTGCAAAGCCTCAGGGAAGAAAAAATAAAAATATTAAATATTTTTTTAGGCACATGCAATTTATTCAAAATAATATAATAACTCCAAAATGGTCCATTGTTTGAGAAATTTGAGACCGCGTTTATTTCTGAAATATGGTGTTTACCCTGGGAGGGGTATAACATTTGGAGGCACTGGACATTTGGATGCCTCGCTCATGAGTTGAAGTTATTGATTAATATTTATATATTATTTATTAATAATAATTAAATATCTCTCAAATGGTTCATTGTATGGGAAATATGAGACCACCAATGGATCCCAAATGAGGGGTTTACCATAGACGAGGTATAACATTTGTTAGCGTCGGGCATTTGGACGTCTCACTCGTAAAAATAACCATTTTTATTTTATTTAATTATTTATTCCGATTTTTAATTAATAAATAATCAATATATCTCAAACGGTTCATTGTTTGAGAAATATTAGACCACCATTGTGTCCGGAATGGGGTTTTTATCCTAGACATGGTATAATATTTATACGCAAAGAGCATTCGGTCAGGTCGCTAATTATTTTATGTTTTAATAATTATATTAAATGATTAATTATATTAATTTAATTTAATTATTAAAATAAATGGATTTCACTGTTTATCTTCCCGAAAACCATGCTGGAACTCTTTTTTTAATTCCACTTCATCTATTGATAAAAACTTATGGTTTGGAAACCTCCATTTTAATGGGTTTTGAATCGAATAAAAATCGGTAACGCCTTCTTAAGTGGAAATCAACAACTCTGTATTATTTTCTAGAATGAATAATGGTTTTAAATTTGGTTTTTAAATTCATGAATTTAATAAAATTCCACTTGGGGTTTTCCTTATAACCATATAGATCGTTGTTATTTGCGGTGAATATAGTCGAGTGTGAATAACCTCGGGTGTTTTATGGGTATAAATGGTGAAGGATCCCATTTTTTTCCTTCTTTGTATTCAGATCCAGGTGGTGCGCAACTTCCCTGTATAAGACATAAATAAGGAACCCTTGAAAAATTTCAAACATTGGTGTATCAATGCTTACAGTAATTCAGTAACACGAAGGGGTATTAAACCACATAGGGTGGTTAATCATTGCCGCTGACATCAATGACCATGAGGTTGGTGGTTCCATTCCGATTATCCAAATTGATTATCCTTTTATTTCTTTATTTATTTCAATTATTTATTTAAATTCAATTGCTAAAATTATCTTTCAATTAAATTAATAAAAACCCAATTCTAGTTAATCAAGATATTTGAAATAGTTTTGGCATGAGAATTGGGAACTCCCCAAATTCCATTGTATTGGGTGTGGTTTATGGAAATTGGATGATTTAAATTGTTTAATTTAAATTATGGATTTGATGGAAATTATTTAAATTAAATTGTTGAATTTAATTTTGGAAATAAATTCTGTAAAGATGAAATTGGTTTTGAATGGATTTCAAACTCGTGAAAATAGCTTAAATTTATTTAGAAGAAACCCATTGGTTTTATCTTTCGAAAATGGAATGTTTTTGAATAAAACCTATTTTGGTTTTAAATGGAAAGAAATTGGCACTTTTGATATAGAAGAATGCGATTGATCATTTTTTAATCAGTCTTAAAATAGTTCACCCATCATGTAAGAGACCATGGAAGCCTTAGGTAGTTAGTGAATTATTTGGATACACTCTACGTTGTGAAAATGTTCTAAAAAATAAATATGGAGGGTCACATCCCTGATGGGTTGGTGATGAGTCTCCTTTGACCAGTGTCATAGGGATGTGTGTATACACATGTTGCTGAGTTCACATAGAGAGTGCATAATCCTATAGCTGGTTAATACTATCATACCTTTTGAAAGAAGACCATGTTGCTCACTTTTTTATTTATATATGAGATATAAATGTATGCCAATGTTGTAAAACTACTTTACATGCCTATGTTGAATTTATATAAACTATTTTATATAAATGTTTTACTTTAGCCATTACTTTAAAAATATATCCATCTCTCGTAAAGTAAAGCCTGTGCTTTGAATGTATTTCCCATCATTTTAAAAATGTATAGCATATTTTGTATAAATATTCTTTTGAAATGCCAAACCATTTTATTTTAAAAGTTGAAAGCTTTTATTTTGATAATATATAATTGGAATAAATGATGGAATACGTGGTGAGATCCTACTAGGATTTTTAGCTCACACCCTACTTTTTCCTTAGGGTGTTTGTAGATTAACTTTTTCCAGGTTCGAGTAAAGGAAAAGGATCACTTGGAGGTGGATCCAGCTGCTGAACAATGGTCTTGGTGAGTTGCGTACTTTGGGACATGGGTTGTGTTTCTCTGTTTTAGAACTTGGGTAGTAGTACTTTGGGCTTGTTTATGCCTTATTGTATTCTATTACTTTACTCCCAGTGGAGTTTCTATTTGTTATTCATACTGTCTTGTTTCTTTTCTTCCGAATTGTTGGTGAAAAAATCATTCTAACTTTCATGTTGTGTGATACCAAGTACTAGTTGTCGGCCTGTGGGGGTCGGGAACACACTTCGGGAAATGTTAGGGTCATGTCGGTTATCGGGTTACCAGGGTACCCGGGTTGGTTCGTGAAAAAATGGTATCAAAGGGAGGTTGATATTTTTTTTGAAGTTAGTATGCATTTGTGAAATTTTGTCGGGAATTAGGAGGTAGTTATAATTGAGTGCCTAGCTAGCTATTACCACAATGAACCTTAAGTCACAAAGGGTGGTTAGGGAAATAAGTATTGTGGATTAGTTCTAGTCTTTTCCCTATTTTGATTTGGATAGAGTGAAATCCAAATTATTTATGTTCTACTAGTTGGGACCATGTTTCCCTTGTTGCTATATATGAGCATTATCTAATGTCTTCCATATTGTCTGATGATGTTTTGTAACATCATGCCTCCGAGAAGACATGTGAATCAAATCTATGGAGGGGCTAATGCTAAACCTAAGGGGATGCTCTTTGAAATTATTCTCAAGAGTTCTTTCATTAGAAACAACAAGTTTTCAAAGGTTCCACTGATCCTCAACATTTTAAGGAATGGTTGGGCAGGAATGGACATCTATTTGAGTTCTTGGAGATACCATATGAGATTATGGTGAAGTGTACCACCTTCATGTTGGAGGGACCAAGAAATATATTTTGGGATACTATAGGGATATAAAAGAAACATAGGGGATTAGAGTGGAAGGACTTCAAGGTTATTTTCAATGTCCACTTCTATCCAGATTCAATGGTGTTGGCCCAGGCTGTGGAGTTTTTCTAGATTGAGCAGGCTGACAGAACTGTGGATCTTTTAGATATTTAGGGCACTTGAAGAAATTATGCCACAACTTTTCCACTCCACGTAATGGCACGAGATCATCAGATCCTTAAAAAACTACGGGGAAATCAAATGATTCATGTACAAAAGAGTTCCATCCACACGCATCTGAAATGAAGCTTTTTCACGCAGTGGAAGAGTCTCTAGAAGAATCTAATATAGGTCTTGCGATCATGATAGGTATCAGTACTGTAGCTTCTTCTTTAGTGACTACTATATTTGATACTGGTGCATCTTAATTGTTTTTTTCAACCCATACCGTTAATCTTCTTAATCTTTTTATGGAGATTTTATCTTGTGCAATGGATATTACTACACCCTTTGGCATGATGAGAGAGAAGGGTCTCTATAGTCTTACCTGTGTAATCTCTCTATTAAATTTCAAACTTGATTAGAGTTTTTTGGTACTCGACATGAAATCTCTTGACATCATATTCGAGATGGATTGGATCATTTCCAATAATGCCCAGATTGATTTTTATCTTTGATGGGTCTACCTTAACACACCCAATGGTGTGTCTCTTTTCTTTTAAGGAGAATGAGACCCAAGATAGGGCAGGTCCAGGCCTTATTATCCAGAGTTGGGGAAGGTAATATTAGTGTTTTCTTCTGATTTGGAGTAGTGATATCCCGCCAGTTTTTGTTGAGATTCCCATAATGTTTTCTTCTAATTTTTCTGGTTTACCACCGGTAAAATAGGTTGACTTTTCCATTGACTTGATGAATAGTACTCAACTAGTTTCTTTTCCCTATCAACAAATGGATCCAAATGAACTGAAAGAACTAATGTACCAGTTGGATGATCTTCTTGAGAAATCCTTTATTCACCCAACTGTGTCACCTTTGGCGGTGCTGGTTCTATCCACCATGAAATATGATGGTTCTCTAACATCTTCTATTCTCGAGATGATTCTTCAGGAACAAAATCTTATTGATGAATTCTGTAATAATTAGAGACTCTCTTTATGGTGGAGAGACTGATGCCCAGTGGTTGTTCTCCAAAGAGGGTGTTCTGTGTTATCAGAACTGTTATGTTGAACCGTTAGTGACAAGGAAGGCTATAATGGGGGATCTCCATAATCTCTAATGGTTTGTGCACCCAAGAAGCACTAAGACATTCTAAGACTTGAAGTATCAGTTTTGGTGACCATGTATTCTTGAAGGTTTCACCCCGATTGGGTCATCGATGGCTTGGGAGGAAAAGGAAGCTTGATCCTTGTTTTGTGGGATATTTTGAGGTTGTTGATTAGGTGGGGAATGTTGTTTAACATTTAGTAAAACCATTTCAACTAATGTTGATACATAATGTGTTTCATGTATCTCAACTTCGAAAGCATTTATCTGAACCATCTCATGTTCTGAGCTAGCGTAATCTTGAAATGGAACACGTTTTATCTGTGATTGAACGACGAGTCATGGTTGCTGATTCTGAGACCAAGGTACTTCATGGGAGGATGATACCTCATGTATGTTTAATATGGAAGCATAGTTCTAATTCTCATGAGACATAAGAGAGGGAGGCATTTATGAGAGAACAGTGGCCTTGTCTTTTTGATGTGGAGGCTTCTTCATATGCTTTCTGGGGATAGAAAGTTCATATGGTGGGGAGGTTGTAACATCCCGTTACTATTTCAGGTCTTCCTAAACCATATTGTGTTAAATTATTATTACGTTAAGTGAAATAAATGGTTTATTAGTGAATAGTCACATTGTTGTAAAACATGTTGCAGAATGGTAAAACGCTCAATTAATACTCCATAATATTCTATTAAATATTTTCTTAGTTAAACACTGAGTAAGTATGAGTTTCCAAGGAATACAAAACCTCAGGGTGGAAGGAATAAAAATATTAAATAATATTTTAAGCATGGAACATTTATTCAAAATAATTGAATAACTCCAAAATGGTCCGTTGTTTGAGAAATCCAAGACCACTGTTATGTCTAAAATATAGTGTTTACCCTAAGAGGGGTATAAAATTTAAAGGTTCTGGACATTTGGATGCCTCACTCATGAGTTGAAGTTATTAAATAATATTCAATATATTATTTATTAATAATAATTAAATATCTACCAAACGGTGCATTGTATGGGAAATCTGAGACCACTGATGGGTCTAAAATGAGGGGTTTACCCAAGATGAGATATAATGCTTGTTAGCATCGGGCGATTGGACGGCTCACATGAAAAAATAGCCCTTTTATTTTATTTTATTATTTATTCCAATTTTTAATCAATAAATCATTAATATCTCTCAAACTATTAATTGTTTGAGAAATCTGAGACCATCATTGTGTCCAGAATGAAGTTTTTATCTTATACAGGGTATAATATTTATACGCAAAGAGCGTTTGGTCAGGTCTCTAATTATTTTATGTTTTAATAATTATATTAAATGATTAATTATATTAATTTAATTTAATTATTAAAATAAACGTATGTCACTGTTCATCTTCCCAAAAACCATGCTAGAAATCTTTTTTTAACGCCACTTCCTCCATTGATGAAAACCGAAGGTTTTGAAACTTCCATTTTAATTTTTTATCAATTAAAAATTAGTAACACCTTCTTAAGTGGAAACCAACAACTTCGTATTAATTTCTATAATTAATAACGGTTTGAAATGAGGTTTTTAAATTCATGAATTTAAGAACACACCACTTGGGGTTTTCCTTATAACTTTACAGATCATTGTTGTTTGAGGAGAATATAGTTGAGTGTGAATAATCTCAAGTTTTCCTTGGGTATAAATGGTAAAGGAGCCCCTCGTTTTTCCTTCTTCGAATTCAGATCTAGGTGGTGCGCGACTTCCCTGCACAAGATGTAAAGAAGTAACCCTTGAAAAATGATGAACATTGGCGTATAAACACTTACGATAATTCAGTCATGTAGAGGGGAATTGGTGGTTAATCATTACAACTGACATCAATGACCTTGAGGTAGGTGGTTCCGTTTTGATTAGCCAAATTAATTATCCTTGTTTTGCTTGATTTATTTCAATTGTTGATTTAAATTCAATTGCTAAAATTTTCTTTCAATTAAATTCATAAAAACACAATTCCTGTTAATCAAGATATTTGAAATGGTTTTGGCATGAAAATTGGGAAAACCCCCAATTCCTTTGTATTGGGCGTGTTTATGGAAATTGGATGATTTAAATTGTTTATTTAAATTATTGATTTGATGGAAATGATTTCAAATAAATTTTTGAATTTAATTGTGGAAAAAAATTTGTAATGATGTAATTGGTTTTTAATGGATTTCAAACTGGTGAAAATAGATTAAATTTATTTGGTAGAATCCCAGTGGTTTTATCTTGTGAAAATGGTATGTTTTTGAATAAAACCTTTTTTGGTTTTAAATAGAATGAAATTGTCACTTTTGAAATAGAAGAATGGGATTTATCATATTTTTAAGAAGTCTTAAAATATTTTCCCCATCACATAAGAGATCATGAAATCCTTAGGTAGTTAGTGTGTTATTTGGATACACTCTATGCTACAAAAATTTTCTAAAACATACTTACAGAGGATCACATCCTCGATGGGTTGGTGACGAGTCTCCTTTGGCTAGTGTCATAGGGTCATGTGTTTACAAATTTTTCTAAGTTCACATAGAGAGTGCGTAATACTATAGCTGGTTAATACTATCATACCTTTTGGCATATGACCATGTTTCTCACTTGTTTATTTATATATGAAAAATAAATGTATGCCAATATTCTAAAATTGATTTACATTTATATGTTGGATTTATATAAACAATTTTATATAAATATTTTACTTAAGCCATTGTTTTAAAAATATTCCATCTATGGAAACATAAAGCCTATTCTTTGAATTTATTTTCCATCATTTTGAAAATGTATAACATGTTTTGTATAAATATGATTTTGAATTTACAAACCTATTTATCTTAAAAGTTGAAAGCTTTTCATTGGACAATCTGTATTTGGAATCTGTTATGGAATCCATGGTGAGACCCTACTGGGATTTTTAGATCATACACTACTTGTGCCTTCGGGTGTTTGTAGATTAACATCTTCCAGGTTCGAGTTAAAAGAAAATATAACTTGGAGGCGGATCGAGCTGATAAAAAATGGTCTTGGTGAGTTGTGTCCCTAGGGACATGGGTTTTGTTTCCCTATTTTAGTACTTAGGTAGTAGTACTTTGGGCTTGTTTATGCCTTATTGTATTCTGGTACTTTACTCCCAGTATAGTTTCTTTTGTTATTAATATTGTCTTGTTTCTTTTCTTCCACATTGTTGGTAGAAAAATCATTTCCACTTTCATGTTGTGTGATTCCATGTTCTATTCACCGACCTATGGAGATCAATAATTCCCTTCGGGCTATGTTAGGTCTAGCTCGGTTATCGGGTTACCAGGGTACCCGGGCTGGTAATGAAAGATCTTGCTGAGTGGTTCTTGGTCATTCGTATCGTAACCTTGTAACATTAGATTGGAGGGTGAGAAATGAGATTAATTGAGACCCAGTTGACGATGTTTTCAAATTGGGATGAGGTTGACTCCATATCCATTATCAATGAAGGCTCTTCGGATATCAACATCATTAATCTTGTTAGATAGGTAAAGGAGCCTGATGTGTCCTTGCATGAAAACATCCTCATCAGGGTCTATGAAATATATGACTACATGGAATTTGACTTTATCATTCTCTATACGATAAACATATACAATAACAACCTCAACTTTAAAATATTTAGGGCTTGGCAATACCTTAATGAGTTCTTCCCAAAGGTCTTTTGATAGACTTAGAGCATCCAGGATTGATAACATAGCTGACACTTTTCCTAGTTTCTTCAAGGAATCATATTTTTTCCAGAGTTATACACTTTATGTATTGAAGATCATCTCTTGTAGGAACCTGAGGATCTAATTTTCCTGATGTTTATGGATTGTCTCTTGGGAAGGGAATAGGAAGTTCTCCTACCCTTAGTGGATTAGGCTATCTAGGTCTACCTTCCTACAGAGGAGGTGGTGGTGTATCATCTAAACTGTCCTCTAATATAATTATGTTATGGAAGACCCTATCATGTGTTGGGGAGGTACTCCCTTGTTCCTATTAAGATCACTATAGATATTTCCCACGAGTTTCAGCCACATAGATGGTTTGAACAAGGGTTTGGTTGAAGTAGTTTCTTCTAGAAAAACCATGTCTTCCCCTATATCCTCGACCTTGATGGACTCTTCCCCTAGTTCCCCAATCAAGTGTAAAGAAATAAGGTTCATAAACAGAATCATAATTTGAGTATGAATATGTTAATATAATAACATTAACAGAACCAAATATCAACTCCTCATCTATTGAATATTATACTTAGGGGGTCGACTCTTGTTGTACCGTTTGGCAGGATGCTGCTTGCACTTTTGAGATAGTTGGCATGAAATCTACTAAGTTTAAGGAAAGTTTTGGCTTTTAAATGAGTACATATACTTCTACATTCTATTTATCCTTATTACCATGTTTATTCTTTAAATATTGGCCTTCTATGGATGAGGCTGGATTTTCTATAGCAGCAGTGGAAGGAGGCACAATTGGATATTTCAACTGTGTTTGTAGAATGGAATGATTCCAATTGATTTTTTTACCATCTATTTATTGAACATTTACGCATTATTTATTTTAACTTATTACCACTCACCTTCCTCCTCCAGATCAATAATATAAACATATGCTACCTGGGCTGGTGAATTTTTTATTATCACATTCCCATAATCCACCATCTATTGTTGTGGGTCCTTGAAAACAAAACACTCCTAGATGGGATGCCCCAATATTTTATGGGAGGGGAAATAGTTTGGGAGATCCTCATAACCTTATTTCTTAGGATTCTTAGGATTTTTCAACTGGACTAAGTTATTTTTCAAAGAAGAGACAAAGTAGCTAGGGACTTGGTCATTCTGAAAGAAATAAAACTTGTTTTTAAACTCCTCAAACTGATTTTACCTCTGATATATTTGATCATCCTAATGAGGAATTCATTGATATTGAAGCTAAGGAGTTAAATCCCTATGGTATGATGCCTGATTTAATATAGGAGAGGGTATTTGGTCCTAATTAAGTGTAACTATATTGGCCTCATCCTTTCCTGATCTCCTTTCCTGAGTTGATGGGCTTACCCAAGACTTGGCATTGGTCTCTATGATAAATATTTACAGCTTTTGAGAAACTGTAATGAGATCCCAAAGACCACATATGTATTTCATAGGGATAAACATTGTGCACAACTCATCATAGATATTTTCTACACATATAGGCAAAAAGTATTCTTGAGGGAGTGGTAGGTTCAAGGAGTAAGTCAATCCTTTCCACTAAGAAACAATGTTTGAGACTCATTCAATCTCCCTTTACTTATAGTTTGTGATATTGAAGACTATTGTATTATATAGCACTGAGATGAAATGGAAAAGGAACTTCTGGGAGAGATCTTTCCATCCAGTGATTGATCAAGACTGCAAACTCATGTACCATGAAAAGGCCATCCCCTACAATGATTGTACGAAGAATATGAGTTTCTATACTTTTTGTTCAAGGGTTCTCATCATGGGATCACAACGAGAGACAAAATGCATCAAGTGATAATCTGGATCTCCTGAGCCTTTAGAAATTATAAATTTAGGATTCCTAATGTTTGTAAGAATAGGGGTAGGATCCACCCATTCGGGATAAGCCTTCTTTTATAGTTGTACTGACACACATGATCCTAACATGGATTCAAATAGAGTTTTTAATGACTCAGTAGTGTTCATAAGAATTCAAGGAATATCCCGTTGAGCTAGGACCTAAATAGGTGTGGCAGATAGAGCCTGATCATGTGAGATGACTGGTAGGACCACTGGTGACGACACTACTAGTATCTGCCATGGGTAACCAATAAGGGCAAGATTGTAAGGATGTACCTAACCTTGTTCTGGTTGTGTACCCAAATGGAGGGAATTCTTGATCTGTTGTTTTAGGATTCAAATATATTGGTGGTTGATTTCCCACATTGAGAAGATCGTCTCTGTCTACTTCAATTGTTTTGGTAAAACCTCTTTGATGAGGTGAGACAACTAGAAGTGCGAGTTGAGGGTCTACTTGTATAGAATATCTAGTAGGAAAATTGCCTCGGAGTAACTCTGCATTAAGTCTTATCAAATCTCTCATTTCCTCCTCTTGCGGAGAAAAAATATCCTCTAGAAAAAGGGATTGGCCTTATCCAAGGGAAAGGTGAGACATGGTATGACCTTTAACTTTTCCCTTATTAGGTGCCTTTCGAGGAGGTAGAGTTGAACTATTTGAGAGGGTACACAAATTTTGAGTGAGCCTCTATTTTTGGGCACACACACCTTCTACATTCATTTTGGTGTGGACTATATCATGAATAAGAAATTATTCTCCAAAACCCTTTGAATTTGTCTTATGTTCCGGAGGGTCTTCAATAATGGCATTAATGACATTCACAGATGCGTAGTGCATCGTAGTCACTCAATTGAAATCTCTATGATATCACCTTCTTTTGCACCCTCCATGAGACCTTATCCTATTCTTTCTTAGTTCCTCAAGGGCTATTTTGATGAACAATGACCCAAAATGAATCCCAAAAGACTTCATCCATGTGCTTTACAAGTGATTTAACTTGTTTACAGACAAGAAAAATTGAGTGGATTCACTTAGTGACATATTAATTAATCGGTACAAAATTGATTACCACTGAGGACAGGATTGTTGGGGTGAAAATCCCCCAGCCCCGAGGGCTAGAGTTATTCCTATTCTGAATTCACAACCCTTTGGGCTTGGTTGGATGATCACAAGGGTTGGGTTAAAAAATTCCCTACCACTACGGGTTGGGGTTGTTCTAAAACTATTGTGGTTGATATTAACACATATTCTATTCTGATCTTATGGATTTTGGTCTGAAAGTTGGTTGGGTGAATTATTTGGCACCAAATTAAATCACTTGTTTCAGAAGACCATTGATCTATTTCTAAAAATTTCTCAATCTGACAACTGACATCTTCTAAGCAAGATGCCCACTCAATGTTCTCAGATGCTTGATGCAAGATTATCTCAACAACTTTCTCTCTTTTGGATTGATGTCTGTGAGAGTTAGTTGATGCCTATTTTTACTGAGAAAATATTTGTCTATGAAAGGATTCTATTTGTATTAGCTATCCTGTGGAAATGGCATTGTAGTATTCCACCTTTTTTGGGATTTGTTGCCTTGGGAGATCAGTGAAATGAAATGCTCCATGTACATCCCATCCTCATATGAAAACACCGAATGGGGTATCTTCAATTAAAATTTTCATCCTAATTAATGAATTGAGGCATTCATGTTAAAGGGATCCCTATTTCTTCACAATTTTTGGATATCAGTAAACTATGAGATATGACAAGTCAATTAGGAATTGTAACACTTCTATTAACTTGACGTGAGTTTGATACTCATCATAGGGTAATATCTTTTTTTAGGTGACAAAGAGTTTTCCATATATTGAGGCAGATGTCATTTATAAAATCTTCTACCAACATCTCTGGAATGATGTATTGAGAGACGGCTAAAGGATAGAACATGACTATTATTTCATATTTAGCCAACTCTTTCCTCATGTTTAGAAGATCTTATTCACCTTTCACATGAGGTTCCTCAACCTCACTCAACTAGAGTGGATGCTTACCAATTGTTTTAACACAAGTAATGGGATCAACTAGGGTTTCCTCTTCTATATTGGAAGGAAAAAGACCCAAAAGACGTTCATGGAATGATTGTTTCCTTGGGTTGTCATATGTTTGAGAAAGGATTTCACCTACCAGTGACAAGGCATCATACATGACTGGCCTTGTATTTTCAAGTGGCTCACGATAATAGAGATTTCTCATCACTACATTATAGAATGAAAAATTATTTTACAATGGAAATCACTACTAATGAGAGAAATTTCACAACGATCACCATCATGGGGGGGGGGGGAATCATGGTGGATTACAACAAGGGGAATACCATCATTCTCTTTGGTCTCCTTTCCACATGAAAGGTTTTTGTGGCTCTCATAAAGAGATAGAATCTCAAGATAGACCAAATTGTTACCATTAAGAAATCCTTCATGGTGAAGTGTCTAATGGGGACCTTCATAATTACCGCTACTGCTCCAGTAATTTGGTAACTGGAGGGTAGGATCTTGAGATGCAATAGATAACAATATGACGGATTCAAAAACTCCAGCATCAAGTGAATCCTGATCATAGATCAGATGTTTTTTCCCCAACAATGCTTGATGAGACTTTTTATTATATGAGTTCTGATAATTTGTTGGGTCCGCTTTCTGGGAGAATTAGTCAACATGGGCAGGTGTTCGTGCCTACCTTGGAGTGGCCATTGGAATATGATGATTACCTATTATTGGAATGGGTGTATGTTCTCGATCCTATTATCTATATTTTATGGGGACGTTTTCCCCATGACCCTCCTGGATGAGATAAGAGTATGTATCTGCTCCAGGGTGTTATACTGATTAGCCACCCCATTTGTGGGGACAAAGTTATGTTTTTATCTCTCAAAAACTACGGTCATTTGCATAATGATATCCTAGAAAGTATGTAGGATGTGGGTAGGGATTTTCATATTACATTTTACCATTTCTATGATATGCTTGGTGACTACAGTGACCAGAACATGGATATAAGTCCATTCTACATTATGGAGTTGGTGTATGTGCCTAATTGTATCCTTCATTTCCTTTTAGTGTATACCAACAATACTCATAGGTAGAGATTTGAGTATTCCCTATGATTTTAATTTGGACTTTACGACTAAATTCTCCTTGTGATTTTAGATGAGTCTACTAGAAGGCCTGATAAATATCAGCAAGTGTGTGTGCCTACTCACTGTTTTCCACCAAACATGGTTAGTGGAATTCCATGAGCGATATTAGATGAGTTTTCTAGAAACCTTGTTGGATGAAAGAAGGTGTATGTACTTTCTTGCAGGTCACCACCATATTTAGTTAGTGGGATTCTTTGAATGCTGCCAGGTGAGTCTGTTGGCTGTCTATGTGAAGGCGGATGAGTGTATGTGCCCACTCACTGTTTACCACCAAACTGGGTGGGTGGGCTTCTCTGGAGGGCACAAAGGTTTAAGCCTACTCCCTATTGGATGTATTTCATCCCCGATGAACCATCTTGTGTGCCTGAGTCTAACGTACCTAGGATGGAAAATCGAAGTAGACACCCTCATCATGTTGAGGGTTCACTATCACGCGACATTCACGATGGAGATTATTAGAATAAGCCCTTGAGAAGGACCGTTGTGTCTTCGGGGTGAGTCCATAGGTGGCCTCCTGACCCACCTTCCTGAAATAAGGGTGGGATTGGTTGTTGCATTCTGGGGATAATCTCCCAAAATGTTTGAAGATGGTGGTCAGCTCCGTCTTCTTCCAGAACACTAGTCATCACTGACCAGAAGACCATGGGATATTGTTAAGTTGAAGGGATTTTCAGGTGGCCTCTAAGGTTGTAATGGTACCATGCTGGTAGTACTCTTGGACCAGTCTAATAGAGACCCAACATTGAAGATGTTGATTTGGTGATTATATACTTCACGTAGATGAGGATCCAACCTGAGCAGTAACCAAGGCGTTCACAATTGAAAACTTTATGGAAGCCATTGGATCAAAGGTATTTCTTGGAAGGAAGTTATTGAGGATATATAATGGATACAATCAATAAAAACCTATTAAAGCATAATCCTTTTGGATGAACACATGTGTGATTGATTTCCCTATCCGACCCTCTTTTCCTTTGATAATGGAAGGGACCTAATAGGTATGTGACACTATCATCTTGGTTAAGTATTCATGTCAGGTTCATCATTTTTTGTTTCCCTTGGAAATGTGACTTCACTAAAGAAATATTTATTTTTGAACGGTTTCCAATAAGTCTGTTTGTGGAATTGGAAACACCCAATAGTTCTGTATCCATTGGGACCTTCTTTCCAAAGGTAGGTTTTTGTTATGGATTTTTACCCACGATTCTTAAGAACTTTCATTGGTCTAGAGGATGGAAGGTTGGGCTCATTACACCCTTCGGTGGGAATTATTTCATGCTCCGTGACTCTCTTATAGATTTAAAATATGTTCATGAATCCTTCATTAATTCCCAAGTATGATGTGAGTTATCACAATAATAATAATCAATTATAAGAATATTTGGAATTCAAAGTCATTAGTATGCATTCAAGGTCCTTCATTGATTGGATTCATTTAAATGTATATGAGGTTCTCCATAAATAGTATCTGCTCATATAATACTTAGAGATTCTTTAGTAGTTATTATGAAGATTTTGGTATTCTATCCACATAGTGGGGAACTCTGAAGTTTATGGTCATCAATTTAGATGAATGTCACTATAGAATTTATCGTCATCTAGGGATATAGAAGTTGTATAATGTTGGTATTGAACCCATAAATGTGATTCTGATGTATCCTTGTGAAAGGAATCGGAACCCACATAGTTCAGAGCCGTTGAATGGGTCACATCATACCTTTTAAGGTCTTGTGATAAGTACCCAACCATAAAATTTAATGTCATGTGGTAAGGACATTTACTCAAGAAGACACCTAGTAAAAGTTTGTTGTGGGACTTATACCTAAGAAGCCTAAGGATCATGGGAGGGATATGAGATTCCATATTGAGTTAGACCCTTCTAGGGATATGGACTTGGGAGAACAAGGTTGATTTATGGTGTTGGGTTTGAACCTCAGGGAGGCTTCCTACGTATCCCATTTAGATGGGAATCAAAACCTATGTATTTTGGTGGTGAGGAACCATGCCTGTGGAGGCCCTCAAGGGTATGTCTCACAGAAGAGTATGGCCTTTTGAGATGATAGATTAAGGATTAATGCTGAGAAGGATATCCCCTATGAAGGGAACATGAGAGATGTTTTCACTCATGGTGATATGAGGGATTAACTTAGGGGTTACTCCTAAGGAGGATAACCAGATTAAGGTAATTATGATCGGAACATATTCTTAAGTAGGATACCCATTGAGCTCAGGTCCTGAGTGGGCTTCCTATATATCCTGATTAGCAGGAATCAGAGTTCTCATAGTTTAGTCCTTTAGGTGTATTGTGTGGATGTTGTAATCATTAAAAACCTCTAATCTCATGTGAGTCATGCTTGGTGTGAGAAACAAGAAGATGTGAAAGATTCAACAAACCACACACTTTTCTTCCTTTTCTATTGAAAGAGGTCGGGGATATGGTGGAAGAGGTTGAGGCTACAACAGAAGAGGTCGAGGCTATGAAACATCCATCTCTTCACTTTACATTAGACAAGAGTCCAAGGTAAGAAAGGAATGAAGGTCAAGGATGTAGAGAGGAGCAATACGGAAACCTACTACATGAAAGGTTAGGGGCTTACACCAAGATTATTTTCCTATAATTGGTCATGTAGTGAGGGTGGAGGATGTCATTTCCTATCAAAAGGAAAATAAATCAC
The DNA here is from genome assembly GCA_963277665.1 of Viscum album. Lineage (NCBI taxonomy): Eukaryota > Viridiplantae > Streptophyta > Magnoliopsida > Santalales > Viscaceae > Viscum > Viscum album. The sequence goes on along the minus strand of OY728162.1, from coordinate 638,807,299 downwards.
AATCCTCACCCTTCCTACAATATATCGGAGGCTCTGGATCTCAAAGATGAGAACAAAATGACAAATTCTTCTTCCCAGAATCCAATAATGGGAACTCCTCAACATTGTCCATGGGGTAAGGGTCCACATGACAATATATATCCAAATCGACATACACCATGAGGATCTTTACCCTCTGATATGAGAAGTTTGGGAAACCTATGACCGTAGAAATACAAATCCAAATGGGAGACACATAGATGTTCCTTTTCCCAAGGATTTGTAAATTATGAGGTCTAGGTGGATGTTTCAACTTGGCCCCTTTTAGGAAAGGGATCCAAGTAAGGAGAGGCTCTTCCGTGGGTGGCTTTGAAGAGGTCTTAAAAGTTGTCTCATGTAGGTCCTAAGTGCAGATTCTTGGCGCAGGTGTGTCACATAGGTTGACTACACATGTGTTCCACATAGGTCCTAGGAGTAACTAAAAAGGGCTTCACATAGGGGAATAAGGTCTGTGCGAGCTGTATAAAACTTTATTAATTGGCTACTGGGGTGAAAAAACTTGGATGGGGATTTATCCAAGACACCCTTATTCTCCTCCAGTATTCCTAAAATGGTCTCGTGCAAGTCCATGATTAGGGATAGGGACCTTGATCAGGTGGTTTCTCCTTATGGGAAAGTTCTCCTCGTATAGGTGTCTTATGTATTTAGACCCTAATGGAACTTTGATATTACTTATTCCCTTAATTATCTCTTCTCTAATGTTTTAGAGAGCTACCTGAGAAATTTTGTGAGACCTAAGTGAAGGGGTTGTGCAATGAGAGCTCTAGGGTTTCTTCTGATTTTTTAATTTTCTAAATGAGAAGCCCAAGGGTTCTATTTATAGTCAAAGAGGGGACCTGGTCTAAGGAGGGAATTCACATAGGTATTCCGTACAGGTCTGTGGAGAAGGTCTTCCATGTATGTGTGCAAGACTAACATGGTTTCATAGGTCCTCAGTGTAGGTCCTCCACATAGGTCAGTGGCATAGGTCCTTGGCGTAGGGGTGGCTGTGCCTTTTAGGCCACACTGGCAGGACCTACACTGGTAGCTTGGAGTCTAGCTAATCTGTGTAGGTTCGTTTGGACATATATCTTTACTTATTTTAATATTATTTGATACTTAACATATCAAACACACTCTTTATAATATTTTTTCCTTCATTTATTAAAAGGGAGCATCAAAATACTTACACTTCATCATCCATTGTAAAGTGCATTTATAGTAGATAACTCCCATAAAAAATATGTATGAATTCTTGCTGTAAGGATTCACATAGGATTTCACACAATTCTAATGAGATTTTATATTCAAGATGTTGAAGGAAAAATAAACATTCATCCACCTCTTATGTATTCCCACCTAATAACATAAGAAGCATGGGATATGTTTACTGGCTGTCGTTCAATTATGTCTTTTTAGGTACATTCTAACTGGAAAAACATTATTTAAAAATAAATTTATTCATCACTTTGATTGAGAATTTTTTATTTATGAAATAAAAAATGAGTTCTGAAAATAAAGAACATGTACCAAAACCTATGTACCCCTACTGTAAAGCAAGGATGGGGTATTCTTCACTTGAAAAAAATTTGGTATTTATTTTAAATCTACCATAATACTTTTATGTGACATGAAATAATAGAAAATTTATGTTCCTCTATTTATATGCAGATTGATGGATCTAAATCTAAATCCACTTTCATATCACACCATGTGCTATGGAAGGAGGCATGTGTAAATAAATATGGGATTCTAATAGATGAAAACACACAAAAAGTGTGGGAAACATATATAAGTATGACATAATAATTTTTTTATTTAAATGGATATTACATTAAAATGATTAATTTTTTACTATATTTTCCATCAGAATTAGTCACATGAATCATCAACACCTATACCAGATGGAAACCTACTATTGGTGACCTTGAAGTGGCTAGAATAGTATGGTTGTGTCAGAGGTATGGGTTTTAGGGTGACACCCCGAACATATTTTGAGACAAAAAAACAATATAAGTATAATGATAATGAAATGGAATAGATGAAAAAAGAGTATCTTCCCTTGAAGAATAATTTCATTAGAAGACTGAGTTTTCAGTAAATGTTACAGGGGAAGTGAATAGAAGAAACAAATATGGAATAATCATTGCATGATGATCCCGCCCCACCCCCACCATCTTTGAGGTGAGCCATTTCCCTCAAAGATATATATTAGTTGAGGTAATCAATATTCTTTTAATGTATTCTATGAAATGATAATTATAAAAACACTTATACTTATCCCATAATGATATTATACATGGTGAAAATGACTGTTATTTATATCTATCAACAACCACCCATCACCTTGTAGCATGGGATATGGTGTTAAATATCCATGATGATCGTCTACAAAACATACCACTTCTAGTAGGTCATGTGAGAGTGGTGATTAGAATAGCTTATAATCCAAGCACCAAGTTACCTATTCCAGTTGATAATGACCATATTCATATGGTTGACTAATTTGTTGGAACATTCATCACATGGTCATCATAACTTGTAAAAATCTATGTCAACAAGGAGGTATTCATTTATAATTAATTTTTCTTGCTAAAACATTAAAAATTAATTAAGAAAGGTCTGAACCGATAAATATTATTATATATGGACAAAGGGAAGGGGTGAAATGAAATATTGACTCAAAACCATCTAAAGGATCAACCAACTGGTTGAATACATGTTTCAAACCCACCTTTACCCTTCCCATTCAATATCCTCATTTAATAACATTGAAGGCCCCTATAGACACAAAGTTACAAAATGGCAGTAATCACAAAGTTTATTCTGAAGAACAAATGTATGAAGATGACATTACAGAATAAATTTCTCTTGAGAATGTACATGAAATACTCAACTATGAATGGATAGGAGGCTCAGTTGTTCATGTATACATGAGGTATGTTTTCATGATTTTCTTTTACAAAAGTTGATATACTATGTTAATTACGACTAAATACATTTAATATTTTTTTTTCAGGTGTATATATTAATACCAAAAGAAGGTATTACCCTATGAACATAAATTTGGACTCATTAGTCCTCATGTCACTTCTACAGCACAAAAAGTTATAGACTCAACAAAAATTAATGAAATAGTGGAAGAACTAGCCAAATCATTTGAAAGAAAAGTTACATAAGATAAACACTTCATAATACCAATAATATAGGGGTAGTAATATGCAATTTAATCATATCAAATAAATTTTCATTTCTTTCATTACTTATATTTTTTTAGGCAACATTGGATTCTCATTATAGTCAAATTGGATACACTAATGATTTATTTCCTAGATTCACCACATGGATACCCAAAAAACCAAGCACACATGATAGAATTTTTTGATTTGTAAGACACTACATCTGGTGTTTTATAACTAAACATCAAGTTATATACTTTATATTATGTTTTAATTATAATTATGTTATGATAGGGTAGTGTTTAAATATCATGAAATTCATGGGATTAAGAAATGCATTAATTATAAGGAGCCCGACAAGTTCTATAACTGCAAACTTATCATGGTATATATAATAACATTTTACTATAAAAATAAATATCAAAACAAATTAATTATTTTTCTCCATTTTTCTATAGTTTCTAAAAAAACAAATGGAAGATATTGTTGTTAATATGTTTGTAAATTTACGAAATAGATCATATTCCATAAAAAATAGAAACCTCAAAGAGGTATTTTAGAAGATATTTACTATTTAATTTAAAATATTTATTAATCTATTATGTATTTATATTTTTCTAGTACTAGTATGACTAATGAAAAAAAATTATATTCACAAGATGATATAGATTTTCTTAGAAATGAATGAGAAACATACCTAATGGAATAATGTACGCAAATAACATGAAGATGTTACTTCTATAAAAGTAATGGATTGTTTAATATTTTTGTTTAATTTATTTCTTTTTTGTATTACTCATATAATAATTTCTTTCTTATATTGTAGGATTCCTTTGTTTGAGTTGGCATGGTTTGTTCGAAGCTGCCCATGCTCATGAGATATTAGACTATGTAGTTGCAAATGAGATATTCACAACAAGAAAATGGGTCAAGAATGTATAAAACCATCATGAAAATGTGAATTCCTACTACTAAGTTAATTAATTTTTTCATGATTTTATCTATTATTTTTAAGTTAATTTTCTTGTCATTTTTATCAAATACTTATTTAGTTTTTTTCATAGATCTCTATGCTTTCAATTGATTTTATTTGTTGAGCTACCAAAACTTCATATTGATTCTATTTTATTAGCTAAGAAACTTTTCATATTGAAAGATAAAAGAGTATAGGTATCTCATGTTATAATTGTGGTGACTTCTCATGATTTAATGCAAAAATGAGCTTCCTCTACTCTCCGGGAATTTAACAACGAGAATGGTTTTTTGGATAAGACCATCGTTTCAATTTGCAGTGTTGGAAGATAAATAAATAAAGGCAATGGAAAACTTAATAACATTGGTATTTAGATTTTTTTGAGACTTTGGGATGTTTAGGAATTAGCGGCACCTCAATCTATCACACTATGTGATTGATATGACTCAAAGTGATTCTTTTTATTTATAATTGACATAAATTTTAGTAAAAAAAGACATATGACATACTCAAAATTGAGAAAACATATTCAAGATGTTTTGATACTTTAATATAATGGTCTATAAGTCATTTGTGATGTGTAGAAATCAACCTCACCTCAATATGATACACGATGTTCCTGGTATGACTCAAATCTTGCATTGTTAGTTTAAAATCGACATTTTTGTTCAAAAAGTGTCACTCAATGAAAATCAAGAAAAACAATCATATTTTCTTAATAATTTATGAAAAACATTCATAAGTCATTTGTGATGTGTTTTAATTTATCTCACATAAAACCAATACATGATGTGATCGATATGAGTCAAAGTGAGTGTTTTCAGTTTAAGATGACATTTTAGTAAAAAAGACAAGTGACATACTCAAAACCAAACAAATGCATTAGTATTGTTTTTATACTTTAGTAAAATGATCAATAAGTCATTTTTTATGTGTAGGAATTAGCCGGACCTCAATCCAACGCATGGTATGACCGGTATGACTCAATGTGGGTCTTTTTATTTAGAATTGTCATCAATTTTAGTAAAATGTACAATTGTCCTACTCAAAATTAATAAAAATCATTGGTATTGTTTTAATAATTTAGTATAGTGATTGAAAAGTAATTTGTGACATGTAGGAATCATCCATACCTCAGTCTGATACACTATGTTCTCCATATGACCCAAAGTGTCTGTTATTAGTACAAAATTGGCATTTTAGTTCAAAAATATTTACTTGGTGAAAATCAAGAAAACACAATCAAATTATTTTGAAAATTTAGTACACTGATTCATAATTCATTTATGATGTGTAGGAATTAGTCTCACATCAAACGGAACATGATGTAACTAATATGACTAAAAGAGTGTGTTTACATTTTAAAATGACATTTTAGAAAAAAGACATGTGACGTACTAAAAATTGATAAAACATAGTGGGATTGATTTGTTACTTTATTAAAATATTATTATTCTATTTGTGATGTTTAGGAATCAACTACACCAAACTCTGATGCACGATGTGACCGATATGACTCAAAGTGTGTATTTTTATTTAAAACCGACATTAATTTTAGCAAAAAAAGACAAATGACATACTCAAAACTGAGAAAACACATTCAGAATGTTTTGATACTTTATGAAGATGATCCAATAGTCATTTATGAAATATAGAAATCATCCTCAATTCAATCTTATACATGATGTGACCAGTAATACTGAAAGTATCCGTTATCAGTTTAAAATTGACATTTTAGTTCAATAAGTGTCACGCACAAAAAACCAAGAAAACTTTCTGGGATTGCATTTATAATTTTGTAAAATTATTCATAACTCATTTATTACATCTAGGAAGTAGTATCACACAAAACCAACAAATGATATGATAGTTTTGACCCAAAGTGTGTGTTTCCAATTTCAAATGACATTTTAATAAAAATCACAAGTGTCATACTGAAAATCGAGCAAACAAATTCATTTTATTTTTATAATTTAGGAAAATGATTTATTAGTCATTTGTGATGTATTTGAATCATAATCACCTCAATTAGACACATTATGTGACTCGTATAATTCCAAGTGTGTCTATTTATTTAAAATTTACATTAATTTTTGTAAAACAAACAAGTGACATACTGAAAACCGAGGAAACAGTTCATATTGTTTTGATACTTTTGGAAAATGATTCACAAGTCATTTATAATGTTTAATAATAAACCTCACCTCAATATAACCCATGATTTGACTGGTATAACTCTAAGTGTTTATTTTTATTTAAAACTAACATTAATTTTAGTAAAAAGGAAAAGTGACATACTAAAAACTGAGAAAACATATTCAGATTGTTATGATACTTTAGGAAAAAAATCCATATATGATTTTTTACATATAGGAATCAACTGTTACTACCTATTATTCATGGTGTGATTAGTATAACTAAATATAGATATTTTTTATTTAAAATTGACATTAATTTTAGTAAGAAGAAAACGCGACACATTGAAAACTGAGCAAACATATTCAGATTATTTTGATAATTTAGGAAAATGATCCACAAGTAATTTATGACATGTATGAGTCAAACACACCTCAATATTATTGATTTTATGACTGATATGAATTCAAGTGTGTCTTTTTATTTAAATCTAAAATTAATTTTAGTAAAAAGAACAAGTGACATACTAAAAATTAATAAAAAAATCAGATTGTTTTGATACTTTAGTTAAATGATCCATGATTCATTTTTTTATGGGTAAGAATCTACCACACCTCAATACAATGCACATTGTGACTGTTATGATTTAAAGTGTCCGATATTAGTTTAAAATCGACTTTTTGTTCAAAATTTGTGTCACTCACTGAAAACCAAGAAAATACCATCAGATTATCTTGATAATTTATAATAGGGATTAATAAGTCATTTGTGATGTGTATGAAGTTATCTCACATTAAACTGACGCACAATGCGACCGGTATGAATCAAAGTTTGTGTTTTTAGTTTCAAATGACATTTTATTAAAACAACACAAATGGGATAATTAAAACTAGAAAAATGCATTTGGAATGTTTTGATACTTTATGAGAATGATCTATAAGTAATTTATGATGGGTAGGAATCATCTTCACCTCAATCAGACACACAGTGTGACTAGTATAAGTCCAAGTGTGTCATAATTTAAAATTGACATTAATTTTAATAAAAATAATTAGTTACATACTCAAAATAGATAAAATACATTAGGAAAATTTTAGTACTTTAAGAACATGACCCATAACTCATTTTTTATGTGTAAGAATAAACCAAACCTCATTATGATGAATGGTGTGGCCGATATAACTCCATATGTGGATTTTTATTAAAAATTGACATTTTATTAATGTATATGTTAATTTTATTCATTTATAGTATTAGTAACATAATATTTTTTTTATTATATAGATTTATTCCTTTGCTCTGGTTGAGATGATTTTTTTGGCAACTAATACCATGGACAGACATTTTTTATAGGGGATCGCAGGCACCAGAAGATTAAACATTATTGATTTTAAATGTTTGTGGATAATTGTAAATGTAATTATATAAAACATTTCTTGAAATTTATATAGGAGTGTTTTTTTTTGTATTTAATATGTAAAATTTATTTCAATTTAATTATATATTTTTCATACATAGGTTATAGGTTTTTTCTGGGTGTGGTGTTTTTTAAATATGATACTGCAGCAAGCTGGGCCTTTATCACTGCTATTTATAGCACTCATAAATGACCCCTTTATCAGGGCTATTAAAATCACTGATAAAGGTGGTCTTTAATCAGTTCTATAAAAATTTCTGATAAAAGGGACCCCCTTTAACATCACACAGGTTAACAATGCTTTTTCGGGCTATTAATAACCTCTTTGTAAACTATTAAAGGAAAAATATGTAGTATTGTTCAACTCACATGTGTTCAAGTGGGCCTGATTCTAAGAATACACTAGTGAGTCATATAGGTCAATGTATGGTTTTTTAACCATCATTCAAATAGATAAAGTATTCATGTCACCCTCAAATATAAAATGTTGTAGATTACCTTTCAATATTGGAATTTTGATCCATTATTCTATAAATGTTTTATTCTTATTGATAGATTGATCTTTTTTATCCAATTTATATTGAATTTATAATTTTTTTAGTGTTAGTGTTATTTTTTTATTATAAGAATATTGAAATTTTCATTTTGTTAATTCCCTTGAATTTTATGGCGATACCAAAATACAATAGAAAATTTAAAAGTAATTAAAGTAAAAATGAATCAATATTAAAGTTTTACATAACTTTTTTCTGGTGATATCTTGACAATATAAGATTATCACAATCAAAAAATTTAATTAAAACACTAAACATTCTGAAAAATTTCACCAAAACATTTATCGGGGCATTTACTACGGACTCATGCATCTGAATTATCCACCGATTAATTTTACACCATGTCGTTGGATTCACCTTCCCCACCATCTTGTCCCCCTACAACATGAACAATAGAAGGAACCTCCCCCCACTCCCCTCTTACCTGATCCACTTTTTTTTCTCATTTCATATCCTCTCGCTTCTCAGGATCCACCCATATTTAATTGAGAAATGTTAATGAATAAAATAGTTGAAACTAGGGTTGACACTCATCCAGCACTTTACCACTAGCTTCCCCTTCTTGGACTATGTTAGGGGATGTGTTGTCATGGAAATCACCATGAAATGGACAAGACCTACTATTCTAGTTATTGGAGTTTGAATGAATTTGATAAATCATTTTATTTATGAAAAAAAAGTGACTACCAAATAGGATGAATTAAATGGAATGTGTTTGAATTAATAAATCATAAATGAAATGAAAACAAAAATATAATGTGATTTGGTCTATATTGGACCTTTTTTCATGGTGAGAACACCACCACTATCTTATTTATTAAAATATAATATAGTACACGATCCTGGATAAACCTTGGGGTGATGATGAAACTCATCATGAGGAGTTATACTCTCATCTTCCTAGATGGAACCGTGATACCCAAACTAGCCTAAAAGGATGCATTATAAGTATAAATACAAAACTAAATAACAATAATAAACACCTCAAAGTGACCGATATCTTCATCTAGATATGAATGGTGGTTCAAAAAATTCTCTGCCTCCTTCCAAACATTAACATTTATGCCATACCACTCTAAAGGATATGGAGATCTCCACCACTCTCCGTCAGATATTTACATCAATAATAGAAATAGTAAAGGATCATATTCCTTCATTAAACCATATGAAATGATTATACATGAACTATTTTTCATAATCTCAAGAAATATATCTGTTGAATTTAAAACTAGAGGTTCTATCACTCTTAGGCTGATGAACAAATTCACGAGGGGAATGAACTGTGAAATGCCTAATAAGGGAGGCATCATCACAATAGGTGCAATGACAGCACATTAGAGTGAAGGATAGTTTGTAGACCATGTGGATGGCGTAGATGAAACATGATGTTCAAATTACTAACCATTGAACAATAATCATAACACACAATAACACTATATTGGAGGGTAGGTAAAAACACGAGACATACTATATATTTGTGATTAAGAAAAAAAATAAAAACACAATACATACACTAGAGAACTGTTGGATCAAGGCCATAAATGAACCTCTATTCCCAAACATAAATAATAATATTTAGTTATGTAGGTAAGGAGAAACTATGCGAAAAAAACATCACAAGGTAAATTAAAAACCATAGAATATTACATGAAAAATACATAAAATAAATGTTTGAAACATCATTGAAATATTCCTTGTGTAAACAACATTAAGAAGATTTCACTAGTAGAAAAAATGATTTTAGATACCACAAAAAACCATCACTAAAGGCCTATAGTTTCCACCTAGCGTCTTCCAAACAACAAACATTTTAGGCACGTCATTGTTGCTTATAACATATGACATTTGGCAGATGCTATAGATGAGATAACCATTTTGATATCATTATAGCCTCCTTCAGGATGGGATATAGAGACTGCCAAATGGCAGTTGCTATAGACCATAGGCAAGACCTATATCAACTTCAATATGATGGCCACTATAGGTTTTTTTTATTTTTTTTAAATCATAGTAACATTAAGAAAACCACTATATTTCAAAAATACAATAAATATTTCTAAAATATATTAAACCACAAGCACATAAATCTCTTTGATTCATCATCTTCCAAGATCCACACCCATCATCGAATAAAACTTCATGACAAAATTTAATAAAAATAGTCAATAAAAAAATATCCCAACTAATAATTAAAATGAAATAAAATACTTCAATTAAATATTAGTACAATAGATCAAATTTATTGATTTGGAAAATATATTAATAATTTCTAATCATTTTTTTTTAAAAAAAATCTTATTCTATTGTTCTGAGAAGACAACATATCCGATTGACGTTTTGTCTACTCACACACATCAAAAATAATAATAAGTCAGTTTTTCATTGATTTCATGTCATTATGAGGTGGTTTTATATGCATCTGACCATTAAACACATGTTGGGGTGTTTTATGGCACTAAAAGTGTGTTTTCCATCATCCTGGTCAAATGGAACCTTCGATGAACATACCATCTACTCTACCATTTCAAAAATAACTTCATAGTTTTTTTCATCTAATTTCAGGGCATTCAGACTTTGTTCAAATATTTTTAACCCCTGGACACACCTTTTTAAAGGACATCAAATCATTAAAAACCACATATTCAATCGTTCTGTGCAGACCGCATGATCGATTGACAAGACTCATGCCCTCACATGTCCTGAATAATAATAATACAATTTTCCTATGATTTCAAGTCATTCCAAGTTAATTTTTATGTATTCTACTATTAAATGCAAGATTTTGTGTTTAATGACACTAAAAGTGTGTTTTCGGTCATCCCAGAAAATATCCATCATTGATGGACTTTCCTTCAACTTTTATACATCATGACTAATAATAAGATGGTTTTTTATGATTTAAGATCACTATGATTTCATTTTCTATAGATCCGAACTTTAAACGTGTGTTTTGATGTTTTATGTCACTAAAAGTTCATTTTTCGCACTCCCAAAAAAACTTCAACCTTTATTGATGTTTCTTATACTCGACCATTTCAAAATTCACACTATTATTATTTTCATCTGATTTCACAGCATTCTGATGTTGTTCGGTTGGTTTTTACCCTCAATCACACTTTTTTAAAGGGCGTCAATTTTTTAAAAACTACACATTTTTTCATTATGAGAACACTTCATGTATGCTTGACATTTATTATCCTCAAACACATTAGGAATAATAATAAAAAATGGTTTTTGTTATATTTAATGTCATTGTGAGGTCGTTTTCTGTGGATCCGATCGTTAAATGACCATTTTGGTGTTTTATTGCACTAAAATTGTGTTTTATTTGATCATAGTAAAAAGACACCTATGATTGACATACCGTCTGCTCAACTATTTCACAATTAACTCTATGGTTTTTTTGTTTGATTTCATGGAATTATGAGATCATTCAGTTGGTTTTGACCACCATAGGCACCGTTTTAAAAGGAATCAAATATTTAAAAACCACATATTCAGTCATGCCACACAAACCCCATGTCCGATTGATGTTTCTTCTACTCTTACACATCAAAAATAATATTATGATAATTTTAATGTTATTACAAATCATTATGAGGTTGTATTCTTTAGATCTAATTGTTAAACGTGCATTTTAGTGTTTTATTACACTAAATGTGTGTTTTTTGTCCTCCCTAGTAAATACCAGCTTGGATTGATGTTCCATATGATAGACCATTTCAAAATTCAACCTACAGTTGTTTCCATATGATTTTATGGTATTCAGTGGTCGTTCAGCTAGTTTTGACCTCAGAACAAACATTTTTAAAGGAAGTCAAATCATTAGAAACCACATATTCAATCATTCTAAGAAGTCTACACCTTTGGTTGACTTTTCATCTACTCTTATACATAAAAAATAATAATTATATGGTTTTCCTATTATTTAAATTCATTCTAGGTTCATTTTCTATGGATATGGTTGTTAAACATGTATTTTGTTGTTTTAAGGCACTATAACTACGTTTTTGGTCCTCCTAGAAAAACACCATCTCAAAATGACGTTCCATCTTCTCAACCATTTCAAAAATCAGTCCTCAATTTTTTTCTTATGATTATGTGAAGGAAGTAAGGGTTCTAAGATATCAAAAAACAAAAATTACAAAACATGAATGATTAATTTATTACCAACATAACAATGCATTAACAAACCAGTGAATCCCTAATGATAAATGAAAGTAAAATAGATAAAAACAAAAAAAATTATTTTCTTAGATACCTTGGAGACATATTTAAATGGAAAGAAAACCACCCCAAACACTTTACTAGATGATCAAAGAAACCGAAACATGTTTCAAGATACAACAAGAATGAAAAATAGTAGTAGAAAAATAAAAAACAAGTAGGAAAATATAGAATGAATCATAAAGGAATGAGGGATTTAGAAATTGAATGCCAAAAATCAAAGAAACTGAGTTATAAAAACACTTACAATTATGGAAAAGGGTATATCCATCTAGATATCTTCAAGTGCTGAGAACATCAATCTTTCTTCTTTGATTGAACTCACCATAGGAGAATCCCTATAGATCTGGAGTTGTGGTGTTCAGATTTGAACGCTGACCACACGTCTTCGCAAGGAAGGATTCTGAGTAAGAACTCCCTTAGGAATTGCTTGAAAATGGTGTGTAGGGAGTTATTCAGGACAAATAATCTGATCCTTCAATGAGGATGAAACCACCAGAAAGATTAAAACCAGTGTCAGACCATGTATTTGATTCGCAGTGGAAAGAGGGAATAAATTTTCTCAATATGACTTAATGAACCCTCCAAAGGGGGTCATAAATCCCCCAACAAGACCCTGAGAGAAAAATAGTATAGCTGTGGAGAGACCTCCATGAAAAAACACCCAAACAACCCATCCATCAGTGTATGCTACAACCCAAAATAAAGGATGACCGTGATCAAATGGGTGGTGTCTTAGATCAATGGCCAAAATAAAGGTAACAAGTGTCCTGGATCCCCACAGTGGTAAGAAAGGCATGAAGTGGGCCAAATAAGGATAATCTAAATGCATAACCCAATAAATGAGGCCTATAATTATTAAAACAAATCGAGTAGATAAAAATAATTAAAATTATAGGCATGTATCAAAACTAAAATGGAAGAATAAAAAATGGGAGAAAATTGAATTTAAACACACAAAGTTGAATATCCCTAATTCAAAAATCTCTACCATTTTCAATTGAATTTGGTGATGTTATTGTACCTATAGCTATAAAATATGAACCAAGTTCATCTTATTTATAAAAAAAAATTGAACTTAAATAACACTATGGATTTATTTAAAATATCAACCATGTTTTTTCAGGGTGTATCTTATTGACACACACGGTTTCTTATTCTATAATATTTCTAATGAAATGTAGTCTAATATCTATGTGAATTGATTTACCATAAAAACATTTCTTCATAAATTAAGTGCTGGTTGACTATCAGAATATAAATTTATAAATAAATTAAAGAATTTTAGTTTTGATGGAATGACTTTAAGCCATAAAGCTTCCTTTACTACCCCTGTAAGGTAAATATACTCATATTCCACGGTTAAAAGGGAAACCACAGGCTGCATGTTGCAATTCTATGAGATAGGGACACAATAAGCAGTGAACACATATCCATTCAATGATTATCTGATGTCAATATTACCTTCATAATCAGCGTCTACATACCCTACCATAATTTAAGAAGCGTCAATATTTTTACCATAACACAAAGATAAATTAGAACTACATGATATATATCAAAGGATCTATTTAAGGTAATGATAATGTGGATTACCTAGTGTATCCATGAATCTACTTAAGGTACAGATTGAAAATGAAATGTTAGTTCTGGTGAAAATCATAGAGTATACAATGAAACCAACAATATTAGCATAAGGAATTTTAGACATAAATTGAATATCATCTTTAACAGTGGGTGATTATGTCAAAGTCAATTTAAAGTGTTGTACAAGTTGTACATTGACAGTTTTGAGAGATTCAAACATGTATCTTTTTAGGATCTTTAAAATAAAAGTATATTGTGATAAGTAAAAAAATTTATTTGTTCTATCTCTAATGATTTCAACACCTAATATCTTCTTAGCTACACCTAAGTATTTATTTTCAAAATAGCCTTTTAATTGATATTTTATGGAACTCATTAAACTCATAATTTTAAATATCATTAGAATGTCATCAATATAGAGCATCATATAAATCATGCAATTTTGAGTTGATTTAAATTATACACATGCATCATATTGGATCATTATAAATTTGTTATTTAATATAAAGGAGTCGATTTTTGTATACCATTCCCTTAAAAATTAAATTATACCATACAATTATTTATTTAATATGCATACTTGGTTTGATTTTAATTCATTAGGATAACAATCAAGAAGGTTTCATATAGAGTTTTCCATTTAAATATCCATGTAAGAATGTAGTTTCGACATCTGATTATTTGATGTGAAAATCACTATAGGCAGAAAAGGAAAGAAAGAGCCTAATAGAAGAGTGATTTAAAACAGGGGGAGGGGAAATTAATTGTAGTCAATACCTTATATTTTAAGGAATTCCATGGGGACTAACCTTTCTATATACATATTTTTTCCCTCAGTGTTGTCTTCCTTTATCTTGTAAATCAACTTGAAATGAATAGCCTTAGTATTAGGTGGTTTATTGACAATGGTCCATGTGTGGTTTTATATTAGAGACTACATCTCTTCTTTCATGGCCAAGATCCAATGTTTTGAGTATTTATCATTTAAATCCATCATATAGGGTTGTGGATTGTCATCAATGAGATCCTGGGGCACATGAAAGTCATATGAAGCTATATCATTCTGGATAAACTGAGAAAGATGTCTTGGGACTCTCCTTTATCTGTGTTGGGTTAATTGATAATCCATAATACTAGGAGAAGGTTCAGATTCAGAATATGAACTAGATCTAGACTCAGAATAAGCTACATTAGTGGGATGAAGAGCAGGTGGAGTGGGCTGAAAATTAGCCTCAATGTGAGTCAAGGGATCATCCTCATCAGAATTTTTAAGGTCTAGATCACTACTACCAGATGTTGAAGCCTTTGTTTTAGGAGAATATCATTAATGGAAGACTACATCCCTACATATGATTCACTTCTGATAACCCATATTTTCAATCCAAAGTTTATATCCCTTAACTCCCTTGTGATAACAAAAAAATATTCATTTTAGTTCTCTTGGTTCTAGATTATCAATTTTTACATCAGGATAAGTTATGAAACCATAGACTCTCATTTATGTGTAGGATGGTGGATTACTATTCTATAACTCTTCAAGTGTTTCAAATTGGTTTACAGATGAGGGACACCTATTGATAAGATAGACGATAGTGCTAACAGCCTCTACCGAAAATTATTTAAGGAGACATGAGCATGTAAGAATGTTTTATTCTTGCTAATTTTTTTTTCATCCTCTCTACAAGACCATTCTATTGGGGGGTTTCCCAAATAGTCTTATTTACCTTAATTCATTTATACTCACAAAACTAAATGAACTCTATAGATAGGTATTCTATCCCATTATCAGTTCTCATGGTTTTTATCTTCTTTTCATTTCGACTTTTGATTAAATGTTTCCAGGTCTTAAAGGTTTAGTAAACACTAGATTTTTTTAAGATGTAAATTCAAAATTTCATAGATAATTCATCTATAAAGGTGATAAAATAAGATCCTCCACCATGATGAGTGGTCCTAGGTGTCCCCCAAATAATAGAAATGGATTTATTCAAGTTGCCTTGTAGATTTGAATGTGGACCTATTGAACCCGACCCTTTTGGATTAAACCATCACAAAATCTTTGTAGAATAGAATATTAGTAGTTGTGATGTCACTCAACAACCCTTTCTTTTTGAGTTCTTCTATTCCCTTGGAGTTTACATGGCCCAACATCCTATCCCATGGCATAGTGTTTCCAGTGTTTGTGTTGTAGAAACTACCCAATTTCCTTGAATGGGTATTTCCATTCAAGACATACAGCCTATTGGTAAGAGATACCTTAATTATAGTTCTAGATCCATTAGAGATATTGAGACAGAATTTTTACAATCTAAAGGTAAACCCTTTTTGATTTAGGACCCCTAAGGAGATTAAAGTTTTGTGAAGTATGGGGACCAACCTTACATCATGTAAGGTGATGATAGAATGGTAATTTAGCTCTATAATAACAGAGCCTCTTCTATCAACCTTGCACCTCTAATTATTTCTTAAGAGGAAATATCCTTATACCTTTTCAACCAAATATAGAAATGAAACTCTATATGGACACATGTGAAAGGAAAATCCACAGTTAATGACCCACTCTTGATTGCGTGTATGGATGAAAACATTTAAGATTTCATCAGTGTCATATCCTAAGTCAACCAAAAGAGACTAGTCAGTGGGTTGTTTGGATTCTAACTCAAGTTTGAGTAAACTACACTCGGTCTTAGTATGCCCTGGTTTTCCATAATGGATACAAGTGACATTTCATTCTCTTGAGTCATTTTTAGGTTTTGAGTGTTTTTTTCTAGTCTTTTACCTTAGAGATTTTTTTTCTTTTTAACTTGGATTTGAGGTTTACCCCTAGTGAATAATCTCTTTGCCTCACCTTTAACTCTCAGTTTGGAGTGAAGTTATTTATAAAGCAAGGCTAACATAACTTGTTCTAGAGTTAGTGATTCTCTTCCATACATCCTGGTTTTGACTAAAAAACTATAATTGTTATCAAGGGAATTTAAAAGGATCATTTCTTGATCCTCAACATCAACTATTACATTAATTTTAAAAATATATAACATGACTTTGTTAAATTCGTTAAGATAGGATTTCTTAGAACTATCAAGTTTTATTTCAAAAGTGAACATATGCGATGTTTTTTGTAAATCCTACCAACCAATGAAGTAGTCATATATATTTTCTCTAGTTTTAGACAAAAGTCAGTGATAATATATTCAAAGGAAACCACTCTTAAAACCTCATATCCTAAATAATGTAATAAGGAGGTATGTGCTTTGACTAGATCATCAGAGGGGACATCTATTTATTTAGTACTGGAGTTCCTGATCTTGTTTACAGTAATAATTGGTTTCTTGGTCTCACAAAGGGAATCTATTAGGCCTTGTTGTAAAAGACAGACTCTCATCTTAATCCTCCATAGGTTAAAGTCATAACACCATCAAATTTATCAATTTAATACATCATCATGGACTTTTTTACCCACAAGGTAGATGTAGAGTTCTTGCGGAAAATGCTAAAAGTACACCCCCAACAACTGACAAATCCCTTGGGTAAATTATGATTTGTTGAAGGGATATAAAATTCACAGAAATAAAATGGGTTAAAAGATTTAACTTATTAAATTAATAAAACTATGAAAATTTAAGAGTGATTTAATTGTGTAGAAATATAACCAAATATTCAGAACTGTAAAATAGAAAATGGAATTGTAAAACAGAATAAATAATGGAAAATTATAGGAAAAAGTACATCAAGAAGGATATGATACCACATGTTAAAGAAGGAAGGGTGCTCAGATAGTAACAAAACTACAATGCCAGAATTGGAATTATTGATTTATTAACATCATAAAATAAATTAACAAACCAGTGGAAGGATAATGTTCTGGTAAAGTAAAGTAGAGAATAAGAACATCAAATTTACGTGCTTCAGTCCCTTGGGGACCTACATGAATGGAAATAACACCACCCACCGACACACATTATTAGATGGTCAAATAAATTGGATCCAATTGCGAGATACAACAAGAGCGACAAAAAACAGTAACAGAATGAAAAATTAAGTAGAAAAATATAGAACAAATCGAAAAGGAATGGATGGTTTAGAAATTGAAATCCAACACTCAAAGAAACTATGTTAGAAAAACACTTACTATTATGAACAAGGGTCTGGCCATCCAGATCTCTTCATGTTCCATGAATGTTGATCATGTTTCTTTGATTGAACTCACTGTCAGATGATGTCACTAGATCTGGAGCTGTGGTGTTCAGATTTGAATGGTTTCCACATATCATCACAAGGAAGGATTCTAATGAAGAACTCCAACAGAAACCACATGCCAGTGGTGTGATGGGATATTAACAAACCAATTAATGTGGTCGTACAATGAGTTTGAAACCACCATCAAGAGTAAAACCAGATTCGAACTGAGTAGTTGAATCACAACGACAAGAGGGAAGTGATTTTATAAATATGATTAAATGAAACCACCACATGGGTTCATAAATCCCCCCACCATGACCTTGTGATCATAACAGCATAGCCATAGAGTGACCACCATGAAGCAACACCCGTACAACCCATCCAGTGGTGTGCGAACCCGCCCAAATGAATGGAGTGCCACGATCAAATGGGAGGTTCAATAGATCAATGGTGGAAATGAAGTTAACTAGTATCCTAGATCACTATAGTGTAAAGTGAGGCATGAAGTGGGCCAAAGTATGATGGGATAAATGCAAATCCCAATTAATTAGACACAACAACATTAAAAAAAATTGTCCAAATAAAAATAATACAAAATTCATGCATGCATCAAAACTAAAATGTCAGAATAAAAAAATGGAGGAAGGATAAATTTCAAAACAAAAAGTTAAATACCAACAATTCTTTGATTTCACAGCATTCATATGATGTTCATCTGGTTTTGACTCCCACACACTTCTTTTTAAAGGATGTTAAATCATAAATACCACATATTCAGTCATTACAGGAAGACCACACATCAGATTGACATATAATTTTATCTTACACATAAATAATAATAATAATAATATAGTTTTCCTATGATATTAGGTCATGTTGAGGTCATTTTCTATGGATTTGACCTTTAAATGCATGTTTTAGTGTTTTATGACACTAAATGTGTGTTTCCAGTCATCCAGGGAAAAAAGAACCTCTGATTGAAATTATTTATAATCAACTATTTTAAAATTAAATCTAAACTTGTTATCATCTGATTTCATGGAATTCAGATGTTGTTTGGCTGGTTTCGACCCTGGACACACCTTTTTAAAGGGTGTCAAACCCTTAAAAACAACATATTTTGTAGTTTTGGGTAGACCAGACATCTGATTGAGGTTTCTTCTTCTCATATACATAAAAAATAATAATAAAATGTGTGTCTGATGATTTCAATTCATTATAAGTTTTTTTCTATATATCTAACTGTTAAACACATGTTTTGGAGTTTTATGATAGTGATAGTGTGTTTTCCATCATCCCAGACAAATGGATCCTCCGATTGATGTACCATCTACTCAAAAGATGTATAACTCACACTACGGTTTTTTGAATCATATTTCACCTCATTTAGTGGTCAATCAGTTGGTTTTGACCCATCACATGTTTTTAAAGGGCGTCAATCCTTAAAAAATAAGATATTCGATGTTTTTGGGAATACAACATGTCTGATTGATGTTCTGTATCCTCATACACATCTAAAATAATAATAAGAAATTTTTCTATGATTTAAATACATTATTAAGTCTTTTTATATGGATGTGCTCATTAAACGCATATTTTGGTGTTTTGTGACACTAAAATTGCGTTTTTAGTCCTCTTGGGAAAACATAAATTCAGATTTAAATTTCATATACTAAAACATTTTAGAAATCACACTGCCATTTTTTTCATTTGATTTTAGGGAATTTATATGTCCTTAAGTTGGTTTTGACCCTCCATAAACACCTTTTTAAAGGGCATAAAACCATTAAAACCGGCATATTTGGTAGTTCTGGGCATACCACATGTCTAATAGACATTCCTTCTGATTTTACATGTCAATAATACTGATAATATGGTTCTCCTATTATTTCAAGTCATTCTGTGGTTTTTTCTATATATCTGACTGTTAAACACATATTTTGATGTTTTATGACTCTAAAAGTGTGTTTACTGTAATGCTAGAAAAATGAAACCTCGTATTGAAGTACCGTCTACTCGAACATTTAAAAATCCCCTTCACATTTTTTCTCATCTAATTTCACAACATTCATAGGTCATTTGGATGGTTTTTACCCCCATTTGTTTTTAAAGGGCATCAAACCATTAAAAACTGCATATTCAGTTGTTTGGGAAGAATACACCTACGATTGACATGATGTCTCTTCATACACGTCATAAATAATAATAAAAGTAATAATAGGGGTTTTCAATTATTTCAAGTCATTCTGAGGTTATTTTCTATGTATTTTACCATTAAATGCACGTTTTGGTGTTTTATGAAACTAAAAGTGTATTTTCGGTCCTCTTAGGAAAATACTAGCTCGGATTGATGTTCAGCATTCTTGACCATTTCAAAATCCAATCTATGATTTTTTTTGTCTAATTTCATGGAATTTGGATGTTTTTTGGTTGGTTTGAACCATGGACACACCTTTTTAAAGGGCATCAAACTTTTAAAAACTACATATTCGGTCATTCTGGACATACCACACATCTGATTGACATGTTGCTGGATCATACATGTCACGAATAATAATAATATAGTTTTAATATGAATTCAAGTCATTCTGAGGTCGTTTTACATATATATGACTGTTATAAGCACATTTTGGTGTTTTACAATACTTTTGGATATCATGCGAGGATTAAATGGAGATATTATTTAGTGATCCGTTACATCAGTTTTGATGACCAATAATGATGTAGAATTAATTTTCAAATATTTAAGGTTTTTCATTTGTAATGTATGAAAACAAAATTTAGGAGAGATTCTAAGTAGATAAATGGAAAATAAAGGAGAATATAAGTGTTGAAGAATGCTACAACTAGTATATATAAATACAGTGAGTTGAGAACAGATCGTAAGGATTATTGTATGAGGAGAGGAATAAGAAAACTTTTCAAGAATACCAAGTATGAAAATGAAATTCGTATGAGAGAATAAGTAGATAAGGGGAAAAGAATGGAAAGTAAAAGTGTACAAGAATGATGCAACTAGAATAAAGAAATACAGTGAGTTTAGAACAACTCATGAGGATTGTTGTATGAGGAGAGGGAGAAGAAGATCAAAATAAGATTAGTCCATTGGTGGATCATGCTTTCTCTAGTGAACTTTCTTCATAGAAGTGTTTTTTATTGTTCTATGTCTGGTTAGTCACAACATTTGTAGCAGCTTCAAGGTCATTCCCCTTGCTTATGGCTACTTCTTGATAAAAAAGGAGCATTGTGTGTGTGGTGGATAAAAACCACCATACACCAGGGTCATAGTTATCTTTCATAGAGGAAAACTCATTAAAAAACATGTTTTGTTCTTTTTATTTTTTCACTATTGTGAGTTAAAGAGAGAAATGTTGAATATGTAAGAGAGCGGTTGGGATTTGGAAGAAAAAATCTATCAAAACCGATCCACCCCCTGATGTTAACTGTATCCTAAGTAATCATATCATAGGTAACAACATCAAAACTCTCGATGCTACCATAGTTGCATAAAAATATCTTGTAAATGCATTGGAAAATCAAGAAGTAGTTTCTCATGTCTTCATATAAAGTTGTACTGATGGTTATGCTTCAATCCTAGAATCCAATCATTGCAATCAAACATAGATATAACAATTTTGAACCCTATAGAACACAACATGAGTTAAATGAGTTTTGGTCAATCATAAATGGATTTATATTGTAATTTGTTTGGGTAATATGGAAAGAATAAAATTTGGATCAGATTCAAGTTGACCATTATTTACCAATCTAGTCTTTTGACATGATAAAGTAAGTTATATATTTTAAGATAAACGAGTTGGAGAGATGAGTTATAATTGACCCCTTTATAAATAGATCGGATCAAATCAACCGATTTAATTAAATCGATTAAAAAATTATTGAGTTTAAATGGGTTTACAAGACATTCCAAACAATCCATAAACCCAAATTATTAACTTTAATCAAACACAATCGCCCAATTCCAATATTTAGCATTAAAATCAATTCTCTAAGAAAGAAACAATGAATGAATAGTAGGGAGATGTTCAATTCAGGCATTCCATGCACTATAATTATTAAATGAAAATTTAATGCGATATAAGAAGAAACAAACTGGTTAGTTGTTTCTTAGAAAATAAAGAGATCCAAGTCCACTTATACCTTCAATATTTTAAAGTGTTACCTAAAATGGTAGATAAAAGTTTTACACCATCATTTGTCAAATTTAAGCCCCAAAATAACCCCTCCCTACTCTAAAATAACAGAGTAAAGGATAAAAATTCCTCCAACTTGTCAACATATTAATTCATTTTTTAATTTTTGCTTTTATAGCTAATTTTTTAAGAAATACGAAGAAGATATGTGGCTAAATCCATTTTTTTGTTTCAAAAGACAAGTAAATACTCCAAAAAAATTGATATTTATTTACAAATTCATGAGAGAAAAGGACACCATAAAAAATTTGTGAAAACATTTCATCACTTTCAATTAAATTTTTGGGATTAAATCCTCACACACAAAAATATACTAGTTAGGTTTAACTCACTAGACATTTTACTAATAACAAAAGGATAAGAAATTCAAGAAACATTATCATTTTTTTGATCATTTAATTATTTTGGTAGATGATTACCCATTATATATTATCCTTTATTTTATAAATTCCATGTGTGAGTCCCCCCTTTCCTATATTTAAAGTAATATCCTTCCCAAGTTGCAACATAGATAACATGTGTCATATTAATGAGGTTATTTTTTTTAAATTGGACAATTCAATTTGGCTGGATTGTTGATTTTATGTGAAACTAACTAGTTGGAAATTTCATAATATCATATGTAAAGTCAAGGATTTGAAGGTCGGATTAGGTTAATCCTTTCAAAAATGGATTGGGTTGAGTTAGGGTTGAGATTAAATGGGACCATAGAAAGGACAACCCTCCACCAACCGAGTCCATGAACCTGCATTTTCACCTTTAACAAAGACTATAATTTCTTATTCAGTATTTAATATCCATCTAATTTAGAAATGGTTCCATTAAAATGTGTATTTTTATTCTTATGGAAAATATCAATCTCCACATCCAATATTTAAGGACATTACAAACTTGAAAGAAAATAAATACAACACATGATTCCTTAATTTACCGGTATGTCATCTGAAGTGGAGGGGGTTCCCTTTTCATCTCTATAAAACAATATTCCAGAACAGGTGTGAACTGTGAAGAAAAAACAAGGAGAAACATTTATTAATAGATCAACTCACACAACTTTTTCTGGAACTTCAAGTGAATTTTTATAAAATTTAGATGCATTTATAAGAGCTTCAGGTGGGGAAGAAATAAGATCAGGAGTTGATATAGTTGCATGAGCAGGTGGTTTCTCAATGTTAGTTCATTTGAGTTGTTTTAGCTGAATTCATGAAATAAATATTACTCCAACATGCCCGAAATAGGTAACAAAAAAGATAGAATAAGTTACTGGTGTGGATGGAGCCCCTGACGAGCCCATAGTATTTCTTCGTATGAATACAATAAGAAATTAATAAATGATAATAATGAAACAAGTAATTATAGATATGGTATAAACTATTATAAATAAAATAAACTTCATATCATGACAACTGAATGTTCTTGTTTGCAACTGAAACCATGCTTTCAAGAAAAATACTTCAAAAAAAGTCATGTTAATTGGATCATTAGAGACACCATGAAACTTCATGAAACACGGTCTTGTAGACTTAGGTTTTTTATCGAAGAACATCATAATATATAAAAGTAAATGAATAAAGAATATAACACTAAAACTAGAAAAATGAAACCAATATGGAAAAGTTCACACCAATATTTTTTTTAAAAACACCAAAACATATAGGCAATGTTAGGGAGTTTTCATGGGATTAGATTGAATAGTCATGATGGAATGGAACGATAATGAATTGAATGTAAATTAATTTAATACTATTTAAGAGTTACATGATGAAATGAAACTATCTTACTCAACCATTATTTAAAAAAATTAAAAAATTAATGAAATAAACTAACTTTTTCTTCACAATTTCCAAATTACCCTTATTATTTTTATCAATTTTTTTCTTCTATTTTTTGTTGTGTATATTTTTATAATAATAACTCAACATTCAAACTCACTAGACCTAAAATTTGGATAGTTAATGAAAAGAAGGCATCAAATGGTTAATAATTTCCAATAAGGCATTACTTTTCATCCCACCCCCTCACAAAAAATTCTCCCAAACAATAGATTTACATGAAACCCACCCCATGTCATCCAATTTCACCCAAAAAACTCCGAAAAATAGGCATAAGCGTTCCTTTCACACTGATAATAAAATCACAACATATTTATTGACAAGATTAACTATCCAAAACTATTATCAGTCTATTGAATAAAATACTACAAATAAATTTTCATTTTATAAATGATTAAAACATTAATTGAAGTAAAAAACTAGATAAATTCCATTAAAAAATTACTCATTAAGTTATCATATGATAATTTATTTAAACATAGGGTTCACATTCAAACCTGGAAATTTCTAGTCCAATTAATTTTCTCACTTAATAAAAAATATATATATGATCCTGAATAGGCTAGAGTTAAAAGGATGTAAGCACAATGTGTCAGAACATGAAGCATATGTCTAGATAAATTAAAATTCAATGAAATGTTTCTAATAAAAGTATTGAGATAAAGATACTATTTCAGAAAATGCTATCTTTTTTTAATTCAAAACATGACACTGTTACTTTGCATATAACCTCATTAAAAAACATGATCATGATTTATGAGACAGAGAAATTGCACCACCTCAAAAATAGATAATTTAAGTAGGAAAATAAGCACTCTAAAAATGAAGTAAGATACTTGTAATTAGGTAAACCACTACCTTAACAAAAAAAATAGCTGAGGGAGGGCAGGAGGGAGGGAGGGAGAGATGAAATTTATTGAGGCCGACATCATGAATGGATGGTTACACGATCCATCATACATAGAAATTCGTATAGTGGCCCTTCAGATTAAAGAGATGGTCATTTCTAGTAAAGGCCTTCAAAATGAAAAAGCATTCTACAATAAAGAACATTGTTAATAAGTTTTATATAGGAAGAATACATAAAATTAAAATAGAATGAAAAATGAATTAACTTTCTCAACATGAAAATAATAAATCCATCTTCATAAACCTTATTCTATGACAACATGCTTCCATCCCTCAATACTTTACCACTATGAATCGAAAATTTCTTCCCATAGGGATAGTTTTATTTTCCTTGTACATTTTAAATATTTTTCTTAACTTCCATAATCTAAATAAGAAACTTTGAATTCATCAGTTCATAATAATCATAAAATAATCCATCATGATTTATAGGTTTTTTTAGCATACTGTATCACATATATGAATTAAAAAGAAGGAATGAAAGAAAAAATGCAGCACACATATTTAGATAAGTGATGATGGTAAAATTGTAAAATACAAAATCAATGAAAAACTCGCCTATAGGGGACTCAACCATGGGAAAAGGGGGAAATGAGATTTGGGATCCACCATGGTGCGCGACATGGGGATTTACGACGAGGGATTGATGGTCGGGCTCGATGGGAGGGGCTCGACGGGGGGGGGGGTTGACAGGGGTGGGGGGACTTGACGACAGGGCTCGACAGGGGCGGAGTGATCGAAGGGGGTGGGAGGGCTTGACGATGGCGGGATGGATCAATGGAAGGGTGTGAGAGGGGTGGGACGGTTCGATGGCGACAAGATGGAGGATGGAGGGCGGTGTTGTGCGGAGGTGGGAGGAGTGGGGTAGCAGGAGGGTGAATTGAGGGTAGAGAGTGAAACAATATTGCGACCGCCCTTGGGAATCTCTAACAAGGTTAATAGCGACTGCCATAAGGTTGTCACTCGAAACACACCTCCATGAAACTTCGATTTTCTACTAGTGTTAATTGAAAACCAAATATACCTGGAACAACATGCAAATTCATAAATCTCCCCTTTGCAATAAAATTGATTCATTACTGATTGTGTTATCATAACCTATAGTTCATAGAACTGTAACTATATTGATAATCTCTAAACAATGCCTAAATTTTAATAACTAAATGACCATAGTAAGACTATCAACTGGGTTATTGAAAGTGTGGATCTTGGTTATACACATTACCCTAGTTTCAATGACTTCCTAAACAAAATGTATCCTAATATCTAATAGTTTTAACTTATTATGAAAAATATTATTTTTTGATAAATGTATGTCAAACTGACTCATAATACACTTCAATACTGCTGGAAGATAAAGATCATTCACTTATCAATCCCTTTAACGAAATTGACCCCATAATCGATTCGGTTAAGGCTATATATTCTTCCTCTTTGGTGGACAATGATACAACAAACAACATGTTACATTTACAGGACACAAAACAACTACAAGAAAGAAAGATATACTCAATAATATATTTTTGTGTATCAACATCTTCTAGATACTTAGAATCCACAAATCCAAAGATATAATCATCATAAATACTATTATTTTCAAAATAGATACATATGTCTAGTGGAATAGAAACATATACCCTATCAGTCCCTTCAATGCATACCCATTTTTATTTCCAGGTTTTCCAATAGACCTACATAAGGAACAAACAAAATAATCAATGTCTATTCTAGTGAAAATCAAGACATATATAAGACCTAGTATTTTAGCATAAGGTATTTTACACAAAAAAGATACATTAGACTCACAACTAAGAGGTATGGATAGAGAAAACCTAAAGTGCTGGTCTAAAGGCACATTAACCGACTTTAAATTCTCAAATAAATACTACTTCAATACCATCTTTACATAGGTAGATTGGGATAGAAACAGAACATTGGTATTTTTATCCATAATAATTTCTATGCCTAAGAATTGGTTAGCATTGCCCAGGTCATTCATTTCAAAACCAGTGCTTAATTCAATTTTAAAATGATTGATTAACCTCATGTTCTTACATATAAGAAGCATAACATCAACATATAATATCAGGTAAATGAATTTTTTCTTAATATATTTAATGTAAACACATGCATCCTATTTTCTTCTATCAAAACCATTTGGAAACATGAAAGAATCAAACTATTTATACCATTTCCTTGAGGACTGTTTAAGTCCTTATATATATTTTTTACAAATGGTAAACTTTATCAAATTCGAAATCATTTGAGAAACCTCAAAGGGATTCATATAAATGTTTTCATCCAGTTTTCCATGTAAAAAAAGTTTTCACATCTAAATGATCAACATGAAAGTCATTTTGGACAGTAAAGGAACGCACAATCTAATTTATGAATGTTTTACTGAAGGAGAAAATATTTCATTATAGTCAATTCCCTTTCCCTAAAGGAATCCTTCAGTTATAATTCTCGACTTGTATTTAATTTTCATTTATCCAGTGTTATCTTCATTCTTTTTAAAATTCCATTGGCAACTAATAATTAACTCTGTTTTGGGTTTTGTCGCAACAATCCATGTATGATTTTTAAAAATGGATTTTGTCTCATCTTTCAAAGAATCTAGTCACTACTTAGACACATTAGATCTCAGGGATTTTTCTAAAGTCATGTGACTCGTCATTGTTTAAATCTAGAGATATATTGACTCGTCATTGTTTAAACACACGCCTCCTCTTTCCAAATTATTCCCAAACATTATGGCTACCGTGGTATCCTTTGAGGTACCGGCGATGACGGAATGTTGTCCCCTCCTGGCCCTAGATGGCTCTAGTGCGCTGGCTTCTAAATCCCAGATCAAAGATGCCCATCCTCGAGACACAAATCTCCCTTCAAGGCCATCGATGAAAGATGTTATCTCACTTTCCCCCATGGTAATCCCCCGGGCCATTCCAGTTTTTGGAGAAGCTTCAAGTCTCCTCGGGTGGACTTTGGTGGCTCACATCGGTGTTTAAAATCCCCCACTGGGCCTCTTCCCGAACTCCGTCCGCTCCTGTGGACTTGAACTACCATCATGTGTCTCTGAGCTAAATAGAATGTCTTTCTACATTGTATTGGCCTCTCGTGAAGACTTTGTTAAGGCATGGACCTGATGCCCCAGATCGGTGAGCCGCTATCGGTTTCACCTCTCACGCTGGTCAATGGAGGTTCATAGCGGATGAGAGTCTCTTGTTTGGGTGGTGTGGATCAAGATCCTGGTTTTACTGCTCCCATTTCAAATCCTAGGTTTGTTGGAGAAAACTGGGAACTTACTTGGTGAAATTATTTGCATGGATTTTTTCACTTTTCGGATTGAAGATGTTGTGTTGGCCTGGATTTGAATCGCCTCGGACCTCTCTTCCCCACCCCCATCCCAGTTGGTGCTCTGAGTCCAGGACTCTATGGAATGGTTGCAACCCATCTCTTATCCAGTGATTCCCAATGACTGCTCAAGCTTCCATCTCCCTTGAAACTCATTGTCAGATTGCAGGAAATGTGCCCCTCACCGATCCTCAAATCTTCATAGGAATCTCTACTTCAGAGGCAAATCTACTCACTCGGGATTCAGACCAGATCAAGCGACTGAGCCCGTGTGTCCGATGGACCATGTGGCCTCTGGTGATCCCTTAATTCGGGTCCTTCCAGCTCCTCCTCTCTCTTCAACTTGGTTTCAGTAACCACAACGTATCCCTATCTCCAAATGCATGGCCCTCATCCCTTTTATCCCACAACATTTTCCTCTTCCCCTCGCCTCCAACCTTTCCATCTTTTTGTGGCGTGCGACCAAGGAGTCTAAAGTGAAGGAAATTGTCTGCGTTGGACAACCTCAAGAGGACTTCAAAACATAGGACCCTAGCTCCTCATCTTCCCTAGTTCTTTTATCCAACACCTATAGTGAATTAGAGAATGTATCGGGTGGCCACATTCCTCCAACCATGTCCATGAAAGGCGTCTGGTTCAGGGCCCAACTCTCAGTAGAGGAGCTCCGGCCACCTACTACACCATCTTCATCCTCAAATGGGGTACATACAAGATCTCAAACCAGAGGTTTTTCTACTAGTTTTAGTGCTCGAGATAGGAGGCCTTCGATTTTTTTATTAGTTTTTAATTTTTGTTTTACAAAAAACGGTTAGGGCATTTTTTTTTCAAAATGCCTTTGCATTTCGGGTGAAAGGCAGCATCGTGGCTGCCACCTTTGCACTGCGACGGAGAGGAGGCACCCGCGATGCCGCCTTTCCCCTAACAAAAAAAAATTGATTTTTTTTATGTTTTGTTTTGTTTTGTTTATATATATAATTCATAAAAAATGTTCAGGAGGATGCCGCATTTTACCTAACAAAAAATATTATTATTTTTTAAAATTTTGTTTTGATTTTTTGTTTTGTTTTGTTAATATTTTTATTTATATATACAATTCATAAAAATTGTAAAAATTATCATTTTTGAAAATTTTGTTTTTATTTTTTGTTTTGTTTTGTTTATATAATTATTTATATATATAATTCATAAAAATTGTTCAGGAAAAATAATTTATAAACTTTCAAAACCGCCTACTTGGAAGTTAAAAATGTTTCAAGTACGTGACTTTGAAAGACTAAAATATAAATCATAAGAGCAATATAAACGAAACATTAAACATTTATTAAACATATAAGAAATTATTGAAAACAAAAAAAAATTCATAAAAACTGTTCATGAAAAATAATTTATAAGCTTTCAAAAACGCCTACTTGAAACTTAAAAATGTTTCAAGTACGTGACGTTGAAAGACTATAAAATATAAACCATAAGACCAATATAAACGAAACGTTAAACATTCATTGAACATATAAGAACTTATTGAAACAGAAATCATTTCATAAAAAATGTTTATGAAAAATAATTTATAAGCTTTCAAAACCGCCTACTTGAAACTTAAAAATGTTTCAAGTACGTGACTTTGAAAGACTATAAAATATAAACCATACTACGACAAAAAATGCATTTAGCGGCGGTTTAAACCGCCGCTAAATCGTGCGTCGGGAAACTATTTCGCGGCGGTTTTCAAAACCGTTGCAGGACGTTTCGCGGCGGTTTTTTAATTTTTTTTATTTTTTTTTATTTTTTAATTTTTTTTAATTTTTTTTAAATAAATTCTGCGTTTGGTGAGATTTGAACCCCTAACCTCTTGCATATTTTCCAAAGACTTTACCACTCCAGCAAGCTCGCCATGTGTTTAATAAACAGAATTTAATATACTTATATATATTAATTGAAAAAACAAATAATACATAAATAATAAATAATAAATAATAAATAAGGAATAAGGAATAATAAATAAGGAATAATAACTATAAATAATAAATAATAAATAATAAATAATAAATAAATATAAATAATAAATAAATATAAATAATAAATAATAAATAAATATAAATACTAAATAATAAATAATAAATATAAATAACAAATAATAAATAATAAATAGAAAATAATAAATAATAAATAAATATAAATAATAAATAATAAATAATAAATAATAAATAAATATAAATAAATAAATATAAATAATAAATAATAAATAGAAAATAATAAATAATAAATAAATATAAATAATAAATAATAAATAATAATAAATAATATATAAATATAAATAATAAATAATAAATAGAAAATAATAAATAATAAATAAATATAAATAATAAATAATAAATATAAATAAATAATAAATATAAATAAATAATAAATATAAATAAATAATAAATAATAAATAATAAATAAATATAAATATAAATAATAAATAATAAATAAATATAAATAATAAATAGAAAATAATAAATTATAAATAAATATAAATAATAAATAATAAATAATAAATAATAAATAAATATAAATAATAAATAATAAATAAAAATAAAAATAAAAATAAATAAATAAAAATAATAAATAATAAATAATAAATAAATATAAATATAAATAATAAATAAATATAAATAATAAATAATAAATAATAAATAAATATAAATATAAATATAAATAAATATAAATAATAAATAATAAATAATAAATAAATAATAAATAATAAATAATAAATAATAAATAATAAATAAATATAAATAATAAATAATAAATAATAAATAAATATAAATATAAATAATAAATAAATATAAATAATAAATAAATATAATAAATAATAAATAATAAATAATAAATAAATATAAATATAAATAATAAATAAATATAAATAATAAATAATAAATAATAAATAAATATAAATAATAAATAATAAATAATAAATAATAAGTAATAAATAATAAATAATAAATAATAAATAATAAATAATAAATAAATATAAATATAAATAATAAATAATAAATAATAAATAATAAATAATAAATAGAAAATAATAAATAATAAATAAATATAAATAATAAATAAATATAAATAATAAATAAAAATAAATAATAAATAAATATAAATAATAAATAAATATAAATAATAAATAATAAATAATTATAAATATAAATAATAAATAAATATAAATAATTAATAATAAATAATAAATAATAAATAATAAATAATAAATAATAAGTAATAAATAATAAGTAATAAATAATAAATAATAAATAATAAATAAATATAAATAATGAATAATAAATAATAAATAAATATAAATAATAAATAATAAATAAATATAAATAATAAATAAAAATAAATAATAAATAAATATAAATAATAAATAATAAATAAATATTAATATAAATATTAAATAAATATTAATAATAAATAATAAATAATAAATAATAAATAAATATAAATAAAAAATAATAAATAAATATAAATAATAAATAATAAGTAATAAATAAATAATAAATAATAAATAATAAATAATAAATAATAAATAATAAATAATAAATAATAAATAAATATAAATAATAAATAATAAATAATAAATAATAAGTAATAAATAATAAATAATAAATAATAAATAATAACTAATAAATAATAACTAATAAATAAATATAAATAATAAATTATAAATTATAAATAATAAATAATAAATAATAAATAATAAATAATAAATAATAAATAATAAATAATAAATTACCAGTTACAAATAATAGATAATAAATAAATTAATGTATATTATAAATAATAAATAATAAATAATAAATAATAAATAATAAAGGAAACACATGAAAAAGTATGAAAAGACGTGATAAGTGATGAAAAATCATGAAAACGCATGAAAAATGATGGAGAAACATATGAAGAATGAGGCATTAGAAAAAATGAGAGCGCATGAAAACTCGTGACAACTCTGGAAAACTCCTTAATAATTCAACATAACCATCATAATAAACCATAAAAAACCATTGATAAAGATAAAAAGTCATGGAAACCCAAATAAACAGTAATAAATGGAGCTACTGTTGAAACCCGTCAAAACGGTCATAAAGAGACAAAAACATTGGACTCACATTAACAGAGATAACTTATGATCCGAGAGTTCGTTTTAGATCTGTGACCTGTCAAATCAAAGATCCTGAAACGCTCTTCAACCTGAAAGGTGAAAGAGTTTGAATGGACAGACGGATCGAAAGTTATGACCATTTAAAAAAAGCTGACGGAGAACGGGTGCTAGAAACGAGACACTGAAAAACATAACAAACTCGATACCTACTAAAAAGGCCATAACATATGATCTAGGAGTGAATGTGGGCGCCGCGACCAGTCAAACTGAAGCTCATCAAACGAGCTATGATCTGGAAGGTGGAGGAGGCCAAACTGACGCGCGGATCGAAAGTTAGGTCTGTTTGAAGACAAGTTCGACGGGACACCGGTGATGGAAATGGGGGTTTGAAGGCCTTCGGAGGGGTTTTGGGGTCGAAAAACCCGACAAAAGCAATCTTGTGTCGAACCGGTGCGTAGCTCTCTTCTCTGTCTTTGATTTGATATGTGGTAGAGCCCAAACGGACACCCGGAGTGAAAGTTATGGCCGTTTGAAGTTGGAGAACTTTTGTCAACTTTCTTATAACTCTAATATCTTCCACACCTTAGACCGTCTCACGGTTTTGATTATATGTGCCTCTAGATCTCTTCATGAGCTTCGATTTTACTGGTCGTGGCGCTTCAACGGACGCCCGGATCAAAAGTTATGGTCGTTTTAGTGATTTCGGGGTTTCTCACGTTTTTTTTTCATTTCATTTAGCGGCGGTTTTACCGAAACCGCCGCTATTTCGCGGCAGTTTTTTAAAAAACCGCCGCTAATCCTCAAATAAAATTAAAAAAAAATAAAAAAAAATAAAAAAATAAATAATTTTTTTTTTCTGTTTTGCGGCGGTTCTTAAAACCGCCGCGAAATGACGGCCCGAAAATGCGTTTTGCGGCGGTTTTCTTGTAACGAAACTTTAAAAATTCATTAAATATATAAGAAATTGTTGAAAACAAAAATCATTTCATAAAAAATGTTCATGAAAAATAATTTATAAGCTTTCAAAACCACCTAATTGAAACTTAAAAATGTTTCAAGTACGTGACTTAGGAAGACTATAAAATATAAACCATAAGACCAATATAAACGGAACTTTAAACATTCATTAAACATATAAGAAATTTTTGAAAAATAAAATCATTTCATAAAAAATGTTCATGAAAAATAATTTATAAGCTTTCAAAACCACCTACTTGAAACTTAAAAATGTTTCAAGTACGTGACTTTGAAAGACTATAAAATATAAACCATAAGACCAATATAAACGCAACTTTAAACATTGATTAAACATATATGAGTCAACCCTGCATCAATATGATGCACGTTGTCGCTATTATCACATTCATCTATAATTATTGATGCATGAGAACATGTTATATCTTCTTTCATGGGACAACGAAATCCATTCTTCCACCCGCCATGTCCATATCCATATCAACATCCGGCCGCGTAAGGGTATGGTGAAAGATATGCCACATGAAATTCTTATCTATTCCCATTCCTAAAAATACCAA
The DNA here is from genome assembly GCA_963277665.1 of Viscum album. Classification (NCBI taxonomy): domain Eukaryota; kingdom Viridiplantae; phylum Streptophyta; class Magnoliopsida; order Santalales; family Viscaceae; genus Viscum; species Viscum album. Next base: position 638,773,053 of record OY728162.1, on the reverse strand, counting down.
CCCCTTCAGCACCACCATGCATCCAACCATTATAATTTCTTCCACAATTGTCACCCCATTTCCCCAGGCCTAGTTGATCAGATGAAAACACCAACGATTTCTCATAGCCCATCAAACTCTTCATCACCAAATCTTTATCCTTTATCATCTTCAAAATTCTATTGTAGGACCTCCTTGATCTATCCATTCCAAACACTCACATACAAGTATTCATTTCAATCCTCGAGATTCTCCAACCTCCAAATGCAATGTCCGAAATCACCCTCAATCGAAATCTACAATCATCCCCATACTTCTCACACCGTATGACATATTTTCTATGGTTTGATTCATAAACTACATAGATACAGTGCCTCTCAATGTGAAATTTCTTTAGCATACTTTTTAATGCATCTTTACTTGGAAAATCCCTTCCAACATATAAAGTTTTGTCCATATCACAAAACCTCTCTCGTATAACTCTAGGAAACTCAGTTGCCGATGTCAGAACATTATCTTCAAATTCAGGAACACGTGTCATTTCTTCTGACCAATATGAATAGAGTGGTGGATGATTTATTGTAGGCCGAGCCTGTTGTACAACTAATTCATTTATCAAAACTTTCGTTGTTTCTTCCTCATCAGCACTATTATCACCATCTGTTTCGTTATTACAAAACTCCTCATCAGATGTCGGGTTAACATGTATATTCGGAAGATCAAGTAGGTTGTCCTCTTATGCATCATTTCGAGTAGTCTCAACTTCATGGGGGTTGACTATCTTCAACGACTCTTGTAAGTCTACGTCTTTGTACAATTGGATGTTGTTGTTGTATAGTAGAAACATCAACATATAACTCCATCATGGTACCATCCGACCGTTGAGAAAACAAATTAACTGTTTGGATCTATTTCACTTCATCAACAAATGGAAAAGCTAGATGACACAATGGTGATGGGAACTAAAAATGTCTATAACTCATTGACTTGATCTTTTGATCGAGTCCTAGATTTAATGAGCCATGAATTCAATCTTGAGGGTCACTTAGGGTTACACAATCAGTTGTATTAACCACAGTTATTGGTTGTGTACTGTAAGAAGCTCCTTGCTCATTTTGAATAACCTCTCCATAGCAGTACACACAAGAAAACATTACGCTCTACGTAAAAAAACTTTTCTGATCAAGATTTTGATAATGTAAGTGACATTCATAATGATGGTTACCAATATAATATTTATTAATCCAAAATATTTTTAATACATAGTTTAATTACATCTTCAAAGTATAAAAACATAACTTTTGAATTTTGAATGATTTTCTGAATGTCAAAAACCATTCAAACTTCAAAAGTTAAGCTTTTATACTTTAAGGATGTAATTAAACTACTTATTAAAAATAAGTTGGATTTTACCTCAATTTCAAATAATAACTATTACTTATAAACTATACAATCTTTATGATACTTAAATTTTAAAATATCTTATATCCTAAACTAGGATATTTCTTAGTACACTTTTTAATTAGTTAATCATTATTCAATCATTAGTTAATCCTTACTGAATTATTAATTAGTTATTTAAATAACATAGAAGAGTTAAAATATAAATAACATAGATTTAAAAAATAAATAACACCATGTTTCAATCTTCCCACCTTTATTGCAGTGAATTGGATATCAAAATTTCAGAATACCCATTGTCACACGAGTTTTCTGAAATTTTGATATCCAATTCACTGCAATAAAGGCCAGAAGCTTGAAACATGGTGTTATTTATTTTTTAACTCTATGGTATTTATATTTTAACTCCATGTTATTTATTTTTTCACTTTCACTCCATGTTGTTTTTTAACTCCATGTTGTTTTTTAACTCCATGTTGTTTTTTAACTCCATGTTGTTTTTTAACTCCATGTTATTTTTTAACTCCATGTTATTTTTTAACTCCATGTTATTGAATATCATTTAAACTGTAGTTTTATTTTTAACTCTATGTTATTTATTAATTAATTTCTAATTAATCATTCCTAATAATAACTATCAACATCATTACTAAATTATCAATTTATCATTTCTTTTCTTAGATATTTTAGTATTTTATAAAGAAATTTTCATATCTTAAGCATATCCCCCGGGAGTGTCAAACAAGAATGCAGCAAGGCCCGTTATCGTGCACCATTTCCTATTCGTGTCTAGCTCAAATTGGTGTTTTCGGGTTTTACCCCTTGGTACATCTGTGTCAGTGCCACATTCACTTGTTTGTATCCAGACAAGGATTTGATTGCTTAGATAACATAGTCTTTTTGCTACAAAAATTTCATTAAAAGAATCCTCAATTAATTTGTACTAATGATAATTATAATTCCCAAATATATATAACTAATTAAAAAATCTAATAAACAAAAAAAATTAAAACTAACTAAACTACTAATAAATTAAAATATATAACTATAAACAAATCAACTAAATAAAAAACATTAAATTTTAAAAAAATATTTAACTAAAAACAATTCAACGAAATAAAAAACATTAAATTAAAAACCATACCTCTAAAATCTTTCCAAAAATTTCAAACCACAAACTTCACCGCAAAAGAGAAAAAATGAGAGGTAAATGGGTGTTCGAAAGTGAGGAGAAGGGGATGGGGCGCTACCCTTTTATAGGGAACAGAGGCAAAGCCGGCACCCGAGGTGCCGCCTTTCGTATGACATCATCTAGAAAGGCGGCACTGCAGGTTCCGCCTTCTCCATGTCAGTGATCCGCGCCGAAGGCGGCACCCACGGTGCTACCTTTCGCCGGTAGTTCAAAGGCGGCATCTACGATGCCGCTATTGAAATTGTTTTTTTCCCTCACCGTTTTCTATAATTATTTTTTAAAAATGTATAAAAAAACTTTAGGCCTTCTCTCGCTTGGGGCCAGTTCTAGGTGACCCATTTTCCAATGATTTTGACCATCCTATAGAACACTTGTGGCCTGGGAGCCTGAGTTAAAATGGACTACCTCTCCAACAAGGCTTCCAAGAACAATGTTTCATTTTTAGTAGTATTGCAAGCAAAAAAAAGCTCCTCTGGGATTGGGGGGTTTTCCAGAAGAAATTCTATGAGTAATTTTAGGAATGGAGAATTGGTGAACCAATATAGATTGTTTTTTTGGAAATCTCCTATTTTAGTGGAGAAGTGGGAAGCTTCAGACCTACATGTTTTGATCAACGTGGTTGATGGTGAAGAGTCATGTTTATTCACATTCATTTATTCCAAATTTAATGCTAGGTAAGGAGAATTCTTATTGAATGATCTCAAATATTTTAATCCATGAGATATTAATAGGTTGATTGGAGGTGATTTAAACTCTATAATGTATGTTTCAAAGAAAAAAGGTGGGGTTTTCTGTTGGGTGCCTTCCTAGTTGGCGTACCACATAACGTATCCTCAATTGGAGCACCACGCAAGTTCTCTTTTAATGTGGTGTTTTTAGTACGGGCCAAGACCGCGTGAATTAATTCACGCGGTGACATGATTTTGATGTGGAGATATTATTTGGCACCGATTATTTTTATTATATAAGGAGGTAGAGACAAGGAATTTCAACATACCAACACCAACAACACCGAGAGAAAATCTCATTTGGTGATCGCCTTTCCTCGACGATCATCTTTTCTTCTCTCCATCTTTGATTCACTACTTTTATTCTCGAGTATTACTTTTGATATCTCTTCCAGTTATGGGTAGTCTCTATCATGTACATCTTGATTTTAGTGGATCTCTCTTTCTGGATTAGGTCCCTTGGTTTTTCCTTTTTGTAATTTCCACGTAAAAATTTCCAATGTCAACTTTATTTTTTGCACATTTAATTTCAGGTTGCTGCAGATTACTTTTATTTGGGATAAAGATTTTATTTCCGTTGCACGTTCGATTTTCGATTGTTTGTGAGTTCGTCTCTTTCCCGTCTTTCCCAACATCTGGTATCAAAGAGTTTGGTTTTTTATTTCATATTTATTATGGAGGCCAATTACAATCAGATGATTTTGTTAAATGGTACCAACTACCATATGTTGCGACTTAAAATGAAGGATCTTATTTTTGTCAAGCGAATGCAGCTTTCAGTGTTTAGTATCCAAAAGCCAAAAAAGGATGTCAGATGAAGAATGAGCATTCGAGCATGAGATGGTTTGTGGGTTAATTCACCAATGGGTCAAAGAAAAAATGATGAACCATATTGTAAACATCTCTCATGCCAGAACGTTTTGGGAGAATCTTGAAATGACCTACGATTCCAAGACGGGAAATAATAAATTTTTTCTTCTCAAACAAATGATTAATTTGAGGTACAAAGAAGGTACGTATGTTTATGAATACTTAAGTGAATATCAGGGATGTTTTGATCAGTTTTCTGACATGGGTATCAATTTTGAATATGTGTTTTTAACTATTTTGCTGCTTAACACTTTACCCAATTCATGGGAGAATTTACGTGTTACTCTAGCCGGTTTTGCTCCAAATGGTGTTGTGACATTTAGTTTTGTCAAGTATGCTATTTTAAATGAAGAGGTCTGGAGATGCACTTAGGATAAATCTTCTTCAGAGCTTTTAGTCACAGAAAACAGGGGGAGAAGCTAGGACTGGGGGCAGAGCAGTCGAGGTAAGAGCAGAGGTAGAAGAAAATCCTTACCGAAGTAGATAGATTTTGAATGTCATCATTGTGGTAAGAAGGGGAATGTTAAGAAGTTTTTTTATCAGCTGAAAATAGATAACAGATTGAAGGAAAATCCACATAAGAAAAATGACGATGGAGATGATCATGTCGCCGCTACTACAAGGGGTGATCTTATTACTGTTTATGACTCCATTAATATTGCTTCTGATGATTCTTCCTGGGTTGTTAACAGTGGTGCATGTTTTCACATGACATCGAAGAAGGAGTTCTTTTCATATTACATCCCAGGTAATTTTGGGATTTTGAAGATGGGCAATGATGGTCATAAAGACATTGTAGGCATCATAACTATTTGTTTAGAGACCAGTACAGGATGTAACCTGATTTGGAAGAATGTTTGACATGCACCCGAGGTTTGTTTGAATCTTATTTCTACCAGCGTTCTTGATGATGAAGGTTTTATCAGTACTTTTGGTGATTTCTAATGGAATATTTCCAAGGGATCTTTGGTTGTGGCTTGAGGGAAGAAGCAATCAAGTTTGTACTGTACTAGAGCTTCTATTTCTTTTGATACTGCTTGTGTTTTTGAGTGTAGTGTTTTGTCCAAGTTGTGACCTAAGAGGCTCAATCAAATCAATGATAAAGGTCTTGGTTTTTTGACCAAAATAAATTTTTCTTCCAAATTTGAAGAGTGTCAAATTGGAGATGTGTGATCATTGCATGGTTAAAAAATAGAACAGCGTGATTTTCAGCAGTCATACTCCACACAGAAAGTCACATATACTTGAATTGGTATATTCTAACATTTGTGGTCCATTGAGATCTAAGACCTTTAGTGTTGGTCTTTATTTTGTTACATTTATTGATGAATACTCATGAAATCTCTTAGTTTATGTTTTGAATTCCAAAAGTCAGGTGCTCAGTGTTTTTAAGAAATTTCATGTTTCTACTGAGAGGGAATCATGCAATAAATTGAAATGTATTCGCACTGAAAATGGGGGAGAGTATTGTGGTCCATTTGATCAGTATTGCAGGAAGGAAGGTATTCGGCATTAGAAGACACTACCCAAGAAACCTCAGCGGAATGGTGTAACTGAGACGATGAACATGACTTTTCTAGAAAGAGTTCCTTGATTGCTTTCAGAAGAAATTTTACTTGGACATTTTTGGGGTGAGGATTTACTTACAATTACTTATATTATCAATTTATCACTTGTGGTTACTTTGTAGACAGACAATCCTGACAAGTTTTGGTATGGAAAAGAGATCAGGTACGATCACTTTCATGTTTTTGGTTGCAAGGCTTTTGTTCATGTGCCTAGAGAAGAGAGATCCAAGATGGATTGTAAGATATGCCAGTGTATTTTTATTGGCTATGGAAACGATGAGTTTGGGTACAGGTTCTATGATCCTGATTTAAAGAAACTTTTCAGAAGACGCGATGCAGTGTTTAAGGAGGATCAGACTATTGTAGACATTGATAAGGGAGAAACATCTACTTCTCCAACTTCTGATGGTTTTTTCAGTCTTGAGCTGGGTTCTGATTCACATTTACCTCATATTGTTGATTCTGATGATCATGTTGATGTCCAAAATGATGCTCAAGGTGAACAGGTTTGAGTTTATGTTTCTGATGCACCTTTTGTTTCTGATGATCCAGTTTCAGGGGTTATTAATGAACCCATAGTCCCACTTCAGAGGTCATCTCGGCATCATACCGTTTCTACTTGTTATTCACCTAATGAGTATGTGCTCCTCGCTAAAGGGGGAGAACCATAATCTTTTGATGTGGAAATGAAAATTGAATAGAAATACATATATGTTGCGGTAATGGATGATGATATGACATCATTGCACAACAACCACACTTTTGAGCTGGTGAGGTTACCGATAGGTAAGAGAGCATTACAAAATCAGTGGATTTATCGGGTTAAGAATGAAGAATCCAGTTCTTTTCCATGATACAAGGCAAGGTTAGTCGTTAAAGGCTTTCATCAGAAGAAAGGTATTTATTTTGATGAGATTTTCTCACCTATTGTCAAAATTCCTTCCATTCAGGTTGTTCTTGGTTTGGCTACTAGTTTGGATCTGCAGATTGAGAAGATAGATGTGAAGACAACTTTACTCCATTGAGATTTAGAGGGGGAGATTTATATGGAGATCTAGAGGGTTTTGTTAAAACAGGTAAAGAAAATCATGTCTTCAGGTTGAAGAAGAGTTTGTATGGTTTGAAGCAAGCTCTGAGGTAGTGGTATAAGAAGTTTGAATCTGTCATTTGAAGACATATTTTAATCAATGTGTGTTAGTTCAGAGATTTACTGATGATGATTTTATTACACTGTTTCTTTATGTTGATGATATTTTCAGTGTTGTCCATGAAACATCTAGAATTGACAGATTGAAGAAAGATCTTTGTCATTATTTTGCGATGAAAGACTTGGGGCCAGTTTGACAGATTCTTGGCATAACGATCTCTCATGACAGGAAGACCAAGAAATTGTGGTTATCTCAGGAGAAATACATTAAGAAGGTTCTTCAAATATTTTCTATGGATTGATCTAAAGTGTTTAGTACTCCTCACGCTTTACATTTTAAGCTCAGTACCATTCATTCACTTCTATAGATGAAGAGCGAGAGGAGATGCATCACATACCTTATTCATATGATATTGGTTGTTTGATGTATGCAATGGTATGTACTAGACCTAATATAGCTCATGAAGTTGACGTGGTCAGTCCTTTTCTATCAAATCTAGGTAGAGAGCATTGTAGAGCAGTGAATTACATTTTTCATTATCTACGTGGTACTTATAATATGAGATTGTGTTTTGGAAAAGGGAACCTATGCTGTGTGGATTTACAGATTTAGATATGGTAGGAGATATCGATTCAAGGAAGTCTACTTCAGGCTATTTGATCACTTTTGTAGGGGGAGTTGTATCTTGGCAGTCTAGATTGCATAGATGTGTTGCTTTATCTACCACAGAGTCAGATTTTATTGTAGCTACAGAGGCATGCAAAGAATTTTTGTGGATGAAAACTTTTATTCGATAGCTTAGTTTAAATCAGGATAGGTATGTTTTATTTTGTGATAGTCAGAGTGCTAGTTGGTACTAGTATGTTGAAATTCCTTGCCACTACATCCTTATATAAGAAAATAATCAGCGTCAAATAATATCTCCTCATCAAAAGCGTGTCACCATGTGAATTAATTCACATGGTCTTGGCCCACATTAAAAACACCTCATTAAAATAGAAACCGCGTGGTGATCCAATTGAGGAGTCATCACGTGGTGTGCCAACTAGGAAGGCGCCCAAAAAACTCCCCCTCCGTCTCAAGTGGGGATCACTACCAACCCTGAAATCATTCGGCAAGTCTCAAATTTTCCTTTGGGTAAAATCTTCGTCAACATGTCTGAACCATTTTCATCAGTGTCTATCTTCTCAAGATTTAACTGTCTTGAATCATGGACATTGAAGATCCAATGATATCAAACATTGATATGCTTTGACCTAGGATAGGATTGCATTCTCATCTTTCGCATCCTAAGAGGGGCTCGTAGACTTAGGTTTCTTGGGTGAAAGATATACTTGGTTTAATAACTGGAGAGCCTATCAGTGAACATGGTTTAGATTAGACCACTACTTTGGAAACCTCTAAGATATATCCTCCATTCACAACATAAAGTCCACTCTTCTTGTTCATGAATTATTAGACCACTACCCTATTCTTGTTCATCTTATGTCCAAAAATATAGGAGGGGGAGCTTCGTCTTCTCTAGCTAGTGGGCGCATCATCAAAGATTTCTTGCAATGGTTCATGGTTCTTGGGACAAACTGATTCAAGGAAGATACTGGATAATATTCCACAATAAGCTATGGAATATGAAAAAATATCTCACAGTTTGGGATAACTCTATTACAATTGTGCACTATAATTTGGACATGATCAAAAGAGATATTTAGAAAGCAGAAATGATACTAGAAGTGTCCAGGGATGATGATCAATTCATCTCTATTGAGATCAATAATAAACAACTCAGTGAGATGTTGCTAGAGAGGGAAATATTCCTTTGTGAAATGTCACGTTCCACTTGGCTCAGGGAAAGAAATCAGAACACTGGTTTCTTAAATGCACGATTGAAACGAAAACGACGTGTCACAGCTCCAAACATCTAACAGAATGATGTCACATTCACTAGGGATGTAGACGTGATTTTTGGTATGGTGACTTCTCATTTCAAATCCTTATTATGTGATCCTAACCATTGCATGCATAGCAGATACCTAGGTGGTCAAAAGGAAATATTTAGCTCGATCCCATCCATGATTACCTCCCATGTTAATGATCTCCTAGAGAGAAGTCCAAAATAGAAGGAGACCTAGGCCTCAATCAAATCTCTAAAACAATATAATGTGTCCATCCCAGATTGATTACTGAGGTCATTTTATGATATCTATTGTGATATTATTAAGAATGACCTTATTGAAGCAATCCATGACTTCTTCTGTGGTGGAACTTTATCCTAGGTTTCATGTGTCAACACTATGGTTCTTATCCCCAAGGTCAAAGACTCATTCTCAATATTCTAATATAAACCCATTAGCATGTGTAATGTTTATAACATGTTCTTGGAAAGAATCATAAATAAATGGATATATCCACTCATACACTATTGGGTTTTAGAGGAACAACACGCTTTAATTCAAGGCTGATCTATTCAAGGAGAAATTGGAATAGCTCAAGAGATGGTTGGTGGAATTAATAGGAAGGTGGTGGGGTCAAACATAGTAATTAAGCTAGAAATGGATAAGGTATATGAACCCATTAAATATAACATCATCTCCCAAGTTATGAGAAGCTTGAGGTTCTCCGAATGTGTGTCAACCTAATCATCTGATGTAATACTTCATCTTTGTTTAATATTATTTTTATGGGTAGGCAATGTGGCTTCCTAAACCCAATTAGGGGGATCAGAAAAGGTGACCCTCTTTCACCAAACATCTTCATCATGGCCCAAGATTCCCTTAGCAACAAGTTGGCTCCAGTATTCAGTAGGAAAATATCATGCCTTACCTCTACAGAGCTCACTTCTCTTAGGTGTATCACCTCTTCTTTGCAGATGTCATGATCTTATTTATAAATGGCTGAAAAAAATTCTATCATATACTTTAATAAAACCAAGGAATATTATACCAAATGGAGTGGGAAAGTCATCACTAATGAAAAAATTAATTTGTTATTTCTGAAATCATGTTTAGATATAAGGTGGAAAAATATTGAATCAATGTTGGGTGTCCACAAGAAGGACTTCCCTATCGAGTATATGGGAGAACCATTAGCTCCAACAAGAATTTGAATTAAGAAATTTGATGGTATAGTTAGTAATATCACCAATATAATCACAAACTGGAAAAACTGGTTTCTATCATTTGGTGATAGAATCAACCTTGTTAACTTAGTGTTGATATTTATACTCATGCACATCCTTTCAGTGCTCAATGTTCCAATTATAGATCTGAAAGAGATTGATAAATTCTTAAGCACCTTCATATAGGATGAATAGGTAGAGGGAATGAGTCATTTGGATTCATAGAAGAATATTTCCTCACCATTAGTGAATTATTTGATCAATGTGAAGAATGTGGGGAAAGAGATGCATTTCATTCAAGGAAAATTAGCGTGGGAGGTCATTGAGGGGAACTCCCTATGAAGAAAATTAATCAAAGTTAAGTAGGAAAATTCCCTAAGACTGATTAGAGGGAACTCTTCCTTCTTATGTAAATCCTTTCAAGGTTACATTTCGTTACTTCAATAGCATGCTAGAATAATTTTTGGGTGTGGAGACATCAATTTTTGGGATTGAAATTGGGTTGGTGATGTTCTGGGCTATTCAGGTTATCCCACACCCGATATAACTTTCAAGTAGGCCAACACCATTCCTTCCTTCTTCCATGCTATCCTTAATCCCAGTCATAATTTTTTATGGAATTAGGTTATAGGAGACCCCTAATGAATGAATTTTCATGGTCTTAGCTTTCGGAAACTTCTCCACCAAGTCTTATAGGAAGGTGACACAGGTGCAACAAACCCATTATGAGTGGGGATGTATTTTTTGGTGAAATTATATCCTACCTAAATTAAAATTCCAAATTAAGAGGATTTGAAATAAGGATTTAACAATATATTTTTTAGTTAAACACAAGGGAATTAACTTTTCATCCAGATTCTCATTTTGAAAAATCCATTAGGTGGAAACCTTGACCAACCTCTTTTTTGAAAGTGAGTGGGTTAAGAAACTTTAGAGAATGCTGGGTGAATTAATCAGATTTAACTTGATTATGGATTACATTGATTAATTTCTTAATATTTGGTTTAGAGGAACCAATAATAATGAAATTTAGGATAAGGCTCATTTAATCCTTCTTGTGGTGGTATTTTGGTGTTTGTGGGAGGTAAGGAACCCATCCCGACATAAAGATCCACCCTCAAAGTAGGCCCTTGTGGTGAGAACCAAATTCTTATAAGTGGATATTGAAATTATTCTGGACTAGAATGATGAATCCCCCTCTCAGGTAATTTTTTGTTAGAAAGAATCCCCATGTTTTTTCCAGACCTCAACCAGTGGGTTATTGGGTGAGATGGATTCTCCCTTAACATGGACTAAAATTAAATACCAATGGATTGTGTAACCAAGTATTCATGTGGGGAGGAGTTGTGTTTCACTTCTCCATGAGCTCAATGTTACTCACCTTTAGCTATTTTTATGGGACCAGTGACTCACATAGAGAGGAAGTGGAGGCCATGATCAATGGTCTTGAAATGTTCCATTCTAAAAATATATATTTGGATATTGGGGAGATAGATTCAAATATTATATGGATCTCCTTGAAAGGTATTTCTTCCACTCCATGGGATATCACTTACCATATTCTCAAATGAAAATATATTCTTCCTAAAAATATTTAGATTTCTTCAATGTGGGGAGAAGGAATTTAAATGGATGACTTTCTGGCTTAAATTTCCTCCTAGGAGGTCCCCTCTAGGGAGTTTTTAAGCATAGGATACCTTCCTTAAGGGGTTGTGTATATTATTAATAGAGATGAACTAGGTATTCATTTCTTTATCCCCCCTTAATGATATTGTACTCCCATTCCTTTATCTTAATGAAATAATTGTTTTTTGAAAAATAAAGCTAGGTTCAGTCTCATTATGAATTGGTAGGGGATGAATGTTGGAGGTAGTCTAATGGATAGATTACACAAAAGGTCATGAATGAAAAATAACACCTTTAGGTTCTGGCATACCAACATCAATATACTCTATCATCTTTATCATCGGTGTAATAACCTCATAGAATTAAATATCATGTCTTATAATTAACTTCGAAAACCCAGGCTTATCTACCAAAACATATACCCTTTAATACCCGGAGGATGACATGAGAACACAGACTTAACATCCCTATGTTCTAGATTACCAGTCATACTATGGGAATAAGTGGTACAACCAAAGACTCTAATGGGTCCAAGATTAGGCAGGGACTTAATCCAGCTTATGGGTTTTAAAATTAATGGCACTATATGGGTAAAAAATTAATCAGGTATACAAAAGTAGAAACAAAATTTTCCCATAAGGTCTAAGTCAAACCCAAGTGTGAGAGTGTGCTTCTCATCATATACAATATAGTCTTATTTACTATCTATTTGGCCATTCTGTTAGGGGGTCTCCAAAACATTTCTATGTCTCAAGACACATTAAAACTCATAAAAGTCCACAAATTCATTGGAAAAGTATTTAACCCTTTATATAATAGAATTCCCATTAAAACATAATAACAATTATATAACATGAAGTTTATTTCTAAAACATTAATGGTAGTGTATTAAAATTTTACAAACTCCATCATTGTGGTCGGTTTGTTGGGTATCCCTATAGTCAATCCAGGAAATAAATATTTGAAGTATCTAAATTGACCGTAATGAGCATCCATAGTTTCCTAACAACAAAAAAAGGAATATGTAATGAAATAAATTAATATAAATTTTACGTGATTAAATTATATATTTTTACCCCTCCATCATTTGCATTAAGAAGAGTATATCATTCGTAACTTTTCTTTCAAATGACTTGACTATTTATTTCACTGTTTCATTCATTTATATTGAGTTTATTTCTTTTTGTTCTATAGAAGTGATGTGAAGACTAGTGAGTCCAAATTTATGTTCATGTTTTAATCCCTTAAATTGGTATTAATATATATTCTTGAAAAAAACATGAAACGTATTTAGTTGTAATTAACACAGTATATTATCTTTTAGAAAAACAAATCATGAAAAGATACCTCATGTATACATATACAACTATGCCTTCTATCCATTCAGAGTTGATAATTTCATGTAAATTTTCAAGATCAATATAGTATGTAATGTCATATTTGTATATTTGTTCTTCAAAATCAACTATTCGATTTCTACCATTTGGTAACTTTGTATATGCTTGAACCGTCAATGTTAGTAAATGTTAATATTTAATAGGTGGAATAAACGTTCTTTTAGAAGATTTATTTGATTGGTTGGTTTATCCTTTAGATGGTTTTGATTTGACCTTTCGTTTCACCCCTTCCCTTTGACAGTATGTAATAGCATTCATCAATTCAGACATTTTTTCATTAATTGTTTAAGTTTTAGCATGAAAAATAAATTGAAAATGAAGATCTCCTTACTAATTTTTTTTACAAGATCTGATGTCCATGAGATGAATGCTCCAATAGCTTGGTCAACTATATGAATATTATCATCATCAAGTTGAACAAGTATCTCAACACTCGGCTCATGATCTATGCTAATCACCACTCTCAAATGACCTGTAGGAAGTGGTCGGTGGCATAGATGGCTATCTTGGATATTGAAAACCATAGTCCTCACTACAAGGAGATGGGTGGGTGTTTTTATATATAAATTATAGTAATTTTCACATGTATAGTAATAGTACTAGAAAGGTATCAGTGTCTGTCTGATTCTTATTTAATAGAAATAATTATTATAATATGGATTACCTAAATGAAGATAGCTCTTTGAGGGGAATATCCCACCTCAAAGATGGTGGGGGTAAGGATGGATCATCACATGATGGTTTTTTCGAGTTGTTTCTTCTATTTGATTCCCCCCATAACATTTTATAGCAACTCAGTCTTCCAAATAAATTTTTCTTCAAGGGAAGATAATATTTAATTCAACTCTATAATTTATTTATCTTTATCCTCTTATTGTTTTTATCTCAAAATGTGTTCAAGGTGTCACCCCAAAACTCACACATGTGATGTGGCCATACTGTTATGGCAACTTTAAGGCCACCAATAGTAGGTGTTCATCCAGTAAGGGTGTGGATGATCCTATGACTAAGTTAGATAGAAAACATAGGAGAATATGTAAACATTGTTATGTAAAATCAATTTAAAGAAAAACAAATTTTTATTATGTCATACTTACGCATGTTTCCCACACTTTTTGTACATTTTTATCTATTAGTATCCAATCATTATTAACATATTCGTCTTTCCATAACACATGGAATGGGATGGAAGTGGCTCTGGATTTGGATTCATCAATCTATATATAAATAGAGGAAAATAATTATTCTATTGTTTCATGTCACATTAATGTATTATACTATATTTAAATTACCTACCATTTTTTTCAAGTGAAGTGTACTACATCGTTTAATTAAGGTAGGGGTATGTTGGTTTTATTGCCTATTCCTTATTTTCATCACTCAATTTCAATTCCATAATTAAAAAATTCTCAATCTAATTGATGAATAAATGTTTTTTAAATAAATGTATTACCAGCCACAATGTACCTGAAAATAAATCACCACACAATGTCCAGTAAATGCATCCTATGCTTCTTGGGTTATATAGTGTGTATACATAAGAAGTAGGTTCAGTTTTATTTTCCCTTTAGTATCTTTATGATAAATCTTGTTAGAATTGTACAAAATCCTATGTGAATCATTATGACATGCACTAATATATATTTCTTGTAGGATTCATCTACTATAAATGAACTCTATAAAGGATGATGGAGAGTAATTCAATATTTTATTATTTTATTTTTTAGTAAAATAAAGAAATGATATCATAATTTTACTATATTCTCTTCCCTCATAAGTGCCTTAAGAGTGGGAACAACATGGTGCCACGAATCTATATCAATCCACACACGTTGTCGAGTGATGAGTCCAATGTAACTACTATACATGAAATTATTGGGGTTAACATGATGGCCCTACATATTCCATCTGACCTCGAATTTGATGAATTTTCTTTTCTCCTTAATGATTTTTTAACATCATCAAACTATGACAATCCTGTTTTTCAACATAATCAGTCCATTTTCACCTACCATTTCATCAGATACAATATCGTCAATATGTTTTTTCCTCTAGATCAGTAGTATCCATATGTGCATAAGATCATTGTACCCCTACACTGGAAGTAACAGCAGGTTGAGAAACCTATTATTCCTTAGGATTGGGAGCATCATCACGTGCAGAAGTCATTATTCCTTTATAATGGGAGAAACAACAGATTAAGAGACATTTTTTTCATCAAGATTGGGAGAACCACCACATATAGAAGTCATTATCTAAAAAAGTGGTTTAATATTTAAATTAGATTATATAAATGTAGTATTGAACACATAATAACATGAGGCAACATAGTGAATATTACAAAAAATATATAACCAGATTATTAAAATATATTTTTTAATGGATAAAGGTATTTGACCCTTATATCGAGTATATTAATCTTATAATTTTAGTATCCACTAACATAAAATACCCTATCTACATTAGAACCACTGATAAATTATTTCAACATCCCAATGAAAGGGTCACTACCATTTTAATTTTAATCTGGATCTTTAGTGGACTTGGTCGATAATAGAACAATGGACCACTTTCAGTTTATGGGATCTAGAACATAAAATACTTGTACTACCTACGATTCCATTATAAACAGTTCATCTTTGTACCCTTACTTACTGAAATCTACTTTCACAAATCCCAAATCATTTATTTTAATAGAACTCATGTTATAAAGACACTTTCATTGAAAAATCGGTACTTGGAATGTTGTATAATCCAACTCCTATATTTTCTTATGATGAAAAAGTATGACATATTCTCATAAATTTTATTTATGTCTTTAGTAGTAGAAACATGAATAAATTCATCCATAAGGGTAACTCCACTATTTTTCATGGCATTTCCATCATCATTTCCATTTATATGGAATGTATAACCATTAATTACATAATCATTGTGAGATAATACATACACACTTGCTCATATTACTAGACATCAAAGTCATTATGAAATTGAATTTTTATATTCATCTGACTCTTTAAAAATATGGTATCAAAACTAACCTATTAACTATTGATTATGTGTATTTTATATCTATCTTTCATCCCTTGATGGACTCAAATGCCTAATAATTTCATTATGGGATTCAACATATGAGGAAACCTCCAAACTGTTCTAGAAAATAGAAAGTTGGGCTTGCTCCTGATACGTAATATTAATTGTGACAACATTTCATCCATAAATTCCTTCACCCACAAGCCACCCAGTTTAATGATATTTCGGTAGAGAAATTCTTTCTATATCGGACAAATATTCGATATATAATTCAATATCTTCCTCAACAATATATCTATCTTCAATAAAACCCTATATCCTACTTCTATTTTTGACATACCCTTTAAAAATATTCATCTACCATTCAATGGGGTACATCCATCTATAGTGTACATGACCATATGGTAAAATCTATCTCACCCAGTGAACCATCATATCAAAGAATGTTGGAAGGAAAAAAATTTACAATTCACATAATATGATGACAATTTCCTTTTCCATAGATGGTAACTTCACCAAATCTATTACTTTTT
Source organism: Viscum album (assembly GCA_963277665.1). Taxonomy (NCBI): domain Eukaryota; kingdom Viridiplantae; phylum Streptophyta; class Magnoliopsida; order Santalales; family Viscaceae; genus Viscum; species Viscum album. The sequence continues at coordinate 638,756,463 of OY728162.1, read as the reverse complement.
TACATATAGATTTGAAAAAGAAACAAATATTTGTTAATGTATGACATACATTTTTGAAAAAAATGCAATGTAAATCTATAATAATTAGATCTTGTATAGAGACATGACAGTCATGTGATTTCAAACCCTTTAAATTTAAATCAATTATTGGTATATAATTCTTGTTATTGGATGAATACCCCTATGGAACCTTTACTTCAATCAAGAAGTTGAAAACCCAATATATCTCATGCTTGGAAAGAGTGTAAGCAGCTGGAGGAAGAAAATTTCATTATTTCACCATTAATTGGTGCCAACTCTTCCCGTATTCCCATGTCAACCATGTCCTACCTAGCATAAATTATATCCTTTTTTTCTAGTGTATTTATTAATGTTCTAGTTACACTTCTACATACATTTTTTCAATGTGCATAACATCAATAAAATTTCTAACATACAAACAAATTCCAGTATGGTGGTTAAAAAAATTCATCACTTTTTCTAACCTATTTTCTTAAGGTTTTTCAAAAATGGTTTACCAAAAGAATTGTCGTTATATTTTATTTTCTTAAAAATTTGATCACTTTTTATTGGATATGGTTCTATACGTTCTTCTAAACTTCCATTGAATGATGTCATCCATGATTGGTGCATATGTCTTCAGGGTATAAATCTTTTATTTCCTATAAACATAGTCTTCGATGAATGATTAAACATAATTGAATGTGTACATTGTTCCCAAATGGGACACCATTAAGTTACTTTAATTCTATATAATAAAATTTTTCCATAAGTAGGAAAGTCATTTATCATCCAGCACAACATGGCTCTCAATGTGCAATCTTCATTTCTGTAAGTATCATACAACATAAAACCAGAATTCCATAATAATTTCAAATCCTCGATCAATAGATCCAAATAAGCATCAATATCATTACCCAGTTGTTTTGGTCCTGATATAAGAATATATAACATGATTTATTTTCATTTCATGCATAAGCATGGTAGAAATTTATAATTTACCAACATAACTGATCATATTCTATGAGTGGTACTTTGAAAACCAAAAGGATTTACACCATCTGTAGATAATGTATGAAGTAGGTTTGTTGGATCATTTCCAAATTTAGGATTATCACGATCAATTTATTCAATGGAGGAGTATTTTTCAAGTGACATAGTTTTATATATTTATTTATTATATCTGTGTTTCACATCAATTTCCATGCAGTCTCATCACTGCCATATAATTTCCTAAACATTGGAATGATTGGAAAGTACCATTAAACTTTCATAGGACCAGATTCATATTTCTTGTATCAAGAACCACCACAAATTGGGAATTATTTAAGAGATTTTTGGTCCTTGTAAAATAGTATAGAATCATTTGGGAATGAACGTATTATTTCAGATATCATACCCATCGGACGTAGCATTCATTTGGTATCATATGTTCGGATAGGGATATCATTATCAACTAGGAGCATATCATTCAAGAGAGTAAGTAGTTTAGTAAAACTAGAATCACTCCATTAATTTCCTACATTCAAATTATATAGTTTCATTATGGCTGACAATGCTATATATTTAGTAAAAACATCATAAAATGGCGTCTTTGCACAACTCTTTAACTTCTCAAACCATTTTGGGATATCATAAAGTTCATCTTCAACTATCCTTGTCATTTACTCAATATGATATTTATCATACTACACAACTATAATCACAGCATCAATACAATCTTCTTTATTGTACACACTTGTAATCATATTAGTTGATCCATATAACATTGTGATATCCCAATCACTATCTACATTCTATTTTTCCTTATATTTATTCCAACATTTATAACTTCAATAAACTTCCTGATAGATCAAGTGTTCATAGATCTCCTCTGGACTAATTATTCTTTAATAAAAATAGAGTAAAAATAGAAAATGAATTTGAGAAGGGTCATATGCATGATCTTTTTCAATCTTGATGAATACTTTCACTCCATCTTCAAACTCTTTTGTCATATGATTGGAATCAATCCATTATTTATTTATATCCATGATATTTCATTCGGCGATATTAATATTTAAGAAAATAAATACAGAAAATATGATTAATTGACGATGGATCTTATAGTGACCCTATCCTTTTACACACATCATTACATGATTTTAAGCATAATTAAACTTCAAATTATAAGTCAAGGATCATAAATTTTAGTGTCCTGGAAGATTAGATTCATTAAACTGAAAACATGAGACCAAATAAAACATTTATTTATTTAGTCTCCATAAAGAGATCCTAACTTCCATTATTCCCATAAATATACATAGGATAACCTATGGATACATGAACAATGGTATGAGATAAAAATCTCAGCAAGGGAAAAAACATAAGAATAAAGATTTAGCACAAGGGTTAGAAGGCAAGAAATAATGATATAAAAGGCATGGAACATGAATGAACATATGGGAAAATATAATATAAAATAAGGGTTAATATAAACATGGAATCATAGTAATTTTTTAGAAACATAAAATATGACTTTAGCATGAGTCAAGGCTTGTTGCATATAGAGTAGCACGAGTCAAGGCTAACCACTAAGACCTTTGAACATGGAGCACGAGTCAAGGCTAACCACTAAGACCGTTGCACATAATGTCTCACGATACTAAACTTTGACCAACGAATTGGAGCACTATCTGGGTGCACCCATCATAAAATGTTCATAAATACATTTTCCACATTAAGAATCATACATATGTAATCAAACATATACATAAGGTTTATCCATAGTAAGAATTGGGTATCATATTCTTGTGAAAAGGTATAACATAAGGGAATATCACAATGGTGTCCATGAAATAAAGGATTTAAATCTTACATTGGAATTAATATGGGAAAATAGGAATAGATCATGATAATAGATTTAAAATTTAAGTGACAACATGATAAAAAATTATTTAATAAACATTATAATTAATTTTTTTAGTGCAGTTTAAGGAAAATATTTTTAACACCCTGAGCCCAGTTACCTAGAGTCGGTGCATTATTACATAACATTTTCATGATTACAAAGAATCATGTCCCGAAGGACCGATCAGTTTAGTAGTCTTGTAAAATATATTACATACATTAAGTTCAACATTACAACTTGAAAATAAAAACAACAGTAATTTATTCAATTAGAAATGTCCAAGCCTCCTAGATTATACTTGCAAGTCACTCATATCTAACTTCTTCATATCCTGGGAAAATAAAACTTAATAAAGGGGTGAGATCAGATGCTCAGTAAGGGTAAATAATATAGCGGAAGCAATAAAATTTTAAGGTAAGATGTGTAATAAAACAACATCATTTTAAACATAAACTTGAACATAATATAGAAAAAATAAATCAAACATTACCATATAAACATGCACATGGATATTCTACTAGTTGAATAATCACACGTGACAAATAATTTCATAATGAGGGAATGTATAGTACCAGACTTTAATTTCTGTGTCAAGGACTCGTGCTAGGACTTATGGGATAACTGTAACTGGACCCAAATTCGGAGAGCCTTTGTAACCGGACTAAATCCCAAAGAGCCTCTATAACCAGACTCTAACTCAGAGAGCCTCTGTAACCGGACTCCAACCCGGAGAGCCTCTGTAACCGGACTCCAACCTGAAGGGTCTGCTGTGTCTGGACCCCAACCCAGAGGGCTTACTTTTACCGGTCCCCAACCCATACCATACTAGTTCCATACATTCATCATAAGAAAAGGTTGAAATATAGCATAAACATTCATATTAAAACTATCATACGAAATGTCAATACTTTTTCCATAAACCATGCATGGTATAAAAATAACACATCCATAGTCAAACATATCATAAAACATTCAATACAATATGAAATATTTGTATCATAACAAATCAACTTCCAAAAAGTTTAAAATCCATTAAAGGATGTTGACATAGATAAAAATTATCAGTAAAATGCTTTGAGAGAAATACCCCTTTTCATGAAATCATTTAAAATTCTCACAATTTATAAAGGTAGTTTTTTAAAAGGGATTTTTGAATCAAAGTGTCCCATACCACTTTGAAAATTTTTAAAAGAATTATCATTTCAAAATATTCATGTCCATATAAATAAATACATAAAATCATTTTGAAAACATGGACATTAATTAAAAGGATTTAGAAAGATAAATCTTTAAAACATTTAAAATGATGATCTAGTTAAATAGACCCTCCCATACAACCTTAAAATATTCCTTTTGAAATAATTTTTATAAAATATGGGTATCTATGATAAGTATGACTCATAAAATACTTACACATGAACAATCTCAGATAATAATGAGATTGAGGAAATAACCCTTACCTCTTTGTAATCAATCGAGTTGTATGAACAATAGTCAATAACAACCAAATAAATCACAGAATATCATGAATATAAAGAGAATAATGATAATATATATCAAATGGAAGTATAAAATACACCACATGAAATAAATAAGTGGTGAATAATGGAAATATCATGGAATTAAAAGTGAGATAAGAAACCCCATACCACAAGTATGACTTGACTTGCTCGTATGTTCCTTGTTCTTCCTTTAATTTGGGTAACTTCCTTTGGTTTGAACCAAAAGGACTTTTTCAGGGACTTATGCATAAGGTAAGGCTTCTAGGTGTAAGATAGGGATTTTTATAGATTATTTGGGTAGAGTTTGGATGAGCCAAGGGGCTTGAGAGGTGTGTGGAATGGGTTAGAAGTGGTGTCCTTTTATGAGGGGGAGGAGGGGCTCTTTAGAAAAGTGTGAAAATATTATTTTATTATATAGTGATATTCGGTTTCTAACGGTCCAAAACTAATTAAAGTCAAAGATAATACGAATTATGGTTGAAATAAAATCATCCAATAATAATTGTACATGTTTTGGATATAGTTTTAATATTAATAATCTTATTTATTTAAATAATTTATTAATGAGGTAAATACTACATCATTATTGTGTCGTAAATAATTTAATTTATTTGATGTATAAAAATTATAAAAAAAATATCAAAATGTAGGAAATTTTTTTTATCTTTCCAATGAATATTTTTAGTCGAAAATATGACTTATATAACCCCATGTGAAAATTGATTTCCAAAAAGATATTTGTTTTTATCATTTTTGCTTTTACTTTAAGTTAATTAAAATAAAGTGTCATTACCATTCATAAGTGGCTCAATGGGGTCCCAAAATCGACCCCAGGATTCCCATGGTCTTCCATGACTCATCCAATAAGGTTAAGACAAGTGTTAAGGTAATTTTTTATTATTATAATATTCTTTTTACCTTGAGTTACAATATTTACCTTTAATCGCAGTAAATAAAAGTCAAAAAGTTACTATTCACCAAAAAAAATTATCTTATTGAACCAAATTTTACCTACTGAGGTTAACCGTGTCTCTTGAATTTTTGAAATTCAACTCACAGAAGTGGTAAAATTAATTTTTATGCAAATTTGCAAATGCTCTTGGGAGGTGGGCAAAAGACGGTAAAAAATTCAATAAAAAAAATTATATCTAAATTTTTATAAAATGACTCCAATTAATTATATTGAACTTATATAAGTATTATGTATCTATTTTTACCTAAAATAAATTTAAATAATATAATTAATTATTTAAATAAAAAGCCGGTTTTAACCAATAACTCTGTTTTCACTATTCATCAAAAATTGAAAGTTTTCAGAAAAATACAAAAATTTCACCCTAAGATAATTTTGATATTATGAATTAAAAAATTAAGTCTATTTTACCAAATTAAAAACATATAAGTTTCATTTATTAATTAAAAATTAATTCCTGTTGTTAAAACCAAAAAAGCGTGTTTTTAAGAAATAATATCTAACAAAAGATTGATACTTGTTTATGTTAAATTTTGAAGTGAAATTATTTCCAATGAATAACATTATATTAAATGGTAAAAATATAATCTATTTATACTTCCAAACCATTAAAATGTATAATTTAACACTACAAATTATTTTTTTTTAAAAGTTGTTTTCAGTTAAAATATAGTATTTTTCACTATTCACCCAAATATGAAAGTTATCAGAAAAATACAAAAAAAATATTGAAACTAAATTCTTATGTCCCGATTCTAAAGATAATGTTTATTTTGTCAAATTTAATATATAAAAGTTTCAAATATTGGATTTAAAAAGGGTTCGCCATTAAAAGGTGGTAAAATTACATTTTAAAAAAAAATACTTCTTTTATCTGGAAAAATGAATTTGTTTTTTCATTATATCTAAGAAACTCATAATATGGATTATAAAATTATAAGGATTATATAAAGTTAAAAATTTAGTTAATACTATTCATAACCTATTTTGAATGGCTAGTTTGGTATGTCGTGGTGCACTTAAACTCGATGTTGCATGTAGTGCGAGTTATTGAATTAATTTGAAGAAATAACATACTATGAAATATTGGGGTGTTACATTCTGCCATCCTTAAATAAATTGTATCCTTATAATTTGAAATTGTTCTTCGAAAATAAAAGGTTGAAAATGGAGGATACCTTTGTGGGAAAACCCACATTGGAAATTCGGTTAATAAAATTTAGTCTTAATCAGAGGAAAAGGGGAATGAAAAAGTCACCACCAAATTATGATCTCAATTAGGAGAACATTGATGGAAATTATAGACACATAATTGGAGGAAAACATAAATATTTATAGGGAGTGATTGAGGTCATCAGTCACAAACAATTGTAGAATTGAGGGCCCCAAAGCCATCAATCTATGATGATTTAAAATATCATCAGTTCAACAAAACATAAGGTATTAGGATAACACATTTTTAGTTTAAAGTTCCCTTACCTAATGTTTATAAATTAATTTCTTCCTAGAATAAGAGAAGAAAAAACATATAATTGAAAAGTACAGTTCCATCCTTTAACTAATTTCTACCACAAACTCATTTTTCACTCTAAAAGATAATAGAACTTAAAAAATATTCTATTTATCCTATTCATATAGGTTTCAAAAAAAATGAATTTATAATTAATCTACCAGACCTATTAAAAACAACATTATTCAATCCAGGACATCACGTGGGCCAGTGGTAGGTTATACACCCTTGTCTCCCTTCGGTTGCGGGTTCAAGTCTCACAGCCTTTCCGGACTCAATGGGTTGCCGCCCAACCTCCGGGTTATCCTTTTTATGGAAATCCAAAAATAATCTCAAACTAGACTTATCCAAAATACTTCGGTCCAAACTCACATTCCAAAATTTATAAGTAAGGTAAACACAATAAAGATTCTTTTTTCCACGTAATAACATGTGAACACCTTCATCATGTATTATTTTAAAGCACTGCAACATCCTGAATTACCATAAAACCATATTGATTACATTCATGCTCCCGTATTCTTTATAGAATACTGGATATAATCCTTATATCAAAAAATGTTTTAAACTCCAACAATGATGGAATATACAAATCATTTATCAGTTTCAAGGTAGTCAAGAATATCCAATATAATTTATCCAAATCAATCATGTATTATTCCAAAATCACTACCTCAGTATCAGAACCATATTATGGTTTATCTTTCTCTCTACCATATAATTTTTAAAAATTTAACCTGCTATTGAGTCACTTTTCTTGGTTCCACAGAATCTCATTTCCTTAATGAAATAGTACTGTAGTACAATCCTTATATACTCTATAATTCTTATAACATATACATCATTAATACAACACTCAAATGACACAATAATTTAATAACAACGTAAGAAATCTAATCATTCTTATTCATATTTGGTAGTATCATAACTTTATTATTATCCAATAGCAGTTGTTGGGGTATACTCTGATGATTTGGGCATTGATTCTCATAGTATCCCAACTCATTTAGATGAACCATTCTACATGTGAAACTTTTTTCTTACCCTTGAAATCATGTACTTGGTGTCCTTTTTCTCCACACTTATAAAAAACTCACATTCCCTTCAAGCATTTACAAAGGTGATTCTTTCCATAGTTATCACATATGGTAAAATCCTTCTTTTTTCTCTTCCCTTTATCCATATTTCTCTCTTCCATCATCTTATTCTCTTGCTTCCCTTCAAAGCCATAGGACTCAAAGAATTCTTTACTTATCTTATTGACACATGATATTATTTCTTCATATGTTGAGAATACATGGGAGACTATTTCCCATCTAAATGTTGGCTTAATACTGTGAAAGATATGATCCTTCTTACACTATGGATCATATGTATTGTTGGAGTTCACATTCATTCTACTACGCGCCATTTCTATACAATGGAATACACTAGGTCAGTTTATGAATTGTAATGAATAATTCCAAACTTGTAAAATATCTAATGTAAATTGAACAGTTTATAGATATAATCCATAATCATAAATATATTTTCTTTGAGGAGGTATATACTCATAAATCCTACATAATTATTTGAAAAGAAAATGAGAATTATCCTATGCATATCCCCCAGGAGTGTTATAACCAAAAGTGAAGCAAGACCAATTGTCGTGCACCAGTTCCCATTTGAGTCTAGATCAAAGCGGTGTTTTTGGGTTTTACCCCTAGGTACATCTGTGCCAGAGCCACCTCTACCTGCTCGTATCCAGAGAGGGATGTATTTTCAGGGAAAACTCACAAAATCTCTACATTACCAAAATTCTTTGCAGTTCTTCTATACTAATTCTAAAAGTCTATCTTAGGGAAATGTGTTCTAATCAGAGTTTATCTAAATCTTGTTTCAAAGGTTATTGCTAAACTTCCTCTAATACCAACTGTAATACCCCGAGCCTAGTTACCGAGAGTTGGTGCATTATTACATAATATTGGCATGATTACAATGAATCAAGTCCCGAAGGACCAATTAGTTTACCAGTCTGGGAAAATAGATTACATACATGAAGTTCAACATTAAAACATGAAAAGAAAAACAACAGTAATTTATTCCATTAGAAACGTCCAAGCCTCCTAGATTATTCCTGAACGTCACTCATAACTAACTTCTTCATATCCTGGGAAACTAAAAATAAGGAAGGGGTGAGCTCAGATGTTCAGTAAGGGTAAATAATTTAACGGAAGCTATAAAATTTTATGGCAATATGTGTAATAAAACAACAGACTTTTAAACATAAATGTGAACATAATATGGAAAAAAATAAATCAAAAATTACCATATAAACATGCACATTAATATTCTACTAGTCGAATAATCACATGTAATAACTAATTTCATAATGAGGGAATGTATAGTACCAGACTTTAATTTCTGTGTCAAGGACTCCTGCCAGGACCTATAGGATAACTGTAACCGGACCCAAACTCAGAGATCCTCTTTAACCGGACTTCATCCCAAAGAGCCTCTGTAACTAGACTCTAACTCAGAGAGCCTCTGTAACTAAACTTCCACCAAGAGAGCCTCTATAACCAGACTCCAACTCAGAGGTTATGCTGTAACCGGACCCCAACCCATATGGCTTACTTTTACCGGTCCCCAACCCAAAACATACTAGTCCAATACATTAATCATAATAAAAGGTTGAAATATAACATAAACATTCATATTAAAACTAGCATACAAAATGTCAATACTTTTTCTATAAACCACGAATGGTATAAAAATAACACATCCACAATCAAACATATCACAAAACATTTAATACAATATGGAAGATTTGTATCATAATAAATCATCTGCAAACAAGTTTAAAATCCATTAAAGGATGTTGACATAGATGAAAATGATCAATAAAATGTTTTGAGAGAAATACCCCTTTTTCATGAAAACGTTTAAAATTCTCACAATTTATAAATGTAGTCATTTAAAAGGGATTTTTGAATCAAAGTGTCCCATACCACTTTGAAATTTTGTAAAATATTTATCATTTCAAAACATTCATGTCCATATAAATAAATCTTTAAAATAATTTTCAAAAACATGGACATTAATTAAAAGGGTTTAGAAAGATAAATCTTTAAAACATTTAAAATGATGATCTAGTTAAATAGACCCTCCCATAATACCTTAAAAGATTCCTTTTGAAATAATTTTTATAAAATATGGTTATCTATGATATGTATGTCCCAAAAAATACTTACACATGAACAATCTCGGATAATAATGAGATTGAGGAAATAACCCTTACCTCATTGTAATCAATCGAGTCATATGAACAATAGTCAATAACCACCAAATGAATCACTAAATATACTGAATATAAAGAGAATTATGATAATATATATCAAATGACAGTAAAAAATACCCCACATGAAATAAATAAGTGGTGAACAATGGAAATATCATATAATTAAAAGTGAGATAAGAAACCCCTTACCATGTGTTCGACATGACTCACTCGTATGTTCCTTGTTCTGCCTTTAATTTGGTTAAATTACTTTGGTTTGAACCAAAAGGACTTTTTAAAGTGACTTCTACCTAAGGTAAGTCTTCTAGGTGTAAGATAGGGATCTTGAGAGCTTATTTGGGAAGGGGTTGTACGAGGCAAGGGGCTTGAGAGGTGTGTGGAATGGGTTAGAAGTGGTGTCCTTTTATAAGGGGGAGGAGGGGCTCTTTATGAAAGTGTGAAATATTATTTTATTATATAGTGATATTCAGTTTCTAAAGGTCCAAAACTAATTAAAGTTGAAGATAATATGACTCATTGTCGAAATAAAATCATCAAATAAGAATTGGACAGGTTTTGGATATAGTTTGAATATTAATAATCTTATTTATTTAAATCATTTATTAATGAGTTAAATACTACATCATTATTGTGTCATAAATAATTTATTTTATTTTATGTCTACAAATTATAAAAAAATACCATAATGTAGGAAATATTTTTATATATCCAATGAATATTTATAGTCGAAAATATGGATTATATAACCTCATGTAAAAATTGATTTACTAAAAGATATTTTTTATATCATTTTTGCCTTTACTTTATGTTAATTAAAATAAAGCATCATTATCATTCATAAGTGGCTCAATGGGGTCCCAAAATCGACCCATGGATGGCCATGGTTGTCCACGACTCATCCAATAAGGTTAGGAAAAGTGTTAAGGTAATTTTATATTATTATAATATTCTTTTTAACTTGAATTACCCTATTTACCTTTGATTGCGGTAAATAAAATTCAAAAGTTACTATTCACCAAAAAAATATTTTTATCTTATTGAACCACATTTTACTTATTGAGGTTAACTATGTCTCTCATATTTTTTAAATTCAACTCACAGATGTGGTAAAATTAAGTTTTATGCAAATTTGCAAATGCTCCTAGGAGGTGGGTAAAAGACGGTAAAAAGTTCAATAAAATTTTTATATATCTAAACCTATTATAAAATGACTCCAATTAATTATATTTAAATTATATAGGTATTATGTATCTATTATGACCTAAAATAAATTAAATAAAATAAATAATTATTTAAATAAAAAGTCGGTTTTAACCAATAATTTAGTGTTTTTCACTATTCATCAGAATTTGAAAGTCTTCAGAAAAATACCAAAATTTCACCCTAAGATAATTTTGATATTCTGAATTAAAAAACTAATCCTATTTTACCAAATTCAAAACATATAAGTTTCATTTATTAATTAAAAATTAATTCCTGTTTTCAAAACCAAAAAGCGTGTTTTTAAGAAATAATAACTGACAAATGATTGATACTTGTTTATGTTCAATTTCAAAGTGAAATTATTTTCAATGAATAAAATTAGATTAAATGGTAAAAATATAATCTATTTATACTTCAAAACCATTAAAATTTATAATTTAACACTACAAATTATTTTTATTAAAAAATTTGTTTTCAGTTAAAATATAGTATTTTTCACTATTCACCCATATATGAAAGTTATCAGAAAAACACCAAAAGTTTATTGAAACTAAATTATTATGTCCCGATTCTAAAGAAAAATTTTATTTTGTCAAATTGAGTATATAAAAGTTTCAAATATTGGATTTAAAAATGGTTTTCCATTAAAAGGTGGTAAAATAACATTTTTTTTAAAAATACTTCTTTTATCTGAAAAAAATGAATTTGTTTTTTCATTATGTCTAAGAAAATCATAATGTGGATTCTAAAATTATAAGAATTATATAAAGTTCAAAATTTAGTTAATACTATTCATAACCTATTTTCAACGGCTAGTGTGGTAAGTCATGGTGTGCTTGAACTCGGTGTTGCGTGTAGTGCAAGTTATTGAATTACTTTGTAGAAATAATGTACTATTAAATCTTGGGGTGTTACAATATTAAAGACATTTTAAAAAAATGGAACAATATTTTATATTAAATAATAGTTGAAGTAAGAATGGTTTCATAATAAAAAGTGGTATTTTATAAAAATAATTATGACTTAAAACATATTATAGAGTGCACTTGAAATCTGGTCAGAATTTGAGAAGTTCCCAAATATCTGGCTATCTTATCAGGAAGATTTGAGTCAGGAACCTTTTAAAAACATGTATATCCCTGAAAAGAATAAGAATAATATATCGATAAATGATTTTTGAACACATAAAAATAATTTATATGATTCACATAAAATTAAGATAGAATTTCATTTTGGTAAAAAGAGAGATAGTGTAACCCAAAGGAGTAACGTAGGTTTGGGTAGAATCCCTTACATTAGGTCTGAATGTGTTCATCACTTAATCCTAATGTCCAAGATAATAAAATTATATTCATTAATTAATAATTAAAAAACCTATTCTACATGAAATTGATTTATTATAACCTTATTAAATTCATTCGTGGCCTTTTTGAACGGTTAAGAGGTTTAATTTCATTGTTTGGGAGTGTTTGTTTCCTTGGTTTTCATGATTGGTTTACTTATATACATGTACAGATAAACATGTAAAATGATAATGGTTGTACGGAATTGAAGTTATATGTTATTAGTGTAAATAAATAATATTACATGGTTATAAAACTCATTTGGTTATTTAGAGTGAGGATGAATCATTATATAAAACTTTAATGATAACTTTTTGGGTTAAATGGCGGTTTTTGATCACAACGAACTCACTTTCTTTATAAATTAATATTATGTGTAAAAATAGATTCTAGAACCTTAAATAAGATATAATACATATATTATATTATGTAAAAACCATAAAAATGGTTTCATGATCACAATTGAAGATGGTAATTAAAATTGAAAACTCGTCGTCCTTGAATGTGATAAATTAACACATCTCAGATTGTGTTTTCATTTATAGTATAAAAGGAGTGGAAAAGAGACATTATTAAGAATTATTAAATTAGAATAAAAAAATTATATTACATGTAAGTTATTGTATTTATCATATCGTATGGATTTGGAGAGTTGATGATAGGATAGAAAGCAAATGAACATGAAAAGAAATTGAACGAAAAGAGAAGAGGGTTCTACCTCTTGATTCCTTCCTCTTGAGAACCTCCTTAGGGGTTTGGTTTTAATATTTTGTTAAGAAAAAAATCTCTCAGTCATGGGTCAGGGGATTGGGAATATATTTGAGCAGAATTTAAAAAAGAAACAAGTTTTGAGATGCATGAGGAGAAGATGTGGTGAGGGGTGGTTTTTATAGTGGAGGAGAGGGGAGTTTTCTCAATATTTAATTAATTTGTTTATCATATTTTTCGTGATGAGAAATAGTGATGATTAATGAGACTGAAAAAATTAATTAGATCATGTGAGTTTGAACCAATGGTTCTTACATCTGCAGAACATCATCCGTGAATCCACAATTCAAGGACTTAGCATTTATTGTAAATTATTGTATTTTACTATTCACAAAAAATTCAAGTATTTCATAAATATCCCAAAAAAATCACCCTAACCATTTCTTGATATGTAAAATCCAAAAATTAACTCCATTTTATAAAAATAATTTTCTAATTATGATACATTTAATTTTTATTGTAATCATAATTTACTTGAAAAATACAAATTTTATAATTGAAACTACTTTTATAAAAATTTGAATAATTAATTAAAGTATTATAAAATTATCTTATAATCATAAGAATTCAAAATATTATTTTATGAATACATATTATGAAAAAATATTTTATTTCAATTTATTAAATTTATCATAAAATTTTAATTAAATATACGTGACTTATAAAAATACCAACACCTAATTTATAATTTTTTAATATATTTATTTACTTATAATATGATACAATTATATCATATTATCACTTATAATATTTATAAATTGTATTTATACATTCATTGATGAGGTTACTTTTCCATTGTCTAGTTTACTATTCATTAGGGTCATGTCACTATTTGAAAGGTCAAGATACTATTCCTTTGGTATATGTTCCTTAACTTCTATAAATGCATTTTATTTCATTAATACTTCATTTATAAAGTTTGTATTTTGGTCTATATGTAATCTTATGTGATTATACTATAATACATAATTATAATAAGGGAATTACATTCATAAAACATTGGGTCATTACATTATTCCCCCTTATGAAATTTCACCCTTGAAATTTCTTTTTTACATTCTATGATAAAAATAGGCATGGGTACTTATCCTTCATTTTTTCTTAAGGTTCTCATGTTCCCTTTTTTGTACTAATGGTTTTTCTGTAGTACTTTGACCATGAGAGCAGTCTTGTTGCATAGAACATTATCCCTATGATCTAAGATCTTTACAGGCTGCACCTCGTAAGAAAGATCATTCTCCAACTATACCACCTATTAAGATAATACATGTGAAGGATCAGGAATGTAATTACTTAGAGGGGTATGTGTAATACATTGTGTACTTTAGACATGTTGGCTGGAAGTGCTAGTCGATAGACCACAGCTCTAACACGATCAAAGATCTCTAAGGGGATGATGTACCTCGAACTTAGCTTTCCTTTATTCCCAAGTCTCATGACCTTCCTCCATGGATATATTATGAGGAATACCATGTCTCCAACATTGAACTCAAGGTCTCATTGATGATTTTTTTCATAGACCTTTTGTCGACTTTGGGATTCCTTATGTGCTGGTGAATGCTTTTCACCACCTCCACCATTTCTTCAACCATTTTAGGTCATAGAATATTATTTTTAGGATGGTATGTGACTGAGTATGATATAATCTATAATAAAAAATGTAGGATCAAAATAAGAATGAGATTCTCAGATACAAGAGGGGGGTGAATTGTACCTTTTAAAATTCCCTAAGGAAATTTTTCATAACCAAAATTCACAACACCTCTAAGTTTTAAATACATGCTTGATTTCGGAAAAGTGATTCCGAAAATGAAACATAACAAAAGTTTACAACTACTAAGATTCTACCTTAAAGCATATATAATCTAACTAAATCAGAGTACAAGTAAGAAAGTATAAGAAAGTTATACTTTCCTTAACAATAAAAAATGCACAGCAGAAAACAAATTAGTAACACTATAAGTAATAAACAATAGATCTTTTAACCCAAAGAGAAGGGTATCAAAAAACCCTGAATAAGAGGTCCCTTGATTTATACTTTCATGAAAGTCTGTCTAACCCACACCAGGTTAAGCCCTTAATATGAAGATCGGAGTCTGTCTTTCTATCCCCGCAAGCCCTCAACTATCTGGTAGTTGGCACCTATGCCTTCCACAGAAAGTAAGACCTCAACTTCAAGGTGTTGGAACCTCTTTATTCCTATCCTCGGAAGCCCTCGATTGTACACAATAACAATCAGAGTCGCACGAAGAAAATCTGCACAAGGCAAAGTTTGAACAAGCCGTTCAAACTTCTTGCACGAAGCTTGAGAGTTGATAAGAGAATCTCTCTCTAGAAATCACTTCAATAATATGTAAGTATAGTTTTCAAAAGTTTTAGTTTCTTTTCAAATGAGCTCTTATTTATAGGAGAAGCTCCAACAGTCGTCTCCCTCCTCCAACGGTCATATTTCTCCTTGAGTTTCGGAGGGACCTGTACACGTGTCACTCAACCAACGGTTAGTCAATAACTGAAATCACGACATCGTTTTATAATAAACAAGTGTAAGCATAACTAAACTGATATTCAGAATGGAGTAGAAAATAAAATTTTGGAATGGAAAAGGTTGAAGTTCGGAATGGAAGAGGTTGAAGTTCGGAATGGAAGTAAAAAATAAATTTGGATTCTATAAACTTACGAATATTCGGATCCTATTTTGTAGGAATTCAGAACCTGAATTCTGTAGAAATCCAGAGTCTAAATTTCAATGAAATTTGGAGTCTGATTTCACTAGAATTCAGAACCAGAACTTACGAAGTACAGAGTCTAAGTTCATGAGAATTCGGAGTCAGATCTCATTAGAGTTAGAAGTTTGAATTCAGAGAACTCGGTGCCAAAACTTAGAAAAGTTCGTAATTAGAATTTGGAGTGGAACTTTATGAGAGTTAGTATCCAGAATTCGGAGTGGAACTTCATGAGAGTTCATATCCAGAATTCGGAGTGGAACTTTATTAGAGTTCATATCCAGAATTCAGAGTTGAACTTCATTAGAGTTACTATCTAGAATTCAGATCCTAAAACATAATGATTCATGTCTAAGTATTATACAATTCCTAAGTTTTAGATATGAATCTGATTTTTACACTTAAGAAAAATATTGATGTGAACAATGAAAACAAGGTAGGGGTAAATTTCCATTGGGAAGGAAATTTTCCTTATGGAAGTAAAAAAGGGGTAAAATGAAATTTTCCTTAAGAAAAGGTGTTTGTGATTTTCAAAACAAGAGGAATGGTAAAGTCATAAGGAACCCATTATGACTTATCAATCTCCCCTATGAATGAAGGAATGGAAAAAGTCATAAGGAAAACCTTATTGACTCAACAATTATACTTACTGACTTCATCCCAGCACACCAGTGTTCTTCTCCTTTTCCCATAAAGGGCTTCATATGGTTCTATTTGTATGATGGAGTGGAAACTATTTTTGTAGGAGAATTCAACCAATGGAAGATGTTTGTACCATCCTACATTGAATTCCCTAGAACACACTCTCAACATGTCTTCCAGTGTCAAAATTTTTCTCTCATATTGGCCATCATTTTGAGGATGATAGGTCGTACTGAAGTTTATCTCAGTTCTTAGAGCATGTTAGAGACTTTTCCAGAACTTTGAGGTGAATATTAGATCATGATATGATACAATATATAGCGGTACTCCATGAAACCTTGCCACTTCTTTGATATATATCCATTCAAGTTGGTCCAATGAGAATTCCTCTCGAATTGTGACAAATTGAGTTGTCTTTGTAAGACAATCCACAATGACCCATATAGAATTGTTTCCTATGGATTTAATTGGAAGCCCAATGTCAAAGTCCATGGTATTATTCTCCCACTTCCATGTTGGTATGGGTAGTGGTTGCACTATAATTTTATACTTTTTCCTATTAGCCTTCACTTACTAACATACCTGGCACATTTATGTATATTCAACAATCTATTCTTCATATTATTCCACTAGTAGTTCACTCAAAGATCTTAATACATATATGTGCTCCCTATGTGAATAGAGAATGATGAGTTATGTGAATCATTCAAAATATCCTTCTTTATATTTGGATTGGATGGTACACATAATTATGGCCCAAATCTTACAACTTCTTCTTCTTCAATATTAAACTCATAGGTTTTCCCATTTCTGATAGCTTCAACTATTTTCTAAATTTCCAAATCATTTCTCTGAGAATCTTTTATTTTATCCATGAGGGGATGGTTGAGAAATCATTTGATAAAGGATTGATGATGTTCCTACATTAATGATTCCCATGTCCATCCTATGAAATTCTAAGAAGATTGGATCCTTCTAAATTCCCATCATTGATAAAGATTTTGGATCCCTTATTCATATAGCATTCACCACCTTATTTTCCCTTCCAGGATGGTAGTGTATTGAGAAGTCATAATCCTTGATGATCTCTAACCATATTCACTGATGACTATTAATCTCATTCTATGAGAATATATATTTGAGACTATTGTGATTATTATATATCTCACACCTATCTCTGTAGAGATAATGATGCTAGATTTTCAATTCAAAGATCACTGTTTCCAACTCTAGATCATGTGTGGGATAGTTTTTCTCATGAATTTTCAACTGCATTAAGGCGTGGGATATCACATTATCCTTTTCATTAGTATACAAACTAATAATTTCTTTTAAGCATTACTATATAACACAAAGAGTTCTCTAATTGTTGGGAGTGTGAGTACTGGTGGAATGATAAGCCACTTTTTGGTATCCTTAAAATATTTCCTCACATTTTTTAGTCCACACAAATTTCACTCCCTTCTGTGTTAGCTTGGTCATTGGGTTTGAAAATTGTGATAAGTTCTTAAAAATTTTTCAGTAATACCCAGCTAGGACAAGGAAACTACGGATCTTCATTACAGATGTTGGCATGGGCCACTCTTCAATTGCCTTTTTATATAAAGGGACCACAGATATCCCTTCGATGGTGATAACATGCCCTAAGAATTAAAAGTCCTCCATCTAGAACTCACATTTACTATACTTTGCATAAAGATTATCCCTTCATAATGTCTTCAACATAGTATCCAAATGCTCATCATTGTTC
Organism: Viscum album; assembly: GCA_963277665.1. Taxonomy (NCBI): domain Eukaryota; kingdom Viridiplantae; phylum Streptophyta; class Magnoliopsida; order Santalales; family Viscaceae; genus Viscum; species Viscum album. Next base: position 638,737,879 of record OY728162.1, on the reverse strand, counting down.
ACCTTGCTCTTGGAGTATATCAAAATATCATTGATAAAGTCTACCACAAGTTTTTTGAGGTAATATCTAAATACTCTATTCATTAAATCCATGAAACTTTCTGGAGCATTAGTGAGCTCGAAGGGCATCAATATGAACACATAGTGTCTATACCTACTTCAAATGGATGTCTTTAGAATATCTTCCTTCCTCACCTTTGATTGGTGATATCCCAATCAAAGGTCCACCTTAGAGAAATAACTGGCCCCATGTAGCTGATCAAAAAAGTAATCAATCTATGGAAATGGATACTTGTTATTTATCCTGATTTTATTGAGATCATGATAATCAATGCAGAGACACATTGATCCATCCATCTTCTTAACTAAGAGGATTGGTACACCCCATAGTAAACTACCTGGGAATATAAAACCCTTCTCTAGATTCTCTTATAACTAATTCTTCAGCTCTTCTAGCTCTACGATGTCCTTTCTATAAGGTTTCATTGATATAGGTAGAGATCTAAGACTAAGATCAATTAAGGAATCAATATCTTGATCAGGAGGAAGACCGGGAAATTCTTCAGGAATACATTAGTGTAGTCTTATACAATAGTCTTGTCTTCAAGAATGATTACCTCCTTTGTCTCAATCATTTGAGCTAGATATGCTTGATCATAAGGAATTAATATCCACACTTGAGACAATGATTCAAAAGAAGATTAATCTTCCTCCTTACTCTTGTAAAGAATTGGAGGATTCTTAGGAATATGAAGAGTGATCTCCCTTTCCCAAAAAATGATGTTAGATTTGTATAAAGATATCCAATCCATGCCTAAAATAGAATTGAACTCCACTAAAGGAAGTATAATGATATTTTCTAGCAGTTTCAGTCCACAAACATTAACCAGGGAGGTTTAATATACTTTAGATGCAATAATTTCGCCATTTTTTGTTCTCATAGATAACTCAACCTCCAATTATTGAGGTGGTTTTTGAATAGTTATACTAAACATTAGAGATATGAATGAATGTGAAGAACCAGAATCAAATAGTACATTCACTGTTCTTGAAGGAATAACTAGCATACCTATGCACATATTGTTTGCCAACTCCACCTCAGTAGTAATGATAGCATAAGACATTCCTTCTTTCCTTGTAGGTTATAGTTGATTGACTCTCAAAACCCTTAGATTAGGGACATTGTTTTCATAATTCTCAAGTTCCATGCAGTTTTAACACTACAATATAGGACTAGTGTTGATCTTAACCTTCCTTTATTCCTCCACATTAGTGGGATTCTTCATATCCCTTCTACAGTTCTTATCCATATGTCCCGTTCTTCCATTCCCAAAGTTTTGACACATGGGATGTTGATATTTTTTCCATCATGAGATTTATTTTCTAAAACACCCATAATAGAATTCATTTTATTCTTTTTGTCACCAGGACCATGAGACCACTGAGATTCTATAAAGTCTATTTCAACCTTGAAGGCGTAGTGGAAAATATACACATAACTTTCAATGTCTCGAATCACCAAAAAATTTCATAGACTCATCTTTAGTCTGCTAAAGAAGTGTTCCACCTTACTTTCAGTGTTCATGAAAAAGCCTGAGGTGTATCTTTCAAGATTTGAGAAGTTTTCTTCATACACCCAATAGACTCATCTTCCTTCTACTTAAGTATGAGGAACTCTCTTTCCATTTTGATATGGAGGGTATAGAGAAAATATTTATTGAAAAACATTTTCTTGAATTCCTATCAATCCATGGATTCAATTTCCTCCTTGGAATTCGTTTTTTGATCAATGTCCACCATTGATCAGCTTCCCCATCAAAATGATTGATCGCCAACACACTTTTATCCTATTATGAGGACGAGAGGAAAAAGAATATCTTTTCAATGGAGTTAATCAATTGTCTATGAGGAGGGTATCGAAAGATCCACTAAACATGGGAGACCTTTTCTGCATGAAGGATTAAATAGAAAATTTCTCTTTCCTTGGAGGAGGACATTCCACATGATTCAAGTTTTTAATCATAACTTGATCTAGTTGAGTGAGTACTGCAAAATAGTTTTTAGCACCCATTCCCATAATATTTGGAATATCATTAGGGAAATATTCACATTCCCTATAAGATTGATTATTGGAATGTTTTATTCTATTTCCCTCCATTAACTAGGAAAAATAATGTTCAATTAGGGGGATTGAATATTTATCTTATATGAACATAAAAAGGAAACAATAAACATAAAAGGATAAAATTATAAAAGAAAAGTATATACTAACTTTTGATTCCCTAGATTTAAATCTAGTTTATCCTTGATATGTTTCAAAACATATATTCTTATTGGCTTCCCCCTTAATAATGGTTCATAATGATCGTATGAATTTATGAAAGAATACCCCCTGAGATTGTCAAACTAGGTGCATAGTAAGGCCCATTTTCATGTACCAGGTTACCCTGAGTTAGGCCTGGAACACCTTGTTAGAGTTTTTAATCTTGGGTATATCTATTCTAGAACCATGTCCACTTTTAGTCTCCAGACATGGATTTATTTTCTTGATAAACCACTTAATATATACTTACCAAAATTTAGGGATATTTTCTTATAATTAGTCTTATCCATAAGGTTCTTACTAAAGTGTCTATTTATAATATCCAAAATAACTAGAACATCCTATGACACCAAATATAGTGACCCTATCCTTTTACACACATCATTAAATGAATTTAAGCACAATTAAACTTCAAATTACAAGCCAAGGATCGTAAAGTCTTGTGTCTTGGAAGACTATGAACATAAAAATGAAGACATGGGGCTAAAAAAACATTTATTTATTTAATATCTATAAAGATATACTAAATTACATTTTTCTCATACATATATGTAGGATAAAATGGGGATAACATGAACAAAGGTATGAGCTAAAAATCGCAGTAAGGGAATAAACATAAGAATAAATCTTTAACACATGGGTTAGAAGATATGAAATAATGATATAAAATGCATGGAATATGATTGAACATATAAGATAATAACATATAAAACATGGGATCATATAAAAATGGAATCATATTAATATAGGAGAAAAATAAAACATGAAATTATCACAATTAAAGGATCGTTTCACATAGAGTAGGATGAGTCAAGGATAACCACAAAGACCATTGCACATGGAGCACGAGTCAAGGCTAACCGCTAAGACCATTGCATATAAAATATCATGAGACTAAACTTTACCCAATGAATTGGAAACTATCTAGGTGAATCCATAATAAAATGTTCATAAATATATGTTCCACATTAATAATCTTATATAAGAAATCAAGCATAAACATAAGGGTTACCCATGGTATGAATTGGATATCATAATCTTGTCAAATGTGTAATATAAGGGAATATCACAATGGAGTCCATGAAAGAAAGGATTTAAATACTAAATAGGAATTAATAAGGTAAAATATAAATATATAATGATAATATATGTCAAATTGAAGTGACAACATGAAAAAATAGTATTTAAGAAACTTTATAATTTAAACATTTTAGTGTAGTTTAATGAAAATATTAATGAGCTTTTAAAACAGAAACTGTAATACTATATTATATAAATCTATAAGTGATATAATAATGGTTTAATAATAAAAAGTTTTATTTTATAAAAATAATGGTGAATTAAAATATATTAGAGTTCACTAAAAATTGGGTTATAATTCAGGAAGTTCCCAAAAATCAGGCTAGCTTGTCAGAAAGAATTGAGTAGGAAACCTTTTAAAAGCATGCATATACCCAAAAAGAAGAAGGGAAAGATATTGATAAATGATTTTGGAAAATATAAATATTACTTATAATATTCACATAAAAGTATAATAGAATTTAATTTGGTTAAATAGTGATAGATAGAGTAACCTGAAGGAGTAATGGAGGTTTGGGTAGAATCCCTTACCTTAAGTTCGAAGGTGTTCTTCACATGATCTTAATGTCCTGGATAATTAAATTAGATAGATTAATTAATAATTAAAGAACACATTATACATTTAATTTATTTATTATAACCTTATTATGTTCATTCATGGCCTTTTTGAAGGGCTAAGAGGTTTAATTTCATTGTTTGGGAGTGTTTGTTTCCTTGGTTTTCATGATCAGTTTACTTATATACATATATGAATAAACATGTAAAATGAGAATGGGTTCCTAAAATTAAAGTTATATGTTATTATTGAACATAAAAAATATTAAATGGTTATAAAATTCATTTTGTTATTTGGAGTTAGTGTGAATCATTATATAAAACTTTAATGATAATTGTTTGTCTTAAATGGCAGTTTTTGATCACACCGAACTCATTTTTTTCTATAAATTAATATCATTTGTACAAATAGATTCAAAAACATTAAATAAGATATTATAAATATATCATAGTCCTTTTAAACCATAAAAATGTTTTAATTAACCAAATTGAATATGATAATAGAAATTGAAAACCCTTCATCCTTAAATGTGATAAATTAACACATCTCAGATGGTGGTTTCATTTCTAGTATAAAAGAAGGGTAAATGAGAGATGATAATGAATTATTCCATTAACAGAACAAAATTACAGTACAATTATGATACTATAGTTTTCATACCATTTGGATGAGGATATTTGAGGATAGAAATGAAAATAAATGAACTTGAAAAGAAATTGAAAGAAAACGGAAGAGGGTTGTACCTCTTGATTCCTTCCTCTTGAGAATCTCTTTAGGGGTTTGGTTTTGGTCTTTTATTAGGAAAAAAGGATCATGGACATTGGGGGGGGGGGTTGGGAAGATATTTAAGTATAATTTAGACAAGGTAAAAGGTTTTATATTTATGAGGAGAAGAGGTGGTGAGGGGTGGTTTTTATAGTGGAGGAGAGGGGAGTTTTCTCAATATTTAATTCATTTGTTTTTCATTTTTCTCAAGACAAGAAATAGTTATTATTCTTGAGACTAAAAATGGTAATAATATCATGTTCTTTCAAACCAATGGATCTTACATCATCATAACATCATCCATCACTTTTTAATTCATGTATTTAGAATTTATCGTAAATTATCACATTTTACTATTCACCAAAAATTCAAGTATTTCAGACAAATCCAAAAAACATCACCCTAGCCATTTTTTGATGTGTAGAATCCAAAAATAAACTCCATTTTATGAAAATAATTTTCTAGATATGATAAATTAAACTTTTAATTGAAATCATAATTTTCATGAAAAATACAAATTTTAAAATCAAACTCCTTTTCTAACACTTTGAAAAATTATTTAAGGTTATGAATAAATTTTATGAAAATAAAATTTCTTATAATTTATTAAATTAATCTTAAAATTGTAATTAAATATACATGACTTACACAAATACCATCACTTAATTAATAATTTTTTAAAATATTTATTTACTTATACTAAGATATAACAATATCATATTATCACTTATAATATGGATAAATTGTATTTATAATTTCATGGTTGAGGTTACTATTCAATTATCTAGTTTACTATTCATAAGGGTCATGTTACTATTCCAAATATTAGTTAATATTCCTTTAGTATAATTTCATTAACATACAGAAATACCTTTTACTTCGTTAATTATTCATTTATAAAGTTTTTATTGTGATCTATATGTAATATTACGTGATTATAATATAAGAAATAATTATAATAACGGAATTCCATTGTTAAAACATTGGTTCATTACAGATCTCATGAATCTCTTGAAAGAAAATGGAATGATTCAAAAATGTTTTATCATATTACATGATCAAATACAAAAAATAATTAAAGGAAATTTAAAAATAAATATTTTGAATGTAATAATTGAAATAAAAATATATTATTTGAAAACCCTTTTCATAATATAAAATATGGCTATTGAATATAATAATGGTTTGAAAAAATTTAAAAAAAGAAATTATTATATTTTTTAAAACAACTATCTATACCTTTGAGAAAAGAAAGGTCATTACATGAGACCCAAGGGATTAAATACAACAATGTGAGTAAATGTTTCTTGAAATGGAAAAAGTTACTTGATTTAAAATGTTTTGTGTAAACTATAATTTAAAATTTAAGAAGGGGTTTTGAAGTGTAATTTTAAATGGATAGAATTAATTCTATAACTCTTTCAGGAAGTTGAATTCAAATTTTATGGTTTTGAATAAATTTAGGGATTTTTTTTTTGAAAATTTGGGATATAAACTGAGAATTTTAAATGGGTGTATGTTATTAAAAATCACATGGAAGGTCATTTTTATGAAGAACCTTATGATAAAAATTTATTTTTTTTAAACCCCTTAGAACTTTCCCAGCTTAAAATATAAATATTCAATTAAAGAGGTTGGAACTTCCCTAAACACAGTTCTATATCCATATTCAGCTAGGGTTACCACCTTTATTACCTATTTTACCACATGTTATCATCTTATGGATTATCATAGGATACATATTTTTTGGATTATATGGTAATGGTTTCACTTATGTGACTCTTCGGGTTGTCTGCTATAATTTCTCTCGCATTAGTCCAAGGAATACCTTTCTTGGTGTCCACATGAAACTTTTGTCAAACATTGGGTTACCTCTTATAATTCCACTCTCAGTATTGTTTGATTCCATCAGTTCTTATTTACATCCTATAGAGATCAATAACATACTTCAGGCCTTGTCAAAAATCGACTCGGGTGACATGGCATGTTGATCTGATTTGGTTCATTACGTTAATTTTTTTGTTTTGTTTTGTAATACAATAATTAAATAAAAGAACATTTATTATATAATTTATATTATATTGAAATGTTTATTATATTGAAATCTTTATTCTTACATTATCCATGTGATTTTATTCTTTTAAAATAAAAATCATGAAACCCTTGAATTTATTATAATCCAATTAAATAAATCACATATTTCCCTAATAATTTTAAAATGAATCATTAAATACGCCTAAAAAATTTATGATTTTACCTTCCATTTTCATTTTAAAAAGAGTTATATTTTCCAAAATTCACTTTATATTTTAATTTAAAATTCATTCATTTTTCCATATTTTAAGGAATGAAAGTATTCACCAAAACAACACAATTATAAAATCATTATAATTGAAAGAATTAAGAATGATGACATTTTTCCCAAAATACATGATTTGGATTCTCAATTAGATAAACTGAGAACTAATCAAAAAATAACCCCAATAGTGAAATACATTTTTTAGGCAACCATGCATATATTTAAATTCATACATTGTGGGTTAATTGATTTAATTTGATATATAATCTCTTTTATAACATTACTAATACCTAAAAGTATCTAATCATATTATGTTAAAACCTTTGAATTAATATGAATTCGACTATTATAACCATATTAAAAGTTTCTTTTTCCAAAGTTTGACACATACCAAAAGTAAATAAGGATCCACCCAAATGAAAAACCGAACATTTACCGAAATCAAACACATACTTCCATGTTAGAAAAACCAATAAGAATTTTAATTTTTTATCTTAATGATTCTAGGGTACCCTAACTCACAATTCACCCTACACAGACTAATCCTTCATAACCAATGACTAACAAAATTAACAAATTTAAATTATTTAATATAGGAATCTATAATCCATTACCAAACCATTGAAACATAAACTATTATTAGAACGCATCCCCAAAATTCCAATGAATTATCATCCTCACCTCTATCTCTTGAACGAGCCCAAATACCATCATAAATATACAAACACTCAAACATCTACCTGTTAAAACTTTTATACTAAAAGATAATTAATTATACCCAAAATATAAAATCCAAATTTTGGTAGATCACATTCATCACAACTAAATAAAACATTTCCAAACCCAATTTACCAACACATAACTATACCATATCAATTTACTAAAATAATATTTAACTTTAAACAACCTTCATACCATAACCAGAGACAAAACAAATTTGACAAGAATAACATAAAGGGGGTTCCACACACACAATTGTTCGAGAATAACAAAAAAAGTTAAACATGAAGAGAATCGGTTGATAAATATATAAAAACAATATTTGAAAAGAATACCTTTAGTTTTGAGGGTTTTGATTCATCAAAAATGTTCAAGAAAATTCACAACAGAGATGCAGTGATAGTTGGGTTCAGTGAGGTGATAGTGGGGTTCGACGAGGTAGTGGGGGAGGTGACAGTGGGGTCTGGCGAGGTAGTAGTGGGGTTTGGAGAGAGAAACAGAAGTGGGAATATGGTGTGACGATAGTGGTGGCATGGCGACAATGGTGTAGTTCGGTGAGAGGGTGGAGCAACGTCAAGGTAGCTGTAGGATTCTACAAGAGAGGTGGGGTGGTGGTAGTCAGCTTCCGTAAGTGATTGAAGGTGTGTGAGAGAAGATAACCAGTTAGGGTTATTTTAAAAAAGGAATTAGGCTATTATTAGTGCTTTCAAAAAAGCACTCATAAAGAGTAGTTTTATTAGCGCTAAAATTGAAAACATGGATAAAACACCTATTTATCAACTCTTTTTTATCACTGATAAAGGGATGTCTTTATAAGCACTAAAATTATAGCACTAATAAAAAATAGTATTATTAGCTCTTTTTTAGTGCTCAAAAAGGGACATCTTTATCAGTGCTAAAAAAGCACAGATAAAGATATAATGTTAATAATTTATTTATATTTTGATATATATTTATAAAATTATATATAATTAATATATATATATTTATTTATAATTATAACTATAAATAAATATATATTTCTTTAAATTTATATTTATAATAAATATTTTTATATATGTATAAAATCATATATAATAATAAAATTATAATAAATATATTTATTATAATTTTATAATTATTCACATAAGTATATATTTATATATAGTTATAATTATAAATAAATATATATTTATGCGAATAATTATAATATTATAATAAATATATTTATTATATTTATAAATATATAAATAAATATATTTATAAAATTATAAGTATAATAAACAAATTTATTATAATTTTAAAATTATTTAAATATATATATACATAATTGAAATTATAGTTATAAATATTTGTATATATTTATAAATATTTTTATATATTTATAAATATATTTATATAATTATATGTATTTATAAAATTGTAAATATAATAAAAAAAATTATTATAATTTTATATTTATTTAAATATATATCGAAGGAGGAATAGGAGCATGATCCCATGATAATCCCTAGTGATCGTCTTGGCCTAGATCATCCAAGAGGCATCAATCTCTATTCGTATACCCCGTTACATCATGCTAGTCTACAAAACTTATCTTCTTCGGGGTCCAAGGAATGTGATCAGAATGTGATGAAGGATTTCTCCAATTTCTCGATTTTTTCAGGAGGTTTGTTGGCTTCGCTCCTAGATCAAATCTTGAAAAGAATCATCAGGAAGGGCTTCATCACCCACGTATTGGCTCATAATGATACAATATATGGGAGACTTGATTTGTGTAAGTTCTCATTTATTTCTCATATTTTACTGATGAAGAGTTCTAAACCCTAGAAAGTGTTGGTCCTGGTTTCCCATTTAGCATCTACTTGGAATTTTTTGATTTCAAATTTGTTTCACTTGGTCAGGTATTTTTCCATAGTTTGTTTCCATCATCTAAACTAAAAGGATGTGGCCCGAGTTTTGGCTCTCTCAACAAAAGTATTCGTACCTTACAAATTGATGATTGGAAGAAAATTTTCCATTTGAATGACTTTAAGTATACTTTTTCTCATATTTGGGTTAATATCCATGGACACAATTGGGTATTATGGCACCATAAAATTATTTTCAATATTTCATCCATGATTGTCATTCCAATCAGGATGGAAAATGCCACTGAAATTTTGATCTTTGGTTACTATGCATCTGTATTGGTGGAAGTGGGTTTCATCTCTACATTGATTGATAGGGTGATTATTTCCATGGCACAAGATGAAATCACTCTTAGAATAGATTATGGGAAAATTCACTTATTTTTGAATCTTGAAGAATCATTGGTCACACAATATCTATGTGTTGAAGTGATTTGTTTGCTCTAACTATAAAATTAGAGGTCATGATCCACAATATTGTAGGAAGAAATGAAATCAAGTGACTGATCTAAACATTGAGGACCAGACTCAAAATCAATTGATAGAAAAGACATGGCCTACCCCTATTTTCAATGCTTCAGAGGAAGAATTACTTATTAATGAATGGTATGTTCTAGTTTTACAAAATACACCTCATTTTTATCTTTTTACTACATGCAACTCTGAGTATCATGTTCTTGGATTAGTTTCCTCTACTAGATATGTTAGTGGTTCTATTTTTCCTATTCATGAGAATGTAAAAAATCCTATTTCTTAGGATGATATAGAAGATGAGTCTAAAAAATCCATACAAATATTGTCTTTTAAAGAAGTCCAATCAAGTAGAATTATTGATGAGAATATTAGAGAAGCATCTGAGGATAGTCAAGATGGAAAGGAATTTGATGTGGATTTCAATTACTTACTGGAGTAAAGAAAAATTTCTTCAATGAATCGAAATGGAAAAGTGAAGATAATGGCTTCCACTTCAGGGAAATCCATAACCAAAATTTGCAATTTAATTTCTCAAGTGATATGCGCATCTTCCCTTACTTGGTGGAAACCTTCTGTGGGTATCGCATTGGTTGGTAATGATTCTCTAACATATTATCTACCTAATAAAACTAGGGGAATTAAAAGGAATATTCCATCATCTTTAAATATGTTTAAACCTTTTTATAAGATAGTTAGTGAAACTCAACCTCTTGTAGCTATTGTTAGTAGTGTTCCAAAAGTGCACACAACACCTATATTGGAAAGTTTTTATGCACAGGGAAGTCTCTCAAAATTTTCCTATGTTCACTCTTTATCAAACACCCTTGTAGGTACATTCCAACTGGATAGTGCATGTATAACTGTAAAAACTGTCATCTGTGATTTAAATAATGTACATGGAAAGCAAGAACTTATTTTAAATGTTGTAATATATACTGCTTCAATGAGCTCTGATGGAATTGGTGAATCCAATCAACCTATAAGTAGTAATACAATTGTCTTGGTTTCTACGTCACTTTCTCTGTAGTCTCAGACATCTTCTCATGAAAAGGGTGGACACCACAAGGATTCCATTCCATTAACCACTTCTCTACATATATAAAGGGCTAGTAATGTTGCAGCTTGACCTTATAAGAAGTTTTCTAGTGACATTACTCATCACATGGATGGTCATGGGGTTTCAATTTTTGGGGCTCCCATGACAGATAATGTAAAGAGATCTTCATCTATTCTGGGATCAGACCTGGATCAACATGTTAAGGGGAAACCAAAGCAGAATGTGAGTACTCACAATTCCTTTGAATTGAAGGCATTAGGAAGTAGTGAAGAGGGTGAAAAAAAATCATGTTTAGGGAGCTGAAGAAACGGTGGAGATTGCTAATGTTAGATTTCCAGATGATGGATATGGTCCATGGGTTTAGGTGAAAATTTTGAGGTGAGGGCGGCACCCGCATTTTCGGGGTGGGAGTATATCACACCATAGCATGCATACTCATTCATGGGTTGTTTGTTTTCTTTTAAATTGCAATGTTTTTCTTGTTTCTCTTTGAACTTTTTTTTATTTTAATAAAAGGGGCTCGTTAGCATTATATATATTTATAATTTTAAATATAAATGAATATATTTTTAAATATTTTTATATAATTATAAATATATATATCTAGATATTTATTAATATACAAATATATATATTATAATTTTATAATTATTTAACTATATTTATATACAATTATAATTATAAATAAATAGATTTATAAATATTTTTATTTAAGTATGAATATATTTATATATATTTATAACATAATAATAAATTTACTTATCATAATTTTATAATTATTTATATATATATAGTTCTAATTATAATTATAAATAAATATATTTAAAAATTATTTATATATAAATAACATTTTATAATTATAAATATAATAAATATAATTATTATTTAAATATATTTATTCTAATTTTATAATTATTTATGGTAACCTAATAAGTTATTGGATATAACATGATTAGATCACACCCAATAAGGTATAGATTATAAAAAATGAGTCATCGCATATATATGGAAGGCATGATAAATAAGAATGTCAATGTATAAATGAACATTCATGAGTCATGAATGCATAAGATATGTATGTGTCATCATAATACATGTAATATTAACATTTGGAACATAGAAACCCACAATCATAAATAATGGTGTGAACCATGGGTTGTACTCATGATCCTGGAATTTATTGAAAATAAAGATTACAAAATGAGATGACAAGATGATGATAGTGACAGACCACTGGCTCAAAGAGAAACAACCCAAAAGTTTTCAAAATACAATAAATGAAAGTTCATCTTATGAATTGAGATTGGTCACCTCCCCTACCTCTCAGATGTCGGCCCCTCCTCCTTGTTTTAGGCTTTTCCATGTCTTGTTATCATTATCTTGAAATGTGTCATTCAACAGGAAGGGATCCTCAAGGGATCGAGACTCATACACTCTAGCCATACATGATCCCTCTGATAAAGACACTTGGGTATTTCCATGAGCATTATCAAATTCCTAGAAGAAAACCTCCCTAATATAAGATCAATCTAAAATGCCAGTTAGACTAAGTGAGTACTCCCTTACCTATGGTTGGGCCTGGACCAAGAGAGATTCATTGGTTGGATTTCCCATCACATCTAAAGAATTTGTCTTCTCCATACCCATGGTAGTGGCACTGACCAACTTTGAATGTATTGGATCAAACACCCACTTAGATACACTAGAATCTATGATGTCATTTGGGATCACACCAACAGGATCAATAATATTCCCTGATTCTTTTACAATTATGCCTTGAGTTGAGTTATTGGGATCATTATTACTCTTAGAGTTAAAATAATTAGGTGCTTCATATCCAGCTTGGCTTGAAATCAAAAGCATATCATGTTCCCCCACTACCTTATATTTTTTGACTCTACTTATCTGAGCCTAAGAGTTCCTTATCTGATAAATCTTTCCCTTATCAACACTATAATTCATGTACTTTTCTTCCTATAACTCCATATAATGTAATTCAAGATCACACTTTTAATAACACATCTCATTTAAGACCGAACAGCCATCATCCACATTCATAGATAATGTTGAAAATTGATTACCATCATTAGTGGCCTCAAGGGTGTTAGGCTCAGGTTCCATTTCCTTTCCTACTCCATCCATTTTGTGATCTTTTAGGTCACCTCCTTCCTAATTTTATGTATGAAAATACAAATTAGAAGTTCCTTCATGAGAGTCGCCTCCATCTGATTCTCCTACATAGCTCACTTTCCATGGCTCCATCTGATTCTCACGAGTCATCTCACCCACAATAATTCCCTTCTTCCTAAATTTTTCAGTATCATGACCCTTCATTTTACAAGAGCTTCAAAAAACCTTTTATTACACTTATCCTATATATTCCCTATATTTCTACATTTCATACAGAAATCAAGCCTCCTTTCATAATCGATATTCAAATCAAACCTATAATTGTTTACAGTTAAGACAGTAGTTCTATGGAGGGTGAGTTAAGGTCTTCCTCCACTAACACATGTGAAAAATGACCATAAATTTTCTTCTCCATTTCCTTGTCCACTTTAATGGGCACCTGAACTACTGAGGAAACTTCCCATAGGATTTGTGGGTGCTATAAAAACCAAATCAAACCTTGAATTCTGTTCCAAAGCTGGGTTATTGAGTTATTTAGATTCAAGGGGTTGAAAAAAGGATCCCATTCTTGAATTCTAATAATCCTAGCTTTCAGGTTCAAAAAACCAAGTCCCTGAACTTTGTCCTTCAATGAAGTAGGTGGGAAAATAATATGAAAAAACCCTCTACTAATAGATGTTATTCTCCAATCATCAAATCCCAATAAAAAACAAGATGCTTATGAAGATTAGTAAGGAATAGTCTATTCTCATTATCATGGAGGGAGAGGTGTGGAATAATGGAATGTTTACATTCATGCAATATCTATGAAAAAATTCCTCAAACTGCCCTAGTAAAGGTAGTATCACCTTTACTAAAAATGATCTTAGAAAGTAGATTGGAATCATATTTGGTTCCAACAATGGATATGTTACCATGATTAGAACTTAAAGCTATAGAAGAAGATCTAGCTGTTGAAATATTCTGACTAGGTATACCTGAAACAACATCAGAAAAAGAAGATGAATTCGATAAATCCACAAAACTGACCTTCTTCTGAGAGTCTGTTTGTGCTCCGGTCGAAATCGTCTCATTGGTAGGTCCCGAGAAATTTGTAGATCGCATCTTAACTTAACCGTAGTCAAATACTTATAAGCCACTAGATCCTACCATGCAATTTTAGTGGGATCCCTGAAATCAGTAGAAAGAAAGGGTTTTTGGAGACTCTCCTCCAAGATCACCAGGGAGGAAAAAGCACACCCTTCAACAACCATCAAGGAATCTAGATTGGATCCCATCAGATCTAAAAACCCTAGAACGTCGAGATGCCATTGGAATCATCAGAGCTCGAGACCTTTTCCTCCAAAACCATTTCCTCAACAACCCATAATCATTTCCAAAAATAAACTTATGATCACATAACATAAATTATACATACTCACGCATCTATGTATGAACATAAATAAATCCAATAATGTCCATGAATATCATTATTATATATATATATATAGACCAAATTCATTAGAGACATATATTTATTTAAATAAATATTTATTAATATAATTATAATTATAAATAAATATATTTAAAAATTATTTATAAAAATTTATAAATATATAATTATAAATAATAATAAATATATTTATTATTTAAAAAAATATAATAATATTATAATTATTTAAATATATTTATTTAATTATAATCTTATAAATATATAAATAATCATATATATATATTAAATTTTTGTGGGTACAATTACATTAAAACACACACACACACCACAAATATAGGCCGAAAAGGCATGCCTTATCCCCCCCCACGGGGATAACCCACCCATCATTCCTTATTTATTCAGTACATGGATCATATACAAATAAAAACTATTTTGAATATAAATATAATAAATTTATAAATATTAATAATATTTTTTATTAAAAACATTTTTTAGTTCTAAGAATAGCACTAATAAAAACATCTTTTATCATCGCTAAAAAAATCTGACAATGGATACACCTTTATCAGTGATTTTTTGTAGTGCTGATAAAGGTTACCTTTATCAGTGATTTCTACTTAGCACTGATAAAATTTGGCACATACCTTACATGGATCAGTGGTGGTAGATTTAAAGTCCCTAGAAATATTTTTTTCATATTAGGTCCACTTGAGGATACCTAAAATACTCTTTTATTAGATAAAGACTCACTTGATCTTATCCATGTATAGACATGGGGCGCTTGTTGGGGGCTCAAATATTGACTCGAGGAACATGTATGAGGCTTAGAAATTGAGTTATACCACAATATTTACTATTACAGTTAACTATAGGGAATGTTAAAGTGTCTATAATAATATTTATACAGTAAGATACAAAATTTAATGAGTGTAGAAATTTGAACTTGATACCCCTTCAATATCAAACCCCACAAGTTGCCAAATAATCCAAGGGGGATTGAAAATCAAAAAATATCTTAGGTGGTTACTCCCTATTTATAGTATAATTATAATAGTAGAAATAAATATCTTTTGACCGTGTTATTTTTTTGAGTTTTTTAATATAAATTTCTAAAAATAATATTTTTTTTAAATAAGTCTAGGTTAAAAGTAATTTGAAAAATAACACGGAAAGGTGGAATTGGAAATGCCTCCTTTGAGAAATAACAAATGATATTATAAATATAAATATTTTTATATTTATTAATATATATATTTTTATTTTATGATATATATATATATATTGTGTTTATTTTATTTTAGTGTAGAATTATGTGCATTAATATTGGAAAATTTAAAATTTTATGTTTTTAAGAAATAAATTCTCTGACATGTGAATTAGGTTTTACATATTATATTTATAATTTGTTTCTTATTTAAAATTATTTTTTATATATTGATTCAATTTTTCGAATATCATTTAGATTTTATTTATATTTTATAAGTTATATGATTTCAAATTCATCTACATGTAACATTATAATGTTTAATGTTGGTGGATTTGAAATTCTATTACTAATAAAGTAAAAATACAATCTAAATGAAATTTGAAACACTTACTAAACGAAGAAAAAAATAATTGATAATAACTAAAATTTCATAATACAAATAATGGGATTTAATTTTAGTGACACGATATATTTTTGTTTTAAACCATTACATTTGTATTTATATTTTTTTACATTCCTTTTATTTCTAATTATTTATAATATTTGTGATTTTTTTATTTTCAAAAAACTCTTCGATGATTAGACTATGTTTTAAGTTGTATTTAGATTATTTTTATAGTTTATATTGTAAAATATTTTAAAGTTAACTACTAGAAATTTAATAAGTTCTCCTATGTTTATTGTAGTCAACTTTGAATGCTTATAAAATTTAAACTATAAGTAATATATAAATAAGAATTAATATAGGAGGAAAACATGTACAAAATCATTGACAATAAAAATAATTTCATTAGTTTATTAGACAAAAAATAATATGGATGATAAAGTACATTTTTGATTCAAATCCTTTATGTGAGTATAAAAAATATAAATAAATTTGTTCAATCATTGTCTATGATGAGGTCTCTTCCCACACTATGGTTTGCAAATAGGATTCCCCTTTCGAGATCATTGACTACTGTGTTGGGGTGGATTATGATAAGCTATAGAGGGATCTTCCTTAAGCGTTGGAACCTCGAATGTATGATGATCTAGTTTTGAATCATCAGGAGGAGGTTTCAATTAGATGTCTTCGTGTACCTTCTCACACTACATGAGTAGAAGGACCTACCATAATAGAGTGGGGGGAACCATACGACTAGTGAAGGCTCGGGCACAAAAGGTGGAGTCATGTTAAATGATCCCTGATAAAAGATCATATCAGATGTACCCAGAGAAAACTGTGGATATCCTAACGACACAAATAGATCTTATGCCTCCAAATTCACATCCCCAATCAGCTGGGGATGGACTGCTAGAGGGATGACCTCTGCTTGTGGAACAAGTGAGGCCTCATGCGCAGCACGACACGGTCTACATTGTCATTGTAATGGATCCTCAACATCAGCAACTGTTAGAGTAAATTATTGACTAGGAACATCCACTCCATGTGTAGGAATTGAATCTCTTTAGGGTGTATAATCAAAGGTACTATCACGTAAAACATGATACAGTGGCATCATCCCCTACGTTTCAGCATAGTATACTACCTGGATTAACTCCTCCTCTTCCTTTGGATCATACTTGTGGATAATATGTTGTAGTCAAGTATACTTTAAATAGATTCAAAATGAATTAGAAAAAAGTACAATAAAAAAATTAATAGAAATTTATTGACATACCAGATATCAAAGGCCTCTATCTTTTGGAGTAAAATACAACATAGAATTTAGCTTATACCATGACTCATATTAGAGATGTTCTACTATAGGGAATATCATAGTATGAATTGCCTCGATATGAAATGATGTTCATCTATGCCAGAGATCCAGATAACCTGCATGTCATCAGCACCAATCAACATCCTTCCTCCCAGTCAGCTTTACAGAATGAATCAATGCTAACTATCTTACTGTAAAGGGAATATACTAAACAAATCCAAATTGGTGCATTACTCTATTAGGGTGGTTCCACTCAATAATGTGAAAGTGGATGAGAGGAACTACTACCATGGAATCATAAATCCTATCAGTTCAGTATGTGGGAATCTGTTCTAATAGATCTTAATATGGAAGCCATGAAATCTGAAATGGCATGTGACATTTCTTAAAAAATTTGTTACTAAAAACCAAAATGTATAATATTATGAAATTGATTATTTAATGAAAGACTCCATATAGTGACATTAGTGGGTACTAGACTGTCCAACATGAGATGATATGCACCCAATTTGTGCCTTAGTGTCATGAATAAGTGGAGTGCCTGAATCCACCTATATCAAACAACATATAAAGTGATAAATAATAAGAAATTAAATTTAATAACTCATAGTAGAATCAACAAAAATAAAGATGAGGGATTATACCAGTATTTACATGGAGAATCATGAAACACATATATATGAATCTCTTGACCGAAAACAATATGGGAGAGGGGAGGGATGTGATCTCATGACCACATCTAAATAAATATTACACGTCCCCTGAGATCTATGCAATCTTATGAGCATGTTATGTATAATGCTCTATTGGTGTAATCCAAGCACGCATATCCCCAGCTATATCTCCCATCCTAATCAAAATCCTCTAGTATACCCATATACATCATGTGATAACAAATACAATATTGATTAGTGCATAGTGTCCCTGCAATGATCCACAAGATATTTTCACAGGCATGACGCATGATAGTCTGCTTTCCAGTATCAGCGGGTAGCTATACAAAGTGCATCTCAAGCCCCTCATAGATATCAAACTGCCATTTTTAGCATCATCATCTCCAAAAATGTAAATGCCTAGAAGTTTCTATACAATCTTAGGCCAGTCTCCATGGGTGGGCATAGTTACCTACTGATGATGATGAGCATACTGTCATGCATCATGCCTGTGCATATATCATGTGGCTTATTGGAGGGACATTGTGCACTGATCACTCTAGCATGCATGTGCACAAGATGTTTTTTGGGATACTGGATGATTTTTATCTATTCAGGAGCTACATTTGACGATTTTCATGCATGGATTACACTTAGAGATAGTTATACAAGTCATGTTGATAATATTGCACATATCTTGGGGGATGTGTCATACTTATTCAGATGTGGGAATGGGAGCACATCCCTCCCTTCTCCCTTATTCTTATAAAATCCCAAATGACTTAGTTTTTTATTTATTTTTGGATAATCCCCCTTTGAAGGGTTAAGGGGGAACCCTTACATGACTCGTGGGCCCAAGGCATAAGGCCAGTAACATTTCCCGAAGTCCTAGAGGCACAAGAACCAATACATGATCATGAAGGCCCAAGACTTGACTACATGAAAAAAACCCCTCCCCAACATCCACATCTTTGAAGAAGCATAGCTCCTCACCTCACATGGATGATCAGCTAGAATATCCCCATGTAGTGTTGCACAGTGCATGGTACCGATGGTAGTTGGCATACCCCATCATTCTTCCAATATGGTTATCTCTACTTCGATGGTTGATACTTTCTCAAAATCCTCTTATTGGTATAATCATATGTGGTCTTCATGTGATGTTTCTTGTTCTATATGGCCTGAAGGGACTTTGGATTGTAGGCCCTATGGCCCAAAGTCCTTTGGTGGCCCAAAGTCCATGTGGCCTGAAGGCATTTGGTAGACTAAAGGTCCTGATTCTCATAGGCCCAAACTGTTAGCCCAAAGTCCCAAATCTGATGAATAGTTTCGAATTCTACATTACCACATGATAAATACTACAATAACTACTACAATAACAAAAAAATACACCCCACTTGGATTTGATTCTGGTTCTTTTGGATGGAAAGCTCTACCACTCAGGTATAGACTCATTGGTCCCTCCCCTCCCCCTGTTATTTCTAGTCAGGAGCTTCTTATAGATGTATTTAATGAGGATCCATGTGGACGTGGGTATGATCACTCATATTATTTTTATCATGCTAGTATGAGTTATTAAATTTAATTTATTATTATTTGTCACTTTATATGTTTTACTTTACAAGTAGAGCCAGGCACACAACTATGTCAGGACATCGAGGCACAACTTTGGTGGATATCATCTCATGTGGGATAGTCTAGTACCCACCGATGTAAGTTTATAGAATATTTCCTTAAATAATAAAGTTTATAATATTATATATTTTTTGTTTTCAGTAACAATTATTTTTTAAAATGTCACTCGTCATTTTAGATTTCATTGCTACCATATTGGGCACTAATATACTAGATTCCCATATAATGCACTGATGGGATTCGTGATTCCCTAGCTTTAGTGCCTCTCATTCACTTTCACATTGGTGACTAGAACCATCTTGATATAGTCATGCACCAGTTTGGATTTGTTCAACGTATTCCCTTTCCATTGAGATAGTCATCAACAAATTATTCCATGAAGCTGACAGTGAGGTGTTATATTGACTGGTGCTGATGAAATGAAGAGTATATGGACCTTTAACATAGATGAACATAATTTCAATTGAATGGTATGTGTACTATATGATTCCCTCTAGTAGAGTAGCTCGAGTATGATCCATGGTATAGATTAAAGACTATAAAGTATCTTACTCCCCATGACATAGGGCACCAGGATCTGGTAAGTTAATAAATTTCAATTAGTTTGTTTGTTGAAAATTTTTAATTCATTTTGAATCTATTTATAACATTCTAACCTATAGAATATTATCTGCATATATGATACATAGAAGGAGGTGGTTTTTTTCTTAGAATAATACAATGCAGTAGCCTAGGGAATGATGCCAATGTATCAGGTTTTACACAATATTTTATTTAATCATCCACCCCAGGGAGATGATGTTCCTTCTCAAGGTGTGGAGGTTCCTTCTCAAAAACCTCCTCTAGTATCTGATGATGTTGAGGAGCCATGATGATGATGATGTAGACTGTGTAATGCTGCATGTGGGGCCTAACCTATTCCATAGGAAGAGGTAAAACCTCTATTAGTCCATCCTCATCCTATTGAAAATGTGAATTGGAGGCATGAGATCAATTTATGTTATCATGATACCAATATTTTTCTCCAGGTATAGCTGATCTGAGCTTCTATCAGGGGTCATTTTCCATGCCTGCAATTTTCATGCCAGATCCTTCATTGGATGTATGGTTCCCCCAAGTAATGATGTTAGGTTCTTTAAATTACATATTAAAAGATGGATCAGGTGCACATGATGACATCTAGCTGACACCTCCTCCTGATGAGTCATAGTCAGAGTATCATACATTCGAGATTCCAACGCCCAAGGAAGTGATTTCTCCAGCTCATCATAATCTACCCCAATATAGAGTTCATCGATCTCGATATGTCATCTTACTCACACAACATCATGTGGGATGATACTTCATCCTAGATAATGGCTTTACTCATTTACTTATACGTTTTCTATTCACTTAAATTATTTGAAACAACAATTTATTTTATCCACTATATTATTTTATATCTATTAAATTTATGAGATTCAATTTACTATCAACCATTTTTTACATGCTTATCTATTTTTTAATTTTCATTTAAATATTACTTATAGTTTAAAGTTTATAAGAATTAAAAGTCAACTACTTGAAACATAGAAAAACTTATTAAATTCTAAGTAGTTAAATTTAAAACCTTATAAAATATAAACTATACAAGCAATCTAAATAATTCTTAAAAATAGCCTAAACATCCAAAAAATTGTTGGAAATAAAAATAATTTCATAAATATAATAAATAATTGAATATTAAAAGAATTTCAAAAAAATTATAAATACAAATTTAGTGGTTTAAAACAAAAATATATAGTGCCACAAAAATTACTTTTCATTAATTTCCTTAGGATGTGTTTTTTATTTTCTATTATTTTTTATATGTGCAGAAATTGTGTCAAATTTCATTAAGATTGTATTTCTACTTTATTATTTATAGACTTTTAAAAGCCACCAACTTAAAACATTATTAGGTGACTTAGAAATAATATAAATTATAAAATATAAATACAATTTAAATGATATTTGAAAAACTAAATCAATGTATAGAAAATAATTGAAAATAAACAAAAATCATAATTATAATAAGTAAAATTTAATTTATACGAAAGAAAATGTATTTCTTAAAAAGGTAACATTTTTACTTTCAAATATTAATGGTCATAATTATAAAAAAATAAAATAAATGCAATATATATATATATAAATATAATAAAAATATATTTTTTAATATACAAACATGTTTATTTAAAATAATTTTTTATTGATTAAAGGAATCATCGGTGAAGCCGGCTTTCCACATTAGTTTTCTAAATATTTTTAACCTAGAATTATTTAAAGAAATATTTTAAAATATATATATATTAAAAAAACTTATTTTTTGCATGGATACAAGTGTTTTTAATCCCTAGGGATTTTTAAATTTAGATATTTATATTATATATTCTTATCTTCTTAACAGCTAAATCATTTATCATATGTTGTTAAATATCAATCCCAGATAGAAGAATCTTATCCATAGAGTGTTACTTCAATTCAATTATTAGAATGACCATATATTCAAGTGATTTCATTTTTTAATGGAAAAAATTAAAATTAAATGAGTAAACCTAAAAACTAAACATATGATGTGAATTATAAATTTTAGGATCATGAATTAGGTGGACTTGCAATATGCTAATGAATAATTTATTTTCATATGAATTATGTTTAAATAAATTCTTAGTCTCATGTTTTTTCTCTTTCCCTATATTTGGTACTTAAATCAATTTAACACTTGGGAAACATAAAACCATATTTAAGCATATGTAACTCAAACTTATATCCTGATAAAAATTAAACTCAATTATACTACCTTATACATTTAAATTTATATTATTCAATTAAAAAAATGATGAAAAATGAAAAATATAAACATGGAAGTTTAAAAGAAAAACATTAACACCTATACTATCATATAATAGAACAATGCATCGAGATTTTAGTCAAAATACTTCTATATATTGTCGATATATTTATCTATTTTGGGTATGCTTTCTAATATAATAAAATTAATCACCTATAAACATATATTTGATTTTCTTAAAATATATCCTATTATCTTTATGTAAAACTATATTTTTTATTCCAATTAATGAATCACCAATATTTCTATATATATCCTAAAACTCTACAATGTTATCTCTATATCCCCATGCCATGTCAATTTTTATTATGATTCATGATATATTTTTTCACTTCTTATAATGAAGTGGAAACATTTGAAATATTTTTGGTTATCTTATATTCCTTCACCTTCACTTCCTCCCACAATTTCATCATCACACCACATCATGGTATATCTCATGGAAAATATCAAATATATCAATACATTTATATCTATCCATTTATATTTATTTTTTTAGAAATGAAATATTTTGAAGTAATATAAGAGTATAAAATATACATTCTTTTAATATAAAATGATCACTTAAATAGAATGAGAATCAATTTATATATTTTTTTTTTATTTTGAAAAAAAAATATTAAAAATCATTCTAGGTTTAAAATATTTTTTAAAACTAGGACAAAAAGTCAACAAGGTTGTTTCCTACTTTTCCAAAAAAGTTTTGGAAAAGGTTGAAAGGGCCTTTCCTACTTTTCCCAAATGAGAAAAAAATTATTATTATTATAAATATACATGTTTGAATATTTAAAATTTTCATTTTAATTTGATATATATATATATATATAATTATTTAGTAGAATATAACAACTATTTAATATCTATAATTTCTACAATTAAAGTAGTATAAGTTATGACAAAAAATCTCTCCTAGTGCACCCTTTTATAAGGGGGTTTTCCCTAGAAATTGGATGAGATTAGATCATCTTTGGCATCATTAAATTATTATCATTTTAGGATAATTCATTGACAGGGTTTGGTGTCCCATGTTGAAGCGAATCAAAATGTTTTATATTAAAGGATTGCAACAGGGGAAAACATCTCTAATTATATGGATTGTCAAACATAAATTCATAAATCCCTTAACATTTGAATATTTGATTTCTCAGGTTTATTTCTTATGGGTATTTTATAATTGGAGGAGTGTTTCTGTTGGTAATAGATTTTTTCACTATATGTTTTATTCAGATGAAGCTAAAATTTGAGTGTGGAGCATCGTCACCCTACTCTTAAATCCTGGATGGATTAATTTGCATGAATGTTCATTGGAATTCAAAATTCCACATGAAAAGAATGCATCTTCCTAGGATTGGATTCATCGTAATTTTCTCAACTAGGTCCTCTAGCACCTAAGGAATCTTCACAATATTACTAATATAATTTGAACTCATATACGTCTTGATAAGGAATGGAGCATGTGCGATTTGGTAACTTTTCTAGGATGTTGGTGGAGAATGATCATGATTCCACCCTTATTGATAGGGTACTTATTTCTACTCCTAGAGATGATATTTTCATTGATATAGAGTATGAAAATAAATAGATATTTTGTGATATATGTTTGGACGTTGGTCATTTATCGACTTTATTTAAGAGAAAAATATTCTCGGAGAAGTGTGGGATGAAGGGGATCCTTGTTGTACACTACCTTGGGAAAATTGATTAGAAGGGAGATATAGTAAAAAAATCCCCCTAGTCATGATATGAACAGTGGAGGTGCGGTGATGATCTTTGAAGAATAAAGTGCACTGATTCTCAATGATAAGGATAAAATCATTGAGAAGCCTCGGGTTGGCACTGGTAGTTGCCATTCTAATTGGGAAGATATTATAGAAGAGGAATAAACATGGCTACAACAGGATGATGTTTCAAGGGAAGAAAACCTATACCTCTCTTTTAGATATGTTATGATCTCCAAAGTAGAGATAAAAGATGTAGGCCACTTGTTGGGTCACCAAGAGAATGGAATGGTGGGAGATACCCATGATAGCGAAAAGGCTTGATACTCTGAGAAATTATATGGATATGAGACTCCTGATCCGATACTTGGAGGTGATGAATCCAAGTATGAGACTTATGTGTAGGTAGAAGTTGATAATCAACTCATGCATGAGATAAATCTCCTTTCCTAAGAGTAAAGTAAAAAAAATAAGGGGCATGGAAATGTTTTAGACTCAAGGAATGTAAAAAGAAGATGTAGGGAAGCGGCTTATGCCTCTCAAGGATCTATTAAAATCATGAATGATGTTGTATCACTAGAGACCCTAGTGAGGCCTAGGAATTATATTGATAAATTTTTTTCTGACCCTATGCATGAAAGAACAATTGTGGTGGATGCTTAGTTATCATATATTGACCATACATGTGTAGGTAATCATTACACTCTTAAATAGAAGAAAAAATTGGTTGATGAAAAAGACTTTCAAATGGTTACCACTTTCAATTCTAAGGTACATGTGAGTTCACCTATGTTGATTTCAACTCTTTCTCAAGAATTAGTTGACAATAAGTTTGTGATCAAGTGATATCCATCCATTTTCTCAAACCATAAGAGAAATGAATACGAGGTTTTTTTCTAGGCCTCATATGAAGAATGTATCACTGAACATGACAAAAATTCCCTTATTATTACTCCTGATAGTAGTGAAATTGAAAGGCCTATCTAAGTCATAATTTAAGAGGTGTCTGACTAGTTTTTCTTATAGCTTTAGGCCATATACATTATGATGGAATTGGATGTCTTAGTATTCAATGAGTATATTCTAGTGAAAATTTTATTGTATATTAACTTTGAAGATGGCTTTCTCTCAAACCCAGAAATGGATTTTAGAGATCTCTCTTGGAAGTTTAGTATATAGTCCATAATAGAAGAATACCTTGAATCAGAAGAAAATAACGGGTCACCAAAATAGTAAAGGACATCAAAAAGGGGATGAAATCCAAATGGAATAGGGAGACACCCTAAAAATTTAGGTAATAGAGGGAGTTATAATAAGTGACTTCTTGTCTTTAATATGGGTAGTTGTGCCTTGTCGACCTTCTATCCAATTTTTATGATTTTTTTTCCTTAATAAATTCAGAGTCATGGATTTGGTTTCCAAATCCATGAATGATCCCTTTTGAGTAGACACAAATAACTTTTTAATAAAATAAAAACAAGAAAACATATAAATGGAAAGATGGAGTTAGACAAAGAATCACTTCCCCCATCAAGAAAAATCAAAGACAAAGTTTTTTCCTAATCTTTATCCCAATTTTGTGTTCTTTTTCCCTCAAGGAATTCCAATAAATTTCTCAACCAAGTTTGGAGCTATGATGCATAGAATATCACCCTTTTAAGACTTATTCTTGAAAGAGTACGATTTCAATTATAGTGTCATCCAAATCAGGATCCTCTAGTTTCTTTTCCTCCCTCTTAACATCCCAATCAGCATAACCACATCCTCTGCCCTAACTTTTCGGGCGATGAAGATACATACTGAAAATAACCCAAATTATAGTTTGATTAATGTTATGGTTTTATCAAAATTCAATTATATATTTAGATATAATTAATTTGGTTCCCATTCAATGACAATAAGAAAAAGAACATCACTAATTTTAATTGAAAAATGATGGAGATTTATGAATTTAAGGTGTTTTCATATGTAATTTTCCTTTTCTAATGTTATTGACACTCTGTTTTATCACATGGATGAAAACATATTATAGAAAAAATACCATAAGGAGAAGAGAATAAGAGAATAAAAAAATGTTTAGGGTAACATGTTTCACTGAATCCCTTCTATATAGGTCCCATCAAAACAGTGTGGGTGCATAGGGCTAACCTTAACATCTAGTGGCACTACACAATCCTAGAAAATCGGGCTACCTAGTGGAACCACATAGGGAATACCTACGCATTAGTCTACATGAAATACCTAAATAAGCCTGCCTCTTCACCCAAGGTCCCTTATTTTCCAATAAATAGGACCTTGGGGATCCTCATTTAAATGAAGGAAAATAAAAAAGAATATATGAAGCTCTACTCACCATAGTCCTTCATAAAGGTCCTCATAAATATTTCAGGGAGATCTCCAAAACCTGATAGAAGATGAAATTAAGGGGAATAGTGGAGTTAAATTCTTTCAAGTGTATTAAATATATGAAACCTGTGTGGTGAACCCTTTCCCCTAGTTTAAAACCACTAGTGTGAAGGACCATTCCCAAACCTTAGGAATATGTGAGATCCTTATTGGGAAACATGAGGAGACACTTGATGCTGAGATAAAAGCATCACCCAAGTGTTTTTTCCTAGGTGGTCCACTACTAGGACACCTTTAGCTGACACAGACCTACCTGCATTTAGACGTTATAGTCAGCCCAGTTCTACCATGTTTGAGACCTCCTTTACTCTCTCAGCCTTTACTTATGTGAGTCGCCTCTCAATACCTCTTTCAAGACACCAATGGTAGGGACCCTCTCTCTTGGGATCCCCCATATTAGGGGGACCAAATTTAAACCTCCACTAAAGACTCCAAATTTTTAAGATCATGGTAAGAGTCACACCAACGTGTCTCTGATTTAAATATTCATTTCTTCTATTAGAGGTGTCATGCACATGTCCTACCTGATGGGTAGGGTCCTTAGGGTGCATGATAATATCAATTCTCATGGTCACTAGGACCCCAACCCTAGGGAAGTTGTCAAGGATTTCCTAGTCTCTAATGCAAGGGTAAAAACAATGTCTTTCCCTCTTCATTTCTAAGATCAAGAACCTTTGGAAGGGAGACTTTCATCTTGCTTGGCCGATTACTACGCGTTGGATGAATTGTCTTCAATCTCTCTATGACGTCAATTACATTGCAACTCATACTTACCGTGAAGCTAATATGGTTGTGGATGCTCTCGCCAACAAAGGCATAGATCA
This sequence comes from Viscum album, assembly GCA_963277665.1. Classification (NCBI taxonomy): domain Eukaryota; kingdom Viridiplantae; phylum Streptophyta; class Magnoliopsida; order Santalales; family Viscaceae; genus Viscum; species Viscum album. The sequence continues at coordinate 638,710,140 of OY728162.1, read as the reverse complement.
GGCAATAACCTGGCTGGAGGAGCTCCCTGAAAACCTGATTCCTTTGCAAGTTAATGATTGTAATTTGATCCCGTCTTTTCGACTCTTGTAATATTTCTTTTCTCTTTGCTAATAAAATTGCTTTGGTATTTTGACCAAAGCTCCACCTTTAAAAAAAATTATTTTTGGACCCCTCCTGCTTCATTCCTTCCTCCTTCTCCAAACCCTTGGGCAATATCAAAATGGGTTGTTAGACATGACTATCCATGGTACAATGATGGGAGGATATGTAAACTAGATCCAACTCTCTTTACCACTCTCTTTAGGTCTTTTCCTCATCCATCACCAGAAAAATAATATTGTGCGGTTCCTTAGATCTACTGATTCCCCTTGTTTCTCACACCAAGAATGACTCAAGTTGGATTAGAGGTTTGAATTGAATTTAAAACCCACATGATCCAAAACTTATGGGCATCCACCTGAGTGTAATCCCTAACCAAGAATTTGGGAATCATTTTATGCGTAACACTGGATTTATCCAGACCAAAAATTGTGGTTTTCCAAGGGAAGGTGTATAAGAATGAAGAGAGTATCTATATTGGAATTGGCTATGAATGGGAAATTTTCCTACATGAATTTGGCTTCTGTGAAGGAGGGTACATTCTGTTATGTGATCGATGTTAGGGGAAAGTCTCATTTCTTATAATTGTTAAAGCTTTGTGCATTTTAATTTGATTCAACTAGAACATGGACCTTGTAGTTTAGCATATTATGATGATTATGTTATCATACAACATAACATATTGTGACTGGGATTTTATGATACAATGTTTTAATTTCAAACAACAAGATCATAGGGGAAATAATGTGGATTCTTTAGCTCCGAATGGAAGATTAAGGATTTTCCCTTTTAGGGTAATCTATTTTGGAATTTTACATCATTTTCAAGCATGAAGGGGAATGGTTATAAGTTTTAATCTATGGGTCTCTAAATCTGAAGAGTGATATAGGACAAGAATATAATGGATGATCATGGACCATGGTGAATGAGTAGGTTTTTACCTGATGTTATTAGGGATTATGGAGATGGAATAAGATTAAATCAAGGAAGAATGTACCACTGGTCAAAAAACTCATGTTTTGGGAGAATTTATACAAATCCAATAGGGGAATATTAATACACAGTCAAATATTATAATCCTCTAGAAGATATCTCGTTTATGTGGGAAACTTATGAAAAGCCAACTGGGGGATGTTACTGCATAGTCATACAATGGAGTTATTATGTATCATACATTCTATTATGGATATATTAATGAATTTTATGGAGATTCAGATTTACCTAGAACCAAAATTTCTTTTGTGGAAGGAACACACCCAAATATGGGGGATAATTTCAAATAGAAAATTATCTAGGAATGGGAAAAAAAATTCCTATGCAGGACAGACCCAAACATAAGAAAAAGGGGATTTTATTTTTGAATCAAGGCCCAAAACATAGGGTTTGGGCATCACTGTGTATCTCATTTGAATGAGAATCAATCCATATGTATTTATGGAAAATTATATAGTTTAAGTTCTTTTTGTTAATAATTATTTTTCATTTGAACATCTTGCAATGAGGACTATATACTACATCTAGTTTTAGTTCATACAAATAGGACCATAGTATTATTCAAATGATGAGTATTATGAGGACTACCAACCCAAGGTTGTTTTGGAATACCTCAACATGATGGAGAAAATTATAAACCAAGATCTTGGGGGTTCTCAGATTTGAACGACTAACATTGGGTAAGCATAAAATGGATGATCACAGACCATGGTTGAATGAGTGGGTTCTGGTTTGATGTCATCAAGGATTATGGAGACAGAAGAGTATTCTCTCAAGGATGAATGTACTACTATTTAAAAAACATGTTCAATGGGATAATTTATGTAAATCCAACTAGGGTGTGTTACTGTATATTCAAATAGTGAAATCCTTTGTTTGATAAGCCCTTTTGGTAGGTGACTTATGTAAATCCAAATGGGGCATGTTTCTGCATTGTCATAAAAAAGAGTTCTCAGGTACCATACATTCTATTTTTGGTAGTTATAGAAATATTGTGAAGATATGAAGGTGTAAACGATTAGGAGTATGAAATGCGGAAGGCATACATCCAAGAGAAGAGGAATAAATTGGGATGATATTGGACATGAAGTGTAGATTACCTTGCATACATTTGACCCATATATAGGAGATGGAACCTCTATTTCCTTGGTTGATCCCAAAATGAGGGAACCCAAATTAAAATCTCTTGCATAGATCATTATTTTTATACAAGAGACGGTGAATTTTTCTTTACCTAGTGGTTGGGACTGCTAAATGATTCCTAGGAATCATTACGTATCTCACTGGAATGATAATCAAGCCACATGTATTACTTGGGGAACCATTCTGTTTAAAGTCATGTGGTAAGAAAATTATCTATATAGTTAGGACATAGGTGACTTGACATGAAAAAGAAATATTATGGTTGGATTGGGAAATAATATCCCAGAATCACTACATATCTCATGGAAACATGAAAAGGGAATATTATGGCTGGATTGGGAAATAATATCCCAGAATCACTACATATATCATGGAAACGAGAATCAATCCACACATAGTTCTAGAGTAGATTCCATATACTAATTTAATTATTGTGTGGGGAATGGATTTTTTTAATATGGTCTCACAAAAGGGGTGAGAAACCACATTGGATACTCTTATGTAGATCTAACTCATATATAGGAGAGTGGGAAATTTTTTGTATTGTGTTTGGACTATCATGTAAGATTTGATCATCACTATTTATCTTGCAGGAAAGAGAATCATTCCATACATAGTTCATAAGGAACCATGCAATTTAAAGTATTTTGTTAATGACATTTAGTGTGCCTTTTGAGGTCATACAACCTGGACCATGATAACCCTGATGTGAGTTGACATGCCTTCATTATGTAGGGAATTATTCACTAAAACTTATAATCCCACATGAGTTATACTTGGTTTGAGAAATAAGGAGTGGAAATTTTTTCTTCCACTAAACAAAGGTGATACTAGTAAAATATAAGGGCATTTAGATTTTTTGGGGGATGGACCTAGATGTAGGCTCTAGGATTCTCTATGTATCTCTTTTGGAATAATAATCAATTATTACATAGTTATTAAAAGTTTCCATGTGTAGGTTTGACCCGTACACAGAGATGGGTAATTTTTTTATGTTTTGGATGGACCCATGATTGGAAATATAGGTGTCCCTACATATATCATTGGAATGATAATAAATCCAAATGAAGTACTTGAATAAAGGTGTGGTGGTGTACCATCACCTAATATTATGATCTTCTCAAACATAGATTGATATGTTATAAAGTTTTAAATCATTGAATAAGGACATGAGCCATGTAGTTCTACATCATGCGATAAAGAAATTTTCATATAGTTTAACATCTTGTGACTAGGACATTAGGATATATAGTTTAATGTTTTATAGATTGGACTATGATTTCTTGAAGTTTTTTTTCATATGACTTGGACCATATGGTGTGCCTTTTAAGGTCATGCACACGGAACCATGATGCTATGTAGTTTATTGTTGTTCATAAAGGAAAATGGTGTCATGTAGTTTATCATATTGTGATTTTGGTGATATTTTATGCCTTTTAATTTCATGAGGCAAATAATTACTGTACAATTTAATAGAATATAATTAAAATGTATCACCTTTTTGTCACGAAAAATATTTTTTTGATAAACCTTGCATTGGTTGGGGATTTAATGAGATCTTCATCGACCAAGATTTGATAATAAGCTCCATTAGATTAGACCTTGTGTGTGGAATAAGGTCCCTCCAACTTTGGATCAAGATTTAGGGGATTATTTCCTACTATCATTAGGGTTCTAAGGACTAGTACCAATTATTATTGGAGTAATGAAGAGAGGTAGATTGTTTTGTTAAAATCTTGTGCTATATAGTTTTGATGGACCTTCGAGCGATGTAAGTTATTCAATATTTTCTCATTAAGTAACTCTGATTCATCCAATCATTTATAGATTTATGATCCATTAAAATATGATCATAGATGGAAATTCGTAGTGATGGAAATTGGAATTCAATGGGCATAACTACTTCTATTCTGTATATTAGTGAATATGGGTTTTCCCTTGTGGCTGTATAGGTTGTGGTTTAGTAATCTCACAAGGCATGTAAGTGCTTATCTAGATAATAATTGTTATCATTATCCACCATATTTTGAATTATGTTTGAAAAGGTCTTATTGAAGGCCTATATCATTCCATTACCTGTTATATGATAGTGTGATGAGTGGTTGGATTTGATATTTCACTCCTAGTACAACTTCTCCAACTCAGAAAAATAGGAATTTGTGCCATTTTTTGTCAGTTTTGTATGAGGGACACCAAATTCAGCAATGATGATGGATTTTAGGAAGCTGAATATTCTTTTAGACAAGACTTCATTAATGGGTATTACCTCATCCCATTTAGAGAAGAAGTTGGTGGTAGTTAGGATGTATTTAAATTTCTTGGAAGTGATAGGAGGATAGATTCTTAAAATATACATTCCCTATATGGAATATAGAAAGGATTTTTGGATATTTTTAGAAAATACAGGGGTTGATGGATGGATTTAGTGTGCACCTAGAAGGAATGAATCTTCCTGGTGAATTCTATGTAATCTTACATCTCTAAAGACTAGAAGTATCCAAGCCTTTATATTTGATTAGAAAGTGGAAATCTTGACTAGTGGGAACTATAAGCTCCCCTGTGTAATTATTTCATGAAATTACAAGTCTATTATCTATAAATATATCTGAGAAGTACTCCATAAAGGCCTTTTTTATGGTGGTTTTTTCCATCTTAAAGAGTGATATTGGTTACCCACCATTAGATTTTATCCTTTCTGGATCTGTCCATATAGAGCACTCCATATTGATGGTAGTACATGATGGGTATCATCCACCCTGTAATATAACCATATGGTTCGTGGATAGGACTGGTTTCGTCGATCTATTATAAGATGAAATCAACAAAAGGAAATAGCATTCGGTGATTCATAATGTTGATGGCTATTTCATCCTGGTTTGGATCTTCCAAATCAATAGATGCATTCTCCAATGCATCTTCCTAGGAATTCTATGATCACAGGATGTGATTCAATGTTGGTTTTGAGGGGAATTATTCCATTAATCCTCAAACATCATAAAAAGGGAGATTAGATCTTCTTTTCTGATGGAATAATCCTTGTATATTTGTTTGATTACCAACTCTAAATAACCTTTATCCTCTATGTGTTCCACTAGTATTTGATACGCCAGTTCTATGCCTTTAATGTAGGCCTAATATTATGCCTCATCATTTGTGCACCCATCTGATAGTAGAAAGAATTAAGTAAAGACTATTTTTGTTGGGGGATGAGGATGACCCCTAACCTGAATTTGTTGAGCTTAGGGTATTTCATTCTCATCCCTGTTGGGATATAGATTCACCACCAAAATACATTTCCCATATAAGTAGGTAATCTTGAATAGAAAAGATATCTTCATCTTGAAATTTAGTATATGAGGATGCTGTTTTGGTAGATGGGTTCTCTTTGAGAAAATATGCTAAGGCATGGCCTTTTACCACTTTTTAAGGCACATACTATTTTTCAAATTGTTACTGGTTAACTAACCACTATTCCAAACATCCTATCAATATAGGATGGATGAGGTTATATTTGAGTGGGTTATTGTTAGAGACCATATTGAAATCATATTTCTATATATAGTGCCTCAGTTTCTAAACAATGAATATTAATTCCAAAAGGATCTTTTTGATATCCGAATAACAAGTCCCAGCATCAATCAAGGTTCTATTGCAATAATAAAGGTTTTTTTCATTGATAGAATAAATATTTTTTGTGAGGAAAGCACCTAGTGACCGATGTAGTGATATCACATACAAAACGAGTGAAGCCCCTTCAATGGTTTCCATTAACACTGGTGGACTCATGAGATACCTTTTAAGGATTTCAAATTATTTCATAAATGCATTGGTCTACTGATATGTGACTCCCTTATTCATCAGCATAGTAAGGGTTGGAACTTGGATATGAGATTAGATATAAATAATCATATGTAGGCAACGTGTACTTGAATTCCTATGAAATATTTGTGGTTTTTAGGCAGTGAAATTATAAAGATAGCCTTGTCTTCTTAGGGTTGACTTCGATTCCAAAATGTTATACAATAAATCCTAGAAGTTTTCCTAAGGATAACTGGAAATCACATTTCATGGGGTTCATCTTCAGGTTATGGATTCATAGTTTGTCGAAGACAGCCTCAATATTAACAAAATGGTCTAAAAAATGTTATGACTTAACCACTATATAGTCAATGTATCAATTTAAAAACTTCCCCAATAATGGTTTGAATATGCGATTCATGACATGTTGGTATATAGAGCCAACATTCTTTAAGACAAAGGGCATTATCCAATAGAAAAATTCCCCTTGGGGCCCATGAAGTTCATGGATTTTTCATCTTCTAGGGACACTTTAATTTGTTTTTACCCTAAATATCCATCCGTCAAAGAAAAGGGATTAATAACTAGTCATTTTATCAATCAGTAACTCTGTGATTGGGACTGTGAAATCATCATTCGAATAGTATTCATTTAGATCTATGAAGTCGATGTGGACTCTAACTATTACATTTTTCTTCTTCATCAGGATGATGTTGGACATCCATTTTAGATACTAAACTTCAAAAATAACGTCATCCTTGATAACATTTTCCAATTCTGCCTCAAATATTGGAGGTGTGAGTCATTTGTGTCCTTCTAGATGCCTGTTTGTACCCCAAGTGGTCTTCTAGAAAGATCAAGTGATGAGTGCCACCTTTGAATCAAGTCCTAGAATCTCTATGTAATTATAGGAAAACATTTCTTGATGTTTCTTCAAGAAGGAGGTATATACCTATTTTTCTTCATAATTCATGAATTCACTTATCAAAGTGGGTCGTAGTTCTCCCTTTGTACCTAGATTTATTTTTCTAAGTTCAGAAATAGTTGTAGAGACACCTTCCTCAAATGCTGGAGGGGCTTCTCTGAGGTATTTTCCCTCTTCCTCTTCCTCAGTCTCCTCCTCTTTAATCCATTCCTTGTTCTGAGGGGAAGTAGGTAATGATGGGAGCTCTTTGTAGTTCAAGGTGGAGTCGAAATTTTAACGACATTCAGAAGATAAAGAAACTACTTCTGACCCAATTGAGGAGGTAGTTATTTTTTTGAATCTCATGGTATGGAATGAGGGCATTCTCACTTGAGTTTTAATTAATTTCTAGAGATTCAAAGACTTCTACACTACTTAAAGGTTTAGATACCAGAATTGATATCATGGAGGCCACTAAATATATTCTTGAACATAGACCCATATCTTCAATATGATTAATTGGAATCATATACTCTAGATTGAGATATTTGAAGGGATTATTCAACATCATATCTAGACCGTTCAAGGAATTGATTCAATAATTTTTTTTGATCATGGGTTGTTCAATTCCATCTGATAGAATTACACATCAATTAATTTTGATTCACTGGATTTAAATGGGGCTTTGTCACTATGGAATTTCTCAATTTGGCCATTAATGCAATATTTGAGGCATTATTGGTGTGAGGAGGGAATAGTTTCATATTGGTGAAACCAAGGTCTTCCTAGAATAACGTTTAAGGTTTTAAATTTTTTAATAACTAGTAATTATGATTTAGATACAAGATCCCCAAACTGAGTCCTGAGTTTTATTTTTCCAATAATCTTTTGTTTTCTCTTATCATAAACTTGTAGCATTAAAGTAGAGGGGGTCAATTGAGACTCATTGTAACCTAGATGATAGAGTGTTCAAATCAGAATGAGGTTGACTTCTAATCCATTTTCAATGAAGTCTCTTTAGATATAAATGTTATTTATATTGATAGATACATACAAAGGTATGATATGTCCTTGTATAATGAAATCATTATGCTCATCCTTTAAAGATACGATCATATGGAATTTTTCAGGATATTTATATACATGATATACATTGAAAGTACTAACTTCATCATTAAATTATTGAGGTATTAGGAAAGCCTCTATGAGTGCTTGCTAAAGGTATTTTAATAGAATCAAAGCATCCAAGATTGAAAACTTGGCCAGAACCATGGATAATTTCTTTAAATTTTTATACTTCTCGCCTAAATTTCTACACTTCCCAATATGAGGATTCTCTTTTCCAAGAACATTAGGAACTTAAGTACTTGATGTAGGTAGATCAGCCCTTGGGAAAGGAGTATAAGGAACATATGTACTTGGTGGATTAGGCTGGATTGGTCTGCATTCAGGCCAAGGTTGATTGGGTGATGGCATCTTCTCTAGTTGATCTTCCAAAATGATCAAGTGAGGGAAAAATATGAATTGTGTGGTGGATCTTTCTTTCTCCTAATATGCTCACCGGATGGATTTCCCATGAGTTTCAGCCCTATATATGGTCCGACCAGAACATGGTTGGAGTATTAATTTCTTCCACGACCACATCTTACCCTAAGTCCTCATCCTCTATGGCCTCTTCCACCTGTTCCCCAGTTGGATGAAAATAACATGTGTTTATAGTCACATTTATCATCCAAAATGGATCTATTATGTGAATAACATTAACATATCTGAAAATAAACTTCTTTTCTGATGAGGACTATGTTTAGCGGTTTGAATCTTGTGACACCTTTTGGTGGGGCAATCCATGTGCTTTTGGGGTTGAAGGAAATAAGTTAAAGAGAGTGAAAAACAACTTCAACCTTATAATATCATCACCTTTTTATGTTTTATTCTTTCTCTTTTGGACATGTAATATTTTAGATGATTGTATTTCAAAATACTGTGGCATAGATGGATTCAGTTGTTCCATAGAGGAAGTGGATGGGGGAATAGTTCGTTGTTTCAACTATGCTCATATGATAGAATGATTCATTTTGTTCCCCTTTCTGACCATATAGTCTCTAAATTTTTTCTTACCCATTCTTTTAACTTATTTTCATTTACTCTCCTCCTCCAGATTGGTGGCAGAAACACATGCTACTTGTGCCGGTGGATTTCTTAGCTTCACTTGTTTGGAGTCCTCCATCTTTTGAAGAATGTATTTGAAAAAAAACATTATAGGATAGTTTTCTCCAATTCATGATGTAAGGGGAAATAGTTTGGGATATCTTCATCACCATTCTGATGGGGTTTCTTGGTCTTTGGAATCTTGATCAATTTGTTCTCCAGTGTCAAGATGAAGTAGCCTGTGACTTTGTTTTTTAGGAAAGAATAATAATTATTCTTCATCTCCTTATTTTTTTTATTTTCTCCCTTTTATCATCCCAAATGGAAGGGAATTGTTACTATCCATCATGAGAATAATTAGATGATATGGCATAAGAGTTGGAGTCGGAATGAGAGCAAGGCTAGCTTAAGTGAAATAGTGGTAGTCTATACATTCCTCATTCTCTTTCCTTGATATGATGGAATTACATGGTACATAGCCTTGGTTATTACAATGGAATATTCCATTATTTTATAAATTGTTGAAAGATCCTAAAATATTCCTTTATATTTCATAGCGACGAGTGGGGTGAATTATTCTCCATAAAGATTCACTATACAGATGGACAACAAGTCTTCAGGAGGAAGCTGTAGGGTTAATGTGTATGTCAACCCCTTCTACTAAGCAATGAAATCCTAGACCATATCATTCTCCCATTATTTTCTATTTGAGAGGAAGATGAATTTTTTATTCTGCATCATCAAGCTAAATTAGAAGATAAACATCCAATAGAGATCATTCTACCCAATAATTGACTGAGCTGGTAAGATGGTGTCCATAAAAAGGCTATCCCCTGCATTTCTTTCATGAAGAAACTATGTTTAATTGCTCCCTATTGTGTAGGGGTCCCCATAATGGGGTTATAGTGGGACAAAAACTGTGTTGAATGTTTCTCAGGGTCCCCTAAACCATTGAAAATTGGAAATGTAGGGTTTCAAAAGTTTGGCAGAGGAACATTCAGATTAACCCATTTGGGTAAGGCTTTGTATTTGGATATAAAGGTGCACATTACTCCTCCATAGCATCTGATAAATCCATTAGTGACTCGATAGTATTGATTATTCCTTGAGTAATGTTTGGATAAGAGGGAGCTTGAATAGGGGTAGTAGAAGGTAGGTCCAACTACGATGACCCTGCTAGTATCTTCTGTGAGTAACGTATAGGGGAAGGTCTATAAGAATGTTCTTTTCCCTATTCTGGTTGTGTACCAAATGTATGAAACTTCTGATCTACTACTGTGGGATCCAATTATTTTGGTTTGTGGTACCCCACATTGAGCATATGTTTCAGCTCCATTTTTATGGGGAAAAAATCCCTTAAGGTAACATTGAAGTATTTTTTGGTTGAGTTTGTTTATTGTCAAAGAGGGTCTCCAAGGTAAGTTGTGGAGTTCGGAGATATTTTTGACATGGTATGCTAACAATTATCCAAGATAAAGGAGTGGATTCCCTATAAGTGGTATAGAAAATTGTGTACATAAGGTGATGTCGTTTTCCAGTGTTGGTCTAATTTTTGGCATCCAAATTTGGAGTTTGGCTAGTATAGAGAAAAGTGTATTTTATTGAATGAAATATTGAAATATGGAAAAGGAATTAATTTCATGAAGATGGTCTTCATGAAGATTGTTTCATGAAGGCATGATGATTCCGATGGTGAGCTCTGTGAGTACGACGAGCATCATGAATGGTTAAGGTGAGGAGCATCGCAAGTGGAGCATCACAATGGTGTGAAGTTGTAATGGTAATCTCTATGATTACAACAGGCACCAAGAGTTGGAAATTTACATAGAGATTCAGAAAAAAGAGAGAATCATGATGGAAATGAAGGAGCTTCACAAAATTGAGATGACATGACTAGAAGCTTCTAGAATCGATGGGAAACACCTATAAACAGACATCTACCCCTTAATAAGATCAGAGAGACACAATGAGAATTCTAATTCTTCGGGTTCATGAAGGTGGGTCATGAAGGTGGTTCATGAAGGTGATATGTGAAGACATCTGCGAAAGTTATAATCCAACAGAATATTCTGAGCATCGTGAAATTGTTTCATGAAGGAGTTTCATGTGAAGAAGTTCACAAAGGCAATGATATCCAACTGAATGTTCTAAGAATCATGAAAGTAAAGGAATTCAAAAATACTACACAATCTTTGCGAAAGGAAGGATATTCACGAAGGCTAGTTAAGATTCCTGAAATAAGGTGATTTGCGAAGGCTAGTTGAGTTTCTTGAAAGAGGTGTGCTTTGCGAAGGCTAAGAGAGCTTCATGAAAGGTAGGAGCCCCACGAAAGGCTATTTGAGCTTCGCAAAAGAGGAGCTTCGTGAAGGTAGTGAGCATCACAAAAGTTATTCAGAAGTCATTTCCTAGTTCAGCTATGGTAAAGTGGTATTCATCTATTACATGAAAGTGGAACTTCAACAGATCATCCTTATATAATAGAGGATGCATTCATTAGAGATAATGAAGGGACCTACAAGTCTTGAAACTATGCTTGAATACCTTCGAAGATCAGTGAGTGAAGCAAGTGGAAGATGGTAATCCTTTCCAGTAGTAGTGATCTAGAGAAAGAGATATAGGGAGTGACCCATGGGAGTATAGTGATAAAACCCTAAACTATATAATGGTAGTGAGCCTATTTATAGATGAGATATAGCCCAAACCACCATTCTTGTTAGTGAGCCTTAGTGGATTTGGTGCTATTGAAACCTCGTCATTGTATGCTCCTTGGATATAGCCTAGTCAGGGAGAAGCATGTAAATTTTTTTGTGTACTTGTTCTTTCTTTTCTGCATTATATTCAAAGAATCATCATCAAATAAATATGGAAATAATAACATCAACATTAACACATAAGTGCAAACAAAGTGACCATTATAATAAAGAGGTCAAGATCCAATAGGAGAAAAATTATTTTAAAAATAATATTCATACCCCGATTCACTCCCCTTCTTAGGGTATATAGGCCCCTTCTGGACCTAATAATTACAGTTGTTATGGTGATCCTTCTTTGTTTAGGTGTTCTAGTTGGGAGTGCAAGTTGAGTCTCTATTTGAAAAACATATCTGGGAGGAACGTTGCCTCATAGTAGTTTATCATTTAGTCGTCTCAATTCTTTCACCTCTTCCTCATATTGAGTGAATATTTCCTCATCTGTAAGGGGTTCAACATCTTTAAGAGGTGGTAGAAGAACAAAATTAAAATTTCCCTTTTCCTTGATAGATACTCTCGGAGGAGGTAATGATAGAGTGGTTAAGGGAATTCCCAAAATTAGGGAAACCCTATGGTTCTAGGTATGCACACATCCTTCAATCATTTCATTATGGATGTTATTATGAAATGAAACATCCTATTACTACTCCTATATATTATTTTCATGATTTTTAGGGTCTATAAGGGTAGTATTAATTACATTCACCGATTCCTAATGCATTGCAGGCACATCATCAATCTCTTTGTGAGACTGAATTTGTCTGCACCCTCCATGAGGCCATGTCCTCTCATTCACTGGTTCTTTTGGAGCCATTTTATATATGTTAATCTAAAATGAATCAACAGAAAATATTTCTTTTCATTATACCAATGAAGATACTCAATAATGGGATGGAAAAAATTGAGGATTCATCCCACATTGTTCTCTCTAATTGGGATAAAACTGACATCAACTGAGGAGGAGGTTGTTGAGGTAAAAATCCACCAGTACTGAGGGATGGGTATGTTCCCATTCCACTTCCACAACTCTTTGATATTGGTTTTCAACCCTTAGAGGATTTGTTAAAAAATCCCCTAGCCCTTCGTGATGGGGTTGCTCCTGGATTTTCATGTCTTTTACTGATGCGGCTACGATCATGATTTAATGGAGTTGTGTTTAAACATGGGTTTGATTTATCATAACATTTTCACTTGATACACATTCTTTTATAGATCGTTTATCTATCTATGAAATTAATGTTATCAAGAGAATGAATTACCTTAATTGGGAGGCCTTCTGGATATTTTCAGATTCCTAATGCAAAATTATTTCAACGTCTTCTACTCTTCTAGCCTGACATCAGTGAGAGTCAGTCATGGCCTATTTTTGTTGATCATATTATCTATTGTCAATAGATTTCATTTGTTGAATTCAGACTAAAGATATAACATTTCATGATGTCATATTGGGTAGACAATGATGATAGGGGAGCACTATAAAATGAAATGCTCCATGTTCACCCCTTCCTCAGATATGAACACTCTATGGGGAATATGCGATCAATTTTCGTAATTATTTTAATGCGCTGATACATTCCTGACTAAGGGATCCTTAAAATTTCCCTAAATTTGGATTTTGTGCATCCATGACAACTGCCAAGTCAATTTGGCATTGAAATACTTTTATTACCTTTTTTTGTCTTAGATATTCATCATAATCTAATAAATTTTCTCTCAAGTGACAACATCCATATGAATCCAAACCTATGGGTATCCTCTTAAATGCAAGACCCAAACAAGAACCTAGGAATGATTTCATGTGTAATCCCTAACCAAAATTTGGGCATCCAACTCGATATAATCCCCAATCATGTCACCATACAACCTAAGGGTATCCTCACAGGAGTAAGATCCAATTAAATCCTCTCAAATATCCATATACCCCTATGATAAAAACTTTTATAGGACCTCCATAGGCACGATTCCTCACAACTATAATACGTGGGCTTTGATTTTCATTCAAATAGGTAACTAGGAAGCCTCCTTATATTCTAAACCCAACACTCCAAATCAACTCTAATTCCATCTATCCAAAATTCCTAGAAGTTTATTACCCAACCAATGCTCCCATATCTCTTCCAAGTTCCTTGGGCTGCTTCATCATACGTACCTCACAAAACATTAACTAGGCACATTTCTCCAGACATCTTGGCCACATGATGTTAAACTAGAGGGTTTGATCCTTATAACATGACCTTAAAAGATATCATGTGGCCCACTAAACGGAATAAAACTACATTAGTTTTGATTCCTTTCACACGGAAACATAGGATTCTCATCTCATGGGTTCAATATTGACATCAAAACAACTCCCATCTCCATGGGTGATGACACACTCTAGAGAAACCCACTGTGTTGTTGAAAACCAGTGTTGTAATAATAAACGAAAAAATAATCTCCAATATATTCATAAAAGGGAACCATTAATGATAAGACATGAATATATACAGATATATCCATTAATAAATATCATTGGATACATATATATGATTCTAAGTTCCATGCATTCTATTAATTGATTGTTAATTTAAAAGTGCTCCATTTCATAATTGTTAATTAATGAAGGATTCATGAACATATATTGAATCTATAAGAGAATCCTAGAGTAGGAAACAATTCCCCACAAAAGGTTAGATGAGCCTAACCTCCCATCCTCTTGAATAATGTGAGTCCCTAAATATTGTTTGGCAATTTCTCAACAACCACCTACCTTTGGAGAGTAGGTTTTTGATATCGAAAAAGTAAACTATTGGGAGTTTCTAGCTCTATGAACCACATATTGGATGATTTTAAAAAATAATTATTATCCTAAATTAACTATTTGTGAAAAAAATTAAAACCTCCACTATCAATCGTCGATTGCCAGATTTTTATTTGAAAACAAATGGTGAATCTAACATGAATCCTTAACCAAGATGATGGTATCACCCACTTGTTACAAACTTTGTCTTTTAATGTAAAATATATATAAATAAGATAATCAATTTTTCATGATTTGTTTTAAATATGTGATGATTTTATGGATTTTTCTTGTCTGTTTTATTCACCTATAATTTTGGAAATTTTGAAAAGTTCTCTCTTCAATATAAATGGGGTCATACTAGCTCTCACAAACATATGCCCTAGGTACTATTCATGTTTGGTCCTCCTCTAAAAGTGGACACCATTACCAACCTATTCTCTTCAATTTTGGGTATCAAATGCATTGGCCCATGATTTTCACCAAAATGGAACTATCCCTACCATAGAGGATTTCCAAAAGGCCCTTTAGTTTATGAATCCACTCAAGTCATACACTCAGTGATGAGTGATGTTTCAAAATCAGAAGACACCAATTTTTGTCTCTGACTATTTCGAGAGATTATCTCCAGAACACAATAATCAGTTCCTCCCTTATCTTAGGAAGTTCAATAAAGATGCCACAAAAGGCCTCACCCAGAAGTTACAGGGGTCCTTTCAAAGGTATCTTATTAGTAATCACCATAACCAATTCCATGAATAAGTGAACCTCAACATGATGAGGGTTCCATCCTCAGGGGTATGGCCCAGTTCATCCAGACACGGGAATGCAAGAAGGCCCACTGTGGGAAGCGGCTGGTCAAAAGGGAACAAGGACACACCTCTGTCCCCTCTGAATAATCCCACCAATCCTGTTTTATAGAAATCTATGAGTAGGTACATGAACCTTTTAGCACAAATCATGCTTCCCAATAGACTTTACTGGCCACATTCATAGAATCCCCCAAACAAAATTTGACAGCAAGTAGAAAGAAGGAAAAAGAAATTTCCTACACTAGCCAAGCCTGATAGTATCCTCATATGATAGTGTCCATATAATTATTTTAGTCAAATTAGGTTCCAAACCATGATCTAGAACACACACCTACCAACATTTATCAACCCTTCAATCTGTCTCGCATGGCAGCATTTGGTGAATTCATCCAGAGAGTCCTGGTGAAAAATAGGGGGATGACTAAAATCTCTAACCCCAAACATGAGTACTATAAAAATCCATTGGTGGTAAATAGATTATAGGAGTAGGAAAACACCCATGATAAAACTATGGAATTGTTTTATATCCCTATTCCATCCACTAAATTCACCAATAATATCATGAAAATGGTGAATTGGTAGACGAAAATTTCTTCCCACATCCTATATACCTGACAAGATATCATAACTGTGACAATAGTTGTAGAGGTGTACATCCACAACTTTATCCCTACGAATGGGTTGAATCATCGACATGTCACTTCAGAGAATACACACACCTCTACTCTTGTAATGGAGGGTTGTAGAGTAAACTCCACTATGATACATAGACAACCATATTGGTTCCATACCCCCATTCTAATCGAGGGTAATTGGCATATTCCAATATCTAATCTAAAGAAGATAAAAACCCTTTAAAAACTTCAAGAATCCTATAAATAAAATTTGGTAGCAACAAAATATCTATTCAAACTAGCTTCCATACCCAAAAAAGACTTCCCCTAGAAAGTGGCCCCAAGTACTCTCAAGAAAGAATCCAAAAAGATGCCTCACCTGATATGATTGGAAAATAAAGATCCAATATACAATCCCACTATGCATAATGTTGTAGTTATTGAATCCCTCATATATTTATATATGAAAACTCAAGATCCTACTCTCTAGTTAAGAAATTATGTGAACAGTAATAGTAATTCCAAAGGTCATCCTTATACCCATCACCATGATTTCTAGCTTCATATTCATAATTTTATCAATCATGAGAGTCCATATCTTGATGTGATTCACAACAACCCTTTGTATGGATAGAAGATCAAACAACTAGAAGTTCTTCCACTTACTGTCACAAACCCTAAAGGTACTCTCTAGGGTATATGCTATAATAATTCTCCTTGAAATCAGACATCAAGCCATAATTTTATTCCCCTACTTAATGGAATTCACATTGAAATTTCTCTCTACAGTAATGTTTCATTTCATCAAAATGGACCTCCCCTTGGAAATTTAATAATGAGAAATCTCTCCTACCATGAGACACTTGGGAAAATAGGGCCAATCATGTTGACTACCTTATCACTGACATGTGAAATCCTTTCTTAGTTGGAGGACATCCCAAGTAAATGGCCATTCTCTAAAATTCCCTTGGATTTCGTGGATTCTATTGTGACAAAGGATGTCCCTACCAATATTGTGGTTTATGATAAAGTAGTAGGGAATCACCCAATTTGGTCAGACCTGGTTGATTAACTACTAGAAAAAGATAAAGAAGAGAAATTGAATATAAGGAAGAAGCTGGCTAAGGAAGACATACAAGTCGTGTTCTGGCCTTTATCGACTCCTCAATACATAATTCCAGAGGTGTTGTAGGAATATTGTGTGGCTTAAATCATCCTAAATAAATGGAACACTCTTCTTCACTTGAGAGAAAATTTATTATCTTATGGTGAATATCAAATCCATGTCAAGGTAATAAAAGGGATGAAATGCCAAATTGACTTGGTGGCCCTCCTGGATGCACAACATCCTTAGATTTATTCCCTTGGAAAACCACCCTTCATGGTCTTGAGAAATATGAATCATCACAAGCTTCATGAACACTAGTAATAGAATGTCATAATTCTTGAGGAAACCATTGTTTTATTATGAAATAATACTCACTAGTTGTATTTTTATAAGTCTAACACTAAATTTTAGGCCATGTCAGCTAGGGGATGCCACTGTTTGACTATGCAGTAATACACCCTAGTTGGATTTACATAAATTCACCCACTAAAAAGTTTTTCAACTGGTGGAATTTTCTTCCTTAGGAGATACCTCCTATATTCCCATAATCCTCAACCATATCTCACAGTAAATGACTTTCTAAAATTTTTTTATGCACATTCCTCACATACTTGTCTTGCATCATGTTTTAGATTTAAAAATTGCAAAATCATGACTCGAAATTACCCTTCAGGTATCTGAATAATTTCAGAACACTCTTGGAAAACAATCCTCATTTGAGTCATCATTTCAAAACTTATGGTTAATGATATCCAAACTAAAAAACAATTCACATTACTCCAGATTTCATGAATTTAAAATCCCCACAAAAAGAGAGAAAATACTTTCTAGGTTAGAAACTCGCAAAAAGAACTCTGGAAAAAAGTCAATTCTTAGCTTGCTAGACCTACAATATACATGGTTTAGGAAAAAATCAAGAAATGAAAATATAAAATTCATAAAAACTGTTAGGTTTAAAACCCACAAAAGTTTTCCTAATAAAAATCCATGTCCATCCTGCAATTTATTCTTTATTGGAATTAGGTAAAAATTAGGGCTAGGACAAAAAATACACAAAGTTTGCAGGGTTTTCCATATGACTAAGAAATAGTTGAACTACGCTCTCTAGGACCAAAGGACTAGGTTGAAATTAGAGCATATCCACATACCTATCATCATTGTTATGACTCGTGGATGAAAATACTTATTTCTATGAAAACAATATTTAATGTTACGTTAAGATAATTGGAAAATAGGGATGAAGACATAGATGATTGGAGAAAAACTCATTTTAATTTATGGGGTAAGAAAAATTAGAGGAGAGTACACAATATAGAGTCTCTCTATATAACTCTTAATTTGTTGGATGGCTTCATGGGCCCCATCAATAGCCTATTGAAGCTCGAATAGCTGAACATTCTTAGTCTTCTCAGCCAGATGGAGTTCCTTCATTGTGTTTGCAATGACATCTGACCTCTCCATTTGAGATCCTTCTAGAAAATGATGAATTTGTATGATCTCCCTAAGGGCATAATCCATTTCTTATTGAAGTAATGATATTTGAATTTCTTTCTTATTAATATATTTCTTACATTCTATCAATTTTGTTGTGTGAGTAGCCTCTTCCTAGGAAAATTCATCTTAGAGATCATCAGTGTTAACAAATAGCTTTTCTTTGATCAGGTTATATTGTATCTTGTGTGCTGGATCCTATTGATGAATGATATTTTTCACATTAGTTTGAATCATATGGTAGTCAAATCCACCATATCCTAACATACCAAATAGTAATGGAAGTCAATATAGTAACAAGGGTATGCCTTTAAGAGTTTTCTTAGAGATTATCTTTCATATGTTCCTCCATATGATGTTACATGTGATAAAAAAGGAAATTATATGTCTCTAAATATGGATCCAAACCACTATCAAATGGATAAATTTATTCATTGGTTAGTTAACTCAATAGAGAACCCTTCCTCACTCCCTCTGAGGCAATAATGGATTCAATTTCTAAATTTGGATCAATAGGCATAGAAGCACCTCCTTAAATCCAGGATGTAGAATTTGATAGAACATAATAATGTTTAATTATTATTATTATCCTCAAAGGGTAGAAAATGGAATAAGTATAGGATAATTAAAGTAGGTGGTGGCACTCACCCATTGAAATATTTGCTGCCTTAGAGGATCCCTCCCTGATAATCTCAACATCGGTGTTTTGAAGTAGAATCTCTTGACAAGGGGAACCCTCCTAAGTCTTCTTAGAGCTTTCTAAGGGATCCTCATGATGATTCCCCATTTTAAGACCCCCTTGAGTTGGTGTTCCCTCAGTAGTGGGATCGGGATGAACTTGGACTCCTTGTTGATGAATTTTCACTACAATATTCTCCATGGATAAAGATTCACAATTCAAGCAGTCATGGTTAAAAATCATTCTTAAAGAATTGGTTTAATTAAAATAAATACACACATCCATCCAATTCCTTATTAAATTCCCCTAAATATTCTAAATAGGAAAGAAGATTAATATATTCCCACATTTCTTCAAATTTCATGAAACAATTTCTCGAGGAAATTATTAATTCCCAAAGCCTCATGGTAATATCTCCTCTAAGGATCCCTGAACCATTGGTCTCATAATCTAGCATAGTACCCTTATCAGATGACCTATGTCCTCGAACAACTTCCTCAGAGACAATGGTAGGGTTGGAACCAGTTGCTACATGGTCCTCCAGTTTATGAGAAGAATCTGAAATATCATAAGGAATAATGTCCATCATTCGGTATATAAAACATTATGATGTAAACATGAAATTAATAGAATCCTCCTCCCTTTATATAGCAGTAGGAGTAGATAAAATTTCCTCAACCCTTTAAACATATCCTTCCAAAAGAGATAACTCATCAGTAGTAATCTATGTCTTGTACATAGTTTCCACCTTAGTTATTGGAGGTTCATATCTAAGCCCCTCTAGAGTATCCTACTCAGTTCTTAGAGGCTCGTCTCTAAGACACTCTAGATAATCCTCCTCAGTTTTAAAAGGCCCATATCTAAGTCCATTGATAGTGGGGAGTGAAGGAGATTCTGGTAACATATACAAGATCAAGCATTTGTTCTAGTTAAATAAGAAATAGATTATTCTATATGGACTCAGAAACACTCACGAGGTGCTTATCCAAGGACTACATTATCTGTCTCTCTTTATTTTTTTAATCGAGGGAGGCTAGCACTCTCTGCCTCAAAAATGGTTATCAAAGGTAGTAGTAGATATTATCCTTCTATATCCTCAATTGTCTTCTATCTTAGAGATATCTCTCACGGTTCAATAGTTGATTCATTAGTTCCATGTGGGTTGCATTTGGGCCATACTTCGATAGTGGTATCTTTACTAATTTCCCCTTTTCCTACTGAAATATGGGTGACATATCCCTCAATAACAACAGTTTTTTTGAAATAAAATAAAGTAATAACAAAAGAGGAAATAAGATAAAGAGAAAATACATCCTTGGGGTCGACATAGTCATCCCATTCCTTAGAAGATAGGTGTTCATCCCCTTTACTGGAACCCCATTTCAACATGTCCTCCACTTATCTCTTGGTATAAATCTGGTTTTCAGTTTCATAAATAAGAATATCTATTTCCTAGAAGTAAATTTTGACCTTAGTAGGATCGTAATCAAAGAAAATATTGAATGGGGCTCAAACATCTCCAATTTATAGAATCTATAGACCAACATGAAGGTGCAACCACACATCCTCAACATCAAAATGCATGCTTTGCTGAAGTTGGACTGCATCTGGTCACACATATTTTGAAGATGTTCTACCCTCCTGTGAAGCTAATTTGACAATTGGTTTCATGATATTTCTAACTCTCTCCATAATAGTTTAAGGATGGTAAAATGGAGCATGGGTATCCCCTTTATGGTGATGGAAGGACCTCCTAATCTTAATCTCAGTTGGCATAGTCCTTTTGATCATGACTAGAGGAATGAACTGTGAAAGGGGTCTTTTGGGGGAGCTAGGGGCTTCATCATCTACCTCCTATGGAGGAGGAAATGAACCTTCTTAGAGGGGGAGTAGACTTTATACATGAGTTTCCATTCTAATTTGTTGTTACAACCCCAACTAAAGGAACAAATTTTGTTATAATTCCCAATGGATATGATGAAATTCAGACCTTGGAATACCAGAAGGTCTACCCATTGGACATTCCCATGAGATGAAATATAATTACAACTTGATCCATCTCGACAACTATGATCATCCACAACTATCAGGCCACCATTTTGCACCTCTCTAATAAAATGTACACTAGATGACATAAAGTTATTTGTTTTAGGAATGAAAAATGGAATGAAAATATATTTTGAGAATAGTTTTCACATATAACATCACCATCAGTTAGGGTCACTATCACACCATCTCTAAAGGCAATCATGTATGATCGCAATTCATCACCAGATTTTCCATAATTAGTTAATTTCCTAGTAGGTGGATCTCCATATGGAAAGTAATTCAAATATTTTAATAGGTTTAGCCTCATTAGGTTCTCACTATGCTTTGGTGATAGGGGTTGAACACCATAAAAGGACATAAGAAATGTTTGAAACCGGCCCCTAATAATATTAACCTCAATTAACATGGAATAAGAACTAAGGTGGGATAAAAACCATCCCCAAAGTACCTTTAATGGCCCTATGATTCTGAAAGGGGCCTTCCCTATGTGAATATGAAGTAGGTATCAGTGAATCTTTTCCAAAATAGGGGTTTCTTATCCTATGTGCTTCCCCTGTACTAGATTTCCCTCCATAACAAATGTCATTGGCCTCACACCACCATTAGAGTTGTGGATAAGAATCATGTAAAGACATAGCCACATGGATAAGAATCCAAAAAAATGTGTCTTTTAGGGTATTTTAGGCTTGGATTTGTTCCCCCACTAGTTGTACTCACCCTATTCCAAGGTGGACAAGAATATAAAGAAATTCCCATCTTCACCATTTTGGGACACACCAAAAGAAAATTACAGGTGGGGTCATCCCCCTATAACTTCAGAAATACATGCATCCATGCTTCAAAATGGATATCCACCCTTAGGTGGGGGTATTCATTCTTAATTTACTAGGATATCTTCAATAGATCATGATAAAAAACTATAATCCTTTTAACATCATCCCACATATCTTTTTGTGGGACTAATTCTTCATACATCACTCCAAGGATCAGATCCCTAGAGATCTTCTACACATCCAATAGGCTAATACTGACTTCTCTATGTTTCAGGTGGAAATATTTAATTTTTGGATCCATAGTCTTAGAATTTCAATAATGAAGTCATAATTCTTGTATATATATGTATATGCCACCAATATGGATTCATAAATTCCCATCCCTTTTAACTCGGTTTCAAAGTCATCATAGTTCTAGTGCACCCATTATGCCCACATCCACTTGGGTCTAACACCCCCTCCTAGGAAGTGATCCTAATCTTCCCTCCATCCCTTTGCCTAGTAAATCTAGGAATTATGAAATATAGATGAGTAACAGAGGAAGTTTGATTTGGGCATACGTGACATCAAATTTGGAGCACACATGATTTGATACATGAAACAAGTTTTGGATGAGGTTCCTACATTAATGTATGTTCCCATGTTTGATATGTCAGTAGTAGTAAATTTATTCTTTTCTTGAAATATGGAAAGAGGAGCATAATTCATCAAATCATTCATGAATATGTCTTTCAAATGTCTGTGGCAATAGAGTAGAAAATAGTATCTCTCAGGATACATGATATGATACTTCTTCATATGTATTTTCAAGTCATGTAGAGTAGTATCGCGTACATCATAGTACTCCATCCCAATAGTTTTTAGCATCTCCCTAATGTGATTTCTAGATTATTCATCAAAAACACTAATTTTCCAAGAAATCACTCAACCTAAAAGGAACCACCAATATTTTCATTAAGAAACAAGTCTTGGTTTTGAAAAAGCTTAAGATATTTATAAATTTTTCAAAGGCATGGGTTCTCGAAGGTCACTCACCCAAGTGAACTTGTGTAGGTCACTCTCCCAAGTTTACTCATGTAGGTAACTCACCTAGA
This sequence comes from Viscum album, assembly GCA_963277665.1. Classification (NCBI taxonomy): domain Eukaryota; kingdom Viridiplantae; phylum Streptophyta; class Magnoliopsida; order Santalales; family Viscaceae; genus Viscum; species Viscum album. The sequence goes on along the minus strand of OY728162.1, from coordinate 638,686,905 downwards.
TATACATGTCATGTAAATGGATGAGTAACTAGTCTGTGTGAATGATAGTAAAACAAATATTAAGAGGGAGGTCTGTGAGGAAGAATAACACAACAAGAGAATAGGTACGAAAGCAAGAAGAGAACCACCAAGATAAGAAGCTCTATTTATAGACATGGGAACCCCTATGAATGGTATGCATGTACACCCTACATATGCGACTGACCTGTGTGAATGTATTGATTTGATGACCTATGTGAATGATCTACAAAACCCAAAATACATTTTCATCCTTATACCTCAGGAGCAAACCCTCTTCATCCAACCAGATCTAATCCTGATTGGGGTATTTTGTTGAAACTCTATTTTATCATAAGGATGAAAAGGTGTTACAGAAAAAATTCCATAAGAATAATAGAAGAATATAATTTTATAATGAATAGGGTCACACATTTAACTAAATACCATCCACATAGGTCCCACCAAAACAATGTCAGCACGTAGGGATGACCAGCACATCCAGCGACACTGTACAGGCCTAGACAGTAGGGCCACCCAATGGCACCATGGAGGTCATACCTATGCATTAGTCTGTGATAGATACCTTTGTGACATACTTTCATGATCTATACTCTTCATCCAGCATCTCACATTTTCCTATAAATAGGACCTTAGGGCTCCTCATTTGAATGGTGGAAAATGCCAATGGAGACTCAAATCTTTTCTCACCATATCACTTCATCAAGACCTTAGAAACCTTTCAGGTAGCTCTCCAAAACCTAATATAGGAAGGAATTAAGGGGGATACCAGAGTTAAAGTCCATCGATATTCTGAAATACATCACACATATGCAAAAATCCCTTTCCACCATAGTTGACAATCACTAGAGTCAAGGACCCTTCCCAAACCTAGTGCCTACATGATATCCTTCCAAGGACACCTAAGTAGACACTACTACAAAATAAGGCTATAGTAATGGTTAATTAAACCATGTATGGTATTAGTGTGGCTATAGGGTAAAGCCTAAAGCCACAGTTTCAAACTATGGCTATAAGGAAATAACCATGGTTTGAACCATGACAACAACCCTATAGCCACTATTTAAAAACCATGGGGTTGGATAAAATAAATCATGGTCTATAGACATGGTCTGGAACCATGGATATAGCCATTTACATTCCCTAAAAAAACCAGCACTATTCATCTAGTGTTGGCCCCTTGCATCCTCCCAACCACACCTGCAAATCCCCCACCACCCTACCCCTTTCACCCCACTTGCACCCTCCCCTTACACCTTACACCCCCATTAACCCCCTACAAGCCCCCCCCCCACTCCCCCTGCAGCCCCCTTCCCCCTATAAATCCCCCCTGGATAGACCACCCCCCCTCCTGGACACCCCTCGGGACAAAACCCCCCACCCCCTGTAAAGCCCCCCTAGATAGCCCTCCCCCCGGACACCCCCCCCCCCCACCTAGATAGCACCCCCCCCCTCCTAGACACCCCTAGGACCTCTGGATAGACACACCCTGAACATACCTACTCCATATTGGACCCACACTGGACCCCCCCCCCCCCCCAGAGATCCCCCTACCTTCTGGACCCCCTAGACAGCCCCACCCCCTCCTGGACAACCCCCCTGGACAGACCCCCTCCCTCCTAGACACCCCATGGAAAACACCCCCTCCATCCTGGACCCCTTGGAAAGAACTCCCTCATGGACATACCCCTCCCCCCTCATGGACACCCCTCCCTCCTGGACACCCCCTAGACAGACCCCACACCACTCCCCTTAGACACCAGAAGCCCCCCCCCCCACCTCTAGATAGACACGCCCTGGACAGGCACCCCCTGGACAGACCCCCATGAAAAAAATCAATTTCAAGAATCCATATTAATAATCCCAAGAAGCTATCAATATACCCCTTGATTATTTAGTTATATCACCATCAGATTTGGAAATGTAAAAAAATTAAAGAAGAATAAGATAAATAAATTTCTATAGTAAAGTATTCTATTCCATATGAATATGGGAAATACAACACTCACGAGGTATATATTATCAAAAGGTAATAATCCTAGAACTCATGAAATGTTATGTGGGAGGTTCAAGAAGGCTAGTTAAAACTCAAAGAGTTTCCTGAAAATTTCACCAACCCAAGATGAAATCTTGAGAAAAATGAAGAATGTAGTAAGTGATGTATGTGATTTAGTGGAATAAGATAAAAATAAGACCCTCCTGGAAACCCCCCACACTCCCTCTTGGACACCCCCACTCCCTCCTAGACCACCCTACAGACCCTCCTAGACACCCCCTCCCTCCTCCCTCTTGTACACCCCCTACAAACCCTCCAGGAAACCCCCACCACTCTCCCCCTACATACCCTCCTAGACACCTCGCTCCCCCTCCCCCATTGAAACACCCAGTAGTCCCTTCTAGACATCCCCTCCCTCCTCCCTCCTGGACACCCCCCTACAGACCCTCCTGGACACCCCCACTCTCCCCCTGTAGACCCTCTTGGACACCCCTACAGACCCTCCTAGACACCCCTCCCTCCTCCCTCCTAGACACCCCCTGAAAACCCTCATGGATACCCCCACTCCCCTTGAAGACCCTCCTGGACACCCCCTGCAGATCCTCATGGAAACCCCTCCCTCCTCTCTCCAGGACCCCCCCCCCCCCTACAGACCCTCCTAGACACCCCCACTCTCCCCGTGTAGACCATCCTAGACAGCCCCTACAAAACCTCATGGACACCACTCCCTCCTCTCTCCTACAGACCCTCCTGGACACCCCTCCCTCTTGGACACCCCCTTGAACAACTGTGACCCCTTACACCCCTCCCCTGTACAACCCCCCTTGCACCCCCTGCACAGCCCCCTTGCACCCCTTGAAGCCCCTGCCCCTTGTACACCCCTGCCCACCAGCTTCCCTCCTGCACACCCCCCTGCACACCCCTTTCACCCCCCTGCAACCCCTATCCTCTTGCACACACCCCCGTTCACACCCCCCTACACACCCCCTGCACCCCCCCCCCCACACACCCCTTACACCACCCCCACACCACGCATAGCCCCTTGCACCCCCCTTCCACATACACCTTGCACCACCCCTGCACCACACACCACACCCTGCACAACCCCCCTGCACACCCCTTTCAGGTGGAATTTTTGAAGGGAACTAAATCAGGAATGATCGAGGGTCATGGTATCCTGGTTAACACATGGAGACCTTAGGTATAGGGAGTCATAGTGGCCTAGGTGGTCATGAATGCCTTATTGTATGATTTTAGGTTCATATTGATATGTACGTCACAACACTAAATAACATGATAATTAATAAAGGTTTTCTGTTCAAATTATATCCAATTTCATCCAATACATACACCATAGAGTGGTATCATGAATCACCAGATAACACAAATTACAACATGATGGATTTTACTACATCATATCATATAAATTAGTGCATATTTACAATAATCTACCACTTTCACATATGCATCATGGGTTTTATTCAAATAATTTAAAATCATTGTGAAATAATACCAAGTGTTTTGGATATGATCTTCATATAAACACCCTAAAACATTAGGATAAAACATTGTACCAAAACTGTGAGAAACCTGAATCCCTCTACAGGTGTTTTGGTGGACATATTAGAGTTGTGAAAGATGAAAATATATATTTAGGAGGTGGATGACTAAATAGTGATGTGTCCTTGTAGATGGTTGTTTTTCCTGATGATTAACTACTCAATGCTACGATGTCAATAAGAAGGGTATTTCATTGGGAGTGAAGTCTTGAGAAGCACTCGAAATGATATGGAAATTGTGGTTATATTGTACAACGTTGAAGATCATTTGACTTATAATGTATTATGAAAATGTTGTGCATAAGCCTTTTCTAAAAGTATTCAAATATCTAAAATATGACGTTTTTTACCATGTGATCAAAGATGATATGACAATATAGTCTCATAGGTTGGATTAACACTACCCCCTGCACCCCCCTTCACACCCCTTGAACCCTTCCCCTGCCCCTTACAACATAACCCAACACACCCCTCCACTTCCCCCAGCACACCCCCTACCCCCTCCATTGCACACCCCCTTGCACACCCCCTACCCACCCCATGCACACCCCCCGACACACCCCCTCCCCCTGCCCACCCCATGCATTCCGTGCACACCCCCTTCCCCTACCAACCCCATGAACCCCTTGCACACCACCTCCCCATGCCCCCAGCTCCCTGCCCCCTACCCTTCACACCCCTACCCACCCCACACCCCCTACCCAACCCATGAACCTCCCATTCCGCCCTCCATATTTCAGTCCACTTCAACCACATAATTCAAGGAAAATCATAGAAAAACACTCAAATCCATGTCATTTAATTAAAGTAAGCATAACTATTCATTTTATTCTAACAAGGTCCTCTCAATTTAAACACTCATGCAAAGGATTTACACCAGGATAATCCATTTCATCCAAATAATGATATTTACTTTATCAAAACAAGGAGATTGGATTTAAAGTGGAAATAAAAAACATTGAATGTGAAATGTTCAAGAGGGAAATTACATACTTGGGTAATCCCTTATACAAAGAAAGTCAAACACTTAGGAGGTGTTTGGTTATAATTGGACATTTACCACTTTCCCTTAAGATATTTCAAAATTTTAGTGCAATCCACCGTGAATAATCCACTCCATTTATTTCATGACATCAAATTAATCTTTATAAAGAAGGCATAACAGTTACATAATTCACTACATGAGGCATTACCTCTCATGTTCCAAGTTAACCATGTTCAGTTCCATTTAAATCATTCAATTAATTAAAACATGGAAATTTCATTTATAATATCAAATGGGGGTCACAAAGTGGTGACATGGTCATTATAGAACTTGTCTACCTGGGAAATTTTATATTAAAAGTCTAACGACGCTTAAAGGGTGTTTTGTTTCAAACAACCATTTTAATAAAAAGAGGGAACCACCCTACAAGGATATAAAATGGGTCAAGTACGATGTGTGCTTTAAGACTAAAAAATACATCAAGTATAAGGAAAACATCAATGTAATAATGTCAATAAAGGTGTACCACTATGAGTTTTCATAAACATCACATATCCATTGGAGGGGTTTTATAACAAAACCATGACTTGTTTATCAAACAAAACAATTATCTTAACTAACAATTATTCAAAAATATCAATTTAATATAAAAAAGTAGAATTAAGAAGGAAACTAAATTCAATTTAAAACATTCTTTAATAAAAGAGGCTAGGAGAGGGACCGTACCTCAGTATGAGAAACCCAATACTGGAATCCAAAAGGTGATTAATTCAGCCCGATACGATGATCAATCGAATACAATTGACAAGTCAAATATGGTAATCAATTGAATATGATAAACTCTAAGTATTATTGTTAGTATAATACAATGTTAGGATCTTGCCTCTTCTATTTCACTTCTCTATCAAAACTTCTTCAATAAAAGATCAAAACAGACCCTTCTTTCTCTCACTAAAAACTCATAGCTTCTCTCTCTACTACGATGAATAGTACATCGTCATCAGAAAAGTACCATGTACTTTCTTCCTTTTATAGGTGACCTAAAACAGGTTTGTATGGGAATCCCAAAATCCTTCTTATTCACCTAAATTCACCCAAATATGAATTTCCCTTGTAATCTCAAAGATATTATAACTTTTTCAATAATTATCGATTCTTCTCGAAACTTCTACAATATTCACCTCTTCTTCTCCAAACTCCCATTTCAATTGTCACTGCATTTACAATTGATGATTAAAATTCTCTGATGCTGATTTCTTTATAAAAATGCATTGTATCAATTGAAATTGAATATAAATAAATGGACTTCCACTCTTAAGCTACAATCATTCTTTTGAATGATTGGATACCCCTTCACAACACATTCATCTTCTTTTCTTCAGCACCTTTCTTGATCCACATCAAATACAAAGAATCTTATTTTCCTATTCTCTTAATCCTATTGAATCACCACTTCAAAGAATAGACAAATTAAATCAAATCATGACCCACTTAAAGAGAAACAAGATAATTCAACTCTGATTATGATATCCAATGCACGATATTTCTGAGTATGGTTGGCCTAGGTACGATCATTTCTAGCTACGATAATCTTGATGTCAATCAGTCTGGATATGATAATTCTAAGTATGATCTTTTTTGTGTATAAAAAGTTTATGGAATGTCCGATGGATAATCATATGCTATAGTAAATCAGTACCACCTCTTTCTCTTATTTTACGAAGATACGATTTTTTTTGAAAAAAAATCGGTATCACTTATTTCTCTCTATCACGTAGATATGATAAATCTGTGTCTGATCACTTTCTAATTGGTATCATATCTTTCACTTGGCACCACCTATTCAATCAACACAACATTTTTCAATTGACACCACCTTTTCAATCAACACCAACTTTTCAATCAGCACTACCTTTTCAATCGGTACCACCATTTCAATCTGCACCACCTTTTCAAATAGTACCACCTTTTAAAATAGAACAACCTTTTAAAATGTGACCACCTTTTAAAATGAAACCACCTTTTAAAATGAAACCACCTTTTAAAATAGAACTACCTTTTAAATCAGCACCACATTTCCTTTCACTCTCCCTCTCTTCCATCAATCTTTCATCACAAGTTCTAAATTCAAATTATGATATATATGAAATACAAAACTGAAAAGAATCACCACATTTAATTAATTTTAGTCATAGAGATTCCAATTTTCAATCAAAACAAACACTTCTTCCACATCATATTCAGAGTGAATCTGATGAAAATCAATTCCTCATTACGATCTTCTCTAATACTGGACCCATGGTGAGTGAGATCAAAACCTTTTCTTCCAAAAATATTCTTCTCAAACCTATGAAAATTCATAGTGAGCCCTATTATTTTCAAAACATGAGTCTAATTATATTAAAACCAATAGTCAATCTGATTGAAAAAAATATATTCAATCCCTTTCAACCTTAATTCCCATTCCTCGTCTTTATCATCATACTTTCTTTCTTCAACATACTAGTCTATTGACAATAAATATGACCAAATCAAAACATGTGCCTAACATTTTGGTCTTTAAATGGTTTCAAATGGTTTAATGACTGGGCATATAACTATGTCACATGAAAAGTGATTGTTAAAATTCATGGGGGCTTTTCTAATGGTAATTAACTATTTAAAGGGGTTTTTATTAGGATTTTTATCTTTAAAATGTGTGTGTGTTGTTTTAGAGACATGTTTTAGGAATTCAAGGTAGCTGAACTTTAATATTTTTTAAATGGTCTTGAGACCATCTCATGGTCCCTTGAAATGTTTTAAAATGGTGAAAGTTTGGTTGTAAAAAATAGGTTCTTGACACCAGTTGACCTCCTTTAAATAAGGGTTTTATGCCTTCAAATGTGATTTTATGGAAATAGTTAAATTTATAAATTTGATTTCAATGTACAGTTTGATAAATATTTTCAAAGAAAAATTTAAATATAGTTTTCAAATGGTGTGGAAATGGATTTTCTTCTGATTCTCTTCATAAAATCTTGATGGACACTTTAGGAAAACTATTTTTATAAATTTTTGAGACCCTCTTGAGCCTCATGTTACTATAGTTATGTCCAAGGAGTCTTATGATCCTGTGAGGTAATGATTCTTATTGATTCATACTTGTGTTTTTTTAGGGTTTTTCACTTGCTTCTATTATACATAATATTATCCATGATCGAGTTCCTTTTTTTACTTTAACCTTTTTAGTAATTATATGAATCTTTTAACAACTACTTGAGTTGTGTTTTTTTCACTTACATTTATCTCTTCTTCCAACATAGTAATAATTATGCATTTTAATTTTTTTAGAAAAGTTTAGGCACATTGTGATATATATGGATAAAATTTTCATCACATTATTAAGGAACACACATAAATATTATAAGGGTTTGGAAGAGTTTTTAGATTTTTTAATTTTCAATAGATCAATTGGTAGGAAAATAAGATATCCATGTCCTAAATAATAATTTTGATGAAGGTTGAAGAGACATGAAGTTTATGAACACTTCAGATTGAAGAAATTTCCTACACTATATTTTTTTTTGATTTGGCATGGAGAATCGAACGTTACAGAATGTTTGAGTTCTAATTTCAATCAACAGAATGAGCTCCCAACTTCATCAATAATGGAAAATTAAATTAAAACCTTATAAATTATTCTTTAGGCATTACAAAGAAACAACATAAACATCCAAACATATTAGAACAACCAGTTGAGGGTACTACCTATAGAAACTTGAAAAGTGATTCTTTCAGGACTATAGGACAACCAGGTCAAGATTATAACATATCCTTGGATCCTCCTCTTGGTTTTTCAGAGACTAATGTAAGATAGAACTTCACATAGTACAAAAATGTGTTTCATGATTTAGTTGATGATGGAAATAAAGTGTTGTATGGTAGATGTATGAAATATTCAAAATATTCATTTATGTTAAAGTTTTAAAATATCAACTTCTTATGAAGAATTAAAAATGAAGTGATTTAGATGAAATTCTAATTATTTCATGACACATTTAATAAAGATAATGGGAATGGAAAATCTAAGGATCATCTCAGTGCTTGGATGGACTTACAAAAAATGAATATAAAGTGTGATCTATATCCATATGAGAATTGAAAGTATTCTCCATCAATTTTTGCAGTAAAAAATAGGGATAAACATACATTAATTCAAATTTTAAAACATGTGAAGGTATATGATGGATATTAAAGAAACATATCATCATGTTTTAACTTAAATCTTCATAGTTTACATGGATTGAAAAGTCACGATTCACATATTTTCTTACAACAGTTACTACCATTGGCATTGATTACATTATTACCTATAAAAATTGTTGCAGTTGTACTCCAATTTTGAATATTCTTTAAACAAATTGGTAAGAAAACTCTACAACCATTTGATATTTACAACATTCAGTAGGGATTTTTATTGAATCTTTTTTAAATATAGCTAATCTTTTTACTATCATTTTTTACAGTAATGATGTATTTAACTATGAATTTCACTAAGGAAACTAAATTAGGAGGCCCCATACATTATTGATGGATATATCCAATTGAGAGGTAATTTATTTATATGTCCTTCATCTTAAGAAAACAAATCTTGGAACTTTTTTAAATACATAATTGTGTTTTATTTATTTTATTTCACATATATCTTGGTCATTTTAAATCATATGTGAAAATTAAATCTCAACGTAAAAGACTTATTTCTGAAGGCTATTTAGTAATGTAGTGTCTTAACTTTTTCTCTAGATGCTTGGATGATATTAAGATAATATTAAATTTATTTGGACATGTTGATGACACATAAAATCAACATCAACTACAGGGGAAATTAAAAATCATTCTTAAAATTGGTTGATCAGTTGGGAGGATCTCAAATATTACACTGAAGGAAATAGAATTATTATAGGAATATGCATATGTGCTACTAACTAGTGAAATTTTATATCCATTTATTTAAGATATCTTGATAAAAACAAAGAGATGAATGAGAATTTTAACACAAAATGAGAAATATTTCAAAATATTTGTTAATAAAGAGCTTGTAGAATGGATTACACATTGTGTGGGTTTTTAAATGTTGAAATATATATGGATATTATGATGAAAAATATATTTTTTTAATCTAATAATATATATTACATTTTTTTAGATCATGAATACTAATACTTGGGATGGTCTTTCAGAATATTTGATGTTTCTGGATTAAGGTCCTCTAAAACTGGCTAGAAAATTCGACGCTTACAATGCGAATGGATTTATATTTTTTAAATTAGATCTGGAAGAGGGTTTTTTAAAATAGAATATTATTTTATTTAGAGTTTATAAATTAGGATACAATAAAAAGTTTATTATTATTATCGAATTAAAGTACCAAAAGAATTTTTTAGTTTTTTAATCAAATGAAAGTGGGTCAATATTACCATGTGTATTAAAAGAGGTTCCTTGAAATTTACTTATGTGAACTTATCTATATTTATGGATGTAAATGACCATGAATTACATGATCCATATATATTATCATCATAATAAATAAATAGTATATTATATGGAAGATGTCATGGATGAAGGGTGGAGTGTAGTTGTTCACATAAAACAAAGATACTTGTATGATATCTGTGATGAAGTGGAATATTTGACCTTGAAAATTCAATCTCGTCAATAAAAAGAAATAAACTTATTTTACCATCTTGATATTGAAAATATTTTTCTTATAAGGTTGAATAATGTAGATGAAGTAATTATGGAGTAGGTAAATGACATGGTTGATGGAAAAATGATTGTATGTGACGTCATCCATTAATTTATCAACCAGTCATGTTATATGTGTAGTCATTCATTATGATAGCTATGTATATTTTTCTGTAAGTATTGTTCATATTTTATCATTTATAATTTTTTATCTACATCAATTTAATTAAATATATGTTTTGAATTTAATTTTATCTGATTAAATGATAGGAATTCCAAGGAAGAATCATTTCACCAGCTGAATCCTAGTTTAAATTCACTCAACCACACAGACAGTTGATAATCCATAGGTCTTCATCCCTATATCATCTGAGACACCCTCTATCTACCCTCTATCAGCATCTCTCACACCCTCCTCCATTCTGTCAGTGTTTGGAACACACTTATTCTTCATCCCATCAGCATCTAGGTTATTTCCACCCCATTCAGTAGGTTTAGAAGTGAGCTAATAGGTCCTCACTCCTATTTCCCTATAATGATATTGGGGTGTGGTATTTATTGGTATAAATTTTAATGTGAATAAATTTATTTCACTTTTTCTATAATACTAACTACTTTTTCATAAAAGATGAAAACAATGTCACTATAGAGACAAACATGAACAGTTTAGTTGTCTAGAATCTAAATAGATTGAAGATAGTGGTCCCATTTGACTATTATAGAGTCCCCATGGATGATGTCGTAGGATTATTTTTCTATATTCTAGGCTATTTGGTGATGGAGATAGTTACCCTTCTGATTACCAATTTTTATTGGTGCCATGTGTCTCAATATTGGAGGAATTAATTCTTTGATTCCTAGATAAAGGTAATTTTAATAAAATATGGTGTAATTTAATGTAATTAAATTTTAATATTTTAAAAATGAATCTCTTTGTATAGATGTTATTCAACTTTTCCATTGCTGATCTTATCGCACAAAAGTGGAAGATTAAAATTTTGGGTAAGAAATAGAAATATTTTAAATGGAGACTATGGAATGAATTCACTAATACATAATTGAACACTCAATAGAATTTTGATAAGGTACCTAAAGGGGTACCTAGAGTGTGGTGGAAGGTGTTTTTTAATATCCATCATCATGAGGATCGTGCAGTATTAAAATATATATTATTATGTTAATTTCAGTTTACATATATACATACATATTATAAGTAGATGACATTTCATAAATTACTATTAAATTACATGTTATTTATTTTAGGACGATTCAAGGAAAATGAATCATGTCGAGCTAAAAAAATCACCCCCCATACTACCGGGTCAAAGAGTTTTTATAGAAAGAGATCAACTCTAGTAATATTTTCATTAGTTTAAATATCTATAAGATAACATTTTCTATTTCATATATTCAATTTTTTTATTTATCATTGTTTAATGTAATCAAATAATTTAGGGCACTAAGTCTCTTTAATAGAAATTTGGTTGGATGTTCATATAAAAATTTATGAGTGTTATGTGAAAGATTCATCCAAAGAATATAGGGTTTGAATTAATTTTTCATTGTAATGAATTTTTTTCATTTTTCACTATTTTAATATGTATTGATTTAAATATGAATGTTATTTGATTTATTGGTAAAAGTAAAAGGACTATGGAATGATAATATCATATAATCCCTATCAGTCTCCCAAGATGATCTAACTAGTCATGTCACTGGGAAGGAGTATCCTAGTTGCATGCACTAGATAGGGTTGGGAACATTACCATATGAGGTCTTTCGCAGGACATAGAGGATTGAAACAACATCTAATAATGGTTGTAGTAGCTCCCTATCTCTATATTATCATAGGGAGTTTGTTTTAATGAAAATCCCAATTCAGGGACAGGGGGATCATATAAAGATGCAAGATGCAAAGGATACTTTTCTGTAGAAATCATTGATTGAATTATATCATAAGATGACTGGGTGTGTCCCTTATGATATTGCATTGATGGATTGTTTGAGTGTGTATGTAAATAACATAACATCATAATCATATAGTACACAAAATTTTACTGGTTTTAAGTTTATATTTAAATATACATCACTTTTTAATTTGGAAGAAACTTTTCATACAGTTATTGGTAGTAGGGAGTGGACACAAGGATAAAGACGGTCTCGAACAATGTTCATTGGGTAGTGGGTAGAGTTGAATTTGGATTCGATGATGATGTGTAACTAAACTTATGACATACTAACACTGATATGGTGATTGATAAACCATGTTATGGTTTCTAATAGGGGATATCTTTTTTTCCATTACATCGCATGAAAATATATGTGCTTTGTTCATTTTCTATGTTTTATTCCAATGTTTACCTTATACTAATCATTCCTAGGTTATTCAGGTTTTTTTTCCTAATCCTCCTTGAAATTCCACCTCTTATTTTTCTTTTCAAAATATATTGTCTCTTTCAACCATTTAGAAACTTAATTCAGTTCTAACTTCCACTTGGTAATTCACCAAGTACTACCTATGTAACTAAACATACTGGTCAGATTGTATTTGGATATCCCACTAGTATTTTTCTTGTCTCTACAACATATAAATTTTTATCTTCACTCTACTCTTAGGGAAGTATCAAGATCGTTATATATGGTCAACATTAATCTAACAAAGAACTCATCATCTAGGGGCCACCATAAACTATTAATTTCTTCCTCAAAATTATCATATCTTATTAAGTGGATTCTCCATGTAGAATATCAAACATAAGACCTTAAACTAGTTTATTAATAGAGATAAAATTTTCATTAGTCTATACACTCCAAAAAACACTTCTCTAATTTCAATCTTACCTAAAAACATGATTAATTCTATAATCTACCATAAAAATTATTCATAATGCGTATCTTTAATATCCCCATGATACAAGATGAAACATCAATATCATCTTTAACGATATTTTCCAAATGATTATTCTCCATATATTATTATCAATGGAAGAGACTTATTCCATCATATTAACTTTTATTTAGTATGGATAAACCATGAGAGAACATACAACTATATTCTCATCAACATTCTTGGGAACTCCAAACTACTTCACATATGTACTTAAAAATACATATTGAGTTCATCCATATTACCTTAATCTTTATGGATGAAAAATACAAGAAAACCCAAATGGGTTCAATATTTATACTAGATGAATCACCACCACCAACTATGAAATTTTTTTATCCCATTCTTAGAGCTTATGTGAAGGTATTTTGGGGCGTTTGAAGTACACTTTAAGATTTTATAAATATTTAAATTTTAATATGATAAATCATATTTAAAATTTATTAGAACGTTTTCACATAAGGGTTTTAGTGAAGGAATTCATGGAATTTTTTAATCCTTTGTCACTTTTTTGTCACCCCTATAAAATTATAATCCATATAGATTAAAGAATAAGTATATTTGGAAATTCAATTCATTCTAATCTATAAAAGGGAACTTCTCTTATCTATTTAAAGTTAGACCTTCTATTCAGTTGTTTATAATTTCATTGTCCATATTCCATCCAAAAAAATTAAATCTCAAGTTTTGAATCATATTATTTTAAGATGAAACTGTAAGTCCTCCAAATAAGAAAGTTTTGGAAATGGGAACTCAATGTTATTCTTTATAAGTAATAAATCATTTTTCTTATTTTTCTTTTATATTCACATCCTCTTTCATCTTGGATCAGATTTATCTCTTCTACAACATCTATATAAAATAATTATATTTATATAATAATGATATTATATTAAAATTACTTAATATGAATTCCCATCCACTATAAATGCACATGGTGATATGACATGATATATAAGTCACATCCATGGTTGTCATGCTTTCTCTTCTCTCGTCATATAAACTATCCCATCAAAATATTCATATCCATTATTGGAATGAATGCCAGAATGAAAACACATAATATGATTGATAAAATCTCACATGTACATGGTTGACATGGAAACCCAACCCACATTTCCATCACAGCTCCCAATATCATTGGCATCATCATCCAGCTTAGTCCACATAACCATTCTATAAAACCACATTCCAAATTTTGGCATGCTCACCCAACTAATGCCATAAGACAGCCATATAAAAACCAATCATATATAATATTAAGACGTAATTAATAACTCACAATTCAAAATGATAATATTAAACATACCAAGAGAAGACATAAAAGGACAAGGGTACTCATGGGATAGAAAAAACCCAACACTAATTGTTACACAAGCTAGGGTAGCTATATTTACACACTTGACCTCTTTAAAATTCCCACTAATTCGTAAGGATAACACCACTTTTTTCTTACCTTAACATTATATAATTTATTATAGAGGGATCAAAGGTTTATATCTTAGTTCACTAGTCCATGATATGCTTATAAACACCCCACTTGGGTTCCTTTATATCATTTATATAGTATAAGGATCAAATGAATGGTAATCAGTGAGCTATACATCAAAATAAACTCAAGATGAAAATTAAATAACATTATTCATGTCCATTAATTGTTCGTTATTATTATTTTTATATTAAGGATTTATTGGATTTTTGTTTGGTAGAAATTTAACTTGAAATGTTATGATTGTGTTTTTATTATATGGGAATAGTTATTTTACTATTTTTATAATTTAATATCTATTTTTTCTATTATGGGGATGCAGTTTTTGTAGCTGTGTTATCTTTGAAATGTGATATACATAAATTGTTTAAACTGATGTTATATATTCCATATAATTATTTAGCAGTGATTTAAACAACCTCTATCAAAAAATTATTAGTGGTAGTTTTTTAATTTGTAGTGGTGGTTCCCCACTTAAAAAATTCGTAGGTGATATAAGCGGTTTAAATGCCTGTTATTCCCTTAGTATTTTTTGAGAGTGGAAATCGCCACTAAACAAACGTTTCATGATAGTTACAAGAAACCATCACTAAATGGAAAGAACTGATGTGATTTGGATTCTGATTCCAACTTTAGATGTGGTTTTTGGAAACTATTGCAAAACCATATGGCAGAGGTTTAAACTTCCACCAAATAAAAAAATAACTGCCACTATTATTCAATTTTTTGTAGTGATACTATAGATCTATGAATGGACCATTTCTCCAATAAGCTTAATAAAATATGAGAGAATATGTCTGCCACCAATATAAAAATGTAAGGTGATATAGGATCCCCTTGTTGCAAACCCCAAGAAAGTTTAAAACAATCTGAAGCCCTCCTGTTAACACTAATCCTGAAAGACACTGAGGTCACACAATTCATTGTAATGTTAATCCATTTGTCCTGAAATCCCATTCTAGTAAGGAAAAACTCAAGAAAGGGCCATTCAACCCTATCATAAGCTTTCATCATATCAAGATTTATCTCCAAAACTCCTCTTTTAAAAGAAGTAAATTTTTTCATAGAGTGAAATAATTCATACATGATAGTTTCAATATTTGTAAAAGATCACTTTAAAACAAACAAACTTTGATTTTCAGTCAGAATAAGGGGGACGAAGTCCTATAGATTAGCCACCAAAATCTTTAAAAAATATTATATACAACATTCAAAAGGCTAATTTCCTTGAACTCCATAATTTTTTGGGGGTTATGGACCTTTGGAAAAAAGGGTAATAAAAGTATCATTTAGGGAGTTGAGAGAAGAACCCCATGTCCATAGATCCTTAATTAGGAAAACCACATCAGTGCTAATAATATTCCATAAACTTTTAAAAAATAAGGTGTAAATCCCCTCAGGACTAGGAACCAAAGAAGAATGAATATTATGAAGTGTACTAAAAGTTTCTTCATTAGTGAAATCTATTTACAGCTTTTGATTCATATCATCAGTGAAAAATTTTGGTATGCAATAAGTTAGACTATAAGGGGAATCAGTGATCTCATCCATGTGAAGATTTTGAATGAAATTTAGAATGATGTGTTGTATTTTTCTTGCAACATTAGAAACTCTACCCGTTGGATCCTCCAATTGAGAGATCTAGTTTTCCTCTTCCTTGCAGATTCCTTTTGCTGGAAGAAGTTCGTATTCTGATAACCATCCCTAATATGATATTCTATATCCCTCATAAACCAATATTTATCCCTCTCTTAAAGCCACATTTAGTGACTTCTCAGAAAAGTGATCTTTCTAAGAATTGAATCTCTATATATAAGAGAGATAAATTTCTTCAAATATTTTTCTACTGAGTTGATTCACCAGTAAGAATACCCAAACCTCAACGAACCACCAGTGAATATTGTTTTCCACATTTTGGATTTTAGAAGTGAATTTATGGATGTGAGAATCCATGGAGGATTGAAAAATCCCCTCAAATTGGTTATCTTGAAGCCATGAAATTTCAAATAAAAACACCCATATAGGTTTCCCACAGTCCCCTTTAGAAATTGTGTAATGAAGAACTAGGAAGTAATCAAAAGAGATTAGGGAAATGTGAGAAATTGAGAATGACTAAAAAAGAGTATTCCAGTCATCATATCCTATAAATCTTTCTAGGAATTCAACAATACATCCAGTAACTCATATGCCTCTAAACCATGTAAATGGGCTTCCAAAAAACATAAGATCATGTAATTAATTCTCAACAAGAGAGTCCCAAAATGGGTCCATAGTATCACAACTTCTATCATTTCTACCATCTTTTTTATAGAGGAAGATAATTTCATTAAAATATCTTTCAATGAAAAGAGGATGAGGGAGGGAATAACGTAAATGTTTCAAGAGGCTCTAAGTATTGGTGTTATCGTTATGATTATAGGAGTAGTTAATAACCTTAATATCCAGCTCCACTTTCCATAATAAGAAAATTTCTCTAGCATGATCATTCCATCCAAATAGAAATACATTACTAAAGTCAATAATTATACATAGAGTCCATGAATACATATTTTCAAACATATTATTTGATAAAGAAACTATGTGAGGGTGGTATTTTGAACTCCAGAAATGGAGCGTATCAAATTTTTAAGGATTTCCAATCTCAGAAACTTCTAGAAATGGATTTTTATATCCTAAGGAAATAGTGGGTAGTACCAACCTCCTCCTCTATGGAAATATGCATCCCAAAACAACTAAACTGCTTCTTGTCTAGGGGAATCATATTATCCTTCTCGGAAGTCGATTCAAAAATAGTGGCGATGAATAATTGTGTATTGAATCATTAAAAATAAATGGATTACAAAAAAATATTAAATGAATAAATAATGAAAATATTTCAATTATAAAAATAGAAAAGAAAAACTTAAAATTATCAATGAATAAAAAATATTAAATGAATGCATGCCAAAACTGAGTAAAATTTAATTAAAATATGAACATATTTAAAAATTAATAATTGATTCATCTGGTTTTAATTATTACATTTTTTTAATTTTCTATATTTATCTTTATTTTATACTATTTATTACTATTTATTACAATTTATTATTAATATATATGCAACAAAGGTCCAACTAGAAGCTAAACATTCTCACCATTTATTAAATATGAAAGAAAAAGATAACAAGAAATAAAAAAAATGGATGAGGTCATACAAAGAAACATTCCCTCAGCTAGAAAAGTAAACTATGAATCAAGAAAAGAATGATTATTTTCATAATCATAATAATAATCATCCTCATAATCCATATGCCACTCCGATTATAAGTTTCCTTGATAGAGGATCCAAAGGATACTCCCCTTGGAGCTTTCCTACTCCTGAGTGAGTTGGATTCTTGATGCCTTGGAAGAAGACATGGTAGACACATTCATGGGTTAACTGAAATAATATTTATATGACCATATTTTTGGAGGAACCGGAGAAAGAAATACACTACTAACCATCCTACCCATTCCATTTAAAATATCATCCTTAATGGAGATAGGATCACCACTACTCATGGATCGAAGATGAGTTGTGTCACGAAGAACCATCTGCTTTTCCTTGTCACTTCAATTATCGGAAACATTACCCCATTTACCAAACATTCCCAAAGAACCGAAAACTTTCTAAATCACTTGAAGATAATACAAACCCTTATAGACATCATATTTTCCAATCCTATATTCCTATAGAACATTCCATGCATCCAATGGATGCACAATTCACCCTTGATCATCGGATTGTATAAGAGAACACCAAGACATAACATGCACAACACCAACAACCTCAACTGCAGACTGCCCCACCTCATCAGTGTGCATCCTATCCTAACTAGTGAATAGAATCAAATTAGGGTAGCCAATAAACTAAATAGGTTCTGATGGACCTCCAGTAGCAGTCCCACTAAAAATATTATCATCTATAGTTTTCTCTATTCTAGTGCTTGCAACATCCATTTGAAACCCATTCATATTCCCATATTGTTGTTCAGGAATAGAAAATGAACTAGTAGCACC
This sequence comes from Viscum album, assembly GCA_963277665.1. Lineage (NCBI taxonomy): Eukaryota > Viridiplantae > Streptophyta > Magnoliopsida > Santalales > Viscaceae > Viscum > Viscum album. The sequence continues at coordinate 638,668,209 of OY728162.1, read as the reverse complement.
CAATGATTATTCTGGATCTTGATTCACCATTATTGATATATTCTTATACACTATAGCCCCTCGGTTTTGAGACTTCTTATCCGGATATTCTATCGGTTTCTTCCTAGGATTCCTAGGTAATGACTACCCATGCAGCCTAGATGGATTAATTTTTTCATTTCCATAACATCCCTTTGAAGGAAACACCTTCAAACCAAAAAAAATCACAAACTTTCCCCTTATATTTCTCATCCATATGACCAACATATTTGTAGTTCTGATAGAACTCAAGATAATTCTCATACTCAGCACTCATTTGTTTGTCATCAGTGGGAGTAGTAAGAATCACATTGTAAATAATATTGGAACACAAATCAATTTAAACCAAAATTCTTGAAAGGTGACCATACCTGAAATTATTTTTATTCATATCCTGGTGATTCAGAACTCCAATGTAAGTAGCAATATCATGCATGATTTTTGGATGTCATAGTATCAATTTGAGACCCTTCAAACTAATCTAAACCCATGAAAAAGTATTCTTGACCCTTGAGACATTAAAATCTATAGTCCATTCATGGATATGAAGGGTTCTTGAATTCAAGAGTAATGAACTAGAGGACCACACATAAATTATGGCTTCGTATAATGGAAACAAACAATGAAAGAAACCTCTTCCTAATGAAATACACTTCCAATTTGAAAACCCCCGCGGAAAAGAGATCCTACGGATATGGTATTCATGTCGACATGGATTATAACCATTGGGAATAACTACACTACCAAATGAATATATATATATATATATATATATATATATTAAATTTATAGATTTTTATTAATAATTTTTTCACTAATAAATTTTTTAATATTTTTGAAATTTATTTATTTTTTGTTATTATTTTTTTAGTTATTATATATTATTCATTTTATATATCTATATTAAATATATAGTATTTATTACTATTTATAATATATATTTAATTTATTAATTTTATTAATAATTGTTTCATTAAAAAAAATTAATTTTTTCAATTTGTTAATTTTTATTTTATTAATTATTTCAATTTTTATTTTATATGATTTTTATTTTATTTTTTTTATTTTTATTGGAGTATATATAAAATTGGGGGTATGTCCATTAAAGAAGTTGGGCCGCATGAAGGAGCCTAAATGAATGGGCAAGAATATCAAGCTGGGTAGGTGGGCTGACATATGGATGGGTCGGCCCAAGTGGTCGTTGTGTGAGAATGTTTATACAGGTGTCGATCCCTTATAGCCATGGTGTGTTGTGTTTCTAGAACACTGAAGCTTATGAAGGGCACCCAATACAAATAAGAAAATCTATGTGGGATTAATTTTCATGGGACAAACCTTTATAAGCGATAAATAAGTGCTCATAAAGGCCACCCTTTATTAACACCACATAAAATCACTAATAAAGCATAGCATTTATCACTGATTTTATCCCATACTAGTAAAGACTTCTATTGTTTATTGTGGATTTTGTAGCATTGGTAACAATGGCAGTATATCCACTGCTATAGTGTGAACACATCACAGTGGAGAAAGGGGGAATGGGGAGACATGCACCACCTACTTGATGTAGTCCCCAGAAGGGGAAGCTGGTGGTTGAGTACAACCCTGTGGGAAGCCTGAGTTTCAACTCTATGATTTATTAAAATTTCTCCAAGAAGATACTTTTACCTTAGGGAGCGTCGTAGTAGGGATGGGGCGTAGGACGGAGAACAATATTTCGCCAATATTAATGTTTTTGATGTCATACCTTTAACTTTAGTTTGTTGACATGTTATTTTTTATAGAAAAAATATAGAAATATAATGTTGATTCATTATGAGATTATTTATTTTAAATTTGTTGTATTACTTTTGAATCCACATAAAAATTCACGAATTTAAAAAAATTATAGCATTTCCATAACTCAGAAAAACCTCACTTTCAAAAAACAATTATAAATTCAATTTAAAGTGAATAAAAAATATTAAACCATTGATGAGAATAATAATATTTATAAAATAAAAAACTAACAATAACGATTCAACAACATCAAAATTACATCCAATAAACATTTTCACCTAAAAATAAAACAATATAATTTTTTTGAAAAAATAAATTACTCTAAAAATCTGACCTTTAACATGAAATAGGGGTACAAAATTCCAACATTTTAATTGGTCCAAATAAATTTCACTACTATAGATTCCCATCAATTCTACATTACCCATTATTAGTGCTAAAAAACATTGATAAAAGTCATTTTTACTCACACTAAAAAATGATGATAAAAGGTGTCCTTTATTAGTGATTTTTTATCACTAATAAAATTATACTCTTTGTCAGTTTTTTTATTTGACATATAAAGGTTATATGGCATATATATTTTATAATTTTTTATATATTCTTAAATATTATTTATATAGAAATAAATAAATATATTTATATTTAGATAAATAAAATTTATATATATTTTTAATCATTTATACTTGAATTTATTATGTTATACTTATTTATAATTATATATAATTATAATTACACACACACATATATATAAATATATTTTATAAAATATAATGATAATAATTTTATAAATAAATATATAAATATAGTGACTCCATATTTTTATTTTTCTTATAATCCCTCTTTTTTAACTAGGTTGAGATGGAAATCCTATATGAGCTGAAGGCCTAGAGGCACAAAGGCCATGAAATACATGTCCCAAAGTCCCAATGACATAATGTCCTGGTTCATGTCTCAAATGTAAAGTTCTCCAAGACCCACACTAAGACAACCCCTCTCACCCTCCAACATATGTCTGGTCCAGATTCTTTTACCATCATCATGTTTGTGGCATGTCATCACTGCCTCCCAGAATAGGGTTTTTAATAGGTGTGTACTAGCCTCTCCATAAATAAACCTCCATGTCCATTCATATTGATGTGGCATGCATTTTATATATTTTTCATATAAATTTGATTGAATAAAATTAATTTTTAGTTGAAAAGTTCTAGAAATGGAGAATCATGTATTATTTTGATAAATTGAGGTTACAATTTTAAATCCATTGAAAATCCTATTAAAAATGTCTATTTTTTGTGTTTCAATTTTTTAATTATTCATTATCTTATTTTCCACTTATATATGAGAAAAAAATGTTTTTAACTAAAAGTAATCATTAGAAAAATTAAAAAATGGATCTCTTAAATTAATTCCTTCAACTTACCTATTTTCATATTTTTTTATAAACATTTTTTTGGTAAATTACATATTATAATTTAATCAGTTAATTATGTGGTTGATTTTAATCTTTGTATATTAGGTCTAGTTTCTACCATTTTTTTGTGACTGTAGACCTTCTACCATGAGAGTAAAAATATTGTGATTGTAGGGGAATTCTTCCAATGTGTTAGTCTTCCAAATAAGGTCCTGAGAAGAAAAAAAAATATTTTGATTGTTCCTTGTCCCTACTGCTATCATTAGTGCTACCATGAAGCTTCCAACATGTTTTATACCATAAATATTATAAAAATTCTACTACCATGGAGTGAAATTCTACCATGCTACCTCTAATCAACCTTCAACCATGCATATTTCCACCGTCGATAGATCCACATCGCACATATAAAACCTCCAGTCCTTGGTTGTGGGATCCTCATCCATGGATCACCTTCAATGGAATCTCTATCCCTACACCTTCTTTGACCCTTTGTAAAATCCTTTATGCACTCCCAATAACCTCACTTGAAGATGAAACCCAAATCAATGTGAGCTCAACCTTCACGTTTAGGTTCTCATGAATGCATGTCACAACCGAAGTCCTGAAATCAAAATGCGATGAAGAAAACCTTTTGAATATATCACTCTAATGAATAAAAAATAACTATCCTAATCCATTAATTCTATTCAAATAAAGAAGATAGTTGAAAAATTATTGAAGATGTAGATAGAGCTCTGACCCATTAAAATATAATATCTCATCGATTGAGAATGTGTTTTTAATAGTGATGATTGGGAAACTAGATTTTTGAAGAAGTGGGTTTCAAAAATCCTAAGAAGGATTAAACATTAAGATCTGATAAAGGGGTTTTTTGGAATTGTAGTTTTATATCTTTGGAAGTTAATTGTTTGTTCATAGGATAAAAACTAAGGATCAATCATGAAATTCATCATGGTTTCAGTTGAAAGATCAATAATGAGTTCACATTTTTTTGTCTGATCAAATGCCAATGAGAAATACCAATTCAAACTTCACTAAAACTTATAGAATTAAGTGCAGAGTCAAATGGGTTTTCAATTGAATCAAGTTATACACTAGTTTCGATGTGATTTTTATGGATGACTTGAACAAAGATTCATTGAATACAATGATGTAATGATATCAAGACTAAACTATGAATTGAGTCAATTCATAATTGAATTTGTGAAGTTTTATTTAAGTATAAATTGAAATAGTAATTTTGTGTCGATATTATAAATAAATTAATATCACCAAGTTCTTAGTCTATTTTTTCCCCATTTCAAGGTACAAAGAAACCATAATTTTTACGAAGCCAAAAAAAATCCCAAATTACAAATCCAAAACTACAATCCAATAATGAAGTAAAAAATGCACTATAATCTAAAAGAAGTTTTGGTAATAACCTAGATAAATTGTGAAATGGATTAGATATTCCTCTATGATAAACCCATTTGAGGTTGTCACATTTAATTTCAGAAGAATTACTACAATTAATGGTGATTCACTAGAAGTTGATGTCAGGAACCTGAGAGCATACCAAGTAGATTTCACTTCCTGTTAGTTAGGATGTCATTATTTTCTATTTAGTTTTTATAAATAATTATAGGGGTTCACCTAAATGTTCTCATTATTGATTCAGAGGACCTAGCTCTAATTCTCTCCCTCTTTCTTGTCTCATTCTATAATTTTGGTTCTTATTTTGTAAATACATGTGTTTTGTTGTTCTTCTCTTATTGGGTGTTGTGATCTCAAACCTCCATAAATGGAGAGCTCCTTTATGAGACTTAATTGAGGAAGTGAAACTCAAAATTTCTTATAGATCTAAGCTTCATGATGATCATCACATATTCTTCACCCTTAGTAGATTTTAATGATGATTTATGAGGTTGTGAGAGGTAACTATTGGGTAGAAATAATTTTCTACTAACTTACCAACTGTGTGACTAAGTTTGGTTGTGTGATTTGATGATCTTAGTAGAACTATTTCCTATTATTTTAGTTGGAATGAATCTATTGGGTGATTCTTTTTTAATATAGAGGACCACTCTTGTACTGAATGTAAGAACCCAGACCTTATTTTCAGGTATGTTTTTCCTTTCGGGTGTTTTTTAGGAAAATGAGGAGTTTTTGGAAATTTTCTAAGTACACGCCGTGTGCTGGCCATGTAGCGGACTTGCACACAGCCATGTGGGGTGACTTGGAGGACAGCTAAAGTGGAGTATGAAAAAGGCAAGTACATGTTGTTTACTCATGATGTACACACCATGTATTTTGGTTTTTTACAATAAACGGACTGGGGTCATGTCTAATTGACAGAAACGTCTTCTTCTCCATCTTATTCGAACAAGAGCATCCGTACGATACAGATCTTCACTGAGCCCCTGATCGAGTGTCCTTTGTCCGAAACAAACTCCATCAGTTGTGTTGTAATCGCATCGGTGAGTTCTCTCTTCTCCTGGAGCACCATCTTCTGATTTCTCCTCTCTCGTGACATTTTCTCGGTTGAACGTTTTGTCTGTTTTCCTATATCTTCGGCATTATAAGGTAATTCAATCCCTAAGGATCAAGTATATTTATCTTCCAACACCTAGGTAGGTGGTTTGTTCCTTTAGGTTGAAATTCATTGAATTATATGTGCAAAATCACCAATACCCATTAACAGGGTATTGTGTGTTTACCGTTTTACCCCTGTTAATTGCCTACCATGCTTGTATGCTTGAGTAGAGTTTATTTTGTATGTGAACATGGTTGATTGCTATGTTTTGGAGGTGTTTCCCATACATTATTTTCTATGACCGTTGTGCTCTGATTATCCTATTAGGCTTCCATATTTTCCCATACCTAGATGTAGGATGGTGTGATTGATATATAACATGCTTGTTCTGTTGTAGACAAATTAGCCAAGTAGTTCTTGAGGGTTACTATGGCTGCATTGCATTTCTATGTGCTAACTTACACAGGGCTATGAGAACCTGGTGTAGTAGACTATAAGGGGGATTGATCGAGTGAGATTCCTCAGAGAGTCTTCAGAATTATAGATTATAAGGGGGATTGACCGAGTGAGCTTCCTCAGAGAGTCCTTGAACAATCATAGACTATAAGGGGGATTGACTGAGTGAGCTTCCCTAGAAATTCTTTGACTACGTGGGGCTATAATGGGATTTGACCATGTGAGGTTCCTCCAAGAATCATTGACTCTCTTATACTATAAGTGTAATTGACTGTGTGAGCTTCATCAGAGAGTCTTGAATCACCTTTGACTATAAGGGGAATTGACTGAGCATGCTTCCCAAGAGAGTCTCTATATGCATTCTTGTGACTGAACCAGATGGGATAGGCTACGTGTACTTCCCATAGGGTTACTTTGCTTGTTTAACTACTTAATTGATACGTGGAATTGTTTACTATGTGCTTCCTTGTTTATTACTGCATTCTTGCTTATTACCTTCCATATATATTCACTGACTATTAGGCACAAATCTTAGGGTGGTTCCCTACTGGGATTTAGTCTCACACCCTGTTTGGTTCATGGTTTTGGAAAAAAACAGATTATATTGTTGCAGGTATAGATAAGGGAAAGCTCCCTTCTACTTCAGGTACTTGATATGTTGTGGAGCTGGAGAGAATGGGACCAAGTTGAGGGTTGCGATGCTGAGGAGCTGTTTATCTATTTCCTTTTTGTATTTTGTCTTAGTACTGTTCTGTATTCCAGAATTTTGATGTGTTTGGCTGTTTTCCTAGACATATGTACCATGCATCATTTATATATATATATATACACTCTAGCTATTTATTTCTTCATACTTATGCATCTTACTACTGCATGGAATATTACTTCTTTCACTATTGTTTTTTTGTTTTTCTTCCACTGTGTTACTCTGCCAATGAGGTCATAGTTTCCCCACTATCACACCCAAGTCCCTCACTACTAGTTGGTAGCCTCTGGAATTCGAGGAAATTCGCTTGAGGCCATGTGACCAACTGGGTACGGGGTACCTCTAGGTGGCTCCCGAAACTGGGACATTACAAAGTGGTATCAGAGGAACTCTTTTCTTCTTGACTTACTGTTTGGAGCTTATATCCAGGGATAGGATGGAATAGGTAATTAATAATAAGTTTTTCCCGGGTGTAGCTAACTCATGTATAGGGAAAAGATAATTTACCTCGATTATTGCAATTTTTATGGTTTTTTTAATTTTACAGTTGATTTGATTTCATTGTTGGGTGATTCACATGTTTTGTGTTGTTACTGCTGATGTTATTGAGGTTCTATTTCTTTCGCAACCCGATGATATGAGGGTATGCCATATCATGCATCATATAGGCACTTTCTATAAATCACATGTCATGCATTCTTTCCATGCCATTTAGGGTGCATTATAAATTTCATGTTGTTGTGATAGATGTTGTGTAGAATATGCATGCTATTGTTATAGATGCCTTGATAGAATACATGTTTTTGATAGGTATTGCTTTGTGTAAGTTCTTGTTTGAATGAATGCCAAATTTTGGTTCTTGAGGTGTTATGATCCCTCATGAATCAGAACTTGGCATATCATTAACTTGTTTTCCTTATATATGACATGTGTAAGATTCCAAGCTTTGATTCGTTGGGAGTATGAGCCCTCGCGGATCATAATTTGGCACCTTAATGTTCATTTTCTGTGTTTTCTGGGCTCCGAAGTAGTTTCTGAGACATACTGTCTGGAAACACCCAGAATACATGGTGTGTAATGTTGAAACACACGTCGTGTGTCCTTCTGTTCGGGAAGGAACATTTTTTCTTAAGTACACACCTTGTATTGTATGTACACATCGTGTAGTCTCTAACAGTGTCACTGACTGTGTGGGTAGGAACACGGGGTTGTAAAAATCTTGCAGGAACATGCCATGTATAGTATGCACACATCGTGTTGTAGTGACCATGTGTCTACTCGTGTGACTAACGACACAGATGGATGAAACTTGAGATATACACGTCGTGTCAGGAATGAACACCACGTGTCGTGTAACCCAAGTATCCGATCTTGTAATGAACAACACGGGTTAGAGAAATCCTTCAAGTACACATCGTGTCCACCTGGAACACACTATGTAGACTGATCCATGTATCTGGCCGTGTAACTAACAACACGGGTTTTAGAGACCCAATACTTGACGTACATGGACATTACATTACTTTTGCAGAATACTTAGTACATAACAAAAACACACACACAAGGATCGTAATAGTTTAGTGTCTTTGGAAACTCGTAATATAATCTTCTAATCGTGGTGAAATATCTTCAACATCTCCCATAAAGATCTTCTCTTTTTTTACCTAAAACCTTTCTTTATATCCTAGAGAAAAGAAAACATAAAAGGGTGAGCTCAAATGCTCAGTAAGGGTAAACAAAAGAAATATCAATCACATTATATTCATAAGAACATAACATTTTGGAAATCTTAACCTGCAAAAGAGAGCATAATTTCATAACATGGGATAAATAATAGTAGTGAAATGAAATACCAATAATCATAACGTAAAACATGAAACTTTGTGGCATACACACATAATCTTAGAGAATCATATCTTATTAGTCAAGACTCATTGCCAATACTATCTTAGTGGACAAAGTCCATTTCTGAACCGAGTCACCCTCATTTCAGTCCTCTTTCACTGAACTGGTATAACCTACCGTTCCATCCATGTCTATCTCATGAGATATAAAATCTTTACCCAATGCATTGGAGGGAGATATAGGTCCCACCCATCTCATAATGATACCATTCTTATGTGTGCCACAAAATCATAAATCATACATCATTGCATAACCCATGTAGTAAAAATGGGATTCTTAAACAACATGACATCATAAAACAATTCATATAAGATAAAGTAATTCATAAAAATAATTCCATCACAACATAATCAAATCAATGTAATAATAGGGATATAAATAGAACCCTATATTATCTTAGATGGAAATTAATTTTGATAAATCACTTGAACTCTATTCTTGAGGAAAATATCCTTTCTACTTCAAAAACACATTCCTTTCTTTAACATGTCATAAAATTTTAAACTAAAAGAAGTTGATTAAGAATAACTTGAAAAATTTTAAAGGAAGCTTCTTGGAAATAATGTTTTAAAAATCCATTCATGCCGTATAAGTTAAAAAAAACATTTTTCTCGTACTTTTTTTGGAAAAGTCAAAAAGTACCTCGTACGAAAAACGACAAAAGATTCCTTTCATATCTTTTACTAAAAACCCACCGAAGGGTAAAATTGGATTTAAAAAATTTTAGGTGGATGGAAATAATATTACATATTGAGGAAACATGGATGTGGATGATAAAATACACCCCAGTAAATACCAAAGTATAAACAATCTCGGATAAAAATGAGATTGTGATATTTTCCCTTACCTTAGGTCCGATTTGCTTCGTAAGTGTCTGAACCTCCTGTATAATGGTTTAAATAATGTTATTGACTTATTCCAGAATCATACTCATTGTTATGATATCATATATGGTTCACTTATTACTTTATATTACTCGTTCTTTTGTAAATTCCATGTTAAAGAGTGTTTTGGGTAAAATTGTTTCATTTGTCATCCGTGTTTTGACTTGTAATTATTCATATGATTACTTAGATCATGATTACTTAATTTCAGAATATAAAACATGATTTATATATAATATATATTCAAAATATACATATATATAATAAATCATTAAATGGAAAGAAATACACCGTTCATGGAGATGGTAGGCTGTACGTACGCATGAACGCTGTTTTCATTTCCTTATTGAGTTGAATGGAATTAAGTAGATAAAATACATATATATACACATAAATCCAGTATCATTATTATGTCATATATTTCATGATTACTTATTATATGTACTTTATAATCATTCATGAATGGTTAAAGTGGAGAATGAATCTCATCGCGTTGTGGAGACGGTAGTCCGTACGTACGCACGAGCGATGATATCGTTCTCATGATCGTGGAATTGTATTGGAGTGTATGTATACTATTTCAGAATCAATATCACTTTAAAATAATCATATATAGTTATTATGTACACCATTATACCCATCCAAGTAAGGTGGTGGTGGAAAATAGATTACACCACGGCGTGGAGACGGTATTCCGTACGTACACACGCGCGGTGATTTCGTTTTCCGTAGGATGGATAGATGGTAAAATAGGGTTGTTTCATACTTATAATAACATATCAGTATATTAGTGATACTTATGTTATTACTTCATAATGAAACAACTAAATAAGAAGAAGTGGAAGAAGAAATAAAGTTGAATGAATCGGTAAGTGACATTACCTCTTCTTTGAAGTGCTTCTTTGAGACCTCCTTTTAGGGCACTAAAATTGGTCTTTTAGGAAGACCGGAACCTCTAGGATGTTTCTATGGAAGTGGAGAATGGAATTTGGCATGGGTTGGCCGATATTTAAGGCTCAAAGTGGTGTGAGGAAGAGAGGGAGGAGGTGCCCTTTTATAAGGGAGGAGAGGGGCACCTTTGGAATAACTAAAAATATTATTTTATTATAAAGTCAAATTCGGTTTTTAATAGCTCCAAATTGATATATTTCGAAGATAAGATGGGTATAGGTCAAATTCCTCTCATCCAATAAAATTTATACAAGTTTAGGCATCAATTTTAACCTTATCATTTAGATTTAACTTTAAGTTTAGATAATTTAACTTTTACCGTGTCTTCTTATTTTCTTACACTATAAGGTTAATAAACTTACTATATCAAGCCAAACGAACCCCAAGTTGTTTATCATTAATATATATAACCTTATATAATTCATTTGTCCGAAACTTATATTTTTAGGAATAAAATAACAATTAATAATATAATATTTGTTTTAAAAACTATTTTATGTCAATTTTGACACTATTTAGTAATTGATTTTTGTGAAAATCATAACAGAATGATAAGTTCGAAAAACGTTACTTAAATCAATAATAACATGTCATATTAACCTAGAAAATTAGTCTAATTCATAAAAAGTCTCAAATTACATTTATTTGGGTATTTATAATATCAATTATGTCAATATTTCATTAATAAGATAATTATTGCATCATCGTTGTGTCATAAATAAATTAAATTATTTAATGTCTAAAAATTACAAATAAAATACCATTATGTAGGAAATATTTTTATCTTTATAATTAATATTTATAGTCTAATTTATCTTATGTATAACCTCATATTAAAAATGATTTACTTATTAAACATTGATATTAACTATTTTAACCCTTCTTTAAATAAATTAATAATAAATGTCCTAATCTAATCCAAGTGGGCCTAAATGGTCATATTTTATTCCTAAGGCTGTTTTTGGTCGAATTACACTTGTCCAATAGAATTAGTACATGTGTTAGGGGAATAGTAATATCATTTTTACCCTTAATTACCCTATTTACTTTTAACCGTGGTAAAAAAAAGTAAAAAGTTACTATTCACCGAAAATTATTTTCATCTCATTGAACCACATTTTACTTACTGACATCAACCGTGTCTCTCGGATTTTTTAAATTCCACTCACATAAGCGGTAAAATTAAGTTTTATGAAAAATTCTTTTTTTTAACTACCACTTAGTGGTTTCACTATTCATCAAAAAATGAAAGTTTCCAGAAAAATACCAAAAATTAGGCCTAAGATATATTTGATATTATGAATTCAAAAATGATGACTATTTTACCAAATTCAAAACATATCAGTTGCATTAATTAATTTAAAAATCAGTTCCCGTCGTCAAAACAAATAGCGTGTTTTTAAGAGATAATAACTATCAAAAGATTGACACTTGTTTATAACTAGTTTAAATTTGAAATTACATCCAATGACCAACATTGTATTAAATTGTAAAAATATATTCTAAATATACTTTGAAACCACTAAAATTAATAATTTATCACTATTAATTATTTCTATTAAAAAAGTTCTTTTTAATTACAATTTAGTAATTTTCACTATTCATCAGAATATGAAAGTTATCCGAAAAGTACCAAAATTTCACCCTAAGCTAATTTCGATATTCCGAATCCAGAAATGAAGTCAATTTTGAAAAATAAAATTTTCAAAATTTCAAAAAGTGCTTATTACTATTCATAACGGCTAGTTTTAATAATATTTTTATAGCATATCGTTGTTTAGTGAAACTCGGTATTGCGTACTACACACGCTATCGAGGAAGGTCGCGATTGCGTGTAATGCAAGGAAAGTCAAGGATGCGTGTTGTGCAAGCTCCTTTTGGTGTAGCGTACAACACAAGACATTAATGAAATTAAAAAAGAAATTTTTCATAAAATCTCGGGGTGTTACATTCTACCCCCCTTAAAATGAATTTCGCCCTCGAAATTTGTCGGGGTTATAAATGGTTTACTATTCGAAAGTTTCTTTAATAGAAACCCAAATCGTAAAAATGAATACCAAAACCAATCTTTAAAAACAAAAGTATTAAACGTAACGGTTATCCAAATAAACTAATCACTGGGTTTCCACATAGGTGAAAATATGGATATGGAAGAGAAATCTAACCATCATGTTCTGATGGAGAGTGGTAGAGAACATGGCTATGGAAAATCCAGCAATCACAAAGCCATAAATTTGTGACAATCTAAGGTACCGTCTGATTCATCAGATATAAGAGCACTAGGACAACATTTTTGGTTTTCAAGATCATTTCCCTAAAGTTGATGAAATTGGAATTAGAAGAAATACTTTCGTGATTTTGGTATAGTCTCACCGTTTGTCGTTATTTGGACAATTTCCACTTCATCTCTTAAAGAAATGAAGTTGAATTTGTCATTCGTGATGTGTTAGCAGATCATGTGATAGAATGATGGGTCATTCCATCTGTCTCAAACAAAAGGTTAGAAAAGTTATCAAAAAATACATAAGTTCATCTATAGTGAGATTAATCATATATAGTTCCTAAAATGGACTTATACTTCATATATCATACTGATTAATATAATAGAACTAGTTTCTACTAAACAGGGACTTCCTGTAGGCTAGTGGTAGGCGATAAAGGCCAGTCGCACCTCTGTTGTGGGTTCGATTCCCACAGCCTTGTCCGACGCGATGGGCTGTCGCCCATCCTGCAGGTTGTCCTTTTTCTAAAGCTATATTACTATAACATCCCATCAACAATATCAAAAAAGTTTTATCCTTAAACAATACTAACTTATGTCCAACCTAATCCATTCCAATCTTTAGGCTTATCTAAAATACTTCAGTCCAATCTCATAGTATAAAGAAAATGATCACGTGAATGCCATCATTTATCCCCCATATATCATAAGATATATCTTGTTAGTCAAATTACAAACATGTGAATACCTTAATCATGTATTCTCTTGAAGAATGAATACCCATTGAACCTTAGTGAAAACATGAATGCATTCAAAAGTTAACTCTTTCCACATACCAAAATCCAAAAATTCTATATACCCAAACCATGATATAACCTTCTCCTTATATCAGTCATGAGCTCATGAATACTATCAAACATATTATATTATCTTTATCCCTTCATTATGTGCATATCATCTACATTCCAAAAATATATGAATAACCTTTCATGGATACTGGTACTATTAATCATACACTTTCAAAACTCAAGGAAGGACAACAGTGTAACAATCCTTAGATGTCTCTTTATTCCATAGTACCATGAGATTACTTATACAACATTACACATGATAAATATGTAATCATTCCACTACATTCTTAAACCATTGACCGAGCCTCAACAATTCTTTCATCTCACATATCATTTGTAGTCTCTTCATCATCATCCACATAAATACTACCCATACGACCATACTGATTCTCTTCATGAGACTTTCCCTTAGGGCATTGGTTTGCATAATGCCCGTACATTCCACATTTAAAACATTTAACCATTGTTGATGTCGTAGCAATACCATTATCCTCATCCCTGGTGTTAACTGAACCTTTTCCTTTGCACTTACTGGCTTTGTGTCCTTCTTTTCCACACCCAAAGCATCTTCCAGTTCCTTTGAAACATTCTCCTTGATGCCTCTTCCCACATGATTTACATAGGGGAAATTGAACTTTCTTTCCTCTATGATCATCATGAAACTCCATCTTTCTCTTATTAGCCGAGTCAGGAAACTTACCAAATTTTACTTTATTGATCATATTATGAGATTGCTGATTCGGAATAATAATGATTTTTGGACTTCCAAATCCCATTTCATTTGGTTGCTCATGAAGAATATCATTCCATTGTCCATCATATCCTCCATTATCGTGAATCATCTTGTTTCTAGCCATTTTCTAAAACCCAAAAAGAATAGTGTGAGAGGCAAAAATCATAATAAAGGGGGAGTAACTTCAATATCTAACATCCTTGGTTTAATCTAATATCGTTACCACAGTTCTAGGATTATATCCTATACATATACTTATCCTTAGGGACATCCCTACACATACCTTAGAAATATCTCTAGGGATCTCACTAACGTTTTCGCATCCTAGTTTCCAAAGGTTGACTAAAGCTTTCCTCTGATACCAACTGTAGAGACCCGAAGCTTGATGTACATGGACATTACATTACTTTTGTGGAATACTTAGTACATAACAAAAACACACACACAAGGACCAGAATAGTTTAGTATCTTTGGAAACTTGGAATATAATCTTCTAATCGTGGTGAAAGATCTTCAACATCTCCCATAAAGATCTTATCTTTTTTTTACCTAAAACCTTTCTTTATATCCTGGGGAAAAGAAAACATAAAAGGGTGAGCTCAAATGCTTAGTAAGGGTAAACAAAAGAAATATCAATCACATCATATTCATAAGAACATAACATTTTGGAAATCTTAACCTGCAAAAGAGAGCATAATTTCATAACATGGGATAAATCATAGTAGTGAAATGAAATCCCAATAATCATAACTTAAAACATTAAACTGTGTGTCATACACACATAATCTTAGAGAATCATATCTTATTAGTCAAGACTCATTGCCAAGACTATCTTAGTGGACAAAGTCCATTTCTGAACCGAGTCACCCTCGTTTCAGTCCTATTTCACTGAACCGGTATAACCTACCATTCCAGCCATGTATATATCATGAGATATAAAATCTTTACCCAATGCATTGGAGGGAGATATAGGTCCCACCCATCTCATAATTATACCATTCTTATGTGTGCCACAAAATCATAAATCATACATCATTGCATAACCCATGTAGTGAAAATGGGATTCTTAAACAACATGACATCGTAAAACAATTCATATAAGATAAAGGAATTCATAAAAATTATTCCATCACAACATAATCAAATCAATATAATAATAGAGATAGAAACCGAACCCTATATTATCTTATATGGAAAATAATTTTGATAAATCACTTGAACTCCATTCTTGAGGAAAATATCCTTTCTACTTCAAAAACACATTCCTTTCTTTAACATGTCATAAAATTTTAAACTAAAAGAAGTTGATTAAAAATAACTTGAAAAATTTTAAAGGAAGCTTCTTCGAAATAATTTTTTAAAAATCTATTCATGCCGTATAAGTTAAAAAAACATTCTTCTCGTACTTTTGTCGGAAAAGTCAAAAAGTACCTCGTACGAAAAACGACAAAAGATTCCTTTCATATCTTTTACTAAAAACCCACCGAAGGGTAAAATTGGATTTAAAAAAATTTAGGTGGATGGAACTAATATTACATATTGAGGAAACATGTATGTGGATGATAAAATACACCCCAGTAAATACCAAAGTATAAACAATCTCGGATAAAAATGAGATTGTGATATTTTCCCTTACCTTAGGTCCGATTTGCTTCGTAAGAGTCCGAACCTCCTGTATAATGGTTTAAATAATGTTATTGACTTATTCCAGAATCATACTCATTTTTATGATATCATATATGGTTCACTTATGACTTTATATTACCCGTTCTTTTGTAAATTCCATGTTAAAGAGCGTTTTGGGTAAAATTGTTTCATTTGTCATCCGTGTTTTGACTTGTAATTATTCATATGATTACTTAGATCATGATTACTTAATTTCAGAATATAAAACATGATTTATATATAATATATATTTGGAATATACATATATATAATAAATCATTAAATGGAAAGAAATACACCGTTCATGGAGACGGTAGGTTGTACGTACGCATGAACGCTGATTTCATTTCCTTATTGAGTCGAATGGAATTAAGTAGATGACATAAATATATATACACATAAATACAGTATCATGATTATGTCATATATTTTATGATTACTTATTATATTTACTTTATAATCATTCATGAATGGTTAAAGTGGAGAATGAATCTCATCGCGTCGTGGAGACGGTAGTCCGTACGTACGCACGAGCGATGATATAGTTCTCATGATCGTGGAATTGTATTGGAGTGTATGTATACTATTTAAGAATCAATATCACTTTAAAATAATCATATATAGTTATTATGTACACCATTATACCCATCCAAGTAAGGTGGTGGTGGAAAATAGATTACACCACGGCGTGGAGACGGTATTCCGTACGTACGCACGCGCGGAGATTTCGTTTTCCGTAGGATGGATAGATGGTGAAATAGGGTTGTTTCATACTTATAATAACATATCAGTATATTAGTGATACTTATGTTATTACTTAATAATTAAACAACTAAAGAATAATAAGTGGAAGAAGAAATAAAGTTGAAAGAATCGGTAATTGACATTACCTCTTCTTTGAAGTGCTTCTTTGAGACCTCCTTTTAGGGCACTAAAATTGGTCTTTGAGGAAGAACGGAACCTATAGGATGTTTCTAGGGAAGTGGAGAAGGGAATTTGGCAGGGGTTGGCCAAGCTTGAAGGCTCAAAGTGGTGTGAGTAAGAGAGGGAGGAGGTGCCCTTTTATAAGGGAGGAGAGGGGCACCTTTGGAATAACTAAAAATATTATTTTATTATAAAGTCAAATTCGGTTTTTAATAGCTCCAAATTGATATCTTTAGAAGATAAGGTGGGTAGGGGTCTAAATCCTCTCATCCAATAGAATTTAGACAAGTTTATGTATCAATGTTAACCTTATCATTTAGATTTAACTTTAAGTTTAGATAATTTAACTTTTACCGTGTCTTCTTGTTTTCTTACACTATAAGGTTAATAAACTTACTATATCAAGCCAAACGAACCCCAAGTTGTTTATTATTAATATATATAACCTTATCTAAGTCATTTGAACGAAACTTAGATTTTTAGGAATAAAATAACAATTAATAATATAATATTTGTTTTAAAAACTATTTTATGTCAATTTTGACACTATTTAGTAATTGATTTTTGTGAAAATCATAACAGAATTATAAGTTCGAAAAAAGTTAATTAAATCAATACTAACATGTCATATTAACCTAGAAAAGTATTATAATTCATAAAAAGTCTGAGGTTACATTTATTTGGGTATTTATAACATCAATTATGTCAATATTTCATTAATAAGATAATTACTGCATCATCGTTGTGTCATAAATAAATTAACTTATTTAATGTCTAAAAATTACAAATAAAATCCCATTATGTAGGAAATATTTTTATCTTTCTAATTAATATTTATAGTCGAATTTATCTTATGTATAACCCCATATTAAAAATGATTTACTTATTAAACATTAATTTTAACTATTTTAACCCTTCTTTAAATAAATTAATAATAAATGTCCTAATCTAATACAAGTGGGCCTAAATGGTCATATTTTATTCCTAACATTGTTTTTGGTCGAATTACATTTGTCCAATAGAATTAGGACATGTGTTAGGGTAATAGTAATATCATTTTTACCCTTAATTACCTTATTTACTTTTAACCGTGGTAAAAAAAAGTAAAAAGTTATTATTCACCAAAAATTATTTTCATCTCATTGAACCACATTTTACTTACTGACATCAACCGTGTCTCTCGGTTTTTTGAAATTCCACTCACAGAAGCGGTAAAATTAAGTTTTATGAAAAATTCCTTTTTTTTAACTACCACTTAGTGGTTTCACTATTCATCAAAAAATGAAAGTTTCCAGAAAAATACCAAAAATTAGGCCTAAGGTATATTTGATATTATGAATTCAAAAATGATGTATATTTTACCAAATTCAAAACATATCAGTTGCATTAATTAATTTAAAAATTAGTTCCCGTCGTCAAAACAAATAGCGTGTTTTTAAGAGATAATAACTATCAAAAGATTGACACTTGTTTATAACTGCTTTAAATGTGAAATTACATCCAATGACCAACATTGTGTTAAATTGTAAAAATATATTATAAATATACTTTTAAACCACTCAAATTAATAATTTATCACTATTAATTATTTCTATTAAAAAAGTTCTTTTTAATTAAAATTTAGTAATTTTCACTATTCATCAGAATATGAAAGTTATCCGAAAAGTACCAAAATTTCACCCTAAGCTAATTTCGATATTCCGAATCCATAAATGAAGTCCATTTTGAAAAATAAAATTTACAACATTTTAAAAAGTGCTTGTTACTATTCATAACGGCTAGTTTTAAAAATATTTTAATAGCATATCGTTGTTTAGTGAAACTCAGTATTGCGTACTACACACGCTATCGTGGAAGGTCACGATTGCGTGTAATGCAAGGCAAGTCAAGGATGTGTGTTGTGCAATCTCCTTTTGGTGTAGCGTACAACACAAGACATTAATGAAATTAAAAAGAATATTTTTCATAAAATCTCGGGGTATTACACGGGTCGTTGAAGCTTGTCTAGTACATGCCATGTCTAGAACGAACACGCCGTGTAGTCGTGTTCTAAGGAGAACCGAGTGGGTTAATCATGTAGAATGACTCGGGCAGGGGAATAGAGTTCAAGTACATGTTTTGTGTATGTAAAACACACCGTGTGTTTGGGGTGTTACACGACCAGTTGTGGTAGGAGTACATGCCCATGTGAATGGGTTGAGAGAACATGCCATGTAGGGGAAATACACGTTGTGTAGTCATGTTTTGTAAAACGTGAATGTTTTCTTTCTCCTGTTCACTTCTTGAACTTCTATGATTTATTTCCTATTAAACATGATCTAAGGTGTATGCTTGACCTTGTAGAGTCATGCCACCGAGATATCCCCTAGTTTTCCACTAGTTATAGGGCAGTGATCAGACGCCAGATATGGCTGATCAAGGACTTCCTGTAGATCATCTAGTTGTGCCAGTCTTGGCACAAGCAGTTATACCTGACACAAAAGCCGATGCTCAGTTCAGAGAGGGATTTATGAGGATGATGCAGACTTTTCAGGGAGCGTCGCCTCCTGCCCCATCATTGGAAAAATTGAAGCGGGTCTTTCAACAACAACATCCTCCCACCTTTTTAGGGGATGGAGGACCCCAGGTTGCAGATTCATGTCTAGAAGCTATTATGAAGATCATCGAGCATATGGAGATACCTCCAGAGTGGAGGGTGAAGCTCGCTACCTACATGCTTCGAGACTCTGTCAAGAGATGGTGGGATGTGATCTCACAGGCGGGACGCCAACAGAATATGGCTTGGGATGAGTTTCAGTGCATCCTCTATGATTACTTCTATCCAAAGACCTTGAGGCCCAACCGAGCCCAGAAGTTTATGAGTCTGGAGCAGGGTACTCTTTCTGTGATGGAGTATTCCTCTCACTTCACAGAGCTACATCATTTCACACCTATTCTAGGAGGCGATGAGTTATTCCATGCACGGAAGGTCGAGGATGTTCTAAGGCACAACATCCGATCATAGGTTAAAATCTTCATGTTGACTTCGATATCCTCTATTGTCAACCAGGAGCTAATCACAAAGCATAATTTGAAGGATTTTGGAGCTACGAGCCAGGGTGCTTCAGCATCCAAGTTTAGTGCTCCACTGAATGATAGCAAGAAGCGCCACAGGGAGGCTACACAAGGAGATCATAGTTGGTGAGACGCATCTTCAGGTAGCCAGGTAGTATGCTACCAGTGCGGGAGAAGAGGGCATACGAGCCCACAGTTCCAGAGAGATCCAGTGGTGTTCTGATCTTATGGTAAAATGGTTCACCTTCATCATTTCTGTCAGGTATTCCCACCAGTAGCTGGTGAACGGGGTTCATCTATGACTCCTAATACCGGAATATCCCCACCAGTTTCTCACCAGTCTGGGAACTGGAATTCTTCCGGCCGTTCGTCCCAAGGTGGATGTCGCGGTCATGGTGGTCAGTTTCCAGGCTATCAGTGAAAATAGTTTGGATCAGCTCAGAGTGGTCAAGCAGGGTCACAGGGTAATGGGGCAGGCCAGACTTTTGTAATGGAGCAGACCCAGCAGGAGCAGGATCCTGAACCCTCTACAGTTTGAGGTACAATTCTAGTTGAATCAGTTTTATCTTCTACTATTTTTGACACAGAGGATTCCCATATCTTTATATTTGTTGCTGTTGTGGAGAGACTTGGGCTCTGTATCCTTTCTTCTACCGATATCTTAACACTAGACACTCCGTTGGGGATGAGAACATCTAGTGTACGTCAGTGCAAGGAGTTCCCTCTTGAGGTTGGTGGGTGTCACTTCCTTTAGGATCTCTATGTCTTAGAGATTACAGGCTATGATGCCATTATCGGAATGGACTGGTTAGTTCCCTTTCAGGTAGTTATTGATTTCAATCACCGTAGTGTGAGTTTCATATCACAAGATGGCAGATCGTTTCTTTATAAGGGCGAATGGGAAGTCCTTGCGAGTAGAGTGGGACTAGAGCATCATGGGTTAGGAGGAGTTACAACCCAAGTTTCTAGTCTGTATCTAGATGATCAATGGACTCCATAGTTAGACTTTCCTCTGGTGGTGTATCGTTTCAGGGATGTCTTTATATAGGATTTTTCAGGTTTTCCTCCAGAGCGAGATGTAGAATTTTCTATTGAGCTTGTTCCAGGAGTGACACTGGTGTCCATTCCTCCTTATAGGATGGCTAAACCAAACTTACAGGAGCTTAAGAGGAAGTTGGAGGAGTTGCAGGAAAAGGGTTTCATCTGACCCAGTATTTCACCTTGGGGTTCGGCTATCCTCTTTGTGCAGAAGGCAGATGGTACTCTCAGGCATTGTGTGGAATATCAGAAGATGAACTAGTTGATGGTTAAGAACCAATATCCATTACTGAGGATTTATGACCTCTTTGATCAGCTTCGAGGAGCCCGGGTGTTCTCGAAGATTGATTTGAGGTCTTTTTACCATTAGTTTCATGTTATACCATCATATATAACTCTTATAGCCTTTTGGAGAAGTTATGGTCTATACGAGTATGTGGTTATACCGTTAGGTTTCACGAATACGCCTGTAGATTTCATGGCACTGATAAACCTAATATTCCATCCATACTTGGATTATTTCATGGTTGTCTTCATGGATGATATCTTGGTGTACTCTCACACTCGACACGACCATGCTACCCATCTTGAGATCTTTTTGAGTACACTGAGATAGCATCAGTTATATGCTAAGCTCTCAAAATTCCATTTTTGGATGGATCAGATTCACTTCATGGGTCATGTCATCTCAGAGACTGGAGTATCAGTAGACCCAAATAAAGTGAGAGCAGTAGTTTCCTGGGAGCAGCTGAAGAACATATTTGAGGTGTAGAGTTTTCTAGGTATGGTTGGATACTACAAATGATTTATACAGGACTTTTCACGCCTAGAAGTGCCACAGATGGCCCTGACTAAGAAGGGTGCCCTTTTTATGGCCAGATTCTTGTGATTTATCCCTTCAAGAGCTGAATGGGTGGTTGAATTCATCACCGATACTAGTATTTACAAAGCCGAGAAAGAGCTATACCATGTATTGTGATTCATCAGGTATCGTTTTTGGACCTTTGAATATGCAGGGATATGGAGTCGTTGCGTACGGGTCTCGGTAGTTGAGGCCACACGAGAAGAATTACCCGACACACGATCTCGAGTTGGAAGTAGTTGTTCATGCCTTACGCTGTTGGAGACATTACCTTCTGGGAGAGAATTTTGTGGTTTTCACCAACCAAAAAAGTCTCAAGTTCATTTTCACTCAGCATGACTTTAATTCGAGGCAACAAAGGTGGGTTGAGTATCTTCAGTCCTTTGACTTTGAGCTTGCCTATACGCCTGGGAAAGGCAATGCAGTGGCTAATGCACTGAGCAAGAGGACTCAGATATATGCAGTTCAGGAGGCCTAAAGTGAGTGGAATCTTATGTATTTTTTCTCTGAGATGCATTTGGAGGTGCAGGACAGATAGGGGAAGACATTTCTTTCTTCTATAGTTGTTACCTCTACCCTCCTTGATCGAGTTCGAATGAGGCAGCTATCAGATTCTGAAGGCCTAGTCCTACGGGAAATTGTGTCAGGAGAGTACCCTATACCTAGATGGACCATAGGCAAGGATGAGATCTTGCATTTCTAGGGATGCGTATGGGTTCCAACAGACATACGTGAGGAGCTAATGCAGATCTTTCATTTCTCTATTTGGGCAGTTCATCCCGGTGTCACCAAAATGTATCGCGATCGAAACCATCAGTATTGGTGGCCCGGTATGAAGAGAGACATTACAGGTTTCATTATGAGGTATTCCACCTTTCAACAGGTGAAGGCGGAGCATCAGCGACCAACATGACTTCTACAGCAATTACCCATTCCCGAGTGGAAGTGGAATGATGTTGCGATGGATTTTGTGATAGGTTTTCCGAGGTCGTGTGACAACCCGACTTTTTAATACAAACTTAAACATGATTTATTACATAAAAATTCACTTGATACAACAAAGAAGATTGAAAGGTTTAGTGTCTTTGGGGATTAGGATCATTACATAAAAACTTGAAACATGAAATACAACATCTTTATTGAAAACTTTCTTTACATGACCACTACATTCCCTCATACTTATCATTGCATGGGATAACCTGAGGACATGCATAAGAAAAGGGTGATCTATAAAGCCCAGTAATAGAATACACATGGAATAACATGAGGATTACAATACATGTTAGAAATTAGTCATATCAATAGAGAACAATATAAATATGAACATAAAGGCATGATAAAGCATGATAATCATAACATGGAAATGTGGCAACAGCACTTAACATGGAATTAGCATGAGCCAAGGCTCATTGCACATAGAGCATGAGTAAATCCTCATTGCACATGAAGCACGAGTAAACCCTCATCGCACTTGAATTAGCATGATTCAACACTCATTGCACATACCCTCGTCGCACTTGAATTAGCATGATTCAACACTCATTGCACATGACGTGTCATCATACTATACTTTACCCAATGCATTGGAGCACTATAAGGGTGCACCCTTCTTAAACATTTCATTTCATGCATAAGTGTGCCACATGGATCATAAAACATAATCATTTATTCCACAATAAAGGAATGTGGAATTCATACATGAAACTTTATAATCAATAAGTAAATGTTCATAAAGGTGAATACCCTTGATGGAGAAATGGGCATGGTATTCACTACACAATGGTATTGGCTTAGAAAATCGGTGCGATTTCGGCAGCGTAACAGCGTGACATAAGAATTCATAAAAACAGTTGATGAAAGAGAAAGGGTTTCCAGATTATATTTACATGTAATGGACAGTAAGGAGGTCATATATATACATGTCCCAACAATTTTAATGGAATTTATATTCATGATACAAAAGTATTTCTTGAATGTAAATGAGGAGAGAGAAGTTCCTTTCGGAATTTCGGCATAGTAATAGGTGTACATGGGAGTCATTTAATGAAAGAGAAAGGGTCTCCCATAATTCAAAAATAAAGAGGGAAGTATGAGGGAGATACAAAACCATACCCCAACATTCATAATTTAAATTAAAAGGGAAAAACAACTTAAAGAAAATTGGACAAAAATGAGAAAGGAAGAAAAACCCTTGCTTGGAAGTGTGATTCCAAAGGCTAGATAGAGGCTTGTGAGAGGCATCTTGGGAGAATGGGGAACCTTGGGAGGATTCTAGAGAGAGTATGGCAGATTTTGGATGAACTCCAAAGGCTTTGAGTGAGGAGGAAGTGGGAGCTTGGGTGGGTTTATATAGGAAATGTGAGGGAATTCTTTATTATTTAGGTTTGGGTCCCCTTACATTAAATTAATCCAAACCACAAACCATCCCATGGTTTTTGGAAAAGGGAAGAGGAAAATAATATTTTTTAAGGTCAAAGTCCGAACTTCTTAAAATAATAGGGTTGATTATGTGGAGGTGAGTCACACTCCCATGGAAATTAATTTAAAAAGACAAGGTGTTTAATAAGTCTTGAGCGGCCCATTAATGCTTTGAAAAGTAAGTAAAACAAATCAAAAATCACATTATTTTAATGGTAAAACATATATTGGCCGAAAATAATGATTATTGTATTTTATTACATCACTATTGGGTCATTATGATGTCATAAAACACCTTATATATTTAAACGGTATTTGATTTTTACCCAAAAATTTGACTATCTCAGAAAATTATGAAAAATTCACCGTTGGATAATTTTGACGTCCTGATACCAGAAATAACATTTATTTTATCTAAATAATTTTCTAAATATGTTAATTTTCACTTTTAAAATAAAAACCGACATTTATAAAAAAATCACGGGTTTTGACAGAAATGGCTTTCAAACCTTAATAAAAATTATAATTACATTCCTAAAATTATAAGATCATTTATATTTAATAAAAATTAATTTAATAATAATAATAATAATTTATTCAAATATTATTTAATTCAAAAATAATTTAATTTAAAAAAAATAGAATTATTAATTAAATAATAACTGAAAACACTATTTGTACTTTAAAAACTATTTACAATGTATCGATAATGACAAGAAGGTATATACATTATTATATAAAAAAAATAATGTACATGAACATAGTACTATCGATTTGTTACATAAACCCTTAAAACAGTTGCATAATACCTAAGGGTACGGTGTGCGATGGTGACAGACTCTTGGGGCGGCTCGGATAACATCGCTCGAGTGGTAATTTCTATCAACTTCCACTTCTCCTGTAGATGGTCCCTTTCGATCTTGAAATGATGAATCTCAGCTTGGGCTTGGTCAAGATCGAAGCCCAAGGATTCCACCTCTTTTCCGAGCTCCGACAAATGGGCTTCATATAGAGCAATTCTACTGGATGAAACCACCGCTTCTTTTGTCTGAGTAAATTGGATTTGTTAAAGCCCTATATTTATAGTAATCATGTGATCACTGTTCAACGGCTATATTAGCAATGGTCAAAATTCTTAACATAAAACCAAAGAAGTTGACATTTTATATAAACATAAAGAGACATTTAATTAGATCAAGAGGGATTTCCATTAATGAATTTTTGGGTCGTTACAATATTCCCCCCTTAAGAAATTTCACCCTCGAAATTTTCCTTTTCCCATACAAAAACAGATGTAGGTAACTTAGCTTCATCATTTCCTCTGATTCCCAAGTCGCTTCTTCAAACTTGTGGTTTCTCCACAACACCTTGACGAGGGGCATTGTCT
This sequence comes from Viscum album, assembly GCA_963277665.1. Classification (NCBI taxonomy): domain Eukaryota; kingdom Viridiplantae; phylum Streptophyta; class Magnoliopsida; order Santalales; family Viscaceae; genus Viscum; species Viscum album. The sequence continues at coordinate 638,642,425 of OY728162.1, read as the reverse complement.
TATTTCGTAGAACTTTTTCTCTACAATCTAAGATCTTCACTGGTTGCTCCTCATAAGAAAGATCATCTTTCAATTGTACCACCTTAGAAGAGAGTACATGTGAAGGGTCCGGTATATACTTCTTTAAGAGGGATACATGAAATACATCATGTACTTTGGCCATAGTAGGTGGAAGTTCTAGTCGATAGGCCACAACCACGACACGATCAAGAATCTTGAAGGGGCCGATGTACCTTGGACTTAACATCCCTTTCTTTCCAAACCTCATGACATTCTTCCACAAAGATATGCGTATAAAAACCATGTCTCCAACTTTAAACTCAAGGTCTTGTCGATGGTTATCTGCATAACTCTTCGGTTGACTCTGGGCTGCCTTGATTTGCTGCTGAATGGTTTTCACCTTCTCCACCATTTCTTCGACCATTTCTGGTCCAAGAAGATTACGTTCACTGACCTCATCCCAACATGTCAGTGTTCTGCACCTTTTACCATACAGGGCTTCATATGGTGCCATTTGGATGCTTGAGTGGAAACTGTTGTTGTAGGAGAATTCAACCATTGGAATATGTTGATCCCATCCTCCTTTAAAGTCCATTGAGAATGCTCTCAACATGTCCTCAAGTGTTTGGATAGTCCGCTCAGATTGGCCATCAGTTTGAGGATGATAGGTCGTACTGAAGTTCAGTTCAGTATTTAGAGCATGTTGAAGACTCTTCCAAAACTTAGAGGTGAATCTTGGATCTCGGTTAGACACAATAGATAGTGGTACTCCATGAAACCTTACCACTTCCCTGATATATATCTGTGCCAGTTGATCCAATGAGAAATCCTCCTGAATAGCAATGAAGTGGGCAGTCTTTGTAAGACGATCCACAATAACCCAAATTGAATTGTTGCCTTTGGATGTCCTTGGAAGTCTGGTAACAAAGTCCATGGTGATGTTCTCCCATTTCCATTATGGTATGGGCAATGGTTGCATCATCCCCTTAGACTTCTGTCTCTCTGCCTTCACTTGCTGACACACCAGGCACTTTGATGTATATTCAGCGATCTCCTTCTTCATATTATCCCACCAAAAGTTTTCTCAGAGATCCTGATACATCTTTGTGCTCCCTGGGTGAATAGAGAAATTTGAACTATGTGCGTCATCCAAAAGTTTCTTCTTCAGCTCCAGACTTGATGGGACATATATTCTTTTCCCAAAACTCAAAATTCCTTCTTCATTAACATTAAACTTTGAGGATTTCCCTTTTTTGATAGCTTCCACCTTTTCCTGAATTCCTACATCATCCTTTTGAGCATCCTTTAACATTTCCAAAAGAGGCGGTTGAGCAATAATTTGTGAAAGGATTGATGTTGTTCCCTTCTTTATGATTACCATGTCCATATTCATTAAGTCTAAGAAGATTGGATCCTTCTCAATTCTCATCATTGATAGAATCTTTGGGTCCTTTCTACTTAGGGAATCTGCCACCTTGTTTGTTTTCCCAGGGTGGTAATGTATTGAACGGTCATAATCCTTGATTATCTCTATCCATATTCTCTGGCGCATATTAAGATCTTTCTGTGTGAATATATATTTAAGACTCTTGTGGTCAGTATATATCTCACATTTCTCCCCATAGAGATAATGTCACCAGATTTTCAAGGCAAAGATCACCGCCACTAACTCTGGATCATGCGTTGGATAGTTTCGCTCATGGATTTTCAAATTCCTTGAGGTATAGGATATCACTTTATCATTCTGCATCAGCACACAGCCTAACCCCTTTTTTGAAGCATCACTGAATACAACAAAAAGTTCCCCACTTGTGGGTAAAGTGAGCACGGGCGCAGTGATAAGCCTCCTTTTCAACTCCTTGAAGCTTTCTTCACATTCATCACTCCAAGAAAACTTTACTCCCTTTAGAGTTATCTTGGTAAGAGGGTTGGACAATCGTGAGAAATTTCTCACAAATCGTCGATAATATCTAGCTAACCCCAAGAAGCTACGGATATCTGTTACTGATGTTGGCCTTGGACATCCGTCAATTGCATTTGTTTTGGAGGGATCCACAAATATCCCATTTCTTGTGATGATATGGCCCAAGAATGAGACATCCTTCAACTAGAACTCACACTTTCTGTACTTTTCATAGATCTTCTCCTTGCACAAAGTCTAGTACATTTCTTAAATGCTCCTCATGATCCTCCTTGGTTTTGGAGTATATTATAATATCATCTATAAAGACTACCACAAATTTGTCGAGGTAATCTCTAAATAATCTATTCATAAATTCCATGAACATTTCTAGAGCATTAGTGAGTCCGAAAGGCATTACTATGAATTCATAGTGCCCGTAACTTGTGCGAAAAGCAGTCTTGGGGATATCTTCCTTCTTCACCCTTACTTGATAATATCCCTACCGCAAGTCTACCTTGGAGAATTATTGTGCTCCATGTAGCTGATCGAACAAGTCATCAATTTGTGGGAGAGGATACTTCTTCTTTATCGTGATTTTGTTAAGCTCACGATAATCGATGTAAAGGCGCATTGACACATCCTTCTTCTTGAAGAAGAGGACTGGTGCACCCCATGGTGAAGCACTTGGGCGTATAAACCCTTTATCCATATTCTCCTGTATTTGTTTCTTAATCTCTTCAATCTCTACAACAGCCATTCTATATGGAGTCTTGGATATTGGTAATGCCCCGGGTATAAGTTCAATTGAGAATTCAACATCTCTTCTTGAAGGAAGACCAGGAAGTTCCTCGGGAAACACTTCAGCGAATTCCCTCACAATAGACATTTATTCAAAAATGGTTTCTTCCTTGGACTCAATCATCTGAGCTAGATACGCATTCTCATAGGGCAGTAATATCCATGATCGAGATGATGGAGATAAAGGAGATTCATCTTCCTCCTTACACTTGTAAATAATCGGGGGTCGATTCTCCACATGAAGTGTAATTTTCCTCTCCCGACAATTTATGTTGGCTCTATATAAGGAAATAAAATACATGCCAAGAATTGAATCAAATTCCACCAGAGGGAGTATGACGAGGTTCGCCGGGAAATTCAATCCACAGATTGTAACAGGGGAGGACTTATATTCATGGGATGCAATGATTTCCCCATTTTCTGTACTCATCGACATCTTCAATTCCATAATTTGTGGTGGTGTTGGGATTATTCTACTAAACTTTTGAGATATAAAATAATGCGTAGAACCTGAATCAAAAATTACATTCACTATTTTTGAATGAATAACTAGCGTACCTGTCACCACTTCGTTTTCGGGTTTCAATTCGGTATAAGTGATGGCAAAAGCTCTTCCTTGCTGCCTTGGAGGTTGTTGGTTGCCTCTGAAAACCCTTGTATTAGGGAAATGAATTGCAAAATGACCCTGTTCTTTGAATTTTTAGCATTGAAAAATGCGTTGAGGTTAAAACAGAGCATTCCTCTCCTCTGTCGCAGCCGCGGGTCTTTCTTGTCGATAGTTAATAGCTGGGTTCCCTTCTCTTCCACACCGAAAGCATTTCCTCATCCCCTTGAGACAATTTACAGGGTGCTTCTTTCTGCACTTTTGGCAAGTGGGGTGTTGGATCTTCTTAGCACCGTTGGATTTATCCATCGGACCGCCAGCATTGAAGTCCACCTTACACTTCTTGTCCCCATGATACCCATGTGATTCTTCGATCCCCATTTTGATCGTGAGGGCACATCATACAATTTCCTCATAGTTGTCGAAGTCACGGATTGCTAATGCTTTCCATAGGTTAGGGTTCAACCCACCAAAGAAGCGGTCAACTATTCATTCTGGGGTAATGACAAAGCCGAAAGCGTATCGTGCAAGCCTTGTGAAGTTTTCCACGTAAGATCCAACAGATTCTTCGTCTTTTTGCTTGAGAGAAAGGAAGTCCCTTTCCATCTTAAGTTGGAGGGTGCACGGAAAATATTTATCGAAAAACATCTTCCAGAAATCCTTCCATTCCAACGCCTCAATCTCCTCCTCAGGCTTCTTATTTTTGATCAACGTCCACCATTGATCAGCTTCACCCTCCATATGATAAGCCTCCAGGAGAACATTCTCTTGTTCAGAACATTGAAGTATGGAGAATATCTTTTCAATGGAGTTGACCCTTTGTTCAGCGATCGTGGGATCAGATGATCCACTAAAAGTATGAGCCATTTGTCTCATGAGGCTCTCGATAGCGACTTTTTCTTTCTTAGGGGGGGTTAAATGTTCCTCTTGACCCGTGTTTCTATTAAAAACTTGAGTTATCTGAGAGAGAATCATGACAAAGTTCGTGATTCCCGCTCCCATTGGGTTGGGCATCTCATTAGTACAGTCATCACACTGATCTTCACAACAGTTGTTAGCATGAGTCCTCCTATTACCTGTCATTGGTTGGAATAAAAGGAATGTTAGGGGTCACACATGAATGGTAATCAAAAGACAAAAGTTGATGACTTATAAATAAACATTTATTTCCTTAACTCATGAGTCTATAGGCTTCAATCTAGGATTTTCATGATCTACTTTCTAACATATATTCTTAGGGGAATTTTTTTTAATTCCCTTAAAAAGAGTTCATACTAAGCTTTTGAATTTATCAAAACATATCCCCCGGGAGTGTCGTAACCAAGATTGAAGCAAGGACTGTTGTCGTGCACCATTTCCCGTTCAAGTCTAGCTCAAAGCGGTGTTTTCGGGTTTTACCCCTAGGATACATCTGTGCCAGAGCCGCCTCTACCTGCTCGTATCCAGACAGGGGTATATTTTCTTGATAAAACACTTAATCAATACTCACAAAAACTTAGGGATATTTTTATTGTACTTAGTCTTGTCTCTAAGGCTTTAATAGGGGTTTCTAATCCTAATCCCAAAAATAAATAAAACCTATCCTCTGATACCAACTGTGACAACCCAGCTTTTTAATAAAAACTTAAACATGATTTATTACATAAAACTTCACTTGATACAACAAAGAAGATCGAGAGGTTTATTGTATTTGGGTCTTAGTATCATTACATAAAAACTTGAAACATGAAATACAACATCTTTATTGAAAACTTCTTTTACATGACCACTACATTCCCTCGTACTTAGCATTGCATGGGATAACTTGAGGACATGCAGAAGAAAAGGGTGAGTTATAAAGCCCAGTAAGGGAATACACATGGAATAAAATGAGTAGTAAAATACATGTAATCCATTAGTCATATCAATATAGCACAAGATAAACATGAACATAAAGGCATGATAAAGCATGATAATCATAACATGGAAATGTGGCAACAACACTTAACATGGAATTAGCATGAGCCAAGGCTCATTGCACATAGAGCATGAGTAGATTCTCATTGCCCATAAAGAACAAGTAAACCCTAGTTTCACTTGAATTACCATGAGTCAACACTCATTGCACATGAAGTATCATGATACTATACTTTACCCAATGCATTGGAGCGCTATAAGGGCGCACCATTCTTAAACATTTCATTTCATGCATAAGTCGGCCACATGGATCATAAAACATGGATTCATAAAACATAATCATTTATTCCACAATAAATGAATGTGGAATTCATACATGAAACTTTATAATCAATAAGTAAATGTGCATAAAGGTGAATACCCTTTATGGAGAAATGAGCATGGTATTTACTACACAACGGCATTGGCATAGAAAATCGGTGCGATTTCGGCAGCGTAACGACGTGACATAAGAATTCATAAAAATAGTTGATGAGAGAGAAAAAGTTTCATAATTATATTTATAGGTAATGGACAGTAAGGAGGTCATATAGATACATGTCCCAACAATTTTAATGGAATTTAGATTCATGATACAAAAGTATTGCTTGAATGTAAATGAGGAGAGAGAAGTTCCTTTCAAAATTTCGGCATAGTAACAGGTGTACATGGGAGGCATTTAATGAGAGAGAAAGGGTATCCCATCATTCAAAAATAAAAAGGGCAGTATGAGGGAGATTCTAAACCATACCCCAAAATTCATAATTTAAATTAAAAGGGCAAAACAACTTAAATAAAATTGGAAAAAATGAGAAAGGAAGAAAAACCCTTACTTGGAAGTGTGCTTCCAAAGGCTAGAGAGAGGCTGGTGAGAGGCTTATTGGGAGCTTGGGGAACCTTGGGAGGATTCTAGAGAGAGTAGGGCAGAGGTTGGACGAACTCCAAAGGCTTTTAGTGAGGAGGAAGTGGGAGCTTGGGTGGGTTTATATAGAAAGGTGAGGAAATTCCTTATTATTTATATTTGGGTCCCCTTACATTAAATTAATCCAAACCACAAACCATCCCATGGTTTTTGCCCATGGTTTTTGGAAAAGGGAAGAGGGAAATAATATTTTATAAGTCCAAAGTCCAAACTTCTTAAAATAATAGGGTTGATTATGTGGAGGTGAGTCACACTCCCATGGAAATTAATTTAAAAAGACAAGGTGTTTAATAAGTCTTGAGGGGTCCATTAATGATTTGAAAAGTAAGTAAAACAAACCCAAAATCACCTTATTTTAATGGTAAAACATATATTTTCCGAACATAAAGATTATTGTATTTTATTACATCACTATTGGGTCATTATGATTTCATAAAACACATTATATATTTAAACGGTATTTAATTTTTACCCAAAAAATTTAATTGTCTCAGAAAATTATGAAAAATTCACCGTTGGATAATTTTGACGTCCTGATTCCAGAAATAAAATTTATTTTATCTAAATAATTTTCTAAATATGATAATTTTCACTTTTAAAATAAAAACTGACATTTATCGAAAATTCACGGGTTTTGACAGAAATGGATTTCAAACCTTAATAAAAATTATAATTGCATTCATAAAATTATAAGATCATTTATATTTAATAAAAATTAATTTAATAATGATAATAATATTTTATTAAAATATTATTTAATTCAAAAATACCTTAATTTAAAAAAAATTCTTAATTAAATAATAACTAAAAACACTATTTGTACTTTAAAAACTATTTACAATGTATAAATAATGAAAAGAAGGTATATACATTATTATATACAAAAAAATAATGTACATGAACATAGTACTATCGATTTTTTACATAACCCCTTAAAACAGTTGCATAAGACCTAAGGGTAAGGTGTGCGATGGTGACAGACTCTTGGGCGGCTCTGATAACGTCGCTCGAGTGGTAATTTATATCAAATTCAACTTCTCCCATTGACGGTCTCATTCGAGCTTGAAATGATGAAGCTCATCTTGGGCTTGGTCAAGAGCGAAGCCCAAGGACGCCACCTCTTTTCCGAGCTCTGACAAATGGGCTTCGTATAGAGTAATTCTACTGGATGAGGCCATTGCTTCTTTTGTCTGAGTAAATTGGATTTGTTAAAACCCTATATTTATACTAATCATGTGATCATTGTCCAATGGCTATATTATCAATGGTCAAAATTCTTAACATAAACTAATGAAGTTGACATTTTATATAAACATAAAGAGACATTTAATCAGATCAAGTGGGATTTCAATTAATGAAACTTTGGGTCGTTACAATATTCCCCCCTTAAGAAATTTCGCCCTTGAAATTTTCCTTTCCCATACTAAAACAGATGTGGGTAACTCAACTTCATCATTTCCTCTAATTTCCAAGTCGCTTCTTCAAACTTGTGGTTTCTCCACAACACCTTGACGAGGGGCATTGTCTTATTTCGTAGAACTTTTTCTCTACGATCTAAGATCTTCACTGGTTGCTCCTCATAAGAAAGATCATCTTCCAATTGTACCACCTTATAAGAGAGTACATGTGAAGGGTCCGGTATATACTTCCTTAAGAGGGATACATGAAATACATCATGTACTTTGGCCATGGTAGGTGGAAGTGCTAGTAGATAGGCTACAACCCTAACATGATCAAGAATCTTGAAGGGGCCGACGTACCTTGGACATAACTTCCCTTTCTTTACAAACCTCATGAACTTCTTCCATGGAGATATGCATAGAAAAACTATGTCTCTAACTTTAAACTCAAGGTCTTGTCGACGGTTATCTGCATAACTCTTCTGTTGACTCTAGGCCGCCTTGATTTTCTGCTGAATGGTTTTTACCTTCTCCACCATTTCTTCGACCATTTCTAGTCCAAGAAGCTTATGTTCACTGACCTCATCCCAACATGTCAGTGTTCTCCACCTTTTCCCATACAGGGCTTCATATGGTGTCATTTGGATGCTTGAGTGGAAACTGTTGTTGTAGGAGAATTCAACCAGTGGAAGATGTTGATCTCATCCTCCTTTAAAGTCCATTGAGCATGCTCTCAACATGTCCTCAAGTGTTTGGATAGTCCACTCGGATTGGCCATCAGTTTGATGATGATAGGCCGTACTGAAGTTCAGTTCAGTATTTAGAGAATGTTGAAGACTCTTCCAAAACTTAGAGGTGAATCTTGGATCTCAGTCAGACACAATAGATAGTGGTACTCCATGAAACCTTACCACTTCCCTGATATATATCAGTGCCATTTGATCCAATGGGAAATCCTTCTGAATAGAAATGAAGTGTGAAGTCTTTGTAAGATGATCCACTGTAACCCAGATTGCATTGTTGCCTTTGGATGTCCTTGGAAGTTCGGTAAAAAAGTCCATGGTGATGTTCTCCCATTTCCATTCTGGTATGGGAAATGGTTGCATAATCCCCTTAGACTTCTGCCTCTCTGCCTTCACTTGATGAAGCACCAGGAACTTTGATGTATATTCAACGATATCCTTCTTCATATTATCCGAGCAAAAGTTTTCTCAGAGATCCCGATACATCTTTGTGCTCCCTGGGTGAATAGAGAAATTTGAACTATGTGCGTCATCCAAAAGTTCCTTCTTCAGCTCCAGACTTGATGGAACACATAGTCTTTTCCCAAACCTAACAATTCCTTCTTCATTAAAATTAAACTCTGATGATTTCCCTTTTTTTATAGCTTCCACCTTTTTCTGAATTCCCACATCATCCTTTTGAGCATCCCTTAACCTTTCCAAAAGAGACGGTTGAGAAATAATTTGTGAAAGGATTGATGATGTTCCCTTCTTTATGATTCCCATGTCCATATTCATCAAGTCTAAGAAGATTGGATCCTTCTCAATTCTCATCATGGATAGAATTGATGGGTCCTTTCTACTTAGGGAATCTTCCACCTTGTTCGCTTTCCCAGGGTGGTAATGTATTGAACATTCATAATCCTTGATGATCTCTATCCATCTTCTCTGGCGCATATTAAGCTCTTTCTTTGTGAATATATATTTAAGACTCTTGTGGTCAGTATATATCTCACATTTCTCCCCATAGAGATAATGCCACTAGATTTTCAAGGCAAAGATCACCGCCGCTAACTCTGGATCATGCGTTGGATAGTTTCGCTCATGGATTTTCAACTGCCTTAAGGCATAGGATATCACTTTATCATTCTACATCAGCACATAGCCTAATCCCTTCTTTGAAGCATCACTGAATACCACAAAATGTTCCCCACTTGTGGCTAAAGTGAGCACGGGCACAGTGATAATCCTCCTTTTCAACTCCTTCAAGCTTTCTTCGCATTCATCACTCTAAGAAAATTTTACTCCCTTTCGAGTTATCTTGGTAAGAGGGTTGAACAATCGTGAGAAATTTCTCACAAATCATCGATAATATCCAGCTAACCCCAAGAAGCTACGGATATCTATTACTGATGTTGGCCTCGGCCATCCCTCAATTGCATCTGTTTTGGAGGGATCCACAGATATCCCATTGCTTGTGATGATATGGCCCAAGAATTATACATCCTTCAACTAGAACTCACACTTTCTATACTTTACATAGATCTTATCCTTGCAAAAGTCTCTAGTACAGTTCCTAAATGCTCCTCATGATCCTCCTTCGTTTTGGATTATATTAGAATATCATATATAAAGACTACCACAAATTTTTTGAGGTAATCTCTAAAGACTCTATTTATCATGTCCATGAAGATTTCTGGAGCATTAGTGAGTCTGAAAGGAATTACTATGAATTCATAGTGCCCGTATCTTGTGCGAAAAGCAGTCTTGGGGATATCTTCCTTCTTCACCCTTACTTGATAATATCCCTACCGCAAGTCTACCTTGGAGAAGTATTGTGCTCCATGGAGCTGATCGAACAAGTCATCAATTCATGGGAGAGGATACTTATTCTTTATCATGATTTTGTTGAGCTCACGATAATTGATGCAAAGGCGCATTGACCCATCCTTCTTCTTGACGAAGAGGACTGGTGTACCCCGTGGTGAAGCACTTGGGCATATAAACCCTTTATCCATATTCTCCTGTAGTTGTTTCTTCAGCTCTTCAAGCTCTAAAACAGCCATTCTATATGGATTCTTAGATATTGGTAATGCCCCGAGTATAAGTTCAATTGATAACTCAACATCTCTTCTTGGAGGAAGACCAGGAAGTTCCTCGGGAAACACTTCAGCGAATTCCCTCACAATAGGCATTTCTTCAAGGATGGTTTCTTCCTTGGACTCAATCATCTGAGCTAGATACGCATGCTCATAGGGCAGTAATATCCATGCTCGAGATGATGGATCTAAAGGATATTCATCTTCCTACTTACACTTGTAAAGAATCGGGGGTCGATTCTCCATATGGAGTGTGATTTTCCTCTCCTGACAATTTATGTTGGCTCTATATAAGGAAAGCCAATACATGCCAAGAATTGCATCAAATTCTACCAGAGGAAGTATGACGAGGTTCGCTGGGAAATTCAATCCACAGATTATAACAGGGGAGGACTTATATTCATGGGATGCAATGATTTCCCCATTTTCTGTACTCATCGACATCTTCAATTCCATGATGTTTGGTGGTGTTGGTATTATTCTACTAAACTTTAGAGATATAAAAGAATGCGTAGAACCTGAATCAAAAAGTACATTCGCTATTATTGGATGAATAACTAGCGTACCTGTCACCACTTCGTTGTCGGGGTTCACTTCGGCAGAAGTGATGGAAAAACCTCTTCCTTGCTGCCTTGGAGGTTGTTGGTTGCCTCCAAAAACCCTTGGATTAGGGAACTGATTTTCAAAATGACCCGGTTCTTTGCATTTGTAGCATTGAAAAACACTTTGAGGTTCAAACGGAGCATTCCTCTCCTCTGTCGCAGTCGCGGGTCTTTCTTGCCGACATTTAACAGCTAGGTGCCCTTCTCTTCCACACCTAAAGCATTTCCTCGTCCCCTTGAGGCAATTTCCAGGGTGCTTCTTTCCACACTTTTGGCAAGTGGGGTGCTGGATCTTCTTAGCACCGTTGGATTTATCCATCAGACCGCCAGCATTAAAGTACACCTTACGCTTCTTGTCCCCATGATACCCATGTGATTCTTCAATCTCCATTTTGACCTTGAGGGCACATCAGACAATTTTCTCATAGTTGTCGAAGTCATGGATTGCTAATGATTTCCATAGGCTAGGATTCAACCCACCAAAGAAGCAGTCAACTTTTCATTCTGGGGTAATGAAAAAGCTGGAAGTGTATCATGAAAGCCTTGTGAAGTTTTCCTCATAATAGCCAATGGATTCTTCGTCTTTCTGCTTGAGGGAAAGGAAGTCCCTTTCCATCTTAAGCCGGAGGGTGTGCGGAAAATATTTATCAAAAAACATCTTCCAGAAATCCTTCCATTCTAACGCCTCGATCTCCTCCTCAGGCTTCGTATTTTTGATCAACGTCCACCATTGATCAGCTACACCCTCCATACGATAAGCCACCAGGAGAACCTTCTCTTGTTCAGAACATTGAAGTATGGAGAAGATCTTTTCAATGGAGTTGATCCATTTTTCAGCGATCGTGGGATCAGATGATCCACTAAAAGTATGAGGCCTTTGTCTCATGAGGCTCTCGATAGTGACTTTTTATTTATTAGGGGGGGGGGGTTAAACGTTCCGCTTGACCCGTGTTTCTATTCAAAACTTGAGTTATTTGAGAGAGAAGTATGAAAAAGTTCACGATTCCCGCTCCCATTGGGTTGGGAATATCATTAGTACAGTCATCACACTGATCTTCACAACGGTTGTTATCCCGAGTCCTCCTATTACCGGCCATTGGCTAGAATAAAAGGAAAGTTAGGGGTCACACATGAAGAGTAATCCAAAGAAAAATATGATGACTTATAAATAAACATTTATTTCATTAACTCATGAGTCTATAGGCTTCAATCTAGGATTTTCCTGATCTACTTTCTAACATATATTCTTAGGGGCATTTTTTTTAATTCCCTTAAAAAGGTTTCATACTAAGCTTGTGAATTTATCAAAACATATCCCCCAGGAGTGTCATAACCAAGAGTGAAGCAAGTCCTGTTGTCGTGCACCAGTTCCCGTTCGAGTCTAGCTCAAAGCAGTATTTTCGGGTTTTACCCCTAGGATACATCTGTGCCAGAGCTACCACTACCTGCTCGTATCCAGTCAGGGATGTATTTTATTGATAAAACAATTACTCAATACTCACCAAAACTTAGGGATATTTTTATTGTACTTAGTCTTGTCTCTAAGTCTTTACTAGGTTTTTCTAATCCTAATCCCCAAAATAACTAAACCTACACTATGATACCAACTGTGACAACCCTGCTTTTTAATACAAACTTAAACATGATTTATTACATAAAACTTCACTTGATACAACAAAGAATATTGAGAGGTTTAGTGTCTTTGGGGCTTAAGATCATTACATAAAAACTTGAAACATGAAATACAACATCTTTATTGAAAACTTCCTTTACATGACCACTACATTACCTCGTGCTTAGCATTTCATGGGATAACCTGAGGACATGCATAAGAAAAGGGTGAGCTATAAAGCCCAGTAAGGGAATACACATGGAATAACCTGAGGGGTAAAATACATGTTATACATTAGGCATATCAATAGAGCACAAGATAAACATGAACATAAAGTTATGATAAAGCATGAAAATCATAACATGGAAATGTGGCAACAACACTTAACATGGAATTAGCATGAGCCAAGGCTCATTGCACATAGAGCATGAGTAGATTCTCATTGCACATGAAGCACAAGTAAACCCTAGTTTCACTTGAATTAGAATGATTCAACACTAATTGCACATGACGTATCATGATACTATACTTTACTCAATTCATTGGAGCGCTATAAGGGCGCACCCTTCTTAAACATTTCATTTCATGCATAAGTGTGCCACATGGGTCATAAAACATGGATTCATAAAACAAAATCTTTTATTCCATGATAAAGGAATGTGGAATTCTTACATAAAACTTTATAATCAATAAGTAAATGTGCATAAAGTTGAATACCCTTGATGGAGAAATGGGCATGGTATTCACTACACAATGACATTGGCTTAGAAAATCAGTGCGATTTCGGCAGTATAACGGCGTGACATAAGAATTCATAAAAATGGTTGATTAGAGAGAAAGGGTTTAATCATTATATTTACATGTAATGGACAGTAATTAGTTCATATATATACATTTCCCAACAATTGTAATGGAATTTAGATTCATGATACAAAAGTATTGCTTGAATGTAAATGAGGAGAGAGAAGTTCCTTTCGGAATTTTGGTATAGTAACAGGTGTACATGGGAGGCATTTAATGAGAGAGAAAGGGTCTCCCATCATTCAAACATAAGGAGGGCAGTATGAGTGAGGTGAAAACCATACCCCAACATTCATAATTGAAATTAAAAGGGCAAAACAACTTAAATAAAATTGGACAAAAATGAGAAAGGAAGAAAAAATCTTATTTGGAAGTGTGCTTCCAAAGGCTAGAGAAAGGCTTTTGAGAGGATTATTGGGAGCTTTGGGAACCTTGGGAGGATTCTAGAGAGATTAGGGAAGAGGCTGGACGAACTCCAAAGGCTTTGAGTGAGGAGGAAGTGGGAGCTTGGGTGGGTTTATATAGGAAAGGTGAGGGAATTCTTTATTATTTAGGTTTGGGTCCCCTTACATTAAATTAATCCAAACCACAAACCATACTTTGGTTTTTGCCCATGTTTTTTGGAAAAAAGAAGAGTAAAATAATATTTTATAAGTCCAAAGTCCAAACTTTTTAAAATAATAGGGTTTCTTATGTGGAGGTGACTCACACTCCCATGGAAATTAATTTAAAAAGATAAGGTGTTTAATAAGTCTTGAGGGGTCCATTAATGCTTTGAAAAGTAAGTCAAACAAACCCAAAATCACATTATTTTAATGTTAAAACATATATTGGCCGAAAATAAATATTATATTATTTTATTACATCACTATTGGGTCATTATAATGTCATAAAACACATTATATATTTAAACGGTATTTAATATTTACCCAAAAATTTGACTGTCTCAGAAAATTATGAAAAATTCACTGTTGGATAACTTCTACGTCCTAGTTCCATAAATAACATTTATTTTATCTAAATAATTTTCTAAATATTTTAATTTTCACTTTTAAAATAAAAACTGACATTTATCGAAAATTCACGAGTTTTGACAGAAATGGCTTTCAAACCTTAATAAAAATTATAATTGCATTAATAAAATTATAAGATCATTTATATTTAATAAAAATTAATTTAATAATAATAATAATATTTTATTAAAATATTATTTAATTCAAAAATCCCTTAATTTAAAAAAATAGAATTCTTAATTAAATAATAACTAAAAACACTATTTGTACTTTAATAACTATTTACAATGTATCGATAATGAAAAGAAGGTATATACATTATTATATACCAAAAAAATAATGTACATGAACATAGTACTATCGATTTGTTACATAACCCCTTAAAACAGCCGCATAAGACCTAAGGGTATGGTGTGCGATGGTGACAGACTCTTGGGGTGGCTCGGATAACATTGCTCGAGTGGTAATTTCTATCAACTTCCACTTCTCCCGTAGACGGTCCCGTTTGAGCTTGACATGATGAATCTCAGCTTGGGCTTGGTCAAGAGCGAAGCCCAAGGACGTCACCTCTTTTCCGAGCACTGACAAATGGGCTTCGTATGGAGTAATTCTACTGGATGAGGTCATCTCTTATTTTATCTGAGAAAATTGGATTTGTTAAAGCCCTATATTTATACTAATCATGTGATCACTGTTCAACAGCTATATTAGCAATGGTAAAAATTCATAACATAAAACCAAAGAAGTTGACATTTTATATAAACATAAAGAGACGTTTAATTAGATCAATAGGGATTTGCATTAATGAAACTTTGGGTCGTTACAGGTCGCCTAGAGGGAATGACATAGTATAGGTTTTCATTGACAGACTCACAAAGGTTGCTCACTTCCTTCCGATCAAGGAGACCTTTAGTGTTGATCAGCTGGGACAGTTGTACATCTGAGAGATTGTACATATACATGGGCTTCTATACTCCATTGTTTCAGACTGGGATGTGTGTTTTACTTCTCAGGTCTGGCAGGGGCTTCTGAAGGCTTTTGCTACACAGGTAATTTTGAGTACAGCTTACCATCCCCATATAGATGGCCAATATGAGCGTACGATTCAGGTGCTTGAGGACATGCTCCGAGAATCTATTCTAGATTTTGGAGGTTCTTGGGAGAGACACATACCTCTTGTGGAGTTTTCCTACAACAATAGTTTGCAAGAAACTATTCAGATTGCACCTTATTTGGCTTTGTATGGTAGGCCATGCCAATCACCCTTATATTTGCTGGAGGTAGGAGAGGCAGCTATGTTGGGACATCATCCAGTCCCGGAGGCCACAGAGTATATAGAGTTGATTCGAAAGAGGATGGCTACTGCACAGTCTCGAAAGAAGTCTTATGCTGATCAGTGGAGATGACCTCTAGAGTTCAAGGTCAGGGATTAAGTTTTTCTACATGTCACACTGAGGTAGGGACACACGAGGATTAGGAGATAGGGTAAGCTTTTGGAAAGGTACGTCAGGCAGTTTGAGGTGTTGGAGAGAGTTGGGTCGGTTGCCTATCGGTTGCAGTTACCTCAGAGGTATAGGTATATGCACGACGTCTTCCACATTTCTCATCTTTGACGTTACTTATCAGACCCGTCTCGGTTCTTTCAACCTGAGGAGGTTAAGTTAGAGGTGGATGCCTCGTTTGAGGAGCATCCTATCCGGATTTTTGATCAATGTATGAAGGTTCTCCATGGCTGATTTGTTCCTCTGGTATGGGTACTATGGCAGCACGGGCGAGTACAGGACGAGGCTTGGGAGAGGGAGGTCGATGTACGCCTGCAGTGGCCAGAGCTGTTCAGGAATTCTTCTTCTATGTCTTGGTAGGGAAATTTGGGGACGAATTTCATTAAGGGAGGAGGTTTGTAAGAACACAGACCTTCTTTTTAGGTATGTTTTTCTTTTCTGGTGTTTTTTCAGGAAATGATGAGTTTCTATAAATTTTCTAAGTACACACCATGTACTTTTTGAGTACATTCGATGTACTCAATTACCACAGGTAGCCATGTGTTGGTCGTGTAGCGGCCTTGCACATGGCCGTGTGGGGTGACTTGGAGGCCCCCTAAATAGGAGTACGGAAAAGGCAAGTACAGGCCATGTACTCATAAAGTACACGCCATGCATTTTGTTTTTTTTTCATTAAAAAGATCGGGGTCACTTTTAATCGACAAAAACATCTTCTTCTCAAACTTCTTCGACCGAGATCATCCGTACGATGCAGATCTTCACTGAGCCCTTGATCGATCATCCATTGTCCGAATCGAACTCCGTCTATTACATTGGAATTTCATCAGTGAGTTCTATCTTCTCCGAGAGCACCATCTTCTGATTTCTCCTCTCTCATGAGATTTTCTCGGTTGAATGTTTTGTGCATTTTCGTAGATCTTCAGAGTTCTAAGGTGATTCAAGCCCTGAGGCTCAATTATATTGATCTTCCAATGCCGAGGTAGGCGGTTTTTCCCTATGGTTGAAATTATTTTAATTATATGTGCAAAATTTCCAATACCCCTGAATGCGGTATTGTACGTTTATCATTTTACCCCTGTTAATTGCCTTCTATTCTTGTATTCTTGATTAGAGTTTATTTTGTATGTGGATAGGGTTGATTTATATGTTTTGGAGGTGTTTCCCATACATGTTTTGCTATTACCCTTGTGCTCTACTTAGCCTATTAGGCTTCCATGTTTTCCCATTCCTAGATGTAGGATGGTGTGATTGATATCTGACATGCTTGTTATGTTGTAGAAAAATTATCCAAGTAGTTCTTGAGGGTTACTATGGCTGTATTGCACTGCTATGTGCTAAATAACACGAGGCCGTGAGAACCTGGTGTAGTATACTATAAGGGGGATTGACCGAGTGAGCTTCCTCAGAGATTCTTGAGCATTATAGACTATAAGGGGGACTGACCAAGTGGTCTTTCTCAGAGATTCTTTGAACTATCATATACTATAAGGGGGATTTACCGAGTGAGCTTCCCCAAAGAGTCTTTGATTGCGTGGGGCTATAAGGGGAATTGACCATGTGAGCTTCCTCAGAGAGTCCTTGCCTATCTTAGACTATAAGGGGAATTGATCGTGTGAGCTTCATCAGAGAGTCTTGAATCACCTTTGACTATAAGGGGAATTGACTGAGTGTACTTCCTCAGAGAGTCTCTATATTCATTCTTGTGACTGAACGAGAGGGGATAGGTTGCGTGTACTTCCCAGAGGGTTACTTTCCTTGTTTAACTTCTTACTTGATACGTGGGATTATTTACTATGTTTTTCTTTTTTTATTACTGCATTCTTGCTTACTACCTGCCATATATATTCACTGACTATCAGGCACAAGATCTTTGGGTGGTTGGATATTGTGATTTATTCTCATACCCTGTTTGGGTCAAGATTTTGGGCCCAAACAGATTATATTGTTGCAGGTATAGATAAGAGAAAGCTCCCTTCTACTTCAGGTACTTGATATGCTGTGGAGCTGGAGAGCATGAGACTAAGTTGAGGCTTGCGATGTTGAGGAGTTGTTTATCTATTTCCTTTCTGTATTTTGTCTTTGTACTGTTATGTATTCCAACATTTTGATGTGTTTGGATATTTTCCCAGACTTGTGTACTATGCATAATTTTTATTACATATGGTATCAGAGTCGGTGTTCATTATATGTGTCAGCGAGGACGTTGGCCCCTTCTAGGGGGTGGGTTATGACAATCCCACATTGAATGAGGAGGAGCACAAAGAACCCCTTTATAGGGTGGTGTGGATACCTCTCCCATCATGAGGCCTTTTCCTGGGGGTTTCATAATGGGTAGAGCCCAGGGAAAACAAAACCATGCGGGCTAGGCCCAAAGTGGACAATATCATGATCATGGGCTGGACTGGGCCGTTACACTAAAGAACTTTTTTATTTTAGTTTTTACATTTTAGGATAGATATGTGTGTCATATGAGTCATCAACCATTCATTGTGTGAGGTTGAGGATCAATGGAAATACTTCTTTTTTGATATGAGATAGGAAATTAAGGGTGGATCAACTCAGATCTATCCTTCTTCTTACTGAACCTTTTTTAATCATGTTATATTTTCTATTATTTATATCTCAATCACCACTATTTTTCCATGTCATCCTTGTTTTCGTTTTTTTAATTCATTCAAAACATTTCAAAACACAAAAAAAGGTTTTGGGGAATCACTAGGATGGGAGACACTACCTCTTTAAGATTATCCTCTAGTTTAGCCACTATGATATATCTTAGGAGAATATAAATGTGTTTGGGACAATAATCACATAAAGGATATTTTCGTCACTTATCACTGGAGAGTACCATTACACCTTTATTCTCTTAATCAGTGAAGAACTACTCCAGCCCGAAGCCCAAAGGACCACTATTGTTGTCCTGGAATCCTACTAGTTTTAAGTCCAATATATATGGCCCAAAATCACAATTTAGGTGAATATAAATGCTGTTATAGTACCCCACTATAGTACTCACACAACTACAATACCACAAAAATTCCTCCTGCCCATTTTGAACCCGAGTCTGATGTATGATCAAGGGGTGACTTTTCCACTCAGGAAAGATCCCAACTGAAATATATAAATACATTAAATATATTAATATGAAATATAAAAATTTATTAAATGTATTTATTATTTTAAATTATATATATTTTTTATATTATATTATTTATAATATACATAAATATATGTATAATATACATATCAAGTTATACATGTGTTTTTGTTTATATATATTTATGTATATGATTATATATTATAATATATATATATATACATATTTTTACCTATAAAAATGTATATTTAAAAATATAAATCATATTTAAATAAAAAATTATTATCAATAATATTTTCATACAAACATTTATCGAAATAATATTAATATAAATGTACTTAAATACATTATATAATGATATGTATATATATATATATGCATGTATGCATGTATATTTTAATATATATTTTAATATATATTTTTCAAATATATATATATATAAATATTTATTTATATATGTGTGTGACTGTATGTGTGTGTGTGTGTTTTTATGAGTGCATCCCTATATTTATGTATTTATATATATTTTAGTATATATTTTTTTGAAAAAATGTATATACATAAATAAATAAAATTTCAGCCTTTATCACTTAGAAAACATTAATTATTGGGGCCTTCTATAATATATTATATATATAAAGATTTAATTATTGTAGAGGCTTCATCCTTGCGTCCTTCTGGTCAGGGGATAATAACTATGACTATTTATACAATCCCCACTCACCCCTCTTCCAATTAATTTTTTTTCAGGCATGATGTTGGGGGCATTGCGTATTGTGGTATCTTGCTTATTAGACACGTAGGGGCCTCCATGAATGACTTTGTGGGGTGGAAATGTCAGATGACATTTCGGTATTGGGAATGGAAAAAATCCAAAAAAAAATGAAGGATATTGTGATGGGAACTAGTGTTGGAAAATAGGATGGTAGGTGAGAAGACAACAAAATTTTGAATCTTGATGCGTGTATAAAATTCACTATCTAAAAGGGTTTGATCCAACCCCACTTTTCGTGTAGGGTTCTTAGTAGAAATTTCCCTAAATAATTTTACCAATATTTTCTGAATTGTTGAACACCAAATTTTGATAGCCACGTAGAGTTGATGTTGGGAGAATGTATCTAGAAAAATTTTCAGATTGAAGCTATTAATCCATGGCTGATCTATTCATCCCATTATATATTGATCAAAATCGATGTTATTCAGACTGATTTTATCTTAGAGTTTCGGTCAAAGAATAATTAGATTCGATTGAAACAAGTCATCCTTTGGAGGGAGGCAACTGGTCATATTTTGAAATTTCAAAATCCAAATTTTATGACTAATCATTCCATTAGTCGATTTTTATAAAGTTTTTTTTTGAATTTATATATATATATATATATATATATATTATAAATATAAAAATCATTTTACTAAAACAATATATTTTTAAAATACTTTAAAATCATTTTGGAAGATATATTCTTTTTTGGAAAACACTTCTAAATACCCCTTTTATAAATAAGTATCCTTGATAAATTTATCCCCATTTCAAATGTGAGATTCCACATGATTTGTCCACATCATCAATCCAAACCTTCAAAAATGTGGATCCAACTAAGACCTCTATTTTTTTATTTATTTTATGAATAAAATTACCAAAATACCACACTTTTATTCATAAATATTCACTCTATAGATCACTGGTGAATAATTATATATAATAAAGTTTTCTTTTAATTTAAACCTTTACTTGGTATCAGTATCTCAAGGTATTATAATATATATAATCTTTTGAAACATTAAAGTTGCTAATATTTAAGATAAACCTATGATGTCATGCATAAAATGATCTTTCCATCCCACATCTCATTTTGTAGAACCTTTATGGTCATCGGTTTATATCCTTTTCATGATTTTTCTAGGGATTAAACCCATTAACTCATGAAAGAATCAGCACTACTTCTAGGTTCACATAGGAAAAATATTACAATGTCCTTTCATTATTAGAACACACAACTCATTGAGTATTAATTTTTTTTCCAGATTTTATAACTCAACCTCTAGAAAAAACAGACTATATTGACAACAAGTAGTCACATTTATAATTTTTAATATCAAAAATCATCTATTTAACTTTTTCTTACACATTAAAGACTTTGATTGGGAACTCCCTAAAGAAAGTATTGTATTTACATTTTAAAAATTATTTATTTTATGGGTTTTAACATCATATCATTATTATTTGTATGAATTATCTCTCTCATTATAGATTTTGTAAACAAATCCACAAGTTTCTTCCACGATATCACGTAGACAATTGTTATGGTACCATCTTGTAATAATTTTCTCACATAGTGTTATCTCAAACTTATATGTCTATAATTTCAATTATATATACCAATAGAATATTTTGATAAATTACTTCACTAAACTACTTGATTGAGATAAGAGGCATTAAACTATCCCAGAATATAATATCATATAATAGATTTCTAATCTATCCATCTTCCTTTCCATATGACACTAATGTGATAAACTCTGACTCCATATTTGAATGTAAAAAAACATGTTTTTTTCCAACTCATCTAAGAAATAGAAAAACCTCTAAGAGTAAATAACTTTACATACATGGATTGATTATCACCAATACTAGTAATACAATATGCATTGGTGTATCCTTCTAATAATGTTGGATAATCATTGTAATATAAACTTAAATATTTTCTATTTATCTGGTATCCAAATATTCTTGTTATACATCTACAATGATCCACACTAGGATTACATGTATATATGCTCATTTTACAAACCACAAGTGAAATATCTGGTCAAGTACAATGCATTACATATATTAAAGAACCAATTGCACTAGCATACTCAAGTTGTTCTATAGCTCTAATTTTATTCACAAACAGTTTAACACTATAATCAAATAGAGTATTATCATCCAAGAAACCAAGATGATCGAATTTATTTAAAAAAAATTCTATGTTATGATACTAACTTAAATAATGACCCCCACTATGTTTTCTAACTTTAATACTTGAATAGTATCAACTATTCCAAGATCCTTCATTTTAAACATATAGGATAAATAATTATTTATCTAATTTACACCAATCATATTGCTTACAAAAATTAACATATTATCCACATATAAACACACAATAACTCAATATTATTTTTAAAACATTGAATAAACATAGTTATCCACATTTTTATGTGTAAATACATCATATAAACCTTATTTTCCTTACCTTGTAAAAAACACCCTTATGGTTATTCCATGTAAATCAGCTCATTTAATTTTCCATTTAAAAATGAATTTTGGACATCCATTTGATGGATATAAAAATTATTAATTGAATCTAATATAAATAAAACTTTTATCGAAGTAATCCAATCTATAAGAGAATAAGTATCAAAATAATCCATCCCTTATTTTTATGTGAAACCATTGGAAACCAATATTGCTTTAAAATCATGAATGTTACTGTTGGAATCAAACTTATTTCTGAAACTCCATTTACAACCAATAGTATTTAAACCTCTTGGTAAATCCACAATGAACCAAATATTATTCCCTATAATGGAATCCATTTCAGCATTAATTGCTTCCTTCTAGAAAGAAACTTCTCTAGAAGTCATAGCTTCATTATATATATTTAGGCCATCTTCTATAGTAAATACCATAGTATATTTATTTAAAAAATGATTGTTTTGATCTCCCAAAATAAATAAAACTATGGAATGAGGAGAAATAAAATTTGGATGTTGTTGTTTCCCATTCCTAAGTCTTGTACTCTATTTAGCTTTAGCTCAAGAATTTTCAATATTCTATACTATTATATTTGAACTAGATGAAGTGTAAGTGACATGGATATGAGTAATAACCTCCTACAAACCATATTTATAAAATTTATTTTCAAAAAACTCTACATTCCTTGATTCATCAATTACATTAGCTTCCAAATCGATAACTCTATACATTTTAATGTTTTCTGTAGATCCACCAAAAACACCTTTAATTACTCTTGGAAAAATTTTAGTTTATTTAGGATCATGAACTCTATAGTAATTTAAAAACCCCCAATATTTAAAATAATATATATTAGGCCTTCAACCTTTCCAAATTTTATAAGGGTATAATATATTTTTCCTAGAAGCAATGATATTATGAATATAGCATGCTTCTTTTCAATCTTTCCCAAATAAATGTAATGATAACATAGATTTATTAATCATGTAATTTAAATTTTTTAATAATTTTTTATTTTTTCCCTTTCAACTAATCCATACTTTTAAGTTGTGTAAGGATTAGTAATTTGATTAATTATAACATTTTCTTCATATACTTGATTAAATTAAAACATAAAGCATTTAGAAACTATATCCATGCATAAAAATTAAATTATATTGTTTAATTGGTTTTCATCTTTAGATTTTTTCTACTTAAACATATTAAACGCTTTATATTTTTTTCTAAGAAGATATATATGCAAATATCTAATATAGTCATCAACAAAAGTAATAAAATGCATTTTTATTTCATGAGTTAATAAAACATTTAATTCAAAAAAATCATCATGTACTAATTCTAATATATTAAAATTTATCTCAACACTTTGAAATGGGTTTTTAACTATTTTAGATTCTACACATGTTTAACATTTACTAAATTCATTTCCAAAGTTAAATAAGTTTATCTGTATCATTAAATTTAATGAATTATAATTAACATGTTCCAAATGATCATGACATAAATTAGAGGACTCAATCAAGTAAGCATAAGATTCAATCATATTATTAATTGATAGGTGATACATGCCATGATTTGATTACCCATTCCCCACAAACATGCCTCCTTTCGACAAGACAACCTTGTCAGGTTAGAATGAATCTTGAAATCCCTTCTCACATAGATGATTAATAGAGACTAAATTATGTATAATCTTGAGTAAATGAAACACATTTAGAAACGTGAACTTATTCCTAGATGTAAGGTCTAGTTTTATGCTTCTTTAATGGGTTACATTGATAAATGAACTATTTACAAGGTTTAATTACTTTTCAATAGTACATTGATAAAAAAAATTGAACATCAAAAAATCCTCACACACACGAACCATTTCTCTAGAAAGAAGTCACCATCCCATATTTGTCGAAGTCATATTGACATAGGATATCATAAAAACTAGATTTTATTTAGTTAACATATTTTCTATGGGTTATTCAGCTTTCATTTTATAGTGACTTTCCCTTGAAAAATACCCTAGTTTCCATAAAAAATAATTTCCCTTTCTTCTTATAAGGGTTTGTTTCTTTTCAATTGCGGGATTTTCTTCTTGACATATAAGAAGTTTGGTGGTTACTTTACCTCAATGATACTAACCTTGTTATTATGTTGTGAAGGAATAATGACATCTCTCAACATGGATTATTCTTTAAAGTGAATAATATTTTTAAATTTTTTTAAGGAAATATAAACACTCTTTTTAATGAGTGATTTACCAAAGTAATTAAAAACATGTTCCAATTTATAAATAACTGAACCAACTAGGAAAGTTTATGGTTTATTAATTTTAAGGGAAATGAGTCTATTTTATATAACAAGGACCTCATGAACTTTCTCCAACACTATATTGTTATCAATAATATTAAAGATAAGATACATTTAACTAATAAATTTATTGTCACCTTCTTTATCTATATTGTAATTGAATTCAAGTTTATCTCATATCTCTCAAGTGGACTTCATTTAGAGAAAATAGTCATTGATTTGATTTGATAATGTGATGAGAATATTTCTTCGACACAAAACCTGAAGTTCCAAGGATCAAATGACAACTAAGAAGGGGGGGTTGAATTAGTTGTTTTACTTTTATAAGTTTCAAGACTTTAAGAAACTTAAACCTTGAAACCTGTTAAGATTTATTTCCTTATCAACATTTTGCAAGATACTCAAGCATGAAATAAACGAAAATCAATAAAGGCACACAATATTTACAAGGTTCAGTCTAAATAAGAGAACCTACGTCCTTGCCATAGCCACTCCCGTGGGTCTATGGAAATCCACTATAATGAAGAAGTGAATACAACTTGTGCCAACTCCCGTTGGAAACCATCTATCTCCTGATAGGAAAGATTATACTGACTCCCATCAGTTTACAATGTTTTCTTAAAGAACAAATGAGCCAAAAACAAGAATAAGAACTTTGATATGCTGCTCCACAAATGCTCACTCTGAATGATCACTCTGAATCTTCCATCCGGTTTCTTGAATCCGATTTTCTGAAACTGATTTTCTCAGCAAGAAAATGATGGTTCCGCACAAATGCTCACTCTGAATTCTCAATCCGGTTTCCTTGAATACGATATTATGAAATCGGTCTTCTCAGCATGATAATGATGGTTCCGCAAAAATGCTCACTCTGAATTCTCAATCCTTTTTCATTGAATCTGATATTCTGAAATAGGACTTCTCAGCAAGATAATGATGGTTCCTCACAAATGTTCACTCTAAATTCTCAATCTAGTTTCCTTGAATCCGATATTCTGAAATCGGTCTTCTCAGCAAGATAATGATGGTTCCGCACAAATGCTCACTCTGAATATTCAATTTGGATTCTCTTCTTCTCAAACACTCAAGAAAACTTCTTCAAGATGGTAGGAAATTTTCACTTAGAATTATCCAGTGCTCCACCTTTTCCGCATTTATAAAAAATTGATAATGAAAGAATAATATGAGCACATATTTATAGGCAACTCAAAAAATAAAGGCGCGAATCTTGAAAAAAATTCCCGCTTCTTCAAATTTCAAAAAACTCTGCAAATCTTTCGCATTTAATATTCAATATTTGACTTCTTCAAATCTCCTTAAATTTCTCTGAGATTTAAGCAAAGTTGAAATTCTAGTTTTCTTGAACTCAGAATTGTCATTCCGAATTTTTCATCATGTTGCTTAGGATTTTCATTCCAAATTTCTGAGCATGTTGCTCAGGATTGTCATTCTGAATTTCTCAGTATGTTGCTCAGGATTGTCATTCCAAATTTCTAAGTATGTTGCTCAGGATTGTCATTCCGAATTTTTGGTTCAGAAAGTACACTCTGAATTTATGGCTCAAGAAGTACACTATGAATTTATGGTTCAGTAAGTACACTCTGAATTTCTGGTTCAGGAAGTACACTCTGAATCTCTGGCTCCGGAAGTACACTTCGAATTCTTGGTTCAGGAAGTACACTCTGAATTTATGGTTCAGGAAGTACACTCTGAATTTTTGGTTCAGGAAGCACACTCCAAATTTCTGGTTCAGGAAGTACACTCCGAATTTATGGCTCAGGAAGTACACTCCGAATTTTTGGCTCAGGAAGTACACTCTGAATTTTTGGTTTAGGAAGTACACACCAAATTTCTGGTTCAAGAAGTTCACTCCGAATTTCAAGTTCAGGAAGAACACTCTGAATTTCTGGTTCAGGAAGTACACTCCGAATTTCTGGTTTAGGAAGTACACTCCGAATTTTTGGTTCAGGAAGTACACTCCGAATTTCTGGCTCAGGAAGTAGACTCTGAATTTTAGGCTTAGCAAGTAGAATCCAAACATCAGGCTTAGCAAGTAGACTCCAAACTTCAGGCTCAAGAGGTAGACTCTGAACTTTTGGTTTAGTAAGTAGACTCCAAACTTCAGGCTGAGCAAGTTGACTATGAATTTCAGGCTCATGAGGTAGACTCCGAACTTCAGGCTCAGCAAGTAGACCCCGAACTTCTGGCTCAACAAGTAGACTATGAATTTCAGGCTCATGAAGTAGACTTCGAATTTCTGGCTCACGAAGTAGACTCCGAATTTTCTCATAACTTTTCTTAGTGAAAAACATCAATCCTCTTCACCATTTCTTCAATAGCTTTTATCATGAATCTTTTCATGATTTGTGAGAAATTTAAGATCAGTAAAGAATTATCTGATTTTGTTAAGAAAGTTTGAGATACTTTCTTAACTTCTGACTTCTTATTCTTCAACATAATCTTCTTTAAGGAAATATTCAGCAACCAACAACTTCAACTTTCTGTATCTCAAAAACATTCTTCAACAAAAATATTAGTTGTCAAAAAATAAAAAAATTTGTTAAACAAAACACCACAAAGGTTCTTCAATCTCCTCCTTTGGATTTGTTGTCAACCCTTGGTAACAAGTTTTCACCTCTCAAAAATTTTACATCTCAAGTTCTTGAATTTTACCAAAACATAGCCTTTCTCAAATAGAGTGTCCTAACACCACACTACTGGATAAATTAATGTTTTTTAAGGATTTCCATCCCTCGGTGACAAGAAAAATTTACGGCCATGTAAAGATAAACTTCACCTTACGCAAAATCTCTCTCAACTTTTATCTTTTTCTTTCTCACTTTTCTTTTCTTCTCTCATTTTTCTTTCTCTCTCATTTTTCTTTCTCTCTCCCCCGTTACATGATAACCACATATTTATATTCATAAATTAAAACTTACTCTCTCACATTGTCAACATAATCCAAAGCACGGTGGGGGACACTTCCCTATGAATTTTAGGAAGTCATGGGAGGAGGATGAACATGGAGTTGCAACCTCAGTTCAACAAACCTCTCCTTTGACGTTGATTTTGTGAAAATATCAGCAATCAGATACGTTGTTGAAATATATTCTAGCAAGACTTCTCCAGCAGCAGCTTTCTCTTTTAAATAATGATACTTTATATCAATATTATTTGATCTTGAATGTTGAATAGGATTCTTGTAAAGATTAATGGTACTTTTATTATCATAGAGTCTTTTCAAAGGTTTAGAAACTTTCACTTTCAAATCTTCCAATTGAACTTTCATCCCCATCATAGGAGTACAAGCCTGAGTAGCTTCAACATATTTAGATTCAGTTGTACTTAAAGTTACTGAACTTTGTTTCTTGTTGTGCCAACTCACACAACATTCCCCTAATAAAAATGTTCCTCTTGATGTTGATTTTCTATCATTACAATCCCCAGCCCAATAAGCATCAGTATAACCATGAAACTTCATCTCCTTGTTTCTCTTTTATAACAACCCATTTGAAGTTGTTCCTTTAACATATCTCAAAAACCTCTTAACTTCCAACATATGTGATTATTTTGGATTAATTTGATATCAGGAACAGAGAGTCACAGCATAAGAAATATCAGGCCTTGAGGCTGTAAGATAAAGAAGACTTCCTATTAACTTTTGAAAGTCTTTCTGATTCACACTGTTCCCTGATTCATCTTTGCTCAACTTTGTGTTCACTGAGATAGGGGTTGAAACTTATTTTGATTCTTCCATCCCAAACTTATTTAACAGTTCCTTGTCATACTTTTCTTGGGATAAGAAAATGTAGTTTTCTTGTTGTTGAACTTGTAAGCCAAGGAAGAAAGTTATTTCTCCCAACATTGACATTTAAAAATTTTCCTTCATCTCTTCAACGAACTCTTCACAAACCTTTTCTTCATCTTCAGCAAAAATTATATCATCCTCATAAATGATTACAATTAATGTTCTAGAGTCAACATCTTTAACATAAAAGTTTCCATCAACCTTTCCTTTAGAAAAGTTCATCTTTCTCAGAGAATTTTCAAGCTTCAAATACCATGCTCGTGGAGCTTGTTTCAACCCATACAAGGCCATCTTTAATTTGAAAACTTTTTTTTCATCCTCATCAAGCAAAAACCCACAAGGTTGTTCAATGTAAACTTCTTCCTCAATCTCTCCATTTAAGAAATCTGACTTCACATCCATCTAATAAAACTTGTAATTCCAATGAGCAGCCACTGCAAGAAACATTCTAATAGTTTCCAACCTTGCAACAGGGGAAAAGGTTTCATCAAAATCCACACCTTCCACTTGTACATACCCTTTACATAGAAGCCTTTCTTTGTTTCTTGTAAATTCTCCATGCTCATTCAATTTATTTCTATAAACCCACTTGGTTCTGATAACATTATTATTTGTTGGCCTTGGAACAAGTTCCCATGTTTCATTCTTCTCAATCTGATCCAGTTCTTCATTCATAGCATCCACCCATTCTTTATGTTGAATAGCATCTAAAACTGATTCTGGTTCAACTTTTGAGATAAGGGGAGTCATATTTTCTAATCTTAACTTCCTTCTTGTCTAAACTAGAGCCTTCTAATCCCCAATAATATTTTTAGATTCAACATGTTTTTTTAATGTAGAAAAACTCACATTTCCTTTCCTATCATCACTTTCTTCCCCATGTGACTTATCTGAGTCACTCTCACTCTAGTGGGGATTCTCTGATTTATCTTCTGCAGTATTCTTAACAAATTTTGTGAAAGAACCTTGATTTTCAATTACCTTCACATCATATGAATCCACCAACTTTTGTAAAAGTTTGTTCAAGAATTTGTAACTTCTTCCATTCGGTGAATAACCCACAAATATTCCTTCTTCATCTTTCTCATCAAACTTTCCTACGTCTGGATTTTTGATTTTGAGAAAGCATGGACTTCCAAAAACATTGAAGTAATTAAAATAAGGTTTTTTGTTATACCACATCTCGTAAGGAGTCATGTAGGTTTCTGGTCTCAACAAGCATCTATTTTGAACATGTACAGCAGTGCTAATAGCTTCTCTCCAAAAGAATTTTGAACGTTTGTATTATGATAACATACTTCTTCCCATTTCCACCAAGCTTCTATTTTTCCTTTCTGGAACTCCATTTTGTTGTGGTGTATAGGGATCACTATACTGATGTTTGATACCATGCTTCCTTAGGTAAGTTTCAAAATCATTGCTTGTGAATTCGATACTATTGTATGTTCTCAATTTCTTTATGGAAGCTCCCAATTCTTTCTCGACATCTCTTCTGAAAAATTTAAACATTTCAATAGCCTATGACTTATGCTTCATGAACATGATGTTTGTCATCCGAGTGAAGTCATCCATAAAAGTGATAAATTATAAATCTCCATTTGTTGATTGATGTCTCATTAGCCCACACAGATTAGAATGAATAAGCTCAAGTGGTTTGTTAGATTGAATCTCAACTCTTTTATGGCCTTTGTTAGTCATATTTACTTTCTGGAAAGTAATACAAACATCTTCATCTCTTATTTTCAGTTCTGGAAAATTCCGAACAACATCAACTTTAGAAGTCTTACTCATGTTCTTCTGCCCAAGGTGGCCAAGTCTTTGATGCCACAACTTATTTTCATCCTCAGCACTCAAAAAATAAGAGTTATTAGATTCTCCAATTTGAAAGAGATTCCCACTGGTTCTTTCTCCTTTTTTAATCATTTTTCCATTTTTCACACTTTTGATGATACAAGAATCCTTTCTGAAGATAACTTCTTTTCCATCATCACAAAGTTGACTTAAACTAAGTATGTTATGTTTTATCCCATCAACAAGCAAGACTTCCTTAAATTTCAGTTTCTCTGCTTCAATCTCTTCCGTTCTGATTCCCTTAATTTTTAGGGAATTATCATTGCCAAACGTAACCACTCCTCCATAATGACTTTCAACATGGTCCAAGATTTTTATAGCACTTTTCATGTTTGAAGAACAACCACTATAAAGAATCCATGGTTTGTTCCACTTACTTGCTTTCAAAGCTGTCTCAACAACAAAAGCTCTCACATCAACCTTCTTATTTTTAGCATTCTTTTCTTTCTTATCATAAGAGAATTGTTCTAGAAGGAGTTTCATACATCATTCGGCATGATGACCAAACTAATCACATCTTCCACAAAATTCTTCCAAACATTCAAATTGATTCTTTGTTGGAATGTTTCTAACATCTTGATAATTCACCTTTTCAACTTTCTGTGAGTACGGAGAGTTACTCATCCTTCTTTCACTATTTCTTTTACTGTGCTCAAACCTTCTTCCGGGTAGAGATAAATTATGCCAAAAATTATAAGCTCTAGGCCCATATATTCCATAACACCAGCAATATCCCTCAAATATTTATTTCCTATTCATGAATGATCTTTCATTATAGAAACTTTGTTGAGGTTGATAACTTCTTTCAGCTCTAGAAAACTCAGGATGTAGACCATCTCTCCTTTTGAGCGAGTCTTCTACTTTTATTGGATTAATAGATTTCTTACATCCTTTCTCCACCCAATATTTACTAACACTTCTTCCGAAACCTGAAATGTTAGAAGAATCAGATGAAACATTATTTTTGGTATGAGAAGATTTCACCTGATTCTCATAATGAGCCTTCACAGCATTTTTAGAGGTCTCAGCTTTTACTTATGTAGCTTTGTTGATGTTTTCATTCATCTTCCTCAAGATATTTTCATAATCAAGGAGTTTTTATTTCACATTGTTTGCTTCTTCTTCCTTAGCTTCCAGATTCTTGCTAACATCTTCAATCATCTTTCCTTGTTCAGAAATTCTAAGTTTGTAACTTAAAATTTCTTGAATGTATTCATCTTACTTCTTGGTGACATCTTTACTTCGATCATGAACTTATTCATGATTTTTCTTCATCACATGAATTTCTTTCTTGATAGAT
Organism: Viscum album; assembly: GCA_963277665.1. Classification (NCBI taxonomy): domain Eukaryota; kingdom Viridiplantae; phylum Streptophyta; class Magnoliopsida; order Santalales; family Viscaceae; genus Viscum; species Viscum album. The sequence continues at coordinate 638,610,914 of OY728162.1, read as the reverse complement.
TTATTTTTCTCAAGACATGCAAGGAGTTTGGATCTTAGTTGATATTCTCTGTAAGATTCTTCACCACCTTCTTCACTTTCTAAGGAAACATTTGTTTTCTCAACTTTTGCAATGAAGGTTATGAATCTTTCTTTACTTTCATCTTCCAAGGAATCATTGTCAGATGATTCTGATTCAACCTTCTTGTTCAACATACTTATTTTCTTTCCTGAAAACTTCTTCTTAAATTCTTTTGAAGTATTCTCTTCTTTTTCATTCTTGTTATACTTATTCCACCGATAATTCTCATTAAAAACATCTTAATATTCTCCAACTTTCTTCTTAGGGAAATTCATAGAAAAGTGTCAAATTCCACCACACTCAAAACATTTGAGAGGAAGTTTCCCTCCATACTTTCCTCTTCATCTTTAATAGTTCTTGGATATGAGAGACATGATTTTTTCATTCAACTCTTGATATTCCTTATCAACAGACTCACAAGGGTCATCTTCCTCATCATCTTGGATTTTAATCTTTCTCATAGATTCAAAAGCCATTTCATTCATCATCTTCTTCTTAAAGATTAGATCTTTCCTCATTTCATAGGAAACAAGAAATTTATGCAGTTCATCAAGAGATAAATCATCCTTATCTTCTAAAGCTGAAATTTTAGAATCAAACCTGTCTGGAAAGTTTCTCATAAGTTTATTCACAATTTTAGAATATTCCAAGTTTTCTCTGAATCCCCTGATGTTTCATACAATTTCATTAACTCTGGTGAAGTATTCATCAATTATTTCATCATCTCTCATCATGATGCCTTCAAACTTACTACGCAAGATTTGCATCTTGGCCTCCTTGACTTTTGTGTTTCCTTCGAAAACACTTTCCAGCTTTTCCCACATGCTTTTTGATGTTGTGAGACCCATCACCTTTTGATTAACATTTTCTAATAAGGACATGAGAATAGCATTTCTATCCTTTCCATCAACTTCGATGTTTCTCTTGTCAGCAAATGTCATAGGAGCATTTTTCTCAATAGGTGGAAAGCCAATAGTAGCAGCATCAATAACTTCAAGGCCAAGAGATAGGAGATAAAGAATCATCCTATTTTTTCATCCATAATAATTCTTGCCATCGAACGTAGGAATCCCTCTACTGTTGTCAGAATTGATATTCTCTATGATAATTATTAAACAAGGGAACCTCCCTTTGATACCACTTGAAGTTCTGAGGATCAAATGACAACTCAGAAGGGGGGGATGAATCATTTGTTATACTTTTATAAGTTTCAATACTTTAAGAAACTTAACCCTTACAACCTGTTAAGATTTATTTCCTTATCAACATTTAGAAAGATACTCAAGCATGAAAGAAAGGAAAATCAAGAAAGGCACACAAGATTTACAAGGTTTAGTCTCAATAAGAGAACCTACTTCCTTTCCATAGCCACTCCCGTGGGTCTATGGAAGTCCAATATAATGAAGAAGTGAATACAACTTGTGCCAACTCTCGTTGGACACCTTCTATCTCCCAATAGGAAATATTATACTGACTCTTATGAGTTTACAATGTTTCCTTTAAGAACAAATGATCCAAACACAAGAATAATAACTTTGATAAACTAGTCCACAAATGCTCACTCCGAATGATCACTCTGAATATTCAATCCGATTTCTTGAATCCGATTTTCTGAAACTGATCTTCTCAAAAAGATAATGATGGTTCCGCATAAATGTTCACTCTGAATTCTCAATCTGGTTTCCTTGAATCCGATATTCTGAAATCGGTCTTCTCAGCAAGATAATGATGGTTCCACACAAATGATCACTCTGAATTCTCAATTTGGTTTCCTTTAATCCGATATTCTGAAATTGGTCTTCTCAGTAAGATAATGATAGTTCTGCAAAAATGCTCACTCTGAATTCTCAATCCTGTTTCCTTGAATCTGATATTCTGAAATCGGTTTTCTCAGCAAGATAATGATAGTTCCACACAAATTCTCACTCCGAATATTCAATCTGGATTCTCTTCTTCTCAAACACTCAAGGAAACTTCTTCAACATGGTAGGAACTTTTCACTTAGAATTATCCAGCACTCCGCCTTTTCCGCGTGTATAAAAAATTTCTAATGAGTGAATGATCTGATCACATATTTATAGGCAACTCAGAAAATAAAGGCGAGAATCTTGAAAAACTTTCCCGCTTCTTCAAATTTCAAAAAACTCTTCAAATCTCTATCATTTAATCTTCAATATTTGAATTTTTCAAATTCCTTAAATTTCTCCGAGATTTAAGAAAATTTAAAATTTTTGTTTTCTTGAACTCAGAATTGTCATTCCGAATTTCTCAGCATGTTGCTCAGGATTGTCATTCTGAATTTCTCAGTATGTTGCTCAGGATTGTCATTCTGAATTTCTTAGTATGTTGCTCAGGATTGTCATTCTGAATTTCTTAGTATGTTGCTCAGTATTTTTATTTCGAATTTTTGGTTTTGGAAGTACACTCTGAATTTCTGGCTCAGGAAGTACACTCCGAATTTCTAGTTCAGGAAGTACACTCCGAATTTCTGGTTCAGGAAGTACACTCCGAATTTCTGGCTCCAGAAGTACACTCTGAATTTCTAGTTCAAGAAGTACACTCTGAATTTCTCATTCAGAAAGTACACTCCGAATTTCTATTTCAGGAAGTACACTCCGAATTTCTAGTTCAGGAAGTACACTCCGAATTGCTAGCTCATGAAGTACACTCCGAATTTTTGGATCAGGAAGTACACTCCAAATTTTTGGTTTAGGAAGTACACTCTGAATTTATGGTTCATGAAGCACACTCCGGATTTCTGGTTCAAGAAGTACACTCCGAATTTCTAGTTCAGGAAGTACACTCTGAATTTATGGTTCAGGAATTACACTCCGAATTTCTGGTTCAGGAAGTACACTCCGAATTTCTGGCTCAGGAAGTAGACTTCAAATTTCAGGCTTAGCGAGTAGACTCCAAACTTCCGGCTCAGCAAGTAGACTCTGAACTTCAGGCTATGGGGGTAGACTCTGAACTTTAGGTTTAGTAAGTATACTCTGAACTTCAGGCTCAGTAAGTAGACTATGAATTTCAGGCTCAGGAGGTAGACTCCAAACTTCAGGCTCATCAAGTAGACTCTGAACTTCTGGCTCAGCAAGTAGACTACAAATTTCAGGCTCGCGAAGTAGACTCCGGATTTCTGGCTCATGAAGTAGACTCCGAATTTTCTCAAAATTTTTCTTAGTGAAAACATCAATCCTCTTCACCATTTCTTAAATATATTTTATCCTGAAGCTTTTCATGATTTTTGAGAACTTCAAGATTAGTAAAGCATCGTCTAATTTTGTTAAGAAAGTTTGATATACTTTCTTAACTTCTGACTTCTTATTCTTCAACATAATATTCTTTAAGGAAATCTTCAGCAACCAACAACTTCAACTTTCTGTAACTCAAAAACATTCTTCAAAAAAAATATTAGTTGTCAACAAATAGAAAACTTTTCTAAACAAAACACCACAAAGGTTCTTCAAAACCTCACCATATTCACATTTCATTCCCATTTCCTGAATGTGTTTGAATTGAGTCATTTCAATAGGTGTGAAGTCAAGATTTAGAGAAAAATCAATGAGAATTGGAAGATGGTTTGGTTAAATTATGTAAAAAATTATTTACACTAAATAAAAAACTTCATATTATCTTTTAATCGAGGGAAGTTATTGTCATTTAAATGATCAAGCTTGAACACATATTCATTCATCACTTTAATAGATTTGGAATCAATCCTCTAGTTTTTTACTTTATCAAATCTTTTTTATTGTTTTAAAATCGTATTTTAGATGAAGAAGAAGAAATAAATTTGAATCTTGATGCATGAATGAAATTCACTATCCAAAAGGGTTTGATCCCCCCCCCCCCAACTTTTTGTGTAGGGTTCACAATGGAAATTTTCCTTGATAATTTCACTAAGATTTTGTTAATATCCAAAGACCAAATTCTTATAGGCACCCATCACCAATGCTGGGAGAATATATCTGGACTTTTTTTTTTGATTGAAGAGATTAATTCATGGCTGATCACACCATAACATTGTATATAGATAAAAATCAGTGTGATTCTCACTAATTTGATATCACCATTTCGATCAAAGGATACTTTTATTCAATCAAAATAAGGAAACCTTTGGAGTGAGGCAACCAATCATATTTTGAAATTTTAAAATCCAAATGTTATGGTTAATCTCATAATTAGTTGGTTTTTATAAAAGATTTTTTATTTTTTTTATTTTTATTGTTTTTTATTATATATATATTATTATTGGATTAGACCGGCACCTCCTTATTTTAATGATCCCAAATAATTTTCATGTTATTATTAATGATCTTCATGTTTTCTACAAGAAACTAGTTTACTTGCACAAATTGAAAAAATTGATCACTATAGAGCCTTCCATGACACCTTACTATGTAAAGGTTAGGTGACTATATCACTTTACTGTATTCTATGCTTCAGCTACAATATGTGCACAAATTTCTTACCATGAGATATATGAATGACATCTATACAATCCGTGACCTTATCGGAAGAAAGAAATAACCTTACCATAAGAAGGAATGAACTTTACCACAATAAGGAAAGCACCTTACCGCAAGAAGGAAACTACCTGACCACATGAAGAAATCAAGTTGTCATTCTAAGGTATGTGAAAATTTTGGAACGTGATAACTGATAGTATGTTTCAAATGTAGTGACAACATGTAGAACTATATTATTGCATAAATTCATCAACTTACCGCATAAAGCATTAAGATAATCAAGTGATGTGATGAACCTAATGCATCACCTTGAAACATTTCCATTGACACTCTATTTTCTAGGACTTACTTAAATACTTGTTTGAACACCTTTAAAGAATAACTCAAGGACTCTGAATAGTCAAAGAATCATTTATCGAGATGCATAATAATTTATATCTATCTATCTCTTATTATTTCCATTTTATTGTTTAATTTTGAGTAGTTTGTTGTTTTACCCTATTTATCTGTACACACTGTCTCTTTTTTTGAAATTATATAATACATGATATTTTCTCAAAATATCTTATTTTTATTCTCATGAATAACTATGGAGAGGAAATATGTGGCATGTATTGTTTTTATCCCTTGAAGAACAATGGAAGGGGCTTTGTTTCTGGATAGCCTTGTGTTTTATTGATTGTAAAACCCAATATAGGTTATGGATCTTTTTATTGTTTAATAAATCTCTTAATAGTAGGTGATTTCCATGTGGAAGGATTAAGTCTCAGCTGGCAACTAAACCCCGAGTTTTATTCCACTATTTTTTTTTACACATTTTTTTCTATATTTCAAAGGTAAAATAGTATCTATTATTAAAAAGATGAAAAAAACATTACTTTTATAGTTAATACTTACATGTGTTTAAATAAAGTGATTAATTAATTAATTTAGTTTCAAAAGTTAATTTGATTTTAAATATTTTTTTAAATCATCTCTTATACATATTTGAGAAATTATTTAAAAGATCAATCATATGTTATTCTATTATTTTTATTAATAGGGAATTTTTTAATCAATTTTGGGGATTTAGTTTTAATGTTTTTTGAAGATAAATTTTTATTGGGAACATAATTTACCCCCCACCCTCTTGAGTTACCCACCAACATTTAGTATCAAATTAACATTTCAAAAATATTTTTTATTGTGATTTAGTTGTCTTTTACAGATATTAAATTTATATTATTTATAAATTTTATTATTTAAGGATTATAATATACAAGAAAGAATTTTTAACTAATAAGCCTCCTTATTTAAATGGCACTAACTATGATTAAAGGATGATTAAAATAAAAATTCATTTAAAAAGTTTGGGTTTTGATATCTAGATAGTAATTGAGGATAAATATGAGAAACCTCAAACTACTAGAGTTAGTTTTAGCAATGTTACTAAAACTGCATATGAAAATAATTAAAAAGATATGAATAATTTATAGTGTTCTTTAGGTGAAGATGAATTTAATAGAATATCAACCTATTCTATTGTTTTTGAAATTTAGGATACCTTAGCTATTTCTCATGAGGAAACATATGATGTTAAAGGAAATTCATTTAGATACTTACACTATCAAATATGATACATTTAAGATGAATGTTGACAAGACTATATCTTATATGTATCTCAGGTTAAATGAGATAGTAAACACAATTCCTGCAATGGGAAATAAAATCAATGAAAATAACAACTCATGAGACTTTTCAAATGCTTACCAGAAAGGTATAGGGTTAAATTTGTTTCAATAAGAGAATCATGTGACATTAGTGCACTTAATATAGAGGAACTTATTAGAAATATAATTATGTAAGAATAATAACTATAGTTAACATGGAAGAAATGGATAAAGTAAACAAATTTTTGTATCCTTTATAACTAAAACTACCAAACAAAAATGATAATATCTAATTTGAAAAATCAAGTGATGGGGAGTCACCTACTAAAAGTTATGAGGAAATGGTGCATCTGTATAGGCATTTCAAGAAGTTCTATAAAATAAATAAGTTCTTTAAGAAATCCATATTTAAAAGGGAATTATATAAATAGAGGTAATTGGAGAAAGGAATGAAGAAAGGATGATAATGAAAACAAAATAGTCCTCTATGAATGTAAAAAATTCCATGTAAAATATAACTGTCCTATGTTAAAATTATAGAAGAAGTATGAGTACAAAGATAATATGTATATGAAATCTATAAAATAAAATTGGAGTTCTTCATATTATATCTCAATTGAATCAAGTCTATTAAGATAATACAACCATGATTGAGATAATATTAATTTTATGAAAAATAAATCAAAGGTATTCAATGTTTTTCCAATATCTCCAGTTCATATTTCCAATCCTCTTAAAGATGAAAATAGTGAAGAAAATATATATGATGAATAAATATTTGAATATTTTACTCTTTTGGAGGATACTTTTAATGAAATTAAATACAAATATAAAAATATTAAAGAAGAATCATGCTCCAAATAGTAGTTTTAATACTAATATTACTATAGAAAAAGGATAAAAATGCTTAGTTTTTTAAAGAAAACAATGAGCCAAAATTTTCCAATTATCATTTAAAGAAATATCAAGATTAATTTACAAGTAAAAGAAACAATCTTAATCATATTCTTAAAAATCATACATCACCAAAATATACTATTGGAATAGGTTATAAATCTGAAAAAACAAAGATTATTAAAAACAATTCTATTCTTAGTTTTAGTTTTATAAATTCTATTACTTGTTCCTATTCTTCTGGACCAAAAAAGGTTTTTATTAAAAAAATTCTAAAATATATTTTTTGTAAACCAATGAAATAGTTATGGTTTCCTAAATCTTTGATTACTAATATTTTTAGACTTAATAAGATTTGCATACAAAATCCATTTTTATTTCTAAATTTATTTTGTAGGAACCCTTCTTGAAGAGTTCCAGTAAAAAGATATGATATTTGGAAAGTGGATATTCCAGACACATGACTAGGGGATATTTTAGTTTCATGAATATAATCAAATCTAATGGCGGGCATTTCACCTTTGGTGATAATTCCAAATGGAAGATAATTGGTATTTTCCAAATTAGTAATTCTAATAGTATTTTAATTTCTATTTTTTTATTTTTGAGGGATTTGAATAAATTTTCTTTTAATTTCTCAGTTATGTGATGATGTTTTTCATGTTATGTTTGAAAATAATGTCTGTAATGTTTTATTATAAAAATTATTTAATTTTTACCTCTTTAAGAAATGATAATTTTTATGCTTCTAATTTAGTATCATTATTCTCTCAAAACATTCTCTCTATAAGGTATGTTCACCAATATTTTTAGAGTTGGAATAGGAAACTAGGACATTGAAATATTTATTCACTTATAAAACTATTTTGGAAAGTGTTAGTTTAGGACCACCTAAATGAGGTTTACAAAATGAAAAATTATATAACCCATGTCAAAAAGGGAAATTGCACAAAATATATTTCAAATAAAATAAAGAATATTTAAATTCTGAACCCCTAGAGTTTGTTCACATGGATTGTTTTGGACCTTCTATAGTTTATAGACTAAATGGGAACAACTAAATTTATGTTATAATATATTACTATTTAATATATACTTGTGTATTCTCTATATCTCATAAAATTGAATATCTTTTCTCCTTTTCAAAGTATATTAATCCTGTAGAAAATCTTAGTGGACTTAGAATTAATACCATAAGAAGTGGTCATGGATGGGAGTTTGAAAATAAATATTTTGAATCATTTTTCTCACAAAATATCTATAATAATAAATTTTCTAATCCTAGGACCCCACACATTAATGGTTTAGTGGAAAGGAGAAATATACTCCATCAAGAAATTTTATATAACATGCTCAATGAGTATGACTTACCTATTTAATTTTGGGAAATGGATATAAATACAAATTGTTAAAAAATCAATTTATTTTTAATTAGATCTATCTTTAAAAAATCCTCATGAATAATGGAATGGTAGAAAATTAAAGGTAAATTACTTTAGAGTTTTTTTGGAAAGTATTTTATTTAATATTAAGGATTATTTTGACGAATTTTCTTCCAAGGTTGTTGAAGGAATTTTTATTGGATTTCAAACATAAAGTAAATCATATAGGGTGTTTAATAAAAGAACAAAGATTGTGTAAGAATCATTTCATGAATAATTTGATGAAATAGATCAACATAATCCTAATACCCATTTAGAAAACCTTGAATATGATCTATAAAATCATAATATAAATTCCAGACCCTCCAAAAGTTCTATGAAATAAGCAGAAAAATATTCTAGTTATGAGGAATAAACTAAACCTGAACCTCTATAGAGTAATGATATATCTAGAACTTATTTTCCTAGAACTTTTATGACTCATAGATACCATCCTTTATATATTGCAGTTAGAGACCGAAAAAGTGGAACAAAAACTAGATATTCTATTAGAAATTAGGTTTAACATTAATCATTGTTTCATAACTGGAACCTAAGAACATCAATGATTCAGTTAATGATGATTTATGGGTGATAGAAATACAAGAAAAACTTAATCAACTTGAAATAAATAATGTTTGGAAACTAGTGTATAAACCTAAATAAGACCTTACTATTGTAATAAAATGTTTTTTTAGAAATAAGTTTGTTGAATGATACACTATATTTATAATTAAATCTAGATTGGTTGTGCAAGGGTACAGTCCATAGGAAGGAATTGTCTTTGAGTTTCCATTTTCACTAGTTGTTATATGTAAAGACATTATAATGTTTCTTGCATATGAATAACATTTGTATTTCAAACTATATCAAATGAATATTAGGAGTTCATTCATAAATGGTTATATTGTTGGGGATGTTTTTTCTAAACAACCCCATGGATTTAAAAACTTTCATTTTTCAAAATAAATTTAAATTAACAAAAATATTTTCATAGTATAAAATAGGCTCCTATAGCTTATTACAATAGGTTCATCTCTTTTCTAAATTCAATATGTTTTACCAAAGGTAGATCTAATACAACTTTTATTATTAAAATAACCTGAATGAATGTTTTATTTGTACAAATTTATGTTGATGGTAAATTTTTTGGATATTCAATAAATTTTTTGTGTATGGTTATTTAAAAAAATATGCCAATATAATTTGAAATGAGTTTAATTGGTGAACATAAATTATTTATTTGTTTTTTTTAATTTTCAAAACAAGGAAGAAATTAATTTAAAACCAAATAATTTCACCAAGTTATTATAAAAACCTTTGGTATGGATTTTACTAAAGTTAGTTATACTCCCATGAGTACTAACTGCAAATTGGATCTTGATGAAGCTGGGAAGGTAGTTATCAAACCACTTAGTGTGTATATGTGTGCACATTTTCAAGAAAACCCAAAATAATCACATATATTTTTTGTGAAACTAATTTATAAATAACTCAAAAATATTACCAACATTGGATTTTTCAACTCTAGAGGGCATGAATTTGATTTAGATAGTTATTTAGATGCATATTTTGGTGGTTGTAAGTTAAAAAAATTTTTTTTTGTAAAATTTCACTTTTTAGTCATGTCTCTAGTACCATGGTATATTAAGAAGAATAACTATGTTTCATTATCCGCATTAGATTGTGCATAGATTCTCTGGATGAAAAACACTTTAATAGATAATGGAAATAAATTCAAACATGTCCCTATAAAATGTTATAATAATAGTGTAATAAATATTTCTAAGAATCTTATATCTCATTCAATAAAAAAATAATATTGATATAAGAAATAATTTTTTGTGATTTCATTATCATGAAGTTTATATAACTCATGAATTCCTAGGTACAGAACATTATCTTGTTGACAATTTTACATAACCTTTGAATTTTGAGAGACTCAATGATATCATACATGAATTAGGTAGGATAAATTATGTTTAGATGATTGGATATTAATTTGAATATTAAAATAATTTTAATTCTGTTTTCAAAGTCTATGAAGTTTATTTCACATGGTCAATAGGGTGAAAATAAATTTATGTTTATCTATATGGTTACCATGCCTTCCAAGAACATGTGTTATCATATTTTCTCACACTTTCACTAAGATTTCCATAAATAGAGTCTATGTATTTATCTTTAATATCTTGGTAGTATGGTTTTCATACCTATCAGGATTATAATATTTATGGATCTATGGTAATTAGAATTACTGTGTCTATTTTTAATTTCAGTTTTTCAGGAAAATATTTTTGGTGGGATTTATTTTAATATTATTATTATTTTAATCCACAAATTATTTAATTTAAAATTTCCTGACCGAATATGAATCGGTACCTATCATTTCCTATAGATCTCCTCTATCCTTTAGGATGTTTTTATCATATCATTTTTTTATCATCTCAAATATCCAACTATCTCATATCGAATATCCATTTTTTACCGCTCATTTTCGAACCTTCATAGATATCATCTCAAACCAAAATGTCAAGGATCGATCAATTTTCAGAAGATGTTTTTACGGTTCAGTCACCTCCTTCGAAGAAGCTAAAGAATATTAAAGACAGATCATATGTTTTAGTAGATTAATCAAGAATGTGTTTTGTTAATTGTCTAATTTCTATATAGAATAATGTTGGTTCTCAGTGGTTAAATTCAAGATGATCTCTATTCTGGAACATGATTCAGAAACAAGGTTGGGTTGAATTCTTTAAGAAGAATGGTAGACCCTTTTATATGAACCTTGTAAAAGAGTTTTTTTATTAATATTTAATTATTTACTAGAGAAAATAAGTACAAGGTAAAATCAATGATTAATGGTGATGTTTTTAAATTATCATCAAAAAGTTTTGAAAAATTTCTATGCATACTGCACAAGGTTGAGTATGAATATTTTGAAAGTCCATATCCTATCAATAATCAAAATTGAAAGTTTGAAAATTAATTGTATGAAATCAGTAGGGATAGAACACCTAGAAGACCCACTTCTTTCAATATAAGTAGTGAATGTAGACTTCTGGTTAAGTTTATTCAGCATGATATTTTTCTGAGGAAAAGAGATTTTAGTATTTTGAGACATCCATGTTTTTTTCTATTTTTAATGAAGAATTATTTTAATATTAATCTATAAAGATTTATTATAAGTATTATAGTTGATATTTTTAATAAAAATTCAAGATTTAGATCATTACCATATCATTGATAAATTTCTAGCCTACTATACTTCAAAGGATTAGTTTCTAAGAAAGAGGATAAAGTAACCACATATGATAGATTTGATCTGACACTAATTATTTATAAGTATATGAAATTTGATTGTAACCATGGGAAATAATAATGGGTAGTGTACCTAGAGAAATTATATGAGTTGTTTAATTTGGTGAAGTATCCACTTAGACCAAGAGATCTTGTAGATCTAGGTCCTAAACCTGATGAGAATGTGGAATATTCTATTGATGTTCTTTTTCATGCTGTTAAAAAAGAAGGGGAAGAGTAATTTAGGAAAGAAGAATAAGTTATTGAAAAAGATATATAAGAACTTAAATAAAAATAAATGGAAGAATAAGAAATTTAGGTTGTTCATATTAATGAATACTCTTTTGAATATGATTCAATGTGGGATAAATTAGTTAATTCATATGCTTATGAGTATATCTTAGAAGGATATCCTATTATTTGGAGTACCCATAGTAAACCTTTACCAAATTTACATTCTCTAGGTGAGAATCCCCCTAGATCTTTTGTAATGGTCCTAAATTATTTTATTTCTAATGATGATGATCATAGAGGAAGTCCACCAGGAGATGCTGGACCTACTACTCTTTATGTTCAAAGAACCTTGGAATGATATTTGATTAATGAAGTAGATATTAAAGAGAGGATTTAACCCTCTCAGTTTTTTTATCATGAGTAAATTATTGAGGATTCTGAAAAATATGTAATTGATGTATCTACTAGAATTAAGGACTAGACTATTGGACAATGTTTGATGGAGAGTTTACTAGAAGTACATAGTATTTATTTAGCTAGTGGCCTATATTAATATTATTTAAGACCTTCTATTCCATAATCCTCATATGTAACTAAGGATGACCTAGTTGTTTTTAGATAATATGTGTTGCGGATACTATAAAATACTTTTAATAACTTTCTGAATTCTTTAAACAATGTGAGATAAGAGGATCTTATAAAGCCATTATTAGGGTTATAAATCATCTTCAACCCATATTTAATTTCAGAATAGAGATGATATAGAATGAGATTATAGATATTATAGATCATATGTTTTATTTACCAGATGATATTTTAGATATAATGATTCAGTTGGACCATAGATTCCAGAATGTAGAGTTTCAGCTAGCTCATGTGTCTTCTTCTCCTATAGTTGATGAAGACAAAATCATGCAGTCCATTCAAGATGAACTGGAATATTTGTATGTTTAATTTAACAAAACTCATGAAGATGTGTATGATGGGTGTTAGACTCATGATGCTAAGATGCTCAATTTGGTTCAGGAGGATGTCAAACAAGATAGTCATGAAAAGGAAACAATAAAAAGAGAAATTGATTATTATCTCAGTAGGTTCTTTACCAAGTCATATTTGAATGGAATTTTCTAAAATATTTCTTTTTATTTAAAAATTAATCCTATGAATCAAGATTTTAAGTCTCAAGTTGATAATATTAATGATATAAACCCTATTTTGGAATCCTTCATGGAGAATCTATATGATTCACTTCAGGCCTTAGGTCATGGTTCTCTATTTTTCAATGACTTTACACAGTTAATGGAACCCTACATTTATACCAATCATATTTCTATTATTTCTGAACCATTTTTTCTTTTTTCTCAACCTACAACCTCCTCTACAATCAATCCTTTTGGCCTTACTCATGCACAATCCTTTCATCAGCATATACCTGTTTCCAGCTGTGAGATTATTTGCAACCCTGTATCTGCTTCTTCACATTCCTTTACATATACTCATGTATCTACTTCCAAAGAAAAGGATCATATCCTTCCTATACATATAAAAGATAAACCACGGTTTAATTATGATTAGGATTTTTTATAAGGATATTTATACTTTGATTATAATCTTCTATTATAATATTTATTTTGATATATTACTGATATTCTCTTTTTATATAATTTTTTTCTTCATTTATTTATTTTTTATAATCTAAAAAGGGAGATAATTATGTTAAATTAAAATTCATTGAATCAATAACATTACCATGGGGGGAATTATATACAATTATAATTGATTACTATTAATTTAATGTGGATACACTTTTTATAATTTTGAAATTTTATTTCAATCCTTTGAAAATATTTAATTGGTGAATTTAATTCAATTCAATTTACATATCATGATTTGTGATTATCAAAAAGGGGATATTTTTTCCTTAGACTAGACCCTCTTTATTTTAATTATCCCAAATCAGGTTCATTTTATTATTGATTATCTTTATGTTTTCTATAAGAAACTATTTTACTAGCACAAATTGAAAAAATGACTAAGTATAGATCTTACCATGACACCTTACCATCTAAAGGTCATGTGATTGTATTTCCTTACCACACTCTATGTTTCACCATACCATATGTTTACAAACATCTTACTTAAAAATTTGAATGATATCTATATAAGTCATAACCATACAGTAAGAAACAAAGAACATTATCGTAAGAAGGAAAACATCTTATCATAGTAAGAAAACTACCTAACCACATGAATAAATAAAGTTATTGTGTAAAGGTATGTGTACATTTTCATAAATTGATATACAAATAGTATGTTCCTAGTTTTGTGACTACAAGAATAACAATATTATTGTATAAATTTATCAACATACTTCATGAAGCATTGAGCTGACCATGGGACGTGATGACCCTACTACATCACCTTTTCGCAAAAGATGACCATGATAAGTTTCCAAGATCTCAACTAACCATACTTTAAGTGAAGACATTCTACCGTATCTAACATAGAAATGAATCCTTTTAAATCTCCAATGGAAAGTTTGGAAACATTAAATGGAGAATCATATCATTTAATAAAGTATTATTATTCTTTAAAAACTATTTTTGGTGAATATATCCATTAAAAGTCTCATTAGATCATGAAGAGAAGGATAATTATTAACTACAAAGAACATTGGATTTCACTTAGACAATAACAGAGGATTTCTTGGAAATCTTTTCTATGATACTCTGTTTTCCTGAACTTGTTGAAAAACTTATTCATTCTCCTTATAAAGAATAAATCAAGAAATTAGAATATTCAAAGCATCATGGATCGATCTACATCACAATTTCTATCTATCTATCCCTTTCTCTTTAAATTTTATGCTTTAATTTTGAGCGGTGTGTTTTTGTACTCTATTTATTTGTACACATTGCCTCCTATTATAAAATTGGAGAATACTTGATATTATGTCAAATTATATTATTTGTATTCCCATGAATTACTTTATATGAGTTCATATGTGTCATGAATTGTTTTTCCCCAATAAATTTATATGTTTTTTCTAGTTTTTTTCTTCTAAATTTCAATGTTAATACTATATCTATTATTAAAATATAAAACAAAAGTTTTCTTGGATAGTTATTCTTCACATGTGTTTATATAATGTTTTTGATTACTTAATTTAGTTTCAAATTTAAAAGAGATTTCAAATATTTATTAAACTCATCCTTAATCACACTTTTAGAAATTATTTAAAAGATCAAAATTATATTATTCTATTATTTTGATTAACTTTCCATTTTTTAATCAATTTGGGGGATTTTTTTTAAAGTGTTTTTAATACAAATTTTTATTTTGACCTCAATTCACCCCCCCTATTGAGTTATTCACTCTGAACAACACACACACACACACACACATATATATATATATATATATATTTAACAAAAAAAATACTAAAACAATATTTTTAAAAATACATTAAAAGAATTATCATACATATAATTTTATAGAAAAAAACTTACCAATTCATTATTTTATAAGGGAGGATCTTTGATAATTTTATCCCCATTTCTAATGTGAGATTCCATATGTTTTTTCCACCTCATCAATCCAAACATTCAAAAAAATGGGTCCCAAAATGGCCTATTATTTATTTATTTTATGAATAAAATTCTAACAGTTGGCATGACACTTGATGGAAGGGAGAGGCACATGACATGCCCTTTTTCTAGGTGAAAAAAAGGAAAAAATGGAGGTAACATGCTTGTGTTCCCTAGAGGGATCACATAGGGCCCCAATAATGTGTCATCTCTCAAGACCATGGCATGGACCTATTTTCAATTATTATTCAGGAGATGTCCTTAGTGTGGTAGCATGGATTTTTTCATGCTCTTGTGGCCCTCACGACTTTGGCATGGTCCCTGACATGGTCATTGTTGGTGGTGAGGGATGTAGTAGGAAAATATAAGATAGGCTCATACATGGGGTAGGCGTGGTCCTTGGTAGGAAATACAACAGTCCCATTTTTTTCAACACATACATCATGAGGCAAAGTAGGCCGATATACATAATACTTCAAGACAATCATGGTGAGTTATTGAAGTTGACGCTATGAGAAGGGTATTTAGTGGAAGGCTAATGCATCTATAGAAAGTTGACATGGGCGCAGATAGGGATCCATGGTACTCGTCAGGCTATCTTCTATAGGCTTTCTAGCTGGTCGATGCTTGAGCCTTCGAGTCACATCTTCTTGGGGTTCTCATGATATGAATATGAGACCTTTAATGGTCATTAATATATAATAAAAGTGGTCTAATATGTGTTTTAATTACTTATAGGGGGTGATTCTTGACCAACTGAGGTTCATGGGTGTATGTGTGTGTAATGACAAACCTTCCATAAGATGTGGGAAGGGATAGCAGAGTGTCATTCCCTTCCTTCTTTAAGATGAAGGGGAGAAAATTCTCCCTGATTCCTGCCTTCAATTGTCCCCGGGGGTGGCAACTAGCACCAAGGGTATAGAATTTGACACAAGATTGAAGGCATTACCATTTTTTAGAACATTATCGAGAGATAAGGTGATAATACCAAGAAAATCCATAGAAAAAAGTAAAAGTTAAGCCAAAATAAATCTATTCCCATATGCATGTTAAAAAAATAAACTGATGCAAAGTACAAGAAGACTCCAATGGAAAGTACCAAAAGAAAGTAAACTGAGTAGCGAAAATAACTATCCTGACACCAGAGCTAGTAAAGTCCAACCCGGTTTTCGAAGTCCTCCTGGAAACCTCAAAGTAGTTTATATAATAGGGAGAGCATATAAGTATACTCAGTATGGAAACTAAAGTCACTCGTGAACAAGTGGGGGAAACATACTAATGATCCTGTGAAGATAGAAAATTACAAAATTACCTAACAAGGAAAACTATCCACTCATCCTCACCAAGTCACACTCACTAAATAAGGCAAGACAAGTAAAGTAATAGTATAATCACATCAATATTTGGGTACCCCTGAAACACTTTCCCACTGTTTAGTTACTCGTTCCTAAAAACTAATGTCAAGACACTACCACTTTTCGCACAAGCCGTCTCACTGCCGCAACCTACCCGTAAACAACTGGGTATCAAAACACAATCAAACCTACCTACAGACACCTGGGTCTCTTGTCCACAACACAACATGCCTGAAGACTCTTGGGCTAAAGTAAACCTCGATCCATTACAGCCTGCTCGAATACCCTCGAGTGGTAAGAACCTGGAAGAGGGTGTGAGGAAAAAGGGTCAGTAACTAGCCATCCATCCTCTCATCAGGATGTTGGGAAAGACACCCTCCCCCGTGAAATGGGGGTATTTGAAACATGGTGCTCAAAACTAGTGGGGTGTGAATAGAAATCACAAGAACTAAAATTTATACATATAGGTAAACAACCACTCATCCCAACCTATGGTTTCCCAAACAAATAGCCAGCTGACCCAAAACCACCTTTGCTATTACTTCTATATGTCGAACCACACAACAGCCAGAAATTAAAACAAAAACCCATCCCCTTTTTATATTTATCCACTTTCCATTTTTTGAATTAAGGATTTCATTTTAATTATTCCAGCACTACCAGGAAACTACCAGCCACAAGCAACCCAACATAGCTAGAAAACCATGTCTATAGTCCCACTACACAACAGCAGCAAAACCTCCTTGTATTCCCACTGCATAACACTATCTGATGGCCACAACACAACCACCAGTATTCCCACTGCCTACAAGTTCATCCATTCCTCAACAAGCCCACATATACAACAAAACTGAAACCCCGCTGCTCGAACATCCCACACAAGCCAAAAAAACCCAAAAATCACACATCTCACAATCATATCCATCAATTAGAGCATATTAATATTTTTTCCAACACTATTTGTTAATTCTGCTTTGTTAACCGGGGTGATCACAAAAGAGTTCTCCTTTATCGAGCATCCATTTAATTATCTGAGTGTACATGATTAATAATATTTCATGTTACATATATACATAAAAACATAACAACAAAATAGAACATCACCAATACACAATAAGGGTCACCAATGGCCATGATTTTTAAAAGGCAGACAACTATAACAAATTATAACAGGAAAAAAGATAACAAATAAAAATAGTGACCAACAAAAATCCCTCTTCGAACCCCTGCAGATCAACAATACGATTATATTTTTGTCATCATATCCTATGATGCATTTATTACTCTTGTTTAAAGAAATTATTTGGCTATAATCACAAATAACATTACTATTCCCACATCGTATGATACGCTAAGTAAAGAGTAACAAAGGAGATCCCTGCCTGGAAGATCAAAGGATCAAAGTTCCTCCTTGTGCCAAGAACAGGGGTTGCGTGAGCAGGAGACTCCAAGAAATCCAAACAAGAGGGATCTCTCAAAATCACGGCTCATAGAGGAAGAATAAATCTAGACACACCAAGAAAAATGAATAGGAAAAAGGAATAGAGGATCTCGACTTAAGAAAGGACAGATCCTAAAACCAATGAGACAATTTTAATGTTCTTCAAAATCCGATCATGGTTTAACTAGGTGGCTCGACAGTTTCACACGTTGTAATTAATTGATATTTAATAATTACCTTGGTCTCAGTGGAAGAGGAGAAAAATGATATGGTGGAAAGAGTGTTTAACATGGCTGAGAGTTGATAGGATACTAATTTAGTGGAGAAAACACATAATAGGGGTGTAACTGGGAAACTTGGGAAAACTGGGAAGCATGGAAAAGGGTGTGACACCGGTTTGGTGAGACACCATTATGGTTCCATCGTAACAGTGCAACCATAACGGTGCCATAGTTTTGGAGTGCCACCGTGATAGTGCTTCCATTTCTGTTTGCGAACATGATGGTGCCACCATTTCGGTGTGCAACTGTGACGGTTCCCCCATTTCAGTGTGTGACCATGACGGTGCCACCATTTCTATGTGCGACCATGAAGGTGCCACCATTTCACTGTGAAACCACCATGGTGCCACCGTTTTAGTGTACGACCCTGACGATGCCACCATTTCTGTGTGCGACCATAACAGTGACACCATTTTGTTGTGCGACAGTGACAATGCCACTGTTTCAGTGTGAAACCATGACAGTGCTACCGTTTCAGTAAAAAAGTGTTTTTTTGGAAAACTCCCAGAACAAGACACCGACACCCCCCAGAACACCTCAAACACTATATTTTCACAAAGGAATTGACCAGAGAGGTCTGGTACATTACATCATATACCTTTCAAAACAATATATTCCTCAATAATCCAAAACTAACTAGAAGAGAGGGGTCTGAACAACCACCGCGTAAGATACCTCTCAAAGATAAACCTCCCTGTGTTGTTTGAAATCTAGAATGAAAACCCCAACATACAAGAACACATCCTCATTATTTATCACCCCAAATAGAAACACGAACCTCAAAGATCACACTGTTTTGAAACATGTATTAGGGACCTCCGTCCTCCATGTCAATATACTATCCACTTTGGGTGGCACTAACTAACCTATATGGGTTTAATCACATCTTCATTAATGCAACTTGATTTGGATTTAGGTCCTCCCCTCTCCACATGCCAGGAATTTTCACAAACATTAAGTGAACAAGGAAACAAATCATCTCATAGAAAACAAGGTCAAACATTACATCACATGGTTAGGTACGAAAGTAAAACACATAAGCAAACTCGGAACAGAAACTCAAAATAGATATGGGTACTCAGAATGCATCTGCTCCTTCTGCTCCAGAGTGTTCTCCTCAAGGCCACCATTCCTCCACAACATACGATCAAAAGGAATGGTATGTCCTCTCAGCACCTTCTCCTCAAGATCCTCAATCCTCACTGGCCACTCCAAGAACGTCACGTCATCCTCGATATCCAAATCTCCCTAGTCTATGATAAGGGAGTCATCATATAGATACCAAAAAATATGTGAGATGTGGAAGACATCTTGGATCCTCTCCATCTATGGTGGTAGTTCTAGCTAATATGCCACCTCACCAACTCGTCCTAACACCTCAAAAGGTCCAATGAACCTAGGAGAGAGTTTTCTTCCCCTACTAAACCTATGTTTCACCCATCAAGGAAAACCTGTAAGAACACATGGTCTCCGACCTTGAACTCTAAAGGCTTCCTATTATGATTGGTATATGACTAATACCGGTACTGAGCTTCATTCATCCATTCACACATAAGCTGGACCTTCTCTGTTGTGCTCTGTAACACCTCTTGGCCCAGAACACCTACCTCCCCAACCTCTTTTCAGCATATGGGTGAATGACATGGTCATCCGTATAAGTATTCAAATGGATCCATGCTAATGGTAGTGTGATAACTATTGTTATAAGAAAACTCTACCAGAGGAAAGTTTCGTACCCCCGATCCTCCGAAGTCCAGAACACATTCCAGTAGTATATCCTCCAACATCTGGATGGTCCACTCTTTCTACCCATCCATCTGAGGGTGGTAAGAAGTTATAAGGTGTAACTAGGTGCCAAAATAATATTGTAATCCCATCAATACTTTGAGGTAAATTGTGAATCCCAATCTGAAATGATGGATCTTGGAACCTCATGCAGCCTTACCACCTCTTCCATATGCCTACTTGCCAAGGTATCCACTGTACTCGACTCCTTGATCACCATGAAGTGAACTGATTTCATTAACTAGTCCACCAATACCCAGATGACATCACAACCTCCATGATCCCTATGTAGTCTTATGAAGAAATACATTAAGAATTCATCTCACTTAAACTAGAGGATGTCTAAGGGATATAGTAAACATCAAGTAACACAGAGATCATCCTTCACCTATTGGAACCCCAGACACTTTTCCACAAACTCAGCTACCTCCCGCTTTACCTCGGGACACAAAAATTCCCCTTAAAGCCTCGATACATCTTAGGTACTCCTGGATGTACCACCAAGGGGGAGCTATGGAGATCACTAATAACTTCCTCATGCATTTCCAATAGTATAAGATGCCTCTCATAGAACAATATCTGATTCTGTCCATCCTCCGACCATCCCTCCGGAGCATTACCCTTTTCAACACGATCACGCATCACCCCAGCCTCCATGTCTCCCCACTAATACTCTTACCCTTACCACACCAGAGAGGAATGAACTGTCGTCTGAAATAGACAACCCCTACCACCATCTACCCTCACATCAAGGTGTAATGCATCAATCTATTGCATCGCCCTCCAAGCATCTGTAGATTATCTAACTACCTATTTCTCTGACTTCCTACTCAAGTCATCGACCACAATATTTCCCTTTTCTGAGGTGTAAGAGATATCTAAGTCATATTAATAGAGAAACACCACCCACCTCCGCTGTCACAAGTTCAAGTATCATTGGGAAAATATGTACCTCAAGATCTTATGATTCGTGAAGACCACAAAGAGCACCCTGATGAGGTAATTCTGGCACAATTTAAATGAAAACATGACCACTACAATCTCCAAGTCATGGGTAGCATAGTTATGTTCATGAGTACATAACTTCCTAGACCCATAATAGATCACTCCCTGCTACTCCATTAGAACACAACCCAAACCAAGGCCAGAAGCATCACAAAATAGTTCAAACAATACTCTTTCCTTTGGAAACCTGAGCACTAGATCATTGACTAAATTCCCCTTCAGATAGTTAAAAAGTGCCTAACACTGCTCACTCCAAAAAAAGGATTTTCCCTTTATAGTAAAAGTTCTCAATGGAGCTACCACTCGGGAGAAGTAAAGTACAAACCTCCGGTAATATGTTTCCAAACCTAAGAAACTATAAAATTCCGCTACGTTCTTGGGTGCCTCACAAGAAACAGTTGCCTTGACCTTTTATGGGACCATTTCTATTCCCCAATGTGACACCACATGTCCAAAGAAGTGCAACTCCTGCATCCAGAACATTCACTTGGACAACTTACCATATAGTTTGTGGTGTTGAAGGACCTCCAAGACTATCCCAGGGTGCTCAGCATGATCCTCCTCTATCTTTGAGTAAACCAAAATGTCTTCAATGAACACGATGACAAACCAGTCCACAAACTCATCGAAAACAGATTTCATGATCTCCATTAACATATCTACAGCATTTGTAACACCAAATGGAATGACCACGAACTTAATGTTCACATATATTCTCCTGAAAGCAGTCTTCGGGATATCACCCTCCTTCACCCTTAACTGGTGATACCCATACCATAGATCAATCTTAGAGAACCAACCTAATCCTCTTAGCTGGTCAAAGAGACCTTCTATCCTTGGAAGAGGGTAAAGGTTATTGATCGTTACTTGATTTAGTCTCTGGTTGTCTATGCATTTCCTGAGACCACCGTCCACCTTCTTTTCCAAAAAGACTGGAGCACCCCAAGGCTATACGTTAGGTTGGAAGAAACTCTTATTCATCAAATCATCAATCTAAAACTACAGCTCCCACAACTCTAAAGGCACCATCCAATAAGGATCCCTCATAATTGGGCGGGCACCGAGCTGCACGTCTATCCCAAAATCAATGTCACATCAAGGGGGTAGAGTCAAAAACTCCTCAGAAAAAACTTACAGAAACTCTCTAACGACTCCCAGAACCTCCAGTATCTCAGTACCTACTAATTCTATTAACAATTCAACCAAAATATAAAGAAGAGTGTCCACACTCTGGATTCCCACCTGAAAACTCTGTTCACCAAAAAATGCTACATGCTGGCGTTCCACACCAGAGAACACGACTCTCCTCCAGAAGCAGTTGATAACGGAATGAGTAATGAAAAACTAGTTGATTCCTAGGATCACATCGTATGGATGTATCTGCGAAAGAATAAGGTACCAACTAGACTAATGTTGCCCCAACATCAGTCTGCATCCTTATAAAACATAAAAAAACTAGTATGACCTCCAACTTGAGTACTCAACACTAGGGGCATGGAAAGTCTCTCTATCCCTAGACTGAGAGCATGGAATATACTGGGTGAAACAAAGGATTTAAAGACTCCTGAATAAAAAAAATTACATGCAGGAGTGCTAAATAAACTGATCGTACCTCGAACGACCTCCGGCCCTGCTAGGGATGCTACCTCCATGACATGAAAATCTCTGTGCCCAGTTCACTTTCCCCTTAGATTTCGACCACCTCCCTGACCACACCGTGTTCGAGGTCCCTGTGGAGCTCCCAAAGGTCATCCTCCTCTTGTAATGTCTTCTCTTCGCAGAGCAGGATCCTGATGCTGCAACTGCTGGAATGGCCTGGTCAGCAACTGGTGCTGCTAAGGTAGGAACTGATCCTATCCTACCCCACAGTACTGATCTCAAACTAGTCACTAATTCCATATATTCCTACCACCTCCACAAGAGAAATGTCTCGGAACTAGGACTATATGAAAGGGTAAGGACCAAAAGATCGGAACTGAAACTGCTAGGGTCTACTCCTCGCTGGCTGAAACCTGAAAGGTCATGTCACTGGAGACCTAGTACTAGATACCTTCCCCTTCGACAAAATTATCTGACTCCCCTCTCACATGACACCTCCTAGCGAGTTCATACTTTCCACAACCTCAGCCTTCTCTTGAAACACTAAGTATGTTGGTAGAGTGAAGGGAGTAACAACATACTGAAGAGAAGGTTGGAGTGCCTCCTCTAAGTGTCTCACCCGAGACTCTTCGTCCGAAAAGAGATCTAAAGAAAAGTGTAGAAGATCACTAAACTTGATCTTCAAATACCATATTGAAATAATCCCCTATTGGAGGGATATTAACTCCTGCCTCTTCCTAGATCTCATCATCAAAGAAAGAAACTCTGCCTGAAACTCCCTCTTGAAGTCAACCCACAAAACTTCGTTCTCCTTCCTCTCCCAGAGGTAAAGAATCAACCCCTAAAGTGATACTCTCCTCATTTTTCTAACCACCAATGAAACCTAGTACTCCCTTGTAGTACATATCAAAGTAAAGGTGATCACTAGATCTTTAAGAAAACTCTTCGTCTCTAGGTAGGAAACACTGCCCTCGTACATTCTGAGGGTCTGCTGCTGGAAATCACAATGGGTATTATTCCATAAGTCATCCTCCTCCTATTGATCAATCCTCTACTAGTCAACTGAGTAAACCTATTGGGCGTCAATGACTAGAGCCACTCATGGACAACGTCCGAGTTCCCTAGTAGAAAAGGTAAATAAGGAATTCTAAGCCCGGGTAGTGTAAAACCTCCATTTAGATTCATTTTAAACTCCCTGAAACTCCCAAAATCAACTAGGATCAAAAGTTATTATGATGAATATACCTTTTCTAGGGTCTCTAACCTATAATTTTTGTATCCTAACTTTGTTGTTCAGTAGGATCAGATTCCTTGCGTACGATCACAGGGGGACCTAAAATCCCATGTCCTAGCTGGTCTTCCCTGTCCTATTTCACACACCAAGGCCACCTAGCACTGTTTCCCTGCCATCCCATGAAACATTCACTATTAATAAATCTAAAATCCACCCTATCTCTTAATAAACCAAAATGGTTGACCTATATGACCAACCTCCCTCTGATACCACTTGGTCACACCCCACCTTCCTCAAGATGAGGGAATGGACAACAGAGTGCTATTCCCTTCATTCTTCAAGATAAAGGAGAGAGAATGGCCCTCGAGTAACACCTTTAATAGGCCCTTAGGTGGTGACTAACACTAATGGTAAATAATTTCACACAAGATGGAAGGAATTACCCTTTTTATAGAACATGATCATGAGATAAGGTGATAATCCCAAGCATCACCATGGCCAAAAGTAAAAATAAATCCAAAATAAATGCATTACCATATGTATGTTCAAAAAATAAAATGATAAAAATTATAAGAAGACTCAAAAGGAAATTACCAAGAGAAAGTAAACTAAGAAGAATCAACAACTATCTTGATGCCTTAGAAAGTAAAGTACAGTATGGTCCTCAAAGTCCTCACGAAAACCTAAAAGCAGTTTTATATACACTGGGTGAGCATACATGTATACTAATTAGGGAAACCAATGTCACTCATATAAAAGTGGGGGAAACATACTAATGTACTTGTGAAGATAGTAGAAACTAATAGTATCGAAAGAGGAAAAATAGCCACCCAACCTCACCCAGGCACACTCACCAAATAATGCAAGTCAAGTAATAGTATAAGAACATCGATATTTGGGTACCCCCACACCACTTTCCCATTGGTTAGCTACTCATTCATAATGACTAATGTCGTGAAGCTACCACTCTTCCCACACACAATCCCATTGCCACAACCTGACCACAGACACCTGGGCCTCAAACCACAAACAAACCTACCTGCATACACCTAGGCCTCTCATCCACAACACAACCTACCCAATGAATATTAGGCTAATGTAAACCTCAAGCAATTACATCCTTCTTATATACCCTCATGTGGTAAGAACACGGAAGAGGGTATGAGGAAGAAAGTCGGTAATCATCCATCCATCCTCCCATTGAGATGTTGGGAAAGACATACTCCCCCATAAAATGGGGGTGTTTGGCACATGGTGATCAACACAGGTGGGGTGCAAATAGAAAACACAATAACTACAATTTATTCATATAGATAAACAACCAATTATCCCAACCTATGGGTTCCCAAACAAACATCCAACTCACCCAAAACCACCTTTGCTACTACTTCTATATGAAGAACCACACAACAACCACAAAGTAAAACACAAACCCAACACCTTTTCAATTTAGAAACATTAAATTTATTTAATTAAGGAATTAACTTTAATTATTCCAGCACTACTGAGAAACCTCTAGCCAAAAACAACCCAACATAGCAAGAAAACCATGTTTTCAGTCCCACTGCACAACAACACCAAAACCACCTTGCAGTCCCACTACACTGCACCATCTGACAACCACAACACAACCATCACTAGTACCACTGTGTACAAGTTCATCCATTCCTCTACAATCCCACAAACACATCCAAACTGCAAACCCACTTTCCAAACATCCCACACAAGCCAAAAAACCAAAATAGCACACAGTGAAAAACCATATCCATCAAACAAAGCATATTCAGATTTTTTCCAACATTGTATATTTATTCAGCTTTGTTAAATGGGGTGATCACAAAAGGGTTATTCTTTATCAAGCATCCATTTAATTATCTAAGTGTACATGATTAATCAGATTTCATGTTACATCTATATATAAAAACATCACAACAAAATATAACATCACCAATACACAATAAGTACAACCAATGTCCATGATTTCTAGAAGGCACACAACCACAAAAAAATATAATGGGAAAAAAGATAACAGATAAAAGCATAAATCAACAACAATCCCACTTCGAAACCCTTCCGGTTAACATGACGATTATATTTTTATCATCATATCCTATGCCTCATTTATTACTCTTGTTTAATGAACGGATTCAACTATAATCACAATGAACATTACCATGCCATCCCCCATGATACACGATGTAAAGAGTAACAAAGGAGATTCGTACCTCGATTATCAAAGGATCTAAGTTCCTACTTGTGCCAATAATAGGGGTTGCGGGAGTAAGAGACTCCAATAAATCTGAACATGAGGGATATTTCACAAGCACAGCTCGTCGAGGAAGAATGAATCTGGGCACACTAAGATAAATGAAGAGGAAGAAGGAAGAGAGGATATCAGCTTAAGAAAAGTCCAGATCCTAAAATCAAGGAGACAATTTCAAAGTTCTTGAAAATACGATTGTGGTTTGACCACACGACACGATAGTTCCACACAGTGTAAGTAGTTAATATTTAATAATTCCCTTGGTCTTGGTGGTGGAACAGATAGAAGATATTCTGGAAAGAGAATTTAACAAGTCTAAGAGTTGATAGGAAACTCATTTCACAGAGAAAACACGTAACATGGGCATAATTATGGAAAACTCAAGAAAACTGGGAAATGTGGAAAAGGGTGTGACACTGGTTTGGTGAGACACCATGACTGTTCCACCAGAACTATGTGATCGTGACGGTGCCACCGTTTCAGTGTATGACTGTGACGGTGCCACAATTTCACTGTGTGACCGTGACGGTGCAACCATTTCAGTGTGTGACCATGATGGTGCCACCTTTTGGTGTGTGACCATGATAGTGCCACCATTTCGGTGTGTGACTGTGATGGTGCCACCATTTCCGTGTGAGACCGTGATGGTGCCACTGTTTCAGAGTATGACCGTGATGGTGCCATCGTTTTGGTGTGCTATAGTGACAGTGCCACTGTAACAATGTGTGATCGTAACAGTGCCACTGTTTCGGTGAAACCATTTGGTGAAACTGGGTTTCTTGGAAAACTCATGGAACAAGCCACCAAACCACCCCCCCCCCCAGAACACCTCAAACAATGGATTTTCACAAAAGAATCCACCAGAGAGGTCCATGCCATTACAGTGTGTATTTATTATTTTTAATCCAATATACCTAATATAGATTAAATATGATATATATATATATATATTAAATAATTTATAATTTATTTATTTGTTTTTAATTATTTATTAAAATAACCCGGGATCCAATCCCCTTTATTAAAGAAAATCAAAAGAAAATCCATAGGGGAGCATGGGGTCGGACAATGAACACATACCTTCAATATAAAAGACGAAAAACAAGAAAACATTATAAAAAAAAATTAAAAACTAATGAATTCAAAAAAACTCAACATACTGAATCACTAAGGCAGTAACCGAGCCTTCATTCAATGAGTTTGGTTCCACCCACAACCTGCACATTCCAATGAAAATGAGGTAGATTGAAGAAAATATCCTTTCATTGGTCAATACAGAAAACTGCTCAAATACTCAACATGACAATGAATACCCATATTGGGATCCCCCTCCCCAACCTCCCCATCCATGAAGATGACATCCACACCTCTATTTTTTCACTATTTTATAAGAGTTATCTTTATCCTCATAGTCCCTTTCAGTGTGGGTAGTATCCATGAATATAAGGGAAACCACCTACACAATAGCCTCATTTTTTAGAATCATCTAGAGTAGTTTCACAAACAAATGCATCATGTTTTGAAAATGTGTTAGAATTAGATATCTGACCATCCACCTTACTATACCCATGTGGTCGCATATATAATTTTTTGAAGGAGTATTTTTTCTATTTTGAATCTAATTATTCTCATTAAGATTATATACATATCCCCATTTTCTATAAAATAATTAAGTGTTCATTACATATTGAGTAGTGTGAGTAATTTTCCATTTTCTAATGAACCTATTACAAAATATCATCTTGTAAGGTGGAAGACTGAACCTCAGTATGAACCAATAAATTCTAACCTATACTAAACATCACTCATTGTTGAGATTTTATATTAGAGAAGGTGAAGTCTAAACTAATATTTTGGGGACTAGGATCCTCTCCATTTCCCACCTGAAATGGAATGTTAATTTGAGGCTTCAGATGCTGATACGTGGATAATATGGGTGTGGCCATATCTTCTTAATTCTAACTTTTTTTAATGGAAATAAAATTTATTACCCCAATACCCCCCAATGCCCATATTCCCAGTGCTTAACCTCCAACCCATCTTCACTCTCATCCATACATTTTTCTTCTACTAAAAATCATTGATCTAATATATTATTCTAAAATGGTATTGGAATTTCAATTTTTTGGCACCAACATGATCTTTACATTGATACAAATAATTATAAACCTATATAATAAACTATTTTTTTGAATTTTAATTTTTTCTTATCCTAGTATTGATTTTCATTATAAATTTAATTGTAACAAATTTTTTGAAAAATGTTACTGTTTATTTTTTTATACAAACAAAATACATTAAAAATTTACATGTAGATGAATTTTTTAGAAAATTATAGAGTATACGTGCATATATATAAATTTATTCAAGTTTAGACATACATACATGCATGCATATTACTGTAATTATTTACAAATATACCTATATATGAGTACATGAAAATATATGTATGTACATGCATGCACCCATTCAAATATAAAATTATTAAAAAATATAATTATTTTTAAGTATATATAA
The DNA here is from genome assembly GCA_963277665.1 of Viscum album. Taxonomy (NCBI): domain Eukaryota; kingdom Viridiplantae; phylum Streptophyta; class Magnoliopsida; order Santalales; family Viscaceae; genus Viscum; species Viscum album. Next base: position 638,581,820 of record OY728162.1, on the reverse strand, counting down.
ATAAAAATAGATAAACACTTACACACACTCTCTCTCTCACACACACACACACACACACATATATATATATATATCACATTAAACATATTTATAATTATACATACAAAAAAATTGTATATGATTTAGAATGTATTTTTTATAAACTTTATGTAGAAATTTTTTTTGCTAACATATCAATAAATATTTCTAAAAATTATAAATCAACTAACATGTATATATATAATGTATTATTACATAATTATATACACACAATGTAAATATATATAAATAAATATATATAAAAATTATTTAAGTTACTTCCGTTAGAAAAAAGAGTACATACATACAGACATACATATACATATATATACATACATATATTTATTTATTCAAGTATTTAGAAATTTATATATTATTATAATTACATACATACATATTACTATTATTATTATTTTTTCCACTTAATCTTCAATCAAATATATTCATTTCAAATGGAATCATAATTTCAATTAGTCATCACCAATGTGATCGTTTCATCGATACGAATAAATGTAGACCCATATATGATACCTTATTCTTGAATTTTAGTTTCTTAATATATATATAATGATTTTCAGTGTAAATTTACAATATAATTTTCTAAAAATCTTATTAATTTTTTTTATACAAAAAGAATACATTAAAAAATAGTAATAGATAAATTCTTTAGAAAATTAATGACTATATATGTGTATATATATATATTCAAGTATATAAATACAAATATAAATTATTATAATTGCATACATAATTAATGTTATAATTATTTACAAATATACATATCTATCAATACATGATAATATATGTATGTACATGCATGAACAATGAAAATATAAAAGTATCTATAGGACTAATTATTTACAAGTATATATAAATAGAAATATATAAACACTTACATAAATATATTATATAAACATATGTATACATACATAATCATGTATATAATTATACATACAATATAAATATTATTGTACAAAATTTAGAATGTATTTTTTTCTATAAATTTTTTATAGAAACTAATTTTTTATAGAAAAATATCAATAAATATATCTAAAAATTTATGATCACGTACACACACATATATATAAATCAATGATAATATGTATATATATATATATAATGTATTCTTACAGAAGTATTTACATTCGATGTAAATATATGTAAATAAATATATATACAAATTACGTTTTATATGTACTGTGTACAAACAATACACTTTCAAATACACTTATAATATTTGTATATAATTTTATATATGTATAATTGTAAATAATTACACTAATATATTTATATTTATGTATATTTATATCTATGTGTATTAATGTACATGAAATAATATTTAGATGCATTTATATACATGTGTTAAAATATCCTTACAAATACTCATATTTGTATATACCTGTATTAATTATTGGTCACACACATATATAACAACCAATGAATATAAAAACACACAAACACATACACACATAAACACATAAATACTAATATATTTGTATATAAACAAATACCTACATTTATACCTACATCTATACATTCAAATTAATATACCCATATACAAACATAATTTAATATATATCTGTAAGTATAAGTACATACATACATACATACATATAAAAATATATATTTATATGAGTACATAAATATATATTATTTCATTAATAAGAAAATATAAATACTATAATTATTTAAATATATAAGTACATTTATTCATAAGTAAATACATTTATATACAAGCATATAAAACTATACATATTTTTACCTGTATTTTAATACAAGTATACACATATATCTAAATATTATTATATATAAATACATATAAAAACAATCATATTTACATATAAATAGAGATTTATACATACATTAATGCATTTATATATATTATCGTAATATGGTATATTTGTAGGATGAATCCCCTCCATGAGATTTTCATGACAAATCCTCATCGAGAGATTTGTCAACATACTATATATGTTTGTATATAATTATAATTGTATATATTTATTTTTGTGCATTATTATATTTATATATTCAATTTATGAATAATTAAATTAATATATATTCATGCATGCATGCATGTTGGTGCTTATATTTATATGTACCTCTTTCACAAAATACTATGGAAGGAGTTGCAGTCCATTGGTTCAACATAGTTCTAGAATTTCATCTGGGAGAGTCATGGTGGATTTCAAGAAGTTGTTCATGGATAAATTTAGCAGGCGTAAGATCCAAAATCTATATGAGGAACTGGCCTCACTAAACTAGGCAAGGGTGGTCCAAGACTATGTTGAGCAATTTGAATATCTGGAATATTTACTTCCTCGCTAACCCAAATCATAATATATCTGGTATTTATTACATGGACTCTAATATGAAATTAATAGATGGGTTCATGTCCACAATACTAAGACTCAACTATAAGAAATGCACTTAGCTCGGTATGTGGAGCATGCTTTCATGGGTGGCGTAGGCACCTTGTACCATCATGGTGGGTCTTTATATCCTCGTCGGGTAAGCAACGCTAAAATATGGCATCCACTAAACCATTACAAGACACAAATTATAAATGGGGCCCATTACCAACTGCTCAGACATGGGGATACTTCTAGAATTGGATTTCACTAGGAAGCTATAAATTAGACACTTCTTGGTGGGAACGATGTTCAAAACCTCAAAAACCAAGAATTGGAAGACCATTGCAGAAAAGCCTTGTGTTTCAGGCGTGGGAATCCCTTTCACCCCACACATTGATGTTCTGGTCTCAAAATGTAAGTGATACTATTGGGTGAAGATGAAGGAGGCGTTGATGATGATCCCTTTATTCAGTCTCATGAATAATACTATTTTAATGGGGGTGAGTTATAGAGTCGGTGACTTATAATAAGTGATGTTTTTAATTAGCAAGGATAACAGAGTCATTGTAGAAGATATTCTATTTTGGTGGGTGTTATTTGGGATCTAGGTTTAGGGAAAGGGAGGTGGTGGAGTATTTTATAATTAGTGTTGGTGATATAGAAACATGAGGGAATGTTTTTAGGAATTGGCTTTCCCATATCGATGGGGCATACATGAAAGAAATTTTTCGACCCTATTGTGCCTAAGACACCAGGTTCTACTATGTAAAAAGTTGAAGGCATAGAGAAAGAGGATGATAAATCTACCTCTAGCTGTGATGCCTCCTCCAACCTATGAAGAATGATAGTAATGTAAATATGAAGATCTGCTTATTCTTTATTTTATTCCAATAGCATTGAGAAATCCTACTCCTAGGTCTGTTGTTTTATAGAAATACACACACTCTCTCTCTATAGAAGTGTATAGGTGGAACAGGGAAATGATTTTTTTTAATATTTTTTATGATTTTTTAAGCATAGGTTTTTTTTAAATACGCCTTAAAGGCAGCATCGCCTGCCACCTTCCCCCCCCCCCCACGCCGCCATTATCCCAGATCGATGACATGGAAAAGGCGGGGGTGCTGCCTTTCGTATCACACAAAGGCAAAAGGCGGCATCAGTGATACTACATTTCCCTCGACTCCTTAAAAAATGGAACCCCCCTTCTCCTCACTTCCATTTCCCCCCATCTCTCCTCATTCCATTGTTTCTCTCTCAAAAAAAAACTCAGTTTCCAAGTGGTGGAGTCGATGGTCCAAAAGAAGGCCCGATTATTTGTGATGCATCATTTAGAGGTATTTTTTATTTAATTTAATGTTATTTATTTATTTAATTTAATTATTTTTAGTTCTTAATATTTCATTTTTTAAGTAGATTATTTAGTTCTAAATATTTTTTTTATTATGTTTTTTAATTAGTTATATATAGTTTGGAATAATAATTATTATTAGTAATAATTAAATATAGATTAAGTATAGATTGAGTATATAATAACTTAGGATTATGTATTGTGAAATTTTGGTAGCATAAAGATTATGTGGTAATCTAAGAAATAAAATCCCTATCTGGATAAAAACAAGTGGATGTGGGTCTGGCACAGATGTACCTAGGGGTAAAACCCAAAAACACCACATTGAGCTAGACTTGAATATGAATTGGTGCATAACAATGGACCTTGCTACACTCCTGGTTTGACACTCCTGGGGGATATTCCTAAGATGATTCCTATTTTCTTTATAAAATACTAAAATACCTAAGAAAAGAAAAATAAAATCCTAAAATTTATCAATGATAAAATGATAATTATGATGATATGGAATTAAATAGACAAGGACAAAATAATTAAAAAATGAAATTTATTATTAGTTTTTGAGTTCTTTTTAGTTAGTTTTGAATTTGGAATTTATTAAGTAGTTTAATAAGTTATATATAGTTTATAAATAATACTTATTATTAGTAATGATTATTTATAGATTAATTAATGAATAAATTAGGATTAAAAATGAATACGTATGATTATTTAATTATAACTAACTAATTAATATCATAAGATTAATGATTAAAGAATAAGTAATTAAAGAATAACTTAATAATGATTAACTACTGATTAAAGAACGATTGATTAGTTAAAAATTGTACTAAGAAACATTAGTATCATTATTTAGGATATAATTCTAAAATTGTATTATCATAAAGATTATATAGTTTAAAAATAATAGTTTTTCTTAGTAATGATTAATTATAAATTAATTACTGAATAACTCAGGACTAAAAGATAAATACATGTAATGATTAGCTAATAATACTTATCATTGATAAAATGACAATTATGATTATATAAAATGAAATGGAGAAGAAAAAACACATTAAATTACACAGGAATGTTTTACAACATACAATAAATACATTGACATTTTTCAATTAAACATGGTTTGGATGAGATGAGCACGACTTCGAAAGTGAGGAAAAATCCAATTTATTTTTATTTGGTAGCTTAATAATATAATATAAAGACATATACTTAATAAGTTAAGTACATACTTGAATAATATGTTATTAAGAAATCAAATAAAAATTAGTTGGGTTTTACCTCACTTCCAAAGTTAGGCTCATATCATCCAAACTATGTTTTGTTGAAAAAATGTTGGTGTTTCTCGTATATTGTAAAACATTCATGTATTATTTTATGTGTTTGTTCTTATATATTATAGAGTGAGTGAAGAATTGTAAAACCCCCTGATTTCATTGTAATTTATCTCTTTAATTTAATTTAATAGCTTATATTTCATGCAACACCAACTAGGCTTGTGTTATACACAAGATTGAGCTTATGTGAAACAACACATTAGTATTATAATTATTTAAAAGATATATTTATTTTTCAATTAAATGTTGTAATATGAATAGTACAAAATAAAATTTAAATTTTATATATTTTTTCACATAAATAAAACATATTTATAATAAAATATATAAGTTTAGTTAAAATAGTTATATATTTAGAAAAGTTATTTTCTTTAAAGAACTACTTTTTATGTCCTTTTGAGGAAAATAATAAAATTTGTTTTAGACCCTCCCAAAAATTTAATTTGGTAAAATAGACTTCATTTTTTAATTCAGAATATCAAAATTAGATTAGGGTTATTTTTTGGTTTTTTTTTTAAACATTAAATTTTTGATGAATTGTGAAAAATACTACATAGTACATAAAAAATGTATTTTTCATTTAAATAAATATATTTAATATAAATATATCTTAAAGTAAAAATAGATACATAATACATATATTAGTCCAATGTAATCTATTTGAGTCATTTTATAATAAGATTAGATGTATAAAATTTTATTGAACGTTTTAACGTCTTTTACCCACCTTCTATGCCCATTTGCAAATTTGCATAAAATGTAATTTGACCACTTCTGTGAAATGAATTTCAAAAATACTACAGAAAATGTTATAATTAGTAAATAAAATGTGGTTCAATAGGATTAAAATAAAATTTTATGAATAGTAACTTTTGAATTTTATTTAGCACTGTTAAAAGTAAATAGGATAATTAATGGTAAAAATAATATTATAATAATATAAAATTACCCCAACACATGAACTAATTCTATAGGATAATTTTATTTCTACCAAAAACTAACTTAGGAGAAAAATACTATCCTTTTTGATCCACATGGATTAGATTGGGACATTTATTATATTTAAAAAAGTGTTAAATTCAAATTTTATTCACTAAACCATTTTTAATATAGAGTTATACATAAGATAAATTAGACTATAAATATTTATTAGAAATATAAAAATATTTCTACATCATGTAATTTTATTTATAATTTTTAGAAATTAAATAATTAAATTTATTTATGATGCAATGATGATGTAGTAATTACCTTATTAATGAAAGATTAAAATAATTGATGTTATAAATATTAAAATAAATGTAAATTGAAACTTTTGATACCATAAATGAATTATCTCGGTGAATATGATTTTTTAGGGTTGATTCAATGTTTTTTTCGAGGTAATCAAGTATTTATGACTTTCACAAAAACCAAATACCAAATAGTGTCAAAATTGAGATAAATGTGTTTTTAAAACAAATATTATTTTATTAAATTATGTAATATTCATAAAAATGTAGGATTCTTACAAAGGACATAGATAATATTATATATGTCATTAATGAACAACTTGAGGTTCTCTTGTCATTTTATAGTAACTATATTAACCATGTAATATAAAAATATAAGAAGACATGGTAAAAGTTAAACTATTTAACTAAGAGTTAAATCTAAAAGATAAGGTAAATATGTTGACCTAAACTTGTCTAAATACTATTTTTTGAGAGTATTTCGACCCATCCCCGCCTTATCCTAGAAATAAATCCATTTTGAGCTATTATAAACTGGAACCAATTTTATAATAAATTAATATTTCACGCTTTTCCTAAAGTACCCCTCACCTCTCTTATAAAAGGGGACTTCTCCTTCTCTTAAATTCACACATCCAAATCCATTTGGCTCAGCCAAAACATGCCCAAATCCCCTCCAAACTACGATAAAATAATCCTAGAGACCTTAATTTGATCATAAATCCAACCTAAGGATCCCTTTTCATCAAATCAAAAGGAAGCACCCGAAGAAGAGGTAATTATTTCATCACCTCTTTCAAAGTTATTTTATTCTTTCACTTCATATTTATTTGTTGTTTCCATACTAAAATAATAAATCCAGTACATTATACAATCTTTTATGTTATTATAAATATGGTACAACCATATTCATTATTCTATCCATCCTATGAATGACAGAGTCACCATGCGTGCATACGTATGGATTATCATCTCCCCGTCGTGGTGTAGTTTGTCATTCAACACTATATTATTTGGATGGGTATAATAATGAGTATAATTAATTTAAATTATGAATATGACATGGTAATTATTCTTTATATATAATATACCATCCAATTAAACACTATTTCACCTTCGATAGAATGATAATTTGTCTCGTGCGTACGTACGGCTTACCGTCACCACGACACGATGAGATTCAGCTTCAACGATCACCATTCAAGATGTTTTATAAAATTATATTTATTTATTATGAATGAGATATATGAAATAATATTTCTAATGTAATAATTTATATTTATGTAGATAAATATATGTCATTTACTTACTTCCATACTATACGATAATAAAACGGAAACAACGTTCATGCGTACATACGGACTACCGTCTCCATGAATGGTGTTTCCATTTCAAAAATCTATCTATTATACATATTTATATGATGAATATATATGATATATAAATCATGTTTTATATTATATATGTATTTAAATCATTTTATAATTGATACTATCAAGAATAAAATGTTAAAAAACGTACGATAAAGAAAGTGATTATTACCCAAAATGTTATTTGACATGAAAATTAATATTAAATGGGTAGTATAAAGGCATAAATGAATCATATATGATATCATAAATATAAATACGGTTGTGCTATAATTTTATAACATACTATGGTCATTATAAATTAGGTTAAATGTACTCTCGATGAAATGAAAGTATACAGTAAGGGTTAATTCCTCAATCTCATTATTATCCGAGACTGTTTATGTGTAAATATTTACTAGGACATATTTATAATCCTTATCCATGTTTCATAAAAGAGTTTCAAAAGGATTTTTTTAAGGGTATATTTAACTAAAACATCATTTTAAATGTTTAAATATTTATTCTTCTAAACCATTCTCACTAATGTCCACGTTTTCAAAATGGTTTTAAGGATTTATTCACATGGACATGAATGTTTTAAAATGTTAACTCCTTTCAAAAGTTTCAAAGTGGTATTAGAAACTTTGATTAAAAAATATATTTTAGATGACTTCCTTTATAGATTGTGTGACTTTTAAATGATTTCATGGAAAATGGATATTTCTCTCAAAGAGTTTTATCGATCATTTTCAACTATGTCAACATCCTTTACTAGATATTATTCTTGATTGAGGTTGATTTATTATAATACAATCTTCCATATTGTATTGAATGAATTATGATATTTTTTACTATAGATGTGTTATTTTTATACAATTCATAGTTTAAGGATAATGTATTGACATTTTGTATGATAGTTTTAATATAAATGTTTATGTTATGTTTCACTCTTTTCATATGATGAATGCATTGGACTCAGTAAGTGACAAGAAGGGCCTGATATAGCCCCTCGATGCATCGGTAGGTCTCATGATACAAACTAGTGTCTTTGTACATGGACTTGATAGAATATTTGTGAATTTTCTTGGCACAAGGTCTTAACGTAGTAGTTTTTATGTCTGGAATTATGCATTCCCTCGATATGAAATTATTTATTACTTGTGATTATTCGACTAGTAAAATATCTATGTGCATGTTTATATAGTAATGTTTGATTTATTTTTTCCACATTATTTTCTAGATTATTGTTTAAAATGCTGATTTTTTTATTATACATATTTCCTTAAATGTTTATAGCTTCTGCTGAATTATTTTCCCTTATTGAGCATTTGAGCTCACCCATTTCTTATGTTTTATTTTACAAGGATGCCAAGAAGTGTATTATTATTAATATGTAGGGTTAAGATATGGGAGTAATGGTGTTATCAAAGGATTATATATACCTTATTTTATGTTAGAAATTGTAATGTTAAGTTATTGTATGTAATCTATTTTCCAAGACTTCTAAACCAATATGTCCTTCAGGACTTGATTTCTTATAATCATAACAATATATTAAAATAATTCACCGGCCCCAGGATTCTGGGGTCGGGGCGTTCGAGTTGGTATCAGAGTAATTTTAGAAACAACCTTTTAAATTGATTTAGAAAACATAGATTATGGATTATAACCCTAAGATAGACATTGAGGATAAGTATTGAAGAACCCCAAATAATTTTGGTATTTATCATGGATAACCTAAGAATAAACCTAAGATGTTATAGATTGAAAGAATATTCCCTTGATTATGTGGTTTTCTTCAATGAGATGTGTTTCTCACCATATTATTTATAGTCTTAGTTAATTGAGGAAACCATAAGGTATTTAATTAACATTGAGTTTGTTGGAAAAGTCTGGTGAATTTGAGAAACAAAATTGGATAATGACTGGAGAGAAAGATATTATGATTATGCCGAATCAGTTATCAAGATATATGATTAACCATGTGATATTTGATGACATTCTTAAAACATTGGGTAAGAGAAAGATGAACTTTTATAAATGTTCAAATTTTAAGAATCGTATAGGAAAGAAGATTCAGCTTCCTACATGTCAAGTGGAAGGAAAGAATAACCTTGAGGAATATCTCAAATGGAGGGGAATATGTTATCTATATGAGAAAATGGGTAGTAGAGTGACCAATTGTTTTTGAGTTCAATGTATCATCTTTGAAAATCATGGTCATTACCCAACTCAATGCCCAGACATAAGAATCTACCTCTAATCCAACGAAGGACCTATTCCATGCCAACCATTAAATTTGAAGGATTGAAGTATTTATTAATCTGGATCTAAGAATTATGAATAAGTGAATTATATAAGGATTATTTAGTTTATGTTTTTCGCTAAGGATTTTCAAGAATATGTTGAATAATTATAATGGACAAGAATAATGATTTATGGGTAAGAAAAAGGTTTTTAATGTAAAATGATTCAACTACAAGGATATGGGACACTATGTGAATCAATGTCTCAATCATCAAAGGAATATACCCCAAAATTGGCTATTGGATCACAATCAAGATTATTCTTTTACCACAGATGGAAAGGAATGATTAATGTGATTATGTTGGGATTGAAGAATTATGTCATTTGAGTATTGTATCAATGATGTGATGGTTATATGAATTATGGAAATAAATAAGGATTTTACTCTAGTACTACTTCATTGAGGATTTGAGATTATATGGTATTAAGATAAGTGACTCAATAGAAAGTTAATATTTTTTGAAAATACATGGTTGAGGGAAAGATAAACCTTAATATGGCCATGAAATTGATGTAGTGATTTTGGAATAAGAGATGTTTGATTTGGATAAATTATATTGGATAATATTGACTACCTTGAAACTAATTAATTTTTTTTTATTCCATCATTGTTAGAGTTTACAACATTTTTGAATTTAAGGAGTATATCCAGTATTCTATAATGAATAATGGAGCATGAATATATTCAATAAGGTTTTATGATAATTCTGTGTGTAACCATGTCTTAAGAAAATACATGATGAAGGTATTCATTTTTTATTATGTGGAAAAATATATCTTCACTATGTTTAACTCTCATATAAATTTTTAGCTAGTGATTTTGGACACAAGTATTTTGGATAAGTCTAAAAGTTATAATGGATTAAGTTGAGCACTTGATATTTTGTTTGAGGTTAAATTATAATTTATTGGATACTGTGACCTATAATTTTGGATTTCTATAAACATATATAGGATTAAGGAAATACTTGTGGACCTTATTATATATCAAATGTGCTTCACACATAAAAAAATCATTTTTTAACATTTATTTCCTAGTGTAAGGGATGAAGTGAAAATAAATCGAAACACAACAAAATGATGAGATTATGATTATGATAGTTAATGAAATCAATTATGTTTTTCTGAGTTCTTATTTTGATAGTAAATTAATCCATCCTCTTAAAAAAATGTATCTAAAAAGATGTGTTATCTTAATACCTTATGTTTTGTTGAACCGATGATACATTAAATCATCATAGATTGATGGCTTTGAGGCCCCCAATTTTACATTTATTGTTCACTTGTTTGTGATGATGACCTCAATAAATCTCTATAAATATTTACATTTTTCCTCAAATTATGTATATCTAATTTCCACCAATATTCTCCTATTAGAAATCCTAATTTGGTGGTATATTGTTCATTTCCCTTTCCCTCTTATTAAGACTAAATTTTATTAACCCTATTTCTGATGTGGGTTTTCCACAATGGTATTTTCTACATTCAACCTTTTATTTTCTAACAACAATTTCAAAATTGAGAGGATGTAATTTATAGGAGGGTAGAATGTAGCACTCCAATATTTCATAGTAATTTATCTCTTTAAAGTAATTTAATATCTTATATTTCACGTATCACCGATTTGGCTTACATTATACGCAAGAGTGGGCTTCTGTGAAACAACACATTAGTATTATAATTATTTAAATGATATATTTATTTATCAATTAAATATTGTAATTTGAAAAGTAAAAAAAAAATTAAAGGTTTTTTAAATTTTTTTCACATAAATAAATTATATTTATAATGAAATGTATAAGTTTTGTTAAAATACTTATATACTTAGAAAAACTATTTTCTTAAAAGAACTAATTTTTATGTCCTTTTGTGATCAATAATAAAACTAATTTTAGACACTCATAAAAATTTATTTTTGTAAAATATATTTAATTTTTGAATTCTGAATATCAAAATTAGCTTAGGGTGAATTTTTGGTATTTTTCTTAAAACATTCATTTTTTTACGAATAGTGAAAAATACTGCATAGTACATAAAAACCGACTTTTTCATTTAAATAATTATTTTTAATAAAAAAATTATCTTAAAGCCAAAATAGATACATAATACATGTATTAGACCAATGTAAGTCATTTGAGTCATTTTATAATAAGATTATATGTATAAAATTTTATTAAACTTTTTAACGCCTTTTACCCACCTTCTTGGCACATTTGCAAATTTGTATAAAACGTGATTTTACTACTTCTGTGAATTAAATTTAAAAAATATGACAATAACGGTTGTAATCAATGTGTAAAATGTTGTTTAATTTAATGAAAATAATTTTTGGTGAATAGTAACCTTTGAATTTTATTTACCACGGTTAAAAGTAAACAGAGTAATTAAATATAAAAATTATATTATAATAATATCAAATTACCCCAAAACATGTCCTAATTCTATTGGATAAGTGTATTTTGACCAAAATCAACCTTAGGGCAAAAATATTATCCTTTTTTATCCACTTAGATTAGATTAGAACATTTATTATATTTAAAGAAGTGTTAAAAGTGTTAAATTTAAATTTTATTAACTAAACCATTTTTAATGTAGAGTTATAAATAACATAAATTCAACAATAAATATTCATTAGAAAGATAAAAATATTTCCTACATCATGGTATTTTATTTATAATTTTTAGACATTAAATAATTAAATTTATTTATGACACAATGATGATGCACTAATTACCTTATTAATGAAAGATTAAATTAATTAATGTTATAAATATTAAAATAAATGTAAATTGAAACTTTTGATGCCATAAACGAATTTTTTAGGATAATATGAAATTTTAGGGTTGATTCAAGGTATTTATTTCAGAGTAATCAAGTTTTTATGACTTTCACAAAACCCAAATACTAAATACTGTTAAAATTGGCATAAGTGGGTTTTTAAAACAAATACTATTTTATTAAATGATATAATATTTCTAAAAATATAATATTCATCCCAAGGACTTATATATTGTTATATATTTCATTAATGAACTACTTGAGTTTCTATTATCATTTTATAGTAACTATATTAACCATGTAATATAAAAATTAAAGAAGACATGGTAAAAGTTAAACTATTTAACTAAGAGTTAAATCTAAACAATATGGTTAATATGGTGACCTAAACATGTCTAAAACAAATTTTTTGGGATAATTGTGACCCATACACACCTTATCCTAGAAATAAATCCATTTATAGCTGTTATAAACTTAAAATTATTTTATAATAATTTAATATTTCAAAAATATCCTAAAGTCCCCCTCACCTCTATTATAAAAGGGTACTTACATTATCTTAAATTCACACCTCAAGACCCATTTTTCATGGAAAAAACCTTTTAAAATATCCTCAAAAATACCCTCAATTCATCCTAGAGTCCTTAATTTGATCATAAATCCAACCTAAGGAGACCTTTTGTTCAAATCAAAAGGAAGCACCCGATGAAGAGGTAATTATTTCATTACGTCTTTCAAAGTTATTTTCTTCTTCCACTTCCTCTTTATTTGTTGTTTCCATACTAAAATAATAACTCTAGTAAATTATAAATGATGAGATTTTATTATAAATATAGTAAAACCATATTCATTATTCTATCCATTCTATGAATGACAAAGTCACCATGCGTGCGTACATACGACTTACCGTCTCCACGTCGTGGTGTAGTTTGTTATTGAACAATACATTATTTGGATGGGTATAATAATGATTATAATTAATTAAAATGATGAATATAACATGGTAAATATTATTTATGTATAATATACTATCCAATTAAACACTGTTTCATCATCGATACAATGATATTGTTGCTCGTGCGTACGTACGACTTACCGTCTCCACAACGCAATGAGATTCAACTACAATGATCACCATTCAAGAATTTTTTAAAAATATATATTTTGATTAAGTATAAAAAATATGAAATAATGTTTCTAATGGAATAATATATATTTATGTAGATAAATATATGTCATTTACTTACTTCCATGCTATACGATAAGAAAACGAAAACAACGTTCATGTATACATACAGACTATCATCTCCTTGAATGGTGTTTCCATTTCATATATCTATCTATTATACATATTTATATTATGAATATATATATATTCTATATAAATCATGTTTTATATTCTGGGAGTATATAAATCATGATATAAGTGCTATGATCAAGAATAACAAGTTTAAACATGTACGATAAAGAAAGCGATTATTACCCAAAATGTTACATTAACATGGAAATTATCATTAAGTGGGTAGTATAAATTCATAAATGAATTATATATGATATCATGAATATTAATATGATTCTGGTATAATTTAATAACATACTATGGTCATTATAAATAAGGTTAAATGTACCCTTGACGAATGGAAATTACACGGTAAGGGTTAATTCCTCAATCTAATTATTATCTGAGATTGTTTATGTGTAAGTATGTACTAGGACATATTTATCATCCATATCCATGTTTCATAATTTTTTTTTCAAAATTATTCTTTTTAAGGGACTGTTTAACTAAAACATCATTTTAAATGTTTTAGATATTTATTCTTCTAAACCATTCTCATTAATATCCATGTTTTCAAAATGGTTTTAAGGATTTATTTATATGGACAAGAATTTTTAAAATGTTATATCCTTTAAAATGTTTCAAATTGGTATGAGACACTTAGATTCAAAAATATATTTTAAATTTATTCCTTTATAAATTTTGTGACTTTTAAATGATTTCATGAAAAGGGATATTTCTCTCAAAGAGTTTTTCTGATCATTTTCAACTATGTCAACATCCTTTACTGGATATTATTCTTGATTGAGGTTGATTTATTATAATAAATATTCTATATTGTATTGAATGAGTTATGATATGTTTGACTATGGATGTGCTATTTTTATAAGATTCATGGTTTACAGATAAAGTATTGACATTTCGTATGCTAGTTTTAATACGAATTTTTATGTTATGTTTCACCCTTTTCATATGAGTAATGCATTGGACTCAATAAGTGACGGGTGGGGCCCTCTATAGCCCCTCGATGCATCGGTAGGTCTCATAAGACAAACTAGTGTCTTGTAACAAGGCCTTGACAGTATATTTGTGAATTTTCTTGGCACAAGGCCTTTATGTAGTAGTTATTATGTTCGACATTATGTAGTATCTTGATATTAAATTAATTATTACATGTGATTATTTGACTAGTATAATATCCATATGCATGTTTATATGGTAATGTTTTATTTTTTTCAATATTATGTTCATGTTTATTGTTTAAAAGGATGATTTTTTTATTATTCATCTTTCCTTAAAAGTTTACAGCTTCTGCTGAATTATTTTCCCTTACTGAGAATATGAACTCACCCATTTTTTTTGTTTTATTTTCCTAGGATTCGAAAAAGTGTATTATGATTGATATGAAGGGTTAAAATATGGGAATAATGGCATTATCAAAGGATTATCTATGTCGTATTTTATGTTAGAAATTGTAATGTTATGTTCTTGTATGTAATCTATTTTCCAAGACTACTAAACTGATTGGTCCTTCAGGACTTGATTCCTTGTAATCATGAAAATGTATTAAAATAATGCACTAGATCTGGGCTTCTGGGGTCAGGTAATTACAAGAATGATTAAATAATGATTAACTAATTATTAACTTAGTAATGAATATCTAATGATTAAAGAATGACTAACTTAGTAAAAAAATTACTAAGAAACATTAGTATCATATTATAGGATTTAAGAAAATGTTTTAAAATTTTAGTATCAAAAATATTATATAGTTTAGAAATAATAGTTATTATTAGCAAAGACTAATTATAGATTAATTAATTAATATCATAGGATTACAAAATGAATCCATATAATGATTATCTAATGATACTTATGATCATATAAAGTGAAATGAAGAAGAATAAACAAATTAAATAAAACATGTATTATTTATAACATACAAGAAATACCTTGAAATTTTTCAATAGAATGTGGTTTGGATGAGATGAGTCTCACTTTTTACATGAGAAAAAATCCAGCTTATTTTTAATTGTCAGCTTAATAACATCTTCGAAGGATATGCACTTTACTTTTGTAATTTCAAAAGTTTTTAGCCTTCTAATGACATCTAAGATGACGTATAAGATATGTTATTGGAAGGTCAAAATCTTTTGAAATATCAAAAGCGAAGTTCATATATTTTGAATATGTTATTAAGCTTCCAATTAAAAATTAGTGGGATTTTACCTCATATCCAAAGTGAGACTCATCTCATCCAAACCACATTTTATTGAAAATTTTAAGGAATTTATTATATGTTATAAGCATTCATGTGTAAATTAATGTTTTTTTCTTCTTTGTTTCAAATTATATGATTAGAAATGTCATTTTATCAATAATAAATAAACTAATTTGATGTTTCCTCTTCTTTTTACCTTGGTTTCCAAAACATTATGTGACTTATATTCTAATAAACTTTTATATAATGAAACATTACTATCATATTTTTGGGTAAAAAAAGGCTTACCAAAATTAAATTCTAATAAATATTATATGGTCAACCATCATTGTTAATATTTTTTAAACTATCAAAATTTTGATCAAAGAAATAGTTTTTATGTAGAGAGTCATGTTTCCCTATGTGTACTGCTATGGGGAGGTTATTCAAAATGAGCAAGGATCTTCTTATAGTACACAAACAATAACAGTAGTTAGTACAGCTGATTGAGTAGCCCTAATTGACCTTCAAAAAAATGTGTGGTTCCATAAATTTGGGACCCGATCAAGAGATCAAGTTTATAATCTATAGACATTTTCAATTCCGGGCAACACTCTCACATCTAGCTTGTCCATTGGATGATGATTCATAGTGGGTCCAAGCAATAAATTTATTTTCTCAACAGTCATATGGTACCATGATGGAGTTATATGTTGATGTTTCTACTATAAAACAAAAACATCCAGTTTTACGAAGATGTAGACTTACAATAGTGGTTGAAGATAGTCCGCCCCATGAAATTGATCATATTCCAAATGATGAAGAAGAAGAAGATAAACTAGATGATCTTATGAATATACATGTCAATCCGACTCTGAATGAGGAGGTTCATAGTGAAGGAATATACGGTGATAACAATTCTAGTGATGAGGGACCAATGGAAGTTAGGGAGGAGGTTTTGAGAAATGAATTAGTTGTAAAACAACTTCGACCTATAATAAATCATCCACCACTCATTGCATTGTGGTCAGAAGTAATGACACGTGTGCCTGAATTCGACAATAATGTTCTCACATTAGAAACTGAATTTCTCAGAGTTGTACCAGATAGGTTTAGTTATCTAGAAAAAACCTTATACGTTAGAAGGAATTTTCCAATTAATGATGCATTAAAAATAATTCTAAAGAGATTTCACATTGAGAAGAAATTCAGATATATAGTTTGTAAAACTTTCTATAATAAATATCTCATACGGTGTGAGAAGTATGGGGATGATTGTAGATTCTTCTTAAGGACGATGACATTGCATTTGGAGGTTATAGAGTCTCTAGGATTGAGTCAAATCATACTTGCGTTCAGCCAATCCGAACACAAGATCATACCTCATTGGAAAAAGAATTTGTGTTATCCATTATTGTTGAGAAGATTAGGACATGCCAAGATGATTTGATAGCCCTTGTTCAAGAGAGGGTACAATAGACATTCGATTATATGATTTCCTATAATAAGGCATGGATTGAATATAGAAGGCAATTGTGAAGGTAAATAGTGATTAGGATGACTCATATTGGGTGTTTCCATAATTTCTAGCCATAATAAGGAATTATAACAAAGTTGTATTCCATCTTGATATAAATGAGAATGTGTCTAATGATAACTGAATTGATTCATATAATATTCAATTTCATCAGTTGTTCTGGGTATTCCTCCCCTGTATCTCGGCATTTTGTTTTAGCAGACAGTTTATTCAGATTGATGAAACATTTCTATACAGAAAATACAAGGTCATATTGTTTATTGCAGCATCCCAAGATGTAAACTGTTCACCACTTTTTCTTTCCTTTTGCATTGTATAGAATGAAAACTATGAATCATGGAGTTTGTTTTTAGCATGTATCAAAAACCATTTCACCAACATTCAGGGTGTTTGTTTGATATCTCATTGGCATAGGGAAATTAATGAGGCAATCAATGAAGATCCTGATACATAGAGATACCCAAATGAAAATCACTGGTTCTAAATTAGACACATTTCTAGAAACATGCATAAAAAATCCCATAATGAACCGATGACGAAGGAAATCACGAGGCTTGGTATGAATTGTCTTTTTTATTTTTTACTATTTCAATGTAAATATAAAATCAATTTATGGGAAATATCATCTCTTATATGTAGCATATGAGTCATATAAATGGCGGTTTGAAGAAAATTTTGAAAAAAATCTCTAGTATAATCAAGAATTTTATGATTATATGATACAGATTCTAAAAGAAAAATGGTCATTGGAATATGATGGGGGTAAGAGGTATGAAAACATGAACAAGAACACTGTGGAGTGTATCAATGGTGTTTGAAAAGGGCTTTTCAAGTTACCTATAAATTCCCTAGTTCAGGAGACATTATATCGTTGTGTGAAGTTCTTTTTTGATAGACAAAAACTAGTATCAGATGGAATAAAACAGGGGATAAGGTACGTAAGACACTTCCACAAGAGATTGAAAAGAATATTGAAGAATCTACTGGTTATCATGTCTGCCTTTTTCGAAGGGAAGACTCTCGATTTGAAGTTCAAGAGTGTCCGGACCCCATCACAAATAAAATCTGTTAAAAATGGTGGTATTACTGGAAACAAGGAAATGTCAATGTGGAAAATTTTAGGACTTACGATTTCCATAAACACATGCCATCACAACATATGCCCTTGCAAACATATCATGGGAAGAAAATGTTGAACTAGTGTACTGAATTGACACTATTTCTAACTGTTATGTTGCACCATGGATTCATATTGAGGAGTTTCGTTATTTCCCAATGCCCAAAAGCTAGCCGATAGTGATATCTGACATCAATATGTTGCATCCCCATGGGAGACCGAAGTCCAGTAGGATGCAGAATGAGATGGATTGGCCTCAAGAATAAGGTAAGATTTTGAGATGCACCATATGTCACAAAAAAGGTCATAACCGAAAATGATGCCTTAACATTGTTGGGTCGAATTCACACTCTCATCCACAATGATGTATTGTCTTCAATGTGAGATTCTCGTATTGTAAATTATATTTTGTTATCTCTTCTTTTTACCTTAGTTTTCTAAACCCCAAAACCTAAAAGTAGAACACTAAACCCAAAAACATATTCCCCATACCGTAAACTCAAAATTCTAAAGCCTAAACGTTAAAACCTAAATTCTACCCTTGAATTCATAAACCCAAACCCTAAAACTGAACAAAAAAAATCATAAAACCTAGACCCAAAATAGTATATATGAAATCCTAAAACTTAAACTCTAAAAACTAAAAGAAGAACCCTAAATATAAAAACCTATTCTCTTAACCGAATATCAAAATAATAAACTCTAAACCTTAAAAGCTAAACCCTAACCCTAAAATCATAAACTCAGACCCAAAAAACGTACAAAAAATCCAAAAAACCTGGACCCAAAAACAAATATTTGAAACCCTAATCTCTAAAACCTAAAACCTAAAAGATGAACCGTAAACCGAAAAACATCTTCCCTTTACCTCGATTTTATAAACATTTTGTGACTGATATTCTAATAAACTTTTATATAATGAAATAATTGTATCATATATTATTTTATATGAATATGTAATAAAATTTTAGTATAATAAATATTATATGATCAACCATATTTGTCAATATTAGTTACCCCGAATGGCCCAAAGGCCATAATTTTTTTTATTGATTTTTGATAACCCCCCTTTAAAGGGATGAGGGGGACCCTTAAAAGGCCTAAACACTTAGAGATTACATGACCCATAGGTCTTAGGAAATATATGTGTCATCACCATTGTCATTGTCACCGTCGTCGTTGTCATTGTTCCTCTTGAATCGTGGTTCATTTCCCACAAATTCTTTCTGGAAGTTCAGTTAGTGTTACAGAATTACCTGTACATGTGAGAAAATAATCATGAAACATACTATCATGTGCACAATCATACATAAATTACAAATAACACCATTTTCTAATAAGCATTTACATAAAGAAGACAAATTATATATATATATATAAACATATAAAACTATATCTTACAAAACACCCTTTTCTAGGTAAAAGAATATCTTAACAACACGTTAGTAATATGATTTGAAAAATATGAAGATATGCCCCTTTATTTTGACAAAAATAACTTTATAAAACAATGTGAATAAGCATGGCATGTATTTCATTCTACAAGACATAACATTCTACTGACCATGACATTATATTTACATTTTACACTTACGACTTATTTCATTTGTTTATATATAGATGGATGATACCATACTACTCACTCAGTAGGATATCCATATTTCCCTAGTCGTGTTAGACAATGGTGAGGATCGATCGATTAGGGTGTGTCGAGTGCACCATTTTCATTACATGGAACCTCCACATTCCATTAGAACATACTTGCACTGTGATGGATTCTATGGAATTTTCATATCATATTTCACTTTTGTTGACCATCACCTACTTTCTGCCCTTGTGGAGAGGTGGAAACTAGAGACACACACATTCCACCTTCTTGAGGGAGAGAATACCATCATCCTATAGGATTTGGTAGTGTTTCGTGGTCTTCCTATCTATGGGGGAGTCATTATTGGACCCACTCGTGCAATCTGGCCCGACCTTGCTCAGCGATTGTTAGTTGTTGACATTTTGTTTGACTATAGGGCTAAGAATGGAGTGTTGATATATATTCCTTGGTTGGAGGCACAGATTCCACATTTACCTAATGATATTGACAAGAATACTTCCATGCATTATTCCCTTGCATATATATTATAGCTCATTGGAGGGACCATGTATACTGATAACTCGGGGATGCATGTGCACATGATGTATCTACCCCTAATAAAGGACTTTTGATCGGTCTGGTATATACATCTGGGTATCAACCCGCTTGGTATACATGTACAGAGCATTATGTGAAGGTTTCGGGCACAGCGGAAGCGCGTGGGTGGATGTGCCCACTTGGCTTTTTTGTCATTAGCAATGATAAATTCGGGATCAATACGACGATAAATGCCAGTCTCCACGGATCGAATCACAGAAAAAGAAAAATAAGATGGTTTTTCCCGGAACCACAAACAAGGATCGTTACAGGTTGATTATAGTTAATTTCATTAATTATAAAGAAATAACTTTTGGGTGTTCTTTCTTCATTGATGTTCTCGATCATGTTGTCGATGTGATCCATCGGTGCGTCGTAAAAACCAAGTGTAGACTCCCTCTAGCAGTGATCCACACGTGTACCTTGTATCTCTGGACGTCGCCAAAGGATTCACTGGGTGCTAGTGTGGAGAAGCCTTTTCTTGCGCTGTCCGCCTTAGATCGTCTTGATCCGATGGAAGAGGATCTCTCTCGGTCTTGAGAGAGTTCTTGGAGGAAGAGTTTCTTTCGTTCTTGAAAGAATTCTCCAGAGATGTTGTGCACAATGATTCTCTTCTGTAGTAAAAGAGTTGGGTTGTGAGGGTATTTATAATCGATTTTGAGGTTGTAGAGTTATGACAAGAAATAAACACGTTACGCGTTTCATTTATTTCATTAACTCTTATTAAAAACCTCCATGTCGAATAATTAATTCATTGACATGCGCTCACACTGATTATAATAAATATCATTTAATAAAACGATATTATATCCTCAAAAACCCGATTGGAAAAACTACATGGCATGTAATAATAAATACCGGCGTGTACTTGTTTTTCATTGAAAACTACACGGTGTGTACATTAAATGTACACGGCGTGTATATCTTGTTTTCATTTATTCATTTCCTTTACAAAATAAAACTACACGGCGTGTACATTTAATAATACACGGCGTGTACTTGTTTTATTTAATTTTTCCTCCATCATTTAAAACAACTTAGGCTTCCTTGAATAATTATTAAACCACGTACGGGAATAATCTTTATTCAACTTGAGATACTTGGATACACTTAGTGTGTGACCCTCTAGGCCTCTTTCTCATTGGCATTAGGCAGACTTGCCTAAAGTCCGAGATTATTTTCTAGCAACGGGTCAAGGAACCCAAGAGAAAGAAGTTGACGCCGCATTGACGTGTCACCTCATACGAACGCTTACTGTGTAATTTAATCCCTTTGTCTCAATATCTCATCAAGAAGGTTTCATGGAAGTGTCATAAACCTATATGCTTGATCTGTCGTTCTTTGAATACCTGAAATAAACTCATCATTTACACCATGGCCATGGAATTTAATGCGACAGTTCTATTTCAATCAAAGGGCCGAGATATCAACTTCCATAAATGGAAGGGACAAATCCTTCCTCGACTTATCCATTAACAACATGTCACTCATGATGCACCCAACGTACCCTACTTCCCGCCAACTGTCTACATGATGGCTTTCGTCAGTAAATCTAAGTGCGCGATTCATGACATGAGTTAATGATAATCTTCCAGTCTAAGGACCATTACACACGCTCGCAGATAGAAATATCCGATGACACCAAGACATGCGGAATTACTAATGGCGGGTCTGTTCTCATAATCTCCCATCTTGGAGATTACCAAGTGCGAACTCCATGAGAGAGATTCTCATCTTCTTACGAGTACTCGCACATGATGGTTTGTATACTATGTGTCCTATCATAGTATGTCATCTAACCGTAGAAATTTATTTAAGAATATTGTTATAGAATTTCAAGGTTCTCATCATAGCGGGGATCTGATATGACCTTATTAATGCAACAAATATTCTAGGACATTATTATATTATAGTCATTCATAACAATGAACAATATATAATAAGTGAACATTCATGTAATCAAAGTACAAAATAGTTGGTTCTCAGGACACCAACCCTTACATTATGCAGGATATCCCAAAGGGACCACACATGTTTTGGGGGATGCATCATCCTTCTTTAAATGTGGGCATGGGAGAACATCCCTGCATTCCACCCTAAGCTTGTTGGTCCGCCAGTTGAGATGGAGGTGTTTTATGACACTTCGTGTAGACACTAGTATGATCACTCATTTCTATTGGTTTTTTATGCAACTAGTAGTTATTGAATTTAATTTATCGTTATTTGTCACTATAGATTTCGTATTTTACAAGTGGTGTTAGAGAAAAAAATTCCATGAAATTCTAAGACACCATTTTGGCATATATCAGCTCCAATTGGACTATCTCTTACCTGACTAGGTATGTATATACACTCAATCACTGTATAAAAAATTTAATAATAACATCAGTTTTGGTTTTTGTAAAGGATCGTTTTATATAAAGGTCACATGTCATTTTAGATTTCATGGCTTCCATACTGGACTGTTATGGACCAATTTCCACCATACTGCAGTGTTGGGATTGAGGATTCTATGGATGTAGTGCCCCTCATTCACTTCTATATTATTTAGTGGAAGCATCCTGATAGAGTCAAGCGCTAGTTTTTCTATGCTCAGCTGATTCAATTACCATCGAGACAGACATAGAATCTTTATGAGGTGAAGCTGATAGGGAGGCAGGAAGAGAAGTTGTGTTAAGTACATGCCTTATTTCTCAAGTGCTGGCACAAACGTGCAGAGTTTCATATCAAGGGTGTACCTACGAATCAATTCTTTCTTTTGGAGAAGGTTGAGTATGAGTCATGGTATATAATGAAGTCTATATTATATCTTACCTGACAGGGAAAAGAGATTCATAAGATTGTAAGTCAATAAATTTACATTAGTTTGTTTATAGAACTATTTTATAATTAATTTTGAATCACTTTGTGGGGTATTCACTCAGATCATCTTGTTTGCATGAGTGATAAAGAGGAGGAGGGGGTCTTTAGCTGGGTAGCCGACCATGCTAAAGTGCTGGAGATGAGGTCATCTTATCAAGCACTTTCCAAGGGTATCTTAGATCATCCAACCAAGAGAGAGTAGGCTCCTGCCTTAGAGGAACATCCTGAAGTAGCAGCTGGTGTTGAGGAGACACAATGACGATGACATAGACAACTTCATGCTACACATGAGGTATCACGTGTTCCATAGGTTTAGGTCGTCCCCCTGGTAGTTTGTCCTTATCCGATTCAGGATGTGCCTCAGGTGGAATGAGATCCATCTTTCTTGATAGGATATCCGTAGTTCTCTCCATATTCGGGTCTAGATCCATCCCATCCATGGGGTCCATATCCATTACAGCCATGGTTTCCAGATCAATCGTAGCCTTGGGGTATAGCTTTATCACATGCTTAGTTCGCCACTGTGATGATGGCAGGTTCTTCTACAACCCTAGTGGAAGAATGATCAGGAGTGCAGTTTGACTTGCAGTTGATAGCTCCTCCCATAGACACATAGGTGGAGGATTCATCATTTGATGTTCCAGTGCCTGAGGATCAGCCCTTTCCAGGTCATCATGATCTACAACAAACACGAAGTGGACTTCCTAGTTGCAGACCACTATGTGTGAAAGAATGTCCTCACCATAGACATATAAATTAATTGTAAATTTTCATTTATATGTTTTATGTCTATTGAAATGAAGATACTATTATTACTATTAGACATTCTTATATGTTTATCCAGTGTTTCGGTTTTCATTAATATTTTAGGTAGAGTTTATAGTTGACAGCATTCAAAGTCATCTACTTGAAACATTGGAATAATTATTAAATTTCAAGTAGATAAATTTAAAAGATTATAAAATATATAGTATAAAAACAATGTAAATAAAATTTAAAAGATAGCCTAAATATCTAAAAAGTTGTTGAAAATAAATAGTTTTTTAAATAAAATAAATAAATAAAAATTAAAGGAATGTAAGAAAAGTTACTTGATAGTGAAACTGAAATGAAGGAATTTCAAGGAGGATACCAAGACACCTACTTGACTTTGAAATCCTATAAGAAGAAAAATATATAAGAATGATATAAATAAAAATTAAAACTTAGACTATTTCTTATATGTTTAATCCATGTTTTGGTCTTATAGTTTATATTTTCTAGGGTAGCAGAGCTACACACTTGAATCATTTTTATGTTTCAAGTTGGTGGATTAGAAAGCTTATAAATTATTTTTCATCAAAATTTTTTAAGAAATTATTTTTTATTCTAAACTATTTATTATATTTTTAATTCGTGTTTTAATTTTCATTTATATTGGTCTTATAGTTTATATTTTATAGGCTAGTAAAGTCATGTACTTGAAACATTTTTAACAATCAATTTGGGGGATTAGAAAGCTTATAAATTATTTTTCATCAACATTTTTAAGAAATTATTTTTATTTTAGAATATTTATTATATGTTTAATCTTTATTTTAATTTTCATTTGTTTTTGTATAATATTTTATATTTTATAGGATAGCAATGTAACGTACTTGAAACATTTTTATGTTTCAAGTTGGTGGATTTGAAATCTTATAAATTATTTTTCATCAACAATTTTAAGTATTTTTTTGACTATTTCTTATATGTTTAATCCATGTTTTAATTTTCATTTATTTTTGTCTTATAGTTTATATTTTATAGGCTATCAAAGTCATGTACTTGAAAAAATTTTAAGTTTTATTTTGGTGGATTATAAAGCTTATAAATTATTTTTCATCAACATTTTTTAAGATTTATTTTTCTTTTTTGACTACTTCCTATATGTTTCATCCATGTTTTTATTTTTATTTATATTGGTTTTTCTACTTTATATTTTATAGGCTAGAAAAGTCACGTACTTGAATAAGAGGTAAATTATGCTGAAACATTTTGTATTATTGATATATATATATAAAATAAAAATATAAAAATATAAAAAATTTAAAATAGAATATTTAAAATAGAAAAATAAATTTGTTTTAGGGAAAAGGCAACATCAGTGATGCCGCCTTTCATGCACACTTTTTTAAAAAAATTAGCCTATGAATTGTTTTTAAAAATTTCCGAAATCATATTAAAAAACTCAACATGAAAACTTACAGAAAAAATACCTTCATGTCAAAATAGTGGATCATTGAATACGGCCTATTAAAGCACGTCAGATCGAGATGTCGGACAACAAAGAGTGCATCCTTCAAGAAAAGTCTCATTGGTGAATGGCTCATCTGAGCGACTAAAGAACCGAGCGTGCCTTATTGGATGGGATGCGGTTTTAATTAATTTCCTTGGAATAAATGGTGAATAACATTAGTATTCTCATGGAGAAAAAGGTAGGTCAATGGTATAGAGTGAGGAATCCTTTGGGATGGATGAAATGATAGATATAGAGGATTTACTATAAATTTATCTAAGAAATGAACCAGTAAAATAAAAAGGTAAAAGATGAATCTAGGGAGATATCCCACCCAAGCTAAAGACAATTTCCAAGATGAATCCAATTCCTAAAAACCTTCTCTTATAATTCCCTCTCACCCACACTCTTCCTTATAACATAACCCACACCCTCCCTTTTCTTACACATTTAACCCAACTAGCCCCCACCAAAATAGAATCCATGCTACAATGACTCTCTTACCCTTGCTAAGTAACAATCCTTTTCCATGTTGTGGACTCTATCACTACATCCACTAACTTAGAACCACCAAGATCAAATCATTTTTCAACAACCCTTAAGGGAGAAACTTCATACTCTGTGTTTTGTACAAGCACTCTAGAAGCAGCAGACATGTGACCCTCTTACATAACCATTATTTGATGCCCCTAAACTCCTTGAGATTCAAGACTCAGACAAGAATATGAAGCAACACCTTTACCAAAATTCCATACTTACTCCTCCTTACCTTCATGCACCATAACAAAAATTATGTTTGAAGTAGACAAGGATTAGTTAGATACCACTAAGATGGGTGGGGGTGAATCAATGGTATACTATTTTTAAAAAATCATTCACTTTTGATTCAACCTCTGTGACTGATTAAAGTCTTGAGCCCTCGTATTTGATACTCAAACTCACCCAGCAATCAATGAAAACAAAGAAATCACATCACATAAGTATTTACAAGGTTCGATACAGAAACCTACTATTTTCTGTGTTGTTTAGACCCCCAACATCGATTCTCTACTATATCAAAAGGTGATTACAATAATAATTGGTTTGAACCCCAAATTACAAACTGGTTATACCCCCCAGTTCTAATAAACCATCAACTGTGGGCTAGACCCCCCAACTGTACCTTCTTCATAGTGATTGGTTAGACCCTACAATCATAATCTTCAGCAACTAGTTAGACCCCCCCAACTACAACCTTCAACTTCATATGATTAATCCACTTTAGAAAGATCAATTAAAGATCATCCTCCACAAGCTCATTGGATCATGATGACTGGTGTACAATTTCATGTTCCTTTGCACAGATGATGGACTTTCCCAAATAATATCCAATCACTAAATATAATTAGGTACTTCTGTAAAAAATATCTTGAGAAAGAATTCCTTTTTCTGCTGAAGAATCTTCTTCACTGAATACTGAATAATCGGATACAAAAATTCTTCTAAAACACTGATTTTCAAACTTTCCTGATTTTAGTCTCAAAACACTTCACATTAATTATGAAATCTATATTTCGAGTTCACATATTCAAACTTCATACATGTATATAACACACGGTATGGTCTTGTCAACTTATGCATGTATTAATTAATGTTAATGAATATTCTCATATGTCAATGACATTACATGTGCATGTAAATATTTTTTTCATGCAAACCCTAACACAGACAACGTTCACTTGTATAATATATTCACACAACCTCAAAAAAATTTCTTCATACATACATTTTTCCCTATTTTATAATTAATGCATGTGTATACATGGAGCATTGAATATACTATTTTTTAGCAAAATATGTTACTTTCTCTTAGTCTTTTCACACATATATTGTTCACACTTAGTTTTTTAATACATTAACTCCTTGTATCATGCAAGGACTCTTTCAATCACACACACTGAACACTTTCTCATTATTTTCACAAATCATGTGCATGTATAGCATGCATGTCATCGCCTTCTTTGTGTAATATATGTGGGTATTCTTACCAAATCATGAAAATCATATATGATTTCAGGTTTCTTTTGAGCAACAATTTAGTTCATTTTCTTTACGTATCTATACACTGTTTCTCATGTGACAAGTATATATCCTTAGTTTTATTTGAGAAATCTAGGAGACCCAAGATGTTCTATACCAAGTGTTTTTTAGAAACTAATTTCATCGTAAAGCTATTCAAGTGTGAAAATCACTTTCTGAACAGCTTTGGATTCTAGTTTTCTTCATGAAAACAGAAGCAACTCAACAACCTTCATGAACCAGATAGATTCACGATGATTTGTTTCCCTGGAAACAAGAACCTATCAAGAAAAAATAAGAAAATAAAACAAGTATATTAAACAGTATTTATAGAAAATGAATATCATATCATAACCTTTGAGAATCACATATAAACTACCCATTCTAGAAGAGTACTCCATCTTCGAATAATTTCTCATTTTCTTCATACTATATTTCTATGGTTTTATCTTTTAATGATTAAAATAGAGTTTCATCTGGTTTTCGTTAGATTTGGATCACAAAAATAATCAAATGATGTTCAGAGATTACGGCTTGAGCTACTATCTTTCCTTCATGACATAAGAAAATACCATCACCAAAAATTCATTTTTTCTCTACACACTGGAAATTCATGGTTTGATCCTCGTGTTTCAATCCAAAAGATGCCGCATATAATTTAGATCATCATAGAATTTCTAGGATTCTTAAAAGATGAATGATGAACTTGGATCGACATGGATATGGAGATCCCACTGAACAAGAATCGCATGCAAGCTTGTTGGAGAAGACAGCATGGAGCACTGATCGGATAGCTGGGAAGTTCATCAAATTGATCAAGTGATTGTGGAGTGTGACTCAATAATCGAAATACCATGATATAATGTTTGAATGATCGGATGGTCCTAGTATATTTGGTAAATCTCACATAAAAACCACCTCAATATATCTAATCCTTTATAATATATAATTCATCATTAAACTAAAAGAATGGCTTTCGAGAAAACAAAAAAAATCGGTGTCACGTCTCTGTGCCAACTACCGCCTCTATACCCTAATATCGTCCATGGATAGTCTATTTCCCACTATGTTACCTATTATCTTAACTAAGGATCTTGATCTTTAAAACCCACATTGATGTCGCTCCTCTAGTCAGGCTGGCGTGAAGCTCTACTTTTGTATAAAGCACCTTTAAAAATGTTGAACCAAATTCAATATAAACATATCCAACAAAATCAAAACCTCTTGAAAAATGGTAAAAAATATTTTTCATCTCTTCTTATTTATTATAATTATATTACAACTCTCATTTCTTGCAATTATTTTGATGTTATTAACATTCTGTTAATCCTTAAATTACTAATGACACATGTTTTTTGAACTACTAACCTGCTCTAGAATCCCCACAATTTAAATCCTTAAAAAATATTGAAATCTTTCACCAAACACTCATTAAAAAGAAATTCAAATCACTATAAAACTTCAATATATATATATATATATATATATATTTGGACTCCCCTATGTCTCCTTACAATAAGAATAAAATCATATACCATCAATGTTCTTGCTCCATTTATCCTTTCCTTTGACACATTCATCATCCTGAACTTATGTAAAGGTATTCTCAAACTGTAACATAGGCGATCTCAATATTTCTCCCTCTTTGAAAAGGTTGACCATAAATAACTTCTATATTACCAGAGTCCCCAATTCCATGCCCTGCATTAACCTTCCCAAATTTATTTTCTCTTCACTAGTCCATTAATCTCTCCTACAGAACACATCTCATAGAATTAATCACTCTTCAAATAATTTATTTCAGATGTCCAAAAAAAACTGCACTCCTCAACAAAAAAGAGGAATTTTTTAACATAAAATTTTGTATAATCTCATCATTATGGGTGGAAATGATCCCTTTCTAATTTTATTGGAACTTTTTTGGAAAGATAACAAGTGACAAATGTGGAAACAAATACCAAATAGAACTTACATTAGAAATATATTTGGTTCCCTTCAAGAAAGCATAAGAAATTTAATAGAAATACTAGTACCCAAATAATATTTGAAAAAAATACATGTTGACACCAGAATTTTTTAACATGGAAAACCCAAAAGAGAACAACCATGGGACCTAGTCCAAAAAGTGGGATCGACTAAAAAATCAAGAGTTCAAGGTATAGACTACAATTTATGATCGGGATCTCAGAAATAATACATTGATAAAATAGTTGATGAAAGGGATAAATGATATTTAGCCAGAAGACCGACTGAAATAGAGAATATATCTTGATAAAGAAACCCAAATAGATCTGACCATGTAGAGATGGTGTTCACTATCTGAATAATAGGTGTAGAAGAAGAACACCAAGATTGAATGAAAGACCACTGTAGATGAAATAAAACCAGATCTATAGGAATTTCAAGTTGGTTTCAAATCTCAAAACAGGTTATAAACCCTAACTACATAACCAAAGAAATATGCATTATGCCCTACTATGAAAATAGAGGTGTTCCACCTCAAAACATAAGTGTCTCAAAAAAACGTCAAAAAATGAGTGCCTCTCAAAAAGGTTTCATAAGCCTCAAAATCTATATATCATTTTATTTTTTCTCTTTTTATTCTTAAAAAAAGTCACGTGACTTCCCCACTATAAGGGGATGCCCAAAAAACTCCCCCTCTAACTCAAGTGGGGATCACCACTAACCTTGAAATCAGTCGAGAAGTCTCAAATTTACCTCGAGGTGAAATCTTGGTCAACATTTCTAACCCATTTTCATTTATGAGGATCGTCTCATGCTCCAACTGTCTCGAGTCAAGGATTTTGAAAATCCAATGATATCGAACATCAATATGTTTTGACCTTCCCTGAAATTTCCCAAAAAACTAGCACTCTGACTATAAAAAAATAATACATACCTGTCCTGATTAAAATCGATCGCCAAGATAAAGGTTTTCATCCACAAAAATTAATTTTCATGCCTCTATAGTTGTAATGAACTCAGAATAGATGGTAGATAAAGTAACAAATCTCTACAATCTAGACTGTCAAATACTTATCCCCCTACAAATGTGATCAAATAACCTAAAGTAGACTTCCTTGAATCCATATCTCCTATCATATATAAATATATAAGGACACAAATCATTGGTTCCCCATTACCAAATTACAATCTCATATCAGAAGTACCATGAACATATCGAAATATATACTTCACTTATCTTCAATGATCTCTACCTAGATTAAATAGAAAATGATAGGACACACTAACAACATGATCTATATCAGGTCTAGTACATACCATCACATACATCAAATAGCCAATGGAAGATGAATAAGGTATGTGGTGTATCTCCTCTCTCTCTTCATCAGTAGATAGTGACTGACTGGTACTAAGCTTAAAATGTAAATTAAGAGGAAGGATTACCATATTTTCTCTATCCATAGAAAATATCTGATGAACCTCCTCAATATATATCTCATGAGATAACTATAATTTATTATCCTTTCCATTATAATAAATTGACATGATAATAATTAGTCATGCTATCCCCAATCCTTTCATCACAAAGTACTAACAAATATCCTTATTCAATATTTCAATTCTAGAAGCATCATGGCCATCAATGAGTATATCATCAACATAAATAAACAATATAATAAAATCATCATCAGTAAAACTTTGAAAAAAATTATCAGAAGATGTCTCCCTAAACCCCTGATGAAAAATGAAGGATTTAAACTTCTTATACCACTACCTTAGATCTTGTTAAAAACCATAAAAACACTTTATTAACCTCTAGACATTACTCTATTTACCTTTATAAAAAACCCTATAGTTATTCTATACAAATCTTCATAGAGGAAATTTTATTCACATCCATATTATCAATCTGAAGATCCAAAATAGAATCCAAAACAAGAACAACTTAATGGAATATATTTTGATAATAAGTGAAGAAATATTATAAAAATCTATAAATTTCTTCTGACAGAATCCTTTAACCACTAAAATTTCCTTGTATCAAGAATAAAACTAGATTATTCATTTTTAATATGATAAATCCATTGATTTTTCAATGATATATTACTTGTAGGTAACTTCACCTGCTCAAAATTATGGTTGTCATGCAATGATCTCATCTCTCCATCCATTTTTGTAGCCCATATGTCCTTCTAACCACTGTCCATCACCTCATCAATAGATTATGATTCTCCCCCTTCAACAATGATCATATACTCATCATGTTAATACTAAGTAAAAATGGTATGATTTCGAGATGACCTCCAGAGTGGAATTTTAGGTTCATTAATAACCCTTGGAACCAGATCATCAAAAACAAAAGGTGCATTAGAAACATAAACTCTAACCTATTCACCCTTGTTACAAGGAGTGACCCTATGTGAGAGATAGTCCCCATGAAATATCCCAAGATCAATTGGGTATTTTGGTTCATTAAAATTAGAAATGTGAAGAAAAAAAATTATTTACAATCTATTATATGAAAACTGATAAATAGAAACAATGTTTTCACATTTCTGGTTTTAACAAACCAAAATAATGAATAGATACTAGGATATTGCATGGGTACTGTCTCTCATGTAGGGGTGTTCCCTAAAAAAAGTGTTATCATAGCCTAATATGGTTTAATTTTATTTTTGATAAAATTTGAAATTTATTATTCTTTTATTTAAAATGATTTTATAGTGGGTTTTACTTGTCGCTGCATTCTTTTTTGTTTTATTCAGCTAGATTGTTAGCTCTCTTAGGATGTAATTTCATTCAGTTTATGATACTTTGATTCCTTATCATTTATATGTTTTCTTTGCATGACTGAGACTCAAATATTCTTCTTGGTAGTTGATACCTATGTGTGTCTATGGTTTCAGGGTAGGAATGGGTTTTGTGTGTGGTTGGCCTATGTTTTAGGGCCGATTTGAAGTAAGGTATTGGAAAGATCTGGTGTCTCTAGTGTCTACCTTTTTCTTGAGAGTTAAGCTTATATAAGATTTATTATGTTCCTCTACATCCTTTAGGAATCTTTTATCCAAGTATGGACTTGTTGTGAGTTTACTGTTTAGACTGAGGTAGCTTGTGGGTGTAGTGCTTTTGTTTGTCAATTGTCTGGTCACCAAGCTTCATTGCATTATTGTACAACACTATTTAGAGGCATTGTTATGGTCTCCTAGTTTTAGGAACCATGTTCCATTTATAATACTAGACTAGGATGTGTGTCACTTATGTGGCTTGTTTCCCCCAATATTTCTAGTTGGATCCCATCCTTTGTTCTCACATCATAGGGTTGTCCTAGGATGTTGGGACTCCTTTCATGTGTCCTTGTAGTTTACCTTTTGAATGAGGATATATCCTTTTGGAATTTGTTTAATAAGTTGTCTCCTTGGGTGAAGATTTTGAATCCATATTTTAAGGATCTTCTAGTTCCTTGCTTCTAGAGTCTTCCTGTTAGATTTTTTAAGTGGCATGTCTAGGTTTTAAATTTGATGGTGCTAGGTGATTTTATTTTATTTTATTTTCATGTATTTATGAGGAGACCAATTTTTGTTGTTTCATTTACTATGCATGATTTCTCTATGTTTCTTGGATTATGTTGTTTCCTTTGCAGTTTTCCATGATTACACTATTTTTTACATAGTTTCAATTCATTATGATTTATCAGAGTTTTGTTTTTCCATTTAATTTGTTAGATGATGGCACTGCTTTTTTATTTTATTTTTCAATAAAATATCAGCTCTTTTAGGGAACAGTTGGAATGTGATTTTCTGGTCTATATCTCCTCATTGGAATAATCTCAAAGAGCGACTCAGGTAAGTGTAGGTATGATCTTTATCACGTGGTTTTTTTATAATTGTTTAATTACAAGCATGTTAGTAGCCTTTAAATTACCATTAATCTTTTGGCATCTTGTGTCATAGTTGATAGATGTTAGCAGAAGATGGATCAATAGTATGAATAAGGTCTTATATGTAATGACCTGGACTTTTGAATAATATTTTCTTCCTAATTTTTGTATATTTTTTAATAATCAACAAAACTATATCCTTAAAGTAATTAAGTGAGTATAATTAAAATGATACCTTTCAGTTTCGACTATATTATGACTATTGTTCAATATGACCGTTGGAAACTAAACTCATAACATTGTGATTATTTTTTATAAATACAAGTGATGTTGGTTAATTAATACAGAAAGAAGATTTAATGACCACATCCAGTAGAATTGGGTCGTACGAAGCCCATTTGTCGGAGCTTAGGAAGGAGGTAGCATCACTGGGCTTTGCTCAGGACCAAGCCCAAGACAAACTTCAACATGTGATGCTTTAATGGAATCACCTACGGGAAAAGTTCAAGTTGATAAAAATCACCACTCGAGAAATGTGGTCCGAGCCGCCCCAAGATTCTATCACCATAGCACACATTACACTTAGGTCATATACTGGTGTTATAAGGGGCTATGTAATGAGACCTTAGCTGCTTTGTGTAATCCTTTTATATAAATAAAATTTTTATTTCTTATAATGGTAATGTTTGTGAATTTTAAATGTCTGGATAAATATAGGATGTATATTATTGATGAATTTTGGAAAAAAGTTGTTTTAAAATATTTATGTAAACTTTAAATAACTAATAATTTGAAATGATTTTCAAAAAATGGTCTTCTACAGTTGTTACCAGTAAGAAATTTAGAGTTTAATGAGATCAACATGATTTTTAGTGAATAGTAAAGTATGAATAGTAACATACCATTATGAACAGTATGAATAGTAATGAATAGTAAATTGGCCAAAAAATTGAAACTTCACCCATGAATGTATAAATACAATTTAGACATCTTAAAAGTGAAAAAACCATCATAGTATAAGTTTTGGTATTTTTGTATGTCATAAATATTTTATTTACAATTTTATAATTAATTTAATAATTTAAAATGGAAATTTATTTTAATAAAATGTAATCATAAATTGTTAAATTATTGTCTTATGGTTATATGATAATTTTGTGGTACAGTGATTACTTTCTTAAGGTGTTACAAGTCGAGTTATAGTTTTAGAGTTGTTTTTTTGGAATAAATAATGATTTTATTTAAAAATTAAATTAAAAATATGTAGAATATTATTTTCATAAAATGGTGGTCATTTTTGAATTCAGAGCATCGATATTAGGTTAGGGTGAATTTTTGAAATTTTTATGAAACAATAGATTTTTCGGTGAATAGTAAAAATATAGTTTTGAGTTTTGGATGTTTAATGACATCATTGATGATGTAATCATGATGTAATAAATATGGAAGACTTTTGAATAGTAATATATGTTATGAGGTGTCCCATGTGGCAAATACCACGGGCAAACCCATGGTTTTGCAAATACCACCGATGAGGTGTCCCTTGGAAATTAATTAAATATTCTGTCACTTTTGCTATAAATACCAAGCCATTCCCTCATTACTTTCATTCCTAAATCATCCTCAATGAATATATGGTTTTTGTACCTCCCAAGGAGTCCTCCCAAGGTTCCCTCAATCCCCCTAAGGTCCCAACCTTCAAGCTTTTGAAGTCGCTCTTCAAGGTAAGGGATCCTTTCACCCTCCTCTTTTAAGTCATGTCTTCCTTTATGTTATGTCTTATAGTTTCCATATTCTTACGTAGGGGTATGTTCTTATATATTATTATTATTGTCCATTTAAAGTCCAAATGATTAGAGACCCTTTCTACTCTCATAAATTTATTTTATAAATTTCTAAGTGACGTTGTTAGGTTGCCGAATTTTCTTAAAAGAAATCACATTTTCTCTTTCATTTCAAGTTTACTTTTTATGTGTTATGTCATTAAAATATCTGCACAATTATCCTATTTCTATATTATTTTGTCCCTATACTATAAAATAATTAATTTAGGGATGGGATACCCTTTTCCCCTCTCTTTTTATTATTTTCTAAAACCATGTTATATAGTCGTTATGCTACAGAAATTTCGTCTCAAAATTTCTCTCCCTTTCTCTCAAGAAATTCTCTTGTTTTATTTATGTGAATATCCAGACTTATTTCGTTTACATGGGTGTTCATAAATACCCAAAAATGATATATTTTATTCTATAACTTACATACATATAACCCTCACTCCCTTTCCATGTGTTATAAATGACATAATGATCTTATTTTTAAGCACTTTTAAAACGTCACGATTTTGAAATGAAACCCATTTCTTTTATTCTATTTAGGTTATTTTTGAAATTGATGATTAATATATATGTGGATCACATGAATGTAATATATATCAAGGGTGATCTCTGATAGTGCTTCAATTCATTGGATAAATAATTAATTTCTAGAGATGAGAAGTTTCACGATACCTTGGTGAATAACCTTGGTAATGTTTATGACACCTTGGGGATGAACCTTGGTGATATGTTCATAAAATTCTCAATAAAATGTTGTAGCCACATA
The DNA here is from genome assembly GCA_963277665.1 of Viscum album. Classification (NCBI taxonomy): domain Eukaryota; kingdom Viridiplantae; phylum Streptophyta; class Magnoliopsida; order Santalales; family Viscaceae; genus Viscum; species Viscum album. The sequence continues at coordinate 638,545,156 of OY728162.1, read as the reverse complement.
TCCATGTTTTTATTCATGTTATTTTTATTATGATATTCCTCTTTTTCCATTATTCATGTCTTTATGTTTTTCATCAAGTTCTTATTGATATCACAAGTAAACGGATACCCTTGCATTCCTTACTGGACCTTCTGCTCACCCTTTCCTTTGAATGTATGTCTCCAAGTTATGAGATGCAGTAATTGTACATAGGATGAACTTTTTAAGAATATTTTCAAGGGTATTTAAAAGACTTTTTATGTTGTCATGTTGTAATGTTCCTGATTTCCAAGACACTAGACTTTAAAGATCCTCTGTTTGTAAAATGTAATGAAAAGTTATGTAATAAAAAGGTGAGATGCCATAGTAGGTATCAAAAGATAGATTAGTTATTTATAGAAATTAGTATATGAATACTTTAGGAAGAACCCTATAGAAAAGTTTAAATATATGAAAACTTCATGGTATTTTGGTGAGTATTGATTAAGTGGTTTATCAAGAAAATACATCCCTATCTAGATATGAGTAGGTAGAGGTGGCTCTCGCAGTGATGTACATAGGGGTAAAACCTGAAAAAACCGCTTTAATCTAAACTCAAACAAGAACTGGTGCACGAAAATGGGCCTTGCTTCACTCTTGGTTACAACACTCCCAGAGGATATGTTTGGTTAATCGCAAACTTTTTATGAATTATTATGAAGGAATTATAGATAAATGTAATTGTTTAAGCATGAAGTTGTAAGAAATAAAATACTTTACAATTAAATGATTCATAAATGAAATATGTTTCTCACTAAGGTTTTATTCTTTTATAAAATTTCGTGCAATAGGGGGAACTGTGAAAATGGTGACCACAATGGACCATGCACTGACAACCTTTGATGGAATCCGGAATAGAATTTTTCATGCGAATGATGAACCAACTGACTCAAGTTATCAGAAATAACTTGAATCAAGTTGAGAGACCGATATCACCGCGAAGGGAACAACATTTTGTTTAGTCCTTTATGCATTAATGACCACCAGCCTTTAGTGGATCGATCGACCCATTGAATGCTGAACAGTGGATCAGATCTATAGAGACGATATTTTCTGTGATCTAATGTTTAGAGCAAGAGAAGTTCACCATGGATGTTTATTTCTTAGAGGGAGAAGTTGATCAGTGGTGGGAGCTGATTAAAAACATGATACCAAGAGTGGAGGTTGAAGCTATGTAGTGCGGAGAGTTTAGAGGGATCTTCTTTAGTAAGTATTTCCCTCGTTCAATGAGAAAAATAATGGAGAAGGAGTTTCTCGAGCTGAAGTAGAAGGAGAATGAATCTGTGGGAAGCTACGAGATGAACTTCAAAAGGATTTCACATTACACCTCTAGATTTTTCATGGATCCAAATGGTAAGGTTAATATAGTCTTCGGTGGACTGAGACCCCATCTGAAGAAGAATCTAGCCAACCGAGACTATGACAGCTATGAAGAGATCGTACGGAGTGCGATGAGAGTCGAACTGGATTTTGGTGAGACGCAGTGGTCTCATAAATCCCATGACAAGAAGAGATATATGGAACTAAGCTTAGGTAAGAGCTTCAATCAGGGAAGAGGAGGCAAGCAAGTGCAACATCCCACGTGTAATAAATGTGGGAAGAAGCATTCGAGGAACTGCCTTCTCATAAGCGGGAAGTGCTACAAGTGTGGAAGAGATGTCTATATTGCACTGAATTGTTATAGTGAGATGAAGAATCAAACTCCCAATAATAAAAAACGGGGGAAGATGGTGCAGGACCTACATGATCTCCAATGCTATAAGTGTGGACAACATGGGAACTTTTTCAATCACTGTCTAAATCTGAGGGCAGTGGAGGTGAATCACCATTAGCCTCATCAACGGCCAAGGGAGCAAGGTCATGATTTTTCTATCACTATGGCTTAATTTGAAGTGCCAAATTATGTGGTGGTAGGTACTCTTGTTGTTTTCTCAAAGCTAGAAAGTACTTTGTTTGATTCTAGTTTTACACATTCCTTTATTTACTCCATGTTTGCAAAGAATTTAAAATCAACCCCAAACTTTCTAAAAGTAGAGTTATCAGTCAAGACTCCTGGTGGGATTATCCAAGCATCGTCAGTGTTTAGAAACTCTATTATTTACTTAGGTGAGTAAAATCTTATCTTAAATATAGTATTCATTCCCATGCTGTAATTCGACATTATACTAGGGATGGACTGACTCTCAATGTATAATGCTAAGATAAAATGAAGAATTAAGGAAATCTCAGTAGTCTTGAATGGAAAATCTACAACTATCTTCCAAGGAGAGATATCTCAACCTGATCTTTGTCTAGAAGAACCTCTTATATCTCTCTTTATGGAGTTGATTGGTGAAGAAGAAGAATGATATGAGAGTTTAAGGATAGAAAATTTCTCCATCATCTAGGAATACATTGACGTATTTCCTAAGGAGTTTCCTGGACCTCCCCCAGAAAGAGAGGTAGAGTTCTCTATTGAACTCATACCTGGATATCATCTGATATAAAAGACCCCGTATAGGATTGTAAAATATAGAGCTTGATGAATTAAAGAAAAAACTCCCAGATATTTTGGAGAAGGGGTTTATCTGATCGAGTGTGTCTCCTTGGGGAGCACCCATTCTCTTTTTGAAGAAGAAGGGTGGATCTATGCAGCTATGCATTGATTATAGGGAACTGAACGGGATCACAGTAAAGGAAAAATACTCTCTTCCAAGAATTTATGACTTATTTGACCAACTTTTTGGGGCTCAATTATTCTCTAATATTGATCTTAATTCTCATTATCATCAATTGAGGGTGAAGAAAGAAGATATTCCAAAAACTACATTCCGATCAAGATATGTGCATTATGAGTTGTTTGTTATTCCCTTTGGACTAACTAATTCACCTACTATTTTTATGGATTTGATGAATAGAGTCTTTAAGGACTACCTTGATAACTTCATGGTAGTTTTTATTGAGGATATTATGATATATTCTAAAAGTCACAAGGAGAATGTGGATCATCTATGGGTTATTTTGCAAAATCTACAGAAGGAGAGGCTTTTTGGGAAGTTCAACAAATGTGGATTCTAGTTGAAACATGTTTTTTTCTTGGGGCACATTGTAACCAATGAAGGAATGAAAGTTGACCCTACAATGACCAAAGTTGTAGAGGATTGACCATAACCTACAACAATAACTGATATTTGCATCTTTCTTGGATTAGCAGGATTTTATAGGAGGTTTGTGAAAATCTTATCACGACTTTATAATACATTAACCAATTTAACTCAAAAAGGGGTCAAGTTCATCTGGACAAAGGAGTGATAGAATAGTTTCCAACAGCAGAAGAAGAGATTAGTTACTAAACCCATGTTAACTTTTCCCTCAATTAGAGAAGGATTCATTATTTTTAGCGATGCATCTCTGAAAGGTCTTAGGTGTGTCCTCATGCAAAATGACAAAGTCATTTCTTATGCATCTCGACAGTTGAAGACTCATGAGTATAACTATGCTACGCATGATCTGAAGCTGGTTGTGGTTGTTTTTTCTCTAAAGATATGGAGGCACTATCTTTATGGGGATAAATGTGATATATACACAAACCATCAAAGTTTGAAGTATATTTTTACACAAAAGGAATTGAACATGAGACAAAGGAGATGGTTGGAACTTCTTAAAGACTATGATTGTTCACTTCACTATCATCCCAGAAGAGAAAACAAAGTCACTTATTCATTAAGCAGGAAAGACCCAGTTGTCCTATCCATGATGAGGATTCAAAGAGATCCTTTGATCAATGACCTAGTAAAGATGGACCTAGGAATTATATGGGAATGTACATCATCAACCGTAACCCAAATTATTTCTCAATCGTCATTACTAGAGAAGATCAATAAATCTCAGAAAGAAAATTATTTGTTAAAGAAGATGTTTGAGGCTATGAAGGATGGAATGTTTCCTGAGTCCAATATTGATCAAGAAGGTGTACTGAAATTTCATACAAGACTATGTGTTCCATAATTTTCAGAAATAAATAAGGAGCTGATGGATGAAGCTCTAACTCTACCTTCTCTATACATCCTGGAAGCACAAAAATGTATAGGGAACTTCGTGATCATTATTAGTGGGATAATATGAAAAGGGAGATTGCTGACTACATTTCAAGGAAACTAGTATGTCAGCAAGTGAAGGCAGAGTGATAACTTCCTAAAGGGGTATTGCAACCACTACCCATACCATCATGGAAGTGGGACAATATCACTATGGACTTTGTCACTGGTCTCCCAAGAACTTCTAAAGGAAACAATGTAATATGGTTTATTGTGGACCCTCTCACCAAGACTTCCCATTTTATCTCTATCCGGGAGGATTTCTCTCTTGATCAACTTTCCAGGATTTATATGAAGGAAGTGGTAAGGCTGCATGGGGTTCCACTTTCTATCATATTTGACCATGATCCAAGGTTCACATAAAAATTTTAGAGAAGTCTTCAACATACTCTGATCACTGAGTTGAATTTCAATACGACATATCACCTCCAAACTAATGGTCAATCTGAAAGGACTGTTCAAAAACTCTAGGACATGTTGAGAACATGCTCAATGGAATTTAAAGGTGGATGGGATCAACATCTCCCTTTAGTTGAGTTCTCTTACAATAATAGATTCCACTCAATCATTCAAATGGAACCCTATGAAGCTATATATGGGAAGCAGTGTAGAACTCCTACTTGTTGGGAGGAAGCTATTAAGAGAATGATTCTTGGGACTGATCTCGTGCAATAGATGAAAGAAAAAGTCCATGCCATCCAGCAGCACATTAAGGTTACTCAGAGATGGAAAAAGAAATATGTTGTAAGCCTTCAAAGGGACTTGGATTTTGATGTTGGTGGAAAAGTCTTTCTTCGAATTTCACCTTGGAAGAGACTCATGTGATTTGGGAAGAATGGGAAGCTCATACCTAGGTACACTGGCCCCTATGAAATCCTTGATTTCATAAGAGAAGTGACCTATCAGCTTGCAGTCCCTCCAAATCTATCACAAGTTCATAATGTTTTCCATGTATCCCTGTAGAGGAAGTACATACCTGGCCCTTCACATGTACTAAACCCAGAGGTGGTACAACTGGAGCATGACCTATCTTATGAGGAGCAGACGGTGGAGATCTTTGATCGTAGAGACAAGGTTCTACGCAATAAGACTACCTACATTGTTAAGGTGTTATGGAGGAACCACAAATGCGAAGAAGCCACGTAGGAACTGGAGGAGTTTATGAGGCAGAAGTACCCACACATTTTCTCTTCTTAGGGTACAAGTTAATAATTTGGGGAAAAAAATTTTTAAGGGGGGAAGAATGTAACAGCCCAAACTTTTGAATAATATTTGTTTCCTAATTTTTGTGTGTTATTTAATAGTCAAAAAAACTATATCCTTAAAGTAATGAAGTGAGTATAATTAAAAAGATAACTTTGGTTTTCGACTATATTATGACTGTTGTTCAATATGATTGTTGGAAACTAAACTCATAACATTGCGATTATTGTTTATAAATAAAAGTGGTATTGGTTAATTAATAGAGAAAGAAGATTAAATGGCCTCATCCAGTAGACTTGGGCCATATGAATCCCATATGTCACTACTTGGGGAAGAGGTAGCATCACTGGGCTTTGCTCTGGACCAAGCCCAAGCCAAACTTCAACATGTGAAGCTTGAATGGAATCGCCTAGAGGAGAAGTTCAAGCTGATATAAATCACCACTCGAGCAATGTTGTCCGAGCCGCCCCAAGATTCTATCACCATAGGACACCTTACAATTATGTCCTATGTTGGTGTTATAAGGGGATATGTAACGAGACCTTAGTTGCTTTGTGTAATCCTTTTATATAAATAAAATTGTTATTTCTTATTATGGTAAATTTTGTGAATTCCAAATGTCCAGATAAATATAGGATGTATATTATTGATGAATTTTGGGAAAAAGGGTATTATAAAACATTATTTAAACTTTAAATAATTAATAATGTGAAATGATTTTCAAAAAATGGTCTTCTATAGTTGTGGCCAGTAAAGAAATTTAGAGTCTAATAAGATCAACTTGTTTTTAATGAATAGTAAAGTATGAATAGTAATATACACTTATGAATAGTAATGAATAGTAATGAATAGTAAATTGGACAAAAAAATAGAAACATAACCCATGAATGTATAAATAAAATTTATACATCTTAAAACTGAAAAAATGATCATAGTATAAGTTTTGGTATTTTTGTATGTCATAAATATTTTATTTACAATTTTATAATTAATTTAATAAGTTAAAATGGAAATGTATTTTCATAAAATGTAATCATAAATTGTTACTTTATTTTCTTATGGTTATACGATAATTTTATGGGACCCTGATTACTTTCTTAAGGTGTTACAAGTCAAGTTATAGTTTTAGAGTTGTTCTTTTGAATGAATTATGATTTTATTTAAAAATTAAATTAAAAATATTTAGAAAATTATTTTCATAAAATATAGTTCATTTTTTAATTCAAAGAATCGATATTAGGTTAGGGTGAATGTTTTGGATTTTTCAGAAACAGTTGATTTTCGGTGAATAGTAAAAATACAGTTTTGAGTTTCGTTTGTTTAAAGACATCATTGATGGTGTAATCATGATGTAATAAATCTGGTCTAATTGTGAATAGTAATATATGTTATGATGTGTCCCAAGTGACCAATACCATGGGAAAATTCTATGGTCAAGCCCATGGTTTTGCAAATACCACTGATGAGGTGTCCCTTGGAAATTAATTAAATATTCCCTCACTTTTGCTATAAATACCAAGACATTCCCTCATTCATTTCATTCCAAAATCCTCCTCAAATAATATATGGTCTTTTACCACACAAGGAGTCCTCCCAAGGTTCCCTCAAGCCCCCTAAGGTCCCAACCTTCGATCTTTTCAACTCACTCTTCAAGGTAAGGGATCCTTTCACCCTCCTCTTTTAAGTCGTGTATTCCATTATGTTATGTCTTCTAGTTTCCATCTTCATACATGGGTGTATGTTCTTATATATTATTATTACTGTCCATTTCATTTTCAAATGATGATATACCCTTTCCACTCTCATCAATTTATTTTCTGAATTTTTAAGTGACGCCATTAGGCTGCCGAATTTTCGTAAAAGAAATCACATTTTCTCTTTCCTTTCAAGTTTCCTTTTTTATGTGGTATGTCAATAAAATATAAACACAATGATCATATTTATATTTCATTATGTCACTATAAATTAAAATGACTCATTTATTTATGGGAGACCCTTGTCCCCTCTCTTTTTATTATTTTCTAAAACCATGTTATATAGTTGTTATGCTGCAGAAATTTCATCTCCAAATTTCTCTCTCTTTCTCTCAAAAAAATTCTATTGCTTTATTTATATGAATACCTAGACCTATTTCGTTTCTATGGGTGTCCATAAATACAAAAAAAATGATATATTTTATTCTTTAATTGACATACATAAAACCCTCACTCCCTTTCCATGGGTTATAAATGACATAACGATATTATTTTTAAGCACTTTTAAAACGTCCTGATTTTGAAATGAAACCCATTTATTTTATTCTATTTGTGCTATTTATGAAATTTTTGATAATTATCTATGTGTATCACATGAAAGTAAATACATATTAAGGGTGTTCCCTGATAGTGCTCCGATGCATTGGGTAAAAAATTAATCTCTTGAGATGACAAGTTTCGCGATACCTTGGTGAATAACCTTGGTAATGTTTTATGAAACCTTGGGGATAAACCTTGGTGATATGTTCATTAACGTATAAATGAAATTTTGTAGACACATATTCAAGTAATTATTCATGTTATTTTTATTATGATATGTCTTTTCTTCCATTTCTCATGTCTTTATGTTTTTCATCAAGTTCTTATTGATATCACAAGTAAATTGATTCCCTTGCTTTCCTTACTGGGCCTTATGCTCACCCTTTCCTGTGAATGTATGTCTCCAGGTTATGCGATGCAGTAATTGTACTTAGGATGAAATTTTCAAGAAGCTTTTCAAGGGATTTAAAATTTTTTATTAGGTTTTCATGTTTTAATGTTCCTGATTTCCAAGACACCAGACTTTAAAGATCATCTGTTTGTAAAATGTAATGAAAAGTTATGTAATAAAAAGGTGGGATTCCATATTATAGCTATTATACCATTTTTAGTTTCCTATTCAGAATTTTCCTATGTTTATGATCCCAGGTGGTGGATAATAATCGTATGATTTAGGTTTTAATTTTCAAGGTGAAGAGTGTGTTGTTTCATATTAAATTTTTTCATGCATTTAATTTAAAATGTGGGGATTTGTGAATTGGTAATTCATTTTATTTTTTAATTAAATTCATATTTAATATGAACTTTTTTTAATTGGATTTAATCCTTTTTATTTTTGGCTAAGTTCCTCTTTGTTGTTCTAAAAAGTATTTTCGCCTCAGGGGTTCTTCACCACATGCTTCTCTCTTGACAGCTACCTCCCTCATGCGATGTTATGGATTTGGGACATTGGTTTTAATAGTAAGTGAGGATCCACCTCTGAAACTCCTTGGTTATTAGGATATCTCATTTTGGCAAGATCAGTAAGAGCTCATGGTCATCAGGGCTCAGCTTCATTGAGATAGAGAGTGCAGTGATAAGGCCATTGTTTTCTAGGTGCAGTATGAAAAGGGAGAGCACATCAAGGAAGGGGGGAATATGATCTTGTCTTTTTATGTTCTATTCACCCAAGAGAGATTAGAGGTGAGATCCATGGAAGGTCTCCCTAATTCGTTCGACCTAAATCAGATATAAGGGTGTAGTTTCCTGGAGTTTTTCCCTACCCACCTTGAGAAGATGTCTAGACCCACCAAAGAGAATGTTATAGGCCTTGTTTGTGTCATTCTTAGTTCATGTTCTTTTTTTCATCTTGATACAATGCATGAAGTTTGATCATGAGGAACCTTCTAGTTCTAGTTCTTGAACCTAGGGGTGACAAGTAGGATGAAAATGAGCTTAGACGCAGTGAAAACGGACCTTTCAATAGTGGAATCAGATAGTAGCAGGGACAACGTTATCCAATCTAGTTTTCACTAAATCTGGAGAGCAACAACGTGCTTGGAAATTAGGGGTAAAACATGCCCAACACCAAAGGATTTGGATAAAACTGATTGCATATGGACTCCTCAATTATGATGACAACACCTAGAATGGGGGCTTTAATAAAGGTGAATTTGGGCCCCTGATAAGGGGATCTTGATCCAGTTATTTTTTTATGCTTTGTCTGTTCTTTCATCCTTGAACTTGCTGATTCGTTGTTTCTTTATTTTTTTTGCGTGAGTCTTTTTCTGGTCATATTTCCCATAGTACTTGTAAATGTTTTATTGTATAGTGAAAACACCCTGATGATTCTACCCTGTGCACGTAGCATAATGGATGAAGCATGTTAATCCTTTATGTCCATTTTACAACTTTCCATTACTCATTTCTTTGACCAGTAAATCAATGATCAAAGCCACTTATTCAATACTAATTTGAATTATGGTTTGTAATTTAAATGTTTTTTAGAAGCTGTTAGAACCCCTTGGTGTGGTTGGTTTTCATTGATGCTTCTCTTTATTTCTTTCTTGGTGCCTTCTATTCTAGAAATTCTAATTCTCATTGTTTCAAGTTCTATTTTATTGAATCAATGTGTTCAGAGTATGTGTTCTGTTTTCTGAGAATTAATTGCAAGCTTGAATATTGTAAGTGGTCATTTCCAACATGTGTTATGTTACTGCTCGAATTCATTTGATGTTTTGAAAATGAAATTTGATTGTTCTTCTTTGGATTATGCGTTTTCATGTAATAAACTAAAAATAAACATCGTTTCTATATTTCAGATTTTGATGAAACAAAATACCTAATAAATCCTAGGTTATTTTTTGGGGACTGCCTCCCATGCAAGGGTATCCCTTGAAATAACCCTGAACATCATTCTATACACCAACATGATCATCAGAATCAACGATATGAGGTGAATGTGAATATGAAAATGGATCAAGACTATCAAATCCATCAGATGTTAGAGATATAGATTTTTCTCTCTTATCAATATCTGTAATAGTCTAATCTTCCTTAAACACTACATCATGAATTTTGAAAAGTTTTTCAACGTAGGATCATAGTACCAATAGTGAAACTCGTCATGTCTATATCTAATAGAAATACACTATCGTAACTCACCATCTAGTTTGGATCTCTCATCTCTAGGCAGATGAAAAAAAATCGTGGAACCAAAATCACGTAAGTGGTCATACTTGATCTCTTGTCCATACCAAAACTTGTCTAGAGTGTTTGTCTCTCCTTGTTCTCTATGACTAAAATCTCTGAAGAAAATTTATTCTGAGTATGTCCCCTGACCACATCATTCAAGACAAAAGACTTAACAAAATAGAATGCCACAACACCATTAGGGGCATAACTGGTTAGAGTAACACGCAAATTCTCCCAAGAATTGTGTAATGTTCTAAGAATCAAACGCTCTAAAACCTCATCTTCGAAAGTAATTCTCATACCAAACAATTGATAAAAAAATCCATGATATTCACTCAAATAGTCATAAATATACGAACCTTCTTTTTAGCCCAAATTCATCACCTGTTTAGGGAGAAATAATTTAGTGTTTCCTGTCTTGGGAGCATATGTAGTGTCAATCTTCTCCTACAAATTTTTGGCATGAGAGATGTCGACAATATGGTTCATCACATTATTTTTTACCCACTGCGAATGAAATCATAAACCATTTCATGATCAAACTTTCATTCTTCATCATACATTCTCTCTAGCTTCTTAGTACTCAACACCAGAATATGCATTCGGTTGGCAAAAAGTAGAACCTTTGTTTTTAATCTCCACATATTGTAGTTGGTATTATTCAAAAAAATCATCAACTGTAATTGGATTCCATTATTTATCTGATAAAAAAACCCTTTAATACTAGATTTTGGGAAATATGTCAATCCTCGAACATGCAAAAAAATAAACACCAAAGCAAAGACACAACAGAAATATATTTAATTCCCTTCAAAGCATCAATACCATACAAAATTTTCAGATGCCAAAGAACCCAATTGAGAGAAAAATCCTAATCCATGAATTAGGAAAATATTTTTTAAAGTATGATAAATTAAAATTGAGAGTCTAGTAATTAATACCAAAAGTTTTTCAACATATAATATTTTTGAAAAAATATTTGAAAATGCAATTTTTGGGAAACTAATTCCAGATCTGCAGATGTTTTTGGGTAGGAGGGAATTGTCCAATACAACACCCTACCTTCAGACCCTATAAAACCTCATCTCCCGCATCTCACTTCCCCTTATACTCCTCTCCCGTCGGACACCCAATTCCAAGAATCGAGAGATATCTTCTGTAAATCGTACAGCCGGTTTCATGCAACTTCCGCCCGTTACCGAAGCCCCTACCCGTTCCCGAATCCCCCCTCCGCCTTTGCGAAGCACCATCCCTGTTCGTGAAGACCCCTCGCCGACAACAGATTTATTTAAAATTTAATTTTTTTTGGTTTATTTTATTGATATTTATTATAATTTTGTTATTAGTTTTAAAAAATTTAATTTTATGGGTTATATTGTTTCGTTTCAGTTACTATAATTACTAAGTTTTTTTTTTAAATAATGGTAGTTTGATTTTATTAAAATTGCCTAATATTTTTTTTTCTGAAATGTATTTTATAAGTTTTGTTATATGGTTTCCTATATTTTTTCCTCGTAGTTTTGTTTTGGCTAGATTTGTAATTTTTTGGGGGGTATTTTTTGCTCGAATATTTGTTCGATATTTATTTTGATTTTTTACATTATTTTTAAATTATCATTTTGAGGTTGGTAATAATGTTGAATTTTTTAAAAATAATTTTCCAATTCCAAATAATTTTTTTCATAATTATTTTGAGTCGTTTTCCAAATGGGTAATATTTAATATATAAAAATATCGATTCACAAATTTTCAATTAAAAATATGTTATTAATTTTATAATTTAATTTAAATAAATTAAATCTTTTGTAATTAAAATAATTCAATTTAACAAGTATACTCAATTAAATATAAGTTAATAAATTAATAATTCAATTTATGTAAATTAAATATTTTGTAATTATAATATATTATTTTAATAAAAATATTTCCATGTGCTCCTTGCCAAAGGCATGGTGAGGCACGTAGTACCATGGCACATGCCTAATGGCATGGGCCATTGCATGCTAATAATTAATATATTAATATATATAATATAGAATTAGAATTAATTATATATATATATAATGAGTAGAAGAATGAAATGAAACGAGGTGCACTTTGTGAACTCTACTCCATTTGTGCCCCGCTAGAGGCTTGACGAGGTGCATAGAGCCAGGACACGTGCCGTAGAGCAATGGTGCAAGCCATTGCACACTATTAATTACTATATTACTATATTATTACATCTTATTATATATATATTTAATAAGAAAAATAATCATATAAAAATAGATGTGATCGGTGCATCCTATTCCATTCCTGCCACACCAAAGGCATGGTGAGGCACAGAGTGCCCTGGCGCGCGTCTTATAGAAATGGCACACACCATTGTGAAATATTTATTAATATCTTAATATATTATTACGTTTTAATTATATATATAACGAGAAAAAAAAACCAAATAAAAAGAGGTGCATTCGGTGTACACTTCCATTTGTGCCTCACCTAAGGCATTGCAAGGCACATTATTCCATTTGAGAGAAATGAGACACTGCGGGAAATTATAAAGCACTTTCATGCAAAGAGACATTATAGTTGTCTTGTAGATGACTCTGATATAATTATTTTCTATAAAATGTCAACAGTTTGGTAACACATGTAAGATGTGTTGGTGAGATACCCTTGTTATAAATTCAACTTTTGTAAAACTACAAAATTATCTAAACCACACTCATGTTTGAATCCAAGGATAACTCAAGATCAAATACTCCTTGACTTTACATTTATATGATCCATTATTATTGTTACGATAAGATTTAATCAGGATGTTCATGTTGAGTTAATAATAGAAAGTGTGGAGAGTGATTCTAGATACAAACTCGCACGCAAGAAGATGTGGCTTGAAAAATAAAATTCTATTGAGAAGGTTTATAGAGACTGGGAAATTGAATTTTAGGTGTTTCCTTACTAGATTGAGTGATTGGTTCAAATTGGTCACGCTATTTCACAATTTGAAATAATAGTGCTTGTGGTGAACAATCTTGTCACTACATAAAAAGATCAATTTCATCAGGTATTCTGGGTATTCCATCCATGCATCACACCTTTCCCTCCCCACAAAAAATTCATAAGTGTATGGGAACTTTCATATATGGTAATTATAATGGAGTTCTCGTAATTTTTGCCACTCCGAATGGAAATAAGTGTCTTTTTTCACTTGTATTTACAGTAGTAGAGAATGGGATCTAGAATAATGGAGTCAGTTTTTATCTTTTATGTTTATTTATGTCATTAATAGGAAAGGTATATGCCTTATTACATATCACCATCATGCTATCAAAGAAACATTGAATATCTGGGATGTTGGGTGGCTACCACTAATGCCTACCATTTTTACTATGTATGGAATTTTTATAGAAATATATAGAAAAAATTTCATGAAAAAAATGTAGTGACCCTGATCCTAGTATCCCAAAGCCAATGCCTTACTTTATTACAATGATATAGATACATGATTCAAATCCCAAAGGGTCAAAAAATTTAGCAGTTTTAGAAACCAGATACATACACGATAACAATTTTACATTGGGAATAGAAAATGAAACATTATACATAACAAAGTAAAATACTCAACATCTTCAAAAAATCATTCCAAGAATTCATCTTCATATCTTGGGGAGAGGATACAAAATAAGGGTGAGCTAAAACTCTTATTAAAGGTTAAGTACAATGGAAGTTATCATAAATCAATGAAGAATAATCATCATGATAGGTAAATTACCGAAACGCAACCCAATTAATCAACAACTTGAGAATAATTTGGAAGGAATAAAAGATGATCAAATAATGTCATATAAATAATCACATGCACTTGAAACTTTACCATAGATATTCTAACTAACCGAATAATCATATGGAATATCAATAATAATGAATACATAATGTCAGATGTCTGAACTGTCAAGATCTATCACCATGATAGTTTAAGTCTGTGGGTATAAACCTATTAGATTTGGTGAGCTGATTCATCTCAAGAGACTACTGATGCATCAAGGGGATTACATTAACCATTCCCCAACCTATGTACTTCCTATCCAAAGCATTCATCATATATCAATTTGATTTATAAAAATCGTGCCTTATCAAATATCTATATTGAGTAAAGGATATAGATTTAACAATATTTCCCCAATAAATCATATAAGTTTCAAAGCAAACACTATTTTTGAAAATGGTATACAGTTTAAGAAATAATCATATCCATTACCCAAGAATACAAATATTTAAGACTAATATAATTTCTAATTAAAAACGATTAAAATAAAGGGATTTTTTTGAAGTGAAAGTTAACAATCACAAAATAAAGTGAGAATGCAAAATTACTTTTACCACTTGGGGATTTTCAAGTCAAATCCCCTTGGATGAGATCATTCAAATTGAAACTTACAATACCATTAATAATGAATTATACATGATATTACATGTCAAAATGGTAAGTATATGCACCACATAATAGTGAATTGGTGCATAAAATCAAATAAGTATCAATGAAATATAAATTGAGATGAAATTCCTTACCTTACACTCCCTTTTAGTTGAATGACAATTATACTATTGTATAATGTTTCTAAGCATGTTATTAAATTATAAAATAACCCTATTAATATTTATAATTTCATATATGATCCTATTATAACATCTTATGATCTATTTGTTAATAATCTTTCACTATTTTTATTGTTTCATGTGTTAATTTAGTTGTTTTTTGTGTATGTTTTGACTTGTTATTTTTGGATCCTATTAACTAGATAATTATTTAATCATATCTAGAATTTAAACCATGATGTAAATATCATATATGTTTATTATATATGTTATTAGAGTAATCCATAAAATTTGGTGATAGGAAATGAAATACACAGTTCATGGAGAAGGTAGGTCGTACGTACCCATGAATGTTACTTTCATTTTCTTATCATATTGAAAGAAAGTCATGTAAATGATATATATATATATATTATAATTTCAGTATCTTTTTTATTTAATATATATCACATATGTTTATTAAATCCATCCTTAATATTTTCCATGTAATGTGTAAATGAATCACATTGCTTCGCAAGGCGATAATCCGCTATACACACAAACAAAATTATCGAATTCCCACAAAATAGGAATCTTGAAGGTGTGTGTTATATAATAATTTCATAAGCATAAATACATCATAAATATAATATATATCACATGTAAATAGTATTTCCATCATTATACCCAACCTTTAAAGGTGGTAATGGAAAAATGAACGGTATCCATTTGTGAGGCGGTAGTCCGCGATACACAAGAATGATGTTTTCATAACCCATATGATGGAAGTGTGTGTGGTTTTAGGCCATACACATAAAATATAAAAATATAAATATCTTAATGACAATGATTTTATTATATAATCATGATATGAAAATAATTGAAGGGGTTTGAGGAAGAAATAAAACAAAAATGTTTGTTGATGAACATTACATCTTCTTCGAGTATATACTTTTGGTTTGCAACAAAGGGATTCCTTTATTTGAATTATTCCAAAAGTAAGGATTCTAGTATGAGTAGAAGGATGTTTTGAAGTGATTTTGATAGGTTTTTTTAACGACCCGACCCTAGTTACCCAGATTCAGTGCATTATTACATAACATTGGTATGATCACAAAGGATTAAGTCTTGAAAGACCGATTAGTTTTGTAGCCTTGGAAGTACTAGATACATTCATAAGGCTTACTTTACATCATAAAATGGAAAACTATAACAACATTTTTTCCATAGACAACATTGAGATCCCATAGACTATCCCTGCAGGTCAGTCATAATATACTTCTTTGCATCCTGGAAAAAAACAAAACATAAAAAGGGGTGAGCTCAGATTCTCAGTAAGGATAAAAATATAACAGAAACTTTTATAAATAAGCAAAAACATTTAAGGCAATGTATATAACTAAAAAAAAACATTTTAAACCTAAAAATAATCATAATATGGAAAATATAAATCAAAATAATTCCATTTAATTAGTCACATAGATATTTTACTAGTCGAATAGTCACATGCAATATCAACAGCCACTTTCATAATGATGGAATGCATAATGCAAGACTTTTATAACCACATAGTCAAGGCCTTGTGCCAAGACTACAAATAAGATTTTGTCAAGACCTTGTGCCAAGACACTAGTTTGTCTCATGAGACCTATAGAGGCATCAAGGAGCTATAGCGGGCTCCACCCATTATTTACTAAGTCCAATGCATTCCTCATATGAAAAGGTGTAAATATAACATAAACATTCGTATTAAAACTGGAATACGAAATGTCAATACATTATTCATAAACCATGAATGATATGAAATAACAAATCCATAGTCAAACAAACCACAAAACCTTCAATACAATAAGAAAGTTTTGTATGATAATAAATCAACTTCAAACAAACTTAAAATCCATCAAAAGATGTTGACATAGATGAAATAAAAACCTTTTTAGAGAAATATCTCTTTCTATTTTGAAATCATTTAAAAGTCACGAAATTATGAAAGAAAAAATTTATATTTGTAAATATTCTTATAATATTTTAAGGGAATATTTGAAGATGTTATAATGGCGGAAAATAGCCGCACCCACCGTATAAGTTAATAAAAACATTCTTACCTTAATTTTGTCGAAAAGGTCATAAGGTACCTTGTTTGGAAAATGACGGAAAGATTCCTTTAAAACCATTTTATAAAAAGTCAAACAAGGGTATAAATGAATTTAACCCATAGTCTAGTAAATAGTAAAAATGTTTTGGAATACATTTTTAAGAAACATGGATGTGGATGATAAAGAGGTCCAAGTAGATATTTACATAAAAACAAGCTCGTATAATAAAGAGATTGTGAAATTAACCCTTACCTTGTACTTTTCCTTGGTCGAGGGTAAGTTAACCTCCTGAATAATGGTGAAATAATTTTTATTGAATTATACAACAATCTTATACATTAATATGATATCATATATGATCTTTTAATATTTTTTTGTTAATAATATTTTAGTATTATCATCGTTTCGGGTGTTAACGGATTCATTTTTCTTTTATATGATTTGTTACATAAGTAATGCTTGTTATGGATAAGATGTATCTTATTCATATTCAGAATTATATTAAGTCTTTAAACATTATTTTTTATCATCTAATGAAAATTAGTCTTGAATGGATACGATGGGGAAAGAATCTCATCATGTTCGTGGAGACGGTAATCCGTACGTACGCACGAGCGACAATATCATTATTTTAATATTAGAATAATATATAATTGGATGGTATATAATATATACATAATCATTATCATGTTATATTTATTATTTATATCAATTAAACATCATTATTATACCCATCCAAATAAAAATGAATTGAATAACAATTACATCACGACATGGAGACGGTAAGCCGTACGTACGCATGTATGGTGACATGTCATTTAAAGGATGGATTGAATAATGAATATGGTTGTAACATATTTATAATAACATCCAAGTATATATAAGATACTGGAGTTGTTATTTTTGAATGGAAAAAAAATAAAGAGGAAGTGGAAGAAGAAATGAACTTGAAAGAGGCAATGAAATATTTATATCTACTTCAGATTCTTCCTTTTGATTTGATCAAAAGGGCTCCTTAGGTTGGCTTTCTGACTAAAGTAATGCCTCTAGGATGATTGGAGGGCAGTTTAGAGGGTATTTGGGTAGGGTTTGGCCGAGCCAAAGGGCTTTGAAGGTGTGAATTAGAGAGAAGGGGGAGTGCCCTTTTATAAGAGGGGTGAGGGGCACCTTAGGAAAAGCTTGAAATATTATTTTATAATAAACTCATTTTCAGTTTCTAATAGCTCCAAAATAAATTATTTAAAGGCTATGGTGGGGATGGGTTGAAAAACACTCAACCAATTGGTTTTATATTGGTTTGGGTCACTATATTAACCTTATCTTTTAGACTTAACTCCTAGTTAAATAGTTTAACATTTACCATGTCTCTTTGTATTTTTATATTATATGGTTAATAAACTTACTATAAACTTCCAATAGAACCCCAAGTGGTTCATTAATAATAAAACTATCATTATAAAAGTAATTTGTCAGAACCTTATATTTTTAGTAATATAATATCAATTAATAATATAATATTTTTTTAAAAACTCTTTTATGTCAATTTTGACACTATTTGGTATTTTGTTTTCTCTAAATTCATAACAGCATTATTACTTCGAAAAAAATTAATATTACCAACCCTAAAACATTATATTAACCTATAAAATTAGTTTAATTCATAAAAAGTCTCAAATTACATTTATTTGGATATTTATAATATAAATTATTTTAATATTTCATTAATTAGGTAATTACTACATCCTCATTGTGTCATTAATAAATTTAATTATATAAAGTCTAAAAATTATAAATAAAATAAAATTATGTAGGAAATATTTTTATATTTCTAATGAATATTTATAGTCGAATTTATCTTATGTGTAACCCTATATTTAAAATGGTTTATTTATTAAACTTTGAATTTAACACTTTTAACCCTTCATTGAATTAATTAATAATAAATGTCCTAATCTAATCCAATTGAACCTAAAGGATCATATTTTATTCCTAAAGTTGTTTTTGGTCGAATTATACTTATCCAATAGAATCAGGACATATTTGAGGGTAATAATAATATCATTTTTACCCTTAATTACCCTATTTACTTTTAACCGTGGTAAATAAAAGTAAAAAGTTACTATTCACCAAAAATTATTTTTATCTTATTGAACCACATTTTACTTACTAATATCAACCATGTCTCTCGGATTTTTGAAATTCAACTCACAGAAGCGGTAAAATTAAGTTTTATGTAAATTTGCAAATGCTCTAAGGAGGTGGGTAAAAGATGGTAAAAAGTTCAATAAAATTTTAATATATCTAAAATTATTATAAACTGAATCCAATGAATTACATTGAACTTATATAGGTATTATTTATCTATTTTTACCTAAAATAAATTTAAATAAAATAAATAATTATTTAAATAAAAATTCGTTTTTAAACTATAACTCAGTGTTTTTCACTATTCATCAAAAATTGATAGTTTTCAGAAAAATACCAAAAATTCACCCTAAACTAATTTCTCTATTAAAAATACAAAAATGAAGTCCATTTTGAAAGATAAAATTAATAAAATTTCAAAAAGTGGGTATTACTATTCATAACGGCTAGTTTGATTGGTAGTGGTGTGTTAGAACTCGAAGTTGCGTACAACACATGCTACTGTATTATTCAAAGAGAAGCATACCCTGGAAGCTTGGGGTGTTACATTCTGCCTTCCTTAAAATAATTTTGTCCTCAAAATTTCTAGAATATTACTGCATAAAAATACTCGGGTGGTTCTTCATCATAAGTTCCTTGGGTTCCCACGTTGCCTCTTCCATCTTATGGTTTCTCCATAGAACTTTTATCAGAAGAGTCGTCTGGTTTCTCAACACTTGTTCTATTTTATCAAGAACCTTGATAGGCTCTTCGCAAAAAGACATATGGTTCCAGTTCTAATTCCTCATAGGTGAGTACATGCATTGGGTCAGACATGTATTTTCTCAACAGTGATACATGGAATACATTGTGAACTTTGGAAAGACTTGGCGGCATTGCCAAATGGTTTGCTACAGCCCCAATTCGTTCTAAAATTTTGAACGGTCCGATGTACCTAGGACTCAATTTTCCCTTCTTACTGAAACGTATGACACCCTTCCATGGGGATACCTTCAAGAAAACATGATCTCTTACCCGAAATTCCAAATCCTTCCTCCAGTTATCAGCATAGCTCTTCTACCTACTTTGAGATAATTTGATGTGGTTTTGGATTACCTTCACATTTTCCATCGTTTCCTCCACAAGTTCTGGGCCTACAAGTTTTATTTTTCCAATATCATCCCAACAGGTAGGTGTGCGTCATCTCTTTTCGTATAATGCTTCATATGGTGCCATTAGAATACTTGAATGGAAGCTATTGTTATTGTAAAATTCTACCAGAGGTAAATATTGATCCCACATACCTTGAAAGTCAAGTGAGCATGATCTCAACATGTCTTCTAAGGTTTGAATAGTCCGTTATGATTGTCCATCAGTTTGGGGGTGGTAGGCAGTGCTCAAATGAAGTTCAGTATCCAGGGCTTTCTGAAGATTTTTCCAGAATCTTGATGTAAAACGGGGATCATGATCACAATCAATCGATAGGGGTACACCATGAAGTCTTACAACATCATTAATATATAGTCTTGCTAGACGTTCAAGTGGTAAATCTTCCCTTATAGTAAGAAAATGTGCTGAATTGGTAAGACGATCAACAATGACCCATATTGCATCGTTTCTTCTTGGAGTCTTTGGTAGTCCAAGGACAAAGTCCATCGTAATATTATCCCATTTACACTCAGGTATGGGAAGAGGTTGCATGACTCCTCCTGGCTGTTTCCTTCCAACTTTCACTTGTTGAAAAACCATACATCTTGACACAAAATCAACAATCTCCCTCTTCATGTTGTCCCACCAAAAATGTTCCTTCAAATCTCTATACATCTTGTCCAAACAAATTTAACCCCTTTTTGTGTGATCAATGTTAATGGGTTAGCCAACTGGGCAAAATTCTGGACGAAACGTCGATAATAACCTACTAAATCAATAAAACTGCGTACCTCAGTTATACTCATTGGTGATGGAAATTCTTGGATTACTCTTATCTTAGAAGGATCAACATAGATTCCATCATTAGAAACAGTATGGACAAGAAAAGAAATATATTGAAGCCAGAATTAACACTTGCTAAAATTCCCATATAATTCGTTTCTTCTAAGAGTCTTCAGAATAATTCCAAAGTGATTTTCATGATCTTCGTAGATTTTAAAGTATACCAAGATATCATCAATAAATACCACTACAAAGTCATCAAGATATTCCTTGAAAACTCTATTCATTAGATCCATGAAGACAGAGGGTGCATTAGTCAACCTAAAAGGCATTACTGTAAACTCGTAATGCCCGTACCTGGTTCGAAATGTTTTTTTCGTAATGTCTTCCTTTTTCACACACAACTGATGATATCCATATTGAAGGTAAATCTTTGAAAAGTATTGAGATCCATGAATTTGGTCAAATAAATCTTCAATGCAAGATAGGGGATACTTGTTCTTTATTGTTATAACATTGATCTCCCTATAGTCAATGCACAACCTCATAGATCCATATTTCTTCTTAAAAAAAAGGACAGAGGCTCCCCATGGAGAAACACTAGGGTGAATAAATCCTTTATTACTCAATTCCTCTAGCAGTTTCTTTAGTTCCACTAATTCCACCGTGGACATTCTATAAGGGGTTTTTGATATGGGCCTTGATCCAGGAATTAAATCAATAGAAAACTCAATTTCTCATTCTGGAGTATGTCTAGGTAAATATTTTGGAAACACATCAACTTATTTTTTCACAATAGGTACATACTCTATTTGAACATTCCTTTACTCACCCACAATTATTTCATTCTCTTCCTCTCCAATAATTGAATTTTGTTGAGCTACTAGGGGTAGATCTAGATAAGAATTTAGTGGTGACGATTCTGCTCTAAAGATAAGGTGTTCTTTATCATCGTCATCAAAAATAGTAACCTCCTTCTGCTTATAATAAATTTTTTCATCATGGTCTGAAAGACAATCTATACCGAGGATCATATCAAATTCAATCATGGGCATGACGATGAGATCAGCAGATAAAGAACATTTATATGCCCTAATGGGGAATGATTCACAAAAAATTGTTACAATGATACTTCCCTTAGAAGTTTGGACTGAAAACACCCTTGTTAAATCAAATTGGAAATATCTAATATTCTTAGATAACTGGGAAGATATGAAATAATGAGATGATTCAGAATCAAATAAATCATTGGCTAAACTTGAGGAAACCATTAAATTACTGGACACTACGTCTTTTGGAGCTTCAACCTCATAAGTAGTGATAACATAAGCTTGGCCTTGATCCCTTGTCCTTTTATGAGGTAATTTACCCTGACTCTTAGGACATTCATTTGCATAATTACCCCTTTCTCTAAAATTTTAGCATTCAACATCGACAACCTCTTTCTTCCCCTTGCAATCACGAGCTTGGTGGCCTTTTTAACCACACTTGTAATAGACTCCCATTACCTTCAGGCAAGTACCAGGGTGTTTCTTCCCACATTTACTGCAGGATGGATATTCAACTTTTCCCTTCTTCCCCTTATTTCCATTTCCAGAGTGTTCGGAAGATCTCTTCTTCTCTTTCTTTTCTTTAAAGTCGTAAGACTTATAGAATTATTTTTCTGTCTTGATAGCACATGAGACAATATCTTTGTATGACGAGAAGGATTGTGAGACTAATGCTCGATGGAGAAATGGTTTTAACCCATAGAAGAAATGATCAATCTTACTTCTTGGGTTACGTATATAATCTGAAGCATGCCTCGCTAACCTTGTAAAGTAAGATTCATACTTTGCGACATTCTCATCCTCCTTTTTCCTCAAACTCAGAAATTATCTTTCCATATCCCCTTGATGGTCACAAGGAAATTATTTTTCTAAGAAAATTTCATTAAACTCCCTCCATTCCATATTTTATACTTCATCATCTTCCTCTGTGTTTTGAATCAATGAACACTATTGATAAACATCTCCAGTGAGACGGTAAACTACCATAGAAACTTTTTCCCTTTTTCTACTCCCCAAGTCATGGAATGTTTTCTCTAAGGAATTTATCCATTAATCACCTACCAGTGTATTTTTATCCCCATTTAATGTTTGTTGTGGTTGCCTCATGAAGTGATCTAACATTGATCCTCTAAGCTGTGGATCAGGGTGCTCCATACGGGTAAGGTTATTATTCATAACCTGAGTGAGTTGTCCCAGTATGGTGATTTGATGATCAACACCGGTTCCATCACCAGATCCGCTATAATTACCTTGAGTAGGAGGTCAATCCCTACATGGAGTGCATGCATTGATACAGTTTCCATTCCTTCCACTAGGCACCATTTCTAAATAATGGCATAAACTAGATTAGTTTATGACTCGCAATACATAATTCCAAAATTATAACATACATAACATAAATTGAACAGTTTATGGATATAATCCATAATTATAAAAATGTTTTCTTTGAAGAAGTATATACTCATAAACCTTTCATAATGGTTTTTAAATAAAATGAGAATTATCCTAAGCATATCCCTAGGGAGTGTCATAACTAAGAGTCCAACAAGGCCCGTTGTTGTGCACCCGTTCCCATTCAAGTCTAGCTCAAAGCAGTGTTTTCGAGTTTTACCCCTAGGTATAGCTATGCCAGAGCCACCTCTACCTGATCGTATCCAAATAGGTATTTATTTCTTGGAAAACTCAAAAAATCTCTACAATACCAAAATTCTAGGAAGTTCTCCTATACTAATCCTCAAAGTCTATCTTAGGGATATGTTCTCTAATCAGAGTTTATCTAAATCTAGATTCCAAGGTTTGTACTAAACCTCCTCTGATACCAACTGTAATGCCCCTACCCTAGTTACCTAGATTTGGTGCATTATTATATAACATTGGCATGATCACAAAGGATCAAGTCTCAAAAGACTATTTAGTTTATTATCTTTGGAAGTACTAGATACATTCATATGGTTTACATTACATCTTAAAATGGAAAACTACAACAAAATTGTTTCCATAGACAACACTGAGATCCCATACACTATCCCTATAGTTCATTCATAATATACCTCTTTGCATCCTGGGAAAAATAAAACACAAAAAGGGGTGAGCTCAGATGCTCAGTAAGGATAAAAATATAGTGGAAACTTTCATAAATAAGCATAAACATTTAAGGCAATGTATAAAACTAAAAAAATCCTTTTCCACATAAACTTCATCATAATATGGAAAATATAAATCAAAATAATGCTATTTACTTAGTCACATGGATATTCTACTAGTCTAATAATCACATACAATATCAATAGCAACTTTTATAATGATGGAATGCATAATGCCATACTTTCATAACCACATAGTCAAGGCCTTGTGCCAAGACTACAAATAAGATTTTTTCAAGGCCTTGTTCCAATACAATAGTTTTTCTCATGAGACCTACCGATGCATCGAGGATCTATAGCAGGCTCCACCCATTATTTACTAAGTCCAACGTATTCCTCATATGAAAAGGTGTAAACAGAACATAAACATTCGTATTAAAAATGGCATACGAAATGTCAATACTTTATCTATAAACCATGAATGGTATGAAATAACACATTCACAGTCAAACATACCACAAAACCTTCAATACAATATGGAAGTTTTGTATCATAATAAATCAACTTCAAACAAACTTAAAATCCATAAAAGGATGTTGACATAGATGAAATCAGAACCTTTTTAGAGAAATATCTCTTTCTATTTTGAAATAATTTAGAAGTCACATAATTATAAAAGAAAACATTTATTTTTGAAAATATTCTTATAATCTTGTAAGGGAAGCTTCAATCATGTTATAACGGTGGAAAATAGACACATCCACTGTATAAGTTAAAAAAACATTCTTACCTTAATTTTGTCGGAAGTTCATAAGGTTCCTTGTTTGGAAAAAGACAGAAAGATTCCTTTCAAACCATTTTATAAAAAGTAAAACAAGGGTATAAATGACTTTAACCCATAGTCTAGTAAATAGTTAATTTTTTTGGAATAAATTTTTAAGAAACATGGATATGGATGATAAAGAGGTCCCAGAAGATACTTACGTAAAAACAACCTCAGATAATAAAGAGATTGTGAAATTAACCCTTACCTTGTACTTTTCCATGGTCAAGTGTAGATTAACCTACTATATAATGGTGAAATAATTTTTATTAACTTATACAAGAATCATATACATTAATAAGATATCATATATGATCTTTTAATATAGCTTTGTTAATAATATTTTAGTATTATCATCGTTTCAGGTGTTAACTGATTCGTTTTCCTTTATATGCTTTGTTAAGTAAGTAATGTTTGTTATGGATAGGATGTATCTTATTAATTTTAAGAATTATATTAAGTCTTTAAAAATTATTTTTAATCATATAATGAAAATTAGTCTTGAATGGATACGATGGGGAATGAATCTCATTGCGTTCATGGAGACGGCAATCCGTACGTACGCACGAGCGACAATATCATTTTTTTGATGTTAGAATAATATATAATTGAATGATATATGATATATAAAGAATCATTATCATGTTATATTTATTATTTACATCAATTACACTTCATTATTATACCCATCCAAATAATAATGTATTGAATAACAATTACACCACAACGTTGAGATGGTAAGCCGTACATATGAACGTATGGTGACATGTCATTAAAAGGATGGATAGAATAATGAAAATGGTTGTAAAATATTTATAATAACATCACAGTATTTATAATATATTGTAGTTATTATTTTAGAATGTAAACAATAAAAAAATAGGAAGTGGAAGAAGAAAATAACTTGAAAGAGGTAATAAATATTTTCCTCTTCTTCAAATTCGTCCTTTTGATTTGATCAAAATAGCTCCTTAGGTTTTCTTTATGATTAAAGGAAGGACTCTAGGATGGAAGGAGGACAATTTATAGGGTATTTGGGAAGGTGTTGACTGAGGGAAAGGGCTTTGAAGGAATTAATAAGAGAGAAGGGGGAGTGCCCTTTTATAAGAGGGGTGAGGGGCACCTTAGGAAAAGCTAGAAATATTATTTTATAATAAAATCGTTTTCGGTTTATAATGGCTCAAAAATAAATTATTTAATTGATGAGGTGGGGATGGTTCAAAAAACACTCAACCAATATGTTTTTGACAGGTTTGGGTCACTATATTAACCTTATATTTTAGATTTAACTCTTAGTTAAATAGTTTAACCATTACCATGTCTCTTTGTATTTTTATATTATATGGTTAATAAACTTACTATATACTTTCAAGAGAAACCCAAGTGGTTAATTAATGATACACCTATCATTATATAAGTCTTTTTTCTGAACATTATATTTTTAATAATAGAATATCAATTAATAATATAATATTTGTTTTAAAAACTCTTTTATGTCAATTTTGACACTATTTGGTATTTTGTTTTTTCTAAATTCATAACAGAATTATTACTTTGAAAAAAATTATCTATCTAACCCTAACACGTCATATTAACCTATAAAATTATTTTAATTCATAAAAAGTCTCTAATTTCATTTATTTGGATATTTATAATATCAAATATTGTAATATTTCTTTAATTAGGTAATTACTGCATCATCATTGTGTCATAAATAAATTTAATTATTTAATTTCTAAAAATTATAAATAAAATAACATGATCTAGGAAATGTTTTTATCTTTCTAATGAATATTTATAGTCAAATTTATCTTATGTGTAACCCTATAGTTAAAATGGTTTAGTTATTAAACTTTGAATTTAACACTTTTAACTCTTCTTTGAATTAATTAATAATAAATGTCATAATCTAATGCAAGTGGACCTAAAGAATCATATTTTTTTCATAAGGTTGTTTTTGGTAGAATTATACTTATCCAATAGAATTCGGACATGTGTTAGGGTAATAATAATATCATTTTTACCATTAATTACCCTATTTACTTTTAACTGTGGAAAATAAAAGTAAAAAGTTACTATTCACCCAAAAAAATTTCATCTTATTAAACCAAATTTTACAAACTTATATCAAGAGTGTCTCTCTGATTTTTAAAATTCAATTCACAGAAGCGGTAAAATTAAGTTTTATGTAAATTTGTAAATGCTCCTAGGAGGTGGGTAAAAGACGGTAAAAAGTTCAGTAAAATTTTTATATATCTAAAATTATTATAAACTGACTCCAATGAATTACATTGAAATTATATAGGTATTATGTATCTATTTTGACCTAAAATAAATTTTAATAAAATAAATATTTATTTAAATAAAAATTTGGTTTTAAACTATAACTCAGTGTTTTTCACTATTCATCAAAAATTAAAAGTTTACAGAAAAATACCAAAAATGCACCCTAAACTAATTTCAATATTAAAAATCCAAAAAATGAAGTTAATTTTGAAAGATAAAATTTATAAAATTATAAAAAGTGGGTATTACTATTCATAACGGCTAGTTTGATTGGTTGTGGTGTGTTAGAACTCGAAGTTGCGTACAACACACGATACTGTATTATTCCAAGAGAAGCGTATCATAGAAGCTTAGGGTGTTACAGTTTGGTTGATCCAAATGGCTTGATAGGTGTTAATAAGTGGGTATAGTGAATACCATTTTATAATGGAGGAGGAATTAAATTCTTGTAAAAACCCAAACATATCAACTATTGCGAGGTCTCCCTTACCTCATATGCCTCAAAAATTGATAAATAATGGAGTGTATGGGAATTATTGTGGAGAGAAACATCCAAAATGAATAAGTAAAAACATTTTTATCATTTTTTCCTTAACTTATATGTTTCCCTACTTCTACCATTTTAGTTTTTTCATTGCGGTAACTAGTTTTCTAACCTAGAAACTTTTTCATTTAAGACTAAATTAATGTGATAATTATTATAGAATTTAGGTTAAATGATAAATACAATGATGGAATTTAAATATATTATTTAAAAACTAGTGGAAAATTAGTTAATCATATTATAAATCAATTTAAGAAAACAATTCATTCAATTTAATTCACTTTTATTATTTTTAGTATCATTTATTTTAGTTAATTATTAACTAAATAATTATTGCATTCACTTTTATTAAGAATTTAAAGTAATTAATTCATATTTAAAAGATTAAAAAATTTATAATGGTATAAAAAAACTCATTTATATTTCAAAATTATATACATAACCTAAAATATATTGTATTTTCCCTTATCCTGAAGCTTTAACGAAATTAAAAGTATTAAATGAATCGTTTTTGTCTTTTTCATTACATAACTTATTATATGGGTCAATATCATGGAATAATATCCAAATAAATCATAAAAACATTAATAAGGTCTTAAGGGTCTAAATAGTTCCATAAAATGGTTGTTTTATAAGTCAGTAGGTTATTTTATACCTTTTATTCTAAGTTTAAAAACTAAGTAAATTTATTTTTACCTTAATCATTTTAATTAATTTTAAATTCATTCACTAAACACTTTGTTAGAAAATTAATTTAGACTTATTAGGAATTATAAATTATTCTCTGTAAAAATATTGAATCCATTTTTCCAAATTCAAATCACAGAAGTGGTAGAAATTAATTTAAAATTAATCCTCTAGATGTGTTGAGAAAATGAGTTTGTAAAGCGAAAAAGATCAAAAGATTACTAAATTTTCATATTCAATTTGAATATTAAATTGATTTTAGTAACCTAAATTATATTAATAGATGTATTATTTAACTATTTTGACTTTAAAAAAAATTCATAATATAGTATATCATTATAAACTATTTAAATGAAAAGACAGTTTTCAATTAAAATTCAGAAATTTTCACTATTCATCAAAAAATGAAACTTGTCAAAAAAATACCGAAAATTCACCCAAAGATAATTTTGAAGTACCAATTCAAAAAATAAAGCTTATTTTGTTAAAAAAAAGTAATAACTATCAAAATATGGTTTTAAAACAAGTGTTCCATTAAAAGGAAACAAACTAGCCTTTATAAAAATACAGCTTTGTATACGTAAAATTGAATTTGTTATTATCTTATACCTATAAAATATATTGGATTAATTTAAATTTTTTTATTGAATATATAATATATATATTTCATTAAGATCATACACTAATAGTAATTAATTTAATTTATTAAGATAAAATTTATTGGGTTTATAAAAATAAATTTTCATAAAAACATTTCCTTTATATTTAATAGATTTTTATGTTAATTTCTATTTAATTGGTAAATAATGAATTCAACCCTATATTTTAATAAGTTAGTTAATACTATATATAAATACTTATTTAATATATATATGATAATTTTCATTTTAAATAATAATATTAATAGTATTCAGTAAAACTCAGTCTTGCTTGTAATGCATGCCATCAGAGAAATCCATTATTGTGTGTAATGCAAGCTAACTAAGTATTGATTTCATTGAAATATATAGAATATATTGAATTAATTAAAAATATTAAATATATTTTAAATTATTGGAATATTATATTCCCTTATACGTTGGGTGTTGTATGTCATACACATTATTGACCAAAATTCTATTCTTTTAAAATTTTGAGGTGTTAAATTATCCCCAACTAAAATAAATTGCATCCTCACAATTTAAAATTGACCTCAGTAATAGAGGGTTCTAAATTTATAAATTCCAATGTTAAATAACCCTCATCATAATAGTTTTAATAAAAAATCTTCTTAATAAGAGTGAAAGGGAAGTGTAAAATTCATCTAGAATAATCACATAACTAGGTTTCCAGATAGGAGGACATAAGTGGAAAATTAAAACATGGTCATGGAAGATAAAACTAACACTTGAATATTGAGGGAGAGATATATAACCAATCTATAAAATAGAGGTGTGAAAAAGGCCATTGATATCATAAAAAATGATGATAAGAGGACAATATTTTTGTTTCAAGACCCTTTTTATTGTAGTTGAGGAATTATTTCACTCTCAAAGATTTTAAGAAATTATAATTACTTGATATGTTTCTATTCCATAATAAAAATATTATATTTTGGATATTCCTTGAAGTATGTCTACTTATCTCTTAGAACTAGTTGCATCACATGGTCAAGTAGTACATTAGTCTCTAAAACCTCATCCAATGTTCAACTTAAACCATTTCATAAATGGTCAAACTTTCCAAAATATTATTATAAAAAATATTAGAATCATTTTTAGGTAGTTTTTAGTATCCTATTTTCATTATCCGTACCAATCATCATCATTATCTCAACATAAAGAACTTATTTAGGCTTATCCTTAACCCAATCAAGTGTTTTTAAAGAATTTCAACTTATAATCAAACCATTTTCTTATTCATTGGCACCATTGAACATAAAATTTTGAATCCTTAATGAAATAGTACTATATTACAATCCTTATATATTTCACAATTCTTATAATGAGAATATAATCTATAAAATAAATTTACAACATTTTTCTTAGATCCAAATACACAAGAACATTAATCATTCCACTTAGGTTGTATCAATCGAATAATATTTACCTTGATCCCTTAGCTTCTTCTGTGGTATATTACCTTGATGTTTAGGGAATTTATTTTCATTATTCCCCATTTCACTATAGTCAAAACACTAAATATTAGTATTTTTTTTCTTCACATTGTATTAATTTTCCTCATAATCCTTTTATTCAAACTTTTAACAAACTCTCCATATTTTAATGAATTTACTAGGGTGATTAATTCCATAGTTAATACTTGTGAGAAAATTCTTATTTCCCATCTTCCCTTTATCTGTTATTTTCTTGTTCATCCTCTTTGCAACGAACCAAACTTTTTAAATGAAATTTGTTTCATGAGAAAGTGTGTGTTGTATTATTTTGTACTCAAAAAAATATATTTATTTAATAATTAAATGAGTATAAATTGAAATCCAACTATCAAGATTCTACCATTATATGACCGCTGGAAAATTTACTTTTGGTAAAAAAATTATGTTATAATTTATATGTAGAAATGATGATGAATAATTAATACAGAATGGAGAAATGATGGCCTCAACCAGTAGAGTCATGCCATATGAAGTCCATTTATCATATCTTGGGAGGGAGGTAGAATCATTTGGGTTCACACTTGACCAAACCCAAAAAAATATTTAACTAGTTAAGCTATAATGCAATCACCTATGAGAGAGGTTCAAGTTAGTGGAAATTACCACTCTAGCAATGTTAGCCGAACCACCCATGAATCTATCACCATAGTAGAAATTACCCTTAGGTATAAAGTGGGTGTTATAAAGGGTTATGTGTTGAGGTCATGGTTAATTAAATTGTAACTCTATAGTCTAATTAAAATGCATATTAAATAAATTTCATTTTAAGAATAGTTTTATAAATTTAAAAATATGAAGAATTTGATGAATTGGTTTTTTAGAAAAAATTATAATTTTCATAAAGATATGAATTATTATAATAAATTAATTAATTATTAATAATGTTTATTTTAATAAAATAGTATGATAAAAAAACTCTTGTTTAAATATAAATGATAAAATAATTTAATTTTTTTTTCAAATGTCAGAAATTTTACTATGCATTTTCAACCATATATTAATTTTAATAAATATGGATTTTTATATTCAAATGTTAAAATTATCATATTTATAGAATTATTATGATAAAATAAATATAATTTTTGAAACCATCATGTCCAAATTATATTAGGGAGAATTAATGAAAATTTTCTAAAATAATTTTTCAAGAATAGTAAAAATACAATTTGGGGTTTTTAGTATGTTTAATGACTTCTTAATAATGTCATAATGATATAACAATTAATTAAGAACACTACATGAACTAAAATATGTTATTTTATTAAAATAAATTATTTTAATATATTTTAATTAATTTCAAAACCTTTAATGTACTTTCCAAATCTCAAAATGGAAACATTAACTTTAAAAATATTATTTTGTGGAAACATTATTTTTTCTTGCCAAAAATAAGTAATATAAAATGATGAAAAAATATTTTGGATTAAAATAAAATAATTTTTTTTCATGTTTCCAATATCATGGGAAAATTCCATAGTAAATCCCATGGATTTCCATTTTCCACAATATAGGTTTCCAATTCCTATATTTGGAAATTAATAAACAAATCCTCCACTTTTTTCTATAAATACCTACCCATTTATCCATTTTAATTAAATAAAAATCAATCAACTTTGAATATGTGGTAATTTAATCTTTAATGGAGTCCTACCAAGGTTTCCTTAAGCAACCCAGGTTCCAATCCTCTAGTTTTAGGAGTAACTATTTAAGGTAGGGGAAATATCCTACTTTTCTTATTCTTTCAAGAACCTCTTTTTTTATATTTCTTCTGAATTTTATGGTCAATATGTCTTTTTAATTTTTCATTAATTCCATTACTTAAAAATTATATTTTATCAGTGTGATACACCTATCCCCTATCTTATTACCATTGTCTAAAAATACATTTTATACCCGTTATGCTAACAGTTTCACTTCTCAAAATTATCTCTTCTCGTCATGAAATTCACTTTTATTTTATTTTTGTGAATACCTAAACATATTTATTTTAAAAGGGTATTAAAAAGTATTTAAAAATTATTTATTTTATTATGGGATAGACATATATAAAACACACATTCCCTTACCATGGGTTGAAAATGACATAATGATATTCTCTTAAAGAACTTTTTAAAATGACATGATATTGATACGAAACCTGTTTCTTTTACTCCTTGAGTTATTTATGAAAAGTTTGGTTATGATATATTTGGATAAAATTAATTAATACATATTAAGGTTTATCTCATATGGTTATATAATGCATTGGGTAAACAATTTAATCTCTAGAGATGAAATGTTTTATGATACCTTGGTGAATAACCTTGGTAATTTTTATGACACCTCAGTAACAAACCATGGTTATAAAATTATTAATGTCTCATTTAATTGTTGTAAAAAAATTTCATCTTATGATTAATGTTTTTATTATTATGATATGCATCATTCTCATGAATTATCACTATGAATAATGTTCTTATTGATATTCCTCAAGATCACAAGTAAAGTGTTTCCCTTGATTTCCCTTACTAGGTCTTATGCTCACCCATTCCTTTGATGTATGTCCCCAGGTTATGAGATGTAGTAAATTTACTTAGGATGAACATTTGTAGAATCCTTTCAATTGTATTAGAATTTTTTTTTATGTTTTCATGTATTATGTACCTTTTTTCCAGGAAACTAAACATTAAAAGATCCTCTATTTGTACCATGTAAATGAAAGTTTTATATAACAAAAGGTTGGATTCCATAGTTGGTATCAAAGTATGGTTTAGTTATTTTTGTAAATTATAATTTTCAAATATTAGTAATAAACCTAAAGAGACGTTTAAATATAGGAAACATCTTGTTATTTGGTAAAGTACTAAGTTAGTGGTTTCTAAACAAAGAAATCCCAGTCTAGATATAAAAAAATGGATGTTGCTCCAGCAGAAATGTATCTAAGGGTAAAATTTGAAAACACTAATTTGAGCCAGACACTAATAGGAACTAGTGCATAAAAATGGGACTTTTTTCACTCTTAGTGTATTTTTTTGGTTAATAACAAGTTTTTTATGAACCATTATTAAAGATATAAAAAAATGTAATTGTTGTTAAAGAATATCATATTAAATAATGATGTTTTAAGAGATAAAAATTCTTTTAGAATTATAAGATTATTAAATGAAACACATTTATCACTAAGGTTTTATTTATTTATAAAATGGTGTAAAATTGTAGGAATCATGTAAATGGTATGTGTAATGGACCATACAATAATGACCCTCCGATGGATGGAGGAATAGAAAATTTCTTGAGAATGATGAATCAACCAACCTGAGCTATGAAAAATAACTTAAATCAATATGATAGACTAGATTCACCTTGAATGAAACAAAATTCCATTCAGTCCTTTATGTATTAATGATAATCTTATTTTAATGGATATATAGACCAATTGATTTCCGAACAATTAATAATATCTATAGAAAATATATTTTCTATCTTCCATTTTTAGGAACAAGAGAAAGTCACTCTGGATGTGTACCGCTTATAGGGAGAATCTGAACAGTTGTGGAATCTAATTAAAATAAATAATCCATTAAAAAAAATTAAAGATATGGTGTTCAAAGAGTTTAGGGGAAACTTTATCAAAAATTATTTCCACCATTTGATGCCAATGAAAATGGATAAAGAATTCCCAAAGCTGAAGTAGAAGGAAAATGAATACGTAGGGAGATATGAGATGAAAATTACAAGGATTTCTCATTGAAACTCCATCTTTATCATTGATCCTAATGGAAAAGGTTGATATATTTTTCAATGAAGTAAGAACCCATATATAGAATAATCTATCCAATCAATACTATGAAAGCTACGAGGTGATACTGAGGAGTACTATGAATGTTGTACTAGAGTTTGGAGAGACGCTGTGGTCCCATATATTGAATGAAAAGAAGATATAAATGGAGCCAAGCTTAGGGAGGAACATTGATCATAGAAGATTAGAAAAAAGTGAAAATTCCCACATGAAAAAAATGTGGGAATAATCATTCAAGGAACTAATTACTTGCATGTGAAAAATGTTACAATTGTGGATGATATTTTCTTATTACTCAGAACTATTGTAGTGAGGTTAAGCCTTGGATTCTCAACACTAATGAAGAAGGGAAGATGGTTCATGACAAACCTGAAACCCAATGATTCAAGTGTGGAAAACTTGTTCAATTTTCCAATAACTACCCAAATTAGAAGATAATGGATGGGAATCACCATCAAAATCACCATTTACTAAAAGATCAAGGTCGAGATTTTTCTATCACTATAGATGAAGTTGGAACTCCAAATGATGTGGTGGTAGGTACTCTCATTTTTCTCTCAAAGCTAGTAAGTACTTTTATTTAGGTTCTATGCATTCCTTTATTTACTCCATGATTGAAAAGAATGTAGAATAAATCCTTGAATTTCTAGAATTAGAGTTATTAATAAATACTTCAGTAGGGATTATCCAAGAATCAATAGTGTATAAAAACTCTAGTATTTACTTTGGTGAGCAAAATATCATTGCAATACTAGTAGTCACTCCCATGTTGTAATTCAACAGTATACTTGGGATTGACTAGCTATAAAATTATAATACTAAGATAAATTGAAGAAGCAATGAAATATTAGTATTCTTGAATGGAAAATCTACAATTGTTTTCAAATGAGAGATTTCCCGACCTGAGCATTGTCTAGAAGCACCTCCCATAGCCTTCTTTATGGAAATGAAAGTATACAAATAGAGATTGCACCCATTATTCTGGGATACATTGATGTATTTCCAAAGGATTTACCTGGTCCTCCCATAGAAGGAGATATAGAGTTCTCCATTGAACTCATGCCTAAATCCAAGATGATATCAAAGACCTCGTATATGATGGAAAATATAGAGCCGGAGGAATTAAAGAAACAAACCCAATAACTTTGGTAGAAGGGTTTTATTTGACCAAGTGTGTCTCCTCGGGGAGAACCCATTCTCTTTTTTAAGAATAAGGATGGATCAATGTGGCTATTCATTGATTATAGATAACTTAATGGGATCACATTGAAGAATAAGTACCCTTGTCCAAGGATTGATGATTTATTTTACCATCTATATGTGTCTCAATTATTCTCCAAGATTGATCTTTGATATAGTTATCATCAATTGAGGTTAAAGACAGAAGATATTACAAAGATTACCTTCTAATCAAGATATGTGAATTATGAGGTTTTTTATTCCCTTAGTCTTGAATAATTCACCTGCTATATTTATGGATTTTATGAATAGAGTATTTAAGGTGTACCTTGAAATTTTTGTGGAAGATTTTATTTATCATATTTGGATATATCATAAAAGTCATGTGGATCATGATAATAATATAAGGGTTATATTGAAAACAATGATGAAATAGAGGCTATTTCAAAAGTTCAATAAATGTGAATTTTGGTTACAAGTTTCTTTCTTGGGGAATATTATAACCAATAATGGAATCTTAGTTGACCCTAGTAAGAAAAAGGTTGTGGAAGAGTGGCCTCATCCAACAAATGTAACTGATATTCAATGTTTTCTTGGTTTAGAAGGATATTATAGGAGGTTTTTGAAAAAGTTTTCCTGAAATTCTAATCCACTATCCAAGTTACCTTGAAAAGGGTCCCAGTCTATCTGGACAAAGGAGTGTAAAGAATGTTTCTAAGAGCTGAAGAAGGGACTGGATAATACATCTATGTTAACTCTAACCTCTATTAGAGAAGGATTCGTTAGTTTTAGTGATGAATATATGAAAGGGCTTGGGTGCATACTAATTAAAAATGACAAGGTGATTGCTTATGTATCTTGATATTTGAACCCTCATGAGAATAATTATCCAATGCATGACCAGCAGCTAGCTATAATTAATTTTTCCCTGAAGTTATGGAGGCACTATATTTATGGTATGAAATGTGATGTATACAAAAACCACCAAAGATTTAAGTATATTTAAAAAAAGGAATTGAACATGAGACATGGTAGATGATTGGAACTTTTTAAAGACTATGACTATTAAATCATTATCTCTCCAAAAGAGAAAACAATGTTACTGGTGCATTAATTAGGAAAGACCCTATTGTTTTGGAAATGATGAAGATTCAAGGAGATCCATTGATCAAGGACCTAGTAAGGATATACATAGGAATCACAAGGGAAGAGAAATCATCAACTCTATCCCAAATGATTTCTCAACCATAATTACTATAGAATATCAAGAAATCTCAAAGAGATGATCCTTTGTTAAAAAATAAGATAGAGGTTGCAGAGAATGTGAAGTTTCCTGAGTTAATCAAGAAGGTAAACTAAAATTTCAAACTAGGATATGTGTTCCATATTTTTCTATAAATAAATATGATGATGATGGATTAATATCATAGATATACATTATCTATAAATCACGGAAGCACTAAAATGTATTGGGACCTTTGTGATCATTATTAGGTTGATAACATGAAAAGTGGTATTTTTTACTATAATACAAGGTTCTTGGTGTGTCAATAAGTGATGGTAGAATGAAAACTTCCTAAATGGGTATTAAAACCACTACCCATAACAACATGAAAGTGGGATAATATCACTACATACATTGTCACGGGTCTCTTGAGAACATCAAAAGGAAAGAATGCGATATGGGTTATACTGAATTGACTCACCATGACTGCCCATTTCCTCTCTTTTTGGGATGATTTTTGTATTGAAAAACATTACAAGATTTACATAAAGGAAGTATAGAGGTTTTATAGGGAACCAATTTATATCATTTCAAGTCATGATCCAAGGTTCACATAAAAATCCGGGATAAGTCTTCAACATGCACTAAATACTCAATTGAATTTCAATACAGCCTATCACCCCCAAACTGATGGCTAATCTAAAAGGACTCTTTAGACACTTGATGACATTCTATTCACATGCTCAAGGGAATTGAAATTTGTATGGTACTAACATATCCCATTAGTCGAGTTCTCATTCAACAATAACTTCCATTCGGGTATTCAAATGGAGCTATATGAAGTTATATATGGGAAGTGATGTAGAACTCATACTTTTTGGGATGAAGTTTGAGAGAGAAAGCTTATTGGTCCTGATATTGTACAAGAGATTATAGAAAAGGTTCATTCCATCCAACAACACATAATAGATCCACAAAGTCAGAAAAAGACCTATCATGTCAACCATTTAAGGGACTTGGAATTTTATTTTGGAGAAACATTCATCCTTAAAATTTCACATTGGAAGAGATTCATATGGTTTTTTAAGAAAGGGAATATTATCCCTAGGTACATTAGCCCCTATGAAATCCTTGACCGCATAGGAGAAGTGGATTATCAAATTTCACTTCTTCTAAATATTGATCAATTTCACGATGTATTCGACATATCACTATTTAGGACATACATACCTAATCCTTCACATGTATAGAATCTAGAGTCCGTATGAATGAAACATGAACTCTCTTATAATGAGTTTCTAGTGGAGATCTTGGAGCATAGAGACAATGTTTTATGCAACAATACTTCCCACATCGTCGAAGTGTTGTAGAGGAATTTTAAATATGAAGAAGTGAACGGAGAACTAGTGGAGACAACGAGACAGAAGTACCCAAAACTTTTCTATACTGAGAGAATGAATTGAAAATTTTATGGGTGAAATTTCTTAATGGGGGAAGAATGTAATGACGGAGAATTTTTTAATAAAATTTGTTTCTCGATAAAATGTGTGTTATATTATTTTTTACTCAACAAAAATATATATATTTAATAATGAAGTGTGTCTAAATTAAAATGTGACTATCGAGATTCAATCTTTATATGACCATTGGTCATTATATCCATTTTAATCTTTACTTTTGGTAAAAAAATTACGTTATAATTTATAACTATAAATAATAAATAAAAATTAATGAAGAAAGGAGAAATTATGGACTCAACCATTAGAGTCGTGCCATATAAAGCCCATTTGATAGATATTGGCAGGGATGTAGTGTCAAAAGTGTTCTCTCTTGACCAATCCAAATGCAAGCTTCAACAAGTGAATCTAGAGCAAAATCTCTTATAAGAGAAGTTTCAAGTTAGTGGAAATTACCACTCAGGTGATGTTAGCCGAGCTGCCCCTTGAATCTATCACTATTGAACACCTTACCCTAAGGTCATATGTGGGTGTTATTAGGGGTTATGTGTCATGGACTTAGTTACTTAATGTGTAAATACATTGTATAAATAATGTTTTTTCCACAAATTACGCTTTATGAATAGTTTTTTTAATAAAAAAATATAAATAATTTTAATAATTGATTTTTCCGAACAAACATTTTAATTTTCAAAAAGATATAAATTGTTATAATAAACCAAGGTATTTTTAATAATGTTTATTTTAATGAAATAGTATAATAAAATCACTATTTTTTAAATATAAATGATAAAATAATTTTATTTTTTTTCATGTGTAATAAATTTTACTGTGCATTTTCAACCCACAATTATTTTTAATAAATAATGATTTTTTATATTTAAATGAAAAAATTAAAATATTTAGGGCATTATTCTGATAAAAAAATATCATTTTTAAAATCATGATGTGAAAATTAGGTTAGGGTAAATTTATGATAATTTTCTAAATTACATTATTTTTTCATGAATAATAAAAAGATAGTTTGGGTTTTTCGATATGTTTAATGACTTTATAATTATGTCATAATGATGTAATAATAAATTAACCACAATAAAAGACCTAAAATTTGTTATTTTATTAATATTAATTATTTTAATATATTTTAATCAATTTCAAAACCTATAATTTACTTTCCAAAATTTAAAAGGGAAACATTAACTTTAAAAATACTATTTTGTGGAAAGATTACTTTTTCTCGCCAAAATAAGTAGTATAAAATGATTTTTTACTCCTATGGATTAAAATAACAGAAAATGATTCCAAATTATACAATATCATGGGAAAATACCTTGGGAAATCCTATGGTTCTGTATTTTCCACAGCCTAGGTTTCCAAGGCCTATATTTGGAAATTTATAAACAAATCCTCTAATTTTTCTATAAATACCCACCCATTTATCCATTTAAATTCAATTACAATCAATAATATATGAATCTATATTATTTTATATCTTAATTATTCCTCCCAAGGTTCTCTAAAACCCCTAAGGTTCTAATTCTCAAGTTTTAGGAGTAACTCTTTAAGGTAAGGGAAATATCCTTATTTTTTATTTGTTTCAAGAACCTCTTTTTGTATATGTCTTCTAAATTTAATGGTCACTCTATATTATTTCCTTTTAATTAATTTCATTACTTCCAAATTATTTTTTATCAATGAGATACTCTTATCACCTCTCTTTTTACCCTTCTCTAAAAACATGTTTTATACCCGTTATGTTGCTAATTTCACTTCTCGAAATTTATCTCTTCTCCTCAAAAAGTTCCCTTTTATTTTATTTTTTTTGAATACCCAAAACCATTTTTTACCAAGTGTATTCACCAATATGTAAAAATGGTTTATTTTATTTTGTTATTGACATTCATAAAACCCACATTCCCTTTATGTGGGTTAAAATGATATAATAATATTGTCTTAAAGAAAATTTTTAAATGCCTTTATTTTGATAAGAAAACCGTGTCTTTTATTCCCTAGAGTTTTTTTATTAAATTATTTATTATTATCTATGTGAATAAAATTAACTAATACATATGAAGGTTTAATCCTAATAGTGCTCCAATGCATTGGGAAAAGAATTTAATCTCTAGAGAAGGCATGTTTTACCATACCTTGATGAATAACCTTGGTGAATTTTATGACACCTCAATGAAAAACCTTAGTGATATGATTATGAACATCTCATTTAAATGTTGTAGCCACATTTCCATGTTATTATTCATGTTATTATTTTTGTGATGTGCCTCTTGATCATGCCTTATCATTATGAATCATGTTCTTATTGAAATTCCTCAAGATCACGAGTAAACTATTTCCCTTATATTCCCTTACTGGGCCTTATGAGCACTCTTTCCATTGATTTTTTCCCTGAGTTATGAGATGTAGTAAATTTACTTAGTATGAACCATTTAATAAGTCTTTCAAGTGAATTATAAGAATATTTTATATTTTCATGTTATATTAACCATTTTTTCAAGAAACTAATCTTTAAAAGATACTTTATTTGTACAATGTAGATGAAAATATTATGTAATAAAAGGTGGTATTCCATCATCTTGTTCTCTTTCATCAATATTAACCCATAATACTTGTATAATTATTTCTCTTTCTTGATATAACATAAAAATATGTCATCATATGAAGAAAAATTATGAGACACCAACGCTCTTCATAAACTTGGATTAATACCTTCAAATAAGTGTCCAATATTGTAATCCTTGTTGTGTGTTTAATCCATATAATACCTAGATAAAATTGTAAAGGTATCCTCATACTTTGAAACAATATCTTCTTTATTTTTCTTTAATATAATTAACTTTTTATTAATCTTATTTTATTGCTCACAAGGGAAATATTTGTCAAATAATGTCCCCTAGAAATATTTCTATTCCATAAGTTATATTTCATATTCCACCCTAGTATTATGGATTAATGAACACCAATGATCAGAATCTCCATTGACACAGTACACTGCATGTGAATCCGTTTCCTTTTCACCACATCCCAATTTCATAAATATCTTATATAAATACTTAATACATTACTCAACTATCATCATATTAGTAGCCCCACTAAATAATGGGGGTCTTTATCACATAAAGTGATCCAGCATTGGAGAATCATGTTGTGGAATAGGTTTCTCCATTAGGGAAAGTAAATTTACCATAATGTGATTAATATTCCCTAATATATACATAACTTGTTCAGTTTCAATACCATCTATCTCAGATTTATTAGTAGGGAAACCTCTACATTGGTCACAAGTATCGATACCCTTATTCCTTCTAGGTTCCATTTCTAAAGAATGGTATACACAAGAATAGATCATAACATTATTTAACATAATGTTAAATCCCAAAATTAGTGAAATATTTATGATAAATTTAAAATCATAATCATAAACATGGTTTTATTGGGATATCATTACTTTTAATGATTTTATAATTGTTTGTAAAGAAAATTTGAAATATCCTAAGTATACCCACTAGAGTGTCAAACTAGGTGAACAATAAGGCCCATTGTTGTTTCCAAGTTTATGCTCGAGTCAAGACTGACACTTCCTCTTCGAAGTTTTTACCCCTAGGTATATTTGTGCAAGAAACACATAAACTTGTAGTATCCTGAAAGGGATGTATTTATAGAAATACTCACATAATCTCTTCCTTAACAAAATTTTAGGATGTTATTATATAATTATCGTCAATTTATTTCATAGGGTTTTGCTCTCTAATCTATGTTTTCCTAAATCTAGTTCCCAAGGTTTTTACTAAACTTGCTTTGATACCAACTGTAGTGACCCCAACCATGGTATGTTAGAGTTGGTGCCTTACATTATTAAATTGGTGTCGATACAAGATTAAAATACCAAAGGATTGAAAATATTTATATTTTTGGTGACTAGATATATACATGATACCCATTTTACATTAGTAATAAGAAATTAAACATAACACATAAAAAAGTAAAATGATTATAATCATTGTAAAATCATTCCAAAAATTCATCTGCATATCTTGTGGAAAGGAAAAAAAATAAGGGTGAGATCAAATGCTCAGTAAGGGTTATTTACAATAAAATTATTCATAAATCAATGAATAATAATCATTATGGTAAGGTAAATTACTAAAACGCATTCCAATTAATCAATAAATTAAGCATAATATGGTAGGAATAAAATATGATAAAATAATGCCA
The DNA here is from genome assembly GCA_963277665.1 of Viscum album. Classification (NCBI taxonomy): domain Eukaryota; kingdom Viridiplantae; phylum Streptophyta; class Magnoliopsida; order Santalales; family Viscaceae; genus Viscum; species Viscum album. The sequence continues at coordinate 638,502,680 of OY728162.1, read as the reverse complement.
TATAAATAATCACATTAACTTGAAACATGACCATGAATATTATAACTAATTAAATAATAACATGAAATATATATAATGATGGAATACATAATGTCAGATGTTATAACTTTCAGGATCTATCCTCAAGAAAGTTACTATCAAGATCTATCCTCTTGACATTTTCAGTATGTGGGTAGAAATCTATCATATTTGGCCAACTCATTCTTCTTATGAGACTACTGATTCATTGAAAGAATTACATTAACTGGTTCTCATACTATTTACTTAATTTCCATATCATTCCATTTATATAAATTTAATTCATAAAAAAATTGGCTTATCAAATAACCGTATGGAGTAAAGGATATAATTTTTTTAATATTTAACCAATAAATCATATAACTTTTAAAGTAAAAAATTAATGTAAAAATGGTATAATGTTTTGGAAATAATCATATAAATTAAAAAAATAAGGTATATATTTAATATAAATTTAATTCTTAATGAAAAATTATTACAATAACATGACTATTTCAATAGAATGTTAACAATCACAAAATAAAGTGAGATTACAAAATAACTTTTACCACAAAATGATTTTCAATTCAAATCCCATAAGATTGTATTATTAAAATTTAATCTTAAAATACATTTTTTAATGAATTATTAATGATATTACTTGTCAAAAGGGGTATTATATACACCATATAATTGTGAATTGTTTTATAAAATAAATTAAGTCTCAATGGAATGTAAATTGAGATGAAATCACTTACCTCTCATTCCCTTTTGGTTGAACAAACTTTATCCTATTATAAAATAGTTTTAATCACATTCTTAACTTATAAAATAACCATATTAATATTTAAAATTTATTATATGATTATTTTATAACATCTTATCACCTTTTGTTAATAATATTCCATTATTTTCATTATTTTGGGTGTTAATTGCCTTATTTTTCAATTATGTTTTGACTTTTTATTTTTTGTTCCACTTAATTAAATAATGATTTCATAATATAAGTAATTTAAAACATTATGTAAATATCCTATATAATCATTATATATATATTTATAGAAATTAATAAAATTCAGTGATAGGAAAATAAATACACAGTTCAGGGAGACAATTTTCCATACGTATGCATGAACGGTGTATCTATTTTTTTATCTTATTTAAAGAAAGTAAAGTCAATTATATATATATATTCTAATTTAATTATCAATTTTATTTTATATATCTCTCATATTTTTATTAATCCCATCTTTAATTCATTCCATGTAAAGCATGAACGAATCACTTTGCTTAGTGAGGCGGTAGTCCACTGTACACACGAACACAGTTAGAATATTCCCAAAAAATGGAAACAATGAAGGTATCTGTTATATAATATTTATATAATAATAATTAAATTATAAATATCCTATATATCATTTATAAATAGTATTACAATCATAATGATCAACTTTGAAAAGTTGTAATGGGAAAACGAATGACATTAGTTCATGAGTCGGTAGTCTATTATATATATGACAGATGATTTTGTAACCCATTTGATGGAAGTGTGTGTGGTTCTAGGTAGTAACAATAAAATAAGAAAATATTATTAAATTTAAGAGAGTGATGTTATTATATAATCATGATATGAAAATAATTTAAGATGATTGACGATGAAATAAAACAATAACGTTTATTGATGAATGGTACCTCTTCTTCGGGCATCTCCTTTTGGTTTGAACCAAAAGCCTTATTTTGTTGGAATTATTCTATAATTTAGTTTTTTCAGATGATTATAGGGATTTTAGGAAGTGATTTTGGAAGGGTTTCATCAAGTTAAATTTCTTGGGAGTTGTGAAGAAGTGGGGAGAGAGAATTCCCTTTTATAATGGAGGAGGAGTAGCATTATAGTAAATACAAAAAAGTATTCACTATTGGGAGATCTATATTACCTAATGTGATTCAAAAAAAATAATGGATTTTTTGGGATTTTTTTCAAGAAACACCTCCAAAACACAAAAATAAACACATTTTTATCATTTTTCCCTTAACTTTTATTTTTCCCTACTTTTACCATTTTGGTTTCTTCACTACAATAACTATTTTTCTAACCTAGGTAAATTTTCATTTTAGAATAAATTAATGTGAGAATTTCTATAACATTTAAACACAATTATTACTAAATATTATATGTATTTTATTAAATAAATATTCCCATGAGTGTTGGAAATTAATTTTAACAGAAGTTCATGTAGTGCACAAAAACGTTGTTTTTACCCTAACCGCGCTAACAAAGTTTTTACTATTTAGGGGTAAATATTTTCATTATCAAAGGTAAATTGACCCATAAATGGACTATATTTAATATTTATTAAAATTTAAAAATAACTTGGTAGAAGGTAGTATTTTTAATAATTTTATATCATTTAATTAAATATCATTTATAAAAAAATAACATTACTATTAAATTTTGACATTATTTATTTAATTTGAATTTAAAAATATCAATAAAATGATGGAGTTTAAATATATTATTTAAACACTAGTGTAAAATTATTTAATCATATAAAAAATTAATTTAAGATAATAATTAATTCAATTTACTTAACTTTTAATATTTTTAGTATCATTTATTTTGTTAACTAAATAATTATTATATTGGCATTTCTTAAGGATTTAAAGTAATTAATTCAACTATAAAAATTTAAAATAAATTATAATGATATAAAAAAACTTATTTACAGTTCAAAAGGATATACATAACTGAAAATATGTTATATTTCTCATATCCCAAATCTTTATATAAATTAAAAGTGAGAAAAAAATATTTTTTGTCTTTTTATTTACTTAACATATTATATGGATTAAATTCATGAAATAGTATTCACATAAGTAATAATAATCTTCCCTAAGGCTTTAAGGGTAGAAATATTACCATCCAATGGGTTTTTGATAATTCAATACTTCATTTTACACCTTTTACTCTAAGTTTTACCACCAAGTAAACTCGTTTTTACCTTAATCACTATAAATTATTTTAATTGCTTTTAATAATTAGTTTTTTCAAAACCTATATTGGAATTATTAGAAGAAAAATTATTCTTATTCAAAATGTGGAATCAATTTATCAAAATTGAAATCATATAAGTGGCAGAGATTAATTTAAAATTAATATCATAGTTGTGTTGCGAAAATGAGTTTTTAAGGAGAAAAAGATCAAAAGATTACAAAGTTTCTTATATTAAATTTAAATTTAAAACTGATTTAAATGACCTAAATTGGATAAATATATTTATAATTGAAATATTGTGTCTTTAAAACCAATTTTAAATATTTTTTAAAATTATAAATTATTTAGACAAAAATGAAAATTTCAATTAAAATTCAGTATTTTTCATTATTCATCCAAAAGTGAAACTTATTAGAAAAATACCAAAAATTAAACCTAAGTTAATTTTGAAATTTTTATTTCAAAAATGATGTTTTTTTGTATAATATAATGTATAAAATTTTCAAGATTTGATTTTAAAATAAGTGCACCATTAAAAGGCGAACAAACTTCCATTAGAAAAATAGAGCTTGTTTTTGGGTAAAATTGGATTTGTTCTTATATTTTTCCAATCAAATAAATTGGATGAATCTAAAAAAATTTAATTTATTATATAATATATAAGTTTCACTAATATCATCCACTAATATTAATTAGTTTAATTTATGAAGATATAATTCCTTTATCGCATAAAAATAGTTTTTTATAGAGACATTTCCTTTATATTCAATTGGTTTTTATATTAAATTTTATTTAATAAGTAAAAAATGAAATCAAAAATATATTTTATAAGTTATTTAATACTATTTATAACCACCAATTTAATTTTTTTTAGACAATAGTCATTTTAAATAATAACTTTCATAGTTTTTGGTAAAACTTGGTCTTATATGTTATGTTAACCATCGAAGAAAGTCACTGTAGTGTGTAATGAAAGTTAACTCAGTTTTAAAGTCACTTAAAATTATAAAATAGACTGAATTTATTTAAATAGTAAATATATTGAAAAGTATTTGAATATTATATTCTCTTCTATGCTTTGTGTTGTGTTTCATATACGCTATTTAATAAAATGTTATTCTTTTAAAATTTCAGGGTGTTAAAAAATGGGAAAGAAACAATAATCCAATTAGGTATTGGATCACATCTTCTACAGATTCAGTACTTATATTTTTTTTTCATATCATTGGGTAGTTGTCTATATTTTTCTTCCATGACTTTTCAACATACAAAACAAGACAATAGGTGTTCCTTTAACTATTAGAAGAAATAATAGGAATGAATGAGGATGCCTATAAGTTCATGTTTTTTATTTCAAATTAGAAATTATATATAGCATTTGATGAAGGGATAAGATATGCGAAAATTAATAGAATAATTTTTTTAATGAATCAAAAACATCCTTATGGGGGTTGGAAAATTACCAATCACATGAATTATTTCTCAAAAATTTTAGCGATGTCTGGAATACGTTTTTTGACAAATTTGAGGATGTATAGAATGAACTAATCCAGGGTTATCTATATTCCTAAAAATTTATAAAGGATCTAAAATTCAATCAAAACCCTTCAATATCATACTAAGTGTTTTTTTCACATGATAGGAATCCCGATTTACATTTTATAGGGTCAGGATCCAATGAATACTGTTAGTGGTTGAGTGATGATATTTCTTATAAAAAAATAAACCTAGAAATGTGGATACTTTCATGATTATAAGACATTGTCCTAAAAAAATGTTCACATTTTAACCTGTAATGGTAGGGTTATGTTTATCTAGTGTATATACTCGACACATTTTTGGGTTTATACAATAAATAATGAATCCTAATTGGAGACATATCAATATGAAATTCCCCTATACATATTCCAATTATAGTACTGAATCCACATGGATGCATGAAAAAGGTTGTTTGAAATCTAAATTCATTTGAAATGAAATGGATTGGTCCCAAGAGAAAAGTATGTGATAGAGATTTGGTAGGTGTAGGTAGGAGGGGAATAATTATAGACAGTTCCCTCTAAGCGATAACTTTGAGGGACTATAATCATGCATGACATGATTTTTTTACTATGGTCTGATTATTGTAATTTTTTTTATTTTCCTTGTGTAAAGTTTCATCATTTGAAAATTTTCATTTTATTAATTTTTGTTCCACTGAACATATATATTATTTAAAATATTTATACATTTATATTTTTTTAACCCTTTACTTATAGGACTTATGGGATTTAAAATGATCATTATATGACTATATTTAGTGGAAGACAACCCAGACACATGAAGATCTATCTTTGATAATCAACACATAAATAAACTATATAAACAGTGTACCTAGATATCACTAATAACAACAGTCTGATTCTTTCTCAACAAAGAAGAATTCTTGATGAAGATCATAAATTAGTGAAAAAAATCACTCTACCTCCCATGTGGGTACACCGACCAATGGATCCATGATCATATAATGAGGAAACCTGAATGCTGAAGGGTTTCTAGAGCATTCGTCTAAAAAAATGAACAATAATATGAGAGGAAGAGAGAAATGTGAAGATTTCTCACAACTTCTTGTCAACAACAAGAAGGATAAAATCCATTTATATATACATACATAACATATTTAATTAAATAAAAACACATTGGCCATATTATGTATCCATATAAATTTATTCCCATAGTTCATTGAATCATATTCAATGAGAGGACAAGAAAAATAATCTGTTCATAAAAAATTGTAGCTGACAATAAAACCATCGAATAGAAATATATATATATATATTATCATATTTATTTAATAAATGTTTTATAATACATGAATCAAATGTATGTAATTAAATATACACTTTATATATATATTATCATATTATATATATATATATATATATAAATATTTAGATCATATCTAATAGCCTTTCACTTTCACTAAAATCCCATAGGGGACTTTATGCGTAACTTCAAAACTCTTTATGAATCTACACAAAAACTTTTGTATATGATTTTTTCATTAAAATCGTTTGAACAAAAACTTTGTCCAAAATTTTATCATTATACAAGGTCCTAATTGTTTAACCCTACAAGACTTAACAACATTGAAAGCATCCATAAAATATCTATTTCATTGATATAAGAAAAGAGTGGCCTCTAGAAATGAAATAGTTCTACTCAAGCTACTAAGGGTTCTAGTGTGATGTTCATCAAACATAATCATATCTCTATATGAACATGTCCACCACCAAATATATAATATACCATATATGTACCTTATATAATCCTTTTTTCCATTACATTGAGAGACCACTAAACATGGAACATGTCAATCTAGTATAGTCCTCTCATCATTTTCTTGATTTATTGAAAAACACCGAACAAGTGGATGAATAAATCACATGTCATTCATCTATCTAATAAGAACATAGCATGTCACTTATCCAAGTAGTTGATCACATTATATTTGAAACAACTAAGAATGACCATGCATTTCCTCAATCTAATTAAATCATTTTCTAGATTTATTTTCTTATCATACACATGGAAAAATCTCATATTTGGTTCACTCCAACTGACAACATGATCATCAACATACCCAACCACCCAAATATTAGCTAAGTTTATATGTTGACTTGTGTAAGTAGGGTATCAAAGATTTAACGTTCTCATGCTAGGTATCTCTACAACCTCATGTAAGAATGATTGATTATAAGTATACACCCTTAAGTATATCTATGACCACATGAAAATCCATGAAATATAATTTTGTGGATCAGACCATGTAATAAGTCTCTACTTATTACCAAAAGAATATATTCTTTAATATCTCATATAAAACCCATTATAATGGATGTAATAATATATTCAAGCTAACCATTACATATCATCAAAACCCATTTTACTCAATGTTGATCATTGGTTATGGAAAACTCAAAGTTTTTACTTTTCAGGGATATTCATCATTCACCCATCCATGTAAAATTTATTATAGTACACATGAATGAATAATAAATGGATATTTCCATTATTATAACGACACGATCCATTTACAACCATCACAACCAATCTCTTATAGTGATTTAACATAACCCTCATGTGTTTTCTACATTAAGGGATTTATTTTACAAAAATTAAATCCATATGTAATTTCCATTTCATACAAATGGGTCCATATGATAAAATACTCCCCCTAACCACTTAGTGAGTGGCATTTATGAAGAGAGATATTTTTAATTTTGGCGAGTCATTGGAATCATATTCATTAATTTCAACTATTCAAACTTATACTTAAACAACTTTACTTCATAACATCAAATGTTATAATTTTTTTTATGTTTTATACTTAGAACTATTTATAGGTATATCTTCATCATCATTGTAACCTTTTCCATTAAACATTTTCCTTGAAATATTTTGTAAATATAATAACTATTTATAGTAATTATTTAACAACTTATCCTAAACTCTTTTAGGAGAAAGTGATATCCATTTTGTTATGGTAAAACATATTACTCTATATATTTCTTATAGAGATCCATTTATTTTCTTTGTAATACTTTGGAATATTTCTATATATATTTTTGGAGTCAAGAGCTGAGACAACATGAGATTCCGAGGCATGGTGTCCCAGAATTAATTTTATAAAAATATTTAATACATTTTATTTGATCTGTGAAATGTTTATTAAAGAAAAGTGGATAACTCTTAAAAGTAATCAATAATAAAAAATATGATACCAAATTTGAGCTTGGAACACATTTTTTTACCCTAGGCATGACCTAAAAAAGGATTACATGAGATGTTTGGATAAAAGCTGGTCATGGGAGGGTGCATTTAGTTAAATAAATAATTAAATTTATTTATTTTATTAATTTATCTAATTCTATTTTCATTTATAAATAAACTATTATAGTTATTTATGATTTTATCCACATAAACCTTGGGATAATTGAGAGTAATTCTTCCTCTCCTCTATTGGAGAATCATATTTAGATAAAGAAAATACTCTGGATCAAGGATGATCGACACGCAGTGAACATAATGACTTCACATAATTGTTGGTGAGCATGTTCTTCATATATGAATGGTCCAATATCTAGGTAGGACTTTTCAATTCATTATTTATTCCCCTATTGATTAAATTTATTGAGTTGGAACATATTACTTCTTAATATGTGCCAATTTTCAGAATTTTCCTATTCCTGGGTACAAATTTAATTGATTATTCATTTTTTCCCTCCTCAAATATCCTAAATGTGTTCATAATTCAATAATTCTTGGAAAATTATTTTTAAACCTTTGTTTTGGTGTTTTATCCACTTATTATTCACATTATTTTCCATTGGTCTATAGGACCATGACTCGACGCTTTTAGGTGGGATCGAGTCTGATAAGACCCCTAGATTCAAGGAGGAATAACATTCAATGAATGGATAGAAAATAAATGGATGGATTGGGAAGATTTGTGGGTTTTGGGTGATGGATTTGTTGATTGGAATACAAAATGGAGAAGGTGGAGTATGCAAGGCATGTGGGGTGAATGGTGAACCACCATGGATGAAATTGAAATCGATTTATGACCACCAGATGGATAGAAATGATGTCTGAAAAAATATTATGCCATTTTTTGGTGAAAAAATAATGAATTTGAATACAGAATTACCAGTTCTGGATACACGGGTGAAGATCCATATTTCTGGAAAAATCCCAACCACACACCATGTAGTCCAAATAACACATGGTGATTATCGACTTGGCTATGGAGGCTAGGGTTTCTTTTGAAGTTAAATATGAAACACCATGGGGCTAGACCACATGCCATGTATCATTCCCCAGGCACATAAGTCACGTGGTGGAGTACAGGGGTAGGACCCTAAGCAGAAATACATGACCAGGTGCATGCCATGTACCTATGTACACAAACACAAGAATACCTACATGGACATGGATAGGGAACATAGGAAATAACTTTAGTGACTCAGAAACTCTATATAGACCCTCTACATGTTGTGTAGTCCTACATGGTATGTGATCTATGTACCATTAGATACATGTCTAGGAAATGAATCATGACCACATGTCATGTAGATCCCCTAACACTCCATGTTCCCCTACTTTCTTTATGAGGAAACTTCAACCTCTCTTATCTACATAATTTGGGCTCAGATTTTGGACTACAAGTAGTCTATCCTAAGTGATTTTCCATGTAGAACATGAAGATTACCTCCATAGTGTATTTTGAGATATGATGTGATATGTTCTAAGTTTGATTCTCTTTTAGGTAGTGCTCGATGAACGTAGTGATCAGACCAGATCATTGGAGTGGTACCCTCTAATGGACCCGAGTGCTGGTCCTCTATGTGCATATGGAGTATTATTCCATATCAGGTATGGTGTTGTTCATTATTAAACTGATTTGTACCCCATAATAGAATTAGATCATGATTCCTCTGTCTATCTACTGAGTGTTACCCCTATCATATATGTAATGTGTCCCCCTTATATTGAGTGGTACCCCCATAACGTACTAGGTCACATGTCCTCCTTACACTGAGTGGTACCCCTGATGTACCAGGGCATGGGTCCTCCTTAGACTGATTGGTAACCTCTATCAGATAGGGAATAGGTTCTCCTTACACTGAGTGGAACCCCCATAAAGACTATGTAATGGGTCCTCTACTTGGTGATTGTGCCCCCTTGACTATATGACACAGTGTTGATGCATGATCCCTCCACATGGTTACTTATTTTGAAAGACTTTCAAGATGTTGGTCATCGATGATGAAATTTTTTAATTGATTAAACTCTTTCCTAGGTTTGTAAGTGAGATAGATACCCCCTTCTCTCCTATTTGGTCTTCTTTGATTTGATCACAAATATATATATCCCTGTTTTTTTTGGATTTTTTAATCTTTTTCTACAAGTGGAAGAGACGTGACTTGTAGTTGACCTAAACAATGTGTTTATATCCTTGTGGTTGTATGAGGTTACTCTATTTCTTTGGGTTGATCTGTTTACTATCTATTCCTATCGTTTCTCTTACTACCCATTAAGATTTTGAGGCATCCTACTGGTTATGTATATACCTACCTCTGCACGGGATTTTTCCTCACATGTCATGTCTTAAGCAGAGAAAGGAAAATTCAACAGAGATTATAGAGGAGCTTAGTGATATATTGGTGCATTTGACTGTGTATGGTGGTCAAGTTTTGGAGATTCAAAGCTGGGATCTCTCAAAATTTACTTCTCTAGTTTTTTTAGTTGAGACATCTTTTTAGTTGGGAATGTATTTTTCCCTTTACTTTCAGTTTTCACATTCAAAATCTTGTACATACTAGAGGATTTTACATTCATGGTTATATTCTAAATATTTATTATTTTTATTATCCATATTCACATTATCATTGAGATGGTTGAGTGTGCGTGTACATGTAAATTAGGAAAAGCTCTCTCATTTAGGTTATTCTTTTCGATGCATGTTACCACCCCTGGCCTATGGTGGTAGGATTGGGATAGTTGTGGATTGATCCCCATTGGGGTTGGTTATGAAATATGGGTGTAAAAGATTTTCATTCCATAGGGTTGTACTTGGATTAATCCCCTTACGATGATTTGGTTAGAATTTAGGGTAATAGTGTCAAAGTGTTTCATGTGTAGCTTCTAGGCCAGGGAATCTAGTGGTTGTATGGTGTCCATCATATCCATTCACTAGGACCTTGACTACCTACTTATCAACTTGGAATACTGAGAAATTGGTAGAAGAGATTAAATGGTACATGCATTATATAGGACTTAGTCTTTGAATGTCATTCTTAAGTCAACTCCCCATTGTATATAAATGATCATTTGATCATGGTACATCTCGATCAATTTTGAGAATCCTTCGAAAATAATTCCACCCAAGTTGTTTATTTATAGATCATGTTGATGATATGATGAGAGAAGATGCATCAATTTAGGGTCTATCACACAAGATCATTCTTCTGGGAAGAAAAGTATCAGCACCCCCACTTATCAAGCAATAAATTATACTTTTATAGTAGGATGAGGATGTGTGAGAGATTAGTGCACTCCATGAGTTCCAACACTATAGGCCACCGAGGTTTTGTGATGAGCTATATCCCTATGCAGTGGAGGTTTTTATTGAGTTGGTGATCCATGTTTTTATACTTATGTGGGTCATGACTAATCAGATGGTTGTGATTGCAACTAGTGCTCTTCGTAGAGAGGAAGTTGGTTCGAGTTGTACCAGAAAATGATTCCCAATGCTAAGTGTGCACTGTGAGATCTAGATATAGATATACACAAAGTTTTGAGTTGATCCAGAATCCATTCTCTGGTGGTTTCAATCAGGACTGATCTTGTGGTTTTGATATCCTTCTCAGATGAGACCCCTTTTGATGGAGGTCCCTATGGTGAGACCTCTCCAAGACAACGTTGGGCGTCGGTAGAGTCATGTGATGAAGATTTTTTAGAATGGAATCAGATATTCCAAGAAAAGGGACCTTCTCCCATAGAGACACATCTATTTGATGTGATTCAAAATCATGAGGGCGAGTCAGTGTCACCTATAGTACATATTTTCACAGCATGTAAGACAAGTCCTTTTGACATTCATGTATTGGATGTTTACATGTGATCGGGTGTCAGAGTAGGCCCTTGTTGAGGAGAGCAGGAAGAAAAGGGAAAGGTTAATCTCCCAGTAGATGATAATTCTATTCGGGAGGCTCATGTTTTGTCAAGGTGATAACATATGTCACTACTAATCTAGAAATATTTTTTATAATAGAGTTTAAATCCACATTTCCCTCTGTGTATCCCCTGCTCGAGAACTAGTGATACCATCAGAGGCCCTTTTTTCTTGACCCATATGTTGAATTATCCTATAGATTGGATCATTGGTCACATGTTTCTACCAATGAGGTGACCTTACTCTACAATGAGAGAAATATCCTCACATGAAGTCTTTCTGTAGAGGGAGTGAAACCCTAATAATTTTTCCTTAGTATGGACTGGTTATTGACCATCCATGCTAAGATGTTTTCTACCAGTGAGTGATAGAACATCTAGGATTTGGGATGCATTTTTACTCATTTATAAGGAGTGATCCCTAGATAGTGCATGATGATGGAATTTTCAGGATGTTACATCCAATTTAATAGTTGTCTAGTATTACCCTTGGAGTAGTGAATGTTATGATCTCTCATATCCCTTTTACTAAGGTGGGGTGTAATGAAGTTTTGGTATAACATCCCAACTATTAGATGGACCTCTATATGGAATTTTATCAGGTATTGTTTTTTGTTTACACTAGAACATTAGATGACCCCATGGGGTCATGAGAGCTATTTGTGTGGTTAGAGGGTCTATAGAGGTAGGGCTTCGTAAGACCCAATGTGTTCACATGGGTACCCCTGTGTTTTTTTCTTGATATGTGTACAAGAGATCAAGGTGATATTTGGATTAATATCTCCCAAATTAGGTGATTTTAAGGCCTAAGTTACCACCCCTAAAAATAGATAACACCTTATTTTCCCCGGTGTTTGATTAAGAGCACCCAAGACAGTTCTAGATTCCAGAGGTTTTCAGAAGACTTATTTGGGAGTAATTCCACTTTGAAGACCTTGATGAAGAAGGGGTGGTTGATTAAATGGAATGATCATTTCAAGAGGGACTTTGAGGAGTTGAGGATGAGGCTAACGAGTGATCTTATTTTCATACTACCATAGAAGGGTATTATGTACATAGTGTATTATGATGCCTCAGGAGCTAGGATCAGATGTGTATTGATGTAGAGACGTGAAGTTATCACATATGGATTGAGGAATTTGAAACCCAATGAGTAGAACTATGTAACTCATGACCTAGAGATAAAAGTGGTAGTGTTCAATCTATAAATATGGGGGCACTACCTTCTAGGAGATTGCTTTGTGTTTTACTCAAACCATCAGAGTCTTAGGTATTTCTTCACATAGAGAGACATGAATTTGAGACCAAGATTCTTGTTGGAGTTCCTATTAGACTATAACTTCAAGATAGTCAATACTCCTAGTATAGGTAACATGGTGGAAGATTCCTTTAACTGAAAGTCCCCGGATAATTTTGTGCAGGAGGATTTTAAGTAGTTGGGTTCCTTGTAGCTGACCCTGGTTGATTAGGAGGGTGTAGCGTTTCTTCGGTAGATTTTGTTGACTCCTATATTCCATCATATTGTGAGAGATTACCAATTGGGATACATATACTATGAAGTATTGTTTGACTAGATATCCTCTAAAGACTCACCCTACGGATTTTCAAATGGGGTAAATCACATCAACCTTTTCCAAGGATGTACGATTGTACCATTCACGATGTGGGAGGAGGTGATGATTTAGTTTCACACTTCTCATTTAGGTGTACATCTCAATGTGGAAAATATGTGAAGATCCCTTTAGCGACTATTTTGGTGGTCCGACATGAGAATACATTTGGTTGATTTTATCTCACGGTGCCTCCCTTATCAATAGGTGAAGGATAAGCACCAGGTTCTGGTAGGTTTGTTGCAACCCCTTGAAATCCTGGATTAGAAATGGGATGAAATATACATGGAATTCATGACATGGATTATAGTGAAGGGACATGATGCCTTCTGGGTGATAGTTGACTGACTCACTAAGTCGGAACACTTACATACCATCAGGGAGTAGAGTTAAGTGGATAGTTTTGGGAAGATGTATGTATAGGTTATTTTTCACCTTCATGGGGTGTACTCAACTATAGTCTCCGATAGTGATGTGTGGTTCACACCATGGATGTGGAGAAGAATGTAGGAGAAATTTAAAACCTATATGAGGATGAGTAAAACCATTCACCCCATATAGATTGGGAATATCAAGAACACCATCCAGGTGTTGGAGGATATTATGATCGCTTGTGTGTTGGACTTTGGAGGATCTTAGAGGTTCAATTTATTTGGTATAGTTTTTATATAATAATATATTCTATTCTACGATCAACAAGGAACCTTTCAATGCCCTGTATGGGAGACCTTTCAGGTCACCCTTGTGCTAGAAAGAGATCATAGAGAAATCTCTTGTCGGTCCATAGATAGTGCATGTGAACACTAAGAAGGTCTAGGTCAACTATGAGCGGATGAGGAAATCCCAGATCAAGCAAAAATATTATACGGATCAACATCATAAGACCTCATATTTTGCGCAACGAGACCACGATTTCCTATGAGTATACCATCAATGAGCATTTTAGTGGTTCTTCTAGAGAGTAAATCTATCCTCAAGGTTTATCAGCCTATTTGAGATCATGTATAGGGTTTTAAAGTTTTTCTTACAGCCTCACCCAACCCCCATAGTTGGAATGGGTGCACGTCGTCTTCCATGTGTCACAACTAAGAAAATACGTGCATGTACCTACGAATTTTATTGACTAAGGCAGGATGGAAATTGAAGATGGATCCACTTTTGTGGAGAAACTAGGGTTGATCGGGGATCGATATGAGAGGACTCTTTATGGGTGGACAATTACCTTGGTTTGTGTGTTGTGGTAGCATGTGAGCATGTAGGAGGGATCCTGGGAGTGGGAGAGCTAGACGTGGTCTTATTATCCTAGGATTTTTTTTAGATTTACTTTTCAAGGAAGAAAATATTGAATAATGTAATGATATAGAGACAATGTTTTTTCCTTATAAGACTTTGAAATATTTAGACATATTTTTTTGGTGCTAGGAATTGACATGACAAACAATTATAAGGCCCAGTGTGCCCATAATTAATTATATAAAAATATTAATATATTTTATATTATGCACATGCAATTTATAAATGAAAATAGAATCACTTTTAAAAGAAATATTAGATTAGAAATATGATACCATGGTTTAGTCTAGAAACTTATGTTTATCCTAGGAGTGACCTAAAATAGGTCGGAGTGGAATATTCAGATAAAAATAGTCCGTGGGAGGGTGTGTTTAGTCAAATAATTTTTTGGTTTATTTAATTAATTAACCTAATTCTATTTTCATCTATAAATAAACCATTTTTGAAATTTCCCAAGGGTTATCCAGATAAACCTTGGGAGAATTGAGAGATTTTCTTACTCTCCACCATTGGTGAATCGAATTCAAACGACCATGAGAATTAACATTGAGGCATATTGATGCACAAAGAACACAAAAAAATCCCTCAATCATTGAAAAACACACACTTTGACAACAAAAATTCCAATATCTTGTTACGAATAATCAATTCAAGGATTATTACCCTATTGATTAAAT
This sequence comes from Viscum album, assembly GCA_963277665.1. Classification (NCBI taxonomy): domain Eukaryota; kingdom Viridiplantae; phylum Streptophyta; class Magnoliopsida; order Santalales; family Viscaceae; genus Viscum; species Viscum album. Next base: position 638,487,396 of record OY728162.1, on the reverse strand, counting down.
TGATTGATTATGATCATATTATTTCTTTATTTATGCTAATTGTCATGCTTTTCATGCACCCGAGTATATATTTAATTGATTATACATTTGTTTCTCACCTCAGTCATCGTTGTTTGAGTTAGTTATCCAATAAATATTGGAAAAGTATTGTTAATCCTTTTTGGTGCCTCCCCCCATTCATCACATTCTTCTAAATTGGGTTATGGTACCATGGCTTGATGTTTCTAGGCAGGATCAAATTTGACCATACCCCCAAATTCACGGTGGAATCATGTGAAATGAATGAATCAATGATAAAAGGAAGGTTTGGGAAAATTTAGGTTTTAGGTGATGGATTGTTTGATCGGAATTCAAAATGTATAATTCTGGTCATGTGAGGTGAGCGGGGTGAATGACGAACCCCCATGGTTGAAATAGAAATTGATTTTCAGCCACAAAATGGCCATAAATGATAGCCAAATGAAGATTCCACCATTTTTTAGTGTTAAAACAAAGTATTAAAAGGTAAAATGTGTAGATATTGATGCATTTTCATGAATATGAGTTTCTGGAGAAATCCCAACTACATGATGTGTAGTCTGAAAAACACACGACATATAGAGCCTTGGCTACAGTGACTAGGGTTCTGCCTAAAGTTAAATATGAAACTCTGTGTGGATAGGCCACATTACATGTATCATTACTTGGGTAGATAGTATGTGTATCATAGAACATAGGTAGTAACCCATTATATAAGATTTTTCCATGCGCATGCCATGTACCAAAGTAAACAAACATGGGTAGACCTACACAGACACAACCAAGGAGCACAGGACGGACCCCGAGTGGATCAAACATGCCTTATAGACCCTATACATGCCTTGTATTTATATATAGGTAGTGATCCATGTACCATTAGGGAAAAAACTAGACAATGGAGTGGGACCACACACCGTGTGGTTCCCTTAACAAGCTGTGTACCCCTACTGTCCTTATGTGAAAACTCCAACCTCTCGTTTCTTCTTTTTTTGGACTAGTATTTTGGCCTGCGAGTATCCTATCATCATTTTTTTCCATGTAGAATGTTATGGTTACCTTTATAGTGTATTTTGAGATAAAATGTGAGATTTTATGAGTGTGATGCCCCATTAGGTGGTTCTCGCTGATGACAATGATCAAGTAGGATCATTGGAGTTTTACCCCCTGATGGACTTGGTTGCAGATCCTCTATCTAATTATAGAGTAATACCCCTCTATCGAGTAGGGTGGGGGTAATACTTATATTGAGTGGTACCCCCTATGACATTAGTGCATGGGCCCTCAATCTATCCACTAAGTGGAACCCCTATCAGATAGGGCGTAGGACCTCCTAACATTGAGTTTCACCCCTCTAATGTACTAGAGCACATATACTCCTTACATTGAGTGGTACCCCCTGACATACTATTGTGTGGGTCATACTTACACTTAGTGGTACCCCCTATTATATAGGGTGTTGTTCATCCTTACAATGAGTGGCACCCCCTAACATACCGGGGCGTGGGTCATTTCCTTTGAGATTATGCCCCCTCGATTATGTGTCAATGTTGAGAGGTGCAATCCCTACACATAGTTACTTCTTTCAACAGACACACGAGATGTTGGGAATTGATGATGAAATTTTCGAATAGATGGAACTCTTTTCTAGTCTGGAATGTTAGATGGAAATCCCCTTCTCTCTCATTTGAGTTTCTTTGGTTTGAGTGTATATATATATATATATGTGTGTGTATCCATGTTGTTAAATTTTGTTACTCTCTTATTATGGGTGGTAGAGATGCGATGTGTAGTACACCTACATGAAATTTTGACCTCTCTATGGTTGGATGATGTTACTTTCTTGATTTGGTTTGAGGTTTTAATTATCTATCCGTATCGTGTCTCTTACATCTCCCCCTTCAGATTTCAGGGTGTCTTATTAGGTATGTATATAATCACTCCTGTATGGGATTTTCCCACATGTGTCTTATCTTATGAAGAGGATGGATAGGTCAGTAGTTGTAACACCCCAAGCTTCCACGGTACACTTCTCTTTGAATAATACAATAGCGTGTATTGTATGAAACTTCGAGTTCTAACACACCACAACCAATAAAACTAGCCTTTATGAATAGTAATACCCAATTTTTGAAGTTTTATAAATTTTATATTTCAAAAATGGACTTCATTTTTGGATTCAGAATATCGAAATTAGCTTAGGGTGAATTTTTGGAATTTTTTTGAAAACCGTCAATTTTTGATGAATAGTGAAAAACATTGAGTAATAGTTTAAAACCGAATTTTTATTTAAATAATTATTTATTATATTTAAATTTATTTTAGGTCAAAATAGATACATAATACCTATATAAGTTCAATCTAATTCAATGGAGTTAGTTTATAATAATTTTAGATATATAAAAATTTTATTGAACATTTTACCGTCTTTTGCCCACCTCCTAGGAGCATTTGAAAATTTACATAAAACATAATTTTACCACTTTTGTGAGTTGAATTTAAAAAATACGAGATACACGGTTGATATCAGTAAGTAAAATGTGGTTCAATGAGATTAAAATAATTTTTGATGAATAGTAACTTTTTACTTTTATTTACCTCTCTTAAAAGTAAATAGTGTAATTAAGGGTAAAAATGATATTATTATTACCCTAAAACATGTCCTAATTCTATTAGATACGTTTAATTCGACCAAAAAGAAACTTATTAATAAAATATGATCATTTAGGTCCACTTGGATTAGATTACTACATTTTTTATTATTTAATTCAAAGAAGAGTTAAAAGTATTAAATTCAATGTTTAATAAATAAACCATCTTTAATATGGGGTTAAACATAAGATAAATTAGACTATAAATATTCATTATAAATATATAACTATTTCCTACATAATGGTATTTTATTTATAATTTTTATAAATTAAATAAATAAGTTTATTTATAACACAATGATGATGTAGTAATTAACTAATTAATGAAATATTAAAATAATTGATATTATAAATATCCAAATAAATGAATTTTGAGACTTTTTATGAATTACACAAATTTTATAGGTTAATATGACATGTTAGGGTTGGTTAATTAATTTTTTTGAAGCAATAATGCTGATATGAATTTAGAAAAAACAAAATACCAAATAGTGTCAAAATTGACTTAAAAGAGTTTTTAAAACAAATATTATATAATTAATTGATATTCTATTCATAAAAATTTAAGTTTCATCCAAAAGACATATATAATGATAGGTTTATCATTAAATAACCACTTTGGGTTATATTGGATGTTTATAGTAAGTTTATTAACCATATAATATAAACATACAAAGAGACATGGTAAATGTCAAACTATTTAACTAAGAGTAAAATCTAAAAGATAATGTTAATATAGTGACCCAAACCTATCAAAAACCTATTGGTTGAGTTTTTTTCGACCCATACCCACCTTAGCATTTAAATAATTCATTTTTAAGCCATTATAAACAGAAAAATATTTTATTATAAAACAATATTTCTAGCTTTTCCTAAGGTTCCCCTCACCCCTCTTATAAAAGGGCACTCCCCCTTCTCTCTAATTCACACCATGAAAGCCATTTTTCTCAGACAAAACCAGACCAAATACCCTCTAAACTGTCCTCCCTTCATCCTAGAGGCCTTAATTTAGTCAAAAATCCAACCTAAGGCACCCTTTTGATCGAATCAAAATGAAGAACCTAAAAAAGAGGTAAATATTTCATCACCTATTTCAAGTTTCTTTCTTCTCCCACATCCTCTTTATTTGTTGTTTAAATTATAAAATAATAACTACAGTATCTTCTATGTACTATGATGTTATTATAAATATTTTACAACCATATTCATTATTCTATCTATCTTTTGAATACCATGTCACCATACGTGTGTACGTACGACTTACCATCTCCACGTCATGGTGTAATTGTTATTCAATACATTATTATTTGGATGGGTATAATAATGATGTGTAATTGATGTAAATAATAAATATAACATGATTATGATTATTTATATATGATATACCATCCAATTATATATTATTTTAACACCAAAATAATGATATTGTCGCTCGTGCGTACGTACGGATTACCGTCTCCAAGAACGTGATGAGATTCATTCCCCATAGTATCCATTCAAGACTAATTTTCATTAGACAATTAATAAAAAAATTTAAAGACTAAATATAATTCTAAATATTAATATGATACATCCTATCCCTAACAAACATTACTTATGTAATAAATTATATAAAGGAAAACAAATTAGTTAACACTCGAAACGACGATAATACTAAGATATTATTAACAAAGCAATATAAAAAGATCATATATGATATCATATTAATGTATATGATTCTTGTATAATTTAATAACAATTATTTCACCATTATAAAGGAGGTTAAACTACCCTCTACCAAGTAATAGTACAAGGTAAGGGTTAATTTCACCATCTCTTTATTATCTGAGGTTGTTCTTACGTAAGTATCTACTGAGACCTCTTTATCATCCAAATCCATGTTTCTTAAAAATGTATTCTAATTTTTTTAACCATTTACTATACTAGGGGTTAATGTTATTTATAACCTTGTTTGAATTTTTATAAAATGGTTTGAAAGGAATATTTTCTTCTTGGCATCAAAAAGACATGGGATCAAATCCGGCCAGGGATGAATTTACGGGTTACTGTAGCAGGGTACTGTAGAAGCTGAGGAATTGTAGCAACGGTGGCACTGTATTGGCGGAGGCACTATTTCAGGGTACTGTAGTGGTGGTGGTACTATAACAGGCATTGTAGCGGCGCGGGTACTGTAGAAGTACTATTCACCAAGGGGTTATTTGGGCCAAAAAATGGGATTTCAAGCCTTGTATTCAGGACACTTGGACTTGGGCCTTCAGGCTATGTAATAGGTCTCCCAATACCCACACTAAAGAGGTCTTTCATTTAAATAATAAACTGAGTCTTCGGCCCCAACCTTAAAAAAAAGGTAAGAATTTTTTTAACTTATATGGCGGATGCAGCTATTTTCCACCATTATAACATCGTCGAAGCTTCCCTTAAAATATTATAATAATATTTTCAAATATAAATGTTTTATTTTATATATACGTGACCTTTAAATGATTTCAAAATAGAAAAAGATATTTCTCTAAAAAGGTTTTGATTTCATCTATGTCAACATCCTTTGATGAATTTTAAGTTTGTTTGAAGTTGATTTATTATGATACAAAACTTATATATTGTATTGAAGGTTTTGTGATATGTTTTATTGGGGATGTGTTATTTCATACCATTCAGGGTTTATGGATAAAGTATTGACATTTTGTATGCCAGTTTTAATACGAATGCTTATTTTATGTTTAAACCTTTTCAAATGAGGAATGCGTTGGACTTAGTAAGTGACGGGTGGAGCCTTTTGTAGCTCCTCGATGCATAGGTAGGTCTCATGAGACAAACTAGTGTCTTGGCACAAGGCCTTGAAAAAATCTTATTTGTAGTCTTGCCACAAGGCCTTGACTGTGTGGTTATGAAAGTCTGGCATTATGCATTCCATCATTATTAAAGTGGCTATTGATATTGCATGTGATTATTAGACTAGTAGAATATCCATGTGAGTAAGTAAATGGAATTATTTTGATATATATTTTCCATCTTATGATGAAATTTATGTTGAAAAGGCTTTTGTTTTAGTTTTATATATTTCCTTAAAGGTTTATGGTTATTTATGAAAGTTTTACACTATATTTTTATCCTTACTGAGAACCTGAGCACAACCCTTTCTATGTTTTATTTTTACCAGGATGTGAAGAAGTATATTATGACTGACCTGCAGGGATAGTCTATGGGATCTCAGTGTTTTACATGGAAACAATGTTATTGTAGTTTTCCATTTTATGATGTAATGTAAACCTTATGAATGTATCTAGTACTTCCAAGGCTACTAAACTAATAGGTCTTTCAAGACTTGATATTTTGTGATCATGACAATGTTATGTAATAATGCACCGACTCTGGGTAACTAGGGTCAGGGAATTACATTTGGTATCTGAGGATGTTTAGTACAAACCTTGGAAGCTAGTTTTAGATAGACTCTGATTAGAGCACATAGCCTTAAGATATACTTTGAGGATTAGTATAGAAGAACTTACTAGAATTTTGGTATTTTAGAGAGTTTGTGAGTTTTTCTAAGCAATACATCCCTATCTGGATACGAGCAGGTAGAGGTGGCTCTGGCACAAATGTACCTAGGTGTAAAACCTAAAAACACTTCTTTGAGCTAGACTCGAACGAGAACTGGTGCACAACAATGAGCCTTGCTGCATTCTTGGTTACGACACTCCCAGGAGATATTATTAGGATAATTCTCATTTTATTTACAAACCATTATGAAGGGTTTATGAGTATATACTTCCTCAAAGAAAACATTTTTATGATTATGTATTATATCAACAAACTGTTCAATTTATGTTAAGTACTTTACAAGATTGGAATTGTGTATTTTTATTTCTAAACTAATATAGTTTGTGCCATTATTTATAAATGGAACCTAGTAGAAGTAATGGAAACTGTATCAATGAACGCACTCCATATAGGGATTTCCCTCCTTCTCAAGATAATTATAGTGGAGCTAGTGATTCAACTAGTGCGGATCAGCTAATCACCATACTAGGACAACTCACTCAGGTTATGAATATTAACCTTACCCGTATGGAGAACCCTGATCCACAACATGGTGGATAAATGTTAGATTGCTTCATGAGGAAACTACCACTAACATTAAATGGGGGTACAAATCCACTAGTTGTTGAGAAATGGATAAATTTCTTAGAGAAAATATTCCACACCTTGGGGAGTAGCGAAAGGGAAAAAGTTTTCATAGAAGTTTACAGCCTCACTGGAGATGCTTATCAATGGTGGTCATAGATTCAAAACACAAAGGAGGATGATGAAGTATAAAATATGAAATGGAGGAAGTTTAAAGAAATTTTCTTAGAAAAATACTTTCCTCATGACCATCGAGAAGATATGGAAAGGCAATTTCTGAGTCTCAGGAAAAAGGAGGATGAGAATGTCGCAAAGTATGAAGATAACTTTACAAGGTTAGAAAGGCATGCTGCAGATTATATACATAACCCAAGAAGTAAGATTGATCATTTCTTTGATGGGTTAAAACCATTTCTCTACTGAGAAATAGTCTCACAATCCTTCTTGTCATACGAATATATTGTCTCCTCTACTATCAAGACAGAAAAATAATTCTCTAAGTCATATGACTTTAAAGAAAAGCAAGAGAATAAGAGATCTTCTAAACACTTTGGAAATGGAAATAAGGGGAAGAAGGGAAAAGTTTAATATCCATCATGCATTAAATGTGGGAAGAAACACCCTAGTACTTGCCTGAAGGGAATATGAGCCCGTTAAAAGTGTGGTGAAAAAGGCCACCAAGCTCATTATTGCAAGGGGAAGAAAGAGACTATAAATTTTGAATGCTAAAATTGTAGAGAAAGGGGCCATTATAAAAAGGAATGTCCTAATAATAAGGGGAACTTATATCAGAAAAAGCCAAGGGATCAAGGCTAAACTTATGCTATCACTACTGCTGAGGTTGAAGCTCCAAAAGACATAGTTACAGGTAATTTAATGGTTTACTCAAGTTTATCCAATGCTTTATTTGATTCTGGATCATCACATTGTTTCATATCATCCCATTTTTCTAAGAAAATTAGATTTTTCCAATTTGATTTAACAAGGGAGTTGTTTGTCAAAACTCCTAAGGTAAGTATCATTGCAACAATGTTTTGTGAATCAGTCCCATTTAGGACATATAAATATTATTTATCTTCTGATCTCATCATCGTACCCATGATTGAATTTGATATAATCCTTGGTATGGATTGGATTTCAGACCATGATGCAAAAATTTATTGTAAGAAGAAGGAGGTTACTATTTTTGATGAGGATGATAAAGAACACCTTATCTTTAGGGAATAATCATCACCACCTAATTCTTCTCTAGATCCATCCCACTAGCTCAACAATATTCAATTATTGGGGAGGAAGAGAATGAAATAACTATGGGTGAGGAATGAAATGTTCAAATAGAGGATGTACCTATTGTGAAAGAATATGTTGACGTGTTTCCAGAAGATTTACCTGGACATCCTTCAGAACAAGAAATTGAGTTTTCCATTGATTTAATTACTGGATCAAGGCCGATATCGAAGACCCCTTATAGAATGGTCACTGTGGAATTAGTGGAACATAAGAAACAACTAGAGGAATTGAGTAATAAGGTATTTATTCACCCTAGTGTTTCTCCATGGGGATCCCCTGTTCTTTTTGTTAAGAATAAAGATGGATCTATGAGGTTGTGCATTGAATACAGGGAGATCAATGGTATAACAATAAAGAACAAGTATACACTACCTCGCATTAATGATTTATTCAACCAACTTCATGGAGCTCAATTATTTTCAAAGATTGACCTTCGATCTGGATATCATCAGTTGTGTGTGAAGAAGGAAGACATTCCGAAAATTTCATTTCGAACTAGGTATGGGAATTACGAGGTTATAGTAATGCCTTTTGGATTGACTAATTCACCCTATATATTCATGGATCTAATTAATAGAGTTTTCAAGGATTATCTTGATGACTTTGTCATGGTATTTATTCTGGATATCTTGGTATTATACAAAAGATATGAAGATCATGAAAATCACCTGCGCATTATTCTAAAGAATCTTAGAAGACATGAATTATATGGGAAGTTTAGCCAGTGTGAATTCTGGATTTAGGATATTTCTTTTTCTGGTCCATATTTTCTCTAAGAAATGAATCTCTATTTATCCTACAAAGACCAAGGAAATCTAAGAATGGCCAGCACTGATGAGTATAACTGAGGTACGTAGTTTTATTGGTTTAGCTGGTTATTATCGGCGTTTCGTCCAGAATTTTTCCCGATTCGCTAACCCATTAACCAAGCTCACACGTAAAGGGGTGAAATATGTTTGTAAAAAAGAATTTGAAGAATGTTTTGAACAATTTAAGTGAATATTAGTCAATTCTCTTATCTTGACTCTATCGTCAGGGAATAATGGGTTTGTTATTTATAGTGATGCATCAAATAAAGGGCTTGGTTGTGTCCTTTGGATGAATGATAAGGTTATTGTATATGAATCACGACATCTAAAAATTCATGAAAAAAACTATCCTACTCATGATCTTGATTTAGCAGCTATAATATTCTCTTTGAAGATATGAAGAAATTATCTCTATGGTGAAAAATGTGAGATTTATACTGATCACAAGAGTTTGAAGTATATTTTCTCATAGAAAGAATGAAACATGATGCAAAGATGATGTCTTGAACTACTCAAGGATTATTATTGCACAATACACTACCACCTGGGGAAGGCAAATAAGGTGGCAGATGCTTTGAGAAGAAAAGATCATGGAGATTTGAACAAGATGATAGTTGAAAGGGATCTTATTCTCATGGATCTAGTAAATATGGATATGTGAATAACCATGAATGGTGTATCATCAATACTTTTTCAAATGGTTTCCAAACCATCTTTACTAGAAAGGATAAAGAGTTCTCAGAACAATGATGAAGAGTTTTAAAATAAGATTAAAGCTGTGAATAATGGAATATTGAGTGACTTCGTATATGAAGATGGAATTTTAAAATTTTGGAAGACACTTTGTATTCCCGATATACCTAATATATAAGGGAATTGTTGGATGATTCTCATAGTTCAAATTTATCTATACACCCTGGGATCATCAAAAGTTATAGAGATTTGAAGGAACATTTTTTGTGGGACAACATGAAAAGAGAGATTATTGATTTTGTGTCAAGATGTATGGTTTGTCAATAAGTGAATGCTGGAAGGAAATAGCCTAGAGGATTCTTGAAACCTCTTCCCATACCTAAATGGAAATGGGATGATATCACGGTGAACTTTGTTATGGGGATACCAAAGACTCCTAGAAGAAGTGATGCAATATGGGTCATTGTTGATCATCTTACCAAGTCAGCACATTTTATTTCTATAAGAGAAGATTTACCACTTGAACGCTTATCAAGACTATATATTAATGAAGTGGTAAGACTTCATGGAGTACCACTATCGATTGTTTATCATCGTGATCCCTGTTTTAAATCATGATTCTAGAAAAGTCTTCAGATATCCCTAGATACTGAACTTCGTTTGAGCTCTGCATACCACCCCCAAAATGATGGACAATTAGAATGTACTATTCAAACCTTAGAAGACATTTTGAGATCATTATCACTTGACTTTCAAGGAATGTGGGATGAATATTTACCTCTGGTAGAATTTTCCTTTAACAATATCTTCCATTCAAGTATTCAAATGGCACCATATAAAGCATTATATGGAAAGAGATGTCTCACACCAACCTGTTGGGATGATGTTGGTGAAGGAAAAGTCATAGGCCCAAAACTTGGGTAGGAAATGATGGAAAAGGTGAAGGTAATCCAAACCCACATCAAAGAAGATCAAAGTAGTCAGAAGATCTATGTCGATAATCGAAGGAAGGATTTGGAATTTCAGGTAGGAGATCATGTTTTCTTGAAGGTATCTCTATGGAAGGGTGTTATACATTTCGGTAAGAAGGAAGAATTGAGTCCTAGGTACATTAGACCTTTTTAAATTCTAGAACTAATTGGGGCTGTAGCTTACCATTTGTAAATACCGCCAAGTCTCTCCAAAGTTCACAATGTGTTCCACATAACACTATTGAGAAAATACGTGACTAACCCAACGCATGTATTCATCTATGAAGAATTAGAATTGTAACCCGATCTATCTTATTGCAAAGAGCCTGTCAAGGTTCCTGACATAAGATAACAAGTGATGAGAAAATAGACGACTCATCTGGTAAAAGTTCTATGGAGAAACCATAAGACAGAAGAGGCAATGTGGGAACCTGAGGAACTTATGATGAAGAACCACCTGAGTCTTTTTTACATAGTAATAATCTAGAAATTTCTAGGATGAAATTATTTTGATGGGAGAATGTAACACCCCAATCTTCCATGATATGATTCTCTTTGAATAATACAATAGTGTGTGTTGCACACAACTTCGAGTTCTAACACACCACAACCAATCAAACTAGTCGTTATTAATAGTAATACCCAATTTTTTAAATTTTATAAATTTTATCTCTAAAAATGGTCTTCATTTTTGGATTTCGAATATCGAAATTATCTCAGGGTGAATTTTTGGTATTTTTCTGAAAACCTTCAATTTTGGATGAATAGTGAAAAACACTGTATTATAGTTTAAAACAAAATATTTATTTAAATAATTATTAATTATATTTAAATATATTTTAGGTAAAAATAGATACATAATACCTATATAAGTTCATTTTAATTTATTGAATTCAGTTTATAATAATTTTAGATATATAAAAATTTTATTGAAATTTTTACCGTCTTTTACCCACCTCCTAGGAGCATTTTCAAATTTACATAAAACTTAATTTTACCACTTCTGTGAGTTAAATTTCAAAAATCTGAGAGACATGGTTGATATTAGTAAGTAATGTTGTTCAATAAGATTAAAATAATTTTTGGTGAATAGTAACTTTTTACTTTTATTTACTATGGTTAAAAGTAAATAGGGTAATTAAGGGTAAAAATGATAATATTATTACCCTAAAACATGTCTTAATTCAATTGGATACCTGTAATTCAGAAAAAAACAACATTATTAATAAAATATGATCCTTTTAGTTCACTTGTATTAGATTAGGACATTTATTATTATTTAATTCAAAGAAGAGTTAAAAGTTTTAAATTCAAAGTTTAATAACTAAACTATTTTTAATATAGGGTTAAACATAAGATAAATTCTACTATAAATATTCATTAGAAATATAAAAATATTTAATAAATAATTATATTATATTTATAATTTTTAGACATTAAATAATTAAATTTATTTATGACACAATGCTGATACAGTAATTACCTAATTAATGAAATATTAAAATAATTGATATTATAAATATCCAAATAAATGTTATTTGAGACTTTTTATGAATTACAGTAATTTTATAGGTTAATATGACATGTTAGGGTTAGTTAGATGAATTTTTTAGAAGTAATAATTCTTTTATGAATTTAGAAAAAACAAAATACCAAATAGTGTCAAAATTGACATAAAAGAGTTTTTAAAACCAATATTATTTTATAAATTGATATTCTATTAGTAAAAATATAAGGTTCAGAAAAAAGACTTATATAATGATAGATGTATCATTAATTAACCACTTGGGGTTCTCTTGGACGTTTATAGTATGTTTATTAACCATATTATTTAAAAATACAAAGAGACATGGTAAATGTCAAACTATTTAACTAAGAGTTAAATCTAAAATATAAAGTTAATATAGTGACCCAAACCTATATAAAACCTATTATTTGAGTGGATTGATACCCATACCCACCTTATCCTTCAAATAATTCATTTTTGAACCATTAGAAACCTAAAATGATATTATTATAAAATAATATTTCTAGCTTTTCCTAAGGTTCCCCTGACCCCTCTTATAAAAGGGCACTCCCCCTTCTGTCTAATTCACAACTTCAAATCCATTTGGATCGGCAAACCACATCCCACATACCCTCTTAACTTTCCTCCATTTATCCTAGAGGCATTCTTTTAGTCATAAAGCCAACCTAAGGAGCTGTTTTGATCGAATAAAAAAGAAGAATCTAAAGAAGAGGTAAATATTTTATCACCTCTTTCAAGTTCCTTTCTTCTTCCACTTACTCTTTCTTTGTTGTTTACATTATAAAATAATAACTCCAGTATATTCTATATAATTTGATTTTATTATAAATATGGTACAACCATATTCATTATTCTATTCATCCTTTGAATGACATGTCACCATACGTGCGTACGTACGACTTACCGTCTCTACGTTGTGGTGTAATTGTCATTCAATACATTATTATCTGGATGGGTATAATAATGATGTGTAATTGAGGTAAATAATAAATATAACATGATAATGATTATATATATATTATATACCATCCATTTATATATTATTTTAATATCAAAATAATGATATTGTCGCTCGTGAATACGTACGTATTACCGTCTCCATGAACGCGATGAGATTCATTACCCATTGTATCCATTCAAGACTAATTTTCATTATATGATTAAAGATAATGTTTAAAGACTTAATATCATTCTTAATATGAATATGATACATCATATCCATAACAAACATTACTTATGTAACAAATCATATAAAGGAAAATGAATTAGTTAACACCTGAAATGACGATAATACTAAGATATTATTAACAAAGCAATATTAAAAGATCATATGTGAAATCATATTAATGTATATGATTATTTTATAATTTAATAACAATTATTTAACCATTATACATGAGGTTAAACTACCTTCTAACAAGGAAAAGTACTAGGCAAGGGTTAATTTCACAATCTCTTTTTTATCCGAGGTAGTTTTTACGTAAGTATCTACTGGGACCTCTTTATCATACACATCCATGTTTCTTAAAAATGTATTCAATTTTTTTTTACAATTTACTAGATTTTGGGTAAAAGTCATTTATACCCTTGTTTTACTATTTATAAAATGGTTTGAAAGGAATCTTTCTGTCATTTTCTAAATAGGGTACTTTATAACATTTTTCACAAAATTAAGGTAAGAATGTTTTTTAACTTATACGGTAGGTGTGGATATTTTACGCCATTATAACATCATCAAAGCTTCCCTTACAAGATTATAAGAATATTTTCAAATATAAATATTTTCTTTTATAATTACGTGACGTTTAAATGATTTCAAAATATAAAGAGATATTTCTCTAAAAAGGTTTTGATTTCATCTATGTCAACATCCTTTGATGGATTTTAAGTTTGTTTGATGTTGATTTATTATGATACAAAAATTCCATATTGTATTAAATGTTTTGTAATATGTTTGATTGTGGATGTGTTATTTCATACCATTAATGGTTTATGGATAATGTATTGACATTTCATATGCCAGTTTTAATACGAATGTTTATGTTATGTTTAAACTTTTTCATATGGGGAATGCATTGGACTTAGTAAGTGACGGGTGGATCCCGCTATAGCTCTCTGATGAATCAGTAGGTCTCATGAGAAAAAATAGTGTCTTGGAACAAGGCATTGACAAAATCTTATTTGTGGTCTTGGCACAAGGCCTTGACTATGTGGTAATGAAAGTCTGGCATTATATATTCCATCATTATGAAAGTGGCTATTGATATTGAATGTGATTATTCGACTAGTAGAATATCCATGTGAGGAAGTAAATGGAATTATTTTGATTTATATTTTCCATATTATGATGAAGTTTATGTTGAAAAGGCTTTTCTTTTAGTTCTATACATTTCCTTAAATGTTTATTCTTATTTATGAAAGTTTTTGCTATATTGTTATCCTTAATGAGCATCTGAGCTCACCCCTTTCCATGTTTTATTTTTCCCAGGATACGAAGATGTATATTATGACTGACCTACAGGGATAGTCTATGGGTTCTCATTTTTGTCCATGGGAATAATGTTGTTGTAGTTTTCCATTTTATGATGTAATGTAAACCTTATGAATGTATCTTGTACTTCCAAGGCTACTAAACTAATCGGTCTTTCGAGACATGATCTTTTGTGATCGTGTCAATGTTATGTAATAATTCATATACTCTAGGTAACTAGGGTAGGGGCATTAAAGTAGTGATTATGAGGATCTTAGTAATACCTTGATGCATTTGAATACATATGGTGGCCAGAGCATAGAGATTCAGAGCTAGGATCTCTTAGCATTTACATTTCCAGTTTTGTCGGTTGGGATATCTTTCTGGTTGGGCGTGTATTTGTTCCCATTACTTTTAGTTTACATTTTCATACTCTTATACACCTTATAGATTTTCACATTCATGGTTATATTCTAGATATTTCATATGTTTATTATTCCTTTTCATATATGCATTGAGATTGTTAGGTTTTTGAAAATATGTACATTAGGAAAAGGCCTCCCATTTAAGTTATGCCTTTTAGTTCTTGTCACCACACCCTAGTCTATGGAGGTGGTCTTAAGGAAGTTATTTCTTGAGCCATGTTGGGTCGGGTCATGAAATTTATTTTTATTTTCATACCCAAAACACTTTTTGGATAAAGTGACAGTCACTTCATTATGGTAAAAATATGTAACCATTTACATTTCCCTTTATAAATATTTACTAAACCTTTTTAGGAAATCATGTGGATTTCACTTTTTTACTTAAGCTAGAACAACAGTGTTGTTTACTTTATCATAGAATCTAAATTTAACTATTTACATTGTTATTTAATTTAACATGTCATAAATATTTAATATATTAAGCTAAAAATCCCTTAAACTTAGAATGGTACAATCTTTTATTTTTTAACATTAAACTTCACTAAGTCCATACAGACTCCGAGTAGCCTATTAAACATCATATTCTCTTAAAAATATCTTTCTAAGATTCAACACAAACTACTTATTATTTTAAGAAATAACATTTATTTCTTTTTAGTAGTAATATGAAACAAATAATATATTATTTCCAAATCATAAACGGTATTATATGTGTTTGATGCATTTCCTTTTATAAAGAAGATTTTTTAAAAATATATCATCGATGGATTATGGGAACACATTACCTCATATTTTAAAAAATATATAGATGAAAAATTTTATCCTAAATAAACACTTTTATCCAACTCTTCTTCTCAAAACATGTTATATAAATTTAATAAATCCTAAACCATGTGTATA
Source organism: Viscum album (assembly GCA_963277665.1). Classification (NCBI taxonomy): domain Eukaryota; kingdom Viridiplantae; phylum Streptophyta; class Magnoliopsida; order Santalales; family Viscaceae; genus Viscum; species Viscum album. The sequence continues at coordinate 638,471,519 of OY728162.1, read as the reverse complement.
TATTTAGTTATCTTATAAAAAACCTTTGTTATGAAACATCCTATCATATCATATAAGAGTATTGAGATGAAGATACACATATTTTAGTTAGATTTATCCAATATTGAAACATTCCAATACATTCAAATTCTCAATTTAGTAACTATTTACTTCATCAATTTAATATAAACTAAAAGATATATCAATTCTTCCTTTTATTTTGAACAAATGTATATTTACAATAATTTGTAAAATATTCATTTGGTATCACATACCCTTCAAAAATTGATGAATTAATTTCTATAACATCCATACATAATATGTAAATTCCATGAAATTTCAAAAACTCTCTCAAGTATATCTATGATAACCCAATCATATTGAATTATTAACATTACATTCTTGATAGCCCTAGGTTTTAGTGACCTTGATTTTCTTCGAGAAGAAACATTGTTAAAATTTTCAAATAACTTTTCTTCTTCTCATTTTAACTTTTACCCACTTGTAATATATATATAGTAACATAATATAGACATCATATGCCCAATTCATCCATTTTAAATACATTAAGAATGTCTACTAAAATTTTTCATTAAATGCAATCATATTGTCATAACATTTCCATAAATTACAATAGGAAAAATTCCCCAACCAGAACAAGCCATTTTAACTTGTTATAGAATTAAACTAATCATAAACCATGTGTAGAAAAACTTATACAATTTCATTTAAACAACTATTGTTTACAAGCTATTCTTAATAGATATATGAGATATTGTACACAAATCATTAGGAGTTTATATAATATCAAATCATCCAAGTATCCTATGTAACAAATACATCTCACAATTAATTGAAAACAAAATACAAGCTTCAATTCTTTTTATCTTTTCAACCTTATATATATTTAAAACACTTTGTAAAACATTAAGTTGATATCATATATCTATCAGAACAATAGAATTTATTTCTATAACCAATAATGATTTAAGGAAACTTTTAGTCACACCAAGGAATTAATATATTAAATAATTTTGAATATCATTTGACACACCCAATCATATTGTGTATATGATATCAAAATCATTGATTTACCCAATCATAATGAATACATGAGTGGAGACTAATATTCATTTGGGTATTTTTTCATAAGATTACTTTGAAACCATTGTATAATAATTCCATGCTTATATAAGCATCAAGATTCACTTGTTTAATAATTTAAACAATTTTTTACTCAGGAGGGAACTATTATAACACATATAATATTTCCTAATATCTTTTCTTAAGTTACCAATTTATGGAGTATCATACATTAATCATCTCATTCTCAAGTATTAATTACAAAGTTTTATCTTGATAATGATTATAACATATTTCCACAAAAGAAGCTTTTTATCATATAAATATCATGACTTATATATTTTAATTAAGGAATTTTAATGAAAGTTCACCCACTAAAATTGATGACCCTATACATCATATACATTTAGCGATCCAAGATCAATATTTCACTAAGAAAATAGCTCCAATATGGTGTGAAACTTATCGCTTAGTTATTTAGGTAGGGTGTCATCCAAATCACAACAATTGTGATTCTTGGATAATTGAGTGGATAACCCTTAATCTTAATCCATCATATGGATTCACTCAATTCTATTCATCTTGTAACCCAACCCTTGGGGTTTCCCAGGTAAGTGTAACCCAAAATCAAACCCAAAAAAATATAATATAAGAAAATCTGGGGGAAACCCTCTATGGAATTAAACTACCAATCAAATAATCTAAAGTCACTCATTACTTGATTTTTTTATATAGAATAATATAGGAGTACATCACTATGGAATTGAACTATCCATTTGGATGATCGAGGTCTTGACAAGTGTTTCTCTATAAGGAATATCACACTTATTATTTAAGGGGTTTTCTTTTTTAAGTTCTTACCAATTTAATATTGATCATATGCATATTAAATTTGTATCTATTTCAACCTATTCGATGATTATATTATCATGTTTTATTACCTTTTTGTGTATGCATTCTTCTAAAAATTTAGTTTTGGAATACTTATGTCAACCACAAAATTAATGTGTTCATAGAACATTACTGTGTAAATCTTTACACAACCCACAAGTCTATTTTAATAAACCAAAAAAGAAGCTAAGTATATACATACATATAGAAATCCATCATATTCATAAGATACATGAAAGATTCATGTAAAGTAATAGAGTTATATGATATTGAAAAACTCCACATGAGTAAGTCCGGGGTGATAGATAGCTAACCCCATTCACTTTCCTAGTCAAGGAAATACTCCATGAAATTAGGTGGTTCGACCTAAAGTCCCTCTACTCTGGGAGAATTTAATCATGAGATAATTCAATCCATGAAGAATATAACACCTAGTATGCAAAAACTGTGCTGAACAACTACTCTCAAGATCAAAACTAAAATTATAAACTAAGGTCATGTTAAATGAAAACTAGATTTTATGATATCAAACCAAGCATAGTATGAAAGGCCCTATCCTAAAAGAAATTAATCATATAAATTTTTTCATAAAATTATTCATAATTTAAATAATTTATAACTACGAATAAAATAGGGAATAACATTTAAATAAATGAATAATTAAAATATTTAAACGTGAGATAAACATTTATGAAGAATTTTATAAAAAAATAATTATAAAACCTTTTATAATTTCTCCTTTAACATTATGGGAATCCCATAATCTTGAATACGAACTCTATATATTTTTTACATAACTAATTCTTTCATATTTATCATAATATGGAATTTCCCTTTTAAATATATAATAAAATATGAATTATAAACTTTTTATAATTCAATTTCTATCATGTAAACCTTTTAAATAATATAAATATCATATAATTAATTATTATTTAAACCTTGATTATATCAATTATCAAAACACTCTTTGACATGGCTTAAATAATATCAAAATAAATACCATTAATTTGAACAATTTCAAATTAAATAATTATGAGATAAATATGAATATTAATGAAATTTAGTAAATAAACAATATAGTTATTTTCCAAAATATGAGGCATTTAATAACTATTCATAAATAAACAATAATTGTAAACATTTTATAAATTAGAAAGAATATAAAAAAATTATTCCTATTAATATGAACCCTTTCACATTTGATATTAAATGTTATTTATATGATATTTCATAAATTATAAAAATATTATAATTCAAAATATATTACATAATTTTTTTTATATAACCTAAATATCACATATGTTAGAATTTAAAAACTATTTATAAATCATATTTTATGTTTTATAAATAATCCATTTATTTCTTTATCATAAAGCATATCATTTAAATTTTGAAAAGGTATTTAAAAAAATAATTATCAATTAACCATAAACATTTAATAGTCAATTATTTTATAAAACTATTTTCAAAATTTATATAAATATTTAGAAATACCTTTTACATTACTTATAAATAATTTAAAAAAAATGATTTATTTCATAATTGAATTATCTTGGTTAAAAAAATATAGTAATTAGTTTCATCACCAAGAGTAACATATTTTAATATTTCATATTTATTTCTAGGCTTGAAAAATATCATTTGAAATTAAAACATATTTGTCATAAATTAATAAACATGTGGATTCATCAAATAATAATTCACTCTAATACCGTTCATGGGATTTTGTTTGATCATCATTTAAAAATATGCAGCGGAAGACAACCTAAACATAGACAGATCTATCTCCATGAATTAATGCATAAATAAACAATATAAATAGTGTACATGGAAATAGCCAATGACAACATTGTTCTTTTTTCCCAGTGAAAGATAATGCTTGATGAAGATCATGAAGAAGAGTAAAAAATAACACCACCTACAAGGGGGTACACCGACCAATGGATCCATGATCATATCACAAGGATACCCGAATACTAATGAGGTGCTAGAGCCTTCCTCTCAAATGATGAACAAATATATGGGAGGCAGAGATAAATTTCAAGATTTCTATCACTGTTTTGTCTACAACAAGATAGATCACATACCGTTATATAGCCATCCATGACATTTTTCATTAAATAATAATTCACCAGCCATATTAATTTATCTATATAAATTTATTCCCATAATTCATTGAATCCTATTCAATGAGCGGTAAATCCAATTCATCCATTCATAACATATTTTAACTAATAATAAAACTATTCAAGATTAATAAATGTATATCAAATATATATTTATAATCACATGTATTTAATACATGCATTATAATACATGAATCAAATGCTTTAAATTAAATATAAAATTTATATATATAATATCATATTATATATATATATATATATTGGTGCATATCTAATAATGACATCAACACAACTACATTCAAGATCCAAGGATAAAACTTTTCTTACTATACAAAGTGATAATATATCACAATAATAATGTGATAGAAGAGTAGATACTAAAAGTACTCAAGACTAATAATTATCGCCACAAGATCCCACAAAAGTCTATTTATAACCTATAATCATTGACTTGGTCCCATATTAATGGACTTACCCAATTCAAAACTTTTATCCCTCACTCAATCATTATATCCCGACAAGTCAATTATTTAATTCCAATACTATCATAGGTTGGAAATTTTCTTCCCCATCCCACACTTTCTTCAATCACACCATATCAATGTTAGGGGATAAATAGAATATTCTATCCCCCATAATCCTCCACAATAAAATCTTACAAATAGAACTCAATAGCTAGAGAATATCCACTTCAAATCTTCAACTTGGATTTCCTCATCTTTAGTCGGAACCATCTTCCCTATCTGAACATGCTTCAATTAATCCCAACAGAGCTCAAAGGTAGTGTAACTCGCTAATATGAAAATTATAAAAATATGATGGTGATACTCTTAATTCACATCATGGTCAATGGAAAATTTCCACATATAATAAGACAATAAAAACTATTTCTAAAAATCCCTAAACCAGGAAACCATTTCCTGATCTAGGGATGTTTTTGGGTTGGTGGGGGTAGAAGGGCTGTCACCAAACTATTCACCGCCTCTGTAGATTTTTTTGAGAAATTTGATGACTAATTAAATTCCTTCTTTATAGAATTCCCTTAGAAGGCACTGAATGTTTCACCGCCATCCTTGAAAAAAATTATTCAGATGCCGCTTTCCAAAAAGCACCATCCCTTAAATATATATTTTTTATTTTTTTGGTTTTGTTAGTGTATATAATTAAACAGCATTTAACTTTTTATATTCAGTATTACTTTAAATAAATTATTATGAAATAATTACATAAAATTACACCAAATCTATCCTTTTATAAGGTTGTGATTCATGAAAATCATTCCAAAATTTCGATGTCGGATACATACACCACTTTTCCATTGTTTAATAAATACTATATTATTTATAAAAAACAATAATGATAACAAATAATTAATGGTAACATATTTTTAATAAATAATAATTATTTAAAAAGTTAATAAATATTATGTAGTAAATAAATACTCAGGAATAATAATAATAATTTTTTATATGTTAAAATTAATAATCTAATTAAAAATGAAAAAATAATTATTAATTATTTATGATACAAAGAAATGTTCAAAGAGGGGGGATTAAAATTACTAACTAATTTATAATACTGAATATAAATATATTTTTAATAAAATAATTAAATTTATATTTTGAAATTATTGTTAATAATTAATAACATAATTATTTTGAATTATTAATAATAAATAATGATCTATGCCATGTAATGTTTTTTTGTTTATTAGATTTAGGAATTATAATAATGATGATTTATACAATAGTATTAATTACTATTCTTATTAAATAAAATTACTTAAATATAAAATACAATATTATTATTAAAAATAAAAAATATTTTTATATAGTAAAATAATCTTTATTTTCTTTTCATTTCAATTTTATTTGAATAATAATGTTATAAAATATTTTTATTAAATAATAACTATGTACATATTGAAAGTTGACCATGAATAATAAAGACTTAATAGTAAATTAATGACAATAAAATTACTGTAACAAAGTCCTTATAATAATGCGATGAAATTATTAATAAATTCCAGATAATTATCTTTTAATAAATTCACGAATATAATATTAATTTTATTATTTTTGAATAATAATAATAATAATATAATTATAAATATTGATATAAATAATCATATTGTAATGAAGTATTATTAATTATTAATAATTTTATTGTATTTATTATAATTCATAATAATAATATTAATAATTATGACTTTACGTTCTAATCGATTTTGATTAGTAATTATAAATATAAAATTAATAATTATGTATTTAAAAATATTAATAATATAATTAATAATAATTAGCATTATTTTCATTAATAAATATAAAATATTAATTTTTTTTAATTTTTTTTATATTTTTATTATTAATTAAAATATTATTATTGATATTTAATATTTTCTATTTAATATTTTTTTGAAATTATTTTTATTTTCAATTATTTAATATGTCATAAGGGAGTGTCTTAAATTTCATTTACAATATAATTTTATTTTATGTTTTTTAATCTTTGAAGGTTACCTAATTCTTTTAGTGTTTTAATGTTATGTTTTATTTTTTTTGTATTATTTATATTATCCTATGATTATTATTTTTATGGAAATATTTATATTTATATTTATTTTATTTGTTTTTAATCAATATTTGAAATTTCAGTTTCATTGAATATATTATTTATTTTTTATAAGCTTTCATAGTCTCTCACTTGAAACACAAAAAATTTATTATGTTTCAAGTAGGTAACTGTGGAAGCATATAAAATATAAACTATAAGTATAATTTAAATAAAACATAAAACAAAGAATAACATATAAAACATAGTTCAAAATAAAAATAATTTGATAAATATAATAAACTAAAATTAATTTATATGAAAAAGACTTTATTTACAAAAAAATTACAATTTATACACAAAAAACGTAGTATAAATAACATCTAAATGAAATATAAAACATTGATTATAAAAATAAATAATAATTAAAAATAAATAATATTTATAAAAATCAAAAACATAAAAAATTAATTTACACATAAAATATTATCTACAAAAATACAGAATAAATAAAATATAAATAAAATTTAAAAAAATTACTCTACGAATAAAAATTAATCGAAAATAAAAGGAAGAGTAAAAAATAATTAAAAAAACAAATTTACCCAAAATATGTTTTGTGAAAAATTTATTTATAATTAAAAATGTTATGTTTTGAAACAACCATATTTTGTGTGATTGAAATTATTTTTCATCAATTATCTTAAAGAAATTATTTTCATTTTCAATTATTTTTATTTGTTTAGTCAATTTTCAAATATTATTTATACTATATTTATACTTTATATTTTATAAGATCTCAAAGTCACCTTCTTGAAACATTATTTCATTTCAATTTGGTGACTTTAAGGGCATATAAAATATAAATTATAATTATAATCTAAATAAAACATAAAACATATATTAAAAATATAAAAAATAAATTAAATGTAAAATAATTTCATAAATATAAAAAATCCAAAACTAATTCACATGATACAATCTTAATTGATTAAAAACGTAACATTTAAACTTCCAAAAATTTATATGAATAAAATATAGAATAAATAAACTCTAAATCAAATTTAAAATATTTTTTTGTTTAAATAAAAATTAATTGAAAATAAAAGGAATGATAAAACAAATAATTATAAAAAATTACTAAAAAATGTTCAGTGCAAAAATGAATTTTAAGTAAAAATATTTTGTTTTGAAACAATAATATTTTGCATGATTAAAATTATTTTTAATCAATTATTTTGAAGAAATTATTTCCATTTTCAATTTTTTTATGTTTTTAGTCAATGTTTAAAATTTTATTTATCTTGTATTTATACTTTATATTTTATAGGATTTCAAAGTCACCTAATTCAAATATTATTATGTTTAATGTTGGTGAATTTTTAGGCTTAAAAAATATAAAATATAAGTACAATCTAAATTAAAATTAAAACATGGATTAAAGATATAAAAAATAACTGAAATATAATATAATTTTATAAATATAAAAAACCAAAACCAATTTAAATGAAACACACTTTATTGATTTGAAACAGAACATTTACACTTCAAAAAATTTATACGCCTAAAATATAGAATAAATAAAATCTAAAATAAAATTTGAAACACATACTATATAAATAAAAATTAACATAATATAAATGGAATGATAAAACAAATAATTTAGAAAATAACTTTACACAAAAAATGTTTGGTGCAAAAATAAATTATATGTTCAAATGTTTTGTTTTGAAACAACAATTTTATTTGTGATGGAAATTATGTTTCATCAATTATTTTTATGCAATTATTTTCATTTTCAATTATTTTTTATAGCTTTAGTCAATGTTTCAAAATTTATTTATATTGTACTATTATTTTATATTTTATAGGCTTTCAAAGTCACCTATATGAAACCTTATTTCATTTCAAGATGGTGAATTTGGGGGCATATAAAATATAAACTATAATTACACTCTAAATGAAACATAAAACATGGATTAAACATATAAAAAATAACTGAAATGTAAAATAATTTCATTAATATAATAAATAAAAATTAATTAAACGGTACAAAATTTATTGATTAAAAATATAATATACTTAAAAAAGATTATGTGCATAAAATGAAGTATAAATAAAATATAAATGATATTTAAAACATTAAATGTAAAAATAAAAATTTAATTAAAATAAAATGAATGAAAATATATAATTTTTTTTAAAAAAAATAAATTTATTTATTTTTTGTAAAAATAATTTATAAGTACATATAATATGTTTTGAAATAAAAATATTATGTTCAATTGAAATTGTTTTCATCAGTTATTTTAACGAAATTATTTTATATTTCAATTTTTTATATATATTTAGTCAATGTTTCAAATTTCAATTAGATTTAATTTTTTTACTTCATAATTTATAGGCATTCAGATTCACATACTTGAAACGTTATTACGTTCACGTTGGTGGTGGAGGTATTTCCTTCTCTCTCTATAAAGAATCATATGTTGGATTGATTCGTCAAAAAGGAAATATCTCCCTTTTGAAAGTTGATTCTAACTCCATCTCATAATGTATGAGGATAGGAAAGCACTCCATTGTCACATTCGTCATTCTGCCTAGGGGCTCTTTGTTGTGAAATGTAGAAGATCTGGTTGATTGGATTTCCACTATGTGGGGGTTCAACAATTGGAGATGTATCTCAATGGGAAGTGCTTTTATTTCACATTTTGTTCCCCAATGAAGACATGAAGATGATGTTGTTGGGTCTCAGCTCTATCTCCCTCAATCTTGGTGTCCTACACATACATGAATGGGATTGGCCTTTTAACACAATATATGTAAACAAATCCTTTGTTCAATTATGGGTGAAGTTTTGTGGTTTCAATTGGATATTATGGAACCTAAAAATTCTCTATGACATTGCATTAGCAGTAGGTGTTCATATTAATTTGGATAGAGAAATTGAGATTGCCAAATTCTGGCACGTTTTCCATTTTATGGTAGATGTTGATCTCGTGTCCACTATGGTTGATGAAGTACTCCTAACTATGAATTTAGATGAATTTGATCTAAAAATATAGTATGGAAAGGTGCCTCACATATTTATGGAATGTAAATGATTGTCAATGAGAGATTGAATTTAAAAAGAGGCTTATCTTATTCCTTATGTTTAGTTCAGGGACATGTGGCAGCCTCCTATTACAAGAAATTATAGAAACTAAATGCTCATGATAAAAATGGCAGATATTCATTGATGTAGGGTTGAGGTTACAATCCATATTCTAGGGTTTTGCATTGGTAAATGTATCTTATAGATTTTGTGGGAAACATGTTACCTTAACATCACATGGTCTATCGTTTGGAAGGGTTAATGATGGGTTGGTTAGGATAATGCCTCAGTCGCCTAAGATGGATGAAGGGAAGAATGAAATCCTAGGCATAGAACATACCCATGATACAAGGTTTACATCACCTACCTTGGACAACATTGTCTCTTCCATTGATGTTAATGCTAAACAAATAATACTACTGGATGGGTCTTCTGGGTAGTGTGTGTTGGGCAACAGTTATGTACACTTTTTCACTCTAATTCACATGAAGTTGGAGAGTAGAATACTTCCACACCTTAAAATGGTGTTTCAGATGTGGTACTGTGAACTTATATTTCCCATAATAATATTGGAAATAACATGGATAAGAGCAACTATCATGGTGCTTCTGTGACTTTGGATAATAGATATTGGGATGATATTGCTGCGAAGGAGAAAGAGGAAGATGTTTCCCTTAAATCTGATAACAACGGCCAATATTATTTTGAAGATAAAATTCAAGAAGATGTGGATGGAGAGATAATTCAAGAACATTGTAACGCCCTGACCCCAGTTACTGTGAGTCGGTGCATTATTATATAACATTGGAAAGATCACAAGAAAGATAAAATCTCGAAAGCCCGATTAGTTTAGTAGCCTTGGAAACACTAGATATATTCATAAGTCTTACATTACATCATAAAAATGAAAACTACAACAACATACTATCTCCACACTCATATCCCCTTATACTATCCTTGTAGGTTATTCATAAAATACTTCTTCGCATCCTGGAAAAAATAAAACATTGAAATGGGTGAGCTCAAATGCCCAGTAAGGATAATAATATAGCAGAAACTTTCATAAATAAGCATAAAGTAAATTTATAACTAACACAAAATCCTTTTAAACTTGAACTTCAGAATAATATGGAAAAGATAAAATGAAATAATTCCATTTACTTATTCACATGGATACTAATAGAATAATCACATGCAATATCAATAACCACTTTCATAATGAAGGAATGCATAATGCCAGACTATCATAACCACGTAGCCAAGGCCTCGTGCCAAGACTAAAAATAAGATTTTGTCAAGGCCTCATGTAAAGACACTAATTTGTCTCATGAGACCTACCAATACATCGAGGAGCTATAGTGGGCTCCACCCGTCACTTATTAAGTCCAATGCATTCCTCATATGAACAGTTTTAAACATAACCTAAAAATTCGTATTAAAAATAGCATACGAAATTTCAATACTTTCTCCATAAACCATGAATGGTATAAAAATAACACATTCACAGTCAAACATATCACAAAACCTTCAATACAATATAAAAGTTTTGTATCATAATAAATCAACTTCAAAAAAGCTTAAAATCCATCAAAGGATGTTGACATAGATGAAATCAAAACTATTTGAGATAAATATGTCTTTTTTTAAATCATTTAAAAGTCACATAATTATAAAAGAAATCATTTAATTTGAAAATATTCTTATAATCTTGTAAGGTAAGCTTCGACGATTTTATAACGACGGAAAATAGCCGCACCCACCATATAAGTTAAAAAGACATTCTTACCTTAATTCTGTCGAAAAGGTTAAAAAGGACCTTGTTTGGAAAATGACAGAAAGATCCCTTTATAAACATCTTATAAAAAGTCAAACAAGGGTATAAATGACTTTAACTGATATTCTGTAAAATAGTAAGAATGTTTTGAAATACATTTTTAAGAAACATGGATGTGGATGATAAGAGGTCCCAGTAGATAATTACGTATAAACAACCTCGGATAATGAAGAGATTGTGAAATAAACCATTAACTTGTACTTTTTCTTGTTTTATGGTAGGTTAACATCCTGTATAATGGTGAAATAATTGTTATTAAATTATACAATAATCATATACATTAATATGATATCATATATGATCTTTTAACATTGATTTGTTAATAATATCTTAGTATTATCATCGTTTCGAGTGTTAACTTACTCGTTTTCTTTTATATGTTTTGTTATGTAAGCCATGTTTGTTATGGATAGGTTGTATATTATTCATATAAAGAATGATATCAAGTCCTTAAACATTATTTTTAATCATCAAATGACAATAAGACTTGAATGGATACGATGGAGAATGAATCTCATCGCGTTCGTGGAGACGGTAGTCCGTACGTACACACGAGTGACAATATCATTATTTTGATATTAAAATAATATATAATTGGATGTTATATCATATATACAGAATAATTATCATTTTATATTTATTATTTACATGAATTTTACATCATTATTATACCCATCCAAATAATAATGTATTGAATAACAATTACACCACGACGTGGAGACGGTAAGCCGTACGTACGCACGTATGGTGACATGTCATTCAAAGGATGGATAGAATACTGAATATGGTTGTAACATATTTATAATAACATCGAAATATATAGAATATACTGGATTTATTATTTTAGAATGGAAATAACAAATAAATAAGAAGTTGAAGAAGAAAGGAACTTGAAAGAGGGTGGTGAAAACATTACCTCTTCTACGGGTTCTTCCTTTTGACTTGATCTAAAGGGCTCCTTAGGTTGGCTTTATGATCAAAATAAGGCCTCTAGGTTGAATTGAGGGAAGTTGAGAGAATATTTTGGTAGGGGTTGGCCGAACCAAAAGGCTTTGAAGGTGTGAATAATTGTTTAGAAGTGGTGTCCTTTTATAAGGGGGAGGAGGGTCTCTTTAGAAAAAACTTAAAGTATTAATTTATAATGAATTAATATTCGGTTTATAAAGGCTCCAAAGTAGATTATTGAAAGTATAAGTTGGGGATGTATCGAAATCCTTTCAACCAATAGATTTTAGACAGGTTTGTGTCACTATATTAACCTTATTTTTTAATTTTAACTCTTAGTTAATTAGTTTGACATTTACCATGTCACTTTGTATTTTTATATTATATAGTTAATAAACTTACTATATACATCCATACGACCCCCAAGTGGTACATTAATGATACAAATATCATGATATAAGTCCTTTGTCCAAACCTTATATTTTTATGAATTTAATATCAATTAATAATATAATATTGTTTTAAAAACTCTTTTATGTCAATTTTGACACTATTTGGTATTTGATTTTTGTGAAAATCATAACAGCATGATTACTTCGAAAAACCATTTTTAGGTCAATACTAACATGTCATATTATGCTATAAAATTTCTGTAATTCATTAAAAGTCTAAAATTATATTTATTTGGGTATTTATAATATCAATTATTTTAATATTTTAATAATTAGGTAATTAATGCATCACCATTGTGTCATAAATAAATTAAATTATATAACGTCTAAAAATTATAAATAAAATACCATTATGTAGGAAATATTTTTATCTTTCTAATGAATATTTACAATCGATTTAATCTTATGTATAACCCTATATTAAAAATGTTTTAGTAATTAAACTTTGATTTTAACTCTTTTAACTCTTCTTTGAATTAAATAATAATAAATGTCCTAATCTAATCCATGTGGAACTAAATGATAAACTTTTATTTATAAGGTTGTTTTTGGTCGAGATACACTTGTCTAATAGAATTAGGACATGTGTTAGGGTAATATTAATATCATTTTTACCCTTAATTACCCTATTTACTTTTAACCGTGGTAAATAAAAGTAAAAAGTTACTATTCACCAAAAATTATTTTCATCTCATTGAACCACATTTTACTCCTTGATATTCACCATGTCTCTCGGATTTTCTAAATTCCACTCACAGAAGTGGTAAAATTAAGTTTTATGTGAATTTCCAAATTATCCTAGGAGGTGGGTAAAAGACGGTGAAAAGTTCAACAAACTTTTTATATATCTAAAATTATTATAAACTAACTCCAATGAATTAAATTGAACTTATATAGGTATTATTTATCTATTTTGACCTTAATTAAATTTAAATAAAATAAATAATTATTTAAATAAAAAATTCGGTTTTAAACTATAACTCAGTGTTTTTCACTATTCATCAAAAATTGAATGTTTTCAGAAAACACCAAAAATTCACCCTAAGCTAATTTCGATTTTCCGAATCCAAAAATGAAGTCCATTTTGAAAGATAAAATTTATAAAATTTCAAAAAGTGGGTATTACTATTCATAACAGCTAGTTTGATTGGTTGTGGTGTGTGTTAGAACTCAAAGTTGCGTACAACACACACTACTGTATTATTCAAAGGGAAGCGTACTGTGGAAGCTTGGGGTGTTACAAACATGACATCACTGCTTCTAAAAGGAAAAGAAACGAAAAAATAGCCATGGTCTCCTCTTAATCATCCAATAAATCTCCTGTGAATAATTTTGTCTCTTATTTCATTAGATCTATAGATTCAAAGCCCACACAAGCTATTGATGACCCTAAATGAGGTTTTCTTGCTAATAGGACAATGGAAAAGGAGGATGCCCATGTTATGGGACCTATCAAACCAATGCGTGTGATGAATTATCATGAAATCAAAGGTAAGAAAATTTTATTGGATGACATGGGTTTTCAATTGGTCACCCCTCAGAAATCCAAAGCATTGGTGCAGACATCTCCTACACACTTGTATGTGGGAAACCCACCTAGCAGTATGGTGGTGCCTCAAAATTATGAATGGAACTTAAAAAAAAATTTCTATAATCATAGGAAAATGTATTATATCTCTTTTTGGAATGCATCGTTTAAATATTGGGACCTTCCATGGGGAAAAAACTCCAGTATTACTTTTCCTATGGACCAGGAGGGGGAAAGACCTCTTGAAGGTATAATTAAATAGGTGGATAAGTGGTTTTTCTAGCAACATGAAGTCAAAATTTCCATGATGGAACTATATGTGTTTGGTGCTGGTGCTTATCTTCTTATACATAAGCTATTATCAATTAATATTGGAGATGGTTTTCGATCTATCTTGGAGATGGACTTTCAGGAGTTATCTTGGAAATTCTGAGTCTATTCTATTTCGGAGGTATCCTCTAATTCATCATCGGTAAAGGTGTATGAACCTCCCCAAAGAATTAATACATGGCGAAGTGGCCGATATCCAAAGGGAAAATCTAGATACCCTAGAAACATGGGTAATAGAGGGACGAAGGGATATCCTGCTTTCATTGTGGGCACCTGGTGTCTTGTGTGACCCTTTTCTTCTCTTTCTATTGTACACTTTCTTTTATTAATAAATTTGTGGTCATGGGATTCAACCCATGATTGAGCCATTTGGGTAAATAATCATTTATAATAATAATAATAGTAATATAATTAACATTTTAAAAATACAATAATAAATAATTATTATAAATGCTATATATAATATAAATATTGACGTATGTAATAATAATTAATAATAATATAATTAATAATTTAATTAATTATAAAAAATCAATAATTCAAAATGAATTTAGGAACATAAATTTATTTAATAAAAATATTTTATAATATTATTATAGTAATTTATTGGAAAATAAAAATAAAATATTCATTATATTAATAAATAAACAAAAATAATTTTTTCTATTTAACACCAACACTAATATTTTTTACAATAAAATTATTTATTTAATAAGAAAAATATTTAATAGTAATATATATATATATATATAACGAAAAAAAGATATAGAATAAAAACAATTAAAAAAGAAGAAGGGAATGAACTGTCTCAGACAACGCCGTCTTGAGAAATTTTTCGATGATGGCACTATTTGAGACAACACTTTCTTTGTAAACAATATATGAAGAAAGTGATATATGAGATAAAATATACTTAATAATATTTCTAAAGAAGGCTTTGTCTTGGAAAACACCTTCTTGGGAACATTTCTCAATAAGGTACTGTCACAGACAGCGCTCTCCCTTCAGCTCTAGTGCTCCCCCCCAATTCCATTGGTACTTTAGGAATTAGTTTTTCAAAAATGATATTTTCAGAATACATTTTTAAAATTACCATATATTGGTAGTTTTTCCCATGTTCAATACTCAATGGTGCTTAATAACTCCTTTATCTTGGAATTGGTTCTCCTCAGCCTATATCGATAAATAAACTCCTTAATTGATGTCAAATTTAGTTTCATTAACTTGAATCATCATTGGTTGAGCATGACTAAGGGTTACCAAGTTTGACTAGCCACATTTAAAATTCTCACAAGAAATTTGTTGAACATAACATATTTTCTTTTCTCCAACTATGAAACCGGTGCGCTATGGTCATTCAAGGTCCCCATTGTTTTCACACCACTTCACAAGGAATAACTAGGAGACATAACATTGATTATTTATCAACCATGTCTCAATAATAATAAGGTTCAATTCAATCAACTCGATCATCATCATCTCAATATCGGATTCCACTTCTTAAGGGTTGCTCGATATCATTTGACACCCCAACCTCAAATTTTTGGTGACATGTACTCTCAATTTCGGTAGATGAATCATAGCCTACCAATTTCAGTTGTCTTCTTCGACATCATTCGGTTGTCTCTACTACGTAGGACTCAAACTCAGAGAACACATGTGTAAATTTGGCTGTTTTCATGCGGCTTTTCATATTGAAATTACTTGTTTATAATTCTTCCAATTTTGAGTTGTTTTACATGTATGATAAATTTATTGTTTTATTTAATATTCTCAATATACATTATTCTGAACATGGGATTTGTGCTATGCCACTACCTCGCCGTGTTGGACTCTATTGGGCCACACCCTTCAAATAAACCATGTTTTCTTCTTCATTAATTATTTATAGATTGATTCCTAGACATTGATTAATTTTTACCCCGAGTGATCTTCGTCATCCACATATTTTGTTGCACTCATTTCTATAACTCCATTTCCATTTAGCATGGAAGTGTGGTGCTTGATGGTTGGTCGGGGAATTTCGATGCGCTATTGGTGTTATGGTAATTGATCACCCATTTACCCTTGTTATTTGATTAATTCGGTCATTCAGCATCTCCATGGTTTGACTCCTACCCACTTTAGTGGAAACCTTGGCTCCACTCGTTGGTAATCTACTTTGTTAGAGTTCATGTCCTAGCCTATCACACTCCTCAACTTATTCTCATATATAGTTTATGTTAGAGATGACATCATTTTCTCTTGGATTTTTGTGGCCTATTAACGACTATCCCAGAATCATGAAAATAAGTTTGAGTCTTCAGATCCAGGTGATTTACAAGCCCATATTGCAACCACATCAAGAGACCACCATCATCAGAGAGCCACACTCTTGGTCTTGTAAGTATTGTAGTAACTTCATTCTTTTAGTTTCAAAGTTAGTATTTTTGTTGATTACTTATGTTTCATTCATTATTCTTCTAGTTTTTATCTTGTACCATTTTTTTCGAGATTAATAAAATGCGTGAGTTGAGTGGTGTTCTTATCATGCACATAGGTCAAAACACAAATGAAGCACATAAATCCTTATGTTGATCTTTACTGCTTCTTTCATTGATGTATCTTCTATGTATTATTTCTGTTGACATTGAATTCTATAAACAAAAACCACAATTTGGTCCTATTGGGTTTGTGTGTTTGGCCTACTACCAGTGTGACTTACCTCTCACAATGTGGTATTAGATCCTTATTGGTTATTTTTTTGTTGTTGAATATATTTCTTGGTTTTTTTGGATTCTATTTTAATTTATGGTTTTCAATTTTGTCCCAATTTGTCTCTTTTCTCTTTATGTTAGTAATTAAATCCATGGTATCCTCAATATTTTTTTTAATTTTGAATCTAGATTAATAATCATGTATTCCCTTTGATATTTTCCAGTTCTTGAGGGTGTACGTTTAACATTTTCTACCAAAAATCATTATCTAATATTTTGGGTAAATATGTCAACAATTAGGTATGAAATGGAGAAATTAGATGGTGAAAATGACTGTAATTTATGAATAATTAAGATGAGATCCTTGAAAGTTTATAAAGGATTAATTGATGCCCTA
The DNA here is from genome assembly GCA_963277665.1 of Viscum album. Classification (NCBI taxonomy): domain Eukaryota; kingdom Viridiplantae; phylum Streptophyta; class Magnoliopsida; order Santalales; family Viscaceae; genus Viscum; species Viscum album. The sequence continues at coordinate 638,453,611 of OY728162.1, read as the reverse complement.
TACCTGTCTAAGAAACCAATTGTAACTGTATCTAGAACTAGACAGACTTCCACTGAATATCAAGATTCATCCCCTAATATTTTAGTTAACACACACAGTTATTTCCTTACTTCTTTAGGTAATACAGATTTTTGGGATGTTCCCTATGAAACTACTACTTTTAGTATATGGATTATACTAGAGAAATTATACAAGATATAATATTTTTATGATAAGATTTATAAGAATCACTAAATGATAACAATTAAATGGAACCTGACATTTCAATTAAACACCATCTATATAAATACAATAATATGATGTTATATTTATCCAACATAAATGTATCTTTTGATGATGAATATTTATAAATGATCCTTTTTGGGACCTCCCAACCTAGGTTCCACTCAAAGGTGCCCTGAAGTTGGTTGACCAAATGGGATCAAACATGCCCCCATACACCAGAGGCTTCTAAATAGTAGTGAGGGATTTAGGTGTGTCCATGGGGAGACAATTCTCTCAATACCAGAGTGTAGCACAATAGATATATAATAACATGTAAATAGAGTATGTAGTATAATAAAAAAACTGGCTGTAGAATATAAGGATAAACATTCAAGAACCAAATAATAGTAAAAATCTAGAAACTGAATCATATACAAAATGATGATAATACATGTAATGTATCCAAAAAAAATTAGAAAATAGGTATACATGGCAACGAGAAACAAATGATATAAAAAAGAATCAAAAAAGATTCCCAAAAATATCATAGCATCCTAAAAATTAATTGGCCTGGTCATCTGCTACCAAGCTCTATCCTAATGAAAGAAGTCAAGATTAGGTGTCCAAAGCGGGATGCTTCCCTTTATCAACACCTACATACATATAATATTTTTTGATACCATCGGTGGCCTTGATAGGGTGTGAGATAAATCATAGTAGGACACCACCAATGGAGTCTATACCATCATTTTAGTTTAATATAAACTAAAATTGTGTGAAGATATATATGAAAGTAAAGATAGTAAAACAATTTAAATACCTTTATACCTGCTTCAACCTCAACTGGTGTCTATACATGTAATAATTAAATTATTTATGTTCCAGTTTATAATAAGTATAATAATAATAATAACATATGATACAAGGTAATAACCAATGCATCCTTTATGATGATAATAATGAAGATGATCCAAGTTAGTAACCAAAGCATCCTTAACCTTAATGGTCGAGCCAACTCAGTGATAACTTGTAGCCTGGCTATAAGGGGTCTGAGTGTTATCCATGGTTCATCACATAAGGAATTCCACTAAAATATGTTTCTAAATGATTCGAAGTATCTTTTCCATGTTAAAATAGGATAAGAAATGACTGGGACCGATGGGTGTATCCATGGCACAACCTGTCTAAATATGTCACGATGGATCCAAGGAGTGCATCCAAGGCACCCTAATATTTGAATAATAGTGAATATATACTAAAATGTCATACCATGAATTCACAAGTAGAAAAGGACTAAGTTCCAAGGTGGGTATCTCCCTTTGAAATAATCATCCTTGAATTGGAATGACATCCTTTGAGTGTACAATCCATTACCTCAAGAATCTGTGGTTGGATCAAGTCGGAACATTCCTATAAAGATGAGTAGGTCCATAAGAAATATTCCCCTTATAAAAAATTCAATATTTAATCATGTACATGTAATACTCTTTCCTTTTAATATTTCAATTATTTCATTCCCAAACTTCCATTAGTATAAAAAAGCTAGAAGGACATGAAAAAATTTACTATATTAATTGCATATTCATTTATTAGGGTTATTCGTTTACCTTTCATAAAAATGACAAGTTGGAATAAGTACATTCAAACATGTTCAATTCATTGATATATAACTAGGACCAGTGATATGTAAAAATACACATTCAATTTAACATTTAAAATGTTAATTAATTAATTGGAACACTTTTATTCAAAGGTTCAAGTTGTACTAATATGTAATAGCCATTAATAATTCATTCAGTTAATTATATCACTTACCTTTATGATGTTCAAGTCAAAGTACACCTGAACGATGGTGCATATAGAACCACAAGGGTCATCAAGGCATAATTATAGAAGCATACTAGTTTGGGTGGTCAGAGTTTAGAACTCAACCTTCAATGGCATAATGATCATGTATATAAAGGGATATATAATATGAGAATATTGATTAAAAGCATATAATATGGAATGAATAAGCAATGCTTGATAAAATCGACATGTGCACAACAATGAAAATTTATAAAATGGATAGATGTAATGGATGAGGCATGGAACACCTACTATATACATGCAAAAATCTACCCATCCTGTATTATCTTCTAGTTTTTCCTAGATTGAAATAAATTAGAAAAACATATCAACGACCTAAAAATAGGACCCAATAACTTACACCAAAATAACTCTATCAATGAGAAGAGTAATGAAAAAGGTGAAAGTTGAATAAATATCTTACCAGTGCACATCCAATGAGTTAGAGTGATAAGAAATCAAAGATATATGTTGAAATGGTAACAGAACATATCTTAGGTATCCATGGGGGATATTGAATAGAAGAGAGGAAGGGTGAGGCTCTGTCCAAGAAAAGGGAGGCCCAACCTCTTATTTTAAAAACTGTTGTTGGGAATTTACATGATGTGTAAATGCTTTACACATTTTTTTTAAAGATTAGGGTCTTACACCATTAAAAAACCCTTGACATGACGTGAATAGTTCTGTCCATACAATTACAGGTCATTTAATTTATACACATCATGTATTCAAATTATACAACATGTAATTGGCCTGTAACCAACCTAAATCCCTCCTTCCACTTCCTTTTAAAAACTACCCAAATGGACCATGGACTAATATTAGGGTATAAGCTAAAAGAGAACATTTACAAGTACATTAAGTGAAAATTAAAAGGATACTTACTAGATAGGGGAAATCATGTTTTATAGTCTTCAAACTTAAAGGAACTCATCATAAAGTTCACCTCCGAAAGGTGGATAAACACTATCTGAGAAAAACTCTGGCCATTGATCATGTATGTCGGCCTCTCACTCCCATGTATCATTATATACCCATCTGTGATTTCATAACACCCATACTTAGGGAATATTCTGAACTCAGAGATACTTCATGATCTTTTCAATGAAGTGTACATGATACTCCTCAAAAGAAGCATCAACATCTAACTCAACTTCCATGGGATCAAAATTATGATATGGGTCATCATGATAATGGTGAAGCTGTGAAACATGGAAGATGTCATGCATGATATGGTACCTATGAGGTAATAGAAACTGATAGTCTAGTATCCTGACACTATCCATAATCTCAAACAACCCTACATAATGTGGAAAAAGTTTCCCTTGCCTCAGTATTCATATATTCCCAAGTTTGGGTGATTCCCATAAGAAAATTCGATCCCTGGTCTTAAAATCCATAGGTCATCGATGGAGAAAGTCATAAGATTTTTTTCTAAATTGATCATGAGGCATATACTTCCTGATCAGCTGAACCTACTTTGAAGTTTACTAAAATAGATGAGGAACTATTACCACTACCTCTCCTACCTATAACCACCACGATGTTGAATAGAACAACCTACCATAAAAGTCCTCAAAAGGTACTATTTGAATTTCCATAGGAAATCTATTTTTAGAGGTGGACTCAATGAAAGTGATATGATTCTATAAAGAACCTACTAAATTAGGGACTCATTCCAAAATTTTTTCCTCTAACACTAGTAATATCCGTTCTGACTGGCCATCGGTCTGAGGGTGGAAAACTGTGCTCACAAGCACCTGTGTATCCATAGATCTCTATAAACCCTTCCATAGTTATGATATGAAATGAGAATATGTATTTTTAAATGACCATATGAGGGACCGCATATAGCTTTATGATCTCACAGACATAATTTATTCCGATCTCATCAACTATAGAAGTCTATTATATTGGAAGGAAGTGGGATACTATTGTTAGTCGATCCACGAATACCCAAACTACATCACTCCCTCAAGAAAACCATGGTACACAGACTAATGAGTCCCTAGAAACATATTTCCATTTCCATTATGTGATCATAAGTGGAAATAACAAGAAATCATGCCATTGGTTCTCCGCTGTAACACCCCAAGCTTCCACAACACACTTCTCTTTGAATAATACCATAGCGTGTGTTGTACACAACTTCGAGTATTAACGCACCACAACCAATCAAACTAGCCGTTACGAATATTAATACCCACTTTTCAAAATTTTATAAATTTTATCTTTAAAAATGGACTTCATTTTTGGATTTGGAATATCAAAATTTTCTTAGGGTGAATTTTTGGTATTTTTCTGAAAACCATCAATTTTTTATGAATAGTGAAAAACACTGAGTTATAGTTTAAAACCGAATTTTTATTAAAATAATTATTTATTATATTATAATTTATTTTTGTTAAAAATAGATACATAATACCTATATATGTTCTATGTAATTTATTGGAGTCATTTTGTAATAATATTAGATATATAAAATTTTATTGAACTTTTCACCATCTTTTACCCACCTCCTAGGAGCACTTGCAAATTTACATAAAACTTAATTTTACCGCTTCTGTGTGTTGAAATTAAAAAATCCTAGAGACACAGTTGATATTAGTAAGTAAAATGTGGTTTAATATGATGAAAATAAATTTTGGTGAATAGTAACTTTTTACTTTTATTTACCACAGTTAAAAGGAAATAGGGTAATTAAGGGTAAAAATGATATTATTATTACCCTAACACGTGTCCTAATTCTATTGGATAAGTATAATTATAGAAAAAAAAACATTAGGAATAAAATATTAACCTCTTTGGTCCACTTGGATTAGAATAGGACATTTATTATTATTTTATTTAAAGAAGAGTTAAAAGAGTTAAAATCAAAGTTTAAGAAATAAAACATTTTTAATATAGGGTTATATATAAGATAAATTCGACTATAAATATTAATTAGAGAGATAAAAATATTTCCTATATAATTATATTTTATTTATAATTTTCATACATTAAATAATTAAATTTATTTATGACACAATGATGATGCAGTAATTAACCTATTAGTGAAAGATTAAAATAATTGACATTATAAATATCCAAATAAATGTAATTTGAGACATTTTATAAATTAAAATAATTTTATAGGTTAATAAGAAATGTTAGGGTTGGTTAGAAGGATTTTTTTCTAAGTAATAATGCTTTTTTGAATTTAGAAAAAACAAAATACCAAATAGTGTAAAAATTTACATAAAAGAGTTTTTAAAACAAATATTATATTATTAATTGGTATTATATTCTTAAAAATCTAAGGTTCAGAAAAAGGTATTAAATATATTTATATATGTCATTAATGAACCACTTGGGGTTATCTTGAATGTTTATAGTAAGATTATTAACCATATAATATAAAAATACAAAGAGACATGGTAAATGTCAAACTATTTAACTAAGAGTAAAATCTAAAATATAAGGTTAATATAGTGACCCAAACCTGTCTAAAACCTATTGGTTGAGTGGTTTTAGACCCATAAAAACCTTATACATTAAAAAATTCATTTTGGAGCCATTATAAACCGAAAATTATTTTACTATAAAATAAAATTTCTAGCTTTTCCTAAGGTTCCCCTCACCCCACTTATAAAAGGGAACTCCCCCTTATCTCTAATTCACACCTTCAAATCCATTTATCTTGGAACAAACCTGCCCAAATACCCTCTAAACTTTCATAACTTAATCCTAAAGGCCTTACTTTAGTCATAAATCCATCCTAAGGATCCATTTTGATCAAATCAAAAGGAAGAACCTGAAGAAGAGGTGAATATTTCATCACCTCTTTCAAGTTCATTTCTTTTTACACTTCCTCTTTCTTTGTTGTTTCCATTATAAAATAATAACTCTAGTATATTCTATATAATGTGATTTTATTATAAATAACATACAACCAAATTCATTATTCTATCCATCATTTTAATTACATGTCACCATATTTGTGTACGTAAAGCTTACCGTCTACACGTCGTGGTGTGATTGTTATTCAATACATTATTATATTGATGGGTATAATAATGATGTGTAATTGATTTAAATAATAAATATAACATGATAATTATTTTTATATATGATATACCATAAATATATGTATTATTATATTACCAAAAGAATGATATTTTCACCCATGCGTACGTACGGATTACCGTCTCCACGAACGCGATGAGATTCATTCCCCATCATATCCATTTAAGACTAATTTTCATTAGATGATAAAAAATAATTTTTAAAGACATAATATCATTCTGAATGTGAATAATATACATCCAATCCATATCAAACATTACTTACATAACAAATCATATAAAGGTAAATGAATCAGTAAACACACGAAACGACGATAATACTAAGATATTATTAACACATCAATATTAAAAGATCATATATGATATCATATTAATGAATATGATTCTTGTATAATTTAATAACAATTATTTCACCATTATACAGGAGGTTAACCTACCCTCGATCAAGTAAAAGTACAAGTTAAGGGTTAATTTCACAATCTCTCTTTTATCCGAGGTTGTCTTTACGTAAGTATCTACTGGGACCTCTTTATCATCCACATCCATGTTTCTTAAAAATATATTCCAATTTTTTTTACTATTTACTATAATATGGGTTAAATTCATTTATACCCTTGTTTGACTTTTTATAAAATGGTTTGAAAGGAATCTTTCTATCATTTTCTAAACATGTTACTTTCTGACATTTTCCACAAAATTAAGGTAAGAATGTTTTTTTAACTTATACAGCAGGTGTGCCTATTTTCTTCCGTTATAACATAGTCGAATCCTTCCTTAAAATATTATAAGAATATTTTCAAATATAAATGTTTTATTTTATAATTACGTGAATTTTAAATGATTTCAAAATAGAATGAGATATTTCTCTAAAAAGGTTTTGATTTCATCTATGTCAACATCCTTTGATGGATTTTATGTTTGTTTGAAGTTGATTTATTATGATACAAATCTTCCATATTGTATTGAAGGTTTTGTGATGTGTTTGACTGTGGATGTGTTATTTTATACAATTCATGGTTTATGGATAAAGTATTGACATTTTGTATTCCATTTTTAATACAAATGTTTATGTTATGTTTAAACCTTTTCATATGAGGAATGCATTGGACTTAGTATGTGACGGGTGGAGCCCGCTATATCTCCTCGATGCATCGATAGGTCTCATGAGACAAAATAGTGTATTTCTATAAGGCATTGACAAAATCTTATTTGTAGTCTTGGCACAAGGCCTTGACTATGAGGTTATAAAAGTCTGACATTATGCATTCCATCATTATGAAAGTGGCTATTGATATTACATGTGATTATTTGACCAGTAGAATATCCATGTGAGTAAGTAAATGGAAATATTTTGATTTATATTTTCCATATTATGATGATGTTTATGTTTAAAAGGCTTTTTTTTGTTCTATACGTTTCCTAACATGGTTATGCTTATTTATGAATGTTTCCGCTATATTGTTATCCTTACTGAGCATTTGAGCTCACCCCTGTCTATGTTTTATTTTTTACAGGATTTAAAGAAGTATATTATGACTGACTTACAGGGATAGTCTATGGGATCTCAGTGTTTTCCAAAGAAACAATGTTGTTGTAGTTTTCCATTTTATGATGTAATGTAAACATTATTAATGTATCCAGTACTTCTAAGGCTACTAAACTAATCAGTCTTTCGATACATGATCATTTATGTTCATGAAAATGTTATGTAATAATGCACTGACTCTGGGTAACTAGTGTCGAGGCGTTACAATTGGTATCAGAGGAATTTTAGTACAAACCTTGGAAAATAGATTTAGATAAACTCTGATTAAAGCACATAGCCCTAAGATAGACTTTGAGGATTAGTATAGAAGAACTTCTGAGAATTTTGGTATTGTAGAGATTTTTTAATTTTTTCCAAGAAATACATCCCTGTGTGGATATGAGCAGGTAGACGCAGCTCAGTCACAAATATACCTAAGGGCAAAACCCAAAAACACCGCTTTGAGCTAGACTCGAATGGGAACTGGTGCACGGCAATGAGCCTTGCTGCACTCTCGGTTACAACACACCCGAGGGATATTCTTAGGATAATTCTCATTTTCCTTAAAAACCATTATTAAGGGTTTATGAGTATATACTTCTTCAAAGAAAATATTTTTATGATTATGGATTATATCCATAAACTATTCAATTTATGTAAAGTATTTTACAAGTTTGGAATTATTCATAATCTAATATAGTTTATGCCATTGTTTAGAAATGGTGACTAGTGGAAGGAATGGAAACTGTATCAATGAAAACACTCCATGTAGGGATTTACCTCATGATCAAGATAATTATAGTGGAGCTGGTGATGCAACTGATGCTGATCAACTAATCGCCATACTGAGACAACTCACTCAGGTTATGAACAATAACCTTACCCGTATGGAGCACCCTAATCTGCAGTGTGGAGGATCAATGTTATATCACTTCATGAGGAAACAACCACCAATATTCAATGGGGGTGCAAATCCACTAGTAGCTGAGCAATGGATAAATTCCTTAGAGAAACTATTCCACACCTTGGGGAGTAGCGAAAGGGAAAAAGTTGTCATGGAAGTTTACCGCCTCACTGGAGATGCTGATCAATAGTGGTCATTGATTCAAAACACAAAGGAAGATTATGAAGTATCAAATATGGAATGGAGAGAGTTTAAAGAAACTTTCTTAGAAAAATAATTTCCTCATGACCATCGAGTTGATATGGAAAGGAAATTTCTGAGTCTGAGGCAAAAGAAGGATGGGAATGTCACAAAGTATGAAGACAACTTTACAAGGTTAGTGAGACATGATACAGATTATATATGTAACCAAAGAAGTATGATTGATTGTTTTTTTATGGGTTAAAACCATTTCTCCATCGAGAATTATTCTCACAATCCTTCTCATCGTACGAAGATATTGTCTCATGTGCTATCAAGAAAGAAAAACAATTCTCTAAGTCTTATGACTTTAAAGAAAAGAGAGAGAAGAAGAGATCTGCTGAACACTCTAGAAATGGAAATAAGGGGAAGAATGGAAAAGTTGAATATCTATCCTGTAGTAAATATGGGAAGAAACAACCTGGTACTTGCTTGAAAGGAATGGGAGTCCGTTACAAGTGTGGTGAAAAAGGCCACCAATCTCATTATTGTAAGGGGAAGAAAGAGGTAGTCGATGTTGAATTCTACAATTGTAGGTAAAGGGGACATTATGAAAATGAATGTCCTAAGAGTCAGGGGAACATACCTCAGAAAAGGCCACGTGATCAAGGAAAATCTTATGCTATCACTACTGCTGAGGTTGAAGCTCAGAAAGACATAGTGGCAGGTAATGGGTTTCTCATGTTTATCCAATGCATTATTTGATTATGGATCATCACATTGTTTCATATCTTCCCAGTTTGCTAAGAAAATTAGATATTTCTAGTTTGATTTAACATGGTAGTTGTCAGTCAAAACTCCTAAGGGAAGTATCATTGCAACAAAGTTTTGTGAATCAGTCCCCATTAGGGAATATAAATGTTCTTTATCTGCTGATCTCATCATTATACCCATGATTTAATTTGATATAATCCTCAGTATGGATTGAATTTCAGACCAGGATGAAAAAATTTATTGTAAGAAGAAGGAGATAACTATTTTTGATGACGATGATAAAGAACACCTTATCTTTAGAGTAGAATCGTCACCACCTAATTCTTATCTAGACCCACCCCCAATAGCTCAACTAAATTCAATTATTGGGGAGGAAGAGAATTAAATAACTGTTGGTGAGGAAAGAAATGTTCAAATAGAGGATGTACCTACTGTGAAATAATATGTTGGTGTGTTTCCAAAGGATTTACCTGGACATCCTATATAATGATAAATTGAGTTTTCCAATGATTTAATTCCTGGATCAAGGCCCATACCAGAGACCCCTTATAGAATGGCCACTGTGGAATTAGTGTAACTAAAGAAAAAACTAGAGGAATTGAGTAATAAGGGATTTATTCGCCCCAGTGTTTCTCCATGGGGAGCCCCTGTTATTTTTGTTAAGAAGAAAGATGGATCTATGAGGTTGTTCATTGACTACAGTGAGATCAATACTATAACAATAAAGAACAAGTATCCCCTACCTCACATTGATGATTTATTCGACCAACTTCATGGAGCTCAATACTTTTCAAAGATTGACCTTTGATTTGGATATCATCAGTTGTGTGTGAATAATCAAGACATTCCAAAAACCACATTTTGAACCTGGTACGGGCATTACGAGTTTTCAGTAATGCCTTTTGAATTGATGAATGCACCCTATGTCTTCATGGATATAATGAATATAGTTTTCAAGGAATATCTTGATGAATTTATAGTGGTATTTATTGATGATATATTGGTATACTCAAAAATCTACGAAGATCATGAAAATCACTTGATCATTATTCTAAAGACTCTTAGAAGACATGTATTATATGGGAAGATTAGCAAGTGTGAATTCTGGATTCAGGAGATTTGTTTTCTTAGAAATATTGTCTCTAAGGATGGAATCTCTGTTGATCCATTAATGACCAAGGCAATCCAATAATGTCCAGCACCGACGGATATAACTAAGGTACACGGTTTTATAGGTCTAGCAGGTTATTATCAGTGTTTTATCCAGAATTTTGCCCGATTGGCTAACCCATTAACCAAGATCACACGTAAAGGGGTGAAATTTGTTTGGAAAAAAGAATGTGAAGAATGTTTTGAACAATTGAAGAGAAGATTAGTTAATGATTCTATCTTGACTCTACAATCATGGAATGATGGGTTTGTTATTTATAGTGATGCATCAAATAAAGTACTTTGTTGTGTCCATATGAAAAATGATAAGGTTATTTACTATGCATCACGGCAGTTAAAAATTCATGAGAAAAACCATCCTACTCATGATCTTGAGTTAACAGCTGTAATCTTTTCTTTGAAGATATGGATACATTATCTCTATGGTAAAAAATGAGAGATTTATACTGACCACAAGAGTTTGAAGTATATTTTCTCACAGAAAGAACTGAACATGAGGCAAAGATGATGGATTGAACTACTCAAGGATTATTATTTCACGATACACAACCACCCGGGAAGGCAAATAAGGTGGCAGTTTCTTTAAGCAGAAAAGATCATGGATTTTTGAATAAGATCAGAGTTGAAAGGGATCATATTCTCTTGGATCTAGTAAAGATGGATATGAGAATAAACATGGATGGTGTATCATCAATACTTTTTTCAAATGGTTGCCAAACCATCTTTACTAGAAAGGATAAAGAGTTCTTAGACCGGTGATGAAGAGTTTCCAAATAATATTAAAGCTATGAATAACAGTAGATTGAGTAACTTCTTATATGAAAATGGAATTTTGAAATTTGGGAAGAGACTTTGTGTTCCAAATATACCTAATCTAAAAAGGGAATTTTTGGATGATGCTCATAGTTCCAATTTATCTATACTCTCTAGGCCAAAATGTATAATGATTTGAAGGAACATTTTTTGCGGGACAACATGAAAAGGGAGATTACTAATTTTGTGTCAAGATGTATGGTTTGTCAACAAGTGAAAGCTAGAAGGAAACAACCTAGAGGAGTCATGAAACATCTTCCCATACCTGAATGGAAATGGGATGATATCATGATTGACTTTGTCATGGGGTTACCAAAGACTCATAGAAGGAACAATGCAATAGAAGTCATTGTTGATCGTCTTACCAAATCAGCACATTTTCTTGCTATACGGGATGATTTACCACTTGAAAGTTTATCAAGACTATATATTAATGAAGTTGTAAGACTTCATGGAGTACCACTGTCAATTATTTCTCATCGTGATCCCCATTTTACATCAAGATTTTGGAAAAGTCTTGTGAAATCCCTAGATACTAAACTTCGTTTGAGCACTGCCTACCACCCCCAAACTGATTGACAATCATAATAGAATATTAAAACCTTAGAAGGCATGTTGATATCATGATCACTTTACTTTCAAGGCATGTGGGATAAGTATTTACCACTGGTAGAATTTTCCTATAACAATAGATTCCATTCAAGTATTCAGATGGCACCATATGAAGGGTTATACAGAAAGAGACGTCGCACACCAACCTGTAGGGATGATGTTGGTGAAAGAAAACTCGTAGGCCCAGAAATTGTGGAGGAAATGATGGAAAAGGTGAAGGTAATCCAAACCCACATTAAAGCATCTCAAAGTAGGCAGAAGATCTATGACAATAATCAATAGAAGGATTTGAAATTTCAGGTAGGAGATCATGTTTTCTTGAAGGTATCACCATGGAAGGGTGTTATACGTTTCAGTAAGAAGGGAAAATTGAGTCCCAGGTAAATCAGACCTTTCGAAATTCTAGAATGAATTGGGGATGTAGCTTACTGTTTGGAAATGCCACCAAGTCTCTCCAAAGTTCACGGTGTGTTAAACATATCACTATTGAGAAAATACATGCCTGACCCAACACATGTACTCACCTATGAGGAATTATAACTGGAACCCAATCAATATTTTTGTGAAGAGCCTATCAAGTTTCTTGATACAAGAGAACAAGTGCTGAGAAAATGGATGACTCGTTTGGTAAAAGTGCTACGGAGAAACCATAAAATGGAAGAGGCAACTTGTGAACTTGAGGAACTTCTGATGAAGAACCACCAGAGTATTTTTACATAGTAATACTATAGAAATTTCAAGGATGAAATTATTTGAAGTAGGGGAGAATGTAACACCCCAAGCTTCCATGGTACGCTTCTCTTTGAATAATACTGTAGCGTATGTTGTACGCAACTTCGAGTTCTAACACACCACAACCAATCAAACTAGCCATTATGAATAGTAATACCCACTTTTTGAAATTTTATAAATTTTATATTTCAAAATGGACTTCAATTTTGGATTTGGAATATAGAAATAATCTTCAGGTGATTTTTTGGTATTTTTCTGAAAACCTTCAATTTTTGATGAATAGTGAAAATACTAAGTTATAGTTTAAAACTAAATTTTTATTTAAATAATTATTTATTATATTTAAATTTATTTTAGGTAAAAATAGATACATAATACCTATATATGTTCTATGTAATTCATTGGAGACATTTTGTTATAATATTAGATATATAAAATTTTATTGAACTTTTCAGTGTCTTTTACCCACCTCCTAGGAGCATTTGCAAATTTACATAAAACTTAATTTTACCACTTCTATGAGTTGAATTTAAAAAATATGAGAGACACAGTTGATATCAGTAATTAAAATGTGGTTCAATAAGATGAAAATATTTTTTTTATGAATAATAATGTTTTACTTTTATTTACCATGGTTAAAAGTAAATAGGGTAATTAAGGTTAAAAATGATATTATTATTACCATAAACAATGTACTAATTCTATTGGATAAGTATAATTAGACCAAAAAAACCTTAGGAATAAAATATTAACCTCTTTGGTCCACCTGTATTAGATTAGAACATTTATTATTATTTTATTTAAAGAATAGTTAAAAGAGTTAAAATCAAAGTTTAATAACTAATTTTTTTAATATAGGGTTATACATAAGATTAATTCGACTATAAATATTTATTAGAAATATAAAAATATTTCATATATAATGGTATTTTATTTATAATTTTTAGACACTAAATAACTAAATTTATTTACGACACAATGATGATGCAGTAATTACCGTATTAATGAAAGATTAAAATAATTGACATTATAAATATCTAAATAAATGTAATTTGAGACTTTTTAAAAATTAAAATAATTTTATAGTTTAATATGACATGTTAGGGTTGGTTAGATGAATTGTTTTTGAATTAATAATGCTGTTGTCAATTTATAAAAAAAAAATACCAAATAGTGTCAAAATTGACATAAAAGAGTTTTCAAAAAACATATTATATTATTAATTGGTATTATATTCCTAAAAATCTATGGTTAGTCCAAATGTCTTAAATACTATTATATATGTCATTAATGAACCAATTGGGGTTCTCTTGGAAGTTTATAGTACGTTTATTAACCATATAATATAAAAATACAAAGAGACATGGTAAATGTCAAACTATTTAACTAAGAGTTAAATCTAAAAGATAAGGTTAATATAGTGACCCAAACCTATCTCAAACCTATTGGTTGAGTGGTTTTAGACCAATCCGAACCTTATCCTTAAAAAAAATTCATTTTTGAGCCATTATAAACCGAAAATGTTTTTATTATAATATAATATTTCTAGATTTTCCTAAGGTGCCCCTCACCCCTCTTATAAAAGGGCACTCCCCGTATATCCAATTCACACCATCAAATCCATTTGGCATGAAAAAAACCTACCCAAATACCCTCTAAAATATCCTAAATTCATCCTATAGGCCTTAATTTAGTCATAAAGCCAACCTAAGGATACCTTTTGATCAAATCAAAAGGAAGAACCCGAAGAAGAGGTAAATATTTCATCACCTCTTTCAAGTTCCATTCTTCTTCCACTTCCTGTTTATTTGTTGTTTCCATTCTAAAATAACAACTCCAGTATTTTATATATACTTTTATGTTATTATAAATATGGTACAACCAAATTCATTATTCTATCCATCCTTTGAATGACATGTCACCATACATGCGTACGTACGACTTACCGTCTCCACATCGTGGTGTAATTGTTATTCAATACATTATTATTTGGATGGGTATAATAATGATGTGTAATTGATGTAAATAATAAATATAACATTATAATTATTCTTTATATATGATATAAAATCCAATTATATATTTTTCTAATACCAAAAGAATGATATTTTCGCTCATGCGTACGTACGGATTACCGTCTCCATGAACGCGATGAGATTCATTCCCCATCGTATCCATTCAAGAATAATTTTCATTAGATGATTAAAAATAATGTTTAAAGACTTAATATAATTATTAATATGAATAATATACATCCTATAAATAACAAACATTACTTACGTAACAAATCATATAATGGAAAACGAATCAGTTAACACCCAAAATGACGATAATACTAAGATATTATTAACAAAGAAATGTTAAAAGATCATATATGAATAATATTAATGTATATGATTCTTGAATAATTTAATAAAAATTATTTCACCATTATACAGGAGTTTAAACTACCATCGATCAAGGAAAATTACAAGGTAAGGGTTAATTTCACAATCTCTCTATTATCCGAGGTTGTTTTTATGTGAGTATCTACTAGGACCTCTTTATCATCCACATCCATGTTTCTTAAAAATGTATTCCAATTTTTTTTACTAATTACTAAAATATTGTATAAATTCATTTATACCCTTTTTTGACTTTTTATATAATGGTTTGAAAGGAATCTTTCCGTCATTTTCCAAACAGGGTACTTTATGACATTTTCCACAAAATTAAGGTAAGAATGTTTTTTAACTTATACGGTGGGTGAAACTATTTTCTTCCGTTATAAAATCATAGAAGCTTCCCATACAAGATTATAATAATATTTTCAAATATAAATATTTTCTTTTATAATTACGTAAAATTTAAATGATTTCAAAATAGAAATAGATATTTCTCTAAAATGGTATTTATTTCATCTATGTCAACATCCTTTGATGGATTTTGTGTTTGTTTGAAGTTGATTTATTATGATACAAAATTCCATATTGTATTGAAGTTTTTGTGATATGTTTGACTATGGATGTGTTATTTCATACCATTCATGGTTTATGGATAAAGTATTGACATTTCGTATGCTAGTTTTAATACGAATGTTTATGTTATGTTTAAACCTTTTCATATGAGGAATGTATTGGACTTAGTAAGTGACGGGTGGAGCCCGTTATAGATACTCAATGCATTGATAGGTCTCATGAGACAAAATACTGTCTTGGCACAAGGCCTTGAAAAAATATTATTTTTAGTCTTGGAACAAGGCCTTGACTATGTGGTTATGAAAGTTTGGCATTATGCATTCCATCATTATGAAAGTAGCTATTGATATTGCATGTAATTATTCGACTAGTAGAATAACCATGTGAGTAAGTAAATGTAATTATTTTGATTTATATTTTCCATATTATGATGAATTTTATGTTGAAACGGATTTTGTTTTAGTTCTATACATTTCCGTAAATGTTTATGATTATTTATGAAAGTTTCTGCTATATTGTTATCCTTACTGAGAATCTGAGCTCACCCCTTTCTATGTTTTATTTTTCCAAGGATGTAAAGAAGTATATTATGACTGACCTGTAGGGATAGTCTATGGGATCTCAATGTTTTCCATGGAAAAAATGTTGTTGTAGTTTTCCATTTTATGATGTATTGTAAACCTTATTAATGTATCTAGTACTTTCAAGGCTACTAAACTAATCGGCCTTTCAAGACTTGATCTTTTGTGATCATGCCAATGTTATGTAATAATGCACCAACTCTGGGTAACTAGTTTCAGGGCGTTACATCCGCATTCATGTTCTGAAAGGTGGAACACATAGTAATAAAACCTTCTATCTAATCTTTCATCCCAAGACACCAATACTAGCAACAAATATCTCAATACATCATAGAGATTACTAGATTAACTTCCCATTGAAAAGCATGATACTCTCCCATCAGTTCATCTATCATATATTTAATAACCCAAATACGTCCTTGTATATGTAGGAAATAATCTCTATCTACAGACTAATATGGAAGTGGGTCCTCACCAGAGATAATCTCCCAGAGAACTGACCCCACAAGATATGAAAATTTCCTTCTCTCTACCCTATCAAGGATAAAAGTGGAAACTACCAAGTCAATAAGAGAATACTGATTGTGAATCTCATGAAAATCTATATGTATCTCAAATAATAGGGCCATTAATTTCCATTCATCACTAGTGTCTTGTATAGATTGTGCCTGATTTTTTCAACTCAACATATATGCTACTATATTTCCTTTTCCCGACATATAGGCATGTTTAAAGTAGATGGACTAATTTATTCAATAAAAATTCACTATTTGAGATTCAAGTCATGTTGTGTAATGATATATTTATGGATCTTGTGGTCTATATACACCACAAAGCACTCACCCATTAGACAGTGTCTCCAGCAATGTAAGGAATGGGAAACTACTGAAAGATCATGGTCCATTGTTCGGTAGTTTCTCTAATGAGGCCTCAACTATCAATAACTTTACATAATGACTCTATCCTCTAGCATTATAACTACTCCCTATTCAATTCCTAAGGCATCCCAAAAAATTATATATCTTCCTATAGGCTATTCAAGAATAATAATCAGTGTTGAAATAGGTCATCCTTTTAGATCCTAAATGGATTTCTCACACACATATGACCATAATAACTTAATAACCTTATTTGAGAGACCAGTAAGATCTGAATCAAGGCATTATCAGTCCTATATAAAATTATTATAATATCCCTCCATTCCCAAGAAACTCCATATATCAAACACATTCTTAGGATTCTCCCTAAGAACTACAACACTCACCTTCACTAGGACAACTGATACTCTTTATTCCGAGGTAACATGGCCTATGAAGTGGACTTTGTCGGTCCAAAAGTGGAACTAAAAAATCTTAGCATAAATCTCCTTCTCTGTTAGTGTATTCAAATTTATCTCAAGATATATATCATGGTCGCTATGAGACTTAGAATACACCCACATATTGTAAAAAAAGACCACAACAAAAGAATCTAGATTGGGATAGAAACCCTATTCATCAAAGAACAGAAAATGGTGAGAAAAGTTGTAAGATTGAACAACATATTAAGATAATAATATAAACCATAACACTGATGAAATGATGTACGAGGTATGTCTGAAGGCCTAACTCACACCTAATGATATTCCCAATCTTAGGTTAATCTTTGAGAATATCCTAGATCTTCAGAAGTGTTCAAAGAGATAATCTATTCGAGGAAGTGGATACTATATATTCACCATAATATGGTTCAAACTTCGGTAATATACTCAAATAATATGGGTATCATCAACCTTATTAGGGAAAATCATGGGCCAACCCAAATAGGAAGTGCTAGGCTGTATAAAACCTTTGAGCTATAGATCCTCCAACAGTCGATTAAGCTCTTGGAGGCCAGTAGGTTACATCTTGTATAGAGGAATGGACATTGGAGCTACTACTGGAAGAAGATCAATCCTAAACTATACCTATCTCTCAGAAGGTAATCTAGAAAAATCCCTAGTAAAGGAATCACAAAAATGATCTACTTCGGGGGATAATCTACCAGGTGTACTCCTAACATCTCCATGATGATACTAGAAATATGAGTGGTCAATCCACCAAGAACATGACGCTTTGGTCCAACTCTAACATCCTGGAAATCCCACTCACCCTTGTGGAGATAACCACTACCATCTTATTATGTAAATGACACCATACTACAATATCATCCCACATAGGCATTATACAGAACCAACCAATCCATCAAGATAATGAAATAAAATCCCATCATCTCTAGGACAAAGAGGTCCCATAAGAAGGGATCCCTTCCTACCACAAGGGGGTAGTCCCTAAAATGGAGTATGCCCTATGATCACACTCCCATTATTGTATACATGGCCATTAAACAACATTAATACTAAATTTCAAAACCGTGACTTTACATGGTCAATAAAGAGATATAAGAGTGTGAAGAACCTATATCAAATAAGATAGATACAATAGTGGAGGCTATAAGAATAGTACCTCATACTCTAGATGGTACATGCACTCTGATCATTGGGTATTAGTTGTAAATCATGCAAATAGCATGATCCATGACCATGTTCCATAACTAGACTACCCTGAGTAGGTCCTTTCTACTGATGTTTGTAGTTAGAAGTCAAGCTAACATGGACATGTCCTCCTCCTCATCCAATCCTATATGTGATACTCTAAATACCCACCTAATGGAATGTAAAATATCCTTCCCTGAAGGTGGATTGGGCAAGGATCCTATTCCACTCAAAGGATATGGAAATCCCCAAAATAATTTCTTAATATTCCTCACACATCCACAATCACAACACTCTAGAGGGCCTCTATCACACCAAGTCTTCAAATGACCTTAACATCCACATTGATGGAATATAATAGAACTTTCAGCATGGTTACTCTGAACACCACTATTCTAAAGGGAAACCTCGATGGAACGCTTCATGGTACTAAATGAACTACCAGCCTACCTCAGCACTAAACATGTTGAAGTTACCAGTCAGGATCCAAGTATATTTGAGAGGGGGAGGGGGTGAATCAGTGATATCTTTTTGTTTTTATGTTTCCTATTTTTGAAACAACCTTCTCCTTCTGTTAAAGAGTTTCTTCCCTGTAGAACACACTCAACCATAGGAACACAAGATTTACAAGGTTCACTACACAAAAAGAGTAGCTACGTCCTTGGTATAGTATGGAAACAATCCAATACCACACAATCCACTAGAAAACAATCCTTTGATGTGGAATACAATGAGTAAGATATACCCTTACACTCGTGTAGCACTTTGAAAACAATCCAACAGTGCATGTGCTCCCTCTTAGAAAAAATAGGGTAATGTAATGATTCTGTGCTTCTTAATGAACTTTCAAAAATAAAATCATTCAAAACAATTCTTCACTTTCCTACCCAAAATCTGGTAAGAACCTCCTGGAGCAGACAACTTGCGTGCCACTCCCTAATTGTGCGGCTCCCTACTTGCGTGTCTCCTGCTTACACGCCTTACTACTTCTGCGCCACCTGCTTGCGTGCCTCTGGAAACTTGGGTGTCACAACTTGAGTGCCAAAACTTGCACAACACCCTTACTTGTGCGCCACCCTTCTTGAGAGCCTCCCTAATTTTGCACGCGAAAACTTGTGGGGAAAAAATTGCATTCCAAAACATGCGCGACACCCTACTTGCGCGCCTTATAAATAACCCTTAGCTTGCGCACCACTTCCACTTGGGCATCACCCTCTGCTACTTGCGCGATCAGAGCACCCTCTACTACTTGTGCGGTCAGAGCTCGAATTTTCTCTTAAGTATTGAGAATTAAAGAGATGAGGAGGCTAGTCATCTATTTATAGTCATTTTGGTGACTTGCGCGCCACATATACTTGCGCGCCTCACGTGCGTGCTGCTCCATCACTTGCGCACCCTTCCATCACTTGCGTGCCACTTTATTTCCTTTGTCATATTTTTATATGATTATGTTGGAATATGAGTTGCACGCAACATGCACTTGTGCGACAAGAATTACGCACCAATACTTGTGTGACACTCTTGACTTGATGGACACTTTCTAACTTGCATGCCACTTTATTTCCTTTTTCATATTTTGTTTGGATGATCTTTGAAATATGACTTGCGCACCACGTATACTTGCGCGCCAATACTTGCATGAAAATACTTGCGCGCTACTCTTAACTTGCGCGCCACTCTTGAATTGTGCTCCAATTTCTTTACTTTTTCAAAATCACTTCTTTAAATTTTCTGATTTTTGGGCCAAAAAATTTGGCAAACACTAGAAAACAGCGCCACATTAAACTGTTCTTTTGTGCCGCCTTCAGATGGTCTGTTTCTTTGTCATTTATCTCTTCACTACTTCCCATAATGATTCTTCAGATTTCATCCTGAACTCTACTATCGTGATATATATCCTTTGATAGATCATCATTAGCATCGTCAGAGTTACAATGGGAAGTACTAAAACTTCCTTATCTTATAGAAACATCATTCCTTCCAATCAAAACTATATATGGCTCGCATCATCATTTATCCCCCTTTCCTTCATAAGTCCTACATCAAAAGTTCTCCTAACTTATGATATTTGTGAAATATATATCAACAAATCATCGTATGGTTTACAAGTCCTTTACAAAGTGAATTAATTTAGCTTCTTTGTCAACAAAAGACAACACTCTATAACAGCAAACTTTTCTTACTTCCTTATCCATCCAACTTGGCCCCAACACACGTATCCTCAGAACTATGGTCTTCTCTCAAGTTTTTCTTAGTGATATGAGACTGATTATAAATCATAGAAAAAGTAGGTAGGTGAAATACATTCACCTGAGTACAAATGTCATACTAGATTACTATCCATGAAAAGTTGTGCTCATGACATCTCATCACCGGCTAGAAGCGGTGCATGGAGCTAAAGATCAGTAAAATGTGATGAATTGTCCATAATTGATATTGAACCCTACTCCAGATTGATGAAATGTCTAGCTTGGTTATAACTTAGCATATGAGGAAAGAAGTAATCCTAGAAGCCAGTTTGAATGTCATCCCAAACCATGCCCAGATGAATACCAGCCTGGGTAATCACATCCCACCAATGCTAGTCCAAATCTCAAAGAACATAGGTAGAATGATTGAACCACCTCCCTGGAGGAGTCTCTAGATGCTTGAAGATAGATGAGTTAGCCTCTATCCAAGACTTAGATGCCTGTGGACGACCATCCACTAAAAATATGGTAGGATACGTCTGATGGAACTCACGCTTCAGTTCATACATCATAGGTGAGGGTCTTGGACCACACTACATGGATTGCATCATATGTATGAAACCCTAAAAAATCAGAGCATTAGTGCCCATATCAGGTATAATAGGTGGTGCCTTAGGTGGAACTATAGAAGGAATCTATGGTGGCTCAAGTCCCACCACCTCTAGAGCACGGTCTTCACCACCGTCTGGGTGCATGATATGAGGACGTCATAGTGGAATAGTGATATAAATTCAAAGCACATGCCTGAGATCCAGATTAAAGAGTATATAGAAGCACTATAAGAATAATATAATGAGAATAAGGTCTCACTACCCAAAGTACTATCCCAACTACCTGCTTATAAGTCTAGGTATTAGTATGTTTTTATGATTAATTTATAGGAGTTACATTATTTTAAAGGGACAATCACACTTTTCCTCTTCATTTACTAGAAATTATTTTATTTCTATAAGACAATATTTACATTTAAAATTTTCATTTACTTATATATGTATATATATATATAATTTGATTAAATGGATCACCATTCCCAGTGAGTCAGGTCCTATACACCTTATCACTGAAGTCAACACCCACTCAATTTATATTTAACCCCATTTACATTCAGTCACAGAATGTTATGCGTAATATAAGATGGATCGACTAAGTAAATTACCCATTCTAATTAATGAGATCCCATACAACTCATGAATAGAAACAAGAAATCAATCAATCACAAACACATAGATGCTCATGTAACCTTAGGTACATAGTTGGCATGGGTAAAAACTAGATATTTTAGATTCAACCATCAACCTATATAATAAAACTCAATTTAGATTCATGCTAACACCTTAAATAATGAACTACCTACCCTATAGAATATTTTAACAACACAAGAATATATAAAAACCAAGGATAACTCAAAAATCATAGGAAACACAAGTAATGAAATTACTAAAATGCACCTATCTGGCATGGAAAAATCATGACATGTGAATTCTAGGTGCATATTATGATGAATGTAACAATGCTTCCATGCCCTCATCTCATCAGGACAAGGATAAATATTAATAATTTATATCAATTTCCACAACACATGTGAATCACCCAATGGTGAATGTATATCAACTGTAATAAGAAAAATACAAAATAAAAATTTCCCATTCCCAAGAAACATGGTATTTAACTTGAATATGGGTAAGATACTTCAATTAATTCCTCATAAACAAGCCCAAAATATTCTAAATATCTTGTTTATAATCCCAAAAAATAGAAAAATGAAAATAAAAACCCCAATGATACCACTTTGTGATGTACCGACCCATGTTACACTCAAAGGTGCCCCAAAGCCAGTTAGCCACATGACCTCAAGCACACCTCCCCATACACCAGAGGTTGCTAACTAGAAATGAGGGCCTAAGGTGTGCCTATGGGGAGAAAATTCCCTCATCACCTTAGTGTAACACATCAGAAATATAATAACAGGTAAATTGAGGAAGAAATATAATAAATAAACAATTGGAATTATAATCTAAGAATAAAAATCTAAGCACAAAATAATAATAAAAAGTTAGAAACTGAATCATATACAAAATGACGATGATACAAGTAATGTATCTATAAAAACTGGAAAACAAGTATATATAGAAGTAAAAAATACATTATATAAACAATATTCAAAAGTAATAAAAAACTTATCCTTGAATCTAGATCACTGGTTGGTCATCTACTATGAAGATCCATCCTAAAGAATGTAATCAAGACAAGGAGTCCAAAAAAGGACACTTCCCCTTGTCAACTCCTTCCTACATATAATCTTCCCGGGTACCATTAGTGGACCAAATATTTTTTGAGATAAATATCCATAGGCCACTAACAATGACATTTATACCATCCAATTGGTGTAATATAATCCAAAGAAGTGTGTATTTATATATGAATGTAAAGACAATACAACAATGTAAATTCCACGATACCTGCTTCAGCCTCAACTAGTGTATGAACATGTAATCATTAAATTATTTATGTTACAATGTATAATAAGTGATGTATGAGGATAAAATATGTGACCAAGGAATCCAATAATAATAATAATAATAATAATAATAACATAAGATCCAAGGTAATAACCAAAGAATCCTTTATTATGATAATAAAGAAGAGGATCAAAGGTAGTAACCGAGGCATCAATGACCATAGGGGTAAAGAAAACTTAGTGATAACTCATAGACTAGGTATAAGGGGAATGAGTGTAATCTAAGGGACATCACACAATTTAATCTTCCAAAATATGATTATAACCAAGAGTAGGGACCTCGTATAAGGTAAAAGGGGGTAAGAAATGACTGGGCCCAATGGGTGTATCCATGGTGCCACCTATCTAAAGACATCAATCTAGATCCAATTAGTATATCCAAGGAATATGGATATTTAATGATAGTGTAGGGATCCAAAAACGTCATGCCAGGTATCCACAAGTAGGTGAGGACCAAGTTCCAAGGTAGGTATCTCCCTTGGAAACTGACATCCTGGAATCAGAATGGCGTCCTTTGAGTGCGCATGTCATTCCCTTAGAAATCTAGGGTTGGATCAAGTATAACCATTCCAATAAAGATGATTAAGTCCATATGTAATAGGTACCTTATACATAATTGATTATTTAATTAAGACCATGTAATAATCATTCCATTTAATAATACAATTGGTTCATTCCACACCTTTCATTAGAGTGACATGGCTAAAAGGACATGAAACCATTTATTATATTAATTACATATTCATTTATTAGATTAATTATTTACCTTTCATAAACATGAAAAGAAAATATAAGTACATGCAACTATATTCAATTCATTTGTATGTAAAAAATCCATGTGATATGTATAAATATACATGAAATTTCACTTTTAAAAGGTTAATTAATTGATTGGAATGCATATAGGGTTATGTGGTAGTATGATGTAATAGAAATTAACAATTAATCCATTTAATTATAGCACTTACCTTTAGGAAGTTCAAGTCAAAGCACGCCCAAACAATGGTGTAGATATAACCAAAAGGGTTACAAAGGTATAATTATGGAAACACCCTGCATTGGGTTGTCATCCTTGAGGTCTCAAACTCCAACAACATAATTATCATGTATTAAATGGGATCTAGAATATGATCATATTTATTACAAGGATGGAATATAAAATGAATAAGAAACACCTAATGAAATTTTCATTCACAAGACAAAGGTAGTTTATAAAACCTCTATACACGAGGGATGAGTCATAGATCACCTACCATATACTGATAGCTCTCTACCCATCCAATATTAGTCTCTAGTTTGGCCCAAATTGGAAGAAATATGAAGAATATATCAACACCCTAAAAATAAGTCATAATATCCTTCACCCAAATAACTCTATCAAGGATAAGATAAATGATGAAAGGTTAAATATGAATAAGGATCATACCAGTATGAATCCAACAAGAAAAAGAATATGAAATATGTGATCAGATGGTGAAACAGTTTAAGAACCAAGAATAGGACTCCATGGGGAATCTTACATGAGGGAGAGATGAGGGTGAGGTTTTATCTAAGAAAAATGAGGCTCTTCATGTAATGACCCAAAATTTTGAATAAATCTTGTTTCCTAATTTTGTGAGTTATTTTATTTTATACTCAACAAAACTATTTCATTTAATAACCCGAGTATAATTAAAATGAGACTGTTGGGTTTCGACTGTTATATGACCATTGGAAACTAAATGTTGCGATTTGTCTCTAAATACAAGTAATCTTGGTTAATTAATATAGAAAGAAGATTCGATGGCCTCATCCAGTAGTCTCGGGTCAACCGAAGCCCATCTAACAGAACTTGGGAAGGAGTTAGCACCACTGGGCTTTGCTCTGGACCAAACCCAAGCTGAACTTCATCATGTAAAGCTAGAACGGAATCACCTTCGTGAGAAGTTCAAGCTGATAGAAATTACTACTCGTGCGATGTTGGCCGAGCCCCCCTCAGATTCTCTCACCTTAGCACACCTTACACTTAGGTCCTATGCTGGTGTGATAAGGGGATATGTAACGAGACCATAGCTACTTTGTGTAATCCTTTGTTATAAATAAAATTGTGTTTTCTTCTTATGGTGAAATTTGTGGGTTTACAAATGTTCAAATGAATATAGGATGTATTTTGTTAATGAATTTTGAAAAAAGGATATTTTAAAATATTTATGTAAACCTTAAATAATTAATGATGTGTAATGATTTTCAAAAAATGGTCTTCTGCAAATGTGTTCAGTAAGAAATTTAGAGTCTAATAAGATCAAATTAATTTTTGATGAATAGTAAATTATGAAAAGTTATTTTATGCTAGGGATTAGTAATGTGACCAAATGGATTAGTAATTTCACTTAAATAAAGTATTAATATAATTTAGGCACCTTGATTAAGTAGTGTGATTCAATAAAACAGGTAACTAACTGTTTCATTAATTATTAGTAAAGTATTAGTTTTTTCGGGTGAATAGTGTTTTTATTTAAAAATTAAATTAAAAATATTTAGAAAATTATTTTCATAAAATGGAATTTATTTTTAAACTCAGAACATCGATATTATGTTATGGTAATTTTTGGGGTTTTTTCTGAACAAAACTAATTTTCAGTAAATAGTGTTTTTATTTAAAAATTAAATTAAAAATATTTAGAAAATTATTTTTATAAAATGGAGTTTATTTTTGAATTCAAAGAATTTATATTATGTTAAGATTAAATTTTGGGAGTTTTCTGAAAAAATTGAATTTTCACTGAATAGTAAAAATACAGTTTTAGGGTTTCAGTATGTTTAATGACATCATAACTGCATCATGATGATGTGATGAGATATTTTAAGGGATGTTCGACTTGTGAATAGTGAGATAAGGTGTTAGGTGTCCCAATTGGCCAATACCACGAGGAAATACCACTTTTGTTTCCAAAACCACCAATGAGGTCTCCCTTGGCCATTAATGCCTTGTCCCCTCACTTTCCCTATAAATACCAAGCCATCCTCTCATCCATTAGACTCCAAAATCATTCTCAACGAAGTTCTGGTCTCCTTACCTCCAAAGGAGTCCTCCCAAGGTTCCCCCAAGCCCTAAAGGTCCCAACCGGTTTGTTTTAAGAGTTACGTTTAAGGTATGGGATCCTACCTCTCTCTTTCTTTTCAAGTAATCTCTTTTATGTCATTTGTTTTATGCTCCATGATCTAATGTTGGAGGATGTTATTTTATATTCCTCATACTTCACTTTTTATTTTCATATTATGAGAGACCCTATTTGATCCCGTCAATTCATTTTTGTTGAAGTTTAAGTGACGCCGTTAGGCTGCCGAATTTTTAAGGGATTCTTTCACCTTTCTCATTTTTCAAAGTTCTACTTTCATGTCAAGTCTTT
This sequence comes from Viscum album, assembly GCA_963277665.1. NCBI lineage: Eukaryota > Viridiplantae > Streptophyta > Magnoliopsida > Santalales > Viscaceae > Viscum > Viscum album. The sequence continues at coordinate 638,426,579 of OY728162.1, read as the reverse complement.
AAAGTTACTTTTTATTATGTTGGGGTATGACCTATATATCTATAATACTGATCTTTTATGTTCATATTATGAGAGACCCTATTTGATCTCGTCAATTCATTTTTGTTGAAGTTTAAGTGATGCCGTTAGGCTACCTAATTTTCATAAGAGAATTCTTATTTTTGTCTTCCTTCCATGTTTTTCAGTTCATATGGTATATCTTTAAAATTTCATTAACATGTCCTTATACCATTTATATTATGTCCCTCTACTGTTTTATGGATCATTTAAGAGTGGGTGACCCATGTCCCCTCTCTTTTCAATGTTTTCTATAACCCCAAAACATAGCCGTTATGCTGCAGAATTTCCGTCTCAAAATGTCTCTCTCTTATCCTCAAATTCATTTTATTAAGTGAATACTCAAATATCTTTCTTCTAAATGGGTATTAACATATATACCAAAATTTTCTATTTTAAAGTCTGGGATTTACATACATGAGACCCGCTTTCCCTTTCCGTGGGTTTAAAGTGACATACAGATCATGTCTTTAAAGTAGTTTTTAAAACATAATGATTATGAAATGAAACCCATTTCTTTTATGCTATATGGGTTGTTTATTTAATTATTGATGATGATATATGTGGATCACATGATAATAAAGAAAAATTAAGGGTTCCCCCTTATAGCGCTCCAATGCATTGGGTAAAGACTTAATCTCTAGAGATGACCATTTTTAACGACGCCTTGGTGATTAACCTTGGTAATTTTTAATGACACCTTGGGGATGGACCTTGGTGAAATGGAAATTATTGTCAATGTTAAATGTTGTAGACACATATTCAAGTTATGAAAAATTTTATTTTTATTATGATATTCCTCACGATCTCTTTCTCATGCCTTAAAGTTATTCTTCATGACTTTTGATGTGTCTCAAGTTCTCATGTAAAATGTTTCTCTTGTTTCCCTTACTGGGCATTTTGCTCACCCTTTATCTTAATGTATTCTCCAAGGTTATGAGATGCTGTAATGAACTTAGGATGAACAAATTAAGAATCCTTTCAAGTGTTTAAGAAGAATGTTTTTATTGTTGTCATGTATTAAGTTCCTAGTTTCCAAGACACTAAACCTTAAAGATTATCAGTTTTGTATAATGTAATGAAAGTTTGTGTGATAAAAAGGTGGGATGCTATAGATGGTATCAAAGGATGGTTTATTTATTTGTGGAAATTAAGATATGAAAACTCTAGGAAGAACCCTATAGAAAATTTTAAATATAGGAAATATTCCTGGTATTTTGGTGAGTATTGAGTAAGGGGTTGCCAAGAAAATACATCCCTGTTTGGATACGAGCAGGTAGAGGTGGATCTGGCATAGATATACATCTGGGTAAAACCCAAAAACACCGCTTTGAGTGAGAATCTAATGGGAACTAGTACACGACAATAGGCCTTGCTGCACTCTTGGTTACGACACTCCCAGGGGATATGCTTTGGTAAATTCATAATCTTAGTATGGACCATTATTAAAGAAACAAAGATAAAATAAAATAAAGATTCACATAAGAATATATGATCATGGATAACCTAGATTGGAACCTAGGGGATCACAAGTTAGGGTATACTTTTCTTCTACAAGTTTATCCTTCTATGCTTTAAGTTTCCTTTTCATGATTATTGGCTACATATTTAAGCCCCCTAATTATACTTTCTTTTCTCAATTAATGGCAGGAAATAGAAGAACATGTCCCAACAACCAATGTGATTGGAAATGTGATGATTTCCCTATTAATGTGACAGAGATGATAAAATATCAAGTTGAACATATTGTGATTATGCCAAACCAGCTATCAAAAATCACAATTAATAATTGGTACCTAGTTGAATGCCCAAATTCATCAAGGAAGAAGAAGACAATGTCTCAAGGATGTTCATCTGATAAAGTTGATAAGGGAAAGAAGACCCAATTTCTTTTTTTCAAAAATTATGGGAAGAGGAACCAAGGAGAATGTCACAAAGGAACCGGGAGATGTTTTAAGTGTGGGAAGATAGGGCATAAAGTATCCAATTTCTTTAAAAAAATGGATAATGTGATTAATGGAGCGAAGGTTCGATCTAATGTACCTTATACTTTTCAATGTCGTAAATGTGGAGAATTTAGACATTATCCAAGGAAATGCTCTCTTGGAATGGATGAGAAGCATGATGAGCATCAAAAATATTTGAGGACAAGGAAATAATGCAAGTCCTATGCTAAGATGGATCATGATGATTGAAGTACATGTAACTTCTTCTCAATAATTTTCTATGTCATGTTGTATTTTAGTTCATGCTCTATGAGCATATCTTTTATGTTTTCTAAGATCATCGAGTCACTACCTAAGATGATTTTATATCATTAAGGAAAACATATATTGTTATGTACCACATGTTGATGTAGTGAAGCTATTCTTATTAAAAAAAATGTGATTAGGGGATTAAAAGATGATTATTATTTTGGAAGATGTTCACTATTTTGGGAACCCTATATGATCGAGGTAAATAGATTACTACAGTATTTTCTTTGAGGAGTAAAGTTTGACTTATATTTTGAAGAATCGATGAATTTAAGGTGAACTTATGGTAATTTTTCTTACTTATGGAAATGATTATCCTATCTTGGGGGAAAATGTGATTAGGTTAGTTACTTTTGTTGTAAGACGTTAAGAGTGGTTGATGTTGTTTGGAAATGAATAACAAAGTTTATCTTGGAAGAATATGTTATCAAACCCTTCTTGTATTTGGGTTTCAATCTTAGTTTGGTTTATTTTGAAGAATTTTAAGGATATTTATTTATGAAATGGTCTATGATGAACTTTGGGTAGTACCGTGGAATTTTGAAGATTTGAAAGTAGTTTCCCATCCTATGGGGTTCTTTCATCTTTTGAAGAGTTGTTTTATCTCACCCTTTCTGTTTTTGGGATATTTTTTTAAAGATAGAGGAAATAGATAGTTAATCTTTTATGGATTTTGTGATTCTCTAGAAGATGATTCTTGTGCTTTTGATGAGACCAAGTGTTTTTGAATGCTCATCGTTTGGAGAAAAGATTAGTTTTGGTAGAAACTTATTAAAGGGTGAAAATGTACTTGAAGGTAAATATATTTCCCTGTGTTTTTATTCTATATAGTAAATGAATTTGTCAAAACTATGAAAAGGAACGTAAAACAAAAACGTTTTCTGTTAACGTTTCCTACTGGGAAATAAAATACTGTTTAACCCATCATAAGTTTGTGATTTCCTTGTTGTTAACTTTCTCCTAATCATGTTTTCTATCACTCTCCCTCAGAATGTGACCCTTTGTTTTCTCTTCCATGTCCATGATTTCCTACGTGGAATCCTAGTATGGGTTAACTCGGGTGACCATTGTACTTCCCTTTCTTTCTTTTAAAGTAATAGAGTTACTGAATCTTTTTTCCGATGCGGGACTTTCAATGAAATTTCCAAGCCCAATTTTAAAAATTGCGAGGAAGCAATTTCTTAAGGGGGAATATTGTACGACCCTAAATTTTGAATAAATCTTGTTTCCTAATTTTGTGTGTTATTTTATTTTATACTCATCAAAACTATTTCATTTAATAAACCGATTATAATTAAAATGAGACTGTTGGGTTTTAACTGTTATATGACCATTGGTCAATATGACCGTTGGAAACTAAATGTTGCGATTGTTATCTAAATACAAGTAATCATGGTTAATTAATATAGAAAGAAGATTTGATGGCCTCATCCAGTAGCCTCGGGCCAACCGAAGCCCATCTAACAGAACATGGGAAGGAGGTAGCACCACTGGGCTTTGCTCTGGACCAAACCCAAAATGAACTTCATCGTGTAAATCTAGAAAGGAATCGCCATCGCGAGAAGTTGAAGCTGATAGAAATTACTACTCGTGCGATGTTGGCTGAGCCCCCCTCGAATTCTCTCACCTTAGCACACCTTACACTTAGGTCCTATGCTGGTGTGATAAAGGGATATGTAATGAGACCATAGCTACTTTTTGTAATCCTTTGTTATAAATAAAATTGTGTTTTCTTCTTATGGTGAAGTTTGTGGGTTTACAAATGTTCAAATGAATATAGGATGTATTTTGTTGATGAATTTTGAAAAAAGGATATTTTAAAATATTTATGTAAACCTTAAATAATTAATGACGTGTAATGATTTTCAAAAAATGGTCTTCTACAAATGTGTTTAGTAAGAAATTTAGAGTCTAATAAGATCAACTTAATTTTTGATGAATAGTAAATTATGAATAGTGATTTTATGCTCAGGATTAGTAATGTGACCAAATGGATTAGTAATTTCACTTAAAGAAAGTATTAATATAATTTAGGCACCTTGATTAAGTAGTCTGATTCAACAAAACAGGTAAATAACTGTTACATTAATTATTAGTCAAGAATTATTTTTTTAAGGTGAATAGTGTTTTCTATTTAAAAATTAAATTAAAAACATTTATAAAATTATTTATATAAAATGGACTTTATTTTTAAACTCAGAGCATCGATATTATGTTATGGTAATTTTTTGGGATTTTTTCTGAAAAAAATGAATTTTTAGTGAATAGTGTTTTTATTTAAAAATTAAATTAAAAATATTTAGAATTTTTTTTTATAAAATGGAGTTTATTTTTGAATTCATATCATTGATATTATGCTAAGATAAATTTTTGGGAGTTTTCTGAAAAAATTGAATTTTCAGTGAATATTAAAAATACAGTTTTAGGGTTTCGGTATGTTTAATGACATCATGACTGCATCATGATGATGTGATGAGATATTTAAGGGATTTTCGACTTTTGAATAGTGATATAAGGTGTGAGGTGTCCCAAGTGGCCAATACCATGAGGAAATACCACTTGTTTTTTCAAAACCACCAATGAGGTGTCCCTTGGCCATTAATGCCTTGTCCCCTCACTTTCCCTATAAATACCAAGCCATCCATTCATCCATTCGACTCCAAAATCATTCTCAACAAAGTTCTGGTCTCCTTACCTCCCAAGGAGTCCTCCCAAGGTGACCCCAATCCCTCAAGGTCCCAACCTTTGAGTTTTAAGAGTTACGTTTAAGGTAAGGGATCCTACCTCTCTCTTTCTTTTCATGTAATCTCTTTTATGTAATTTATTTTATTCTCCATGATCTTATGTTGGAGGGTGTTATTTTATATTCCTTTTACTGCACTTTTTATTTTCATATTATGAGAGACCCTATTTGATCTTGTCAATTCATTTTTTTTGAAGTTTAAGTGACGCCGTTAGACTGCCGAATTTTTAAGGGATTCTTTCACCTTTCTCATTTTTCAAAGTTCTACTTTCATGTCAAGTCTTTCAAGTTCCTTTTTATTATGTTGGGGTATGATATCTATATATATCATACTGATCTTTTATGTTCATATGTTGAGAGACCCTATTTTATCTCTTCAATTCATGTTTTTTGAAGTTTAAGTGACGCCGTTAGGCTGCCAAATTTTCATAAGAGAAATCTTATTTTTGTCTTCCTTCCATGTTTTTCATATCATATGGTATATATTTAAAATTTCATTAACATGTTCTTATAACCTTTATATTCTGTACCTATACTTCTTTATGAATCATTTAGGAGTGGGTGACCCATGTCCCTTCTCTTTTCAATGTTTTATAAAACCCCGAAACATAGCCGTTATGCTGCAGAATTTCCGTCTCAAAATGTCTCTCTCTTATCCTCAAATCCATTTTATTAAGTGAATACTCAAATCTATTTCATCTAAAGGGGTATTCATATATATACCCAAATGTTCTATTTTAAAGTCTGGGATTTACATACATGAGACCCGATTTCCCTTTCTGTGGGTTTAAAGTGACATAAAGATCATGTCTTTAAAGCGGTTTTTAAAACATTATGATTATGAAATGAAACCCATTTCTTTTATGCTATATGGGTTGTTTATGAAATGATTGATAATGATATATGTGGATCACATTATAATAATTAAAAATTAAGGGTGCACCCTGATAGCGCTCCAATGCATTGGGTAAAGACTTAATCTCTAAAGATGACCATTTTTAACGGTGCCTTGGTGAATAAACTTGGTAATTTTTAATGAAACCTTGGGGACAGACCTTGGTGAAATGGAAATTATTGTCAATGTTAAATTTTGTAGACAAATATTCAAGTTATGAAACATGTTATTTTTATTATGATATGCCTCATGATCTATTTCTCATGCCTTAAAGTTATTCCTCATGACTTTTGATGTGTCTCCAGTTCTCATGTAAAATGTTTCTCTTGTTTCCCTTACTGGTCCTTTTTCTCACCCTTTCTTTTAATATATGATCCTAGGTTATGAGATGCTATAATGAACTTAGGATTACAAAATTAATAAGACTTTCAAGTGTTTAAGAATAATGTTTTTGTTGTTGTCATGTATTAAGTTCATGGTTTCCAAGACACTAAACCTTAAAAATCATTGATTTTGTATAATGTAATGAAAGTTTATGTGATAAAAAGGTGGGATTCTATACATAATCTTATATTAGAAACTGAATTTGGGAATTTAATTTTTATGTAAGTTCATTACATATCATGTCAATCTTAGGGTCTTCCTCCCCGAAAAAACACTTTACATAATGTGAAAGGTTCCTGCCAGACCATTACACATTTCTTAATTAATAAACATCGTGCATTCCTATTACACGATGTGTAATTATACGGTATCCAACCTAAAAAACTCATACACCATTACTTTCCAAAACTACCCAACTAGACCATGGACATGCTTTAGGGTCTAATCCAAAAGAGTACTTTTACAATATCTTTAATCATAAATTAAAAGGATCCATACCTGATAGGGAAAACTCAGTTCTTACATTTTTAATTTCTTTAGATAATGACTAAAAAAATTTGTTTTAATCAATGATGTATGGACATAAAACATTAACCCTAGAATAGGTTATGTTATCCCTTCTCTCTAAGGAACTACACTCTAGGCTTAGAATTAAAGTTGAGTTAGAGAGTTTTTTTTACTAGAGGTAGACCAAAATCTAGGGTTAAAAATAAAGAGTATAGTAAGGGTGAAGACAAGAATAATAAACAAGCCATTCTTAGTTCTAATTCATGGGAAATAAAAATTGTTTTCTTTCATTATGGTAATCCCAGGCACACTGAACTGGAATATTAGAATATTAAAAAATAACATGAGGCCAACCACACCACTGACCAGTCTCTTTATGTGGATTTTGGTTATGAAACAACTGAAGTACCAAATGTTTTCCACCATGGCCTCAAAAATGAATGGTTTTTATAGTCGGTATTCTTATTTCATATGTTTTCATTTAGATATTAATTCCTATAATTAGTAGAAATAAAAAAAAATTCACAGTTAGGGAATAATAAGAGGTGTAAAGTATATGTAAGCATTTCTATTTTGATAGAACATGATGACCACTCCATCATTAGTTTTATTGACGTTTTGTGGGTTTTTAATCTCTATAGAAACATGATTTATTTATTAATTATGGATCAAAAAGTTCATAAATTTATACCTAGATTAGGTATCCTAATGGTTTCCAATGTATCTAGAACTATCATAAAGGGTTCTCTTATTAATGGGTTGTATTTTGTGAATGAAAACACCCAATCAGGGTAATTAGTTTGCATGTATACCACTAATACAAATAATAATATAATATGGAATAATATATTTGGGAATTTAAGCTCCAAGGTTCTATAGAAACTCAACAAATAGTGGCTGATGGATGACATCACACTAAAAAATAATCCATTTGGTGAAGATTGTGGGATTGTTAAGGCAAAGAGAGTCACATTTAATAAGACAAACTTAAAGGCTACCTACCCCTTATAATACATGAATTTTGACTTGTAGGGAAAATAAAGTACTTCCTTATATTGTGGAGGGTCCTAATTTGTTACATTTAAAGAAAAATTCTCAATAATGGTGTGGATTTATATAATAAGAAATAAATATGATGCTTTTCAACACTCTAAAACCAAGAGAAGTCTAGTAGAAAATCAAACTTGGAAAAATAATAATAAAATGAGAAAAAACAATGGGCATGAAGTATCTACTAATTTTTTTAAATATGTGCTTATTTCTAGGCACCGAACTGTTAGGGAAACTACAAAAAAATGGTCTCACTGAAAGAATCAGTTGAACCATTTTAGAGAAAGTTTGAAGAATTCTTTCATGCTCAGGCCTCTCAAAATTATTTTGGGAAGATACTTATACTATGGAAATTTAACTCATTAATAGTAATACTTAAACTACCTATAAATTTAGAACCATAGTATAACATTGGAATAGAAAAACACCATCTTAAAGTTACTTAATATTTTTCATATTCACTGCTTATGCTCATGTAAATACTAATAATCTTAAACCTCATACTCTTAAATTTATCATTGTGGGATATCCCGAGGGAGTAAAAGGTTATAATATTTGGGTTTATAAATTAGATTACCAAAAAAAAAATCATTTTTAGAGATATATCATCCATTATTCATATAATCCCATAATGAAATATCTCACACTAGATCATAATGATCTTGCTATAGACGAGACTAAAGAAACTGAGTCTCTATCTCAGTTTGAGGCTATTGTACAGCCTCATCCACCTAATCCTCATCCCGTGTCTAGGGAATATTATAGCTCCAATTTTAATTCATATAAAAAATATGAACCTCTTACCAATAATATGTATTATTAGTTAACCCAATAGAGAGTTATGTGGGTCCTTATACCTCCTTCTTAGTTTAGCCAATATGACATGGCTTCTTATGCTTTTCATGTTTCTAATGATCTTTTTGATGATAATCCTCAAACCAATAATCAATAACCTAATGAAAAATATTCGAAACAATGGATATTTTCCATGGATAAATAAATGAAATAAATAATAAAAAATAATACTTAGTCTATCATAGATAAACCAACCAATTATAATATAATTGGATATGATTGGATATATAAAATAATTGAAGATATCACTATCCGAAACAAAATTATAATCAAATACAAATTACTTTCTAAGGGATTCATTTAAAGAGAAAGAATAGAATATTATGAATTTTTCCCCAGTTGTTAAGCACCCTTCAATAAGTCCACTTCTTTATTTTTCTTCTTATATTGGCCATCACATTGGACAAATTGACATAAAACTGCATTATTTATTAGTGATTTGAATGAGAAATTTTATATGAATCCTCATGATGGTTACTCTATAGAATTAAAATATATTTTTTCCTTTTAATTAAATTATTATATTGTTTAAAACAATCATCAAGGAAATTGTATAACAAATTTAATTCTTTTATGCTTGATAATTATTTCAACAGGATCCAGTATGATGCTTCTTCTTATTTTAATTAAATTAAAAATAACATGCTTTATCTGATAATTTATTTTGATGATATTCTCATTATTTGAAATAATATTATTCTCATTAGTACTATAAAATCTCATTTAAAAGGTAAGTTTGAAATGAAGTACTTAGGGGAAGTTAAGAAAATACTAGGTGATGAAAACCATAGGGATGGATCCAAAAAACTAATTTACCTTTCAAAACATGTATATGTTATAAAAATACTTAAAAGGTATCTATTTGAATATCTAAAACCTATAAGTATTATTTTTGGATAGAACTTTATGCTTTATTTAAATCAAGAACCTATTGATGTTATTGATATTTACTTTATGATGAAAATTACCTATTCTAATATAGATGTTAGCATCATGTATATCATGATCTAAACTCATCCCAATGTTAATTTCACAATATGAAATCTTAGTAGGTTTATGTATAGCCTAGGGAAACCAAATTATAATTCCATGACATTGATTATGTAATGCCCCGACCCTAGTTATCCAGAGTTGGTGCATTATTACCTAATATTGGCATGATAAAAAAAAGATCAAGTCTCAAAAGAACGATTATTTTAGTATCCTTGGAAATACTAGATACATTAATAAGTTTTACATTACATTATAAAATGAAAAATTACAACAACATAGTCTTTATAGGCCACACTCATATCCCTTAGACTATCCCTTCAAGTTAGTCATAATATACTTCTTCACATCTTAGGAAAAATAAAACATTGAAAGGGATGAGCTCAGATGCTCAGTAAGGATAAAAATATAGCATAAACTTTCATAAATAAGCACTAAAATTTAATGAAATGGATAATACTAAAACAAAATCCTTTTAAACTTTAAAATTTTCATAATATGGAAAATATAAAATCAAATAATTCCATTTACTTATTCACATTAATATTCTACTAGTCGAATAATCACATGAAATATCAATAGCCACTTTCATAATGATGGAATGCATAATGCCAGACTTCATAACCACATAGTCAAGGCCTTTTTCCAAGACTAAAAATAAGATTTTTTCAAGGACTTGTGAGAATACACTAGGTTGTCTCATGAGACCAACTAATGCATCGAGGAGCTATATCAGGCTCCACCATTCACTTACTAAGTGCAATGCATTCCTCATATGAAAAGGTTTAAACATAACATAAACATCTGTATTAAAACTATTATAAAAAATGTAAATAATTTATCCATAAACCATTAATGGTATAAAATAACACATCCACAATCAAACATATCACAAAACCTTCAATACAATATGGAAGATTTGTATCATAATAAATCAACTTCAAACAAGTTTAAAATCCATCAAAAGATGTTGACATAGATGAAAAGAAAATTATTTGAAATAAATACCTCTTTCTATTTTGAAACCATTTAAAAGAAAACATTTTTTTGGAAATATTCTTATAAGCTTGTAAGGGAAGATTCAATTGTGTAATAATGGTGGAAATAGCCATACCCGTCTTATAAGTTAAAAAAAATTCTTTCCTTAATTTTTTTAAAAAGGTCGTAAAGTACCTTGTTTGGAAAATGATGGAAAGATTCCTTCAAAAAACATATAATGTCAAATAAGGGTATAAATGAATTTAACCCATTGTCTATTAAATAGTAAAAATGTTTTCAAATAATTTTTAAGAAAAATGAATGTGGATGATAATGAGGTCCCAATAGACACTTACATAAAAACAACCTCAGATAATAAAGAGATTATGAAATTAACCCTTACCTTGTAATTTTCCTTGATCGAGGGTACGTTAACCTCATGTATAATAGTTAAATCATTGTTATTAAATTATACAAGAACCATATACATAATTATTATATCATATATGATCTTATAATAATGCTTTGTTAATAATATTTTAGTATTATCATCATTTCGGGTGTTAACTGACTCGTTTTACTTTATATTCTTTCTTATGTGAGTCATGTTTTCTTGGGATTATATATATTTTATCCATATCAAGAATTATATTAAGTCTTTAAACATTATTTTTAATCATCAAATGAAAATTAGTCTTGAATGGTTACGATGGGGAATGAATCTCATCGCATTCGTGGAGACGGTAGTCCGTACGTACGCACGAGTGACAATATCATTATTTTGATTTTAAAATAGTATATAATAAGATGTTATATCATATATAAAGAATTATTATCATGTTATATTTATTATTTACATCATTTATACTCATTATTATACCCATCAAAATGATTAAGTGTTTGAATAAAAAACTACCCCACGTTGTGGAGACAGTAAGCCGTAAGTACGAACGTATGGTGACTTTGTCATTTATAGGATGGATAGAATAAAGAATATTGTTGTTTCATTTTTATAATAAAATCACCATATATATAAGATAATGTATTTATTATTTTATAATGTAAATAACAAATAAAATGGAAGTGGAAGAAGAAAAGAACTTGAAAGAGGTGATGAAATATTTACCTCTTCTTCGGATTCTTCCTTTTGATTTGATCAGAAGGGCACCATAGGTTGGATTTATGACCAAAGGAAGGCCTCTAGGATGAATTAAGGATAGTTGGGAGGATATTTGGGAAGGTTTTGACTGAGCCAAAAGGAATTGTAGGTGTGAATTGGAGAGAAGGAGAAGTTACCTTTTATAAGAGGGGTGAGGGGACCTTAAGAAAAGATTGAAAAATTATTTTATAATAAATTAATTTTCTGGTAATAATGGGTATAAAATGATTTATTTAGAGGATAATGTGGGGATGTGTCTAAAACCACTCCAAAATTAGGTTTTATACAGGTTTGTGTCACCATATTGACCTTATCTTTTGATTTAACTCTTAGTTAAATAGTTTGACATTTACCATGTCTCTTTTCATTTTTATATAATATGGTTAATAAGATTACTATAAACTTCCAAGTGAACCTAAAGTGGTTCATTAATGAAATATATAATATTATATAAGACCTTTTTCCAAACCTTATATTTTTAGGAATAAAATATCAATTAATAATATAATATTTGTTTTAAAAACTCTTTTATGTCAATTTTGACACTATTTGGTATTTTGTTTTTGTTAAATTCATAACATTATTATCACTTCGAAAAAAATTCATTTAATCAACCCTAACATATAATATTAACCTATAAAATTATTGGAATTCATTTAATGTCCCAAATTATATTTCTTTGGATATTTATAATATCAATTATTTTAATCATTCATTAATAAGGTAATTACTGCATCATCATTGTGTCATAAATAAATTTATTTATTTAATGTATAAAATTTTAAATAAAATACAATTATATAGAAAATATTCTTATATTTATAAGGAATATTTGTAGTCTAACTTATCATATCTATAACCCTATATTAAAAATGGATTATTTATTAAACATATAATTTAACACTTTTATCTCTTCTTTAAATAAAATAATAATAAATGTCCTAATCTAATCCAAGTGGACCTAAAGGATAATATTTTATTCCTAAGGTTGTTTTATGTCGAAATAAACTTATACAATAGAATTAGGACATGTTTTATGATAATAATAATATCATATTTACCTTTAATTACCCTATTTACTTTTAACTATGGTAAATAAAAGTCAAAAGTTACTATTCACCAAAAATTATTTTCATCTCATTGAACAAAATTTTACTTACTGATATCAACTGTATGTCTTGGATTTTTGAAAATAAATTTATAGAAGTGGTAAAATTATGTTTTATGCAATTTTGCAAATACTCTTAGGAGGTGGGTAAAAGACGGTAAAAGTTTAATAAAATTTTATACATCCAATCTTATTATAAAAATGACTCAAATGAATTAAATTGAAAGTATATAGGTATTGTGTATCTATATTTACCTAAAATAAATTTAAATAAAATAAATAAATATTTAAATAAAAAGTCGGTTTTAAACAATAACACAATGTTTTTTTACAATTCATCAAAAATTGAAATTTTTCTGAAAAATACCAAAAATTCACCCTAAGCTAAATTCGATATTCTGAATTCACAAATGAAGTCTATTTTGAAAGATAAAATTTATAAAATTTTAAAAATTTGGTATTACTATTCATAATCGCTAGTTTGATTTGACGTGGTGTGTTAAAACTCCAAGTTGCGTACAACGCAAGCAATTGTATTATTCAAAGGGAAACGTACCATGAAAGCTCGGGGTGTTACAGATTCTTTGATATATGTCATGTACTTATAATTTTTCATTGTGCTATAGAATTTTTTTGGATGATGCTAAATTAATTTTTGGATATGTAGATGCTGGATATGAAAGAAATATTGATACTAGGAAATAATTAACTAGTTATGAATTCTTTTCCTATGGAGTTCATATTTCCTTGAAATGTAATATACAGTTTGTGGTTTCCCTTTAAACCACATAATTATAATATATAGATTTTATAAAGGCTGTTAAAGAAGCCTTATGGCTCAAAGATTTTTTTCTCTAAACTCAAGATTTATAATTATACTATTAATTTATATAGTGATATTTAATCTTCATTAAATTTATCCATGAATTTAGTTTTTCATTGTAAATTAAAACACATAAATATTAAGTTACATTTCATTAGATATTTTTTAAAATCTGGAACTACTTTTTTTAATAAGATACATAATAATGATAACATGGTTGTTATTTTGAGTAAATCAATAGTATTTTATAAATTCAAAATTTTTATTATATTGGATGAATTTTGTTCCTATTATATTACCTTCCGTGTAAGAAAATCACTAGTTCGAATTGAATATTTTAGAGTTTTTTAATTTATGTGTTTTCATTTTTTTTTTCATATTGAAATTATTTGTTTATTATTCTTCCAATATTTAATTGCTTTACATGTATGAAAAATTTATGGTTTTATTTTATCTACTAAAAATAAATTATGTTGGAAACGGGATTTGTTCAGGGAAACCACCTTGCCGCATGGGCCTCTATTATGCCACATTCTTCTGCTGCACCATGACTACTTCTTCATTAATACATTTTGGAATAATTCCTATCTGTTAATTAAATTTTTCACCAGGGTGACCTTCATTTTCTACCTCTTTTATTGTAATAATTTATTCTGGTCTATTTCTATTCAACATGGATGCATAGTGCTTGATGGTTGGCATGAGTATTTTGAGTTTTAGTTGATGTTAGGGGAATTGATCACCATTTAACCCTAGATCTTCTCTTAATTCATTTATTAATTCTCTCCTTGGTTTGAATCTCATCGATTTTTTTGGAAACCCTATATTTGATCACCGTTCATCTGCTTCATTAGTATTTGTGACATATAATTTCAACCTCCTTGACTTCTTCATGTAGATAGTTTATAGTTTAGATGAAATATATTAATCAGGAAGATGGGTATCCTCTTAGTAACTATTCTAGAAGCTTGAAAAGAAGTTATATTCTTATAATACAAGTGATTTACATGCATTTATACTTTCATATTCAAGAGACCAGGGAAGCTGGAGAGCCACCCTCTCCAGCTTTTAAGTACTGCAGTATATTTTTTATTTTTGTTTTGATGTTATATTTCTTTCCTTCTATTACTTATGTTTCCTTCCTATTTTTTAAAGATGTAATATTTTTACTTTTTTCTTTTGATCTTAATAAAATACATGAGTTGGGTGGTGTTATTTCCATGCATGTAGGTCCGAACCAAACTGAATTGCAGAAATATTTATGTTGATCTTTAATTATTTACTTATATTTTTTAACTTGCATGGGTTTTTTCTATTAAATTTAATTTATATACAAAATACTGAATCAGTTATATTATTTTTCTATGTTCTTCTTACTATAAGTGCACTATACCACTCAGAATAGGCCTATGAGACTTACAGATTCGATAATCCCGAGTTTTTCATCCTCAAAATGAACTCAAAACATATCTTCCACCGTATTTAGCATCGACACCTCCTTCTTCAAAGATCCATAGATTTTATTCATACAGAATAAAACTTAATTTTTGATCATAAAATCTCATCACCTTTAGTTCGTTAGATCATTGTCATGTTAGCTCATCTTTACTCGATCTAGTTCATCATTGGTTAGTTAGATAGTCTTCATTGGTTTGATATGTCAAACACATCAACAAATAAAAGATCCAAAATTAAAATATTCCCAACCTCTATTACAGCTTAGGCTCATTCTCTCATGAAACCATATTTTGGTAGATATGGAATCATCCTTCGAGATTTAAAATTCAATATTCAAAAATCATGTCAGTACATATACAATTTCTTTTTGGATTTTATTTTATCACACATCAGAGTTACCACCTTATCTTCTTCTGGAATGGGTTCCCATTCAACTGGTTATTATCTTCATCCTTTGTGGATTGAGATATTTTTTCATATGTTTGATTGGTATTACATCGATGTGGGGAATGGGGAAACAAAATAAAGAAAATAATGAAGCACACAATTCAGGGAAGTACTCAACGAAACAAGAACACAAGACCTGACCAAAAAACATAGAGGAATCTACAACTGAGCTGCACCCTAAAGGCCATATAGTCAAGTGATATTCATTCATGGTAGATTGATGAATTTATTGTGGGATTTTGTTTTATTTGGGTAGGAATATTTGGTTTTTTGGAAGGTGAAACCATGGAGAGTGGAACCATGAGGGTGGATTCATGAAGAAGGAATGCACAGTTGAAGGATGGTCCTTTGTCAAAGTTGGATGCATGGTTAAATTATGGGAACAATCATAGTGGTGCATGATAACACATTTACATGATTAAGAATGGAATGATTATAGTGGGTCATGGTCACAGGTCACAATCATAGGTTACACATTCAGACCTTGATGGCCGCACCAACCTAACACAAGAATTCAATAACATAGCCTAAATTCAAAATAAATAAATTATTTTAAAAAAATTAATCAATAAAATTTCCCAAAAAATGAAATTCCACAATTGATGAAATAGTTAATTTCAAAATTATGAAATTATTAGAGAATAATCAAAAATATATTTTTATTAAAAATCACAAAAAATGGTTGTACTTTAAAATAAATGGAAAATTCCCATCAAGATAAATTACTCATTTTATTTCTCGAAAATGTTTTTTTGAATAAAAAATTTAGTGATTTTTATTTATATTACAATTTATAAAATGTTCAAATAATTTCTCATTAAAATCATTTTTTTCATTTAAATATTGATAAATCCAAAAAATTTATTTGCAAATATATACTCAAATAAAGACCACATCAATTCCCCCATAATTACGCTGTTTTACTCTTGTGTAATATAATTTATTTTAATTATTTACAAAGTACTATAAAAAAAATTGATTATCCCACCTAGCTTTGAATTCACATACCATAATTAAAGAAGATCATAAAACCATATATTTTTAAAAAATTCCATGTTTCTTATGTGACTGTCACTCACTTCCCTACTTCAATTATAATTCAAGTTTTAGCTATGAGTGTAGAAAAGTCAAATTTTTGTGAAATTAAAATAATAAAAATAATGGACATAAATTATTACTCTTCCCTAGGTTCATCAAATCTAATATGCATTTTCACTTCTTTATATAACCTAAAATGTTTTAATATAAGTCAAATACTCACTTCGTCACTTGGGTTTAATATTCCTCTCACTTTAATGAAATATTTTTTTAAAATTAAGCTCTTTATTAGGATTTTCCTCATCCATGTATGTGTACATCCCTTATTGAAATTAAAAATGGATTTATTAATTTATATTTTTTATTAGTGTCTAATGCCTTAGAGAATCACCGTGGGATCCCAATTTCCTATTTTACTCTAGTTTCAACAGACTTATATGAGTTCCTTTTTAAGTAGTTTTGTAATGAGTTTAATTTTTCCACAACTAAGTTACTATGTTCAAGTTAAGACATGAATTTAACTCAAGTTATTATTATAATTCTACAAAAATATCACCTTTTACACTCCCTTCCCAAGTTCATAAATAAAACTTCAATAAAAATAGCAGGTCACATCACTCAGGAATCATGAAAATCTAGTAATTTTAGAGTTAGTAAATCCACAATCTAGTATAAAATTATCACCTATATAGGACATATTGATTTTTTATTTTCAAAACCTATAAAACATTTTAAAAAATTATTTTATTTACAAACAATGAGAATACTTTAATCCTAAAGGGAGGAAATTATGTAAATAACCTGGCAAGTTTTGATGTGTACAAAATTGAATCACAATTAAGGAAAATTTTAAGAGCCCCTCTCCCCCACATTTAAAACCCAAAATTGTACCCAATGATGAATCAAAAAGATGTTATAACACTTAAAATATTTTAGTTCAAAATATATTTTCAATTCCACATTGGAAAAGCAATTTTGGGGGGTTTACCATGAAAAATCATTCTACCACTTATACAAATAATAATATATTTTTGACTTGCACAGAAATTACTACTCGCCAATACTGGAAAAATATTATAACATATCATTATTTTCACAAAGAAGTATTCTCATACATTAAAATATAAATATGATTCTCAAAATTGACCAAATAATGGAATAAATTGTATTTTTTAGAACATAAAAATAGCATAGGTAAATGAAACATGTGGACTATTCTAAAGTTTGAGCATTCATTTTATCCGTTAAAAAAAAATTAAATCTCTAAAATTATCACAAATTTTATTATCATTTTAATAAAAGATGTAAGTAATAAAAGTATATAAGTTAATAAAATATTCCCCCATGAATAATATTTTTACATTGAGTACATCTAAATGAATCCTATCTTTTTTGTAGTGATAAAATACTATGGTTTCTCTATTGAAGTATATAGAAGATGAAAAATTAATTAATATTATAGTACATGTTTTGAAATTAAAATTAACATGTTTCCAAGTTTGAGTTCTGAAGGTTTTGACTCAGAAATATTCTAGATTGTAGATCCTTTTTTCTATGAAAATCAAATGACATTTCTTACAGTTAAACCAAGATTGGCATGACATAAATGTTGCTGGAATGTAAGAAAGTAATAGGAAACTATTTGAATATAAAACTAAGTGAATAAAATTAAAACTAATGGGTTTCCTATAATACAATACTATGTTCCGAGAAATCAATTAGAATTACCTTATAACATTATATCAACGATCATTTACTAGGAATATTTTATTAATGATTCTAATTTCACTATGTTTAATAGAATTCTTATTAGGTTCTATCAGGATCTCAAAAAAATAAACCCTTCATCAATTTTTTCTAAAACATCTCAAATATTTTAGTAGGGAGGTTTTTTTTTACCAAAAATGGTTTTATCTCATTAGGTTCATCAAAACAACTAAATATTAAAAAAAAATCCCAAAATATTTACATTGATTACCACTAGAATTCATCATGTGTCCCCCACATGTAAGGGGTTCAACAAATTTGTTATAGGTGTATAAATTTCAGAACATTTCTTATTATTATCATAAAAACTTGTAACTGAAACAATTAAGAAGACTAGCACTTGAAGGAATTAAATTAGTCTCTCATAATGCACCTTTTAGACTCAAAAATTGACTAAAATGTGGTGAATTTCTGAAAAAAAGGTTGATGATGATCAAACTCAGCATTCATGATAATATGTGGGCGAATTTCAAGAAAATAGACTTGTTCAGACTAGAAATATTCAAAAATATTAGTAGGTTTCAACCCATAACTCTTCCTTTATTAATAGAATTTAAAACCCTCAATTTTAGTTGTAAAAATATAATAAATAGGTTCACTAAATTTAGTAATAATTAGATGTGAATCTAACTTTAGATTTGGATCTAAGGTGTAAATTTCATCTTCAAAAAATTTTTATAGGTGGAAGAAAAATCTAAGTAATACTTTTAATTGGTTGTGGAATACTAATATATATAACCTTAATAGAGAAATATCCATAATGAAAACTGAACTCAATTTTGAATCACTCATTATCAGTAATACCATTCCGGTCACCAATAACCATAGTTTCTGGTTTCTCAAAATCAAGAATCTCTCCTATATCATCCATGGACTAGAGGGTATGTTTTCCTTTGGACACATGATCCAAACAAACCATATTATCCATTTTTTTTATATAATATAATTTTAACTTTCTCATAAAAATATATATAAATAATTAGAAAATATATTGGAAAAATAATCTTCCTTGTACAAACTAATAATTCATCCACCCTTCCATTAGGGTGAGTGAGTGACCTATCAGCCAGTTGAGGAGATAAAAAAGTTGGTTTTAAATACATAATACTTAGTTTTTAAAATAAAGGTAGGAGATCATGTTGATACTAGAACCCAAATCACACAAACAATTGAGTAACCCAGTTACTCCTATTCTTCAATAAATCAAAAAGTTTGTAGGATCTTTGAAGTTTGGATAAAGCTTCCTTAAAAGAAAATCACTACACTCCTCAGTAAGATTATTGCTGTCCAATTTCTTCCAATATTTATAGTTAGTTGGAAAACATTCAGTTAATTTTATATATTATGGAATCTTTTCTAAGACTTCTAAAAATGGAATATTAATTCTAAAAGTTCAAATCATTTTCAGTACCCCCATGTAGTTGGGTTCCTTATTTTTTGGACTCTTTTCAGAAAATGAATGGGAGGGGAATAATATTTTAAACTTGGTAGATTACACCCCTTCTCCTTAGACCCCAACTTCTTATTTCCATATTTTATTTCTTCTAAAATTTATTTTCCTAGGTTCTTTGGATTTTTCAGATAGTATATCATCATTTTATTCAGTTTGAATGTTGTTGAAAAGATTTACAAGTTCTTCATTTTATAGATCTGGATACATAGGTTTAGTTAAATCCTCAATTTAATCTTACAAAATATTCAACCTAAATGGTTCCAGAGTTTTTAGGACACTTCTTGTGGTAAAAACAATCATATTCTCTTCGGGGTTCAAAATTGTTATGTTAGATAGATTTCCCTTATCTCTAAAGCTTAGATTCTTAACCATTTGGCCCATTTGAGTTCAAATATTTTCAATGATTGATTGGTGTTATTAAATATTTATGATCAGCTACCTAAAAACAACTTTTAAATCATATTTAGAACTTAAAGGTATGAAAACATTATGAACCTTATTCTAGGGTTGTTTTAACTACCTAGGGGTCATACTGGGTTGTTTAATGACCCCCTGGTTCCTCTATGATTGATTTGGGTGGTTTTTGTAGCCATCCTTATAATAATTTGAAAATGTGTCATTATTCATATGTTTCATTTCCCAAAAATCATAAAATGAACACTCAAATCTTGATAAATAGAAATATAAAATTAGGGATAGTAGTTCCGAGAATTTCCATACATCCCACAGTGAGTGCATTTATCCCTAACAATATTTTTAGTTTAAACTATAGTATCCTGAGGGTTGGTTTCATCCCTATGAATCACCCTTTACTTATTTTACTTATTCTATTATTTTTGAGCAATTTAATCAATAATTTCTATAATAACTTGAGATTTATTATCTAAAAAATCTCCTCCACAAAATTGATTTACAAGATTTTGATTGTACGTAATGAGAATGTTTTAAAAAGTATCCATCAGAATATGGGTAGAAAATTGGTGTTTGAGATGTTTCCTAAGTAAATATGAAAATATATCTCATTTCCAATGATAAATATCTCCCTCATTCTAGGAAAATACATTCATATTATTCCTAACTTCAATAGTGGTCTTCCTGGGATAGAAAGTTTAAAATAATGAATTGAACAACTAATCTCAATTATCAAATATATCCTCATATAAATTCAGTAATCATCTCCTATACATTCCCATGAAATTGAATGGAAACACCATTAAACTAATATACTCCTCACTCAACCCATTTAGAGGTAATTGTTGGAATGAAGAATAAAAATATCTAATGGACTCAAGTGAATCATCATTAGACCGAGTAGTCAAGGAAGTAAGAAAAAAATAGGATATTATTTAAGTTCATAGTTCCTATCCCTAGGAGTAAGACTTATATAAGAAGGATTACAAGACAACGTTGGATGCTGGAACTCTCTAAGTATAGGGTTATTACGTACTTGGTTTCTAAGATATGGTAGATTGAGATTTTGGATTTCAATTTTAGCTCCTTTAACTTCCATATTCTCCATTTTAAGTAGAATATTATATTTTTTTGAAATATATTTTTTTTCATACATTTATTATGTTTTTTGTTATATTTTCATGTTTTTTTCTTATTCACATGTTTATTTCCCAAAAATGATACCAAAATTTGAAAACATGGGAAAATTAACATTGTCTTAAATTAATTATTTATATGCTTACTTACTACTAGTATGATGGTAATAAGGGTTGAACCACTGAGATGGAGAGGTTGCGTGACCGGAAAAATAAAAACAAGAAAAGAATCATAAAACAACCAATTGAGAATGATGAAGGGAAAGTGGATTGTGTGGATGAGAGGTGAAGCACAAAAAGAGAGTGAAACCATAAAACAATTTAGTTAGGGGAACTAAACCAGATAGAATTGATATAAATGTCACTACACATGTATCAAATTAATCACAGAGGTACTAAAGCTCTGTCCAAATAAATGAAATGTCTAACTATCACTAGATATATAACCCTAACTAGAGAACTCCCTTGGGAATTTTTATTTCTAATAAAACTCAATATTAAGGTGCTTTATCATGGGAAAGATCTTACACCAACCTTTTACATGATAATACATCATTTTTAGTAAGAAAGGTAAAATGAACTCAACTATTCACCCATTAGTACATGTAATAGAGTGAATTATTGATCCCAAGTATGAGAATGTGAGATCATTGGATTAAAGACATCACCAATCCATGATTAAAACTGATGCAATAAAATGTAATAAAATATTGCAATCCATCCAACATGATCTTTGTAATATAATAAATTGTGTATTCTAGAAGCATTAATTATAATGCATTTTAATGAAAACATATCAATGTTGTAAAATAGTAAATACAAAAAGGGATAAGAAACTCATATGATGAGATTGGTCTATTACTAAAACTCAAATTGCTTTGATCCCTTCACCGAGTGCCCTAGATTTTGGTCCAACTCCTCTCATTCATGATCTAAAAAGATGGTTAATGATCAAAAGTATGGAATAGTGTTGTGGATAGTTGGGGATATGGATTCCATTATTTATATTTAGTGGATATATTTCCTCATCTCTATAATATTTTAACTTAAATTGTGTGATAATTCCTTATATCACTGGTAACAACCTTGATATTAGCTTTAATGTCCTCCACATGGAACTATTGTCTTGCATATCCCTCCTTTACAATCTCATGTAATACTCCCAAAAATGACTGCACTCCTTTTACATGGTCCTATTTCCCATGAAAGTAAAAGATCTATGATTCTCTTGATCATTCCAACATTCTCAAAAATCTACCATAGTGTCATCACTCATGGGATTGATCTTGGTCATTTAATTCATAATTGAGTTTAAGGTCACCTAAGGAATATATTTATTTTCTATACTTTTACACAACATGTGAATCTAGATTTTAATTTTCCAAATAGGTCATTTTCCTAGAAATAACTTTTATTTAACTCATCAGGACTTTACATAGTTTTGATCTGTATAGTCATCCCTAGTTCAACACATTTAGCCTTCACTCGATCATCATATCCTAGCTATGGAATTACTTAATTCCAAATATAACCTAGGTCAGACATCTTCTTACCCATCTCACACTTTCTCCAATCATATTTCTCAAAAAATTATACACTATATATCAAATTCCAGGGTTAAATATCCAGAGAGATCATTCTTCAATTAATAATTATAGAGCTCAAAGTTAAAGAATATCCCTACTAAAATAGTTCATAAAATGAAAGGATGACACCCTTGGTTCGCATCACATTCATGATGGGTTTTGTATGATCATAACATGACCATGTGTAGAAAAATATAGACCAAACATAGGTAGATATATCTTTGTGGATCAAATCGTGAATAAAATGTATAAAAAGTGTAACTGGAAATCATCAATGACACCATTATTATTATTCCTTTGTGAATAATAATGCTTGATGAAAATCATGCAGAAGTGAACCAAAGAACCCTTCCTTGGAGAGGGGTACACCAACCAATTGATCTGAGATAATATCATGAGGATACATGAATGATGATGGGGTGATAGAACATTCATCATAGAAAATTAATAGTAGTGTGGGAGGAAGAGAGAAATGATGTGTTTGCTCAAAATTTCTTGTTTTTAATGGGAGCGATCACATCCCTTTATATAGACATCCATGAAGGATTTAAATAAATGAAAATGTGTCAACCATATTAATTTATCAATAGAAATTTATTCCCATAAATCATTGAATCCTATTAAATGAGGGGTCAATCCAATTAATCCATTTAGAATAAATTTTAACTAATAATAAAAACATTTGGGAGAAAAAATATATATCAAAAATATATATTTAATATCACATGTATTTAATACATGCAATATAACACATGATTCAGAATAATATAAAATTAATATACAATATATATATATATATATATATATTAGTTCATATCTAACAATCCCCCACTTTCAATAAAATGTTATATGTACTTTATGTGTAAATTCACAACTATTTGAAAATCCTTCCAAACACTTTTGGATATAGTTTTTCATTAGGATCTCTTCATTTTGAACCAAATTTTTTCCAAAAAAATTATCCTTATATAGGGGCCTAATTATGTGGCCTTAAAGGCCTTAGAAGTGTTGACAACAACAATGAAATATCTATTTCATAAATGTGAATGAAGATCTGCCTCTAGAAAAGCATCAGCACTATTCAAGCTACTAAGAGGACTGGTGCAATCTCTACCAATCAAGATCATATCTCTCTAAAAACATGTCCACAAAAAGATATATCGTATACTCCATATATATCTTATATAATCCCATTTTACATGAAATCTAGTGACCACTATAAATATGACATGTCAATCTAGTATAGGCCTCTCATCATTTTTTTGATTCTCCAAAAAAGACTAACCAAGTGGATGAATATATCACATGTCATTCATCCTTTGAAAATACCCCCACATGTCACTTATCCAATTTGTTAAACACATCATATATGAAAAAACTATTCATGGCCACAAATTTAGTGAGTATACTTCAATCAAGGTCCAAACATATTTTATTTCTATACAAGTGGATAAATCCCATCTCGGTTGCACTCCAACTGACAACATGATCAACAATATACCTAAACATCCCTATATTAGCTATGTTCATATGTTGAATTGCATAAGTAGGGTATAAGATTATGAAGGTTATAATGGTAGTTATCTCTCCAAACTTAGGTAATAAGGATTGATAATAAGAATACACCCCAAATTATATCTATTACCATATGAAATTCCATGATATGTACTTCAGTGGATCAGTCCATGTAAAAAGTCTCTACATATTACCTATAGAATATATAAATAAATATATCATATAAAACCCATTTTAATGGGTATAATAATCTATCCAAGCTTTCCTTTTAAATATCATCAAACCCATTATACTCCATGATGATAATAGATTAGGGAAAACTCAATGTTTTCACATTAAGGGGATATTTATCATTCAACCATTCATGTAAAATATATTACAGAGCACATGAATGAATAATAAATGGAGGTTTCCGTTATTATAAAGACATGATACAACCATTAAAATCACTCTATTATAGAGTTATAACAAGTACCTCGTGTGGTTGTTATAGTAATGGATTCATTTTGTGAACCTTACATCCATAATTAATTCCCATCACATCCCTATCTGACCATCTGATAAAATACCCCAACTAACCACTTAGTTAGTGGAATTTATGAAGTAGGATAGTTTGAATAATGGTTAGATATTGGAATAATATTCCTTAAGTTTAACTCTTTTAACTTATATTTGAATTCTTTAACTTTATAACATCAAATGTTATAATGTTATTTTATATTGTCTATTTAAAACACATTCTAAGTATGTAATCATCATATTTTGAACCTTTTAGATTAATTTTTTTCTTGAACTAATTTGTAAATAATGTGACTATTTACAATATCAATTTATCAATATTTCCTAAACCTTTCAGGAACTAAATTGAATTTCACTTCGTAACTAAGATGTCATAACCATGATATTCACTTTATCACAGTAACTAAATGTAACTATTTTCATTTTTATTTACATTAACATGACATAACTCTTTAGGATATTAATTGAAAAATCACTCAAAATCATATTGGATGAGTATTTTATTTGTTAAATTTGAACTTCTCTAAGTTCATACATACTCCCAATATCAACTTAGATATCATATTCTCTTCTTAATATATTTCGAAGATTATTATGAGTTTTTAAAAAATATGATTTATTTTATTTTAGTAGTAATATGAAAAAAATAACCTAGTTCTTTGAAATCAAAATGGTAACATATGAGTTTGAAATCATTTATTTTGTAAAGAATATTTTATTAAAACTTCTCATCAATGGATTACAGGAACACATTCCCTCACATTTCAAGTAATATCTAGATAAACACTTTTTTCTTCGATAATTTTTTTTATCAAACCATTCTTATCAAAATATGTTATAGAAATACAATGAATCAAAAACTATGTGTATTCGGCTAATCATATCCTAACTAACCTTTGTTATTTAAAATCCTATTTTATCATATCAGAAAGGTGATATGAATATATACATCATTTACTTAGATTCTTCCAAGATTTACACATTACTTTACATTAACATTATCAATGTTGTAACTTTTTTACTTATACTCATGAATATAAACTAAAATATTGATCAATTATTCCTTTAATTTTGAACTCATTTATATTTAAAACACTTTGTAAAATATGTATTCGGTATCACATACCCTTAAAAATAAAATAATTAATTTATATAATATCCTTACAAGATATGTATATTCCAAGGAGTTTAACAAACTCCATGAAGTATAACTTTTATATTCCACTCATACTGAATTATTAACATTCCTTTCTTGATAGACCTAGTTTTCAGTGAATTATATTTTCTTCTTGAAGAATAATTGTTAAAAATTTCAACAAAATTTTCTTCTTCTACCTTCAACTTTTACTCACTTATACAATCCCTAGTGTACTATAATCCTGAAATCATTTTCCTAGTTCATCAATTATCAAATCTTCGTGAATATTAGGAAATTCTTTTCATTAAATTCAATCATTTTGTCAGAAAATTTACAAAAATAACAATATGATAAATTAACTAACCATGACAATCAATTTTAGTCTCCCATTTAAAGCACATTATATAATTAAACAAATCATAAACCATGTGTACAAACACCCATCTCATTTTATTAAAAAAAATGTTTATAATCACTTATCAAGAGATAAATGAGACATTTTACACATATTATGATGAGTTCATACATGAATGAATAATCCAAGTTATCAATATAGAAAATCAGTTTTCTTCATTGCGTGAATAAAAAAAGTCAAGCATCAATTATTTTAATCTTTCTAACCTTTGTATATTTATAACACATTGAAAAACATACAGCTGATATCATGTATCTGTCAAAATAGTAGAATTTATTTTTATAACTGATAAATATTTAAGGAAACTCTTAGTCTCACCAATTCATTAATATATTCAATAATATTTAATTTAATTTTATTTAACCAATCATATTGAGTATATGAGACTAAAATCATTGATGTAACCAATAATATTGAGTACATTAGTAGAGAATAGGGTTCCTTTAGTCATTTGGAATCTAATTCCATTGAAACATAAATAAATAATTTCATTCTTGCATAAGTATCTTGATTTTTCTTGTTGGATGTATCCAACACTTGGTTACTCTATAAGTAACTATCCTAACACATAGAATATATCTATTTCTCAAGAACTTTTATTAAGTAACTAGTCTTAGGATATTCTTAATTTATGATCATTATTTAAAGGGTTAATTTAATGTTTAGTTTGATTATGATGATGCATTAACATAAAACCAAACTTTTTATTAGATATAAATCAATTATTATATATTTTCATTACCGAATTTTAATGATAGTGCCCCCACTTAAAATGATGAGGCCATACATCATATCCATTTTGTGATCCAAGATCTAAATTTCATTAAACTATAGGTTTCTTTATAATTTCTCCCATTACACAGCTATTTAGGTAAGGAATCATGCCAATCAAAAAATATTTGACTCTTGGATAGTTGAGTGTATAACCATTTATCCAAATCTATCTTATTGATTCACTCAATTCTATTCCTCCTGTATCCCAAACCCTGGGGCTTTCTATCATAGTGTAACCTAAAGAAAACCTTAAATACTGTGTAATACAAGATTATATAGGGGAACCCCATTATAGCATGAAAATAAAAATTGAATAATCTCAAGTAGCTCATTACTTTTTTTCTTAAAAAATATAATCTAGAGGCACCCCTATATGACATAAATCTACCTGTTTGGATGATCGAGGTCATGAAGAGTGTTTCTCTAGAAGGAATCTCACACTTAGTATTTAAGTGGTTTCCCTTTAAAGGACTCATAAATTTAATATAAATCATATGTATAGTAAATTGACCACAATTAAATACTATATAATAATTATCTTCTCTTATTTTATTCCATTTTGTCTATGAATTCTTCTAATGATTTAGTTTTGGAATCTTTATTCCAAACACCAAATTAATGTGTTCACACCATATTAATGAGAAATTATAACAAACCCAAAAGTATTTGTTAATCACCCAAAAAATAAAATTCTTGTAAATTCATACATATCCATACGAATCATATGAATAAGGTATATAAAAAATTCATGTGAAGTATATAATTATATGAAACTAAAAAACTTTATATGAATAAACCCAGAATGACAATAGCCACCCATTCACTTTTCTAACCAGGGAAAGTCTCTAGAAAAATAGGTGGTCTAACCCCAAGTCCCTCTACCCATGGAGAATTTACTCAATAGAGAATTCAATTCATGAAAACTATAACACCTAAAATTATCAAACTATACCCAATAGTTATTCCCAAGATCATAATTAAAATTATAAAATGATGTTAAGGTAGATGAAAACTTAATTTTATGATATAAAACATAGCATGATGTGAAAGGCTCTATCCAAGAAGAAATTCATCATATAAACATTGGAATACATTCATTAATAATATAAAAAATTATAATTATGGATAATACATGGAATAACCTTTAAATAAAAAAATTAAAATATTTAAACATGAGATAAATATTTTTGAACTATTCATAAATAAATTCTACGTATAAAATATTTTATAATTTCAGCTTTAACATAATGAATATTCCATAATTATTAATATTAACTGTTTATATTCTCTCCAATATGAATTCTTACTAATTTATCATAATATGAAATTTAATATTTAAATATTTAATATTATATGAACGATAAATTATTCATAATTCAATTTATATTATCTAATCCTTTTACATAATCTTAATATCATATACTTGATTATTATTTAAACCTTAATCGTATAAATTATAAAAACACATTTTTATGTGGCTTAAATAATAACCAAATAAAGTCCCATTAATCCAAAAAAATTCAAATAAATTGACTATGAACTAAAAATGAATATTAGATAAATTTAATAAATAAACAATTTATTTATTTTCCAAAATATGAGACATTTATGAACTATTTGTAAATAAATTCTAATTATAAACGTTTTATAAATTAGAAAGAATATAAACATTTTATATTCTTATCAATATTAACCCTTTCAAATTTTATATTAAATGGAATTTATATGTTATTTATTTAATTATGAACTATTTATAATTCAATATCTGTTATATAATTTTTTTTATATAATCTAAATATCATATATGTTTGAATTTATAAACTCTATAAATTTTATTTTATGATTTCTAAATAATCAATTTATTTCAATATCATAAATCATGAAAATTAATTTTTCAAAAGGGATTTTTTCGCAGTATATATATCAATTAAAAAAAACATTTTTTAATTAATTAATTTATAAAAAACTCTTGTAAATTTATATAAATATTTGAAAATAAATTTTATATTATTTATAAAAAATCTATAAATAATATTATTCAAGTCAAATATAGAAATCTATTAATTAAAATAATTACAATATTTATTTTCATAAGTAAGATTAATATATATGAACATTTCATATATATTTCCAAGCTTGAAAAATATATTTTTACTATTAAAATGAATTTTCCATAAATTAACAAATGTGTTGATTCATCAAATAAACTTTCATTCTAATATCACTGTTGTCTTTTGTATGATCATCACATGACATTGTGCAATGGAAGATAAATTACACAAAAGAAGATCTATCTTTGAGAATCAACATGTATATAAACTGTATAAAAAACGTACTTAGTAATTGTGAATGGTGACAATCTTATTCTTTCTCAGTGAAGGAGAATGATTGATGAAGTTCATGTATTAGTGAAAAAATAACCCTACATCCACAGGGGGGGGGTACATTGACCAGTGGTTCTGTGATCATATCACGAGGTTATCGAAATGCTGAAGGGGTGCTAGTACCTTCATATTATATGGTGAACACCTTTGTGGGAAGAATAGAGAAATGAGGGGCTTTCTCAAAATTTATTTTTTAATAGTATGGATTGTATCCCATTATATAGTAATCCATGATTCATTTAGTTAAATAAAAATGCATCTCCCATATTAATGTATCCATATACAATTATTCCCATAATTCATTGAATCCTATTCAATGAGTGGTCAAGTGAATTAATCTGTTCAAAATAGACTGTAACTTATAATAAAAAAAATTGGGAGAGATAAATATATATCAAATATATATATATATACACATAATATTTCATGTATTCAGTACATCAATAATAATTCATGAATCCTAATCATATAAATTAAATATCCACTTTATATTTATAATATCATATTATATATATATATATATTGTGCATATCTAACAATTTGAATCTTCAATGGTGTTGAGTAACACCTTTATCTTCACATCAATTCATTAGGGTGTCTCTCATAAAATATTCTGCTTGATTGATGTCGAACTCAGTTACTTTTTCTTGGATCATAATTGGTTTAGTTTGAACAAGGGTTGTTCTGTATGGCTAGCTGCCTTCCAAATTCTCACAGGAAATTTTTCTAAGATATGATATGTGCTTTTCTAAAAAGCATTCAACTAGTATGATGGGGTCTTTTGAGTTCCCCACCATAATTAAACCCCTACAAAAGAAACTATAGTAGAACCAAGTTTTTTCATTACTCAATCATGGCTTGGATGTTACCAGGTTCAATTTCATCAACTAGATCACCACTATCTCAAGTTAAACCTCCTCCATGGAAGTGTGGATGAATCTCAATTGACTCCCTAATCTAATATTTGTGACAATGTGACCTCTCAATTCTGGTTTATAAATCTTATCTTACCTATCCCATAGTCTTCTTCCACTTTATTTGGTCATATCTAATATTAAAAAATCAATCTCAACAAACACATGCCTACTTTTGGGAAATTTGGTAAGAAATGAATGTGAAAACAAACACCAAAGCGAATGCGCATCAGAAATTATTTTTTCATCTAAAAAGCCTAAAAAGATTAAAGAAAATGAATAATGACCAAAAAAATATATTAAAGAAAAAAATGATGACATTAGAAATTTTTTATGTGGAAATACCAATGAGATAAAAACCATGAGACCTAGTCCAGAAATAAAATCCACTACAATCAGTGAGTACACACTAGAGGCTCCAAAAAATGAAAGTCATATAAATAGTATCTCTCTCCAATATAGAAAAAAATATACTAGTGGAATAGAGTTTCATAAACTATATCTTAAAAAAGAACATCTGTTAAGAAGGAAGAGAAAACAATAAATATGACTCTATGGATCTGAAGTTCACTAACTGGACAACTTAGTGTTGAAAAATTGGCAAGATCAGAAGAAAAATGATCATCGATCAAATCCAATAAAAATATGATAAATTTATTCTCTTATGGAAGTCTCACCCCCAAAACTAGTCTCTAGATACGACCATAGATAATAGTGATGCACCAATAAAAACCCCTAAAAAAGTTATCCCATCTCAAAAAACTATAACTCCCACATATCAGCTATTTATTGATTTATTATTTTAACAGCCACATGACTTTAACTTAATAGGTGGAAACGCAAAAAACTCCCTTATCACTCAATAGGGGACCATAACTAACCCTAAATTCTCAAATATATTATCACGACCCGTCTCCTGGGGCCCGTGTCGTGACTACCCAAGATCACCTTTCATAGGCCAGAGGCTGGCGACTAGCACCAAAATGCGTATACCCTAAAACCAGGAAGTCATTGCCTTTATATGCTGTAAACACAGGCAACCATGCACACAAAAATATATGAACATAAGTAAACTGAATAGTAAATAGAGTGAGTATAGTATGTAAAAGGGGCTAGAATACAATCACAACTGGAAAGTATAAGAAATTAAAAATTACAAGTAAACTGAAACAAATATTGTGAACAGCTGCCAAGGATCCTACATAAAGGGTAGGTAAAGCTCTCGAATAGTCGTCTTGTCAAATGTCCACCTCTAAGATACCTCCAGTCCTGGTACTCCTGTCCTCAGTCAGCACTGTCCGTCGTCTGTACCAAACACAACAAGGTGTGGGTGTAGCCCGTGCATGGGTGAGAATAACGATACTCAGTAGGGACCTTGAGACCCTCAAGGTCTCACAAAGGATAAATGAAAAAGCATGAAAACCACTGACGATCCTACTTAGGTATATGCCCATACATATACCTAAGTTATTAAGTATACCCATCTCAATTATGAAGAAACACAGGTTCCAAATCAAAATCCCAAAGCTCAACTGTTCCACAAAGGAAGGAAAACCTGGAAGGTAAGTACCACAAAGGTACGCCACACTAAAGAATACCACCAAGGTATTACCACGAAGATAAGTACCACACAGGTACGCCACACCGAAGAATACCACCAAGGTATTACCATGAAGGTATGTACCACACAGGTACACCACACTGAAGAATACCACCAAGGTATTAACACAAAGGAAAGTACCACACAAGTACAGACTCAGCTCACACCAGGTATATCTTAGGTATAGTAGTAGAGATGATTAGATCTAACTAATGAATCATCTTACTCTGTTAAGAGGTAGACCCACGAAGGATCCTAATTGACAGACCCACGCAGGATCCTAGTAGATCATCAAACCCACTCACGATCCTAGTACATAATCAGACCCACAAAAAATCCTAGTACATCGTCAGAACCACACAAGATCCTTGTACAGCAGACCCACACAAGATCCTAGAGTAGTCCCGCATGAATTCCTAGAGTAGTTCCATGTGGGACCCTCAATCACATACCC
Organism: Viscum album; assembly: GCA_963277665.1. Lineage (NCBI taxonomy): Eukaryota > Viridiplantae > Streptophyta > Magnoliopsida > Santalales > Viscaceae > Viscum > Viscum album. The sequence goes on along the minus strand of OY728162.1, from coordinate 638,393,766 downwards.
ACGATGGATCCCTTTCTCATGTCACAGCCAACTATAGGGTTCTTGCACTAAGCTCACTTGTCTCCAGGAGAGTCTGCTCTAGAAGCCACTGGTCGATACTCCAACCTCCTTGAAGTCCCACGAATATGTATCCCAAAGGACCGCCACATCATAGGGGAATCAATGCAACATACGGTGCGTCAATCAGACACCTGGTCTGTAAGTTATTATCCTTTTAGTTCCAAGGGCCCGATTAGATTCGTGCTCGATCCAACCTAACCGTACCCCAAATTTATCCAAATCTCAGGTGGGGTAAACCAAAAGGACCATCTCTCTCAAAGGCTTCCTGCGCCATAGACGGTTCATAAAATGGATGCCCAATGCCAATGTTATGGCCAAAAGAATATATAGGGTTGAAATTGGTCCAGGTCCGATCCAACTCGGTCAGACCAACTCAGCCCGACCTGTTCTGGGCCGACCTGGTTCGGGTCGACACGGCCTGAACTGCTCGGTTTGGTCCATCCCATGGTTTGACCTGGCCCGCTGGGTGGCCCGTCCCACTGGGTTCAGCCCAGACCGCACTGGTCGGCCTGGCCTAGGCAGCTGCCCGCGCCGGCCGCGGTGCGAGGGGGGGGCAGCCGTGGTGGAGTGGGGTGGCCACGGTGCGGCAGGGCGGCGACGGTCCACCATAGTTCTCTTCCATCAGGAGGCGGAGTTGCGCCACCGCCTTTATCTTGGCCGATAGTGTGCCGACCGCTGTTCCCATGCTCCACTGGCACCAATATCCTACTTCAGTTTTTGTCTTCCTCCATCGCAAAGATTCATCAAAAACCAGAAGGGATTACAGAGAGGTTGGACTATGTTTGTTTGGCCGAAACCCTCCATGTTAGAGCGGTAGAAATTGGTTCAAAAAATGTTAAATCATGAGGAATAATAAAAAACGGGGGGGGGGGGGGTATTTAAAACATCAAACCCTAACTTGTAGGTTTTTTGTTGTGTTGCGAGATGTAAATGGTGAAGGCAAAGATGGTTCCAACATTCGTTGCTTCGACAATGACTCTTCCAAAGTCGGCTCGTGTATCATCCTCTTCCTTGATTCTGAAGAACGTTCTTCGATGGCGTTCTACATTTGGAGGAGAAGTTATTCATTAGAGAGGTAGGATTTTTACACAGCTTTCTCCCAATTCTCAACACTTCTCCAATATATCCTCAAAAGAAAATAGGTTCCAATATAAATTTAATTATGTCTATTAATTTAATTTATATTGGCACAATTAACTATACCACATTGGCATAATAAATTTGGAGGAAGTCCATGGGTTAACTATACATTAATTAGGGAGTTCAAGGGGTTTCTCCCATTAAGAGGGTTCAGATGGTCCCCACCTTTATGAATTCAAAATGGGGGTTTTAGCTTAGGTGGTCCACACCTCTTAACATTCATGTGGAAGGTTTTCTTAGAAATAAAATAAAAGTTTATTTTATTATATATATTTCTTATTTCCATGAAAAAGAGAAAATATATCATTCACCCTCAACCTATTGCGGTTGAGGAGAAGGTCTTCTTAAGCAGATACCGGTGCTGCGAGTTCAACGGTGTCCTTAGATTTCAATTCCAAGCATTGGTTTAGAAGTTACAAAAACCCACTCACACATTTACTGAATGTACCCGAAAAAAATATCATAAATTAATTTCGGGAACACCGGGCCTTGGAATCATGCGCCGCCAATTTTCGCAGACTCATAAAATTACCATATAATTTATAACAATTTACATGGAAAATTTAGGTCTTTACATTCTCCCCACCTCAGGGATATGCATCCCGGAAAGCCACATCAGAAAAACTAGGAAAACAATTTGGGGGTATTGAGCATGAATTTGAGATTCTCGCTCCCATGTGCTCTCCTGGAGGTTCCTGTGGTTCAAGTGAACGCGCACCAGAGGTATCGATTTCCCACGAAGGACCCGCTCCTGTAGATCCTCAATATCCACTAGAACCTCCGTAAAAGTCCCTCCATCATCGACGTCCAGCTCTCTGTGATCGATGATGTGAGAAGGGTTGTGCACGTATCTCCTCAGCTGGGAGACATGGAAAATTTCATGCACTTGGTGCAACTGAGGGGGAAGTGTTAGGCGCTAAGCCACCTCTCCAACTCTGCTGATGACCTGGAAGGGTCCGATGAACCTCGGATACAACTTTCCACCCCGACAAAATCTCTACAAACCTCGTCGAGGTGAGACCCATAGAAAGATGTGGTTGCCATCTTCGAACTCCAAAGGTCTCCATCTCCTGTCGACATAAGACTTTTTCCTGCTCTGTACAGTCTTCATCCACTCCTGGATGATCTAAACCTTCTCCGTGGTAGCCCGTACCATCTCTGGTCCCACCAATGCTGACTCCCCTGGGTCAGTCCAGCACAAAGGTGATCTGAAAGGTCACCCATACAATGCCTCAAAAGGTGACATCCCAATGGTGGAGTGACATCTGTTGTTATATAGAAACTACATCAAAGGAAAGTGATCCTCCTACCTACGACCAAAGTCGAGGATGCAAGCACACAACATGTCCTCGAGGGTATGAATGGTCCGCTCAGTCTGACCATATTTCTGAGGATGGAATGCGATGCTCAAATGAAGCTGCGTCCCGAAAGCCTCATGCAACCCCTTCCATAACCGGGAAGTGAATCATGAATCACGATCAGAGAAAATTGTCAAGGGTACTCCATGTAGCCTCAAAATCTCCTACACATAGAGGCGTCACAAGCTCTCTACTGAACCCTGCTCTTTGATCGTTAGGAAGTGGGCCGACTTTGTGAGTCGGTTGACGATCACCCAGATAGAATCACGAACCTTGGATGTATGTGGAAGTCCTGTTACAAAGTCCATGGATATCCCATCCCACTTCCACTCTAGGACCCCTAAAGGCTGAACCAAGACTGCTGGTACCTAATGCTCCACCATCACTTGATGAAAAGTGAGGAGTCGAGAGACAAACTCTGCTATTGCTTTCTTCATCCATGTCCACCAGTGCTGTCACCGGTGGTCCTGGTACATCTTCACCACTCTTGGATGTACCTCTAGAGGGGATGTGTGGAACTCCCTCAACACTTCCTCCCGAAGTGACACTGGTTCCATGGTACATCCTCTGAAGAGGATGATGTGCTACCCACCTTCATAAAATCCATTAGGTGACTATCCTATGGATATCTGTGAATTTCGAGCCTCGCAGTCAGTGTCCTCGTGATGAACCACCCTGAATCCAGGAAGAATTGGGGGAGTGACTGTAAGAGACTAAAGAAAATCTACTCCATCTCGATCCATAAATGATATCCTCAAAGCGGCCAGCTACTCCGTCACCTCACCAAGAAGCTATATAATAGATCTTTTTCTGAGTGCATCCACTATAACATTTCTTTTCCCAGGAGTATAGACTATCTTGAAGTCGTAGTTCTGGAGGAACTCAAGCCAACATCATTGTCTTAGGTTCAGGTCCTTCTGAGAGAAGATATACTTGTGACTCTTGTGATCCGAGTAGATTATAAAACCATCTCCCATCAGATAGTGTCACCACATCTTCAAGGAGAAGACCAATACTGATAACTTCAGGTCATGGGTAGCATAGTTCTGCTCATGTGGTCTCAGATGTCGAGAACCATATGCAATCACTGCTCGCTCCTGCATCAGGACACATCTAAACCCGGTACCTGATGCATCACAGTAGACTACGTACCCTATTCCCTCCTCCAAGAGCCTCAAGATGGGGGCACTAGTCAGCCTCTACCTCAGGTCCTGAAAACTCTACTGGAATCTCTTCAACCACATGATGGTTTACACCTTCTTTGTTAATTCTGATAAAGGTGCTGCAACTCTGGAGAAATCTAGCACAAAAATCTGGTAGTATCTGGCCAAACCCAGAAACAATGTACCTCCGTCACACTCCTGGGTGCCTCCCAAGCAAGTACCACCTCAATCTATGCTGGATCCACCACAAATCTATCCTCCAAGATGACATGTCCCTAAAGGCGAACCTCTCAGATCCATAACTAGCACTTCGAGATCTTACCATTAAGCTAGTGTTCTCAGAGTGTGTCCAGAACTATCTTAAAATGATAGGCATGTTCCTCCTTAGTATTTGAGTATATCATTATGTCATAAATAAAGACTACTACAAAGAGATCAAGGTATTGATGAAATATCTTGTTCATGAGTCCCATGAACACTGTTGGGGCGTTGGTCACACCGAATGGCATAACCAAGAACTCATAGTATCCGTACCTACTTCTGAAATCCATCTTACGTACATCCTCGTATTGTAATCTGAAGTGGTGATAGCCCGATCTGAGGTCTATCTTTGAGAACCACCGTGCTCCCTTCAACTAATAAAAGAGGTCGTCAATCCTTTGGAGTGGTTACTTATTCTTCATGGTCACTTGGTTCAGGCACTGATAGTCAACACAAAGTCTCAAGCTCCCTTCCTCTTTCTTGGAAAACAAAATCGGGGCTACCCAAGGAGATACACTGGGCTGAATGAATACCTTCCCCTACAAGTCCTCCATCTATACCCGAGCCTCACAAAGATCCACAGGAGTCATCCGATATCCTGGTGTAGATATCGGTGCTGTCCCGGGGTACAATTCAATGTAAAAGTCCACCTCTCTATGAGGGGGTAGACCCGAGATATCATTAGGGAAGACATCTACGTACTGGTCCACCAGTAAGGATAACTCAGACTCTCCACATCAACCATTCCGAGGGTAAGACAAGACAACTTATGAGTGATCGGCGGCACTCTCCTATAGGTAAGTCCATCATGTGCTGCAAAGGCTCCCTTATCATCGGTGAAGATAAAAATAGTCCCAACCATGCAGAAACACCACACTTTGTGCCTAATACAGTCAATCTAATCATGGACTATAGATAACCAATCCATACCCAAGATGATGTCGTAAGGCCCCAAAACCACTACTAGAAGATCACAGATGAAGCTCTCTCCTCCTAGAGTAAGCTCACATAGCTGTAACCAGTGTGTAATCATCGAATCCACTCCCATAAGAGTCTCTAGCCATAAGGATCGAGCCAATGGCTCTGTCAGAATCTCCAAGCTCTGAATGAGGGTAGTGGCAATAAAAGAATGTCTGACACCTATGTCTATAAGTACTATAGACAATGTGGAATAGACACAGATTGTTTCTCGTATCATCTATGAAGTTACATGGTCATAGGCCTCAGCTTCCTGGAGATGAGCTCACTCTTTTCCACTTACTCCCTCTGGTTAGGGTGGACAACCTGGTGGTGATGGAAATAACATCTCGAATCATTGCCCACTGCCAGCTGCATGACCAGATCCTCTGGAACGTCCGCATACTCCCTGTGGACCTCCTCGTTCAAACCTCTATCTCTTATTGGTAGGTCCCTCGACCATCTACTGGTCATACCTAAGGTGGGTCGAGCAGTCACAAGCCATGTTACCCTGCCCGCCGCATGTGAAACACTGCCTGCTCCTCACATGACTGGCTTTGTCTCCGGTACCCCTCACAACTGACCGTGAATCATGCGGCCGTCCACATGTAGGTCTAGTCGTCTTAGAAATCTGTGACCTTTATCTACTACTAGATTAAAAATACTCTTCTACGTGATGATCGGTGGTGGGTCTCACTACTGGCGACTGCTCATCAAGAAAACTCTCTACTAAGAAGGCTCGCTCTAACACTCCTGCCTGCGTCGGGATGCTGAGAGAAATCATCGAAGCCCTGATCAACCACCTGAGTCCCTGCTCAAAGGTCTGGGCCCAAAAGAATAGCTCCCGCACCATATCAGTGTAGTAGCATGAGAGTTCATTGAACCACGTTGTGTAATGATCAATGGTCATGATACCCTGTAGCAGATGAAGAAGCTCTTGAATGATCCCAACACAAAGAGTCGCTGGGAAAAAATCTGCCCAGAATAGGCTCGCAAAATTTTCCCAGAGACATGTCACCTCTTTGTGAAATTGGAGCATCAAGATCCACCATATACCTGCTGCTGCCTGTAAAAGACTGGCGGCAAGGATCACCGTGAGATCAGCTGGTGTCCCTACCAGTCGGAAGACTCTCACTACGGCCTCCAGCCAATCCTCAGCCGCATGTGGGTCCGTGTCTCCCCTAAACTTGGGTGGTATCTAGCATTGGAACTCATGAAACACGCTCAAGTAGCATGCACACTCTGATGCAAGGGCTTTTGGCATCGGTGGCCCAATGGGTAGTGGTACCGCTGGTGCCTCCGCTGGTGCCTCTACTGGAAGAGGGCCCTGCACCGAGGCCGCATCACTCGGTGGGCTATTGGTGCATACAAAATCTGGAACCCCATATGGTTGTCTGCATGATGGAATCTTGAATAGAAACAGGTCCTTCATGGTCAATAAGTTATACCCGGTGAGCTGACTTAAAGAGATCACAAAGAAAACTCTTGAAAACACACACGCGATCAATGTTTTCATGCACTGAGTCAGAAATCAGAAGTTAGGGTCATGTTGTATGTATACATCAGCCTCCGTACCAACACTGTATTCCCTTAACTGATAACCACACTCACTATAATTAACAATATTTCCATTAAAAAGATTATATTCCAATGTTTTATGGTTTAACAGACTCTTTTGATACCAATTTGTCATGACCCATCCCCTAGGGCCCGTGCCGTGACTACCCCAGGCCCACCTTCCATAGGCCAGGGGCTGACGACTAGCACCAAAAGGTGTATTCTCTAAAACTAGGAATACATCGCCTTTATATCCTGTATACACATGCAACCAAGCCCACAACAAGATACGAACATGAGTAAACTTAATAGTAAATATAGTGAGTATAGTTTGTAAAAGGGGCCAGAATACAAGACCAAATGAAAAGTATAAGAAACCGAAAAGTACAAGTAAACTGAAACAACTCATGTGAACACCCACCAAGGATCCTACCTGAAGGGTAGGTACAGCTCTCGAACAATCGTCTCGTCAAAGGTCCACCTTCGAGCTACCTCCAGTCCTAGTACTCTCATCCTCAGTCAGTACTGTCTGTCATCTGCACCTTGCACAACAGGGTGCAGGCGTAGCCCGTGCAGGGGTGAGTATAATGATACTCAGTGGGGGAACCTGAGACCCTCAAGGTCTCAAAAAATCCACAAAAGAGAAACCAAAAGCTTGAAAACAACTGAGGATCCTACTTATGTATATGCCCATACATATACCTAAGTTATCAAGTATACCTATCTCAATTATGAGGAAACACAGGTTCCAACTCAAAATCCCAAAGCTCAATTGTTCCACAAAGGAAGGGAAAGCATGAAGTTAAGTACCAAAAAGGTATGACACAATGAAGAATAAAACCAAGGTATTACCATTAAGATAAGTAAAACATAGGTAAACCACACTGAAGAATACCACCAAGGTATTACCATGAAGTTAAGTACCACATAGGTACGCCACACTGAAGAATACCTCAAAGGTATTACCATGAAAGATAGTACCACACAGGTACATACTCAGCTCACACCAGGTTTATCTTAGGTACAATAGTAGAGACAATTATATGTAATTACTGAATCATCTTACTCTGTTAAGAGTCATACCCATGAAGGATACTAATTCACAGACCCACACAGGATCCTAGTACATCATAAAACTCACATAGAATCCTAGTACATCGCTAGACCCACACAGGATCCTAGTACATCATTAGATCCACACATGATCCTAGTACAGAAGACCCACACAGAATCCTAGAGTAGTCCCACATGGATTCCTAGAGTGGTTCCATGTGGGACACTCAATCACAGACCCATGAGGGATCCCTTTCTCATATCACATCCATCTACATGGTTCCCGCACTAAGCTCACATGTCTCTGAGAGAGTTCCCTCCACAATCCACTGGTCGATAATAAAACTACCACGAAGTCCCATGAAAAAGTATCCCAAAGGGCTTCCATGTTATAGGGGTCTCAATGCAACAGACAGTGCGTTAATTGGACACCCCATTTGTAATTTATTATCCTTTTAGTTCCGAGGGCGCAATTGGATTCGTGCTCGATCCAACATGACCGTACCCCAAATTTATCCAAATCTCATGTGGGGTATACGAAAAGTACCGTATCGCTCCAGGGGGTCTTGCACCATAGATGGTTATTCGAACGGATGTTCGGTGCCAAAGTTATTGTCAAAAGATGATATAGGGTCGAAACTAGTCTGGGTCTGGTCTGACCCGGTCGGACCGACCTGGCCCGACCCGGTCAGTCCGACTTGGCCCGACCCGGCCCGTTAGGCAGCTCGGCCTAGGTAATAGTCTACGGTGGCCACGGTGTGGCTAGGTGTCTATAGTGCGGTGGTCCACCGTGGTTCTCTTCTGTCGGGTGGCACAGTTGCACCGTCGCCTTCGTCGCGACCGGCAGTGTGCCGAACGCCGTTCGCATGCCCCACCAGTGCCAATAACTGGCTTCGGTTTTCGTCTTCATCCATCTTGAAGATTCATCAAAACCCACATGGGATTGCGGAGAGGTTGGGCCATGTTTTTTTGGCCCACACCCTCTATGTTAGAGCAGTAGCAAGCGATTCAAAAACTTTTGAATCACGTAGAACAATCAAGAACGGGTAAGGGGGTTATTTAAAACATCAAACCCTACATCTTAGGATTGTTGTTGTGTCACGATATGAAAACGGTGAAGGTGAAGAGGGTACCAACGTTCATCGCTTCTAAAATCACGCTTCCAAATTCAGATCATCAATTGAATTCTTCCTTGATTATGAAGAATGTTCTTTGATGGCATTATTCATTTGGAGGAGAAGTTCTTCATTAGAGAGGTATGATTTCTCCATAGATTTCTACAAATTCTCCAAACTTTTCTGACCAATCCTCAAAAGAAAATAGGTTCCAATATAAATTAAATTAAGTCTATTAATTTAATTTATGTTGGCACAATTAATTGTACAATATTGGCATAATAAATTTGGAGAAAGTCCACGGGTTAATTCTACTTTAATGAGGGAGTTCAAGGGGTTTCTCCCACTAAGAGGGTTCGGGTGGTCCCCACATTTAGGAATTCAAAATTCGGGTTTCTGCTCAGGTGGTACCCACCTCTTAACATTCACGTGGGATGTTTTATTAGAAATAAAATAAAAGTTTATTTTATTTTATATTTTGTTATTTCCATGAAAAACACAACATATATCTTTCACCCTCGATCTATTATGGTCGAAGTGAAGGGATCTTTAAGTGAATAATGGCACTTCGTGTTCAACAGTGTCCTCAGATATAAATTTTGAGCACCATTTTAAAAGTTACAAAATCCCACTCGCATTTTTACTGAACGTACCCAAGAAAAAAGTTCAGAAATTCATTCCGGGAACACCAGGAATCAGAATCACGTTCTGTTAATTTTTGCGGACTCGTGAAATTCCCATATAATTAAAAAAAATACATGGAAAATTAGGGTCTTTAGATATAATTCATAGAAAACTCTTGTAAAACATGTCTAAACCATCTTCATCAGTATGGATCATCTCAATCTCTAACTATCTTGAGTCAAGGACATATCATATCCAATGTTACAAAAAATAAATATGATTTCACCTTCCATGAAAAGTGGGATTATTTCCTCAATAAATAGCACTCGGACTATCTCAAAATAACACATACCTATCTTTATTAAAATTGAGATCTTGACTTAAATTTTTCATACACAACAATTCTTTTCATGCCTCTATAGGTGGAACAAACCTAAACTCTATGGTAGATAAAACAACAAATATATGCAATCTAGACTGCCAAGATACATCTACCCCTACAAAAGTTATCTAATATTATGAATTAGAGACTTCCCCTAACACATATCTCTTTCCATATTTAATTTTTTAAAGCCACAAAGAACATGTTTCCCATTTCTAAAACTAAATATCATATCATAAGTACAATGAAGATAAATAAATATATACTTTATTTTTCTTCTATTCTCTCTACCTTGATATTGCTAAAAAATGACTAACCACAAAAACTACATGAACTGTATCAGGTATAGTACATACCTTCACATATATCAAATAGCTAATGAAAAATGAATAAGGTATGTGTTGCATCTCCTCTATCTCTTTAACAATCAAACGCGATTGATTAGTACTAATGTTAAAACTTAAATCAAGAGGATTACTAACAACTTTCAACCTATCAATATAAAATCTCTGAAGAACCTTCTCAATATATCTCTCCTCATATAACCATAATTTATTTTCCATTATATCATATTAGGTTGAAATTCCTTGAATCTATCATTCTAACCCCATGTATTTTATCCCAAAATACTAAAAAAGACCCTTATTCAATCTATCAACTCAAGAAGAATCATGGAAAACAATAAGCATATCATCAACATAAAACAAAAATAAAATGAAATAATCATAATTAAATCTATGAAAAAAAAACAATGATCATAAGATTTATTCCTAAAACCCTAAAGAAAAAATATTGATTTAAAATTATTATACCACTTAGTTGGAGATTACTTCAGTCTATACAAACTCTCCTTTAACCTGCAGACATAATTATCTTTACCTATGTCAATAAAACCCTGTGGATTCTCTATATAAATCTCATCCTATAAATCTATATTGATGAAATCTGTATTCATATCCATATGATAATTCTAAAAATCTAAAATACCAGCTAAACCATAAATAACTCAAATAGAAGACATTTTTGAAAATTGGTGAAAAGTTTTCATCAAAATCAATACCTTTATTCTAAAGGAACCTTTAACAAATAACATTTCCTTATATCATGGATGAGAACTAGGTTATTCACTATAAATATGATAAATGAACTGATTTTGAAAATCAATTTTACCTGTAGGTAATTTCACCAAATAAAAAGTATGGTTATCGTGTAATTATATCATATAATAATCCATTTTTATAACCCATTTTTCGTTATAATCACTTTCCATCACCCCATCAAAAGATTATGGTTCTCCCTATTTAGCAAGGAGAACATAATAATTGGGTAAATAACAAGTATAATTAGTACAATGATGAGATGATCTATGAGTTTGGAGTTAGGCACAGTGAGGATTTCATGGGATGGTAGGGCGACAGTGTTGGGTGACCTTGGTGCGTGAATTAGGCCAGGGAAGACCGGCTAGGACACGGGATTTTAGGGCCCCCCGTGATTTGATGCAAGGACACTGGACCTACCGAACGACCAAGTGAGGCCATGCTGATTGCAGGGTAGAGACCCTAGGAAGGGTACATGCATCATAATGACTTGTGTTCTCGTGTTTTTGTGGTGTCTTGGGAATTACAAAAAAAAAAGTTTAAGAATTTTTAAGAACAATATTCTGTACTACTTGGGATTAGTAATTCCTTATTTACCTTGCAGCTATGGAACCTAGAAGGTGACCATGTTTGGTGCGGGTGATCGAGGCCCCGTATACTACCTTGGCCGATCGACAAAGAGCTGATTGAGAGAAGGAGGATGACCAGTGGAAGAAGACACTTCGGTACGTCCAGTGATAGACCCTTGAGAAGTATGAGGGCATTACCTCTGATATGAAGACGGAGGGCTGGCTAGAGGAGCTAGTGATAGCCTTCGTCTTGATCCGGGCTCTGACCGAGTACTGGGTTTCTCTGGCCGTCAACCAGATGCGGGGAGCAGCGCGTCAATGGTGGACGCTTTACTTGGGGGAGAGGAGAGAGGCTGAGGTGGCATGGGCTAATTTCGAGATGGAGTTCCGGGAGGAATTACTCTTTTTGAAGATGAAGGCGGGTCGTGACGAATAGAAAGTTGGATCTACATTATTGGATCTCACCTGAATCACATCATCTATCCTTCTGAGGAAAATTTTGGTTTCAAACCTTGCGAGGAGTAAGCCATGCTAATGTGCCTTGGATTATCCATATCTCAGGGTCTGTTCTTTTTTCAATAATCCTTACTTAATAAAATAAATGCATCACACACTAAGCATAGAATCCATTCTATCAAATAAATGGTCCATTAAATTTTTATTTAACCCTATCCAAATTTCAATTGTGAATTGATCATTTTCATTTCATTGAGCATAAAAGAAACAACTATGGAACAAATGACTATAATTCGTCCCCACCTACATACCAGTCGACATTTTTCACAAATTTTACAAACAAAGGCCTTTTTTTCATATTTTTTATTCCTTAACTTATCTGAGAATCTACTTTTGGCTGTAAGAAAATAAGTTTCTTGAAATTGTGAACCTCAAATTGAATTGTATACTCATGCCCAATGCCCCTGCTACAATATGATGCGAGGCTATTCCCCTAGAACAAAAGGATCAAAACCCTCCACACCCCACAATGTACATTGTGTTCCTTAATAACCCCAGGAACGAGATTATCAGAAAGAAAAGGTGCATCAGAAACATCAACTCCAACCCATTCACCCTAAATATCATTCTTCACATCAATGCAATATTTAGAATCAACATTATGAGGTAAATGTGAATCATAGACTAGATCAATACTAGGGAAGCCATTAGAAGTTGTAGTAGTATATTTTCTCCCTTATCAATATCCACAATAGTATGACCCTCCTTAAAAAATACATCATGTATTATGAAATGTTCTATCAAAGTAGGATCATAGAACCTATACCCAAACTCATGATGTCCGTACCAATAAAAACACACCGTCATGGTATAAAAGTTCATGTAGGGTATTAATCATGTATCATAAATGTTTTATAAAGGAATAATTTTAAGTTATAGGGTCCAAAATTACATGACTACTATGTTTTTATGCGAGATTTTATGCATGTCATTTTATGTTGCAATCTTCCTAAAAACATATGACATATGGTAACTAAACTCTCCTTATTTTTAAATTAATATCCTATATAGTTATTTACCTAGGGAAGTTTCTAATCATGTATAAGAAAATTTAAATCATATTATGTGAATTATAGATGTTTTTCAAACATTAATCTTTGGTATAAGGGTTCACCTGATAGTTCAATTATTTAGAGAGGTTAAAGTATGTAGTCCGGTACATTACAGATGAATCATTCTCATTGAATGATATATAAATATTTTTAAAGGGTGTGTCAGGAATAGAATTTGTTCTAAAGAATGTATTTCAGAAATATATATTTTTGATGAATTTATTTAATTCTATTCTAGTTACCAAAAAGATATTGATAACATTAAGTTGGAATGGTGTAGCCCGATCTGTTTTGGATGATGTCAAGTTGAATTCTAGTTTCCCGAACTACAAATCTGAAGATAGACCACTATGTTTAGGTCATTGGGGGTTATAGGTGGAAACACACCACTTCTCTGGGGGTTGAGGGTCGAATACCCTAAGAAAAAATTGGGGGACTGAAACAATGCCGACTCACTATAGCAGAGCTAACCAATGACACAAATATGGAACTATAGTAGTGTGTACTTACTGTAGAAACATGAAAAAACTAACTATAGATTCGTGGAATTCCATCCACCAGTCATTGTTGCTCTAGGGACTTCCATCCACCATTACAATATCTCCAAAAACATATTTCCACCGACACTATAGTAGATTAGACTTGGGTGGATTCAACACATTATATGTTTAGAATTTATACGTGGTTAGTTGAACAACTTCATCATCTTCCTTTATGACCTCATTTATGCTTGGGTTTATGGGTGCTATGTGAAACTATGAAATTTTACTTTTATTTTTTCTCCTAAATTTAGGAATTTATACTGCCTCTTCATGGACATAGGGATTATTTCTTGGACAACATAATTCTCTATGCCATGTGATCTTCTTCTCATTATTTTGATTGTCTATATTTTCTTAATTAGTAATGATTTTTTATCATTGTGATTTCTGACATTTCCAAAACACATCAGCCTCTCAAAATCTCATCATTGTAGAAACCTTATGGCCAAAGGAATTTTTGGAAGATATTTTTTTACTATTACAATAACATAGTGGGAACATGAACACCTTTACATTTTACATAATTGTATATAGGTTACACCATAAATTGAAGCCCAAAAGGCAAATCATAGACATTTAAATCCATCAATTATTGAAGGATGAATATTAAACATACATAATCAATAGTTTATAGGATGGTTTTGAGATCATATTTTCAAGGATTTATCTAAAAATATGTATTCAATTTCCAAATTAATTCAATGTATAACAAAGGGAACAAATGAAAAAGTTACATCCTACACTGGTTTTGCAATTAATGGTTATATATTCTATACATAAGAACAAGAGGAACACAATATACTGAAAAATAGTTGACCTATGATTATAGTGGAAGAAATGAATATATATAATTCTGAGGATAGAAATTCCATTTATGAAAATATGTCATATTTTAACATCATTGAAAAGATATACGAGTTAGATTATATAAAATTTCCAGTGAAAATTTTCAATTTCAAATGGGTTAACAATAGGGCTATAGTAAAACTCAATCAATTGGGATTTGTGAAGTTGAATTTTAGTGTGGAAGGGTATAAGAATGATTCATTCATAAAGGCATCACAATAAGTGAATGTATTTTATGTCTTATATCCAATAAATAAGAATTTGTCAATTATCCTATTAGTAACTAAAAAAACTTTAGGGTCAAATGAAAATTCAATTGAGAATGACCCTTTAATTAGGAGATCACAATCATTGCACAATATCCCCAATGTAGAAAATGTATTGTAAGTTAAATGAAAGAACAAAGAGGGGATTTTTATACTCGATTGAGGATTGAAATCCCTTCCAACATTAAAAAAAATACATTTCAATGAGAATGTACAAGTTTTTTTAATATACTATGTTTTTCCTCATAATACTATATTTTTTCTTCTATATTTATGTCATATTATCTAAATGTTTTACTACTCATGTAGATAATGACTTTCTCACATGATGATACTATTAATCCAGAGGAAGAACAGATGATTCATGCCAAAATTTTGGAATTATTAGGGGATCTACAACAGGTTGATGAAAAAAAATAAAATAACAACATAGAATTGATATGTTAACTAATATTATCATGTAAAGAAAGAAATTTATAAAATTTGAGGTTTTTTGGAATCAACATGAAAAAATTATTGACCCAAACAAGTTAATGTTGATTAGTTATGATGAGATGACAATTAGAATACATGTGCTAATTGATATAGATAGGTGACACAATGTCATTATTTTATTAAAGGAAACCCTTTGGGGAGATATTATGGTAGTTTTATGATGTACTTTCTCTATTTTTCTAAAAAATTATATAATGAAAATTTTATTTTATTTTCATCTTCCCTTGTAGAGTCCATTTATTTTAGATTATTTCTATAAGAAATATGTCGAAATGGTCACTAGAAAAGCTTATAGAAGCTTCTGAACACTTATTAAAAATCATAATCTCATGGATTCTAAGGGGAAAGTAAACCCACGACCACCAATTACATATAACACTACTATAAATATGGCCTTTATAAGCACTAGAAAAGGGAATTAACAGCACAAGCAAAGCACTATTAATCGAGGTGAAGAAAGGGGGGGATCCCTTTTATCAGTGCTTAAAAAAGTGCTTATAAAGTCCCCTTTTATCAGTGATAAAAAAAGAACTAACAAAAACGTCATTTATCCGTTCTTTTTTTAGCACTGATAAAAGGGCCATTTTTTAGATTTTTTTAAGAAATGATAAAATTAAAAAAAAATTAAAAGAAGTTAAAAAGAATTTATAATACGGGGAGATTTTAACAATGCTTGACCCCCCCTGTTATTAGTGTTAGTTGGAGCACCCTCCCTCTTATCACACACTACACTTTCCCGCGCAACCCCCACCCACTCACCAGTGTGCCCCTGCTTCCACCAGAACTCGAACCTGAGACCTCCCCCCTTGCGCGCCTGCTCCCTTACCACTAATACATTTAGTTTTTTTTCTCCATTTAATGATATATCTATTTATTTATATATATATATTTATATTTATTCATATATTAATATAGATTCATATTAATATAAATATATTTAGTTATATTAATACATATATATTTATACATATATGAATATATATATACGTATATATTTATTTTTATATTAATTTATATATATATCTATTTATATATATATTTTTAGTTATAAATTTTTATCCATATATTTATTTTTATATTAATATATATTTATAATATTTTTTTTAAATATATTTATAAAATATGTTTTTTATGTGTGTCTATAAATAAATAAATACATAAATATATAAAACACACACAAACATACATATATATATTTATGAATAAATACATATATATGTGTATCTAAAAATCCATAGAATGTTAAAATGACCATAAATTCTAATCCTGAAGTCCATTTCAACTTCACAACCAATCAAATCTAATAAAATGAAAAAATATTCGATATGATATGTGGTACAGGACTAGAAGACATCCATATAAAAAGTTATCACTGTTTTAATGTTAAACAATCAGGGTATCCTGACTAAAAACTCAGTTTTTAAGGCCTTATAGGACCTTTTTGTCCTAGAAAAATGTGACATAATGTTTTCTTCGGTCAGTAATGCATAGATCTCGTCATAGGATTCGATTTGATATGCTGTAGAGCTCAAAAGGACACCTGGATAAAATGTTATGGCCATTTGAAGTTTGAGTTGCATTTTCAACTTATTTTATATCTTTTATTAATTGTTTTCTTGGTCTTAAAATTGTTATTAAATGATTAATAGTCAATGTTAATTAGAAAATAATTAATTAATAATATTTTTTAAAAAATTTTAAAGCCATTTTCACTAAATTTATTATATATTAAATGTAAGAGTCTATTTATACTTATATAAAACATATTTAAAAAATATATATTATAATTATACCAATATAAATATACTTATATATAAACATATTATTTTTCATGAAAATTTATTTTTTTGAAATATAAATTTTATCAGCGCTAGGAAAAAGCGCTGATAAAGCCCCCCCTTATTAGCGATACTAAAAAAGCAATGATAAAGCTGTTCCCTTTAATAGTGCTAAAAAAGGTCTGATAATGTGTCACTATTAACATCACTACTTTTAGTACTGTTGAAAGTTCCCTTTATCAGCCCTTTTTTAGTGTTGATGAAGGCACCCCCTTTATCAGCAATCTTTTTAGCACTGATAAAGGGTGGCACTGCAGAAACCCAGTTTTGTGGTACTGTAAACACATTATAAACCAAGACACATAAAAATATTTCATTATCCCACATGATGATAAAACATTTCAAGTTCATAGTAGTTTATAACATTTTATTTGATATTTTTTATTTTATCCAAACTGATTCAAAAATATTAATTTATAAAATATAAATTGAGGGATTAAAATACAAAACATTTAGAAAAACTAATGTACCCATAAATTAAAGCAAGGATGGGTAAGTTTCACTTAAAATGAAAATTGTATGTATTTTTAAATCTACAATAGAAGTTTTATGTGATATGAGACAACATATTTTCCTTAGTTTATATATATATTAATGAAATAAAATACAATGACACTTCCATCCCACATCACTTGGTATAGAGAGAGGCACACATAAATAAGTACTTTAAAATAGTTGATGAAAACACATAAGAAGTATGTGAATCATCTCTAAGTATGACATAATAATATATCATTATGATATATAACAATATTATTTAAAAATGTAATTTTATGATCATATGTTATTATATGTTTAAAAAAAAGAAACCACATCAATTGTACCTGAAGAAAAAAATACTATCATTAGCTTAGAAACAACCAAATAAATATGGCTGCATTATAGGTGTAGGTTTTGGATTATCACCTCAAACATATTTTAAGAGGATAGAATCACAATAAGATACATATGAGATGATGAAAGACATGTGGGAACATATAAATTAATTGAAAGATATTATTGTTTGATCTAGTTTTACAGACCAATATATATGAAAGAATCAAAGTGAAATAGTAGTAGAACAATAATCAATACATGATGAACCACATGACCTCACTATATTTGAGACTAGATATTCCCCTCAACCACCATCCTTAATAGAGGGAATAAATTTTTTTCATTACACTTTCCCTTAAACGTGAATCAAAAGAATTCCAATAGCATTAAATTACTAAAATTCTACAGGGTGAAGTTATTTGTGATTTATTTCTATAAACACCCATGAAACACCTTGTTTGAAAGGGTAAAACATATAATATCCCATTATAAATAATACATAACAAAAAAATCTCAAAATATCACTTGATAGTGTGTATTGAAGTATCTCATGAGCCGAGTGCTGAGTTTCCTATTTCTCTTAATGACATGGTTGTAACCATGGTTGACAATGCTATTGGAACTTTCATAGTAAGAAAATATAATCTTATAAATATTTATGAGGTATTTCCTTAATAATATTTTTCAAATGAAAAAACCATTAAAGTATGATGAAAGAGTCTATGAAATGATTCATGGTATTAAAACAACTAAAACTAAGGGGTAAAAAGGGTTAACTCAAGACAATCCATTGAATCAACGAATAAATCAAAAGTAACTTCTAAGAGTACATTAACCCCACCAGTTACACTACCATATATATTAACATTATATTTTCAGGTAGATATGACATTAAAATATGAAAATACATCATACATTAAATATAAAGAATAAATATTTTTATATTTCATTACAGACAAGGTTGTTCTGGAGTGTATAAATGAGATTTTCATGTTTGAAATGCTGGGAGTTTCAGTTGGGAATAAAAACATGAGGTGTATTTTCTATAGGCCTATATATTAATAATATATTTAGGGAAACCCCTATTAAGTAATAATTATTATCATTTATCCTTCAATCATTTCAATGGAAAAACATTCATTTGAATTGACAGAAATTGAAAATAAAAAATACACAATGTGATGAATCTGAAAAGAAAATAATATAAAATAGACACCTATTTATACCTACAAAGCAGTGGTAAAATTATACTATCTAATCATATAAAATATATTTTCACTTTTTTCATTAATTTTCTATTTTTTAAGAAGCACTGGATTCTCATTTTAATCAATTTGGATACTAATTGTTTTTTATTTTTTAAACCCAATACATGGATTTCCATCAAACTGATCACACATGACGTGTATTGTGAATTTTTAATGCACAAAAATCACATTTTATATATTAAATTAGAATTGTATGTTTCAGTTTTTGTTTTAATTTGAATTTTGTTATGATAGTAAAATCTATAAATATATGCTAAATCATTGTATGATGCCAGTGACTGAACATAAAAATCCTAATGATTTGTCCAAAAGAAAAACTATTAAGAAATATATAGTAAAATTCAACTATAAAAACATATTTTGAAACAATTTACTTAATTTTCATTAATGATTCTACATATTCAGAAGAAAATTATTGGGAACAATTGCACTTATTAAGATTGAAAATTTATGAAAGATATCATATACTATCAAAACAATAGCATCCCTGAACAAGTAATTTCTAAAGGTAATATACATTTTACTTAAAATATTTGTTAATTGTTTCTTTATTTATATTTTCATAGTACTACCAAGATTTATAACATTTTACATACTCAAAAGAAGATGTAAATCTATTTAGAGATGAGTGGGAAAATTACATGGTGCCAGAATGTGTTCCAACATCAGGTTGAGGTGACTACCTATTAAGTTTGTGATCTAGTACAAGCTATGACCTTAGTGATACATTTGGGATGCGAACAATTAGTTTCTTAATGAATATATATAATTTTTTATTTTTTATTAAGGATGATGATAACAAAGGGTTATGCTCTATAGATTCTGGTAGACCGAGTAACATATCTAAAGCTGCTCATGATCGCAAGTGATTGGACTTTGAGACTGAAACTGAGATAGAGATGATAGAGAAATGGGTCAAGGGTCATTCTACCCACAAATCCAAAGATGTATTACCAAATATTGGAGAAGTTACTTCCATGCTCATGGACTCATCATTTTCATTTTATGCCTTCATTGTTAAAGTGTCATTTTAGTTTAAAATGAACATCACATAGATAAAAATGAGAAAAAATGTTTGAACTATTTTAAAACTTTAGTAAAATGATTCATAATTAATTTTGACATATAGAAATATACCGCACATCAATCTAACACACTATGTGGGTGGTATGACTTGAAGTGTGTGTTTTCAATATAAAATAGTCATTTTAGTTTAAAATGCTCATTAATATCTAAAACTAAGAAAAAAAAATTGATATCATTTTCAAATTTCTGAAAAATGATCCATAATTCATTTATGAAATATTAGAATCTACCACAAAGCAACATGACACTCGATGTGGTGGTATTACATGAATTTCATGTTTTCAATATAAATGAATCATTTTTGATTAAAACATAGGTCACATATCCAAAACTAAGTAAACGAACTTCGATTGTTTTAAAAAAATTGGAAAATAATCCATAGTTTATTTTTTTCATGTAAGAAATGATTGCACATAAATCCAATACATGATGTGGTAGATATAACTAAATGTTCATGTTTTCAATATAGAATTACAATTTTAGTTTAAAACATCGGTCACATAATAAAAGATAATATTTTTTTGGGATTATTTTAAATATTTAGTAAAATGATCCATAATTCATTTATGGTGTGTAGGAATTGATATCAAATCAATATGACACAAGTTGTGGTCAATATGAATCGAAGTTCATGTTTTCAATATAAATGTGTCATTTTAGTTTATAATTCTAATCACTAGAAACAACTAATAAAATGAACACAGATTATTTTTATACATTAATAAAATGTTCCATATTTAATTTGTGCTATATAATAAATGACCGCATGTCAATTTGACACATGATGTGTCTTGTATGTCTTTAAGTGCATATTTTAAATATAGTAGTGTAATTTTACTTTGAAACACATGTCACATAGACCAAAATGAGAAAATGAACTCATATTATTTTGAAACATTAGTATAATAATCCGTAATTCATTTGTTATGCGTATAAATTCACTATACATCAATATTACACACGATTTGGTCGGTATGACTCGAAGTGTGTGTTTTTAATATAAAAATACATTTTAGTTTAAAACACATGTCACATATCCAAAACTAATAGAATGAGATTTTATTATTTGAAAACATTACTAAAATGATCCTTAACTCACTTTTGACTTGTAGCAACAAACCACACATCAATATGAAACATTGTGCAGCTGATATGACTCAAAGTATGTGTTTTCAAAATAAAAGTTGAATTTTAGTTTAAAACACTTGTCACTAGACAATAGTAAGAAAACTAGACCATATTGCTTTTTTTTTGAAAATGATCCATACCTCATTTCTAGAAAGTAGAAATTTACAACACATCAATCAAAAACATGATATGGTCATTAGGGATCGAAGTGTGTGTTTTTAATACATTAGTGACATTTTAGTTTAAAAAACATGTCACTAGCCAAAACTAAGAAAATGAGCTATGATTGTTTATAAAAATTATTAAAATGATCTATAATTCATTTTTGATGTACAATAATCTACTTCACATCAATCCGACACATTATGTTGCTAGTATGACTTGATGTGCATGTTTTCAATATAGAAGTTCCAATATACTTGAAAATGCATGTCACGTATAAAATATGAGAAATGAGCTTGGATTGTTTTCAAACATTAGTAAAACAATCTATAATTCATTTATACTATTTATGAATTGACCATACATCAATCAGACAAACGATATGTCTGGTATGACTCAAGGTGAATGTATTCAATATTAATGTGTCATTTTAGTTTAAAATTCACATCACTTAGAAAAACCTAGAAAATGAGCTTTGATTGTTTTCAAACATTAGGTAAATGACCAATAGATTATATTTGATTTATAGGAATCAACCAACCATCAATTTAACACCAAATATGGTCATTATGACTTGAAGTGTGTATTTTCAATATAAAAGTTTCATTTTACTTCAAATCACAGATTATATAGCCAAACTAGAGAAAAAAAGAATTAATTGTTCTTAAAAATTTGAAAAATGATCCATAATTCATTTTTTATGTTTATAAATTGACCTCTATTTATACACAACATGGTGTAGTTGGTATGACTCAAAGTGCATGTTTTCAATCTAGAAGTTCCATTTAAGGATAAAATGTGCATCACATATCCAAACCTAAAAAAATGAGCTCAACTTTTGGAAAATGATCCATAATTCATTTTTGACATGTATAGATCAGAATCACATTAATATGACACATGATATGGTTGGTATGAATTGAAGTGTGTGTTTTAAAAATAAATGTTTCATTTTAATAATATAATTAATAGTATGACTAATGATATCATTATTTTATATAGTAATTAACAATATAATTTATCATATCAGTATTACATACCATTAGAATTAGAATTTGTTTATTTTTTTATTTATGATTACTAAAATAAATAATGGTATTATTGACTTTAAAAGATTTTTTATGAGCTTAATTGTTAGAAAATTTCTACTATAATAGTTTTGATTTTGTATATGATTTGTAATTTTTTTGATTCTTTTTAGATATGAAACCAATATAAATATTTTTCATTTAAATTATGAACTAATATGTGGGTTTAATGTAATATTCTTATTCTAATTAGGTTTTCAATATATTTCTATTCATATTGATGTATACTAATTAGGCTTGGTGTATAGGTAGTATGGATTTTGTAGGGATGCAGCTGTCCAACACCCAATAGAGCCTTTATTAGCACTATAATATCACTAATAAAGGCCCCTTTATCAATGCTAAAAAGCACTGATAAAGGAAACCATTATCAATGCTAAAAATAACTGATGAAGTAAACCTTTATCAATGATAAAAATCACTGATAAAGGAAACCTTTATCAATGTTTATATGAATGAACCGATACAGGTTGGTCTTTAACAGCGCTAAAAAACCACTGATAAAGGTCCCCATTATTAGAGATAAAAATGATTCACTAATAAAGGCTTCCTTTATCATCTATTTTTATAGAGTTGATAAAATCCATGTTATTTTAATGGTACATATATTGTCTATGCTTTTTTATACTCACAAAGACCTTTTACAACACTATTAAAGGCCAAATTTATATTTGTGATGGGATCAAAAATCGGCTCATATATCTCCCCCAAATGGAAATATTGACTTATTTATAATTATATAAATTCTTATAATTACACACAAACACACACACACACACATATATTAAAATATTGTGATATAAACCAAATAGATAAATATATAAATATATATTTACAATATATATCTTTAGATATCTATAATTATATGTGGGTGTTTCCATATATTTATATATATGATTATATATAAATTAATTTTTTTAAAAAATATTGAAATATTTTTACATATAAAATATATATTTTAAAAAAATAATTCAAAAGATAATTAGGGGAGGAGAAAATTATGGGGACCTCTAAATAAAATATTATCTGAATAATTTATGTTGTTTGAAGTTAATGATCTATGGAAAATCCGTTAGACTGCTTTTTGGATCCCAAGGATGTCTTCATCCCTCCCTTAAAGGCAATAAAAGCATGTAGTGGGATTTATTTGGATCCTATTGATGTGGTGAAGAGAGATATGTGGAACCTTAAGAGGAAATATGATGTTTTTTCTTCATGGATTAGATTTTTCTCTAAATATATGATTTATTTTTCTTCCTTGCATAAGCGGATCACAAAAAATGGCTCTACTTTATTTGTGGAAGATAATCCTAAAATTCATGAATCGCATCTCAAATAATACAGATTCCATCCCCTTGCTAGGATCTTGGGTACTTGAAGTAATACCCCTTTTAGGATGGATAATGTGAGGGATTGATTATCTCAGTTATGGGGTTTTCATGAATAGTGAATGATCTATATTGGTAAAGGTATGTTTCACATTTTCCTTCCTTCAAAATAATTTTAAAACTTCACTTAGAGTTTTGGGATGATTCCTTTGAAACCTAGATATATTATAGTCCAACATTGGGATCCTCCAGAAAACCATTTCGCAATCAGGAATTTTTCTACACAAACATGGATGTGAATCTGGGATCTTAATTGGTTTTATGGAATCCTTTGATTCTGTGGGAAGATTCTTCTACTTTAGGGTCACTAATAAAGGTTGATAAATAAATGGAGTGATCTCGGTATGGTCTATTTTCTCATGCATTGGTAGCAGTTGATTTAGATCATGATCTGATTGATTTAATTTTTCTTATTTCATTTAACTTTAGGCTAGAATTATCTATACAATATGAGTGGTTTCCAATTTTTTGCAAGTCTTGTATATGGATTGGTCATTATTTTGAGCAATTCAATAAGAATATTAGATGTTATATTTGAAAATATTAATGAAATTCCTCAGATCATTATAGGGGGAAACGTCCTGCTGAAGTCCATAATGATGGTAAACAAGTTTTTCGGAGGAAAGATGATATTTCTAATGCTATTGGGATTTCAACCTTTATTGAGGCTGTCGATAAAGTCATGAAAAAGTCCCTTGGTGGAGTGATAGGAACTCCTTTTTCGGATTTGTCTCAGCACCTAGGTAATGTTTCTACTACCTATCACCCCAATGGTGGATTTTTAAAGGAGACTACTACTAGAATATATGGGGGTTCATATGGTTTTAAGAAACCATGGGATAATGTGGTTGATGAGGAGGAAGGGAAAAAATCTAATTGTGTGGCATATATTCAAGATGAATTCAATCTTGAGTTGAATCATGTGGCATTGGTTTCTTCTTGTAGTAAAGATAAGATGAAGGTTTTTGATACTAATGACTTTCAGATGGTGATGCTTAAAAATCTGATGGCCCTTCCAATTGTGTCTTCTATTCTGTTTGAAGAGAAGCATATGGCCAAGGTAGACACCCAGATGAAAATAGAGCCTCATTGGTGGGAAATGACACTATTTATGAATTTTCATAATTTTTTTATGAGAAATAAACCTTACTAGCTATTCAGTAGGGGATACAGATGGTGTAGATACTACCTCTACTAAGGTAGGGTCTTCTTTTGATAATCAGTCTCATCCTTTGGTTTAGAAGGATCTTCAATTGGATGATAATGATACTTGCGGGGATGTTAAGTCGCGTAGTCATAGAATTGATTATGATTTCACAAAGCCTTGTCTACCGGTTGAGAATCAAGGAGAGTTCCTTGTAGAAGATGATGCTACAAATGATGCCTCTAGCAATGTGAAATCTCTAGAAAAACCAATCATTAATTTCTTCTACATGTTTTATTATATTGACACTCATGAGTTTTATTTTCTTAATAATGAAGGCCTTGAGAATGCAATATGCTGTAACAAGAATAAATCTTCTTCAAAACCAGCCTATGTTGATAGAATGGAGTCATGAATGGAGCTAGAATTAGAGATGAAGGATACTCACCAACCTACTCAGGATGATGTACCACCCTCTAATGAAGCTGTGAAATATTCCAAATGATTCCCATTACCTCAGGAATAGTATTCCTTACCCATTATAGAGGAAACATCGGTGGATAAGGAACCAAACATGCACAATATGATGTAATGGAGAGATGGTGTCACTCACCTAACTGAGGGGATCTTGGAGTCAGGGCTAGTATAGGAAGAGGTAATTTCTGGTTATCTAAAGTGTATGCATCTCAATAAAGTTGTCTTGGTGTGGTGGTGTCACATTTTAACATTTCCTCTATTCCCCTTTTGTTTTTTTACTATTTTTTAATAAAATTTTGAGCCATCGGCTTGGCTTCCCAAATCCACAGCTAAGCCATTCTTGGCAATAATATAAATCATATTAAAATAAAAATTTAATATGAGTCTTACAGTTGTAATTTATATAATAATAAAATTTCAAAACTATATTAATAAAAATATATATTTAAAGATGAATTTAGATACATTAAAAATGAATATGTGAATATAATAAATTAAAATTGTATTTAAATTATTATTAAAATATATAAATGAATATATATTTATATAAGTTTATTTATTTTAATATATCAATATATATATATATATAACTATTTCTTTATGATTTCAATCCATACATGGCTAAAAAATATCATGTTATGACAAAAGAAAAAAATACTAAAAAATGGGAGGATAGTATTAGTATTTATTTAAAATATTTATATATATGAATATATATATATACATATATATGTGTGTGTGTGTGCATGAAAATATACATGTGTGTGTGTGTTTCTATGTCTGTGTGTATGTGTGTTTCATTATGTATACATATTTTTCGGAATGGTAAAGAAATATTTAATTAAAGGATCAATGATTAGACAATACAATAGAGTTCTTCCAAATAAGAAACTCTTCCAACCAAACATTTGAACCATAATAAAGAGCATGTGTAACCAAAAAGTGTGTAACCCTAATCCAATCCCTTTTAACAAAAGATAAAGAACATGTTTAAATGTGGAGAAAAAGAGATATAATCTTCATGATAAGAAATCTAAATGGTTAGAGACCAAATGATAAAGAGATAGCATTGAAAATGTTAAGATAGTATGAGAATAGAATGATAGAGATCCAACCTCTCTCAGTAGTGAAGGCCAACCCATCATGAATGGATTATGCCTCTACCACTGGTAGAACCTAGTTTTTAGAAAAATATTTCCATCGTTCTGTAAAAAATGATCCATGAGAATCATGAATGACCACACTAGTGCTAATAAATCCACCGTTAGAGACAAATACATCAAGATTAATCTTAATAACTCCCATATAAGGAGGTATCCAAAAACCTAGATCATGCTTCATGTTTGTAATATCATGTTGCAGGCTATTGAAGTTTCATGTGACCAACCAAAGAGTGTCATGATAATAAAAATGGGAAATTTTTTGTTTCCAACTAATTGAAGATAATATCATTTCCTCTACTTCAAAGAATCCATTTCATTGTGAACATGGTACTCACAGCCTCCACGAAGAGGTATGGGGCCCAATTACATAGTAGTGCCGCTAAATTGGAGGTCTCATCCAAGAATATATCTATATCTACATTCCAATCATGACACATTACCCTATACCTAAGACAAAGGATGATGTAATTCAAGGAGGGGTCAGTTACAAACATACAAAGTGGAAAGATTATATAATCAATCACATAGTGAAAAGACAGAAAATCCTTAGAAGGTGGGATCCCAAAAAAATATTTCCACCATAAGAACTAAGCCTTGGGTGGGATTATGAGGTTTCAGAGAATTTTCCAAAGCTCATCCACCCTTGGGGATGGCAAGTTAAGCACCAATTTATAACCAAACTTAACCGAATAAGAACTAGAATAATCCTTTCTCAAACAAATATAGTCTAGCCCTAGGTTCCTAATATAAAAGAATCTCAGAATTATACTTATATTCCACATATTAAACTAGTACATTAGTTAATTAATGTACCAATCATTACTAGCCTCATTAAACATGGAGAGTATAAAATCGTCCTCCAAATAGGAAACCATAGGGGAATTCACCCAAGATACACCACTTTCAACCAACCATGGGTCATTCTAATTCATAACCATATACCCATCTACAATCCTCGAATAAATTCCATGAAAAATAATATCTTGTGAACCCCAAGGACTTCTCCTAAAGAAACTATTATGGGGGACTAAAGAACCTTCATGGAAATCCAAATGTTGGAATTATTTAGCTTGAAGGAACTTTGCACATAGAGAAACTAAGAGCTAAATAATCCATAATTGCTTCTTGGAAATAAGACCATCATTGAAGTGGCACATATCGTGGAATCACATTCCCCCAAAATCTTTAGTGAGGCAAATATTATCTCATGAAATCTAGTGTATTTTATTTCTATCCTTATTAAGACCCCCAAAATTATCCATAAAGGAATAAATTTGGTTGATTATAAGCCTAGAAATTTTATAGAGTTCGATAATATATTTTAGGATATTTTAGTCCATGGATTGATATGATTTTCCTTTCTTACATTGGAGATCATTTTAAAGGTTTGTCCCAGAATTTTTTCCTCCCTATCCAAAATTATTGAGAACATAAGTTTTTTAGAAAATCCAAAAAAAGTGGGGAGACCAAGATATTTTTTATTTTTATAAACCCAAAAAATACCAAAGGCCCTATGGAGATCATCCTTCCTGGTTGAAGGAAAACCTTATTTAAAACAAATTTATAATTTAGAGAGATTGACCAACTGAATAGACTTCATATCATTCATTAAAATAATTTTGAATATAGTGCTTCATTTTTCAAGGTTGAAATAGAAAAAAATATTTCATAAAAAAATAAAAGATGAGAAATATTTGATCATTGAAGTCAATATTTCACCCCATCAGCAAGGCTATCATTTTATGCCACAAAAATAAGATTAGAGGAAACATAAGCCACCAAAATAAAAAGGAAGGGAGAGAGAGGATCCCCCTATAAATGTCCTCTTGAGGGGGTAAAAAATAGAGTAAGAATTTCCTTATTCTGAATCCCAAAGAAAATTGAGGTTATGAAATTCCTAATACCCTTAATACATTTAGAAGAAAACCATATTCTTCATCAAAAACTTGAAGAAAGACAACTCCACTCTACCAAAGGATTTTTTGATATCAAGTTTCCATTCCATAAAAACTATTTTATGTGTAGTTACTATTTTCATATAGTGAAAAAAATCATGATAAAAAATGAATTATTGTAAATAGTAATATTGGGAGTAAAATCACTTTCATTTTTTGAAATAATACATGGTATCCAAATACATAGGTTGTTGACCAAGATCTATGAAAATAATTATGCATAAAATTGCAGAATATTATGGTATTGAAGTCTGAAAACAAATAAAGTTTCTTAATCTTCAGAATGAGGGTAATTATAGTTTCATTAATAGAATGGATTTTATGTTTACCTATCCAAATATTTCATGTGAACCAAAATATCGGGACAGAAAATGTTCCATACATCTTGAAGAACAATTCATCGAATTCATCGAGGCCTAGTGCCTTGGATGAATGGATTTGATTGTGAAAAAAATGAATTCACCATCCATAATTACATGAAAAAGACGATGATTCATCATGTTAGTAAGAACAAGGATAATGTAGGAAAAAATATACAAAGATATGGAAGACTCCCCATCTATATAAATAAATTGGAAAAAGGATGGATCAAGTCATGAATGTACCATTAATTCGAAATAAATATACCATCAGAAGAAATGAGGCAGGAGATAAGGTCTTTGTGATGTATCTTGGATTCCTTTTGATGGAAGTATAGTGTATTGGAGTGTCCATATTTAATGTGGGCATCATGTGAACACATGGAATTTTTTTTTCTTTTTTTAGAGCAGTATCCAAATTAGCTTCATGAGTGGAGATTCTAAATAAAACTAAATTTTAGGGGGGGAATAAATCTCATTTAACCTCCTTTCAATAGTGTCACACTGAACATCAGGCTGTAAAGTTTTTCTGTTACTCCAAATCTTTAAAATAGGGTCCACCTAGAAAATATTATTTTTTTACATTGGGATCCCCCATCGTCTAGCTAGAACAAATCACCTATTAACATTTTTTCTCCCTAGTACAAATGCTTTTAAACCTAAGGAG
This sequence comes from Viscum album, assembly GCA_963277665.1. Classification (NCBI taxonomy): domain Eukaryota; kingdom Viridiplantae; phylum Streptophyta; class Magnoliopsida; order Santalales; family Viscaceae; genus Viscum; species Viscum album. The sequence continues at coordinate 638,364,174 of OY728162.1, read as the reverse complement.
CCTATCTTTCCTAGGTATTCTACCATAAATGGAAATGTTAATAAGTATGGAATAGTGATTTGACATGGTGGGGGAAAGGTTAGAAAACTAGAAATGGTTAAAGAGGTTAACCCATCCGGTTAATCCAATGAACCTATCCAACGAATACTCATTCTGAGTGTTTTCATATTTTCCATGAAACCACATAAATAGGTTGCCTAAATATTCTAGGTCAGAAATCTACATAGCATGGAAGACCTGAAAGACGTCCAACATCAATATGAAAGGCATATTGGATCCCCCTTTCTTATTATGATGAAATTTGATTTCATTGAAGCCCCCACTAAAAATAAGATTCCCCAGAAGACTCTCTCACAAAGAACTGATTGTTTCCCAAGATCATCATTTATGATTCCTAGTAGGCATGAAATATAAACCCATAAAAACACAAGAAAGAGAATCAAGATGGTGAACAAAAATGGAAATCTGATTTGAGGAAAAACTCATAACTCTGATGTCCATGTCATCCTTCAAAAAAAAGGTAAAGGATGGCAATAAGGCCATGTCGTAAGACACCCATGAAATCACACATTTTTCACTAAACCAAAAATTTACTTTAAATCAATCCTTGTTTTAGATAGGAAAATAATATCAGGGCCAATTGTAGTGATCTGACTCTAGAGCATTCGAACAGTTCATGGGTTACCAATCCCATGATAGTGCCAACTTAATATTTTCATTAGGATAGATTGGGATGGATAAATCCATCCTCCTCATCTGAGTATTTTAAAAAGGAACCATCTCCTTCTCCTTTACACTTTTTAGAGTATTGTTATCTAGATTACATGGCCTCAATACCTCTCTTAAAGTCACTAGGTTCCAAAATAGAGAGATCAATACTACTATGTAACCTATCTACCCTTATCCACGTTTGGTATTTTTTGGTCCATCCATCGTAGACTCATATAACTCCTTGTTCATAGGGGTAGTGTATAGAGAGATTTTCACCTGGGGTGGGAACCTAATCAAGTGGGTAGGAGGATATCTGTTTAGGGTAGGAGGAAAAAATAGAGTTTCCCTTAGAGACTGCATTATATGCAAGAGGGGTGGCCATCACCATATATTATTTAACCTAGTATTCATATAAATTCCCTGATCCACAAAAATTGGTTTCAAAATATTTCTTTTCTATATTCGTTGATTGCATATGAGAGTAGTGTTCTGAATCAAACACTGGCATCCCCAACATGATGACATTGTTTCTATTAATAGTAGATTGTGCACCTAGGTCCTTAGAAAGTATTCACTAGTCATTTTTTTCTTTCCGATTCATATATAAATGGTATCTACAGGTTTTGTTTCTTGAATCCATGGACCATATTTCATGATTATATCATCTTTTTTGTCTGTTACATTTGAGGTATAGTCCTTCTCCACAAGCCAGATGCTTCTAAAAAAGAATTGGAAGACATATATTTTTCCATATTTGAATGAGATCCAAACCATTGAGCCCTAAATATATATTAATGTTCCCCTCATAAGAAGTTGTGAGCCATTGATTAGTTTTCTGATCTGCACAAACGGACCCCATTGGACATGATCTGAATTATCCTGCTCAAAAAATTCTATGATGTGGCCTTAGATGCCCTTAAAAATTCTATCTAATCATCTGTAGAAAGAGAAACTTGTAAGAAGAACCCAGAAGGGTGGTTTGGAAAAGATAATATTCAGGATATTCACATCAAATATCATATCCTCCATCATAATAAGGTGGTTATCAAAAGACCATGGTCTCACATGAATCACTTTTTATTTATCCGCCTCATTAAAGAATTTAAATATCAGTTTCCCAAAGCCAATTTCTCTTATTTCCATGTAATATTCCAAATTACATATAGATTGTAGAGTAATATTTAGGGAATTAAAGTTGAAAGGATGAATAGTAATCAATTTTCCTATGATGAGAAGATATATTCAATTCACCTGGTAAGCATCTCCATTGTTCTTTGGCACAACATGCGATTTCTTCTTATCCGTTAGCATGAGGTTCTACCAAATATTCATTATATTGATATACATTATAGCTCATGTTGGTAAGAGAACCATCGGGAGAAAGAGAACTATTTGAGTGAAATATCACCATCGGGGAATAACACCATCAGATTGAAAGAGGACTATCTGGGAGTGAAAATGATAAGCACTCACAATCCCACCAATACCATCATAGAACCGCAAAGCTTACGAAACCCTAGGAATCAACAAATCCTAGTAAAATGTTTCCAAAATAATTTTTATTAAAATAAAATGCACAAATAATATTTCTAAATAAAACTGTACATTTCAATTTAGTGTAACATATTTATTCATTTAAATAATTAAAAATATATTTTTTTCAATATTACTTATAATATTTACTACATTTTTAAAAGTTAAATATTTATTAATTTTTAGAATAATTATAAGTTTTTTTAAATGTAATTGAAAACATTTATTTAATGGATGTAGGGAAGAAGGTATTTTGATTGGCCTCATGAATAGGATAAATAAAGTCTTGATCATGCATATGTTTTTGAATATATGTTTTTTTGAGGGAAAAAATATAAAAATAAGTATAGATTTAGAATATTTTTTAAAATAGGATGCATATATGAAAAGGGAATTGCTGGAATTGGCCTGTTTCTCCCTGGAAAAGGTAGTAAGACCATTACCACATTTTCTAGAAAGTTATGGAAAAGGCATAAAAGGCCATGCCTCCTTTTCCAAAATAAAAAAATATTTTAAATATACCTATTTTATATTTTAAATTTTTATTATTATTTTGGTTTTTTGTTTATATATATATATAAAAATGTTTCAGTAGAATTTAATTTCTATTTAATATCTAACATTTTTGTCTTTAATGCAGTCTGGAATTCTGTTCGAAACCCTCTCTCGAGGTCCCTTTTATAAGGAGGCTTGCCCTCAAAATCCATTTGGATTTCCAATGTGGGATCCATGTTCTCCATTTCATGCATTTAATTAATAATATATTGTTATTTACTATTTCTAATTAATTAATATTAAAAATTAATAATGAATACATAACAATTATAATAATACATAAATAACAATTAACTATTAAAACTTACTATTACCAAGGTAGATCTGATCATGGATTTGGTAACCCAAATCCATGAGCCCCAAAAAATTTATTGAAAAGTAAAGACAAACATACAACACACATAATGGACCGCATACACACATTCTTGTAAGACCCGAAAGAAAAAAGTCCTAGAGACCCAAATCATCACTATGATACGATCATAACCGTCCTGCAACTACCTACGAAAAAAACCCTAATGACCCAAATAATTTTGGATGCCCCACTATGATCTGATCATAACCATCTAGTAGGTGAATACATCCTATATTGAAGTGTGATGCATGAGAGAGGTCCCACATGGCCCGAAATGAAGGCCACATGTGGGGAAAAAACAAGAACCCTCATAGTCATCCCAAAATTTATCCTTGGGTCTCTCTGAGGCTTGATAGGGTGATCATAGGGTTTGGTTTTCCAAGGTTATCCTATGTTTAGTAGTGCTCGATTGGGAAGGTCGACGTTGGGAATCGACTCCTTTAGATCACCAAAGTTTCTGTGTCACCTTTCTTTCCCTCTAGTTTCTCTAGAAGCAATGATTCTCCCGAATTGGCAGATCTAAATGTTTTTTATATAAATTTTTCTTGAACAATATTTATTTTAATAAGTATAGGTTAAAAATATATTGAATGCTAATACAAAAATTTTACAGAGGTCTTTCCACCTTTTCCCTATTTTTGGCTGGGCCAAAGTCTGAAATTCCCTTTCTACCTTTTCTATAAAGTTTGGGCTCATGCGATGGTTGTATTATCATCTTTGTTGGAATGAAAAAAATTATTATTTGAAATATAAATGCTTTTATATATAAAACTTTGATTTTTTTTGTTTTTTGTTAATATATATATATATATATACCAAAAAATTTCAGTATAATTTAACTATTTTTAATATCCAACATTACTGTCATTAAACCAACCTTGAATTCTGATATAAAACCTCTCTAAGAGCTCCCTTCTATAAGGGGGATGGCTTGGAAATCCTACTAGATTTCCATTGTGGGATCCAGGGCCTCCCTTTCCTACGTAAAATTAATAATATATTTTTATTAAAAATTAGTAATTAATTAATAATAAATATGAATTACTAATAAATAATAATAATACATAAAAAATAATTAACTATTAACATTAACTATTAAATATTAATAATTAAGTCATTAATATTAATAATATATTAAACAATATTAATTAATTACTAATTAATTACAAATTAATAATATTAATAAACAAAAAATTAAATATTAATAATTAATAGGTTTTAATTAATTTACAATTAAATATCATATAATTAATAATAAATAATGTTAATAATAACTAAATAATAAAAAATAAAAAATAAAAATATTATTATTAATTAGTAACAAAAGAATAATAATAAATATTCATTAGTAATTAATATTGAATACTAACAATTATTTTATTGAATAATAAAAATTTACTAATAATTAATTATTCATGGGTAATCTAATAATTTAATCATTATTAATAATATTTAGTAACTAAATAATAATTTAAAATATTTATTACTAATTGTATATTGATAATTATTCCTAATTATTAATTTATAAATAATTTAATAGTTAATTTTTACATAATATTAGTAATAAGTAATTATATATTGTAAAATTGATAATTTATGAATAACTAATTAATATATTATCATTTTTAATAATTATTTTCTAATTAGTCATTTTAGATATTTATTAGTAATTAATATTAATTACTAATTAATATTAATTACTAATTAATATTTATTAGAAATTAATATTAGTACATAATAAATATTATTATTTAATTAATATTTATTATTAATTAATATTAAATAGTAGAAATCAGTTAATTAATGATTATTAATTTAATAATAATTAAATAAAAAGTAATAATTTAATAATTTGTTCATTTTTATTAATATTTAGTAACTAAATAAAAATTCCAGACATTTATTATTAATTTTTTAGTAATTGAAATTAATATTTATTAGTTAATTAATAAATAATTTTCTTATTTTTTTAAAAGGTGGGGCAAAGACCCTTTTTTTTGAAAAAAAGCACATCAAACAAACATAGGATGAGATCAGTTGTTGCTATAAGCCCACATCAAATACCTATTTTTTTCTATTATTCTGATACCTATTTTATATTGATCTTCATGTATGGAATTCCAGTCGATTCTTCCTCATCCACTCCCTTACTCACGAATTCATTGATAATTCCCTCTCCTCCACGATCTTACTTGTTGTAAAAGATCTTTAATTTTAGAGATTTTTTATCCAAATTCAGCCTCATATTGAAGCACCACCTTCTCCAGTTGGCTGGCTTTAGTGTTTATTGGTGTAGGATTCTTCATAGCCATATGTTCTTGTTGTTAATTTAAACCTTCAATTTGTATTTCAAGAACATCAAAATGGTTGGAGGATGCAACCTTACTTTCATTTGTGTGTTAGAATTCCTTTGCAGAATCAATAGAAAGAGTACCTAAATCACCTAGACTTGTTCTATCAATTTGACAAAAGTCATTAAGGTGAGATAATGTCTTTCTAAAATAGACCATTTGGAAACAATCGTTATCAACTGAGGCCTTAGATGGTTGATTATTCTTCCCTTCCTGATCATAGATATCACATAACTCCACACTATTGATATGAGTAGAAGAAATGTCAGTATTATTATATTTACCCAAAGAGGAACTAGAGTCCTTAGATTCATGTGAGGAATGGGAATTGTAATCATTATTATTCACCAATGTCTAACCATCCATATCCTGTTTGGAATCTGAAACACAAGTTTTCATTTTTCCCAGTATTTCTTTTTCCTGCATTAGTGGAGCTTTGGACAATGCAGAAAATCCGGCTTGCATGTGAGAGAAAAATTAGAGGGGCATTCCACATCAAGTTGTTTCTAAGAGATTTTGGGAAGACCATGAATTTCTATTAGTGACTTCCTCCAATAGGAGAAGGCCACAACCATTTTGACTTTACCCTTCCTTTTAAAAGAATCAAGGGTATGTTCTTGTAAAATATCAATATCCACCTCATTTTGAATTTCAACTTTGAGGATAGATTGTTAACTATTATTAGAATAACTGGAAACATATTTTCTGTGTTTTAAAGTAGAAATATTATCACATGATTTCTTCTGTAGATTCAAGTATGTTCCATGGAAAATCCTCTCAGCCACATCCTTATACATTTCATTATAAGCGATAGGATTTTCCAAGGCATCATCCATATTCCAATGTCATAGTTCATTACTTTAATAAGAGTTTCATTCCACTCTTCTACCATCCTAGTTAACTATGGCATTGTCATATTAGTCATGCCTGACTTCCTATCCATAGATGAAAGGCAATTGAAAGGAGCAGAAAAATTCTACTCTCCACCAGTATTTTCTTCAAGATCAAAAGAAATTAAGTTCCAATATTTCTTATTTCAAGGAGAATCATCAGGTAGCTGAGTTGATAAGAATGAACAATAAAGACCCCATATTTTTCATTAGTTTCATAGGTTCGATAGCTATTTGATGTTGACACCATAATTAGGTTGGCAAGGTTCTACCAGCGTGATGCACATGTATTATCATTTTCATAACATCTTTCATCGAAACACTTTTACTCATTATCATGTTGAGTGGATCAATGTAACCTAACCTAATATATCTAAGAAAGAATTTATTACTGAAAAATAGAGAAAAATTGGTTATTATATCCAAGAATGACAAGGATGTGTTCCTTAAGCATTGATTATCACTATGAATTGTTAGTAAACTTATCATCATCCATCCATTTTACATGAATGCACTAAAAGTCACTCTACAAATGTATATATTTTGAGGGATGTAGTGGCCATCATAGAAATAATATAGGGCCTTTTTATCTTCAAATTATTCAATATAGCAGAAAAATACCCTTAAAGGGAGGACACAATCATTTGATAATTATAATATCATTATAGAGGACCTCAAAAATGAAGGGGACATCTAAAATATTTCCTTTTATAAAACCTCTATATAGATACAACTCAAAGTAATCCCCATTCATTGTAGATCAAAAAGTAATCTGAATAAAATCAATGACCAAATCAGTGAGTTTTTGGAATGGAATCGAATAGATCCAATTTACTTGGGGTTAGTCATTTGGATCACAGTTCTTATTGATGTGGAATAGCCACTTATGTGAGGTTTTTTATTTCCATTGAGTACTCAAGTGAAAGGATATATTTTGAATATGAAAAGATACCCTTTTTCTATGTTGTTTTTGGTTGTATTAGTTATATTGAAAAATAATGAACCTCAAATGTGATAGATGGAGATGGGAATAGAATTTAGAAATATGGACCTAAGTTGAGTGAAAATAATCATGTTGATTCCTTCATTCTTGAATTATAAAAACAAAGAGATAGAGAGAGACTATCGAAATCTTCATGTTCACATGCAGACCCATCCCAAAACAAAACTACCTTGATGGGGATATCAGGATTTCCTATAGAAAAACATGGGTTTCTTCACTATTAGGATTTTTTGAACCAGGTAGGTGGTGAATCATTGCTTAAATATGGGAATTATTATGAATATTTGGTCAAACCATCATGGGTGATGGATGTAACCCCTAGGGATAGCATGATAACCCATTAAGACAAACTCAATCCTCCCTCATTCATGAATAATTTATGTACCAACCCACCTGATCAAACCATTACCCATCCTATCATCACATACGTGTAACCCTCATTGTATGGTGATGGTCCAAGTGTTCCTTCATTTATCATACCTAAAAAAAGAGGATTTGGAAAAGTACAATGATAATAGATAATGGTTGTGATCTGAGTACAACAAATACTGGTTTTCCAAAACAATGATTGGAGAATCTTATGGTTAGTGAGAAGTAGGAACAAAGATGGAAAGTAGTAGGTGATGGTTCCTTTTTTGAAAAGTTAAGTGGAGGGGGATGGATTGAAACAACCCCACCAATGATAATGAAAATGTAATGCTAGAACTATCATGGTCATGGAAACCCACACTCAGTTCGTATGCTTCAACATTGATGTGCTAAAGGTTTCCTTAATACAATTCTTTTGAATGAAGCCACGTTAAAATGTATGAAAATGGATGGTATTGAAATAAAATTGGGGTTTAAAGGTGGTTTCCCATTCTACCATCTTGGCCATTTGGGTGGAATCTCCCTTCTATGAAGGGTGGATTTGGACATTAGGGTGAATCATTTTTCCCCTAACAAAATTTATTCTTCTATCCATCAACCTAACACCCCAATTTGGAATTTAATTAGCTTATATGGTTTTAATTATTAGAGGGAAAAATATAACTACAGGAAGGTGCTCAAGACTCTTTAAGAGGGAATGCATAGTCTTCTATTTTTTGGTGGGGATTTCAATGAGATTTCATAACAACATAAAAATAAAGGGGTAATTTTAGGCCTTATACAACAATGATAGATTTATTTAAGGATATTTAGAGTGAAGATCACGATGATCTTGAGTATTCAGGAAACCCGTTCACATGGTTCCATGTAAATTGTGAAAATAATTATATCATAGAACGTTTGGAAAAATTTTTAGGGTCCTCTGATTGGACTAACCCATTTAGTTTTTTATGGAGGCCCACATGACTCCTTCCACCTCAAACCATTACTTAACCCTAACCGATGAAATTCATGGGAAAAGAAAATAATTTTTTTGAAAATACTTTTATATTTGAAAGGTTTTGGGAGATGGATAATGAATCAGAAGATGTCTTATGTAATTTCTGGAAGGTGGGGGATCCCAATACAAATTAAAATATCCACATAAATTTTACTTAGATTGAAAGAATATAGCTATAAAAAATTCCACCAAGTGGATTTACACTGTGGTAACATTGAAAGAAACGTGAATGAGTTATATCCTAACAACACAATTGATAATTTTCTCCTTAATATTTTGAGAATCAAAAAATAAATTTTGGTGGTTCTTAAAATTAAGGAGATAATCTAGGCGGCACATACAAGTGAAAAATATATCAAAGAGGGGGACTCCCATACTTTCTATAACCATCAGAAGATCTCTTATAAGAGGAAAAAATACTATCTTCTACCTAAAAGATAATTATGTCTGTAAAGTGGTAAATGAAATGGAATTTCATGATCATATCTTTCACTTTTTTAGGATTGTTATATAAAAGGTGGTCATTCATTTCAGGTGATATTGCATTTTGCAGTGAGCTAGTTATCGCAGATTCAATGAACTAGTAAATTATTCTTGAATTTTATAATGATGAATTCTTTTTGGATCTTGCACAAATCCATCAAACTAATGCTCCTAGTCTAGATGGTTTTCTCACCATTTTTTTGAAAAAATAATGGAACATTATTGGATAGGATATTATGGTCCTCATAAGAGATCTTTTGATAGTGGAAGTAATATTTCTACAAACTGAATCAAACTATTATTACTCTCATTAATAAAATCAAAAATCCATCCTTTGTTTTAGATATTTTACCTACTATCTTGTTCAATGTGATATACAATTGTTTTTCAAAGGTTCTGGTCAATCAACTACACCCTTTGTTTTCCCTCCATTATTTTGGAAAATCAGAGTGTGTTCATCCCCAAAAGGATTATTTTAGATAATTTCATTATTTTAGATGAATTAATTTACTTTATTAAAAAATTTACTTTTGAAAAATTAGGAATCAGGGCATGAAAACTTGATATCACCAATGTCTATGATATGGTTATGTGGCATTTCCTCTATCTTATTATGCAAAATAGATTTATTTCATAAATGGATTGTGATTATTACAATTTGTGTCTCTTATATCCCCTTTATGATCAATATTGATTGAACTATTTCTCAAGACTTTTCCCATACCAGAGGGATCCAATAGGGGGTCCTATTTTCCAATTATTTTTTATCCTAGTGGATTATGTTTTTTCTAATTTAATTCTAGTGGATGAAAAGGGAAGAATTTTTCATGGGGAAGAGGTCTATAGGAGTAGGAAAACCATTTACTATCTCATCCTTTCCAATGATATCTTTATTTTATCAAGGTCTACCATTGAATAATGCAGATAGATTTTTCATCTTATCAAAATATACGACAAGGATTCCAGATAATCATTTAATTATTCAAAATAAAAAATTTATTTCAACATATGTGATACCTCTAGAAGAAAGAATTTTCTTTTCATAACCATAAGTATTCAAGTGGTGGAGAAACATAATAAATATCTTGTGTTCCATATGATTTTTGGGAAATTTAAAAGAGATTTATTCTCATGTATTTTGGATAGGTTAGAAAAAAAATCATGGGATGTAATTTTAAAATGATTTCTATATCAGGGAAGGAAATTATTATTAAGGTTCTTTCTTAATCATTCTTATCCTATACAATGTAATGACTTTTTTCTAACTAGTTTTTTCATTGACAAAATTAATTCCCACCCTGCCTACTTCTGGTGGGGTTTGAGAAATGGAAGAAACAATGTTCATTAGATGGCTTGGAAAAAATAGTGTCACCCTAAATTTTGTGGTGGTATGGGATTAACAGAAATGCATATGTTCAACATTAATCTATTGGAAAAGAAGCAATAGAGAATAATTCAGAACTATTGTTCACTATGAACTCAGATCATAAATTCCAAATACTACCCTCATTCAAGATTTTGTGATCCAACACTAGGACCCCACCCTTATTTTTCTAGAGAAGCATATAGGTTTTGGTTTATCTAATGTGGAAGGGTATTTATTAAAGGGTTAGGTATGGGGGCATGTCCAAGATCTGGAGAGACCTGTGGCTTATTGATAGAGGCAGTATGATGGCTGCATACCTGATGGTCCTTGATTAGGAGGATACCTCTCCCTTATCCCTTTTTAATGAGGCTGGAAACAGATGGTGTTTTGAAGAACTAGAAAAAAATTTCAATGAAATAGATAATAGGGTTATTTATGTATCCCTTGCATGAAATATCTGTTCTAGAAAAATACTGTTGGAGTCTTGAAAGACTGGGGTGTTACTCGGTGAAATATGGGTACAAGATAGCCCTCAGAATGCGGAACCCTAAAAAGAGTGATTCCTAAAAGTGATTGTGGTTCATTTAAGTCCCTCCCATGGTCTAATATTTATGGTGGTAAGAATGAATGGGTATCCTACCTTTAAAAGAGTTTCTCATGGTACATCACGTTACTGAGGATTTATCATGTCCCTTTTGCATAGGTGAAATAGAATCCTCCATGCATGTGATATTGTAATGTTAAGGAGATAGTAATGTCTAGTATGCTTGGAGCTATAATGTGGATAATCTCATTGAGATGGAAAATGTATTTGCATTACTTATATTGAAATGGAATTCTTCTCCCCCTACAGAGATAGTAAAATCTATATGTTTTTTGGTTTGGATCATCTAGGTAAGAAGAAATGATCTTTTTTAACCAGATATCAAGACCAGATGACGTTTGGATTGAGAGGGATACTTATTGGATATAAATATGAATAAATAATGAGATCTAACTTGATAACCATTTCCGACCATATCTATTTTTTAAATGAAACCCCTTACCACAAAATTTTGATAATATGAATGTTGATGAGGATATCTCTGGTAGATGTACTATTGGCTTGGGTATGGTGGTGTGTGATCCTATGGGTCACATTGTTGTTTATTCCCATAATTTAGTTCATGCTTTCCGAGATCCACCCATGGTTGAAGCTAAATCATTTTTTTATGATTTAAAGTTATCCATGGAAAGTGGATGGTAGAAATTCATCATGGAATCAAATTTCTTCCATTATTAATTCCATAAATTCACATGAGTGTGGTCTCTAATCCTTTGTCTTACTAGCTCTAAAGATCTAATCACTATACCTCCCCTTATTCATATGTTCTTTCTACTTCATTAAAAGAGAGGCTAATAGGGTGGTCATTTGATTTCTTCTCGCGATCTATTAAGAGATTCACATGTTTGGTTTGAGGACTTATCTCCTTGTATGATTTCTCTTGTAACTTCTAGTCTCTGATTATTTATTAAAAGGATTTTTTTTCCAAAAAAAAATATCATTGGAATTCATGGGGCCTAATAGGGATCTCATGCTAATTCATTCAAAGGGTTTACAAGGAAACACATTCAAGGGACCATCGGGTCATCTAATCAAGGGGTTCTAGAAATCTTGTAATGACATTGAGTCACTAGCATACGAGCTACTGAATATTGTAATAAGTGTCCTAGTGGGTGTTGGTTAATCCTAGTTGGAGGGGATGAGGCTTGACCCACTAGTGTACTTGGGTGCGTATGTGTTTTTTTCTTTTAATTGAAAAAACTTATTGTAAATAAACTAATATAATTACTAATTTATTATAAACCATTTATATTTCATTTTTTTTAATATTTTCTCATTTTTATTATTCTTATTATTTCAATAATTAATATTATTTATTTATTTTTCATTATTTTAAAATTTATTTTTTTTAATTATTAAATTTTACTCATATTTAATATTCATTCACTCAATATTATTTATTCATTTATAAAATTTTTCATTTTAAGATTTTTATTCATTTTTAATATTAATTGATTTCATATTTTTTAAAAATTTATTGATTTTTTATATTTATTTATATAATTTTATTTATTAATATTTAATATTTATAATATGTTTTTAATTTATATAATCAATATTTAATCATTTTTATTTTAATATTTTTTTATTTAAATATGTATGGAAGTCTTATTTACATTTTTATAGTAATTTATTGTAAATCATTTGTATTTAAATAAAATTTTAAATATTTATTTATTCTTAATATTTTTGTAATTTATAAAATTAATATTATGTATTCATTTTGTAAATATATTTGTAATTAAATCATTTTCTATTATTATATATTATTCATTTTTTTAATTTACTTATTTTTATATTTTTTATTTTTTAATATTTAATATCTTTAATATGTTCAAAATTTATATATATAACAATTATTCATTTTTAGTTTAATATTTTTATATTTAAATCTTTATACCATTATTATTTTTTCATTTGTAATTGGTAATTCACTGTACGTATTTTTTAATGTACCGGAAAGGTTTAGGATTCGAGCGTACTCGATCCTAAAATTTTATTAAGGAAAATAAAATATGTAAACAACAACATCAAATAATGGTACAAAAAGATCCCCCTAACACAATTGTGGAAACAAAATGCCACCCATAAAACAACCAGACCAAAATCCCCAACCATTAAATTAAAACAAAAAACCAAAATGTCCTTCGTAAAGCCAACAATCAACACAACCCCTCAAAATACACTGGAAAGGCCTGATGACCCAAAAAATGAAACACAGATGATGAAAGGTCCATGCCACACCATCGCTATCCCAAGGTATTTACGCTTATTGAGGTGATGTGCTGCTTGCATCTAAGCATATCCCAAGGTCTCTCACCCTTTAAGTATTTGCATCATCACCATATTTCTCCTCTAGCTAGAACCATCCCCGCTGATGTGGGTACCTTACAACTGATTAGATCATCATCTCCATCAAGACATCATCATATCCACCAGTCATGTGCTCAACTTGACATCAATCACACATGTAGTTGCTACGAAACATTCAATCACCCATTCATGTTTTTTCAATTTTTTTTATTCTTCAAGGAAAAAATGTTTTGTCCACCGCTTTTTCTTTTTTGGATGTTCGTCCTGAAAAAGATAGTGCATGCTACACCCCCAATTTATGAGATTCGGGATTTTGCTTTGGGGATCAAAGGACTATTGGTTCCAAGATTAGAAGAAGTGTGCAGTGGTGGGAGATATATTAATTTTTTTAATATTATGTTTCTTGAAACCCTGAGGGAGGATATTACAATTCAAATTTATAATTAATTTTTTTAATATTAGAATAAATGTATACCCGATCTATGAATTATTTCTTCAATGCAGAATTTTATCATCAGAAAATTCCTTTTGTATTGCCTTTATTATGCTGTGAGGAACCAAGGATAAAATCCCTCTAGTAGTGATCCACACATTCTACTTTTATATCCAAGAAACGCTAATCAATCTCTGGGTTATAGTGTGGTGAGTCAATTGTATTATGTTATTCGCGATGATCTCTAGTCCATTGATCTTCAAGGAATCTCTCTTATGTTTCAGATTCCTAAAAGGAAGAGATATAGGAGGATTCAATATAGTGTTTCGCTGTATACAATGGTTCTTAAGTTTCAATATTTTTATGCAACACACAATGGACATAATTTTCTATTTATAGAGTTAGGGTTTTGGTAAAAATATTATGTAATTTCATGATGATACTTAAATAATATTATAATCTTTAATAAAATACATTCCACATAATAATAATAATAATATTATTATTATTATTATAATTTTTTTGTGCATGCCAACCTGGGAATTAACAAATATTATTTAACTATCTTATTGATTAATATTTTTCATCGGACATGGTCTTGGTTGATTCGAACTCCTCTAGCATTTACCAAACACCTAAATAAATATTTAATTTAAATATTTCATTCATCAATAAAACTTTTTGTTCAATAAAACAAGAATAAAATAATCTCTCTATCTTTAAATTAATATTTGTACAATTAATTGAATTAAAATATTATTTAATTGGGATCATTAGAAACACTAAGTGCCTAAAACTCTAGGATTCTTTCCCATTAGCATTAGGTTGGATTTCATAATGTCAAATATTACTACCTATCAATAGTTCAGGACAACCAAGAGAAATAACTTAATGTCACAATGATGAAGACTGCATACAGATGCTCACTGTGCACTATAATCCCCTTGTCTCAATATCTCATCAAGCAGGTTTCACATCTATGTCACCAAATTATATGCTCAATATTCCTTTTTTTGACTATCTTAAATAAATGCATCATTTCACCATTACCATGGAATTTAATGTGATAGTTCAATTACAATCAAATGGCCAAGATATGAACTTCTTTAAAAATGGAAGTGAAAGATCCTTACTCAACTTATCCATTAATGACATGTCAATCATTATGCACCCAACATACCCTACCATGAAACAAACATATATTGTCATGATTTTTGTTAGAAAATATAAGTTCCCGAGTCATGAGATGAATTAATGAAAATATTAAAGTCTGAGGACCATTGCACACACTTGGAAATAGGAATATCTAATGACACCAAATCATGTGGAATTATTATCAGAGGGTCGGTTATGATAATATCCCATTTTGGAGATTACCAAGTGTGAACATAATGTGAAGAAGGCTCATCCAGTTATCAGTACTCGTAGTTGATGATATATAAAATGTGCTCTCTATTATAGCATGTTATCCAATAGTAGAACTCTATTTAAGTATATCATCATATCATTTCATGGTTCTCATCATACCGGGGAACTGCTATGACCATATCAATGTGACATATACTCTCAGAAAATATTACATTAGATCCGGAAAGAATAATGTAAAATATATAATAATAAGTTTTATTAATATTCTATATAGCGAATATATATGTAATCAATGTAAAAAATAGTTGGTCCTAGGATACCAACTCCAATAAATACCCACTTGTACTAGAGCCGACTACCTATGAATTTCAGTCCATTAAAAAAACTTGATAATCATGTTTCTACTAAGTTAAGGCTTTAGTCAAGGGGTCCATCACATTGTCTTCCTTGTAAGTATTACTTAATGTAACATCACATCTATGATAAAATTAATTTTTAAGTATGTGATTCATATTTTGATGTGACCTTGTATCTTTTGGAAGAGCTTACATTCTAGTATTATCACAATAGTGTGTGATAATATCTTTAATACTATGTACCATGTCTAGATCTTGGATTAATTTGTGCATCCATACTGCTTATTTAGCTATATTAGAAGCTACAATATTCTTGAAATCTACTATAGAATCTACGAACACATCCTATTATGATATCTTCTAGCTTACATCACCTCCATTTAATGTAAAGATCTATCTCATTTGTGACTTCATGTCATATGGATGAGTTTCAAAACTAGCATCTTACTATCATATGATTACTAATTCCTCACAACCTTTATAAAATAGGAACATTTCCTCAAGACACCTCAGATAGTTAAGGATTGTATTGAATTACATCCAATGATAGAAAAATATGTCATCTTGATATTTTCCTACCATACCTAATGCATAGGTGACATATAGACTAATACATATCATTACATACATGACTGAACCAATTTTTAATCCCTATGTAACCTTTTCCATTATATTTATTTCCTCACTTGTCAAATAAAGAATTTTCTTGGAAATATGAATACAACGGGACACTAGAAATAATTAACTCATGGATTGTTCCGCACTAAATGTCTTCAATATCTTTTCAATGTATGTACATTGACTTTGGATGATCAAAATCTTAGACCTATCATGAAGAATCTTAATCCCAAGAATATATAATATGTCCCCCAAGTCCTTTATAGAGGATAATTTATTAAACCACAGCTTAACAAACTATAAGAATGGTATTTCATTTCTAATAATTAATATTTCATCAAGATTTACTATTAAGAAAACAATTACAATCCCACTAAAACATTTGTAGACACAAGGTACACATTCATTATTTATGAAACCAAATTACTTTTTGGCATCTTTTAAATGAATTTTCCATGACTTGGATGATTACTTTAATCCATAAATGGTTTTTTTTTCAATTTTAATATCTTTTTGGAATTCTTTTGAGTCACAATCCATTGGGGTTGTTTCATATAGACATATTTACAAAGGTTCCCATTAAGGATGGATGATTTTATGCCCATTATCCAAATGTCATATCCATGGTAAGCCCCAATGGAAAATATATTTTTTATAGATTTCAACATTGAAACTGTTGAGATAGTTTCATATAGACAATTCCGTAATTATTTTTTAAACCATTTTGAAACCATACATGCCTTATAGTTACTAAATTATCCTTCCATTTATACTTTCTTCTTAAATAACCATTTGAAACCAATAAGATTTACATCCACCAGAGGATCTACCAAAGTATATTCTTTTTCTACAAAGAATCCATTTAATAATTTATGGATTCTTTTCATTGGTATCCTCTATGATTCTTACAACATCCTTATAAGTTATAGGTTCATTATTATAAACTAATAATGAGTCACCATACTCAACAAATAGAAAACCATTCCATTTTAGTTCCCTAACATCTATTGTGCCCCTACATTGTACTTGTGTCTCTGGAACATTTTCTTCTTCCACGAGGCATTAGTGAACCTGCTCTTTTTCCAACATTTGTGTACCTTGATCCTCAACTTCATCAAATTCTATTTCACTCCCACTATCTTTTTTAGATATGTTCTACCACTCAAGGAATATGGTGTGTAATTATACTCTTTCCTTTTTTTCCTTAGGGGTCATATATTCAATATCCTCTTATTTCTTTGGGAAATCCTATAAAGTCACACATTGTTCCTTAGGGTGAATGTTTGTTACCTGAAGAGGCCTTAACAAATGTTTCGCAACCCTACACACGTAAGTATGAAAACATTGGTTTTATTTCATTCTATAAATGGTGTGGTATACCATATTTCATTTTAATTGTAACTCGTTTTAGTATTTGTGATGTTGTTTATAAAATGTGTATTCCCAAAATGATAATGGGAGACTCGTGTGACTCATCATTGATCTCACATGTTTAACAAGGTTTGGTTCTTACTTTCAATTACAACTTTACATTACGGTGTATAAGGATGAGTTAGTTGATATAAGCTCCCAAACTCCTATAAGTAATCAATTAAGTACTGATTAAGATATTCTTCTCCATGGTCAAAGCAGAGTTTATTACTATTCTTACCAAGCATGTTCTCAGCTTAATTATTTTATTTCTTGAATTTATCAAAAGAATATGACTTATACCTCATTATGTATAAATTATCATATATACTAAAATAATCTATAAAAGTTAGGATTTTTGTGTACCCACCCTTTTCTTAAATAGGAAATGGGACACCAATATATTTATGAACTAATTCAAAAATCTCTTTGGCACATTCACTCTTTCACTAAATGGGTTATTGTCTTTTGACCTTATAAAAATGTGCGACTTAGACCAGGTGTTTTTATTTAAAAATAATCTAAATATCCATCTTGGTATAATATAGTCAAGAGCTTTTTGTTTACATGACCTAGCTGGTGATACAGTATTTGGTTGTGGAATGATTCAAGCAAATATTTTTTTATCAGTTATCATTACATGGTTTGTGTAACCCAACACATAAATACCATTGTTTAAAAGTTCCTTACTATAAAAAATTTCATCTTTATAAATAAAATAAACATTCATTTTTCAACTTGAAAATAAATCCAACTGTATCATGAATGGATATATATATATATATAAAATTAATTTTATAATAGAAGGCACACAATAAAAACCCTTTAAAGCAAATGCCATCCTAGTCTTAAACATGAGGTGGTTGTCCCCGTTAGCTACAAAATAATTTTAGTTCAATTGGATTCTCAAAGATCTACCTCCCATCAGTCAATTATTTTGAATATACTTGGTTCTTATATCTAAATACATTTGTGAGAACCAAAAGTTGTATCTAATACCCAATTTGTTGTAGCAGATAAATTTCACTAGATAACAAATGCAATTGATGTTTTCCTTTACTTATTTGTCCAGATGTCATTTTTCTTCTAGTGTCCCTTCATGTAACATTCGAAGCAAACAAAATCTTATTCCCTTGCATTCCCCTTGATCATCCTCTTCTAGGAAGATCATGAAGAATATTTGGATTTAGGTCTATTCACTTTCCCCTTCCACTTATTCACCGTATGGATGGAAGTATTTTATTGCTTCGTATCCTTATCTACTTGGAAAATGAGAGTAAGAATATTTTTAAGAGGCTTCTCAATGTTTTTATATTAAAATATACAAAAATTATGGAGAATATACGAGGAAGTGATGGAATAATGAGATCATTTCCTAGTTGTTTGAGGAGTTGAATCCCTAGAACCTCTAGGTTATTAATATAGTGGATGATCTTTAATATGATAGGCCCATATGGGGATCCTCTCCATGCTTTATCTAAAAGAGACCCTTGGAAATATATAATTGTTACTATCTATCTCCCTCCTGGTAAAGGCCATAAAGGTTCTCAAGCATGATATACATATACATATTTTTTTTGAGACTTCATTATTTCAATAGAAACAGATTAAAGAATCAAATATTGAACCTTTAATGTGTTAGTAAATTTTTTATCATAGATAAGTAACCCTTCATCACTAACCTACTTGGACGAAAGATCAGATATTGAGGATTCTAGCATGTAAGATTTCTGTTCATGGCATAGTACAACCCGAAGGTGTATAATCCACTCCTAGAAGTTACTGTCAATGAGAAGTTTTTCGTTCAATAATATTTATAATAATTGTAATGTAGATGATTATATTTCAATTTTATTATACAATTATAGATAATATTATTAGTACCCATTCTTGATTACATTATATGGGAGAAATGGTAAATTAATTGATTTATATTAAATCTCCAACTATTTTATAAAGTCCCAATAACACCCACCTTTAAACTTGGATTGTCTGTTTTCTCAAACATTCTAGTAGAAAAGATCCATATACCCCTTCACATAACCCAAATGAGGGGTTTTCAAGATACTTGAAGTTATTATGTGGGAAGGTATTTACCAACTATGGGCTTGTTTCTCCTTGATCGATTGAGTGGACCACCAATCCTAAAATCCTAACATGAATTTCTTTAGAACGTCCCTCCATGTTATATCTACTATATAGAGAGATACTTATCCTAGTGTAATATGGTCATTTCAAACCATATCCTTCATAATAAATCCATATTAATAGTAAGTGTCCCAATAATAGTAGGTCACAAACATAGTTCTACCGATTTTTTCCCTAATCATGTAATGGAAGACCAAGTATGAATTAATTTTTAATTTAGGGATTTTAATTTATTATGAAAAAATATTGTCTTGATATGACATTTACATGTCTTGTTAATATTAATTGGATTTTGCTTAATTAATTAACCATTCTTGATGAATCATTTATAAATAATCAATTTAATGAAATTCTCTCATTTCATATTAATTCATTCATTTCTATGATAGTGATCTTGCATCTATAAAATTAAATAATTCAAAGTCAAAAATAAATAAATAATTAAATGACCCATTCATGATATTTATCTAATGGTTTATTTTATTATCTGAAATTAAATCAACTTATGACCTATAGGAGATAACTCATGTTTCTGGTCATGGAATGAGTTACAACATTCCACTTTTCCACCTCTGTTACACCTAGGATAGAATAATTTTGGTTCTACCTTGAAATGCCTCCACGGGACTTGGGAAAAATCTATTAATTACAATTATTTATAAGTCACACACTCTTGAGGGGAAACAATAGATTGGTTAAAGGGTAATTACATAAATATACTTGGACATGTAGTTCTTATATTTTAATTGAGGGAGGCATGAATCGTAGGCCGTAAAATTTAATTAAATAATAAAGAATTAATAACCTATGTAATAAATTAATTAAAATAAATTTCAATACATACACTGGTATTTGTCTTGCCCATGAACGGTCATGATTGGTAAAGTAAATGGATATCATTCATTTCTTTACCCACTATTTATTATTAATATAATCATGCATGAATTAATTAATTAATTTACTTTCTTCTTAATGATCAACCAAATTCATTTTGAGATAACAATATTTATGTAATTATTGGAAAATCAATAGTGGAACCAATAGTTACATATTTATTATAATAAATTAATTGATAATTTAAAATTATTTAAAACCCTTTTTAAATTTTCAAACAATTAAAGTTACAATCAATGTAATAAGGTTTTAATGCTTCAATTATCAATTTAATGTATTTTAATTCTTCCAGTAATTGGGAGACTGTAGGGCATGTACTATCCTATTACATGCCATGTACCTCAATTTTTCTATATTTGGGTCACATGCATGGTGATTTGGAATGTTTAATTGGATAGACTACATAAAATGTATGTGAGTGATACACAACATGTGGTTTGAAAGATGTGTTACAATGTAGCCCACTGAAATATTCAACATGTTCTCGATTGAGAGACTACATGATGTGTGCCTCCATCTACCCACCATGTATCTCAAATTTAATTTGTCCAGATGACTCAGTTTGTTTCTTAGACATAGGAATTGATGAACTAAATTCCATGTACACCAAATAGAGATCATGTATATCATAAATGTTCATGTTTTTTAGTCTCACATGGTTTGACCATGTATAATGAGTACACAAAGTGTGCAATTTATGTTGCTAACACATGTAGAATACACAGTGTTTACACCGTATACACATCATGTACGCCGTATACATGATGTTTAATCTAAAAACCAAGTTCCAGGTTGACCAATAAAAATAGAGAATACCACACATGTAATAACAGTGGGGTGTGATGTGTATCCCACTACATATATATGTATAACTTACTAGCATACAAAACATGTACTCTGACTAAATTCCACATAACCCAATCTTACTAGAAAAAATTGGGATTTCCTGATGGCATCCCTAATTATTCTTCATCAATTCTTGATCTTTTTGAAAATGAAACACTGAACGAACATATTTAATATATAGATAACAATTTAATTCAAATCATATGAAAGAACAATTAATATGAAATGAAAATTAAAAGATGATTATTCATGGATCAAAAATCAAATAGATAATTATAAAGATAAATGTAACCCCTCTGATACCACTTGGAATATTGGAAGTGTACTTTAGTGGGTGATATATTAATATTTGTTTTAATATTGAGTTTCCTGGAACCCCATGTGAGGATCTTGAATAAAAAAGTTATAATTAATATATTTAATATCAAGAAAATGAATACCTAATCTGAGAATTATTTCATTGATTTGGATTTCAATCATCTGAAAGACCCTTTCAGATTGCCTTTATGAAGATTTCAGGATCGGAGGATAGAATCCATCTTGTAGTGTTCAACACATTCTCCTTTGATTTCTAAGAAACACCGATTGATCTCCATGTTCTAGCGTAACAAGTAAATTTTCATGTGGTATTTTTTTTGATCTATACTCCTTCAATAGTGAACAAATATCTCTTTCATTTCTCATTCTTGAGAGGAAGAGCGAAAGTAGGCATTGAGAGAGATCTTCATTATTTGAAATGATTCTCATTTTCCAATTTTTGTATTCAATACACAATAGATAAAACTATCTATTTAAAAATCTTGGGTTTAGGTCAAGATATTATTTAATTACATGTAGGACCATAAATAAAATTATAATATTTAATAAACCCCAAGGAAAATAATAATCATATCTTGTGGTGTGCGCCAACATTTACAATAACTAATATTATTTAACCAACTTATTAATTAATATTTTTCATTGGACATAGCCTTAGTCCATTCAAAATACTATTTCATTTATTGAACAACAAAATAAATACTTAATTTAAATATTTCATTCATCAATAAATATTTATGATCAATAAAACATGAATAAAATTATCACTTGATCTTGATAAGAATAATAATAAAATTAATTAAAATAAAATAAAAATTTAAACCAGATCATCAGAAACACTTAGTGCATGACCCGTTAGGATTAATTGTCATTATAATTATATGGGATTGCCTAAAATCCATTATTACAATAAAGAAATGGGTCAAGTAACCCAAGATAAAGAACTTAATTTACTAATGATGAAAACCACATACAAACACTCATGGTGAAATATAATCCCTTTGTATCAATATCTCATCAAGAAAGTTTCTCATATATGCCACCAACCTATATACTTGATACGTCTTTCAATTATTATCTACATTAAATGAGTTGTTTCACCATGGACATGGAATTCAATGCGATGATTTTAATCCAATAAAAAGTCCAAGATATCATATTCCATAAAGTTTTAAGGGACAAATCATTCCTCAACTTATCCATTAATGAAATGTCAATTGTGAGGAACCCAACATACCCTACCTTGCAATAAACATATGTCATCACAATTTTCATTAGAAAATAAAAGTTCATGAGTCATGAAATTCATTAATGATAATATTAAAGTCTAAGGAACATTAAAAATTCTCACAAATAGAAACATCTGATGACCCCAAAACATACATAATTCTTACCCGTGAGTCTTTTATCAACATCTATTATATTGGAGAATAACAAGTGTGAAATTTATGAGAAAAAGCCTCATCCTCTTAGAATTACTCACACATGATAGTATATATACAATGTTTCCCATCATAGTACATTATCGAACTGTAGAACTATATTTAAGAATATCATCATAGAAATTCATGGTCATCATCAATGATGGGAATTGCTATGACCTTATCAATGTGATATATAATCTAGTAAAGTATTACATTAAAGTCATGTATAATAATGAATAATATTTAATAAGAAGTTTTATTAATATTAAATATATCAAATACATAGGTAATCAATGTATAAATAGTTGTTCTTTGGACACAAACTCCAACTAGGACATCATAGAATAAGAGAACATTTTTTCTCCATTATCAATTATTATATTTTAATTATTCTATATAATGACATGATTAATCTATTCTTTCTAAGAATATTATTTGGATTAATCTTAATAGATGACCAAGTAGCAATGATGTAATTTTAAATTTAATTTGATACATCCCAGTATTTAATTTGATTTGATATTCACTATATATCATCATCTCAATAGAGAACCTAACATGGAAACATGCATCCCTTCACTGTTAATGATATATTCTTCAAATTAACTTTGATATATAAAGGATAAATATATATATTCCATTACATGATTTTTTTTGTTATTTATATTTAATATTGATGATTTTAGTTTCCCCCATGGCTTATCTTAATTGTAAAGGTCCTTGTGGGGTGTTAGGGAGGTCTCGGGTTTATGACTATATGTCTTTCTACATGTGTGTTTATACATGTTTCTTTATATCATTGTAGATCCCCTCCTAGACCATTTGTAATATTGATGATTTAAATTGTCATAATTAACACTTGAAAAAGGTAATTAGGACTCCATTTTAAGGGGATAAAAAGTACAATTAATTGAATTATTAATAACACATTTTCCTTCAATATTCCCTCATCAAAGTGAGTTTAAGGATAATAAAAAGAAAATTATCAGTTGAATAGATTGATAATTTCTATCCAATGATGAATATTATGGATTTGATTTAGTATTTTGTATTAATTTTAAAACATTTAACTTTTTTTACATTTTTTAAGGGGAAATATATTTGGGAAACCAACATTGAAAATTTTGTAGAGTGGGGTCACCTTTATTAAAGGAAATACATTTATATTTATTAAAAAAATGATAAAATAGAGGAATAATCCCATGGTTGGATAGTGAACCACACCACCCACATGTGCATGTAAAAAAGTGAAATGTGGTGCTTTGATGGACCACATTACACATCTCATGCCACATAAGTGTGAGGTTCTTAGAGGTGCCTTAACTTTTCCCTAATGGTTGGTAGGCCATATGGGTTTAGGCTCAGGCCCGAATGAATACATCTAGTGGGTAGACCTAGTTCATCCAAAAAATATGATCATGATAAAAAACAAAATTAAGTGAAATCCAAAAAACTTATCCATTCTTGAGTAGGTATGATCTGGGTTACTTAATCTATCACGTGTGATTTGAAAAGTTAGATTAAATCTAGGAAAGGTCATGCCATTGCAATAAATGTATCTACCTAATTTTAATAGGTATCATGAATTATCTTGTTGGGTACTCTAATTATAATAAATTGGGCTCCATATTTTATATGAAATTTACTTCTATGTAATCCAACTTCTATTCCAATAACCCCACTAAATTTTAGATTACTTGTAAGTATTCTACAATAATCAAACTCACTATATATATGCAACAAAAAATACCTTTTCATTTTTTCTCTTATTTAGAGATTTTATTAAAGTAATAACCTCCACTAAGTATAATTGTTGAGTATTTATCCCCCATTATATCCTAAATAGGCTTCACTAACAACCCATTGTAATACTAATTTAGTAGGGGAAAAATCCACACTTAAATAGAAAAACATTGTAATGTTTCTCAATTAACTCCATGTATTATCATAAAAAACACAACTCTATACTAATGAAAAACTAAATAAAATCACTAATATTAAGAGTATATTACCATAAATATATATATCAATGGTCAATAATGCGATGAGGGTGGAGAAATTGAATGGTAACAAAATCAATAAGTGGAAAAAGTGGATGCACTTGCTACATGTGAATCTCAAACTGGTTTGTATTCTCTCAACTCCAAATCTATCCACATCCAAATATATTATTATTCAAGTTTAACACATAAGGAAAATTTTGTAATTATGATCTCATGTGTTGATTAAGAACAATAAATTCATTATTCTATGATCTCATTGATACATACCAACACCTCTCGACATCAAAGGAGATCCAGGATACTTTGAAGAAAAAGGACATTATTGTTGATTAAGTGGTCAAGAAATTATTATTAATAAAGTTAATTTAATAAAAAATGGTGTATATTAGATATAACATAGGGAAATTATATTAAATACAATGTATCTTACAACACTTATATACAAATAAGATTAGAAAGGATGGTGCCATCATTTTTACAAGCATCATCAATAAACTTCCCCTTCTTGGAATAATGTTTGGCATTCCTTAAAACACATTATGTAATATATTTCACTTAATGTGTTTATCAAGAAACTAAAAATTATTGGGGAATATAAAAAGCATGATGAGGAAAATGAACATAAGGATAATAAATACATGGTCTTCATGGTGGATTGAGAGGGTCTATCCATGTCCCCAAAGGGAAAAGAATCCAAACCATAATTCAAATAAAAATGGTAAAATTCATGAAAGAAGGATAATGACTTATTGATAACAATATTATATTTTTAAAATATTATTTTTATAACTATAATAAAAATGATATAAATTAAACTTTAAAGGAACACATTATAGCCATGATATTTGAAGCTAATGTGGCCAATGATATCTCTTTTGGTGGATGAATTCAGGTTTTAAACACCATATGTGACAACAAATATCTATTTAAGATGATGTAATCAATAAAATATATGGTTTCACTCGATATGGGGAACTCTATAACAATTTACATATAAGGGAAGGGAGTTGTCAATCATGAGTTTACCTTGGAAAATATCCTCATAATAAATGATTTCTTATATGTGCTCAATGTTCTAAGGAACTTAGTCTCAATATTCTTTTTAGAAAAGAAATGGTCTATTATTTTATTTGTGATAGATAACTTTTTTCTATATAGGGGTGGGATTTTTGTTGAAAATGGTCAATTTCATAATGGGTCATTCAAATTAAAAAAAATTATTTTTAAGATTACTTTATAAAATATTTTGATTTATGGAATAATTTTATAGGTTATATAAATCATAAGAAAATTATTGACATTTCCAAAATGGAATTATTACCTATCATGGATAAAAATGATCCTGAATTTTTATCTTCTATGAAAACTAAAATAGTTATAGAATAATTACAAAAATTATAAAAGAAAATTAATTTTTTATAATATATATATAGTGATGTGTGTGATTCTCAAGATAAAACAACCATAGGTAATAAAAATAACTTTATAACATTTATCAGTGATCATTCTATATTTTTTTATGTCTATATTTTATAGGATAAGGATGAAGTTATAGATAAATTTAGTATCTATAAAAATGATGTTAAAAACATTTGTGGTATAAAAATAAAATATATCGGTTCTAAAAAGAGAGGATAATATTATAGTACTTCACTATTTAAATCCCCATAGATCATAGATGATGTGAAAACTCCCTATACACCTCAATATAATGGTGTAATTTAATGAAATAATAAAATATTAATGGAAAAAGTTAATTACATTATGTCTACCTTAGGTCTCTCAATCAGATTATTGGGGGAGGAATTATTAATATTGTGTCACGTCCTAAATAGGGTTCCAAAAAAGGTAAGGCTATGACTCTATAAAAAATATGTAATAATAGTAACCAAAAACAAAATTATTTTACGGTTTGTTTTTTTCATGTTATTTTAAGAGTACCTAAAGCAAAAACAAAAATGTTGGGTAAAAAGGTTATTGAAAAAATATTTCATAGATATATGAATAATTCAAAATCATAAAGATTCATGGTTATAGAATATAATTATTTAGTTGTAGTTAATAAACTAATTGAATTAAGAGATGTTATCTTTGATGAATCTAGGTTTTCCACTTTACCTATGTATGTCCAAATAGTGGAATCTAGATCAAATAAAAGGGTTTCTCAATAATATATGATCAATGAGGTTTTTAAAATTAAATGATATTAAATAACAATGAATATGGATATAATTTATATATGTACTTCTTATAAGGAACCAATGATTTTATTGTTATATAAACTCCAGTTTTTCTTAATATAGTGTTTAATCCAAGAAATAGTCAAAGAGGGTATGACAAATTCAGTTGAATCTATTTAATATAAATCTATAAATGATAAATGGTCTCTATAATCAACAATTACACGTGTATAGTAGTTTAATTTAATCAACTTTCACAATCAATAGGTTATAATTGGGTAATTTGATGAATATAAAAATTCAATGGTATAATTAAAAGATAAAAAAGATAATTAGTAGAAAATGGGTTTAAATAAAAGATAGGAATTGACCATTTTTTATATATATTATCCAATAGATAGGAATAATTCAATTATAATTATTCTTACTTTAGGTTCCATATGTAATTTAGAAATTCACTAAATGGATAATAAAACAATATTCTTAAATAGTGAATTGCATAAATAAACATATATGGAATGACCAGAAGGATTCATAGTACCTGAAAAAGAAAATAAGGTTCTAAAATTTATATCGTTAATATATTGTTTAATATAAGATCCAAAACAATGGAATGATAAACTTAATGAATTGATTTTATTAAATGTATTTTTAATTAACCATGTTAATAAATGTGTTTATAATATGTTTGATAATAATAATTTATTGGTTATTCGTTTATATATTGAAGACATGATAACATTTAGAACTGCTACAAATGAAGTAAATGAGAGTAAGTATTTAATATATTGAAACATTTATATGAATGACTTAGGTAAAGATAATGTCATTTTGGGAAATAAACTTTTTTTGAATAATAATTTTATTCATGTTTCTCAATATCATTATGTTGAGTAAAAATTAAAGTGACTCAAATAATTAGATTATTCCCCAGTTTCTAACCCATAAGATTTGGAGAGTAAGATGCTTCCAAATCCTATTCAGTTTCTCTACTATAATATGAAATATTTATCAGGTGTCCCATGTATTCGATGACAAGAATAAGAGAAGATACTACATATGTAGTTAGAGTGTTGAGAATACATCCAAGTAATCCAAGTAACGAACAATGTGATACAATTAAAAGATTACCCATGTGTATTGAGGGTACTATGGATTTATGTATATGATATAGTGGTAACTAAAGGTTGTTGGAATAGTTTTCTAATTAAATATTTATTACTAATCTAGATGACCACTTTTGTATGAGTGTATGGGTTTTTACATGTATAAGTAGAGTGATCTCTTTAGGATTTCATAAAAAATATATATAGTGGACTCCATAATGGATTCAGACTTTATTTATTTAATATTTACTTGAAAAAATTAGAATGTAATATATCTATTTTATTTGATATACCCTTGTGTCCAATACCAATCTCTCTTTTTTCTATACATTTTTGTAGTCAATAAATGTAATCTAAGTCATATAGAAATACTTATATTAGAAAATCAAGATGCATTGGTATCAAACATAGATATGTGTGGAAGTTGGTAGAATATTGTAACATAACTATATAATTTGTTATATTAAGATGGAATTTAGTGGATCCACTGAAAAGGGACTTTCAAGGAAGTTGGTGTAAAAAAATATATAGGTATGACTTTAAAATACCTTTCAAAAATTCACCAATTATAGTACCTCAACATAACATGTGATAAATTAACATGTATAAGTTAAATATAAGAAATTTTATCATTTGTGTGAAGGAAACAAATGTATCACCCCAAGATTCCATGGTACACTTCTCTTTGAATAATACAATAGCATGTGTTGTACGCAACTTCGAGTTCTAACACACCACAACCAATCAAAATAGCCGTTATGAATAGAAATACTCAATTTTTGAAATTATAAAAATTTTATATTTCAGAATGGACTTCATTTTTAGATTCGAAATATCGAAATTAACTTAGGGTGAATTATTGGTATTTTTCTGAAAATTTTCAATTTTTGATGAATAGTGAAAATAACTGAGTTATAGTTTAAAACCGATTTTTTATTCAAAAAATTAATTATTTTATTTAAATTTATTTTAGGTCAAAATTGATACATAATACCTATATAGTTTCAATTTAATTCATTGGAGTCATTTTGTAATCATATTAGATATATAAAATTTTATTGAACTTTTCACCGTCTTTTACCCACCTTCTAAGAGAATTTGAAAATTTACATAAAACTTAATTTTACCACTTATGTGATTTGAATTTCAAAAATATGAGAGAAACTGTTGATATCAATAATTAAAATGTGGTTGAATAAGATGAAAATAATTTTTGGTGAATAGTAACTTTTTTACTTTTATTTGCCACGGTTAAAAGTAAATAGGGTAATTAAGGGTCAAAATGATATTATTATTACCCTAACACATGTCCTAATTCTATTGGATAAGTATAATTCGACCAAAAAAACCTTAGGAATAAAATATGAACCTCTTTTGTCCACTTGGATTAGATTTGGACATTTATTATTATTTTATTTAAATAAGAGTTAAAAGAGTTAAATTCAATGTTTAATAACTAATCATTTTTAATATAAGGTTAAAAATAAGAAAAATTCGATTATAAATATTCATTATAAATATAAAAAGATTTCCTATATAATGGTATTTTATTTATATTTTTTAGACATTAAATAATCAAATTTATTTACGACATAATGGTGTTGTAGTAATTACCTAATTAATGAAATATCAAAATAATTGATATTATAAATATCAAAATAAATGTAATTTGAGACTTTTTATGAATTAAAATAATTTTGTAGGTTAATATGACATGTTAGGGTTGGTTTTATGAATTGTTTTGGAAGTAATAATGCTGTTATGAATTTAGCCAAAACAAAATACCAAATAGTGTCAAAATTGACATAAAGATTTTTAAAAACAAATATTATATTATTAATTTAGATTCTATTCCTAAAATTATACGGATTGGCCAAAAGACTTATATAATTATAGGTTTATCATTAATGAACCACTTGGGGTTCTCTTGTAAGTTTATAGTAAGTTTATTAACTATATAATATAAAAATACCAAGAGACATTGTAAATGTCAAACTATTTAACTAAGAGTTAAATCTAAAAGATAAAGTTAATATAGTGACCCAATCCTATCTAAAACCTATTGGTTGAGTGGTTTTAGACCCATCCACACATTATCCTTTAAAAAATTCTTTTTGGAGCTATTAGAAACTGAAAATTGTTTTATTATAAAATAATATTTCTAGCTTTTCCTAAGGCCCCCCTCACCCCTCTTATAAACAGGCACTCCCCCTTATCTCTAATTCACACCTTCAAATCCATTTGGCTCGGCCAAACCCAGACCAAATAACCTCTGAACTATCCTCCATTAATCCTATAGGCCTGAAATTACTCATAAAGCCAACTTAAAGAGTCCTTTTGATCAAATCAAAAGGAAGAACCCGAAGAAGAGGTAAATATTTCATCACCTCTTTCAAATTCCTTTCTTCATCCACCTCCTCTTTATTTGTTGTTTCCATTATAAAATAATTACTCCAGTATCTTCTATATACTGTTATTTGATCATAAATATGGTACAACCATATTCATTATTCTATCTATCCTTTTAATGACATGTCACTATATGTGCGTACGTACGACTTACCGTCTCCACATCGTGGTGTAATTGTTATTCAATACATTATTATTTGGATGGGTATAATAATGATGTGTAATTGATGTAAATAATAAATATAACATGATAATTATTCTGTATATATGATATAACATCCAATTATATATTATTTTAATATAAAAAAATGATATTGTTGCTCATGCGTACGTACAGATTACCGTATCCACGAACGTGATGAGATTCATTCCCCATCGTATCCATTAAAGACTAATTTTTATTAGTTGATTAAAAATAATTTTTAAAGACTTAATATCATTCTGAATTTTAATAAGATAGATCATCTCCATAACAAACATTACTTACATAACAGAGCACATAAAGGAAAACGAATCAGTTAGTACCCGAAATGACGATAATACTAAGATATTATTAAAAAGGGAATGTTAAAAGATCATATATGTTATCATATTAATGTATATGATTATTTTATAGTTAAATATAAATTATTTCACCATTATACAGGAGTTTAACCTACCCTCGACCAAGGAAAAGTATAAAGTAAGGGTTAATTTCACAATCTCTTTGTTATCCGAGGTTGTTTTTACGTATCTACTGGGACCTCTTTATCATTCACATCCATGTTTTTTAAAAATTTATTCCAATTTTTTTTTTCTATTTTATAAACTATTGGTTAAAGTCATTTATACCCTTGTTTGACTTTTTATAAAATTATTTTATGGGAATCATTCAGTCATTTTCCATACAAGGTACCTTATGACCTTTTATACAAAATTAAGGTAAGAATATTTTTTTAACTTATACAATGGGTGTGGCTATATTACGCCGTTATAACAACGTCAAAGAATACCTTACAAGATTATGTGAATATTTTAAAATATAAATGTTTTATTTTATAATTATGTTACTTTTAAATGATTTCAGAATAGAAAGAGATACTTCTCTAAAAAGGTTTTGATTTCATCTATGTCAACATACTTTGATGGATTTTAAGTTTTGTTTGAAGTTGATTTATTATGATACAAAACATCCATATTGTATTAAAGGTTTTGTGATATGTTTGACTATAGATTTGTTATTTCATACCATTCATGGTGTATGGATAAAGTGTTGACATTAAGTATGCCAGTTTTAATACGAATGTTTATGTTATGTTTAAAACTTTTCATATGAGGAATGAATTGGACTTAGTAAGTGACAGGTGGAGCCTGATATAGATCCTCGATTCATCAGTAGGTATCATGAGACAAATTAGTGTCTTGGCACAAGTCCTTGAAAAAATATTATTTGTAGTCTTGGCACAAGGCCTTGACTATGTGGTTTTGAAAGTCTGGCATTATGAATTCCATCATTATGAAAGTGGATATTGATATTTCATGAGAATATTCGACCAGTAGAATATCCACGTGAGCAATAAAATGGAATTATTTTGATTTATATTTTCCATATTATGATGAAGTTTGTGTTGAAAAGGCTCTTGTTTTAGTTATATACATTTCCTTAAATGTTTATGCTTATTTATGAAAGTTTCTGCTATATTGTTATCCTTACTGGGAATCTTAGCTCACCCCTTTATATGTTTTATTTTTCCCAGGATGTGAAGAAGTATATTATGATTAACTTGTAGGGATAGTCTATGGGATATCAATTTTGTCTATGGAAACAATGTTTTTGTAGTTTTCCATTTTATGATGTAATTTAATCCTTATGAATCTATCTACTACTTCCAAGGCTACTAAACTAATCGGTCTTTCGAGACTTGATCTTTTGTGATCATGCCAATGTTATGTAATAATGCACCGACTCTGGGTAACTAGGGTCGGGGTGTTACAATAAAAAAGGTATTTTACATCATAGGAAAATAATGTTTGATTCCCATGATAAAAATATGTGTGAGTTTGAAACTCTTAATAATCCAAGGATATCAAATAGGTGTTGAACTTGGGAACACTTTCTGGATCACCACTGTCAATGAATGAGTAGGGAAAATCCAAAATAAAATGAATTTTTCTCTCAAAAAATCATTAAAGTATTGTTGACACATGTCTGAAATGGTTTTGAAGAGTGGATGAAGAACTGATGAATTTTAATGGACTTGTGTAAGATGAATCTGGCTAATAACAAGAGTTAAATGTTCAAGGTTGCATCAACCTAT
The DNA here is from genome assembly GCA_963277665.1 of Viscum album. Classification (NCBI taxonomy): domain Eukaryota; kingdom Viridiplantae; phylum Streptophyta; class Magnoliopsida; order Santalales; family Viscaceae; genus Viscum; species Viscum album. The sequence continues at coordinate 638,330,831 of OY728162.1, read as the reverse complement.
TTATTTACTCATCATTGATTTATATCTACTATATATAGTTTCAAATTAAGAAATAACTTTATTTATAATTTTTTTAAAATATAATTGTTTTTCATATTTAATTTTTTTTTAATATTTTTAAAATGGTGGAAGATTGTTGGTTTTTAAGTGTTTTTAAAATATATAAAATTGTTTTTATGTTTTCAAAAAGGAATTATTTTTTGGAAACCCATATAGAACTGTGCAAAGTGTGGGGTCTCATTTATTAAAGGAAACACATTTATCATTATTCAAAAAAGATAAATTAGAAGGATAATCATATGGGTGATGGGGTATTGCATCGTCAGTGTGCATATGTATAAATAAACAATATAGCACTTTGATGGAAAACTTTTCACTTCTCACACTGCATCGGTGTAATGAGATTGGAAGTTCCATAAATTTTCCTATATGATCTATAGGTTACATTGGTTATGGACCAATAAAAAATATGTACATTATGTTGGTCAATTCAGTTCAGTTAACAAATATAATATTTACCATTGATCATCACATGGGTGATCCAACAGAGTCATACCTTCACCAGCAGGTATGATCTGGTCAACTTTATCAATTGGGTGTGATCTAACACATAGGATTAAATGTAGTAAAATTCAATCCTTTCTTTAAAATTTATCTACCCAACTCCATGTTCTAGGATTAACTATCTAAAGGGGTGCTCTAATTCCTATAAATTGGAGTCTCCCGTAGATGGGAAAATTACCAGTACAAATTCATTTCCAAAAACCCCTCTCAATTTGATATTCCTATCATGTATTTTACAATAATCAAAGGAAATTTTCTGGTACAACATAATAAATAACTTTACATTGATATATTATTTCAAATTATTATACCTGGGATCCTCTAGAATATGTACAAGTTTCAAGTATCGAGTTACTGTTGTATCCCAAAGATGACTCACTGGCATCCCATTGTACTACTTTATTGGTGAAAAGACTCTACTCTTAAGGAGAGAGAGATCATGAAATTACTAAATGAGCTCTATATAATACTATCCGAAGGACATGGTGTTACCAGTAGTGTCGTAAATTTCCCTAAAAATATTAAGAGTAGATTCATGTCAACATGGAAATGGAAATTTTCAACAATGAAATGAAAGTAGAGAAATTTGATTGAAAAAATTTAAATGGGTGGAAAAAGATGATGAACTTGTTACTTGAAACACACAAAGTGGTGTACATTCTCTCCAATCAGAATTCATCCATACCAAAGATGATATGCTTCAAGTTTATAGAACAAGAAAAAAAATGAGAGAATGAATATCATCTGTATCATGGAAACATACTCACTGCATTATCTGATGATCTCTTCAACACCTACCTATACCTCTAAACAACAATGTAGAACTAGGATGCTTTGAAGAAAAAGTATATTACTAAATATGTTGAGAGCACTAAATTCTTATTAATAAATTTTATTTTTTTACAAAATGGTAGATGATAGATCTATCATTATTTAATCATATAAAATACAATGAATCTTACAACACCTAAAGAAAAATAATATGCACATGGATGATTCCATAATTCTCACATCCATAATTGATAAACTGCCATATATTAGAGGAATATTAGAAATTAATTAAAATACAAGAAGGAAGATATTTCGATCAATGAGTTTCTTAAATACCTACAAATAGAGAAGGAATATAAAAATAACAGGGTGGAAAATGAACCTAAGGATGATAAATCAAAGGGTCTCATGGTGGAGGGAGTGGGTATATATAGGTCCTTAAAGGGGAAAAATTAAGAAACTATATTTCAAATAGAAATGTATAATTTAATAAGAAGAAATAGGCATGATACATTTTTGGAAATTTCAGACACTTCAAATGAGACTATAATACCCATAATGAGAAATATGATAACAAAACTTTAATGGATCACTTTGAGGCCATGATCTTCAAAGATAATGTTATCATGAATAGATCTTCTAGGTTGATCAATTATAGGGTTTTTATTCATCATATTTTAAGGATTTATTTGATAAATCTAATGAAAATAATTATTGGGGATGGGCCCAATGACTTTTTCTATTCCCAGAAGCATAAAAAATCCTATATATTACCACTATCATGATTTTCCTCATTTTTAAATTCCTCTTATGTATACTCAAAAAATATTTATATATCATAATAAAACTTATTATACATACACAATTCATTTTATATATTTCTGATACTTGAGTTCTCAATCATCTTATATATTAATTTCAATTGTCAATTTTATTGCCTCACATCAAGTAACATCTTATGTATGATCTAGAGAGGATCATACATTCCTTTTCCAGTTATTCATCTCTCTAGAAAATGAAAATACATATTCTGAATCTCTTGTCTTTGGAGGATTATTTCTCAACTTATAACACAATATTACTTATACACGGAAGATTCAAACATTTTAATTTTAAAAAAAACTTATAATTTCCAAGTCATCTCAAAATCTTATCAAATGGATTCAAAACACCTCAAAGTCTTTATCAGTCATCATTAAAATCAAACATGTGGTTCATTAAAAATAAAAAACTTTTCAAGTGACATATTTCCCATTTACCCAATGATATCTCTTAAATGTCAAACACTTGGTTGAACAATCCAAGGATTTTTTAACCTCTTTCACATATCATCACCAGATGTTTAATCATTTAATGGTATATTTTTTTGGAGATTTCAAGTGGTAAAGATAATAATTCATGCGATTAACATAAAAGGTAAATCGTATAATATAGAAAAGTCCAAAATTATGATACAATGTAATTAAAACTATTTTTTATTTTATGGTATAACAACATTACTTATATGGTATTTCATTTTCATCATGTGTGACTAATATGTGTAATTTTCATTCTCATTGTCAATTTTATGGGTAGTATAAATTGATTTGGTGATGTATCATTCGAATATTATAGTCTATTAACTGTGATAAATATAAAAAAATGAAGTATTGTATGTTTCTATCCAAATTTTTACAAATCTACTTCCCAAACCTTGTTTGTTAGATGATTCTACAAGGTGAAAATTTAGGTTTTAATGTTGTTATATTATACTATTTTTGAAATTTAAAAATCTGATGTTTATTTACAGCACTATAAGTAATTTAGGATTTCCCAATAGTAGAATTGTGCGACCACTAGTTGGAAGTATCGAAATGTACTATTATAGATATTCTCTTTAACAATGTGAAAAATGAAATGTAATGACACTAAAAAAGTGTTTCATTCCTCTGAGTATTTAAAGGTGGGAGCCCTATATATATGCTAAGAAAATACTAATTAAGGGGGGAAATTATAAGTTCTAAAAAAAGAGCTCATAAAGGCCAATCTTAATCATTTCTAGTTTAGTTCTGATAAGGGAGCCCCTTTATCAGGGCTATTTCTAGCATTGATAAAGCCCCCACTTTATCAGTGCTTTCAATAGCGCTAATAAAGGCACAACATACAGTAGTGTGATGTTTATATAATATCATGCTGCATAAAATACGTATAACATGTATGAAAAATATATAATTCAATTTAAATAAATTTTACATCACAAAAACACTACTATATACATTTCAAACAATGTTTCACATAATTACATTTACAATTACTATCCACATGAATTTAAAAAAGTTAGTGTTTAATCATCTTTGGCACCTGTTATCTCCTCTAAAAAAATATTTCAATGGTATTAGTTTTCAAATAAATAATCTCAACTCAATATCAATAATCCAACTATATAATAAAACAAATATTATGTTAGTAATACTATAAAAAAAATAAAATAAACATCAGTAGGAAAGAATACAATAATAAAATTTCAATTTCAAATAAAAAGATACAATTTGAGTTATATCGATCACACAATGTGTCAGATTGACGTTGGGTTGATTCCTACATGTCAAAAACGAGTAATGTATCGTTTTCTTAAGGTATCAAAAAATTCTGAATGTCTTTTACCAGTTTTGACTATGTAACTTTTTCTTTTTACTAAAATTAATGTCAATTTTAAATGATGACACACATAGTGTTATACCAGTCAAACCATACATCGTATTGAGGTGTGACTGATTCCTACCCATAAAAAATTATATATGGATTTTTTCATTAAAGTATCAAAACAATAAAAATGTGTTTTCTCAGTTTTTAGTTTGTCACTCATGTTTTTCACTAAAATATCATTTCAAACTGGAAACATGCACTTTGAGTCATCCTGGTCACATCATGTGTCAGTCTGACATGAGAATACTTCCTACACATCACAAATGACTCATTGATCAGTTTCCTAAATTATCAAGACAATTAGATCATATTTTATTGGTTTTAAATTAGTGACACACATTTTGAACTAAAATGTCAATTTTAAACTAATAATAGACACTTTGAGTAAAACCAGTCACACCGTGCATCACATTGAGGTTCAGATGATTCATACATGACAAAAATGACTAATTTATCATTTTAGTAAAGTATTAAAATAATATTAATGAGTTTTCTTAGTTTTTAGTATGTCACTTTTTCTTTTTACATAAACTAAGGTAAATTTTAAACAAAAAGACATACTTAGAGTCATATCGATCACACCATGCATCATATTGAGGTTTAGTTGATTCATAAACATATAAAATGACTTAGGGATCATTTTATGAATTATCAAAATAATATGAATATGATTTATCAGCATTCAGTGCGTCACTTTTTATTTTTACTATAAATAATGTTAACTTTAAATAAAAAGATACACTTGGAGTTATAACAGGAAAACTGTGCATTGTATTGAGGTTTGGTTTATTCTTGGATGTCAAAAATGTCTTATTAATAATTTTAGTAATGTTTCAAAATAATCCTAAACTATTTTCTCAGTTTTCAGTATTTTATTTGTTCTTTTTAATAAAATTAATGTGAATTTTAAATAAATAGTCACACTTGGAATTATACTGATCACACCGTGCTTCATAATATGGTCTATCTAATTTATACAAGTGAAAAATGACTTGTGGATCATTTTAATAAAGTTTCAAAACAATCTGAATGTGTTTTTAGGATTTTGAGTATATCATTTCTGTTTTTATTAAAATGTCATCTAAAACTAGAAACATGTAAATTGAGTCATATCAGTCACATCATGTGTTAGTTTTAGGTAAGGATACTTCCTACACATCACAAATGACTTATAAATATTTTTATTAAATTATCAATGCAATTAGAGTTCATTTTTTGTTTTTTAATGAGTGACACATTTTGAAATAAAATTTCAATTTTAAACTAATAAGAGACATTTTGAATTATACTGGTCACACCATGATTTAGACTGAGGTTATTTGAATTCCTACACATCAGAAATGACATATGGATCATTTTCCTAAATTATAAAAATAATTTGAATAATTTTTCTTAGTTTTTAGTATATCACTTGTTCTTTTTACTAAAATTAATTTCAATTTTAAATAAAAAGATACACTTTGAGTTATACCAGTGACACCGTACATTTTATTAAGGTTTAGTTTATTTATACATGTAAAAAATGAGTATTGGATCATTTTAATAATGTATGAAAACAATAGGAATGAATTTTATTGGTTTATAGTTTGTCTACTAAAATTAATGACAATTTTAAATAAAGACCCACATAATGTTATACCGGTCACACCATGCATAAAATTGAGGTGAGGTTGATTCCTACATGTCATATCAATCACACCATGTGTTAGATTGAGGTTTGGATGATTATTACAGGTCAAAAATGACTTATGTATCGTTTTAAAAAATTATTAAAATAATATGAATATGTTTTATCTATTTTCAGTATCTCGCTTATTCTTTTTAATAGAAATGATGTCAATTTTGAATAAAAACAAAAACTTGGTGAAATATTGGTCATACCAGGAATCATATTGAGGTTAGGTTGATTTATACATATGAAAAATGAGTTATGGATCATTGTACTAAAGTTTCAAAACAATCCAAATGGATTTTATTGGTTTTAAGTATGTCACTTGTTCTTTTTATAAAGAAATAATGTTAATTTTAAATAAATAGAAATGCATGGAATTATTCCAGTCACACCATGAATCAGATTGAGGTGTGGTTGATTCATACACATATCAAATGACACATGTATCATCGTCTTAATGTATCAAAATAACATGAATGGGTTTTATCGATTTTGAGTATGAAACTTATGTTTTTCTATTAAAATGAAATTTAAAACGTGAAACACACACTTTGAAACTGGAATAATGAACATTAAGTATTAGTAATTAACTTATTTATGATGTTTGTATAAATATTGATCCATTTACTTGTTTTTGTTATCTTAGTTGCAGCCTCGGGGTCTAATCTCTCATGGTCATGAGAAGCTCCGAACAAACCACCTTAACTCAAACAAAATATTCCACATGTATAAGAAAAAATTATAATCCGAGTAAAAATAAAAATAATTAAATAAAACATAAATATGAAACACTCATTTAATTTTATAGAAGTTCCATATTCATGTAATATGTGTATATTCTTCCATTATGTATATGATCCCATTTGATTACAAATTATTAATAATAATATATTATTAATTCTATCCATGAATGGGAGGACTTGAATCCTAATTGGAAATCCAGAAGGATTTCCAAGGCATGATCCCTTATAAAATGTATTCCCGGGTGAGGGTTTCTCTCAGAATTCTATATTTTTTTAGTGGTATTAATATTAAATATGAAATAGTAGTTAAATTTTGTTGAAATTTTTTGTTATATATATACAATCGATGAAAAGATATTTAAATTTTCAAACATGTATCTTTAAAAGTTGTTTTGTTTTGCATTAGGGAAAATGCATTAATCCCCATGACCCCTTTTCTCATAATTTCTTACAAAGGTGTTAAGGGACTAACTTCCATTTCCCTTCACTAGAAAAAGGAAAAGGTGTTAAGTCCGTTAATCACTTTTGGATATTTTTTCTAAAATAAAATATTATTTTTTAAATAATTAATTTTCTAGAAAAACATATATTAAAAAAACTCATGATTGTGAGTTATGGGGAAAAAACTATTGTTATGTACTAGATAACAGGATCATGTGTCAACTAGAGGAGCTATTTTTTGGGTAGCAGAACTCCCTTGCACTAAAATTAAACACAAACAGAATAATAAAAATAAGGAGAAAACATATTTAATGTGGTTCATCAAGATTTCCTATGGCCACGGGAGAAGGGGTCAGTTCTATTACTCTCTCAGATGAAACACCAGAGGATAAATTGATAAAAATTCATGGGATTTAATCCTATTTTATAGATAAAAAGTTCAATAATATTTAGGGTTGGTTCAAGTGTTTCATCTACCCTTGACAATTTTCCATTCACCAACTCCTCACCCACCATGTTGGCTGGCCCCAAAGAAGAATTCTTCCACAATTGTTTTATTTGGTTGTTTCTTGATAACTAATTACACTATAGGTATTTCCAAAAAATTTCTTTCCTCCTATATCAAATCTCTAATTAGGAGTGGCCCCCACAAATCTCCCCCTCATGTCCAATTTTGGGTAGAATCTAGACCCGCAGTCTCCTTGCCGACCTCCAATTTCTCTTTTGGTAGATCCTTTGTCATCATGTCTACCCCGTTATTATTGGTGTGGATTATCTCAACATTAAACAATCTTTCTTCCAAGATATTTAGGATCCATTAATATCGCAAATCAATGTGTTTGGACCTATAATGGAATATTTGGTTCTTGTTGAGATGATTATCACTCTGACTATCGTAATAGAGAATATATTTGTCTTGCCTCTTTACAATAACCAATAAATCCTTATTCTTCTATAACATCTTCTTGCAACCTTCAGTGACCTTAATATACTCTTCTTCTATGGGAGAAAAGGAAACACACATTTGAAGTCATGATTTCCGTAAAACTATTCCCCCTACAAATGATATTATGTACCAAAATATGGATTTCCTCTTGTCTATATCTCAATCCATATTTCCATCTGTGTATCCTTCTAAAATAGGTCTATCACTTCCAAAATATAATTAATGAATAAATGTACCATGGAGATACCTTAATATCCATTTATCCATTATTTAATTATCCTTTCTTAGATATGATAAGAATCTAATCACAATTCCAACACATGAAATAAATATGGTATGGATCACACCATGGAATATATAAAACTACCAACTAGTGGAGGATAAGGATCTTTTTTAATCCATGACTTCTCCTCATCAACTCATAGACTCAAACTTTTTGTGAGCCTTAAATGGAACACAAGTGGACTACTAACTAGTTTCAACTTTCTCATGTATAATATTCCATGAACCTTCTCAATATATCGTACTTGAGATAGCCAAATCATGTGTTCCACCTATCATGGTAAATTTTCATATCAAGAATATGAGAAGTATCTCCCAAGTCCTTTATTTCAAAATAATTGTTCAACTCCTTATCCAACCTATCAATATTGGTGATATCTTTACCAATAATCTTTATATCATCAACATAAAGAAACAAGATAACAAAATCACCATAATTTTTTTTGGTGAAAATGATGTGATCAACAATCATCCTACTATTCTCATTTTTCTCCAAGAATTAGTTATATTTCTTATAACATTACCCCAGTTCCTATTTCAATCCATATAAACATTTAATAAGTTTACATACCATGTTTTATTTACCTTAAACCCAAAATACCTCGATCTATTCCATGTATATATCTTCATCAAGATCACAATGTAAGAACATTGTCTTTACATCCCATTGTTGAACTTCTAGGTTCAATCTAGCCTAAAATACAAGAAAAATCTTAGAGAAGAAATTTTTGTCATAGGAGAAAAAATTCCATCAATGTCAATACCTATCTTCTGACTAAATATCTTCACCACAATTTTAGATCTACAACACTACTATGAGATTCTATCTTTTCCTTTGATTCTATACACCCACTTGTTCTTGAGTGTCTTCTTTCCATGTGATAACTCTGCTAAATCACATGTATGTTTATTGTGAAAGGATATCATCCCCTATTGCATAATGTTTTCTAATTCCATTTTCCGATGATTCCTAATCATGTCATCATAACTTTCTAGTTCCCCTCACTACTGAGTATCACATACTCATGTGGTGAGTATATATGAATGAGTTTCCATTTTCTAGTGGATCTACTCAACTGTTCTTTGGATGGATTTCATTATGAAAAATCATATCATGGATACATATCACAAGATGAAGACACATTACCTTATACTGATGTATCACATGTTTCATGTATCTCCCTCTCACTAGCTGGAACTGATGGTGGTGAGACTAGATCAAGATTGATGGGAATTACCTCATACTAAAACTTCTATGCATTTAATGGATTATATAAATCTTTAATCATCTAATCCTTAAGAAACAACACATCTCTAGTTCAGAGGATCCTCCTTAAAATATAATCCCCGAGTCAGTATCCATACTCTTCATAAGTATATCCCAAATAGATACACCACATTCCTTTTCCATCCAAGTTTTCATGCTCATCTTTTATGATGTGAACAAATTCACTACTATCAAATACTCTCAAATGATTGTATGAAACATATTTACCTATCAAAACCCTTTCTATAATGTCAATTATTCATGGACCTAATATAGAAATGGTGATAAGATCAACTATTGTCCTCATTACCTCCCAAAAAAGGTGTTTGGTAGCTTTGTATTTGAGATCATACATTTGAATCTCTTTCAAATTGTTATGTTCATCTTCTTAGTAACATCATTAAGATGAGGTGTCTTAGGTACTGTTTTTTCCAAGCTAATACCGAAAATTATATAGTACTCCTCAAACAGACCATTGTATTCTCATCCATTTTCTTCTCACACACACTTTAACAATATTATTGTTTCTCTTTTCACCATCACAAGAATCTACTAGAAAACATCCTATGCCTGATCAGTAGTTTTAAAAGAAACAACCTAAGATTTTCTAGAATTATTACATATAAGGTTTGACAAATAAATAGCACCTCCCTTCGACTTTTTTCTCATCATGCAGACATTAGTGTGAATTAAATCTAATATATTTCTTTTTTGTATGGTAAATAACCAAGAAATGATACTTTGTGTTATTTTTATAGGATTTAATCTACATAAGTTTCTAAATGTGTACATTTTATTCTTGGTAAGAGATCTATCCTAGAGATCATTTTGATTCCTCTATTTTTCATGTGACCTAGCCACCTATGATAAAATTCCATAAGAACATCATTTATGGTTGCGTTGACTTCTCCTGCACATTTTTTGGAATTTGTGAAATAAAGAGAATTTTCATTATTTCCTTTTGAAACTACCTTTTCACCTTTGGTATGATTCCGTTTCATATCACCAATGAACTAACTTTTCTATCCTTATGAAGCATTCCAATGGATATCATATTGAGTAGAATATTAAGAAAATGCCTCAAATCCTTCAATAGTAACCTAAATCTAATATTATCCCCTAAAAGAATTACAAATACCAATTATTTTGGATGAAAAATTATTTACCAAATTCACATCTCTGAAACTCCCTAAAGAGTAAGATGAGAACAAATCTCTTCTAGAGGGAACATGGTAGGAGACACCGGAATTAATCACCCATTTTGAGTCTGGGCTTGCAATATTGACCATATTATATTCTTGAATAATATTGATCTCATCATTTAAAATTGAAAAATCATTATTTTGTGTTTTACCTTCATGATTAATCTACTATTCATTAATCCTCCTACATCATCAGATTAAGTTTCCAAGAATTCCATATTAGTGTAACTTTTTGTCATATCTCAATTGGGATTTTCAATACTTCCTCCTTTGAAGAATTTGGTAATGGGGTTATTTTCCTCTATTTGTTACCAGACATTTTTTATTCTCTTTACTTTATGTGAAAAGATCTTTTGATTCAGGTGTGTGTCCCTTATCCTTACTTTGGGGGTTATAATTCATCATTATGTATTTCTCCATCTCCACGGTGAGGGTTCTATCTAGAGTTGAATTGTTGACTGAAAAAACTAGAATTCCCCAAGTATATGGTAAATAACTCTATAATTAATTTTTCTGAAACTCATATTAAATCATAATTTTCATGAAATTAAATAGATCAACAGTTTTTTGAACTCACTCATGTGCTGTGATACATTGGTCCAATGTTTTTTACTTCAAGGATAAAAGTCGGTGTATTGAGTTTTCTTTGTTCTATGAAGTTGTCCTTGAATACATATTTTCCAATTTTTACCATAGTACATAAGCATCATGTTCATTAGAAAAATAATGGAAGATACTCTTATTGATCCCCTATTTTATTTGGGTAGTGAACTTCCTATTGATCACGACCCACTCAGCATCAACTAGTGGGGTGATTGTTGACATCTTCTCACTAGATTAAAGGATTTTTGAAGATTCATCCCCTTCTATTGTAATTGGATTAGTGTTATACACTATTGGTATCCAAAAATATTTAATATACAAAAGATCCTCCATTTTTGTTTACCATATAACAGAAATAAAAGTAGTGATTTTAATCATATTAACGGTATTTTCATCCATTTCTTTACATTGAGAATCTTGAAAAACTGACTATACAAATGTGTCTAATTTTTTTTAAATAAATAGAAACAACTCCTGGATTTCTGTAAATGGACTCCAATTGGCTATGGTGTAACAAAAAATGTTTCAACATCCTAGATTGATAGATGAGGTGGTGATGGAATGGGTTCCCAGAATAGTCCTTGGAAAACTAGTTAGAAAGTCTTTGCCGACATGAATAGTACCACCTTCTCTAGCAAGGGGATAATGTAGAACCACCATGTTGACCAAATGTTTTAATACCCTAGATTACTTTGTTTCAGCTCTATTTTTACACTGTTTGTGATATTGGAATTTTCTCAATGACCACTTCACAAATCCAGCTTAAATTTGTTTTGAACACCATCAATTTTCCAATCTCCTGAAAATATTTCTACACCTTTTCTATTTCATTCCAAATGCCTCTTAAACCACTATTCTAGGAAGCATAACTCCCTAAAAAATATAAGAAGAAAAACAAATAATTCATTGATTTAATGTGTTTCATAAAGAATTCCTATGTCCATGGGATAAGGGGGGATAATTATATTACTCTCTATGGATGAAAGGTTGGAGGATACACTAATTACAATGCATGAGATTTGATCCTATTTTATGGATAAAAATTTTAACTACGTCAGGGGTTGGTTCAGTAGTTTCATCTACCCTTGAAAATTCTCTTAATGTTGGCTACTCACTCATCATGTTTATTGGACACCAAAGAATAATTCTTACACAACCACCTGAGTAGGGTGATGACCGATGAAGACATCCACTACAACTAGTTGATGACAATTTATTTATGTGAGGGGTAATAAAAACCAAATATATGTAGAACACCGAACCCTAACAAGACCAAATTGGGTTCTTTCAATTATATGTTGAAATTTATAGAACAATAACAAAAACATTAAGGAAAGTAAAAGTAAGAGAAATAAAATAATTATTTACATTCTTAGACCCCATTGGGATGTATATACATTAAAAGAACACAACCAAACACAATCATTTTATTAGAGATCAAAAGGCAATAGATTAAAACATAAAAAGAGTGAATGAATATTGATAGAAGCATAAAAGGATACTGTAAACTAAGAATCTGAAAGAAACTTAACAAACTATCAATGTTAGATATAGAGAGAAATAAAAGTAAGGATCTCTTCAAGCTTCACATGAGTGATGAATCGAGTTTCCATTATCATTGAGAAACCAGGTTCTCATGAGGATCCTCACATATTTGGATCATAGATAACTCATGTGCTCACCTTCGCATCATCTAGGTCGAAGGAAGCTATCGTTGATGCACCACAAGAAGTAGCACACCATAAGTGCACCGTGTAGATCAATGGCTATATAGGCTCACCACTGAGGATCGCCCAATCTAGGGTTTTAGAGAAAAATTTGGTGCAGTGAGAGAACTATAGTAGTAAGAGAGAATTAGAAGTGAATCATTTCAAATTGAACAGCCATAGGGGGGTGATCAATTCCCCCAAACAATGCCTATAATTCATAACTTCTCTGCCAACTAGAACATGCCATGAAGCCCCACAAAACATATTTCCATTAGCATAATTAAGTGTAGCCTGAAAATATGGAAGATGTATATTAAAAGTGAAGCAAGTAATATCAATGGATTGGAATAACCCATTGATAATTTCCATGGTGGAAAGGGATGGCTACACATAGCTATCCAAAGTGGGAGGACCAGAAGACTTGTAACACCCGATAATTTTATGAGAAATATTTTGTCTTTATGTTATATACATCATCAAAGGAATCTTTCACTACACACAACACTATCTTGGCTTTCTTTACACGCAATTGCGACCTTCCTTGATAGCTTGCGTCGTACGCAATACCGAGTTTCACTAGACAACAATATGCTATTAAAATATTATTAAAACTAGCCGTTATGAATAGTAATACCCAATTTTTGAAATTTTTGAAATTTTATTTTTCCAAATGGACTTTATTTTGGGGTTCGGAATATCGAAATTAGCCTAGGGTGAAATTTTGGTATTTTTCTGAAAACTTTCAATTTTTGATGAATAGTGAAAACACTAGGTTACTATTTAAAAACTGACTTTTTATTTAAATAATTATTTATTTTATTTTAATTTATTTTAGGTAAAAATTGATACATAATACCTATATAAGTTCAATTCAATTCATTAGAGTCATTTTATAATAATTTTATATATATAAAAATTTTATTGAACTTTTCACCATCTTTTACCCACCTCTTAGGAGAATTTCCAAATTCACATAAAACTTTATTTTACTACTTCTGTGATTGAAATTTTGAAAATCAGAGAGACACGGTTAATATCAAGGACTAAAATGTGGTTCAATGAGATAAAAATATTTTTTGGTGAATAGTAGATTTTTACTTTTTTTTACCACGGTTAAAAGTAAATAGGGTAATTAAGGGTAAAAATGATATTATTATTACCCTAACACATGTCCTAATTCTATTTTATAAGTTTAATTCGACCAAAAATATCCTTAGGAATAAATTATGACAATTTAGGCCCACTTGGATTAGATTAGGACATTTAATATTAATTTATTTAAAGAAGGGTTAAAATAGTTAAAAATCAAAGTTTAATAACTAAATAATTTTTAATATAGGGTTATACATAAGATAAATTAAACTATAAACATTCATTATTTCCTAAATAATGGTATTTTATTTTTAATTTTTAGACTTTACATAATTTAATTTATTTATGACACAATGATGATGCAGTAATTATATTATTAATGAAATATTGACATAATTGTTGTTATAAATACCCAAATAAATGTAATTTGAGACTTTTTATGAATTACGATAATTTTACATGTTAATATAACATGTTAGTATTGATTTAATTAACTATTTTTGAACTAATCTGTCTGTTATGATTTTCACAAAAATCAATTACCAAATAGTGTCAAAATTGACATAAAATAGTTTTTAAAACAAATATTATATTATTAATTGTTATTTTATTCTTAAAAATCTAAGGTTCGGCCTAATGAATTATATAAGGTTATATATATTAATAATAAACAACTTGGGGTCCGTTTTTCTTGTTATAGTAAGTTTATTAACCTTATAGTGTAAGAAAACAAGAAGACACGGTAAAAGATAAATTATCTAACTTAAAGTTAAATCTAAATGATAAGGTTAAAATAGATACCTAAAGTTGTCTAAATTCTATTGGATGAGAGGATTTAGACCCATACCCACCTTATATTCGAAATAAAACAATTTTGAGTTATTAAAAACTGAATATGACTTTATAATAAAATAATATTTGTAGTTTTTCCAAAGGTGCCCCTCTCCTCCCTTATAAAAGGGCACCTCCCCCCTCTCTTCCTCACACCACTTTGAGGAATAAAGCTCGGAAAAACCCTGCCAAATTCTCTTATTCACTTCCCTAGAAACATCCTAGAGGTCCTGGTCTTCTTCAAAGACCAATTTTAGTTCCCTAAGAGGATGTCTCAAAGAGGCGCTTCAAAGAAGAGGTAATGTCCGTTACCGATTCTTTCAACTTTATTTCTTCTTCCACTTCTTCTTCTTTAGTTGTTTCATTATGAAGTACTAACATTAGTATAACTAATATACTGATATGTTATTATAAGTATTAAAAAACCCTATTTCACCATCTATCCATCATATAGAAAACGAAATCACCGCACGTGCGTACGTACGGAATACCATCTCCACGTCGTGGTGTAATCTATTTTCCACCACCACCTTACTTGGATGGGTATAATGGTGTAAATAATAACTATATATGATTATTTTAAAGTGATATTGATTATGAAATAGTATACATACACTCCAATACAATTCAACGATCATGGGAACAATATCATCTCTCGTGCGTACGTACGGAATATCGTCTCCACGATGTGATGCGACTCATTCTACATGATTTTCATTGCATAATGATTAAATAAATTAATTGAGTGAATAAATATGATATGTATTACACTAATACCATTCTGGAAATGAGGTATCTATAACCTAAAAATAATAACAAGAATTTATTCGACATAACACGCATAAGAACAAAAAGCAATAAACACCCAAATAATAAGTAACAATGAAATATTACTAATAAGAAGCTAAGAATATGACCATATATGATATCATAAAAATAAATATGATTCTGTAATAAGTCAATGAAATTATTTAAATCATTATACAAGAGGTTCGGACACTTACAAAGCAAATCAGACCTAAGGTAAGGGAAAATATCACAATCTCATTTTTATCTGAGATTGTTTATAATTCAGAATTTACTGGGGAATATTTATCATCCACATCCATGTTTCCTTAATGTGTAATATTATTTCCATCCACCTAAAACTATTTAAATCCAATTTTACCCTTCGGTGAGTTTTTAGTAAAAGATATGAAAGGAATCTTCTGTGGTTTTTCATATGAGGTACTTTTTGACTTTTCCGGCCAAAGTACGGGAAGAATGTTTTTTTAACTTATACTACATGAATGGATTTTTAGAACATTATTTCCATGAATATTCCTTTAAAATTTTTCAAGTTTATTTTTAATCAACTTCTTTTAGTTCAAAATTATATTAAATGTTAAGAAAGGATAATGTTTTTGAAGTAGAAAGGATATTTTCCTCAAGAATAGAGTTCAAGTGTTTTATCAAAATTATTTTCCATCTAAGATAATATAGGGTTCTGTTTATATACCTATTTTTACATTGATTTGATTATGTTATAATGGAATTATTTTCACGATATCCTTTTATGGATTATGTTATGATGACGTGATGTTTAAGAATCCCATTTTTATTACATGGGTTATGCTATGATGTATGGTTTATGATTTTGTGGCACACATAAAAATGGTATCATTATGAGATGGGTGGGACCTATATCTCCCTCCAATTCATTGGGTAAAGATTTATATCTCATGAGATAGACATGGCTGGAATGGTATGTTAATCCAGTTCAGTGAAACAAGACTGAA
This sequence comes from Viscum album, assembly GCA_963277665.1. Lineage (NCBI taxonomy): Eukaryota > Viridiplantae > Streptophyta > Magnoliopsida > Santalales > Viscaceae > Viscum > Viscum album. Next base: position 638,314,245 of record OY728162.1, on the reverse strand, counting down.
ATGAGGAGTGAACTTGGTTCAGAAAAGAACTTTGTCTACTAAGATAGTCTTGGAAATGAGTCTTGACTACTAAGAAATGATTCTATATGATAATGTGTGTATGCCACAAAGTTTCATGTTTTATGTTATGATTATTGGGATTAAATTTCACTACTATGATTTATCCCATGTTATGAAATTATGATCTCTTTTGCAGGTTAGGATTTCCAAAATGATATGTTCTTATGAATATGATGTGATTGATATTTATTTTGTTTACCCTTACTATGTTTTCTTTTTCCCAGGTCAGGAAGAAGGATATTAAGTAGGATATGCCAAAAAGGGACTCTAGATATGATGAAATAAATGGGAGACAACGTAGATGATTTATGGACCAGTTGTTTATGTTTCTCAGTTTCTAAAGACACTATACCTATACGGTCCTTTCATGGTTTTGTTATATTTTGTAAGAAGTGTAATTCAATTTTGAAGTATTAACAATGTTTGTAAAGTATGGGTTGTTATAGTTGGTATCAGAGGAAAGGTATAGTCAACCTTTGGAAACTAGGATGTGAAATCCTTAGTAAGAAACCTAAGGATATGTCTAAGCATAAAACACAATCTTAGTGGTTTAGAAATGGCCATGAATAACCTATGATAAGACCTTAAGTGTAAAATTTTATTCTTGATTATGTGGTTTTCCTATTATAATTAGTGTTTCTCACACTATTCTTCTTGGTTTTAGTCAATGGCTGGAACCCGAAGGAACCGTGTTAATGCAGAATGCAACAGGCAATGCAATGATTTTCCCCATGAGAAACCAAACGTTATGGGAGCTGGAATGCAAAATCTTGTAGCCATTCTCACACAACTTTCTCAAGCTATGAATCATGCAGGACTTCCAAACTAGCAATGGAAGAAGCAACATTATGTTGAATCCTTCATGAGGCAGCGTCCACCTTCATTCAGCAGGTCTTCTGATCCATTAGTGGCTGAACAATGGATCAGTACCACTGAAAAGATATTTTCAGTTCTTCAATGTTCTAAACATGATAAAGTCATCTTAGAAGTATATCGTTTGGAAGGTGATGCTAATAAATGGTGGAATCTTATTAAGAATACGAGGAGAAAGGATGAAATTGAGTCCATGGAATGGGACGAGTTCAAGAACTTATTTATCAATAAGTACTTACCTTGTATTCTTCGAAAAAATATGGATAAGGAGTTGATTGAACTGAAGAAAAAGGATGATGAATCTGTTGGTACCTATGAAGAAAATTTTACAAGACTTGCAAGGTATGCTTCTGGTATTATTATCCAACCTGAGAGTAATATCGATCGATTCTTTAGTGGATAAAACCAAGTCTTCAAAGGGCATTAGCCATAAGGGACTTCAATAGCTACGAGGAAATTGTTCGATGTTCTCTCAAGGTTGAGATGGAGATTGGAGTAACCCATCAATCATATGGGTTTGATAAGAAGAGGAAAATGGAATTCAAAGGAAAATCTAAAGAGCACACTGAAAAGAAGATGAGTTTTCCCTTATGCTCAAAGTGTGGAAAGAATCATGAAGGGAGTTGTCTTAAAGGGACAAGTAAATGTTTCAAATGTGTAAAAGAAGGTCATCGAGCATTTGAATGCCGAAATGATGGGAAGAAGATGTCTAGTGATGCGAAAAAAGAAATGGCTATACAGAGTGCACCTCCTACACTTCAATGTTACAAGTGCAAGGAAATGTGGCATTATGCCAATCAATGCCCTAATCCAACAGTGGTTGATGATGATCGACGTCAAAAAACTCTTAAGGCTAATGAAAAAGGAAAGTCACATGAAATTTCTATCAGCGATGTGGAGTACAATAACGAAGTGGTGAAAGGTACACTTACCATCCACTCTAAAGTAGCAAATGTTTTATTTTATTCTGGATCCACCCACTCTTTTATTTCTGAATAATTTTCTAAGGGTATTTCCGTATTACCTTAGCAATTAGATGTTGAGTTGGCTGTGACAACTCCTAATGGCACAACAGTCGCATCAAAAGTTTACAATTCTTCTCCGATTAAAGTTTGTGGGAAAGTGCTTCTTGAAAATCTTCTGATCCTTCCTATAGTGGAATTTGATGTGATTCTTGGAATGTATTGGCTTTCTCTATATGGATCTCATATCAATTTCCAAAGAAGGGAAGTCACATTTCATATTCCAGATCAATCTATGATCATCTATCGATGAAAGGATGAACATAACCTTCCAGTGGAAATTTCTTCCATTTTATGGGTCTTGATTCCACAAAATGAAGGTTATTTATCTCAAATGGTTGGTGAGAAACTCATGATTAAGAATATTCCCATTGTACGGGAGTTTGACGATGTATTTTCGGAGGAATTTCTGGGTCTTCCACCAAATCGTGAAGTAGAGTCTTCAATAGAACTCGTATCGGGTGCTTTGCCTATTTCAAAGACACCTTATAAAATGGCCCCAATTGAGTTGCAGGAATTGAAGAAGCAACTCCATGAGAATCTTGGTAAGGGATTCGTATGCCAAAGTGCATCACCATGGGGAGCACCATTTCTGTTTGTTAAGAAGAAAGATGGATCAATGAGACTCTTCATTGATTATCGAGAACTTAACAAGATCACTATCAAGAAAAAATATCCTCTACCATGCATTGATGACTTATTTGACCAACTACGTGGAGCTAAATACTTTTCCAAGATTGATCTTCATTCAGGGTATCATCAATTAAGGGTCAAAAGGGAGGATATAACAAAGACGGCTTTCTGTACAAGGTATGGACACTATGAATTTATAGTAATACCATTTGGTCTTACTAATTCCCCTGCTATCTTCATGGATCTGATGAATAGAGTCTTTAGAGACTATCTTGATTAGTTTGTGGTAGTATTTATAGATGATATTCTTGTCTATTCAAAGAGCAAGGAAGAACATGAAGATCACTTGAGAATTGTATTGAAGACCCTGAGAAATGAGAAGATTTATGCCAAATTTACCAAGTGTGAATTTTGGCTTCAAAAAGTTCCATTTTTGGGTCACATAATCTCAAAAGAGGGGATATCTGTGGATCCAGCAAAAATAGAGGTTATCGAAAGATGGTCGAGACCAACAACAGTAACTGAGATCCGAAGTTTTCTTGGTTTGGATAAATATTATCGACATTTTCTGAAAGATTTTTCACGATTATCTAATCCACTCACCAAGTTGACTCGGAAAGGAGTTAAGTTTGTTTGTACAGAGGAATGCGAAGAGAATTTCAAGGAGTTGAAAAGAAGGTTATCCAGTGCACCTGTACTCACACTTCCTTGTAGTGGAGAAAGGTTTGTGATCTACTGTGATGCATCCAAGAAGGGGATGGGGTGTGTTCTTATGAAAAATGATATGGTGATAGCTTATGCCTCATGACAGTTGAAAATCCATGCGAAAAATTACCCAACTCATGATTTGGAGTTAGCTGCAGTAATATTTGCATTAAAGATTTGGAGGCATTACCTTTATAGTGAAAGGTGTGATATTTATACTGATCATAAAAGTTTAAAGTATATTTTCACACAAAAGGAGATGAATATGCATCAAAGAAGATGGTTGGAGCTGATTAAGGATTATGACTGCTCAATTAATTACCACCCTGGGAAAGCAAACAATGTAGCAGACGCATTAAGTGAACAAGACCATGCTAGCTTATCCATGATGAGGATCACAAATGATCCAATATTTATGGATTTACAAAGGATGGATCTTGGAATTATAATGGACGGGTAAAAATCTTATCTTTATCAAATAAATGTTCAACCATATATACATGTGAAGATTAAAGAGGAACAGAAAGAAGATGTAGAGTAACAAAAGAAGGTAAGAAATGTTCTTGAATTCAACCTTGATTGTGATGGGATAATAAGGTCCAGGAATCGGGTCTGTGTTCCTCCCATCCTATAATTAAAGAAGGAGTTGCTGGATGAGGCTCATAGTTCTTCATTCTCTATTCATCCTGGAAGCACGAAGATGTATAGGGACCTGAAGGAGTACTTCTGGTGGGATGGCATGAAAAGAGATGTTGCTGAATATGTCTCTCGATGCTTGGTTTGTCAGCAAGTTAAAGCTGAGAGACAAAAGTCTAAGGGGATGTTACAAACATTACCCATACCCGAATAGAAATGGGAAAACATCACTATAGACTTTTTCATCGGACTTCCTAAAACATCCAATGGTAATAATGCTATCTGGGTCATAGTTGATCGTCTTACAAAGTCTGCACACTTTATTTCTATTAGAGAGGATTTCTCTCTAGATCATCTTGTCAGGATATATGTGAAGGAGGTGGTAAGATTGCATGGAGTACAACTTTCTATTATATCTGATCAGGATCCGAGGTTTACCTTGAAGTTCTGGTGAAGTCTTCAGTATACTCTGGATACAGAGTTGAGTTTCAGCACTGCTTATCATCCTCAGACAGACGGTCAGTCTGAGAGAACAATTCAATATCTAGAAGATATGTTGAGATATTGCTCTATGGATTTAAAAGGGGGTTGGGATCAACACCTACCTTTGGTGGAATTTTCTTATAATAATAGATTTTACTCCAGTATTCAGATGGCTCCTTATGAATCTCTCTATGGAAAGAAATGCAGGACTCCAACTTGCTGGGATGAAGTTGGGGAAAGAAAGCTATTTGGACATGATCTTGTTGATGAGATGGAAGAAAAGGTCAGATCTATTCAACAACACATAAGAGCAGCTCAGAGTCGACAAAAATATTATGCCGAAAACCGAAGAAAATACCTAGAGTTTGAAGTGGGTGATAAAGTGTTCTTACGAATATCTCCTTGGAAGAGAGTAATGAGATTTGGAAAGAAGGGAAAGCTGAGCCCTAGGTATATCGGTCCTTTCAAAATACTGGATCGTGTTGGAAGGTAGCTTACTGATTGGCGCTTCCACCGAATCTCTCCCAAGTTCAAGATGTGTTCCATATATCTCTCATGAGAAAGTACATACCTAATCCTTCACATGTACTCCGCTCAGAAGTTGTACCGCTGGAGCAAGATCTTTCTTATGAAGAACAACTGATAGAGATTCTAGATCATAGCGGAAAAGTACTACGAAACAAGACCACTCGCTTGGTGAAAGTTCTATGGAGGAACCACCAATTAGAATAAGCTACATGGGATCTTGAGGATATTATGAGGGAGAGGTATCCTCATCTGTTTGTTACAAAGTGACGAATTTCGAGGGCGAAATTAATTTTAAGGGGGGTAGAATGTAACACCCGAGAATTTTATGAGAAATATTTTGTTTTTATGTTATATACATCATCAAATGAATCTTTCACTACACACAACACTATCTTGGCTTGCTTTACACGCAATCACGACCTTCCTCGATAGCTTGCATCGTACGCAATACCGAGTTTCACTAGACAACAATATGATATTAAAATATTATTAAAACTAGCCGTTATGAATAGTAATATCCACTTTTTGAAATTTTTTAAATTTTATTTTTTAAAATGGACTTCATTTTTGGATTCGGAATATCGAAATTAGCCGAGGGTGAAATTTTGATATTTTTCTGAAAACTTTTAATTTTTGATGAATAGTGAAAACACTGGGTTACTATTTAAAAACCGACTTTTTATTTAAATAATTATTTATTTTATTTAAATTTATTTTAGGTAAAAATTGATACATAATACCTATATAAGTTCAATGCAATTCATTGGAGTCATTTTATAAAATTTTTAGATATATAAAAATTTTATTGAACTTTTCACCGTCTTTTAACCACCTCTTAGGAGAATTTCCAAATTCACATAAAACTTAATTTTACCGCTTCTGTGAGTGGAATTTTGAAAATCCGAGAGACACGGTTAATATCAAGGACCAAAATGTGGTTTAATGAAATAAAAATAATTTTTGTTGAATAGTAACTTTTTACTTTTTTTTACCACGGTTAAAAGTAAATAGGGTAATTATGGGTAAAAATGATATTATTATTACCCTAACACATGTCCTAATTCTATTTTATAAGTGTAATTCATCCAAAAAAAACCTTATGAATAAAATATGACCATTTAGGCCCACTTGGATTAGATTTGGACATTTAATATTAATTTATTTAAAGAAGGGTTAAAATAGTTAAAAATAAATGTTTAATAACTGAATCATTTTTAATATAGGGATATACAAAATATAAATTCAACTATAAATATTCATTAGAAATATAAAAATATGTCCTACATAATGGTATTTAATTTTTAATTTTTAGACTTTAAATAATTTAATTTATTCATGACACAATGATGATGCAGTAATTTTATTATTAATGAAATATTGACATAATTGATGTTATAAATACTCAAATAAATGTAATTTGAGACTTTTTATGAATTCAGATAATTTTATATGTTAATATGACATGTTTTTATTGATTTAATTAACTTTTTTATAACTAATATTTCTGTTATGAGTTTCAAAAAAATCAATTACCAAATAGTGTCAAAATTGACATAAAATAGTTTTTAAAACAAATATTATATTATTAATTGTTATTTTATACCTAAAAAACTAAGGTTTGGACAAATGACTTATATAAGGTTATATATATTAATAATAAACAACTTGGGGTTCTTTTGACTTTTTATAGTAAGTTTATTAACCTTATAGTGTAAGAAAACTAGAAGACACGGTAAAAGTTAAATTATCTAACTTAAAGTTAAATCTAAATGATAAGGTTAAAATAGATACCTAAACTTTTCTAAATTCAATTGGATGAGAGGATTTATACCCATACCCACCTTAGCTTCTAAATAAATCAATTTTGATCTTTTAAAAACCGAATATGTCTTTATAATAAAATAATATTTTTAGTTTTTCCAAAGGTGCCCCTCTCCTCCCTTATAAAAGGGAACCTACTCCCTCTCTTCCTAACACCACTTTGAGCCTTCAATCTCGTCCAACCCCTGCCAAATTCTCTTCTACACTTCCCTAGAAACATCCTAGAGGTCCTGGTATTCTTTAAATACCAATTTTAGTGCCCTAAGAGGAGGTCTCAAAGAGGCGCTTCAAAGAAGAGGTAATGTCCGTTACCGATTCTTGCAACATTATTTCTTCTTCCACTTCTTATTATTTAGTTGTTTCATTATGAAGTAATAACATCAATATCAATCATATAATGATATATTATTATAATTATGAAACAACCCTATTTCACCATCTATCCATCCTACGGAAAATGAAATCACCGTGCGTGCGTACGTACAGAATACCGTCTCCACGCCGTGGTGTAATCTATTTTCCACCACCACCTTAATTGGATGGGTATAATGGTGTAAATAATAATTTTATATGATTATTTTAAAGTGATATTTATTCTGAAATAGTATACATACACTCCAATACAATTCCACGATCATGGGAACGATATCATCCCTCATGCGTACGTACGGAGTACCGTCTCCACGATGTAATGCGACTCATTCTACATGATTTTCATTGAATAATGTTTACATAAATGATTTAAGTGAATAAATATGATATGTATTACACTAATACCATTCTGGAAATGAGGTATCTATAACCTAAAAAGAAGAATAATAATTTATTCGACAAAACACGCGTAAGAACAAAAAGCAATAAACACCTGAATAATAAGTAACAATGAAATATTACTAATAAGAAGATAAGAATATGACCATATATGATATCATAAAAATAAGTATGATTATGGAATAAGTCAATGACATTATTTATATCATTATACAGGAGGTTTGGACACTTACGAAGAAAATCATACCTAAGGTAAGGGAAAATCTCACAATCTCATTTTTATCTGAGATTGTTTATACTTTAGAATTTACTAGGGAATATTTGTCATCCACATCCATTTTTCCTCAATATGTAATATTATTTCCATCCAAATACAATTGTTTAAATCCAATTTTACCCTTCGGTGAGTTTTTAGTAAAAGTTATTAAAGGAATCTTTTTTCGTTTTTCATACGAGGTACTTTTTGACTTTTCCGGCCAAAGTACGGGAATAATGTTTTTTTAAATTATACGGCATGAGTGGATTTTTATAAAATTATTTCCATGAATATTCCTTTAAAAGTTTTCAAGTTTATTTTTAATCAACTTCTTTTAGTTCAAAATTATATGATATGTTAAGAATGGAAAATGTTTTTGAAGTAGAAAGGATATTTTCCTCAAGAATGGAGTTCAAGTGTTTTATAAAAATTATTTTTCATCTATGTAACGCCCCGACCCCAGCTACCCAAAGTCGGTGCATTACTTCGTAACATTGGAATGATCACAAAAGATCAAGTCTCGAAAGACCGATTAGTTTAGTAGCCTTGGAAACACTAGATACATTCGTAAACGTTACATTACATCATAAAGTGAAAAACTACAATAACAAAGTCTCCATAGTCCACACTCATATCCTCTTCTGACTATCCCTGCAGGTCATTCATAAAATACTTCTTCACATCCTGGAAAATATTAAAACATTGAAAGGGGTGAGCTCAAATGCTCAGTAAGGATAACAATATTGCTGAAGCTTTCATAAATAAACATTAACAATTAAGGCAATGTATAACTAAAACAAAATCCTTTTAAACATGAACTTCAACATAATATGGCAAAAGTAAAATGAGATAATGCCATTTACTTATTCACATGGATATTCTACTGGTCGAATAATCACATACAATATCAATAGCCACTTTCATAATGAGGGAATGTATAATGCCAGACATTCTGAAACATTTTGTCAAGGCCTCGGCCAAGAGGTCTAAAATGATTAAGGCCTCGGCCAAAACCATAAATCAAATTGGGAAAGGGTCTCGGCCAATTCCACTTCTAGTTGTCTCATGAGACCTACCGATGCATCGAGGAGCTATAGCGGGCTCCACCCGTCACTTATTACGTCCAATACATTCCTCATATGAATATGTTTAAACATATCATAAACAATAACATAATCGTATCACATAAAACATGCATAAAGGAAACATAACATTTCCACATTTCAATCACAAGATATCAATACAACACATTGATATAATAAAAACGCTTTCAAAACCATTTTCAATACCAAAATAAAAGAAAGTTAAAACTTTGTATTTATTTTTCATTAAAAAAAATGATGGCTTGTAGAGGAAGCCGAAACTCAAATAATGGTCACGGCGGTGGAGAAGTCATTGTCTACGCATAAGTACAGAAAGAAAAACATTCCCTTTTGTCGTTTAGAAAAACGATTCGTATAAAAAAGATTCCTTTTGAATAAACGTAAAATTCAAAGGGGTTTATACACTGTATAAAAGAAAGCTCTGTATAAAACCAAATATGCCTCAATGAAAGGGGATTGAGACGAAGTCCTTAAAAAGATCTTTTTTTTATAAAGTAGGTCTATTATGTGTATTCACTATAAGTACACATAAATAATTTAAAAATACAAGATAGGACATAATAATATCATGACATAATTTGAAAGTAAGAGATTAACCCAAAGAATAGAAATTGGGTTAAGAAGTTCCCTTACCTCGTGTCTGACTTGACTCAACCGTTCTTTAACCTCCTGAATAATGAACTAGAGTTAATATATACCTTATTAAGAACCATTTTCAATTTCATTATCCTTTTTATATCACTTATTACAATGATATGAACATTATTTAATTATTTAAGTTAATAACGGTCGTTTTGTCGATCTTTGGTACTTGAGTCAACAATAAAATTCTTATAATTACAAGTTGTTTATGTGGTAGAATATACATTATCTCTAGAATTATATTCATGATTTATATGTCATATATATCATATATATCCAGTATATACATTCATTTATAATATTACGTAACATTTAGAGGTAAGAAATGAAATGCACCGTTCATGGAGACGGTAAGCCGTACGTACGCATGAATGCTACTTTCATTTCTATTTCGTATTTAATGGAATGAAACCATAATGATATAAAGGTATAATATAGTTCCAGTATAATATCATATATAATATTATTTACTCCATCCTTTATACATCCCACATATGGCATTAACGATTCACATCACTTTGAGGGGGCGGTAGTCCGCACTTTCTAAAATGAAATTATCGCGTTTACCCATAATGAAAATCATAAAGTATGACATAAATGAGAAATACAGAAGCATAAGGAAAACATAAAAATAATATATACATCATATATGAAAATAGTGTCATCAAAATGGCCACCATTATAGGTGTTAAAAGAATTTGAACAATCATCGTTTCGTGAGGCAGTATTTTGCCTCCCACAGAAACAGTATGTTCTTTAACCATTAGACGAAGGTGTGTGTAAGTTTAAACCAAATAATTATCATAAAAACATCCTAGTATATTGTATATACTGTTTTTGTTACAAAATAATGGAATGAAAAGAGTTTAGGGGGTTGGAGAAGAAAAATAAAACAAAACAACATTCGAGAAGACATTACCTCAAAATCGGGTAACTCTTTTTGATTTGAGCCAAAGGCTTCCTTGGGAAGAGTTCTTCCCAAAGTGAGGCTTATAGGAGTAAGAGGGGGAATATGGGAGAGTATTTGGGCAGTGTTTGGCCGAGCCAAATGGCTTGAAGGTGTGAATAAGGTGGGAGAGGTGGGGGCCTTTTATAAGTGGAGAGGAGGGGCTCTTTTGGAAAGATTGAAATGTTACATTATTATACAATGATTTTCGGATTATAAAGGTCCCACACTTATATAATTAGTGGCTAAGGTGATTAGGGTTCGAAATATCCTCATCCAATAGGCTTTGGACAAGTTTAAGCCTTGGATTTTGCATTATCTTCTCATTTTATTTAAATCGTTAAATAATGAGGTCATCGCTGCATCATAATGCTGTCATAAATAATTTAATTTATTTAATGTCTAAAAATTATATAAAAAATACTATGATGTATGAAATCTTTTTATATTTCTAATGAATATTTATAGTCAAAATTTGGACTTGTGTAACACTAATTAAAAACTGTTTTAGTAAAACAACTCATGTTTGTGTCAATTTAATTTTTAACATTAAATAAATATATATTAATGTCATTTTCCAACTAAAGTGGCTCCATGGGGTCCCCAAGTTGACCCATGGGTTGTCTTGGTCGGCCATGACTCATCCAATAGGAGTAGGACAAGTTTCAAGCTCATCTCATATTATTAAAACATCATTTTTACCTTAAACTACACTAATTACCTCTAATCGCGATTAAGAACTTAAAAGTTACTATTCCCCAAAAATTTATTTTAATCTCATTGAACCAAATTTTACTTCTTAATGAAAACCATGTATGTCGGATTTTTGAAAATCAAATCACAGAAGTGGTAATATTTCATTTAAACGAAAAATCAGTTATTTAACTACCACTTAGTGGTTTCACTATTCATCAAAAATTGAAGTTTTTCAGAACAAAGCCAAAATTTCACCCTAAGCTATAATTGATATTCCGAATTCAAAAATGATGTCTATTTTAAAAAATTCCAAACATATAAGTTGCATTAGTTAATTTTATAATTAATTCCCACTGTCACAATAAATAGCGTGTTTTTAAGAAACAATTTATATCAAAAGATTGGTAATTGTTTATGTCCAATTTCAATGTTAAATTAATTCTAATGACCACCATTGGATAAAATGGTAAAAATATATTCTAATTATACTTTAAAACCACTAAATAGTATAATTTATCACAATAAATTATTTTGATTAAAAAAGTTGTTTTAAGTATTTTTCACTATTCATAAAAAATAGAAGTTCTCAGAAAAATACCAAAAATTCAACATAGGCTAATTCCGACATTCCGAATCCAAAAATGAAGTCCATTTTGATAAATAAAATTTATAAAATTTCAAAAATTAGGTATTACTATTCACAACGGCTAGTTTAATTCGTTGTGGTGTGTGTTAGAGCTCGAGGTTGCGTACAACACACGCTATTGCATTATTCGAAGTGAAACGTACCGTGGAAGCTTGGGGTGTTACATTCTACCCTCCTTCAATAAATTGTGTCCTCGCAATTTGAAATTTTTCTTTGAAAATAAAAGGTTGAAAAGAGAAAATACCTTTGAGGAAAACCCACATCGGAAATAAGATTAATAAAATTTTGCCTTAATAAGAGGGAAAGGGAAATGAAAAAGTCACCACCCAATTATGATCTCGATTAGGAGAACATTGGTGGCAATTAGAGACATATAATTGGAGGAAAACGTAAATATTTGTAGGGAGTGATTGAGGTCATCAATCACAATCAACTGTCAAATTGAGGGCCTCAATGCCTTCAATCTATGTTGATTTAAAATATCATCAGTTCAACAAGACATAAGGTATTAGGATAACACATTTTTTGTTTTAATATCCCTTTACTAAAGTTTAAGAATTAATTTATTCATTGAATAAGATATATATATATATATATATATATATATATATATATATGCTTGACAATTAGAGTTTCAACCTTCAACTCATCTTTCACTCAAAAAGATAATAGAACTCAAAAATATTATACTTATCCTAATTGTATAAGGTTCCAAATGTTAACACATACCATTTAGATTAGTAAGATTATTTTGTAATAACTAGGGACTTCCTGTAGGATAGTGGTAGGAAATAAAGGCATGTCGCACTATGGTTGTGGGTTCAATTCCTGCAGCTTTGTCCGACGCGACGGGTTATGCCCCACCATGCAGGTTGTCCTTTTCCTAAAACTATAGTATCATAATATTCCAAAAATAATCTTCATAAATTTTTTAACCTTAAACAATACTATCCATGGTTCAAATTAATCCATTCCAACCTTAATAGTTATCCAAAATACCTCCGTCCAGACTTTCTCTAAAAGGTCTCTAAATTCCAAAATCAATTTATCAGATTCCCCAAACAAAGTAAAGTTTCTCTTATTGTCACATACTAAAAATATAATTACCTTCATCATATTAAAACCTTACTAAAATCAACAAGTACTACAATACAATCCTTATATATATATCACATTATTCTAATAACCAAAATATAATCCATGAGTCCAAAAGTATCAATACATTAGTTATTCTGCTTCAACTGTAGTAACAACATAAGATTGTCCTTGATCCCTTGGCCTTTTCTGAGGTAAGTTTCCCTGACGCTTAGGACATTCATTTTCATAATGACCCATTTCTCTACAATTATATCATTCAACTTTGATAGCCTCTTTCTTTCCCTTGCAATCACGAGCCTGGTGACCCTTTTCTCCACATTTATAACAAACTCCCATTCCTTTTAGACAAGTACCAGGGTGATTCTTCCCACAATTATCACATAATGGAAAATCCTTCTTTCCCTTTTTCCCTTTATCTGTCTCTTGTTCCACCGTTCTCTTATTCTCTTGCTTTACTTTGTTGTCATAAGACTTAGAGAATTCCTTTTCTGTCGTGATAGCACACGAGACAATATCTTCGTATGATGAGAAGGATTATGATACTAAAGATCGACGGAGAAATGGTTTTAACTCATCAAAGAAACGATCAATCTTACTCCTTGGGTTACGTATATAATTGGAAACATGCCTCGCTAACCTTGTAAAGTTAGCCTCATACTTTGCAACATTCTCATCCTCCTTCTACCTTAGACTCAGAAATTGCCTTTCCATATCTGCTCGATGGTCACGAGGAAAGTATTTTTCTAAGAAAAGATCTTTGAACTCCCTCCATTCCATATTCGATACGTCATCATCTTCCTTTGTGTTTTGAATCAGTGACCACCACTGATCGGCATCTCCAGTGAGGCGGTAAACTGCCATGACAACCTTCTCCCTTTCACTACTCCCCAAGGCATGGAATATTTTCTCTAAGGAATTTATCCACTGCTCAGCTACTATAGGATTTGTACTCCCATTGAAGGTTTGTGGTTGTTGCCTCATGAAGCGGTCTAACATTGATCCTCCACGTTGCGGATCTGGGTGCTCCATACGAGTAAGGTTATTATTCATAACCTGAGTGAGTTGTCCCAGTATGGTAATAAGTTGATCATCACCAGTTGTATCTCCAGCTCCACGATAATTATCTTGAGCAGGAGGGAAATCCCTACACGGAGTGCGTGCATTGATACGGTTTCCATTCCTTCCACTAGTCGCCATTTCTAAACAATGGCATAAACTAGATTAGTTTATGGAATAAAATACATAATTCCATATTTGTAAAATACTTTACATAAATTGAACTATTTATGGATATAATCCATAATCATAAAAAGAAATGTTTCCTTTGAGGAAGTATATACTCATAACCCTTCATAGTGGTTTGTAATGAAAATGAGAATTATCCTAAGCATATCCCCCGGGAGTGTCGTAACCAAGAGTGCAGCAAGGCCCGTTGTCGTGCACCATTTCCCGTTTGAGTCTAGCTCAAAGCGGTGTTTTCGGGTTTTACCCCTAGGTACATCTGTGCCAGAGCCGCCTCTACCTGCTCGTATCCAGACATGGATGTATTGCTCGGAAAACTCCTAACATCTCTATAATGCCAAAATTCTAGGAAGTTCTTCTATACTAATCCTCAAAGTCTATCTTTGGGCTATGTGCTCTAATCAGAGTTTATCTACATCTAGCTTCCAAGGTTAGTACTAAACTGCCTCTGATACCAACTATAACGCCCCGACCCCAGCTACCCAGAGTCGGTGCATTACTTCGTAACATTGGCATGATCACAAAAGATCAAGTCTCGAAAGACCGATTAGTTTAGTAGCCTTGGAAACACTAGATACATTCGTAAATGTTACATTACATCATAAAGTGAAAAACTACAATAACAAAGTCTCCATAGTCCACACTCATATCCTCCACTGACTATCCCTATAGGTCATTCATAAAATACTTCTTCACATCCTGGAAAATATTAAAACATTGAAAGGGGTGATCTCAAATGCTCAGTAAGGATAACAATATTGCGGAAGCTTTCATAAATAAACATTAACAATTAAGGCAATGTATAACTAAAACAAAAGCCTTTTAAACATGAACTTCAACATAATATGGCAAAAGTAAAATGAGATAATTCCATTTACTTATTCACATGGATATTGTACTGGTCGAATAATCACATGCAATATCAATAACCACTTTCATAATGAGGGAATGTATAATGCCAGACATTCTGAAACATTTTGTCAAGGCCTCGTCCAAGACGTCTAAAATGATTAAGGCCTCGGCCAAAACCATAAATCAAATTGGGAAAGGGCCTCGGCCAATTCCACTTCTAGTTGTCTCATGAGACCTACTGATGCATCAAGGAGCTATAGAGGGCTCCACCCGTCACTTATTATGTCCAATACATTCCTCATATGAATTGGTTTAAACATATCATAAACCATAACATAATCGTATCACATAAAACATGCATAAAGGAAACATAACATTTCCAAATTTCAATCAAAAGATATCAATACAACACATTGATATAATAAAAACGCTTTCAAAACCATTTTCAATACCAAAATAAAAGAAAGTTAAAACTTTGTATTTATTTTTCATTAAAAAAATGATGGCTTGTAGAGGAAGCCGGAACTCAAATAATGGTCACGGCGGCGGAGAAGTCATTGTCGCCGCATAAGTACGGAAAGAAAAACATTCCCTTTTGTCGTTTAGAAAAACGCTTCGTATAAAAAATATTCCTTTTGAATAAACATAAAATTCAAAGGGGTTTATACACCGTATAAAATAAAGCTGTGTATAAAACCAAATATGCCTCAATGAAAGGGGATTGAGACGAAGTCCTTAAAAAGATATTTTTTTATAAAGTAGGTCTATTATGTGTATTCACTATAAGTACATATAAATAATTTAAAAATACAAGATAGGACATAATAATATCATGACATAATTTGAAAGTAGGAGATTAACCCAAAGAATAGAAATTGGGTTAAGAAGTTCTCTTACCTCGTGTCTGACTTGACTCAACCATTATTTAACCTCCTGAATAATGAAATAGAGTTAATATATACCTTATTAAGAACCATTTTAAATTTCATTATCCTTTTTATATCACTTATTACAATGATATGAACATTATGTAATTATTTAAGTTAATAACGGTCGTTTTGTCGATCTTTGGTACTTGAGTCAACAATAAAATTCTTATAATTACAAGTTGTTTATGTGGTAGAATATCCATTATCTCCAGAATTATATTCATGATTTAGATGTCATATATATCATATATATCCAGTATATACATTCATTTGTAATATTACGTAACATTTAGAGGTAAGAAATGAAATGCACCGTTCATGGAGACGGTAAGCTGTACGTACGCATGAACGCTACTTTCATTTCTATTTTGTATTTAATGGAATGAAATAATAATGATATAAAGGTATAATATAGTTCCAGTATAATATCATATATAATATCATTTACTCCATCCTTTATACACCCCACATATGGCATTAACGATTCACATCACTTTGAGGGGGCGGTAGTCCGCACTTCCTAAAATGAAATTATCGCGTTTACCCATAATGTAAATCATAAAGTATGCCATAAATGAGAAATACAGAAGCATAAGGAAAACATAAATATAATATATACATCATATATGAAAATATTTTCATCAAAATGGCCACCATTATAGGTGTTAAAAGAATTTGAACAATCATCATTTCGTGAGGCAGTATTTCGCCACCCACAGAAACAATATGTTCTTTAACCATTAGACGAAGGTGTGTGTAAGTTTAAACCAAATACTTATCATAAAAACATCCTAGTATATTGTAGATATTGTTGTTGTTACAAAATAAAGGAATGAAAATATTTTAGGGGGTTGGAGAAGAAAAATAAAACAAAACAACATTAGAGAAGACATTACATCAAAATCGGGTAACTATTTTTGATTTGAGCCAAAGGCTTCCTTGGGAAGAGTTATTCCCAAAGTGAGGCTTCTAGGAGTAATATAGGGAAGTTGGGAGAGTATTTGGGCAGATTTTGGCCGAGCCAAATGGCTTGAAGGTGTGAATAAGGTGGGAGAGGTGGGGGCCTTTTATAAGTGGAGAGGAGGGGCTCTTTTGGAAAGATTGAAATGTTACATTATTATACAACGCTTTTCGGATTCTAAAGGTCCCACACTTATATAATTCGTGGATAAGGTGATAAGGCTTAGAAATATCCTCATCCAATAGGCTTTGGACAAGTGTAAGCCTTGGAGTTTGCGTTATCTTCTCATTTTATTTAAATCGTTAAATAATGAGGTCATCGCTGCATCATAATGCTGTCATAAATAATTTAATTTATTTAATGTCTAAAAATTATATAAAAAATACTATGATGTAGGAAATCTTTTTATATTTCTAATGAATATTTATAGTCAAAATTTGGACTTGTGTAACCCCACTTAAAAACTATTTTAGTAAAACAACTCATGTTTGTGTCAATTTAATTTTAACATTAAATAAATATATATTAATGTCACTTTCCAACTAAAGTGGCTCCATGGGGTCCCCAAGTTTACCCATGGGTTGTCTTGGTCGGCCATGACTCATCCAATAGGAGTAGGACATGTGTCAAGCTCATCTCATATTATTAAAACATCATTTTTACCTTAAACTACACTAATTACCTCTAATCACGATTAAGAACTTAAAAGTTACTATTCACCAAAAATTTATTTTAATCTCATTGAACCACATTTTAATTCTTAATGACAACCATGTATGTCGGATTTTTGAAAATCAAATCACAGAAGTGGTAATATTTCATTTAAACGAAAAATCAGTTATTTAACTACCACTTAGTGGTTTCACTATTCATCAAAAATTGAAGTTTTTCAGAACAAAGCCCAAATTTCACCCTAAGATATAATTGATATTCCGAATTCAAAAATGATGTCTATTTTAAAAAATTCCAAACATATAAGTTGCATTAGTTAATTTTATAATTAATTCCTGCTGTCACAACAAATAGCGTGTTTTTAAGAAACAATTTATATCAAAAAATTGGCAATTGTTTATGTCCAATTTCAATGTTAAATTAATTCTAATGACAGCCATTGGATAAAATGGTAAAAATATATTCTAATTATACTTTAAAACCACTAAATAGTATAATATATCATAATAAATTATTTTGATTAAAAATGTTGTTTTAAGTATTTTTCACTATTCATAAAAAATAGAAGTTCTCAGAAAAATACCAAAAATTCAACATAGGCTAATTCCGACATTTCGAATCCAAAAATGAAGTCCATTTTTATAAATAAAATTTATAAAATTTCATAAAGTAGGTATTAATATTCACAACGGCTAGTTTAATTCGTTGTGGTGTGTGTTAGAGCTCAAGGTTGCGTACAACACACGCTATTGCATTATTCGAAGTGAAACGTACCGTGGAAGCTTGGGGTGTTACAATCTAAGATAATATAATGTTCTGTTTATATCCCTATTTTTACATTGATTTGATTATGTTATGATGGAATTATTTTTACGATATCCTTTTATGGATTATGTTATGATGATGTGATGTTTAAGAATCCCATTTTTATTACATGGGTTATTCTATGATGTACGGTTTATGATTTTGTGGCACACATAAGAATGGTATCATTATGAGATGGGTGGTACCTATATCTACCTCAAATGCATTGGGTAAAGATTTATATCTCATGAGATAGACATGGCTAGAATGGTATGTTAATCTGGTTCAATGAAACAAGACTGAAACGAGGAGTGAACTCAGTTCAGAAACAGACTTTGTCCGCTAAGATAGTCTTGGAAATGAGTCTTGACAACAAAGAAATGATTCTCTATGATAATGTGTGTATGCAAAAAAGTTTCATGTTTTAAGTTATGATTATTGGGATTATATTTCACTACTATGATTTATCTCATGTTATGAAATTATGATCTCTTTTACAGGTTAAGATTTCCAAAATGATATTTCTTATGAATATGATGTGATTGATATTTCTTTTTCTTACCCTTACTGAGCATTTGAGCTCACCCTTTTTTATGTTTTCTTTTCCCCAGGTCAGACAGAAGGATATTAAGTAGGATATGCCAAAAAGGGACTCTATATATGATGAAATAAATGGGAGACAACGTAGATGATTTTTGAACCAGTTGTTTATGTTTCCCAGTTTCTAAAGACATTATACCTATACGGTCCTTTAATGGTTTTGTTATATGTTTTAATAAGTGTACTTCAATTTTTAATTATTAACAATGTATGTAAAGTTTGGGTTGTTAGAAGACTATACCCAAGGCACAAGCTGGAAGGGCCACATGAGAAGAATGGACCACTTGAATATATATAAATTGATCATTAAAAATAAATAGGTATTTTGGCATGCATGGTTATCAAAACAATATAATAAAATTGGATGAATAAAATAAGGAAAATTTCAATATGAAAACATAAAATGAAATTCCTTAATTCAAAAATCTCCACAATTTTCAATTGAAATTTACGATGTTCTTGAACCTAAGGTTATTGAATTGGAATAAAATTTAAACTATAAAAACAACACTTGAATTTAGATAATACCACAATTTTAGTCAAACTATCTACTAGGTTATCATCAATGTGTATCTTAATGACACACACGATTATAGATTCTAAAACATCTCTAAAGAAGTGGATTTTAATGTATATGTGTTTTGATTTACCATGAGAAACTATAATTTTTTATAAATGATGCATTGAATGAATATGAAAATATACATTTATAATATAATTGATAATATAACATTTAGAAGATAGGCCTTTAATCCATAAGTCTTCTTTTAATGCCTTAGTTAAGGACATATACTTATATTCCATGGTTGAAAGAGAATCCATAGACTTCATGTTTCATTTCTAGGAAATGGGGCCACCATAGACAGTGAACACATAACTAGTCAAGGATTTTATTGTATCAATATTACCTACATAGTCAACAACTACATATACAACCAAAATTTTAGAAATATCAACATCATTTCCATAACAAAAAGAAAAATTAATACTACATGATAGGTATCTAAGAATCCACTTAAGAGAATTCCAATGTAGATTCATAGTTGTGGCCATGAATTTGATAAGGGTGCATATTTCATGGGCTATATCAGCTCTTGAGAAAATAATTATATATATGATACTACACACCATATTAACATACTGTATTTGAGGAAAATGATACATATTCAGTATTTGTGGGTGTCTATGTTAAAGATAGTTTAAAGTTCTATACAATAGTTATATTAACTAGTTTGAGATATTCAAACTTATATCTCTTAAGAATATATAAAATATAAACATTATGAGAAAATTAGTGTAGTTTTTTGTCCTGAATATAATTATTTCATCAACTAATATTTTCTTAGATGCACCTAAGTAATTTATTTCAATCTTTCCTTTCAATGGAGATTTTAGCACTATGATAAGACACATATTTTAAAAATGATAAGAATGTTATCAACATAATTTAGAAGATAAATCATACATTTTTAGTTGATTTGAAATAGACACATGAATCATATTGACTCCTTAAAAATTGGTTTTCTAACATAAAGGATTCAATTTTTTATAACATTTCCAAGATTCTGTTTTTAAACCATACGATGATTTATTCAATAGGCATACATGATTTATTTTTAATTATTTAGAGTAAATATCATGAGGTTTTATATAGAGGTTCTCATTTAAATATCCATGAAATAAAGTAGTTTTAACATCTAGTTGATCTTTATAAAGATAACTTTAGGTAGGAAAAACATTTAATGTCAAATAGAAGAATAATTTACAATATGGTATTTTTTTAGAATAATCAATGACTTCTCTTTGAAGGAAAACCTTAGAAACTAACCTTGATTTTTATTTAAGATTATTTCCTATAGTAGTGCCTTATTTTATTTTATAAATCCACTTTGAACCAATTATCTTAGTATTAGGTGGTTTGTTAACAAAATTCAAAGTGTGGGTTTTCTAATAGAGTTCATTTCTTCCTCCATGGAAAATACCCATCGCTTTGAGAATTTTTCATTTAAGGATTCCCTGTAGGCTTGATGATTATCGTCTATATGATATCATGACACACAGAAAGAATAATAATCCATGCCATACTGGTTAAACCAATTAGGAGTTCTTGGGATTCCATATTCGCAGTATTAGATCAATTTTTAGTCCTAATCATTGATAAGATGTTCAGGTTTCGAATCTGAACCTGAACTAGACTCAAAATCATCTTAAACTATGGACTGAAATGTAGGTGGAGTTGGTTGGACAACGGACTCAAAATGAGCCAGGGGTCATCTTCATCATCCTATACTAAGTCTAGTTCATTGCTTCCAGTTGTGATTGACATTGATTTGGGATAAAAATAATCATGGAAGACTACATCTCTAGTTATGATGCATTTTTAGTAAATGAGTTTATCTACCCAAATATAATAACCCTTAACACCCCTTGGATACCCTATAAATTTAAATTTAATGTCTCTAAGTACTATATTATAAGTTTAAATAAGATCATAATAAGCAAAAACTATGAATATTAAGTAGGTATAGGATACAGTCTTATTATTATACAATTATTCAAGTGTTTTAAATTAGTTAGAGAAAGAGGAACGCCTATTTATTGGGTAGAAAATACTACTGATAGCCTTTTATAAAAAAGATTTAGGGAGGCCCAAACATACACGCATGTTTTTGACCTTTTCATGAATATTCATATTCATTATTTATAATAATCCATTGTGTTGGGGAGTTTCCCTAGCATATAAATTTCATTTAATACCTTCATATTCAAAAAATTCAACTAATTTAATAGATAGGTATTCTAGACCGTTATCAATTCACATATTTTTAGCATTCTTCCCATTTTTTTTAAACTAAAGTATTCCATTTTTCAAAATTTTGTAAACATGATATTTCTTTTTTATAATGTAAATCTATACTTTTCAAGAAAATTAATATATAAAGGGGATAAAGTAGTAACATACACCATGGGAGGTAGTCCTATATGATCCCTAAAGATCAAAATAAATATATTCTAATAGTTGGGTGGATTTAAAGAAGGACCTATTAAAGGTATATCTCTTAGCCTTTCCCATCACAAAATCTTAACAAAATGCAAGATTGGATGGTGTGATGTCACTCAACGACCCTTTCTTATTGAGTTATTTTAGGCACTTGGAGCTAACATGACCCAATCTATTATTCCAAAGCATAATATTATCATTTTTGTTGTTTTAGAAACTACCCAACTTCCTTGAATGGTTCTTTAAATTCAATAAATATAGAATATTGATAACAAACCTCTTAATGATTTTTCTACATCGTTTCAATATTTTTAGACAACATGATTCAGAGTTAAAAATAAACCCCTATTAATCTATGATTTTATAGGATATTAGGGTTCTATGAAGGTTAGTAACCGAACTTACATATAGTAAAGTGATTATAGAATGATCATATAGTTATAACAAAACAAAACCTCTTCCCTCAACCTTACACCTCTTATTATTTCCTAATAGGTCATATCCTTCTACCCTTTCAACAAATTCTAAGAATGAATCTCTAAAAATAAATATGTGAAAGGAACAACCTGAGTCAAAGACTTACTCCTGAATTAGTGCGTGGATATACAAATTTAACACTTCAGTAGTTTCATATCCCAAGTCAAATAGAAGTTATTTATTAGTGGTTTGTTTGGATTCTAACTCATGTATGAGTTTCTTACATACTATATTAGTATTCCCTAGTTTTCCATAATGAAAACAAGTGAATTTTCATTCACTAGAATCATATGTTGGTTTTGGTTGCTTACTGTTTTTCAAATTATCATTAGTAAACTATTACTTTTAACTATTGACTATGGTATTCCCATAAAAAAACTCTCTACCTCGTCTTTTACTCTATGTTTAGAGTGTAATTATTTAGAATGAAGGAAATACATGACCTATTAAAGGGTTAACGAGTCTCGAACATACATCATGGTTTCAAAGATTTTTCTCATGGAATTACAAAAAAGATATTTAAAGGATCATTTATTGATCCTCATCATTGAATGTAACATTAATATTGGCCGTATATAACATTGCTTTGTTAAATTCATCAAGATGGGCTTTAAAAAAATTACCAAGATTCTTTTTAAATGACAACATGCGATGGTTTTTTATAAATCCAACCAACTAATGAAGAATTCATGTATGATATCTCTAGTTTAATCCATATATGAGAAGCAGTATACTCATAATCCACATACCTAAGAACTTTATCACTTACAAAGCACAATAAAGAGTTATGCGATTTAACTAAAACATCAGGGGAAACTTCTTGAAACTCAGTTGTGCTCTACCCGATTTCATTTACAATGACAATGGGTTTCTTAGCCCCATATAGGGAATCAATTAAGTCATGCTAAACAAGAATATTTCTCAAAATAATTCTCTAATGATTAATGTCATTATCCCCATCAAATTTCTTGATTTTGAATCTAGTTATTGATATGTTTACCCAAAGAGTAGATGTTGAGTTATTGTAGATAATGTTAATAAAACACTCTCAATAGTCAACTAGTATCTAGGGTAAATTATGTTTATAAAAATGGATTTTAAATACTATGAAATATAGATATTATAATGGATTTAAATAAAAGAAAATATATAGGAAATTCCGATTTATGAAGAGATTAAAATGTGGAAATTAAAACAAAAATAAGAACTATGAAACAAGAAACATTAATTGAATTCAAAAGAAAAAGAAAAAAGTGAGACTCTGATACCACATTGTGAGGGTTAATGGAGAACATAATACAAGAAAAAAACTGAACACCAATAATAAAAAACTAGGTTTTTGCAATTGTAATTCATAAGTTACATCACCAAAACAACAAGATGAAATAATGTAAAGGTAATAGTAAGAACAAAGTTATTTACGTGATTTGGTCCCTTAGGGACATACACGAACATCTAGAAAACCACCCAACTCATTCATTTTATTAATTCTTAAAAGAAAACAGATTATATAATACAAATAGTGAAGGAATATTGACATAATAAAAAATTGCTACTAAAAACTGAGAATCAGAATGAAACTCAACAAACTTATAGGTGGAGATACAGATAGGTTTTGCTGTCCTGATCTCTTCAAGATTCACCTGAGTGCTGAATCAAGTCATAATTATTGCGGAGAACCTAGGTTCTAATGATGTATCCTACCATATCTGGATCATTGGAAACTCATGTGATCACCTTCACATCATCTACATCAAAGGAAGATATCTATGATACTCCATTATTATATATATTCACTTTGACATCGCACAAAAGGATTTTTATAGTGCTAAAAAAGAATTGTAATCCTTAGTCCTATTAAAAGGGGGGGTCCCCTTTATCAGTTCTAAAAAATATTCATAAAGGGGGCCTTTATTAGCATAGAAAAAGAACTAATAAAGTCCACCATTTATAAATGATAGTTTAACATTAATAAAGGCTTAACCTGCTGTATTATTCCACTTGTATAATTAAATAATGGTTCATATATCTATAACCTGTATGAAAAATATATATTTTAATTGAAATAAATGTTACCTCACATATATAAAAAAAACTACCATATACATTTCAATAAATGTTTTTCATTATTACATTTATAATTACTATCCACAAACATTTAAAAACATTAATGTTTCATTGTCTTTGGCACCCGCGATCCCCTCACAAAAAATTCTACCACTTGTATCAATAGTTTAAAATCACCTCAACTCGTGAAAAATAATCCAAATATATTAGAAAATAAATATTATGTTAGTAACAATGTAAAGAAATAAATTAAACAATAATATGAAATAATACATTAATAAAATGTAAATTTGTAATAAAAATATGCTCATGTAGTTATACCAGTCACATTGTACATAATATTGAGGTGTGGTTGATTATAACACATCAAAAATGAGTTATGTAACTTTGACTTAAAGTATAAAAAAATATGAATGTTATTTTCTTGTTTTGAGTATGTCACTTGTTATTTTTACTAAAATTAATGTGAATTTAAAATAATGACACAGTTGGAGTTATATCAGTCACACCATGAATCAGAGTGAGGTGAGGATTATTCCTACATATCAAAAATTACTTATGGATCATTGTCCTAATGTATCAAAACAATTCAAATGTGTTTTCTTTGTTTTTAGTATTTCACTTTTGTTTTTTTACTAAAATGTCATTTCAAACTGGAAACATGCACTTTGAGTCATACCAACTACGTTGTGTGTCAGTTTGATGAGATACTACTTCTTACACATCAGAAATGACTTATGAAGCACTTTAATAAAATTATAAAGGAAATTGGGGATTTGTGTCTTGGTTTTTAGTGAGTGATACATGTTTTGAACTAAAATGTCAATTTCAAACTAATAATGGACACTTTGAGGTATATGAGTCAAACCGTGCACTGTATTGAGGTGTAGTTGACTCTTACAAATCAAAAATGACTCGTACATCATTTTACTAAAGCATTAAAGAAATACTAATCTGTTTTCTCAGTTTTAACTATGTCACATTATGTTTATATTAAAATTAATTTCAATTTTAAATAAAAAGATGGACATTGAGTCATATTAGTCACATCGTGCATTGGATTGAGGTGAGGTTGATTACTACATGTAACAAATGACATATGGATCATTTTACCAAATTATCAAAATAATCTCAATACCTTTGCAGAGTTTTCAATATGTTAGTTGTTATTTTTATTAAAATTAGTGTTGATTTTAAATAAAAAAGACACTTTGAGTTATACCGGTCAAATTGTGCATCATATTGAGGTTTGGTTAATTAATACACATAAAAAATGACTTATGGATCATTTTATGAAAGTAAAAAATGAATTTCAATGTGTTTTATAAGTTTTTAATATTCCAGTTATTCTTTTTACTAAAATTAATGTTAATTTTAAATAAAATGACACACTTAGAGTTGTATCAGTCACAACATGCATCAGTTTGAGGTGGAATTTATTCCCACACGTTTTAAATAACTTATGAATCATTTTTATAATTTATCAAAACAATAAAAATTAATTTTTTGAAGTTTTCAATATGTCACAAGATCTTTTTACAAAAATTAATGTCAATTTTAAATAAATTGATACAATTGGAATTATACCAATCACACTATGAATTAGATTGAGTTTTGGATGATTCTCTCACATCATAAATGACATATGGACTATTTTTCTAAAGTATAAAAATAATCCAAGTTAATTTTATCAGTTTTGAGTGTTTCACTTGGTTTTTTTATTAAAATGTCATTTTAAACTCAAAACATATACCTTTGGTCATACCAGCCACATCATATATTGGTTTTACGTGAGAATTATTCCTACACAAGAAAAATTACTTATCAATCATTGTTCTAAATTACCAATAAAATCATAGCATGTTTGGTTAGTTTTCAATTAGTGAAATGTTTTGAAATAAAATATCAATTTTAGACTGATAATAGACACTTTGAGTCATCCTAGGAACATTGTGAATTGAATTTACGTGAAAAAAATTCTTACACATTGATAATGACATATATATCATTTTCATAGGGCATCATAATAACCTAAATTATTTTTCTTGATTTTGAGTATGTGAGTTGTCTTTTTGCTAAAATTAATGTCAATATTAAATAAAAAGACACACTTGGAGTCATATCAATCCCACCATGGATTAGATTGTGGTTTTGTTGATTTCTACACATATCAAAGGACTTATGAATTATTTTAATATGGTATCAAATTGATCCAAATGTTATTTATTGGTTTTGAGTATGTCACATGTCTTTTTTACTAAAATTTCATTTTAAACTAGAAATACAAACTTTGAGTCATACCAGTCTCATAGTTTGTCTGTTTGAAGTGATAATGAATACTACACATAAAAAATGACTCATCAATCATTTTATTAAATTAACAATACAATATGATCACATTTTATTGGTTTTTAGTGAGTGACTTATTTTATAATTAAATGTCAATTTTAAAATGATAATGTGTCAATTGAGTCATACAAAGAATCCCGTGTATCAGATTAAGGCATGGATAATTCCTATATGTCAAAAATTTGTTATGGATAATTTTATTAAAGTATTAAAATTATCTGAAATCATTTTCTTGGTTTTGGGTATGTGTTTTTTCTTTTTTTCTAAAATCAATGTGAAATTTAAATAAAAACATGCACTTTGTGTCATAATGATCACACAATGTGTCATATTGAGGTAAACTATATTCTAAAATGTCTCAAATGACTAATATATCATTTTAATAAAGTAAAAAAACACTCTTAATATGTTTTCTCAGTTTTGAGAATGTCATTTGTATTTTTTAGTAAAATGTCCTTTTAAATAAGAAAATCACACTTTAAGTCATATAGGTCACATTATGAGTTATTTTAACATGAAAATAATTCCTTCATGTCAAAAATTATTTATTAACCGAGTTAATAAATTATAAAGACAATCTAAGAATGTTTTTTTGGTTTTAAGTGAGTGAAACTTTTTAGATTAAAATTCCAATTTTGAACTAATAATGGAAACTTTTTGT
Source organism: Viscum album (assembly GCA_963277665.1). NCBI lineage: Eukaryota > Viridiplantae > Streptophyta > Magnoliopsida > Santalales > Viscaceae > Viscum > Viscum album. Next base: position 638,286,711 of record OY728162.1, on the reverse strand, counting down.
AATATCAAGAAAATCATGTATTAGATTGAGGTATAACTAATTATTACATGTCAAAAATGACTTATGGATTGCATTCATAAAATATAAAAAAATACGAATTAAGTTTTGTAGTTTTGAGTATGTAAGTGGTCCTTTTTACTAAAATTAATGTTAGCTTTAAATAAAAAGACACACTTTGAGTAATATCAGTCACACTGTGCATCATATTTAGATTAGGATAATTTATAAACATCCCAAATGAATTATTTATTATTTTCATAAAGTATCAAAACACTATAAATGTTTTTTCTCAGTTTTGAGTATGCCACTTGTCTTTTTTACTAAAAATTTATTTTAAACTAGAAACATCCACTTTGAGTCATACCTATCACATCTTGTAATAGTTTTACATGAGAATGATTCCTACATGTTATAAATTAATTATGAATAATTTTACCAAATTATCAAGATAATCAAAGCATGTTTTCTTGATTTTTATTGGGTGAAATATTTTGAATTAAAATGTCAATTTTAAACTAATGATATACACTTTGAGTCATACTGGGCACATCATTCATCAAATTGAGGTAAAACGGATTAATACACCTAAAAAATGATGTATGTGTCATTTTTATAACATATCAAAACAAGCCTAATATATTTTCTCAATTTTGAGTATGTCAGTTCTCTTTTTTAATTAAATTAATGTAAATTTTAAATAAAAAGAAGAACTTTAAGTCATACCAGTCACATCATGAGTCAGATTGAGGTGTGGCTGATTCCTTTACGCCCCAAAGTTCCAAAAAAAATTACAAATACCAATGATGTCATGATTTCCCTCAGATTTATTTTTTTAACTTCCTACACTCCATATTTAGTCGATGTTTTTAGCCAAAGAAAATTTCGTCTAGGAACATCAACTCATTCTGTAGTGTTACAGTTTAAAAAATAAATCCAATGGAAAGTGAAGTAACATTGGAAAAAAGGAACAAATTATCTATTTTTATCTTGTTGTAGATAGTTAAAAGAAAAACATGACTTCCCAAAATATCTATGAAATAAACTAAATTAGTATTATATTAAAATGATAAAAAAATTAACACACAAATAGTAGATAAAATCATGAAAAAAATAATTAAATAATTAAATAATTAAGAGGAACTCACATTTACATGATTATTGTATACATTCCTAACCCATTTCCTATTTTTCATTAACTAAGTTTCATTTTCGAAAGAGCATGACCATCTTTGAACATATCACACCAACAAGAACAAGAGAATCCACCTGTATAAGAAAAAAATTATTATGTATATAATACTAAATAGAAATAAACCAAACATAAATATGAAAAAATACATTAATTATATGGAAAATGATTTTATTATAAAAACATAAAGATTAACTATGTGATTGAGATAAGGAATCTTCATTTCTCTTCCTACAAAGTTAGTTGAGGGAACTTGAAGGAAAGTGATAAATGCCAAAACTACTGGGGTGAAAATGTTTTAGAGGAGAGAATTATATGGAAGTTTTGGTGAAGAAAGGCATGTAATATGGATATAAATATTCTTAAATAAACTAACTCTATAAGGAATAATGAGAATTAAATCAATTTTTCACTTTTTTTTTTGGTTAAAATAGAAAAATTATATCGTAACATTAACTTTACATCATCCCAAATGGTTTCCTTCATTATAGCATGTTCTTCCATGGTATTGGTAACATCATAATGTGTAGAAGAAAATTTGTACATGATTAGTTAATAATTTTATTTATATTATGTTAATATATTGTATAAAAGATAATATTAGGAGGAAAACATAATATATTAAATAACAATTTTAAATTCTCATCAAACTCTCAGTTACATCATGGAAGTCCAATCACTCTCGAGAAATAGTATCTTTTAATAAACAACCCCAAATCAAACAAAATAATACACTTTTATATGAAAATAATTCTCATGTGAGTAATTATCGACATAAATAAATTAAATATAAACATGAAACAATATATTACTTATATAACAGTCACATATTCATGTTATTTTTGTACATTCTAGACTCAGGTATTCTTCCCATTTTTTCTAAGAAAATCCATATCATCTTGTTGATATTATTATTTTCAAAAGTTATAGTAGTATTGGAAAATTATAAATACAAAAATTATTAATAAATATTTTAAATTAAATATTAATTATCCTTTAAAATTCTACCTTTTGGAAGTTAGTTTGTTGATGGAATATTATATCCTAAATTTAAAAACCTAATAACTACAATCTTTTCCATTTTTTGTTTCATGTACTATAGAAACATTGAGGAACATAAGTAATTTCTTATGTATATGTGTTTCAGTAGTGAAATATTATTATATATACCTTAATACTTCTCCACTTGTAGAAAATTTCTGGCTCCTAGTGTGCATAGGCTATCCCCATGCCAAGAATTTCATGATATTTAAACACCTCCCTATAATAACAAGATATTTTCATTAAAGAAATAATATAAAATATATAAGTTTATTTTTAGTTCTAAAATGTTGGATTTAGTGTATTAAAAATTGAAAAATTCAATCATATAAGCTCTCTTGGTTGGGTATCCATGCATTTAATTCGGAAAATAAATATTTAGACAATCCAAATTAACTGTAACGAGTATCCAATGTTTCTTAAAAACAAAAAAAAGAAATAATTATTGAAATAAATTAAAAAATATTTGATATGATTAAATTTTATATTTTTACCCCCGGTTCGTTGGTATTAAGAAGAGTTTGTCATCCATATGTTTGGTTCCAAATGACTTGGCCAGTTTTTCAACTATTTCATCCTTTTTTAATTCTATTTATTTTTATACTATATAATTGATGTGAGGAATAATTCAACCAAATTTATTTTCATGTGGTAATCCCTTCAATTGGTATTAATATATAAGTGAGAAAAAAATATAAAATGTATTTATTCATAATTAACATAGTATATCGGCTATTGGGATAAAAACTCATGAAAACATACCTCAGGTATTCATTTACAACTGAGACTTATAGTCATTCATACTCTAGGATTTAATTTACATTATCAAGAGAAATTTACTCTATAATGGCCTCTCTGCACATTTTTTCATCAAAATTGACTATTTGATTACAAACATTTTTTAACTTTGTATCGGTATGAACATTCAATGTTAGTTGAGGCGAATATTAAATGGGTGGGGTAAGGTTCATTTGAAATATATATTAAAATGGTGGGTGGTTAATTTATATGTTTTTGAGTATAAAATTCATTTAACTACCTTCCCTTTGTCTGTATGTAATTTCATTCATTAGTAGATAAATTTTTTCATTAATTGTATATGTTTTTTCATGACGAATAAATTGGAAATGAATACCTACTCATCGATATGATTGTTACAAGATCTGAAATCCACGATATGAATGTTCGAACAACTTGGTTGACTGTATGAATATCTTCTTCATCATGTGGAACAAGTAGCTTATAACTCAGCTCATGGACTATGGTAATCACCACTTTCACATGAAATGTTGAAAGTGTTCTATTTTGTAGGTTGTATTCTTTGATATTTAACATGGTAGCCCTTGAATCAAGGTGATGGGTGGGTGTTGATAAATATAAATCATATTCATTTTCACACTGTGTAATATTAGTAAATGAAAGGTATTAGTGTCTATCTGATTCACATCTCACAGAAACAATTATTATAATAATGATTACATCATATAAGAAAGATATTTGAGGGTAATGGATTGCCTCAAATTTGATGGGGTGGGGGGGTGGGGGGGGGGGTGGTATCTTCACACAATAGTTATTGTTGAGTTTTTTCTTCTATTTTGTCACCCCTAACATTTTATTGCAACTCACTCTACCGATTAAATTGTTCTTCATTGGAATATAATCTTGGTTTCATCTCTTCCATTTCATAATATTTATCCTCCTATTGTTTTTCCCTAAACACTTGTTTGGGGTGTCACCCAAAAACCCTCACCTGTGATGCATCCATTCTATTTTGGCTGCTTCAATGACACCAATATTGGGTTTTTATTTGGTACATATGTTGATTATTCTTACGTCTATGTTGGGTGGAAAATATAGGAAAACAAGTAATAATTATTATGAAATAGTGATTTAAAGATATTCTTTTATTATTTCATACTTACATGTGTTTCCCACACTTTTTATGTGTTTTCATCTATCAGTATCCCATATTTACTTACACGTGCCTACTACCATATAACAAGATGTGGTATGGAAGTATCTTTGGATTTTGATTCATCAAAATTCATATAAATAGAGGAACATAATTATGTATTTGTTTCATGTCACATAAAAGTGTCACAGTAGATTTAAATTACGTAAAAATAGGTTTTGAGTGAAGTGTACCCCATCCTTGAATTATGGTATGTGTACATTGTTTTTTCTACCCACTCCTTGTTTTTTTCAATTAGTTATTTTCACATAAATAAAAAATTGTCAATAAATTTGATGAATACACCTATTGTCAAACAATTTATTACCAATCATAATGTACTTAAACGGAAATCTCCACACGACAACTAGTAAAAATTTCCCATGCTTCTTATCATATCAAGTTTTCATACATAAGTGATAGGTGTGGGTTTATTTTCCCTTAAGAATAGTTAATATTAAATCTCATTAGAATATTTTGAAAGCCTCTATGAATCCTTCTATAAAGCATTAATACACATTTCTTATGGGAGTCATCTACTATAAATAAACTCTTTAAGGGGAAATGGAGATTAATTCAATGTTTCATTATTTTATTTTATAATAAAATAAATAATGGATATCATAATCTTACTATAATATCTTCCTAAATCGATGCCTTAATTGTGGGCACAACATGGTACCACAAATATACATCAATCAGCATGTTTTACCGAGTGACATGACAAATGTAATTACTAAACATGGCATTGTTGGGGTTAAAGGGATAACTACGTGCATTCCATCCAACCATGAATTTGATTCCATTAATTTTTTCCTTAATAATTTATACAAAAATCATTATGAAACGATGCTCTGTTGTTTTCTACACCATCATTATTCACCATATACCATTTCCTCTGATTAAAAATTTTCAATATGTCGTTACACTATATTGGTAGTGTCTGAATGTTTATAAGGTCATCGTACCTCTACATGGGGAGCAACAACAGGTTGAGAAATCTCTTATTTCTCAAGATTGGGATCATCAACATGTATATAAGTCATCATTTGTAGAAGTAGTTTAATATTTAATTTAGACTACATGAATGCAACATCGAATAGATAATAACATGATGTAACCTAATGTATACTAAAAAAATAACCTGATTTTTGAACTCCCTTTTTAATGGTTTATGGGATTTAACCCCTCTATTAATTATTCAAATCCCTTCATTGAGGTCTCCTCTAATATACAAAACCACGTCTATATTGGTAACACTATAAAATGACCGTAACGTCCCAATTAAAGGATCATCCTTAACTGAATTTTCATTTGACCCTTCAGTGGTTTTGATCGATAAAAGAACAATTGACCACTTTCAATTTTACGGGGTCAAGAATATAAAATACTTGTACTACATGAGATTCCATTAAAAATGGTTAATCTTTTTACCCTACATAACTGGAATCCACTTTCATGAATCTCAATTCATCTATTTTAACAACAATCCTTTTATCAACCCAATGTCATTGAAAAATAAGCACTTGGAATGTTGTATAATCCAACTCACATATTTTTTATGATGCCAAAGTATGAGATATTTCCATTAGTTGGATTTATGTCCTTAGTATGAAAAATATGCATCTCTTCAGCCACAAGTTTATCTCCACTATTTTTCATGGTATATCCTCCATCAATTTCAATTGTATATAATGTATAACCACAAATTACATAACCATTTAAAGATAATAAATACACACTTGGTCCTCTAACTTTCCATATAATTCATTTTGAAATTGAATCTATATTTTCATTATACTTATTAAAAACATAGTCTCGATACCATTATATAAACTATTGATTATGTGTATTTGATATCCAGCTTTCAACCCTCGATGGATTCAAACACATAAGAATTTATCTATGGGTTTTAACATAAGGGGAAACCTCTAATATATTATGAAAATGTAAAGGTGGGCCTACTATAAATTAGTAATATTGATTGTGAAAACATCTCTTCTAGAAATTCAATCACCAAAAAGTTTCCCAATGTGACGAGATTTCAGTAGATCAATGCTTTCCACACTAGACAGGTATTTGGTACAAAATTCATTAGATTCCATGACAATATATTTCTACATAGCATATCCCTCTAGAAAACATTGATTTTTGACCTACCCTTTAAAAATCAGTATATATCATTCAATGTGGTAAAAACATCTATAATGTATATAAAATCATAGTTGAATCTCTCTCACCAAGTGAACCGTCTAGTGAACGATCAAATCAAATAATTTTGTTGGGAAGAACATTTTTAATTCACTTAATTTGATAGAAATTTCCTTTCCCATATTTGTAAGTTTCACCAGGTCTATAACTTCTCTTCCTATAGGTTAGAAAAAGAAATGGAGATTGGCTAATATATGATGAAAATTATTGGAAAAAATGAAATTTAAAGCTACAAGAATTAGATCTTTCTTCAAAACATGAATGTCCTGAGAATTCATAAAATTTAAAAATAAATCTGTCCTTGACACTATATTCCTGATATTTGATGAATAACCCTCTATAACCATTACATCATTCATGAAATATCTAGACTGACATCTCTCCTACCTAGATTGAGAGTAAATAACTGGAGGAAGAAAGGTTCATTTTTCACCCTTCACTAGTGCCAAATCTTACCATTTTCCCATTTCAACCATGTACAACCTAGAAATGATTTCATCCTTTATTTTACTAGGTGAATTTAGTGATTATCACTTACAATTTTTTCAACATGCATAAAATCCAGAAAACATCTGACATGTAAGCAATTCTAGTATTGTAATTAAAAAAACTTCTCTCTTTTTCCAACCAATTTTGATATGATTTTTTGAAAAATGATTTCCAAAATCATTTTAAATATGTTTTACATTATCATATAGTCTATCACATTATAGTGGAGATAGTTTTTTATATTATTTTGAACATCAATTGAATGATGTAGTCCCAGATCAGTACTCATGTCGTTGGGGTAAAAATATGTGATGTCCTAAAACACAGACTTCAATGAATGTTTTAACCTAATTTATTATGTAACTTGTTCACAAATAAGACACAATTAAGTTCCTTTAATGATATATCTTGAAAAATTTCTATAAGTAGTAAATTCATTTATCATCCTATACAATGTTGATCTCTATATGAAATCTTAATTTGTATAAGAATCATAAAATATAACACTGAATCCCAAAATAATTTCAAATCTTCAATAAATGGATCCAAATAAACATCAATATCATTACCTGATTGTTTTTTCCCTAATATAATCATAGATAACATAAGGTTTTTTGTTTCACACAAAACCATAGTGGAAGTTTTAATTTACCAGCATAACCGTCCATGTATTGTGAGTGTTTCTTTGAAAACCAAAAGGATTCACTCCATTTATAGATAATTCAAGGAAAATGTTTATTGTATCATTTCCAAATTTTGGACACACTTGATCAATTCTCTTCCACCAAGGAGAGTTTTTCAGGTGACAAAGTTTACTCTATTTATTTCATGTATCTATGTGATACTTCTATTTCCTTGCATTCTTCTCATTTTCATATAGGCACCTTGAAACGCCCCGACCCCAGTTACCCAGAGTCGGTGCATTATTACATAACATTGGCATGATCACAAGAAAGATCAAATCTCGAAAGACCGATTGGTTTAGTAGCCTTGGAAACACTAGATATATTCATAAGTTTTACATTACATCATAAAATGAAAAACTACTACAACAACATAATGTTTCCACAGTCCACACTATAATCCCCTCATAATATCCCTGCAGGTCATTCATAACTTACATCTTCACATCCTGGGAAAAATAAAACATAGAAAAGGGGTGAGCTCAAATGCCCAGTAAGGATAACAATATAGCGGAACATTCAAAAATAAGCATAAACATTTAAGGCAATGAATTACTAAAACAAAAGCCTTTTAAACTTGAACTTCAACATAGTATGGAAAAAGTAAAATGAAATAATTCCATTTACCTGTTCACATAGATATTCTACTAATCAAATAATCACATGCAATATCAATAACCACTTTCATAATGTTAGAATTCATAATGCCAGACTATCATAACCACATAGCCAAGGCCTCGTGCCAAGACTACAAATAAGATTTTTCCAAGGCCTTGTGCCAAGACATTAGTTTGTCTCATGAGACCTACCGATGCATCGAGGAGCTATAGCAGGCTCCACCCGTCACATATTAAGTCCAATGCATTCCCATATGAAAAGGTTTAAACATAACATAAACATTCGTATTAAAAATAGCATACGAAATGTAAATAATTTCACCATAAACTATGAATGGTATAAAAATAGCACATACACAGTCAAACATATCACAAAACCTTCAATACAATATAGAAGTTTTGTATCATAATAAATCAACTTCAAATAAGCGTAAAATCCGTCAAAGGATGTTGACATAGATGAAATCAAAACACTTTTTAGAGAAATATCTCTTTCTATTTTTGAAATCATTTAAGAGCCATATAAAATAAAACATTTTCTTGAAAATATTCTTATAAGCTTGTAAGGTAAGCTTTGACGATTTTATAACGGCGGAAAATAACCGCACCCGCCGTATAAGTTAAAAAAACATTCTTATCTTAATTCTGTCGAAAAGGTTAAAAAGCACCTTGTTTGGAAAACGACGGAAAGATTCCCTTATAAACCTCTTATAAAAAGTAAAACAAGGTTATAAATGACTTTAACCCATATTCTTTTAAATATTAAAAATGTTTTGAAATACATTTTGAAGAAACATGGACGTGGATGATAACGAGGTCCCAGTAGATAATTATGTATAAACAACCTCGGATAATGAAGAGATTGCGAAATAAACCCTTACCTTGTACTTTTCCTTTGTTGGGGTAGGTTAAACTCCTGTATAATGGTGAAATAATTGTTATTAAATTATACAAGAATCATATACATTAATATGATATCATATATGATCTTTTAACATTGCTTTATTAATAATATCTTAGTATTATCGTCGTTTCGGGTGATAATCGATTCGTTCTTCTTAAATGTTTGGTTACGTAAGACATGTTTTTAATGGATAGATTATATCTTATTCATAATCAGAATGATATTAACATTATTTTTAACCCTAAAATGAGAATAAGACTTGAATGGATACGATGGAGAATGAATCTCATCGCGTTCGTGGAGACGGTAGTCCGTACGTACGCACGAACGCTACTTCCATTTAATTTTTATTTTAAAAGAATCGAATCCAAATGATACATAGGTATATTACTATTCCAGTATAATATAATATTTTATATATATTACTTAAGTTCATTAACACCATCCTTTATACGTTCCATGTGTGGTATGAATGAGTCATATCATTTTAAGGGGGCGGTAGTCCGCACTTCCTCAAATGAAATTATCGTATGTATATACAACATGAAACGAATAATGATATGAAATAAAATGGAATTACAGAAGCTTATATATAAAATATATATCATTAATATCATATTTAATTACAGTTCCATCATAATGGCCACCATGAGAGGCGGTAAGATGTATTTGAACAATCATCGTTTCGTGAGGCGTTAGTTTTCCATCCACAGAAACATTATGTTCATCATCCATTAGATGGAGTTGTGTGTATGTTTAGTTTTAATACTTCTTATAAAAACATCCTAGTATATTGTGGATACTGGTGTTGTTACAAAAGAAAGGAAATAAAAAGAGTTTGGGGGTTGGAGAAGCAAAATAAATGAAAATAATTTAAGAGAAATCGTTGCCTTTAATTTAGGTAACTCACTTTGGTTGGAACCAAAGGACTTCTTGAAATGATTTCTGCCTAAGGGTAAGCTTCAAGGAGGAGGATAGGGATGTGGGGAGCTTATTTTTGCAGGGTTTGGACGAGCCAAGTGGCTTGAGAGGTGTGAGGAATGAGTAGAAGTGGTCTCCTTTTATAAGGGAGAGGAGGGGCTCTTTAGGAAAGAGTGAAAGTATTACTTTATAATATAATTATATTCGGTTTATAATGGTCCAAAAATCATTGAGGTCGAATATAAGATGACTAATTTTCTAAATAACATCAACCAATAAGAATTGTACTGGTTTTAGATAATATTTTAATCATTATAATCTTATTTATTTAAATGATTTATTAATGAGGTAAACATTGCATCATTATTGTGTCATTAATAATTTAACTTATTTGATGTCTAAAAATAATAAATAAAATATCATTATGTAGGAAATCTTTTTAGATTTCTAATGAATATTTATAATCGAAAATCCAACATGTATAACCCTATGTAAAAATTGTTCTTCTAAAAGATGTAAGCTTATGCCATTTTTATTTTTATTTTAACTTTTTTAATATAATGTGTCCCTACCACATACAAGTGGCTCTAAGGGGTCCCCAAATCGACACAAGTATGCCCATGGTCGGTTATGTGTCCACAAATAAGGTTAGGACACGTTTTAGGGTAATTTTGTATTTTTATAATATTATTTTTTAACCCTTATTTACCGGATTTACCCTTTAACCATGGTAAATAAAATATTTACCGCAGTAATTATTCAAAATGTGTAAAAATAAAAGTTACCTATTTACATAATTTGGACATCCTGATTCCAAATATGTAATCCATTTTTCCAAATTCAAAACACAGAAGTGGCAGAAATTAATTTAAAATTAATTCCCTTTTTTAAAATAAAAAGCGTGTTTTTAAGAGAAAATAACTATCAAAAGATTGACACTTGTTTATGTCTGATTTAATTGTGAAATTATGTCCAATGACAAACATTAAATTAAATGGTAAAAATATATTCTAAATATACTTTAAAACCACTCAAATTCATAATTTATCAATATTAATTATTTTGATTAAAAAAGTTGTTTTTAATTAAAATTTAGTAATTTTCACTATTCATCAAAATATAAAAGTTATCCGAAAAGTACCAAAATTTCACCCTAGGCTAATTTCAATATTCCGAATCCAAAAATGAAGTCCATTTTGAAATATAAAATATATATGATTTCAAAAAGTAGGTATTACTATTCACAATGGCTAGTTTAATTAGTTGTGGTGTGTGTTAGAACTCGAGGTTGCGTACAACACACGCTATCGCATTATTCGAAGGGAAATGTACCATGGAAGCTTGGGGTGTTACATTCTCCCCTCCTTCAAATAATTGCGTCCTCACAATTTCTAGGGTATTACTGCATAAAAAGACTCGGGTGATTCTTTATCATAAGTTCCTCGGGTTCCCACGTTGCCTCTTCCATCTTATGATTTCTCCACAAAACTTTTACCAGACGCGTCGTCCGGTTTCTCAGTACTTGTTCTCTTGTATCAAGAATCCTGACAGGCTCTTCAAAATAAGACATATCGGGTTCCAGTTCTAATTCCTCATAGGTGAGTACATGTGTTGGGTCAGGCATGTATTTTCTCAACAGAGATACGTGGAACACATCGTGAACTTTGGAGAGACTTGGCGGCATTGCCAATCGGTAAGCTACATCCCCAATTCGTTCTAGAATTTCGAAAGGTTCGATGTACCTGGGACTCAATTTACCTTTCTTAACAAAACGTATGACTCCCTTCCATGGAGATACCTTCAGAAAAACATGATCATCGACTTGAAATTTCAAATCCTTCCTTCGATTATCGGCATAGCTCTTCTGCCTACTTTGAGCTGCTTTGATGTGATTTTGGATTACTTTCACCTTTTCCATCGTTTCCTCCACCAGTTCTGGGCCTACAAGTTTTCTTTCACCAACGTCATCCCAACAGGTTGGTGTACGGCATCTCTTTCCATATAACGCTTCATATGGTGCCATCTGAATACTCGAATGGAAGCTATTGTTATAGGAAAATTCTACCAGTGGTAAATATTGATCCCACATACCCTGAAAGTCAAGTGAGAAAGATCTCAACATGTCTTCTAGGGTTTGAATAGTCCGTTCTGATTGTCCATCTGTCTGAGGGTGGTAAGCAGTGCTCAAATGAAGTTCAGTATCCAGAGATTTCTGAAGACTTTTCCAAAATCTTGAAGTAAAACGGGGATCACGATCAGAAACAATCGATAGGGGTACTCCATGAAGTCTCACAACTTCATTAATGTATAGTCTTTCTAGACGTTCCAGGGGTAGATCTTCTCTTATAGCAAGAAAATGTGCTGACTTGGTAAGACGATCAACAATAACCCATATTGCATCGTTCCTTCTAGGAGTCTTTGGTAGCCCCATGACAAAGTCCATCGTAATATTGTCCCATTTCCACTCCGGTATGGTAAGAGGTTGCATGACTCCTCCAGGCTGTTGCCTTCCAGCTTTCACTTGTTGACAGACCATACATCTTGACACAAAATCAGCAATCTCCCTCTTCATGTTGTCCCACAAAAAATGTTCCTTCAAATCTCTATACATTTTGGTGCTCCCAGGGTGTATAGAGAAATTGGAACTATGAGCATCATCCAGCAATTCCCTTTTTAGATCAGGTAAATCGGGAACACAAAGTCTCTTCCCGAATTTCAAAATTCCATCTTCATACACAAAGTCTCTCAATCTCCCATCATTCACAACTTTAATCTTCTTCTGAAATTCTTCATCATCGGTCTGAGAACTCTTAATCCTTTCTAGTAAAGATGGTTTGGCAACCATTTGAAAAAGCATTGATGTTTCACCTTCCCTGGTTATTCCCATGTCCATCTTCACTAGATCCATGAAAATTGGATCCCTTTCAATTCTCATATTGTTCAAAACTCCATGGTATTTTCTACTCAAAGCATCTGCCACCTTGTTTGCTTTCCCCGGGTGGTAGTGTATCGTGCAATCATAATCCTTGAGTAATTCAAGCCATCTCCTTTGCCACATGTTGAGTTCTTTTTGTGAGAAAATATACTTCAAACTCTTGTGATCAGTATAAATCTCACATTTTTCACCATAGAGGTAGTGCCTCCATATCTTAAAAGCAAAGATCACAACTGCTAACTCAAGATCATGAGTAGGATAGTTTTGTTCATGAATTTTCAACTGTCGTGATGCATAGGCAATAACTCTATCATTCTACATAAGGACACAACCAAGTCCTTTCTTTGATGCATCACTATAAATAACGAACCCATCATTCCCCGATGGTAGAGTTAATATAGGAGCATTGACTAATCTTCTCTTCAGTTCTTCGAAACATTCTTCACACTCTTTTGTCCAAACAAATTTAACCCCTTTACGTGTGAGCTTCGTTAATGGGTTAGCCAATCGGGCAAAATTCTGGACGAAACGTCGATAATAACCTGCCAAACCAATAAAACTATGTACCTCAGTTATACTCGTAGGTGCTGGCCATTCTTGGATTGCCTTGTTCTTAGAAGGATCAACAGAGATTCCATCTTTAGAGACAATATGGCCAAGAAAAGAAATATCCTGAAGCCAGAATTCACACTTGATAAACTTCCCATATAATTCATGCCTCCTCAGAGTCTTCAAGATAATGCGCAAGTGATTTTCATGATCTTCATAGGTTTTGGAGTATACCAAGATATCATCAATAAATACCACCACAAATTCATCGAGATACTCCTTGAAAACTCTATTCATCGGATCCATGAATACAGAGGGTGCATTAGTCAATCCAAACGGCATTACGGTAAACTCGTAATGCCCGTACCTGGTTCGAAATGCTGTCTTCGGAATGTCTTCCTTCTTCACACACAACTGATGGTATCCAGATTGAAGTTCAATCTTTGAAAAGTATTGAGCTCCATGCAGTTGGTCAAATAAATCATCAATACGAGGTAGGGGATACTTGTTCTTTATCGTTATAGCATTGATCTCCCTGTAGTCGATACATAACCTCATATATCCATCTTTCTTTTTAACAAAAAGAACAGGGGCTCCCCATGGAGAAACACTAGGGCGAATAAATCCTTTATTACTCAATTCCTCTAGTTGTTTCTTTAGTTCGACTAACTCTATAATAGCCATTCTATAAGGGGTCTTCGATATAGGCCTTGATCCAGGAATTAAATCAATGGAAAACTCAACTTCTCGTTCTGGAGGATGTCCAGGTAAATCTTCCGGAAATACATCTACAAATTCTTTCACAACAGGTACATCCTCTATCTAAACATTCCTTTCCTCACCCGTAGTTATTTCATTCTCTTCCTCCCCAATAATTGAATTTAGTTGAGCTATTGAGGGTGGATCTAAATAAGAATTAGGTGGTGACAATTCTGCTCTAAAAATAAGGTGTTCCTTATCATTATCATCAAGAATCGTAACCTCTTTCTTCTTACAATAAATCTTTGCATCATAGTCCGAAATCCAGTCCATGCCGAGGATTATATCAAACTCAATCATAGGTATGACGATGAGATCAGCAGATAAAGAAAATTTATGTGCTCTAATGGGGACTGATTCACAAAACTTTGTTGCAATGATACTTCCCTTAGGAGTTTTAACTGACAACTCCCTTATTAAATCGAATTGGAAATATCTAATTTTCTTAGAAAACTAGGAAGATATGAAACAATGTGATGATCTAGAATCAAATAATGCATTTGCTAAACTTGAGGAAACCATTAAATTACCTGCCACCACGTCTTTCGGAGCTTCTACCTCAGCAGTAGTGATAGCATAAGCCTGGCCTTGATCCCTTGGCCTTTTCTGAGGTAAGTTCTCCTGACGCTTAGGACATTCATTTGCATAATGCCCCATCTCCCTGCAATTGTAGCACTGAACGTTGGTAGCTTCCTTCTTCCCCTTACAATCACGAGCTTGGTGGCCTTTTTCACCACACTTGTAACAGACTCCCATTCCCTTCAAGCAAGTACCAGGGTGTTTCTTCCCGCATTTACCACAAGATGGATATTCAACCTTTCCCTTCTTCCCCTTATTTCCATTCCCAGATTGATCAGCAGGTCTCTTCTTCTCTTGTTTTGCTTTAAAGTCATAAGACTTAGAGAATTCCTTTTCGTTCTTGATAGCACATGAGACAATGTCTTCGTACGATGAAAAGGATTGTGAGATTAATGCTCGACGGAGAAATGTTTTTAACCCATCAAAGAAACGATCAATCTTACTTCTTTGGTTACGTATATAATCACCAGCGTACCTTGCTAACCTTGTAAAGTTAGCCTCATACTTTGCGACATTCTCATCCTCCTTCTGTCTCAAACTTAGAAATTGCCTTTCCATATCTGTTCGATGGTCGCGAGGGAAGTATTTTTCTAAAAACAGATCTTTGAACTCCCTCCATTCCATATTTGATACTTCATCATCTTCCTTCATGTTTTGAATCAATGACCACCATTGATCAGCATCTCCAGTGATGCGGTAAACTGCCATGATAACTTTTTCCCTTTCACTGCTCCCCAAAGCCTGAAATATTTTCTCTAGGGAATTTATCCATTGCTCAGCTACTAAGGGATTTGTACTCCCATTGAACGTTGGTGGTTGTTGCCTCATGAATCGATCTAACATTGATCCTCCATGCTGCGGATCAGGGTGCTCCATATGGGTAAGGTTATTATTCATAACCTGAGTAAGTTGTCCCAGTATGGTGATTAGCTGATCGGCACCAGTTGCATCACCAACCCCACTATAATTATCTTGAGCAGGAGGGAAATCCCTACATGGAGTGCGTGCATTGATACGGTTTCCATTTTTTCCACTAGGCGCCATTTCTAAACAATGGCATAAACTAGATCAGTTTATGAATCAAAATACATAATCCCATACTTATAAAACACTCAACATAAATTGAACTATTTATGGATATAATCCATAATCATAAAAATGTTTTCTTTGAGGAATTATATACTCATAAACCCTTCATAATGATTTGTAAAGAAAATGAGAGTTATCCTAAGCATATCCCCCGGGAGTGTCGTAACCAAGAGTGCAGCAAGGCCCGTTGTCGTGCACCAGTTCCCGTTCGAGTCTAGCTCAAAGCGGTGTTTTCGGGTTTTACCCCTAGGTACATCTGTGCCAGAGCCGCCTATACCTGCTCGTATCCAGACAGGGATGTATTGCTCGGAAAACTCACAAAATCTCTACAATACCAAAATTCTAGAAATTTCTTCTATACTAATCCTCAAAGTTCATCTTAGGTCTACGTGCTCTAATCAGAGTTTATCTAAATCTAGCTTCCAAGGTTTGTACTAAACTTCCTCTGATACCAACTGTAACGCCCCGACCCCAGTTACCCAGAGTCGGTGCATTATTACATAACATTGGCATGATCACAAGAAAGATCAAATCTCGAAAGACCGATTGGTTTAGTAGCCTTGGAAACACTAGATATATTCATAAGTTTTACATTACATCATAAAATGAAAAACTACTACAACAACATAATGTTTCCACAGTCCACACTATAATCCCTTCATAATATCCCTGTAGGTCATTCATAACTTACATCTTCACATCTTGGGAAAAATAAAACATAGAAAAGGGGTGAGCTCAAATGCCCAGTAAGGATAACAATATAGCGGAACATTCAAAAATAAGCATAAACATTTAAGGCAATGAATTACTAAAACAAAAACCTTTTAAACTTGAACTTCAACATAGTATGGCAAAAGTAAAATGAAATAATGCCATTTACCTGTTCACATGGATATTCTACTAATCGAATAATCACATGCAATATCAATAACCACTTTCATAATGTTGGAATGCATAATGCCAGACTATCATAACCACATAGCCAAGGCCTCGTGCCAAGACTACAAATAAGATTTTGCCAAGGCCTTGTTCCAAGACACTAGTTTGTCTCATGAGACCTACCGATGCATCGAGGAGCTATAGCGGGCTCCACCCATCACATATTAAGTCCAATTCATTCCTATATGAAAAGGTTTAAACATAACATAAACATTCGTATTAAAACTAGCATACGAAATGTCAATAATTTCACCATAAACTATGAATGGTATAAAAATAGCACATCAACAGTCAAACATATCACAAAACCTTCAATACAATATAGAAGTTTTGTATCATAATAAATCAACTTCAAATAAGCGTAAAATCCGTCAAAGGATGTTGACATAGATGAAATCAAAACACTTTTTAGAGAAATATCTCTTTCTATTTTTGAAATCATTTAAGAGCCATATAAAATAAAACATTTTCTTGAAAATATTCTTATAAGCTTGTAAGGGAAGCTTTGACAATTTTATAACGGCGGAAAATAACCGCACCCGCCGTATAAGTTAAAAAAACATTCTTATCTTAATTCTGTCGAAAAGGTTAAAAAGCACCTTGTTTGGAAAACGACGGAAAGATTCCCTTATAAACCTCTTATAAAAAGTAAAACAAGGTTATAAATGACTTTAACCCATATTCTTTTAAATATTAAAAATGTTTTGAAATACATTTTGAAGAAACATGGACGTGGATGATAACGAGGTCCCAGTAGATAATTATGTATAAACAACCTCGGATAATGAAGAGATTGCGAAATAAACCCTTACCTTGTACTTTTCCTTTGTTGGGGTAGGTTAACCTCCTGTATAATGGTGAAATAATTGTTATTAAATTATACAAGAATCATATACATTAATATGATATCATATATGATCTTTTAACATTGCTTTATTAATAATATCTTAGTATTATCGTCGTTTCGGGTGATAATCGATTCGTTCTTCTTAAATGTTTGGTTACGTAAGACATGTTTTTAATGGATAGATTATATCTTATTCATAATCAGAATGATATTAACATTATTTTTAACCCTAAAATGAGAATAAGACTTGAATGGATACGATGGAGAATGAATCTCATCGCGTTCGTGGAGACGGTAGTCCGTACGTACGCACGAACGCTACTTCCATTTAATTTTTATTTTAAAAGAATCGAATCCAAATGATACATAGGTATATTACTATTCCAGTATAATATAATATTTTATATATGTTACTTAAGTTCATTAACACCATCCTTTATACGTTCCATGTGTGGTATGAATGAGTTATATCCTTTTAAGGGGGCGGTAGTCCGCACTTCCTCAAATGAAATTATCGTATGTATATACAACATGAAACGAATAATGATATGAAATAAAATGGAATTACAGAAGCTTATATATAAAATATATATCATTAATATCATATTTAATTACAGTGCCATCATAATGGCCACCATGAGAGGCGGTAAGATGTATTTGAACAATCATCGTTTCGTGAGGCGTTAGTTTGCCATCCACAGAAACATTATGTTCATCATCCATTAGATGGAGTTGTGTGTATGTTTAGTTTTAATACTTCTTATAAAAACATCCTAGTATATTGTGGATACTGGTGTTGTTACAAAAGAAAGGAAATAAAAAGAGTTTGGGGGTTGGAGAAGCAAAATAAATGAAAATAATTTAAGAGAAATCGTTGCCTTTAATTTAGGTAACTCACTTTGGTTGGAACCAAAGGACTTCTTGAAATGATTTCTGCCTAAGGGTAAGCTTCAAGGAGGAGGAGAGGGATGTGGGGAGCTTATTTTTGCAGGGTTTGGACGAGCCAAGTGGCTTGAGAGGTGTGAGGAATGAGTAGAAGTGGTCTCCTTTTATAAGGGAGAGGAGGGGCTCTTTAGGAAAGAGTGAAAGTATTACTTTATAATATAATTATATTCGGTTTATAATGGTCCAAAAATCATTGAGGTCGAATATAAGATGACTAATTTTCTAAATAACATCAACCAATAAGAATTGTACTGGTTTTAGATAATATTTTAATCATTATAATCTTATTTATTTAAATGATTTATTAATGAGGTAAACATTGCATCATTATTGTGTCATTAATAATTTAACTTATTTGATGTCTAAAAATTATAAATAAAATGTCATTATGTAGGAAATAGTTTTAGATTTATAATGAATATTTATAATCGAAAATACAACATTTATAACCCTATGTAAAAATTGTTCTTCTAAAAGATGTAAGCTTATGCCATTTTTATTTTTATTTTAACTTTTTTAATATAATGTGTCCCTACCACATACAAGTGGCTCTAAGGGGTCCCCAAATCGACCCAAGGATGCCCATGGTCGGGTATGTGTCCACCAATAAGGTTAGGACACGTTTTATGGTAATTTTGTATTATTATAATATTATTTTTTAACCCTTATTTAATGGATTTACCCTTTAACCATGGTAAATAAAATATTTACCGCAGTAATTATTCAAAATGTTTAAAAATAAAAGTTAACAATTTACATAATTTGGACATCCTAATTCCAAATATGTAATCCATTTTTACAAATTCAAAACACAGAAGTGGCAGAAATTAATTTAAAATTAATTCCCGTTGTTAAAATAAAAAGCGTGTTTTTAAGAGATAATAACTATCAAAAGATTGACACTTGTTTATGTCTGATTTAATTGTGAAATTATGTCCAATGACAAACATTAAATTAAATGGTAAAAATATATTCTAAATATACTTTAAAACCACTCAAATTCATAATTTATCAATATTAATTATTTTGATTAAAAAAGTTGTTTTTAATTAAAATTTAGTAATTTTCACTATTCATCAAAATATAAAAGTTATCTGAAAAGTACCAAAATTTCACCCTAGGCTAATTTCAATATTCCGAATCCAAAAATGAAGTCCATTTTGAAATATAAAATATATATGATTTCAAAAAGTAGGTATTACTATTCACAACGGCTAGTTTAATTAGTTGTGGTGTGTGTTAGAACTCGAGGTTGCGTACAACACACGCTATCGCATTATTCGAAGGGAAACGTACCGTGGAAGCTTGGGGTGTTACACACATAAACCTTGAAATGATTGGAAAGTCCCATAAAACATTCTTAGGAACCAAATAATCTTTCTTGTGTTGAGAATAACCACACTTTGGGAATTATTTAAGGGATTTTTTGTCCTTTGGAAATAGTATGCAGTCATTCGGACAAGAATTTATTCTTTCAAAGATTATATCCATCGAACATAACATTTGTTTAGAATCATATGTTAATCTAGGGAGATCATTATCTTCAAGAATCATATAATTCAAGAGATAATGAAGTTCAGTAAAACTTGTGTCACTCCATCCATTTCCAAATTTTAAATTATACAACATCAGTATGAATACCAATGCTCTATATTTAGTGAAACCAGTATACAATGGGGACTTTTCCCAACTATTTAACTTCTCAAAAAAAGTACAATCATGAAGTTAATCTTCAACTATCATTATAATTTTATAAATACTATATTCATCATCATTCACACCTATAATCACATCCCCTATAGGGTCTTATTTTTTTCCGCACTTGTAATCATATCAGATGATTCATAAAACAAAGTGCTATCCAAGTCAACAAATACATTAACTTATTCCCATGTTCCTTCCTACATTTACCAATTCAATCAATTCCATGATAGATTAACTATTATTATAACTCCACTAGACTAATTAGTCTTGAATAAAAACAACATAATCATGCAAATATTATTTTAGAAGTGTCATACGCATGATTTTGTAAATACATGATGAACTCTATCACCCCATATTCATACACTTTTGTCATACGATTGAAATCCATACGTCCTATTTTCAGATCCATTCTATTTAATTTAGTAATATTATAATTTAACAAAAATAAATACACAAATTATGTTCAATTGAGAATGGATCTCATGGATTGCTTGAAAGAAAATAGAATGATTAAAAAATAGTGTATCATACCATATGATGAAAAAACATATTGAAGTAAATTTCTAAATATAATGGAGGAGATTTAAATATTAAAAAATATTTTTCAGTTCAATTTAATGTTTTAGGAAGCACTAAAATTATTGTGAAGAATCTTTGATCTAATGATGTTCTATTTATTGATGGATTAAGGAACAATCCCTTGGGAATTTCTTAACTTTTTAAATAATGGGAATGAACATATTTTAAGGTATAATAAATGAGTCAATATAATATTAAATGATATAACTATCATAATAAAGATTAATGAACAATTTATAATTTATTTCACATTTTTAATGATCAAAAACCATTTTGTATAAGTATATATGAAGTATACAATCACATTTACATTATAGAAAACTGAAAAAATACTGAAATTGAATGTAATAATGGAAAAAATATATGTTATATGATAATAATTTTCAAAATAAAAAATATGGTTATTGAATACAACAATTGTTTTGCTAATAAAAAATATAAATAAATATATTTTTTAAAATATTTTCAACACTAACATCAAATTTATGAATGTATAAAAGTATTGAACTATTAATAAATTGAAAAACGTATAAAGGTATAAAAGTTGTAATTAAAAATGTATATATATTTATATTAATATATAAAATTATAGTCATATAAATAAGAATAAAGATATATATAATTTAGAAAAAATATATATATTTTAAAGAAATATATATATTTTATAAATATATATAAATTTATAAAAATATATAAAAGTATATATATTTTAGAAAAGTATACATAATTTATATAAGCATATATGTTTAAAAATTTATAAAAGTATAAAATTATAATATATAAAAGTAAAATTTTTTAAAGTAAAAAAGTAAGACATTATTCGATTTTAGTCCATTGATGAAATGATTGATCTTGATTTTTGGGTTAATTAAAAAACTCAAGGTGTGCCTTGTGAGTTTCATGAGGTTTCATTTATAGGTAGGTACCAATGGATTAATTGTTTTTAAAATATCTCTCTATTTTTTTGTGACTAGTTTGTGGAAAATTTCTATTGAAGAATATTTCATTAGAAAAGTCCCATTTCATTCTATAAACTTATTCATTTTTCCTCAAATTCATAGTCAGTACCCACCATCTATCTACATTTCCTTCCAAAACTTAAATTTCTATCCATTTCTTCAAAAATAGTTGATCAAAGGAACCCAGACAACTAGAGAGAATTTCCACATGAATTAATCCATGGTTAGTTGTTTCATTCTTAGAATTTTAGGAAGTTTGAAATGGTTCATATTATAATTCATTTCTTGAGAATACTGAGTAAGTATTATCATGAAAATTTTCACTCTAGATCTCTTCCCATTTGGTTTATTATTGGGATTATCACCTCATTGTCCATTTCACCCATTGATATATTAGTTACCCTGGATCTTTCCCATAATAAAACCAAAAGTGTGAATCATGTGTAATATAAAATAATATCTACCAAATATTTCTCTAGAAAATTATTCCTTATAAAAATAATATTTTATATTATTCCCTATGAAAACGAGGAATAAAATGAGGAGGGATATCAAATTATTAGAAATGCAGGACATATAAATGGCTCATAAAGTGGATAGATCAAAATCAAATGAGAAAAAGAGCAGGGAAGAAATACCATATTAAATTTAAAATGGAATCATAGAATATTCCTATAAATATTTAAAGAGTAACATATAATATCATGAGATTTTATACATTAAAATATAAAAATAATGATTTTACCCAAACATAGATCTTAAGAAAAGATAAATATTGAAAAAAAATCAATCCATTGTTTACAAAACACTACAAAAAATAAATTCTCATCACTAAAAAAAATAAATATATTGAAATATGTATTTGAAAATAAAAAAAAAACACAATAATAAGAAAGTGTATCATAATCCATTTACCAAATATGTAAGCATTATAGCTAACGATTTAACTAATGTTATATTCTTTTTATATGACATTTAAATTAGCATTGGGGTTTTTCAAATATTATGATATCCTAATAACCAAAGCATAGTAAAAAAACCCATTACAATTAATATATACTTATAATAAATAAAAACTAGACACAAATGTACCAGTGATCACTCAACACATATAAATTTATAAAAATACACATATAGAAATTAGGATTAATTCCAAAAAACAGAAACATGAAAGGAAATAATATATTCATAATTAATTTATATAATATAGAATTATAAAATATTTAAATTTTCTTATGAAAAATATATGACACATTTTTAAAATTTAAAATAATCCCCAAAAGACCATATACTCATTCAAATCAATAGAAATTAATCCTCACACCTTTAAAATCCATTTACAACATCATAATATTTAATCATTTAATTTAAAATCATAAAAAATGATTTAATTTATAATTCTTTGGTCTTTCTAAGAGTAAAATCATGAACAATTCAAAATCTAAACATCTAGAAACCAAAAATATATTCATAATAAATTGAATCATTACAGTGAAAAAATGCTTATTTTAAACTTCTTAAAAAATCATATCACAACAAACAAACTTAAACGAAGCCTTTATAACATGGATGTATTTATGTCTAACTACTATTTTGAGAAAATATAATCATTGAAAAAATCCATAATAGGGCCTTCATGGCCATCAAATATATGTCAACCCTAATACTAAAAATAAAACATATAATAATCACCACATGACACACAGTACATATGTGAATGACACCGATTCCATAAAATCATTATAAACCTGGGTTCAGACCCCTATCAAAATTAAAGGCTTACGATATAGGAAATGTAAATTAATATTAAATCAACCTTTACACTATTAGTTAACATGTATGGTGTGGGTATATAACTAACAGGGTGAATCTGGTCCGAATGACACACATCGACGATGGAGGGAGTAAAGACCTGGTAGGAAGAAGAAATTAAATAGGAGAATAAATAATCTTATACCTTATAGAGGTGATGGTTTGTTGATGAATAGTCATGAGGGAAGGATGTGACAGTAGTAGGGAGCGATGAAGGTAGGGAGAGACAGTGAGAGGGTGCAACAATAGCAGGGAGTGACAATGAAAACGAAGGATAAGGTGATTGTAGGGAGAATCGATGATAGTACAATGGTTCCACAAAATCTTGAAGGCTTCAAAAGATGGAGAATCTGTTAGCTTTCATTTTATTATAATGCATAAGGTTTTTATTATTCATTTAAAAAAGTAATGATAAAGAGTAGTTTTATCATAACTAATATAGAAAGGGTTGATAAAACTACACTTTATCAGTGTTGATTTAGCGCTCATAAAGATAGCCATTTATTAGTGATAAAAAAGCACTGATAAAATGGGTCTTTATCATCACTAAAATTATTGTGCTGATAAAGACATGGTTTATCACCCCTTTTTAGCACTGATAAATGTCAAAATAAATAAATACATTTATTATAATTTAAAAAATATATTTATATATATATATTTAAATAATTATATATATTTATATTATTATAAATATAAAAATTATATTAATTTTATAAATATATTTATTAATATTTAAAATATATTTTTATATGATTATAAATATATTTTTATATTTAATAGTTTTTAACTATATATATTTTTTTATAAATCTAATTATAAATATATATTTTTATAAATATTTTTATATAAATATAAATATACTTATATTATTATATATATTTGTATAATACTATAATTATATATATATATATATATTATAATTTTATAATTATTTAAATAAATAAATATTTATTTATAATTAATCTGGAAAGTTTAGGACTCGAGCAAGCATAGTCCTAAAAATTATTTAATAAAAGGGAAATGTAGTGAAATACAACATCACAAGACATGTGGCATAGTAAGTTCCATAAAACTAGAAAATGTCAAGATAAGACCCAAATAAAACAATAAAAGGCCCCAAAGACCCCCACAAATACACATTCCATCAGTCCATAGATGGATCCCAAAGTCCCCACTAGAATCTGAGTAGTGTCTTGTAGATCTCCATCACTAGTTAAATCCATCACCTCTTTGAAAAAAGGATCAATCAACAAAAAAATGTCCCAAACACAATTTTCAAGGAATTGGTCACCCCTTGCCAACAAAATCATCACCAAATTATGATATCACCATACCCCAGAGGTCATCAGCTATCCTGAGGTCGTTATTCATGCACATTTTGAGATCACCATTCCTGTAAACTTCTCCAGGATATTCTTGGAAGCCGTCACCAGCCACGTCCTACGGCCTGAGCCTAAAAAAATCACATGCTTCCCCAAGACTCATATAATCCAATCACAACCAAAGGTCATCGCCTTTCGAAACATGATGTTATGCAACCACACATTGGCCAAAAGATCCCCTTCTATCACCAAGCAGTGAACTAGTCATTGGAAATCACCACCAGGACCCCACACTGGTTCATCATCCTTACCATCGAGTGGGGTCGCAACCATCTCCAACACCTACTGTAAAATGGTAGGGCTAGGTGACTCCTCGTATCCTATAAATGTTGCAACCTGGGGCACTGAACGGATCCTAAAAGTCACACATGCCATCTGGAAGTGACCCCATATTATTGAGACACTGTTAGACTTCAAATTTCTCCCCTGCCAATCCCACTATCATCCATCAACATGAATCACAGGCTCCCTAGTGATGAAATCAACATCACAGGCATAAACGCTACAGAAAGATTAACCATGACCACCAGTAGTGAAAATGCATCATCACCTCTAGAAAGAACCTGAAACGATGCCTTCACCCACCACACAACCAACTGGAATCAACATGACTATAGATCCACCCCCACCATAAGTAAGGAGTTCATATATGAATAGATCTATCAAGGAGACCTTTGACCCACCCCCACTAGAAAGAAGGAGCCCAAATCTGAGAAACTCTATCAAGGAAGAGGTGTATATATTGAAACCTTCTGAAACTGAAGAAGAAATCATAATATCTCTAGCGACATCGATTCTTTTAGGCACCACAACATCAGTAGGGTGAGCATGATGATAAATTTATTTATTGTAATATTATAATTATTTATATATTTAGTTATAATTATTACTATAAGTAAATAAATTTTAAATGTATTTAAATATAATTAAAATAATAAAATTATAAATATAATAAATATATTTATTATTTAATGATATTTATTTTAATTATTTGAGTATTTATGATAACATAATAGGTTTATGGGTATAACATGAATGAATCATACCTAGTAAAGTATTGATCATAAAAAACTAGTGATGACATATATGGAAAGACTGAATAATTAGGGTGTCAATGCTTAAATGAACAATCATGAGTCATGAATACATAACACTACTATATATATTCATTTTTATAGTGCTTAAAAGGCCTTTAAAAATTCTAAAAATGTGGTTTTCCTCAACGCTATTAAGGGGGGATCTTTATTAGTGCTAGAAATAGCACTGATAAAGGTCACGCATGCTGAAATGTGTTGTTTGTATAATAGTCACCCAAAAAAACCCTATAATATATGCATGAAAAATATATAATTTAATTGAAATAATCATTACATAATGAATTAAAAAAAAACTATATAAATTTAAAATAATGTTTTGTAGAATTACATTTAGAGTTATCCTCAACCATTTAAAAACCAAAATGTTTCATCTTTTGGTGCCACAAATCCCCTCTCAAAAAAGTCATCCCATGGTATGAGTTCCCAAAAAAACAACCTTGTCCTGAGAAAAAGAATCCACCTATATAAGAAAAAAATAATATGATAATAATACTATAAAGAAATAAATTAAACATTAATATGAAAGAATACATCAAGAAATAGTCAATTTAAAATAAAAAGTCACACCTAGAGTTATACCAGTCACACCATGCATCATATTTAGGTTTGGTTGATTCCAAAACGTCACAAATAAGTTATGGGTCATTTTCCTAAAGTATCAAAAAAATATGAATGATTTTTCTCTATTTTCAGTTTATCACTTTTTTTACTAAAATTGTTTTCAATTATAAATAAAGACACACTTAGAGTTATATTGGCTACACCATGCACCAGATTGAGGTTTCTATGATTCCTACACTTCATAAATTACTTATAGATCATTTCCATGAAGTATCGAAACAATATGAATGTGTTTTCTTGATATTTACTATGTCACTTATATTTTTTACTAAAATTTCATTTCAAACTAGAAACACACATTTTTAGTCATTCTAATCACATCATTTGTGGGCGTGATGTGAGAATGATTCCTACACATCAAAAATTACTTATGAATCACTATTCTAAATTATCAAAGAAGTTGGAGTGTATTTTATGGGTTTTCAGTGGGTGATTCATGTTTTGATCTAAAATGTCAATTTTAAACAGATAATGGACACTTTGAGTCATACCTATCCCAACATGTGTTAGAATGAGATATAACTGATTTCTATACATTAAAAATGACTCATGGGTCATTTAACTAAAGTATCAAAATAATCCCTATGTGTTTTCTTAGTTTTTAGTATATCACATATTTATTTTACTAAAATTAACGACTATTTTATATAAAAAGAACAAATATGAGTCATACCTATCACAAAGTCCATTGGATTGAGGTGGGAGATATTCATACTCATAAAAAATTACTTTTTGATCATTTTATTAAAGTATCAAAAAAATTAGAAAGTGTTTTCTCAGTATTCAGTTTCTCACTTATTCTTTTTACTAAATTTAATGTCAAATCTAAATAAAAATAATCACTTCAAGTTATATCAGTCACACTGTGAATCATATTGAGGTTATGTTTATGACAAAATGTCAAAAATACATTATGAATCATTTTATAGAGTATTAAAATAATTCAAATGTGTTATCCCAGTTTCAGTTTGTCACTTGTTCTTTTTACTAAAATTAAAGTCAATTTTAAATAAATTGACACAATCAGATTCATACTGGTCACACCATTCATCATATTGAGGTGTTTATGATTCCTAAACATCAAAAATGACATATGGATCATTTTATAAAAGTATAAAAAAAATATGAATGCATTTTCTCATTTTTCAGTACATCACTTGTTCTTTTTAATTAAATTAATGTTAATTTTAAATACATAGACACAATTCATGTTATACCAATAATAACGTGCATTAGATTAAGGTTTGTTTTATTATTACATGTCACAAATGACTCAAGGGTCATTTTATTAATGTATCAAAAACAATCCGAATGAGTTTTATTAGTTTTCAGTATGTCACTGGTTTCTATTAATAAAATTAATTTCAATTTTAAATAAAAATGCACACTTGGATTCAAATTGGTCACACCATGCATAGGATTTATGTGAAGATGATACCAACATGTCATAAATGACTTATGGATCATTTTCCTAAAATATAAAAATAATAAAAATGCGTTTTCTTAATATTCAGAATGTCACATTTTCTTTTTACTAAAATTAATGTCAATTTTTGATAAAAATACATACATTGAGTTATAATATTACACCATGAATCATATTTTTGTGTGATTTATTCCTACATTTTATAAATGACTTATGAATATTTTTTCTAATGTATCAAAATGTTCCAAATTTGTTTGCTTAGTTTTCAATATATGAATTTTTCTTTTTACTAAAATTAATGTAAATTTTAAATAAATAGACACACTTGGAGTCATACTGGTCACAATGTACATCAGATTGAGGTGTGAATGATTCCTAAACCTCAAAATTGACTTATGGATCATTTTCCTAATCTAACAAAACAATCTAAATGTGTTTTATTATTTTTCAATAGGTCGGTTCTTTTTTTTACTAAAATTAATGACCATTTTAAATAAAAAGCCACACTTCGAGTTATACTGGTCACACTATGCATCATATTGATGTGTGATTGATTCCTATAAGTCAAAAATGACCCATGGGTCATTTTACTAAAGTATCAAAACAATATGAATGTATTTTACTGGATTTCAGTTTTTTTCTTGTTAAAAAAAAGTCAATCTCAAATAAAAAGACACAATTGGTGTGATACCGGTCACACCATGCATCAGATTATGGTGAGGCTGATTCTTGTATGTCACAAATTACATATAAATAATTTTCCTAAATAATACAAATAGTTGGAATGTGTTTTATCAGTTTTTAGTATGTCACGTTTTCTTTTTACTAATATAATGTCAATTTTAAATAAGAAGCCACAATTTAAGTTATAGTAGTAACACCATACATTGGATTGAGTTTTGGTTGATTTAAACATGCTATAAATGACATATAAATCATTTTTCTAAAGTATCAAAATAATTTTCTTGTGTTTTCTCTATTTTCAGTATCTCACTTGTTCTTTTTACTAAAATAATGGTCAATTTTAAATAATAGACGCACATTGAATTATATAGGTCACACCATGCATCATATTGATTTGAGACTAATTACTACACATCAAAAATGACTTATGTATAATTTTCTTAAATTATCAAAACAATACAAATGTGTTTTCTCAGTTTTCAGTATATCACCTATTCTTTTTAGTAAAATTATTATTAATTTAAAATAAAAAGACACACTTTGAGTTATACATATTGCATCCTACATCATATTGATGTGCATCTGATTCATATATGTTAGAAATGACTTATGAATCATTTTACTAAGGTATCAAAACAATATGAATGCATTTTATCATTTTTCAGTATGTCACTTGTACATTTTACCCAAATTAATGAAAATTTTAAATAAATAGACACACTTGTAATTATACTAGTCACATTATGCTTCGGATTGAGGTGAGTATGATTGATACATGTCACAAATGACTTGTGGATCATTTTACTAATGTATATAAATAATATGAATTTTTTCTTTAGTTTTAGTATATCACCTATCTATTTAATTAAAATAACATTTTAAACTGGAAACACACACTTTGAGTCATACCAGTTACATTGTTTGTCGGTTTGATGTGACGCTAATTCATACACATCACAACTAGCTTCTGAATCATTTTCATAAATTATCAATACAATAAAAGTATGTTTTTTTGGTTTTCATTGAGTGACATTTTTTGAACTAAAATGATAATTTACAACTAATAATGGACACTTTGAGTAATACCAATCACATTGTGTGTCAGATTGTGGTTTGGTTGATTCCTACACATAAACAATGACTTATTGATAATTTTCCTAAAGTATCAAAACATTCTGAAGTATTTTTATTGGTTTTCAGTATGCTAATTCCTCTTTTTGATAAAATTTATTTCAATTTAAAATATATGAAAATTTGGAGTTATACCAGAAACATCATGCATCATATTGAGGTGTGGTTGATTAATACACATAAAAAATGACTTGTAGATAATTTTATTAAAGTATCAAAAAATTTGAATGAGTTTACATGGTTTTCATTATGTCACTTTTTATTTTTAATATAATTAATGTAAATTTTAGATATATAGAAACAATTGGAATTATACCGGTCATACCATGTGTTAGATTAAGGTGAGGCTGATTCCTACATATAAAAAATGACATATAGATCATTTAATTAATGTATTAGAAAAGTATTAATATTTTATCTCAGTTGTCTTTTATACTAAAATTAAATTCAATTTTAAATAAAAAGGAGCACTTGGAGTCATATCGGTCACACTATGGGTCAGATTGAGTTGCAAATGATTCCTACACATCCCAAAGTCTCAAAAAATCCTATATTCCAATGTTACCATGATTTCAATTGGATTTATTTTTCAAATCAACAAAACATCATATTGAATTTTTGTTCTTATCTAAAAAACCATTTTTATCTAATAACATCAAATCAATATGCAGTGTTGTAGTTCAACAAAGAGAGGTAGTGGAATGTGTGGTAACATTGGCAGAAAGAACCATTTTATCTCTTTTGTGGCTTTTTGTAGATATTTTCAAGAAAAATATGACTTCCCAAATGTTTTTTTAAAACCAAATAAGTATTTAATAAAAATGATAAGAAAATAAACTTATATATTGTAGATAATATGATGGAATTAATTAAATAATTAGAAAGAATTCAACATTTCATGATGGTTTTTTCAATTTTTGAAACATGTCTTTGGTTTTATTATCTATTTTGTAGGGTATAAGTATAATCTCCCACGAGCATGAGTATCTTAAATCAAACCACCCTAAGTCAAAAAAGAATACACCTATAAAATAAAATAATTATAATATGAGTAATATAAAAAAATTAATTAAAAAAAAATATGAAATAATATATTAATTCTATGTGTAATTATTTTAATGTGAGAACATCACGATTACCTCTATGATTGAGCAACATAGGGAACATGAAGGAAAGTGATAAATTCCAACACTGTAGGGGTGAAATGATTTTGAGGTAGAAGAAATCTATGGATGTTTCGATGTATAAACGAATAATAGATGGATATAAATATTCTAAAATAAAATAAATCTTTAAGGACTAATGAAAATTAAATCAACATTTCATTTTATATTTTTTTGGTAAAATAGAGAATTTATATCATAACATTATATTTACATCTTTACAAAGGGTCTACTTCAATATATTCTATTCCCCATAAATATTGGTAACATAATCATGTGTAGATGACATTTTATATATGAGTAATAAATCATTTAATTTATATAATGTTAATTTAATTTAGAATATATACCATTTTGATAAAAAAAATAGTATATTAAAAAATACTTTGACCTTTTCATTGAACTCTTATTTGGAGCCTCTAAGTCCATTCTCTCATGAGCATGAGCAACTTCAAACAAACCACCACAAATAAAACAAAGGAATACACCTATATAGGAAAAAAAATCTTATGTGAGTAATGAAAAAAGGAAATAAATTAAACATAAATATTAAACAATCCATTTCTTCTATAGAAGTCACATATTCATGTTATTTTTATACATTATTTCATTAGGTATGCTGCCCTTTTGTTTTAAATAAAATTATATCATCTTGAGAATAATATTTTTTCGGTAGTCATAGTGGTACTAAAAAAATACAGAAGGGATTAATAAATATATTAAATTAAATAGTAATTATCTTCGAAAATACCTCTTCTAGGATGCTAGGTTGTTGATGAAATATGATCTCTCTCATAAATTTACAAACATAATACCCATAATATTTTAATATTTTTATTTCGAAACTATAGAAACATGGATAAAAATAATATTTTTTATATGTGTTTGGATAGTGAAATCCTAATATATATACACTGATACTTGTCCAGTTGTAGAACTTTTCAGGCTCACTGAACTCATTGATTGTCCTTATGCCTCTATTTTCAAGATATTTAAACGCTACCCTATAATAATAGAATCCTCATTAAATATATAATATAAAATACATAACTTGAAGTTTTTCTCTAAAATTTTGAATGTAGCGTATTAAAAATTAGAAAATGTCATCATGTGTGGTCAGTTTGTTTGGTATCCATGTAGTGAATCTAGGAAATAATTCCTTAGAGTATCCAAATTGATAGCAATGAGCATCCAAGGTTGCATAAAAACAAAAATAGAAAAAATTAATGATATAAATGAAAATATATTTTATATGATGAAATTTTAGTGTTTTAACCCTTTAATGTTATTATTAACAATATCTTATCATCCAAAATTTTTATTTCGAGCATTTTAGCCAGTTTTATCACTATTTCATTCAATTTTTAACCTACTTATTTTTGTTTTGTAGAAGTTATGTGAGGGATAATGAGTCCAAATTTATATTAATGGGTTAATAACTTTAATATGTATTGATATATATGCCTATAAAAAATATATAATGTATTTAGTTATAATTAAAAATAAATACCAGCTTTTAGAAAAACAAATCATGAAAACATACCTCATGTATACATTTACAACTGATCCTCCTAAACATTCATAGTTGAAGATTTTATTTTCATTCTAAATATAAATTTATTTTATAAATTCCTTTATATACATTTGTTTCCCGAAATAAACAATGTGATTACAACCATTTTTAACTTTTCATCTTTATTAACCTTTAAAGATAGTAAATGTGGATATTTAACATGAGGGGTAAAGGTGATTTCAGAATCCATTTTTAATCGGTTAGTTAATACTTTATATGGTTTGGATTCAACCTTCAATTTCACACCTTCCCTTTATCCATCTATAATAACATTCATTGGATGAAACCTTTTTTCATTAATTGTTAATAGTTTAGCATGAAAAATAAATTAGAAATGAATAACTCATTTAAGAAAAGTGTTTTTACAAGATCTAAAATCCATGTGATAAATGTTCCAATAGCTTGGTCAACCATAGGAATATCTTTATCATTAAGTGGAATAGGTATCTCAGTGCTTGGCTCATGATCTACGCTAATCGCCACACTGACATGGCCTGTTGGAATTGGTGTTATATGTAAAATGTCTTCTTTGATATTGAGAAACATATCCCTTCCTACAAGATAATGGGTGGGTGTTTATAGATATAAATAAAATTAATTTTTACCCTTTATAATATTAGTATAGGAAAGGTATATGTGTATTTCTGATTCAAATTTCAAATAAACAATTATTAGAATATTGATTACCTCAACTAAGACAGCTCTTTGATGGGAATGGTTCACCTCAATGTTGGTGGGGGTGGGGAAGGATCTTCATGCACTAGTTTTTTTAGAGTTTTTTATTCTCTTTGCTTCCCCCCATAAAATTTTCTAGAAACTCCATCTTCCAATGAAATTGTACTTCAATTGTAACTAATATTGGTTTCATATCTACCAATTATTGACTTTTATCCTTATATTGTTTTTTTATCAAAACATGTTTGGTGTGTCACTATAGAACCTAAACATCTAATGTGGCTATATTTTTCTAGCTACTTCAAGGCCACCAATAGCAGGTTTTCATCTGGTATTGGTTTTGATGATTCTTTTGTCTAATTTGGATAGAAAATGTAGAAAAAATGTAATTTTTTTTGTAATAGTGATTTAACAAAAAATATTTTTATATAATGTACAACATACACATGTTTCCCATTCTTTTTGTGTGTTTGTATCTATTAGTATACCATTGTTATTTTCAACTGCATCCTTCCATAGCACATGGTGTTAGATGTAAGTAGTTTTGGTTTTGGATTCATTAATCTACATATAAATAGCAGAACATAATTATGTTGTTTTTTCATGTCACATAAAAGTATTATGGTAGATTAAGAATACATACTATTTTTTTTCAAGTGAAGCACACCCCATCCTTAATTTATGGTAGTAGTAAATTGGTTTTACTTCCTATTCTTTATTTTCATCACTCTATTTTTCTCGTAAATAAAGAATTCTCAATCAAAGTGATGAATGCAAGTATTGTCAAACACATTATTACTATCCATAATATACCTGAAAATGTATCTCCTCTTGATAGATTGTAATCCCATCCAATGCTTCTTGGTTTATCTCGTGTGCATACATAATTAGTGGGTGTGTATTTAGTTTCACTTTAGTATATTTAAGATTAATTCTTGATAAAATTATCTTCCTCTGTGAATCCTACCACCAAGCATTAATAAAAATATATTTTGGGATTCACCTACTGTAAATTCACACTAAAAAGGATGATCAATAGTAATTAAATGTTTCATTATTTTTTTTAGTAAAATAAATAAATGAGAACATAATTTTACCATAATTTCATCCCAAATGGGTGTATTAAGCATTGTTACAACACAGTTCCAAGAAGATACATAAATCAGAACACATTGCCGAGTGATGATCCCAATGTAACTACTAAACATGGACACATTGGTGTTGACATCCTAGCCCCAAAAATTACATCCAACCTTGAATCTGATGCCTTTTCTTTTTTCCTTAATAATTATTGATAACATCATCACAACACTATTATCCTATTTTTTCTTCATCAATGGTTCTTCGTTGAATAAAATTTCCTCATATTCAACATCATCAATATGTTGTTCCTCTAGATTGGTAGGATCAACATGTGAAAAAGGTCATTGTACCTCTACACTGAGAGAAACAATAGGTTGAGAAACCTATTGTTCCACATGATTGGGAGTAACTGCACATGCAGAAGCTCATTGTTCCTCTACACTGGGAGTATCTATAGGTTTAGAAACCTATTATTCTAGGATTTTAAGCACCGAAACATGCATAAGTCATTATCATCAGTATTGGTTTAACATTTTATTTCGATTACATAAATTAAGTAGCGAATAGATAATATCCTAACATAACACAATGTATATTACAAAAAGAAATATAACCTGATTATTGAATAGTATTTTTTAAATGGATGAATATATTTGACCAATCTATCGAGTATCAAAATCCATTCATTATGGTCTCCTCTGACATACAAAACTCCATCTACATTGGTGCTTCTATGAAATTATTATGAAGTCTTAATAAAAGGATTATCCCCAATTTAATTTTCATTTGAACCATCGGTGGTTTTGTTCGATGAAAGAGAAATTGTCCACTTTCAATTTATAAGATCTGAAAAATAAAATAATTTTACTTCCTATGATGAAATTATATATGGTTCTTATTTATACCCTTCTTTAGCTATATCAAATTTCATGAATCTCAAATCATTTATTTTCACAACAATCATGTTATCAACCCACATGAATTGAAAAATATTCACATGGAATGTGTATAATCCAACTCCCATATTTGTTTTACGATGCCAAAGTATGGCATATTCACATAAATTGGATTTATTTCTTTACTACTTGAAATATGTATTTCTTCATCCACAAGTGTAATTACACTATTTTTCATGGTATTGCCTTCATCATGTTCATCTTTATAGAACGTATAACCATTAATTAAATAACAATTGTAAGATAATACATACACATATTCTCCACTATCTATCCATCTAAGTCGTTCTAAAATTGAATAAATATTTTCATATAACTCTTTAAAAATATTTTCTTGAAACAATCCTATAAACAACTGATTATATGTATTTGATATCTATATTTCAACCCTTGATGGATTTAAATTTCTATGAGTTTATTTATGGGTTTCAACATATGGGGAAACTTGAAAATTGTTATGAAAGATTTTAGGGTAGACCCGATCTTGATCTGTAATATTGATTGGAATAACATATCTTCTAGAAATTCATTTACCTACAGGGAATCCAATGTGATGAGATTTTGGTAGACCATTGCTTTCCACACTGAATAGGTATTTTCTGTAGAATTCAATGACTTCTCAGCAATATATCACTCCACAATACAACACTTAGGATGAATTAAATTTTTGACATACACTTTCAAAATATTCATATACTATTCAATAGGGTATATCAATCTATATTGTACATGAAGACATAGTCGAATCCCTCTCACCAAGTAATCCATAAAGTATCCATAATATCAAAAAATGATGTTAGGAACAACATTTCTAATTCACATAATATGATGTAATTTTCCTTTCCCATAGTCGAAAATTTTGCTCGGTCTATAAATTGGTAGTGCATATATTTGAAAAAGAAACAAATCTTGGTTATTGTGTGAAGGAGATTCTACGGAAAAATTAAACTTAAGTATACACTAATAAAATATTTCTTCAAAACATGATAGTCATGTGACTTAAGACTATTTAAATTTAAATAAGTCATTGAAATGATATTCTTGATATTTTATGAATACCCATTTGGAACCTTTACATCATTCAACAAGTTTCAAAACTGATATAACTCATGTCTAGAAAGAATGTAAGTAAATGGAGGAAGAAAGGATTGTTTTCACCCTTCACTGGCTCTAACTCTTCCAGTATTCCCATGTTAACCATGTCCAACCT
Source organism: Viscum album (assembly GCA_963277665.1). Classification (NCBI taxonomy): domain Eukaryota; kingdom Viridiplantae; phylum Streptophyta; class Magnoliopsida; order Santalales; family Viscaceae; genus Viscum; species Viscum album. The sequence goes on along the minus strand of OY728162.1, from coordinate 638,250,002 downwards.
AGCATTATTTCCATCCTTTTTTTCAAGTGCATTAAAAACCGTCCAATTACACTATCACATAATTTTTTTTCCAACATTCCTAACATGAGGAAAATGTCTAACATACAAACAATTCCTTTATTTTAATTCAAAAATATCTGATCTATTTTTAAAATAGGTTTTAATAAGGATTTTCAAAAATTGTTTTCCGAAAATAGTGTTTATATCTTTTACATTCTCAAATAGTTGATCACATTTTAGTGGATACAGTTTTGTACATTCTTCTAAACATCCATCAAATGATGTCATCCATGATCAGTACTAATGTCTTCGGGGAAGAAATCCGCGGTGCCCTAGAAAAATAGTCTTCGATGAAGGATTCAAAGTAATTGATTTATTACCTTGTTCGCAAATGGGACACCCTTGAGTTCATTTGTTTATATATTTTAACAAATTTCCATAAGCATGAAAGTAATTTATCATCCCGTAAAGCATGGATCTCAATGAAAAATATTCATTTCTATATGCACCATATAACATTACACCTGAATGCGATAATAATTTCAAATGTTCGATCAATGGATCCATATAAACATCGATATCATTACCTGGTTGTTTTGGTCCTGATATAAGCATATATAACATAATTTGTTTTCCATTTCATGCATAACCATGGTGGAAATTTACAATCTACCAACATAACCAGTCATATAATATGAGTGCTTCTTTGAAAACTAAAAGGATTTACTCCAACTGTAGATAACACGAAATGATGGTTTCTCATCTCATTTCCAAATTTAGGATATCCATGATCAATTCTCTTCCACTAAGTAGATTCTATCGGGTAATAAAGTTTCCCATATTTCTTTCATGTATCTACATTCCATGTAAATTTCCTTGTAGTATTCTCAATTCCATATAGGCACCTAAACCTTGGAATGATTAGAAAGTACCATACAACATTCATTAGACCCAATTTATATTTCTTATATTGATAATAACCACACTTTGGGAATTCATTAAGTGATTTAGGGTCCTTGAGAAATAGTATACAACCATTTGGAAAAGCATGTATTCTTTTAGTGATTATACCCATATAACATAACATTCATTTAGAATCATATGTTAGGATATAGAGATCATTATCTTTTGGGATCATATCATTCAATAGAAAAATTAGTTCAGTGAAACTGGTGTCACTCCATCCATTTCTAACTTTTAAATTATAAAACTTTAGTATGGCTAAAAATGTTGTATATTTAGTGAAACCAATATACAATGACATATTTTCACAACTCTTTAACATATCAAACAAATTTGGAAAATCCCAAAGTTTAAATTCATCTCTCATTTCCATTTCATCAATATGATCTTCATCATCATGCACACCTATAATAACATCCCTGATATGGTATTATTCACTGTCCGCACTTATAATAATATCATATGATCCATAAAACATAGTGTTATCCCAGTCACTAGATAAATTCTTCTTTTCCCCTTGTCTATTCCAGAAATTGTAACTTTGATCAATTATATGATATAAAAAGTGTTCTTACAACTCCTATGCACAAATAAGTCTTGAATAATAATTGTGTAAACATGAACCAAGGATTTGAGAAGGGTCATATATATGATTTTTTCAAAACATGATGAACAATTTATCCCCATCTTCGTACTCTTTTTCATATGATTAGAATCCATCCATTCTCTATTTATATCCATCTGATTTGATTCACTAATATTAATATTTAACAAAATTAATACACAAATGACATTAAATTAAAGATAGATCTCATAAATTTAATGAAATAAAAATATTTTTCTATGAGTATAAATGAAGTATAAATCACTTTTACATTATAAAAGCCAATGAAATACACCCATTGAATATAATAACGAAAAAAATAAAAAATAAAATCTATATTATTTTAAAAAAAAATTTATAAAACAAAATAACGATACTGAATATAATAATTGATTCAAAAATAACAAAGTAAATTATTATATTTTTTAAAATATTTTCAACACTAACATTGACTTTATGAATATATAAAAGTATTAAACTATTGAAAAATTAAAAAAAGTATATAGGTATAAAAGTATAAATAAAAAATGTATATATATTTATAATAGTATATTAAATTATAGATGTATATATAATTAAAAAATTATATATAATTTTAAAAAGAATATATATTTTAAAGAAATATCTCTATATTTTTTTGAGTTGTTCAGGGACAATATATAGGGAAGAATATTTACTTTAACACCTCCCATTTCATACTAAGAACATATTTATTTTTACTCATATTCATAATCACCCACAATCTATCTACATCACCTTCCGAATTCTAAATGGATATCAATTTATTCAAAACTAGTTGATTAGAGGAACCCAAATAGTGAGAGGGAATTGCTTCATGAATGAACCCCTGGTGATTTGTTTCATCATTAGCATGTTTTGATGTTTTGAATGGTTCATATTATTTTTTATTTATTGACAATGGTGAGTAAGTATTAACATGATATTTTTCACTCCATATCACTTACTATTTTTTTCCTATTAGGACAATCACCTCATTATCTATCACACCCACTATTATATTTCTTCCTCCTAGATCCACCCCTTACTATAAAAAAAGCATTAATTATGTGTAATAATCAATAATATCTCCCAAATATGTCTCTAGATAGGTATTCCTTCTAAAATTAATTTTATATATGAATCCCTATGGAAATGGGAAATAAAAGTAGGGATATCAAATTCTTAGTAAGGAAGGTCATATAAACAGCTCATAAAGTAGGTAGATCAATTGCTTACAACACTGAGGAAACCTAAAACACACAAAAACCAATACAAATTTCATAATATAACTTCTATTTATAGGTTTTTCAATTTCCAAATTTAATAATAATAGTCCAACTCACCCTTATTAATACATTTGTATAATATTTTTAGTCATTCAACCCATTTCTTCAATCTCCATATCTGAATTACAACCCACACACATTTAATATTAATACCATTCCTTTTAAATTTCATCATTATATCTTCATTCCATAACTATCATGCAATTCAAAAAAATGAACCACCCAATAGACCATTCAAATCATAAAACAAATCATCATATCCCCTAATTATGGTCCTCCACTCTTTCAAAAATCATTATAAGTCAACCCCAATAATCATTACTAATCATAAATCATTCTAAAAAACATATCTTTTCCCACCAACACATTCCACATCTAATGTTTTCATTATTATCTTTGTACTCACACCCTAATTTCCCCACACAAAACATTAGAAAATTCATCAAGCATATAAACACTCATAAATGATAATTCATCTTTTATAAACACTATAAATACCATGTTGTTCGTTTAAATAAAAATTTATATTCTTTCATTATTGTTCTCACAAAAATATTGATTTACATGATAAATGGATTCATTAACCATTTAAATTTAATTAATCTTTTATGATTAATGATCATAATTTACTGATATGCAATGGATTAAAAATTAGACTAATCAAATAGTAGATGAGGCTTTAGAAAGAAGTAATTCAACATAATGAAAACAATGTATTGACGATGTCATGTGAAAATCACAAAAACGAGTAATCACAAGAAATTACATTCATCTCATACCATAGATTTGGATATAGGAGGTGGAGAGAGTGGTGGTGGAAATAAAAGCGGAGATAGGGGCATAGAGAGCGGTTGTAGCGGGAGAGGTGGATAGAGCAGTAATGACGAGAGAGGTGGTGATGAGAGAGGAGGAAAGAGTGGTAGAGAGAGAGGCGATAGTGAGAGAGGCAAAGAGAGAGGTGATAAGAGTGGTGAAGAGATTGGTGATGAGAGTGATAACATGTCATAAGTAGGGTTTGATGAAATCTGGAAGGTATACGAGAGAGCAGCCTCCTGTTAGGGTTCTATTAGAAAACCACGCAACACTTTTATCATCATTATCCAAAAATAACTGATAAATGTCAGTTTTATCAGTTCAAAAATAGAAAGAACTTAAAAAACGGACCACTAGCAGTGCTTTTTTAGAAATGATAAAGTTAACCCATTATCAGTGCTAAAAAAGTGCTCACAAAACTTGCCTGTATTGGTGTTTTTTTGCATTGTTAAAGTTAACCCATTCTGAGTACAAAAAAAGTGCTCACAAAACTTCTCTTTATTAGTGCTAAAATTATAGCACTAATAAAGGCATGTTTTATCAGCACTGATAAAGGGGTATCTTTATTAGTGCTACAAAATCACTGATAAAAGTGTAATTTTAATAATTTATTTATTTAATTATATTTATTTATTTATTAATATATATATATATATATAGAAAACTATAATAAATGTATTTATTGTAATTTTATATTTATTTTAATATATATATATATATTTATAATTAAATATATTTATAAATATAAATATAAATATAAATATAAATATAAATTTATTTATAATTATATATATAATAAATATATTTATAAATATTTATATAGATATATATAAATATCTTTATATACTTATAAATACTTATATATATATATATATTTATATATTTATAAATATTTCTATACATATATACATATAAATATTTTTATATATTTATAAATATATATATTTAATTATATATATTTATAAAATTGTAACTGAAAAGGTCTGAGTACGATTTGGAAAAGCCAACACAAACCGAAAAAATTTATTAGAAAAATATTAATGTACAACAAAGAAAGGAAAAAAGGACTTGACAATGTCAAAATCTCCCACAAGGAAAACAAGAGATCAATTCCTACCACTCCCTCTCGATCTCAAATTAATAGGATATCAACCTCTGTCTTTTGAGTGTCACCCTCTATGCCATGATTTATCTTACTGGGGTAGAAGATAATCATCACTCGGTGATGAATCTGGGGAGTCCTTTGGAATGATGTTCGTCATGTATTTCCATGAAATATCCTAAAATTCAAACATCAAATTAAATTGAAAACCGTCTTCAATTTTCATTGATAACAATTTTTGGATTGTAAAATAATCCTTATATCCAAAAAACATCAGGATACATTTTTTCAAAGGTGACTTCATGATTTAAATTTAACAAATTTTACATTTCAATTGTAAGAACCTTAGGCTTCCTCTCACCCTCATAATCCTTCAGACGATCTTTGACATTTTTTTCCTGATATATCTTCACATTCAAATAGTGAAGCATTTCCAAAAGACACATAATTAGATATCATGATCATAGGAAATTAATATGGGTAAGACCATTATTTCTTACCACCCCTTACCTAAATTATAACATCTATTCTACAAACTTTGGTAGTAGAAGATCTTACCTTGAAAATTACTGGGGATTGCAACACATACAAATCATGTTGATCATCAACAACCTAAGATACCATTTGCTAAATAGGCTAACCACTACCTCGAATATTCATTCCAGTATCCATGTGAGTGGGCTTCTTGTTTTCAACCTTGAAAACACTAGAAGTAGGGGATGCATGCTCAGATGAATTAGAAGGCCTCGATTTTCTAGGAATGATTTTTTGGAAGCCCTCATTAGTGTCCTATACCACCGATAATCATTCACAACCTACATGATCGGCCCAACAACCCAAATGAAGCAACCCCAAAAGTCACACTGCATACTCTATCCACTGGAAAAAATAGTTCAACCACATGAAAGGTCAGCCGACACCCACTAAAAGTGATTTTCATAAATTCTACATCATCCAAAAGCTATCTTATCCCCACAACCTGAGGTCATATTTTATCGGTATCCAAGGTCTATAAAAAAATCAGTCTATCATCATTCTCAGTCTGCAAATATTTCAATTCATCCACCCATCCTGATGGAATCCATCACAATCATTGTTATCCTATGACCCACCATCGACCTTCCATGGATCCCAACAATGTGTCTGGTCACTGGTGACTGACTTTCCTGCCACCATCCCGCCGATCAGGCCTCTTTCACCACCATCCCAAAGGGAATCACAACCTTTAAATACATTCCATGAACTCAAAATAAAAAATAAAAAATTAGTCATTGGCCATCCCCAAATCCCAATAATGTCATCAGTCTCACTAGCAATGAGATAACAAGAAAATCCTGTTCACTGGGAGTGGATCTAACCCACCAGGGTCCCATATTTTCCACATTGCTCACCGATGGTTCTGCATTGCCCTCAGGCCACCGTGTTTCCACCACTTCAAAGTAGGCTATTCCAACCATATGCCACCATTGCAATGTGTCATCCACCAAAGAAAACCTCCAGATCTTAAATGATCTACACATACTCACATTACACCCTCTCCAACTTGACTGAAATACACAACCAAATCTCTACTATCATCCAAATCATATCTCCATCGATTCCTCCTTTTAAAAAATATTCCACAGAAATTTATCATCATCTTATATGGACAAGAAGGGTGGATTCTTCCGACACCCCTATGACATCACCTAGAATTACTCACCAACATCTCCCGATCGGAGGAGATGCTGATTTCATCATTAAAATGTCTATCATGGATAGATATAACCACAAAAACATCTATTAAAATTCTTTAACAATATTCAACCAAATGGAGGATTCCATGAGCTCCAAACAACTCAAGATAACCAACGATTTCATCCCCACTCTTGACCGGGTTACAGAAGAAATCCACATTGAAGCCAAGAGAGGGAGTCTCTCCATTATTGAGACATAGGTTCTTAACCAACCTATCAATGTATTTATTATAATTTTATATCTATTTTAATATATATTTTATAAATATAAGTAAATATATTTAAAAGTATTTATATATAATTAAAATGGTATAACTATAAATATAATAAATATATTTATTGTAATTTTCTAATTTTTTATGAGAACATAATTAAGGTCAAGGGTATAACATGAATGAAAAGTTTAAATCTTAAAAAATGAGTCATCACATACTTGGAAGCATGAATAATAATGGTGTAATTGTATAAAAGAGTATTTCATGAGTCATTAATACATAACATATGCATGTGTCATCATGAGAATAGGTCGTCTAACATTTAGAACATATATAGCAACCCAATCATGTCCACAAATAAACCTATGATCATAGATTGTGTCAATTATACTAATTCATATCAATATATGTGTAGAAACATGTCTGTGAATATCATTATTATGTCCATATATATATATTGACCTAATTTATTGGAGACAAATATTTATTTAAATGTGTATATTTATATATATACATATTTATTATTATAATTATTAATATATATTTAAAAAGTATTTATATATATTTATTTTTTATAATTTTATGAATATTTCTTTATTTATAATCTTATGAACCCCTATGGCCATGGTTTAGGAGGTTGTTTGGTAATCTTATTTATTTTTGAGGTCTGTTTCCCATGTATTTGTGTGTGTTTCCATTACATCTTTCAATACAATTTTCTAGGTCATGATTTTGGGTTACCAAATCCATGATCTGTGCCATTTTAATAATTATAATGACGTCTTTTAATTAATTTACATAAGTAAACATGAGTTTTGAATATAAATATAATAATTTTCTATATATTAATAATATTTTTTATTAAAATCTTTTTTCAGCGTAAATAATAGTACAAATAAAGGTAACCTTCATCAGCGTGAAAGAAAGTGCTGATAAGGGATACAACTTTATCAATGCTTTTCTTAGCACTGATAAATGTTAAATTTATTTATTATTTTAACTATCACTAATAAATGTGAGGCTATTATCAACACATTCTTTTTAGCTCCGATAAAATAAGACACATCCCCTGCACTAATTTTTTTAGTGTTACGTATTCATGTGTCATTGTAATATATATAATCTTAACATTTGGAACATAGAAACCGAAAATCATGTTCATAAATAAACTTATTATCATATTGTGTCAATTATACCCTCGAATCAATATATTATCATAAATAATTCCAATCATGTCCATGAATATCATCATTATCTCGTTATATATATACAAATATATATTTATGGACAAAATTTATTGCAGACAAAATACAACAACCCTTCTCTTTATTTCACACTTAAACATAATTTAATACATAAAATCATCACTTGATACAAGATAGAAGATCGATAGGTATTATGTCTTTGGGGATTAGGAACATTAAAAAATAACTTAAAACATAATACACAACATCTTTATTGAAATCTTCTTTTACAAGACCACAACATTCACTTGTACTTAGCATTGCATGGGATAACCTGAGGACATGCATAAGATAAGGGCTACCTATAAAGCCTGGTAAGGGAGTAAAAAATGAGTAACATAAAAAATACAATACATGTTAGGCAATAGGCATATCAATGGAGCATAAGATAAACATGAACATAAAGGCATGATATAACATGATTATCATAACTTGGAAATGTGGCAACAACATTTAACATGATATTAGCATGATCCAGGTCACATTGAACATGTATCATGAGTAAACCCTCATTTCACTTGAATTATCATTTGTAAACCCTCATTTCACTTGATGTATCGTGATACTAATCTTTACCCAATGCATTGGATCAATATCAGGGTGCACCCTTCTTAATCATTTAATTTCATGCATTAGTGTGCCACATGGAATATAAAACATAGAATCATTCAACATAATCATTTATTCCATGATAAAGGAATGTGGATTACATACATTAAACTTTATAATAAATATGTAAATGTGCGTAAAGGTGAATGCCCTTGATATATAAATAGGAATGGTATTCACTACACAATGACTTTGGTTTGGAAAATCACAGTGAAATTTCTGCAGTATAACGATGTGACGTAAGAATTAATAAAAAGTTTGATGAGATATAAAGGGGTATATCATAATATGAACATGAAATGGACAGTAAGTGGTTCATATATATTCATGTCCCAACATATGTAATGGAATTAAGATGCATAAAACAAAATAATTTCTTGAATGTAAATTAGAAGAGAGAAATCCCTTACGGAATTTTGGCATGATTATAGGTGTACATGAGAGGCATTAATTAGAGATAAAGGGGTCTCTAATCATTCAAAATTAAATAGGTATGTATGGGGGAGGTGATAAATCATAACCCAACATTTTTAATTGAAGATAAAATGGTATAACAACATAATGAAACTGAGACAAAAATGAGAAAGGAATAAGTCCCTTACTTGGAAATGTGACCTAAAGGCTTGATAGAGGCTTGATAAAGTTTTATTCGAAGAATAGGACACCTCGGAAGGATTATATTGATATGACGTTAGAGGTTGGTCGAGCTCAAAAGGATTTGAGTTAAGAAGAATTGGGATATTGGGTTGGTTTATATAGGAATAGAGAGAGAATTCATTATTGTTTAGGTATTGACCACCACACATTAAACTAATCAAAAACACATACCAACTCACAGTTTTCCCCTAGGTTTTTTCCAAAGGGGAGTGTAAAAAAATATTTTATAAGGAAAATGGACGAGCTTCTTAAAATATTAGGCTTTCTTATTGGTAGGTGGGTCACACTCTCAAGGAAATGAATTTAAAAATCTAAAATGTTTTATAAGTCTTGGAGGGTCCACTAATGCTTTGTGAAATAAATCAAACAAACCTGAAATCAGAATATTTTAGTGGGAAAACATATATTTTACAAAAATACCATTTATAGGATTTTATTACATCACTATTGGGTCATTATGATGTCATAAAGCACATTATATAATTAAACGATATTTAATTTTTACTTAAAAATTCAACTATCTTCGAAAATTATGAAAAATTAACCATTGGATAATTTTAATGTCCTGATTCCAAAAAATAATATTCATTTTATGTAATTAATTTTCTAAATATGGTAATTTTTAATTTTAAAATAAAAACCGACATTTATAAAAAATTAATGGGTTTTGATAAAAACATAATTCAAATATTAATAAAAATTACAATTGTACTCATAAAAATTATATAATAATTTATATTTAATAAAAATTAATTTAGTAATAATATTTTTTAAAATAATATTTAACTAAAAAATCTATTAATTTATCAAAATATATTTATTAATTGAATATAAACTAAATATACTATTTGTGCTTTAAAAACAATTTACAAAGTAAAAATAATAAAATAAATGTATCTTCTTTATTCTATACAAAAATAATTCACATAATCATAAATCTAGGGTCTTGTTACATAACCCCTTATAACACATGCGTAAGACTGAAGGGTGAGGTGTGCAATGGTGATAAATCCTTGGGGTGGATCAGATAACATTTCTCAGGTGGTAATCTCAATAAACTTCCACTTCTCTTGTAGGCGATTTCGTTAAAGCTTCACGTGTTGAAGCTAGGCTTGGGATTGGTCAAGAGAGAAGCCCAATGACACCACCCCCTTTCCGAGCAATGAAAACTGGGCATCTTATGGGGCAATTCTACTGGAGGATGTCATTGCTTCCTTTTTCTGTGTAAATTGGATTTTTTAATGCCTTATATTTATAATAGTTAAGTGATCACTGTTCAAAGACTATACTAGTAGTGGTCACATTTCTTAATGGTATTTTAAAATCCAAAAACATAAAACCAATGATGTTCATATATTATATAACCATTTTACATAATAATACATTTAATTAGATCAAGGGGAATTTTTATTAACAAAATTTTGGGTCGTTACAATCTTCCCCCCTTAAAAAAATTCTCCCTAGAAATTTCCTTTTACCATATTAAAATAGATGAGGGTAATTCAAATTCGTCACTTCCTTCGATTCCCATGTTGCTTCTTCAAACTTTTGGTTTCTCCAAAACACCTTGACAAGGGGAATTGTCTTATTTCGTAAAACCTTTTCCCTACGGTCTAAGATCTTAACCAGCTTCTTCTCATAGGAGAGGTCATTCTCCAATGCTACCACCTCTAGATTGATTACATGCAATGCCTAAGGTATGTACTTCCTCAAGAGTAATACATGGAACACATCATGTACCTGAGATAGGTTCGGTGGGAGTGTCAGTCGATAGGACGTGGATCCAATGCGATTAAGGATCTCAAAAGGCCTGGTGTACCTTGGACTAAGCTTTACTTTCTTCCCATATACCATAACACTCTTCCACTGTGATATGCAGAGGAATACCATGTCTCCAACATCAAACTCTAGGTCTCGCTAATGATTATCAGCATAACTCTTTTGTTGGCTCTGAGTAGCTTTAATGTGTTGTGGGATGGTCTTGACCTTCTCCACCATTTCTTTGAGCATCTTTGGACCTATGATTTTTGTCTCCTCAACTAGATCACATCATGCTGGTGTTCTTCACCTCATTCCATACAGGGCTTCATAAGGAACCATTTGGATGTTTGAGTGGAAACTGTTATTGTACGAGAACTCAAGTAGAGAAATATGTTGATCCTATCCTCCTTTGAAGTCCATTGAGCATTCTCTCAACATGTCCTTAAGTATTTGAATATTCCTCTCAGATTTTCCATCAGTTTGAGGATGATAGGCCATACTAATGTTCATCTCAGTATCCAAAGAATGTTGAAGATGCTTCCAAAAACCAATGGTAAATCTTGGATATCAATAATATACAATAGATAGTGGTACTCCCTAAAGCCTTACCAATTTTATGATATATACCTATGACATTTGATCTAATGATAATCCTCTTGAATTGCAATAAAGTGTTCAGTCTAGGTAAGACAATCCACAACAACCCAGATATCATTATTTCCTTTTGATGTCTTCGAATGTTGGGTGACAAAGTCCACAGTGATTTTCTCCCATTTCCAAATTGGTTTGGGTAATGGTTGCATCATCCCCTTAGAGTTATACCCCTTAGACTTCACTTGATGACATGACTAGAACATTAATGTATACTCATCGATCCCCTTATTCATGTTATACCACCAATAATTATCTCAAATATCTTGATACCTCTTGGTGTTTTATAGGTGAATGGAGAGATTCAAACTATGTGCATCATTCAAAAGTTCCTTCTTCAGCTCCAGACTTTATGGAACACATAGTATTTTCCCAAATCTCACAATTCCTTCTTTATTAACATTGAACTCTGATTATTTCCCTTTACTGATAGTTTCCACTTTTTTCTGAATTCCCACATCATCCTTTTTATCATCCATTAACCTTTCCAAAAGAGACGGTTGAGCAATCATTTGTGAAAGAATTGATGATATTCCCTTTTTATGATTTCCATGTCCATATTCATCAAATATAAGAAGATTAGATCCCTTTAAATTTCTATCAATGATATAATCACTATGTCCTTTCTACTTATATAATATTCAACCTTGTTCACTTTCCTAGGGTGGTAATGGATTGAGAAATCATAGTCTTTGATCAGTAATAACCATATTCATTGGTGCATGTTCAACTCTTTATGTGTGAATATATACTTGATGCTTTTGTGGTCCGTATATATTTCACACTCCTTCCCAAAGAGGTAATGTCACCAAATTTTCGAAGCGATGATTACTGGATCCAACTCCAGATCATGTGTTAGATAGTTTTTCTCATGACCATTCAATTTCCTTGAAGCATAGTCAATGATTTTGTCATTTTTTATCAACACACAACCTAGGACGTTCTTTGAAGAATCACTAAATACCACAAAAAGTTCTCCACTTGTGGGTATTGTGAGCACGAGCGTAGTGGTAATCCTTCTTTTCAACACCTTGAATCTCTCTTCACATTCATCACTCCATGAAAACTTTAATCCCTTCTAAGTTATCTTGGAAAGAGGGTTGGGAAATCTTGAGAAGGTTCTCATAAATATGAAATAATACCAAGCTAAACCCAGGAAGCTACAAATATTAGTTACTGATGATGGCCTCGACCATCCCTCAATTGTAGCTTTCTTGGAAAGATCCACAGATATCCCATTGCTTGTGATGATATGACCCAATAATGAGACCTCCTTCAACATGAACCCACACTTTCTAGCATAGAGATTCTCCTTTCGCAAGGTCTCTAGTACAATTCTAAGATGCTCCTCATGCTCCTCCTTGGTTTTAGAGTATATTATAATATCTTCTATAAAGTGTACCAAATGTTTTTCAAGGTAATATCTAAAGAATCTATTCATCCAGTCCCTGAGGATTTTGAGATTATTAGTGAGTTCGAAAGTCATTACCATGAATTAATAGTGCCCGTATCTTGTACGAAAAGAATTCTTCGGGATATCTTCCTTCTTCACCCTTAATTGGTAATATTCTGACTGTAGATCAACCTTGGAGAAGTATTATGCTCCACAAAATTGATTGAACAAGTCATCAATTTGTGAAAGAGACTACTTGTTCATTATCGTTATTCTATTGAGCTCATGATAATCAATGCAATGGCACATTGACCCATCCTTCTTCTTGATGAAGAGGACCGATGCACCCCATGGTGAAGCACTTGGTCGTTGAAACCCTTTATCTAGATTCTCCTATAGTTGTTTCTTCAGCTCATCAAGCTCCATAATAACCATTATATATGGAGTCTTGGGTATTGGCAATGCCCCAATTATAAGATCAGTTGAGAATTCAATATCTCTTCTATGAGGAAGACTATTCCATTCATTGGGAAACACTTTAGAAAATTCCCTCACAATTGACATGTCTTCAAGGATATTTTTGTCCTTGGACTCAATCGTCTGGGCCAGATATGTGTGCTCATTGGGATATAATATCCATTATTGAGATTGTGGTGCTAAAGAAGATTCATGATCCTCCTTTCACTTGTATAGAATCAGGGGTCAATTCCACTTATGGAGAGTGATTTCCCTTTCGTGGCAATTTATGTTGGCTCTATATAATGAAAGACAATACATGAAAATAATTTTATAAAATTCCACCAAAGAAAGTTTGAAGTGGTTATCTAGGATGTTAAATTCTCAAATTATATCGGGGGAAGAGTTATATTCATGGGATGCACTGATTGTACCATTTTTCGTACTCACCGACATCATTACTACCATGATTTTGGGTGGTGTTGGGATTGTTCTACTAATATTTCAGGATATAAAATAATCTGTAAAACCAGAATAAATAAGTACATTAACCATTATTGAATTAATAATAAGAATAACTATCAACATTTCGTTTTTGGTGTTCAATTCAGTGGTAGGGATGGAAAAATCACTCCCTTGCTTCCTTGGAGGTTGTTGGTTGGCTATGAAAACCCCTGGCTTAGGGAACTAGTTTTCAAAGTGCTCTGTTTGTTTGGAGTTGAAGAAATGAACAACATGTTGATGGCCAAACAGAGCATTACACTTCTCTATCGAATTTTTAGGTTTTTCTTGCAGACAGTTAATGTCCAGGTTCACTTCTCTTCCACAACTAAAGCATTTCCTCGTCCCTTTTAGGAAATTTCCGGGGTGTTTCTTTCTGCACCTTTGGAAAGTGGGGTGATTTATTTTCTTAGCACTGTTGGATTAATCCATCAAGACCTCTAGAATTGAATTCCACCTTATGATTCTTATCCCCATGATACCCCTAAGATTCACCAATCACCATTTTTACTTTCAGGGCACCTCAGACAATTTCCATATAGCTCTCGAAGTCACAGATCACTAGGGATTTACGTAGGCTAGGTTTTATCCCACCAAAGAAATGGTAAGACTTTCATTAATGGGTAATGAAAAAGATGGAGGAATATCATGAAAACCTTGTGAAGTTTTCCTCATATGCTCCAATGGATTTGTCTTATTTTTTATTAAGGGAAAGGAAGTCTCTTTCCATCTTATATCGGAGGGTGAGAGGATAATGTTTGTGAAATTTTTTTCTGAAAATCCTTCCATTGAAATGCCTCGATATCCTCCTTAGGCTTCATATTTTTGATCAATTTCCACCATTGATCAACTTCACCCTCTATACCGTAAGTATGTAGAAGTACCTTATCATGTTTCTAACATTGAAGGATTGAGAAGATCTTGTCAATGAAGTTGATCCGTTCTTCGATGATTGAGGGATCAAATGATCCATTAAAATTAAGAGGCATTTATCTCATGAATCTCTCGATTGCGACTTGTTCATTCTTAGGGGGGTTTGAACGTTTATCTTTACCAATGTTTCTATTGAAAACATGAGTTTATTAGTTAGTTTCATGACAAAGTTTGTGATTCCCGCTCCCATCAAACTGGGTATCTCATTAAAAAAGGCATCATGGTGATATTCACATCGGTTGTTAGCCTAAGTCCTCCTATCACTGGCCATTGGCAGGAATAATAGGAAAATTAGGGGTAACACATAAAGGGTAATCCAAAGATAAAAATTATTGACTTATAAATTATTTTTATTTCCTTAACTTATGAATTTGTAGGATTCAATCTATGCTATCCGTGATCTACTTCCCAACATACATTCTTAGGGGAATTTCTTCATTAACTTAATAATGGTTAATAATAAGATTATGAATTTACAAAATAATATCCCTCAGGAGTGTCATAAACAAGAGTGCATCAAGGTTTGTTGTTGTGCACCAGTTCCCGTTCAAGTCTTACTCAAAGTAGTGTTATCAGGTTTTACCCCTAGATACATCTGTTCTAGAGCTGCCTCTACCTATTTGTATCCAAACAAGGTTGAATTGTATTGATAAACTACTTAATAAATAATCAAAAAAAATTAGGGATGGTTTTATTATATATAGGCTCATCCCTAAGGCTTTCACTGGGGTTTTCTAATCACAATCCCAAAAATAACTAAACTTATCCTCTGATACCAACTATAACAACCCTACAATTTATTAAAAAATTAAACACAATTTATTTCATAAACTATTAACTTGATACAAGAAACAATATCAAGAGGTCTAGTGTATTTGTGGCTTAGGAACATTACATAAAAACCTAGAAGATAAAACACAACATCTTTATTGAAAACTTGTTTTACTTGACTACAACATTCCTTCGCACTTAGTATTGCATGAGATAACGTGAGGACATGCATAATAAAAGGGTGATCTATAAATCCCATTAATGGAGTAAAAAATTAATAACATGAATAATACAGTACATGTTAGGCAATATGAATATTAATGGAGCATAAGAGAAACATGAACATAAAGGCATGATATAGCATGATTATCATTACTTGAAAATGTGGTAACAAAATTTAACAAGATATTAGCATGATCCAAGGTTCATTGAAAATAGAGAATTAGTAAAACCCCATTATACTTGAATTAGATTGATTAAACCGTAATTTCAATTTATGTATCATGATACTAATCTTTACCCAATTCATTGGAGCGCTATCAGGGTGCACCCCTCTTAATCATTTCATTTCATGCATAAGTGTGCCACATAGATCATACAACATGGAATCATTAAAAATCATAATTTACTCCATTATAAAGGAATGTGGAATAAATACATTAAAATATATAATAAATATGTAAATGTGAGTCAATGTGAATAACCTTGATAGATAAATGGGCATGGTATTCACTACACAATTACTTTGGCTTGGAAAATCGCGGGGCAATTTTGGCAGCATAACAGTGCGACATAAGAATTCATAAAAATGGTTGATGAGAGATAAAGGGGTATATCATCATATGTACATGAAATTTAAAGTAATTAAGTCATATATATAGATTTAATAACATATTTAATGAAGTTTAGATTAATAAAACAAAAGAATTGGTTGAATGTAAATGAGGATAGAGAAATCCCTTACGGAATTTCGACATGGTAAAAGGTGTACATAGGAGGAATTAATGAGAGAGAAAGGGGTCTCTCATTATTCCAATATAAGGTGGGAAGTATGGTGGAAGTTTAAAATCATACCCAAACATTTTTAATTTGAGATAAAATGGTATAAGAGCATAAGGAAATTGAGACTAAAATGAGAAAGGAAGAAGACCCATACTTGGAAGTGTGATCCAAAGGATTGAGAGAGGATTGATAGAGGCTTCGTGGGAGCTTGGGGAACCTTGGGAGGATTATATAGAGAGTAGGGTAGAGTTTGGTGGAGATCCAAAGGTTTTTAATGAAGAGGAAGTGGGATAATGGGTGGGTTTATAGAGGAAAAAAGACAGAATTAATTATAGATTAGGTTTTCCCACCACACATGAAACTAATCAAAACCAAAATTCAAACCATGGGTTTTGCACTTGGTTTTTTATAAATAGGAGTGGAAGACATTTATTTATAAGTTCAATGTATGAACTTATTAAAATATTAGGCTTGCTTATGTGGAGTTGAGTCACACTCTCAAAGAAATCAATTTAAAAATCTAAACTGTTTTATAAGTCTTGGAGGGTCCACTAAAGCATTGTAAAATAAAAAAACAAACCTAAAATAAAATTATTTTAATGGTAAAACATATGTTGGCCGAAAATACCATTTATAATATTTTATTACATCACTAATGAGAAATTAAGATGTCATAAAGCACATTATATAATTAAACGGTATTTAATTTTTACCCAAAAATCCGACAGTCTTATAAAATTATGAAAAATTCGCCGTTGGATAATGTTGAGATCATGATTCCTAAAATAATATTCATTTTATCTAAATAATTTTATAAATATTAGAATTTTTAATTTTAAAATAAAAACCAACATTTATCCAAAATTCATGGATTTTGATAAAAACAACTTTCAAACCTTAATAAAATTTACAATTGTATTCATAAAAAAACTATCATTTATATTTAATAAAAATTAATTTAGTAATAATATTTTCTTAAAATATTATTTAATTATAAAATCAATTAATTCATCAAAATAGAATTCTTAATTGAATATTAACTAAAATAATATTTGTGCTTTAAAAACTATTTACAATGTAAAAATAATAAAATGAATGCATATTTTTTTATTCTATACAAAAATAATTCACATAATCACAGTTCTAGCGTATTGTTACATAACCCCTTATAACACCTGCATAAGATTGATGGGTGAGGTGTGCGATGGTGATAATGTCTTCAGGTGGCTTTAATAATATCGCTTGGGTGGTAATCTCAATCAACTTCTACTTCTCCCTTAGGCGATTCTGTTCAAGCTTCACGTGTTGAAACTTGGATTGGGCTTGGTCTATAGAGAATCTCAATGACACAACCTCCTTTCATAGCTCTAACAAATTGGATTCGTATGGGGAAATTCTACTGGATGAGGCCATCTCTTCCTTTGTCTTAGTAAATTGGATTTGATAAAGTCCTATATTTATACTAATCAAGTGAACACTATTCATCAATTATAATAGAAATAGTCACAATTTTAACGGTATTTTAGAATAAAAAAACATAAAACCAAGGAAGGTCATATGTTATTCAATAATTTTACAAAACAATACATTTATTAGATCAAGAGGAATTTTTATTAATAAAAGTTTGTATCGTTACACCAAAAAATATTTTAAAAAATATTTTTTAATTTATAATTATAATTATAAATAATTATATTTTAAAATTATATAAAATTATTGAAATATAATTATAAATGTAATAAATATATTAATTATTTAAAATAATTATTATAATTTAACAATTAATTAAATATATTTTTTTATTTATGATCCTATAATTATATTTTTTAATATATATATATATATGATTTATTAAAAAATATACATTAATATATATTATTTATTTTAATTATAAACATGGGTTTTTTAATTAATGAATATAAATAATCATTAATTTTTAATATAAATATAATAATTATATATATATATATTAATATATTTTATTAAGAACCATTATCAGCACAAATTATATCATAGATAAATCTAACCATTATCAATGCTAAACAAAGAGTTGATAAAGGATACACCATTATCAGTGCTTTTTCTTGCAATGATAAACGTTACCTTTATCAGAGATTCTAATTAACACTGATAAAGGTCAAGATTTTATTAGTTCTTTCTACTTAGTGATGATAAAAAAAGTGGTTCCCTTGCCTATATGTATGGAATTTCTCCACCAGAAGAAGGACACAAGTAGTGTACCACAAAGATCTACAGTTATAATGGCTTACCCCTAAGTATTACCCAATCTAAGGTTTGAGCGAAAGAGTAGGGTAAGCGAGAGCACCACAGTAGTGAGAGAGAAAATGAAGTGAATCGTTATGAATCGAACGACCATAGGGGATGATCAATCCCCCTCTCAAAGCGCCTTCCATTTGTTACTACTCAACAAACCAAAAATCACCCTGAAGCCATGAGAAACAGAATGTTAGTGGTGTAATTAAGAGAAGGACACACATATGGATGATGTAGATAAAAAGGGGGAGAACTTGAATCAATGTCCAGGAATAACTTGTAGAGGATTTCTAGGGTGGAATGGGATTTCCACATAGAGATTTCCCAAGAAGGAGGCCCAAACGACTATACCCAAGGCCGCACTAGGAAGGCCCACATGGGAAGAATGGTACAACATCATATATATAAATTGAGAATTAAAAATGAAAAAATTAATTTGGCATGCACTTTTAAAAAACTAATAAAATGAAATTGGTCGAATAAAATAATGAAAATTGAATATGAAAACATAAAATGGAATGTCATAATTCACACTTTCCTCTTCAATAAACATCCTAATTGTTAGTGGTTTCCACACTGGAAGCATGCACTCTAATGAGAAGACGATGGTGACTTACCTAGATAAAAAAAACTATTATAAAACATGCTCCAATGGGTGGATAAAAAACAACTAAATTTACATAGTGGTGAATGGGATTTGAAGCCCCCTAGATGGATAAAAGGGTAGATATCTCTGTGAAAACCCATATAGGTGCCTAGTGGAAAAGAGCATGGATTACTTGTTAATGAATACATAAGTGACACGTCATGGAGATAACTGTTGTTCTACCATGGATAACATCATTGTGAACACTAGTTACCCCAATGAAAACTCGATGTTTCCATTTTTGTAGCTTCACAATATTTATTACTATAGAGGGATGGTATTTTGTATTGGGTAGATGAGGAGGTTTTTATACATTTTTTTAGAAAAAAATATAATAAGTCTAGTTTATAGTTTTTTGAAAAATATATTAGAAATTCAAGAGAGACTATTCGGCCTTTACTACAATCTAAATGAAGGGATCCCACCTCCTTCCTTTTTCTATCATTTATGTGGATTGATGACATGATAAGGGGGGGGGGGTCCCACCTTTCTCCTAACATAAAGTGAAAGGTGGGTGGTTCTTTTCCACAATTCCTAGAAGACCCTATAAATGGGAACATCCCATATCCTCACTCCAAATTCCTTTCATCTCTCTAACTTCCACACTCTCTCTCTACAATAGGCCTGGGGGTTCTTCATTTGTGTGTGGTAGTTAGAGTGGCCTAAAATGAGTACTAATTTTTTCAAAGAAACATTTGGGGGTATTTTTCTTATTTATTTTAAAGTTAATTACTTATTTAATTGATTTTTTTTTGTTAGTAAGAAATATTTTAGTTATTTTCTAGTTTAGTTAGTTTTATATAGTTTAGAAAAATTAATTATTACTAGTAATGATTAAATATAAATTAACTAATGAATAAGTTAGGATTAAAGAATGGTTACATAATGATTGGATAATAATAATTAACTAATGAATATCATATGATTAAGTAATGATTAAGGAATAATTACTTCTGGATTAAGTAATGTTTAACTAATCATTAGCTATTGAATAAAAATTTCTTATGTAATTATTAATGAATGGTTAGAGAATGATTAAATAATGGGTTTGTATGTTGAAAAATTACAAGGTCATTCTTTTTTTTTGAAAAGAATTCAGGTGTTATTTAATGGGTTTGTTCATGTCCATTTCACTTTATATGATCATAATTGTCATTTTATTATGGATAAATAAATTTATTTGATGTTTTCTATTATTTTTACCTGACATTCCGAAACACTTTGTGGATTATTTTTTAATAAATATTTAAATAATAAATTTAAAATGTTTAAATATGTTTATAAATATAAAACCATATCTTACAAAACACCATTTCTTATGTAAAACCATTCCTAAAACTACTTTATAAATATTCTTTGAAAAATATGATGATATACCCTTTTTTTGGAATAAAAATTTCATAAAATGATAGATATATTCATGTCATGTATTATATTCTACCAGTCATATCATTCTGATGACCATAACATTATATTTAAATTTTATACTTAAGAAATATTTCATTATTTTACATAAAGATGGAGGGTAACACACTACTCACTAAAAATCATAGGCATTCTTAACATGACATGACAGTGGGGAATGAGGTTCGACAGATTAGGGTGCGTCGAGCACAACATTATCATCACATACCACCTCTAGTCTCTATTATATAGTACCTACACCATACTGGTTTTTATGGCATTGCGGTATCATATTTTACATTCATAGATCCTTACCTACTTAATTCCCTCACAGAGAGATGGAGACCACATACACACACATTCCAATTTATTAAGGGAGAGATGAACATCACCTTTGATGATGGGTAAGTCCTTCTCGACCTTCCTAACCAAGGGGATGCAGTTATAGGACCCACCCATAGATATTGGTATATGCGTGTACATAGATTTCTAGTCGTTGACATTTTTCCTAATGATGATGCGACTAATGGAAGGTTGATATCTATGAGGTGTCTTGAGATGCACTTCTAATAGTTACCCAATGAAGCTGACTACCATACTATCTTTTGTCACACCCATGCACATATCTTAAGGATCATTTGAGGGACATTTTTCAATGATCACTCAGTTATTCATGTACATATGATGTATGTGGAACTACTAGAGGATTTTTATTAGGTTAGAAGATACATATGGGGATCATCATGCTTGGAATACACATATAGATCCTTCTAAACAACATGACACTCTGAACTCACTGATATCAAGGGATACTTCACCCTTCTTCAAATGTAGGCATGAGAGTGCATCCCTCCCCTCTCTCCTATTTTTGTTGGTATAGAGGTTCATATAGACGTGTTGTGTGATGATATATTTGGATGTTGTTGTGATAACTCCACTCTATTTTTATGTTTCTAGGAGAAGTTATTGGAGTTAATTACTAATTAATTATCAAATTCAATGTTGTATTTTACAAGTGATACTAGAAACACCACCTCATCAACACTCTGAGACATAATTTGGGTGTATACCATATCATGTGGGATAGTCTACTTCCCATGAATGTAACTATATACAATCTTTCATTGAATAACCAATTTCATAATATCATCATTTTTGGTTTTTAGTAATAAACTTTTTTGATAAATCTCACATGTCATTTTAGATTACATGAATTCCATACTTAAATTTTTTTGACCAGTTTCCTGTATACTACACTAATAGACTTTAGGATGCGATGTATGTAGTGACTCTCATTCACTTTCATATTATTTATTGGTACCATCCTGATAGATTCATGCATCAGTTTGGTTGGGTTCATTGTATCTCCTCTCGTCCAATAAAGTAACCAATGCGTTAGTTCATTAACTTGACAAGGAGGAAGGATGTCAATTGGCACTGATTACATGTCAAGGATGTTAACCAAGGGGACATAAAATCATCATTTCTTATTGAGGGCATGCGTACAATGCAATTACATTAATCATTGAATTCCAAGTGTGAGCCATGGTATTGACTAAAGTCTAAACTATATATTACTCCACATGATTGTGGGATTCAGGATCAGGTAAGTCAATAAATTTCTATTAGTTTTTTTATTATAATAATTTCTAATTAATTTTGAATATAATTATATCATACTCGACTATAATAATTCTCTGCTTGTCTAACCTAGGAGAGGATGTGGTTGTTTCTATCATAATATCGATCCATGTAGTGACATAGGGGATGATGTAATCTTATTGTGTGGTTCATGATAGTATCTTCGACCATCCACCTTATGGAGGTGATGTTCCTACCCAGGTAGTAGAGGTTCTTGATTAGGAACGTCCTCCAATATCTACTGATGTCTAGGAGCCATGATGAAAAAAATTTAGACTGCATCATGCTATATGTGAGGCCTCACATAGTGTACAGGCAAAAGTTGGTCCTCTAGTAGTCTAGCCTCATCCGAATGGGGATGTGAATAAAGATGCACGGGATCCATTCATGTTTTCATGATATCAATTGTTTTCTCTAGATACAATTCATCTGAGCATCTCTCAGGGTTCATTTTCCATACCTCTACCTTTCATGCCCTCGCCATTATAGGTAGTATGGTGCTCCCATGTGATCATGGAAGGTATTTTTATTCACTAAGTGGGAGGAGGATCAGGTGTGCATGACGAAATATAGTTGACACCTCCTACTATTGAGACACTGGAAGAGAATCCGACATTTGAGGTTCCAGATCCCAAGGATCAGCCCTCTCAAGTTCATCATACTCCACCCCATTTCAGATGCCTAAAATCTCGATATGAGTGTCCAATTCACACACCTGATTATGGTACATGACCTCACCAGAGAGGGTGATAATACTCATTCATGTATATGTTTTCTATTAACTTAAAGGATTTGAAATAAAAATGTATTCTATCTAACAAATGATTATATGTCTATTAAAATCATGAAATTGTTTTTACTATCAACCATTTTTAAATGTTTATCCAATTTTTTAATTTTCATTTATATTTTAGGTAGAATTTATATTTTACAAGCTTTCAAAGTTGACTACTTGAATCAAATAAATGGTTATTAAATTTTAAGTTGGTAACTTTAAAACAAATAAAATATAAACAATAAAAATTATCTAAATAAAACATAAAGCATATCCTATGAATATCAAAAGTTATTTAAAATAAAAATAATTTCATAAATATAGTAAATAATTAAAAATTAATAGAATGTAAAAAAATATTATAAATACAATTTTAATGGTTAAAAAAATATAATTCCAATTAAATTTCATTTCATTAATTATTTTTATGAAATTATTGTTATTTTGAATTATTTTATATCTATTCAGTAAGTATGTTATATTTATTTCAAATTATATTTCTACTCTATTATTTATAGACCTTCAAAGCCACTAACTTCGAACATTATTATGTTTCATGTAGGTGAATTAGAAAGCATATACCTTATAAAATATAAATACAATCTAAATGATATTTGAAAAAGTTATTCAACATATAAAACATAATTTAAAATAAAAAATATAATAATTAAAATATAATATACATTTCAAAAAATTTATTGTTTAAAAATATAACATTTTCCCTCTTAAATAATAATGGAGATAATTATAAAAAAAATAAATTAGACACAATATATGTATATATATATATATATATCAAAATATAAAAAATTATATAATTTTATATATAAAAAATCTATATTTAAAGAGGTTTTTTGTTGAAATGCGCCATTGGAGATGCTTCCTTTCATCATTAATTTTCAAAAACGTTCTATCCTAAAATTATTTAATTTTAAAAAAAATATTAAAAAATTGGTAGATGAGATCATAAATTACTGTGTGATTTCAAGCTAAAGGATTATAGGTTTTTATCACATAGTGTACCCAAAATAAATTAATAAATATCATGGGGTAATGAATTGATTTTTGTCTCTACCAGAGTAGGCCATTGGTTTTTTAGGTAGTAAACCCGATGGTGTCGGGACCCAACCCTATTTCATCATAGAATTCCACCACTTAGTGTGTTGAAAATACATCATCATTAAGGAGAGAGCTTGATTTTATCTTGGGTGGGACATAATTAGTCCCTATTTGGAGTACATGTTAGAAATGTGATCTAGTTAACACAAACATACTCACAAAGACACATGAAACTAGAATAGTGAGAGTTTTCCCAAGTATGATCATTCCACCATCGATGCACTCTCATTTTAAATAGAATCATGTATCTAGTTGCAAGACTTGGTCATGAAAGATGGGATTTTTTCTTAAGGAAATAGTGGACTCATTTTCCACATAGTTCAATGATGTACTAATCTTTGAGAAAATAAATTCTCCCAGTAATTGAGTTAGCTATATTCCATAGAATTTCATGTTCGATGTGACAATAGACACTGATTCATATGAAGACACCACTACCACCTTATTGTTCATTGATTTCCATGAGATGGGATAGTTTTTTATGAAGTAAAACAACCAAGTGGTTATCTTGTGGCCTTTAACACCATCATACATTTTATATTACCGAATACTGATAGGATCAAGAGGTTTTCTCCCTTCCTTGCATAGTAGAATCCACTATTGCATGTCACAGTGATGTAGCATAGTAGGTTATTGAATATGGATAAGTGATATTTATGTGGTATCTACATGAACAGACTTACATATCTCTTCATATATGAAATGTATGGTTGTCTGATTAGTATGCAACAAAGGTTGCTGATTATGCTTCAGTACTAAGTAGAATCAATAGAAGGTAGGTTCTTGACTTCCTTAACTTTAAGAAGACCCATCAACACTAGGAAAGAGTTTTACTCCCATGTGTTTATCTTATCCAATTTTTTAGATATGAGGGAATAATGGAACATATAAATTCTTCTTATACCTTAGCTCACTATGATATTGAGATTATAGTAGAGAAATAAAACATTTCTCATCCAAAATAGATTCTTTATCACTACCTTGAACACAATGTTGTCTATATCATTGGTAGTGGTGATGATCAGGTCATCAATTCACACCTTGATGATCAAATGAAACAATTTATTGATAGAATTTTAGAAAATGTACTTGGATCCACCCATGTGACATCCTAGAACCAGAAGTCTAGATGTGATCTTGGTGCTCCTTGTTATAGGTGCTTTTAAAAGGTTATGGTGCACTTTTTAGAGCCTGAGTGCCTTGTGATCATGATTGTAGATGATGAATTTAGGTGGGTTCATAATTTATACATCCACTTAGTGGAACTAACTTTGGAATATTGATATTAAATTCATGTAATATACCTCCCATCCTTATTATACTACCACCATGACTAGTATATAAACCATTTCCATGTGTATAATAGGTTAAAAGACCACCTAGAAATTTTTACTCTATTTCCAAATAGATCCGTTTATAACAAGCCCGACCCTATGTTATTCACCCTACCATAATCATCAAACTTCACCTTGAATAACCAAATGTTACCAATTGGATGATAGCCAATGGGGAGATCAATAAGACCCCTGATGTCATTGTCCTCGTTCAACATTATATCCTCAAGAATCAGATTATTCTATATTTGGTGATATCCTTCTTTATAGGAGGAGGTTGGTTTATTGATCATAGTAAAGTATATCTCGCTAGAGTGAAGATCAGATAGTGAAAACCCTAGTGACGTTGCTATCTCGTTGATGTTTTCTATAGCGTGGAATCGACACTGGGTGTCATTTTGATTAACATTGACTGATTCTACTAGGTTTTATGGTGGAACATAAAATTCCACTATGGATTATAGTGCATGAATAACCTTATCGATGTCAGGTATTTTTTATATATAGATAATTCTAGTGGGTATGATTGATGATCCCTAGTCTCTGATTGGATTTATGGTCTCCTTCATCCCTGGTACATACATTGTAGTGAACTCGGTGGTGAATAGATCCTCACTACCCAACATGCCTTGTTTTTCATTGGTACTCCAATCCCAACGTGCCGCCATATTAAAGATTACATCGTACATCATGTGAAATAATTTCTCAATGGGATCATACACATGGTAACCATTAGACAGAAACATGTTCCTAATCAAGATCATTAGTGTAATTAAATAATCCACCATCTTCAGGTGAGGATTTATATTATTGAAATGCACGATGCATCTGAAGGTGTGATGAATGTGACCCACTGACTATTTTCTATGAAATTACTTGTATATTTTCATCTCATTAAGGTTTAATATTGGTATGTGGTTAAGGATAAAAATATCTATGGAGATAGCCTCACCCCCAAAAAATCTTGGGGATAACCTTTTTCCTTAATATTTTATATGTAACATACATGACATATTTTAAAGGTATTTTTGTATTTAATTTACATTATTGCTTTTTTGGGGGTTTTCAATGCATTTTTGAAGGAAATGGTGGGTTTCCATAATTTGGGTCAACTCGAGAGCCCGTTTCCAGTTTTGACAATAAATTTTGTTTGTTTAATAACTCCCACGTTTTTCAACATTTTTAACTCATTCAACTTCAAAAATGACCTTACTTTAACTATTAAAACCACCAATGAATTTTGGCCCCCTTAAAAATTCATTTGCATCTTGGATTTGGGTGATCAAGTTAGGTATTGGGCCAACCCGAAAGCCCATTTCCAGTTTTAAAATTGTTTTGTAATTATTTCATAAAATATTCAATTTTTATTCTTTTTCGGTGATTCCACCTCTCACCTTCTCCCACTGTACCTGGCCGCACCCCCAGCTTCGTTTCCCCCTCTTTGGAGATCGCATCTGTCGCGAATTAGGGCCTAACTTCTCTGGTTTCTAAAAACGTCCAGTTTTCTCAAGTAAGTGACTATTCTTCTAGTTCTCTCCTTTTCCTTGAGATTTATCTTTTTTTTTCTTGAATCCCAAAATTTCCAGAAGCTAGGGCTTCGTGCTTAGGGTTTCATTTTGGGTTTCATGGTTCAATCCTCTGGTTTTAGGTTTGATATCACTTCCTTGTGGCGCGGTGGTCGTGCGGTTGAAGTTCCGCACTAGGATTTGCGGTTCTTGAATCTTTTGGTAGGTGATTCCATTGTGTGTGCAATTCTTTGGGAATTTGCTTGCTGTGTTGAGGGTGAATTAATGCTTATTGGATTTTAATGATTCTGTAAAAATTTGTTTTAGTTTCATTTACAATGCAAATGAATTTTATGTTACAATTTTTGTTGAAATTGAGGGTTTTTCATGCAAGTCTTTTATTGGTTCATTTTGGGATGAACTCTAATTACATAGTTGATTTTATTGAACTGTATTAGGAATTAAAATAATGTTTTAAATATTTATTCTTTTTGGTTGTGGCTGCAAAAGTTTGTTTAAATTGTGTTTGAGAAGAAAATGGGCATTAAGTGCCATGTTGGTGTGAAAATGGTGGTTTTTAAAATATATAATTTCTTGGTTCACATTGGGCTGCCCCATAACTGAATTTTTGGTTTTATTAAATTGTGTTGAACTGAAATTTTGTTTTGATGACTTACAAGTTTTCACATACTGTGAAAAGTGGATATTTTAAAGAGTTTTGGGTGCAAAACAATGTGATGTTTGGAGAGGTTGTTTTATTGAAGATCAAAATATTTTATTGACTGTTTCAAATGATATAAAATGTGTGTAGCTACTGTACTATTTGTTTGTGACCAGTAGAGATACTTTACATGAAAAAGTATGTGTGTTGTTTGCTGAAATTGTTTGAGCACAAAAGGGGGAATCCCGGGTACTTAGGTGGGCGGATATGTACTAGTACGGCTAGTGGACCGGATGGGTTGTGTCCCTGTTTCACTGAGCAAATGGATAACGACAACACTAACTGAACTATGTGGATGTTATTTGGGGACCACTAGGTTATGGGTTTGTTCCCTACTAGTGGCTCGTGCACGGGAAAGGATTGTGACTTGGATACTTTACACCGAGGTACGAGGTACATAGGGCCCGAGACTATCTAGTTGCCTAGGGGTGTTCCCAATTTTTGTGCTCATTAGAATTGTAGTATTTACCTTTGTTGTGGGATCTTTTGGCAGTACTTTACAGTAGCTCACATGTTTATTTAATTGGTTATCATTCTGAAATTCTTGGATTGAAAACTGTTCTCATTTGAAAGTTTCTTTTCTTGAAATTTTTAACATTGTTTCACCTTGTGTGTTAAAATTGCTAGTTTTGTTCCCACTGTATTGCATCCCCTTTGGAATCTTCTGGTGGTATCCTATTGGGCTTAGGCTCACACCCTACTTACACCCCTTGGGTGTAAGTAGAACTTCTTATGCTTGACTCAGGTAAAGGGAAGGCTAAGGGTGATGGCGCTTCAGGGTGTTAGTCCCCATCGTTGGGGCAGAGTTGTGGAGAAGGCTTGCGGGTGATGACACCCTTGTTGCGTGAAGTGATTGGGGATGTCTTGATGTTGTCATTATTTGTATTTGGACCACTTGTAGTGTCTTTAAACATATGTATTCAGATCTGGTTTTGTTAAGAATGGTTTAGTATGGAAATTTCAGATTCTTATTATTGATTGTTTTATTTGTTTTATGCTTTCATACTCGGGTAAATCGTTCCCAAATCATATTGTTTTATACCCGGGCACTTGTGCCAGCCCGTGGGGATAGGGAATGCCCTTCGGGTCTTGCCACGGGCTGGGTTTGGTGCCATTAATGGTGGCGACCAGATCCGGTTCGTGACAAAATGGTATCAGAGGAGGTTAATGTTTTTGGGTTATATTGTTATTTTGACATGAGTCGGGATAGACAGGAGCTAGGACTGTCGGGGCTCGGGGTATTGGTTGTGAGTAGGGTGCCTGGCCCGCACCTCTCATGGCAGACCTTGAGTCACCAGAGGATGTTGGAATTTACTGATTTACTTCACTTCCAGGTGAGACGTGTGGGCTGCAGACCACATGTGGACATCAGGCAGATGTGGAGTAGTTGTTTCTTTTATTACAAGAATGTGTTTAGTTTGCTTATATTTGATGTATTTGATTACAATTTTCAGAATTGTGGTATTGACCATTGTTTTGTGACTGTTGCATTTTGTAGCAACATGCCTCCCCGGAAAGCTCCAACGCACCCACAGGAGGAAGCTGGAGAGAGTTCACCCACGCCGATTGATCAGAGGCTAGTCGAGGCCGTGGTCCGGGCTGTCCAGGCTCTAGGATATGGACCAGCTCCAGCTCCAGCTCCTGTTAGAGAGGATTATACTGGTCCTAGAAAGGACAAGGCCCAGGAGTTCCTGAAAAATAAGCCTCCAACCTTCCGAGGCAGCTCAGAACCCCAGGAAGCAGAAGAATGGCTCGAGAAGATCGAGCGTATGTTTGAGTTCCTGGAAACACCCGAGGAGCTCAGGGTGAAGTGTGCCTCCTTCCTATTGGAGGGTCCCAGTCGTAAATGGTGGGAGTCAGTGCTTCAGGCTGGGAAGAATGATCAGATGCACTGGAGAGATTTCAAGGTTGTCTTCAATGAACAGTATTGCCCTGAGGTGTTGGCTTATGCCAGGTCTAGAGAGTTCATGGAACTTGTTCAGGGGAATCTATCTGTGATGGAGTATGCCAACCGTTTCGCTGAATTGGTTCGGTATGCTCCAGAAATTGTCTCTAATGAACAAGCGAAGGCCCAGAGGTTTGAGAAAGGCTTGCGACCAGAGATATACTCTCAGGTGTTCTTGTTTAAGCTGAGGACCTATGCTGAGGTTGTTGATCGAGCGTGCATGGTGGAGATTGATAGGAAAGGCAGGGCTGGTTTCTATGGTTCAGTATCAGCAGTGGGAAGTGGTAGCTCCTCAGAGAAGAAAAGGAAGCGGGAGGATCATGTGAAGAAAGGAGGGGGCAGTTCAGGCCACTCTTCCAGGCAGTTTTCTTCTGCTGCCTCTGATGCAAGATCGGTCGTGTGCCACCAATGTGGGAGGCCTGGGCATATCCGACCAGCATGTCCACTTCCTCCGAAGCCTTGTTTCCAGTGTGGAGGTATGGGGCATTTGCAGCGTTTTTGTGGTGTGGCACGTCCACTTCCGAGTGGGGTTGGTTCAGTGGCTTCAAAAGGAGTGCCAGCACAGTCCGAGCCATCAAGGACTGGGGGATCTCGATTTGGTGGTCGTGGTGGTAGGGCTGGATCATCTTCTGGGCAGAGCCAGTTCAGGGCACAACCACATACTAGCGGTCGTCCTCAGGCAGATACTGGACATCTCCATGCAGTGGATCAGTCACCAGCAGGATCAGAGGCGGGACCGTCGACAGTTCGAGGTACCGTTCTGATCGCATCTTCTTTAGCTACTGCTCTTTTTGATACTGGTGCCTCTGTTTCATTCATTTCTGGACATTTCGTGGACATGCTGAATTTGCCAACTGAGTTGATGTCTTTTGCGATGGAGTTGGTGACACCATTGGGAAAGAAGAAGGAGCAGGGCCTGAGGTGCCCCTCATGTGCACTTTCTGTATCAGGGGTCGAGATGGAGTGGGACCTTATGGTCTTAGATATGGACCTTTTTGATGTCATACTCGGGATGGATTGGCTAGTTCACTTCCAGGCACACATCGACTGCTACAGAAGGCGTGTGAGTTTCACGGCACCTGATGGGAGTCGTCAGGTTTTTCATGGAGAATGGGATCCACGATCAAGTCGCGCAGGGCCTCCACTCCCAGAGTTGGGAAGTGTTATCTTCCAGTTATCTTCGATTGTGCTAGAGGATGGTCTTTCCCCTGAAGGTTCACTACCTCATGTAGTGAATGAGTTTCCCGAGGTATTCCCTGATGATTTTTCTGGTTTTCCCCCAGAGCGGGATGTGGAGTTTTCGATTGATCTGGCGCCGGGAACACAGCCGATATCTCTTCCCTCCTATCGCATGGCCCCCACCGAGTTGAGGGAATTAAAGATACAGCTGGACGACTTAGAATCCAAAGGATTCATTCGCCCGAGCGTCTCTCCTTGGGCCGCTCCTGTGTTGTTTGCAAAAAAGGCTGATGGATCCCTCCGGTTGTGCGTTGACTACCGGAAGCTGAATAAGGTAACAATTAAAAACAAATACCCTTTGCCCAGAATAGATGATTTGTTTGATCAGTTGAAGGGGGCAAAGTGGTTCTCAAAGATAGACCTGCGTTCAGGGTATCATCAACTCAGGGTGAAGGAGTCAGATATCCCCAAGACAGCCTTCCGAAGCAGGTATGGCCACTTTGAGTATTTGGTCATGCCCTTCGGATTGACCAATGCTCCAGCGGTATTTATGGCACTAATGAATAGGGTGTTCCATCAGTATCTCGATTCCTTTGTTGTGGTGTTCGTGGATGATATTCTGGTATACTCTAGCTCTGAGGAGGAACACGAACATCACTTGAGGATCGTTTTAGGTACATTACGGGATCACCGCCTCTATGCAAAGTTGTCAAAGTGCACCTTCTGGATCAGAGAGGTGAGATTTCTAGGGCATGTGATCTCAGAGCACGGAGTTTCAGTGGACCCTGAGAAAATTAGTGCGGTTATGTCATGGGAGCAGCCGAAGAATGTGTTCGAGATCAGGAGTTTCCTTGGCCTGGCTGGTTACTACAGGCGATTCGTTCGGGATTTCTCTCGGCTTGCATCACCAATGACTGCGCTCACCCGGAAAGGGGTGAAGTTTGTATGGGGTCCAGAATGTCAAGCATCATTCGAGGAGCTGAAGAGACGGTTGACTACCGCCCCTGTGCTGATTTTGCCTGAGGCCGGGAAGGGTTATGTGGTTTATTGTGATGCTTCAGGTATGGGTCTTGGGTGCGTGCTTATGCAGGATGATCACGTGGTGGCTTATGGCTCTCGCCAACTCCGACCACATGAAAAGAACTACCCTACCCATGACTTGGAGTTGGCAGCGGTGATGCATGCTTTGAAGACATGGCGTCACTACCTCTTTGGCGAGAAGTTTGTGGTCTACTCTGATCACAAAAGCTTGGCTTATATCTTCTCACAGAAGGACCTCAACTTGAGGCAACGCCGCTGGATCGAGTACTTGCAGGGGTTCGACTTTGACATTGTCTATACCCCAGGTAAGGGTAATGTGGTGGCCGACGCTTTGAGCAGAAGAGTTCCAGTGCAGGCTTTGAGGAAGTCTAGTGATGAGTGGACATTGATGGGGCTCTTTTCTCAAATGCATGTGGAGGCTAGGGAACACAGTGGAGGGGAATTCTTGGCGAGTGTCCAGTTGACTCCTTCTCTGTTGGAGTTGATTCAGCGGGAACAACCTAGTGATGAGCTTTGTCAGCGATCTAGGCAGTTTCTTCATGGTGGGGAGACATCCTATGATTGGTCGTCGTCTCCCGAGGGCATCTTGTGCTTCAAGGGCCGTTCAGTAGTACCGTTATCTCTACGGAAGGCAGTGATGCATGATAGCCACCAGTCTCAGTGGGCTGTCCATCCAGGTGCCACTAAGATGTATTATGATGTCCGTCGGCATTTTTGGTGGCCTGGTATGAGACGAGACATAGCAGACTTTGTTTCGAGATGCTACACATGCCAGCAGGTGAAAGCAGAGCACCAAAGGCCCTCCGGTTTGCTCCAGCCATTACCCATTCCTACCTGGAAGTGGGACGAGGTTGCCATGGACTTCATTGTTGGCTTACCTCGTACACCTCGGGGTAAGAATTCCATTTGGGTGGTGATTGATCGTCTGACCAAATCAGCCCACTTCATTCCGATCAGAGACACATCTAAAGTGGATGAGTTGGGCCTTTTGTATCTTCAGGAGGTGGTGAGACTCCATGGTGTACCATCAGCTATTGTCTCGGATAGAGACCCCCGCTTCACTTCTCGATTTTGGGAAGGCCTTCAAAAGGCCTTGGGCTCTCAGATTAAGATGAGCACGTCGTACCACCCTCAGACGGATGGTCAGACAGAGCGGGCGAATCAGATTTTGGAGGACATGCTTCGTGCATGTGTCTTGGACTTTGGAGGTTCTTGGGATAGCCATTTGGGATTGGTTGAGTTTGCTTATAATAATAGTTACCAATCCTCAATTCGAATGGCCCCTTTTGAGGCGCTCTATGGTCGGCCATGTCGGTCCCCCCTATGTTGGGCTGAGGTAGGAGAGACTTCACTATTGGGGCCGAGCCTTGTGCAGGAGACTTCTGAGAAGGTCAAATTGATCAGGAAGCGCTTATTGACAGCTCAGAGTCGTCATAAATCTTATGCTGATCGGAGGCGTCGAGACCTAGAGTTTACTGTGGGTGATAGGGTATTCTTAAAAGTGGCCCCTCGTCTGGGCCATCGTCGATTGGGGAAGCAAGGTAAGCTGATGCCACGGTATGTCGGACCCTTTGAGATCACCGAGCGTATTGGTAAGGTGGCATACAGGTTGGCCTTACCTTCTCAGTTGACATCTATCCATGATGTCTTCCACGTCTCCCAGTTGAAGAAATACAATCCAGATCCATCCCATGTGTTGAGTTGGGAAGAACTAGAGATAGAGCCTGACTTGTCTATCGTTGAGAGGCCGGTGAAAATAGTGGACTCCCAGGAGAAGATACTTAGAGGAAAGTCTATTCCTTTAGTCCGGGTTTTATGGCAGCATGGGAATGATACACATGAGACTTGGGAGCGAAAGTCATGGGTCGAGGAAGAGTACCCATTCTTGTTTACCAACCAAGAATCATGTTGACTTTCCGGGGCGGAAAGTCCTTCATGGTGGGGAGAATTGTAACATACATGACATATTTTAAAGGTATTTTTGTATTTAATTTACATTATTGCTTTTTTGGGGGTTTTCAATGCATTTTTGAAGGAAATGGTGGGTTTCCATAATTTGGGTCAACTCGAGAGCCCGTTTCCAGTTTTGACAATAAATTTTGTTTGTTTAATAACTCCCACGTTTTTCAACATTTTTAACTCATTCAACTTCAAAAATGACCTTACTTTAACTATTAAAACCACCAATGAATTTTGGCCCCCTTAAAAATTCATTTGCATCTTGGATTTGGGTGATCAAGTTAGGTATTGGGCCAACCCGAAAGCCCATTTCCAGTTTTAAAATTGTTTTGTAATTATTTCATAAAATATTCAATTTTTATTCTTTTTCGGTGATTCCACCTCTCACCTTCTCCCACTGTACCTGGCCGCACCCCCAGCTTCGTTTCCCCCTCTTTGGAGATCGCATCTGTCGCGAATTAGGGCCTAACTTCTCTGGTTTCTAAAAACGTCCAGTTTTCTCAAGTAAGTGACTATTCTTCTAGTTCTCTCCTTTTCCTTGAGATTTATCTTTTTTTTTCTTGAATCCCAAAATTTCCAGAAGCTAGGGCTTCGTGCTTAGGGTTTCATTTTGGGTTTCATGGTTCAATCCTCTGGTTTTAGGTTTGATATCACTTCCTTGTGGCGCGGTGGTCGTGCGGTTGAAGTTCCGCACTAGGATTTGCGGTTCTTGAATCTTTTGGTAGGTGATTCCATTGTGTGTGCAATTCTTTGGGAATTTGCTTGCTGTGTTGAGGGTGAATTAATGCTTATTGGATTTTAATGATTCTGTAAAAATTTGTTTTAGTTTCATTTACAATGCAAATGAATTTTATGTTACAATTTTTGTTGAAATTGAGGGTTTTTCATGCAAGTCTTTTATTGGTTCATTTTGGGATGAACTCTAATTACATAGTTGATTTTATTGAACTGTATTAGGAATTAAAATAATGTTTTAAATATTTATTCTTTTTGGTTGTGGCTGCAAAAGTTTGTTTAAATTGTGTTTGAGAAGCAAATGGGCATTAAGTGCCATGTTGGTGTGAAAATGGTGGTTTTTAAAATATATAATTTCTTGGTTCACATTGGGCTGCCCCATAACTGAATTTTTGGTTTTATTAAATTGTGTTGAACTGAAATTTTGTTTTGATGACTTACAAGTTTTCACATACTGTGAAAAGTGGATATTTTAAAGAGTTTTGGGTGCAAAACAATGTGATGTTTGGAGAGGTTGTTTTATTGAAGATCAAAATATTTTATTGACTGTTTCAAATGATATAAAATGTGTGTAGCTACTGTACTATTTGTTTGTGACCAGTAGAGATACTTTACATGAAAAAGTATGTGTGTTGTTTGCTGAAATTGTTTGAGCACAAAAGGGGGAATCCCGGGTACTTAGGTGGGCGGATATGTACTAGTACGGCTAGTGGACCGGATGGGTTGTGTCCCTGTTTCACTGAGCAAATGGATAACGACAACACTAACTGAACTATGTGGATGTTATTTGGGGACCACTAGGTTATGGGTTTGTTCCCTACTAGTGGCTCGTGCACGGGAAAGGATTGTGACTTGGATACTTTACACCGAGGTACGAGGTACATAGGGCCCGAGACTATCTAGTTGCCTAGGGGTGTTCCCAATTTTTGTGCTCATTAGAATTGTAGTATTTACCTTTGTTGTGGGATCTTTTGGCAGTACTTTACAGTAGCTCACATGTTTATTTAATTGGTTATCATTCTGAAATTCTTGGATTGAAAACTGTTCTCATTTGAAAGTTTCTTTTCTTGAAATTTTTAACATTGTTTCACCTTGTGTGTTAAAATTGCTAGTTTTGTTCCCACTGTATTGCATCCCCTTTGGAATCTTCTGGTGGTATCCTATTGGGCTTAGGCTCACACCCTACTTACACCCCTTGGGTGTAAGTAGAACTTCTTATGCTTGACTCAGGTAAAGGGAAGGCTAAGGGTGATGGCGCTTCAGGGTGTTAGTCCCCATCGTTGGGGCAGAGTTGTGGAGAAGGCTTGCGGGTGATGACACCCTTGTTGCGTGAAGTGATTGGGGATGTCTTGATGTTGTCATTATTTGTATTTGGACCACTTGTAGTGTCTTTAAACATATGTATTCAGATCTGGTTTTGTTAAGAATGGTTTAGTATGGAAATTTCAGATTCTTATTATTGATTGTTTTATTTGTTTTATGCTTTCATACTCGGGTAAATCGTTCCCAAATCATATTGTTTTATACCCGGGCACTTGTGCCAGCCCGTGGGGATAGGGAATGCCCTTCGGGTCTTGCCACGGGCTGGGTTTGGTGCCATTAATGGTGGCGACCAGATCCGGTTCGTGACATTATAAACCATGGAAACCCTGATAATGTTATCGCTTGTAGTGGTCCCATTATGTTAAAGTAAATAGGGAGTCATGAGTTGTCATTACATTGCCTAAAGATAAGTATAATTCATTGAATTATAGTGATGTGAGATCACTGTCACAATCTATGTGAAGGATTTACATCATTCACCCTATCACCACCTACACCATGGTCTGAAAGTGATTGATCACTAATGTAGGTTGGTACCTGCTCATGACTACAATAAGAAAAATATAGTTGATAATCTTGTCCCTTATCAGCTGGAAGTTGTGGTTCCTACTTGGAATCATTTGAATCATCATAAGGAAGATGTCAAAATGGAGAAGATGAAGTACATTCTTTTTGGGATGTATCATTTTCTTCGATAAAGGAACTCATCAATTCCTCTGAGTGAGACATTTTTCATAGACATGATCCGCCTAATAAATCTATAGTAACCCCTTTACTATATAATATTGGGTGAAATTTTATAGATCTTGGAAATTCATTTGGTTATACCTCACATTCTAGTGTCATGTTTCCACCAAGATCATTACTGATTAGAAAATTGGCTGTGTAATTTCATGTCTAAGATGAAAAACTAATCAAAGAAGTGGTTCAACCTCTTTAGTAGGCATAATTTATAGTTGTGGATCTTATAGACTTCAAAATTGATTAGAACTTGGAAACAATTATCATAAATATTTTTTATGTTGATGATGTTTATGGAGATCCTCAGGATTAATTACACCATAGTGAGCACATGGTTCTCGATAGCATTCCTTATGAATAGGATCTTTCCACACCCCTCTATGTTGAGAACTAGTCTACCATTAAAGACTATTTTCATGTGGATCCTATAGTCATACTCAAATAAGATAGTGTGGGATACATTAATGTTCTTTACTAAACCCATTTGAAGGTAACATAGGCCATCATTTCACACCTCCTCCTGGTCCAATTTTTGTAGGTCCTTCACCTTGATTTGATAAATAGGGTCATATAACAGTAGTAGATAATTGGGGTAGAAGATCACGATAGTGAGGAATCAGAAAAATTAGTGGATTCCAGTTCCATAAAGAGTGTGGTGTCATCATCATCACCTTATATTATATTTTCCTTGAACTATTTTAGCTTAATTTAGAAATTTTTGGCCCAATATATTATTTTACTAATGTTGTGGAATTTGTCCTTTGAGACATCATGGCCACCATGAAATCATAATCCACCACTTACATTCCCATAATCACCACATTAATTATTTCATTAAAATGGTTTATGACACTATTTCTTGGACTTAGAGTCATCATTGGATCCCTCCCCTAGATATAATTACTTCATACATGAAACCCACTCCTCTTCAAATAGGAAAATATTCCTTCCAGTAACATCAGTGAGTGTTGGATCAAAGTGGTACTCTACATATTTGAGTATCCCTATTACCTACTCCATAGAGAGTTTTGATAGGTTTAGTGGAATCTGAATTAGTAGATAAATTTATGATAACTTTAAGGTTAAATTTTTAGGTACTTCCCAATTTCCATGTGTGGATGCTTCAGATCATTAAGGACTGTGATTTGGCTGACCAACTGGGTGAGTAAAATCATGAATTCATCCAATAATTCATCATTGATTAATGTAATGAATTTGTACTTTTTATGGATCTTTTTTAAATTTACTTGTATGTTGATGCAAATGGTTTTTAAATTATTTCATTTTACCTTGGTTCTTTCCTTGACGATGAGTATGAAGATCATATATAGTAAGATAGTGCGCAGGTTAAACTTAGAGGCATCCTATCTTCCTAGAGTTCAACGCCACCAATGATGATGGTGTCCTAGTTCCCTCACACTTGGATCACAACCTTGTTCATTAGGGTACCTTCATCAAAGATCATCTTCATGGGGGTTGATATATTATTGATCCCCCAATATCCTTATCCACTCAATGTAATGCCAAAGGGCCATCCATTCTATATATAAGAGTTATGGAGAGGTGTGTTTAGATTGTTGGGTTTTGGTTAGATTATAGAGTATAAAAATTGATCATGATTAGCTTGATCTGGTACCAAATGTTATCAATTAATTCTGATCAACACACACAAACTATGATGAACACCTAAAAATCGATGTATATAAGAAGAACATAAGATTGATTTTTACATAAAAACTAGAAATATTTTATGGTGGTTTTTATTAATTTCTATACTAAAATAGATGATAATAGTAGGGTTATGAGTGTTAGTATGAATACATTGAGAGAATATTGAAAAAATAGAGGGGGGAAATGTAATGGTGAACGCACTAAAATTATTTAACAGTGTCGTCTATTAATGTAATTTATTATCTACTGGCTTAGATCATCAATTACAAGGGAGGGAAATTTGGAATGATCTAGTGATAATAGATATAATATCATGGTATAATGATAAGAAATGGATTCTCTATTGGTTTCAATGGATCTTATTATAAACCAGGGAAGGTCAATAAGGGTAATAAGTTGAGGATGATGTACTAGTGAAATGTTGTAGTGGTTAAGAAATTAAATTGGTACATACACTATGGTTTCATAAAAACTCTATATTTGAGGAATAAGAAGTGGGGAAGATGTTGTAAAAATCATGTGGGTTTCATTTCATGAAGGTGAAGAAGGTGGTCGAGTATTGTTTGGTTTGAATCATGAGTTTGAACTCTAATATTCATTAAAAGTTCTCTAAGAAGACACTCCAAATGAGGGAGCATCATAGACCTTCATGGGATGAAGAGTTATTATATTATGGTATAGTTGAAAGGGGAGGATCTTGAGAGGTGATAGGATACATGATATATATAACAATAATTAAAATTGGAACATTTAGTAGTAGAGCATAGGGAGGTTCATTTTTCATTCACTCTCTTTTCTCGTTTTCACTCTAAAGAAAAGAGTGTCTCAAGAATATATATTTGAGGAAGTTCATAAAATTAAACAACCTTAGATTCAAAATAAATATAGATCTAATTGATATATTTACTTTTTTATGGATGTAATGATAGTATATTATATAATATCCAGTTTTCCCAATATAGAGACTAATCTAAAAATGTTCAAAGAAGTTATTTCATTGTCTCGTCCATAAATTTTTAAGGAATAGATAAATGATGAAATTGTCTCTATAATTAAGATCAATACTTGGATATTATTTAATTTTCCTCAAGGTTAACAATAGATAGGATATCTATTTATATTTAGAAGAAAATAAAAATTCAATAGTACAATTGAAAAATATGAAGCTTGATTGGGAGCCAGAGGGTTTACATAAAATAAAGGAATTAACTATTTTTATACCTATAGTCATATGGATAGTAATATGAAAATTATAATTATTATCACTTTAGTTCACATATAAAATTTATAAATTCACCAAATGGATATTAAAAAAATATTCTTAAACGGATAATTAGATGACGAAATATATATTTAATGACTAGAAGGATTCATAGTACCTGGAAGAGAAAACAATGTTTTGAAAATTTATATAGTTCATATACAGTTTTAAACAAACTCCAAAATAGTGAAATGATAAATTTAATGATGTAATTTTATTAGAATAATTTTAATTAACTATGATAATAAATGTATTTGTAGTACTTTACGTAATAAACAATGCTTGGTTGTTTGTTTATGTGTTGTTGACATGATAATATTTATAATTGATACAAATCAAGTAACTAAGACTATTTATATCATATCTAGAAACATTAATATATAAGACTTAGGTAAAACTAATGTCATTTTGGGGAGAAAAAAAATTAAAAACAATAATTTTTTTTCTTTATGAATCTCATTATATTAAGAAAATCTTAAAGTAGTTCAAACAATTTGATTGTTCACCTACATATACCAAATATGTGTTTAGGAGTAAGATACTACCAAATTATTGTATGGATGTTTCTCAACTATAATATTCAAGGTTAATAAGGTGTCTCATTTATTCTATGATATGCACAAGACCTGATATTTCATATGTTGTTATAATGTTGAGAAAAAATAATATTATCTTTGATTATGCATAATGTGATACAATTAAAAGTGTATTAAGGCATCTTAGGATTATTATGGATTAATGTATATGTTATAGTGGAAACCCAAGGTTTTTGTATGTTTTTTATGATAAAATATGGATTAACAGTCTGAATGATCTCTATTATATGAGAGGATATATTTTCACAGTTAGAGGTGGAGTGATCTCTTTAGGTTTGAAGAAAAAAAATAATATAATGGACTCCATAATGTCTTAAAAGTTTATTTACTTAGTAGATACTTTAAAAGAACCATAATGGATAAGATCTATTTTATTAGATATACCATTGTATCCTATGTTAATGTATCTAGTTTCTATACATTGTGGTAGTCAAGAAATGTTGGCTAATTAATATAGAAAAAATTATAATGTAAAATCAAGACACATTGTATAAGGCCCCAACCTTAAACATTAAAAAAATCTTGAGTTAAGTCAATAATTTGACATTATTTCACATTAAGGATATTTTCAAGTTTATGGAATTAGTGAGTTAGTCTATAACTATTTCATAACAATACCATTGAAATATAAAGTGTACACTTCCAACAATATCTATTTCCTTCATAACACAAAACGTTTAAGAATAAACATGATTTATTGTCATGTTTAATCATCATAACTTTTCCTTGATTCCATATTTGACTCTATACTTCATTAAATATTGTGAAAAAAATTAAAAAAATTGGATGATTACCAAAATATTAGTAAGGGATATAAAATAAGGAAAAAAATCTATTTGTCCATGAATATTTTAAAATCATAAAATGATTTTCAAAAAATCATACTTTTCAAACATAAAACATAAAATCTTTAACTAAAATCATGAAATCATAATATTACTATAAAACATAATATAAATCATAAAATATAAAGGTAAC
This sequence comes from Viscum album, assembly GCA_963277665.1. Taxonomy (NCBI): domain Eukaryota; kingdom Viridiplantae; phylum Streptophyta; class Magnoliopsida; order Santalales; family Viscaceae; genus Viscum; species Viscum album. Next base: position 638,208,457 of record OY728162.1, on the reverse strand, counting down.
TTGTAGAATCAATATCATAATTACATTTTAGCTTTCATAGGTACATAGGGAGTAACCTTCATGGTTTCATTTCGAATACCAATCACAGTATATTCACTAAATCTCTTAAGATTAAACCTACCATTTAACTTCTTATCATTACCAATTTCATTGGAGTGTTATCACGGAATCACCCACCGTCGGTTTATCATGGAACCACCTATACACGTAAGAAATTCCCAAGAACCATAACATAATCATAACACATAAAATAATCATTAAGGAAAAATAGCATTTTCACATTGCAATCAGAAGATATCATTTCAATATATTGACATAATCAATCCATTATAAACCCATTTTCAATACCAAAATACAATAAAAGGGAATATGGTATTTATTTTTGTATTAAAACATTCTGGCTTGTAGAGGAATCAAAATATAGAATAATGGCCATGACAGCGGAAAGGTAGTTGTCACCGTGTACCTAAAAAAATATTCCTATTATCATTTAGTAAAACAGTTTCTAAAAAAAGAGTCCTTTTTAAAACCTTTGAATGATATTAAAATTCATAGGGTTTTATTATATACCGTTTAAAATAAGGTGATGTATAATGTCAAAATACACCTCAATGATAAGAGATTGAGACGAAGTCCCTTACCTTAAGCCTGAACCGTCACGTACAGTATTTATAATCTCAATTAATAAATTTATATTAATTTCAACATTATTGGGAACATTTTTCATGTTTATTATTCCATTAATATCAATTATTATCATTTTATAACAATTACATATTTATTTATTTTCATATCATATGTTTTGTCGTTATTTGATACATGAGTCAAAAAATGAACTTGGCTTGATATCAATAGTCCATCGGGTCAAAATCCCATTATCCCCATAATAATATTCATTAAATAATAATACATTTTTGGTCTAAATTATACATTTAAATCTATTTATTAAATATGGATATGAAAAATGAGCAGCATTACAATCATGGAGACGGTAATCCATACATACGCATGATTAACATCTTCATTTTTCATTGATCATTATGAAAAAAGGTAGGTACTATTTTATCTTTCCATAGTGATAATAATTTAATGAATAAAATATTTATCATTTAAATTTATTTATATATATCATTCAAGTGGTGTAGTTAATAAAATCGAATCATATCACTTCATAGAGGTGATTGTTCACACGTATTCACGAACGACACAATCATTTTATGTGAATGGATAAAAATGTAATTGATATATTACTATCTTAAAGTTATTAATATTTCATTAATATAACTTATTAAAATTAATTCCATCAGTATAACCAGTCTATAAATACAGTTATGAAAAATGAACTATATCTGTTTGCGAGGCGATAGTTCGTCGTACACACAAATAAGAACTTATTTTCCCATTTGATGAAATTGGAGATGGATTCAGGTGATGATATTAACAAAACAAAACATAATTATATTCAATATACTAGAGTTATTATCTAATCATGGATAAAGGAGATTTGAAGGAAGAGGAAGAATAAATAAATTGGGACCACATAAAATAAAAATGATACCTCCTTTTTGGTTGATCCCCATTGAAGGACACTTTAACTCCTATAAAGAGGGTGTTATTCCTAAAATAAGGATTCAAGAATGTGGGGAGGGTTATAGGAAGGTTTTTTAGTAGATATTGGATGAATCAAAAGGTTTTGGAAGTGTGAGTAAGAGAGGAGAATGAGTGCCTTTTTATAGGAAATGGGAGGGGCGCCCTTGGAATTATTAAAAGTATTAAATTAATATAAACTAAATTTCAATTAAAAATGGTCCAAAACTAATTTATTTATAATATAAGATTAATTTGGGTCGAATCCAGATCATAAAATAAATATTTTACGTGTTTTGAATATTTTTTAATCCTTATCGTTAGTTTTAACCCTTATTTTACCTTTTTTAATCTTACCATGATATCATGTCATTTTGACTTTATGGTTAATGTAATTACCATGACAAGTCAAATGAAAAAAACTATAATTTATAAAATATTATTACTTATCCTAACCATTTGGACAAATATTATATTTTTAGGAATTTTATTACATTTAATAAAATATTTTATATTTTTAAATTCTAATAGTTTCAAATATGACACTATTCATTAGTTGATTTCTAAAATATATCATAAAAACTAAATAAGTTCGAAAAAACTCATTTAAATCATCACCAACATGTCAAATATATCCATAAAATTCGTGGATGGAAAAATTTAGGTAAAATAATATTTATTTTAATATTTATAATATCATTTATTTGATTCATTCATTAACTAAGTAGTTACTACATCATCGTTAAGTAAGAATTAAATTTGATTATTTAATTTCTAAAAAATTAAAATAAATTACCATTATTTAGGTAATAATTTTATCTTTAAAAGGACTATTTATCATTATAAATCCCCCTAGTATAACTCGATATTAATATACTTTAATTTTTAAAAACAAAAGTGTAACAAAAATGACAATTCATTGAATACAATATTATAAATGTATTAAAGTCATCTATGTGACTCCATATGGTCCTAAAATAGAACCATGGATTCTCATGTTCAGGATAAATTCACAAAACAAAATTAGGACAAGTGTTTGGGTACTTTTATATTATTATAATATTTTTTTGAGTTTTAATTACCTGATTTACCTTTAATTACAGTAATAAAATTTATTCCTAAAGTTACTATTCATAATGTCCACAAATAAAAGGGACCTATTTAAATAATTTGTAACTTCTAATTAGAAATATGGAATCTATTTTTATTAATTCAAAATAAAAAATTTGTAGTAATTAAAAAAATATTAATCCCTATTGTCAAAATGAGAAAACAAATTTTTTAAAAGTAAAAACCATCCAAAGATTAACAAGTGTTTATATGTAATTTAAATGTTAAATTAAATAAAATGAGAAAAATTGGTTTTAATGATAAAAAAATAATTTAAATATAATTTAAATCCAATTAAAAATATAATATAACAATAAAACTAAATTTTTCAAAAAGGCAGTTTTGATTTCAAATGTAGTATTTTTCATTATTTATTAAACAAATTAATATTATCATAAAAATTAAAAAATTTATCCAAATTAAAATTTTATGTCCCATCTATAAATAAGAAGATCATTTTGTCAAATATAACCTTTAACAGTGTCATAAATGATATTTAATATTGGTTCACCATCAAAAGGCAGTAAAATTGTATTTTTAGAAAAATAATCCTTTCATCATTAAAATTGAATTTGTTCTTATATCATGTCTAAAAAATAACTATGATTAATTTTAAACATTATATTGAATGAATATTTTATTAATATAATCCAATAGGAGTTATTTAATTATTTTATAAACAAAATTATTCATATTTAAATAGTTTTCATAAAAATACATCCTTTATATTCAATTGGTTTTTAGTTTAATTTGAAGCTAATTTTGTAACCAATGAATCATTATATAAACATGTGTAAACCCTATTTTCATAATTTAGTTAATAACATTCATTCCCAACTTTCTAACGACTATGTGATAACTACATTATATAATAATATTTAGTTTTTTGATCAAGTTGAAAGTGGGATTTCATGTATGATATCAAACATAGTGTTTCCTTTTAAAATATCAGGGTGTTACATTCTCCCCCATTTTTGAAATTACATCCTCGCAATTTGAATTCATGGTGGATAACTATTGTATGACTTTTCAAAATACCTTTATTGCAATCCCACATCAGAAAAATGATTAATAAAACATCCACTTTAAAATAATGAAAGGACAACATGAAGGTCACCTGAGATTACACAAACTAGGATTCCATGTCAGAAAAAATGGATATGGAAGAAAAACCAAGCATCATTTTCTAATGGAGAGTGATAGAAAAATTTTTCAGGAAAAAAGTTAACAATCACAAAGAAATAAATTTTTGATGGGTTAAATGGTATTTGACTAAGTAAAAGGAAAAGTAAATAGAAAATGTTTTTGTTTTGAGATACTTTTCATAAAGTCAAGGAATTATTTTACTAATTATAATAACAACATAAAGAAATATACTTACTTGACAAGTAGAGTTTCATCCTTTAATAAATTTCTACCACAAACTCATCCTTTTTTTCCAATTAATGAGTATTGAAGATGAATCAAGTTCCATAGAATCACATAATCCACAAAAGTTTAACTATCAATTTCTCCTCTCTTGAAACATTAACAAAAAACAATAAGGTTCGGATAAGATTAGATAATTCCCCCAAAATATTAAACCATTTAATGATGAACAACTAATTTTAATTTCCAAAATTCAAAAGTAATACCCAAATTCCAATATAGAAAATTAAAAAAAAAATTATCCTTAAATTTACTCAAAGTAAACAAAACTATGATTGAAACCCAAAATTCAGATGGATTTTGTCAAAAAGTCATGTAGGATAAATTGTAACATTTGTCTAGAAATTACATAAATCACTATTAATGTCTCATACATAAAAATAATTAACATAATAACATATTATACAAGATAGGATAATCATTTACATAAATAACATAATTCTCCATAAGTAAAAAAATTATATCATATATTATTTTAAAATATCACTCCTTAATTAAGATATCATAGTATTCTATTTACCTTAATCATATAAAGATCCAAAATTAGTGAACGTCTTCCAAAATTAAAATTATCACTTAATCCCCAAATCATTTTCCAATAACAAGGATATCCATTTAATAAAAGATAAGTTACAAAAATCATCATATCAATTATTTTAACTAAAAATTTAATTCATACTAACTAGGTAATTCACATAGGCCAGTAGTAGGTGATACACCCTTACCGCCCTTCAGTTGTGGGTTCAATCCCTACAGCCTTGCTAGATGTGACTGGTTGTCACCCATCCTTTGAGTTTTCCTTTTTCTAAAACTATATCATTCTTATATAATTATCCAAATATGATATAAAATTCTAAAAAATAACAATAACTTGTTTTAACCTCAAAGGTTATTTCAAACCTCTCATTTTTCATCCCAACGAGTAATATCCCATAATTACCTAAAAGGTGAAGGTCTCCAAATTTACTGTTAGTCACATTAAAGGTTCATAACATATAGCATCAAAATGATTTGTAAGACATTAAACTTATAATCAACCTTAAAATCATAAAATCTTGATGATATCCCTAACTCTTTAGAAAAAATCATAATCTCCAAAGTTGTCTAAACTATCCTCTAATACCACCTATAACGCCCCATCCTTTAACATTACATAATAATGAGTTAATTTAGTAATTTGATTTTATTTCACATTGATTATATTTTGATGTTTAGAGATTCAGGTAATTAGGCTATAACTATTACGCAATAAAACCATAGAAATACAAAGTGGAAACTTCCAACATTATCCATTTATTTTACAACATAAAACATTTAAAAAGAAACTTGATTTATTTTCATTTTTAATCATCATAACCTTTCCATGATTCCATCCATGAATATATACCCTCCTAAATCCTAATAAAATAATTAAAAAACATGGTATGAGCATAACAATCTCAGTAAGGGATATAAAATAAGGAATAAAACCATTAGTCTATGAATATTTTAAAATCATGAAAACAAAAAAAGAAAATCATAATTTTCACCCATAAAACATAAACACTTTGGATTAACTCACGAAATTATAATATTCTTATAAAACCTCATATAAATCATAAAACATAAAGGTAACTTGTGGCATCCATATCATACTTATGTGGTTGCTTTCACAGCTACATAGGGAGAAACCTTCATGGTGATGTTTGGAATACCCATCACAGTATATTCCCTAAATCTCTTAGGAGAAACAATACTGTTTAACTCCATCTCATTAACCAAAGCATTTTAGAGCAATAATGGGCTCACCCGCCATTAGTTTATTACATAACCACCTGTATACATAAGTAATTCCCAAAAACAATAACATAGTCAAAACACATAAAAAAGAACAAAGGAAAAATATCAATTCCACATTGTAATCATAAGATATCATTTAAATATATTGACCTAATCAATCTCTTAACATAACGATTTTCAATACAATAATACATTAAAATAGAATATATAATTTATTTTTCATTAAAAATATTATGTATTGTAGAGGAATCCTAATATCAAATAATTTCCATGAAAACAAAAATGTTGTTGTCAACGCATATGTCACCACACCAAAATATATATTTTTATTAAGAGAAGCAATTTTAAGGGAAAAGTGGGAAACCATACAAGTATGAAAATGGACAATCAGCCAACATCATAAGTAATCACAGAATCTTTAAATAGCAGTTTAAGCCTTTTAGAAAACATACATCTATGAAGACTCCATTGTAGAGTCTTGTCCATTCCATCTAGATCATCTTTGAGGAGATCTTCAATATTTTAAGTGATCATGTCCCAAGTTTGGATAAAATAATCCACCATAATCTTCTTTCCATTGTATCCACGCACCAATATGCCAAAAAAATTTTGGATCCAGAAACCCTGATCTTTGTTAAAACATTACTTTTTTTGTTCAGTGAAACACTTCGTAAAAAAATATTCCTTTTGAAAAAAATTTAATGAAATTAAAAGTAAAAGTGTTTTATTATACATTTTTTAAAATAATGAGGTGTATAACATGAAAATATTCCCTAATAAAAGGAGACTGAGAAAAGTCCCTCACCTTGAGTATGAATAATCAAATTAAATATTTATAATCCTAAATATTGAATTTAAGTTATTTTATATTTTACTGGGGACAATTTTAATTTTTATTATTCTATTTATATTACTTATTACAATGTTATAACAATTACATATTTATTTAAGTTCATATCAGACATTTTTTCGCAATTAGATACTTGAGTCAAAAATGAACATGGCTTGATGTCAATAGTCCATCTGGTCATAAGTCCATTTTCTCCAGAATAAAATTCATGAAATAAAGATAATTTTTTATATAAATTATACCTTTAAATTAATTCATTAAATATGGATATAAAAAATGAATAATGGTATAATCATGGATACAGTAAGCCATACATATTCTTGGGTAATGTCTTCATTTTTCATTATTCATTATGGAAAAAGGTACGAACTCTTTTATCTTTCCATAATTATCATAAATTCATTAATATAATATTAATAATTTAAATTTACACATATATATATATATATTAATCAAGTGGTTAATTTAATAAAAAAAATCATATAACTTCATGAAGGTGATAGTTCACAGGTATGCACGAACGGCGTTATAATTTTTATGTCAATGGAAATTAAAAATTTAATTGATATATTAGTATGTTATAATGATTAATATGTCATTAATATTACATATGAACATTAATTACATCAGTATAATCATTCTATAAAGACGGTGATGAAAATCGAACTATATTAGTTCGTGAGGTGGTAGTCTTCCATACAAATGAATGAAAACTTATTTTCCCATTTGATGAAATTGAAGATGGATTCAGTTGATGATATTAACATAATAAATTCTAAGTATATTAAATATACCAGTTTTATTATCTCATCATGATTGGATGATATTTTAATGAATTTTAATAATAAATAAAATAGAAACAGTTAAAATAAAAATGATACCTCCTTTTCATTTGATCACCTATGAAGAACACCTTAACTGTAACACCCCAAGATTTCATAGTGTGTTATTTCTTCAAAATAATTCAATAACTTGCACTGCACACAACACCGAGTTCAATCACACCATGACTTACAAAAAAAAGACATTCAAAAGAGGTTATGAATATTATTAACAAAATTTTAAACTTTACATAATCCTTATAATTTTAGAATCCATATTATGAGTTTCTTAGACATAATGCAAGAATAGATTCATTTTCAGTATTGCACTTTTATCAACTTTTAATAGTGAAACCTTTTTAAATACAATATTTTAAACTTTTTTACTAAATGGGGGACATCAAAAAATTTAAAATGAAACATCCCAAGCTTCCACGATACGCTTTCCTTTGAATAATACAGTAGCGTGTGTTGTACGCAACTTCGAGTTCTAACACACCACAACCAATCAAACTAGCCGTTATGAATAGTAATACCTACCTTTTAAAATTTTAGAAATTTTATCTCTCAAAATGGACTTCATTTTTGGATTCGGAGTATCGAATTTAGCCTAAGGTGAAATTTTGGTACTTTCGGATAACTTTCATATTTTGATGAATAGTAAAAATTACTAAATTTTAATTAAAAACAAATTTTTTAATCAAAATAATTAATAGTGATAAATTATGAATTTGTGTGGTTTTAAAGTATATTTAGAATATATTTTTACAATTTAATATAATGTTTGTCATTGGACATAATTTTACAATTAAACCGAACATAAACAAGTGTCAATCTTTTGATAGTTATTATCTCTTAAAAACACGCTTTTTGTTTTGATAGCGGGACTTAATTTTAAATTAATTTCTGCCACTTCTGTGTTTTGAATTTAGAAAAATGTATACCATATTTGGAATCAGGATATTCAAATTGTGTAAATAGGTAACTTTTATTTTTAGACATTTTGAATAATTACTGCGGTAAATATTTTATTTACCATGGTTAAGGGTAAATCCGGTAAATAAGGGTTAAAAAATAATATTATAATAATAATAAATTACCCTAAAACGTGTCCTAGAGTTATTGGTTGATACATGTTCGACCATAGGAATCTTTGGGTCGATTTTGGGACCCCATGGTGCCACTTGTAGGTGATAGGGACACTTTATTTTAATTAAGCTAAAATGAATACAAAAATGACATAAGCATATATCTTTTAGAAAAACAATTTTTACATAGGGTTATATATGTTGTATTTTATATTATAAATATTCATTAGAAATATAAAAAGATTTCCTACATAATTATATTTTATTTATATTTTTTAGACATTAAATAATTTAATTTATATATGACACAATGATGATGAATTAATTACTATAATAGTGAAAAATTAAAATAATTGATATTATAAATCCCCAAATAAATATAATAGGAAACTTTTAATGAATTAAACTAATTTTATAGCATAATATGATATATTAGGATTGATTTAATTGACTTTTTTAGAAGTAATCAATCTGTTATGAGTTTAACAAAAATCAACTTTTGAATAGTGTCAAAATTGACATAAAAGAGTTCTTAAAACAAATATTATATTATTAATTGATATTAAATTCCTAAAATTCTAAGGTTCGGCCAAGAGACTTATATCATGATAGGTTCATCATTAATGGACCACGTGGGGGTCTCTTGGATGTATATAGTATGTTTATTAACCATATTATATAAAAATACAAAGAGACATTGTAAAAGTGAAACTAATTAACTTAGAGTTAATACTTAAAGATAAGGTTAATATAAGTACCCAAACCTGTCTAAATTCTATTGGTTGAGTTGTTTTCGACCCATAACCACCTTAACATTTAAATAATCAACTTTGGAGCCATTATAAACCGAATATGAATTTATTATAAACTAATATTTCTAGCTTTTCCAAAGGTGCCCCTCACCCCTCTTATAAAAGGGCACTCCTCCTTCTCATTTCTTCACACCTTAAAAACCTTTTGGTTCGGAAAAACTCTGCCCAAATACTCTCCCAACTTCCCTCACTGCAACCTAGAGGCCTTAGTTTGATCAGAAAGCCAACCTAAGGAGCCCTTTTGATCAAATCAAAAGGAAAAACCCGAAGAAGAGGAGGTTAACCTACCCCAACCAAGGAAAAGTACAAGGTAAGGGGTTTTCATCTCACTCCTTATTCCTGTGAGATTCATGCCATATTTCCACCATCACCTTTTTTGTGGTGTATGTACTGCCCATAATTATATTCTTTGTGTAATACACTCTAATTTATGTGTATTTACATATTCATTGTATGATACCTCTTTTATGGGTTGTATGTTTCATAAGTTACCAAATTGGTAAGGGTTATTTCACAATCTCTTCATTATTCGAGGTTGTTTATACGTAATAATCTACTGGGATCTCTTTATCATCCACATCCATGTTTCTTAAAAATGTATTTCAAAACATTTTTACTATTTACAACAATATGGGTTAAAGTCATTTATACCCTTGTTTGACTTTTTATAAGAGGTTTATAAAGGAATCTTTCCGTCATTTTCCAAACAAGGCACTTTTTAACCTTTTCGACAGAATTAAGGTAAGAATGTTTTTTTTAACTTATACGGCGGGTGCGGTTATTTTCCGCCGTTATAAAATCGTTGAAGCTTCCCTTACAAGCTTATAAGAATATTTTCAAATTGAATTTATTATTTTATAATTATTTTACTTTTAAAATGATTTAAAAAAAGAGATATTTCTCTAAAATAGTTTTTATTTCATCTATGTCAACATCATTTGATGGATTTTAAGCTTATTTGAAGTTGATTTATTATGATACAAAACATCCCTATTTTATTGAAGGTTTTGTGACATTTTTGACTGTGGATAAGTTATTCTTATGTCACTCATGGTTTTTGTTTAAAGTATTGTCATTTTATAAGATATTTTTAATCCAAATGTTTGTGTTATATTTCAACCTTTCATTCAGATGGATGTGTTAGACAAGTATGTTCCGGGTTGGGGACCGGTAAAAGTAAGCTCTCCGGTTTGGTCTCCGGTTATTAGAGGAACTCCGGTTTGGTCTTCGGTTATTAGAGGAACTCCGGTTTGGTCTATGGTTATTAGAAGTACTCCAGGTTGGTGTCCGGTTATTAGAGGCACTCCTGGTTGGTGTTCGGTTATTAGAGGAACTCCGGGTTGGGTTCCGGTTACAGTTAGCCCCTAGGTCTTGGGACGAGGCCTTGACAAAGAAATTAAAGTTCAGCATCATGCATTATGAAATTATGAAAGTGGTTATTGATATTTCATGTGATTATTCGATTAGTAGAATATCCATGTGAATAAGTAAATGGCATTATTTCATTTTACTTTTGCCATACTAGGTTGAAGTTCAAGTTTAAAAGGCTTTTGTTTTAGTAATGCATTGCCTTAAATGTTTATGCTTATTTTTGAATGTTCTACTATATTGTTATCCTTACTGGGCATTTGAGCTCACCCCTTTTCTATGTTTTATTTTTCCCAGGATGTGAAGAAGTAAGTTATGAATGACCTGCAGGGATATTATGAGGGGATAATAGTGTGGACTACGGAGACATTATTTTTTCGTAGTAGTTTTTCACTTTATGATGTAATGTAAAACTTATGAATATATCTAGTGTTTCCAAGGCTACTAAACCAATCGGTCTTTCGAGATTTGATCTTTCTTGTGATCATGCCAATGTTATGTAATAATGCACCGACTCTGGGTAACTAGGGTCGGGGCGTTACAGTTGGTATCAGAGGAAGTTTAGTACAAACCTTGGAAGCTAGATTTAGATAAACTCTGATTAGAGCACATAGATTTAAGATGAATTTTGAGGATTAGTATAGAAGAACTTCCTAGAATTTTGGTATTGTAGAGTTTTTGTGAGTTTTCTGAGCAATACATCCCTGTCTGGATACGAGCAGGTAGAGGCGGCTCTGGCACAGATGTACCTAGGGGTAAAACCCGAAAACACCGCTTTGAGCTAGACTCGAACGGGAACTGGTGCACGACAACGGGCCTTACTGCACTCTTGGTTACGACACTCCTGGGGGATATGCTTAGGATAACTCTCATTTTCTTTACAAATCATTATGAAGGGTTTATGAGTATATACTTCCTCAAAGGAGACATTTTTATGATTATGGATTATATCCATAAACTATATAATTTATGTTATGTGTTTTACAAGTTTGGGATTAGGTATTGTTATTCATAAACTAATCTAGTGTATGCCATTGTTTAGAAATGGCGCCGAGTAGAAGGAATGAGAACTTCAGCAATGCACGTGATCCAAAGAGAAGGAAGGATCGTATCTTTCATGCTCTTAAGCTAGAATTTATAAGAGAAATAGTCTCCCATGTGTTATCATCATATGAAGAAATAATATCATGTGTTGATAAGATAAGTAAAGAGTTTACTGAGTCCTATGGATTTGAAGGGAAGCAAGAGAAGAAAAGGATGGAAGAGGGAAAGATGGATAAAGGGAAGAGGGAAAAGAAGAATTTTCCCATATGTGATAACTTTGGGAAGAAACACCTTGGAACTTGCCTGAAAGGAATGGGATTTTGTTATAAGTGTGGAGGAAAAGGGCACAAAGTACATGACTGCAAGGGTAAGAAAATGGTTTCAAATGTACAATGATTCATTTGCAAAGAGTTTGGACACTGCGCGAACCTATGTCCTATTCATCAGACTATGCCGCAAATGATGCTATTGGATAATAATCAAGTTATGATACTACCACTGATGAAGAGGAATGATTAGAGTTCTTATGTTGATTATGTCATTTGAGTGTTGTATCAACAATGTACTTGTTATAATAATTATGGAGTATATAAGGATTGTACTGCAGTACTATTTCATTAAGGACTTGATATTGTGCAGAACAAAGAAAAGATACTTAATAGGAGGTTAAATTTTTGGAAAATATATGGTTGAGAGAAAGATAAACCATAATATGGTTCTGATACTCAGGTAGTGATTTTAGAATAATACATGATTGATTTGGATAAATTATATTGGATATTCTTGACAACCTTGAAGATGATTAATGATTTGTGTATTCCATCATCATTGGGGTTTAAAACATTTTTGGATTGATGAAGTATATCCAGCATTCTATATGGAATAAGGGAGCATGAATGTAATCAATAAGGAATATGGTAATTCAAGATGTTTCAGTGTATTAAAAGAATACATGATGAAGGTATTCATATGATATTATGGGGTAAAAAGGATCTACATTATGTTTACCTTCCTTATAAATGTTGGACTATGAGTTTGGATAGAAGTATTTTGGATAGTTCCAGTTTGGATTATTTTGGATTGCCATAAAAGGACAACCCGGAGGTCAGGCGGCAACCCGTCGCATCTGGCAAGGATGCGAGACTTAAACCCACAACCGAAGGGCGACAAGGGTGTATCACCTACCACTATCCCATGAGATGTCATGGATTAAATAATGTAGTTTTTTTTAAAAAGATCTGGTAGATGAATTATAAATTCATTTATTTTGGAAACCTGTACGAATAGTAAAAATAGAATTTTTTTTATGTTCTATTATCTTTTATAGTGAAAGATAAGTTTGTGGTAGAAATTTATTAATGGATAAAACTCTAATTATAAAGTAAGTATATCTCCTTATGATCTTATCCAATCTCATAAATAAATTCCTCAACATTAATAAAAGGAACTTAGAACAAAAATGTTGTCCTAGATGGTACCTTAAATCATCACTAATTTATGGCTTTGGGATTGTTGGCCTTTTTGTAGCCATGTTCTCTACCACTCTCCATTAGATAATTCATGGTTATATTTCTCTTCCATATCCATATTTTCCTACATGGAACCCTAGTATGTGTTATTTTCGGTAATCTTCATACTTTCCACTCTTTATTTTAAATATAGGCCTCATTAATTCATTTTTCGATGTGCGATTTCAACTAAGATATTTTGAAACGTCAAGAATGTGTTATCCCAATACCCTATGTTTTGTTGAACCGATGGTATTTCAAATCATCATAGATTGATGAGTTTAAGGACCTCAATTTTATACTTGTTTGTGATTGATGACCTCAATCACTACCTATAAATATTTACATTTTTCCTCCAATTATATGTCTCTAATTGCCACCAATGTTCTCCTAATCGAGATCATAATTTGGTGGTAACCCTTTCATTTCTCTTTTCCCCATATTAAGACTAAATTTTAGTAACCCAATTTTCGATGTGGGTTTTCCCACAAATATATTTTCTATTTTCAACCTTTTATTTTCGAAGAACAATTTCAAATTGCGAGGACACAATTTATTGAAGGAGGGGAGAATGTAACACCCCAATATTTCATAGTGTGTTATTTCTTCAAAATAATTCAATAACTTGCACTACACGCAACACCGAGTTCAATCACACCATGAATTACCAAAAAAAAATCCATTCAAAAGAGGTTATAAATAGTATAAACTAAATTTTAAACTTTATATAATCCTTATAATTTTAGAATCCATATTATGAGTTTCTTAGATATAATGCAAGAACAGATTCGTTTTTAGTATTGCACTTTTATCAAATTTTAATAGTGAAACCTTTTTAAATACAATATTTTAAACTTTTTTACTAAATGGGGGACATTAAAAAATTTAAAATGAAACATCCCAAGCTTCCACGGTATGTTTTCCTTTGAATAATACAGTAGCGTGTGTTGTACGCAACTTCGAGTTCTAACACACCACAACCAATCAAACTAGCCGTTATGAATAGTAATACCTACCTTTTAAAATTTTAGAAATTTTATCTCTCAAAATGGACTTCATTTTTGGATTCGGAGTATTGAATATAGCCTAAGGTGAAATTTTGGTACTTTCGGATAACTTTCATATTTTGATGAATAGTAAAAATTACTAAATTTTAATTAAAATCAACTTTTTTAATCAAAATAACTAATAGTGATAAATTATGAATTTGAGTGGTTTTAAAGTATATTTAGAATATATTTTTACCATTTAATATAATTTTGGTCATTGTACATAATTTTACAATTAAACCGAATATAAACAAGTGTCAATCTTTTGATAGTTATTATCTCTTAAAAACACGCTTTTTGTTTTGATTGCGGGACTTAATTTTAAATTAATTTCTGCCACTTCTGTGTTTTGAATTTAGAAAAATGGATTCCATATTTGGAATCAGGATATTAAAATTGTGTAAATAGGTAACTTTTATTTTTATACATTTTGAATAATTACTGCGGTAAATATTTTATTTACCATGGTTAAGGGTAAATCCGGTAAATAAGGGTTAAAAAATAATATTATAATAATACTAAATTACCCTAAAACGTGTCCTAGATTTATTGGTTGATACATGTTCGACCATAGGAATCTTTGGGTCGATTTTGGGACCCCACGGTGCCACTTGTAGGTGATAGGGACACTTTATTTTAATTAAGTTAAAATGAATACAAAAATGACACAAGCATATATCTTTTAGCAAAAAAAATCTTATATAGGGTTATATATGTTAGATTTTAGATTATAAATATTAATTATAAAGATAAAGAGATTTCCTACATAATTATATTTTATTTATAATTTTTAGACATTAAATAATTTAATTTATATATGACACAATGATGATGAATGAATTACTATAATAGTGAAAAATTAAAATAATTGATATTATAAATACCCAAATAAATATAATATGAAACTTTTAATGAATTAAACTAATTTTATAGGATAATATGATATATTAGGATTAATTTAATTGACTTTGTTTGAAGTAATAAATCTGTTATGAGTTTTTAAAAAATCAACTATTGAATAGTGTCAAAATTGACATAAAAGAGTTCTTAAAACAAATATTATATTATTAATTGATATTAAATTCCTAAAAATATAAGGGTCGGCCAAGATACTTATATCATGATAGGTTCATCATTAATGGACCACTTGGGGGTCTCTTGGATGTATATAGTAAGTTTATTAACCATATTATATAAAAATACAAAGAGACATTGTAAAAGTGAAACTAATTAACTTAAAGTTAATACTTAAAGATAAGGTTAATATAAGTACCCAAACCTGTCTAAATTCTATTGGTTGAGTTGTTTTCGACCCATCCCCACCTTAACATTTAAATAATCAACTTTGGAGCCATTATAAACCGAATATGAATTTATTATAAACTAATATTTCTAGCTTTTCCAAAGGTGCCCCTCACCCCTCTTATAAAAGGGCACTCCTCCTTCTCATTTCTTCACACCTTCAAAACCTTTTGGTTCGGAAAAACTCTGCCCAAATACTCTCCCAACTTCCCTCACTACAACCTAGAGGTCTTAGTTTGATCAGAAAGACAACCTAAGGAGCCCTTTTGATCAAATCAAAAGGAAAAACCCGAAGAAGAGAAGGTTAACCTACCCCAACCAAGGAAAAGTACAAGGTAAGGGGTTTTCATCTCACTCCTTATTCCCCTGAGATTCATGCCATATTGCCACCATCACCTTTTGTGTGGTGTATGTACTTCCCATAATTATATTCTTTGTGTAATACACTCTAATTTATGTGTATTTACATATTCATTGTATGATACCTCTTTTATGGGTTGTATGTTTCATAAGTTACCAAATTGGTAAGGGTTATTTCACAATCTCTTCATTATCCGAGGTTTTTTATACGTAATAATCTACTGGGATCTCTTTATCATCCACATCCATGTTTCGTAAAAATGTATTTCAAAACATTTTTACTATTTACAAGAATATGAGTTAAAGTCATTTATACCCTTGTTTGACTTTTTATAAGAGGTTTATAAAGGAATCTTTCCGTCGTTTTCCAAACAAGGCGCTTTTTAACCTTTTCGACAGAATTAAGGTAAGAATGTTTTTTTAACTTATACGGAGGGTGCAGTTATTTTCCGCCGTTATAAAATCGTCGAGGCTTCCCTTACAAGCTTATAAGAATATTTTCAAATTGAATGTATTATTTTATAATTATGTTACTTTTAAAATGATTTAAAAAAAAGATATATTTCTCTAAAATAGTTTTGATTTCATCTATGTCAACATCCTTTGATGGATTTTAAGCTTATTTGAAGTTGATTTATTATGATACAAAACATCCCTATTTTATTGAAGGTTTTGTGATATTTTTGACTGTGGATAAGTTATTCTTATGTCACTCATTGTTTTTGTTTAAAGTATTGACATTTTATAAGTTATTTTTAATCCAAATGTTTATGTTATATTTCAACCTTTCATTCAGATGAATGTGTTAGATAAGTATGTTCCGGGTTGGGGATCGGTAAAAGTAATCCCTCCGGTTTGGTCTCCGGTTATTAGAGGAACTCCGGTTTGGTCTCTGGTTATTAGAGGAACTCCGGTTTGGTCTCCGGTTTTTAGAAGGACTCTGGGTTGGTGTCTAGTTATTAGAGGCACTCTGGGTTGGTGTCCGGTTATTAGAGGCACTCCAGGTTGGGTTCCGGTTACAGTTATCCCCTAGGTCTTGGGACGAGGCCTTGACAAAGAAATTAAAGTTCAGCATCATGCATTCTGACATTATGAAAGTGGTTATTTATATTGCATGTGATTATTCTATTAGTAGAATATCCATGTGAATAATTAAATGGCATTATTTCATTTTACTTTTTCCATACTATGTTGAAGTTCAAGTTTAAAAGGCTTTTGTTTTAGTAATTCATTGTCTTAAATGTTTATGCTTATTTTTGAATGTTCTTCTATATTTTTATCCTTACCGGGCATATGAGCTCACCCCTTTTCTATGTTTTATTTTTCCTAGGATGTGAAGAAGTAAGTTATGAATGACTTGTAGGGATATTATGAGGGGATAATAGTGTGGACTATGGAGAGATTACGTTGTCGTAGTAGTTTTTCACTTTATGATGTAATGTAAAACTTATGAATATATCTAGTGTTTCCAAGGCTACTAAACCAATCGGTCTTTCGAGATTTTATCTTTCTTGTGATCATGCCAATGTTATGTAATAATGCACCGACTCTGGGTAACGAGGGTCGGGGCGTTACATTAACGCTTCTAAAGTGGGTTTTATGCATTAAATAAGGATTCAATAATGTGGGGAGGGGTTATAGGAAGGTGTTTGGTCAGATATTGTCCCATATAAATGGTTTTGGATGTGGGAGTAATAGAGAGGAATATGTTCCTTTTTAAAGGAGAGAGAAGGGGCGTTGTTGGAATTATTAAAAGTATTAAATTAATATAAATTCAATCTCAATTCCTAACGGTCCCAAAATAATTTATTTATAATATAAAATTACATTGGGATGAATCCCGATCATCCATTAAAAATTAGACATGTTTTGAATATTTTTTATCCTTATCGTTTAGTTTTAACCCTTATTTTATCATTTTTAATCTTACCATGATATCATGTCATTTACACTTTGTGGGTTAATGTAATTAACATAACAAGTCAAATGTCAAGAAAAAGTTTAATTTATGATATATTGGACTTATACTAACCATTTATCCAAATATTAGATTTTTAGTAATTTTATTACATTTAATAAACTATTTTATATTTTAAAATCCCAATAGTGTCAAATCTGACACTATTCATTAGTTGATTTCTAAAAAATATCATAAAAATAGAATTTCTAACTAACTCATGTAAATCATCACCAACATGTAAAATATTACCATAAAATTCGTGGATGGAATAAATTTGGTCAAATAATATTTATTTTAATATTTACAATATCATCTATTTGATTATTTCATTAATTAAGAAGTTACTACATCATCTTTATGTCAGAATTAAATTTAATTATTTAATTTATAAAGATTAAAAAAAATTACCATTATATAGGTAATAGTTTTATCTTTAAAATAAATATTTATAGTTGAAATTATCCTCAGTATAACTCCATATTAAAATACATTACTTTTTAAAACAAAAGTGTAACAAAAAAGACAATTCATTGAATATAATATTATAACTGTATTTAATTCATCCAAGCGACTCAAAGTGGTCCTAAAATAGACCCATTGATTCTAATGGTCAAGATAAACTCATAAAATAAATTTATGAAATGTGTTAGAGTTGTTTTAATATTACTATAATATTATTTTTACTTTTAATTACCCGATTTACATTTAATTATGGTAATAAAATTTGTTACTAAAGTTATTATTAATAATGTCCAAAAATAAATGGGACATATTTAATTAGTTTTTATCTTATGATTATAAATATATAATCCATTTTTACAAATTTTAAATATATAATTTGTATTAATTAATTTAAAATTAATATTTATTGTCAAAATAAAAATACAATTATATTAATGTAAAAAACAATAAATGATTGGCCTGAATTTATATATAATTCTCATATGAAATTACATAAAATGGAAAAAATTATTTTATATAATGAAAAAAATAATTTAAATATACTTTAAAACCAATTAAAAGGATAATATACCAATATAAATAAATCAGGTGAAAACGCAGTTTTGTTTAAAAATTCAGTATTTTCACTATTCATTAAAAATTGAATATTATCATAAAAATACAAAAAAAATATCCAATGTAAAATTTTATGTCCCACGTATAAATAAGAAGTTTATTTTTTCAATTAGAAATTTTAAGTGTTATAAATGATATTTCAAATTGGTTATCCATTAAAAGGCTGTAGAAAGTTAGTTTTTAGAAAAATTCTCCTTTCATCCGTAAAATTGAATTTGTTATTATATAATTACTAAAAAATAAATGGTATTAATTTTAAATATTATATTGAATTAATACTTTGTTTATATAATCCAAAAATAGTGATTTTATTATTTTATAAACATAATTATTTGTCTTTAAATAGTTTTCATAAAAATGGATCCTTTATATTCAATTGGCTTTTAGTTTCATTTCAAGATACTTTTTTAACCAATAAATCATTATATAAACATTAGTAAACCCTATTTTCATAATTTATTTATTACAATTCATTCCCACCTTTCTAACAAAAATGTGATAACTGCATTGTATAATAATATTTAGTTATTCGATCAAGTTGAAAGTGGTATTTCATTTACGCTATTGAACATAGTGTTTCCTTTTAAAAACTCAGGATGTTACATTCTCCACCATTTTAGAAATTTCATTCTCTCAATTTGAATTCAGGGTCGTTAACTAAGGTATTCCTTTTCAAATCACCTTTATTGAAATCCCACATCAAAAAAAGGATTAATAAAACTACCACTTTTAATGAAATAAAGGACAATACGAAGGTCACTTGAGATAACAGATACTAGGATTCCATGTAAAAAATCATGGATATGGAATAGAAACTAAGAATCATGTTCTAATGGAGAGTGTTAGAAAAAAAAATTCAGGAAAAAAGTTAACATTAAAAAGTCAATAAATTTGGGATGGGTTAAACGGTCATTGATTTTATAGTAGGAAAAGCAAACAGAAAATGTTTTTATTTTGAGAACCTTTTCATAAAGTCAAGGAATTATTTTACTACATATTATAAGAACATAATGAAATATACTTACTTTACAAGTATATTTTCATCCTTTATTCAAATTCTACCAAAAAATCATCTTTTTATCCTAACAGTGAGTAATAAAGATGAATAAAATTCTATAGAATCACATAATACAAAAAAGATTAACTATTCATTTCTCATCTCTTGAAACATTAAACAAAACCAATAATTTTAAGATATGATTAGATAATTCCCCCAAAACAATAAACCAATATATGATGAACAACTGCTTTTAATCACTAAAATTCAAAATTAATACCCAAATTCTAACATAGACAATTCAAAAAAATAATTATCCTTAAAATGACACAAAACAATCAAAACTATGATTGAAACCCATAATTCATACAGATTTGATCATATATTCCTTTAGGATAAATTGTATCATTTGTTTATAAATAACATAAATCACTATTAATGTCTCATACCAAAAAATAATTAACCTAATCACATATTCTCCAAGAT
This sequence comes from Viscum album, assembly GCA_963277665.1. Taxonomy (NCBI): domain Eukaryota; kingdom Viridiplantae; phylum Streptophyta; class Magnoliopsida; order Santalales; family Viscaceae; genus Viscum; species Viscum album. The sequence goes on along the minus strand of OY728162.1, from coordinate 638,187,831 downwards.
AGATTAATCATTTCCATAAATAAAATAATTACCCATATGTCCATAAAAAATGATAGATAATTTCAAAATAGGACTCCTCAATTAAAATCACATAGTATTCTATTTAAGATAATCATATAAAGTTCCAAAATTAGAGAATGTCTTCCAAAATTACATTTATCTCTTAATCCCAAAATCATTTTCCAATACTGAGGATATCCATTTGGTAAAACCTTATTTAAAAAAATAAACTTATCAAAACATTTAACCAAAAAATGAATTCATACTAACTAGGGAATTCCCTTGGCCAGTGAAAGGTGATGCACCCTTTCCTACCTTTAGTTTTGAGTTCAATCTCCATGGCTTTACTGGATATGATAGGTTTTCACCCATCCTACGGGTTTTCCTTTTTCTAAAACTGTATCATTATCATAAAATTATCCAAATATGGGATAAAATTATCCAAAAAAAACAATAACACATTTTTACCTCAAAGGTTATTTCAAACCTCTCATTTTCATCCCAACAAGTAATATCCCATAATTAACGAAAAGGTGAATGTCTCCAAATTTACTGTTATTCACCTTTAAAGTTCATAAAATATAGCTTCAAAATGGATTGTAAGACATTAAAAATATAATCGACCTTAAAATCATAAAATCATGTTGATGTACATAACTCTTTAAAAAACAACCTAATCTTCAAAGTTGTGTAAACCATCCTTTGAAACCAACTATAAGGCATCATCCTTAAACATTACATAATCTTAAGTTAAGTAAATAATTTTATTTTACTTCACATTGAGTATATTTTCAAGTTTAGATCTTTAGATAATTAGTGTATAACTGTTACATAATAAAACCATAGAAATTCAAAGTCGACACTTCCAATAGTATGCATTTCTTTTTCAACACAATTTTATTAAAAAGAAACATGATTTATTTTCATCTATAATCATTATAAATTTTCCTTGATTCTATTGATGAATATATACTACCCTAAATACTTTGAAAAGAATTAAAAAATATGGGATGAGCACAAAAATCTCAGTAAGGTCTATAACATAAAGAACAAAACCATTCATCCATGAACATTTTAAAATAATGAAAACATAAAAAATAAAATCATACTTTTCACCCATAAAACATAAAATATTTAGATTACATCATGAAATCATAATTTTCTTATAAAACCGCATAGAAATCATAAAACATAAAGGTAACTAGTGGAATCCATATCATACTTACATTGTTGCTTTTATAGCTACATAGGGAGAAAACGTCATGGTTATGTTTGGAATACCCAACACAATATATTCCCTAAATATCATAAAAGAAACTCTACCATTTAACTCTGTCTCATTACACAATGCATTGGAAAGCTATCATGAGATCACCTGCCCCCATTTTATCAAATAACCACCTATACACATATGTAATGCACAAAAACCATTACATAATCATAACACAAAAAACAAGAATAAAAGAAAAATATCATTTCCACATTGTAATCACAACATATCATTTCATGATATTGACATAATAAATCATTTCACATAACCATTTTCAATAAAAAAAACACATTAAAATATAATATGGAATTTATTTTTCTTTAAAATCATTATGTCCTGTAAAGGAATCCAAATATCAAATAATGGCCACAACAATGGAAAGGTTGTTGTGGCCGCATACGTAAAAACAATGGTCCTTTTTTCTGTTTATAAAACACTTCATAAAAATAATATTCCTTTTGAAAACCTTTGAATAAAATTAAAAATAAAAGTGTTTTATTATACACTATTTAAAATAAGGTGGTGTATAACGTCAAAATATTCCCCAATGAAATCATATTGAGATGAAGTCCCTTACCATGAGTCTGACTCATCATGTTCAATATTTATAATCCTGAATAATGATGTTAGGTTATTTTGTATTTTCCTGGGAACCTTTTTCATATTTATTATTCTATTTATATAACTTATTACCATGTTATAACAATAACATATTTGTTTAAGTTTATATCAGACATTTCATTTTAATTAGATACTTGAGTCAAAAATTAACTTGGCTTGATGTCAATAGTCCATGTGGTCATAAGTCAATTATATCTAGAATAGTATTCATTACATAAAAATATTTTTTTATATAAATTATACCTTTAAATCCATTCATTAAATATGGATATGAAAAATTGACAATGTTACAATCATGGAGACGGTAATCCATACACATGCATGAGTAACGTCTTCATTTTTTATTAATGGTTATAGAAAGAAGTTAAGTACTTTTTTATCTTTCTATAATGACAATAACTATATCAATATCATATTAATTATTTAAATTTACTTATATATCTCATACAAGTGGTGTAGTGAATATAAACAAATCACATCACTTCATGGAGGTGATAGTTCACATGTACACATGAATGAAGTTATCATTTTTATGTTCATGGAAAATAAAAATGTAATTGATATATTATTATACAATAATGATTAATATTTCATGAATATCATATATGAACACCAATTCAATAATTATAACCTATTTTTATATATGGTGATGAAAAACTGACTATATTGATTCGTGAGGCGGCAGTCCACCGTACACATGAACGAAAGGTTTATTTCCCATTTAATGAAATTGAATATAGATTAAGGTGATGATATTAAACAAATAACCTCTCAGTATATTAAATATACTCGCATTATTATCTCATCATGGTTTCAGGATATTTAAAGTAATTTTAAGAAGAAATAAAATAGAAACACTGGAATAAAAATGATACCTCCTTTTCGTTTGATCACCTTTGAAGAACACATTCACACCTCTAAAAAAGGTGTTATGCCTAAAATAAGGCCTCAAAAATGTGGGTAGGGGTTCTAGGAAGGGTTTTGGTCAGATATGGGATAAATAAAAGGTTTTATAAGTGTGATTAATAGAGTGAAATGGGTTCCATTTTATAGGAGAGGGGGGGGGCAGTCATAGAATTAACAAAAGTATTAAATTAATATAAATTTAATTTCAATTCCAAATGGTAGAAAAATAATTTATTTAAAATATAATATAATTTAGGGTTGAATACCTATCATTAAATAAAATAATACATGTTTTAAATATTTTATAATTCTAATATTTTTATTTTAGCCCTTATTTTACCCTTTTTAATCTTACACTGATATCATGTCATTTACACTTTGTGGGTTAATGTAATTTCCATAACATCTCAAAAGACAAAAAAAGAGTCATTAATGAAAAATTAGGACTTATATTAACTATTTGGAAGAATATTATATTATTATAAATTTTATAACATTTAATAAACTATTATATATATTAAAATGCCAATTGTGTCAATTCTGACACTATTCATTAGTTGACTTTTAAAAAATATCATAATATAAAGATAAGTTCAAAATAACTAATTAAAATCATCACAGACATGTCAAATATGTCTAAAAATTCTTTTATGGCATACATTATTGCATATTATATTTATTTTCATATTTGTAATATTATTTATTTGATTCTTTCTTTATTTAAGAAACTACAACATCATCATTGTGTCTTAATAAAGTTTAATTATATAATATATAAAAATTTAAAATAAATTACCATGATGTATTTAATATTTTGATCTTTCCAATGAATATTAATAGTCAAATATTTCCCTAGTACAAATCCATATTAAAACATGTTACTTTTTAAAAACAAGTGTAACAAAAATGATTATTCATTGAATTTAATATTATAAATGCATTATAGTCATCCATGTGGCTCTAAGTGGTCCTAAAATAGACCCATGGATGATCATGGTTGGTATATACTCATAAAAGTAAATTAGGAAAAGTGTTAGGATAGTTTAATATTTTTATAAAATTATTATTACCTTTAATTACCTGATTTAACTTTAACCGTGGTAAGAAAGTTTATTACTAAAGTTACTATTCATAATGTCCAAAAATAAAAGGGACCAATTTAAATAATTTGTACCTTCTAATTCTAAATATGGAATAAAATTTTCCAAATTAAAAACATATAAGTTTCAGTATTTAATTGAAAATTAATCCTCATTGTCAAAATGAGAAAATGAGTTTTTTAAAAGTAAAAACCATCAAAATATTGACATGCATTTATTTATAATTTCAATGTGAAATTACTTACAATGAAAATAATTGTATTAAATGATAGAAATTTAGTTTAAATATATTTTAAAAACAATTAAAATTATATTTTATCAATATAAATAAATTAGACGAAAAGGTGGTTTGAAATTAAAATGATGTATTTCTCACTATTCATTAAAAATGAATATTATTGGAAAAATACCAAATTTTTATCCAAAGTAAAATTTCATGTCCTGATTCCAAATAAGAAGTTTATATATTAAAAGATAACTTTTAAAAGTTTTATAAATGGGAATAACAATTGGTTCTCCATCCAAAGGCGATAAAACTATTTTTTTTTAAATACTCCTTTCATCCATAAAATTGAATTTGTTATTATATTATCTCTATAAAATACATAGGATTAATTTTAAACATTATATTTAATTAATATTTCATTAATATAATCCATCTATAGTGATTTTATTATTTTATAAACACAATTTTTCTCATTTAAATAGTTTTTCATAAAAACTCATCCTTTATATTCAATTGGTTTTTAGTTTTATTTAAAGTAAATTTGGTAACCAATGAATCATTATATAAACATGTGTAAACCCTATTTTCATAATTTAGGTAATACCTTTCATTCTGAACTTTCTAACTACTATGTGATAGCAACAACATATAATGATGTTTAATTATTTGATTAAGCTGAATGTATCGTTCAATGTACGCTATCCCACATAGTGTTTCCATTTAAAAATAAGGGTATTATGCATTGGTCATATATATATATATGTGTGTGTGTGTGTGTGTGAGTCAGATGATACAATATGGTAACAAAATTGTTGAATTTTTTAGAATAATAAATAATTTTGTGGATCGACTAACAAAGGGACTTTCAAGGTATTTGGTGTATAAAATTTCATTATGTATGGGTTTAAAGTCCTTTTCCAAAATTCATCAATGATAGGACCTCAACTTAACATGTGATAAATTTACATGTATAAGTTCTCTGTATGAAGATTTATCATTTTTGTAAATGAAAAAAATAAATTTAGATCCCATAAAAATGGTTTTGGTTTCTCTTGTGAAAAATAAGGGTGAGTAGGAAACTATTATTAAACCAATGATATCAAAAAAGTGTTGAATCTTGGGAACAATTTTTATTTCACATCCAGGAATTAATAAGTAATTCCACTCCCAATATCATATTTATTTATCTCTAAAAAATTCATGAAATGATAAGTGACATATATACTTATTGTATATAAATAACTAACGAATTTTAATGGAATTGTGTAGGATGAATCTGGCTACTAACAACAGTTATATGTTCAAGGCAGTGTCCACCTATTTTTCTATTCAACTTTGATTTGTCTCTACTATATAAAGTCTCAAATCAAGAGATTTGTTTATCAAATTTCATTCAAGATAGTTTTATTCTTCATATTTAAAAGTTTTTTTAAATATTTTTAAAATGGTTGAGGTTGTTGTTTTTTAAAGTATATTTAAAATATTTAGAATTTTTATTTATTTTTTTAAAAAGGATTGATTATTGGGAATCCCATATTGAAATGTGGGGGGAGTGGGGTATTGTTTATAAATGGAATCACATTTAGAATTATTCAAAAATGATAAAGTAGAATAATAATCATGATGGGGATGGGGCATCACACTGTCATCATGTGTGCACAAAAAAAACGCCTTGCATTCATAGTAAACCTTTAACTTCCTATGCTACATCAGCGTGAGGTTCTCATATCTTCCTTAAGTTTTGTTTGAGGATCGTTAGTTTTAATTGGTTTTTTCCCATGATCAAAAAGGTACCTCTAGTGGGTCAACTCAATTCACCAAACAGGTATAACATTGTTTATCGACCAGATAAAGAATGATCCAATGAACACATCCATTCTATAGTGTGTATAGTATGGACCATTTTTTCAGTTGGGGTTGATTTGATTCATAAATTTAAATTGATGAAAATTAAATCCTTTCATTGAAATGTATCTACCCAATTCCAAGGAGTAGGGTAATTTATCAAAAAGTGGTACTCCAATGCCTATAAATCGGAGCATCCATTATATGGGTAAATTCCAATGTATCTACCATTCCAATAACCCCTCTCAATTGGAGATTCCTCTCTTGTCTATTTCAAGAATCAAATGAACTTTTTTTTTTCATAACAACATATCCATTTACAATGCTCTATTATTTCCTAATATTCTTCAAGGGATCATCTCCACTATGTATAGGTTTTGAGAATGATGTGGATTTTTTATCCTAAATATGATTCATTAGAAACCCATTAAACTATTGGTTTAGTGGGGAACATCTGCTCTTAAGGGTAGATACTTCATAACCTACCTTAATGATATCTATATTCTACTATATAAAGAACAAGTATATACCAATACCAAACTCAATATCCACTATAATATTAAAAATAGATTCCCATCAAATTGGATATAAAAATTATCAATAATGAAATGAAGGTAAATAAATTAGTTGAAAAAATTTAAAGAGGTGTGAAAGTAGAATCAATTGTTACTTAGAATTCTAAAAGTGGTTTATGTGACCTTAAATCAAATTCTATCCAAGTCAAAGTTGAGATGCTTCAAGTTACTATCAGAATAAAAAATATATGAGAATTATGATATCATGTGTTATTAAAACATACTAAATTCATTATATTATGATCTCTTCAACACTTACTTATACCTCCTGATGAAAAAGGAGATCTAGGACACCATAGATAAGAAGACCATTACCTAATATTCAGAGTCTAAGAAATCCCTTAGAAGAAGGTTCATTTAATAAAAACGTAGATAATAGATCTATCATAAAGTAATTCTATAAAATATTGATCATATTAAAAATCCTAATGAAAAATAAGATAAATTAGGATGATTCCTACATTTTCAAATCCCTTAATGATAAATTTACTTTAATTGGAGGAATTATATACATTATTTAAAACACAATAAGTAACATATTTCCCTAAATGAGTTACTCAACTACCTACAAATTTAGGAGGAATATAAAAAGAATATAGGAGAAAATGAACCAAGGATGATAAATAAAAGTCCTATTTGTGGAGGGATTGGTTCAATATAGGTCCTTAACAGGGGGAAACTATTAGTTCGGAATATACAATGTAACACAAGAGGTGGGTGAATTGTTTCTTTTCAAAAATCATCCATAATTCAGGCTTTTGACACCCACTATGATTTATGCGGATATTGAGTTTTTTTATTCTATATGAAAATATGGATCAGATGAAAATAAATAAATAACACATCATTTTATAGTGTTTTGGGGCATAAAGATCCCCTAGTCCACTCTACCAATCACTCTCTGCGATCTTGGTAAATATCAATAGAGTGATCCTCTTATCACAAGACCATGAATTCATAACTGAGTGAAAGGAATTGAAACCTTAACAATAAGACTAATTAAAAGGAATTATACTTCTATAACATAGATCCACTTATCCACAACTTAGATTGAGAATTTCATACTCCACCACAACTGAGTACTGGTAATTGAAACTCTAATTAATCAAAAGAGTTTGATTTGAATGTTTTGGGTGGTTCTTCACTGTTACAGTAGCAAGAAACTAAAAAATGATGGATCTTCTTCTAAAGAAAAGAATTTCGTCAAGAATGAAATATTTTGAAGAGATCATGATTACACAATGATCTTTAATTAAAAATTAGTAACAAAATAGAACAGCAACATGATTTTAGAATAACGAGATCAAACATGTATATCTTCAAAGTGTAGTCCTCTATCAGAGCTTTTTATTTTATGTAGAACTGTAAAAGATAATTTTAATAATACAATCACATATGTGAATATATTATTATAAATATATGTATATATATAAATATATTATTCTTAACATATACTCTACAATAATATATAGAATAGAAACCATGCTTTAATATTCTAGACCCAAAATAATAGCCTGATTAATCGAAGAAATTCAAATTCCAAATGATAGGGGGAGTTGTAACATCCCATAGAAAAATGAGAGATTTTCTTATATGAATACAGTTCTCTGAAACAATCAGAACAATCCTTGAATTAGTCATTAGTTATGACTTGACCATTGCAGCAATGTCGAATTGAAAATGAAGATTGAAAAACCTCATCATTGAGAACACAATGTTGGGTTGATATGCATAGTGTAGGGTTCCTTTTCATATAGTAGGATTCCATGACAAAACATTCACCTTTATGTAAGGTAGGGAAAAAAATTAGAATAGGTATTATAATCAATACATTTATCCTTTTCAGCATTAAATACTAAACATAGCATTGATTAACCATATGATTATATTTTCCTCACATAGGGTATGAATAGTTAATATAGACTCCAATGTAAGGTTGATAATCCATACATTTGGCGATTATATGAACTTACGAATGTCAATCCAAACAAAAACTATTTATCATAGCATAGGGTTGATACCATACGTAAGCATTAATTTCTCAGCATAATGTATAGTTGATACCATACACAAGGGTTAACATATCAGCATAATGTAGGGTTGATACCATACACAAGTGTTTTAATTATCAGCGTAACATAGAGATGAGACCATTGCAATTGTTTCAATTCATAGTGTAATGTAGGGTTGATATAGATTTTCCATAGTAATTCTCATAATGTAAAATTACTTTGACCTGTATATGAATTATTGAAAACTCATTCAAGTAGACTTCATTAAAAAACAAACAAGGGTATTTGTGGACATCCAAAACATAATAAATTATAGAGTATTGTTGAGATAATACATGCACATCAATCTCCTCCTTTTTTATGATCAAAAAACCCATAACATAATGCATAATTTTTTTAATGAAAATGTAAAATTTGTAAACATAAAAATATATATATATAGAAAATACTTTGATATTTCGATTTCATAGCATTATTTTGATAAAGAAAATATATACATTTAAATTAATTATTTTCTCTAATTAAATGTTGTGGTTTTAAAATATTCTACCCCATTTCCCTATATTCTTCATAGAAATTCTCTATTGATTTTCTTACAAACATTCACCATTTCCTTAAATAATATCCCCTTTTTGATATCAAAAAGGCACTTTTAAGGAATAAAAGATTTAAAAACATTAAATATAGAACAAAACTATAAACGAATAGCTATAAATACTAGAATTAGAAAAAAAATGTAGGATTTTTGGTTTAAACATTGAACTAAAATAAAATATACTAAAAACATAATACAAAAGTAAATTGTAAATAAAAAATCAATTCAAATGTATTGAAAAATAAATTATGACCCTCAGTTAATTAAAGGGACGTAAAAATTAAGGGCTTTGGTCTAAAATAGAAGGGAATAAGGGTTCATTAGTATGAGGAAGGGATTGAACTGCACTGCTACTATTAAGAAACTTTAAAAGAAGGCTCCAGAAATGGTTGTTGAATACTTCTGACCATTGTTAAATAAGATTCTTTGAACCATTTCCAAGATTCAAATTCTCACTCATATTAACCATTAAAAATTCATTCAAAACTTCCATTTTCTTAATGAACAAGGGAATAATTTCCTTAATTTTATTTAGAACTGGTCCCAACCAGGATTCACTTAATGTAAGTTGTCTAATCAGATGTATTTTATTTTCCTACATCACAAATAAAGGAGTAATATCACACTAATGAGTGGGTATTCTATCATTGAACTCATCTAGTACATAGGTAATAGACTCCAACATTCTATGCAGTTCGGGAGGTGTCTGTGGAGAGGAGGTTAATGCTTTACCACTTTCCTTGAGAGACTGAAATTATCTCCCAATCAAAATATTAAAATCATCAAACTATGATTTCTTAATATATTCAACTTTTAAAAAAAATTAACTCTGAATATATATTTTTGATGAGATATATAAGCTCCTGAACCAAAATTATATTCAATTTGAATTACCATTAATGGAACTTCTGAGCTTAAAAATCAGATCTTGGCAGTGAAGAAACCTTGTATTCTTTAACATTATTTTTCTTTGCCTCCAACTATTATCTGTGAATCAAAATCTAAGAATCCAACATATTTCTATTTATTACTAAGGCTTTAGCTTCTGAATTAGAATATTCATAAGATGGAGTTCTGAGTTTAGGAAAATCTTCCCTTTGAAAAAATTAAAGTCCAATCTTTTCTCATCATTACAAAAGGATCTATTTCCTATGTCATATCCTCTAGAAATTTCAAATTCAGGAGCAACTTGAGTTTGGGTTTTAGAATAGATTCCCTGATAAGTTCTTAACTATGTGCCTCTTACTCAAATTTCACATCCATTGGATTATAATGCTCAGCTACCCCTGGTTCTTCATCCACAGTCTATGGAATGAAAACAATAATTATTCTTTTTGAAAAAAGAGATTCTTATGGACTTGAAGTCAATTATTTATCATACCTCTATCTCACAAATCAAACTGAATGAATCATCCTTTGCTCCCCATGAGTAGATGCCAATAACTTTTGTTGTAGTTCTGCACCAACTAGTAGAATACTAAGGCAAGAGTTTCTCCAGACAAATCCAAGCTTCATCATAGTTCTAGCATTCAAAGTGTTTTTGTGGTGGAATTTTTTTCCAAAAAACATATTGAAATTTTTTCCATTCCTTCACAGTAAGAAATAAATAATTCATCCATAAGGATAATATCCCATTTTATCATTTGTGTGAAAACAATGGTTTATATATCTTATCATAAACTTATAGAAATTAATCTTTCTGTGATTTAGAAACAACAACATGATATACATGTTATGATATAGGTATTTCTCTAGGTCAATAGTCCAAGGAAAAAATCCATATTGAATAAACCTCATCAAAACTTGGTGATCAAGAGTAAGTTATTTCATCATTACCTTCATGAAATTTATTGTTTCAAACATTATATTCAAATTTCCCTATAGTGAATGTCTTCCATTTTTACTATTAATTAAATCAAAATCAAACTCCCTCTCATGGGGACAATGTAACATCTCATCCATTTCCACATAAGACTAAGAAAAATAATAATCATCAATCTTAGATATTCATAATCTTATTCGAATCCAAGACTAAAATTTGCATTTTTACTAAATTTCTTTACTTCAGTATCATAGGATATGGAATGTTATATTCTTCAAAAGCATAAAACAAAACATGAAATCAAATTTCTTATTTTAGTGAAAGATTCATAGAATCTAACTAAACCAAATCAATAAACATTACCTAGAGAACTTTGTTATCTTTCCATGACGCATAAGTATTGTTTTCCAAATCAACATCAACATATATTTGAGAGGTTTCCATCTCTAAACGATTCTATATTGAATGGATTGAAGGTTTAGGGTTTCGACACACAATAATAAAAAGAAGCCATGTAAACTGAAATGAATTGTATGAGAGGATAAAGAGAGTGGTAGAAGGAAAACAGTTTTCTCATTCCGATTGAAAATATACTCATTACTTTTTAATTTTGAAAAAATAAATATAATAAAATTGAACTGACATTATAAATTTAAATGCAATTGAATAAATCATATTAAATATATCTTACAAAAATAATAATAGAGTGACTAGAAATAAATTAGTAAACAATCACTTAAACTAAAAATAAAAGAACCCAGTCTTTAATAGCAAGCTCTAGGTGCTTCTTTAAGGCCATAGAGAGCTTTTGTCAGTTTAAACATAGAGTTTTCTTTTTGAGTAATTTTAAAACCATGGAATTTTTCAACAAAAACATCCTCCATTAAATAACCATTTAAAAATGAATAATTAACATCCCTATGATATAATTTAAAATTCATATGGGATACATGAGCTAAAATGATTCTAATGGATTCTAATATAGATACATGTGAAAAGGACTAATCATAATATATAACATATTTCAGATTATATCTTGTAGCTATTAATTTGGATTTATTTTGGGTTATGATCCCCTAATCATCCTATTTATATTTAAAGACGCACTTGGTTCCAATAACTGGGTAATTGGTTGGTCTCTCTACTAGTTCCCAAACTACATTCCTTTTGAACTGGTTTATCTCTTATTACGTTTCTAATATCCAAATCTCATCTTATATGTCTTCTTAGATAGACATAGGTTCTAAATAAGATATAATTGAATATAATTCATTTAGTTTTCTTACATTTCTTCTAATTTTAATTATTGTGTATAGGTGTCCTATAACAGTTTCAAAAGGATTATTCTTTAGAGATGTATACTATCTAGGAAATACACTTTCAGGTTCTTTAATGTCATGTTCTTATGAACATGACTGAATATTATTAATATCATCATTTTAGGGGTTTCAATTCTCATGTTATCGAAAGAGTAATTAATTTTATCATTTGGATCATTCTCTTTAATAAATGGGTCAGTTTTGTCAAACTTCACATGAATTGATTCTTCAACAAGCCTTGAATTTTTTTAACACAATATAAGATTTAGAGGTAGAAATATATCCCAAAAATATCCCTTCATCATCTTTTAGATTGAACTTACCATGTTTGTCCTAAGTATTCATGATATACACCTTGCATCCAAAAACTTTTAGGTACTTTACCTTATGTTTTGTATTACTCCAATGTTCATAAGTTGAATTATTGAAAATAGGCCTTATTAAAACTCTATTCATGATATATTAAGATGTAATTATATCTTCTAACAAAATATAGGTAGTAATACTATATTCATTCAGAATAGTCCTTCACATTTCTTGAATAGTTATATTTTTTCTGTCAAAAATTCCATTTTTATGGTGTTCACGGTGCATAGAATGTGTGTTTAATACCATGTTTTTATTAAAAATAATTGAATTATTGATTCTAAAATTATCCACCATGATCACTTATTAATAAAATTATTTTAAAATATTTTTTATTTTGATCAATTTTACAAAAACATTCAAAAATAGTGAAAACAACACTTTTGAGTTTTAGAAAATAAACCCATGTAAATATTGAATAATCATCTACTAAAACATAATAATATAATTTTCCAACCATAATTTATACCCATTATAGTCCAAAAAATCTACATGGATAAGTTCTAAATGAGTATATGTAGTAATTTTGTTAATATATTTTAAAGAACATTTATGTTGCTTTCGAATTGGGCATGCATCACATAATCTGTCATTGTCAAATTTAAGACTATAAAAATCAAAAACTAACTATTTCTTGGATAATTAATTTAAATCATACATATTATAGTGTATATTTATTCTATGAAAAATCCATGATTCATTTTTCTAATTAGTTAAACAATTCACTTTATGTTTACATGAGGAATTAAAATCCAACATATAAACATTATCTGTTCTAGGTGATCTAAATTTAAGAAACTTATCTTAAGACATAGAGAATGAATTGGTAAAAAAGTCAACACAAAATCTATCATCATATATATTATAAATACTTATTAGGTTTCACTTTATCCCTTATACATATAATACTTTATTGATTGAGATAGTCTTTGGATATCCAATAGTTCCTACTCCAACAATTTTTCCATTGGAATTTTCCTGAAAAGGAACTAATCCTCCATCCATTTGAGTCAATGTATGAAAGTTTGTTGAATCTCCACTCATATTCCTAGAGAATACACTGTCCAAATACCATATGACTTTTATTTTTATGCCACAAGTTTCCTTTTTCTTTTCATCCACAAATCAAATATTGGATTTTTGATTTGATTTCTCCTTCTATGAATCATATTTTGAAGGGCTGATGAATTCTTTAGATACTCTCCATATAGCTTTCATTTTTCTTTTTCTTTTATGCTCATAATCAAAATTTATATGATATCTATTTTCTAGCCTTTTTATTTCATATTTAAGGTGATTAAAATGAGGTCTCATATGTCCCAATATATTACATTCATAGAATTGGAGTTCTGTTGGTTATTTGTTACCATTCCTACAGGATTTTCTGAATCATATTTTATTTTTATAGAACTTTTTGTCATTTTGAGCTAATTACATTTCATAATCTGAGAAATATATATTCTTTTCTTCATTGAATCATTCCTTTGATCTTATGCTATGTTTCTAAGATGTCACTTTTAGAGCAGTATTTTCTTTCATTACTATAATCTTATGATCTTCAGCTTTAACCAACATTTTTGATTCATACGTCATCAGTGTTCCAATTAGTTCTTTCATTTTTAGATCTTCGAGAGGTGATAATTGACAAATTGTAGTAGGTATTCCATTTAATTTAAATGTTAGTACTCTTATTACTTTTAACGCTTGATCGAATGGTTTGATTGGTTCACCTTAGGATGTAATTTTTTGGATAATTTCATTAAGACTTACATTAATTTGTGTCATTATTCCTCCATCATTAATTATAAATGTGTTGAATTTTAGCTCAGTAATAGCATATCTAATCTGTTTAACATTATATATTTCTTTATAAGAAACTGCAATAGTTTTCAACATTTCATATGATGTTGAACATTGTGATGCACGATTGAATTCATCTAGACCAAGACTGCCTATAATTGCATTCATTGCCTTTGAATTCAAATCATTTTTGTCTTCTATTGTTGTATCCCAAGTATTTATTTTTTTAGGAATCTTATTATGAGTAATAGTTTTTAGTAGACACTGAATCTAAGATTCTTTAGATTGATAATCATTCAAGATTTCTAGCATCCATAATTTTCACCATTAAAATATGGAGCACGTACTATTGACATTCCTTCTATTAGATCATCCATTTCTATCTTTGTATAGACCTTATACGTTTTATCTTTCTACATCTTTATCCAAAATCCCTCTTCTGATACTAACTGTTATGTTGAAACATACAAAGTAACATAAGAGGGGGTACATTTTTTCTTTTCAAAAACCTTCCAAAATCATGGCTTTTGACACCCACAATGATTTATGCAGATATGAAATATTTTTTTGTATGAAAATACGAAGCAGATAAATATAAATTAAGAATATAGCTTTTTATAATGGTTTAGGGCATAAAGATCGCCTAGTCTACTCTACCAATCACATTCTCTGTGAGATTGGTAAATTTCACTAGAATGGTCCTCTTAACACAAGACCACAAATTCACAACTGATTGTATGTAGTTGAAACCTTTTCAATAAGGATAATTACAAATTATTCCTATTCTATAATATAGAACTAGTTTCCCACAACATAGATCGAGAATCTGATAATCTACCAGAACTGAGTATGAGTAGTTGAAACTCCAATAAATCAGAAGATCTAGATTTGAAAGGTCTGGTTTATTCTTCATTATTGTAGTAGCCATCAACTGATAAGTGAAGAATCTCATTATTCAAAAAATAATATCATCATGAATGTAATAGTCTGAAGAAATCCTTATTGCACAAAGATCTTCAATTAAAAATTATCAATAAAATAGAGCAACAAAAATCTTACAAAAGAATGAGATAGACAATATATATCTCTAAAGTGTAATCCTCTATCAGAGTTGTTCATTTGTTATAGCTCTGTAAGAGATAATTTCAATAATATAGTTTCATATTTGAGTTTCATATCACACACACACAGAGAGATATATATATATATGTGTGTGTGTGTGTGTGTGTGTGTGTTTTAAGAGATACTATAAAAGAATATATAGAATATAAAGCTTTATTTAGTATTCCAGATCCAAATAAATAGACTAGTTGATTGATGAAATTCAAATTCCAAATGACTAGAGGAGTCATAACATCCCATTGATATAGGATAAATTTCTCCACTGAACTCGGTTCTGTGAAACAATCAAATTGATCCTTGAATCAGTCTTGAGTTCTGACTTGACCATTATAGTAATCTCAGGTTGAAAATACGGCTTGAAAAAATTCACCTTTGAGAACAAAACATAGAGATGATATGCCTAGAATAGGGTTCCATAACTATACTTTCACCCTTACATAATGTAGGGAACAAAAGTAGCATAGGGATGATAATCCATACATTTATCCTTTTCAGCATAAAATCTCGAATGTGGCATTGATTAACCATACATTCAACTTTTCCACACATAGGGTATAAACAGTAAATCCAGAATCTAATTTAATGTTATTGATCCATACATTTGATGATTCTTTGAAGGTAAGGATATCGATCCAAACAAAAAATGCTTAGAGTCGCATAGTTTTGATGCCATATGGAACCATTAACTTCTTAATGTAATGTATGTTTGATACCATACACAAGAATTAACTTCTCAACGTAATGTAGGGTTGATACAATGAAAAAGTGTTTCACTTCTCAATGTAACATAGGGTTGATACCATATGCAATTTTTTCACTTATCAGCATAATATAGGGTTGATATAGTGTTTCCAGATTAATTCTCGTAATCTCAAATTACTTTAACCTGTATATGAATTCTTGAAAACCCATTCAAGTAGAGTTCTTTAGAAAACAATCAAGGGTATTTGTGAACATCAAAATCATCATAGATTATAGAGTATTATTAAGACAATATATGAACAAAAAAATGTCTAAACCAACCTTCAAAAATAAATCTAAAATTCAAGAATAATAAAGAAGAGTGGTATTTTTTTCAATTTTGTAAACTTTAAATGGGATTATCATATCTATAATAATAAGATGGAAACAACACATCAAAGGAGCTATTTGTGGATATGATCTTCAAATTAAATGTGTACACAGATAAATCATCTCGGTTGATCGATTTTGGGGTTTCTATTTATCCAGTTTTGTGCATGTATCCAAATAATATAATGAAATAAATTTTTAGAATGGTCCCAACAACTTCTATTATTCCCCAAAACATTCAATAATATCTTACATATTACAATTATCATGATTTTCCTCATTTTAAAATTACTCGTATGTATACTCACAAAAAGTTTATATATTAGACCATAATTTCAAATATATAATGGGATCATTTTTTTCCTTTTCCAATACATTAGTTTTTAATCATTTTACATATAACTTTCCATTTTTTATTTTGTTTCCTCACACCATATAACATCTTAAATATGATCCAGAGAAGATCTTGCATATACAAGGAACAATTTTCCTTTTCCATTTATTTAGATCTTAAGAAAATGAAAATAAATTATACTTATATCATTAATTTAGAAAATTTATGGTAATCACATAACACTATCTTACATAAATATGGAAGATTTTGACTATTTTATTTTCATAAAAACTTATGATTTCTAAAACATATCCAAAATCCTATCAAATGGATTCTGAAAACATTTAATATGTTATCATTCATCCATCAAAGAATCTAACTTGTGGTTTATAAGAAACAAAAAACCTTTCATGTGACATACTTTCTATTTACCCAACGATATATCACAAATTTTAAACACTTGAATGATCAATCCAAGGAGTTTTAATACTCTTGTAAATTCCATCACCAATTTTTTAATTGTTTAATTATTTTTTTTATATTTCAAATGTTTATGGTAATAAATAATGTAATTTATAAAACCATTAAATTATACAGTATAAATAATCCCAAATGTATGATACAATATAATAAAAAAATTTGGTTTTATTCCTTAACATCACTTCTTCTATTCTAGTGACTTTTCCTTATGCATGACTTATATGTGAAATTTTCATTCTCATTATCAAATTAATGTGGAGGTTAAATTATTTTTTATCTATAGGATGGTGATTTCTCAACGGAATATGATAGAGTCTATTAAAAGTGACAATGATTGAAAAACCTATGAATTTTTGGTGTTTTCATGATTTTTAAGAAGCCTGCTTCCCGTAGACCTTTGTTGAATGATTCTATTGGTTGTAAATTATGGAAGTAATGTTATAATTTTATATTATTATGAAATTTAAAAGCCTAATTTTTATTTACATCACTTTGATAAATCATGGATTTCATGGTAACAGATGTGGGTGATCACCATTTGGTGGTCTCAAAAGGTACTATTTGTGACTAATAATAGTAGCTGATAATCCCCTTAAAATAACATTATTTTTTCACTTCTTCCCCTTACCTGATGAATCTATAACCATATCACTACTACCTTGCACCACACACTAGTAGACCCTCTTACTAGTACAGATTACACCCATTTACCCACCCTACATTAGTTTCCCACACTCATATACCCTTTAATTAGAGATCCCCATTAATTCACCACACACTTTTTGATGTTGTTAGTTAGTGACCACACTCTTTCAACCATGAAAGGTCTTAATAGATCCACCATGGATAGCATCACCATCTTTCATGCCCGTCTTCATAATTTTAAACTTGTTAAAACTGTTAAATGATTTTATTTGTTGTAGACTTTAAGAAATCAACCAATATTTATCACAATTTTGGAAATCACTATATGGATTTATTAATCTATTTTAGTGTAGGGAAATGTAGAATATTATTATTGTGCACATTGTGTGTTTTCTAATTTTTTTACTTATGAATATTACTACATAACAAATTTATGTTTTCTAAAATTTATTAAAAATATATTTTTCAATGGATTATCCATTATAACTGAAAAATAAATTTCAGTTTCATCATTGTGTACAATTAATCCTTTTTATATATTTATTTCTTTGAAAATACTAATTTTAATCATATTGTTTTTCACATGGAATATTTATAACAATGTTACTTCCATCACTAAATATAATTACTAATTATGAAAAAATATTATCTAATAGGGTCCTGTAATGATGGGTAATCTATAATAACAAACAACATGAATTAGTTATATAGATGAATATATAATTTTTGGTCCATTACAAATATTTTTGATTCGGTATGATGTATGTTATAACGTGCATTTTTTATATATAATTCCATCAAAAAATATGAAATGAAGTGAAACATTTTTACAAATTAAATATGAATATCGTAGTTATTTTTCCTATATTAGTGGGATAGGTGGTACATATTGGTAGTCAGACATATTGATGATGATTCGGTTTCTAAAAACAAATTGTGTTATATTTTATGAAAATATTTACTATAAATAACATGTTTTTTAATAATAATAATTATTATTATGTATGTATATTCATTCTATATTTAAATTATTTGTTGAAAATTTTATAATTTAAATATACTATCATCTTGAAAACTAAAATAAAATCAATAAAACTAAAATCAATGAACGAACAAATCATACAAATCAGTAAAGTATACAAAACATGTTGTAAACAATTATAAATAATTCCAAATAATTTAAATTTATTAAAAACTAATGGTAAAATCAATTTACCATATATAACCCAATAATAGATAAAATAAAATTAACATAATTGAAATTAGGCATAACATCTATGTAGTGAAAATATTTCAAACTAAAGAAAAAAAGGTTAGAATGAAAATTGTGTTCATGTTTGTCTCAAATGTTAATTTAAATTAGAGATAAACTATCTATCATTACATTAACTAATCAATTATAACTATCCATCTAAAAAAGGAATGTTTTTTTTTGTATTTTTATCAATTGATCATTTTATATAAATGATAAATTATTTATCATCATATTAACTAAAAATGTATATATCCATAAAAAAGTAATGTTTTAAAATAATATAAGAGTACTGTATATATATGGACATATAGGTACGTAAAATGTGAGACTATTTTCACACCAATGATGAAAAACCTTGAGAGTATTTCTTTTCCCAGTTATCCACCTTGATTTACTCATTATATCACCTTCACACAATCTAGGATCCATTTGATGATATTAGTGTTGTACAGAAGCTTCACTCATGTGTTCAATATTCATGTACTCAAAGTTGTGGAACAAAAATAGGGAGACACATAATTTTTTATATTTTTTGGATTCAATAAAATAAATCCATAGAGAAGGAAAAATAAATTATTATTATAAAATGGGAAAACACCTATTATTTATTTCCAATGATTTTCCTTAATACGAGTATCTAAATTTATAGCATGGGATAAAGAGGAGAAAACAAAAAATACACTGTGATTTTTCTACGGGCTGTCACTAGATCCTTGTTATAAGTCACCTATGGTATCTTTTAATCCTTGTTAGTAATCCAATATACACTAAATTTATGTGGGTGGTGATATTTTTTTTCAAAATTCAATAATATTTACTTTGATGAAAAATATCACAATGTTACTGCTCAAAAAAACTTCAAACAACATTATTTAATATTCCTATAGGCATATCAAGTTCGAGAGATGATGATCAAGTAAAAAAAAGTGTTATAAATTGATCCTTGTAACTGATTTCAACAACATGACTGATGGATTTTATGATGTCATTATATTCTAGAGTGAGATACATTTCTCATTGATATTCTCATATATGAAATGGAACTGAACATCTATATGTTTGATTCAACAGTGATGGACCTCATTATTTGATAGAAAAATTATACTCTATAGATCCCTAAATACATCTAGCTTCTCCGAGATTATCCTAAAGTCTCTGATCATTCTATGTAACTAGATAGCTTCCTTTAAAACATCTATCAATGCCATATACTCTGCCTATGTAGTATACATCGCTACTATTATGCATAGACTTGATGTCCAACTCACTGGTCCTCATACCATAGTGAAATCATAACCAATAGTAAAACGTCACTTGTATAGGTCCCCTTCATAATGAGAATGATATTATTCTCTTTAAACCTATGGATGTTATCAACATGATACACAAACTATTAGAAAAATTATTAACAACCTAATTTCTAGCATTTCAAAAATTATTTTTTCTCCAAACCATTTTGACTTCATAAAATGTAGAAATATTAATGATTTATTTATTACTACTATTTAATGTAATCATCATTAAAGTAACTATATGTGGTAAAACTTCCATTAATATTGATGTTAACAAAGCCTTTGATACTTTAGACTAGGGATTAATTTTCCAGGTCTTATAAAATTTTGGCTTTGATAACCTTTTTATTAAATGGGTTAGAAAATTTCAAAGATTTGCACATACCTCATTTCAAATCAATGGATATCTTGACGGATTTTTAACATGATCCAAAGGTGTAAGTCAATTTGATCTTATCTCATCCACCATTTTCTCTATAGCTTATGATTATTTAATCAGGTTCCTTCTCAACATAGATAATGTAAATAAAATTAAGTCAATCAAAGTTGTCGGGGCCCTGATTTCCCCCCACTAAATTTCTCTATGATTATGAAGTCATCCAATTCCCTCAAGGTGACAAATGAATCATAAAAAACTATAAGTATTCTCTAATTCATTATGAAAAATAATCAGGGAAGGGGTACATTGGAAGACGTCTTTTTTATACTTCAGAAAAAATATCCCTGTTGTTAGAAAAGTTAATATCGTCAATGAGAAAAGAATTAAAGAAGGTTTTCTTCCATTCACTTACCTTGGTGTCCCAATATTCCTATAAAAACCATGTGTCAGACATTTTTTTTCATATTGTGAGTCAGATCAAAAATCAGTTGGCTTACTGGAAAGGAAAGATTCTATTAATGGGTGGTAGGGTTATCCTTTTCAAATCAGTTATTGTGTAAATTTCTTTGATATATAACTGGTAATATTCCCTTATTTAGAATATCAACAACTTTATAAACAAAATTCTAGAGTTGAAGAATCCTTCAAAGAATACTTCTGATTGTCCCATGTATATAATATTGTCATAAAATTACTTATGATGGGGTTAGAATAAAAAATATCTAAAAATTAAATCAATCCTTGAAGGCCATCTTCATGTGGGGGAATAATCATTGAGAAGTTAAAGGATCTTTCTTTTTTGAGATCTGGATTCTTGAATCGGCTTCAATATGTGAATTTGAATTATGTGGACTCATCCATTTGGCCTTCCCAAAAGAATTATTTTTCCATTATTTTAGTTAACTCTCACCGACAGGACAACATTAATTTACCCTTGAAATTATGTTTATAGAACTGGACAAGTATGCCACTTCTTGACACTATAACCTCTCATGAGTCCTTACATGACACAAATGTGTCAATCAAAGAACAAAAAGAGAATTCCTTAGACACCATCCCTACTGAAATCAATTATTTGTTTTTGAAATATAACATAATTACCAGTGATGATACTCTTGTTTGGGAACCTTCTTCTAATGGATATCTCTTCTAAATAACTTTATACTGAGAGGTAGGGTGGGGGTAGCATACCAGATGGGAAAAGGTTCTATGAAAAGGGGAGATAACCCCTTCCAGATTATCCATTGTATGGTGGGTAATGTACTCAAAGCTCCCTAGTGATGATTTTCTATAGGGAGTTGGTATCATGTTATGTTTGATATGTTTTATTTTCAACCAGCATAGGGATTAAATTGATCACTTATGTATAAGTTGTTCCATGGAAACTACTCTATGGGAATCTACTAATGATTTTTTCAAAAATAGAATTTAAGGACCCTAGACCACCCTAAGAGGGGTGGTGTGTCAGGGTGTTAAATTCCCCTCTTCTTTACTAGATCTTGTTCCCACATTGGTAGGAACCCTTTTTAAAAATTGTATGATGGATATGTGTATTAATTAAAAAATTCCCATGCAGAAGGACAACCTATAACTTTTTACATGGTTCACCACTAAGAGCTATGACCGAGGAGAATACTCCGAAAGGTTTCTGGTCGTACCAAATTCCACTAATCTTCATTGGATGTGGATTACAAAGGATCAGGGAAAGTCTATATGCCATAGGCACACTTCCATTACAATGTTTCAGGGATAGATCACTACCTCCATTAGATCACTTTCACTGACTCGCCCTACCTCACCACCTTGGGTGAAGTCTCACCAGGTTTATTGACATGAAGGTCACTTCAACATGTTAAAATGAAAGTCGATGTCTCCTATTTTGGATGATAATTTTATTACATCACGGTCTAGAGTTTATACTATTTTTTGTTCAATCTTATTATTTAGTGAAAGAACATAATGCACTCAGTCTTCTTCTTCTTTCTAATAGAATCACAAACTTGCTTTATGATGTTTTCTCTTTTGTGAACAATCCCTCATTAGGCATACTATCTTTGATCTGCGTACCATGCCTGCTCCACATACTGCGTATGCTCCGTGTACTGTGCATTCTCTGTGTACTACGCATGCTCCGTGTACTGCGCATGCTCCGTGTACTGCGCATGCTCCATGTACTTCACCTACTCCACATACCATGCATTCTCCACGTATTATGCCTTATCTACATACTATTTCTGTTTTGCATATCGTGCATTCTCTAAGTACTATGCATGATTCGCATACCACGTCTGATTCGCGGACCGCACTTGATCCGCACATTGCTTCTGATATGCACCTACTCTGCATACCGCATTTGCTCCGTGAACCTTTCCTGCTCCATGCACCACACATTCTCATCACACCATGCCTACTCTATGCATCTCTCTTGCTCCACACAATGTACATTCTTTACGCACTGCGCCTGCTTTGTGCACCCTACCTGCTCCGTACACCGTGTCTGCTCTGCGCACAGTTGTTGATCTGTGCACCACCTTCACATACCGCCTCCCTGTACGACCTATTTGTACTGCATCTGTGTACCGCCTTTGCGTACCACCTCTTCATACAACCTTGGCACATCGTTTCTTCCTTTAGCGTACTTCTTATTTTGATTCTACGAATTATTCCATCCCCCTTCATACAAATTTTTTTATGAAAAATCTATTTCATGGACTACTCCTTCCAATTCTATGAACCATTTCATATTTCACGTACCACATCATCCTAGGTAGACTCCCAACTGCATACCACTTTCAAACTTATCTGAGTTCTTCCATAGTGATGATTATTTCTTATCGAATTCACTCTCTCTTCTAAATGATGGCATTATCTCTCATTATATAGGAAAATAACCGCATAAATTTTTCTAATCCTTTTTACCCAAATTTTCAATGTGGGAAAAACTTCTTTGCTTATTGAACTCCATTCTCATACTATAATCCCCCACCACGTACCGCTCCCATTTCACGAATTGGAGCAATCCTGTGAACCTTCAGCCATGTACCATAACCTTCTGTGTACTGTAAGCCTACCAATCCGTGTACTTCATCTATTCCACCAAGGATAAGCCTTCCTGCATACCAAAACTCCTTCCACCATAAACCGTCACCACAAACCATTTTGGGTTCAGTGAACCACTCAACATACCATTCCCACTACAAGGTATGGAGCTGGGAACCATTCCTAAAACATGGTACATGGTCCATGTTCCAAAATATGTATTTCCCTTCATTTCCCAATTTCATTCTCTATTTTTCATCTCGTTCTCTCATATCCAGAAATACTTCCATTGCCAAAAACAAAATCCCAATTTGGAGATCCAAAAATTTCGCAAACACTGGGAAATGGAACCACTATAAATGTCTAATTTGGTGAGAACACCCATTCTTTATCACTTTTATCTAGCTTATTCAATAGTCAGCAGCTTGCATCATGAAATACTTCCATCATAATATATACTATTTGAACGATCAGTTTCAATATCATCAAATTCTCTAGGAAATGTACTGCAACTCCCCAACATCCCAGTCTTCCAGCAACATCTGTTTTTCCAATCTACACTAAATATGATTGGCATCATCTTCTCATGCAATACAACATGTTCTCCTTATGTAGGCTCTTTCATAGTCCCTTTTAAAAATGAGATGTTGCATGATCATTTTATAATTTCAACCCCTTCAACACTCTTTGAGACGGTTTCATTGTTGTAGACAATGTATCACCATTGATACATGTACATTGATCTTAAGATCAGTCAACAATCATATGAATTAACACTCTCAACAACTTTGGAGTTATTATTCATCTCCTTCTTCATTTTTATCTTCATTGACAACTTTTGACAACAAATACAACCTTATAAACAATGTGGACCCAACAATATAAGCATTTGTATTTTGTTTTCAATACCTTCATGTTCTCCCCAAATGAGTTTGTCAATATCAAAATGAGAATCTTATATCTCCACTTAATTTCATTTCACTTATATCCTCCTTATTGATAAAAAGTACCAAGTTCATGGGATAAGGGTATCGATCCATACTTAAGCAATGTGCCACCATTCATTTCACTCTAAGTCTACTTGAGAAATGCTTGGTGTAGAAAACAATAGTATTTGATTTAGAAAACATGGTTGTCCATTATTCACTGATAATGGCACCATATTAGATGATAAATCATGTACTTTGTATTATAGGGTTTTTCACTTTCATTACAAGCGAAAGAAATTGAATATGATATGGAATAATCAACCTAAAACTCCTTTTCCAATGACATGTTCTTCAAGAAATTTCAAGAGTAATTGAATTTAATATCAACTGAATTTGATACTCAATGAAATAATAATTATGATAGCTTCATTATTTGTATCCCCTTCAAGGGAAACACTCCTCATCATCTTCATCATGGATGATTCTTCATCATTTTAATTGTTGAATATAAATTGAAGAATCTTCCAATGGTGGAAACTCCATCTTAGCTATCAAGAGTTGACGGCATTCACTCCTTCTTAGGTTATCCCCCTAAGAGCATGCTTCACCTTTAATTCCATGTATTATCTGCATAAATAAAATACAAAAATGATTAAGGGAGTAAGGTGGTCCTCCTTACTTTTTTTAGAGTGAGCAGGAAGGCTGAGATAGTTTTATCAATCAAGATGATATATTTCCTCCAGTCTTCATGCTCACACATTTAAAAAACTTTTCTGATCCATGCTGGTGTGACATGGATCTCTTTACATTAGCATCTTAATTTCATGGAGACTTTTTCTTCTTAATAGTCATCATGAATGATACATTTTACTCCTTTTGAGGACTTCATATTGCTCTGGTATTAAGGTTAGACATCCTTTTTCAATGTGACTATATTTTATACATCTCTAACACATAACTTCTTTAACACGTGTGTCTCATTTGGCTTTCACTCTCTCATGCACTTTATCATGATCACATGGAAGTTTTTATTTTCCTTTAGCACCAGCCTTGGGCATATCATCTTTAATTTTCCTCATTATTTCCAAATATTCAACCCAGATGACCAACATGTCATTTGGAACTATTGAAATAGGATTGGATCTTCCAAACGTGTTCATATGACTGTATTCCCTCTTATTTTCTCTTTTTTATGAATTTATCTTCAATTTCATTGATATAAAAATCCAGGGTCTTCTCAGCTTCCCTAATTGAGATCTTCTTGGGGAAATTGGTATTCACAATATTCTTTTTTCTTCTCCCCAAGGAACTTATTCATACATAGCTGGTGTCAGAGGAATTCTTTTCTTATTAATGATGAATTCAGGCTGAGATGGGCATGCACCTACATTTTGACCACTTCCATTGCATACATCATAGATGTTATCAAGAATTCCAAATCTATTTGTGGTAAAAAGATGTTTCTATAAATACAGATGTTCTTCTTATTCTCTAGCTTTCTTCCCCATGAAGTATTCTTCCATTGTTCTTTTACATTATGAGGATTGTTCCAACATTTTGTTGCACAGTTCCCAAATCTGTTGCAGCACCATCATTGACCAACAAATTCATATTTATTTGTATTAGGTTGCAGGGTCATCTTCTTGACTTGTTGTGCTATTTTTAGATAATCACCTTCAAAATTCTTATTCCTTTTCTCCTTAGACACAGCGAGAGATGAATCCTCATCATTCCTCCTCCATACTTCTGTTGAATTTCTCTTCCGACATGCATTGCTTTTTAGAATAAATTTATAAGCATGAGTACAAGATGGTTTGGATGGTACCATAATCTTCTTATCTACTTGTGATATATCATTGTGTGATGCCCCGATCTTCTTATCGTATGTTGGAGGTATTTTGATGATAGAATCCTCTAGTGATAATTCAGTAGAAAAATACACTAACTCCGGAGATAGATAATCAAAAGTTGTCATAATCGTCTGGTCACATGTTAGAGATATTTTAGATTTAGAATACCCCAGTGAGCATTGAGTACCAATAGAAACTATTTAATTCCTTTTTAAAGTCTCAATATGTGTCTTCTCATGATTGGTACACCGAGAAACAAAATCTAGAAATTTCATATGGAAAATGACCTCATGATCTTCAGTCAAAGTCATATTATCATCACAACCCTTATTTTTAATAAAAACTTCTTCCTCATGCAGTATCATTTTATTCTGAATCAATGATTCATGTTCCTTGATCTTCTTGGATATCCCTTCTAATTGTAGTCCCTTGACATTAGTGAAGTTTTTCAGTTTCCCTTCAAGAACATGGATCTTTTCTTCTGGAGCCTTTCTGACTCTCTCTTCCTCTTCAACTTATTTGAACCATTTTGATCTTTTTATTTCATGTTTCCTCCTTTTTTCTTTAAAGGGTTAAATCTATCCAGAGAGGTTATAACATTATAAAATTTTCATTAGCAATATGTCCTCCATAGAATTTTCTTATTTTATTAGCTAGGTGATTTCTTCCTACATACATTGAAATATTACACAAATAATGATGACTATATCTTCATAAATATCATGCAGATAGGTTCTTAATTTTTTTTGATCACTTGTAAGCTCATGAACGGTAAAAATATGATCAACATCACCACTTTTACTAGAATCCATATGTTTGGTGGAAACATGAGCCACCTACTATTTACTTCACAGGTGTGATATTTCTTCATTATTGGAAAGGCATGGAGAACTAGAAACATCTTCTTATTAAAAAATGTGGGACTTCTTCAACTTTCTATTCTCTTTCTTTACATGTTTTTCATGGTCTTGCTGGATATAGAATTCTACTCAAGAATAACTGAATCTTCACCAACACTGCACTTCATTGTTGACTAAGGAAAGAAGAACTCAAATCCTATTCTAAATAGAATTACTGTAGAGTATCCAACATACGTGAACATTTTTCCATTGATACCAATTGAAGGACCCTAGACCACCCTAAGAGGGGGTAAATAAGGGTGTCAAATTTTTATCCTATTTACTGGATCTTGTTCCTACATAGATATGAACCCTTTTTAAAACATGTATGATAGATATGTGTAGTAATGAAAACATTCACATGATGAAGGAAAAAACAACACGTTTTACTTGGTTCACCACTAAGTGCTATATCCAAGGAGAATATGCTATAAGGATTCTGGTCATACCAAATTCTACTAATCTTCACTAGCTATGGATTACCAAGGTTTGGGGACAGTCACTATGTCCTAGGCACACACCCTTTACAAAGGTTTAGGGATATCTCACTACTTCCCTTAGATAACTTCCACTAACTCCCCCTAGATCACTGCCTTGGGTGAAGTCTCACACAGTTTATCTACTTGAAGGTAACTTCAACATATTAGAATGAAAGTCCAAGTCTCTTGTTTAGCCTGAGAATTTTCATACATCAAGGTCCAGAGTTGATTATCTTTTATGTTCAGTCTTTTTCATTAGTGAAAGAACTGAATACACTCAATCTTCTTCTTCTTTCAGCAAGAATAATAAAATACTTTTATGAAGTTTCCACTTTCATGAACTATTACAAATTCTACTGAATATCTTTGATATGTGTACCAGACCTACTCCGTGAAATGCGCCTTCTCTGTGTACCTTTCCTACTCCGCGTATTTCACCCTCTCCATGTATTGCACCTATTCTGTTGACTGCTCCTGCTTTGCGTATGGCTCCTGCTTCACATACTGCACTGGATCCACGTACCGCGCTTGATTTGCGTACCGTTCCTGATCCGCACATGATCTGTGTACCACCTCTGCTCCATATACCACGCCGGCACCATGCACCACACCTTTTCCACACACTGCACATGCTCCATGCATCGCGCCTACTCCACATACCATGCCTTTTTTGCACACCGCCTTCACGTACCACCTCCTTGTACGAGCTCTATGAACCGCCTCTGCATACCGCCTTCATGTACCACCTTTGCGTACCACCTTGGTGTATCGTTTCATCCCTCTTCATAATTCTTCTTCAGTTTCTGTGAATTATTTCATCTCTCATATACCAATTTTTCTTACACAAAATCTCTTCTGTGGACTACTCCTTCCAATATTATGAACCATTTTTTCTTTCTTATACCACTTCATCTTACGTGTAATCCCTCATACGTACCACTTTCAGACATAGAGTAGTTCTTCCACAATGATGATATTTTATTATCAAATTCACTATCTCTTCAAAATGATGGGATTAACAAGCCTTATATAGGAAAATAACTCCACAAATTTTTCTAATCCGTTTTACCAAAATGTTCAATATGGGAAAAACTTCTTCGTATAGTGAACTCCATCCCAGAACTATAAGCCTCCACCATGTACCGATCCTATTTCGTGAATCGTAGAAATCCTATAAACCTTCATTAATGTACCGTTAAACTTCTTCATGCCGTAAGCCTTCCATTCCACGTACTGCATCTCTTCCACCATTGACAATCCACCACATGTACCGCAACTCCTTCCACCACTAACCACCACCACAAACCATTTTCAGTTCAGAAAACCAGTCTACATACAATTCCCACTTCCAGGTATGTGACCGCAAACCATTCCCAGAACATGGTACGCGGTCTATGTTCTGAGTTATGTGGTTCAATTACTTTTCCGATTTCCTTCTCCATTTCACATCTCCTTCACTCCTATGAATAAATCCTTCCATTTACAAAAAAATCCCAATTTGGAGGCCCAAAATTTTTCCAAATGCTAGGAAACGACACCACCATAAATATCTGCTTCGGAAAGAACACCCATTCTCATTCACTGTCATCTAGTTTCATCAATAGTCTGTGGATTTAATCATGAACTCTTTCCACCATGATATATACTCTATGAACGATCAATTTAGGCATCATTAGATTCTATAGGGAAATTACATCAACTTCCCAACATCCCTATCATCACGCAACATCTGTCTTTCCAGTCAGCACTGAATATGACTGGAATCATCTTATCAAAATTGTATTATCATTCTTAAATCTTTATATATCCAAATGATCCCTCAGTAAATAAAGGATGTTCTTTTTGGGAATGATCTTTCATGGTCTCTTTGAATAGTGAGATGATTCTTGATCACTTTATAACATCAATACCTTCAAAACTCTCTGAGATGGTTTCATTGTTGTAGACAATGTTTCACCATTGATACATGCACTTTGAACTTAATATCTGTTCAAAAATCATCTAAATTACCACCCTCAATAACTTTGGAGTTCTTATTCATCTACTTCATTATTTTGATCATCATTTAAAACTATTGACAACAAATACATCCTTATACAAAAATTAGTCCCAACAAGAATCCCCTATGTAACAGGAATCTGGGAAAAACAACATGATTTTATTGAGGAGCCTCTCTCTCAACAGTTTTAAAATATATTTCTTCCGGCCTGTTCAGAAATCATACACTTAATATTGAAGAGTATAAACACACTAGTTCATATTGGTGTTTCTTTCAACAAGTAGTTTTCCTTGGTGAATGTCTTTGATACTTTAAAATGTGAAAATGACATCCAAATGGGTATTGTGATAAATAAATACATGATCTTACTCTGCATAAGAATTTTTTTATTACCGATAAATATTGTCCTCCATTTAGATCCTTTGAATTCATGTGGATACCTTTACATTTTTGGATGGATAAAATATGACACATATAGAAACTTAAGAGGAAATATAGGTCTAGGTTATGGAGTGATTTTTAGAAATGATAGAGGTAAAGCATTGAGATGCCTCTATGGAAATTTTGGAATCAACACATCCCTTGATGAATAAATTATTGGGATAATTAATGTAGTAAAAATTACAAAGTAATGAGGCTACCACAACTTATGTCTTGAATGTTATTCCACAAATATTGTGCAAGTTTTTAAAAATGGTAGTATTCACCTATCATGGAAGCTAACTAGCTACTAGATAAACTACATGAGCTCTCTTTCATCCATGAACTTCATAATCACACATGTATATTGATAAGATAATTAATTGACTGCTGGGCTTGGTAATAAATAGATCATGGATCTAGAATTGACTTAGCTCAATAACATACCTGAGGAAGTCATCTCTTATCATAAAATGGGATATTGTAAAAAAGAATTTTTCTTACTTCTATAATTATATTTTCATTCAATAAAATATGATTTTTTTGGGAAATCCCTAATTCTACCAAAAAACCATATAAAAGTAGGTTAATAAATGTTTCATCATGATGTTTACTTAAGTAAATGTAGTGAAAAAATTGACATAGAATATATTTATAAATCTACATTAAATTTTCAAACAATTTTTACAAATATCTCAATGAATGATTCAAGTCATACAGTGATTTTTTCTAATTTTTAAACTCAATTCTCAGTCCTGGTACCCAAAACCCATTGAGTTGTGTCACATATATATATTAATATAATTATCTATAAAAAATTATTTCTTAACATCATGTTATTAAAACTAATGATAAAACTATGAAACTAATGCGAACAAAATTTTGATATATGCATTCATAACAAACGGAGAAAATACCTCATTGTAATCTATCCCTTCCTATTGTGTATTGGCATTCGAAACTAGTGTTTCCTTTTACTTGATACCAATATTTTTAGTGTCATATTACTTCTTAATAAAAACCATTTTCACCCTATTGATTTCTTTTCATTCAATATAGGAACAATGTACCATTTTTTATGTTTATTTATTGAAATCATTTCTTCTTCCATGGCATACATCCACTAGTGTATTTATTTTCTATCCAAAACATGTCAATAGTTTTCTAAAACATCATCTTCAATTATATAAAGAGAATATATAACTATATCATCATCCGTAGAAGGTATCTATATGGGTAATCATGGACTACTAGTGGAGATACTCTCATAATGATGAGTATCCTACTATATATTTACTTCTTCCTCAGTTAAAATATGTACAAAATCAATACACTCTTACTATTGTTTCTTATGATCAATCACTGATGGAATTTTGTTCACATAAATTGCAACCCTATCAAATTCATACATCTATCTTCTAGAATCATTTGACCTCATCGTAATTAATTCATCAAATATTGAGTCACGACTCTGAATGATCTTTTTCTCTTTTAGATCCCATAGTCCAAAAGCCTTCACAACTTCACTAAAGCTAAAAAATAATTATTTCTTAACTGATGGATCCAACATTGATTGTAACACATGAAAATAGGTAGTATGAAAAAATAAATGAAGTCTTTTATAATTAAAGAAATTATCATTAAACCATACCTATAATGGAATTTTCCAATCAATTATAGAATTCAGTAATCAGTTCATGACGTGATCGACATACATCCATGATTCATCCCAAAAGGATTTACTCAAACAATAATGATAAAACATACACTGTATCTTTTCAATGAGCATGTGGTTCATCAATTCTACTATGTCATTCTATTGTAGTGTTCCAAGAACTGTAAAGTGTCTCACAATACCTTAATTCTGAAACACCTTCTTGAATGGATCTAAGATGTATTCTCCACCGTTATCTGATATCAATATCTTGATTTCCCTCCCCATCTGATTTTTGGTCATCTTCTTCCACTTCGGGAATACATCCAACACTTCATCCTTATGATTCATGAAATATACTAAAACCTATAGTGAGTAATAATCAATAAATGTGACAATATAATTATTTCCTCACAATGAATCATTCATTGATAATCCCCAGACATTGGTATAGATGTAGTCAAGTGTTCCATTTTTATGGAAAGTTTCAGTGTCAAAACTAAATATAGTGTTCATACCCATCACACAATGCTCACAAAAGTCAAATTTTAATATCTTAGCACATTTAAAAAAATCCATTATCTACTAAAATATGCAAGGACTTCCCTCTAGTATGTCCGAATAATATGTTCCATAATCTATAAGTGTCTATATCACATTCATCTGATATCACCACTCCTCTTTTAATAGTCACAAAATTCTAATAATATAGATTTCCTTTTCAAGTACCTTTCATTTCTAGGAAAGTACTATGAATAACATTCATTACTCTATATTCAATGGTTATCTAATCACCATGTTTATCCAAGACCCCAAGTGATAGGAGTTTATTATCCAATTATAGTACATATCTAATATTTTTAAGGAGTCTATTTGTACTATCATTAATCTGTAATAGTATTGTTACAATACCACTTATGTGGAAAGCATGGTTATTTCCTATAAGCATCACACCTTCATCGGACTCTTTGAGTCTTCAAAACTAATTTCAATTCCTACACGTATGGAATGAATAAATAAATTATGAATCCAACCATCAAAGTGGTTGACCATTGAGGTAATGAGGGAATTTGAATCTTTTCCATCCTCAGTTTTATATACAACATTAATTTTTGGTTTTCCAATTTTGGTACCACCATTATTCCAATGAACGATTAGATGAAATTAGGCGCACTTATATATTACTATTCGGTGATAGGTAGACACATTCATTGATTTATATCCTCTTATAAAATTCATCAAAATCACTTTATAATTTTCCAAAAAAAAAACAATAAGGATGGATCAAAAGTAGTCGTAGATGTTAAAATCATCAATTTTAACACTTCAAACATAAAAAAAGTTAATAGCCATTTTTTAAAAAAGTATTCATTTTATTTATTTTACAAAAAAAATAATCCATAATGTTTTTCACCACAACAGCCAATTCTTAAAAAATATAAATTACTCCTTTTTAAAATTAAACAAACTAGAATGCCACTCCTTTTTTATCAATCAAAACAAAATATTCCCATTTTAACTTTCACACCCATATACCCATGCCCCCTCTTCCCTTTATTATTTTCCATGCTTCCTTACCTATTGTGTATCTAGTAATGAGATCTTCATAGACCAAAAATTAATGGATAGAAGCCCTTGCAGAGATAGGTGATGGGTGAGTGGATGTCATGGTTTTTTCACAGGGACATCAGTTTCCAACCAAAAAATACATGGGATCATAGGGGGTATGAATAAAATTAATGCGCAGAAGTGTGATCAAGTAGATACAGGAATTACATATGAGCGAGAAATGGGTACAGTATGAGTTCTATTTTTTTAAGTAATTGAATCCACCATTTGATACCAGTTTCTTGGGAAGAATCTTAACACATGCTCTCAACATTATTACACTTAAATCGGGGAAACAAAAACATACAGAGTCAAAAAAATTATTTGGTTCATTTGTGATGACTTATGTCTATAAGGAAGGTGTCATAAATTAATATTATCAAATGGGAATATAACAATAGTAGATTTTCCATTATTTTTCCTTATACTAGTATCCAAATTTATTGCATAAAGTGGGTTCACCATGGGTTACTTTTTGGGGAATTGAATCCACCCTCTAATAACAGTTTTGTGAGGAAGATTTAATCATGCTCTAAAAATTAAGACTCTGAATGAATGGAATTAGAAATAGGGAAATACGTTATTTTTATGTGGTTTGGTTTGGATGGCCTATGTATATGGGGAAGGAAACATAAGTTATTATCCCCAAATAAGAATATATAGATTATATATTTTCCATAATTTACCATTATATTACCATTCAAATTTATTTCATGGGATGAGAATGAAAAAAAATACACTATATGTTTTCTTTGGGCAGTTACCACCTCCTTGCTACGAGTCACCTCTAGCAGCTAGTCATCCCTAGTGGTTATCCACCACCCGTTGAATGTTTGTGGGTGCTATTATTTTACTATAAAAATTAATTAATAATCCATTAATTTCCTTTAATAGGGATCCATGACTACTCACTTTCCATAATCATAGACCCATAACTCATGAATGTAGAAATGATGATGTATTGGGATCCACCACAAGAAATAATAGTGGGGGAGGGGACTCACTACAATACCTACAAGAGGAATTGAAAAACTATATCCATGGAGAGGTGATGAGTATGGGATTCTTGGAGGAACAAGAAAAAGTTTACATGGAAATTAATGGAGTGAACCCCATTAAATTAGAAATAGTGAGCTATGAGGATGCAATGATTCAGGGAAGATATGTTGAAGTAAACTCCACTCCATTACACTAGATGAAACTAAGTGATTTTTATGAATTAATGAACATAATTATGTGTTACATGGATGAAAAAATAGTTTTTATGTAATATAGAACTTTTAGGGACAAATATATTACTCCTAGGAAACAAATCATTTTTGGCACAAAAGTCCTAAGAATGGAAATTAAAAATGGAAGATAAAAATTAAATTGGATGAAATAAATTGAGATGTAGATTTTAAGGGTGAAAAACCCTCCAATGATGAGGATTAAGAAACCATGGGGAAACACCAAATAATTCCACTAGAATCAGAATGTATACAAAATTAATATAAACCTCAAAACCTGAATTAAAAATCCAGCATAAGAAAAATGTGTGAAAATCCAATCCCTAACATGCCTTTTTCTCATATTTGATAATCATATCAGGATTATACATCACCACTAGGATGTCAAACTTTATATATGATGACATTTCATCACCTCATTGTATAAGCTAAATTTTCATTACTCGCTCCTTTCAATACTTAAAAATGGTCTCCCATGCATTCTGTCACACCTAAATTTCTTTCCCTATGTTGCACCCACACTATTTTGAAATGAATAATTAAAAGATATGTATAAAACATTCCAAAATATGCATGGGAAAATAATATCCCCCATTATTTTGAAACCACAAGATGTACCAATGAAAGGTTTGAAATATTCTAACCCCCGATTATTTTTCTTCTTTTTTATCTCTACATGAGATATGGGTTGAACACCTTCCATATCCATCCTCAGTCCATCAATGAAAGATATGAATTCCAAAAAACTAATTTGGTTTGAAAACTGGTTGGTATCACACCTAATATCATCTTTTGTAGAAAATACGATGATGCACTTTTGAAGATCTAATATAAACCAAAAAGATATGCAACAAAAGAAATACAAATGTTAATTTCTTCATCATACCTGTGTCTATAATTATTTACTGAAAAATTCTGGAACAAAAAACTTTTTGATCCCCTTTAATAGTGATCACCACATAATCTGGAGTAACTATAGGAACTAATTTCACTCTATTCTCAACATCCTCTGAGAAGTATGTAAATATTAGTGCATCACCCAAATCATTAATTGTAATTCCTTCTTCAGTAGTGGTGCTCTCTAAAGAAAAATAAATACATTTAAGGCCTGAAACACCTAACCTGACCAGTTTTGGCATCCAAACCTTCTTCATTATAGTCAATGGTTTTTGATGCATGCATGGGGATCACCTATTCCACAAATCTAACAAAATTACTCTTCAAACTGAATTCATCAATTCATTGCAAACCATTACATCAATCCCTTATAGTGTGTCAATGATCAAGAATCATTATATACCATCGAACCTTGAAAACATTTCTATCATCTATTGATAAACAAACTCCTTAACATATCATTATCAAGAGTACAAATATATAACCAATTATAGTGTATACATGGAAAAAGTCGCACATCCAACCAATCAGCACAAAATTTTCATTTATAATGATAAAAATATCACCAAAATCAAAGATTATAGTAGAATAACTATTTACCATATTCAATATACCAAAAGTTACCAACTTTGTATAAAGAAAATAATTCCCTCTTAGGTGTAATATAGTGCGATGCTACTAAATTAACCACCCATTCATTGTACATTTGTGACATATTCTAATCAATGACAAGTGAAATTAATTTTTCCTCACCCTGTAAAATACTTACATTTATGTCCCCATAATAAGATTCATGTGTCTTCCTTTGTTCCTTAAATTTTCAATGTGTAGTAGTATCTCTTCACATCGACCTCCTTGTCTTAAAAGAAACACTTGACATTTTTTCTTCTCTTTGACCGACCACTTTGATTATTGTGTCCATTTTTCATATCCAAACACCACTATTACCTAAAGAGTATCCATCATTGGTCTTTCATCATGATTTCTTGAACAACAATGATGTAATCACATTATCAAATACTAGTATCTTTCTCTAAAATAAATGTTGTGATGATATTATCATATGTATCTGGTAACAAAGTAAAGAGAAATAAATATTTTCTTTCTTCTTCTTCAATTTCAATAGGTACCACATTACCTTTATCATTGATAATAACTTCCACTCAAGACCGCTCCATAAGATGTTTGGTTAACTAATCCATATGGTTACCTAAATCTCCATTTTATGGATTTCTCAAAAAATAAAATCAATTTTTGATATATAAATGATTTTAAGGGGTTTTGATTTATACCTTTTTGCATGCTTCATCCAGATCTCCTCTAGATCTTTCATATTTATCACAACCCACAGAGTATTATCATCCAAATACATATGGATCCTTCTTGTCACTAACTATCTCATATTCTACCAATCACCATCGCTCATGGTATTTAGATTCCTTGAATTTTT
This sequence comes from Viscum album, assembly GCA_963277665.1. Classification (NCBI taxonomy): domain Eukaryota; kingdom Viridiplantae; phylum Streptophyta; class Magnoliopsida; order Santalales; family Viscaceae; genus Viscum; species Viscum album. The sequence continues at coordinate 638,150,343 of OY728162.1, read as the reverse complement.
CTTCAGCATATTCACTGCCTTATTATAGACCAAAATATTTTTACTCTTTTCTCACATAGAGTAAAATAATATTTTTATTTTAAATAGTTTGATATGGGAATAAATACCATGGCATGAATCTCCCATATCCAATCAATAAGAAAAATTTATAAATCCCTATACTACCATTTTTTGGGAGGAAGCGGATCAATCCCAAGATAATAACTCACTTGCAGCACAAAAATTGTATGAATCACCAATTAAAATAAATGTGAAAAGTTAAATAGTAGGAAATAATTTTATATATGTATTCTAATATGGAAAACCCATAAAATGAGAAGTTTCAAAAACCACAGGTTAACTTCACATAATTACACTATAATCAAAGGGTCTACAAAATTCAAGAAAATCCTGAAACTAAAATTAAAAATACAGCACAAAAAACCTGTGTGAAAATCCAAACACTAATACACCTCCATTGCCTCTCAGATAATAATCTCATGAAAAGACGTCATCATTTAGATATCCAAACGAAACACATGGTGATTTTCAACTCCTCAATGAAAAATTCTTTTTTTATTTCTTTCTCCCACCCTTACCTAAGAATTATGACCCACCTATCTAGAATCTATTTCACGTGACTTTTTCTCCCAATACACCACATGTGCTTCTCCCTTTTTATAAGAAATGGAACCTCTAAAATATATGTATTCAACATTAAGAAATATTCATGGGATGAAAAATATAACCCATTATTTTGAAATGACATGATCATCCAATGGGTGGTTTGAAAAAATGAAACCCCTAATTATATCTCTCCTTATCTTTTTTAATCACTATGTGAGATATGGGATGAACCCCCAAAAGAACAAGATTATGTGTCCATTAGAGGAGCTGTGAAATAGCTATGTCATAGTGAAGGAGATGCTTCCTTACATAGAGAAACAAAACTATTAAAACACATGAGCAAATGGTAGGCTAAAAAAGAGTTACATTTACATGGTGAAATTTTTAAAGGGGTTTTAATTTTATTTAAATCAATAGTAATGGGTATAATGTATTTTAAAACAGGGCTTCATAGAAGCATAGACAATGCTCATGCTTCTCATTTCAAGAGAGAATCATGATGGGGGTTCACACTTCTCTCTCTCAGACAATATTAATATATATATATGTGTGTGTGTGTGTGTGCCTTTTTATTAATAATTTATTTATCTAATGAATAATATAATATTTTTTACTAATATTAATCTATATGAATATTATTTATAAATATTTTTTTTTCGACAGCAAATATTATAATTTTGTTAATAAATAATATATTTTGTAGTAATCAATTATATTATTTATTAATACTTAATTTTATATCATTGTGTTATTAATCAATTAATAGTATAAAAAATAATATTTATAAGATTTTAATTATACATCTTTGTTATATATATATTTTTATATAATTAATAGTAATATATTAATATGTAAAATATTTATTAATTATAAATTTTATTATTATTTTTTAATTTATAATATATTATTTTGTCACTAATATAATTTATTTCATTGTAAATAATATTTATTATATAATAATGTAAATAAAATAATTATTATTTAAAAAATTATTTACTAGTTAATAATTTTATTATTCTTATAAGATTCTGAGTATAAATCTTTGTCAAATATTTTATTGTTATAATTTTGAGTAATTTTTTAATATGTAAATTAGTTATTAACTGTTAACTATATTATTATTTATTTATTAATAATATATTTATATTTTATTAATATAATTAATAGAATTATAGGTAATATTTATTATATAGTAATGTAAATAAAATAATTTGTATTTAGAAAACTATTTACTAGTTAATAATTATATGATTCTAAATAAATTTTGTTTTATTATTAATTAATAGCTTATATAAGGAATAAGATAACATTTATTATTAATATTCATAGTATTTGTATAATTTAAAATAATAATAATATTTTTATTCATTAATTCATTAAAGAGTAATATTTATTATTTTAATACTTAGTATAATTATCCACATTATTCAGAATAACTAATCATCTTAAATTAATTTTTAAATTTTAATAATATATATTGAATTCAAAATAATAATATTATTAATATTTAATAAAAAATTTAAGAATATTATTTATACTAAGAAGAATTAATATAAATAAAAAATAGTAAATATTATTATTACCAATTTAGTCATTAATTTTAATGTTTCTTATCCATTCAAAATTATTTGTAAGAATTTTCAATAATATCAATTAATTGATTTATGAGAAATTATGTAATATATTTTTATGCTTTTAAACAATATATAATTAATGATTAAAAACATATAACCTGAATTGATCTAATATATGTCAGTCGAATGGATGATCCTTTGTTCCACATTAAGTTTTATATATTGTGCGTACACGCCATGACTGCCTATGTCTACATTCTAGCATACGTTGCTTCTGTGTATCTTGTATAGAACCAACCGCAACATCATCCTTTGTGACAGGTGTTGGATCTACAGTCTCTCCACCTGTAACCTGTCCTAGCACTAAGGATAGTGGCTGCTAGCTGGAACACTCCCCAATGTATGAACAAGACAACTATTGTGTAGAAGATATCTTTGAATCATAGACTAATAAAGAATGAATCATTATCTAATAAATATCTATCTTTTCAATGAAATATAAAATTCTAGTAAACCATGTTTGTGCATGTGCCACTTGTAGTGGTTGTGTGTCAAATGGAATAGGAGTTGGAAGAGCATTTGGATAATCATGTTGAACTCCATCCTCTAGTTCCACATCTACATACATAATAGGGTTTTCAACCCTGGAACATCTACATTAGGATTAATAGCCTCATCATCACTTGACCTATCAAAGAAAATTTCAGAATAAATTTCATCCATGGGAAGAAGAAAATTTGACATAGTTTTATGAAAATATGCATGGTCAATTGCGCGTCCCTCTACCGAATAATATATTTGAAGCATATGGATGATATGGGAATCCTATGAAAACAAATTATGATGTATAGTAATGAAAATAAAAAAACTATCCAACAGTGGAATAAAGGATTATTACCAAGACAAGATAGCCCCATCCGTGTCATGTAATAAATCTCACTAGGGACATGCATTACTAGGTCGCATAATCCAGTTGTTTGAACAAATGAATATGTACTATATCTCCCCCTCGTAATCGGGACTAATGTCATCTATCCCACATATCAGTATATCATGCATGATAAGTCCTCTAGTCAAATTCTCACTTTACATACTTCTTTAGGTAATGAAGAGAGTTTAATTGATAGGGAAATTTAGGAATGGTATGATAGAGCCGAACTACCTCTTAAACCTATTAGTATGATTCCACTCAATTATATGAAAATGAATAATAGGAATAATGCGTGATCTGAAAGCAAGCAACATTAAACAATATTGTGGAAGATCCATGATGATTTCTTCAATATATGGTATCCATGAAATTTGTAAAAAATATATAATAAATTAATAAATGAAGACATGTACAATATAGATTAATGATTTAAAGATATAATTAATAACCACTTACGTCATTCGGTCACATACTTTCCAATATAAGTTTGTAATCATGGACATTGTGTCTCACTGTATTTGGATGTCGATGTTTCTGACTCCACCTGCAGATAATAATTTAATATATATTTTTCATAATATAATGTTATATATTTAATTTTGAAATTAGATGGAAGAAATAACATACCATCATCCATACGAAGACACTGCTATGATACAAACAAGAAATAACATGTTTTCATGTGGAGTTAAGTGTGGGATGTAATCCCATATCCACATTTATAAAATAATAACACATCCTACGATTCACATCTTATCTATGTCACATGTGTTGAATACCACCACATATGTATATGTGAGACAAGCAGACCCCCAACTATACCGCCATGTCTAGTAAAAGTCCTTCAATAAAGGTCAACACACCAAACGTACAAATGCAGTAGAATGATCAATTGGTTTTTAGCCACTAATCAGCCTCAAAATATTAGAACATGAAAATCATATCACTGTATCCCATCAAAATCATCTACTAAATGATTGATGTGATCATCTATAAACATCATGTGTAATCTATTTCCGATTACGGACCTACCATACCCATGGAACTTAATGTCTAGTAATCTATGAAACATCTCAAACCAATATGCACCAACTCATCCTGTCACAGCTACACTATATATGGGGAGGCCAAACATAATGTACACATCCTCGAGGGTAATAGTCATCTCCCCCTCTATAAAATGGAATGTATGTGTCTCTGAATCTATATATCTATAAGCACAATGATTATTTAGGGATCAAAAAATGTGATTCATAGATCACTATTTCATAGAACCCAACACATTGAAGATGAGGGCCAATGGTGGGATGTGGTGAAGCATGATGGAAATGATGAGACCTCTATACACTCAAAGCTAGACCTAAACATCCCTCTAAAAATAGCCATGAAAGAAGCCTATTTAGGAATGTGAGCTATGGAGGAATCGCTAACTGTACATTTGATATCATCATTACTTTTTTTAATATTTAATTAGATAAATTTTGAAAACTATTTTTAAAAAACATTAAACAAGAAAAATGAGGTAGAAAATTATCTTGTATATTTCATCATTATGATGAAAAATGAGGCAAACAATTATATGTGATTGATGTTCTCTTATAATATCAATTTATTATTTTAATGATCTCAAAACATGGTTAGTTTATTTCTGAATATTTTTATGTATGTCATCCATGAATAAAATCCCACATATGTCATATTTCTGAATAATACATTCAATCGACTACATGATTTGAAGGATATATTTGAATACAATTCATTATAGGATGAACCTACTTTTATTCATTTTTGTTTTCTGTTTACTTTTTAAATAGTTAAAGTATCAAAAAATTCTTTCTAATTGAATCTAGAAATGGAACAATCCAGAGCTAAAACAGAAAATAAATGAAAATTTTCATAAATAAAAGGATCCATTAATATTTTTTGTATTTGAAACATTGTACACATTCATGATAAAATACATAGACTATATCGTGGATTATGGGAAGTGGATCTCTATACTTCCCCTTGAGGACATCTCTTATGAGTTTTCCCTTCTATGTAAAAAATGCTATATTCTATTCCCCCTCTCTATTATCGAGACCACTTCATCTCATTTCTGATGTGAGAATAATAAGGTCATCCTCAGAGGCACAACCTTGTAATATAATGCCAATAACTGAAAAAAAATATAAATTAGAGAAAAAATAACTTCAAAATCCAAAATAAAAAACCTATAAATATCAACAATTATAGTAGGATGATCAGTGGGAATGTTAATAGAATTAATATCACCAATAGGAATCCATGGTGAACTATAACAGTTAATAAGAGAGATCACAAGATACACTAGGTCAACAAAGGGCTCCCATGATATTTCTACCAATGAAAACACTAGAAAAACATGTGCACAGAGATATCTTAATGCTTGAAAGTTACCACAATCATAGTACATATTTTACAACATGAGATCAAGCACTCAAATACTATTTATTATAACTGAGTCATGGAACACTCTTACCTGAAAGGAAATCTATACCCATTCCAAGGCTAGAACACGTAATGCTAATGCGTCATGCATTATCTGATCAATAGAACTTTAGAAATGCTAAACAAAATGTATTCCATTTTTCATCCTCTGATAGTCCTTTTGGGATCATTCAACAAAGTACTTCACAGAAATATAAAAATTCTCATGTACTAACCTTTTGATAAATAGTTTTCTCACACCCTTGAAGATCCCATTTGTCCCATACACTATATTAGTGGTCATATGGACATATCTCCACCCACAATTATATTCTAATGACCATATTTCCTTTGAAATCTACATAATATAATCATAGAAATCTTAATTATACCTTTGAATTTCTTCATTATTTTGAGAAAATATTTCTTGTTCGGTCTCAATTTCTAAAACCATAAGAGAATAATGTATTTAAAAGTATATTAAATTTTCTTTCCAAAATAATAAGTTTATAAAACATACCCCACTTAATGATCACATTTTTTAATGCCACATATCTGAAATTTTTATACACATTACTTTCAATATTCTTAGTGAAATACAGATGATATTCATAAGGTTCTCTCCATAAAACCGCATCACTATTAATTAGCTTTATAATCAGTTGATGGACATCAGATGTTATACACACAAATTGGTTTAATGTGACATGAATGTGTATACATGAAAAAAAATCCATGATTTAGAATTATCCTTTTCAAATATTGAAAATCCATGTGGTAGAGTAGAATGATTACCATCCTATGTGGTAGTAATAAGTGAAATACTGAAACACTTTCCATAAAATATTTCAGTCATCTTGATTGAATTTTTTAATATATTGTAAAGGAATGATACATGGCCTAAATTCCTAAAACATCCTATTAAACTTCACCTTTGATTGATCAACTCAGTGATCAATGTATATGTAATCCATTGTTTATAAATAATAAATAATATGATTTTTGAGAGTGAAAAATCCCATAATCTAGGGAAGAATTGTATATGATTCATCCTAATCACCATATACATTAATAATTTCCTTTTTTGCATTCAAATCATTATCATAAGATATCCCATATTTAAACAAGGGACACAGAAATATCCTGACACTTTCAAATAATCTCTACATAACAATTTATATAATCTCTGCATCAAGTTAAGAGTGATCATGTGACAATCATAGTGGTACAGAAGTGTGTGGGCCTTCTAGATTTCTTATCATCTAAGATTAAAAAAATTATAATATATTTACCTAATTATAATGTTATATTCTAGCCCGTATTTGTCACCTCGAATGAGATATTTTTCCTTCTTCGACTCATCAACCAAAAATGAAAAGTGCGTCTCAGTGTGGTATTATTTTATCACAATATTCAAGGAAATTTTACTTTTAAGCTCCTTCTGGACATAGATAGTGTTATTAAATGATGAAGATTTATTCCCTATAATGCGAGATAATTTAGTAGTTAGTGTAATGAGATCCCAATCAAAATTTTATGCATGAAACATTCCTTCAACTAAGGAATTAAATAGTGTAGGATGAATACAACTAACTGGTGGATTCTTATATTTTAGAGAAAACTTAGAAGGTCCATTCCCCACATCACCCTCACTCACATCATCTCTTGATTCCTCATTAGATACATCAATATCAGATGAACAATTATACAATAAATTAGGATTACCTAAAAGTATGTCCCATACATTCCCTATCAAATGTTGATCATATTAATCATAATTTGTTTCTATCACATGATTCGTATGAGCATGAAATTAATGAGAGTATTTTGAAGGTATGAATTTTACATATCTCACAAAAATGGTTCTTTATTAGTATGATGCACCTCATCAGCATCAGAAATCAACACATGTGATTTCATTAGACAATTAATACACTGTTTCATGAATAAAAATGATTCATCCATCTAATCCTGATCATCTAATAGACGATACATAGTGTTCTAGAAACATTCAAAATATTGAATATGTTGATATATTATTGAAATAGTTTATTCATAATCCCTTAGTTTTAACCAACTTTGAATGTTCATGGGAACTTCATCCAATGTCACACAACCACGAAGATTTTACACTCTTATAGGTGGAAAACTATAGCTAAAACCCTTATCATAATAAATTAATTCACCATTGAAATATATTTATGTAGACATTATTACATAGTAAAAAATAATCAATACAATATTTAATACTACATAATGAAAATTGGAAATTTTTTAAATTGGTTATGATTAAATAATTTAATGTATCTTTATAATTTTTATATGGATTGTTTTATCATTATTTGATAAACCAACCAAAACCTAGGGGGCTCCTAGTGCCTCTATTATCTCAGAATTTAGAAACCAATAGTCTCCTCTCAAGCATGGACAAAAAATTTAGCGTCAAACAACCACACTTCTTTTTTAATAACATTTTATTACAATGATACCTACATGCAAGTGAGGGAGTATAGGGGTCTAAGATATATAACATTTTTTAAGTAGAAACACAAGTCCTTACATACTTATAGAGAGTCATGTCAAGCATGTAATTAATGAGGAAAAGAAAATATAATTATTTCAAATTATATAACTGAAAAACAACATGACATGCAATTTCAATTATAGATTGGTCAGTACTCTCATGATCATCAAATTATTTAAAGTTAAACAATTGGATAAAAAAATTCAACATGAAATTTCAATTATATATTAGGTGTCCATATCAATATGAGTCATCATTCTAGAGTGATAACATGTTTTTTTGAGATATTGAATATGTTCAAAATCTTGTATCTTTACTTATAACAATATTTAATAAATAATATATATATATAATCATCTATTTGTATTCAATATTTCATGAAGGTTTTTCACTATTAAATTTGAAAAACTATAACTAAAACCATGATTGATATATAAAACATCACAGATGAAGTATATTGATGGTGATATTATTACCAATGATTATTAAACAAAATTTTATATATTTTTATATCAAATAATCCAATGTTACACATATTTTAATTACTTATGAATAAATAACTTTTACCTCATCTTTAGGATCTTTATATGGATTAGTTTATCATTATTTAAAATCCTAAAGAAAACCTAGGGATGATCTCTTAGAATCTTTATTATCACATATTTCTGTAACCATTCATCACATTTCAAACAACAACACTTATTATCGAATGCCTCTTGTCAAACACATTTTTATTATAATGTTACTCACATGAACGTTAGGGGGTGTAGGTGTTTGAAATACATAAATTTTTTATTCGGACATGTAGTTCTATACATAATTATAGAGGGAAAACTCACATGTCTTTAATGATGAAAATAAAAAAAAATTATTACAAATTAGATAATGACATACACAAAAAAGACATGCAATTTCAATTATGCATTAGTTGATCATCTCATGACCATTCATCACACAATACACTTAACATGATTTTTTAATGACTTATTATGTTCTACATATTATAAAAATTTACCAATATCTAGAACTAATATATACATCTACTTTACAAAATTTAAAAATTTCAATGTGTGTATGTATATATATATTTTGGTAGATTCACTTTATTTAACCATGCATATCAAATATTTTAATTTTAATTTATGTTTATTTAGATATAAAATAAAAAAATATATAAATATAAATATTTTTAAATAATATAGCATAAATATATATTAATTCAAATATATTCAACATTAATTATTATTGTTATTTTAAAATATAATTATATATACTTTAATATACTATAGTTTTCTAAATATTAGAATTTTTAGTTTATACATAAATATTTAAAATATTATTAATAATAAATTATATTAAAATGAATTAATAAGAGTAATATAATTTAACATAATAACAATTAAAATATGGTAAACTTATGTTATTTTAAATTTTATAAAATTACATATGTGTATATATATTTTCTTTCATATTTCTACTTTCCAAAATTTATGTAATTATATTTTTACATTATTACTTGAACAAATATTATTTATAAATATTATAATTTAAAATTATTATTTAAAATCCCTATTTAATTTTACCATTTTTATAACATTTACAAAAATATTATTATATATATTTAAATAAATTTAAATATGATATTTAATATAACAAGTATTTTTTTAATAATATGGTTTTTATAAAATATTTATCTAATTACCTATGTTTATATAATATTATAATTAAAATTTATGTTACATTAAATATAATATATATATTATACATTTAATTATCTTAAAATCTAATTACTCACCATTTCAATTACAAATATATGCATGTTTTAAAATAATAATATTTTCCTAAATATAAATTATATTTTATACATCTCATTAAAAAATATAAACAACATATTTAAATTTCCAAAATAATTCAAATTAATTTAAATCATATAAAAAACAATAACTCATTATGAAATTAAATCATACAAAGGGAACTAATTTATACATCCAAACATTGATACATTCATGCATATGAAATAAATAAATCATAAAAATGTAGTAAATAAAACAGTTAGATAATAAAAATTTTAAATCGTAATTTTACATTCATAAAAGATGAAAATATATGTTGAGAAAGAAATCTAGAAGATCTTCTCATTAAATTATATAGTAGAAAAATTTAAAATTTAAGTGGGGAGGAATCTTATTTATAAATTTTCTTTAGTAGGATGCCCAAACCCCACTAACAAATCCTTTGCAAAAATTTCTATGGAAGCTTGAATGTGGTTCACGCTTCCTTCACCGTGTCGAAGAAGCGTGAACATGGTTCATCCTTCTTTAGTGGAAAAGAAGGAAGTGTGAACCTTGTTCGCCATTATCTATCTAAATAGAAAAGCATGAATAAGGTCCGCACTTCATTGAACCCATTTTTTTAAAATTGTTAAAACAACAGCCTAATTTTAAAAAAAATTATAAACCCATTAAAAATTATTTCCATGGTGGATAATGGGATTAGAGGCCCCCGGGATGGATAAAAGGGTAGAGATGCTGGAGAAAACCTTACCAAGTTTCAAGCGGGATAGAGTAGAGATTACATGTTAATGAATAGAATGGTGACACCTCATAGATATTAGATATGGGTTTTATACCATAGAGAACATGATTGTAAACATTACATATATTGGTGAAAACTCAATATTTCCATTCTGGGAGTTGAACAATCATTATTATTGTGACGGGATGATTTTTTTCTACAGGGAAGGTGAGATCAGGATTTACGTTTAGTTTTTATGATAAAATAATATTGGTTCGTATCACATGGAGTACCTAGAAGAATTGAAAAAATATCATGGTCTAGAGAATGGGTTTTTTTCTCCATTAGAATAGGCCATATGTTTTCAGATAGAAAAACCAATGGTGTTGGGACCCCAACCTCTGATGGCATGGAACCTCGTAACCTAAAGGGATGAAAATAACATCATTATCAATACGGAAATCTTGATTTTATCTAGGGTGGAAGATTATCCATCACCCATGGGAGTGCATGAAGTTGAGTGGTAATACGAACAGTGGAGAGAACCCAACAACAATAAGACAAAATTGGATCTTTATAGTATGAAGATGAAAATTATTGAAAGATGCAAACAATATATAATAATCAAAATATTGAAATAAAAGGAAAATATCACAATGATTTAATGTGTTTAGATCATATGGGGACCGATGTGGATGGAAAGAACACCACCACCCACACATGCCTTTTATTAATTCTCAAAAAATGAAAACATATTTACAGTATAAAGAAAAGAAGAAACAACAATTGAAGCATTGAAGATACAACCTCTAAAAATTAGATTCAAGAAAGAAAATGCCAAAAATTTACAGTGTCAAATGGAAATAGGTCCATCCATCCTAAAAACATCAAGTCTTTGTTTTCCTGTCTGAGGCATAGAATCCCACCAAATAAACCAAAGTCCATAAACCTCCATGGACTATAACATCTTCTCCTATTACTTATCCTACATAAGAGTGTTTTCACCAAAGCTGAACTAGGAGGGGTGCACCAGTAGTGTACTATGGATTTCAACTATCTCAGAGGTTCACCACCAGATATTAAAAATCATCCAACTAGAGTTTTGGGAATATGATATTGGGTCATGGTATAATTGGTGGAGGATCCATAGTCAGAATGAACCACTAAAGTGGTGGAGGTATAGAGAAATCAATTCCCCCTAAAAACATATTTATTAATGAAAGAGAACAGACAACGAGGGTGCACCATGCACACACATCCAAAAAAGAAAACAAAACTGAGCAATCAAGTGGTGGGAAAAGTGGAAGGTGAAGATACAAAAGGTGGAAAGAGTAATCAATGACTATGGATCCAAAAGGAGAATGGATTTCAATGATGTCACTAGACCACACATGAAATAGGATGAATGAATGTCCATGTCCCAATGAACAAGTTCACATGGATATTGATGGCCCAATGAGCCAGCAAATCCCAAAAGTAAAAGATCAAATATAAATTGGGAATTTAAATAATTTAAATAATTTTAAATTCATGAAGAATTATCAATTTAAATAGGTAGATTGTAAGGTGGGAAAATTAAATATTAAAACATAATAAAATTCTAAAATCAAAAAATCTCCATCACTTTCAAATGAATTTGGTGATGTTTATGAACATATGGTTATAGAACATGAACCACCATTATTCAATCTAAATAGGATTTAACCATAGAAAAAACCTTGGATTTAGTCAAACTATTAGCCTAGTTTATGTCAGTGTGTATATTATTAACACATATGGTTATGGATTATACAACATCTCTAATGAATGTATCCTAATATCTATGTGCTTCGATTTACAATGGAATACTAATTTTTTTGGATAGATGAATTTCAAATTGTATATTAGAATAAAAAATGGCAAAATAATTATAATGAACTAGTTCAAAAGAAAATAATTTTATCCATAAATATTCTTTAACTGCCTTAGTTAAGGAAATGTTTTTGGATTCCATGGTTGAAAGAGAAACCATAGAATGCATTTTTCATTTCCATGAAATAAGGCCACCATAGGTAGTAAGTGCATAACAAGTCAAATAATTATGAGTATCATTATTTCCATTATAGTCAACATTAATATAACTAGAAATTATTTCAGTAGTATCCATGTTTTTACCATAACACAATGCAATATTAGAGCTATGAGAGAGGTATCTTAAAATACACTTAAGTGAAACCCAATGAAGCTTCCCTGGTGTGTCCATGAATCTAACTAAAGTGCATATTTTTTAGGAAATATATACGATAGTAAAAATCATAAAATACATGAAACTACCCACAATTTTAGCATAAGGTATTTGAGACGTAATGTGTATATCATCAGCAGTTGTGGGTGCTTATGTTAAATATGGATTAAAGTGATATCAAAGAGGTATACTAACTGGGTTGAGAGATTCAAACATATATATCTTGATTATTTTTAAAAAATAATCATTTTGAGATAAATAAATAACTTTATTTGTTCTTCCCCTAACTACATTAAAACTTAATAATTCCATAGCTACACATATGTCTTTCATTTCAAACATGCCTTTTAATTATTATGTAACATTATAAATGAGATTAATATTTTTATAAATTATAATCATGTCATCAATATATATCCAAAATATAATTAATGAAATTTTTGGGGGATTTAAAATAAATACTTACAAAAAAATGACTCCTAATAAGCTTGTTATCCAATATGAATGAATCAAATTTTAAGTACCACTTCATAGAATCTTGATTTACTCTATAAAAATATTTATTTAAAAGGTCGACATGAGTGAATTTGAATTCGTAAGGACAGCCATAAAAAGGATTCATGTAAATTTTCTCATTGAAATAACCATGAAAAAAGAAGTTTTGACATCTAATTGTTTATCATGCAGTTCATTATTGGACAAAAAAATAAATAAAAATAATAAAATAATTATTTACAATAGGGAAAAAATTTAAAGGATTCAATTTCCTCTCCATAAATGAAACCCTTATAAACTAACCTAAATTTATACTTTATTTTATTTACCCTATTATTATCTTCTTTTCTATTAAAGATACACTTGGAACTAATTACTCTTTCATCAGTCATTTTTTAGAAATAGTCCATGTATGGTTTTTTTAATGATTGCATTTCATCGTTCTCAGAAAAGACCCACTTCTTTTTATATTTTTCATTTATTGATTTCCATTAGGTTTTAGGATCATCATCTATAAGATCATGGGCTATATGAAAAGAAAAGATTTCATATCATTAGGATTAAGTGAGAATGAGGTCTTGGAACTCTCTATTACATATCTCTGGTCAGTTGGTAGTATCTATTGGGGAAAAAAGATTCACACTTAGAATCTGAATCAGAAGGAGATGATGAATCACCCAGAACAATAAGTTATTCATTAAGTAGAGATGGCTGGATATGAGCTTTAAATTGGTCTATAATATCATTTTCATTATCCTGTTGAAGGGATGGATCATTGCTGTTGTATGTGGATGTCTTAGTTTTAGGAGAGGAAGGCTCGTGAAAGATAAAATCTATACATATAATGCACTTTTGATATCCAGGTTTACCCTACCATATATTATACCCATTAAAATGAAAATATACACAAAAAAGAATCATTTTAGATCACTTGGTTATAATTTTACAACCTTAAAATGAGCATAAATTGTACTACTAAAGAATCTTATGTAGGTATAGTAAGAGGGATTACCATTCCACAGTTCTTCATGTGTTTTAAACTGAATAGTAGTAGTGGTACACCTATTAATTAGGTGTAAAAATGTGCTAGTATCCTCTTAAAAAATGTATTTGGGGAGGTCTAAGCATGAAATCATTCTACAAACTCGTTTTTGGATAGTGTTAATCATGATTTATTATAATCCATTTTTTGGGGAGTTTCCATAATTGTTCTGTGTCTCTTAACACCTTCTTATTGACACAAATATTTGAAGTTAATAGATAGGTATTGAAGCCTATTTTCTATTCTTATTGTTTTAAATTTCTTCTTAATTTGGGTTTGAACTAAAATTTTACATATTTTAAATGTTTTGAAAACATCATATTTGTTTTTAATAATTAAAATCCACACTTTCCTAGACATTTCATCTATGAATGTGAAAAATTATGAACGTCCACTATGGGATGAAGTCCTAGATGGACCCCCTAGATTAGAGTGGATACACTATAAGGGGATGAGGGATTTGAAACTATACCTAATAAAAATAACCCTATTGGAATTTCCCATTACACAATCTTTACAAAATAGAATGTTTCTTGTAACGCCCTGAGATTTTGTAAATTTTTTTTAAATTAATTTATCTTTTGGATGTATTTTATTTAACGTGACACTAAAAATATTTATGGATATGTAAGTATATATTAAAACACTAATTCAAAAATTAATTTAACATGGAACCATCTTGGATTTCACTACATGAAAGATTTACTTGGCACACACTACACACAACACCAACTTGGCATACGTCACACATAATATTGAGTTTCTATGAAACATCGTTTTAATGTTACAATTATTTTAACGAGTTAGTTATAACATATATGTTAAAACATAGTAATATGAATAGTAATACCTACTTTTAAAATATTATTATAATGGTTTTATATTAGTAAAACATATTGATAAAGTAATATATATTTTTTTGTAAAGTCTTTATATATTTAAAAATAATATTTTTTCAAATGAAATGCTTTTCTTGTCCTTCTTTGAAGAACATCAAAAATTAATTATTAATACATAGATAGATTTAATTTTATAAAATAAAATTAATATTTGAAATTATAATTCCATAATTAGCTTAGGGTGATGATTTTTTACTTTTATGAAAAACTTCATTTTTTGATGAATAATGAAAAATATTGCATTTTAGTGAATTACTGCCTTTTTGTTTAAATCATTATTAGTTTTAGATTATATTTTACCGTTTTTAAAGGTAAAATTAGATAAATAATAATTATATTAATTCAATTTAGGTAACTATAATCAACTTCACTTTTAAATTTAATATAAAAACATAACAATCTGATGGACATTTATCTACTTTAAAAACTCATTATTTCTTCTCGTCTATAGGATGTACATTAATTTTAAATTTTCTGATTTTGGGAATTTAATTTACAAAAACATATATAATCCATTTTAATAAGTTTAATATTTATATTCTTAATTAGTTCATGCTAATTTTGGATCTAAAATATTAGTAAAAGCGATTAAAATTAATTACAGTGATTATGGTCAAATTAAACTTAATTAGCGACTAAACCTAAGTGTCAGGGGCCCAAATGACCTATAACCTTGTCCAAAACCCATTGTTTGACCATATTTAGTCAATAAACTTTCCATTATTGATTTTTTATTGTTTTAATTACTTTTATTAGGTAATAACTTGTGTACGCCTAACTTGTTTTCAAAAATTCTAAGTGAGTCCTTTTCATTACCTATAAAAGGCCAATAGCTCTCCCACTTTATCACACATTTAAAACCACTTTTTATCATCCAATATGTTCCTAATACACTACTCAACATTCTCAATTTAATTCTAGAAGTATTACCTTTGTCATAAAGCAATCCAAGGAATCCTTTTGGCACAAACCAA
Source organism: Viscum album (assembly GCA_963277665.1). Classification (NCBI taxonomy): domain Eukaryota; kingdom Viridiplantae; phylum Streptophyta; class Magnoliopsida; order Santalales; family Viscaceae; genus Viscum; species Viscum album. The sequence goes on along the minus strand of OY728162.1, from coordinate 638,134,112 downwards.
AAGGAGTTACTCGATTAAGAGTTAACATCTTCTATCAAGCTTATTTATTTTATTTGCATTCTCCACCCCTCCAATATCTTTATTCCATGATTGTATAAAAAAACTAATATGTTAAATATAATATAATTTTCTTATTTTATGTTTTTTACCTACACTTACAAACACCTCCATCTAACTGGTAACAAACATATTCTTTATGTGTACGAAGAACTGATGCCTCATTAAATGAAGACTATTAATTTTTCCTTTACCACCTATCATGGTGGAAATTATGATTGAAAATATGTTTATATATTTCAAATTTTATATTTTTTATGTATTTAATCTTACTTATTACTTTTACAATACATATCTTCTTTACTTTCTAGTACGTGCAAATATAAAAATTACATTTGAGGAAGTGTGGACTACCACACCCTCAAATCTATGTGATTTGTCCACACACTACATGGAATTTATTAAGTATGAGTTTATTGAACTTATATTAAATATATATAAAATTAAAATTCTACATTAATTATATTATATATATATACATATATGTAATTTTCTTTTCTTCTTTCAATATGACAATAAAAATAGAAACAACGTTCATGTATACATACGGCTTACCACCTCCATGAATGGTGTATTCTATTTCATACTTATATATTCTATAGAGTATTATAGTAAACATATAATTAATATAAATAATATTTCTATAATATTTTAAATTCTGTAATCATGATATAAGTATAAGGACTGAAGATATAATTAAGACGCATGCAAAAAAAATGCATATATTACCTGAAGTGATATATTGACATATGATTGTTTATAAGAGATTAATATAAGGTCATAATCAAACCATATATGGTATTAGATATAATAATACACTTCTTTAAGATATTTATAATAAATTTATATTTATTATACATGTTTTTTGAATGAGTACAAAGAGATTTAGTATATAAGGTACGGGAAATTTCATCTTACTTTTATTTCTGTGAGATACATTCCTTGTTTACCACTCACTTATTTTTTATGGTGTATGTAATTCCAATCAATGTATTATATTTATAGTATACATAAATTTATGGGAATTTACATATCTATTTTATGAACTTTATTTCACAGGTTTTATGTTTCAAATGTTAACAAATTTGTAAGATAGTTTTGTTTCAATTGTTCTTCTTTGAGACTCATGCTTTTTATGCACCTAAATACTTTTTTGGGGTGTATATGATTCCATTTTACAAATTATCTTATTAATCTCCATATTTTAATGATATTTTTTTTATTAAATTTAATATTCTTACATTAAGAGTATTATCTCAAGTGAAAAAGTGGTAAGAATTTATTGGAACAATCTCATTGATTTTCGAGATTGTTAATGATTATGCTTCTTTGGATGAAATATCAGGATCCATATCACAATAAAACTGATGGTATTACTTATCATATATTTATTTATTATATATATATATATATATATGTTAATTAGTACAATTTTTCACTCATTGGTACTTATGAGAATTAATAAAATGTTTTAAGACCAACTTGACTGCATCTCTATCTTCAGTTAGAAATATATTTTATTTCAAAACCATGTTTTGAACAATTTTTTCAAATGATATTTGAAGATCATTTTCAATGAAAAATGATTTTAAATTTTTTATGTTTTTAATATATTTATTTATAATTTTTCAAAGTTATTTTCAAATAATTGTCTTTCAAAACGTTTTCAAGTTTTTTTACAAGTATTCAAAGTATCATCAATAAAATGGTTTTCAAAATGTTTTCTATCCTTCCTTATAAGATTAAAATTGTTTTCAAGGAAAAAGGTTTTTAACATGTTTTGAATATTATTTTATAATTTTTAAATGGAAAAGGGTTTTTTAAATTATTTATGACTTCTTTATAAGTTTTCAAGGTATTTTATAATAAAATGATTTTCAAATGGTCTTATAGAGTAATAATCATTTTTCAAAGAAGAAATGATATTTTTATCAAGAAATGTTTCTGAAAGATATTTTAAAATTATTTTCCTTATAAAATGACATCTATTTATGTTAGTCATTCCTTTATAGGAAATGATCTAAATTTTACACTCATATTCATTCCCTTAATGTGTTATAATTAATATCATAGTATTTATGAAACTCGTTTCTGTTTCATGGGTAATATGTTTGTTAAATCTGTCTCTCATTTATGGGTTATATGTATACGAAATTATTTTCTCTTTCACAGGATATTATTTTGATGAAATGATTAGAAATAATTATCTTTTTCAACAAATTATTATATTATTACATGTTTATGATACCCATTTCATGTCATGGGTTGTTGTATGGATGTTTATGATTTTTTGGCACATGTATGTATGATTTAATTTTGAGATGGGTGGGACCTATATCATCCTTCAATTCATTAGGTAATGATAAATGTTTTATGAAATCAAAGGGTACATGAGAGGGCCTACCAAGCCTGAAACAAGAGGGTATAGAGGAGGAAGTCCCAATCCCAAAACAAGAGGGTACATTGGAGGTCATCTGTATCCCAAAAAAAGATGGTAAATAAGAGGATATACCATACCTTAAAAAAGATGGTAAATGGGAGGACATCAAAAGCCAAAACATGGGGGTACATGGGAGGACATCCCAACCTCAAAACATGAGGGTACATGTGAGGGAATCCCAAGACTAAAGTAGGTACATGGGTGATTGACCCAAGACTAACATGTTACAAATACCTTGGTAGGCCACCTTAACATTAGCTTTTTATATGATTATGTGTTTTCCACAATTCCATATTTTATTCATATGTTATTCTCTCATGGATTTTGTTCTTCATTTATTTATGATTAATATATTATGGACTTCCAATATTTATTATGATCTCTAATTTTCATGGTATGATCTTAAAATGTTATGCTCATGTTCCATACCAATTTTCTCAGGTTATGCTTATGTGTTTCCTTTATTTACCCTTAATGGGCATCTGAGACCACCCCTTTATTATGTTTCCATTCCCCAAGTTATGAAGAAATATTTTAGGTATAATTACTAATGTTTGAGATCTTTATGGTAGATGTTGATGATATTTCACCAAGACAGTTTATTTTTGTTTCCTTGTTTCTAAAGACACTAAACTATTATAGTCCTTGGGCATGTATTTTTATAATTTTCTAAATAATAATCTAAAATGATGTAATATCCCTGTATATTAAGCCTAAGTCATTATAGTTGGTATCAATGGAATGGTTTAGTCAACTTTTGAAAACTAGTATGATAAAAATTTAGTGATAAACCTAGGTATATTTCTAAGGATATGTCTATGGATGTCTCTAAGGATAAGGATAAAGATTAGTTAATATTTAGGAAAATATCCAATAATTTTGGTAAAGGATAGAGCGAGTAGGTTTGTCAAAATACTTCCTTTTATGGATACTACAAGTGAATAAGGCTCCGACACAAATATACATATGGGAAAAAACTCCAACAAGATGTTTCTATCCTAACGTGTGGTTATCTAGTACACGACAATGGGCCTTGATACACACCTAGTTTGAAAATACCAAGGGATATGAATTTTTAATTCACAAAACTCTTCACAAACTATCATGAAGGATTTAATTATAAGATGGATATGAATAACCAAGTATAAACCTAGGGTGTTATATATTAAAGAATGATTCATGATTTAGATATCCTATAAGTAATTATTTTCATGACTATATAGTTTCTTCCTATGATATATAATGTTCACACTATGCTTCTAGTTTTATTAAATGGACGGAACTGGAAGAAACTGAATTAACATTGATTTTTATGGATGATTTCTTGATGATATTTCAAGTGGGATGATCATTAGAGTAAAATATATTATGATCATTCCTAATTATTTTTCATGGAACATGATTATAAACGTGTACCTTAACCAACTATACAACTAACTAGGGAAGAGAAAGAACGATTTTATTGAGAGTTCATGTAATGGAGACCATGAAAGAAAGATGATTCAGTTTTCTTTTTGTCCAGAATGTTGAAAGAGTCACCTAAGTGAATTTCTTAGAGGAACTATAAGATGTCTTAACTACGGAAAATAAGGACACAAATCAAGTGAATATAAGGGAAAATGATGAGTTTGGATAACAAAATGGGTGATAATATTTTCCTCCCTAAGACATCATCAAAGGTTATGTGTTTTATGTATGTAATAAATGTTAATTATGTAACTCAATGTCCCAATAAGAATGATCTTGAATAGAATCAGAAAGGTGGTGTGAGCAATGGTTACATTTCTAATGGTAAAGATATAATAAAAGAAATGTGAAAGGAAAGTGGTATTATGTCATAGGATGAGGTAGCTATGTTAGTTTCTTAATGATGAATTAATCAAAGTTTTAATGTATTTAGATTCAAGAATTTTGAAAGGCGAAAAATATAAGTATTTTCTAGTTTATGTTTTATCACAAATGATTTACAAGAATATGTTGAATGGATTTTATGGAATATAAAAGTGATTTAATAGAAATGTAATGTCCATATAAAACACTTGATTAAAGGGATGAAAATCCTTAATATAATTCTTATGTAAAGATATTGTTGTTTGGATAATGTTATGAGGGATATGAATAAGTAAATTTGATGGTACTGGTTAACTTGTAACTAATTAAGGACTTTTTGAAACGTAGTTCATACAATCATGGATAATGATTACAACTTCTTGGATTTATGGAATATATTTATTAATCTATGGAATAGGGAGGAATTCATGTTTTCCAAAAGGATTTATGTTAATTCTGGTTGTTACTATGTTCCAATGGAATTTACCATGAGGGTATTTACATGTGTGGAATGTGACAACGAAGAGAAATTTTTTGATATATAGGGATCAATGTTAATCTAATTTCATGAATTTCATCCTTTTTTATTTTCATATTTTAGAGGAGTTGTAATGTTATTTATTCTTGAAAAGTTTAATTTAACCTTCATAGGAAGTATTTATATATTCATATTGTATTGAAAACGTTGGTTAAAAGGTAATTTAGTGATTAAACTTATTTCAAATATTTCTATAATATTTTGGAAATTATATTAGTGTGGTATTAGAAAAGGATATCATGTATGTCAGGTGAGAACCAATCAATTTCGAGAAGGTTGTGGGTCTTGAACCCATCACTAAAGGATAATAATGGTATCATGCCTACCACTAGACTACACGATATCCAGGTTATGTATAGTTATATTTAATGAATAATTATATATGATGAAACAATAGTGTTACCATTTATGTTTGTAGATTAATTTATTAACCACATTTATTAGGATGAATATTTAGAGAAAAATGGTTATGATTTTAATTCTTTGATGGGCCTTAAGATCTGATAAAAGTGTATTTTAGCACTTTAGGCATCAAAGTTAATTTTTAGACATCCATTTCACAAAGTAATGGATGAATTAGAAGTAGATAAAAGAAAAAATAAATAAATAAATTTTGTTTATATAAATATATCAATTAAGTATATTTCCTTATACTCTTGGTCAACAAAAACATTTCTCAAAGACAGGATAATGAGAAAACAAATGTTGTCCTAATACCTTAATTTTTGTTGAACTGGCGGCGTTATAAATCTTCACTTATTTATGACCTAGAGGACCTCAGCTTTACATTGATAATTCAATTGTTTTTAATTGTTGACCTAAATTACTCCATATAAATATTTACAGTTTTCATCCATGTCTAATCTTCACTCCCACTGTATGTTCTTCTATGTTGGAACCTGGTTATATGTTACTTTGGGTAACCTTTATGGTTCCAACATTCTATTTCTAAAGGAAGTTTTAGTATTCATTTTTCTGATGTGGATTTATATGAAATGAAATTTAATGTATTAAACCATTGATAAACTAGATGAATTTTGACGGTGAAATTCATTTTAAGGGGGTGTAATGTAACACCCTGAGATTTTTTGAATTTATTTTCAAATTAATTTATCTTTTTGATATTTTGAATTTCACATTACATTGGAAATAGTTATATATATATATATATATTAAAAAACTAAGTCAAACATTCATTTCATACAACACCAACATATATGATGATATACACAATGACGACTTGGCATGCACTACACGAAACACCGACTTGGCGTATGTTACATGCAACATCAAGTTTATATGAAACATCATTTTATTGTTATAATTATTTAAACAAGTTAGTTATAACCTATATGTTCAAAATTATTATTATGAATAGTAATAACTACATTTAAAATATTATTATAATTGTTTTATATGAATAAAACTTATTGATAATGTAAAATATAATTTTTTTGTAAAGACGTTATATGTTTAAAAATACTATTTTCTCGAATGAACTCATTTTTATGTTCTTTTGTGAAGAAAAAAAATAATGTTAGGTGAATATAGAAATTTATTTTAATAAAATAAACTATATTTTTTAATTTATAATTTGTAAATTACTATAGGGTTAATTTTTGGGATTTTTCTGAGAAAAACATACATTTTTGATGAATAGTGTAAAATACCACGTTTTAGTTAATAACTGTCTTATTGTTTATGTATAAATAATGTCAAATTATACATAAAATTTGTTTTAAGTTCAAATTATATCAATAATAAATCTATTAATACAATTTACTAAATTTTAATCAATTTAACTTTGAAATTGAATACAAAAACATAACAAACTTTTGACCTTTTTTCTATTTCAAAACCCATTATTTTGTCCCGTCTGCAGGATTATCATTAATCTTAATTTTTACGCTGCTGTAAATTGAATTTTAAAAAATATACATAAAAATTATTATAGTAATTTATTTATACTCTAATTATATCATGATAATTGTTTACAAAAAATAAATAGTAAAAGTGATTCAAATTTATCACAGTGATTGAGGTCAAATTAAGCTTAATTTGCGACTGAACCATAATAATAGGGGCCAAAATGACTTATAAATTTGTCTTAACAATTTTTAGGGTCATGTTTTAGACATTAAAATTCAATTATTTTTTTGGGGGGATTTTATGAATTTTTAGGTAATAACATGTGAACACCTAATTTGTTTTCAAAAAATCTACGTTAGTCCTTTTCCTTCCCTATAAAAGGCCACCACCTCTCCCACTTACTAACACATCTCAAACCACATATATTAGTCCAATATCTAAACAATAAAAATTTAACCATACCTCATCATCTACTATAATCCTCCCTTTCGTCATAAATATATCCAAGGAAGCCTTTTGGCACAAACTAAAAGGAGTTACCCAATTAAGAGATAACATCTTCTCTCAAGCTCCTTTATTTTATTTTATTTCTACACCCCCTAAAATATTTTTATTACATTATTGTATAGAAAACTGTAAATTAAATATACTATTAATTTTTAATCTAAGGATTCTACCTACCCGGACACATACCTCTATTTAATGGGTAGTGAACATACTATTTATGTGTACGGTGAACTATCGCCTCACTAAACGATGATTGTTCATTTTTCCTTTACCGCCTCTCATTTTGGAAATTATCATGGAAGATATATTTATATAAATCATATATTATATTTATTATTAATTTATGTTTATTTATTCCTTTTGAAACACACATATTTTTACTTTCCATTCTTTGTAAATATGATAATTTCGTTTGAGGTCTTGTGGACTACCGCCCCTTCAAAGTGATGTGGTTCATTCATACACTAAATGGAATGTATTAAGGTTGGTTTTAGTAAAATTATATGATATATATATATAATTATAATGATAATTTAATGATATTATATACATATATACATATATCTCATTTTCATTATTTCTTTCAATACAATAATGAAAATGGAAAAACATTCATGCAAACATACAATTTACCATCTCCATGAACGGTGTATTCCATTTCATAATTAAATATTATATATATTATTATAATATTTATATAATGAATATAAGAAATATTTATATCTTGTTTTAAATTCTGTAATCATGATATAATTATAAGGATCAAAGATATAACAAATTAAGAAACATGTAAATAAAAAAGAGAATGTTACCTAAAGTGAGATAGTGACATATGATTGTTAACAAGAGGGTAATATAAATTCATAATAAAAACATATATGTTATTAGATATAATAATATGGTTCTAAAAACAAATTATAGTAAATTTCTATTTATTATGAAGGTGTTTTTAATTAGTATGATAAGAGTAAAGACACAAGGTAAGGGAAATTCAATCTCACTTTTATTTCCGTGATATACATGCCTTGTCACCACTCACTTATTTTATATGTAATATGAAATTATCATGAATGTAATATATTTATATTATAATTAGATTTATTGGTATTTATATATCAATTTTTTTAAATTTATTTCATGGGGTTTAAGTTTAAAAAGTTACCAAATTAGTAAGATAGTTTTGTCTCAATTTTTCTTCTTTGAGACTCATGTTTTTTTACGCACCTAAATTCTTTTTTTGAGGTGTATGAAATTCCATTTTATATTTTATTTAATGAATATACTTATTTTTCAGGATATTTTATGATTCATTTAACTTCATTTTATTACATAAAGAGTATGATCCCATGTAACCAAGTTGTAATATTTTATTGAAACAGTCTCATCATTTTTCGAGAATGTTAATGATTATGATTATTTTGATGAAATATCATGATCCAATTCTCAAGAACACTCATGATATTCCTTATACACAATTTATTCAATATATATCCATTTATTAGTTCCATTTTCCAACTCTTTGATGTTTAATTAAATTAATAAATTTTTTTACAAAAAATATGATTTTAACTCTCTCTTCAATCAGAAATCTATTTTCTTTCAAAAACATGATTTCAAAAATGTTTTAAAAAATGTGGTGAAATGATATTTTTTGAAACTTTTCTTGGAAAATGGTTTTTTAAAATGGTTTATGGTTTTAAAATAATTATTTATATGTTTTAAAAGTTATTTTCAGGGAAAAAATTTCAAAACATTTTCATTACTTCATTATTTGTTTCAATGTATCTTCAATTAAATGTTTTTAAAAATAGTTACAATATTTATTTATATGTTTTCAATTTTTTCTCAAAGAAAAAGGTTTTTAAGATGTTTTTAAGCTTATTCTAAACGTTTTTAAGGAAAAAAGGTTTTTTAAAATGATTTAAAGGCTTCTTTATTAGTTTTCAAGGTATATGATAAGAAAATGATTTCAAAAAGGTTTTATAGTGTAAAAATACTTCTTAATAGAAGAAAATAATTTTTTCCTTTGTAAATGTTTTTGAAAGATATTGAAAAAATCCATATAAGATGACATATATTGATGTTACTCATTCCTTTAAAAGAAATGATCTAAACGTTCCATTCATATTATTTATCTGAAAGGGTTACGTTTAGTTTCATAGTCTTTAGGAAATATTTTTCTCTTTCATGGGTTATATGTTTTTGAAATATATTACTATTTCATGGGTTATATGTTTCTGAAATATATTTCTATTTAACATGAATTATTTTGATGAAATGATTATGAAATCTATATCTTTTTACATAGGTTATTATATGATTACATGTTTAGGATTCCGATTTCATTTTATATGCTATAATAAGATTGTTACTGATTTTGATACACATTTTTGTATGATTTTATTATGAGATGTGTGGGACCTATATTTTCCTCCAATGAATTGGATAACGATAAGTGTTTTATGAGCTCAAATGGTACACAATAGGTCATCCCAAGCCTGAAAAGTGTGGGTATATTAGTGGAAATCCCAATCCTAATACTAGATAAAACACAGAAGGACATACCAAGCCTGAAACAAGAGGGTAAATGGGAGGACATCCCAAGCCTTAAATAAGAGGGTTTAGGGGAGGACATCCCAAGCCCGAAACAAGAGGGTACACAAGAGAAGATCCCAATCCTGAAACTAGAGGGTACATGGGAGGACATCAAAATATCAAAGATGGAACTTGGGTGATTAACCCATGCCAAACATGTTACAAATACCTTGGTAGGCCACCTTGACATAGAGTTTTTATATTTTTATGTGTTTTCTATATTTCCCTGTTTTATTCCTTTCTTATTATTTCATGGATTATGTTGTTTATTTCTTCATGATTCTTGTATTATGAAATACTAATATTTATTATGATCTATAATATATTGGGTATGATATTCAAATGTAATTCTCATGTTCCATACCCTACATTATGCTTACACATTTCCTTTATTTACCCTTATTGAGAATTTGATCGCACAATTTTCTTATGTTTCCTTTCCCAAGGTTTTGAAGAAATGTTTTAGGTATAAGTACTAAAGTTGGAGATCATTATGTGAGATTTTGAAGATCTTTCACTAGTATAGAAGATTTTTCTTCCATGTTTCCAAAGACACCAAACAATTATGGTCCTTGGGTTGGTATTTTTTTAATGTATAGAATATTCATCTAAAATGATATAATATCCATGTATGTTAAGCCTGGGCTTCCCTATTTCTTAAGGTAATATCACTCAACAACCCTTTCTTGTTGAGTTTCCCAAGGTATTCCAAGAAAACATGTTCCAATCTTCTATGCCAAATCATAATATTATCCATATTGGTTTAATGAAGACTCCTCAACTACCTTAAATGGGTCTTTCCATTCATGACATATATCCAATTGATTAAATATCCATCAAGAATGGTTCTACCACCTTTGGGTATTTTAATGCATCCTATTTCATACGTGAAGGTAAAACCCTTTTGGTCTAGGACCCCTAAGGAAACCAAGTTTCATTGAAGGTTGGGAACCCACCTAACATCAACTAATGTAATGATATTGTGTTCATAAATTTCCATAAAAAAATAACCTTTACCATCAAACATACACAACTTTCTATTACCTAAGAGGACATCTCATTTTACCATCTTAAACAATTCTGGAATGGACTCTCTAAAAGGATATATATGAAAAAAGAAATTGCAATCAAGGACCCACTCTTGATTGAGTGTATGGATAAACACATTAAGGGCCTCCGTAGTTTCATAACCAGTATCTACAAGAAGATATTGATTAGTGCATTGTTTAGACTCTACTAATTCTTGAGTTTCCTACATAGGGGATTAATGTGACATGGTTTTCTATAATGAAAAAATTGAAGTTTCTATACCTATAACTAGACCTAGGTTTAGCTAATTTATTGATTTTACTCTTATATTTATTAAAATTTTTCATCATTGTTTGATTTGGAGGTCAACCCCTAGATATTATGCTCTAGACCTCACCATTTATTCTAGGTTTGGAATGTTTTTCCTTAGAAACAAAGGATGATTTAAGCTCTTCTAGCATCAATGAGTCTCAACCATACATCATGGTATCACCAAGTATTATGTTTGGCATTATCTAAGGAGATTAAGAGGATAATTTCTTGATCCACATCACCAATAGAAACATTAATGTTGGTAAAATGTAACATAAAATAAATGAAATCATCTATATGGGATTTAATTAAAGAAATAGGTTTCATCATGAATGAAAAAATGTAGTGTTTTATTATAAATCCCACCTACTAATGAAGTAGTGATGTAATTTTTCTGAAGTTTAAGCCAAATTCTAGTTGTAGTATACTCATAAGATACTTATCTAAAGACTTTATCACCTAAGAAATTAAAAAGGGAGTTGTGTTCTTTAACTAACACATTAGGGGAAACATCATTGTATTCTAAATAGGTTGTCCAGTTTCATTGAAAGTAATAACATATTTTATAGGCCTATAGAAAGAATCATTGAAAAATTTATGTACAAGAAGGTATCTAATCTTAATTTAAAAAAAATTACTTTCATTATCACCATAAAATTTCTTAATTTCGTATCTCATTGTTGAAATGTTTACCCACGGAGTATATGATGAGTTCTTGTAGACAATGTTTAGCGTACTCCCCTAACATCCAACCAAACACTTGGTTAAATGATGATTTATCAAAATAGATGTGAAATGTAGATAAATATATAAGGGAATGTGGCTTTAAATAATTGAAATCATGGAAAAAAGTTATTATTTAAGAGATATATTTCAATGAGGAAATAAAAATATTGAAACCAAAACTGTAAAAAAAGGAGACAATAATCAAATTCAACAATAACCAAAATAGAATGAGGCTCTCATGTCACTTTGTGAAGAATTTGGGTGATCGAAATAGTTAAGAAAACCAAAAAACAATAATAATGAAATGGATATTTACAACATGAAGAAAAAAATTATAAAACGATGCGAAAAAAATAAAAATAATCAAAGATTTCATGAAAAGGTGAAGAACACGATGATTTAACGCGATTCAGTCATATGGGGGGCTACGTTCATGGTAATAACCCTACCATACACTCATTCCATTTATTAATTATGAATAAATTGAAACATATTTATAGAATAAATAAAGGAGGAAACAAAAATAGAAACATTGAAGATACAACATCTACAAACAAGATTCATGATTGAAAATGAAAAAGACTTATAATGTTAGATATAGACAGGTCTGGAATTCATGATCTCTTCAAGCCTTCGTCTCTCTATCAAAGGATTTGAATCTCACAAAAAATAACAAAGCTATGAAACCTACCTAGACTAGATCATCTTCTCTGGTTACTCGGCGCAACGTAAGAGTGTTTTCATTAAAGATCCACTAGGAGAAGTACACAAACAGAGTACCACAGAGTTCGGAAGGCAGGAAGGTTCACCCCCAGATATCTGGAAGCATACAGATAGGTTTTTAAGAACCATAGATAGTATTAAAAAATAAATAATAGAGGTACTAGAGGCAGTATAAACCACATAAGCAATAGAGACATTGGGGGAATCAATCCCCCCTAAAACCATCTACATCAAAAAAACAACATAGCCAACCAGGGTACACTACACACACACACCACTGAAACAGAAAAAAAAATAGCAACAAAGTAGAAAGACTAGTGGATGGTGTGGATTGAAATGGATATCGGAGTAATAAAATTCTAGGGATCCAAAGAGAGAATAGATTTACATTGTGTTATAGGAGTGCATGGGAAACATGCCGATTAAAAGGGAAAGGAACAATGAACAAGATACCATATTGATCAGTGGCCTAGCGAGCCAAAAAATCCGAAAAAAAATATCCAAGATGAATTAAGTATTTAAATAATTATAATACATTTTCGTGAATGATTAATTTTCAATATAAATAGCCATATTATAAAGAGGGAAAATTAAATATGAAAAAATAATCAAACACCACAATTCAGAGTGTGAATGTTAGTAATGTCTTCTTCTTACCACATACAAAATAGCACCACTAAAACTCAAAGAAATAATAACACTATACCTTTTTTGTGTTTCAAATTTTTTTATGGTGGAATTTCATTCCTTTTTATATAAGAAACTGACTAATAATAATATGGGTAATGTGTGATGGTAAAACTGTTTGAATCTAATAATGAAATGATAATGTATGAAAAAATATAATGGTGAACATGATAAATTTACTCAATAATAACACACCTAATAATAGTCAATCATTCACTACAACTCAATGACAATGTTATTTTTTCTACCTTCCTTGAATAGAACATCTCATAGTTGTATGTCATTGTGATGTAGTGTAGTAGGTAATTGGCTATGGCCAAGTACTCTTTATTTATTTTCTCAATGAATTTGATTATATATCCCACCACATGGACAATGTCTAGCTATGAATTAACTAGGTAACATAGGATACCAATTATTCTCTAATACTGAGTGAAATCAACAATGATTAGGTGATTGACTAACTCGACTTTAGGTGGCCCCCCATAGATACTTGAAAAAAGTTCTACTCCCTTATATTTATCTTTTATTGTAGTTTAGATCCATGGATATATTGGAATATTGAAATTATTCATATGCCTTATCTCACTTAGATATCGATCGAGTATGTGAGAAATCAAAATTCACTCATCTGAAATATATTCTTCATCTCAACATTGAATGTGTTGAAGTCTATTAAATTATTAGCAGTGATGATCACGTAATAAACATATACCCTAATGATAAAATGAGGTTCATTATTAAAATGACTCTACATACAATTCTTGGAGCCAGTCTTATGAAATACTAGCACCAGAAGGATGGATTCAAGCTTGGCATTCCACATTAGATGTACTTGGTAGAGGTCATAGACCACTTTTGAGAGTAGGAGTGCCTTGTGATTATGGTTGAAGATGATCAATTTAGGTGTATTATCAATGTAAAACTACTATTAGAGGACTTAGATAAGAAATTATGATATGAAATTCATGTAATAGATCTCTTATCCTTATTATACTGCCACCATGACTATGATGTGCACCATTTCCATGTGGTTAATAGGGAGAAATAACTACTGGATGTTTATCCACTATCTCTGAATGGATACATTTACAACGAACCACACGTTGTGTTTTTACACCATGACATGCTTATCACACATCACCTTAGAGACCTAATTTTTACAAATTGGATGATGTTAAATGGGGATATCAACGAGATCCTATGTGTTATTGTCCACGATTGATGTTATCTCCTCAAACATCACTTTTCACCAACATTGGTGTTATTACACTTCAATGGAAGAAGTTGTATCATTGGTCATACTGATTTGTAGCTCACTGGAGTCAAGATCACATAGTGAAACCCCTTGTGGTGTTGCTAACCCAATAATGTGGTCAATAGTGTAGAATCGAAGCAGGGTGTCATCATGATCAACAATGAGTGCTTATGTTAGGTTATATGGTAGCAAGGTGAATTATTTTATGGATGGTGGTGCATACATCACCTCACCCATGCCTGTTATTTTTGTGTTTGTAGAGTAAATTCTAGTGGGTATACATGTTGTTCCATAGTCTCTGGTAGTGTTTTTTCCCTCCATAGTCACTAGAACATACATTGTAGTGTAATTGTTGGTGAAAGAATTCACACTACTCAACAATCCTTGTTTTTCATTAGCACTCCAATACCACTATTCCACCTCATAAAAAATTACATTTCACTTTATATGCATTAATTTTATGATGATTTCATACACAATTTAATCCTTGGACATAAATTTGTACTTGATGAAGATAAATAGTGTACTCTGGTCATCTAAATTCTATAGGAGAGGACTTACGTTCATGAAAAGCATGATACATTTGAAGGTGTGAAGAAAGTGCAAGATTGACTTCATTACATGGAAATACATGTAAATTTTCATATCATTATGTTTGTGTGAGAAAATTGTTGAGGATGAAAATAGAAATGAAGACAACCATAACCCAAAAAATATATGGGATACCTTTTTCATTTGGTATTCTTTGATCTGTGGTGATCATGATCTAGTTTTGGTGTTCAATGTCCAAATATATTTTGGTGAATACGGTGTCATGAGGTGTCATTGTATGACTCTCTAGATGTAGTATTCATTTATTTCTAGAAAAGTGATTTCATCATCAAAATTAGTGTCTAGGGCCTTATGTTTTCACCCTCTCACCACCTACACCATGGGATGAATCCAATTGATCACTACTACAACTTGTTCCTTCATCGTGAGTAGATTAAGCCAATGTAGTTACTTATGTCATCCACAAGTAGCAAAAATTAGTGGTTCATTCTCAACATTATTAGAATGATCAAACTGTAAAGTTCATCATATACAAGATCAAGGATGTGTTTTTTAGGATACATATTTTTTAGGGGAAAGTCACTCTCCACTGCTTCAAAGAGAGTTGGTTGTCATAGACTTTATCAACCAAAATAATCTATGGTAGCAGTATCAGTATATCACATTGAGTGAGCTTGCATAAAACCTATAAATTCCGGTGGATGTACCTTTAATGTATATTCCATGCCTCATTCAATCCCCTTGTATATAAGAATATTGGAATCACAATATTGAGTCTATGATTTCATAACAATTTAGTGAAGTGATTCAACCTATCCATTTGGCGGCATTTCTAGTTACAGATCCTCAGGATGTTATTAATGATTAGTACCTCGATACCATTTTTGTAATGTTTTCTTCTACTTATGATGTTGGATGTTATCCTCATGATGAAGTACTCCTCCATGAGTACATGATACTCACTATTCTTGAAGATGAATAGGATCTTCCCACACCCCTTGATATTAAAGATATATCTATCACTAAATTTCATGGTCTCTTGGATCCTAAAGTTATACCTGATGAAGATGGTGTGAGATATATTTTTATGTTTTGTGGAACTAATGTCAAAGTAATGTAGGTCATCGTTGTAAACCTTCTCCTGATTTAGTTATTTTGAGGTCTTCGCCTCGAATAGTCAGAGAGGGTTGTATCATGTCTATGAGGAATTGGGTAGGCAGATCCTACCATCAGAGAATTAGGCACCATGGTACACATCCATTCCATAAAGAGAGTGGGCTCATCATCATCACCCCACATTATATGGGCCTTATACAATTTAATCCTACTATATAAAAATTCATCCCACTAGCTTATTCTTCCAAAGTTATGAAATTTATCTCGTGATAAATCATGCAAACCACAAAATCTTAATCAATCACATACATTCCCACTAAAACCATTATCATTATTTAATTACGATGGTTTACAACAATTGTTTTTAGACAATTATTTATTGGAGTATCCCTCTGTTAACTGTCACTACTCCATCCCTACAACCAACTCATCCTCAACAAGGAGAATCATTCCTCTATTTTCTATGGTGGGTTTCGGCACTAAGTGATCCTCATCTGCTTTGAGCCTGCCTATTTCCTCCTTCATAAATAATACTAAAAGGTAGAGTATAATATTGATTAAAAGAGAAATTTTTGAGAACTTAGAGGTTAAAAAATATTGGTACATCACAATTAACTTGTGTGGAGGCTTCTGATCACAGATGATTGTTACTTTGTTATGCATCCAAGTGATCCACATCCTGAATTCATCCGATAATTCATAATTAATAAATGAAAATAGTTTGTACTTCTTATGGAGCTTAAATGAATTTTCCTATAACACTCCATAAATACTGATCTATATGGTCTTTAAAGTGTGTCATATCCCATTTTTTATTTTCATTATGATATTTATGGAGATCATCTCGGGTGGGAAAGTTTGTGGGATAGCCTCCTACACCATATTGTCTTCTTGGAGTTCATAAATTATAGTGTTGATGGTGTCCTAGTGTCCACACATATGGATCACAACCTTCATCATCAAGGGACATTAATCATAGTTATTCTTTATGATGTTTGGATGTTTAGATAATATAACAACAATTTTAACTATTTGATGTACCACCAAAGGTCCACTGCAACTATCTAGGAGTGTAAGGGTGAGGCGGTCTAGGATTATGAGGGTGATGTGGTTATAGGGAACATCATCATGCATTCTGTAAACCATAATCTGATACAAAATGTTAGCAATTTATTTTTTTCAAAAATAAAAAACTCACATGAACACCAGAAACTCTATGTATAAAGTGAGAACAAAAGGGGAACTTTATTCGATAAAAACTAGGTAGCTTTTATGGTGGTGTTTTATTTCGTTATATACAAAAAAACAATATTATAATATTAGGGGGAATGGGTTTTAATCATAGGGTATTGAGGGAATAATGAAAAAATAGATAAGGGAAAAATGTAATGGTGAACACACTAAAATTATTCAATAGTGGAGTCCACTAAATATAGAAAGTATCTACCACAACATATCATTAATTACATGGGAGAGAATGTCAACATGATAAATCTATAGTAGATATGATATCATTCTATAATTATAGGGAAAATGTTCTTTATTGGGTCCAAAATATTTGATATGAAACAAATGAATGTCAATAAGGATAGGAATATGAGGATGAATTACTAGAAGAATATGGTGCTAGGTGATCCAAGATGGTGGTGAAATCACTAAGGTAGTGTAAAAACTCATTAGTGGTGGAAGAGGAAGTGGGGGAGATTTTATGAAATTCCAGAAGGATGCATTCTGATAGAGATAATATTTCCCTTGTTTTTATATGTTTTTAAACTATTTAATCACCACCAATTTAACACTTTGATATGATTTGAATCATTTTTTTATTTTCTGTAAATTATGGGAAAAATGTGAAAATTTATTAATTATTAAATTTTAATAGTTTTCTATCACTTATGTACCTATAGAATAAACTTTTAATTTTTGTTCCAAATAGAGAGAATATTTTTTGGCTTCATTTGTTCATAGATTTCAATTTCTTCAACTAGACCCAGCGATCCTTCAAATTCGATCAGGCCCAAAGAAATTAATAATGTTGAAAAATATTTTCTGTAAAACAAAATGTAACCCTCTTAATTAAATGTGTCATATCACATCGTACATACCTTAAAATGAGGTGATTATTAAAGTAAATGAAATAGAAAACTAAGACTCATATTTTGATTAAATTTAATGTAAAAATTATCTCATCAAGGTAGCCATTGAATGTTCTAAAATGGAGGAAGATTAAGGGTCTCTTTGATCACAAACTTTATTCTTGAGTACTTATGGAATACAATTTTATACAAAAATCCAATTACATTGATGTTTTTATGGTCTATATAAAACTCAATTATAAAAAATTTTAAGAATTAAACTTGGTTATTTTTTCCATCTTGTGGGAGGAAACATAGAAATATTCTAGTGGACATGTTTAGGTGGAGAAAATTTCTAAGTTTATTTTTCACTCTATTATTCTTATTAGTTTGATAATAACTCCTTCTTCCCCATTATTCATGGTTAACCACCCCATGGAGTGGTTAAAATCTATGTGACTGGGGAATTATAGGTTTTATTTTATAATTCTATATTTCTTAGACGTCATGGAATAAAAATATTTTATCTCTTATCTAATGTTGTTTTCAATTTCAAATAGTTGTTTTTATTATCAAGTACAATCATATTTGTTTTTAGATTCTTGTTTTTGTTATTGATTTTATCAATGGTCATTACCTCCCTCTACTAGGTTCTATTTTATATGCAATGTAATATACCAGGGATTAGTGGTGAAGTTCTTGGTGATCGTCAGTGCATTTGGGAGAGGTAGTGTATATTATTGATTATTAGGGATTAAAAAGTCTTGTTCAGGTATTGGATAAGTCAATTGATGGTATTCACTAAAACTATATCATTCATAGGAATGACAGTATACTGATATGAGATATTGGAATTTATTTACTCTCAAAATCTCCATTTCACCAAGGGAGTGAGAGTAAGTGATTGTCGAATGTCACTTTAATCGACTTAGTATAAGAGGATTAGATAAATTGTAACAAGGATAGTATTGTAATGGAAAACTAAACCTGACCTGATCACCATAATTATCTCACTATTTTCAATAAATTTCTTTTTTAATATATAGTCAATATTTTTCTTTATTTATTTCTTTGGTTTCATTTCTTTCATTTTTTTAAATCAAAAAATTTAAAAAACAACCAATTAATTCAAATTGGAAAATGTGATTGTTGTGGGCTCCTATCTAAAAAACTCCTAGGTTCACAATTATGATAAATTTTAACTTATGAAATAATTATTTCTCACACCCCATGATAGGAATGTTTCAAAACATGGCGTTTTTTTTTCTAGAGGTCGTGTCAACAATCTAATTATAAATATTTGACTATTTTCAAAAAAAAATTAAAAATTAACTCACTCTGTTCTATAGAGGATAATGTTTATTTATTTTCTAAATAGATCAGGGGAAATAAAATTAAAATCATCAAGGGGGATTAATTCAAGGATCTCGCATAGGACCTTAAATAGAACCTGAAATACCCATTATTGGAGGGATTGGCTAGAGAATTAATGGAACTTCAGGAGTAATTCCCATTATTTTACCAAAAATGGTCAAGTTATAAGAATGGTCTACATATTTTCCCAATAATATTTTTAAAGAAATTTCATATGCGGAAAAAAAAAGAATAAATTTTAAAAAAAACCTAATTATAAGGACATAGAGAATAAATACAGTACCTAGAGAGAAAAAATGTAATGGCTAGTTGATTATGTTCACACATGCCAAGTGAAGCCTAAACCTAAACCTAATCTAGTAGATGATGTGGATTCCCAACTCATGTTAGATGTTGAAAACTGGGGAGAACATCATATAATTCAAAGAAAATCCATTTGGAAATTCTCAACCATTTTAGATATAAATTATTTTTGAGGGATTTCTATTTATACCTTCTTTCATGCTTAGTCAATATCTTCTCTAGATCTTTCAGATTTATCAAAACCCATAGAGTATTCTCATAGAACAAAATATTTTTACACTTTTCTTCCATAATGTAAAATAATTTTGTTTGTTAAAAATCTTGATGTGAAAATAAATCTCATAGTGTAAATCTCCCATATCAAATCATCAAGAAATATGGATAAATCCCTTTGATACCAATTATTTTGGAGGAAGTAGATAAATCCAAAGATAATAACTTAGGTGTAGAAAACAAATTGTGAATTCTCGATGAAAATGGAATAAAAAACATAAATAGAAAAAAATAAAAAGATATGTTGATTTTAATGTGAAAAAAAACCTTAAATGTACAGGATTAAAACCCATAAGGAAACTTCTAATTATTCCACTATAATCTAAGTTTTTAAAAAATTTATGTAAATCCAAAAACAAGGATTAAAAATAAACCATTAGAAACCTATGTGAAAATAAACACCCTAATATGCCTCTTTCAGCTATCTGATAATCGTATCATGACAAGATGTCATCATTAAAAGATCAAAACTGAAAATGTGTCATCATTTTAGCACCTCCATTCACAACAAAATTTTCCCTTTCTTACTCCTACCCATTCCCAGAAACTGTCACCCACATATCTTCTTTCTGTTGTTCCTAATTTTCTCTCCCTATGCACCATACAAATTTTTCCCCTTTTATATGCAAAGGAATCCCTAAAATATATGTATACAATATAATAAATTTTATATAGGTTAAAAAATATACACCATTATTTTGAAATAATGATATTGTATAATGGGTGGTTTGAGAAATTCAAACCCCTAATTACATATCACCTTTTTTTGAATTTCAATGTTAGATATGGGATAAACCCCATTAAGAACAATATTATGTGTCCATTGGAGGAGTATGTGAATATATATATCAAAGTGAATAATATGGTGACACACCTTGGGAAACAAAACTATTATATTCTATGTACGAATAGGAGGAAAAAAGTGATAAATTTACATGGTGTGACTTCTAATCCATTTTTTATTTTTTTAAATAGGATATGGATTTTTTTTAAAAAAAGGGGTTCAGAGAGTCACAAAACTCGTTCACACTTATCATTTTTAGATAGAAGCATGAATGTGGTTTACACTTCTCTCTCACATCCAATAAGGCATGAACCGCATTAATAACTCTTTATATATATTTCTGTGTATGTGTGTGTGTGTGTGTGTTTGTGTATGTATGCATGTATGTATGTAGGAATGTATGTAATTATATAGGTAATTATTATTAATTAATTATTTATCTAATGAATAAATAACCAACCAAAATGATGTTGCTGGTGATCGGGTTGGGGATCGAATTACCCCATGTGCAGATGACACATCACTGAACCCGAACTTTGATTAGATGTTTTCTGTTGCTAATGTTGTGGTTTCTATTTATTATCATGTTGGTGATCGACTCAGTATGGATTTCCTGTGGGTGAATGTCGAATATATGAACCCTAATATTGCTTATACATCTGGTAATGTTGATCGGGTGTCATCTGATGCCAGGGATATTTTGATGTCTTTATATGATCTTCTCCATGTTTCAAATCCTAGGAGTAAGGGTGTCTCTTTTGTGAATATTTTATCAAGTAGGGATGGCATTAAATCATATTTGATTGGGAATGAACAAAGAATTTCCATAAATGATAATGGAAGATTTCTTATCTCTATTTATAAAGCTGTATTGCAGGAAAGACTTGATTGGTGTCAATTTTCACTAATTGGATGATTGATCCATTATAATGGGAAACCCCAATTAATGTGGATTATTTAAAATAGATGTTTGGATGAATCTAGGGATTCAATTATTGGAAACTAATTTTGATTCATAGGGTATATTTTTATTCTATTTTAAAATATGAATTTCATTGTTCTTCCATTTAGAGATTTAGTTTCTATAATCTCAAACTAGGTACATTTCAGATTTTAGTATGGGAGATTGATTTCAATCCTTTTAATCAAAAGAATGCAAATTCACAGATCTGGGTACGTATTCATGGAACATTTGGGTTCTTTGGCATATGAGAATCTTAAATATCGGTGCTTCTTGTTTAGGGGTACCTCTGAAGATTGATAATAATAACATTATAGGTAAATATGACTATTATATGAGGTTTTTAGTTGATGTTTTTCCTTTTCATCCAAGTCCAAGAAACACCACTCAACCTGTTGTTGGATTAAATATTGATAATCTATTTGAATATGAAGTTGTTCCTTCTTTTTTTTATTTCAAAGTTATTTTCCGTTCATTTTTAGGCTATAGACTTGTTATTGGGATCCAAATGAATAAAGTTGGTTTTATAAGCATAAGTAAGATGTGATTTTACAAAATTATAATGTGGGTACTGAGACTTCTTCTAAGATTAAAGAAGATAATGTGGTAAATTAGGTGCATGTTCCCTTGCTGGGGGATTCCTTTCATAGGCCTTTAGATCTTTTTAAAAGGAGAGATACCATGGCTAGTAAGGAGTGAAACTGCTTGGTAGAAGAAGAAATTGTTCAAGGTAGCAAGGAGGATTTGGGAAACTCCACTGTAGGTTTTTTTGGAACCTCTAAATGCAGTAGGGATCTCACTAGTCCGGACTCTTCCAGTAAATCTTGGGCAATCATGGTTGGTTTCTTGGTCCATCATGATTCTGTGAAGGTACTTGGGGTGTTGGGTAAACCAGTGAATGAACATTGTCTATCTGATTTTGAATGTACTATATAGAAAGAAGTATATGAGGAAATGGTGCAAGATAACTCCTTCCCCTACAAAGGAAAGAGAAAGATGGAGTCATTTGTATCCCCAACAATGAAGAATGTTTCACACATGGCATGTCCTCACACAAAGGGGATGCCTCTCAAGGAGAACACTTCTCATTAGAAGGGGGAGAACTTGAAGGGGATTTTCAACAAACTGTGATATGGAAGCAGGGTCATCATCCAAAAAATAGTGGCTGAGGATGTGGAAGAGATGATTGGAATGTTGCATATGGAAGTTGCCGGTCTACCAGGTCTTCTTCTAAGGTACTCACTCTAGAGCAGGTTAAACATAGGGAAAGTACTCTATACTATTCAATCAGATTAATTCACAATCAAAATGGGAATATGCTAATGATATATCAGATCACAATTATGGGGACGATCCTTCTTCTCCACATTGTAGTTTTCTATTTGGGATGAGCGATTTTCATTTTTTTAAACCCATCCCTTATCATTTTCATGTGTTGTCTTTTATTTTTCCATAATTTTTTGTAGGAGGAAGTTCACTTAGCTATTGGACCCTTTCAATATATTCTTATGTTATTAATTAACTAATAGTATGAAAAAATATTTATAAGATTTTAATTACAAATATTTTATTAAAATTTTCATTGATATAATTATTAGTAACATATTAATATGTAAAATATTAATAAATTTTCAATTTTATTATTTTATATTAGTTAATAATATATAATTATTTTATTAAAGTAATTTATAGCATTATAGCTAATATTTGTTGTATAAAAATGTAAATAAAAAATTTTTATTTTTAAAAATATTTACTAGTTAGTTAATTATATTATTCTTATAATATTTTAATTCTAAATATTTATTAAATTTTTTGTTGATATAATTATTAGTAATTTTTTAATATGAAAATTATTTATTAATTTCCAATTTAATTATTTATTATTAATTAATAATTTATCAATATCGTATTCATATAATTAATATAATTATAGGTAATATTTATGTTATAATTATGTAAATAAAATAATTTGTATTAAAAAAAACATATACAAGTTAATAATTATATTATTCTTTATAGATTTTGTTTTATTATTAATTAATTACTTAAATAAGAAATAAGATAATATTTACTATATTTATTACTAATATTTATAGAATTGAATGTAATAATATTATTCATATTTAATAATTAATTTAATAGAAATATTTTTTATATTTATACTTAGCATTATTATCCATATAATGTATAATAAATAATCATATTAAATTAATTTTTAAATATTAATAATATTTATTGAATTCTAAATAATAATAATATTACTATATAATAAAAAATTTAAGAATATTATTTATACTATGAAGTATTAATATAAATAACAAATAGTAATCATTATTATTTTCAATGTATTTATTAATGTTAATGATTCTTATTCATCCAAAATTATTTGTATGAATTTCCAATTATATCAATTAATTGATATATTCACAATTATGTAATATATTTTATGTTTGTAAACAATGTATAAATAATGATTTTAAAAAAATATAAATTGTATCAATATAATCTATGTCGGTGGCCTGGAGGATCCATTGCGCCACAACTAGGTGTATAAATAATCTGTCTGAACCGTGTCTATCTATTTCTATTCTTTGTTGTACACTTCTCTAATGTATCATCTCAAGAACCTATGTCAACATAATCATGTGTAATAAGTGGTGGATCTATAGTCTCGATGCCTATACCCTGTTTTACGTCTAAGGATAGTGGCTACTATCTTGAACTCTCCCTAACATATGAACAATCTGGATACTGTGGAGTGAATAACTACGGATCATAGGCTAATAAAGAATAAAAAATAGACCAGTTAGTTTCTATCACTGCAAAAAAAACGAACATGCTAAAAGAACTGGTCTTGGCCTTTTCCTCTAGTTTTGGCTGTGGCTCACATTCAATAAGAGCCGATGGAGAATCTGGAATATCATAATGATCACTCTATTCATGTGAAACATCTACATCCATGACACGATCATCACCCCCAAACACATCTATATCAGTCTCAGCAACCTCAGCATCACTTGGCGCATCAAAGAAAATTCTGTGATAAATGTCATCCATGGGAGGAAGAAACTCTGTCAAAGATGTATGAAAATATTCCTGGTCAAATACACCTCCCAATATCGGATCAAAGATGTGAAGGAGATGGGTGATATGAGAATCCTACAAAAAAAATTATGCACGTAAGTAATGATAACAAAAAAACTACTCAATAGGGGAAGGAAGAATTATTATCAAGTAATTATAGCCCTATCTATTTCACATATAAAATCTCACTGGGGATATGTGGCACTAAGGAACATAATCCAACTGATCTTAGAAATTAACATGTAATGTGATGGACCAGGACTCAATTCATCTATCCCACAACTCAATATATCATGCATTATATGTCCTCTAGTCAAAGTCTTACTTCCCAGATAGCGTCAGTGAATGAAGTGAGGGTAATTGATTGTGTGGATTACAATTGTGCTGATAGAATCCAAACATAGTAATAACCCTATAACTATGATGCCACTTAATAATATGAAAATGAATCATAGGAACAATGCATGAGTCGAAATCAAGAATCATTGTACAATATAGTGGGAGACTCTGGATGATTTCTTCAGTATTTGGAATCCCTAAAAATTAAAATAATAATCAATAATCAATTATTAAATGAACACATGTACAATACAAAATAATGATTTAACTACATAATTAATAACCAATTACTTCATCTGGTTGAAGGCTATCCATCATAATTCTGTAAGCGTGCACATCATGTATTGCTATATATGAATGTCGATGTTTCTAACTCCACCTATAGATAACATTTTTGTACATATATTTCATAATATAATGTTCTACATTTGATTTTTGATATTATAAGGAAGGAATGAAATACCATCTTCCACGTGGATACTTTGCTATAATATCTCTAGGGAATTGCATGTGTGAATATCGAAACTAGTGAGGGAGGTGATCTCATATCCACATCTGTATAAAAATATCGTAGATAAAACATAAACTACATAGAAACCTATATGTATATTTGAGACAAGCATACCACCAACTATACCGCTCTATCAGGTCCAAGACCTCCAATAAAGTTAAATACATCACATGTATAAATTCAGTCGAATGATCAGTGAATATGGTGCTTCCAAACATCCTCAAGATGTATGTACGTGCATATCATAGCATGGTGATTTCATCAGAATCATTGACAAGATAATTTAAGTGCTCGTCTATCCATGTAATTAATAGTCTATTGTGGATGATGGACCTTCTATCCTCATGGACCTCAATGCCGAGTAATATGTGAACCAGCTCAAAATAATCTATACCCATCCCAGGGATTAGTGATGAAGTACTTGGAGATTTTCAGTACATGTGGGAGAGGTAGTAGATATTGTTGATTGTTTTTGGTATGCAAGGACCGAATGGGTATTGCCTAGTCAATTGAGGGTATTCACAATAAATCTCTTACACATTGTAATGAGAGAAGAATGAAAAGAGTTTTTATAAATTTTTACTCCCACCAACTCCATTTGACCAAGGGAGTGAGAGTAAGTTATTATAGAATCTCAATTTAATCAGATTAATGGAAGAGTATTAGATAAATTGGAACTAGGTTAACATTGGAATTGGAAAACTATACCCAAACTGATCACCTAACTCATCTCACTATTTTCAATAACGTTAATTATCAATTTTTATTAAATATTTTTATTAAATTCTTTTTTGATTTGATCTGGTTTTAAAATAAATCAATTTCAAATACAAAAACTTTTCCCGCTAATTCAACGGTATATACATGATTGTTTTTTCTCCTCTATAGAGATAGCCTAGGTTGACCACTATTGTTCATTTTAACTTAGGAAATAATTGTTTTCCCAAAACCCCATTATAAGAATGTTTTTGAACATTGTTTCGTTACGAGGGAGGTGGTACCAACAAATAATTATACACATTTGATTGTTTTCTAATTAAGAAAATATTTAACTCACCTTAGACGATAGAGAAGAGTGTTTCTTTCTATTATAAATAGATTAGGGGATCTCAAATCCAAATCATTAAGGGGGATTAATTCAAGGATCTCTTGTAGGACCTTCAAGAGAATCTCAAATACCAATTTTTTTAGGGATTAGAAATATTATTAATTAAACTTCAGAAGTACATCCCAAAATTTGATCAAGAACTGGTTGAGGTACAAAAGGAGTCTTCCTAATTTCCTAGAAATATTTATGATGAAATTCCATAGGTGAAAAAATAATAATAAATTCAAAAACAATCTCATTTTTTATGAAATTTTGAATAAATACAGGACCTAGAGTGAAAAATTGAATTACTAATTGAATATGTTTACAGATCCCAAGAGCAACCCAAACCTAAACATTATCTAGTGGTGGATGTGGTTTCCACACTCATATTTGATTTCGAAGATCATGGGGAGAACTTGATATAATTCAAGGAAGATCCATTTTACCATACTCAATAATTTTTAGATGATATTAAAGAAGAATATTTTTCTTAATGAAGTATGTATGAGATATTAATGAGATTTGGATGACTTCTAGAATTAATATAAGGTGAAATATGTTATCACCACACCTTATAAAGAAGAATAATAAAAACTAATGTACCTATAACTATATTTGTAAGAAAATGAAACCCCCCATGTGGTGGAATATGAAGGGAAAATAGAGGATCTATATTTCCTACCACTATATAGTAAAAATAAACTCTAAGAGGAAATTTCAACTAAAGAAGAAATGAAATCTGAACAAACTTAAGGAGATGATCTTTTCATGAACTCGTTATCTTTTATTTTTATTGAAAATGAATTTTGTGCCAACTCTAATTATTTTAAGTTTTCAGATTCAGAAAACACTTGTATTGACTTGGTGGATGAGGAAGAAAAGGAAGTTACCCCTATTTAGGAACATATGGATCTCTATAAAGTTGTTCAGTGTTTATTGGTGGGGTACAAGAAGAGATAAAAGAGGATTTTCTGGGGAACACTAAGACACAAGATGCCTACATTGAAAGGGATTAAT
Source organism: Viscum album (assembly GCA_963277665.1). NCBI lineage: Eukaryota > Viridiplantae > Streptophyta > Magnoliopsida > Santalales > Viscaceae > Viscum > Viscum album. Next base: position 638,106,059 of record OY728162.1, on the reverse strand, counting down.
TGGATATTGATTCTTCATGATTTATTTTTTTTTCAAATGGAAATACACTATGAAAATCCATTTTATTTTTCAATTGATGCATCATACCTAAAGAAATAACTAGAGAATAATAAAGAGGTGTTGCAAGTGGAAGCTAAGAAAGGGGACAAACAATTATTTGTCCTACCACCACCATGAAATTTTTATCTCATTCCAATAGGGGTTTATTTTCTATAATCTACCTATATAATAATTTAAAAATAAATAAGTTAAAGATGCGAGGAATAAGTGTTGGTGGTTCCAATCAAAGAAACTTCACCGACCATCGAATTTTGGATAACAGTGGGTATTTCCCTTCTGGGGATAGTCAAAACCCAGGACCCACATTGGGGTTAAACCAAGATCTATCCTTGTTTTCATTCCATTTTCATTATATTTTTTATTTTATTTTTCATTAAATAAATTTATAATGTTATTTTTTTACGTTTTCTTTTAGTTTTTCAGTGAGAAGTATATTGAATATTGACTCAAAATTTTTCTGTAATTAAGGTAGGTTATACCGCTTCTTTACACTGACTTGGTTATTGTCATTCAATAAAAAAATTTCTTAAAAGTTATATCTACATGAATTAATTGAGGAAAATACATTATTTAAGTTTGTGAGAGGGAACCCTTTTAGTTTATCATTTTCAAAAAAAATTCTTTTTTTAATAAAAATTATATGATTTTCAAATTTTTGTGTCTTTTATTCAATTGTTTTGTGTTTTATAATTTTTTAGCTGAAATGATGGTCATTAACAGTTTTCTAAACCCATTTCAAGACTAAAATTATTCATAACATGATAATAAACATAAATTAATGTTGAAATGACTTTGTTTCAAGTTCAAACATTTTGAATTTCATGAAAAGTCCTATAATTATTTTATTCCATTCCACATATCACTATCATTATCTTTAAAATAACTTTATCACAAGGCTTATGAACTCTTCTTTTACATATAATTAACATTCCCCTGTTTTTATAGAACCAAACCATGCTTTATTTATCCATAATTTTATTTATTCATATCAAAACATTGGAGTTTGAGGGATGTGTGTTTTAAAATATTAATGAATTTCGTTGTTTTTAAAGCCCCATTTTCAATTTAATATTTTTTATTCTATCCTTACTTGTATATTTAATACTTTTATTCCTTATAATATATGAAAATAATATTAGGTTAACCTCATTACAATCAAATTTTTTCTATCCAACCTTCTCATGAAGTAAAATTTCTTGATCTTGGATAGCTTAAGTATGGGGGAAGTATTTTTTTGATGTGATACATCATTTGGAACTACTTTGGATGGAAAAAAATTCTTAATAGGTGATTTTACTTCTTAAAAATTCATTATATTGATTTTTTTTTCTTTATGGACCTTTCATAATAAAAGAACTTATGCATATGTAGAGAGTTTAAGAAATTAGTAGAAGAGAAATGAAAATTTTCTTGCTAAAATGTTGATTGTGTGGGAATACCATGATACTTTTAAATATTATTAGTGATTATTTTATAATAAGGGAATTTTGGAGGAGACCATAATTAAACTATAATTAGAATCATGCAATTTTTCATCAAAATATATCAAGCCCTTCTTATTCAGACTCATGATTTTTGACATATTAATCCTACCAAATGAAAGCCACTAAACAACCATTAAATGTCCCCATGGTAAAAACATATCCTTAAATTACATCAGGTATATTTTTAGGAACTTAACATTCATATGGTCACTCTATCGTGGGTTTGGATGAGAAAAGCCTTGTAGAAAATCAACATTTTTGAGATGAGAGAAAATTCATATGAGGTATGTGTCTTGTGTGCAATGGAGTTGGAATGAAGTGAAAATTTATTGAATGATATTAATAGAGAACATGAAATAATGGTTTTTATGCGGAATAATTTCTTTTTTTTTCTTGTTTTCAAATTGGTGGATCTCACGGGTTCATGTTTTATATTTTCTCTGATTTGATTTTGTGGCTTCATTATCTAGGAGTCCAAGTTCTATGTGAGGTAAAATTTATTGAGAAAATATTTTCATTACTTTTAATGTATTTTTAATTTATTTAATCCCATTAAATTTTTAAATTTGAATATATTTGCATCATTTTTGGGGTTTTGCTGAATTTTGGGCTAAAATGTGAAAATTGCATAATGATGGAATTTTTACAGTTTTTTATCACTTATGTATTTCAAGAATTCCTTTTTTAATTTTGATCCAAATTGAGTTATTCATTTTTTTGTTGCATTTTTTCATAGGATTCAACTCATTTAATATGACCTAGAGATAATTTAAACTCCAAGAGTCCCAAAAAATAAATCAAGTTGAAATACCTTTCTAAACTATAGAATAGAAACATACTCATTAAATTAGTAATATCTTGTTCTAAAGATCATAAATTGAGATTATTCAGCTGAAAGTTATAGACCGCTATAATATCCATGTTAAAGATAAATTTCATTGATAAATTTTGTCATTAAGGTATCCATTGAATGATCTGAAGTGGAGGAATATAAACAGTCTATTAGGATAGAAAAATTAATTCTTGATTAATTTAGGCATATATTTTTCTACACCTTTCCAATGATAATTAAATTGGTAGAGTAAATATATTACTCAATTATAATCATCTTTTCAGATGTAATCTTGTTGATGTTTGGCAGTTTGGTGGAAAAACATGTCAACATTTGGGTTGATATATTCTGGAGGAGTAATTTTTTGAATTTCTTTTTCCATCTTTTATTCTTATTAGTTTTATAATGACTTATTCTTCCCCCTTTTTCTTTGTTACGCTTAACATATATGGTTTAAAATATGATTTATTCGGGAAGGGATGCTATCTTTTTTAATTATTTAGTTCTTAGACTTTGTGGAATAAAAATATTTAATCCCTTCGGCATTATTGATTTCAATTTCTAATGGTGATTTTTATTATCAAGAATGAACTTATTTGGTTTTATCTTATATTGTTTTTATTATATTGGTAAATTATCATTTTATACCTCCACTTGGTTATGGTTTATATATGTTGGAATAGATAAGGGCTTGGTGCTGAAGTACTTGGTGACATCAGTATGTGTGGGAGGGATAATGGATATTCTTGATTGTTTTGGATAAATAAGAATTGATCTGGTATTTCCTATGTCAATTGAGGGTATTAGATGAAAATATCTCACATATATGAAAGAATGTAGATAAATATGAGATATTTTCAACCAAGGGAGTCAGAGGAATTGATTATGGAATCTCACATTAATCATCTTAGTATAAGAGGGTTGGATAAATTAGATCTAGGATAACATTGAAATTGGAAAATTGAACCTAACCTAATCACCCAACTCATATCACTATTTTCAGTCACATTATTTGTCAATTTATTTTCAATATTTTCTTAATTTATATCTTCTATTTCATTACTTTCATTTGTTCTCAAAATAGATTTTTTTAAAACAACCACTTTTTTCTCTAATTTAAATTGACAAATGTGATTTTTATATGATCTTCTCGGGAGACAACCTAGGTTAACCATTATACTACAATTTAATTTAGTAAATAATTGTTTTTCCCATGACCCATGAAAATAATGTGTCCCATTCCATGATGGGGAAATTAGTGGGTGAGTACTACAGGGCAAGAAACCCAACTTTCATCTTTGATATTTATTTAAATTTCACTAAGTAGACACTTCAACTGAGGAGGCATCTTGAACCATCTTGGGTTGAATAAGGAATATGTGAAGATGGGTGTGAAAGGGGAGGATCCTGAGAGGTGAGAGTATCCATGAGATATTGAAGAATAAAAAAATGGCATAGGTAGTAGTGGAGCATGAGGAGGCTCCCTTTTTCATTCATGTTGCTGGAGAATGGGAAGGCTGGGAAGGTGGAGCCAGTAATAGGGTGAAGAAGTCAAAGGTGTAGAAGATGAATGCACGAATTTTTAGTGACATCCCCCATAAATTTTTTATAAAACATTTTAGGAAACTAAATTGTTTGTAATCATTTTTTCCTATAATGGGAATCTTGTGTTATCAAGGTATCACCAGAAAAAATTTAGATATTAATTTAATGTTGATTCATTATAACTTTAATTACTTTTCTTAAAAGGGGATTTAATTATTTAATGTTGAACAAATTTATATAACAAACTCTGATTCACACTAAAATCATTCCTTCATTCAATTTTAATTGATCAAAATGATCAAACCATGAATAAGAATAATGCATTTTTGGAATGTCGTCTTAAAAGAAAAACATGTAAAACTCATATGAAATAATTTATATTTGAGGGAAGCATGAATAATTTTTTATATTTTGTTAAATAAAACTATTGTTTTTTGGGATTAATGTTGAAATCAGATTTCATTATTCCCTTTATTATATTATTTTTGTATCTCTTGCTCAGTTATATTTTCTTTGGATTTTTATAATATGTGCATGCATGCAAAGATTTTGTGAGACATTTTTATAGACTTTATTCTCCCTATAATTTGTTTTTTTTTTATATTTTGTTTCCTTAGTATTTAGAATTTTTATTGGGGACCATTGATAAACTTTAATCATATGACCCTCTAGAAGTTTTGTTGTACTTTTGGTGGTGTGTTTATTCGCCCCATAGATTTGAGGCAATTTTCCCCTCACTTGCATAACCTATCATAAGGTACCTTGTGTAACATATAGCTACACCATGATGGTTATGTTAAAAATAAATTAAATCATGGTCATCCATATATATTCCATCTCATGTCGTCATGTACCTTACTCATAACTTTAACTGGGCATCATAATTACACCACTACTCCATCCTATATAATTCAAATGGAATTGTTCATTTGGTCTAATTTTTATTAGAGAGTGAGATATGGGGTATTTCATGTTCTCATTGAGATATTGATATAAAAATGAGAGGCTATGTGTTTTCACTATATTCCATTAGTTCCCTCTATGATTGTTTCCAATGGTGGAGTCTATTTTTTATTATATTATTTGGTGAATAGTCCTAAAAAGTACTAATATACACTATGAAAAGTAAGGTTTATACATTTTATACTTACAAGAACTATAAATATAGTATTAAAAATCATTCAGGTAAGAGGAAGAAGGCTCATAGAAATGATAATGGTTTAGATTATATGTCAAATGAATTTGTATTATTTAATAACTCTAAAGGTATCCTTAGATACCAAAATATTATGGAAACCCCAAAAAAGAATGGATTAGCTAAATATATGAATAGTAACATCTTAGAGAGGGTGGGATGCATTCTCTAACATTAGTTTGCATTAATAATTTTGGGTTGAAGCTACCACCTTGGTGGTTTAACTTATAAATAATTTCTCTTCTCCAAAAAAAATTTTCAAGCTAATTGGAGAAGTATGGAGGGGTAACTATTGAAACTCCTTTTTTACATGAGGGTTATAAGTTTCAAAGGGAAATACAACAAGTAATTGTGAATTCAAAGTAATCAAATATAATATGTTCTTGCTGAAGTATTCTCACACAAGGCCAAACCTATGCACCTGGCTTCATTGCACAGGTCTAGAATGAACACCCATAGGACTCTTGTAGGTCCAATCATGTTCTCCCAGGTACTCACACAGGCCAAATGTTCATGGAACACCATGTCTGGAAGACCCCTCATGCAATTCACACCTACTACACTAACTATGTTAGTGACATGTGTGAACCACCTCCTTCCCCCAGAGTCCCATGGTTGCCTATAAATAGGACCCTTGAGCTCCTCATTTTACATGAAGGAAAGGTAAAGGAAACCCCTTGAATATATTCTATGCCTAGACCTTAACCCAGGTCTTTAAACCACACCCCATGTAATTATACAAGACCCAAAATAGGAAGGAATTAACTAGTGTTCGAGGATTAGAGTTCCTCCAAGGCCTAAACATTTAAGGGATTTCACATGGGGACACGTTATCCTAGTCTAAAAGTACTAGGCTGAAGTCACCTACCCATGATCAAGCCTATACAAGACACTTATAGAGGTTCCCATGGATACCCTCATAGGACCATGAAAGATCCCTCCTATGTTTGGTTTCCCAAGTTGTTCTTGACCCAGGTATCACCTACATGACACCTAAAGCTCTCTTAGGTATCACTTGCATGAGGAAGTCTCCAAATTTCATAGGTATCACCTGCATGAGGCATCCCATTGATCCATATTATTATATAAAAAATGATTGGTTACCCCATTATCTCAGTCCCTCATCTGAGGGGTACCAATCAAAGACCTCCTTTAAAGACTCTAGATGTGAATGATCAATGCATAAGAAAAAAAGTGATCCCTCTCAATAATAAATTCACATGGTAAATGAATACTCAATATTAATTTACCAAATAGTTAGGGTCATTAGAATATTCTAAATCATACATTCTTCTGGTCACAAGGATCCTAACCTTAGGGATGGGGGTAGATAGCTCATTGGGATAAGAAGGAACATCAGTTTCCCATTTCCCTGCCCACTGCCTCTCTTCTACTAGTCCAATAAATAGGGGATAGGGATATTAAAAACAAAATCCCTCTTGGATTAATACCATTGTATTTCTTATTGGAAATTATCTTACCTTATTTACCCTCTCCCAAATCCACTAGAAAATGAAAGAGACTGAAAATTTCCATATCTATCACTTCCTTTTATTTATGTCACTTCGAATGACTCATGTGGGATTAGAAGTTAGACATGATCTTGTCATCAGCATGATCAAATATAAACCACTTGGTCCTCCTACTCGGTATAATCCCCAGTCATTTTATTATCTTTGAATGGTCCATATTCCCTATGAGAACAACCTTCATAAAGGAAAATTCCCAATGAACCAACCACTTGGGACTTCTACTATGTGTAAGATCTAACACTTTCTAACTATGTTTGCTTTAATTATTGTACAAATTAGATACCTAGGTATCATACTTTGTGATTAACCCCCACACCCTAAACTCACCCTAATATTCTATGGGATATATTCCCAATAATGTCATATCCCACCTTGGAGGCCACATTCCTTCTAGGTCCCTTTGTAAACATCGACATAATTCTCACACAAACAATTTCTAGAACCCCTTTCAACTCGACACCCTTTCCACATGATGTTAAATGATATGGTTGGGTCCCTTTCACATAACCTTAAAAGGTTTGATGTGTCCTGTTATGTGACTCAAAACTATGTGGGTTATAATTTCATTAATGAAGATATTTATGAAGCCCCTATCACAACCCTGATCCCAAAATCAAATAAACTCTCATATCCCTAGATAATTATAAATTCTATAGCACGTAACTGTGTGTCTTAAAACTAGTTTCAAAAAATAGAAAACATAACCAAGATTATTCCATCATTTGAGAACCTTGTATACATATAGATGGTTCAATCGATGGAGAAACTCAGATACATATAGATGGTGTCCCATAAAAACATGCATATAATTGACTACCTATACATAGGGGTTACTAGTTCCATATTTGGAATTTAAAAGTGATTAACAAATATATCTTAAATCAACAACAGAGTACCATAGTAGGAAATTATTCCCCAAAACTGGGGTGATGATCAAGAACACCAATCCTCTTGAAAAATGTTAGTTATAAAGTGTATTTGGCTAAGTTACCTGATTACCACATGCCATTGGAAAGAAGGTCCTTGATCCATCTTGGATGTTAGATATTTTGGAAATTTCTTTTTCCACGAAAAAACCCCATTGCAAAATGACCCACCAAAAATATGTGCCAAATAAAAATGGTGAACGTGAGGTGAAATATTGTGAAACAATACTCAACCCCCCGGAGTCAATATTCAAGCAACCAAAATTTCATTGAAAAAAATGGAAAACCCAATATAAATCCGTTAATTAACCAAAATTACGAAGTTTCCCACATGTCATGACCCTTTCATAATCTTATAAAGTGAAAGAGGGGAAACATAGATTTATTAGGATAATCAATTACACATGTGTTTTCGTAGTATGATACTTATTTAAAAAAAATATTTTTCATGTTATATTAAATAAAACTACTTGTAACATTAATCAGAGCTCTATAAAATATAACAGATTCCTACCAACTAACAAAATGTAAACATCCAGTTCTATATAAACTGGATCCTAATCTTAATAGGGGACACTGTTGCCGACCCAGTGTCTTCAACACTAGGTTTCAAATGCACCAGTTTGGGAGTACCACCTCAATGTGACTGTACCAACCATGGAGGCCACATGGGAATACCTCCTAAATATGAATACCCAACATCCATTAACTCAATGATATATGGTGTCTAAATTGAAAAACCCCATCAACATCTCAACCCATTTTAGGAGCCTTTCCCTGAAACACAACAACATGTTCCACACTTACCTTTGGGAGTAAAAAACGAATTCCAACAATGACTTCATATCAATAATAAATAATTAAATATAAGGGGGTCCATTTAGAAACTACCACTACCAATGATCTGTGGTTCCATGTCCTCAACATGATGAGTATGTCACCCTTCGGGCTCTAGATTAGGTTTCTTACACCCGAGAACCCAATACAGGCTGCTGAGTGATACGATCAAAAAACAAGAAATTGTCTCACATGCCAATTATATCTAGAGAATACCACCCACAAGACATAGAGGAATCCTATAAGATACCATGTATAAATTTTTCCATATCAAGCCTACCAATGTAATTTGGCAGCAATCAAAGAAACCTATTGGTACACCCTTACTATAAATAGGAGGCATGCCCCTGTCTCTTCCACCGCATATGATGATTTCCATAATACCACATAAAAGAATGGAGGATATTAGTAGGGACATATCCATTATCCAACCTTGAAATCGATATATATTCCCATTCTATCTGATGAAGTCACTCAGTCAAAATTATCATTACTTGAAGGATGGGAAAAAATTCCTACCCACATTTTGGAAACCTACTTGGACATAATGAATGCCTTAGTAGTGGTAATGAGTCAATAATGAAACCCCACATCTATAATAAATGTAACCCATAAATAAAATATGATGGTCACTCAGGATAAAACACACATATTTTCTTCCATATAGGAGGGTCATCATAAAAATTCCATGATAAATGGGAAACATGATCTTGAATGTATCCTTATTATAACTAGATGTTAATGGTATAATTTAGTTTCCATGATAGTGTTGGTGTATATCACATCCATAATTCCATAATATTGTAGGTAAATCCTAGATGCATCACAGAAGATGCATATGTAGGATATTATGTATGAAATTCAATGTCCACAGAATGTGACTCCAGCTACCCAAAGGAGAGTACATAAGAAAGAGTCTCTCCAAAAAAAATTGAAAACTGAGATAATGTAAATGATACATATCTATTTAAATATATTGTTATTGAGGCCATAAAACATCAATTATGTTAGGCTAGGATCCTAGTGATCTATTACCAAATTTTTGCAGAAACATCTGTAGTTGTGAAGGTTCTCCTCGAAACATAGCTATCAGTGACTCAAGAGGTCCTCCATAGAGATTCTACCATGAAGGGCTCCTTTGTGGGAAGAAAATTATCAATAATGATAATTTTTTTCTTATTCAATACCATAGAAACCCATCTCATAGTCAAAATAATAAACAAAAAAGAAGGACCTCCCCTTTCCATCATTGACCATGAAGTTCCTCCCTAGGGTATACAGTACATAAATTTTCATTACAGGGGAACGTCAAACCATTATAGTAGTCCTCCCCATAATGTAATTTTATACTGAGTTCCTCCCCACTATAATATTTTATTTTGATAATAACCTCATCCCGTTTCTAAATCAGTTGTGAGAAATCCCACATATCCTGAGGATCTTGGGAATTTGATTCCATTCATTCCTGATGACTTATCATTAATAAGTGATATCCTTTCTCAAATAGAATCTATCCCAAAGAAATAGTATTTGTACAAAAAACCCCTATTTTTTCATTCCTAAATGAAAAAATAGATCCCACTAACCCGTCAGTTTGCAATAAGTTAACTAGAAAACATCCTCTTTGGTCAGACCCGATGGAGGAAACATTAGAAAAAGAAAAAGCAGAAGCATTTTTTAAGAGAAATAATTTGGCTGATGACAATATAAAAGTTATGTTTTCTCTATAATACAATCCCCAATATGGTGTTCTAGAAACATGGTTATAAAAAATCATGATATTAAACTATACATATATACAAATCTTCATCACCTGAGTGATAAATTCATACCTTCTAGTGGATATAATGATCATGTTAAGGTAATTGAATAATTTAAAACTCAAATTGAATTACCTTTTCGTATAGAAATGTGATTCCATTAATAGGGGAAACAACATAAGGGTATCCAAGTTTCATGTCCTAATGCATTATGAAATCTATGTTAGTCGATCACCAACACCCTAGCTAATATCAAAACACAGAGGTGGGGTGACCATGAATAATTTCATTTTACCCCTCTCCCTGATCAATAGAGCTTTCCATATGTGACATTATGTAATGTAATCAACTATAAACAACTCTTATAGTAAAAATATGCTTGTGAAATATGGAACACTTAGAATGAATCGACCCTAAAAAAATATCAGAAGTGTTGGGAGAAATGAAAACAAGCCATTTAAAGACTCTTGCATGATGAATCTGAGAAGATTGACCAGGATTCTCATTTAAGGAAGGATAATCCAAAAAAATTGATTTTAAATGAATAAATATCATGCGTAGACAAAATTATAAACCTAGATCATGCTCAATATAAGATCCACAGGATCAATAGAGGAGTATTAGTAATTACAGCCATAACAATACAACAGAGTCCCCATCCCATAGGGTTGAGTTAATTTTGAACTCAACATACACCCATAAGGATGGAAAATTAAGTCCAAAAGATTGCAATATTAGAGTGGGAACATCCCCATCCTGTAAGGATAGGGGAATTTTTACCTCACCTCATCCACAATAGAGATCAGTGATTTCTAAATTGGGAGGAATACCGAAAGAGGAAGCCTCCCAGTTTGTTTGCTTTTGTGACCTGAAATACTATATCAAAACATCCATGAAAAAATATAAATATATTTATTTTGATCCACCATTCACTAGGGGGATCCATGTAAATTCTTTAAGGAGAATATGATACCTCATAGGTGAAAAAAAGAGAGATTTATCAAGTGTACAAACACTCATGAATATTATAGTTCTTTTAGAAAATATTCTTGGGAAAACAAATCAATTTTCATTCCAATGATTAAGAGTCTATGGTAATGCATTATACATTGGTGAATGTGATTAACACCACCATTGTGGAAAATATACAATATGATGTTGATATAGGGTAAAAGGAGGAGGATGTTTCTATCTCAAATATAGTCTATATTGAGATAACTATAAAGGATGTTCATTAAAATGACTAGAAGCTCTGTAATAATTTGGGGACTCCCTGAAATGATCCATTGTAACCTCCTTAGTGACCATATTCAAAGGAAAAGGGTAATGGTGTGACCATATCTCTCCCACCACATGAAGTGTTTAATCTTCACAAAATTGAGGAAATAATTTATTAGTATAAGGAAGGTATGAAGGAATAAAAAAAACTCAGTGTGAAACAACTCCAATGAAACATATCTATTGGATACATTCTTTTAGAAAATTCTCATCTCATATAGATAATCTATGTTCATCAAAAAAGGGGATTCATGTTAATAATGGAAGTAGAATTTGAATATTTGGTGATTATGGAATAATAAAAACCAATATACATGAACCCCACAATGGAGATATATTAGGAGTTTCTCCCATTGTGTATTCTACTAGATCTAGGTCATACACATAGAAACAATCCATCCCATATAGGTTACCCATAGAGAGTATAGGAAGAACCACCACAACTAGATCAACATATAATTACCCCTATACAGGATCCTACCCACATACCCATTCCCCCCAATCACATAAATGAAATTGATTCACTAGTGAATTTATTTGATGTTATGGAAGGATTACATGTGCCCATAAAATCAAGAAGGAATTCATACCCTGAATGTGTGGATGAGACTCTTCCACCACCAAAATTTTGGAATCCTATATTTCCAAAATTCAATGGTTCAGGGGATCTAGAATAAAACCTGATGCTTTTCATTTTTCATTGTGGTTCGATGATGAGAATCCTTGAACAATGAGAGTTATCAAAGCGCAAGTGTTTTATGCAGACCTTAGTGGGACTAGCCTTTACATGGTATACTCGTCTACCAGCCAAATAAATTAACAGGTGGGAAGATCTTCAATGAAAATTACTCTGTTAATTTCTCACTACATTGTAGAATATGATAGTCCTCAATATCTTAGTGGGAAGACAATGAGAAAATTAAATGGTTTCAGAATTTATCTCTAGGTAGATGATTTTGACATACCTTTTGAATTTATAGCTTAATGAATAGGATTTTTGGGCAATTTCGTTGAGAATAATCATGATGAACAATTAATTAGAAACCAAAAGAGGATAATATTGAATTTTATAATATATAATTTTCATGTGATTAATTATTCATAAAGACCATTTTTTTCATTTTTCATTTTGAACATTATTTCACAATATGAATGCAATTCATTCTTAAAGAACACTATTACTTGGTACATTTTTATCACCTACTAAAACCCCTAATGGTAATTATTTTATTTCAATGTTTAATTTTAATGTTTCCCATTCTATTTAGAAAAATAAATCCTTTTTTAGAACTTGGAGACTAACTTTGGAAGACCACCATTTTGGAAATTCAACCTAGGAAATTCAGGGAAAAGTGAAGTTGATAGCATCGAAATAATATCACTATAAAGGACATTATTCAAGAAAAATGAAGAAAAATGTTTTTAAATAGATATAGGATATAATTAGAAAAATTTAACTCAATATAAAAATCAGATAATTATCATTTTTAATGGATTTAAATTCATTCAATGTTGAAGATTAAAATCTGGTACAGATTCTGTAGTCTAGAAAAATAGCCCTCTATTTATATCATATATATATAACCCAAAATCTAGTTGGGTTGAAATTTTATAGTCAATTAAGTAACATCTAGGTCTTAAATTAATTATTCTTTGACCCACCCATATTCGGAAATAGAGAAGCTTGTTTTTTCACCTCTATTTTGTGGATGCAAGTTGGATCATATTTTTGTGAAGGGTGGAAAAGTTTTCTCTCCATTAAATTTCTACCCACCAAGTGCTAGATTCATTAATTATGAATAATTTAACTAATTTTTTTAGAAACAAGGATTAAAAAATTATTAATTAAGACATCGGTGTTATATGACTTGGTATAAATTTTGTATGTTTTCATTTTAATGTTATGATGTAAATTTGATGTTGTAATCTCATTTCTTCAATTCTAAGATCCTTAAATCACATTATATTCTTAATAAAACCAGTTTTCTTTTCATTTTATTTCCTTTTTGTTAACATTATGATACACTTTCATTAATGTATGAATTTATTCGCATATATAAGAGATAAATCTATCAAAAAATGGTGTATTATTCAGTATTTCATTGTTTTTCACTTCTTTAATTCCACCCCCATGAGTCTAGTTCCTTCTTCCATTGAGAGAATAAAATAAATAGATAGATAAAACGTTTATGGGTTGGGATAATAGAGTCAAAAGGGGATATATTGGATGTTATTTATCACTCTATAAATGATAAATAATTTATTTTAAATGTGTTTTTTATTTAATGATTTCCTCTCTTCCTCTTTCGTGATGCATTTAATTTTCACACTTTTCTTGTGCTAATAAGATATTTTACCTTGGGTTTCTCATGTAAATGATCCTAAAAGTCTATAGATGATTCTAATGTTTATGTGAATCTGTTAAAATAGTAAGTGCGGTGGTTAGTTTATTTCATTGAATGAACCCTTCTCCAGTTAATGAAATTGAAATAAATTTAAAAGAATTTCATCCAATCCATCCCTTGTAATAACCTAGGATCAACCATTTCTTATAAATTGAATTAACTTAGGTATAGTAGTATTCATATAATCCATCTCAAAATAAAAAATTTACCCACTTCATAGAAAATAATTAATCTTATAATGTATGTGTATTTAGGTTTCTTTATAGGTATTTTAGGATTTGACAACCCAAGTTACACAACGATCGACCGCTTCAACCCTAAAAACTCGGGTAAATTTTCCAGCGACCAAATTTTAGAGATATTGTTGGGGATTCAGGTAATTAATCTTCAGACTCATTCTATTTTCCCCAATTTAACTTTTCTAAACTAAATTTCTCTTATCTTTTCCACTTTCTTTTTTTCACTTTTCATTGCGCATGTCTGCATATACACATGAACAATCAAACCATATAGTTTGGGTGGAATGTCCGGGGGTTGGGGAGTTAAGTACACCATGATGGAATTTTTCCATTAGATCCTATTATTCCTAAAAATATAGATTAAAAAAATTATCACATTCAAATCAAGGGTCTTCAAATAAACTAACTCATAAACCCAGGTAGAAACCAAAATAGAAATCCAAATGAGGCCGCCCCTATATTTAGGAATAAATTCTATCAAACCCTGAATAACTATATCACACCTACCAATACCAATTAATCATCTTTAATTAATAATTATACCCTTGTAGAATCCCAATATATATTAAAACCTCATATTTTAAACCACCTTCCAACCATCCATGGGACGGAGTTTGAAATTCCATACCTTCATGTAAAAGAATTCAATAACATTGTTGAAACCATGTGCCCCCACATCAAATTGTGTCAGGTAAGATGAGGTTATTTTCTTTATCACTGAAGGATCAATAAAAAATTGATTAAAAAATCTGAGTCCTACGTTAATAAAATCCTAATTCTAATTTTTAAGATAAATATATAAGCAAAACATCCCCTATAACAAAAATATTGTACTTAAAAATAATATACAATTGTTTTTTGAAAAATAAAGGGATTCATTTTATGAAACATGGGAAAGGTTCAAAGAGACATCAAACATGGTAATTCACCATATATTTTCAATACTAGAACATTTTTTATTATTATATGATGTTTTAGGTCCTAGAAACAAATAATTTATCAACATTATGTGTAATGGAACCATAAAAAATAGTCCCAAATGATTCTTCTGAGTATCTAGAAGGTTTAGATGAACAAAACCAAACATGGGGAATATCATCTTACAATGAGAATCCACCAAAATATGGTATAATTCATAAAAATAGGGAACAAGAATGTCTCTAGGAAAAAATTGTTTCACTCACTAATAAGTTCGATGTGATAAATCATAGGAAGGTCCAATATATCAAAACTATTGACCCCATTTTCATAATTTTTGACAAACATGACCATAAGACTAAAAATGGCCCCACCATAACTTCCATAAAGGTTGTTATTTTAAGAGGACCATCAGTAGAGGACAATACTGTGAAATTTTAGAAGGCACGGTACCAAAACACTTTCAACCCAAGGTATAATGATCATCCCAGATTCTGTTGGAAAGATAACCAACAACCCATCCAATAACCCAGTCACCCACAAGGACCAAACCACTATCCTCTAAAAAAAATTCAAACACACAACCAGTTTCTCAAAAAACCTATCCAATACCAAAATCCTACTATCTAATACCAAAAACCCATCTAGAGACCCATTCAACGGTCAATCAAACTACCAACGTATCCTACTAGGAAAAACCAACCAACACAAGCCCCTACCCAATATACCCCTCTCCCAATCCTTGAATAGTTGTGTAAAAAAATGGATAAAATGAACTTATATGTATCATACCATAAAAATTTTTAACCATTATGATTAGAAATGAACCAATTCCCACTCAGGCTGTACCATCCTAGACCTCAAGGGGAGAATCCAAGTACATAGAAATATATCATGAACAACTAAAATTAGTGATTATCTTATGAAGTTTGAAATCCATTGAAAAACATAAACAAAACATTACAGACCCATAAAAATGGTCAATATCACATGAAAATTTTGATGAACCACCCTCAGATTCTAAAAAACCCCAATGAAAATGTTAAAGAACCACAACAACCCCAAAAAATCAAACTATCTTCTCCCATCCATCAATGCATGATAGGAAAATATAATACTAAACTAAATTAAACATTGAGGGAAATATTCTCTCAATTTATCATAACAATAATGATTCTCGATGCAATTTATAACATACCTACATAATATGTGTACTTGAATGACCAGTTTATATTCAAAATAATTTTACCACAAAAAACCACCTCATTTTTCCTGCGAATGTGAGTACCCCAATTCAAGGGACAATTCATCCTATGTTGAAAGACCCAGGATTTCCTTACATTAATATTGAATTAGTGGATAATAAATTTTTAAATTCCTTTACAATATAGTATCTAGTGTTAACCTCGTTCCATACACATTGTATTTTTAGTTAGGGATTAAGGAACTTCGACCCACATTTGTCACTATTCAACATATTTATCATAGTGTTAGAATGCCTTAAGGGATCCTAAAGGATATTTTTATGAAATTTAAATTTTAAATTACCATAATGTCTTCATTTTTCTTGAAAATCTCCCATGTTTAGGTCCTAGGGAGAAAACCCCTATAATCCTTGATTATCCCTTATTAGTAAAAATCTACTCAGTCATCCAAGTAAGTAATGGGAACATGATAATAACCTTCAAAAACATCATCCTCATTCTAAATTTTTATAATATAAAAAACTAAAATTTGGGATGATGAAGAGATCCATGAGTTCAATTGAATATGTAGTTTTGATAGCAAATAAGAGGAACATCAAGTAATTGTTGAAGGATGTTTATGTCAAGATGATATTGATTTCCATTTTTCACATGAGATAAATTTGTCTCCTTAGATTGAATCTACTTAAGAAGACTCCTTTGATGGTTTTTAGGATTAAAAATCAATGATACCATTTTAGAAATAAAATAATCAAGCCTATACCAATTAATTACACTAATTTGGCCAATGTGGTGGCTGAAAAGTCATTTCAAAAGGGCCTAATTCTGTTAAGAAATTTGGGAAAAGAAACTGATTTCAACGCAAAGCCCCATCCTTCTTTTGAAAATTTTAACCAGAATAATCTAAAATTTAAGATCATTCATTAACCAATCAAGTATTCATTATTAGGGAATATTCAAACCATCTTTATTGACCTTTCTTCTTCTCTTGAATTGAATCAATATGGGTTTCTTTTGTATGTCTTGGAAAATAACATGAAAGAAATTTTATGGGCCCTGTCTGATATTATCGGGATTAGAAAACTCATTGTAACTCTTAATTTTATTCTATAATATGAATCCAAACCATTTCATTAACCTCAGAGAATACTCAAAACCAATATTTTGGAAAAGATAAGGAAATAACATCTAAATTTGTTAAAAGAGTATATCATCTACCCCATTATTGAGAGTGAGTGGGTAATCCCAATTAATGTTGTTCCAAAGAAGGTTATAATCACTGTGATTACCAATTAGGATGGTGATATTCTCCCCAAAATTTTTTGTAGTGGATGGAGATTGTTCATTGAATATTTGAAGTTAAACTTGTTCATTATGAAAGATCATTTCCCCTTTTTCGTTCATTGACCAAGTCCTCGAGTGAGTGGCGGGTCATCAATTCTACTATATCATAGATGAATACTCAGGTAACAGTAAAATTGAGGTCTCATTTTGTGATCAAGTAAAAACTCCCTTCACTAATCCATTTGAAACATTTTCCTTTATGTGAATCCCCTTTGGTTTATGTAATTCCCCTGGTACCTTCCACAAGTACATGATGGGAATATTTTTTGACATAGTGGGGGATTTTTTGTAGGTATTTATAGATGAATTATACATCATAAGGATATATTTTAGGGATAAACCTTATATTTTTAAAGGGGTTTGTCTATATGTGAGGATAATAATCTCATCCTAAATGTGGAAAATTTTTATTTCATGGTAAAAGAAGTACTAGTTATGGGAAATCTGGTATCTAGTAGAAAAATTGTGGTTGATAAAGCTAGGGTTTAAATAATTCTTCACCTTCCCTATCCAAAGAAATAAAAGAAGTTATTTCCTTCTTAGGATATGATAGTTTCTATAGAATGTTAATTAAGAAATTTATCTCCATTTCTCGACCAATTTGTGCTCTTTTGGTGAATGATTATCCATTTTTATGGAGGTAAAACTATGAAGAATAATTCTTGATAATAATGTAATATCCTAATTGAAATATTCCATTCAAACTCATGTGTGATTCTATTGACTTCACAGTAGGATCTTTCCTAGGAAACCATTGTGATAAAACTCCATGTGTCACTGGTTATGAATGTAAATCATTAAGTTATGAAAAAATAAACTACACCACCACTGAGAAAGAGTTAAATTTTTTTATTTTCCATAAAAAAATTAGGCCCTATCTCTTGGGATCCCCCAACATTGTCTTCATCGATCATTCAGTACTCAAATAAATTTTCCAAAAATAAAATGCAAAAACTAGATTGGTTATATGGGTACTTAATCTATATGAATATGATATAATAAATAAGGATAAAAAAGTTTTTTAAAATATTGTAGTCGATCACCTATCTTTGATGGAATTCAAAGACAACTCACTTCACCTTTCTGTTTTTAAATTATTTCCTGATAAGAACCTCAATTATGTGATAGATTGGCAATGGTATGGTGGAATAGAAAATGACATGGTTATAGGTTTCATTTGAAAATTCCTTGGGATCTATGATAAGAGGAAATTACTTTATGATTTCAAATACTATGTGTTTTATGATACATACCTCTTCAAGATTTTTCCAGATAAAATCATGAGGAGATGTGTTCTGGAGTCTGTGAAAGATTCAATTCTAACCTCAAAGTTAAGTATTAAAAAGTTCCTAAAATGTGGTTTCTATTATCCTAACCTCACTAAGGATTCATAAAAATTCTGTCAATGTTATCCTTGGTGTTGATAATTAGGATCTGTAACCAAAGGAATCATAGTCACCTTACTCCCATTCAGGTCATTGAAATATTTTATTGTTGAAAAATTGATTTCTTATGACCCTTACCAAAACCTATGGGATATCTCTATATCCTCTTAGATGTTTATTATTTCTCAAAATGTGTTAATTCCATTGCCACTAATTCCAATTACTAACAAGTTGTGATTTATTTTTCTAAAAGGGAACATATTTTCTATATTTGGAATTCCTAGGGCTGTCATCAGTTATCATAAAACCCATTTATGAAAAAATCCCTTCATGGTACTCATTTTTAAGTATAGTATTTCTCAAAAGGTTTCCACTATAATTCATCCTAAAACCAATGGTCATGATGACTTGTAAAATAGGGAAATTAAGTAAATCCTTGAAAAAACTATAAATCACTATATGAAATATTAATATGAGAAACTCTTGGTTTCCATTTTGGAATATCGTACTATGTTCAAAGTCATACTAGGCATGTATCATGTTGGTTAATGGGAAATCATGACATTTACTGGTTGAAATTGAACATAAATCATTTTGGGAAATGGAAAAAATAATCATTAACATTTCATTAGATGAAACAATGAGGAAATTATATCTTAATAAACATGATGAAATTATGATGTACTATTATGAAAATCCAAGGATCATTAAATATAAAGATTAAGCCTACAAATCCAGGAATATCAATTTCAAAAACATTTATATAGAAAAATTCATTATCTTGTACAGTTCTAAGCATTATTTACACCTAGGAAAGTTATGTTCTATATGGTTATGTACTTACATAGTGTATCATGTGCACCCTCTTGGGGATGTAGAGATTAAGGATCCCAAAAGTGGTTATGTCTTAAAACTCAATGGTTATAGGCTAAAACCATTCATTGAATCATTCAATAAATAAGAAAAACATGTTAATTTCACATATCAACCCGTGAGCCTGAGAAAATAGATATATTTAGCATTCATGTTGAGCTACCAGCATTAAAAATTTCACATTCGATAAGGCAACTAAGCCTTTACCTGTGTATTTCCTTAATATTTAAATTTCCAAAAATATAGGTATGTTTTTTATCCTTTCCTTTTGATTTTTTTAGTTTGGGTAACCTCAAGTGGTTTCCATTTGGTTTTAATTGTGTTGGTCTATATGATTTTGGGGATGATGATTTGGATTTATTTTTTGGTAAATCAATTTTTTTCCAAGTGTTCGAACAAAATATTACTCTAGTGATGAAGTGTCTTTGAGTGACTTAGAGATAAAAGGAGTAATTAGAAGAATCATTAACTTTAACATCTACCACTAGGTGACTTTGTTCAGTGTTTCTTATTTCAATTTATTTTTATAACTCCTCTTATATACCTATACCACCTTATGAATATTCTTTCCTCTCAAAACTAGGGATAATATTATATTATGTTGGGGTGAAAACAATGAAAAAAATTATGCCAAAGAAAATTTTGTGAACATAAATGGAAGAAAAAATTTATTTATCCTTGAAATATTAATACACATTGAAAACATTGAAACTAAATAAAAAATAAGTTTTCATTACTTGATTCAGATTTTGATCCATGTTTATGTTCACAGGAATAATGTTTTGATGGTTTGGAGGCCCAATGTGATTTTTAACCTTTTACATTTTCATCCATTGAAAAACATCACAATGCACATACTTTGGATTATGGGGTATTAGTTTGAGTTCATTGGGTACCATAATAAATAGCATAGGTTTGGTGATCCATTTTAGTTTAACATGAGTATACAAAAATAAATAAATTTTTCTATAAAGTTACAAATTGACCAAATGTGTGGCTTTTTCTACTTGGGGATTGTACCTCACAAGTTTTATATTCCAGAGTTAGAAATTTTATCTCTATAATTGGACATTTGAATTTTTTTGATTGAATTAACTATATATTATTCCAGAGTATGTGAGCTTCACATGGTTCCCTAAGGTATTTGATCCTGGGATTCATCAGCAATTTCTCACTATAAGGGTTGACTTTACTGAGTGTAACTTCAATTACCATGGACGAATTGAAAAAAATAAATAAAAATCATCTTAATATTAAATTTGATTCCACCTAATGCTTGCATATTTTCTCCATAGAATAAAAATGAACCCCATGCTTATTATGATACACAACACATCATCATTATTAATTGTATTTAGATGAAATGTTGTGATGAATTTGAAAAAAGGAATGGGATCAAGCTTTGGATATTCTTGTGAAACTATGTTGTGTTAAATTATTTTTATGGTTTTCATAATTGTTTTTTAAGAGGTATTTTGGTGATCCTTGCATACTAAATTATTATTTGAAATGGGAATTCAATTTCATATTTTTGAGATACTTTTTTCTCAATACTAGAAAAACTCAAGTTATTGTGTGTTATTAGACATTGAATGAGTATAATATTAATTATTATAATATATAATTTTAATGTTCTTAATTATTCATAAAATCCATATTTAATTCATTTTACAATTTGATCATTATTTCAAATTAAGATTATAATTCATTTTTAAAGTGAACTACTACTTGTTACATTTCTGAACACCTTCAAAAACACATAATGGTCATTATTTAATTTTGATATTTTATTTTCAGGTTTCAAATTTCATTGGAAAAATTCAACATTTTTTAGCACTTGAATATTCATGTTGTAATACAACCATATTTTACATTCAACCCAGTAAATTATCAGAAAAGTGAACTTGACCGCAACCCAATAATATCACTGTAGAGCCCATGATTAAGTACCATTGAAGCTATAATTTTAAAAATAGATAGAGTATATCATGAGGAAAATTTAACTAAAATTTAACTAGAGATAATTATGTATTTTTAAGGGAGTTCTAGGATTCCCATGTTGGAGATGAAAATCTAGACCAAATTATGTGGCCCATAAAAACATACCAACATTTCAATCATATCTTTGAAACCCAAAATTCAAATTTGGTGAAATTTTATAGGATGTGAGGAGAAATATAGGAATTAAATTTATTATTCTCTGGACCACCTATGTAAGTCCATAGAAAATTAAATTTTGGTGCCTATATTTGGTGGATTCCAGATGGATCATATTTATTTATCAAAGGTGTAAAAGTCTTCTCTCCATTAACATTCTACACACCTAGGCCTACCATAATTAATTAGAGTGAATTTAAATATTTAAGGCTCCACCTAAGGATTAAAAAATTCCTATTTTAGGTAATGGTGTTAGTGTATTACGGAAAATTTGTGTATGTTTTCATTTTAATGTTATTATACAAGTTGGATGTTGTAATCACATTTCATCAATTATAAGTTTCTCAAATCACCATATCTTCTCAATAAAACTTCTTATTATTCGATGTTTTTTATTTTTGTTAAAACATTCATAATATTTCATCAAGGTGTGTATTTATTCACATAGAGAAGAGAGAAATCCTACAAAAAATAGATGAGTGTTTGTTATTTCATTATTTTTCACTTATTCAATTCCACCCTCACGAGTCTAAATCCCACATACATTAAGATAATAACATCTATGGAGGGATAATACTCTAATGGTTGATCCAATTGAGTATTAAATGGTGTATTTGATGTTATTTCTCACTCTATAAAGGTTTAATCATTTATTTTAATTGATTTTTTCATTCAATGATTTTCTCTCTTCCTCTTCCTTGTTGAATTTTGTCGCCACACATTTCATGTGATAATAAGATCTTTTACCTAGGGATACTCATGAAAATGATATTCCATGTGTATAGGTAATTTTAATTTTTATGTGATGTTATTAAACAAGTAATATATGAGGTTAGTTTATTTCATTGATTGAATATTTCTCCAATTAATGAAGTTGATAAAATATAAACATAATTTCAACCAATATATCCCTAGTAATAACCTAGGATTAACCCTTTCTCATAAATTGAATTCACATAGGTCTTTCATTGTTAATATAATCAATATAAAAACGAAAAAATGTTTTCCAATTCATATCCAACTCCCCTTTTTAAAATTTATGTGTCTTTAGGTTTATTCTTACGTCCTAATCGATTTGAAAACCCAAGCTACACCATAATAAACCACTTCATCCATAAAAACATGAGTAAATTTGGGTGAGACCAACTAAAAATACCACTCATTTTAATAAATTATCCAAGTGGATATTGGGATATTTCTGTAAAATCACAAAGGTTAAAATATATTACTTTTTGAATCAAGTCCAATTCTTTTCCAGTATTGACAACCTAGGGAAAGATAACAGGTATTGTACAAACCAGAATGGTCAACTTGAAACTGGTCTCTACGCCTGCTCCAACTCTAAATACCACACCTCCTCATGTAGAACCACCATTTTAATGATAGTGTCCACAAAAATAACCTTATTAGGATGAGTGGAAGGCATAAAATTTTTCCTAATTTGAGTAATAAAAGAATAAATATTATTCTTTTTGAGATGACCATGTTTTGTCCTGATTTATAGTATCCATGGAAGCTAATTTATTGAGAATCATATATCCCAAGAGGTCAGATCAAGTTGGTCTTGATGGCCACACAAATTTTTTCTCGTATCCTTGAACATTAGGGGAACACCATCTAGGATTCTTTTATTAATAATTGTTGGGACCAAGTTGTATAGATAAGGAAGTAAGAAAAGTTTTCTATTACAGAGTGTTGTCTTTGGTTGTCAAAGAAGCTAAATCAATTCACTTTGTAAAGGACTTGAAAACTATGAGTATTCTTTGATGATTTGTATTTTAAAAATATCATAAGTTTTTAGAACTTGTGATGCAAACCTTATGAAGGATAGGTGGTGTAGAGAAGTGTTTTTGGCAAAGTGGAGAAAGTGGCATGCAAGTCAAGAGTGGTGCACAAGTCAAAAGTGGTGTGCAAGTATTGGCGTGCAAGTATTGATGCGCAAGTATAAGTGGCGCGCAAGTGTGGCGCACAAGCATAAGTGGACGGCAAGTGTATGTTGCGTGCAATTACGATTCCAACGTCATCATATCAAAAATGAAAATGGAAAGAAAGTGGCGCGCTAGTTATGGAAGGGCGTGCAATTGATGGAGTGGCACGCAAGTGATGGAGCGACATGCAATTATTGGCATGAAAGTCTATGTGACGCGCAAGTCACCAAAATTCCTATAAATAGATTACCTTCCTACTCGTTTTTTAATTCTCAAAACTTATGTGAAAATTTTAGCTCTGAGCACGCAAGTAGTAGAGAGTGTTTCCGCACAAGTGTTGTCGCGCAAGTGTTGCCGCGCAAGTTGTGACACGCTACTGTTGTCGCACAACTGTTGCCCTGAAAGTGATTCCATGCAAGTGTTTCCACACAAGTGTTGTCGTGCAAGTGTTTCCACGCAAGTTTTGTCGTGCAAGTGTTGTCGTGCAAGTGTTTCCACGCAAGTGTTTCCACGCAAGTGTTGTCACGCAAGTTTCCAGAGGCGCGCAAGTAGGGAGGCGCGCAAGCTGGTGGCGCACAAGTATTGAGTAGGCGCACAAGTAGGGAGGTGCGCAAGAAGTAAGTGGTGCATAGGCTATTTTCTCTAGGAGGATAATACTAGCTTCTGGGTAGGAAAGTGAAGATCCGTACTTCTGAGAATACAACTGTTCAATTGTAAAGGAGCACTGAAATATTGTAATTCCCTATTTGTGCTAAGAGGGTGCACACACGCTTGCAGATTGTTTTCTAAGTGCTACATGAGTGTAAGGGTATATCCTACTAATTGTATTCCACATCAAAGGATTTTTTTCTAGTGGATTGTGTGGTACTAGATTATTTTCATACCATACCAAGGACGTAGCTACTCTTGTTGAGTATTGAACCTTATAAATATGTTGTTCCTGTGATTGTATGTGTTCAACAGGGAATAAACTCTTTAACAAGAGGCGAAGTTTGTTTCAAAAAGAAGGAATCATAAAAAGAAATATATATCACTAATTCACCTCTCCCCCTCTCAGTGATACTTGGATCCTGACTGGGAACTTCAATTGGTATCAGAGGCAGGTTCCCTTCATTTATTCTTTGCTGAAGTGGTAGAAGAGAAGTTGTGATGGAGAATCTAAATTGTGTGAACAGTAAAGGGATTCCAATTTTTTATGGAAAGAACTATCACATCTAGAATGACATAATGATGCCTTATCTTATGTATCATGGATATGAAGTTCTTGAAACTACAACATATGGATTTCCTGCTATTGATGACATGGTTACTCTTACTCCTGCCGATAAAAAGAATCTTGATAATGATGGAAGCGATAAAAATAAATTACAGTCATATCTTTCTAAGATTGAATTTTTAAGAGTGAAAGGTGTTGCTACAACCAATGGAATCTGGGACAAACTAAATAACATCTATGAAGGAAATACAAAAGTGAAGAATGCTAAACTACAAATCTGGAGACTGATGTTTGAATAATTGAAAATCGGAGTATCTGAATCTGTTGGGGATTTCTTTACCTGGATAAATTTAAATGTCAGTACAATTAGATGTCTTGGTGAAAGGTTGGAATTTTCTATTTTTTTTGAAAGATCTTAAGAATTATTCCTGATAAATTCGATGCTAATGTTTCATCATTGGAGGAAAAATATCCTGAAACATTATCTCTGGATGATTTTCATAGAACTCTCATAACTTATGAAATGAGAAGGGAGAAGACTATGAAGAGCAAATCAAAAGCTGATAGAGAAATGTCTTTCAAAGCTGTAAATAAAGAGAAGTCAAAGAAAATTCCTATTGAAGATAAAGCTGGTGAATTAGACTATGAAAACGAGGTATGTCAAAATTTTGATGAAATACTTTCCTTGTTTTCTAAAAATGTGAAAATAGGAACATGGAAATACAAAGGGAAACTCTCTTTGAAATGTTTTGAATGTGGAGATGTTGGCCACTTTGTAGTTAATTGTCCTCAAAAAGGGAAAGATAAAGATAGTGATGAAGAAGACAGAAGGCCAAGAAGGTCAAGTAAGAAATAGGGTGGAAAATATAAATATTCTGGAAGAGGTAAAGATAAAAATTTCTTCAAATCAAAAAGAAGAACCTTTTTTTCAAAAAGGGAAGAAGATGATGATAGTGAGACTGGATCTAAAAAATCTGTTTCTAAGAAATCTAGAGAGAGTACCTTTTTTGCAACAGAGAATAATGATGATTATGAGAGCAGTAGTACTGAAGAAGAAGAAACTCAACATGAACAGTATCTAAAAGAAGAGCTGAAGGAATGTTTGAGAAAGATCAGAATTCTTGAGAAGGAAAAAAAGAAGTTGATAAAATAAAATTCCACATTAAACAATGAATAAATTTCTCATGATGAGAAAATCAATATGGAAAATTAGATTGATGATATGAAGAATTATCTTGAGAATGAAAAGAATCGCAATGATCATCTTGAAGTTAATCTGAAAGAAAAAGAAGAAGAGTTGGAGCTTGTCCAAAAAAACTTTATCAAGATAAAGAAATGAATGTCAGTTTCAAAAAATTTGTCTTAGAAGTTGGTGAATGTTCCAGTAAGAATGAACCAAATGAGAATCTATAAAATTTATCTTCAAAGGTTGAAAGGAAAGATGGAACTAGTTCTGATAATAACAAGGCTGGAAAGATCATGTATGTGGCCAAAGTCATCAACACTGAAAAATAAGAAGGGCATAAAAATCTTGAGTCAAAGAAGTCTTCTAATACCACTGGTACTGATAAATCTGAGCCAAAGAAGAGAGTTACAAATGTAAACATAAAGGTTAATGATCAGCAGAGTTTTATTAAGAAGGTCATTGAGAAGCATGATCACAACTCCGATCAGCATAGAAGTTTTAGAGGAAAATATTATTTTTATGCTTACTGCTGGTATTGTGGTGGATTCAGACACATGGGAAATATGTGTTGGTTCAACCAACAACATTAAAACTATTCCACAAGTTTTGAAAGACAATGATTGAGGAGGAGTAAACCCTTTCAAAATAGAAAGTCTCCAAATAAATTTTATCAGATATTTGAGAATACTGGGGTGAAAGTTTAGAATATGTTCCAACCACTGGAAACTATTTGTGAAAGATGTGATCGACCTAGACATCTTGCCAAGGGCTGCCTTAGTGTGTTACTAGAGCAACAAAAGATTCTTAATAATTCTCAAAATCCAGAGTTTCTAAAAGAAAAAAGGGACAGGTTTGATAAGTTCTAAATGAAAGAGTGCATGGTTTTCTGGACAGAACACATTTAATTGGCTAGGAAGTTTGAGGAAGCACAACAGGAGGTAAAGGAAAAGGAAGAACACAAATCTCTTGTTGTCGAAACTACTTTGAAAGCTACAAAAGGAGAACATCCATGGATTCTTGATAGTGGATGTTCCTCTCATATGAAAGGAGCCTTAAAGCTACTGTAGAATGTGAAAGACTTCAAAGAAGTAACAGTGACATTTGGAAATGATGAATCTCTAAGGATCAAAGGTGTTGGATGGACCATCATTGGAAAAGAAAAGATGAAATCCAAGAAAACACTATATGTTGATGGGATGAAACATAACCTGCTTTGTGTGTCACAACTCTGTGATGAGGGAAACAAAGTTATCTTCAGTAAAGATGGATTTTTTGGGAAAAGATAAAATGATGGAAATATAGTTACAAGGGGCCAACATACTAAATAGAACTTGTTCCATGTTGGTGAAGTGCAGAACTCTTGTTACATGGGTGTAGTGGATGAAAATCAGTATGGCATAAAAGGATGGGACATACGTGTCAAAGAAATAAGTGCATGTTATCAACGTGAGACAGTGTCCAAGATATTCCTGATTTATCAAGAAGAAGATATTGTTGCTGAACTATTTGTGAAAAAAGGAATATTACAAACTCTTTTCATAAGAGAGTTGAAATTCATTCAAAACAACCCTTGGAACTTATACATTCTAACGTATGTGTACCAATGAGCAAGAAATCAATAAATGGAGATAAGTAATTCATTACTTTCATTGATGACTTTACTCACATTACTTGTGTTATGTACATGATACATAAGTCATATGCTATGAAAATGTTTAAGAGTTTCAGGAGGAAATAAGAAAAGGAATGTGAGTATTCAGTGAATTAGTTGAGAAATGATAATGGTGGTGAGTATAAGAATGAAGAGTTTGAATGTTATCTTGAGAAGCATGGAATTTTGCATGAGTTCAGTTCACCATACACACCTCAACAAAATGGGGTTTCTGAAAGAAATAATCGAAGTTTGGTGGAAATGGGGAGAACTATGTTTCTTGAGCATAGTCTTTCTCATTATTATTGGAGGCAAGACATGATCACTACTGTGTATATTCAGAACCAATGTTTCTTTAGACCAAACTCAGATATGACTCCTTATGAAATGTTATAAGGAAACACTCCAAGTCATAAACACTTAAGAGTTTTTGGGAGTCCATGCATTATAAAGAAGAAAGGTGGAAACTTTGGAAAGTTTGAGCAAAGAAGAGATGATGGAATTTTTCTTGGCTATGCTCCAGAAGGAAGAGGATATAGATGTCTCAACAATGAAATAGTAAGAATTATTGATTCTTCAGATGTAAAAGTTGTTTAAAATGTTGATAATGAAAAGAAATCATATGTTGATGTGGAAGTTGAGCAGGATAGAAAAGATTTTGTTAACAATTTTGATAATGTGGCAGACAGTGTGAATCCTACTCAAGAAGATGAATCTGACTCAGAATTCTAAAGTGATGAATATGGAGTTCAAACAACTCATCCTAGGTTGAAGAAGCAAGTGGATGCTTAGAACATTATTGGATATAAAAATCAGAGGGTTCAAACAAGAAGAACAATGAATTCTATATCACATACATCTCATTATTCAAAAGTTTAACCAAATGATGTAAATGAAGCATTTGAGCATCCTGAATGGGTTTATGCAATGAATGAAGATCTTGATCAGATAGAAAAGAATGGTATTTGGGAATTGGTACCTAATCCGGACAACAAGAACATTATTGGTACAGAGTGGGTTTTCCAAAACAAACTGAATGAAGAAGGTAAAGTAACAAGAAACAAAGCAAGATTGGTTTGAAAAGGATATTCACAAATTGAAGGCATTTATTTTGATGAAACCTTTGATCTGGTGGAAATACTAGAAACAATTAGAATCTTTCTTGATATTGTTGTACAACGGGGTTACAAAATCTTTCAAATGGATGTAAAATTTGCATTTTTAAATGGTGACCTTGAAGAGGAAGTTTATATTGATCAACCTTGTGGATTTGTTATTGGAAATTATGAAAGTTATGTGTGCAGGTTGAAGAAGGCTTTGTATGGGCTAAAATAGGCTCCAAGATCATGGTATTCTAAATTAGATACTTGCTTAAAGAATATGAACTTTAAGAAAGGGAGGGTTGACAACAATCTCTACATCATGGAATGTTAGGAGTTTTCACTGATCGTTATTGTTTATGTCGATGATATTATATTTGCTGGAAATGATGAAAGATCATGTGAAAAATTTTCCGAGGACATGAAGAAGTTATTTGAGATGTCCATGATGGGAAAAAAAGTAGTTCTTGGGCTACAAATTTCATAGAAGAAGAATCACGTTTTTCGGTCTCAAGAAAAGTATGTTAAGGAACTTCTAAGGAAATTTGGCATGGAAAATTAAAAACCAGTTTCCACACCAATTTCAGTGGGAACCATGTTGTCTAAAGATGGATAAGGCAAGGAAGTTGATCAGAAAGAGTTTCAAAAGATGATTGGATGTCTATTGTATTTGACTGCCTCAAGACCTGACATTGTCTATGTTGTCACTTTATGTGCAAGATTTCAGAGTGCTCTTAAAGAATCACATTTGATTTTTGGAAAAAGAATTCTCCAATATATCAAAGGCACAACAAATTTCAGAATCAGGTATGATGGAACAGGAAATATTGATCTATTATGGTATTCTGATGCTGATTGGGAATGAAATATTTATGATCGAAGATCCACATCTAGTGGAGTTTTCTTTCTAGGGAAAATTTGTGTTAGTTGGCATACCAAGAAACATAATTCAGTAACTCTTAGCATAGCTGAAGCTAATTATGTTGCTGCTACTCAAGCTACAACTCAACTAATGTGGATGAAGACACATCTGGAAGATCTACTTGTTGAAGTAAAGCTACTATTAATCTCGGGTTGTGATAATAAGAGTGCAATAAATCTAAAAAGAAATCTAGGTTAACATTCTCGTTCAAAACAAATTGATATAAAATACCACTTCATCAAAGAGAAGGTGGAAAAGAATGTATTGAGGCTGGAGTATGTTCTTATATCTGAACAAGTTTATGATATATTAACAAAACTGTTACCGAAGGAACCATTTGCAAAATTGAGGTTGAACATGGGTGTCCAACCTCCTTCTCATCAAGGTTAAGGTACGTGTTTCTGTCCCCACTGTCATCTTTCCATTTGATAGTGTTTTCAAGGGGGAGAATTGTTTCATAAATCTATCCTTATAGATGAATGCATAAAGGGGGAGTTGTGGGTATGCTATGAATCCAGCATGTATATGTGTTAACTATTCGAACTATTTGTTGGAGTGGTTGTAGGAAACAATTTTGTTTTACAGCAAAGTTGAAGATGTGATTAATACTGAAGTAAAAGATTGAAAGATGATTTGAAGAAGTCTAATGAGATACGATCATTCAATTTCATAGTCACTGCTTTTGGACAGCATGGTTTTGGTTGTTAATAATTCTTGTTTCATACAATGAGTTAGCTCACGTAGGCATAGAATTATTGATAAGTAATCCATTTCTTATGGTTGAAATGTTTAGTGATTTATGAATGTTGTTTGACAACAAAATCAAAACGGGGAGATTGTTGGGACCACGTTGTATGGATAAGGAAGTATGAAAAGTTTGCTATTACAGAGTGTTGTCTTTTGTAGTCAAAGAAGCTAGATAAATTCACTTTGTAAAGGACTTGAATAATATGACAATGCTTTGATGATTTGTATTTCACAAATATCATAAGTTTGGATTACTTGTGATGCAATCCTTATGAAGAATAGGGGGAGTAAAGAAGTGTTTTTGGCAAAGGGGGGAAAGTGGCGCGCAAGTCAAGAGTGGCGCGCAAGTCAAAATAAGCGCGCAAGTATTGGCGCACAGGTATTGATGTGCAAGTATAAGTGGCGTGCAAGTGTGGCACACAAGTATAAGTGGCGCACAAGTGTTTTTTGTGTGAAAGTCAGATTCCAATGTCATCATATCAAAAATTAAAAGGGAAATAATGTGGCGCATTAGTGATGGAAGGGCGCGCAAGTGATGGAGTGGCGCGCAAGTGATGGAGTGGCGCGCAAGTATTGGCGTGCAAGTCTATGTGACGCATAAGTCACCAAAATGCCTATAAATAGACGACTTGCCTCCTCATTTTTTAATTCCCAATAGTTAAGAGAAAATTTGAGCTATGATCGCGCAAGTAGTAGAGAGTGTTACCGCGCAAGTTCTACCACACAAGTGGTGTAACGCAAGTGGTGTCGCGCAAGTGGTGTCGTGCAAGTGGTGTCGCGCAAGTGGTGTCCCGCAAGTGTTTCCGCGAAAGTGGTGTCGCGCAAGTGCTGTCATGAAAGTGCTGCCACGCAAGTGCTTCCGCGCAAGTGTTGTCGCGCAAGTGTTGTCGCGCAAGTTACCAGAGGTGCGCAAGCAGGGAGGCGCGCAAGCAGGTGGTGCGCAAGTATTGAGTAGGCGCGCAAGTAGGGAGGTGCACAAGTAGTAAGTGGCGTGCAAGCTGTTTTCTCCAGGAGGTTCTTACTAGCTTCTGGGTAGGAAAGTGAAGATCTTTACTTCAGAGAACACAACTATTCAATTGTAAAAAAGCACTGAAATATTGCAATTCCCTATTTGTGATAAAAAGGTGCACACGTGCTTGAGGATTGTTTTCCAAGTGCTACACGAGTGTAAGGGTATATCCTACTCATTGTATTCCGCATCAAAGGATTGTTTTCTAGTGGATTGTGTGGTACTGGATTATTTCCGTACCATACCAAGGACGTAGCTACTCTTGTTGAGTAGTGAACCTTGTAAATCTTATGTTCTTGTGATTGTGTGTGTTCAGCAAGGAAGAAACACGTTAATAGGAGGCGAAGGTTGTTTAAAAAAGAAGGAAACATAAAAATAAAAATATATCACTAATTCACCCCTCCCCCTCTCTGTGACACTTGGATCCTAACCGGGAACTTCAATAATAAAATCATATGGAAGATGGTTGACTCTATGAAACTGAATCTAGGTAAATGTCTAGTACAAGTGGAGTGTGTTTTTTTAAACAATGTTGTAGAAAAAGGTGAATGGAATTTATTTATGAGAAATGTAATACATAAGTTCAATTATTTCATGATCAGGGAAAAAATTGACCAAAGTAATGTTATCCTTAGGGTATAGTTTAATCATTAAACTATCCCCTACATTCCTCTAACATAATACATGCATCTTCATCCCCACTATAGTCCCCCAAAATAAAATCCTAAAAAACTTTACATGACTAAAATAAAAAAAAAATTTCTAGGAGGATGAGCATGTACAAATTCAAAAAAATCCTACCCCTTTCAAACTTCATGCCTCCAGTGATACCGTGGGTGTCGTCTGACAAAATGGTACCATATGTATTTTACAACTATAAATAATCCTATTAAGATAATGATTCAATCTCTGGATACATTAATTTCATTCATTTAATGGATCCCTTCTCTGATAATGAGGAAGCTTACAAACCAAATTTAACTATTCCAATACAGGGAACCACCGGTAGAGTTTGTAGAGGTCATGGAGGCTGGGGAATGCGTAGTCATTTCTAAGATCAGTATTCTAGCCACATCCATGTGATAGTCGTTTATGCTTCTGAGAAACATGGAATATCCCTTCAGTGAGAGCATGAAGAACATAAAAATTAACCGTCTTTTACTAGAGGTATTCTATGATATATTATTTTGGAATATCAACTAGAAGGGGTGAGAAAACATTATCATCCCATATTTGTAGGTAGGAAAATTCAGCTTAACCCAATAATATAAAAAGTTCCCTCAACATCTATTAAACCACGTGACCCTCCTACCCCCAGGAACATCGACCTATAATGTTCCTTCTAGGTAATATATCACTATAATAAGGATCATACCTTTTTCTAAAAATTATGACATCATAATGAAATTGGATATAGTTCCATCTAATCTTTCAATTTTGGATGCTCTTAACCTATCAAAGGATCTTTGGGAATCACTTATAGAGGCTCTCTTAAGACATCAAGATATAAAATATGGGGTCACTACTACTAATGTATACTAGGAGTTTTTCAACACTGTGGAATCTAATTTTTTTATCTATTTTACAAATCATAACAAGGATATTAAGATACAAGGACACATCTAGATGATGTATGTTTTGGGAAGAGTAGATGAAATTGATATTAAACACACATTTATTAACAATTTTTTAGGGATCAATATCATCCTGATCCAAAAGCTTCATTTATTGGGTTACAGTGAAGCTGACCTATCTTCTTCTCCCATAACACTCCAAAGATACAATAAGAGTTAACAAAGGCCCACTGGTCGGATCAATCTGGTATCTTAATTTAGGGACCCAGTGTCCAATTATGAATTCCAAGTCATCCAAAATGATTCATCTTTTAATATCTTTCTTATAAATACTTGGTTTCACCAACATGAATAAATTCATTCATCATACCACCAATTATTAAGGTGATACTTATGCCACGACACATCCATCAGGGACTGTGCCATGACTACCCCAATCCCGCCTCTAATAGGCCATGAGATGGTGACTAGAACTGAGTAGGAATATCCCAAAAATGGATGTCATTTTTTTGAGTACCTGTATGCATGCACAAACACATGCCCAACCCACAATGCTGAAAAGTAAACATGAATTCCACTAAGAAAACCACTGAGAGTAATAGTAATAACTGAAAGAAAAGGTTCCAAAATACAAACCCAACAAAAAAAGTACATGATCTGAAATTTCATATATGGTAAAACCTATTTGAATGGTAGGTGAAGTGGGTCACCACCAAAAGTCATAGAAATATGCATCATCTGTCATATCTCACTGGGCACCACCTGGTCCTGGACCACCAAGGTCTCTATCAAAATGTTTTTCATCTTCACAAGACACAACATGTGTAAGAGGAGCCCTAGTATGGGTGAGTAACACAGTACTCAGTAAGGACACCAAAAAATGAAGTTAATAACAAAAAAAAGTATTCACAAAGTGTTTTTATCTCACACAGGTATAATATAAAGTATGGAAATCAAGACTATCAATTGTATACACTGAACACCTCATACTGCTGAGGCACTCATCCCTGATGAGTCACTTTGGCCCACTTCATCACCTATACCCACTTATCATTTAGGTCTACTTGGTCACCTAGACCAATTCATGACTTATTCTTACTAGGTCACCTTGATATTCTCATCAGTTAGTCCTACTCAGTGACCTAGACCCACTCATCACAGTCTTCTTGTTATAGCCAACCATAGGATTCCCGCTCATAGCATTCTTGATTCTGAGAGAATCTAAACCTCAAGCCATCAGTCGTATCTTTTTTTCCTTGAAAATCCACTTAGATTACATCAAAAGACCACCCCATCTCTAGGTTCCCAATTCAAGAAATGGCTCATCAATTGGATGTATGGTTTAGAATATATGGGCATTTTAGTGAAAAGGGGTTGGTTAGGTCAGGGTTTGGGCTTACCCAGTCGAACATATCTAACTCGACTCGAACCGGGGTTTTCCAACCTGACCCAGGTCCTGTGACCCGATCCATATCACTGGATCTAGCCTATACTAGCTATGTCTGGCCTGGTCCACTGCACCGGCCCGGCCTGATACGCCAGGCCCAGCCCGGGGCCAGCTCGCCTGTCCAACTTGGCCTTCTAGGGTGGGCCGGTTTGCTCCACTTGGGACATGGCAGGCATTGTGGGTCACCTCCACAATCCATCTGGACCTTGGCCCACTACCTGCCTCTTGCAGACAACCCCTACTCATATCCTATGACACTACCATGGGCTTCCTCCATTGCCACATGTCACCGCCTCTAGTGCCAGTGCATCGATGGTTTCTTCCACGATCCACTAGACTCAATCCAATGGTCCATTTTCCCATCTGGGAGAACTATTGATATACCTAGGTCATCACCTCCACTATCATTTACTACAATCCATCTCACTATTGATTCAAGGGTTTGGCCACATTCGGAAGCTCCTGGTAAGAATCTGACCCACCAGGGGGGTCCGTCGGTGAAGAATGAAAGGACACATAGAAGGATAAAAAAGAACAAAAAAAATGTCATCCTTGTTCATTTGGCCTTTATTCATCATGTTAGAAAGGGAGGAAATTCTAAAAAATAGTAAGAAATAATCCCCTTTCATAAATCCCCTCATGAAATTTTCATCCAGCACGAATGATCGATCCACATGTCAACTTGTTAGTGAGTTGATCCATGTTCATTATTAAGAAAAGAAGAATGGGGGAAGGGTAAAAACTCCAAAATCAAAGTCTCCTACCTGGGATCAGATCATTAGTCGATGAAGAATGAAGTCGCACACCACCATTCATCATTCCTTGATGTGTAATCTTTTGTCGATGGAGATATACTTCGATGTGAAAGGATGGAATGAGGGTGTTTGTTGTCATTCACAAATAGTAATTCTATAGACCTCCAAGAAAAACTCCAAGGTTGTCACAATAATCTCAAATTTATGTTAGGATATTAATTGAAAAAACATGTTTAAGCGTTTCTGTTACACTGAGTCTTTGAGCCATTATGTTGTTTCATTTATGAAATGAAACAACATTTTTATTATACTTTATTTTCAGTTTCATTACACTATTTCATTTATGATGTGAAACAGTTGGATAAATGTTGCATTTCAGTGAAATAATTTTTATAAAATAATCTTTTTTAAGTTTATTTTATTTTTTTCTAAAAAACACTCAAAAATTAACTTTTACCCTCGACCCTTGTCGGTCAAGGTTTGGTCCTTCCTTAGGTTCTGAAATCTGAAGGATGTCTTTGATACATCCTCATCTTGTACATAAAGATGATGATAGCCAGACCTATGTTCTATCTTCAAGAACCAACTTGTTCCCTTCAAATGGTCAAAGAGTTCATCTATTCTTGGAAGTGGATATTTTTTCTTCACGATCACCTAATTTAGGCGCCAATATTCCAAACATAGCCTCAAACTTCCATCTTCCTTCTTAGAAAACAATATTGGTTCCCCCTAGGTGAAACATTGGGCTTACAAAGCCCTTAATCCAAAGGTCCTCAAGCTATACCCTCAACTCCCAATGCTCCACAGGAGCCATCCGATATGCAGATGTGGATATCAGTGTCATCCCGGGGTACATGTCAATTTAGTAGTCAACCTCTCTATGAGGAGGTAATCTAGAATCATCTTAGAGAATGATGTCCCCATACTCAACCAACACTACAGGAAATTGAGGACACCACTCTTCCACTGCATCGAGAGTAAGGCTAGACAACTAGTTATTGATCCATTATACCCTCCTCTAAGAATGTTTTTCATGCCATGTAAGCATTCCCTTTTCACCAGTAAAGGAAAACCTAGTTCCATCTCTGTGGACACACCACAATCTGTGCCAAAAATAGTCAATCTGAGCATTGACTGTGGATAACTCGTCTATACCCAGAATAATGTCACAAGGCCTCAACACTACTACCAGAAGGTCCCAGTTGAAGCTCTCACCTCCAAGAGTAATCTCACACTGTCTGCACCAATGTGTCATCATTGAATCCCCTCCCGTAGGAGTCTCTAATCATAAGGATCGAGCCAATGGCTTCACCAAAATCTTGGAGATACGAACAAGGTCTGTGGAAAGGAAAGAGTGATAGGAACCTATGTGTATAATAACTTCATCTATGGTAGAGAACATAGTAGCAAACTTAGTTTCTTGGTGCCTCAATTTCCAGTAAGTGAAGGAAGAGCATCGAGTTCCCTCCAACTTAGCTCAGCCAGTCGAGGTGCCAGAGTGGAAGTCGGATGGTACATCAATAGACTTCATGAAAGGTTTACCAAAAATTCCTAGGGAACATGATACTATCTGGGTGATCATTGACCGACTCACCAAGTTGGACCACATTCTACCCATGCCAGAGGTGGTTTTGGTAGAGAGCCTTGTATGCCACTACATCCAAGAAATAGTTTGACTTTATGGGGTGATTTTGATCATCATTTATGACCATGATGCTCACTTCATGTCCCTGATGTTGAAAGTATTGAATGAGGAATTCATGACCCAGTTGTTCTTGAGAATGACATTTCATCCCCAAAAAGA
This sequence comes from Viscum album, assembly GCA_963277665.1. Taxonomy (NCBI): domain Eukaryota; kingdom Viridiplantae; phylum Streptophyta; class Magnoliopsida; order Santalales; family Viscaceae; genus Viscum; species Viscum album. The sequence goes on along the minus strand of OY728162.1, from coordinate 638,068,745 downwards.
TGGCCAGACGGAGAGGACTATCCCGATTTTAAGGGAAATGCTTCATGCTTGCATCCTGGATTCTGGTCATAGTTGAGAGGACCACCTACCGCTGGTGGAGTTTGCAAACAAAAACAACTACCACTCCACCATTGGTATGTCACCATTTTAGGCTCTATATGGATGACCTTGCAGTTCACTGCTATGCTGGACATACACTGAGGAGTCAGCACTCATGGGTCTAGAGATGGTACGTGCTACCAACAAGAAGGAGTTGACCATCTAGGAGAAGATGAGGACTAAACAGAGAAGTAAGAAATCATATGATGACAAGAGACAAAGTCACTTGTATTTTGAGGAGGGAGACCATGTATTACTTTGGGTATCACCTCGATGTGGATTGTAAAGATTTGGCTAGGGTGTCAAGTTCACTCCAAGATTAATCGATCATTTTTCAAGTTTTCAGAAGACTTGGTGAGGTGGATTACCACCAATATCTTCCCCAATATATTAATTGGGTTCATAATTTATTTTATGTGTCGCAGATGAGGAGGTGCATGCATGACCCATCACACATCATCGACTGGGGAGACGTATATATTGATGATGGGGCACCATTTTTTGAGTTCCCAATAATGATTAAGGATTGAAAATAGTGGGCCCTTTGTGGGTGATAAATTCCTTTGGTACGCGTTTAGTGGCATCGTTGGAATCTCTAGGAGAGGAATTGGGAGTGGGAGGTTCAGATTCGTGCTCATTACCCCCATTTGATTATTTAACGATTGTTTTGGATTTCGAGGATATAAATCCCTAAGGTAGGGAGAATGTAAGGTATAATAAATTCCATGTATTTTTTTAAAATAATTACATGGGATTATTGGGAACTAGAAAATCAGAAGGCACATGATTCCAAGGCCCAGTGAGTCCAGAATAAATGTTTGATTTTTTTTAATTATTTAAAATAGCACACATGTGTGATTTTAGAAACTCCCAAATGAGTACCCAGATTAAAAATCCAAGGGCACTGTTATATCTGGAATGATGACTTTACCTATGTAGGGACCTAACCTCGACCGGTGTAGGTCGCAGGTAAAAGTTAATTTTTGAGTGCCTTAATGAAAAAAAGTTCAAACATTTCTTACGGGTTCAACGGGCTTCGAAATCATGTGCCACCTGAGTGTCTGGTCTCGCAGTAATCTTATATAATTTTTCAAAAAAATACATGGAATTTTTGGCATATTACAACTTTTATGGGAAATGTTAAACATCATACATTGATAAGTCACCAATGGAATGTTGTGAGGATCAATACATTGAGGCCATAGTTTATCAGATAGAAAGAAAGATACCCATGAACGATTATGTTTCTTTGGTTATTACCCCAAATTTTCTAGAAATGACCCTAAACAAATCATTCAAAGAGCTCAATGATGAATAGGTGATACCCATCCATTGGATCGATGATGTTAGTTCATAATGGGCATTTATTTTTCAACCCTCATGATATTAGTCATGTTCATTGTTCATGGTCGTACTAAAGAGGTAACTAATACTATTGTTGGAAAAAACATTTTAGGTTAAAATTTCCTCACATTACTCCTAAAAATTCATTTGACCCTAACATCATTATTTGAATTTGATGTAATTTCCACATCACTACTGGGGAATGGAGATATAATTACCTATGAATCTCATAATATCAATTTTTTCGCTAACCCTATAGAATACCATTCACCACTCACTTTTCCTAACATAAACATGAAATAACGAAGATACGAAGAGGAATAGGAAGTGTAAGAAGATGATAACCTCACTGAAGCACCTCCAAAATTTAATTATGGTGTCTTTACCCCTTTTGATGAATGCTGATAGGTAAATCTAAGGATCGAAGAAGATCTACAACCTCTTCTAATCAATGCATCTATTACCCTTAAATAATAGTAGGTATATAACCTATTTTTAAAGAAACATTGATATTTATTATCTTGGAATTACCTATAAATTCTAGGCATCGATCCTTATATGGGTTCCCACCATTGGGGTACACCAAAAGGTCATCGTAGTTACAAGATAGAATCAAAGAGAACTCATCTGACCCATACTGCCAAAGTTGAATCCTAAATTGATAAGATCATCAAAGGAAACTTCATTTGGGAAGTTCATTACCTAAAATGGCTCCCAAATATAGCTATAAGGAAGAATAAAAATGGGAAAAGAAAATTTTGTATCAATTTAAAATATCTCAACTGACATTGTCCAAAATAAGACTTCCCAGTTCCAATTACAAAACATTTGATTGATGTGATGATTGGATACCATGCCCTATACTGCATGGAAAAATATTCAGCATATAACCAAAACTTTTTGGCCATTGATGATAAATAATTCATGGTCATTAGGTCACCACAAAGAGTATAATGTTATCATGTGATTCCCATTGTAGTGAAAAATGCCAGCACTATATACCAGTTTTTCATCCACCACATCATTAAACCTTTTTGGGAGAGTCATTATAATTGAATTTAAATGATATAATGGAGAAATATTAGAAATTTTTGAACCATATTTATAACATTGAAACTATTTTCAACAATCATTGACAACACAGACTAAAAATGAACCACTTAAACTGTGTTTTTGTTGTTACCTTGGGAAATTTTATAAACTTTTTATTGCACCATCATGGAAGAAATGATTATCTCAACAAAATAAAGGTTATCCTTAACATGTTACCTCCTCAAAATCTCAATGAGTTGAGCGGAACATAAGGATTAATTTCCTTCATTTTATACATCATAACTAATATTGTGGGCAAGATATTATCCTTTAACAAGTTTTTGAAAAAAGTGGCCACATTTCTGTGGAAAAATGAATATCAAGAATAAATCAATTTTTTGAAGAGTTACTTATTGATTCCACCAGTTCTAATTCCATCTGCCAAAGGAAATTTACTCATTTTATATGTGATATCTTTAAATCAATCACTGGGTTATTTCCTCACACAAAATATTGACTTTCGAAAAAATTTAACAATTATCTCATTAGAACCATACTCGATATTGAGACTCAATATTCAAATATCGATAAAAACTATCTAGAATTAATCTTTTGTTTTAAAAATTGAGGCTCTACTTTCAACGTTGTGAGGTCCACATAGTTAATCGAACTGACCCACTCAAGTATATCCTTAACCACCCTATGTTCCCTAGATGTTTAGCATGGTGTCCAGTAATCTTGAAATAGTTTTACATCTAGTTCATACCAGAAAAGGAAATAAAGGGGAAACTTTTATAACATTTCTTCATATATAACCCTTATTTATAAGAAACTCCAATGAATACCATTTTTATTAAGGTTTGAATACTATAATTTTATATCAATAAATACTCTCTATCTAAGAATACCTCAAAACATAGGATACGTATTTTGATGGTGCATCTAGAAGACCAATGGGAAAGGGGATCGAAGACCCCAAACTAAAAAAAATATTAGGATTTATTCTAATTTACCAGTAAAGGCAGTCTTTCCTTATTCCTTCATGTTTTCAAAAGGATTCACAAATAATCATTTCGAATACTAGACCCTCATTGTAGGTTTAAAATTCATGATGCAAATACCAGTAACCCATATGTACATCAATGGTGACTCATATCTAATAATAAAACTAGTTAATGATGATTAGGCTAGCAAAAAAAGAAGATCTAATTCCCCTACTTGATTATGTATAAGGTTTGATGTTAGAATTTATCTCAGATACAACATTGAATTAGGTATCACGATCACATAATTCTTAGGAAGTTACACTAGAAAATATAGCTACAACCTTGGAAGACCCAAATAGGGATGAAATAGTCATCATCATTTCACATCACAAAATGGTATCAACATTTGTACAGAGTAGCCTGGAAGTGATCAATGAGGCCAATTATACCTTTGAAATAGATAATCATATTAATGGTTGGATAAATATCATCCGAGACTATCTCAAAATTAGGTCTCCTCAAATAAAAAATTCTATAAAAGAGATGATTCGATAATGGCCATTTAATGTTACCCTCTATGAAATCCTAGGTCATTATAAGGCCATCTATAAATGATGCATTGATGAGATCCTCATTAGAAGAATTAATGAAGATGTGACTATCGTCATTGTGAAAGAACTCCATGTGACTGTTTGTGGAACTCATTAGCATGTGACCAATTTTTTTCAAAAAATAAAAGGGATTACATATTACTTACCAATGATGAAGTAGTATTGAAAACAATTCACCAAAAAGTGCCATCCCAGTCATGTGCATGCCAATTTCATCCATAAATTCGTAATGTTTTTGCACACCACAAAATACTCCAGAACATTCTCCATATGGGGAATAATGGCCTGGGACCGTTCCCTCATAGTACATACAATCAATTTAATTCTCATTACTACTGAATTCTTCTCTAAATGGGTTGATGTAATACCACTAAAAAATTAGGACAAAAATCATTATCAATTTTGCTAAGTCCATCATCATCCTTAGGTTTTGTGTCCATCATAAAATATTGGCATACAATGGAACTAACTTAAACTCTTCCAAATTGAAAAGGATATAATGGAAATATAACATTGACTCCAACCACTCATCCCACTATCATGTAGTGTAAAATGTATAGATAGAGGATTTTATAAAAACACTATAGAACATACTCTATAAAATGGTTGAGAAAGATAAGAAATTATAGCCCAACACGATACTACATGCCTTATGGGGATACCATACCACAAACTTTATTGTTATCTAGGTGACCCCATATTCACTGGTATAAAAAAATTAATTTTTTACAATAAAAGTCCAATTCCTTCACTGCACATTTTTATTTGCGTTCAGTTGTTCATAGAAAATCTGTCAAAAAAGCATTTGGATGAATTGGAATAGCTGGATGAGAAGATATTGTGCACCTTGTATCATTTAGAGGAACACTAAAAACAAATAGCTCGACATTTAAAAAAAGTTTTCATTCATTCATTCTTGCAAGGGGGACTAGTTTTGGTCCTCCAGAACCCAATGATAGCTGGGAAGAACCCTCTGAAGCCTGAACCAAAATCAGAAGAACCTTTTTTCTATCCATAAGTCCTATTCCAATGGATCATATTCATTTATCACCATGTAAGGAGTGCATACTACACCCACTACCAATGAAAATTTTCTCAATAAACATTTCATCGGAATAACATCATCTGGTCCTAAGAGTATGACCTAAAATTACAATACATCATTCATCCTCACCACACAATGCTAAATTATATGGATTATTTCATATTTCACAACCCTAAGAGGCAAGACTCATATAATCATAGTCACATGATGTAAAATTTTATGGAAACGTCTTCGTCACGTGATGTTAAAATATAATCTTACCTTGTGCACTAATCATAGGATTCCTTGAATGATAATCTTAGGAATCCTTGTATAATGATAATGTGATCACTCTTCTTATGAGATGATTTCCCAAACCCCTAGGGAGTATCTAATGAATATATCCCACTTCCCTCATTTTCACTTGTTCCATTTAACTCATTTACTTAACCATTACATTAAACTACATGGAATTTCAAGAACTACATGTTGATCAATTATCATTTTTAAGAGATACATAGTGACACATGTGTACCTCATCATAATCCCAATAACAAAAAATATATTTTAAACTATTTCTTGTATATGAGTCAGATTGATGAAGGGATTCCTTACCCAAAACTACATACAAATTGACTCTTGTTTTTATAGTATACATAACAACACCTCGACCTTATGAATTAGGATCAACCACAAATTTAGAAACAAATTATTATTTTATTCTCTAGTTTTTGACTCAATTTCAATTATTTATTTCAGATTCCTCCATACCAGCTAAAGACACCACTCTATACCAACTTGTGTAAATCAGTCACATCACACAGTTTCAATGAATTTCCACCATGTTCAAAGGGAAACTGTCACCGTTCCTTACTTCTCATAGAAATCATATCTCATGTAGGCTTATGAATCTTGGTAAGGGCCTCCTCGCATGGCCAATTCACTTCATAGTCTAAGCACCACAACCTTAAATTTTGTGTATATCATTCCAAATGAATTTTTGTAATGGAAGAATTTATACCACCTCTTCATGTCTGGAAACCTATGACCTTTCTATATGATGTTAATGTACATTTTTGGTATCCCTATTATACATTGTTAAATTTTCCATTATTGTGGCCCTTGCCTGAGATAACCACTATTACCAGTGTTTTTCCCCTACTAAACCTCTATATAAAATAAATGTGTGTCTTGATTCTCATCTTAATGTGGTATGTAATTGTGCCAAGACTCTATATACTATCATTGAAATAATATGATAAAAGGACCCCTTTACATATGAAAACTCAATCAGTGTGGGGAATATATCCTAGAATTATGGGTGGTTTGATTCTCATATCGACAAGATACGTAGTGAATCCTAGATTCTCCAATATGGGACCAACCTCAAAAGAATATTCCCCCACTATCATGTGTAGGATATGGATCTACATGATAGATTCTGGTGTTGGTTCTCATTTAATTGTTGAACTCGTATTTGAAAAAATTCTCCTCCTTGCATATCAACCAGACTTGTGCAGAGAACCTTCTCTAAAACTATGTGTAGCTTAATTAATATTACCACGTGATATGTAGTGATTCCCATATCTAAAATCCTAGTTTTAGTAACAAATTTTCCCTTCATGAAAAATGATTCAAACTTTTATAGGGAACACTAAACCCATTCTTGGCCAATTCTAGCCTAAATGTTCCCTTCATACTGAGGAACATTCCTTTCAAAAATCACACTTAATATCTTGGAAGACATATATCCCCATAAACTTCCTCTGGTTGTAGAATATAATAGAATCTAACTCTAAAGGACAAATTTATTTTGACTATGCATAATATGCATCAAAAATGTCTTTGTATAATACTCCTCCAAATGTGGCCTTTGAATCAATATAATTTTAATCCCCATGAAAAAACCCTCTTATATCCATATACCTTGATGATGTAATAATGGAACCCACTTTTTGACCATGGATCACAGTCATACCTTACATGTCTAGTCTAATCGCACTTCATTGGATATAGGAACCCTAAGTCCACATCTTAAAACCTTCTTTCTTCATGCCTAGATAATTTTGGATCATTCTTAGCTGGATAAACATGAAAATGATGTTAAATGATGTAATACCTTAAAAGAATCACTAGATGTTCTTATCGCATAATTTTAAACTATATATAAACATCCATGCTAAATGATGTTAAACCACATGGTTTATATCCCTATCATATGACATAAAATTATGCATTACAGTGGCCCTCTCGTAAGAGGACCACCATTCTAGGTGTTGATCTCATATCATGCGTTTATGTAGGAACTAAGTGTGTATTAATTCTCATTCTAATGGGATACATAGTGATTCTTGGATCATTCATTCCAGGCCCAACTACCGTAGTAAAAAATTGTCTACACCCTCTCCCCCACACATGGTCTAAATAGATAATGGGAATTCAAGCATGAGTCCCATTATTGAAAAATTGGTGATTATATTAAAATTATCCCCCTCATGCATGGATAATAAAATCTAATTTTTTTTCTTTCATTATAGGATGCATTCCTTTCAAAAACACCACATTATGGTTTTGGAAAATTCCAATTTTCATAATCCTCCCAAGGCCATTGGAAAAAAGACTTTTAAACTTTGAATGAAACCTTTTTTTGACTATGTATAATATGCTTCAAAAACAGATTTTCATAATACACTTCAAAATTTTTCGGGTAAATAAAATGAATTTTCATCCTCAAGAGGGAATCCTATTATCTATATATGCCCCAATAAAATCACAATAAAATTCCATTTTTGAATATCATCTCTGATTATTCATTGCATACATGTCCCATGTTATCCCTTTGGATCAGAAAATTCCCATAACATGAATTAAAATTTCCCTCCTCATATCTATTTTTTTTAATTCCTATTCTATAACTCCACATCCCCTCACATAATTTCCTCACATAGGTAACCTTGTGTGGGTTTCTCACTCAATTCACCTCACGTGACATCCCTACCTAGGATGCTCTGCATAAGATGTTTGATTATGACAAATACCATGTGGGAGCACAGAGGACATTAAAAAATGACTATCATGGTGATTGATTGAGGATATAAAACAATATAAGTGGGAGGGAGGATTGTTGGGCAGATGACGCTACTTATAGATGGGTGGGTACCTATACAGACCACCTTTTTCAACCACATATGTGAACCACCCTATGTGATAACCTTGAACAACCCATCAGTTCATGTCTCCCTTGTGAAAAACACAATACATAATGTTCTCCAAGACAAAGAATAAATTTACAATAGAAAATAATGTCTAAAGAATGAATGATCCATCAATGTTTATATTCATCTCTACCACATGATCAAACCAACCTATTACGATAGGATCCACTTTTTTTGGGGGGGGGGGGGTTACACTACATTTTTATACGAGGATGATATGTTTAAAAGGGAAATAGCTCGCATAATAGAGAAGTGAAATGAATCAATTAATTCATGGGTTATACCATGTATTCCCATGAAAGGCCCAAACTATGAACCTGGAATCATCATGCAGGTTGAGACTACACACCTAAAAGACTCCCATAGGTCCAGACATGCGTTCCCAACAACTCACACAGGACCAATCTCCATTTTTAAACATTCTTGTCTAACCCCTCACATATGTTACATCAGTTCCATAACAAACATTACTGTCCTATGCGAAAAACGTTCTTCGCCCAGGGTCCTATGATTTCCAATAAATAGGATCATTGGGCTCATCATTTGACATGATTGAAAGATGAAGGAAAACTATTAAAGCTCTACTCACCCTAGTACTTTTGGGACTCCTACTCATTATAACACCCATTATTTTTTTCATTCTATAAAATGTCTATAGTCTCTATGAGAAAAACATTCCGAGGGCCAAAATCATGATCAAGAAACCACTTATGCCTCCTACTAGGTGTAGTCCCAAATCCTTTAAAACTATGTTTTCTTTTATTCTTATCCATATGGGATATGTAGGAATCCTCCTTAAGGTTCAAACACATCACCCAAAACATACCCTAATCTTCTTTGGGACATATTCTCACTAGGATCATATCCAACATGGGTGTCTATATTTTTTCTAGGTACTTCAATTTTCTTCAGCATAAGTCCCATAACAATTTTTGTTAGTTCACATTTCAACTATAAATACTTTTTTGGGACATTAAACTACTTGGTTTAGTCCTCATAACATGCCCTTAAAAGGAATGGTGTGTCCCATTATGTTGAATCGAACTAAGTGTGTTCTGATTCCTCTCATGATGATGCATAGGAATACCCTATCATGGGCCTAATCCCAATATCAAAATAACCTTCATTTCCCTAGAGGAAGATAAATTCTAGAGTGCCTAATTGTGTAGATTGAAAATAGCATCACAAAATAACAAAAATAACAAAGATTGTTCCAACGACGGAGGACCTCAGATACATATAGATGGGTCTATCAATGGAGAACCTCATATACATATAGATGAATTTTATTTGATATAAAACTATAATTTATTGTTAATATATAGGGATTACTAGTTCCATATTTTTAATTTAAAATGGATACATGAATATGAATTAAATCTACAAGAGAGTCTTAGAGTAGTCAATAGTCCCTCCAAGGGTGTGATAATCCTATCCTCCCATCCCCTCGACCAATGTGAGTTCTTAATTATTGTTGGTCGAATTCCCCCATGACAACCTACTTTGGTAAAAAAAGACCATGATTCATCACAGATGTGAGATTCATTGGTTTTTTCTAGTTCCATGTGAAAACCCCATTGGAAACAGATCAACCACAAATGAGTGTGACACAATAATGGTGAACCTGACATGAAATATTGATCAATTATAATAAACCCCTCAAAATCAACCGTAGGTCCTCTAAATTTTCATTAGAAATAGTAACCCACCCATCCTTTCACACCATATAGTTTGGGGGTCTATAACTTATGTAGACACTAAGAATGAAAAGCCGGAATGTAGGGTTGTGAAGTGTATCTTCATGTGTTATCCATGTGATGTGAAGGGATAAAATTATGGATAGATAAACATGGAAATAAGAAATGAATCATCATACATGATATTTTTTCCATGAGCCTAGTCTTCCTTTATAGTGAATTGTGGGGTCCAGAGAGTCTGATGGAATGAAAATTGAGTCTAGTGAGGCAAAAACACTCAAAACGTTTTGTGTTTATATTCCCTTATGGTCAAGAGAATAATTTAAACATGAGAGAATCCATTTTGAACCTTCACCAAATAGCCATGGTGAGTCAGATTATGAGTTTTATTTTGAACCATAGGTGAAGGAAGATGATAAAAATAGAGATTATCAGTAGACTAGAGTCATAGTTTGGAGGATTATAAGGCCTCCATCTTGGTTCATCCACACTAATGTGGCTATGTATACATTATATATTTCTCAATATTTAAACAGCGAGGAACCAAAAATCTATAAGAAAGAAAAGAAGGCTAAGGAAACCCATCAGTGGATAGTTATTATCAAATATGAAATGAATTTCCATTTAAATAATAAAACATAAATTGTTTTAGCCAAACCAAATAATGAAATGATTATTGGTTTCAAATAGATATTTAATAAAAAAGAGGATAACATTGGGGAATTAATAATAAAATACCAAGCTATATTATTTTCTAAAGGATTTAGTTAACGTGGAGGAATTGATTTTAATGAACCCCCCATTGTTAAGAATTCATATATTTGGATTATTCTCACTTTTAATTCTAAATTTTATATCTATATTGAGTAGTAAGATGTTAAAACTAGTTTTTCTCAAGTAAATGTTGATAAATGAATTAATATGATGTGACCTAAGGTATTTTATAAAGACTTAAAGTCTAATCAGATCTATATTTTATAAATTTAATTATATGGGATCAAGTAATATTCATGAAAATGGTATAAGATGATTGAAAATTGTTTTAATAGAAGTAATATTGATGAATGTTATCATTTAAAAACTGATAATCATGAAATTATTTATTTAATTTTGTATTTTGATGAAATGTTCTTAATCAGAAAAAATGAGGCTTGTAAATAATGTTAACCCCTATCCTGATTCAATTTTTTAAATGAATGGCTTGGGTAATGAAATAAAAATCGGTGTATGGAAATAATTAGACATGAATAAGATGAAACCTTGCATTTTTTTTCTAAAATGATTATATAAAAAGGGTCTCAAAATGGTACCCTTTGGAGAATATTGAATTAGTCAGAATACCCCTAGGGAATAAATTTAAAATCTCCCTAAATTATTCCCCTAGTAGTGAAGCTAATGTTTCTTTTATAACTTTAATATTGTAAAATAGTATAGTATGATGTCTTATATATGTAATGGTCTATTCAAAACCGAATTTTCCTTTTTTATGTTCACATTAATCCAATTAATGGGGAATCCTAGAGTTATCTTAAATTGATCCTTCAGTGTGTTTCTATGTATGGTAATTTTTTAAATTCTACATGGAAAAATGATATTTATAGTGATGGCATTGTTGGGTTTTTGGATTCTGAATATTGGATAATATTGAAATTTGAAAAACATTTACAGATTTTTTTATTTCTAATAGAGGATTTTTTTAGAAATACAATATGTAATTTATAGTTTCACTATCCACCACTGAGTTAGAATATATACTATTGAATAAATAAATTAGAGAATCCATATAGGTGAATGTTTTGATTAATGAGTTGTCTTTATATGCTGATAGTGTATTTATACACTATGATATCCAATATACCATGTATTAACCAAAGAAATTTGTTTTTCATGGTTTATTAGATATCATATACATTATGCTCTACTTTGTAAATTATTGCATATACGATGGTGTGTGTCATAAAGATACACAAACGGGAAAGTCTGACTGATAGTGTGACTAAATTTGTACCATTATATAAGTACAATCATTGTTCAAGTATATGAACATAGTCCCAATTCAATAATGTTGTTTGTGGGAAAATTATCAGAAAATAAATTTAATCATAATGTGGAAATTGTTTTAAATATACATGTTGTTTCATGTTTTTAATGTGGGGAGGATGTAAAATCCCTCGCGGACGCCGGAGTCTCCGCCCCCAGGCGATTGTTTGAGAAACCCTATGGACGACCCTCGATTCTTTGTAGACGTGGTTGCTGGGAGACCTCGACGGACTAATGCACCTTCTGGCGTGGGTGGGGTTGCGGAAGATGAACTTCGCGTTGATCCGAAGACTTTTCATCATAGAGGCCATTTGGCGATTTCATTTCCGTCCAATGAGGTAAATCTTCTATCTTCAGACTTGTGCTTCGTGCTTATTGGAAAATTTATTAGGCATAAACCCTCATTAATATTTCTAAGGAAATCTCTAGAAGCTATAGGGTTTGTTGTAATTCACATTGTATTGATTAATTCCTCCAACGTCGTTCTACGGTTCACATCTGAAAATGAATACTATCGATTATGGGGGAGGAGATCGTGGGTTTTTGGTGGTTGCACGATGAAAGTTCTGAAATGGACTCCTTCTTTTGATCCTAATATTGAATTGTCGATCGTACCTGTTTGGCTTGGTTTTCCTGGTTTACCGATTCATCTCTTTAAGAAAATTGCCCTGTTTCTGATTTCCAGTCTTATTGGCTATCCATTGAAGTTGGACCTTGCGACAAGAAAACTTTCTAGACCTTCGGTTTCTTGGATCTATACTGAGATCGATGTGTCTAAACCTCTTCCAGGGCAGATCTGGATTCAAAATGGCAGCCATGGTTTCTTTCAAGAGGTGGTCTACGAAAGATTTCCTGATTATTGTAAGGATTGCTTTAAAATTAGACATTCATCCGGTGCATGTGGTAAGACAGTATGTCCACCTACTCGTAAGTTAGCTTTTGTTGAGAAGAGTACACTGAAGGTGGACCTTGCAGCTTGCACCGGAGAGATTAAGGAAGCGATGGCACTTGCTGGACCCTTTGGAACTAAAGACTCCCTGAATGGGAAAAGAGAAGTTGTTGAAAATTCTGTTGAAGCTCGGCCACAAGTCATTTCCAATGTTGAGAATGAATCTCAATCTCAAATCTCCTAAGGTCTTGTTGATGCTGTACAAGGTGCTCAGAATGACACAACTAAGGAGGGGGATTGGGATGATCCCAGTGGCTCTCCTAAAGCCTCGAAGGATGTACATGATACTGACCTCTCTGAGGAGGATAAGGATCAAGCTTGTCAAATTGAGGAAGCATACTTTAATTTGCATGCTAGGAAAGGGAAAAAACCGATGGTGGATGCTGATGGGTACATTACCCCAAACCCCAAAAAAACTAGGAAACATAGGGACTAATCTACTCTTGAAAGAACTATAGTTACAAGGTCTTTTGATGCCTCTAGGAAGGTCGAACCTCCAACAACCCAAACTGTGGAGGACCATTCAAATGTGGTCATGGAGAGTGAAGAGGAAGATGACGAAAGAAACAGGTACCGTGTTTTCAGAGAAGCTTACTTGATTGAAGAGCCTACGAGTGAAGAAGTTGATGCCTGGATGGATGAGCAAGATAAAATTTCACATCTGAAATATTGTAATAATGAAATTTCTGAGGATAAATATCTTGATATCAAAAAACGAATGTTCATGAGAATGGTGGAAGAATACAAGAAAAATCCTGACTTGAATTTTAGAGATATTCCCTGGGAATGATCTTTTCCATTACTCGTTTTCATTGTTTGAGTTTGCTGGAAAATGCTGATGTTGCTTCTATTGGGTCCTTGAGAGATAAAGTTCTGCATGCTTGGATCCCTTGGTGGCGTACCCATGGCTAGTAGGATTGGTTGATAATAACTTCGGTTTTGTTTCTTTTTTTCTTCTCGGATGGATCATTTGGTGTGGAAAGTATTCCTCTGTTGGGTTCTGTTTTTTGAGATGGATTTTTCTTGAGACGTTTTGGACTCCCTGATCTTTTCTGCTAAATTTTCGGAATTCAGCAACAAGAACAGAACTGTGTTTCTCCAGTTTTCTATAAGATTTGAGAAGGAACTTGAATGTGGTGGTTGTTACATTTTACTTTACTCTAGAGATGAAGAGTAAAGGAAAAGCTGGATCCTTTAAGAATGCAGTTGGAAAATGGTTGTGTGATCAAAATGACAAAGGTATCCAGACATCAATGAAGACCAGGAAAGGAGGCTGGAGGTCTCATCGCTTGAGCAGTGACATGAGAGGGGAGGCTGACTGTATGGGTTTGAATGACAAGGTTTTAGTGGTCCTGTTGAGTGATCTCACGCTGGAGGGACGTGAAGTTTTCAAAGCTTGCATGGGAGTCTCGGCCCTCCTACAACTTCTGAGACTACTTTTGAAGGCGACCACTGATGGAGATGTCCTTTTGTGTGTTTCATTTCTCTTAATCTTGGCTAGTATCCCCCTAAATCCCTGTTGGTGTAAGCTCTTTACACCTCATGTCTGTATTGTTGATTTTGACTTTAATAAATTCTTTTTGGGGCATGAATTGGGAGACCAATTCATGTCACCTCTTTTATAAAAAAAATGTGTTTAATGTTATAATAAAACTATTTTATTGACATGTTTTATATTCTTCCATTACTTCTTATCATGTTCAATTTTCTTTCTTTTTTTATTATTCATGTATTCAAGTAGGGATTACTTGTGGAATTTTTATAAAATAAATTCTCCGTATAATTTATTTTTTTCTCTATATTTTTATTCCTTTTATTTAGTGAGTTTATTAATAAATATTAACCATATTTAATACAATGGACCATGTGCAACTCTATGGTTCTTCTTTTTCTAGGTTTTTTTTGCCTCAGATAATTAAGTTTCAATGTTTCCATGTACCTATTTTGGTACCATTGAAGCTTTTTCAATAATTGGTAAACCATTTTTATGAATTATAACTATGAATCCAAACCCATGAACCTATTAGTGATCAAAATCAACTTAATATAGTCTAATAGCCTCACTATGTGTATAAATATGAAGAAAGGTAAAACACATAAATTTACCAAGTTTGACTCCGAAGAATACTTCTTTCCATGTTGGTTACTCCCCATGAATGGATTATCCACTATATCCAACAAAAGTTTTTCAACATAGAATCCATTATGATCCACCACTTCTAGAATCCATGTGATGACAAACCCCTCTACAATAATGATAATCCACTAAAGAATGATATTCTTATTCTCCCTATTTTCTCTTGTACCACTTGATAATATAATATTTCACTACAAGTATATGGATCATAAGACCCTACAAATGTACTTTTTCAATATAATCAATAGTTGATAATGATGCTCAGCTTACTGGTCATGAAACTTTATCTAGGTTCTGAATGATATTGATCATCAATATTCTAAATATTCATGAAATATGTCTTCTCCTTTAAGGAATGAGCTCTTGGATTTAGACTACATTCTCTCTTCTCACAAGTTCATGTATTTATAACTTTTGTTCTACTCATGATTCTAACAACACTCTAATTTTTTAAATCTACAATGCATAATTAAAATAATCCTTATTTTAATTTGAATTTCAAATTCTAATTTAGAAACTCAAATTCAATTAATCTCTTATTTATCATCCCAAGGACCATATATCAATTTATCTTCACCATATAATTTTAATTGGTTTCTATAATTAGCTATAATAACCTTTAAATTACACAAATTAAGCCAAGTCAGCATGCCTCTTCGAATTGCCCAAATATTTCCCAAAAAACTACTTTTACAACATAGCCAACTATTATGCAGCATGAGGAGTGTAACTAGAGAATGATGAATATCACTATGGTGTAGACATCATGTTTTTAGAATTTTATTCGCAACCATCACATTCAATTGTGCCATGGGCCATAAGAAGTGGTTTAGAGGTTTTCAAATGTCTATTGTTATGAAAATATGCTTGAACTTCTCTTGCAATGTGATCCACCTTATACGATACAACACCTCATTTCTCCATCCACTGAAATGAAGCTC
This sequence comes from Viscum album, assembly GCA_963277665.1. Lineage (NCBI taxonomy): Eukaryota > Viridiplantae > Streptophyta > Magnoliopsida > Santalales > Viscaceae > Viscum > Viscum album. The sequence goes on along the minus strand of OY728162.1, from coordinate 638,052,670 downwards.
TTATCATTTGGTTTGGAGGTCTCCAAATTTCCAAGGCTAAAAAAATTAATCATTGTCCTCCACTATGATTTAGGGTGATCCTAGGGCATGTAACAACTAATTTCTATTTTACTTGTAGTGAAACCCGTTTCACTGTAATGTAGAGACCTCTGATCGAGTCTGCCCTACATCATGGTCACTCACTCTATGGAGTTAGATTTTTTGGATCACTTTACATCCCACAATATTATTTAGAATCTCCATGGTGTGGAAAATATGTTTCAGCATGATCCTCATTTATTCATTACCTCTACATTATGGTATACAACTTATGTTGTGGTATCTATACCTGTATCTTCCCACTTGCATCATGGTCTCTCCATCCATAATATATGATCACTAAAAACTAGTTCAAACATCAACTAAATTACTCATACTAACAAGTTAATATTCTTCACTAAGTCACAATCAATACATAATCACTACCATCTTCATTCAACATTGATGAATTTTTTCACTTTAATCTCTTCTTCAACATATTAACATCAATGAATACCTTCTCATATTGAAAAAAATACTACTCAAAAAGTGGGATAAAAATATCTCCATTTTTTAGGAAATACCCTTATCAATGATTGGTCAATATAAAGGCCTCAAAGATAAATTAGTGTCCCCCTTATTGACAATAAATGTAGAGTGATCATTTTGGGAAGCTTCTAATATCATATTGTTTTCCCCTATTTGATATTTTAAAGAGAGGGATGATATCACATGGTTTATTAGAAAATATACTTTGACTAACCCACTCTAATTCTATATGGGATAACCTAGTGTAGAAAAAAATATATTTTTAATAGAGGTTATTTAAGATGTTTGTAAAAAACAATCACGTGACAACGTTATAAAATTATTAATATAGAGTAAACTTAATCATATTTATCAATACAATAATTAACTGGTGCCCACTTTAACAAATAAATCAAAAAATCATGTGAAAGTTATAAACTCCTTGTTTTATCATCCATTGATCAAAAAACCCTCACCATTGATTAATATATTAAATATATTCATACTAATAAATTTTAAGTGTGATTATCATATATAATTTGCAAATTTCGTGGTTCTTTCTTGACTATCAAGAATCTTTACATGATAGCTTCTTCTAAAAAAATTATCCCCATCAATGGAGGCACTATTTCCTCTTTATAATCATGTATCAAACCACATAAAACTCATTATATTTTCTATTCATACATGGCTACCTCAAAATTATCATTTAATTTCCTATAAGTTAGCACAAAATATATGAAAGATTAAAGAAATAAGGAGGGTATTTATTTTTTGTCTCATGGGAAATATTTAGGATGATATTTTTCTATTAATAATTTCATCTTATTCCTACCAATGTCATCACTTTTCCTACAAATAATTTGAATATTTTATTTTCTCAATTTTGTCTATGAAACTACATTCACATGTAGAGAATTTTACTCCACTTTAGAGGACTTCTCATGTACCATGACCTCATATTATCCGATGCCTTAAGTAGATTTTTCTTTATAAAATTTATCTACTTCCACTAATTGTTTATCCAATTTCAATTGATCTGGCCAAAAACCCGGGAATACTTTCTTTGAATTCCGATTTTAATTGTATTTCCCAAACACTTTAATTTCAACCTTATCATGTACTGTATAAAATTAATTTATCTCTTGATTACTTATCCCAATCACATATTATAAAATTTCTCCATGTAGATTTACCCTAAAAAACTCATCCTAGTGAACCTACAATCCAAACCACCCACACATTTATTGTAATCTTCCAAATATATTTTGAATAAATATATTTTGTGTAAATATGATCACAACCTTAGTTCCCTTCATTTCCTCATTATAAATCCACCTTGAATCTTTACTATTTCCTAGAACTTAAGTATTAACCCAAAAAATGAAGTCTTTATATTCATACCATTAACAAAACTAGAAAAAAACTTAGAACTGATATCTTCTAGGTTGATTCTAGTTCTATCCAAATTCATATTGATTTCTTCTATGATAGAATATTTTCCATATTTTTCATATAGGATAATGGTTTTATTAGTTTCACATTTTTCTTTGATGGGGAAGAGTGTATGAAAACATATTTTTTATCCAAATCATGTACAAGACTATTTTTTAGGGCCACAATATCTGTTATAACATATCTTTCTTGATATTTAAAAGTATTAGATTTTACCTAATAGTTAGAAACCATCACCTGACTAGCTTAAGAGGATTATCATTTAACATAAACTAATTTTTTAAATACTTCTATATCTCTTTTCAAATCATTTTGAACTATGAAACATGTGTATTTTGTTTCAAAAATATATTTTTCTTTTTCAACTATATTTTCTTCAACATCACTCGCTATTTTTCAGTGTTCATTTTCTATATTATTGTGATTATTTATCTCATCAATGAATGTTCTTTTACTTCTTAAAAAGCTTCTATTTGTCTTCCACATCCTTATCATTTTACTTTAGAACCTTATTCTTTTATTTCTTGAGTCAAGTGATCTTTTCATGATAGGATTCCAATTTTCCTTTTAATTCCTTATTAGGTTTTTTCTTATCATCTTCATTATAACTACATTTTGATGAAGCTCAACATTTATTTATATTGGAAAAGAAACCAAAATCTCCATCAAAATAATCACTTAATAAAGACTTTTTTTTCATGTTTTCACATGAAAATAATTATTATTTTATTTGATGTTCTTTTTTTTCTTCTACTTATCTTATTTTTATTTTTTATCCTTCTCATCATCCTTGTCTAATTCAGATTATTCAACCCACTTATTTGGACAATATTTTTCATTATGGCCAATAACATCACCATTGAAACTTCTATGAAATTTCTTACCTTTTATTTTCCATTTTCCCTGCATGGATATCATTAATAAAAGATAGATAATTTGGTTGAAGTACTCAATAAACTCAATATATAAATAAATAAATTTTGTCACGTCATCTTCTTTAATTTTTCCTTTCATCATGAATTCAAAATCCATCTCGATTTTTTCTTTTTCCTAAAAATTATATCATTCGTCAATTCATAATCTATTACAATGTTTTGAATCTTTTCTAAAGATGAATATTCTATATCTTCCAAATATAAAACATCGGGATCAAATCTATTTGGAAAATTCCTCATAAGAATTTTGATAATAGAGTAGTCCTTTAACTTTTCTCTAAATCCTGGAATATTGTTGACTATCTCATTCACCCTAGTGAAATAGTCATATATATTCTCATAATTAACCATCTTAACATCTTCAAATATAATTGTCCACATGTTACTTTGGATTCCTTCACTTTGATTTTTCCATTATAACTACTTCTCAATTTTTCCCGTATTTATTTTGTAGTTTCTTTTCCCCTTAACATAATGTAATTTTTTTTGATAAATACATCAAAATAATATTTTTTCCTTTCTATCCAACTCCACATTCTTTTTTTATAAATATTTTTCATATAATAATTTACCGTAATGTGTTCAAATCCCACTATATAAGCATATCTGGCCTCAAGACCAAGAGAAATAAGGAAAGCAAGTATCTTATTCTGTAAACTATGGTAGTTTGTTCCATCAAAGTTATGAACTCCTTATCTATTAAAATAAATAAATATTATCCATATCCACATTAAATTATTTTGGTCCTTTATAGGAAACCTTCAATCTTACACCAATTGATGTTTCCAAGGAACTATATTAGTAAAAATAATAGGGGGTTTAACAACCTAAAAATTTAGTTGAAAATAATTATATGCTTTATATCTTTCTTGACACACAACATCGAGCTTTAAACGAACAGAGAAATACTATAAAAATATTTTTATTTTGAATGTAACCATTTTAATCATACCATTAAATTAGCAGTATGAATTGGAATAACCACATTTAGAAATATATTTATTAATATTTTACATAATTATAAGGTATTTATTAATTCATAATAAATAAGAACTCAATTTTTAAAGGAGTAATTTTATGCTTCCAAAATATACTTTCTTCAAAAATGTTTTATATTTAATTTTGCATTTGTAAATTATAATTTAATTATACCATTATTACAAATTATATTTGATGAAGTGGGAATCATTTTTTAAATCATCATTTCAATAGAATCTTCAGTTGATTTTTTTAATTTTTCTAAAAAGATTTATTTTTAAATGAGTAGTCAAAATATTAATTTTTGTAAACTTTCATTTCGTTTCATTAAAAAAAAATAATTTAAAATTACCATTATTTTATTAATTTGATATTAAATTAACATAAGTACCCATCAATTAGAATAATATAATTTATTATATTAGAACCTTAATTATACTTTATTTTGGTATAAGTTCAATTTTGGGCTTAAAACACTATTTTCTAAACTTTTTTCTAACCGCGTAATGTGTTTTAATTTCAATAGACTAGAAAATAAACATTTATTGATAATGTTATGAAATATATAGAATATATATTTTATAAAATGTATTAATATTCATCAAATGGTTTGTACAACTCATGTAATGGAAGTTGATTTAGATTTATAGATAAAATTTCATTTTTCTTAAAAACCATTTTCATTGAATTTTGTGCATTTATTTTAAAATAAAATTATAAAAATTATCAAAATTGAATCCAATAAAATGTATTCCATATTTTTAATAATAATAATTTATATAATTTAATAAGCTTCAAATTAATTTTTTTCATAATTAATAGTAAAAACATTAAAATTTTCTTATTGTGGATAAGGTTAAAATCATTTTACTAGGGATGTTAAATTAAGAGATAAGGGTAATAATGTCATGTAAAATTTTATATTTATTTTTTAAATATATTTCAATTTTATATTATATAATATTTAAATTATATTTCATTTTTTATACATCGGTGACTCTCCCTTCGTCGGCGGTCGATGACTTCTCAAAGGTTGGGGTCCTTCCTCCTCGACAGTTTGAGAGTAATATCGGCCTCCTGCGGGTGGTGAGGATGGACTTGATCATCAGATATCTACTGTGCTGCCATATTTTTTGGATGCAAAAAGATCATATCTACATAAATTAGATCTTGTTTCTCTTTAAAATCTAGATATGGTTGTGGTTTCTGATGCACGTCGACAATTTTTGATTGTGGATTTGAAGGTCGCCGCTAGTTCATATTTAAAGAATATTGCAGAAAAAGGTTATGTGAATCATTGTTTTTACTATGTTAAGTATGGGATCTCAAATCACTTCATCCAAAGGGGGTATAATATTCATATACATGAGGATCAGGATTCAATTTTTGACTGTCTTAATCTGTGTATGTTTTCAATTCTTACGTGGATTGATTTACCATTACAATCATGTTCATAGAGGTTGATTGATCTTAAAAATTATCTTGTTAAGGATTTTGTTTCCATTATTGGAGTATTATTACAATTTTTCATGGTTTCATTCATATATTTTTTCTAATATGTGATCTAAAGGAGAGATCTTGGGTGTTCGGATCCTTGGCGTTACGTCCAAGCATGTTATGCTTAAAAGAGTGGGTTCCCAATTTTAATCCATTTTCTATTTTGAACAGTAAAGCGCAAGTTTGGGTTATTTTTTTTTGTTTTGAATTGGGTCCTATAGAACAAAATTATTATTTTTACATTGCTTATGTGATTTTTGTTCCTATCAGGATGGATAATGTGATTGAGGATGGTCGGTTTGTTCACCTTACTCGGCTTCTTGTTGAGGATGATTTCTCTTCAATACATACTGAGAAAATTAGGATCTTTACTAAATATTATGATTTGGATCTCAAGAACATTTATGAGAAGACTCATTCCCTATGCACTAGTTTAAAAATCCTTGGACACTTGTTGGAGAAGTGTTGAAGGGAGTTACACTGTTATTCACACTCTATGAATGGGCATGATGTCGATAGATATAGAAGTTGTGTTATGAGTACGAAGTCTACTGTGGTTCCAGTATGTGGAAATGATGGCTCTGCTTCTGATTGAACTAGTTCCTCTAATATGGATGGTTCTCCTTTGGGATTGGGGAAGTAGGATATGGTTGATGGTTCTCCCATGATCTATGGTTAGCAGATCACGACTAATGATTCTTGTAATTTGGTTTTAGCCATTTTCCAACATTCTAGGAATCATCACATAGAGTTTTCCTTCGATCCATAGTAGTCCATATATGTACTCCAATGAGCTACATTTGAGGGTTATCCTTCATTTCTTGAAGGACAAGGTTGCATTCTATAGCCATTGGCATTGGTTTTCGGGCATGGTGATGGTATACATTCATCTATAGGGAATGATGCCGCTAAAGCAGTGCTTTTGAAATATTCTGGAAGGTTATGGTCGAATATTATTACTGATTAAGAGTTATATACACCTACTCCAATGATTAACCATCTAGATACTCCCATTACTACAATTATGGATGAATCTACTTTTTCAGGCAAATTTATGCCCATTGAGAGGGAAGATTACACTACAAATGATATCACTTTGCATGAAAGGATGGATGTTGGAAGCAGTTAAGATAAGTTTAAAGTGGACAGTGAAGGGTTTAAAATGGTAAGGAATAAATGATTTATCTCTGAAAAGGTTTATTAGTCATCCTATGTTAAATATATTAACATATTTTTGGTTATTGACTCTATTAGTGATGATGTATGTCATATGCCAAAAACCTGGTGACGGGGCGGGCACCCTAAAGCTCATGGAAAAGGGTGTGGTGATGATTCTCAGGAACATAAAGGGTCTTATCAATCTCTCAGGGGTCATCTAACACTAGAGAAGGTGAAGATTAAGGAGAAATCCCTTGAGATTTTCAACCATAATAATTCGTAGTCGGAATGGGAGTTTTCTAATGACGATGTTACTTCTGATCATGATTATGATGATGCTTAAGATGTTGTTTTTAATTTTGTGTGTGGGATCACCTTTATTTATTCTTATTTCATGTACTGTTTATTTTTATTTCTTTTTATAATAAGGTGCTTTACCCCAAACCATCCTGGTATATTATTGAAATATTTTAAGTAATTCCATGTGTGTCCACCCCCACTCACTTATAAATGGGAACCTCTTCACCTTCCTTATTCACAGTCTTTTAGCACCCTATATTAGCTAGTATCATTCTAAAAAAATCTTCCTTGATTCATTTCGTTCTTATTATATCCCATGGTATTCTTCTAATACTAATATTTCAAGGATTATGGTGTAATTTAAAGGACGTTCCTCAAATAATTAGAATAAATCTTAACCAATACCTTTCAATTTTATTTATTCTTACAACTTCTCAAAACCTATTGTATCTATAATTACGTGATGAATAAAGTATCATAAATATAATGATATCTTATTATGACTATTTCATAAAGATTTTCCACCTCACTTTCATCTAATGCAAAATGAAAGTATTGCTCATGCGAACGTGTGGACTATCACCTCCACGTAGTGATTTGATTCTTTTTCCATGACAATTTTCATGGTTGGTTATTATGATAGATTTTACGGTTATATAAAATATTAATTATTTAATTATTCTTTTATAATTATGATATCTTATCTACCTTGTTACCTTCCCATCTGATGAAAAATGATAACGTCACTCATGCGTATGTGTGGACTATCACCTCCACAAAGCAATGTGATTTTTTTCACTTATAATTTATAAAGATATTAATGAGGATATATTTAATGAATATATATTATATTTAGGATATAATAATAATTCTTTGATGTTGAATTATTTGTTACCTTTCTTTCGTTCCATCCATCAAAAAGTGGAAACATCACTCATGTGTACGTACGAACTACTGTCTCTGCAAAATGATGCAATTCATTTTTTTTACCACATTATATGACTGGTTATACAATTTTATATACTGATTAAATATTATAATTATTAAATGATTAAAATTATATAGATTAGTGAACCATCATTAAATTGAAATGACCAAAACTTCCAAATAGAAACATACATGAAAAATGAAATAGTTATCACCCGGAAATGAGCATTTCAATATAGAGTTATTATTAAATGGGTATGGAAATGTTATAAGTGGATAATATATGATATTTTAAGAAATTAAATGGTTATTTAATAGAGTTTTAATAAATAAAAATATATTATACCATTGGAAATACCTCTTACGGATCAATTTAGTCAAAGGTTAAGGCCTCTTTGTCTTAGTATAGTTTCATTAAGACATAATTGATGTTATGAACCTATTTATGTTTTTTAGGTGTATATACTAATCCTATGACATGTTATAACATATATAATTTTTAATTCATGGTATTTAATGCTATAATTCAAATTATTTTATCCAATAGGTTTCTATTTGAATGTTACCAATGTGGTAAGGGTTTCTCATCTCACTTTTGTTTCCATGATAAATATTCCATATTACCACTTGTTTCCATCATGTGATTTATATACTTACCTTTTGATATATTTTATAATTAATCTATCTATATTCATGGTATTTAAATTTCTTTTTTCATGTTATATCTTTCATGGGAGTTATGATACAAATGTTACCAAAGTAGTAAATATTTTATCTTGTAATCTCATTTTTAATGATATTGTTTATGTTTAACTTTAAATGATGAATGCACAAGATATATATCTAAAAACTTTATTCCATATACTATAATATGATTATTTCTAGCCATTAAAATTTTTAGTTTCATTTTATTCCCTCTAAGTACTCAAATGTTTGAAAGAATGTTTTTAAGGAAACTAGTTTTATTTTTCTATTTGGTCTGGAATATATTTTTTCCATGTCCTTATTTTCTTTAAAATGTATTCAATATTTTTTTTACTATTCTAGTATTATTTATTATAATCATTTTACCCTTGTTATATTTTATTTAAATATATTTAAAAGGAACCCTGATATCTTCTTCCAAAAGAGTTGTTTTTTATAAAATGTGTGAATGGATTCATTGTTTTAATGTATACCACACGAATGAATTGTACCACCATTAAGGATAATATTTTATTTGACGATTCATTCAAAAAAATTCATGTATATTTTAAGAGAAATTTTTTTCCTTAATATTTTTGAAATTTTCATATTTTATGTAAGTGATTTCAAAAATGAAAATGGTATTTTCTTCATGAAATAATCCAATGATATTTTAAAAGAATTATACATCTATGATAACATGATTTTATTTTACTTATGATTCAATGGGGGTATAATCATATGATACCAGCCATATTCGTCGTTGGAATTTTTTATGATTATTATGATAAAATATTGATAAAAATAATTTTATTTAAATGGGTTAAGCTATGATGAAATATTAAATATTTTTATGATATTTAGTAATATATATTAATAGATTTTGTTTTTTTGATGTGTGGGTATGTTATATCCCTCTAATGAATTGGTTAAATATTATTATTTTATGATATCAATGGGTATATGGGAGGTTATGTCAGTATAAAAAGAGGGTACACTAGAGGTTATCCAAAGCCCAACAAGGGAACACATTGGGTTATACCAATACTAATAAAGGTACATGGGTGGTGATCCCAATCCAAACATGTGATGAATGTATTGGTGGGTATCCTTGATGTATTATTTATATGATTATGATTATTCCACTCTCTATTACATGTTATTATGATTATGATATTATCTCATGTATAATTTTTATTGATTCTTCTATTATTCATGTATTATGATTTTCCAAATCCTTATGACATGATTATGATCTTCTAATTATTGGGTTTTAATTTCAATGGTTAATCGCATGATCACAGAAAATTATTATATTTATATTCTTACATATGATAATTTATTGATATCTCCAAATTTTACCCTTAATGTGAATCTGATCTCAGCCTTTATTATGTTTCCTTTCCCTAGGTTCTGAATAATGGTTTTATGTATGATATGTCTAAGAAGGGTGCTAGTTCTGAAGAACATAGTGGGAGATAATGTAGATCTTTCATATACAAATTTTTTATGTCTCAATTTAACCCAAAGACACTAAACCTTTATGGTTATGGAATGTATTATAATGATATGTAATGAATATTAATGTAATAATATATAATATTTATTCATGTAAGTTTTGGGTCACCTCAATTGGTACTAGACTGGGGTTTAGTTATTTTTTAGAAACTAGGATGATAAAAAATTAGTGGGAACCCTTAAGATATTCCTTATTCTAAGAGAACAGCCTAAGTTATGGTAAATAAATTGGTGTAGTTTTCCAAGAAAATACTTCCTGATATAGATACTAGAATGTGGATGTGGATATATTAAATATGTGACTTGGGGTAATAACTCTGAAAGTGGTGGGTTCGATATTAACACGATCATCACCAGGTACATGATGAGTGGGCCTAAGACTACACAACTGGATAGCAACTCCTAGTGAATTTTCTATTATCAATTCATATTTTATTTATTAAACATTATGAATGATTTTAATATACAATGACCATGGATGGCCTAGGTTAAACCCATGGATTCATATATTGAATATATGGTTTCATGATTTAGACATCCTATGAATGATTTTCATCATTATATGGTTTCTCACTCTGATTATAATTTCTCACAGAATCCATTTTGGTTTTATTAAATGGTTTAGATAGGGAGGAACCATGTTAAAAATGGTTATAAAGGAAACTATGAGGGTTTTATTAATTTAGAAACCTATTAGGATAGATTCCAAAGTGAAAAATTTCTTGGTTATACCAAACCATCTATATTGATTTATAAATAAAAACTTGAACTTGGGGAAGGTTTTAACACACAAAATAATAGAAAATGGAGTTTTATTAAGGTTCTTGTGATAAAAAAACTAAAGGAAAAATATTTAATTTCCTCCATGTTTGAAATGTGGAAATAATCACTCAAAAAGATAATTGAATGGAATAAGAAAATTTAGTATTTTTTTTAAAACAAGGGCATAATGTAGTAAATTGTAGAGGAAAAATTTAAATATTAGTTAATAAAATATATAAGAATAATTTTTTCCATTAGGTATAATATATGGTTGAATGTTTCAAATTTGGAATGAATGGTATTTAAGTAAATTAATGTCCTATGGGGAAAGATCAAGAATAAGATCAGTACAGTTATATGAGTAAAGGTTTTTCTGTTTATAATGAAGAGATTACATATGATTTATGAAAGGTATGAATTATTTTATTAGTAATTCATATGTTAAAATTAATAAATGTTATTAAATTTAGGTTGTTTAATATTAATAAATTATTTATATTTCGTATTATTAAAACGAATTATTATGGAATAAGATGATGAAGTATTGTTAGTGGTATAAGGATGAAGTGGAATGATAAGAGTGGTTATGTATTGTGATTTTAGAATTATTTTTTTAAGGGAATTATCAACGACATTCAGTATATAAGAATCAAAAAACATCTAAGGATTTTTTTATAGTAGTTTTCCCTTAAATAATTTCAAGAATATATTTAATTGTGCTAATATCCTAGAAAATTGATTTAGTGGTAAGTTGATATTTATGGAAAACACATGATTGACGGATAGATAATCCTTATGATGAACCTAATGTTTATTTAATAATGTATAGTTGTGAAAAAAGGGTTGACTAGTATTGATAAAGTAAAATGGATTTTATTGGTGAACTTGAAATTAACCAGTTATTTCCTGAAAAAGTGATTTATATTGATGTTTATTATATTTCATGGATTTATGGAATATTTTGGATACTTTGTATAGATTTAATTTTTGAATCATTTATTGTTCAATTGAGGATTTATATTGATTTAGGATATTTTGGGAAAGTATTAGCATGATTTAAGAGAGTATATTATCACTTTATTTGTGTGTTTGGTATGTGACATTATGAGATACTTTATGTTGTTTGTGGATAAATTCTAAATTTTTTGTCATAGAAAAATTATATTTTATCAAGTATTTCAGGGTTTTTTGGATTTTCAATTTTGATAGAAATATTTTTTAGGAATCCTAAGGTTAACTATTTATATAACCTTTTATGTTAACCTTTGGTTGTTATTGTTTAAGTTTTAGGGATTAAGGTATAATTTCATCATATAATGATTTATCCGCATTGAATAACTTGTGCTATCCATTTTTGTTTTGGTAAATATATATAGATAGAAGGAATTAATTCTCATTTTTATGGAACTTATGGCCCTTTAATATTTTATTTTAGTACTTGGTAACGAAAAATTCTTCATTAATATTCATTTCATGGTGTAAGAGATAAGATAGAAGTGGAGATTTATCGAATCCCACCCAAATTATGGAAATGTTCTTATGAAACAGAAAGAAAAAAATTATGTACATTTTATCATATCTTGATATTAAAATAATCCATCAACTCTAGGAAATGTATCGTAAAATAAAAATGTCATCTCTTTACCTTCATTTCTAATAAATTGACGGTCTTCTTTATCCCTTTCTATTTTTCAGTTTTTTGGTCATTATATTTCTCACGATCATGTTCTCTATCACTCATTATTATTCATAGGATGTTATTTTTTCCATCTGTATCAATATTTTCACTTCCCAATAATGTTATCCTTATCTAAGTACATGATTATTAGTTATTTTAGGGAAATGTTAGTTTCCCACTTCCACTCTTCAAAGGAAGTTTTATTATCCCTTTGTGTGATATGGGTTTTTAATAAATGTATTTTAAAATATTTAACCTTTGATTAGAAAGATTAAAAATTAAATGTATTAAATTTATTTAATGGGGGATATAACACCTAAAAAATAAGTTTAAGATAATACTATGCTTGATTACTTTCTTTACACACAACTTCAAACAAACTTTGATATATTATAAAATATTATTATTTAAATGTGACCATTTTAACCTAGCTACTAAATTAGTGATATGAATAAGATTAAAATAGTTATTAAAATTATTCATAATGGTTTTAAATAATATAATTTTATTGACTAATTCATAATAAATAAGTACTCAATTTCTAGTAAAGTAATGTTAGGCTTCAAAAATATATTTTCATTAAAAATTGTTTTTATTTCATTTTTGGAAAGGAAATTATAATTAATTTTTACCATTATTAGAAGTTATATATGAATAAATTAATATCATTTTTAAATAAATATTTCTATATTATCTTAGGGTGAATTTTTCGAATTTATCTCAAAAGATTTATTTTTAAATGAACAGTTAAAATAATGTTTCACGTAAAACTTTCATTTATTATCATTCAATAAACTAATTTAAATATATAAATTTGTTTTTAATTTTATATTAAATTAATATAAGTCTAATTTAATTATACATTATCTAATTAATCACATAGTAATTAGAGTGATACATGATTTTGGTAAAAGTTCATTTTTTGGCTTAGAAACGATTTTTTCTAAATTCGATATTTGTGTGCACAATCTGTTTTTATCTTAATAAATAAAATCAATAACTATTTATTGAAAATTTTAATGAAATTAATTTAATATTTATTCAAGAAATTATTTTAATATTCATATAATAGTTTTTACAAGGAAAATAAAGGAAGAAAATTCAGTTTTATGCTTACAAATTCATTTTTCTAAAAATAGTATTCATTGTGTTTTGTGCACTTATAATAAAAATAATTTCAATAAATTATTGAAATAAAATAATATAGAATTTATTTAAAATTTATAATTATAATAGTTAATATAGTTTAATAGGGTCAAATTAATTTTTTGTCATAATGAATACTAAAAATTATAAATTTTGGTTACCACGGTTATTGTTAAAATGGGTTTACAGGGGAAACAATTAAAAGATAAGGTTATGAATACTACCAAATATTATCTAATTATTATTTTTTGATTATATTTTGACCTTATATATTCTTATATTATAATTATTGTCCATTGTTACTACTTTTATATTAAAGTGACCTTATATTATTGAAATCTTGTAAGCAATTACATATGCGTCCCTTCCATCACTTATAAATGGGCACCTATTATCCTCCATTTTCAGAATATTTTAGAAATATATCTATGAAAATAAAAACCCACAAATATTCCTAGATTAATTCCATTATTCCTATAACCCCTGGTCTTCTCTTTTGGACAAGGCCTAAGGTGTAAGCAAAAGGATGTCTCTCAAAGAAGAAGTATAAATCTTGACTATCCTCTTTAAGTATTATTTATTCTTCCACCTTATATAAACATGTTTTATCCATAAAAAGTGATAAATATTATATTATAAATATATTTAGATTTTATTATGATGATATCAAAACCATTTTCCACCTCTATTCCATCAAATGGGAAAAGAAAGTATCCCTTTTGTGTACATGTGGACAACCACCTCCGCATAGAGATATGATTCATTTTCCATCACCATTTTACAAGGTTGGTTATTATTATAGATTTTATTTTTATATATGATATTTATTACATAATTATTCTTTTATTTTTATAATATCTTATCTCCATTATTTCCTTCCCATCATACGTAAAAGGATAATGTCGCTCATGTATATGTGGGGACTGCCTACTCCACAAAGCGATGTAGTTTTTTTCACACCCACATTAAATTTTTATGAATAAGGATATATTTAATTAATATGTAATATGTATATGATATGATATTTATTTTGGAAATATGAGTTATTATTTACCTTTATTTAACTCCATCTATTGGAAAGGTGAAACATCACTCACACGTATGTAAGGACTACCATGTCCATGAAGTGATGTAATTAATTTTTCATTACCACTTAATATGATTGGATATAAATGTTTATATAATTATTTAATATTATAATTATTATATTATTAAAAAATTTTAGATGATGTATCCTTGATCAAAGTGTATGGATCATAACAACAAAACTGAAACATACATGAAAAATGAAATAGTTATCACCCATAAAAGAGGATTTAATTAAAGAATTATTAATAAAAAGGTGTTCAAATTTTATAATTGGAAAATATATGATTTTATTTTTTAATGGTTATATTATTTAATTATTATAAATGTAAATGTATTATATAAGTGGCTAGAGAACTTAAAAATCAAGTCTGATATAAAGTAAAGACTTTTCTTCTCAATATTGTTTTGTTGAGACATGTTTGATATTAGGAATATATTTATGATTTTTAGGAATATACTCTACACATTTTTCATGTCATAAAAATTATTATTATTAATTTATGGTACATAAAGTAAAAATTCAAATTACTTAGT
The DNA here is from genome assembly GCA_963277665.1 of Viscum album. NCBI lineage: Eukaryota > Viridiplantae > Streptophyta > Magnoliopsida > Santalales > Viscaceae > Viscum > Viscum album. The sequence goes on along the minus strand of OY728162.1, from coordinate 638,037,463 downwards.
CCAAGGGGTTTTGATTGTAATGTTACCAACGTTGCAAGGGGTTCTTGTTTAACTTTGTTTATGTGAGACATACATCATAGTTACCTATTGTGTCTATTATGTGAAGTATATAATTAACCATTTATATTTTACATCACCAATATCTTCATATTAACGTAGTTTAATTTTTCAATTGATGTTATTTCTCTAATGGGGTTTATAATTCTAAAGTTATCAAAGAAGTAAGGTTTTTATGTTAGAATCTCATTTTTGTTATGGTTGTTTCTGAATAAAATTCATATGATTAAATTATTTGATAAATATCTCAAAAATATTATTTATTTTCTTCTCAACTATATATATACTTATATTATACATTTTCCTTAAATTTTTATCACTCTATGTACCCAAACGTATGAAATAATGTTCTTAAGGAAAACTGACTTTGTTTATTTATTTGGCCAGGAATCATTTTCATCCATGTACATATTTTCTTAAAACCATTTTCATGATTTTTTTATTATCCAATGATCTATTAAGGTAATATTTACCCATGTCCTTATTTTTATAAAAATTTTAAAAGTAATCTTCTTGTCATTTTTTGAAAGAGGTACTTTTTAGAAAATGTGTGAACAAAATCAATGTCTTAACACTTGTTTCATGGATGAAATTTCCCACCGTTAAGACTAGTATTTACATTGGATATTCCTTTAAAAATTTACATGATTCATTTCAAATAAACTTATTTTACTAATATTTAGAAAATTATATTTTTAATAAGTTATTTCAAAATGAAAATGGTATTTTCTTTAATAAATATTCTAGTAATATTTTAAAGGATTTTTTCATCTATGATAACATCCATTGAAGTTACTTATGAATAAATGGGGAGATGATAATATTATATCATACATATTATTTATCTACACGATTTTTAATTATAATGATGAAATTTTGATGACCCACATTTTATTTTCCATGGGTTAAGTAATGATGAAATGGAAAATGTTTTTATCGTCTTGTTCCACATATATATGAATAAATTATAACTATGTGATGGGTCATTATGTTTAATCCCTCTAATTAATTAGGTAAAATTTAATGTTTTATGAGATAAATGGTTATATAAAAGGGTATCCCAATACCAAAAGAGGGTATGGGTTGTTATCCCAAGACCAACAAGAGTGCAAGATAGGTTATCACATGTCCAATGCTGGTACATGGGAAGTTGGCCCAAACCTAACATGTGATGAATGTATTGGTGGGAAGCCATGAGATAATATTTATTTGATTATTATTATACCACACATTTTATTCCACTGTATATGATATGTTCTTATGTTTATGATATGATATTATGGCTCACATTCTATAATTCTTCTATGATTCAAGTCTTATGATCTATCAAAGCCTTATATCATGATTATGATCTTTGAATTGATGTATACTGATTTCAAATGTTAAGATAATTTTATCATACACTAATTCTCATGATATGGTTACATATTTCCATTTATTGATATGTCCCATTTTTTCCCATACTAAACATATGATCTCACCCTTTCTTATTTTCTTTTCCTTGGGTTGTCAAGAATGGTTCTGTGTTTGAAATATCAAAGAAGGTTTCTAGTAATGGATAACATAGTGTTAGGGGATATATATCTTTTATGTACCACTTTTTTATGTATCCAAGTTTCCAAATAAACTAAACCTTTATGGTTCTTCTATTGATTGTAATAATATGTAATGAATATTCATCTAATAAGATGTAATATTTATGTGTCTAATGTTTGAGTCACCTCAGGATGAATGAATGGTAAAATATTTTTCTGAATTCTTCCATTTAATCCTACATACTTGGATTTTTAAATTTCATAATCCACTAAATATTGTCTCATAGCCTCATCATGAGTTGAAATGTAATGAAATGTAAGCATATAGAAATTTACAACATTCGGCTTCAAAGCCTAATCCTTTCCATGTTTTTATTACCGTAGACATGGATTATCTACTATCTCTAGAAAATGTTTTACAATATATAATCAACTATGTTATACCACTTCTAGAATCCACTAGAAGATGGAAATCTCCATAATAATGATCCCCCAAGAATGAAAAATATTATTCTTCTTCTAAGATTGTCTTCAACCACTTGAGAATACAATATTCCACCATAAGATGATGGATCAAAAAAAATACACATATACTTCATCAAGATCCTCAATAGTTGATAATGATGATCATCTTGGTCATTTTGAGCATTGAAAAATTCATGTCACGCACTTTTCCACCTGACCTATGATATTATCCTCACTTAGACATCACATGTCGAGTTTGAGTATAAATGTGTCTCTATTCCAAAAGAAGAAAAATAATATATGTCTATGTGTAAGAAGATGAATCAAACACTAACGAATGTAGATTCCTTAGAAATATTATCCAATTTGGGGGTATGGTGGTGAGAACTTCCCTCTAAGAGTAATCCAGGAATTTCATAAATTACTGATAAAATGGTGTTGATTACTTAAAAAAATTAAGTGTCTTATGGGAACTTTTTTGGAATCATAAAACACCTACTTGTCTTTATACACTTTAGGTAGGGGATTAGTTCACTCTGCAAGATTCAATTTGATTGGTCGCAGAGCCCAAGTGGTCTTAGAGATGAAAAGATATGGCTACCAGAAGTTGATATTTTTTTAAAGGAATATGAGATGTCATGAAACTCCTTTGCATAAATCCTTTACCTATCTCATGAAATACACAGATACACAAAGAAACTATGTTTTGTAAAGACCCAGAATTTCCATGTAATTGCTTTTCAATATATAAGAATTTTACGAGTCCGTGAGAATAGACCGTGCATGATTCTGCGGCCCGGTGTGACCGAAATGAATTTCTGAACTTTATTTCGGGTACGTTTAGTAAATATGTGAGCGGGTTTTTATAAATTTTGAACCAGTGCTCAGAATTGAAATATGAGGGCACCATTGAACTCTCTAAGCTGATATTCGCTTATGTAGATTTTCACCTCGATGGCAGTTGGTCGAGCGTGCAAGTTAGTATTTGGGTTTTTCGTGAAATAATAAAATAAAAGTTAAATTGTGTAACATTTTATTTTTATTTAAAACACCAATGTGGATGTTGAGAGGTTATAAAAGTGGGGGCCACCAGAATTAAACCTCCCATGAGAGGTTATGGTGGTGGGGACCACCTAAACTAACCTCCCATGAGAGGATAAGGTGGTTAGGACCACCCAAGGATAAACCCTCCTAAACTCCCTCATAAGTGTGGGGAAGCCTCTTAAACTTCCCCCACATAAATGGTGCCACCTTCTATAATTTATTATGCCAAAATATGTAATTAATTAATCTAATTTGAAATTGGGAAAACCATTAAAATTTCAGAAAACATATCATAAGTTGGCTACTTCTCAATTTGGTGGATTTGGGGAGAGGAGAAATATTGGGAGGATTAAACTTCTCCAACGAATAACGCCATCAAAGAATGTTCTTCGGAAATCAAGAAAGTGGACGAAGAGTGAGCCCGACATCAAAGCGTGGTTTTAGAAGCAATGATCATTGGAGCTCTCTTCACCTTCTTCGACTTCCTTCTCGTGTCAACGTTAATGAACAATCCAAGGTAGGGGTTTCATTCCCATGTTCTTCCCTTCTAAATTTATTTTTTTGGATTGGGAATAGTGATTGACGTAGGTTATGGGGATTGATACTCTTAAATATCTTCCATACAAGTTCTTGATTCAAAGATGGTGAACCACTTTCTAACACTATAACGCGGAGAGTGCAGGCCAAACAAACATGGCACGTGCTCTCTGCATACCATCTGTTTGATTGTTGATCGCGGTGGAGGAACGACTACCAACATGGAGGGGCACAAGAATGGCGGTCGGTACCACCGCCGGCCGCGATGAAGGCAACAGTGCAACATCCATCGTTGTCGTAGCCTCGCCGCCATCCGCGACCGAGCTTCCACCGACGGCCTCTCCATCCGGTGGTCACTGCCGCTGCCCATGGCCTCATCGTCCTGCGGTCGCTGCCACCACCCGCGGGCTCGCCGTCTGTGCCGAACTGCCGACGTTGTCCGGGCCGAGCCACCACCGCCGTATGGGCCAAGACACTGCCGCCTTCCAGGTCGAGCCGTCATCACCACCTGGGCTGAGCCGCCACCGACGTCCGGGCCAAGCTGCCACTGCCATTCAGGACGAGCCACCGTCCGGATCGAGCCGCCCCGGCAGCACCGCCGGGCGACACCCCCCATGGCATCCGCCCTTCTGGCTGCACCACCCTGGCCGAGCCCCTCCGGCCAAGCCGCCCTTCGGTACCCCCACGGCCGAGCCGCCCTGCGCTACCCCCCGTGGCCGAGACGTCCCGCTTCCAAGCCGACCCACGGAAGAGCCGCCGTCCACGGCCGAACCGCCTCGTGGTCACCAGCGGCCCTCCACGGCCTTGCGGCCACATGCGGCCCTCACGACCTGCCGGGCCGGACCCTACGGGCTGGGCCACCCAGCGGGCCGGGTCGACCCGAATCAGGTCGACCCAGGAAAGGGAAGGTCGGGTTGTTTTGACTTGGTCGGACCAGACCTGGACCAAATATGACCTTATACTATACTTGGGCCATAAATTTGGCACCAGACATTTGTTTGTTGAACCGTCAGCAGCATTGGAAATCTTGGTGAAATACGGTCTCTTGGAGTATACCCCACTAGGGTTTTGGATTAATTTGGGGTATGGTTAGGTTGCATCGAGCACAAATCCAACCGGGCCTTAGGACTAAAAGGTTAATAACTCAAAGACCGGTTGTCCGATTAATGCAACATATATTGCGTTGAGAACCCTATGATGTGGCTGTCCACTGAGATACTTCTTCATAGGACATTGTGGCAATTGAAGTATCGACCAATTTCTTGTGGGGTAGACCTTCCTATAGACAAGAGAGCATAGGGAGAGAACCTAGTACCAGGATGTGACTTGAGAAAGAGATCCTTCGTGGGTCTATAATTGAGGGTCCCACATGGAACCACTCTAGGATCCCTTGAGAGACTAGTCTTGCGATCCTATGTGGGTCAGCACCGAGAGATCCTGTGTGGGTTTGCAGCAAGCGATCCTATATGGGTCAACACTGAGAGATCCTATGTGGGTCTGATGAGTGTTTAAGATCCTTCGTGGGTCTACCTCTTAACGGTGTAAGATGATTTAGTAGTTCTATCTAATCACCTTTACTACCGTACCCAAGTTATACCTGATGTGATATGAGTTCGTACATGTGTGATACAATCCTTCATGGAAATACCTTGGTGGTATTCTTCTTTGTGGTGTACATATGTGGTACTTGCCTTCATATTATATTTTCCTTTATGGAAGAGTTGAGCTTGAAGCTTTGGAGTTGGACTCTGTGTTTTCTTCATAATTGAGATGGGTTTACTTGATATCTTAGGTATATGTATGGGCATATACCTAAGTAGGGTTATCAGTTGTTTCCAATATTTGTGGTTTATCCTTTGTGGATTTGTTAGACCTTGAGGTTTTCGGGGTCCCTACTAAGTATATTTATACTGAACCCTGCACGGGCAATGCCCACACCTCGTTGTGTTTGGTACAGACGATGGAAAGCATTGACTGAGGACGAGAGTTCCAAGAATAGATGGTGCACATAGGTGGACCATATGGTGTGTCGGTATGCAGAGGAGATGGGCAGACATGGAGTGTTGAGGAGGTGATCTATACCTACCCTTCAGGTAGGAACCTCGAAGGGTGACCCAGTAGCTATCTTTATCTTTCTTCAGTTCTATTCTATTCAGTTTTACTTGTACCTTTACTATTGGGCTTGTATTCTGGCCCCGTTTACATACTGTACTCAATTTGTTTACTATTCAGTTTACTTGAGTTCGTATCTTGCCGTGTGCTTGGTTTTGTGTGCTACAGGTTATAAAGGCTATGTCTTCCTAGTTTTTGGGAATACACCTTTTGGTGCTAGTCGCCAGCCACTAGCCTATGGAAGGTGGGATTGGGGTAGTCACAACACGGGCCCCTAGGGACGAGTCATGGAAAATTGGTATCAGAGGTGTCAGTTCAACCATAGAACATAGGACTCTAATCATTTAATGGAAATAGTGTTAAGTGTAGTGAGTTTGGTTATCATTTTAGGGTATCCAGTGTTGGTGTGTTGGCCAAAGTATCCATATAACATAACGTTGACTTTTGATTTTCGACTCAGTGCACAAAAACACTGATTGTGTGTGTGTTTCCAATAGTTTTTCTTTGTGATATCTTGAGTCAGCTCACCATGTATAACTTATTTTCCATGGTGCACCAGTTTCTTTTCTGGATGCATCCACGAAGACATCCAACTAGGGTTTCGAGATTTGTATGCACTGATAGCCCACTGAGCGACAAGGCCTTGGTGTAGGGCCCTCATCCAGTAGAGTCTCCAGCGGAGGCACCAGTGGTACCATTACCCATGGGGCCACCGATTCCACCAGCCCCAGCAATAGAGAGTGCATGCCGATTAAGCGCGTTGCATGAGTTTTAGTGCCAGAGGCCACCCAGGTTCAGGGGAGAGATAGACCCATAGGAGGGTGAGGATTGGATAGAGGTTGTGGTAAGAGTATTCTGATTGGTAGGGACACTAGAAGATCTCATGTTGAACCTTGTCGCTAGCCTTCTACAGGAAAAATCAGGCAAATGTTGGAGCTTGATGCTCCGAGTTCACGACGAGTTGATGCTTCTCTGGGCAGACTTCGAGAGCCTGTTTCGGGCAGTGTTTGTTCTAGAGACTCTTCGCGTAGTGCGTATATAGGAGATGCTTTATCTATAGTATGGTACCATGATTGTACCTTAGTACTCAGTGAGGCTCACTGAACTCTCATTCTACTCCACTAATATGGTGCGAGACCTATTCTTCAGGGCCCGGACCTTCGAGCAGAGGCTCAGGCGAGAGATCCGGGCATCGATGATCTCACTCAGCATCCCGACGTAGGCAAGGGTGTTAGAGAGGGCCCTATTAGTGGAGTTTTTTCACCCTGAGTGGTCACCAGCTGCGAGATCCACCACCGGGAGACACGTAGAGGAGTCTGTTGCAGCTAGTAGTAGAAAGATGTTGCAAAGGTCTAGGACGACCAGACCTACAGGTGGATGACCGCCAGACTTAGAGTCGGTTGTGCGGGGCACCCGAGGCAGAGCCAATCATGCCAGGAACGGGTAGTGTTATGCATGCAGCAGGCAGCGTCACATGACTCGTGATTGTCTGACCTGCCATGCGGATGATCAACAGATGGTCGAAGGACCACCCAGACAGAAATAGAGGATCGATCGATGTGGTCCACAGGGAGCAGGCAAACGTGGAAGAGGATCTGGCCGTGCAGCTGGCAGTGGGAGACGATTTGAGATGTTACCGCCACCACCACTAGGTAGTCCACCCCGACCACAGGGATCATGTGGATAGGGGAGGGCACAGCTCCAGGAAGCTGGGGCCTACGATCATGGAGCTCTAGAGATGATATGAGGTACGGTCTATGTCTATTGTACTATATATTCCATACTTATTGACACAGGTTCTATTCATTCTTTTATTTCCACTACCCTCATTCAGAGCTCGAATATTCTGATGGAGCCGTTGGCTCGATCCTTACGTCTAGAGACTCCTACGAGAGTAGATTCAATGATTACGCACTAGTTCTAGTAGTGCGAGCTTACTCTAGGAGGCGAGATATTCGGTTGGGATCTCCTGGTAGCATCGTCGAGGCCTTTCAACTTCTTATTGGGTACGTACTATTTGTCAACAGTCCATGCTCAGATAGACTGTATTAGGAACAAATTACTGTGTGTCCGCACGGATGGGACCAGGTTTACTTTCACCAGTGAGAAGGGATCCTTTTTAGGAAATTATGGACTTACCTGGAGGAGGGTGCAGCTGATTACTCATCAGTTGGATATCCTTACCCTCGGAGTGGTTGATGTGGAGAGTCTGAGTTCTCCTATAGTGGTGGAACAGTGCACGGATGTCTTCCTTGATGATGTTCGGGGTCTACCTCCTCGTAGAGAGGCAAACTTTTACATTGACTTGTACCCTGGGACGACACCAATATCTACCCCAGCATATCGGATGGCTCCTGCGGAGCTTCGTGAGCTACGGGTATAGCTAGAGGACATGCAGGGAAAGAGATTCATTCAGCCCAGTGTTTCACCATGGGAACCCTCGATATTGTTCACCCAGAAAGTGGATGGGAGCTTGAGAATTTGTGTTGACTATCGGTGCCTGAACCAAGTGGCTGTGAAGAACAAGTACCCACTTCCGGGGATTGACGACCTCTTTGATTAGATGAAGGGAGCACCATGGTTCTCGAAGATAGATCTCATATCAGGCTATCTCCAGCTCATTGTATGAGATGATAATGTTCAGAAGATGGATTTTACATATCAGTATGGCCATTCGGTGTTCTTGTTATGCTTTTCAGTGTAACCAACACTCTAGAAGTGTTCATGGGACTCATGAACAAGATATTTCATCCATACCATGATCGCTTTGTCAAACTCTTTATTGATGATATTATGATCTAATCGACTACTGAGGGGGAGCATGCCTACCATTTTCAGATAGTAATGGATACACTCTGAGAGCACTAGATTTATGGTAAGCTCTCGAAGTGCCAGTTCTTGAACCAAGAGGTTCACTTTCTGGGACATGTCATATCAGAGGCTAGAGTTGCAGTGGATCCAGCGAAGATTGAGGCGGTACTTGCTTGGGATCCACCCAAAAGTGTGATGGAGGTACAAAGTTTCCTAGAATTGGCCAGATACTACCAGAGATTTGTGCTAGATTTCTCCAGAGTTAAAGAACCACTTTAGACATTGACGAAGAATGGGAAACCCTTCATATAGTCGAACAGATGCTAGTAGAGTTTTCAGGAGCTGAGGCAGAGGATGACTAGTTCCCCTATCTTGAGGATTCCAAAAGAGGGTGTAGGGTACGTAGTCTAATGTGACGCATCAAGGACCAGACTTGGATGTGTCCTGATGCAAGAGCGAGTAGTGATCACAAATGGTTCTCAACACCTGAGACAACATGAGCAGAACTATGCTACCCATGACTTGGTTTTAAGAAGCATTGGTCTTTTCCTTGAAGATCTGGTGGCACTATCTGATGGGAGAATGTTTTACAGTCTACTTAGATCACAAGAGTCTCAGGTATATCTTATCTCAGAAGGACCTGAACCTGAGACAATGATGTTGGATTGAGTTACTCCAGGACTATGACTTTAAGATATTCTATAAACCTAGGAAGGGGAATGTTGTAGAAGATGCACTCAGTAGGAGGTCAGGTATACAGCTGCTAAGAGAGGAAACAAAGCAGCTGGACGCTGTGAAGATATCCTTTGTGGATCGAGATGGATAATATTTCCTTCAATCTCTTACCGTCACTCCCCCACTTCTTCAGAGAGTCATGGAGGTGCAGTGTGGGGAAGCTGACTGCGAGACTCGACGTGCTCAGATATCCACAGGTCAGGCACCTGAAATATTATCTGAAGGTGAGGAGCACACCATTCTTTTCAAAGGACACACCATGGTACTAGGGTCACTTTAGGAGGAATTTTTGAGGGAGTTGCACACTTCCCCTCAAGAGGTACATCCAGGAGTGGCGAAGGTGTACCAGTACCTCTGATGACAACATTGGTGGCCGAGAATAATGAATGCAGTTGCAGATTTTGTCTCTCAGTGCCTAACTTGTCAGTAAGTGAAGGCGGAGCACCAGTTTCCAGCAGGATTGGTTCATCCATTAGAGGTCTTAGAGTGGAAGTGTTATGGGATATCCAGGGACTTCTTGATAGGACTTCCATGTAAATACAGGGGTCATGACTCGATTTGGGTGATCGTTGATCGACTCACCATGTCAGCCCACATCCTATCCATCAGAGAGCAGGGTTCAGTAGAGAGCTTAGGATGCCTCTATGTGCTGGTGATTGGGCAGTTACATAGAGTACCCTCAATGATTGTCTCTGATCATGATACACATTTTACTTCCCAGCTATAGAAGGGGTTGCAGGAGGCTTTCGGGACGTAGCTTCATTTGAGCACCGCCTTCCATCATTAGATGGATTACCAGAAAGAATGGACCATTCAGACCCTCGAGGACATGTTGTGTGATTGTGACCTCGACTTCAGTCGTAGCTGGGAGGATCACTTTCCCTTGGTGGAGTTTTCATACAACAACAACTATCACTCCACCATTGGTATGGCACATTTTGAGGCATTGTACGAGCGACCTGGCAGATCACCATTATGCTAGACTGACCCAGGGGAGTCAGCACTAGTTGGTCCTAAGATGGTATCAGCTACCACAGAGAAGGTGCAGAACATCCAGGAGAAGATGAAGAATGCACAGAGAAGGTAGAAGTCGTATACCAACAAGAGACGAAGACCTTTGGAGTTTGAGGATGGAAACCATGTCTTCCAACAGGTCTCACATCGATGAGGTTTACAGAGATTTGGCTGAGGCAAAAATTTATCTCTGAAGTTCATCGGTCCCTTCCAGGTCCTCAGTAAAGATGGTGAGGTGGCATACCACTTATCTCTTCCACCTTAGTTGCACTGGGTGCATGATGTATTTCACGTATCCCAGCTGAGGAGATACATGCACGAACCATCCCATGACATCGATAATGGAGATCTAGACATCAATGATAGGGAAACTTTTACGGAGGTTCCAGTTGAGATTGAGGATTGACTGGTGTGGGTCCTTCGTGGTCAGTCAATACCTCTAGTGCACGTTCATTGGAAGCACGAGAACCTCTAGGATAGCACTGGGGAGCGGGAGGCTTAGATGTGTGCTTAGTACCCCCACTTGTTTACCTAGTTTTGAGTTGTAGATTATGGGGATGTATATCCCTGAGGTGGGGAGAATATAAAGACTCGAAATTTACATGTAAATGTTTTGTTAAATATATGGGAATTTTACAAGCCCAAAAAAATTGACTGTGCGTGATTCCGAGGCACGGTGTGCCCAGAATGAATTTATGAACTTTATTTCGGGTACGTTCAGTAAACGTGCGAGTGAGTTTTTCTAACTTTTGAACCAGTGCTCGAAATTGAAATTGGAGGGCACCGTTGAACTTGCAGCGCCCGTATTAACCTAAGGATACTTTCACCTCAACAATAGTTGGTCATGGGTGAAAGTTTGTATTTGAGTATTTCGTGAAAGAATAAATCAAAAATAAAATTGTGTAACATTTTATTTTTATTTGAAACACCCATGTGGATGTTGAGAGGTTATAAAAGTGGGGATCACCAGAATTAAACCTCCCATGAGAGGTTATGGTGGTGGGGACCACCCGAGGCTAAACCCCCTTGAACTCCATCATAAGTGTGGGGAAGCCTCTTAAACTTCCCCCACTTAAATGGGGCCACCCCCTTTAATTTATTATTCCAAACTATGTAATTAATTAATCCAATTTGAAATTGTGCCAACAATTAAAATTGGGGAAAACATATCATAAGTTGGCTACTTCTCAATTTGGTGGATTTGGGGAGAGGAGAAATTTTGGGAGGATTACACTTCTCCAACGAAGAATTCCATCAAAGAACGTTCTTCATAAATCAATAAAGAGGATGATGAGCGAGCTTGACGTCGAAGCATGGTTTTGGAAGTGACGATCGTTAGCACTCTCTTCGCCTTCTTCGACTTCCCTCTCACGCCAACGTCAATAAACAATACAAGGTAGGGTTTTGTTCCCATGTTCTTCAATTCTAAATTTCTTTTGCAGGATTTGTAATAGTGATTGATGTAGGTTGTGGGGATTGTTATTCTTAAATATCTTCCACACACATTCTTGATTCAAAGATGGTGACCTACTTTCTACCACTATAATGCAGAGAGTGAGGTCCAAAAAAACATGGCATGTACTCTCCAAAAACCTTGTGTTTGATTGTTGATCACGATGAAGGAATGACTACCAACACGGAGGGGCATGAGAATGGTGGTCGTCACCACCGTCGTCCGCGACGCAGGTGACAGTGCAACAGCCACCACCGCCGCAGCCTCAACGTCATCAGTGGCCGAGCCACCGCCCGCGACATCGTTGTCCCACGGTCGCCACCGCTGCATGGGACCTCTCCATCCCACGGTCGTCGCTGCTGCCCGCGGTCACACTGTACATGCCGACCCGCTACCTAAGCCGCCACCACCATCCGGGCTGATCCATAGCCCGAGCCTCCGTGGCCATCCAGGCTGAGACACAGCCGTCGTCTGGGCCGAGCCGCCGCCGCCGTCTAGGCCAAGCCGTCACCCGAACCGCTGCTACTATCCGGGCCGAGTCGATGCCCGATCTGATGCCACCATCCGGGCCAATCCACCTCGGCTGAGCAGCCCCGCGGCACCCCCCATGGCCAAGCCATCCCGTGGCCCAGCTGACCCATGGCCGAGCCACCGTCCGCATCTGAGCCTCCTCACGGTCACCCACGACCCTCCGCGGCCTCACGACCACCCACGACCACCCACGACCTTCGTGGCCTACCAGGCTAGACCCTATAGGTCGGGCTGGACCCAGTAGGTCAGGCTGGGTCGACTGGAACCGGGTCTACCCAGGCCAGGTCTGGTCGGGTCGGTCCGACTGGGTCGGACCGAACCCAGACCAGATACGACCCTATAGTTTACTTTGGACATAACTTTGGCATCAAATGTCTGTTTGATGAACCATCAGTGGCACTAGAAATTTTTTAGCGAGATAGTCCCTTTGAGTATACCCCACTAGTGTTTTGGATTAAGTTGGGGTACGGTCAGGTTGGATTGAGCATTAATCCAACCTGGCCCCCTGGACTAAAAGGCTAATAACTCACAGACCGAGATTCCGATTGACTCATAGTCTGTTGAGTTGAGACCCCTAGGATTTGGTGTTCCTTTGAAATACTTCTTTGTGGGACTTTGTGGCAATTGAAGTATCGACTATTGGCTTGTGGAGTGAACCATCCCAGATAGTGCATGAACCTAGTAGCTGGATGTTACTTGAAAAATAGATCCCTCGTGGATCTGTAATTAGGGTTCCCACATGGAACCACTCTAGGATTCCATGAGGAACTACTCTAGAGATCTTGTGTGTCTCAGCACCGAGCGATCCTGTGTGGGTCAGCACCGAGCGATCCTGTGTGGGTCAGCACATAGAGATCCTATGTGGGACTGATGGGGGATTAGGATCTTTCATGGGTGTTCCTCTTAACGGAGTAAGATGATTTAGTAGTTCTATCTAATCATCCTTACTACCATACCTAAGTTATACCTGATGTGAGAAGAGTTCGTAAATGTGTGGTACTTTCCTTCGTTGTAATACCTTGGTGGTATTCTTCTGTGTTGCATACCTGTGTGGTACTTTCCTTCGTGGTATCTCTTCCTTTGTGGAACAGTTGAGATTGGAGATTTGGAGTTGGAATCTGGGTTTTCCTCATGATTGAGATGGTTTTACATGATAACTTAGGTATATGTATGGGCATACACCTATGTAGGGTTATTAGTTGCTTCCATTCTTTCTGGTTTATCCTTTGTGGATTTATGAGACCTTAAGGGTCTGAGGGTCCCTAATGAGTATCGTTATACTCACCCCTACATGGGAAATGCCCGCACCTCATTGTGTTTGGTGCTGATGACAGACAACGCTGATAGAGGATGAGAGTGCCAGGACTGGACGATGCCCAGATGTGGACCATAAGGTGTGTCAGTACGTAGAGGATATGGGTAGACGTGGAGTATTGAGGAGGCGATTTGTACCTACCCTTCGAGTAGGAACCTCAGAGGTCGACCTAGTAGCTTTCTTTCTCTTTCTTCCATTCTATTGTATTCAGTTGACCTTGTACCTTTACAGTTGGGCTTGTATTCTGGCCGTGTTTAATTATTGTACTCACTTTGTTTACTATTTAGTTTACTTGAGTTCGTATCTTGATGTGTGCTTGGTTGTGTGTGCTATAGGTTATAAAGGCAATGCCATCCCGGTTTTAGGGAATACACCTTTCGGTGTTAGTCACCATCCCTTGGCCTATGGAAGGCGGTCTTGGGTTAGTCATGACATGGGCCTCGGGGGACTGGTTGTGACATGTGTACTAACTTACAAAAAAAATCTTGTTCAGAGCACCTACATGATCCACTTGAGTGGAGAACCTATTTATACAATCTTTTGAAAACCTCCATCATGATCTATTAGTGAGGATAACTTGCATGAACTGCCTCTTTCACATAGGGTCCTGATATTTCCTATTAATAGGACCCTCGGGAACCTCATTTTACTTAACTAGAAGATGATAAGATTTTTTGAAGCACTTCCCACTTTATTCCTTCACCCGAGTCTCTAGAACCCTCTAGGTAGATCTCCAAGCATTAAAATAATAGGTAATTAATGAGATTTAAGGGATTATAGTTTCTCCAAGCTCTAAAACACTAAATAACTATGTGAGGATCCACTTACCGTAGTCCAAAATTACATGGTTTAAGTCCCCTTCCCATAAATGGGACTTACATAAGACCCTCTATAGAGAACTTGAAGAAAACCTTGGAAGTTTTAGAAAGGTATCACCTATGTTGGTTTCCTTGGTTGTTATTCATCCATGTTTTCCCAAGTAAGTCATGAATTAGGTACCTAGAAATTCACACAAGAAATACCCTGGGTGAACTGTCCTCCCAACTCACCAAGGTATAACCTGGGTGAAGCAAAATCCAACTGGATGAGGTATAACTTGGGTGAGGTAGTCTCCAACTCACCCAGTTATCACCAGGGAAAATCACCCTTTAGGCATAATTTTCAGATCTTCAATGTTTTGTAATCCATTTACCCTAGTTCTCCATCTGAGCGGGGTCAATCCAATACATCCTCCAAATCCACAAGACATTCATGATCAGATTATAGGATGCAGAAACATGTATGATCGATTATACATTCTCACGGTAAAGAAAGTATCACATTTAATATCCTTAATAAGTAGGATCCTCCAAATTTTCATCATCATACATTCTCATGGTAATGAGGATCTCCACCCTAAGGATGGTGTCATATGGCTTCTCAGGCTGTGCAATGATATCTATTTCCTAAAATGTGAAACGAATCATAAGACAATCTTGTCTTATGACCGGTAGCCTCTCCCTCTTTCCCTCTTCCATCTATCAAATGGGGATTTCAAGTGGGTAACCCTACGGGAATAACCCCCTAGTATTTCTTTCATGGAATATTCCTCCTTATATACCCTTTTCCTCATCCCCCAACAGAAGAAGGTGATTGTGTGTAATGCTATATTTTCTACTTACTCATTTTATCACAATGAGAATGATTCATGTGGGATTAACTGTCCGTGGTGATAATGTAACTAGCATGATCCAATACCCTCAAATGGGATACCTTCATAGATGTAACTCCCATACCTTATAAACTATGTGGTATTTTATTACTATCCAAAATGGATATATAGGAATCCTTTTGAGGTACAATCCCAATAACACAAATTCACCCTAATATTATATAGTCTATATTCATAGTAGGGTCAAATCCAACCTGGAGGGGCATATTCCATCAAGGCCTCTCCATCTCTATCGTTATTGGGAATTATTGTTACAATGATCATGACCTCCACCTGAGAGAATATGAATCTTCTAGGTACGCATGATCTTATCCTCATCGGTATATGTTTCTGATGAGATGAAATATCATAGAGACACAACCTATGCCAGATAAACCAAAAATGATTGTTTCAGTGTATGCACCAAACTAGCATTGACTAGTCCCATTTCACCTTGATTCCCTTTTCACACATCATTAAACTACATTGTATGTACCCTATTATATACCCTTAAAAATTATGATGTGTCTCCCAAAGTAGCACCAAACTACATGGGGTTTGATTCGTCTCACAAGGATATGTAAGAATCCTCTATCTTGGGCCCAATCCAGCATCAAAAAAATTCTCATCTCCTTGGATGATGATAAATTCTAGATAATATAACAATGTGTATTAAAAATAGAATCACAGAAAAATATGTGTAACCAATATGGAGGACCTATAATATATACATATGGCTCAATCGATGAAAAAAAGATATATACAAATGGTTTCCCATCAACACATGTTTAAAATTGGTTTTTAATACATACGGGTGACTAGTTAAAAAATTTAATTTAGAAAGGGATTCATGAATATGTATTAAATTTGTAAGAGAGTCCTGGAGTATGAAATAATTCCCCCACAAATGGGTGTGATGAGCCTAAGTTCCCATATTCTCAACCAATTCTATTTTTTAACAATCATTGTATAAGTTACCCAATGACTTCCTGCCTTTTGGAAAATAGGCCACTGAGCTATCATGGATATGAGAGTTATTAGGTGTTTCTAATTCCAAAAACAAACCCCATTGGAAACCGACTCACCAAAAACGGGTTCAAAAACATAAATTTGAATCCAACAGGGATCTTTTCATTAACAAAAAATAAATACATCTCCCACATTTCAAGTCCCTTTTGTACCACCACAAAAATATAATAGAGTGACAAATGTGAGTTTTCTTTTTAAAAATTTATTTGTGAATCTGTTTTTTTTTTATTTTCATGACTCCATGATGAGTTTTCTTGTATGTGCTTATCATGTAAAAACTCAAGTAACTTTTACCCAAACTCTCTTTAATCCAATGTTTTCTTACCAACTGAAATGAACATGTACATCAACTGATGTATAAGATAGATCCTCATCTTACTAGAGGAAACCATCACCAACCCAACATCTCCAGTTAAAGGTTTCAAAATCATTGGTTTGTGAGTACCACCTCAACGGCACTATCCCAACCTTAGAGTAAACAAGTGTAGCCCTCCAAGATGTGAAGAACACCCAATCATCGAATCAATGATGGATGGTGGCTGAAAATTAAATGGTACCCAACACCATCTGAAACCATTTTGGGATCCTTTCCCTAAAACGTAACAAAATGTTCCTCCCATACCATAAGGAAATGGACCAAGAGGTCAATGATGGAATTTTATCAACAAAAAGGGATTCTCCACCAAGGGATCCTACCAACAACCGCTACTACCAATGTCATTTAGTGACCAGTATTCAACATGATGAGGATGTTTCCCTATAGGATCTTACTTAATTCACTCAAACCCGAGCACCCAGTACATCCTATCAAGGGTGGAGATCAAACAACTAGGAATAGTCTCACATCCCATTATTTTGAGAGAATCTTCAATATAAGATTCAGTGGAAACCTATGGGCAGTCCCATATACCTGGTCATTTATATGAAGCCTACCAATAAAATTTAGTAGTAATCAAGGAAACCTTCTCGCATGCCCCAATTACAAATAGAGGGCACACCCATATTCTACCCTTAAACATGCTGATTTTTATCATATCTTGAAAAGAAATAGAGGACATGAAAAGGGATATATCCTTACTCCAACCCTATAATGTGAATATATTCTATTTCAGACTACATAAGTCACATGTTATATCTTGAAAATGATAGAAGGACAAGCAGATATTCCTATCTACATTCTACATGTATTCCATGATATAATTATAGCATTAGTAGTGATAAGTATTTGGGCACATATCCCAAAATATTCATTTTATGTGACAAGACACCATGATAAGATGGTCCCTCATGAGGATATGTGTATTCCTATTACTATCTATGAGTTTTATCAGCCAAATTCCGTGATAAATGGACAACATGATTGGGAACACACACTCGTTCCAACTGGAGATTATTGTTCCACTTAAATTGACAATATAGGGTAGGTATATATCCATAAAAAACTATAGAATCTTGTAAACATATTCTAACAGTATAAGAGAGTCGCTCAGGGAAGCTCCAGTACATGAAATTTGATGTCCACGTCATGCGACTCAAACCATCCAATGAAGAACACTTAAAAATAAGACTCACCAAAGGTGATAATAAATCTAAGAGCAGGACCACCATCCTTCTTTACACAAGGCTTGTGTTTTTAAGGACATCAAAAATCTATCTATAGTGACACATGATCCTGTTAATTTGTTTCCAAATTACAAAATCAGAATTTGAAGTTACAAAGGTACTCCTTGAAACATTTCTACCATCAACTCTAGAGGTACTCCGTAGGATATCTACCTTAAAGGCCTACTTCATGTTCTTGAGATGATTAATCATGATAAAACATCTCTTGATGAGAACCAAAAAAACTCTCCTTTAGGTTAGAAGATCAAATGGAAAAAATGTCCTCCCCTTATTGAATAAATTATGTGAATTCCCTCATATCACAAGGTGGTTGGGAAGATGAGGACTCTCATGCTTGATTCCTTTTCATTGAAAAGTTTTATAATTTCTCAGTTGGAAGAAATTACAAGGAAATAGTCACCCTCTGAACCATCCTTGATTCACTTTCCCTCTAATATAGTAGAATATATTCTTCACAACTACACCGCTATAATAAAGGCGGGTGGGAAACACCCTCTTTAGTCAAATCAGATGGAGGAATCATCCATAAAAGAAAAAGTATACTCATTTTGTATGATTAAAAAATTGGATAAAGATAATATACCAGTTAGGTTTTGACCCCTAACCAATCCTCAATATAGTGTTCTAGAAACATTTTCAGAAGGATGATTGTATGAATGTATCTCGAACATATGGATAATTTTTACTGACCCGAGGGATAAAATATTTCCATATGATAGATATAGAGGTCGTGTCAAGAAAATAAAAGAAATATATTTCCAAGTCGACTTAGCTTCCCATCCAGCTATGTGATTCCATAAATAAAAGAATCATCCGGAGGGTCTCCAATGCACTTTTCTTAAAATGTTAATAAAGATACACTAATTGATCTCCAATGCTTTATCTGATATTTGAAACATGGGATGGGGTGATCATAGAGAATTTTATTTTACCCTACTACCCAATAACTAGGTCCCTCCATAAGAAACTTCATGCAATTTCATTGCTTCTAGCTGACTCTTAGAAGAAAAATTCGCTCGTGATAGATGAGATGATATGTAAGAATCAACCCAAAAAAATCCCAAAAATCATCAGGCCCGATGAGAGTGATCCATTGAAAGACTCTTGCATGAGGCATCTGAGATGGACAATAAATATTCATTCTTAAGAAATGTATTTATTAAAACTATAATAATTACTTTTATTGAAATAATATCATGTTTAGATAATTGTATGCACATGTATCATGCTTGAAAAAATATATGCAAGATCAAGAGAGCATCTGTAGAAGCTTTAGAAACATCCATACATGACCAGTCCCAACCCATAGGCCTGGGGGTATTTTTAACTCAACCCATCCCTATAATGCTGAAAAATATAATCTATAATGTTACAGTAGCGGAACATGAACAACCACATCTCACATGTTTGGGGGAATTTTTACATCATCCTCCTCCCCAATGGAGGTAAGTCTTTTCCAAATTCAAAGGATTGATAAAGGAGAACCCTCTCAGTTTGTTCCATTTTCTGACCTTACATACTCGATTAGAATATGAATAAGGAAATTTTCTGGAGATTACCATTGGGATTATCTTTTCAAAATGACTCAAATGGGATCATTAAAGGATAAGATGAGGTCCCATAGAGGATTCAAACAAGAGATATCTATCAAGGGTACAACTGCTCCTGAATATCATAGTTCTTCCAAAATAAATTCTCAAGGAAACTAACTCTCCAATCATTCCAATGTAAATGTGAGACCTTTAATGATATATGAATCCGTGAATGTTATTTGAAACATCCATGTGGACACTATAGAATATTATGTCAATATAGGAAAAAGGAGGATTCTTCTAACCTAAATTCAATCCAAAAAAATGATTGAATAAGGTGTCCATACTAGGAACTAGAGGATCACAAAAATTTTTGGGAATCCCATAAATTATCCACTACTACTCCTTAGTTATAATCTTCCAAGTAAAAGGGTAAAGATGGGACCATATCTCACTCACTATCCTGAAGAGTTTGAACCACTCAAACATGAAGAAATATTTTCTTAGTATAAAGAATATATGAAGGAGTTGAGAAAGAAAAATGAAGAACTATTCTAAATAAACATCCTTGATGGATATGTTATTTTAGTATAGCCCCATCTCTTTCTACTAGATGATGAACCTTGATAAATTGGATTCCTCACAATAAAAACTAGAGTCATAACATCCAGTCAACATGGGGTACTGAGGAAAAATATATATTTTGACCCCACAAAGATGAGTTATCAGGATTTCTTTCTATTAGGTATGAAACTAGAATTAGTTCAAATAGATCCTCCTAGGATGGTCGCTGAAAGTTACCCACCACAATTATAGGGAGAGTCTCTATATCCAGATCAACCCACTTCTCCACTAGTTCAGGTTCCTATATAGTAGATCATTCCTCCCCATCTCATCAACACTACTGAGTCATTATAGGCTCAATTTTAGGTTTTAGAAGGATGACATCCACTAGTAAAAATGGAAACGAAACCATTCCCTGAATGTGTGGATGAAAATATTCCACTAAAAGACATTAGGAATCCAATATTCAAAACATTCACTATCTTAGGGGATCTGAAAAAGAATATGATGCACTTCCTATCTCAGTGTGGTCCTGTGGTGGGAAATTGCATGATGTTAGATGTATCCAAACTCATATGGGAGATTTGGACTGAGATGTTAAAGTAGAGATTAATAGAAAAAATCATAGAAAATAATCCATGCCTTGTCATGAGAATAAAACCCATTTTCAATACCACCTAAAACAAAACAAAATAAAATAATAAGATTGTGGAAATTACACCTCTTGGGATACTAATGATGGATTATACAAAACATCACAAAAATTCCCATAAGAACCAAGAACCAAAAACAATTGGGGTCAAGCACGTGGAAAGAGGTATTGATAGAAGAAGAGAAACTAAATGAGAGTATCAATGGAAATTTTTAACCAAAAAAAAAGCAATAACCACAACCAAAATGAAATAAATACCATTCATTGCCACCCCAAATGACTCCCAAACAATGCTGAAACTATACCATAATGGACCAAAAATGGGTTTTGATAAGATAGTTCATGCAATAAATGAAGTAGAGAATCAAGAATGAATACCAGGAAGAGTATAAGATTCCAAGTATAAGTAGAGTTCCATACCATCATAGAGTGTTAATCATAGGGTAATAGTGATGGTGAAAGTACAAGAGGAGACCAAGAGAGAAGAGACCAAGTAAGTAAATAAGGAATTAGAAGAAGTATGTTGGAGCTCAAATGATTCACTAAGGCTATAAAAGGGGATTTTAGGAGAAAAATATAGCAATAATAGTGGAAAGGGAGATAGACATACTCTAGAAGAGTGAGGCCCCATCTCGAGGCTCATCCATATCTTCTATAGCCATCTGAAACACAAAAATAACATCACTAGAAAAATAATTTTTTACATAGTTATCAATTATTAATAAGTAATATGAAAGAATATAATAGGTCATTATTCATCTTCATATTCATATCTATTGGTTTCAATGTCATCATCTTCCTCACCACTATTATCAATTTCCATATGATATTCAATTTTATCACCCCTTGATATTTTAAATTCATTGACTTTCCCATCAACATTGTTAACAATATCTATCATTAAATATTGGTATTCATAATCAATATATGTATCAATTTGACTAAAATATATATTTAATGATGTATCTTGAAAAATTTCAATATAGTTTCCTTTAACTAAAAAACATTCATTTTCCATATAAAATTTTTAATGGTATTTCTTTTGCATTACACTCCACCAATCAGTTAAATATATCAATGTTACAGAAAAAATTTCATATTTTCTTATGTTCCAATATATATGGTTTATTTTCCTCAAAAATAATTTTATATTTAATATCATGGATTCCATGAAGTGTATAAACTTGTAACCCTCAACAAATATCAATCTAATGAAATTCAATCATTTTTATATAATTATATCTCAAAAAATATAACTCAATTATTTCATCCACCATTCCATAAAAGTCAAACTCACTTTCTTTTTTATGGGATACATTAAAATAAAACCCATTTTTCAATGATTTATTTGATAAACCGTAAGTTCATTTAATAAATCAAAATCTATTAACCAAATATGCATTGTAAAATTTTACAAATTTAGATGGTGGGATTCTTAGTGCACATAATTTAATATGAATTATATTATCATGTTGTGATACCTAAAAAATAAAAAATTATTAAGATTTATAAATATATATATATAATTTGATTCCATATGTTCGACGATAAAAAATTTAACTTTTTAGTCTTTGAAATCAGTAGGCAAAATTATGTTGACAACATTCATCATGTGTAGAAGGCGTAATTTTTGTGATTTATTTTTCAATAGGATCATCATATAATAAATAAAATAATTAAAATAAATTTTCATTTAAAAATATTAATAAAAAAACGTAAATCAAGCACTTACTACACAAATTTTACCAATCATCACATTTGAGCATATCATTTGTATATGTTATTTGTTGTTAATCATATGAAATTTAACATTTAGGATCACCACTAAAACAAAGAACAGACTGATTAAATACTAATAATCAGTTTTTTTTCACATCATCAACATTTCTCTCATTATGAACCATTTTATTATGTTTTGAAATATATTTAGATTCAAAATAGTAAGTATAGAAATTCAAAATTTCTTGATATAAATATTTTATTGTAGTTGAACCTTCAACCTATTCGTCATCACATACCATATTATTCCATTTTTTATGCATCACTCCTATGGGTATATCCATTGGAATTGAATAGTCCATCCATATTTATTTCATATGGAAAATTTAATATTAAAATTTCCAGTGAATCAAATGTGGTCCCTGAAAAAAATTTAATTTACATAAAATTAGAACAACATCATTTAGAAACATACTTAGTGCATCATATTCTATTGTCACTAAACAAATGTATCATAAGAAATATGATAATTCTGTAAATAAATCCTAAATAAATGAATTCAACATCCCCATAAGTAAAATCAATAATATTCATTCAATTACGACATTACAATCATTATTTTTTAATTTGGTATTATTACCATTTCAAAGATAGTGATAAAAATTAGATGCATGGACATTGGGTAACCTCCAATCTATAATACACTGATAGAAAAATAAAAAATATATTTATAAAGTGCATAAGCTACTTTTTGATTAATTAATTTTTTTATCTATCATTTTCAAATGACTCAAGGCTCAAAACGGCTGCTAATTTTCTCAATATCTAAATGTTCTATTAAAATATCATTATTCTTAACATGTGTGTCCAACACTATTTATTCCCTCAAAAATGTGGTTTTCTATTTTATAATATCTTCCAATGGATTTTGATCATGGAACTAGAAACACCCAATTGTTATATATCGATGATAACTCAGATACCTTTTTTCTAAATGTAGGTGCTCATTGGGAGGTTTGGACAACGATACATAAGAACTCAAATTCATCAAGAGGATGGGAGTTTGGGCCCATCACACCCTTTTGGAGGGAATTATTTCCTACTTCGGGACTCTCTTACAAATTTATGATATGTTCATGAATCCTTTATTAATACCTAAGTTTGATACGTGTCACCCTAGAGTTGACAATCAATTATTAGCATTTATGGAATTTCAAATCATTTTTATGTATTTGAGATTCTTCATCTATGGAGATATATGTATGTATCTAAGGATCTCCATTGGCAGTATTCCTATAGGTATTTATTAGTGATTATTTGGTTGTTATTATATTGATTCTAGTTTTATATCCACATGGTGGGGAAATTACTAGTGTATCATCATTTAGGAATATAATTTGTTTTTATGTTGGGATCTAATCCATGTGATGGGATTCCTACATATCCTCATGAAATAAATCAGATCCCATGTAGTTCAATTCATCTTATTTGGTAAAATAATACCTTTTAAGTTCATGTGATAAGGGTCTAACCATACGGTTTAACATCATGTGGCAAGGACGTATGGCAGAAGGTGCCTAGTCAATGTTTAGTGTGGTACTCAGGCTAAAGCAGTGCAAGGAACCATAAAGGGATATGAATTTCCAAGTTTAATTAGACCCTACTGGGAATGTGGACTAGAGGTAACATGGTTGATTAGCAGTGTTGGTTTTAGTCCTCATGGAGGCTTTCTACATATCCCATTTGAATGGAAATCAAAGCCCATATAGTTCAGTTGTGAGGACCCACATCTATGGAGCCCCTCTAAAGATTTGTCTCATAGGGTATTATGGACCATTGAGATGATTATGTTTTGGATTAGTCCTTAATAGGATTCCTTGATTATTGTGGGTTATGATTGGGGATTACTTCTGAGGATGATTCACATGGACTACTATTATTGGGGCTTAGTCCTAAGGAGGATGCAATTTTATGGGTTGGGATCATGTGGATTTCATGACCACCATCAACCTATAAGACCACATGAGTTATGATTGGTGTGAGAAAATACAGGAGATAGAAGATCTGGGAAACCAAAAAATATACTTTTCCAAAAACATTGGATACATGTCCTTGAGGACCCAATCAGATGGAGAGAAGGATGCTTGGGTGGAAGAGGTCTAGGCTACAATAGGGAGAGGAGAGGACTCTGGTGCCCATCCCCTCTCTAAACAAATAGACAAGGGGTCTAGGAGGATCAAAATTGCAACCTATAGGAAGAAAGGATCATGAATTACTTCAAGAGGGGTACCCTAAAATTGATCTCCTTGTGAGGGAGGAGAATCTCATTAAATCTAGAATGGAAAAGAACGTGTAATACTTACCCTACATAGAGGAAATGGAGGCTCAAAGTCTTAGAGATGACAAGTGTAGGTCATGGACCAAGCCCTTATATCCAAGACTAGGAACTCCCTAACACTTTCCCTAGGGTAGGAGTCCTCCTGACCATGGGAAAAAAACCCACACATGCCCCAAGGACCCAAACCATATAGTATTACAAGTGTGGGGATCCTCTGACCGAGACAGATAGATGTGTCTTTTCCCATGGTTTTTAATATCTGGAGATTTCGGTGGAGGTTCAACTTGGTCTCTTTTAGATAGGGGATCCAGAGGAAGATAGTCCATTCCATGGATGGCTTTGAAGAAGGTATGATAAGTGGTTCGTACAAGCTGAAGGCTAGGGGAAATCATGGGGGATCGCGTAGGAATGCTTCGGTGAGCCAAGGAAGGCTCACATAGGGGAGGGGGTTCTATACATAGGTAGTGATGGGTGAGCTGGTGGTAACCAGTGGAAAAGACCACCTAGGAAACTGCATTTGGGCGAGACCATGGTCATGCCTTCAAGGGTCTCTATAGGTGTTCTTGAAAGTTGATCACATAGGTCCCTTGTTAATGAAGGGGTCCTCATTATATTGTTCATCAATCACGTGGTAGATGGTGCGTCATGTAGTTTTTAAATGTTTTATAATATTATAGGACTTTAGCTTCAGTACTCCCTTAAATTCCCTCTTCATCAGGTTTTAAAAAGGCATCCTAGAAGGTTTTTAGGGCTTGAGTGAAGGAATAGGGAAATAAGATCTTTGAGAGGCCTTTGGAAAATTTATTTTGCGCAATTTAAGACCCTAAGATCCTATTTATAGGAAAATATGGGACCTTGGTTGATGGAGCTATCTTTCTTAGGGGTTCCACTCAGGTTTCATACTTAGGCTCTCACTCAGACTAGTCACACCGGCTGATGCACATGCCTGCCACGTAGGCCAATATGCAGTTTCCCTATAGGATAATGCTATTTGGAGGTACCTACATGGATCACTTAGGTAAACCCATTGATCTATACCATAGGGGTTATTCACCCACACCCCTACTCGATATCACTTTCAGCCTGTGATCCTTACCTTTTGTGCTGGTCCCTTTACTATCTTCACTATCCCCCATAAAAATTGGAGTGTCGCATCGTGAATTTTTCGAGCCCTGTCTTTGACATTTTAGGTCCCAACACAAGGAAATCCAATTTTATCCTTCTTCTATAAAGACTTATTTCTACTCAAACTCCACATTTGGTATCTATGTGTGGTTCGTGTCTTTAATTCTATAGAAAAATGCATGGAACACATTTAACAGTGCCAGTAATGATATAAAATATGTTACAAAAACAATTCTTTTCAATATGCATTACCTCTAAGATGTCACGGGCCAACAAATCAGGCCAATATTGGACATTCCAAAAAATAATTTGTTTTTTCCAATTGTGATCCCACCCAAAACAACCTTTTTTTATTTACATTATCTCCAATTTTAATACATGGATATGCAAATATGATGGATTTTATCAGAATACCTGAGAGAAGTGATGAAGGTCCATCACATTCAATTTTACATTTTGTTAAATTATTTCTATTCCTTTAGAAAGCATGATTTTTGGGAACAAATATTTATTATTTTGAAAAAAATGGATTTCATACACTAAATATAAAAATTTATTTTTTTATCACCCGTGTAGTATGGATTTGATTTTGGACAATATCTACATCATCTGGGTAACATATCATACACTTGGAATTCCCTTATTGTCCATATTATTACAGTTTTCATTGTAAAATTCTATTAAAAAACTACATCATATGTACTTACACCATCGCCCTAGAATCAATTTAACTCAAAAATCAGTTGCTTCAAATAAACATCAATATTCTTATTTGAATCATCTAAAATTAGTAATGACAAATAGATATACGGTTCCTTCACCAACAAACAAGGATGTATGTTGTAAGGGGTTATAAAGATAGTAAAACACAAATATTTACTACAGTACGAACTAATTGGATAGAAATCATCAATAGAAATAAATAATCACATGTTATGAGGTCTTGAGTCAAAAATTAGTTGAACCAGATCAAAGTGTTTTAATGAATTTCCATAACGAGGATGATTTAAGATTTTACTAATAGATATATTATATCAATGTCCTATCATCAATGAAGTTGTGTTACGAGACATAAATAGACATTGAAATCTAGGTGTAAGTGGAAAATAGTGTAGTTTTTTAACAAGAAAAAAAATCTAGAATTTCCTTATTGTACATCTACGTACATACATTTTCCACATGTATTATTACAAACTAATGCCTTATATTCACCATAATATAAGATTAAATCATTTGAACAATCATGGATCATCAGATAACCAATACCTAATTTAAAAAAAACTTCCTTCTTTTATATAAATTTACACGAAATACATTTCACTTAGGTAACAATGATTTCACTATAGAAAATATTTGAACAAAACAAATATTTGACATTTTATCATTTAATTTAATGACCATAAATTTTTTTACAACATCAAATTTTCTTATCTTATATTTGGGGTATCAGGAATTCTCAGTTGATTTCAACAACTCATAAAAATGAGATGATTCCAATTCGAGATTAGAATTTTCATTTTGAGATTGTGTTTACAAAAAAGACGATCCATTTACAACATATACTAACGTATAAAATCATGGTGGATATGAATGAAAAATATTTGTATATTTTTTCAATTGTGTTCATCTTTTTAATACCAAAAATTATAAACTATATGTTAACCAAAAAGAAATAGATAAACACCTACTTTATCAAAAATTTAAAATATCTTTAGATAATTTTTTATAGTGACAGTTAACTTTCCCTTATGAAATAAATTCTTCATTTGAAGATGTAAATGATATGAAAGGTTTAACACCCTCAATATAGAAAATATATAAACTATAACCGTTTCTATTTCTACAAGGATTTTCCCATTCCTGATCTCAAAATAAAAATTTCTATCTACTTCAGGAGTCTATATTTAAAAAAAAAATTGAAATTAGAAAACTATGTATAAAATATAACCTAAATTATGACTAATTATTACTAATTAACTATAATTCTTAATAATTCTAACTTATTTTCAATAATTATTCTGAATTTTTACTAATTTTCACTAATTTTCACTAATTATTACTAGTAATCATTAGTTAACACAAATTAATGAAAAATGTTAAGAAATAAGTAATAAAATATGAATAATTCCTAAGAAATATTAGTTATGATTAATCTGATGGAATGGAATAATTTGAGGGATGATATGGAGGATATACGGAAATTAGATATTAGAAAAATAACATATGTTATTTAATAAGTAATAATTTATGGGTACATTAAAAGAAATATTGATTATGATTAATCTAATAGAAGAGTATAATTGAGGAATAAATTAAAATAATTTTATAAGAAATATTGTTTATGATTAATCTGATATAAGGAAAAAATTTTGTAGTGATTATCTGAGGGTTATCAGAATATTAGAAACTAGAAAAAAATACATATGATATCTAATAAATAATAATATATGAATAATTCATAAGAAATATTGATTATGATTAATCCAATAGAAGGGAATAATTAAGGAATAAAATATACGCAATTAATAAGAAATTTTTCTCGCTATTTATTTTTAATTATGTCTAATTATTATTAATTACTTCTAAGTATTTCTAATTATTTTTCATTATTATTAATTATTAATAATTATATTTTATAATGTTGTTAATTGTTGCTAATTATTAGTAATTATTATTATTATTAATTAATAATAATATATTTCCTAATATTTTTCTAATAATTGTTAATAACTTACACTAATTATTACTAATTATTACTATTTTTTCATATATAAATTTTTCATTATTTATTTCTAATTAATACTTATTACTGATAAATATTTTTTACAAATTATTAGTAATTGTCACTATTTTTAACAAAATGTTATAAACTATTATTATATTTGACTAATTGTTAATACTTATTTATTTTGATATTAAATATTAATTTTTTAATATATTTTTACTAATTATTACTAATTAATATTTTATATAGGCGATTTCACATTATTTATAATTTCTGGTAATTAATTTTTAAATATATTTAAAAAAAATTATTGTTGAAAATTAATTATAATTATTACTTTTACTACTCTTAACTATTTTTTTATTTCTAATTATTGTTAATTATTTTTTACTACTATGAATCTTTACTATTTTTTACCAATTTTTCTATTTATTTTTATTTTTAATAATAATGTTTAATGATTACATAATGAATATTAAATATTATTACTTATTTATAATATTTTGTTAAACATTTATTCTTTACTAATTAATACTTATTAATATTTACCTACAAATTATTAATTTTTTTTAAAATATTAATTATTTCTAATTATTTTTTAAAACAATTATTAATAGTTTTTAATAATTATTTCTATTTTTTCTAATTATTACTAATTTATAATAATTATTACAAATTTCTAATAATTTTTTCTAATTATTACTATTTTTTATAAATTAGTATAATATTTATAATAATTTTTTATTAATTATTACTAATTATTACTATAATCTGTATTTATTTTTTTATCAATCATAATTAATAATTATTTTAATTAATGCAATTTTCTATTTTTTTGATAATATTTTTTACTAATTATTACAATTATATTGATATTTTTTTATTAATTTTTAATAATTATTACTATTTTATAATATTCTTTTTTTTAAATAATTGTTTACATATTACTACCAAATTTTAAAAAAATTTATTATTTTTTTACATTTACATTTTTACTAATTAATAGAAATTAATATTTTCTCTATTTCATAATATTATTGATATTTTTTGATATTTTTATGATTAATTAAAATATTTATTTAAACAATCATAAGTTACGTAAAAATTATTAACACAATATGCATTTTTGAATTAAATTCTAAAGCATTAAATGAACTAAATAATTATACAAAAAATAAAAATAATTTATTGAAAATACTAACTTTGAAAAAGGTTTAGAAAATACCTTAAAATTGGCCTTTGTATTGTAATTAAAATCATGAAACTACAACTGAACTTTCAAGGGTAATAAATGAATTATAATCCAAAAAACCATGTAAAAGATATTTAGAGTATAAGAGTCGGTCAATTGTCAAGAAAATAGAGTTCGAATAGTTTGTAATGAGGTGTCGGGAACCTTTTCTAGATTAGATTATTTGTGATGGTTTATTTGTTATATAAAATGAATCACAAATAACACTATTTGTGATGGATTACATCTTAAATAGCTCGCATCATACAAAGTTTTTATGCTAATCTAAAAGGTATTTCTGATGAGGTTGATTTCCCATTGAAAATTAGTATCTTTTGTGGGGGATGACCTAATTTCATCATATATAGTTTCTTCGACATGATTAAAGTTAATCCTTGGAGGCGCATAATAATTACCTGCCACAAAGTGCCCATTGCCGCTAAAGATCAACATGTGAATTTTTTATTTCTATTGGTGATAAATATTTTTCTACTGTGGTAACATTTGAAAAAAAAATTGTTCTCTTTTATTATTTCACCCTCACTGCCACCCCCCATTTCATCGGCACACTACATCACTATATATCTTGTCGCTAAAATTAATCATATCAATACATCTCAATCCCTCCATTCATATTTCTTTTTTTTATATTGTAGAGGTAAATAAGAATATAGTAGATACATCTATAGACTCGTACGTATGATGGGAAATCATTTTGGCGCCATCATCAATGCCATCGGGCCACATGAACTTCCCTTTGATGATTTCCCCACCACGGCACCTGTGGGACCCTTGATATGGGACCTTTATGCCATCGGGGATGCCTCGACAATATCGACCCTTTGTTAACAAACCTGGAGAGCCAGGACCCTGCCGCATCCATGACCAACAATCCTGAAATCACAAAAGAAACCATGATCGTGTGCTTGGAGCCATCCTTAAGCAACAACGCTGTGAGAGGGTACTCCACAGCAGACCGCTAGGAACTCCATGAAAGACTACCCAAAGAGCATCTTGGGTGAAACAACGCTAAACCTGAATTGAAAGAACAGAGGATACATAGTGGATTAGAGCGAGGATTTCTTCTTAACCAATGAAGTATGGGGGCCACTCCTATTTTGGGAGTCTTTGGTCGGGAGCAGCCTCTTCCAGGGTTGGCAGCCAACCCAGCTGTCACCAAAGACTCAGAGCATCCTTCTTTGATGTAGCCTGCAGTGGGAGGAGACTTCTCAAGGGTTTGATGAAGAACCCCATGCCAACAAGGTTTTGGATCATCTATTTAAAAGGGATTTGAATCCCTTTGTTTGTAAGGTGTATTGGTGATCCACCGCCAGAGAGAGTGAAATAAAGAAGCACCCTGTTTCTCCCAGGGATATAGTCATATCACTGAACCACATAAAAAATATGTATTGATCTGTTTGCTTCCGTTTTGTGTGGTTGAGGTGGCCACACACCTCCGCTACATCCCAAAAAGTGGTATTAGAGGAAATTCGGAGTGAATGGAGTTAAACCGGTGAGGGGATAGTGAATTTTCCGATGGCCAGAAAATTAAAAGTGATCGGAAAATTTTTCCAACATCAGATCTGTGAATATGATAGTGAGACTATTCCAACGGCGCAAGCGGTGATAAAAACAGAGTTGAAACGAGCCTGGTAGTCTCGGTCAACCTTTGGGAAAACCCGCGGGTTAACATTACCCCCGTGCCAGAAAATACGACACTGTTCATGCCGCTGTCGAAAATTCCAGCAAGATTCGAGCAGGAACTCCAGTGTGCCCCATCAGCGCCACGTCAACGCCACATCAGCGGGCGATCTAGATCGTTGAACGTGTTTTGACCGTATCTCGCTCAATTGGTGTCCAATTTCAGCGATCCAGGAGTCAATTACGACTATGTCGACCGTTCCGAATGCATATGTATGGTTTTTTGTTCAAAATTCGCACTCTATAAGTTCGTTTCAGAAGGGTGCGACATCGACAGTGGGGATCGCGTTTTGTGACAACGACGATGACGGGTGTTGGAGCACTGCCATGATTTGAGATTGAGAAGACTGATGGTAGAAACAATTTTGGATTGTGGAAAAGCACGGTGAAAGATCTTTTGGCGCATTAGGGCATGATCGGACTATTGATCAGAGAAAACCCAAGACAACTAGTACCGATGATTGGGAAGAGCTTGAGATGCGGGTCGTCAGCACTATTCGGCTATGTCTGTCAAATGAGGTGAATTACTCGGTGTTGGATGAGACATCACCGAAGGAGATCTGGAAGAAGTTGGAGCAGTGGTATATGGCGAAGTCGCTCACCAAAAAATTATTCCTGAAGAAGAAATTGTACTAGTTGCACATGGATGAGGGAAAAAATTTGTTGGATCACACCAATAAATTCAACAAGATCCGGACACAATTATTGGGGATCGATGTGATGGTTGGAGAGGAAGATAAAGCGATTTTTCTTTTGTCATCACTACCAATCTCATTTGATAGGCTTGTGACTTCATTGCTTATGGGGAAGGATAAATTGAATTTGGAGGATGTGATGACCTCACTTTATGATTCAGAGGCATTCTGAAGGATGGCGAGTCATTCAAGAGAGAAAATCATGGTGATGCGTGATGATCAGCATGGGAGGAGCCGACATCAGAAGACATAATGTAAATAATGGAAGCCATAATCAAGGCGGCGTGATCCAAGAGAAATCACATGTTTTTGGTGTGACAAAAAGTGTCACTATAAAAGTGACTATGGAGAGCGCAAACGGTACATTGCTAGGAAGAAGAAAGTTGAAGAGGAGGATGTGAACATCACATGATTATCAGCTGATGATGAAATCAACATGACAATGGGAAGAATTCACATAGATGAGAGAGTTGAATGGGGATAAGTGCAGTGTCATTACTGTTGTACCTCTCGTACCCCTCGTGGTTTAATTTTCATGATCACAATCACTCTCTTATTTATCTAATCTTGTTTTAAGTGTTTTTGGATGATAGGCATGATTTCAGGTGGCCAAGGAATTGGGCCAAGAAAGAAAGAAGCCAAAAGTGGACTGATTTTCAGTCCACCGGCCAACCGGTGGATGACCACCAGCCAGCCGATGGAGCCTGGACAGAAGGCATCCCTCTGTCCAGACCACCGGCCAACCGGTGTCCCACCACCGGCCAGCCGGTGGAACCCAGACAAATAGTGTCAGCTACTGCCTCAGCACCGGCCAACCGGTGGCCTCCTCACCGGCCAGCTGGTGGTGCCTGAGCCCGAAGGCCTCTCCTTTTTCAAAGCACCGGCCAACCGGTGGCCAAGCACCGGTCAGCTGGTGGAGCCAGTCAAACTAGCCGTTGGGCTTTGACCAGACTTGTCCACTTGACCCCCAACGGCTCCGAAGGCCTCTCCAACGGCTCCGAAGACTCCCAAAGGCCATTTGAGGGTTCCCCCTCTATAAATAAAGGACTAGGAAGCCCCAGAACACTAGCGAAACACACGGAAGCCCACGGGACACATTTTACATCATTTGGCGAACTTCCGGCGGATTGCTTCAAAGAACCCTCACTTGCTCCAACTCACTTCCACATCCAAGGAGCACCACCATAGAAGCTTGGGAGCGCTCTTCATCAACTCCTTCAATCCATTGGCGCCCAAGACTTCTCCCATTACGGTTTTTATTGTTTTATCATTTTGAGCATCATTTTGGGTTTGTGCCTACAAACCCCTCTTTCTCTCATCTCTCTTTCATTTGGGTTCTCACACCACCTTCAAGGTGTGAAGAGGTTAGTCAAGCCTTACCTTTTAAAAGACTTGAATCAAAGGTGAGCTAGCCTTCACCTGTAAGAAGGCTAGTGGGTTCTTGCTCAACCATTGAAAGCAAGTGGGTTCTTGCATAACCATTATAAGCAAGCTGTAATAGGTCCTAGACTACCTTAAAGTCTAGTGGGTTTCTTGCTAAAACCATTGAAAAGCAAGCGGTAGTAAATCTCTCAACGGTTGAGTTGGGAGCGGAGACGTAGGCTTGGGTTTAAGCCGAACTCCGTTATCAATTATGTGTCTTGCCTCTTTTATTTCCGCTGCACTTTTAACTTTGATTTTAAATTGTTAATTATTTTTTAAAAGGCAATTCACCCCCCCCTCTTGCCATCACTTCTTCTCTTCTCCGCCCAACAATTGGTATCAGAGGAAAAATTTGAGTAATACCTTCACCAGTTTCAAATTTAAGATCCATTGTGATGGCTTCAACTTCTTTCGCCCCCGAAGGTCATTCATTGGGTCGGGCTCCATTATTTGATGGAACCGACTATACTTATTGGAAAACCCTCATTACCACTTTTCTTAAAAGTATTGGTTATCCTATTTTTAAAATTTTCATGCATGGTTTTTCTCTTTCTTCTCCCGATGAGTCCAAATGGACCCCCGAAGACATTGCAAATTTTGAGCTTGATGGCAAAGCCATGAATGCTCTTCATTGTGGGCTAGACCGTAATGAATTTAATCGTATTTCTATTTGCTCATCTTCTCATGAAATTTGGAAACTTTTAGAAGTAACCCATGAAGGCCATTACAAGCCCGATTGTCCACTCAACAAGAAAAAGGCCAAACAAAAGGAAAAGAAGAAGGCATTCAAGGCCACATGGAGTGATAGCTCCACATCCTCCTCCTCCTCCTCCTCAAGTGACAACGGTAAAAAATTCCTAATGGCATTTCATGAGGTAACCTCTTCCGACTCCTCTTCCTCTAGTTCTTCAAATTCTTTTAATCATTTATCCTACGAGGATCTCCAACATGCGAGAGATCAATTGGAGGAAGGTTTTCACGAACTTTCTTCCAAATTTGTTGCTTTAAGAAAGAATTTCAAAAAACTCTCTTCCGAAAAGGAACAACTTCTCAAAGAAAAGGAGGAGTTGTCCCTCAAAGTCCAAAACCTTCCCGATGTTGAGTCTATGGAATCAACAATCAAATATTTAAGGGAATCTCTTGCTAAGTTCACCCAAGGTGAACACAATTTAACCAAATTACTTGGTTCCCAACGCATATCTAGAACCACCGAAGGGCTTGGCTATTCCAAGAAAGCTTCCTCTTCCCATGCACCTACTATTTTTGTAAGGGGGAGCTCCCACTTTAAATTTTGCAATTATTGTAAAAAACCCGGGCACTTAATTTATGAGTGCAATTGCAAAAATGCCCGGTATGGAAGGCCCAAAACTATTTTCTTTAATGATGAATTTCATAGGAGAAGACCCGCCACTAGACAAGTGTGGATTGAAAAATCCCTTTTAGCGAGTCTCACCGGACCAAAATTTGTCTCGGTTCCAAAATCCTCTCCCCGGTGATTTGTGGTTTTTATTTAGGGGGAGTTAGGATCGTTTAAGCCTTTTTGATTTCAATTTCAAAATTCTCAATTCAAAATTTTCGATTCAAAACTTTCAATTCAAAATTTTCAATTCAAAATTTTCAATTCAAAACTTTCAATTCAAATTTCAAAAATTTCAATTGGTTTAAAATCTCTATCTTGTTTTTCAAACCGTTTCCCTCAATCAAGTTTTATGCCCCGTGCTATTTTGATAATCACAAAGGGGGAGAAATTCTTGGTTGATTGGGGGAGAAATCTTTCTCTCATGCTTTGCTTTACTTTCCCATTTATCCTTTAAAGCATGCCTTTCATTTCAGTCTTTTACATTGCTTGTTTTGGTGATTGTGATCATCAAAATAGGGGGAGATTGTTGTACCTCTCGTACCCCTCGTGGTTTAATTTTCATGATCACAATCACTCTCTTATTTATCTAATATTGTTTTAAGTGTTTTTGGGTGATAGGCATGATTTTAGGTGGCCAAGGAATTGGGCCAAGAAAGAAAGAAGCCAGAAGTGGACTGATTTTCAGTCCACCGGCCAACCGGTGGATGACCACCGGCCAGCCGATGGAGCCTGGACAGAAGACATCCCTCTGTCCAGACCACCGGCCAGCCGGTGGAACCCAGACAAACAGTGTCAGCTACTGCCTCAGCACCGGCCAACCGGTGGCCTCCTCACCGGCCAGCCGGTGGTGCCTGAGCCCGAAGGCCTCTCCTTTTTCAAAGCACCGGCCAACCGGTGGCCAAGCACTGGTCAGCCGGTGGAGCCAGTCAAACTAGCCGTTGGGCTTTGACCAGACTTGTCCACTTGACCCCCAACGGCTTCAAAGGCCTCTCCAACGGCTCCGAAGACTCCCAAAGGCCATTTGAGGGTTCCCCCTCTATAAATAAAGGACTAGGAAGCCACAGAACACTAGCGAAACACACGGAAGCCCACGGGACACATTTTACATCATTTGGCGAACCTCCGATGGATTTCTTCAAAGAACCCTCACTTGCTCCAACTCACTTCCACATCCAAGGAGCACCACCATAGAAGCTTGGGAGCGCTCTTCATCAACTCCTTCAATCCATTGGCGCCCAAGACTTCTCCCATTACGGTTTTTATTGTTTTATCATTTTGAGAATCATTTTGGGTTTGTGCCTACAAACCCCTCTTTCTCTCATCTCTCTTTCATTTGGGTTCTCACACCACCTTCAAGGTGTGAAGAGGTTAGTCAAGCCTTACCTTTTAAAAGGCTTGAATCAAAGGTGAGCTAGCCTTCACCTGTAAGAAGGCTAGTGGGTTCTTGCTCAACCATTGAAAGCAAGTGGGTTCTTGCATAACCATTATAAGAAAGCTGTAATAGGTCCTAGACTACCTTAAAGTCTAGTGGGTTTCTTGCTAAAACCATTGAAAAGCAAGCGGTATTAAATCTCTCAACGGTTGAGTTGGGAGCGGAGACGTAGGCTTGAGTTTAAGCCGAACTCCGTTATCAATTTTGTGTCTTGCCTCTTTTATTTCCGCTGCACTTTTAACTTTGATTTTAAATTGTTAATTATTTTTTAAAAGGCAATTAACCCCCCCCCCTCTTGCCATCACTTCTTCTCTTCTCCGCCCAACAATTACTACAAAAGATATGGGCACATGAAGAGGGAATGCCGATTTCTAAAGAGGAAGAACGAGCGAGCTCAAAATCCAAAGGAAGATCGATGGGTACTAGATTCAGGGAGCTCGGCACACATATGTACGATGAGAGGTACATTTGAAACTTTTTAGCAGATACGAGACTCGGTGAGACTTGGTGATGGGTCAACATGCGAGGCTCATGGAGTCGAGACAGTGAAATTGAAGATACCTGATGAAGGAATTCGAAAACTGGCTGACGTGAAATTCATTCCGAGGATGAGACAGAACATGGTATCAGTATGTAGGCTCGATGCAAAAGGGTTCAAGATTTCAATAGCATGTGGAGTGTTGGAAGTCTCACATGGGGATTCAATGATGTTTATTGGGAAGGAGTCTCAAGAGTTGTATCATTTGATGGGGACCGCAGTCATCCTAAGATTGAGTGAAGATGGTGGAAGTGTCATGTCATCTGGCGTGAAGAAGCATGTTCGATTTGCTGATGAAGTTTTCAACACCTACAAGGAGAATGTAGTTCAAGCTTCTACCCCAAATTGTTCATGATGGGGAGATTTTTGGGGCCACTCTCATTTTTGGAGAATTTGGTCGGCAGCAGCCTCTTCCAGGGTTGGCAGCCAACCCTGCCGACACCAAAGACTCAAAGCATCCTTCTTTGAAGTAGCCTGCAGTGGGAGGAGACTTCTCAAGGGGTTGATGAACAACCCCATACCAACCAGGTTTTGGTTCCTCTATTTAAATGGGATTTGAATCCCTTTTTTTGTAATGTGTATTGGTGATCCTCTGCCAGAGAGAGTGAAATAAAGAATCACCCTATATCTCTCGTGGATGTAGGCGTACCACCAAACCACGTAAAAAATCCGTGTTGATCTGTTTGCTTCTGTTTTGTGTTTTTGGGGTGGATACACACCTCCGTTGTGCCCCAACATGAAGTGGTGGGGTACTTGAAGGATTCTGAACAATAAAACAATGGGTCAAATGGAATACTAGATATGAACAATGTTTTCCTGGAAGAGAATGGTGATTTCATTGGAGTCATGTCTGGGAGGATAGAAAGCCAAGATGGTGGTGCAGCCTGTGCGGCAGCATGGAACCCAGCCACCTTGAAGGTGGAAAATAAGATCATTATCCATGGAGAGAGGTGGGAAGAATATGACATCATTATCAGGGGACAGAGGATGACTGTGGCCGAACCCAAACTAGAAGCATGGAACCAGGCCACCTAGTAAGAAGAAGATGACATCATAGTCAAGGGCGAGAGGTTAATTTTGCCCAAGGATTAAGATAATTCCTCTCTTGTGGGACTAGATTTTCCACCAGAAGGGATCCTCATTTAAACAGGATGGAATTCTGGCATGAGCCAGTGAGATCAGATAATCGATCATGAGGGAGGTATTGGGAATGAGTTCCTATGGGGGCCACTCCCATTTTGGAGTCTTTGGTCAGCATCAGCCTCTTCCAGGGTTGGCAACCAACCCAACGGACACCAAAGACTTAGATAAGCCTTCTTTGAGCAGCTCGTAGGGAGGTCAAGGGTAGATGATCTACCCTCCAACAATCGAAGGATAAGGATGGACTTGGTTCCTCTATAAAACGGGATTAAAATCCCATGTATTGTAAGGGGTGTCTGTGGGGTGTGAGATCTGTGTATC
The DNA here is from genome assembly GCA_963277665.1 of Viscum album. NCBI lineage: Eukaryota > Viridiplantae > Streptophyta > Magnoliopsida > Santalales > Viscaceae > Viscum > Viscum album. The sequence goes on along the minus strand of OY728162.1, from coordinate 637,999,017 downwards.
GTGATCCTCCATGATGTTTTATCCAGAGAAGAGTGAATATAGAATTGGCCCGTTTCTCCCATGGACGTAGGCTATATAGCCAAACCACATTAAATCTCCCATGTTGCTCCATTTTGATCCTCATTTTGGTGTGTTTGCAGTACCATGCACCTCCGATGTGCCCTAACAAGTGGTATTAGAGGCAAGGAAGAGCGAACAGAGGTGAACCGGTGAGGCGACGACAAATTTTCTGGTGACCAGAAAATTGAAGCTAGTCAGAAAATTTTTCCGAGGGCAGATTCGGGAAGAGGACGGTGAGACGATTCCAACGGCGCAAACGACAATAAAAACGGAGATGAAATGAGCCCGGTAGGCTCGGTCAAAGTTCAGTCAAACCCGCGGGTGGTACCACCGTGCCGGAGAAGACGACACTGTTCACGCTGCCAGTGAAAATTCCAGGGGGAATTCCAGCGTGCCACATCAGCGCCACATCAGCGCCACGTCAGCGAGCGATCTAGACCATTAAACTTGTTTTGACAATATCTTGGTCAATTGGTGTCCGATTTCGGCGATCCAGGAGTCGATTCCGACTATTTCGACCATTCCGGACGCATCCGTATGGTTAGTTTTTCAAAATTAGAACTCTATAAGGTGGTTTCATAAGTGTGAGATATCGACGGTCTTGATCGCGTTTTGCGACGACAACGATGACGGGTGGTGGAGCACTATCAAGATTTGATATTGAGAAATTAGATGGTCGAAATAATTTCAGCTTATGGAAAAGAAAGGTGAAGGATATTTTGGTACAGCAGGGCATGATCAGACCATTGATCGATGAAAATCCCGATGAAACTAGTAAAGATTATTGGGAAGAACTCGAGATGCGGGGTCATCATCACAATTCGGCTATGTATGGAGAATGAGGTAAATTACTTGGTTTTGGATGAGACATCACCAAAATACATCTAGAAGAAGTTGGATAAGCGATATATGGAGAAGTCACTCATCAACAAGTTGTTCCTGAAGAAGAAACTGTACCAATTGCGCATGGATGAGGGAGCAAATTTGTTGGATCATACCAATGAATTCAACAAGATCCTGACGTAGTTATTGGGGCTCGGTGTGAAGGTTGGAGATAAAGATAAAGTGCTTTTGCTTTTTTCATCACTTCTAAGCTCATTTGATGGGCTTGTGACTGCATTGCTCGTGGGGAAGGAGACATTGAAGCTCGAAGATGTGATGGCGTCACTTCAAGATTCAGAGGCATTCCGAAGACCTTCGACGCATTCAGGAGAGAAAATCATGGCGATGCGATATGATCAGCGTTGGAGGAGCTGACATCAGCAGTCAAGAGGTAATGAATAGCATCCAAAATCCAGGGGACGTGATCCGAGCAAAATCACATGTTTCTGGTGCGAGAAGAAGGGTTACTATAAAAGTGATTGTGGGGAGAGAAAACGGTACGTTGCTGGGAAAAAGAAAGTTGAAGAGGAGGATGTGAACATCACATGATTATCAGAAGATGATGAAATATGCATGACAACGGGAAGCATGCACTCAGATGAGCGAGTTGAATGAGGATAAGTGTAGTGTCATTACTATAAAAGATACGGGCACATGAAGCTTGAATGTCGTTTTCTGAGAATGAAGAACGAGCGAGCTCAAAATCTAAAAGAAGATGGACGGGTTATGGATTTGGGGAGCTCGACACAAATATGTACGATGAGAGGTACATTTGATACTTTTCATCTAGTGTGATACTCGGTGCGACTTGGTGATGGGTCAACATGCGAGGTTTGAGGAGTCGGGAGAGTGAAATTGAAGACACCCGAAGGAGAAATTTGAAAACTGGATGATGTGAAATTTTTTTTGAGGATGAGGTGGAACTTGATATCATTGAGTAAGCTCGATGCGAGAGGATTCAAGATTTCCATAGCAGGTGGAGTATTGGAAGAATCGCATTGGGATGCAACGATGCTTACTAGGAAGGAGTCCCAAGGGTTGTATCATTTTATGGAGACCACCATCCTCCCGAGACCGAGTAAAGATGGTGGAAGTGCCACGTCATCTGACATGAAGAAGCATGTTCGATTTGCTGATGAAGTTTTCAGCACCTGTAGGGAGGCTGCATGTCAAGCTTCTACCCCAAATTGGTCATGAGGGGAAGATTTGTGGGGGCCTCTCCCATTTTGGGAGTCTTCGGTCGGCAGCAGCCTCTTCCAGGGTTGGCATCCAACCCAGCTGACACCAAAGACTTAGAGAAGCCTTCTTTGAGCAGCTGACAGGGAGGTCAAGGGTAGATGAGCTACCCTCCAACAACCGAAGGAGAAGTATGGACTTGGTTCCTCTATAAAATGGGATAAAAATCCCATGTATTGTAAGGGGTGTATGTGGGGTGTGAGATCAATGAATGGTGATCCTTCGTGAAGTTTTGTCTGGAGAAGAGTAAATATAGAATTGTCCCATTTCTCTCGTGGATGTAGGCTATATAGCCGAACCACATTAAATCTACCATGATGCTCCATTTTGATCCTCATTTTGGTGTGTGTGAGGTACCACACACCTCCGCTGCGCCCCAACAGTTCCTAACTAGATCCAGAAGATCTGATCCAAACCTCTGAAAGGTTAATGCAATGGGGGCACAAAATAACAAGCATAACAACTATTGATATGGTGGCTGGAGGGTGTTTTTGTGTCGGTCTAATGAGAACATGGATTACAATGAGTCTTCCAATATGCATGGTCTGTATCACATGAAGTGCCCAGCAGAACCGCATGATCTAGATAATGGGAGTTTATACCACCAATAATAGACCATCGGTTACTGGGGAAAGAACCAGATGATGTCGGGACCCTACCCTACAAGGGTGTGGAAAGCAGACTCGATGGAGGCTAAGGGGAATATAATAAGGCTAGAGCCGGTGGAGTATCCCCTTTGTGGAAACAAGATTGAGTATCCACCAGAACAGATAGTCAATTATACGGGAGGGAATGATGATGTGACCCATCCTGCCCAAGGAAATGGGTGGCTGCAAGGACAGAGTGATGATTGCATGGGAGTCACGCAGGCTCTCCCAGATGGTTTGACCAGCTATGATCCAAAACACGGGAAGATGAATAAGGAAAGTAAAGTCAGGAGGAAGTACCTACATGATGTGGTGGTGGGTGAGTTAGGGTGGTGGTGCAGCCATTGCAGGTGGATGAACTCACCGTAGTGGAGGAAGGGGGTGCACGAGGAGATGTTGTGTTACACTTCTGGGATGCATTCTATGAAGAGGAAGTTGGTGGTGGAATACCACCCGACGGGCAGCTCGATTTTCAACTCCCACATTCATTAAAATTGCTCCAAAAAAAAAAATACCCAAACTAAGAGAGTGTCGAGAATGGGATAGGGAATATGAGGGACAATGAGCAACCATAAATATTTTTCCTAGACTAAGTATAGTTTGGGATGTGGTGGCAGGCTCAAGTCCTCTGGCCATCGGTTTTAACTATATTTTCTTCTTTATGTGTGTGCCCCTTTCGCACCTCCTACGAACTCATTTATATTAAAAGAGGTGTCACCCCCTCCAAATTTAAGTATTATACTCTAGAATTTGGGGCGAAACACTACTGGTATTCTTTCTCAACATATCTTTTAGGATTTTAAAAAATTAAAACTTATATTTAAAATTTTACCTTTCTATTTTTATTTATTTATTTTGATTATATGAATTATTTATGTAATATGTATGGATGTATTAATGTATGGATCTATGAATTAGTGTCTTTTGTATTATTTAATTTTTAAATGAGTTATTGTTTTTTATGATATAATACTGAATGTTTATGAAATTTATATATGGTGTTTATATAATTGAAATGTTATGTATAAAATGTAATTTTTATTTAGGGAAATAATATTGTTTTAAAAAATGTATATATTAGTAAATTAAATGGTGAGTAATTTTATTTGAATAGATTTATATTTATATAAGATATGTTATGTTTAAAGTAAATTAAATTTAAATAATAATATTCTATATACATATGTAATTAGCTAAATATATTTGTTTCTAATGATTTTCACTAGGGAGAGCCCATTGTGCTCATGTTGACGCATCTAATAATGATCACACTATACCCCACATTCCCACATTCTAAAGGCGGGGGACATCCATCACCTATTAGGCAGTGTCTGTTCCTTCATCAAAATGGGATGATGGGATGTTAGTTCCTTCTCAGAAATCATAGCATAGTCTATGTCTCCCTCATAAATTAATACATTGTGCATGAGACTAATTCCAAGTGTCATATCTTCGTGGAAGACGGTTAATTATGATGCTAACACCAGGAGATTCCAAATGGTCAAATTAAGGTAGAAACCATTATTTATGAGAGTAGTCACATTGATACATGTGTGGCATGTCATAACTCTGAAACACTAGAACACATGTATTCTTCTCATCAAAGGACTTATCAAGAGAGAGGAAACACAAGGATTCCCACAATGATTGCTGGGTATCTTATGCCAGGGGCATGTCTATGAGGTTTTCCTTAGCTTCTCATGTTTAACACGGTGTATGATGCATGTTTCACATATAGTAGAGACAAATTAGACTAATTAGAAAACTGATATAAGTGGAATAGATGGGGACGTCCCTAGGGGGAGCACCTGGAATGTTTACCATATGGATGGTTTATAATGACCAATGAGAACCAACCCTTGGTGTCGTGTCCTAAAGAGGGGAGATTTCATACCATTGAGGATGATATAGACACCACAAATGGAGGATCAATGAATGTGGACCCCAAGGAGGGGGCACCAATGTTTACCATAGGCTGGGATTGAACCTTAGAGAAGCATCCTACATACCTTGTGTAGAGGACGTGGATCAAAACTCATGTAGTTTGAAGGGGTGATTTGAGGCTTACACGCTAATACTGCCTAGGTGTGACGTGACCCCACCGTGATAGGGATGGGGTGATGGAGTAGATAGTCAACGATTATGCATGGTTAGATGCCGATATTAATTTCATGATCCCACCGGGATGTGGAGGCCCTGGTAAGAATCAATATTGATAATGGATGATTTAATGATGTGGATGAGATGAATGCATGAAACTGATGTGAAGATGAAAGTGTTGGGTTTGAACCTCAAGGATGTTTCCTACATACCCTGCATGGGCAGTAGGGATCAATTCCAATGTAGTTATGGGATAAGTGATGAGTCTCTTGAGGATGGGGCTCATAAGAATGGACACATGGATGGGACCTAAAGGAAATTGAATTGTGGATTGAGGTGTGATCTTCCTGAAACTTAGGGGTTTAAGGGAATGACCAGGATGAGAAAAGGACGATGGGATTGAACCATAGGGAGGTTTCCAACTTATCCCCAAGGCAGGAAATCAAAGTCCACATAGTTCAGAATGGGGTAACAAATTGGGGTGTACAGAAAGGACAAAGAATCAGAGGCATGCTATGGATTATGCATGTTTAGAAGTCCATCGCAAGAGGGACACTTTTGGTTGGAGGAGTATAGAACGAGGGTGGGGATTATTCCTGGTTAGATACCCTGGTGGATCAGAACACATCATAGAGGCGGATCCAAGATATGTGTCCCAAAGAGGGAACAAATCACATCATGAGGGTGTATCCTTACGAGGGAACACCAAATTTTTCTGTTTGATCGGGGTTGATCCTCAAGGAGGATTCCTATATACCATGTAAGGATAATAGGGATCACAACTCATGTAGTTTGAGAATATAGTTTAACATCATGCGGGATGAGGGCGAATCAACGTGAAATGGATAGGACAGATGGGTTGTGGTATTGAACCTCAAGGAGGATTCCTATGTACCCTATCTAAGAAGTAGGGATCAAACTCAACTTAGTTATGTAGTTAGGATCTTACACATGGTTAACTTCCCATAAAGTATGTCATGGTCAACACTTACTCTAAACCCACATGAGTCATGGTTATTGTGAGAAATAATAGGTAACGTTGGAACTTATGATCGTGTCACGAGAGGTGCAGCCATGAGGGATATTGTGTGCGGCATACACACTGAGGTGGACCGAGGAGATAGAGATTGGGATTACATTGGGAGAGAAGCCTGAGGAGGGTGTCTAGATGTACAAGGAGGATATGGCCTTCGCACCAGGAGCACCCTATCAAGGTGTGTGTCCAGGATTTTGTGCAGACTGCTTGAGGTGTACATTGTGACAAAGTACAGAGGGAGAGAGAAGGCATATTGAAGATCTTGGAATTGAAAGGATCTCGGTCCCATCCCTTATCTCGTACACTTAGGCCTTCCATGCATACAGAAACTCATAGTTTAATGTCATGTGTTGAGGATAAAGGTGATTGATAATTTAACATCCTACAGCTTAGATGTTGAGGACACATTCTTATCCCTAGGACATACATAACTCATACCAACCCACACTAAGGGAAGTGAAAGCACAAGAAATTTCCGACGGGGAGTGAGGTGGGGGAGTGGTCACTTGAGGGTTGATGTTATAATGGCTATATGATGACACAATAGTCGTTAGAGTGCTTATGTGATGAAGCATGAGTTAGGGAAACACTGTATGAAACACCACTCGAGGAACCATGAAATCACTCTGTATGATCCTAGAAGGCTGCACAGGGGAAGGGTTTGAGAAGATAAAGGCTTTATAGATATGGGATTCATGAAGGAATGGTGAGTTTCACAGGAAAGGTGCTTCAAGAAGGAATGGTGCTTCGTAAAGGAAGAGTGCATCAAAAAAGAGAGTCTTCGGTGGAGCAGAGCTTCGCTTTAGCAAAGAGATCTTAATTTTGAGAGTTCTCCATGAAGTCTTAATGCTTCGCAGAATCTCGAGAAACCCAAAGGGATCCTTCCTTTGTGAAGAGAAAAGTCATTAGAAAATGGAATCCACACCATAGCAGTGGTCCATAAATAACCAAAAGAGGCAGAACTTGCACAACCTTTGTAACCTAGGTGATCCATTTTTGGTTTCACGAAGAGCTTTAGGAAATGAGAGCAGGGAAGGAAAAAGGATAGAGTAAAAATGGTTTGGGGAAGGGGTGAGCCTTATACTTATAGGTAGTAGAGGTCAACAGGATGCATAGGGGTGGCCTTAGAGAAATATTGGGAACCTTGAAGAAAAAGTGGCACTGTGAAGGACATGCATTCACGAGATGGTCCACAAAGGGTGGTAGACATCATAGATGAGATACGCTTGCGAGCTAGTCCATGAAGGGAACTGGATGCAGTGGAGGAGATACATTTTTGAGATGGTCTGCGAAGGGAACTAGATTCCATGGAGGAGATACATTTGTGAGATCGTCCACGAAGGGCCCTAGAAGTCCTGGAGGAGATACATTTTCACACTGGTCTATGAAGATTGCTGAACGTCGCATAGGAGATACATTTGTAAGCTGGTTCATGAATGGCGCTAGACACCACAAAGAAGATATGTTTGTGATCTAGTCCCCGAAGGGAACTTGCTGCCATAATGGATATACATTTGCGAGATGCTCCACAAAGCATCTTTGTGGAGGAGCTTTGCGAAACCAACCCATTTGATGATTGTTTCCCAGATTCAAGGCCACTAAGGTCTACATTTGGGTTTTAACCATCCATGAATTTTTTCACACCATTTGGGGAACAAATTTTGATGCCAATAAATGCCCCACCCTCACAAAATGGGATCCATGGAAAAGGAGGGTCAGATTATGAGGGTAAATAACTAAAAAAACTATTTCTAAACCATAATACCATATCATAAAGAAGGTAGGGTGGTCTGTGTCACAAATCCATGTCATCCAATTCCTTCCTTGAAATGTGGGTGAAAGGATACCATGAAGGGTTCTGAAAAATTTCATCGTGATTGGTGAATCAAAGGGTGAGTTGGCTCTCGAATATAAATAGGGCCATGGTGCTCTTTTTTCTGTACCCAGATCTCTATGAATGACTATGCTGATGCTCTCTATTCATCGAGAGATTTTCCTCGTGAACATGCATGCAAGAACCGAGTTCTATGGTTTGGAGATCCGCGAATGCTATTTAGAGAACCGGTGCATCATGAAACTTTTCTTTTGTTTGATTTGAGCTAAGAGCAAGGCTAATATGAAATCGGCCTATACAAACAGAACCTGAATAATTATCTTAGTCTTGGACCGATGGCTGATCCAAAGGATTCTCGATTTGTTCTCATTGATGCCTCCCGTAGGAAAAAATGGCATACAATACTCAAATAGTAGTATATATTCCTAGTACTTATGATCATAGGTTTCTGATGACACTACTATAGATTGGGAAGAAGGACTAACCACTATGCAAGAGGCTACCGCTATACAACATTGGATTACAGGGAGATGTCTTCATTCATGAGGCAATCAGGGATGATCCGAACTACTGGTTTATGTGTACACCAGGACAACCTCAGTGGGACAGGGTCAGAGATGGCCACGTCAAGAAAGATCATACTCCTAACACAACACACAACCTCTACCACCATGTCAACAACATTGATGGAATGGAATTGGAAAAAGAGACATCCCCGCCTTAGTAAAATATGATCATTAAGGTTGGGAATGAGAACCTAGATAAGGGAAGGATCAATAGATGGGATCTGCACCAAGGTGGCAACATTACTATTGAGTGGGCATGGGCCTACTGGGTGTGCCCATCTAGTGTTGGGTTTGAGCATGTGTTGAGGTGATTAGGCATGTACGAAGAAATATGATATTTCTAATTCCAAGTTTCCTAACCGAAGGATTTTATACTAGAACTGCTAGGCTGGTGGTCGTCAGATACTAACACATTACACGTGCACCACAGAGAGGTTGGTATCAGCATTTTGGATCTCCATCAACTTGTTGGCATCCTGATTCTAGGAATGATGTATGATGAGTTCATCCTGCCATTAATGTTTGGGAGGATGCAGAATAGATCTCAACTTCCGTGAAGGCATTATTGAATGTTGTGTCAAGCATGAATGATGGAAATCAGAATACTAGAGATATCCCCTTTATGCAATGTTTTGAGTACTTTCTGAACATTCCTCCCAAGGGAGTGGTAGTGATGAGGAAACTACTGACAAGGCCCCCTACATGTCTGATGGATGCTCTTTGGGGTAAGGAAGGATCTTAAAGGTTGATCCTAGAGGATATCTAGTGGATATTATGGGGCTATATAATCAAATATGGCCATCAACCAATAGTCTGGATAGAAATATTCATATCCACACTGATCTTTGGGTGGGTGCTACAAGTTAGGGACACAAACATGGGAGCATGACCGATTAAATTTATTAGGGAAGTATCGCTAGCTTGTGGAGAATTCATCCACATGGGTATACATGTTCTTGAAAAGTTATAATATTACTCTAGAATATCAGTGAGGGAAATATTCAGTTGTGAATGTGTGGGACATTCCATTTCCTATATAGAAATATCACTACACACATGGGAGGCTAAAAACACCTCTATCCCATTGGTCCTCCTAGGATACACTTCCGACCAGCAATTCTAAATATCATGGGGAGCCCCCGCTCAATATTGGCATAGTGGATTTGATGATAAAAATCGCACAAGCCAATCAATGCATTTTCCACCCATTTCCCCTACTAACTGGTGCATTCACACACGATGGCACAAACACTATAGAGAAGAATTTGTATCTTCTTTCTGTACATGGTGGTGTGTTGGTCATGTAGGTGGACTGCAAACCCATATGCGAACAATAAACTCCACACCAGTTCACAAGACAATTCAAGTGTATGTAGAGGCTGATTCCAAAAGTGTATTTGGAGGTGCACTATGATAACCACACATGTATAATGAGACAACTGTAGTTGATGTTAAGAGGATAGTATGAAAATATGTGTAATGAGATGCTACCACCTACTACCACATTTAGATTGATTCAAGAATATGTATTGAGTTGGTCTGCTACTTACCTAGGTGAGACAATGAAGATTCCAAAAATCCAGGAGAGTAAGGAGGCAATTTCCACACATTAAATTCAAGATCGAGAGGCAGCATGAGGATGTCATGAGGGTGGTTCTGAAGCTAGTTATGGTGATGAGGTGGAGGAAGTAAGGGAAGTGGGCTAAGAAACCAACACCGTTTGAAGGTGAGGCAAGGGAGGTAGTAGTTCTCAACGTAGAGGCTTGAACCGGGAAAATCTAGGAGAGAGGAGAATCATCAAGGGGGTTCTACAAGGTTCCCCCCCAAGATATAGGGTAACACTTGCATCAAGCGGTGATTCCTCCTAATTCTGTCTATCTGGAGGCTTGGAAAGAATGGTAATTTTTAAAACCCATACTCTACATTGACAAAATCTGGAAAAACCTGAATAAGAACGGGATGTAGATGTGGGAAATTTGATTATTTTAAAGCTAGCTTCAAGGTAGCCCTATCCATGGGAATAAAATTTGAAAATTAATTAGAGTAACTAGTATACTCCTAAGGCACTGTACGGACACTGCCAAGATGAGTGAGGGTGCTATTTAACAAGACCATCCCCCAATGTTATTGGAAACTAAAGTGGAAGAGATCATTTATTTTTCTTACTCGGAGAGTTCCTGGGAAGAAGAACTTGAGGTTGAGGACCTTCAGGAAGGTGACAAGGAAGTTGTTTCCAAGGGAGCCTCTACCGAGGAAGGAAAAATCAAGCCACTATAGGGGACTTATTTGGGAGAATTTTGTACAACACTAGAAGTAATCCCCGACTCATCTCCTGTCCTATTAACCTTTCCAAATTTTATTGGTTCTTCAATAAACATATACTTATACAGGAGGACCTTGTGAAAACCACCCCTACCACCAAGGAAGAAGATATGACAATGGGTGTGGAAGACCAAGCACTAGGACTTGCATCCAATGAAACAATGGTGGTAGAGTCAAGAAGTGTTGGGAAAGAAAAGGTAGCATCTCTGGAACCTGTAGAACCTACCAACATATATGGGGGACCCCACCTTGATATTATATTGAAGACAAGCTAGAGGAGATACTAGGAATTTGACCATCATGAATATCCTAATCCTTGTAGCCAAACCTATTGTTTTTCTCAATCAAAATGACGATCATAACCCTTGTTTGAATAGTAATTAAGATGGAGGGAGCCCTAGTGGTACAGATTTCCAGAGGGCATTGGGACCATTTACTAATAGGGGTGATAATCCACAAGGAATAAGGCACCCAAGCTGGCCAAGCTACAGATCCTAGAGAACAATCAATTGCGGTGACAGGTGAAGCTGTTGATGGAGAAAAACATGGAGCCGGTCGAACTAACATCATCAAGGTCAAATCAAGTTATGTGGACCAACCAGACAACCTAGAACTTGATTATTTAGATGCGATGCCCGAGGAAGATCTTTCTGTTGAGATCCCAGAACCATTTTCAAAATATGAACCAGTTGATCCCTTAGAGCTGAACGAATCTGATTTTGACGTAGCTAAAGATAGTCAAAAGGCCCGCCACTGAGCTTGGAAGCTAATCAAACTCTTCTTTAATGAGGTCCCATAACATGAGTTGATAAAAATAATGTGATCTATTCAAATGTTTCAAGGAGATCTATGTTCTAGAGGTTTATATATACGAAATTAGCAGACATTGGTCCATGAATAACTTTTTGAGAGGATGCAGGTGAGTAGTAAACACCTGGATGGAAAGTGGTGCCGGATAAAGGAAAAAATATCTAGAAACTATAATTGGATGAGAAAGTGAAACAAAAAATTGATGGGTAGATGAGAGAGCATTTCAAATTCATCTCTAGGAAGATGGGGCTCACTGAATTAATGAAGGCCCAACTGTCGGAGGCCCGGGAGCAATTAGCACAGCTGAACCATCATGTAGAAAAACTTCAAGATGAATCAGACTGAATGAAAATCAAGTCTGACGAGTTTTAATCTAGGACCATCAATTATTAGGATGATCTTTAGAATCATCATGGAACCCTTGAAGCTACCTGATATAGAGTGACAGAATTAATGCATTCCATTGAGTGAGTGGATCTATAAGGGCCATGTTTTGGCCAAACTGATACGTACATTCTTCGTACATATGCCGATTTAAACTGTGTGGATGGGCCTATTTTTTTCCTGAGTTGTTTAATATATTTCAATCGTATCCATGAAATAACTAAAAATCAATCCCTAATCTCACATGGGTCATACCAGGTGTGAGAAACAAGGGACGATCACACAACCACATTCATGGGATATAGGAGCACTGGCCAGTCATTGAACACTCGGGATCTAATAGACAATTGATGTTTTTGAATGATAAAGGGGGCTATGAATTAGAGATTAAGGTTCTTAGAGTATCAAAACCTCATTTCCTAATGTGCTCTGGTGCATGATCAGGATAACTCTAGGGGTGGAATCAATCCAAACAAAGGGGAATCTTAAGTGTGAATCACGATAGCCAAAAGTGGAATGAAACTAGGCCATCTGGGGGTCCTTTCAGATGTGGAAGATTATGGAGAACCAAATTAAGGGCATGATAAGCATGATGGGGGGATGAGATAATGTCTATGAAGTATCTGACACTCTAAATCCCACACAACAATGCATCTGAGCATGTTGATGTTGAAAAACAGAGGCTGATGGATTTGACCAGAGGAGGATGACTTGAAAAGGACAGGAAGAAAAATGGGATAAATAGGATGATCAACCAAGGGTAGGACATTGAGACAAAGCTTACAATAATTCTTACATATCCCATGAGGATGAGAATCAATCCACACATAGTTCTTGAGATGTCGTGTAGTTTAACGTCAAGTGGTATGTAGAGAAGTGAAAGGAGATTCTCTCGAGGGGAGGGGGGGTGGACATAGTGCATCCATTATAAACCTGACTTGAATGAAGACCAAAGAGATCCACACCACACCATGTTCAAGTCTAAAAGGTAGCTAAATCAAAGAATGGGTACATAGATGAAAAACATATGTAGACCTAGGGGTTGGACCTAAAGACCATGTGTCTTGGCATCCCTATGTATCCCCTAAGGATGTGAATCATGCCACATGTAGTTCTTGATATGCCATGATATTTAACATTATGTGGTAATAATGGAAGAGATAATAAGGTCCCAAAGAAGGACTGTGAATAGAGTGATAAAGAAAACATGATGTGAATGATGAAAAAAGAGGCCTCACAACACACCACACATAATACTTGGAGGGAACCTAGGCCAAGTGGAAAAATGAAAGAGAATGTTTCTAGAACCTATAGTTGAAACTGGAGACAGAATGTCCAAGAATTCACATGTATCTTGAAAATCCAGTAATCTAGAAAAACATTGTTCTTGAGATTTCGTTCAGTTTAAACCTCATGTGGTAAGAACATAGGAACATGGAGGTTCTCATAAAGGGAGAACATGGAGTGGCTATTGAAAACCCTATGTGAATGGTGATAAAATAATCCCACACCACACCATGTCTAACCCTAGGAGGGAATGTCTAGTTCAAGAGACCATAGAAGGAGGAGCTTGGGGTCAGACCTAAAAGAAAAATGTCTGGGAATTCTATGTATCCTGTGAGGTCAGGAATCAGACCAATCATTGTTCTTGAAATTTCATGTATTTTAACTTCATAGAGTATGGATGGAAAAGATCATAGTTTAAGGTAGTAGATTTTAGACCATAGGGTACATTTACCCTTTACAGTTTATCATCAGGCAGGACGATGAGGCTGGATAGTTTTTACATCCTTCAGCCCGAACATATCACATAATTTAATTTCATGTGGCAGGGATGCAGGACAACTCATGTGAAATTCTTTTTGAGTAATTTGACATTTGTGGGACCAGTAATGTGCTCACCATTAATGATGACTATGGAGTATGCAATGTTTGGATAAGCCTTGTGGATGAGGTAAGGTATCTCCCATCTAGGCTGCAACTTGGTTGGCTTCCTTCGAGTTAGAATTGGAGTTCTTAGGGGTAAAACCATGTCACCTTAAAGGAAATAGATAAGAAAAACTTTATTCTTGAAAGCATTGGATATTTAATTCTGGTGCCTCTATAGATTGTGTAAAGCCCAGAGCCTGTTCTCGTTGAGGTATTCTAGTTTATCCATATAGACCCCTTATATTTTGTCATATGTCTGCGGATCTTATATAGCTATGCATAGTGATGATAACTAAATATCAATGGGGAAAACTACCCCTATTATATGCAACAGGGAATATGGGGTCCCCTGGGTGGAATTATGAGTTTTCGTTTGGTAATCCCAAAGATCATTGGGGAGCTTGTCCGACCAACTTCTCTTATTCTGACCAACAAAATTCTCTAGAATGTTGGAGATGGTTTTGTTGAACGTATCAATCTATCCATTTTATTGTGCATGATAGTGGGAAGAATAGTTGGATTGGATACTATAATTGGTTTAGAATTTCTTTAGTTTGGCTTCCCAGAACATGGTTCTATTATCAATGAGAATGATTTGAGGGACTCTGAATCGATGAATGATGTGGGAGCTCACAAATTATGTGATAGAACAAGCCTTGACTGTAATTCTCTGACCCTAGTTACCCAGAGTTAGTGCATTATTACATAAAATTGGAATGATCACGAGGGATGAAATCCCAAAATACTGATCAGGTTAGTATCCTTGGAATAACTAGATACATACATAAGTTTTACATTAAATTATGAAATGGAAAATCAACAAAATTGTGTCCCATTTGAACACACTCATATCCCTTAAACTATTCTTGTAGGTTAATAATAATAGACTTCATCACATCTTGGTAAAAATAAAACATAAGAAAGGGGTGAGCTCAGATGCTCAGTAAGGATAACAATATAGCAGAAACTACCATAAATATGAATTACCATTTAACACAATGTATACGACTAAAACACAATTCTTTTAAACTTAAACATCATCATAATATTGAAAAGATAAATCAAATAATTCCATTTACTTTTTCACATGGATATTTTACAAGTCGAATAATCACATGTAAAATCAATAGCTAATTTCAAAATAATGGAATGCATAATGTCGAACATCATAACCATATAGTCAAGGCATTGTACCAAGACTACAAATAAGATTTTCTCAAGGCCTTGTGATAAGAAACTAGTTTTTCTCATAAGACCTACTGATCCATCAAGGGGTTATAGCAAGCCCCACCCATCACTTACTATGTCCAATGCATTCCTCTTATGAAAAAAACGAAACATAATATAAACATTCGTATTAAAACTAGCACACTAAATGTCAATACTTTAACCATAGACCATGAATGGTATAAATATAGTACATCCATGGTCAAACATATCAAAAAACCTTCAATACAATATATAAGATTTTATCATAATAAATCAACTTCAAACAAACTCAAAATCCAATGAAGGATGTTGACATAGATGAAATCAATCCTAAAAATATTTGGGTGAAATACCTATTTCTACTTTTTATTCATTTAAAATTCACATAATTATAAAAGAAAGCATTTACTTTGGAAATATTTTTATAAGATTGTAAGGGAATATTCTATGGTTTTATAATGGTGGAAAATAGGCACACTTGCCATACAAGTTAAAATACATTATTTCCTTAATTTTTTCAAAAAGTTCATAAAGTACACTATTTGGAAAACGATAAAAATATTCCTTTCAAAAAATTTTAAAAAAAATAAATACATGGGTATAAATAAATTTAACCCATATTGTAGGAAATATTAAAAAAAATTGAAATACATTTATAAGAAACACAGATGTGGATGATAAAAAAGTCCCAGTAGATACTTACATACAAACAACATCCGATAATAAAAAGATTGTGAAATTGACCCTTACCTTGTACTCTTTCTTAGTCGAGGGTAATATAACCACCTATATAATGTTTTAATAATTTTTATTAAATTATAAAAGATCCACATACATAAATATTATTTCATATATGATATTTTAATTTTTATTTATTAATAATATTTTAGTAATATCATTGTTTTGAGTGTTAAGTGATTCATTTTCCTTTACATGTTTTGTTAAGTAAGTCATGTTTGTTATGGATTGGATGTATTTCATTCTTATATAGAATGAAATTATGTTATTAAACATTGTTTTTAATCATAAAATGAAAATTATTCTTGAATGGTTATGATGGGGAACAAAATCTCATCGTGTCGTGGAGATGGATAGCCATATATACACACAAGCAACACTATCCTTTTATTGATATTGAAATCGTATGAATTTGGATGGTATATTATATATACAGAATCATTAACATGTTATATTTTTTATTCAAATCAATTTTACTCATTATTATACCCATCCAAATAATGATGTGTTGAAAAAAACTACACCACGACCTAGAGATGGTAAGTCGTATGTACGCACGTATGGTGACTTTGTCATTCATAGGATGGATATAATAATGAATATGGTTGTACCATATTTATAATAAAATCTATGTATGTAGAAGGTACTAGAGCTATTATTTTTGTATGGAAACAATAAACAAAGAGGAAGTGGAAGAAGACAATAACTTTGAAAGAGATAATGAAATAATTACCTCTTCTTCGGGTTATTCTTTTTGATTTGAACAAAAGGGCTCCTTAGGTTGGCTTTCTGATCAAAGTAAGGTTTATAGGTCTATGTGAGGGTAGTTGGAAGGATACTTGACCAGGTTTTTGACAAGACAAAAGGCTTTGGATGTGTGAATTTGAGAGAATGGGAAGTACCCTTTTATAAGAGAGGTGAGAGCCGCTTTAGGAAAAGATTGATGTATTATTTTATTATAAATTTATTTTCGTTTTCTAATGGCTTAAAATAGATTTATTTCGAGGATAAGGTGGGTATGTGACAAAATCATCTCAAACAATAGGTTTTAGACAAGTTTAGTTCACCATATTAACCTTATCTTTTAGATTTAACTCTTAGTTAAATAGTTTATATTTAAACATGTCTTCTTGTATTATTATAAAACATGGTTAATAAAAATACTATAAAATTTACAACAGAACCTCAAATGTTTCATTAATGAAATATATATCATTATAAAATTATTTTGTCTGATCCTTAAATTTTTAGGTCTATTATATAATTTAATAAAATAGTATTTGTTTTAAAAACAAATTTATGTCAATTTTGACACTATTAAGTACTTGGTTTTTATGAAAGTGATAACAACTTTATCACTTAGAAAAAAAAATATTTAATAAACCCTAACATGTAATATTAGTATATAAAAGTATTGTAATGCATCAAATATCTCAATTTACATTTACTTTAATATTTAAAATATCAATTTTTTAATCATCCATTAATAAGGTAATTACAACATCATAATTGTGCCATAAATAAATTTAATTAATTAATGTCTAAAAATTATAAATAAAATTCCATGATGTAGGAAATCTTTTTTAAGTTTATAATTTATATTTATACTCATATTTATCTTATTTATAACCCAATATTAAATTTTTTTTATTTATTAAAATTTGAGTTTAACACTTTTAACACTTCTTTAAATAAAATATAATATATGTCATAATCTAATCCAAGTGGATCAAAAATGATCATATTTTTTTCCTAAGGTTGATTTTCGTCAAAAAAACGCTTATCCAATAGAATTAGGAAATGTGTTAGGGTAATTATAATGTCATTTTTTCCTTTAATTACCCTATTTACTTTTAACAATGGTAAATAAATTTCAAAAAGTTAAAATTAGCCAAAAAATATTTTCATCCTATTGAACCAAATTTTACTTTCTATTGTCAACTATGTATCTCGGATTTCTGAAATTAAATTCACAAAAGAAGTAAAATTATGTTTTATGCAAATTTTCAAATGTGTTTAGAAGGTGGGTAAAACACGTTAAAAAGTTCAATAAAATTTAATTTACTAATATAATAATAAAATTATTCCAATGAATTACATTGGACTAATATAGGTATTATGTATAAATTTTGACTTTAAAATAAATTTAAATAAATATGAATTATTATTTTAATATAATTTTGTTTTAAAAAATAACACTATGTTTTTTCACTATTTATCAAATATAGAATGTTTTTAGAAAAATACAAAAAATCCACCCTAAGATAATTTTGATATTCCTAATAAAAAATGAAGTCCATTTTGTAAAATAAAATTTATAAAATTTCAAAAAGTGGGTACTACTATTCATAACTACTTTTTAAATGGCTAGTTTGATTGGTCATGGTGTCCTAGAACTCGATGTTGCGTACAGTGCATGCTATTTTATTATTCAGAGAAGCTCGAGGTGTTACATACTTCTCTCCTTCAAATAATTTCATCCCAGAAAATTATTGAATATTAATTTATAAAAAGATTCAGGTGGTTCTTCATCATATGTTCCTCAGGTTCCCACATTTCTTCTACCATTTTATGGTTTCTCCAAAGAACATTAACCAGAAAAGTCGTTCGGTTTCTCAACACATGTTCTCTGGTATCAAGAATTATGATAGGTTGTTCATAATAAGATAGATCAGGTTCTAGTTCTATTTCTTCATAGGTGAGTACATGCATTGGGTCAGGCATGTATTTTCTCAACAGTGATATGTGGAACACATCATGAACTTTGAAAGGACTTGGTGGCATTACCAAATGGTAAGCTACAAATGCAATTTATTCTAGAATTTTGAAATGTCCTATGTACCTGGGACTTAATTTAACCTTCTTATCAAATCATATAACACCCGTCTATGGAGATACCTTCATGAAAACACAATATCCTACTTGAAATTCCAAATCCTTCCTTTGGTTATCAGCATTGATCTTTTGCCTACTTTGAGATACTTTAATGTGGGTTTGGATAATCTCCACATTTTCCATTGTTTCCTCAATAAGTTCTGGGCCTACGAGTTTTTTTCACCAACATCATCCCAACAAGTTGGTGTGTGACATCTCTTTCCATATAACGCATCATATGGTGGCATATAAATACTTGAATGGAAGCAATTTTTATAGGAAAACTCTACTAGAGGAAAATAATGATCCCACATACCTTGAAATCCAAGTGAGAAAGATCTCAACATGTCTTTTAATGTTTGAATAGAGCATTCTGATTGTCCATTAGTTTGAGGGTGGTAGTAAGTGCTCAAACGAAGTTCAGTATCTAGGGATTTGTGAAGACTTTTCTAGAATATTGATGTAAAATATGGATCATGATCAGAAACAATTGATAGGGGTACACCATGAGGTCTTACAAATTCATTAATTATAGTCTTGCTAAACGTTCTAGTGATAAATATTCTCTTATAGCAAGAAAATGTGTCGAATTGGTAAGAAGATCAACAATGACCCATATTGAATCATTCCTTCTAGGAGTCTTTGGTAGCCCCCTGACAAAGTCCATTGTAATATCATCCCATTTCCACTCAGCTATGGGAAGAGGTTTCATGACTCGTCCAAGATGTTGCCTTCCATCCTTAACCCGTTGAAAAACAATACATCTTGACACATAATTAGTAATATCTCTCCTCATGTTGTCCCACAAAAAATTTTCCTTCAAATATATATAAATCTTAGTGCTATGAGGGTTTATATTGAAATTGGAGCTATGAGCATCATCCTGCAATTATCTACTTAGATCTGGTATATGGGGAATACAATGTCTCTTCCCAAATTTCAAAATTCCATCTTAATATACAATGTCAATCAATCTCCCATCATTCGCAACATTATTTTTCTTTTGAAACTACTCATCATCAGTATGAGTATTTTTTATCCTTTATAATAAATATGTTTTGGAAACCATTTGAAAAAGTATCTATGTTTCACCTTCCATGATTATTCCCATATCCATCTTTTCTAGATCACTGGATAGAGGATCCCTTTCAACTCTCATCTAGTTCTTAACTCCATGATCTTTTCTTCTGAAAGCATCTGCCACCTTATTTTCCTTCCTTGGGTGGTAGTGTATAGTGTAATAATAATCCTTGAGTAGTTCAAGCCATAATACTTTCCTCATGTTGAGTTCTTTCTATGAGAAAATATACTTCAAACTCTTTGGATCAGTATATATATCACATTTTTCACCATAGAGATAGTGTCTCCATATATTCAAAGAAAATATTACAGCTTCTAACTCTAGATCTTGAGGAGGATAGTTTTTTTCATGAATTTCTAACTGTCATGATGCATAGGTAATAAATCTATCATTCTGTATAAGGTCACAATTGTTAGGCGGAGAAAAAGAAGGGAGTGAGAGAGAATTGGGAGTTTGTAGACACAAACTCAAATTTAAGCTCAAAATGAATAAAACAATAAAAACCGTAATGGGAGAAGCCTTGGGTGCCTTTGATTGATTGGAGATGTTGAAGGCCGCTTCCAAGCTTCTTTGATGGAGCTCCTTGGATGTGGAAGTTGTTGGAGCAAAGAGGGTTCCTTTGAAGGAAGTCCGCCGGAGGTACGCCAAATGATGGAAAATGTGTCCGTTGGCTTGGTATATGATCCGGTTGGTGTCCAGGGCTTCCTTGGCCTTTATTTATAGGCATGGAACCCTTGGAGAGTCTTCGGAGCCGTTGTAAAGGGCCTCGGAGCCGTTGGAGGCCAAATGGGAGTTGACTGGTCAAAGCCAACGGCTAGTTTGACTGGGCTACCGGCTGGCCGGTGCAGGGCCACCGGCTGGCCGGTGCCTTGGCAGAGGAGAAGAATTTGGTCCAGGCTCCACCGGCTGACCGGTGGAGGAGCCACCGGCTGGCCGGTGGGGAGACAGTAGCTCACACTATTCATCTGGGTGCCACCGGCTGGCCGGTGACAGAGCCACCGGCTGACCGGTGGAACCTGGCAGTGGGCAATACCTCTGCCAGGTCCACCGGCTGGCCGGTGCTATCACACCGGTTGGCCGGTGGACTGCAATTCAGTCCATTTTTTCCAGCTTTCTTGGGCCAATCCTTTGACAATCTTTTGCCTATCATCCACAACACTTAAAAACAAGGTTAGAAAAATAATTGAGTGATTGTGATCATGAAAATTAAACCTCGAGGGGTTCGAGAGGTACAACAATCTCCCCCTATTTTGATGATCAAAATCACCAAAACAAACAATGTAGAAAATGAAATGAAAAGCATGCTTTAAAATATTTCTCCCCCAATCAACCAAGAATTTCTCCCCCTTTGTGATTATCAAAATAGCACGGGGCATAAAACTTGATTGAGGGAAAATGATTTGAAAAACAAGATTTGAGATTTGAAAATCAATTGAAATTTTGGAATTTGAAAGATTGAATAACAGTTTGAATTGAAAGTTTTGAAATCAAAAACCAATTGAAATTGAAAATTTGAAACGAACTCAAAAAAAAAGAACTTAAACAAACCTAACTCCCCCTAAATAAAAACAATGAATCACCGGGGAGAGGGATTTTGAAAAGAGACAATTTTAGGCCCGGAGAGACTCGCTAGAAGGGATTTTTCAATCCATACTTGTCTCATGGCGGGTCTTCTCCTATAGAACTCATCGGAAAAGAAAATAGACTTGGGTTGGCCGTACCGGGCATTTTTGCAATCACACTCATAAATGAGGTGCCCGGGTTTTTTACAATAATTGCAAAATTTAAAACTAGAGCTCCCCCTTACAAAAACAGTTGGAGCATGGGAGGAGGAAGCTACATTGGTATATCCTAGCCCTTGGGTGGTTCTTGAAATTCGTTGGGAACCAAGCAATTTTGAAAGATTTTGTTCCCCTTGGGTGAACTTAGCTAGGGATTCCCTAAGGTCCTTAATGGTTGATTCCAAAGAATCAACATTGGGAAAATTTTGGATTTTAAGGGAGAGTTCCTCCTTCGCTTTGAGAAGTTGTTCTTTTTCGGAGGAGAGTTTTTTGAAATTCTTTTTTAAAGCAACAAATTTTGACGATAATTCATGAAAACCTTTTTCTAGTTGGTCTCTAGCGTGTGAGAGTTCTTCATAAGATAGATGATTAAATGAATTAGAAGAACTAGAGGAGGAAGAGGAGGAAGAGGAGGAAGATACCTCATGTTTTTCCATTAGGAAATTATTACCATTGTCGCTCGAGGAGAAAGAAGAGAAGGAGGAGCTATCACTCCAAGTTTTCTTTAAAGCCTTCTTCTTCTTCTTCTTGGCCCTTTTCTTGTGAGGTGGGCAAACAGGCTTGATCTTTTCGTCGGGTTCTTGCTTTTGATCGGATTCTTTCTTTGGAGCCTCGCTAGTACCTTCATAGGTTAGTTCTAAAAATTTCCAAAGATCGTAAGAAGTAGAGCAAGTAGAAATACAATTAAATACATTTCGGTCTAGCCCACAATGTAGAGCATTCATGGCTTTTCCATCAAGCTCGAAATTCTTAATATCTATGGTGGTCCACTTAGACTCATCGGAAGAAGTGAGGGTAAAACCATGCATAACAATTCTAAAAATAGGATAGCCAATACTTTTAAGAAATGTGGTCATGCGGGTTTTCCAAAAACTATAATCGGTTCCATCAAAGAATGGAGCACGATCCAAAGAAAAGCCTTCGGGGGCGTAAGAGGTTGAAGCGGTAGAAGCCATCAAAAAGGATCTTTAATTTGAAACCGGTTAGGGAATTATTCAAATACTTCCTCTGATACCAATTGTTAGGCGGAGAAAAAAAAGGGAGTGAGAGAGAATTGGGAGTTTGTAGACACAAACTCAAATTTAAGCTCAAAATGAATAAAACAATAAAAACTGTAATGGGAGAAGCCTTGGGCGCCTTTGATTGATTGGAGATGTTGAAGGCCGCTTCCAAGCTTCTTTGATGGAGCTCCTTGGATGTGGAAGTTGTTGGAGCAAAGAGGGTTCCTTTGAAGGAAGTCCGCCAGAGGTACGCCAAATGCTGGAAAATGTGTCCGTTGTCTTGGTATATGATCCGGTTGGTGTCTGGGGATTCCTTGGCCTTTATTTATAGGCATGGAACCCTTGGGGAGTCTTCGGAGCCATTGTAAAGGGCCTCGGAGCCGTTGGAGGCCAAATGGGAGTTGACTGGTCAAAGCCAACGGCTAGTTTGACTGGGCTACCGGCTGGCCGGTGCAGGGCCACCGGCTGGCCGGTGCCTTGGAAGAGGAGAAGAATTTGGTCCAGGCTCCACCGGCTGACCGGTGGAGGAGCCACCGGCTGGCCGGTGGGGAGACAGTAGCTCACACTATTCATCTGGGTGCCACCGGCTGGCCGGTGACAGAGCCACCGGCTGACCGGTGGAACCTGGCAGTGGGCAATACCTCTGCCAGGTCCACCGGCTGGCCGGTGCTATCACACCGGTTGGCCGGTGGACTGCAATTCAGTCCATTTTTTCCAGCTTTCTTGGGCCAATCCTTTGGCAATCTTTTTCCTATCATCCACAACACTTAAAAACAAGGTTAGACAAATAATTGAGTGATTGTGATCATGAAAATTAAACCTCGAGGGGTTCGAGAGGTACAACAACAATCAAGTCCTTTTTTAAAGCATCACTATAAATAACAAACCCATCATTCCCCTATAGTAGAGTAAAGAAAGGATCATTGACTAATATTCTATTAAATTACTCAAAACATTCTTCACACTCTTTTTTCTAAACAAATTTAACCCCTTTAAGTGTGATATTGGTTAATGGGTTAGCCAATTGGGCAAAATTATGGATGAAACACTGATAATAACCTGCTAAACCAATAAAATTGCAATCCTCAGTGATGGCCATTCATGGATTAAATTTTTATCTAAAGTATAAACATAGATTCCATCCTTATAGACAATATAGCCAAGAAAAGAATTTTCTTGAGGCCAGAATTCACACTTTCTAGACTTCCCATATAATTCATTTCTTCTAAGAGTCTTTAGAATAGAGTGCAAGTGATTTTCATGATCTTAATAGCTTTTAGAGTATACAATGATATCATCAATAAATACCACTAAAAATGCATGAATATATTCCTTGAAAACTCTATTCATTATATCCATAAAAACAGAGAGTGCATTAGTTTTTCCGAAAGGCATTACTATAAACTCGTAATTCTTATACATGAAACAAAATGTCATCTTTAGAATGTCTTCATTCTTCATGCACAATAGATGATATCCAGATCAAAGGTCAATATTTGAAAAATATTGAGCTTCATTAAGTTCATTGAATAAATCATCAATGTGAGGAAGAGGATACTTATTATTTATTGTTATATCATTGATCTCCCTATATTTAACGCAAAACCTCATAGATCCAACATTCTTCTTAACAAAAAAATAGGGGCTCCCCATGGAGAAGAACTAGGGAGAATAAATCCTTTATTACTCAATTCCTCTAGTTGGTTATTTAGTTCCACTAATTCCACAATGGCCATTATATAAGGGGTATTCGATATGGGACTTGAACCTAGAATTAAGTCAATGAAAAATTCAATTTCTCATTCTGGAAGATGTCCAGGTAAATACTATGGAAACAAATCAACATATTCTTGAAAAATAGATGCATCCTCTATTTGAACATTATTTTCCTCACCCATAGTTATTTCACTCCCTCTATCCCCAATAATTGAATTTAGTAGAGCTACTTGGTGTGGATCTAGATAAGAATCAGATGGTGAAGTTTCTTCTCTAAAGACATGTTATTCTATATCATCATCAGAAATTGTAACATCCTTCTTCTTAAAATAAATTTTCGCCTCATGTTCTGAAATCCAATACATACCGAGGACTATATCACATTCCATCATGGTTATGACAATGATATTAGAAGATAAAGAATTCTTATATTCCATAATGCTAACGGATTCACCAAACATAATACAATGATACTTCCCTTAAGAGTTTTGACTAACAACTCCTTTGTTAAATCAAATTGGAAATATCTATTTTTTGGGAAAACATGGATGATATGAATGATGGCGATGATCCAGAATCCAATAAATCATTGTCTAAATTTGAGGAAATGATTAATTTACCTACCACCATGTCATTGGGAACTTAAACCTCAGCAGTTGTGATCTCATAAGCTTAGACTTTCTCCCTTGTCCTTTTCAGAGGTATGTTTCCTTGATGCATAGGACATTCATTTTCATAATCCTCTGTTTATCTACAATTTTAGCATTCAACATTGAAAACCTCTTTCTTTCCCTTGAAATCAAGAACTTGGTTGTCTTTTTTACCACACTTGTAACAAACTCCCATTCCCTTCAGGCAAGTATCAGGGTGTTTCTTCCAATATTAACTACAAGATGGAAATTAAAATTTTCCCTTCTCTACCTTATTTCCATTACTAGAGTGTTCACCAGATCTCTTCTTCTCTTTATTTTCATTAATGTCATAAGACTTAGAGAATTTCTTTTCTGTCATGATAAAATAAGAGATAATATATTCATACAACGAGAGGGATTGTGAGACTAATTCTCGACAGAGAAATGGTTTTAACTCATCAATGAATCTATCAATCTTACTCATTGGGATACATATATAACTTTTAGAATTCCTTGCTAAACTTGTAAAGTTTTCCTAATACTTTCTGACATTTTCAACCTCCTTTATCCTTATCCTCAGAAATTATCTTTCCATATCTTCTTGATGTTCACGAGGAAAGTATTTTCTAAAGAAAATATCTTCAAACTCCCTCTATTCCATATTTGATACTTCTTTATCATCCTTTGTGTTTTGAATTAATGACCACCAGTGATCTCCATCTCATGTGAGGTGATAAACTACCAGGGAAATTTTTCCCTTTCGCTACTCCCCAAAGCTTGAAATATTTTCTCCAAGGAACATATCCATTTCTCACCTAAAAATGGATTTGTATTCCCATTGAATTTTGGTGGATGTTGCCTCATGAAACGGTCTAACATTGATCCTCCATGTTGTGTATCAAGGTGCTCTATATGGGTAAGGTTATTATTCATAACCTGAGTGAGTTGTCTTAGTATTGTTATAAGCTGTTCAACACCAGTTGTATCACCAACACTACTACAGTTATCTTTAGTAAGAGGGGAATACCTAAATGGATTACATTCATTAATACGGTTTCCATTCCTTCTACTAGGTACCATTTCTAAACAATGGAATACACTATATTAGTTTAGGAATCATAATAAATAATTCCAAACTAGTAAAATACCTAACATAAATTGAAAAATTTATGCGTATAATCCGTAATTATAAAAAAATTCACTGAGAAGTGTTTACTCATAAATCCTTCATAATGGTTTGTAAATTAAATTTTAATATCCCTAAGCACATCCCCCGGGAGTGTTGTAACCACGATTGCGGCAAAGCCCGTTGCCATGCACCAGTTCCCATTCGAGTCGAGCACAAAGTGGTGTTTTAGTGTTTTACCCCAATATGCATCTTTTCTAGATCCTCTTATACCTTCTTGTATTTATATAGGGATGTATTTCATGGAAAATTCACAAAATCTCTACATTACCAAAATTTTAGGATGTTATTCAATCCTAATCCTCAAAGTATATTTTAGGGTAATGTTCTCTAATCAGAGTTTTTATAAATCTATTTTCAATGGTTGGTACTAAATTTATTCTTATACCAACTGTAAAACCCATAACATAGTTACCCAAAGTCGGTGTATTATTACAGAACATTTTCCTGATCACAAGGGATCAAATCCTAAAATACTTATCAGTTTAGTAGCATTGGAAGTACTAGATACATACATAATCTTTACATTACATTATGAAATGGAAAAAAACATTGTGTCCCCTTTGAACACACTCTTATCCCTTAGCCTATTCCTGAAGGTCAATCATAATATACTTATTCTCATCCTGGGAGAAATAAAACATAGGAAATGGGTGAGCTCAGATGATTAGTAAGGATAAAAATATAGTGGAAACTATGATAAATAATCATAAACATTTAAGGCAATGTACAACACTATAACACCATACTTTTACACTTAAAAACCATTATAATATTAAAAAAATAAATCAAATAATTCCATTTACTTATTCAAATGGATATTCTACTAGTCAAATATTCACATGTAATATCAATAGATAATTTCCAAATGGTGGAATTCATAATGTCAGACATCATAACCACATAGTCAAGGCCTTGTTCCAAGTATACAAATAATATTTTTTCAAGGCCTTGTGCCAAGACAATAGTTTGTCTCATTAGACCTACTGATTCATCAATGGGCTATAGCTAGCCCAGCTTGTCAATTACTACGTCTAATGCATTCCTTATAAGAAAATGTTGAAACATAATATAAACATTCATATTATAAATAGCATATGAAATGTCAATACATTAACGATAAATCATGAATGGTATAAAAATAGTACATCCATATTCAATCATATCACAAAAACTTCAATACAATATGCAAGACTGTATAATAATAAATCAAAATCTGACAAACTTAAAATCTAACGATGGATATTGACATATATGAAATCAATCCAAAAACTATTTGATTGAAATATCTATTTCTACTTTGTATTCATTTAAAAGACGTTTAATTATAAAAGAAAAAATTTATTTTGAAAATGTTCTTTTAAGATTTTATGGGAATCTTATAAGGTGTTATAATGGAGAAAAATAGAAGCACCCAACATATAAGTTAAAAAATCATTCTTTTCTTAATTTTGTTTTAAAGTTCATAAAGTACCTTATTTGGAAAATGGTGGAAATATTCCTTTCAATTTTTTTTATAAAAACTAAAAAAAGGGTATATATGACTTTAACCCATATTCTAGGAAATAGTAAAAATGTTTTGAAATACAATTTTAAGAAACACAGATGTGGATGATAAAGAAGTCCCAGTAGATACTTACGTACAAACAACCTCAGATAATAAAGAGATTGTAAAATTAATCCTTACCATGTACTCTTCCTTAGTCGAGGGTATGTTTACCTCATATATAATGGTTTAATAAATGTATCGAATTATGCAATATCTACATACATAAATATTATTTCATATATGATCTTCTAATATTTATTTGTTAATAATATTTTAGTAGTATCGTTGTTTCAGGTGTTAAAAGATTCATTTTCCTTTATATGTTTTGTTAAGTAATTATTTTTTGTTATGGAAAGGATTTATTTTACTCAAATACTTATTGATATTATGTTCTTAAACATTATTTTGAATCATCAGATGAAAATTATTCATGAATGGTTATGATGGGAAATGAAATCTCATCACGTTGTTGAGACGGTTAGTCATATATACGCACAAGCGACAATATCATTCTATTGATACTGAAATTGTATGTAGTTGGATGGTATATTATATATATAGAATCATTAAAATTTTATATTTACTATTTACATCAATTATACTCATTATTATACCCATCCAAATAATGAAGAGTTGAAAAACAAACTACATCACGACCTGGAGATGGTAAGCCGTACGTACACATGTATAGTGATATTGTCATTCATAGGATGGATAGAATAATAAATATGGTTTTACCATATTTATAATAACATCTCAGTATTTATAAGATACTGGACCTGTTATTTCTCTATGGAAACAAAAAATAAAAAGGAAGTGGAAGAAGAAAATAACTTTGAAATAGGTGATGAAATAATCTCTTCTTCTAGTTCTTCCTTTTGATTTGAAAAAAATGGCTCCTTATGTCAACTTTTTGAACAAAGTAAGGCCATCAGGTAAAAGATTGGGTAGTTTGGAGGATATTTGATCAGGGGTTGGCCGATCCAAATGGATATGGATGTGTGAATTTGAGAGTAGGGGAAGTAACCTTTTATAAGAGAGGTGAGGGTCACTTTAGGAAAAGCTTGAAATGTTATTTTATTATAAACCCATTTTTGGTTTCTAATGGCTCCAAATGGAATTATTTCAATGATAAGGTGGGTATGGGTCTAAAACCTCACTAACAATAGGTTTTAGACAAGTTTATGTCACCATATTAACCATACACTTTATATTTAACTCTTTGTTAAGTAGTTTAACTTTTATAATGTCTTCTTGTATTATTATAATACATGGTTAATAAAGATACTGTAAAATTACAATAGATCCTAAAGTGGTTCATTAAGGACAAATCTATTGTTATATATGACTTTAGGCTGATCCTTATATTTTTGGAACTATTATATAATTTAATGAAATAGTATTTGTTTTAAAAACTCATTTATGTCAATTTTGACAGTATTTAGTATTTGGTTTTTGTGAAAGTCATAAAAACATTATAAATTCCAAAAAAAATATTTATTCAACCCGAAAAAGTCATATTAAACTATAAAATTCCTTTAATTCATCATAATACTCAATTTACATTTACTTTAATATTTAAAAAGTCAATTATTTTTATATTTCATTAATAAGGTAATTACAGTAGCATCATTGTGTCACAAATAAATTTAATTATTTATTGTCTAACAATTATAAATAAAATTCCATCACATAGTAATTTTTTTTATTTCTAATGAATAATTATAGTGGAAATTATCTTATGTATGACCCTATATTAAAAATGTTTTAGTTATTAAAATTTGAATTTAACATGTTTAACTCTTCTTTAAATAAAATAAAATTAATGTCCTAATCTCATCCAAGTGGTTCAAAAAGGATCCTATTTTTGTCCTAAGGTTGATTTTGGTGGAAATACACTTATCTAATAGAATTAGTACATGTGTTAGAATAATTATAATATAATTCTTTCCTATAATTACCCTATTTACTTTTAACCGTGGTTAATAAATTTCAAACTTTACTATTCACAAAAAATTATTTTCAACCTATTGAACCACATTTTACTTACTAACGTCAGACAAATCTCTTGGATTTTTTAAATTCAATTCAAAGAAGCGGTCAAATTAAATTTTATGTAAATATGAAAATGTTCATAGAAGGTGGGTAGAAAACGTTAAAAAGATTAATAAAATTTTATATATCTAATCATATTATAAAATGACTAAAATGAATTAATTTGGATTAATATAGGTATTATGTATCTATTTTTACATTAAAATAATTTTAAATGGAAATTGAAAATTATTTAAATAAAAGTAAGTTTTAAACAATAACAATGTGTTTTTCACTATTCATCAAAAATTGAACGTTTTCAGAAACCAAAAAATAAACGTAAGAAAATTTTGATATTCTGAATCCAAAAATGAAGTCCATTTCGAAAAATAAAATTTATACAATTTAAAAAAGTGGGTATTACTATTCATAACTACCTTTTAAACAAATTGTTTCATTGATCTTGGTGTGCTAGAACTTGAAGTTGCATACAGTGCAAACTATTGTATTACTCAAAGAGAAGCATACCGTGGAAACATGGGGTTCTACATTATTCCCTCCATCAAATAATTTCATCCTTGAAATTTGTAGAATTTTACTACATAAAAAATATTCAGGTGGTTCTTCATCATAAGTTCCTCAGCTGGTTCCCACATTTCCTCTTCCATTTTATGGTTTCTCCAAAGAACTTTTACAATACGAGTCATCTGATTTATCAAAACCTATTGTCTGGTATCAAGAATTCTGATAGGCTCTTCACAATAAGATAGATTGGGTCCCAGTTCTATTTCTTTATAGGTGAGTACATGCATTGGGCCAGGCATGTATTTTTTCAACTATGATACATGGAACACATCATGATCTTTTGAGAGACTTGGTGACATTTACAAATGGTAAGCTACAACTAAGATTCATTCTATAATCTCAAATGTTCTGGTGTACCTAGGACTTAATTTACCCTTCTTACAGGATCATATAACACCCTTCAATGGAGATACCTTTATGAAAACATGATCTCATTATTGAAATTCAAAATCCTTCCTTCCGTTATCAGCATTGTTCTTTTGCCTACTTTAAGCTGCTTTGATGTGGGTTTGGATAATCTTCACCTTTTCTATTGTTTCCTCAATATGTTCTTGTCTTATGAGTTTTCATTCACCAACAACATCCCAAAAAATTGGTGTGTGACATCTCTTTCCATATAACACTTAATATGGTTACATTTGAATACTTTAATGGATGCTATTATTATATAAAAATTCTACTAGAGGTAAATACTCATCCCGCATACCTTGAAAGTCAGGTGAGAAAGATCTCAACATGTATTTTATGGTTTGAATAGTCCATTCTAATTTTCCATCAGTTTGAGGGTGGTATTCAATTCTTAAACGAAGATTAGTATCTAGGGTTCTCTAAAGACTTTTCTAGAATCACGATATTAAATGGGGATCACAATCAGAATCAATCCATTAGGGTACACCATTAAGTCTTACAACTTCATTAATATATAGTCTTGCTAAATTTTCAAGAGGTTAATCTTCTCTTATATCAAGAAAATGTGATGAATTGGTAAGATGATCAACGATGACCCATATTTCATCATTCCTTCTAGGACTTTTTGATTGCCCCATGAAAAATTCCATCGTAATATCATCCCATTTCCACTCAGGTATGGGAAGAGGTTGCATGACTCTTCTAGGATATTTCCTTCCATCCTTAACTTTTTAACAAAATGTACATCTTGGCACATAATCATAAATCTCTCTATTCATGTTGTCCCACCATAAATTATCCTTCAAATCTCTATAGATCTTAGTGCTACTAAGGCGTTTAATGAAATTGGATCTATGAGCATCATCCAACAATTCCCTTTTAAGATAAGGTATATCTGGAACCCAAAGTATCTAACCAAATTTAAAAATTCCATATTCATATATGAATTCAACAAATCTCCCATCATTTATAGCTTTATTTTACTTTTGAATCTCCTCATCATCAGCCTGAGTACTTTTTACACTATTTAGTAAAGATGGGTTGGAAACCATTTGAAAAAGTATCAATTTTCCCCTTCCATGATTATTCCCATATCTATCTTTACTAGATACATTAACATAGGATCCCTTTCAACTATCATGTTGTTCAAAACTGCATGATCCTTTCTACTCAAAGAATCTTCCACCTTATTTGCCTTTCCGGGGTGGTAGTGTATAGTTCAAACCCAATCCTTGAGTAGTTCAATCCATCATCTATGTTTCATGATGAGTTCTTTCTATTATAAAATATACCTCAAACTCTTTTGATCAGTATATATCTCCCATTTTTTACCATATAGAGAGTGTCTCCATATCTTCAAAGAAAATACTAAAGGTGAAACTCAAGATCCTGAGTAGGATAGTTTTGTTCATGAATTTTTAGCTGCTGTGTTGCATAGGCAATAGCTCTATCATTAATCATAAGGACAAAACCAAGTACTTTCTTTGAAGAATCACTATAAATAAAAACTCATCATTCCTCGAGGGTAGAGTCAAGATAAGAGAATTGAATAATATTTTCTTTAAATCCACAAAAAATTCTTGACACTCTTTTTTCCAAAAACAATTAACCCCTTAATGTGTGATCTTGTTTAATGGGTTATCCAATTGGGAAAATTTTTGGATG
This sequence comes from Viscum album, assembly GCA_963277665.1. Classification (NCBI taxonomy): domain Eukaryota; kingdom Viridiplantae; phylum Streptophyta; class Magnoliopsida; order Santalales; family Viscaceae; genus Viscum; species Viscum album. Next base: position 637,966,752 of record OY728162.1, on the reverse strand, counting down.
AAATGCTAATAATAACCTACTAAACCAATAGAACTGCATACGTCAGTTATAGTCGTTGGTGCTGGCCAATTTTGGATTTTATTTTTATTTGAAGGATCAATAGAGATTCAATCCTTAGAGACAATATGGCCAAGAAAATAAATCTCTTGAATCTAGAATTCACACTTGCTAAATGTCCCATGTAATTCATTACTTCAAAGAGTTAATAGAAAAGTTCTCAAATGATTTTAATGATCTTTGTAGCCTTTGGAGTATACCAAGATATCATCAATAAATACCAACACAAAGTCATCAAGATATTCCTTGAAAATTATATTGATTAGATCCATGAAAATAGAGGGTGCATTAGTCAGTCCAAAAGGCATTACTATAAACTCGAAATGCCCATACCTGGTTAGAAATGTTGTCTTTGGAATGCCTTCCTTCATCACGTACAAATGATGATATCCAGATTTAAGGTCAATATTTGAAAAATATTGAGTTCCATGAAGTTTATTGAATAAATTATCAATACAATGTAGGAGATACTTGTTCTTTATTGTTATAGTATTGATCTACCAGTAGTCAATGCACAAGATCATAGATCAATCATTCTTCTTAAAAAATTGAACAGGGGATCCTAATGGATAAAAAATTAGGAAAATAAATCATTTATTACTCAATTCCTCTAGTTGTTTCTTTAGTTCCACTAATTCCCTTGTGGCCATTCAATAAGGGCTCTTTGATATGGGCCTTGATCCAGGAATTTAGTCAATGGAAAATTCAATTTCTTATTCTGGAGGATGTCAAGGTAAATCCTCTGGAAACGCATCAACATATTCTTGAACAATAGGTACATCCTTTATTTTAGCATTATTTTACTAAGCAATAGTAATTTCACTCACTTCTTCCCAAATAACTGGATTTAGTAGATCTAATTGGGGTGGATCAAGATAAGAATTAGATAGTGACATTTCTTCTCTAAAGATAAGATATTCCTTATCATCATCAAAAATTGTAACCTCTTTCTTCTTATAATAAAATGTTAAATCATGTTCTGCTAGCCGATCTATACCAAGGATTATATCAAATTCATTCATGGGTAGGACAATGATATCAGCAGATAAAGCATGTTTATATGCCATAATGGTAGCTGATTGAAAAAACTAGGTTACATTGATACTTCCCTAAGGAGTTATGACTGAAAAATACCTTGTTAAATAAAATTGGAAATATCTACTTTTCTTGGAAAACTGGGATGATATGAAGCAATTCAATGATTTAGAATCAAATGAAGCATTGGCTAAATTTGAGGAAATGATTAAAGTACCAACTTCCACGTCATTCAAAACATAAACCTATGTAGTTGTGATCACATAATCATGGGAATTATCCCTTGTCCTTTTCTGAGGTATGTATCCTTGATGCATAGTACATTAATTTATATAATATGTCATTTCTCTACAATTGTATCATTCAACATTGATAGCCTCTTTCTTTTCCTTACAATCACGAGCTTGGTGGACTTTTTGACCACAGTTGTAACAAACTACCATTCCCTTCAGGAAAATTTTAGGTTTTTTCTTCCCACATTTACTATAGAATAGAAATTCAAATTTTCCCTTCTTCCCCTTATTTTCATTTCCATAGTGTTAAACAGATCTCTGCTTATCTTTCTTTACTTTAAATTTGTAATACTTAGAGAATTCCTTTTTTGTCTTTATAGCACATGAGACTATATCTTCATACAATGAAAAGGATTGTGAGACTAATGCTAAATGGATAAATGGGTTTATCCCATCAAATAATCATTCAATACTACTCCTTGGGTTACATATTTAATCTATATCATGCCTTTCTAACCTTATAAAGTTATCATCATACTTTGCAACATTCTCATCCTCCTTTTTCCTGAGACTTATAAATTTCCTTTCCATATCTGTTCGGTGTTCACGGGGAAAGTATTTTTCTATGAAAATCTCTTTGCACTCCCTCCATTCTATATTTTATACTTCCTCATCCTCCTATATGTTTTTAATTAATAACCACCATTAATATGAATCTTCTATGATGTGATAAACTTCAATGACAACTTTTTCCATTTAGCTACTCCCTAAAGCATGAAATGTTTTCTCTAAGAAATGTATCCATTTCTCTGCTACAAATAGATTTTTAGTCCAATTGAATGATGGTGGTTGTTTCCTCATGAAACTATATAACATTGATCATTGACGTTGTGGATCAGGGTGCTTTACATGGGTAAGGTAATTATTAATAACCTGAGTGAGTTGTTCTAGTATGGTTATAAGCTATTCAGCACCAGTTGCATCACCATCTCCACAATAATTATCTTGTTTAGGTGGGAAATCCATACATGGATTACGTGCATTGATAAAGTTTCCATTCCTTCAACTAGGCTCCATTTCTAAACAATTTCATACACTATATTAGTTTATGAATCACAATACATTATTCCAAACTAGTAAAATACCTAACATAAATTGAATAGTTTAGGAAAATAGTCCATAATCATAAAAAATGTTCTCTTTGTGGAAGTATTTACTTTTAAATCCTTCATAATGATTTGTAAAGAATATGTGAATTATCCTAATCATATCCCCCAGGAGTGTCGTAACCAAGAGTGCACCAAGGCCCATCATCGTGCACCCCTTCTTGTTCGAGTCTAGCTCAAAGCGACGTTTTTGAGTTTTACCCCTAGATACATCTATTCTAGAGAATCCTATACATACTCATATCTAGATAGAGATGTATTTATTATAAAATTCACAAAATCTCTACATTACCAAAATTATAGGAAGTTCTTATATACTAATCCTTAATGTTTATCTTAGGGTAATGTTTTCAAATTAGAGTTTTACAAAATCTACTTTAAAAGGTCTGTACTAAACATCCTATAATACCAATTGTACCCCCTGACCATAGATACCATGAGTTTGTACATTATTACATAACATTGTCATGATCACAAGGGATCAAATCCCTAAAGACCACTCATTTTAGTAGCCTTTGAAGTACTAGATACATATATAAGTTTTAAAGTAAATTATGAAATGAAAAATCAACAACATTGTGTCACCATTGAAAACTCTCATATCCCTTAGCCTATTCTTGCAGGTCAATCATAAAATACTTCTTCGCATCCAGGAAAAAATAAAACATAAGAAAGTGGTGATCTCAGATGCTCAGTAAGGATAACAATATAGAGGAAACTCTCATAAATAAGCATAAACATTTAGGGCCATGTATAAGATTAAAAAACAAGCCTTTTAAACATAAACATCAGCATAATATGGAAACAATAAATCAAATAATTCCATTAAATTATTCACATTGATATTTTACTTGTTGAATAATCATGTGTAATGTCAATTGCTAATTTCATAACGATGGAATGCATAATTCCGGACATTATAACCACATAGTCAAGGCCTTGTGCCAAGAATACAAATAAGATTTAGTCAAGGCCTTGTACCAACACTCTAGTTTTTCTCATGTGACATGCTGATGCATCGATGGGCTATAGAGGGTCCTTCCCATCACTTACTACGTATAATGCATTCCTCATATGAAATGGTTGAAACATAATATAATCATTCGTATTAAAAATAGCTTACAAAATGTCAATATTTTTACCACAAACCATGAATAGTATAAGAGTAGTACATCCACAATCAAACATATAAAAAAACCTTCAATACAATATGGAAGATTGTATCATAATAAATCAACTTCAATCAAACTTCAAATCCAACAAAGGATGTGGACATAGATGAAATCAATCCAAAAACTATTTCAGTGAAATATATCTTTCCACATTGTATTCATTTAAAAGTCACGTAATTATAAAACATATGTTTTTTTTGAAAATATTCCAATAATTTTTGACGGGAATCTTCGAAGGTGTTATAATAACAGAAAATATCCACAGTAGCCATATAAGTTAAAAAAACATTCTTTCCATAATTTTGTCGAAAAGTTCATAAAGTACCTTATTCGGGAAATGATGGAAATATTCATTTCAAAACATTTTATAAAAATTAAAACAAGGTTATAAATGAGTTTAAACCATATTCTAGTAAATAGTAAAAATGTTTTGAAATAAATTTTTAAGAAACACAGATGTGGATGATAAATAAGTCTTAGTAGATACTTACGTACAGACTACCTCAGATAATAAAGAGATTGTAAAATTAACACTTACCTTGTACTCTTCCTTAGTCAAGGGTGTGTTAAAATATTTTATAATTGTTAAATCATTGCTATTAAATTATAAAATATCCAAATACATAAATATGATATCATATGTGATTTTATCATATTTCTTTGTTAATAAGATTTCAGAAGTATCATTGTTTTAGGTGTTAACTAATACATTTTTTGTTATATATTTTGTTGTGTAAGACATGTTTGTTATGGATAGGATGTATTTTATTCATATCCATAATTATATTAAGTTTTAAACAATATTTTTAATCATCAAATTAAAATTACTCTTGAATGGAAACAATGGGGAACAAAATATCATTACGTCGTGGAGACAGTAAGCCATACATACGCTTGAGCGACAATATCATTATATTGATGGTGAAATCATATGTAGTTGGATGGTATATTATATATAAATAATAATTAACATGTTATATTTATTATTTACTTAAATTATACTCATTATTATAACCATCCAAATGATGTAGTGTTGAATAACAACTTACACCACGACGTGGAGACGGTAAGCCGTACATACGCACATATGGTGAATTTTTCATTCATAGGAGGGATAGAATTATGAATATGGATGTACCATATTTATAATAACATCTCAATATGTATAAGGTACTGTATTTATTATTTTTTAATAGAAAAAACAACGAAATAGGAAGTGGAATATGAACATAACATTAAAAGATGTGATGAATTAATTACCACTTCTTTGGGTTCTTCCTATTTATTTGAACAAAAGTGATCCATAGGTTGGCTTTATGATCGATTTAAGGAATCTAGGTAGAATTTAGGGTATTTGGGAGAATATTTGAGAAGGTTTTGGCCGATCCAAAAGGATTTGGATGTGTGAATTGGAGAGAAGGGGAAGTACCATTTTATTAGAGAGGTGGGGTCAATTTTGGAAAAGCGTGGAATATTATTTTATTATAAAATCCTTTTTTTCTTATAATGTCTTAAAATGAATTTATTTCAAGATTAAGGTGGAGATGGGCCGAAATAATCTCATCCAACAGGTTTTAGACAAGTTTAGGTCACCATATTAACCTTATCTATTAGATTTAACTCTTAGTTAAATAGTTTAACTTTTACCATATATTCTTCTATTATAATAATACATTGTCAATAAACATACTATAAAATTACAAGAGTACATAAATTGGTTCAATAATGAAATATATATCATTATATAAGTATTTTTGATGAACCGTAGATTTTTAAGACTATTATATAATTTAATAAAATAGTATTTGTTTTAAAAACTCATTTTTGTCAATTTTGACACTATTCAGTATTTGGTTTTTGTTAAAGCCATAAAAACATTATCAATTCGAAAAAATATTGTTTAATCAACCCTTACATGTCATGTTAACCTATAAAATTCTTGAAAGACATCAAAAGTCTCGAATATACAATTATTTTAATATTTAAAATATCAATTATTTTAATCATTCATTAATAAGGTAATTACTGCATCATCATTGTATCATAAATAAATTAAATTATTTAATGTCTAAAAATTATAAATAAAATTAAATTATGTAGGAAATATTTTTATAATTATAATGAATATTTGTAGTCAAATTTATCTTATGTATTACCATATATTAAAAATGTTTTAGTTATTAAAATTTGAATTTAACACATTTAACTCTTTAAATAAAATATAATAAATGTCATAATCTAATCCAAGTGGATAAAAAAGGATCATATTTTTTTTCCTAAGGTTTATTTTCATCGAAATAAACGTATCCAATAGAATTATTACATGTGTTAGGGTAATTATAATATTATTTTTACCTTTAATTACCCTATTTACTTTTAACCATGGTAAATAAATTTCAAAACTTACTATTATCCAAAAATTATTTTCATCATATTGAACTAAATATTACTTATTTAAATTATGTCTCTCAATTTTTTTTAATTTAATTCATTTAAGCGGTAAAATTACATTTTATGCAAATTTTTAAATGTTCCTAGAAGGTGGGTAAAAGATGTTAAAAAGTTCAATAAAATTTCATATATATAATCTTATTATAAAATGACTCCAATGAATTAAATTGTACTAATATAGGTATTATGTATATATTTTGAATATAAAATAAAATAAATAAAATAATAATAATTATTTAAATAAAAGTTAGTTATAAACAATAACACAAGGTTTTTTCACTATTCATAAAAAATCGAAAGTTTTCAGAAAAGTACAATCAAAATCATCCTAAAATAATTTTGATATTCCAAATCCAAAAATGAAGTCCATTTTGAAAAATAAAATTAATAAAATTTCAAAAATTTGGTATTATTATTCATAACTACTTTTTAAATAGCTAGTTTGGTTGGTCATGGTGTGCTATAACTCGAAGTTGCATACAACACAAGCTATTGTATTGTTCAAAGAGAAGCATACCGTGGAAGAATGAGGTGTTACATTGAATTCCTTAAGTGTGATTTCCTCTGCCCACTTGGAAAAGAAATATGTGGTTGTTAGTATGAACCTGCATTGGTGTGCTTCCATTGGTGGATGTGGTCCCACGACATCGAGTCCCCAGACCTCAAAGGGACAAGAATACTTTGTAATATGAATAATATTTGGTGGCCGATGCACAAAATTATCATGAATATAACGGGCATGGAACCTCTTGGAGAAATCAATACAACCATGGATCATAGTGGGAAGGATGTAACCCAATCTTTAGATCTGATGGGAGAGCTTTGGCCCAAACTGATGAGCTCCGCAAGAACTAGAATGAACTTCATATATAACATTGGGAATATCACCTCCTCGAATGAAACAGAAGTGGAATCCATTGAATCCATGCATGTAGAGGATCTCCTCGAGGCACTCTAGAGAGTAAACTGCACTGCATGCCAACGGATTATCTCACGTTTGACTTTGTCTGTCAGAAGACGACCATGTTGGAGATACTCAATGAAGGGATTTTTACAATTATGGATCTCTTATGATATGGAAAAGGCACATATAGGTCTTGATGTGGAGGAACCTATGGTGATATTTCACACTCATTTTCCATCATCATCATTTGGATTGACATGAGTGATTACTCTTTCGATGCGCCACATGGATGATAAAATCATCCTTGTCAGGATCTGTGAGAGAGGCAGAAAGGGTGGCCAAGGAATCTGGTCAACCACACTATGACCGAGGAACATTAAAGGCCTTAGGATGATAATGGAACTGGGATAGTAATTGGAGAGTTCACTATAACAAGGGTATGCACCTTGAATTTCTGACGACGTAGTCCTTATTAATCTAGTTCATGACTAGCTTGGCATCCCACTTCACATGTAGCTGCGGAACATCAATCTCGAGGACCATCTCAAGAAGAGTGATTATGGCCTAATAATCTGCCTCATTGTTGGTACATCCTTCTCACAGAAATAATGAGTAGGTAAAGATTTCATGTGTAGGAATTATGAAGATGATACCCAATATTACTCTCTTATGTTTGGGATCATTGGACCTTCTACCAGTTGGAATCTGAAAAGATACATTGAAGTACATCTTTCAACATGGAACAGATCAATCCATTGATAGGATGGCCTCATCTGGGAAGTCAATATCCATGGACTACACTGTAGAGGTTGGATGGGTGGGAAGGAAGTCTACCAATTCCTCACCCTTTACATATTTCTACAGTACATATATCAAACTGCTAAAAGATCACTACCCACCGAGCCAGATAACCTATCAACATGGGTTGGTTTAGAATATAATTCAGTGTGTCTACCTAGGACAGTAGTTGTATCTCTTTATGTGGTAGATAATGTCATAGCTTATGCACTGCAAAAACCAGCTCGAGGCATGTCTTCTCAATAGACCCATATCTATCCTCTATATTGAGGAGTAGATGGATAAGATTGTATAAACAGTTACCTATTCCTTCATTGTTCTTATGAGTGATAGGGGCACTAAGGGATCATTCCAGGGTGGTGAAATAAAGGACTAAGAGCTTACTAGAAATGGGTGGCATCCAGACTGATGGTTGGATAAGGTGCTAATTAATCTCCTCAAAAGTAGTGTAAAAATATTCATCCCATTGATAGATGACAAGTTTTTTTCATGAGTTGAGAAAATAGAATACACTTACCATCTAGATTTTCAATGAATCAATATATGTAGTCCAAGTGGACTTGAAATCCTCAGAGCTCTCAATGGATTCTCGGAGGAGGCATCTGGCTGATAGCCTTGATCTTCGATGGATCGATCTCACTCCCTCTATTTCTGATGGTTAATCCAAGGAAATTTTTGGAGGTAACCCCGATGGAACACTTCAAGGTGTTAATATTCAAATGGTGGAAGTGGAGAAAGTTAAACAATTTTTCAAGATCCCTAAGATGGTCATGATTCTATTGGAATTTGACCACCAAATATTCCATGTAGCATTCCGTCAATTTCCCAAGGATCGGCTGGAATATGCGGTGCATAACTGTTTCCCTCAGAATTTGGGGATGACCTCCTTGATTGAAGGTTCAAACATTCCAATATGTTTCTAATGGGTTTGTTCGTAGAACCAGAAACATCCAATGATTCCACATCCATTTGGACCTACATTCCAAAGGTAGGTGCTCATTAGTTTATAGATTGATGAGGCTTAGGAATTTTCATTGGTTGAGAGGATGGGAGGTCGGACTCATCACACCTTTTTGAGGGGAATTATTGTCTACTACGGGACTCTCTTTATAGATTTAAGTTATGTTCGTGAATCATTATTACATTACCAAGTATAAAATGAGATTTCCTTCCGATCTGACAATCAATGATTAAATATGTAGGAAATTTAGAGAATCTTTTATATGTATTTGAGGTTCTTCATCGATAGAGAATCATCTGTATTTTTTTAGAGATTCTTAGTCAATGGTATCCTTTAATACATAAATGTCTCTTGGTCATTATGATGACCATACTGGTTTTAAAGCCACTCAGTGGGGCACTTGAAGTTTATTGTCATTCAGAAGGACATGGATTATTTCAAGGTTGGGATCGTACCCACTGATGGGCTACCTACGTATCCTTTGTTTTAGAAAAGGAATTAGAACCCACGTAGTTTGAGTAAGAGAGTATGATGTTTATGATTGATGGATCAAAGAAGGATGTCATAATTACTTTTACACTCTAAGCTCACGCGAGTCATACTCAGTGTGAGAAACAAGAGGTATTGGTAAAAATCAGACAATTGTGCCATGAAAGATGCAATCATAAGTAATAATGTAGGACTTATATATGAATGAATGCCCAGATAAATGAATATTAGGATTTACTTTAGGGAAGAAATCCAGGAACAGGGCCCATAAAGGTATATGAAGATTTTGAATACTCTAACTTGGGGCTTACTCTTGAAAAGGAGGCCAAAATTAGGAGAGGACTTATGATTGGGTTTTACTCCTGAGAAGGAATCCCAGATCAAAGCTAAATTAGGACTGGTTAAGAGGAATTAAGACTGGTAAGCCTGAAAAGGAGGCCCAAGTTAAGAGACTTAAAAAATTAAGGTACTTGGGGCCTACTCTTGAAGAGGATTTCCATATTTGAGATTGGGGATTACTCCTGAAAAAGAGGCCCAGGTTAAGAGAAACTAAGATTAAGGCTTACTCCTGAAGAGGAGGCCCAGGTTAAGGAGTTCTCTCATCTTAAATGATGAGGTTGAATGAATGAAATCTCAATCTTTAGTGACATAAAGATGTGTAAATAACTAGGTTTTGAGAGACATTCCACAGAATTCCTTTCAGATAATGAAGTCAAATCAAGAAATCATTCCATAAATGGGTTTGAAGAGTGTCTTGTAGACTGAATCTTGAATAGGAGAGGTGGAATGGATTAAGAGGGGTGAAATGGGAAAGAAGGGCACCCAAAAAGGAAGGGGCGCGCAAGTCCTGGCAGGCGTGCAGGTACTGCATGGGTGCGCAAGTCCTGGTCGTGCAGGTATACCTATGCGACACATGGGTACATTTGTAACGGTTAATCAGCAGGGTAATACTTGAGAGACTCTTGGTTAAAGTCTTTAGAATCATCTTGAGGTTCTTCCAGAAGAGTGGCGCGCAAGTTCTATTGAAGGAGTTAGGCAACGCGCAAGTGTGGCCATTTCCCTTAAGGGATGGCTACTCAGGCGCGCAAGTGTTGATGAGTTTCAACACTTAGTCCTTCCTACCCCTCTTTAGATCTTCCGTTATAGGTAATAAATTACCTTATAAGTGTTTCAGAACATTTGATAAGAGACTAGGGTGTCGGGAGCTCAAATCTGAGTTCTGGAAAAAATTCCTCCCCAAATGGGGGGCCCACCGGGGGTATTTATAGGCTAGAGAAGACCCGGGCGGTTATCACTTAGGGCGTGCAAGTGTACTTGTGCGACCAATGCAAAGTAAAAGTGTACTTTCACGGCCATTGTAGAACTTGCGCGACCCTTGTGCAATGTTCTTCTTATTCCTCCCTTTGTCAATTTTTGATATTTTTCCAAAGGTTGAATCACTTTGAGTTAAGATATTCCCCTTTTCCAATCCTTAGATTCTGTGACGAAAGGAGCATCAACAAAAGTCCCCCCCTCAGAGTTGGATCCAAAATAAATGAGAGTTTAACTCTGAGGAAATCGAGAATCAAAAGGAAATCTGGCAGTTTAAAGTCTTTCATGTCGGACATAAAAAAGGATAATTTTTAAGGTCGAAATAGCTTTGACCGAATGAATTATAATTGACTCGATTCCTTGACAATTTATCTGAAAACATATTACCATACTCAAGTATGAGGGAAAATATGTAAACTATGACTTAAGAATATTTGAATCTGAGGAATGATATGAAAAATAGATAAAAATGCATTAGAAGAAGTAGTTCCCAAGAATGAAGTTACCATTATTTAACAAACCCATTAGGGGGTTGAATTATGTAGGTCCACCTAAGGGCATTGGCTGCATAGTCAAATAAATAGTATCTTTTGGCTAACAAGTTTGTTATGTAGACTGTTTATGCAAGGCCTCCTAAGGGCATGTGCTGCATAGTCAGGAAAAAGAACTCTCAGAAATTTACTTTCCTAGTGCTAAAATCCATGGAATGTTTATAGAGATTCAAATTTTCCAAAGTATAGAGTTTTCTGTATGGAAAGAGGTACTTGAATATGGAGAAGATATTTCCAAACAAGATTATCGAAGAACTGGATGGATATCACTCCTACAAAGGTCTGACCCAAACGTAGGGAAGGATAATATAAACCATAGACTTGAATACTTTCAGATCATGAAAAAGGATATGGGACAAATATATTAATGATGGCTATTTTTGCGGATCCCTATATACTATCATTCAAGACCAATAAGGACAAAAGAGGCTTTCTTCCCCAGAATGAAGTTAGGATTATTTAACAAACCTGTTATGGGGTTGAATTATATAGGGCCACCTAAGGGCATTGGCTGCATAGTCAAATAATAATATCTTTTTGCTGACAAGTCTGTTATGTAGACTGTTTATGCAAGGCTGCCTAAGGGCATGTGCTGTATAGTCAGGTAAAAGAACTCTCAGAAATTTGACATTTTGTGACTAAAAGTCAAGAAAAGGTCTATGAATATCTAAAAATATTTAAGGTTAGGATTATGACACATAAATATGGGTATTGTCCAATGTATACAAAGATACACAGACCAATGCTAACCATAATCTTGTTGTGGATGGGTCCTGAATTGATATGTTGGACTTCACTACTTATCCCATAAGGATGGGAATCAAGACATACGTAGTTCTTAAATTACAGTTTAACGTCATGTGGGACAAAATGATTAGAGATCTTATTTTAGGGTCATAGAGCTTAGACCATTTTAAGAAATACACAGTGTGTGTTTTCATGAGGACTTTTCAGCCAGGGAACGGAAAGTGGAATTTGGGGTTAGGCCCAAAGACTTGGGGCTGGATTCGAGGGACACTCGAATGTTCCTATATATCCCATAAGGATGGGAATCAAGCCCACTTAGTTCTAGAAATACCCTCTGTACAGATTTGGTTCATACATGTGAAGGGTGAAAGGGGACTCTAGTGCAATGATGGTTTAACCCAAGATAAAAAGGTTCAGGCATTTCCATGTATGCATGTAATCTTTGAAATGAAACATGATTGAAAAATCAATGTAAATAATGGTTCCCTCTTAGGTGAGGGTATTAAAGAATATTGTAGTTTATTGTCATACAGGACAAAAGTGTTGTATATTTTAACGTCATATAACAAGGGAGAAAGTGAACCAATGTAAAGATATTGATTCTAGGGGCGGTTTCACGAATCGACATTGTATGAGATGGAGGTGAACCGATGTGAAGAGATTGGTTTTGGGCTTGAACCTTGGGAGGTTGCCTACGTACCCAGCCTGGAAGGCAAGGATCAAAGTCCGCGTAGTTCAATTAAAGAATGAATTGATGATCAAGTTGTTACTGGGGACAACGACCTAAAAAAAGATGGTGTTGGGACTTACACATGGTTATTAGCCCAGATAGAGTGTTATGGTTGAGGTTTTCTCTAAGCTCACATGAGTCATACTCGGTGTGAGAAACAAGAGGTAACAACAACCTTAACGATGCACAGTTTAATGTCATGTAGGACATATAAAGGGACTATGTAGTTTAAAGTCTTGCAGTTAGGACTATTGGTGCTGCACAGTTTAGTGTCATGTAGCAGGGACTAAGTACAGTTTAATGTCATGTATGAAATATCAAAGGAATTTATGTACATTTTAGTGTCATGTAGTTAGGACGATGAAGACAAAACAGTTTAATGTCATGTTGCACAAAAAGACGACTGTTCTGTTTAATGTCATGTAGTAAGGACAAAAGAGTACACCATTTAACATCATGTTGGACGTATTGGGGACGTTTTTCACAGCTTAACGTCATTTTTGACGAAAAAGGGATGATACAGTTTAGCATCATGTTGGACGAAAGTGCGAATAGTTTAAGGTCATATGCATGGACTGTGGATGGTGCAGTTTAATGTCATGCTGGACGTAAGGGACTTCTGTATAGTTTAGCGTCATGTAGTTAGGACATCACAATTTAACGTCATGTGAGACGAAAGGGATAAAAATAGTTTAATGTCATATGTATGGACTGTTTCTGTATAGTTTAACGTCATATAGCAAGGACGATGAAGGGGACACAATTTAACGTCATGTTGGACATATGTGCACATAGTTTAGGGTCAAATGCATAGACCGTTGATGATGCAGTTTAACGTCTTGCTGGACGGTGGTGCAGTTTACGGTCATACCGGACCAATGATGATATATTTTGTGTTTATACAAAATACTTCTTCAAAAATCTGGCATTGGTTGGAGTAGTGATGAGTTCTCCATCCATCTAGAATAATGAATAAGCTCCATTGGAGTAGACACTATGTACTGAGTAAGGCCATTCCCATTTTGGATCAATATTGGGAGGTTTATTTCCTGGTATCATCGGAGTTCTGAGAACTAATACCAATTCTCCCTGAGTGAATTAACAAAGATGAAGTTTTTTGTTAAAAGTTCATGCTATTCGATTCTGATAGACTTCCAAGTGGTGCAAAGTGCACAATATTTTCTCATCTAACCGTTCCAATTCATTCAATCGCTTTTGAGATTGTTCATCTGTAGATGATTGATCAAAAATAGAAACTATGAGTGAGGGTAGTTGAACTTCAATTGGCAAGACTACTTCTGTTCTATATACCAATGAATATAGAGTTGACTGCATTGCAGTGCGGGTGGTAGTCCGACAATCCCATAAAGTATGAAAGATTTTATCAGGACATGATTTCTTATCTTTATCCACCATATTTTGCAGTATATTTGAAAGAGACTTGTTGAAGGCTTCTATCTGGCCATTGGCCGCTACATGATACCAAGATGAATGGTTGGATTTGATGTTGTATTATTGATACAACTTCTTCACCTCAGTTGAACAGATGTTGGTGCCATTGTCCATCAATATGGTATGAGGGACACCAAATCTGGTAATGATGTTAGACTTGATGAAGCTAACAACGCATTTAGAACTAACTTCCTTGAGAGGTATTGCCTCTTCCCATTTGGAAAAGAAGTCAGTATCAGTAAGAATGTACTTAAACTGCTTGGCCATAGCCGAAGGGTAAGGTCCCACCACATCTATTCCCCATGTGGCAAATGTCCATGAGTATTTAGCTGTATGAAGCAACTCTGGAGGTTGATGAATGAAGTTGGCATGTACTTGGCATGAATGACATTTCATTGTGAAATCAACACAATCTTGTATCATTGAAGGCCAAAAGTATCCAAGCCTTCAAATCTGATCAGACAGTCTATGTCCAGACTGGTGGTCACCACAGACTCCTGCATGCACTTCTTTCATGATAGCCATTGTCTCTTCACCATCAATGCATCTGAAGATAACTCCATCAAAACCACGTTTGCAGAGAATTTTCTCTAGGTGATCTGGGCTATCATAAAGAGTAAAATTGACCACACGTCACCAGATTTGTTCTTTCTCGGCTCTATCAGGTGGAAGTGTTCCATTTTAAAGGTATTCCCTGATAGGTGAAATCAATCCTGTAATATGACCATACGGTTCAGGAATGGGACTAATTTCATTAATTTTTCCTGTTCTGATTCGAACATAAGGTGAAATTGCATGAAGGTGGGCAATACTGATGGTTGTCTCGTCCCGATTTGGATCTTCCAGGGCTGTGGCTATATTAGCCAGTGCATCATCTTGAGCATTTTGTGATCTTGGGACATAAGAATATGTCGGTTCTGAAGGGAATTATTCCATTAACTCTCTGACGTAATCATACAAAGGGATTTATTCTTTTTTTCTGATTGCATAATCCCCATTGACTTGTTTGATTACCAGGTCTGAATCACCTTTCACCATTAAGTGATTCACTTGTTTTTGAAGCACTTATTCCAAGCCTGCGATGAGAGCTTGGTATTCTGCTTCATTATTGGTACCACCTTCCCATAATAAGAAGGAATAAGGTAACACTTCCTTTTCTGGAGAAATGAGCACAATTCCTAAGCCAAATTTGTTGAATTTAGGATTTTCCATTTTCCTCCCTATTTTCTGGCTCGATTTCCGTAATTGACATTATGGATCTTTCCATAAGAGTATTTTGATTTGGGTCTATCTAGTCAATTTTACTGATGGGAAACACATAATTTTTACTCACATGTGTAAATGGATTTACTGAAATCTTTTCCAAACCATATGGAGCATTAAATTTGGTAATCTCCTTTGTTGTGGATTTCTCCCTTCCCTTCATGTGATAGAATTCTGCCTCAATGTATTGAGACTAACATGTCTTGAACGAGGACGTATCACCATACAGTGTCCCAACTTGACCATCGAGACAATACTTGAGACATTGATGGTATGATAAAGGGATAGCCGCATGTTGATGTAGCCAGGGTCTTCCAAGAAAGATGTTGAAAGATGAGTCTTGATCAAAAACCATGAAATCCGAATTGGATACAAGATCTCCAAACTGAGTTCTGAGCATAACATAGCCCAGTGGTTCTTGTTCATTTTTATCATATCCTTGTAACATCATGGTAGAAGGAGATAAATCAGATTCTGTGAGGCCCAATCGACGAAGTGTACGAATGGGCATGAGGTTGACTCCTAAACCATTGTCAATGAAAGCTCTTCATACATCTACGCCATTGACCTTGCCAGATAAGTACAAAGGTCTAATATTCCCATGCACAAAATCATCCTCATCTTCATCAGTAAAAGATATTACTGCATAGAATTATGCAAGATTATTCTCTATGTGATAGACTTCAGTTGTGGAAATTTTAGTTTCAAACTCCTGAGGACTTGACAAAGCCTCGATGAGTGCTTCCCGAAGATCTTTTGACATATTCAGAGCATTCAGATTTGATAACTTGGCTGGTACTTGGGCCAAGTGTTTCAATACATTATACTTTTGATCAAGAGGTCTGCATTTCTCAACAGGAATATGTGGTTTAGCGAGTACCTTGGAAGCAGATGCTTTGAAAGTTGATGCATCTTGTATTGGGATAGGAGTTGGAAATATTCGTGGTTTTGGAAGATTAGACCGATTAGATCCATTTACTTGCTAAGAGGAAGAAGATGGAACCTTCAACCGGTCTTCCAAAATAACTATGCTAGGACTGAATTTTCTATTGGTAGAAGAACTTGCTTGCTCTTGCTGAGCTCGTTGAAGGGCTCTACCACGAGTTTCTGCTACGTACACAGTTCTAGCAGGGGTAGAATTAGAATAGTGTCTTCTGAAAGACCCACATATTCCCCTATATCCTATGCCTCTAGAACTTCCTCTAATTCCCCTATTTGATACAGGGAATTCAGGCTCATTGAAATCGAAACTATGGCTGGAATATGGATCCGTTAATTGAATCATATTAACAGAACCGAAGATTAACCATTCGTCTGATGAAGACTCTGCCTGATTAGCCTATTTAGGCTGTAGCGTTTGGTGGGGCGGTGCCCGTTTCTTTAAAGTAGATGGAATGATGTCTTCCAGAGTCAATGAAAACATAGGATTTGACACATACTCATCTTCTTCTGATTCTTTTTCTTTCCTTAAATCATGCCATTTCTTTGAGGTCTTTCCCTCTGATGAAGAGGGTTTTTCCGCAACATTCATGGAAGAAGACAAAATCGGTTTCTATAATTGTGTTTGCAAAATAGCATGAGTTCGGTTGATTGTCTTTTTGACCATACAATCATCATACTTTTGTGCATTTTTGCTTTTGACTTCTTTCTATTCGCCTTCCTCCTTTGGAACTGTAGCATTAACAGATTCTACCTGAGATGAAGAACCATTCAGTTTGACTTTTCCTGAGTCGACCATCTTTTGCAGGAGGTCTTTGAAGACAAAACACTCCTGGATGGGATGCCCCAACATTTGATGAAAAGGGAAATAATTGGGACGGTCTTCATCTCCTTCCATATTTGGCCTCTTAGGCCTTGTCAATTGAACCAGATTATTTTCCAGAGCCGAAATGAAGTAACCAGGAACTTATTCATTTCGGAAAGAGTATGTTTTTCTCTTCAGATCCTCAAATTGTTTTCTTCTTTGATCTCTTTGATCATCTAGACAAAACAACCTTTGTTGTTGGTGCTCAGGAGGTGAAGCCCTTCGTGAAGATGAAGGTTTTGAAGTAGAAACAGGTACAGGTGCTTGTTTAAGCATAACTGTAGCAGTTTCTGCCTTACCCATTCTCTTTCCTAGAGCTGATGGAATTACACAAGATTTATCCTTAGCCTGTATAAGGGAATCTTCAATATGCTGAGCGATTGAAGTAAGGTCTCGAAACCCTAGTGTGTATTTCACAGGGATCAACGGCGTGCGTAACTCATCACGAAAATTTGCCACACTGATTGGCAACAATTATTCCTGAGGGAGTGCTAATCTTAGAGAATATGTTAATCCCTTTCAGCAATCAATGAAATCTGAGACCCTTTCATTCTCCCTTTGCTTATAGTTTTTAAGATAAAAACTGTTGTCTTTGGAAAAGTTGAGCTGAACTGAAGAAGGAATTGTTGACGGAGATCTTCCCATCCATTAATTGACCAGGATTGCAAGCTTGTATACCAGAAAAAGGTTGGTACATGCAAGGTTCATACGAAGAATATGAGTTTTACTACTTCTTACTGCTCCGGAGTTCCCATCATAGGATCACAACAAGACACGTAATGCGTCAAATGATGTTCAGGGTCGCCTGATCCATTGAAAATAGGAAATACAGGGTTTCCAAAACTGGATGGAGGAGAGATTGAATCTACCCATTCAGGGTAAACTTTCTTTTCTGTTTGAACCTGTGCATGTTTCCCTTCCATATTTTCTAACCTAGCTATTAATGACTAAATGGTAGTTATTAACTTTTGAGAAACATCCAGTTGAACTTGGACTTGGGTAGGTGCAATGACTGGAGCTTGGACAGATGTGGTGGTTGGTGCTGCAACTGATGGTAGCACTGCCAACTATTGTTGCACTTGACCTGTAGGATTAGACCTGTGAGGGTGTACTGATAGAGGAGGATATTATTGACCCATATCAGTAGCTGCAACAAATTCCCTTGGCTGACTGACTCTAGGATGCTTAAGAAGAAGACTACCCTGAAGTAGTTCTGCATTCAACCTCCTTAATTCCTTCATTTCTTTCTCCTATTGTGCAAACCTTTGCTCTAGTGAGAGAGATTGGCCTTCTCCAGAGGATGGATATGTAACCAGATTCTTTCCCCTCCCTTTTTTTATCCTTTTCGGAGAGGGGGAAGTAGGTTACTTGATGGATTTCCTAGGATCTGAGTAACCCTTTGATTTCGTGTACGCACACCTTCTTCTTTGTGTCAGTGCATACATCTTCTTGAGCATGAACCTCTTCATCTGAGTCCCATGAGTGAGCCTCATCTGGTGGATCAGCAACAACGACATTGATGACATTGATTGATGCATAACGCATCACATCCCTTCTATCAGCATTTCTGTGATATTGTCTTCTTCCATGTCTTTGATGAGACATTACCTTTTATTGATTCGATCCCTTAGGAACTTCTTGACGAACCGTAATTTGGAGGGAATCTCCTTATAATTTGTCTCTTCGTTCCTCTTTAATCTTCTTCTCCAATCGAGAAAAGACCGACTTTCTCTGAGGAAAGGATTGATGATTTGAAAAAGTCCCCAGTCCGGTGGACTGGGGCTATTCCTGCTATTCCCGTTCAACTCCTTGAATCCTATTTGTTGATTCCAAGGGTTGGTTTAAAAGAGTCCCCAGCCTGGAAAGCTGGGGTGGCTCTTGACATTCTATGTCTGAGACTTCTCTTAAAATCTCTCCTGATCTTGCGAACCTTAGTCCAGAAATTAGCTGGATGCAATAACTTGTATCCATTTTTATCACCTAGTTCAAAAGACCGTTGGATGATTTCCGAAACTTCTATCCCTTGATGATGTTCTTTCTCCATACGAGATGCCTGTTCAATATTCTCGTTTTCTTGATGCATGAGTAATTCAACAACTTGTTCTCTATATTCTTTATTTTGAGAGGAACTAGTTGAGGCTTGTTCTTGGGAAAGCTTTTGATTACAAACAAAGCCCATTGACTGTGGCCGGCCATGGGAAATAACATTGCATGAGACCATTTTCGGTGGGCATTGATGACTGGAGGGCACCATGAAATGTAGTGCTCCATGAACACCCCATCCTCTGACATAAATACCAGATGAGACATTGGAAATTAACAGACGCAATCTTCTTAGTGTGCCAAGGCATGAACGTTGAAGGGCTCTCTACTGCTTTTCAGCCTTTAGATATCAAGATACTGATAGAGATGCCAAATCAATATGACGTTGTAACCCTTCTATTATCTTAAGATGATTTTCATATTCATCATAAGATAATGCATTCTTCTTAAAATGACAATGATTTTTCCATATGTTGAGACGAATATCATGAATTCCTTCTTCCGTCAACATCTTTGGAATGTCTTACTGAGAGTCAGCCAGAGGCCAAAACATGACTGGTACTTCAAATTTTGCCAGTTGTTTTCTCATGTTCAGCATTTCCTCTTTATCATTCAATGAATATTCTTCTACCTGATTTGACCAAAGTTGGTGTTTCCTTGTTGATTCATCAGATTCAACAATATTGGTATATAAATCATTGATCAAACTAGAAGATACATGATTTAGGGGTGGTTCAGAGAATGACCTACACCCTGGGATATCTTCTGATTGAGAAAGTATTTCACCTGCTAGCGATGAAGCATCAGACATGACTTTTTTCTCATTTTCAAGTGCCTCAAGAAAAGAGGGATTTCTCGGCACTACATTGTCCACTAGAGCATTTTCCGGGAAATGTGAATCACTACTGCAGAGAGGAATTTCGTATCGAAATTCATCATCATGGGGAGGACCACCATAATGGGTTGCAGAAAAAGATGAGATCTCTTGCTCCTTGGTCTTCTGACCACACAGAGGGTTCCTGTGACTCTCATCTGAAGATGAAACTTCGAGATCGACCGAATTTTCATGAAGCAAGCCTTCATGAGGAAGTGTCTGTTGAAGACCTTCAGAATTAATGTTCCCACTATTGAGAAATGAGGGAGTAGAATCTTGAATTCCAATAGATAACTATCTGAGAGCTTCAAGAACTCCAGAATCGAGCAAGGCCTTATTACAGATTGGCTCTTGATCTCCTGACTGTGATGGGTGAGTCTTTTTCTTAGACGTCTTCTTACTCACTTTGGAAACCACTTGTTGAAGAAAGTGGCTTATTTGAGTAGGTGTATGTGCTTGATCAGGAAAGATGTCTAGGTTAGGCTGACAATCTCCACTCAAATCAAGTGTATGTGACTGACTTGGTTGTCCGTATGATATGGGGGAGTATGCCCCACAACCCTCTTGGACTGGAATAGATGTGTGTGTCTGTTCTGGAGTGAACTGTTGATGTGTCACTCCCCTGGTAGAGATATATTTATGTGTCTTTCCCTGAGATGCCGCTGAAGATGTTATAATATCCCGACAGACATCCAGGATACGAGTAGGAATTTTCTTCTGCTCTTTCACCATTGGTAGAATATGCTTGGTGAATTCAGTTGCCGGAATGGGGATATACGTCCATTCCATGCTTGGAGTTGGTGTGTGTGCCTGCTCCTGTCCTCCTTTTCCTGTCGGTGAATCCTGACAGTACTCAAGTGTAGGGATAGAGAGTTGAGTCTGCCTCCTGTTTGTCACCGGAGCTTTCCGACTGACATCTCGGAATGCTACCAAGCGAGACTGTTGGTAGGCTTGATCAATACTAGCAGGTGTATGTTCCTGCTGATTTCACTTCGCCGAACGTGGTTGACGAGATCCATCATGTGTAGTTAGACGAGCCTGCTGACTAACTGATGATGTATAAAAAGGTGTATGTTCTTGTCTATAATACTCCGCTGGAATTGCCTGACGGGATTGGCATGCTACTGCCAGATGAGTCTGCTGGATAGCGGGATTAAAACTGGCAGGTCTATGTGCCCGCTCGTTGCTTGTCACCATGTTAGGTTGGTGGACTTCTACGGAGATGGCAGAGATGAGAACCTGCTCACTGTTAACCGGATTTTTCCTCTGGCGATTCATCTTGTCTACTCAGGTTCGAGGAACCTGAGCCGAACGCCTGGAGTCGGTACCCTCATCATGTTGGGGCGCACTTCCGCACGAGTCTGGCAGCAATTGTTGGTGGGAGCCCTCGGTAAGGACTTCTGTTTTCTTGAATTAAGACCCTGAGGGACCTACTCATTCATCTCCCCAGAATAAGGGAGTGAATGGTGATTGCGTTCTGGGGATAACAACCCGAAACAGTTGGAGACGGTAGTTAGCACTGCCTACTTCTTGATCACTGGTCATCATTGTCTGGACGACCAGTGTGTGTTGTTCACTTAGAGGGCTTGTCGAGAAGCCTCCAGAGTTGGGATGGTACCGTGTTGACGGTACTCCTTAACCATTTCATTTGATACCGAGCGTTGAAGACGCTGAGTAGGTGATGTCATCCTCAGAGCGGACGATGATCCAGCAGGAGTAGCAGTAGTGGCATTCGCAGTAGCGGTATTGACAGGTGTGAACTTTAGTGAAGCCATTTTGGAAATGCATAAGATCTTGGAAAAGAGTGTCTGTTTGATATAATAGACGTAATCAAGATAAATTCAGCCACTACATCTTTTGGATGAGCAGATATGTCAATGATTGTTTTTGTTGGCCCTCTCATTGTGTTTTAAATAGGGGCCTAACAAATAGGTAAAACATCATTTTAACTTGGTTAAGGATTCACGTCGGGTTCACCATTTTTTATTTCCCTCAGAATTTTGGGATGATCTCCTTGATTGAAGGTTCAAACATTCCAATATGTTTCTAACGGGTTTGTTCGTAGAACCGGAAACATCCAATGATTCCACATCCATTTGGACCTACTTTCCAAAGGTAGGCGCTCATTAGTTTATGGACTAATGAGGCTTAGGAATTTTCATTGGTCGAGAGGATGGGAGGTCGGACTCATAACACCTTTTTGAGGGGAATTATGGTCTACTCCGGGACTCTCTTTATAGATTTAAGTTATGTTCGTGAATCCTTATTACATTACCAAGTATAAAATGATCTTTGCTTCAGATCTGACAATCAATGATTAAATATGTAGGAAATTTATAGAATCATTTATATGTATTCGAGATTATTCATCGATAGAGAATCATCTGTATTTTTTAGAGATTCTTAGTAAATGGTATCCTTTAATACATAAAAGTCTCTTGGTTATTATGATGACCCTACTGGTTTTAAATCCACTCAGTGGGGCACTTGAAGTTTATTGTCATTCAAAAGGGCATGGATTATTTCAAAGTTGGGATTGTACCCGCTGATGGGCTACCTACATATCCTTTTTTTAGAAAAGGAATCATAACCCACGTAGTTCGAGTAAGGTAGTATGATGTTTATGATTGATGGCTCAAAGAAAGATTTCATAATTACTTTTACACTCTAATCTCATGTGAGTCATACTCAGTGTGAGAAACAAGAGGTATTGGTAAAAATCGGACAATTGTGCCATGAAATATGCAATCATAAGAAATAATGTGGGACTTATGTATGTATGACTGCCCAGATAAATGAATATTAGGATTTACTTCAGGGAATAAATCCAGGAACAGGGTCCATAAAGGTATATGGAGATTTTTAATACTCTTACTTGGGGCTTACTTCTGAAAAGGAGGCCAAAATTAGGAGAGGACTTATGATTGGGTTTTACTCCTGAGAAGGAATCCCAGATCAAAGGTAAATTAGGACTGGTTAAGAGGAATTAAGACCGGCACTCCTGAAAAGTAGGCCTAGGTTAAGAGAATTAAAAAATTAAGGGACTTGGGGCCCACTCTTGAAGAGGATGCCCATATTTGATACTGGGGATTTCTCCTAAAAAGGAGGCCCAAGTTAAGAGAAATTAAGATTAGGGATTACTCCTGAAAAGGAGGCCTAGGTTAAGGAGTTCTCTCATCTTAAAGTATGAGGTTGAATGAATGAAATCTCAATCTTTAGTGACATAAATATGTGTAAATCACTAGGTTTTGAGAGATATTCCATAGCATTCCTTTCAGATAAGGAAGTGAAATCAAGAAATCATGCCATAAATGGCTTTGAAGAGTGTCTTAAAAACTGAATCTTGAATAGGAGAGGTGGAATGGCTTAATAGGGGTGAAATGGGCAAGAAGGGAACCCAAAAATGAAGGGGCGCGCAAGTCCTGGCAGGCGCGCCGGTACTACGTGGGCACGCAAGTCTTGGTCGCGCAGGTATACCTGCTCGACACAAGGGTACATGCGTGACGGTTAACCAGCAGGGTAATACTTGAGATAATCTTGGTTAAAGTCTTTAGAATCATCTTGAGGTTCTTCCAGAAGAATGACGCGCAAGTTCTATTGAATGAGTTAGGCGGTACGCAAGTGTGGCCATTTCCCTTAATGGCTGGACACTCAGGCACGCAAGTGTAGATGAGTTTCAACACTTAGTCCTTCCTCCCCCTATTTAGATCTTCCGTTCTAGGTAATAAATTACCTTATAAGTTTTTCGGAAGCTTTGAGAAGAGACTAGGGCGTCGGGAGCTCAAATCTAAGTTCTGGAAAAAATTCCTCCCCAAATGGGGGGCCCACCAGGGGTATTTATAGGCTGGAGAAGACCCCGGGTGGTTGTCACTTAGGGCGCGCAAGTGTACTTGTGCGACCAATGCGGCACGCTAGTGTACTTGCACGACCAATGCGGCGCGCAAGTGGACTTGCGTGACCAATGCGGCACGCAAGTGTACTTGCACGACCATTTTAGAACTCATGCGACCCTTGTGAAATGTTCTTCTTATTCCTTCCTTTGTCAATTTTTGATATTTGTCCAAAGGTTGAATCACTTTGGGCTAAGATATTCTCCTTTTCCAATCTTTAGATTCTGTGATGAATGGACCGTCAACAATAACACGTTAATAAGTGGCTCCAATATTTCTCAGGTCGAAAGGAATTACCTAGTAACATAATGTACCTTTTGTTTCCTTGAAGGAAGAAGAATCTTCATATTCTAGGGCCATTTGAATCTGATTGTATCTGGAATTACCATCCATGAAGGAGAGATCTTGGAATATAGCAATGACATCAATTAATATCTCAGTCATGGGAAGGGGAAATTTTTCCTTTAAACAGTGATGATAGATAGACTGGAAGTCGATGAAGACTCTGATTTTTCCATTCATCTTCATAACGGGTATGATATTGTAAAACCATCTAAGGTACTGGAATTCCTTGATGAATTTGTCTTTAATGAGATTATCAACCTTGGCCTCAACCAGTGCACCTTGAGAAGGGTTCATTTTTCTGGGAGGCTGCATGAACCTACGATGACATACTGGAAGACCAAGATGGTGGATGAAAATCATAGGGTCTATCCCTAGAATCTCATCATATCTCAAAGAAAATAAATCCTAACGTTACTTCAAGAAATACAAATACTGTTTCTATTCCTCGGCAGACATTTTTGAACTGATTAACATAGTCCTTGGGTTTTCCTTGTTACTAAGATTCACTTGTACTAACTCATTGACTGTGGTTGAAATACCATCCTCAAATGTTGGGGGATCATCCTCCAAATCCAATTCATCCTCTATAGTGAGAGGAACATTGGAAAGGGAAATTTTTCCAAGATGGATAACCCTATAGGATTTTTAGATCCGGCTTGAGAGATAGTGGAAACTTCATTAAGAGATTACTACAATTCTAAAAACATGGAAATGAAGGATATCGACCCAATTCCATTAGGCCTTCATCCCAAGGGTACCACTTGATAATATCAAATAAATAGTGGTGCTTCATCTTAATCTGGTTCATCCCAACCCCATGGAATAAACAATTATAGCGTATTGCTATTTCGATTGGGTGAACATCCGAATACCTTATAGGAGTAAGGGGCTCTGTAATTAATCGAGCCAGATTCATGTAGGATTATGAAGTGATATTATAGAACTCCATATATCATTGAATGTACTTTCCCCTCATCCCAGAGATGAAAACAAATATCCCATGTTTGGGGTTGTGTCTTCTAACTGATGGATCAGGAGGATGAAGGCATCATTCAAGTATTTCCATGGATTATCCACAATGGTAGTGTATTCTACCTCTTTGTCCTAAACTAGCATTTCTTTGTTCTTGTAATAGTAAGCATATAGGTATTGGAATTCACAAGTGGAAAAGGGAGACATGTCACCATAGATTATGCCCACTCGATCATTAAGGGACTACTTGAGGGACTGGTGATAGGAGGACGGAACTACTCCATACAAATGGATCTAGGGTCGAACCATCAATGAATTGTAGGAAATTCCCTACAGGACAACCATAAACATGGTGTCAGATACCGTGCCACCGAATTGGGTCTTTAGATAGGTTTTCCAACAGACATCTTCTCTGTCCTGTCATAACATTGAATATTATAGGCAGAGGGATCTCTATCTTTTTTCGGATAATCCTAGAATGTGGAGAGTCTTGGTAGAGATGAGATTAATCCCAGAACCTATCTCAAAAGAATATCAGAAGAATTCCACACCATTGAATTGGCTAGTGATATACAACGAGTGGATGTGTGCCAGCATGGGGGAACTTCATCTTCTCTAGTTAATGAAATGATGGATTGACATTCATCATGCTCGAATTCCTCAACATGGAAGGATTTTGCATCCACTAACCGTATTTCAAACTAGAGGGGGATTCTCAAAATGTATTTGATGGCTTTATGCATATATTTAGACATGAGGAAAGCCTCAATAATTGAGAGATTTTTAGGAATGTTGGTGAGGTAATTAAATACATCGTACATCCATGCCAGGAACACATTTCTACTGAAAAGATGTCACTCTGTGGTAAGGGGTATGATGGGAACTGTTGGTCGAACTATAGATTCTAGCTAGGGTTAGCGGTATCCTTCTATTCACTAGTCAAACCATATAAAATTACTACCAACTGAGGGCTGGATGACAGAGGTTTTTTCACAACCGAACGTGATTCATCATAGTGTGGTTACAGTGGATCATCCTTATCAATCAACATAAACGGAGGTGCGAGAAAATAGGATGGGATATAATGTGAGATCTTTACATTCTAAACTCTTTGATGAACCTAATTTATAGTCTCAATGGAATGCATGGCTTGGTTGGAACCAATTGCCGATAAATTCTGGTGATTCACATATCCAGGCTTTCGTCGGCGATGCTGCCAACTCAGGACATTAGGAGGATTTTCATGGAGTTCCTCATTGTCAGGAACCATTTAAGGGTCCACCATATTGATAGTGTTTTCCTAGGAATACACTTGTCTGTCACTTGAAGAATATTCCATTACTAAGAAGATTCTGGTGAAAATTCTCATCTTTGGTAGAATGAAGGCACTGAGTTTCTGGGGAAAATTTGGAACTAGCAGGGGCATTGATTTCCCTTGTGATGTTGGCGCCTACCCTTCTGAGAGGGCAAATGGTGAGATGTGGATTCATCAGCGGTATCTGGGAAAGTTTTGGAGCCCTCAAAATTTTCAAACTGACACAAATGAGAATATATTATACCGTGATCATGAGTGACTGCCTTAAAATCTATGTATTGGTCATACTTCTGAGATCCACAACTAGAAACATCCTTTCATTCACCTTCACTACCACTATTAGGCTTTTAAAATATGATCACCACCTATTCTGGGGAAGGAAATAATCTAACTATATTGTTTCTTTCCTAGTCATGAATCTAATACTTCAATACATAACACTTCAAGATAGTATTTCCAAGGAACTAGTTATAGGGACAATAGTTGGGGCGATCAGTGATATTATCCCCTTTGGGATTTTTACATGCTATAAATCTCAAAATTCCCTAATCCAAGGAACTCCAAAAGTATCTGGGGACTTGAGCCTCTTCGATAGAGTAGGTTTGGTTATTCTTTTCTAGGAAAGGGACTCTAGGAGCCTATCCCTAATGAGGGTCTAGATTTTAATGATGAGTAGGAACCTGATTATCTCCCCTTGGAGGTGGTGGTTTATGTGGTAGTGCCTACCAAGGAAAAGGTGGGTGTCGTTAACCCTAAGTATGAGGCTGAGGTGGTGACCCTCACTAAGGATGTGGAGTTGGCTCTACCATAAAAAATTCTAGTGGCTTGTGGTCCTCTACATTCACAACAAAAGTTGTATTACACTTTGAACCCCTTATTGTAATAGATGTGAGAGGCAACATATGTACTTGTCTGGCTTGCTACAAGTCTTCCTCCAGGAACTGAGCCTTGTCACAAAAATCTCAGAATCCACCAGGGAAATATTGAGAGATAAGGGAAGGAACCAATTTATTCTTTACATTCCCTACACACATCAATATCTTCTTCTCCTTAGTCAGCGGCAGGTCGTGTGAATGTGTGAGTCCCTTCCACCTAGGAAAAAAGTTTTCGACTCACTCATCCAAACATTTCTAGCACTTGAATATGTTGAAAATACCTATCTTTTTAGTAGTGGATATAAACTAATACAATAATTTCTTGTGGAGATCCTCCCAACCAGTTATAAACCCAATGGGTAAAAGGATGTAACAAACAAATATAGGATCTTCTAGTGTCTGTATGAAGAACCAAAGCATGGAGGACTCCTACTATGCTGGGGTCCCTAGAATAGGTCAACATCTTGAGAGGTGGTGGGAAAAGTGCTTCAATGGATCACCCATCACGTTGAAGGGGGGATAATGCGGGGTTCTCAAAATCCTGGGGTTTCGCATATCATCATCCCATGATGGATATAGCTTGACATCAGGTGGGATTTCCACCTTCTGAGTCTCAAGAACCTCAAGACGGGCAGTGAGATTGGCTATCAGATCACCCTGAGGTAGATTCCTATAATGATGAGGATTCTTGATCAATAGTTCATTAATAGGCTCCTTGATGCGATAGGCATTCCTAGAAACACTTGGTGTGGATGGTGGAACAAACCAGGTGGCTTCCAGAGGGTTAGATTGTGGAGAAGCTGGAGGAAGAACCTGTAGAGCCACCTGAGGGGCTTTTGGGGGGACAACCCGTAGAACTAGATCTTGGAGAAGAGTTTCATGTGGCTTAGGAAGATTTGGTGATGCATACCATGATCTCTAGCCATAGGCTCTGACATCCACCCTATCTAGATTGGTAGGATTGTGTCAACCACCATGAGGTAACTCGTCGGGAAGGAGATGTACCCTCCCTTGCTACCCCGGTCAACGATCGACATAATTCAGATGTCTCTCTGTGGCACATTTAGCGAGGAGCTCACCAATTTTTTTTTTCTGCTTCACAATATTTTAGCGCAATGTTTCCATTTCAGGATTATCCTCTGTCTTAAACACTAAACTAGATGGGTAAAATGACATAACATCTCTAGGGGGATTTTCCATTGTTGGGGTCTCAACCAAAAGGTAACGACTCTGTGGGATCCATGGGGTCAGTCATATGTTGTTGTTGATAGGTGAAAAAATATGAGATATATAAAATATGTGGCCCTGTCATGGGGGCGGGTTCTCTTTAAGGACCCCATCTCGGCCTCCCTCTCTGGGTGCTCATCCATGTTGACTGTGACTGTGGCTAATGGAATATCCTTGATATCACTGTATGAGTTGGGTTGTTGCAGAATCGAGATGAAGTGAAGGGATGCATACTATCCCCAACTGCAGATCTTCACATGTGGAAACTCCTCAACTATAACATTTTGGATCACCGTGAGGTTCAAAATAAATCATTGTTGATGAAATCTATTTTAACCAAATGATGCTGGGTTTTGGGCTACCAGAAGCATGACCAACATGACCAGGTTGCATTACTGGATGATAACATCATAGTGCTTATGGCTCCTTGGATAAGCTAGTTGTCGATGATAGATATGGAAACATGGTTTGACAAAGACACAAAACTTCTCCCTAGTCGAGGGACTCAAGGATGCCAAATTATTGTGTTGTAATTAGCCAAAACATATCGAGGAGTTGATCCATAGTGAGAATGTCCCATAGGACTCTTCATTCAGAGGTGGTATCCAACATCTAATTGACATATTCATTAACCAGGGGTGGCTGGGGAACCAACAACAACACTGATACATATTGTTGTAGTGGTGGACTAGTCGGTGGGGAGTACAGTGCCTGAATCGATAAACCATTACATAATGGGTTGTCTCTCAGGGACTATACTAACTGCATAACCACAACTTTATAGTATGGGGTGCTGACTATTTCTTCATGCGCAAAGGTGTCAGTCTTGGGTAGTGGATCAGGCTGGTGTTTATCATATGTGAAACCACAAAAAGAGTCTTCAAGAACTTGTGTGGATGTAGAGAGTGAATTAGGTGACATTATAGAATCTTTCAAAGCGAGGCCCTAGAAAAGATAAAAATCCTCATCCTCCTGTATATATATATGCAGAGGGATTTTGGAATCTTGTGTATTGTTCTCTCTGAGAGGATGAACCTTACATGCTAAGTCCCTGTCCCATACCCTGACATAGAGGATTTGGGTGAAGCCTCTATCATCGAGTCATACTCTACTTCATAATCTGAGAAGTAGATGGAACATGAAACCATTTGGACCTTATCAGGGGACATCCTTTGGTAGTTAATATTTTCCATCTTTCCCCAGAATGATTACTTAGAGAAAAGGATATCTTCAACATGGGGAGGTCCCCGACACGAGTTGATTCTAGACCCGGGAGTACCTCCGACTATGAAGGATACAGCGTGAGGAATACATTTACACATGTTGTTGTCATAGCAGGTAGGAAATCCACTCTGGTGTGCTGGGTTGTTAAGAGAACCCCAGGAATATGTCAAAAAAACATGAGGATGACCTACATGTTTGTTACTAGGTGCACAGGGAGGGCCCCCGTGATAGGGAGTATTGGAACGGGGAGGGCCTCAGCTGGAGATGGAGAGAACATGGGGAGGACCTCCATGATAATCGGTGATATAGTAGAGATGATATTCTATTTGTTTGAATTTTTTTTTGAGGAGGTCCTCCGCTTGATCTGCTAAGGATGTGGGGAGTACCCTTGCGTTGAAGACCTCAAACATGGGAAAAATTGCTATTCATGGGACCATAGGCACTGGTAGGACCTTTGTGATGGGTGTCAATAAGATAGAGATGACCTTTTCTTGGGACAACAATTGTAGAATGGGGAGGACCTTCATGCTAATAATGGGACTGGGGAGGACATCCACTTTGGTTGGTGATGATACAGGGAGGGCATATGTACTGAACTCCATCATCACAATTCGGCCCATGACAGATGATGCTCACACTAGAGATTAAAAGAGTCAAACCAGATAGCCCAATGGGTGGTTGGGGCCTCAATCCTGATCAGGTATAGAAGTGCCCCTACTTTATATTAACATGGGACAGATAGTGTGAATCAGTGGTGGCATGAGCCACTGAAGCTATAGAAGATGATACCCCTTGATGGGTGTCCTCCTGAGCCTACACTAGACATTAGAACGGGGTCAATAGAACTAGTGATGGATGGTTAAAGGTGTGGACCACCTACTCCTCAATCTATAGGGCTGGATAGCGGTTTTGACGCATCCTGGTGGGTGCCATCCTTGAAATATCCCTATATGAAGTGGTCACCATGTTGAATCTAGAGTCCCTTACTTCATTGGCATAATGGAGAGTCTCATATGAGAATTTTGGTTAGAGGCTCCCAAAATGGTTGAATTTAAGAGTGGGGAGAAGCGGCTCCCTACGTGTCCATTGGTGGTAGTGGTGAAGTTGAGGCACAAAGGCCTCCAGATCTTGGTGGGCCATTTACCTAGATGGGATGACCCCCTCCTATTAATATCACTAAACAAGTGTATCTATCACCCCCCTTTGAGTAATCTCAAAAGGTGAGACAAGTCATGGGTTCCCATTAGTCACATTCGTGGAAGATGTTGTGGTGGAGGTGAAGTCATACGGTAATTCCCCAACATAGTTTCTCCTTCCCTTGAATCTACGGGGGAGGGTGATTGATTCCCTATAACTACAGCTTTGCTCTGAAAATTTAGAGAGATTTAGCTCTCAGTATAGATATGAGTAAATCAATTCTCAGTTCCCTAGCGTCATTCAGTGTCCCATGGTTTGAGAGAA
Source organism: Viscum album (assembly GCA_963277665.1). Taxonomy (NCBI): domain Eukaryota; kingdom Viridiplantae; phylum Streptophyta; class Magnoliopsida; order Santalales; family Viscaceae; genus Viscum; species Viscum album. Next base: position 637,935,402 of record OY728162.1, on the reverse strand, counting down.
AGATCCATGCTGACAATGCCACAAACTGGAATTCCCAATGGCCAAATTCCCCAAATTATGGTGAGTTTAATGCCAAACCCACTATTTTCATGGTGGGACCTTGTACCAGATATATAAATCCAATTAAAAACTCATATACTGATGTCTCAAATTCTACTAATCCTTATGTTGAGGATAATAGTTTCACGTAAGGTTCACCATTGTTGTTTCCAATTATTTTTGACAAGGGGCGCACCCGCTATGCACATGTTGATGCATCTGGTGATGGTTACACTGTACCTTGAATTACTTCTTTCCCAAGGTGGGAGGAATCTATCGCCTCTTCAATAGTGTATGCTCCTTGTTCGAAATGAGATTATGGGATGTCAGTTTTTCCTTATATGGATTCCTCCTCAAAACTCGTAGCCTAGTCTGGGTCTCCTTCATAGATTAAGATGATTTTTCTGAAACTCAATCCTTGTTCCATATCTTTTTGGATACCACTTAATTACGTTGCTTCTTTCGGTACATTCTAAAGGGTTGAGTTGGGGTAACAACCTTCAATCAGGAGAGTTGTCGCGTTGAGGCTTCCGTGACATGTCTTGTCACTGGAACACTAGAACAGTTGTATTATTCCTCATCAGAGGGATTATCAAGGGCGTGGAAACCCTAGGCTTCACACATCAGTTATAGGGTATCTTATGTTAGAGTCATGTCATCAAGGTTTCCCTAAACTTCCCATTTTTAACATGGGGTATGCCACAAGTATCATGTCTAGTATAGATGGATCAAACTAATCAGAACATTGGTAAAAGTGGACCGGATGGGTACATCCCTAGGGGATCACCTAGAATGTTTTTTGGATGGATGGATCCATACTCTCAATGAGGACGGACCCTGGGTGTCGTGTCTGGAAGAGGGAATATTTCACACCATAGAGGATAACCTAGACACCAAAAGGGATGATTAGAGAGGGTGAACCCATTGGAGGGAGCAGCAACGCTTACCATTGGCTGGGATTGAACCTTAGAGATGCATCCTATATACCCTGTGTAGTGGATACAAATGAAAACCCACATATTTTGAAGGGGGTATTTGGAACATATGCACAGAGACTGCCCGGGTGTAATGTGACTCCACCGTGATAAGGGTGGGGTGATGGAGTAGATAATCGAGGCTTATGCGTGTTTATATACCCATATGAATGGCATGATCCCACTGGGATTTGGAAACCCTATAAGGAATCAGGATGGATAATAGATTATTTAATAAAGTGGATGAGATTAATGGAGTAAAATCGATGTAATGATAATTAATGGTGCTGGGATTGAACGTCAGGGAGGATTCTTACGTACCCTACCTTTGAGGTAAGGATCAAAGACTACATAGTTATGGGATGGGTGATGAGTCACCTAAGGAGGTGTCTCATGAGAATAAATGAATGGATGGGACCTGAAAGAAATGGAACCATAGGTTGAGGTGTTATCTGCCCAAAACACAAAGGTACAAGCGAACGAATATGATAAGACATGTATAATGGTATTGAACCTCCGGGAGGCTTCCTATATATACCTAGGGAAAGGATTCAAAGTTCATGTAGTTTAGTATGGAACCACGATTTGGGCTGTACACAAAGGATTGCGACCTAGTGGCTTATTGGGGATTACGCGTTGTTAGAATCCCATCACAAGAGGAACACTATTGGTTGGAGGATTATGGATCGAGGGTGGGTTTTATGCATGGTTATCTACCTAGGTGGATCAAAACACATCATGGAGGAGGATCTAGGATATGTAACCCATAGAGGGAATATATCCCATCATGAGTGTCCATCCCAATGAGGGATCATCAATGGTTACCACTTGATTGAGGTTGAACCTCAAGGAGGATTCCTATGTAACCTGTATGAAAGAAAGTGATTAAAACCCAATTTGTTAAAGAACACAGTTTAACATCATGAGGAACGAGTGTGAACCGACGTTGAATGGTCACGATAGATGGGTGATGGGCTTGAACCTCAAGGAGGCTTCCTACATACCCTACCTAAGCGGAATGTATCAAAGTAAACATTGTTTGGTAGTTCAAGGATTACACATGGTTAGCTACCCATAAAGGATTTCATGGATACCAATTACTCTAATCCCATGTGTGTCATGCTCGGTGTGAGAAACTAGAGGTAGCATCAGACCTGAAAATCATGTAGTGAGAGGTGCAACCATGATGGTTATTGTGTGAGGCTTACGCACTAAGGGGGTCCAAGGAGATGAGGATTGTGACTTACTTATATAGGTAAGCATCCAGAGGGTGTCTAGATATATATAGATCATATGGACATCACACTGGGATCACATTATCAAGGTTTTTTTTGGGGATTATGTAGAGACTTTCCAAGGCTCACATGGAGAAAAAGTGTAGAGGGAGAGAAAAGTATGATTGAAAACGTGGGAAGTGAAAGGCTAATGGTCCCATCCCATATCTAGTACACTCATGACTACCACGCATGAAGAAACATACAATTTAATGTCATGTGTTGAGGATGAAGGTTCTTAGAAGTTTAAAATACTACATTTTGGATGATGAGGACTCACTCCTCACCCTTAGGACTTACATAAATTATACCAAACTTCACTTAGGGAAGGTCAGACACAAGAAATGCCTAACGAGAGTGAGGTGGAGGAGTGTTCACTCGAGGGGCTCACATTAGCGTGGATTTGAGAAGACGCAATAGCCAATAGCATGCCTATGTGAAGAATCATGAGACAAAGAAATTCTATATGAAACACCACTCTAGGAACCCTAAAATCACTATGTATGATCCTAGAGGGCCGCACATGGGATGGGTGCATGAAGGAAAATGATTCTTAGAGATGGGATTTGTGAAGGAAAGGTGCTTTGCAATGGAATGGTGCTTTCCGAAGGAATGGTTAATCATAAAGGAGAGTCTTGGGTAAAGAAGAGCTTCACTTTAGTAAAGATATTTTAATTTGGAGAGTAATACACAAAGGCATAATGCTTCATGGAGCCTTGAGAAACCCAAAGGGGGTCCTTCCTTTGTGAAGGGTGAATGCCTTCATTAAGAGAATCCCCACCATAGGTGGGGCCATAAAGAACCAATGGTGGAAAAAATCACACTTCCTAAGTACATTAGGTGATCATTCGTTGGGTTAGTGATGAGCTTTGGGAAATGAAAGCTGGGATGGCGAAAGGTCAGAATAAAAATGGTTTGTGGAGGGGTGAGACTTCTACTTATAGGCATAAAAGGTTAGTGGGTTTCACTGGGCTGGCCAAGAAGAAGAATCAGGTGTAACGAATAAAAAGTGATTCCATAAAGGACATGAATTCATGAGCTGGTCTGTGAAGGGGGATAAACACCATGAAGGAGATACGTTTACGAGATGGTTCACAAAGGGCGTTAGACACTGCAAAAGAGATACTTTTGCAAGCTGGTCCGCAAAGGGTGCTAGATGTTGCAGTGGAGATACATTTACGAGTTGGTATGTGAAGGGAGTTGGATGCCACATAGGATATATGTTTGTGGGATGTGCCATGATGGGCACTGAACACCCTATAGTAGATACGTTTTCATGTTGGTCCGTGAAGGGCGTTGGACGTCGTGCATGAGATATGTTTGCGAGATGATCTGACAAGAATATTTGTGGAAGAGCTTTGCAAAATAGACCCCTCTAATGATTTTAGTTAAGATTCAAGGCCACTTTGGTCTACATTTGGATTTGAACCAGTTGTGACATTGTTCACTCCTTCAGAGGTACGACATTAGATGCCAACAATATTATTAGAAATATATTAGTTATATTAAGTATCATCTTTAAAATTATTAATAAATATATATAATATCATTTTTTTAATGATATAAAAAAGTTTACAATAAATAAGAATTTAAAATTATATTTAGTATTGATAATTATCATTTCAATTAATAAAGAATGAAATATAATTACTTAATTTTTGGAAAGTAGAAATAGGAAAAAAATTATTGTACATATGTAATTTTATAAAATTTAATGTAATATATGTTTGTATTATTTTAACGGTTATTATGTATGTGTATATATTAAGTATAAATAATGATTATTCCATGTAATAAATTATAAAATATAATTACCTAAATTTAGAAAAGTAGAAGTGTGACAAAAATTATATAAATACATATGTAATTTTAAATAATTGAAAATAACATTATTTTATAGTATTTTAATGGTTATTATGTAAATGTAAATTATATTACTTTTATTGACTATAAATAATAATTTTAATTAATAAATTTATATTATATTAGGTTTAAATAATTATTCCACCATGTAATAAATTATTAAAAATAATTACTTATATTTTGGAAAGTAGAAGAATGCCAAAAATATTATATATACATATGAAATTTTATAAAATTTAAAATTACATAAGTCTATAGTATTTTAATGGTTATTATGTAAGTGAAATTTTTATTGCTTTTAATTAATTTTTTTTTAAAATTATTTAATATATATATACATACACACATTGAAAAGTTAAAATTTTGGAAAGTAGGTGTAGATATTCATTATGTATTATATTTAGTTATAGGTAAATTTATATAAGATGTAGAACATAATAAATATACCAAAAAACATGTTATGAGTATTATGTGATGACTGATCTTGAGCTGACCATCCAATGAATAATTGAAATTGCATGTCCTTTTTTGTGTACGTGGTTATATAATTTGTAATAATTGCATTTAATTTTCCATGTTGATGAAAGGCGATTTATTCCTCTCTAAGTATGTAAGGACCTGAATGTCCACCTAAAAAATGTTATGTATTTCATACCCCTAGACCCTCTCAATTTCATGTGAATGAATTTTTAATAAAAAGGCTTTGACAAGAGGTGGCCGATAAGAGGCATTCAACAAGAGGATTTGTTGTTTGAAAGGAGACTAGTGGTTATAGAAACATATGATAATATAAAATCTAGAAGTTCATCCACATGTTTTGGTCAGTTTATCAAATAATAATAAACTAATCCATAGAATAAGTTAGATGATCAAGTCATAGTTATTTATTAATAATTAATTAAAATTTATGAAAAATTTGATGATGTGGGGTCAAAATATATAACATTATGTTAAATTTTCATTAGTAGTAATATCACCATCAATACACTTCATTAGTGAGGTTATTTATATAGATCATGGTTTTAGTTATAGTTTGTCCCATGCAATAGTGAAAAATCATCATGAATGTATAAATATAAATAGGTGTATAGGAATATCAATATATATATTATTTATTAAATATAATAAGTAAAGTTACAAGATTTAGAACATAATAAATATCTCAAAAAAACATGTTAGTGATATAGAATGCTTATTAATCTTGAGATGGTCGACTAATGTATGATTGAAATTTCATGTTGTATTTTTTTATATCTGATTATTTAATTTGTAATAATGATCTTGAGATGATTAACCAATATATGATTGAAATTGCATGTCATGTTTTTTTCAATCATATAATTATTGAAATTTAATTTTTTTCCTCATTGATGACATGGATGTCATCCCTCTTTCTTTGTATCTAATGACCAACATGTCCTCTTATAAATTGTTCTATATCTAAAACCCAAACCCCTCACTTAAATGTGATTGTAATAAAATTATGTTTTATTAGAGTTGTTGTTGTTTGGAGTTGTATTTTTACACCATGTGTGATAAGAGCATGATTATAGCTGAAATGTGATCTAATAGACACATAAGGAGCCCCTTAGTTTTTGGTTGGTTTATCAAATAATGAAAATCCAATCCATATAAAAATTATCAAGATCAAGTCAATTATTTAATTATAACCAATTTTAAATTTCAAAAAGTTTCATGATGTACTGTATAATAATTTAATATTTATTTTTCTCTAGTTAATCATGTATATGAAAATATATTACAATAGTGAGGTAATTTATACCAAGAAGGGTTTTAGCTATAGTTTTACACCTTCATGATTGGAAAATCTTCATGATTGTGTGACATTGGATAATGTTCGCAAGAATATTCATAGTCATTTGAAACTGAGGGTTGAACAATTGATTACTTCAAGAACATATCAATTGCAGGTTTCAGGCGAAGTGGAAGTGTGTGATGGGTGGTGCCCAATATTTCTTTTTCATGTTCAACCATCAATCCCAGATCTACACAATGATATAAATTGTGTTTGATGGAATTTAATCAAAGAATACATACAACATGAATAACTCTGGAACCAGAGGGATCAGATCATCACCTAATATATATAATTAGTATATTTAAATAAGAATTACCCTGATGGAATTTTTTCTTCGTTGATGGATCTGGTAACTAATATGTGATGCACCATCATTGCATTGTAGGAATCATGTGCAGATTCCCTTTAGAGGTGATCCCCATGTATTCCAGAAATATCTATACATCTGAAAAAAATCTCTAAGTGCTAGCACGACAGATCCATACCCTTATGTCTCCCACTTCTGATCACTAAGAGAATTGATTCCAAAGCATTCTCCTTGAACTGATGGAGGAATTTTTATCTTTATTCCGGAGAGAAATCTTAAAGAAGAGAGATCTCAAGGGTTTGAGATAATTTTCCAATTTCGTTGTGCACAACCCAAAACAAATGAATTATTCTATTGAGAAAATAATATATCTAGGTTTATACATTGCTAGGGTTAAAATAAAATAATTTCACAACTGCCCTTAATTAATTAATTATTTATATAAAAAACTCCATGTCAAATAATAATAATAATATTATTATTTCTTGACATGCTCTTAAATTATGAATTAAAATTGAATATTATTTAATTAAATAATATTCTATATTTATTATTTTCTCACAGGACCTGAAATCCACATCCTTCATTCCTCCATAATATTTATCATAACATGAATAATTTCTATTTTTTCATTAAATAAATATCACTTCATTATTAACCAATAAATAAATTAATATTATATTTTCTAAATAGAAAATAAATATTTATTAAATATTTCACTCACATTATATTATCTCAAATTACAAGTGAAATAATATATACAATCAAGAATACATGAATAATTATTATACCATGTATCAGAATAATTTTTATTCAACTTTCATAATAAAAAATAAAATATTATTTAACTAAGATTATATATACACTTCATGTGTGAACCTCTAGGCCTATTTCTCAGTGGGATTAGGAGAACCATTCTAATGTCCAAGGTCAGCCTATGGAAACATGTACAAGATCTCATAGATAAAGAGGTTAATGTTGCAATTACATGTTACCTCATTTAGATTCTTACAATATAATATAATCCATTTTCATGATATCTCTAGTCAAGCGGGTGGCATGCCGATGCCATCAACCAAAGTGCTTGATGTCTCTTTCTTTGGTTTCCTTGAAAATGAAATTTCCTATCGAACACCATGGACATGGATTTATTTAGGATATATCATTTCTATCAATGGTCATGAGATATAAACTTCTGTTAAAATAGAAGGGACAAATCTTTTCTCACATTATTCATTAATTCAATATTAATCATGACACACCCAATGTATCCTACCATTCCATGAACATATTTAATCATGGTTTTATTCAATACATCAAATCACGTGACTTAAAATATTATTTAATTATAATCATAATGTCTATTGATCAATACACATCCAGAGATAGAAATATCCAATGACACATAGAAAAGTAGATTTCCTACAAGCGGGTCTCGTTCTTATAATATTCTATTGGATATTACCAAGGGTGTACAACATGAGAAGGTTCCTCAAAGTTTTATGAGTATTCACCCTTGAAAGCAAGTATCATTTGTGTCCCTCAAATGATATCATCTATATATTGAACATATATTCCAGAATAGTGTCGTAGCACTTCTAGGTTCTCATCATAGTGGGGAACTTCTATGACTTTTTAGTGTGACAAATACTCTTAGGACATTATCACATACTATGTCACATATAAAGAAAATTATGATGTGATAAGTATTTTATTAATATTTAAAATAATAAATAAATTTTATCATAAAGTACACAGATGTTGGTTCTAGGGAATGAACTCCAACAGACTCCCACTTGCACTATAGACAAGTACTAACAACCTTCAGTCCACTGGCTCTCAAATTATACTAATGCTTCTACTGAGATAGGACTTTAGTAACGGTTTACACCAAAATCTCTTCCATGGGTACTCTACATATTGAAACTTCACCCTTCTGATGAAAATCCTTTAAGAGGTGATACTTCCAGAGTATACGATTTGTTTGTTAGACTAATGTGGGCTCTTTTGGAAAGATCCAATGCTACAGTATTATCACAATACAATGTGATGGGTTATTTACTTATAGGTATAATATCATGATCTTGAAAAATATTCTAAACCCAAATAGATTACTTTTCTATATCATAAGACACTATATACTCATACACCGCTATAAAATTAATGCTAACTAGATTCCTTGAACTCTTCCAGCTCACAGGACATCCATTGAGAATGAAAGAATATCATTATTTCAACTTCATATCATTATAATATGTCTCAAAACTAGTATTAGTATAACCCTTGATGTCTGGCTCCCCATATCCCTCATACATGAGGAACATATCCTTTGTTCAATTAATATTTTTATGGATAACCTTAACAGTAGTCCAATGTTGTTCTCCTATATATGATTGATATCAACCTACCATTATTAATGTATAGGAAACATCAAGTCTAGTATATAACATGGAATACTTGATTAATCCTATCACTGAAGTGTATGTTGTCTTACTAATTCCCTATTTCTCTTATTGTATCTGGGGACACATAATATTTAGAAATATGTAAACCATGTGATAATAAAACCAATCATCTATTAGATTGCCCAATACTAAATATCTTTAGCATCTGGTCAATATATGTACTTTGACTTAGTTTAAAAAACTTCTCGGAAGAATCAGGAATGATCTTGATCCCTATAATGTTGGTTTATTCACCTATTTCTTTCATGGAGAAAAATTGTCTGACCTAACCTTAATAGACTACAAGACTGGTATTTTATTTCCAATAAGTAATATTTCATCAACATATACTACTATGATAATGACCACATTTACACTAAACTTATTATAAACACACGGATAATATTCATTCTAAATGAAACCAAATTATTTTATGGATTCATTGAATCAAATGTTCCATGACCTAAATTCTTGATTCAATATATAAATGTTTCTATCCAATATATAAATAATTTTGGCATCACCTGGAGTCAAAAAACGTTATGGTTGTGTCATATAGAAATCTTCTTAAAGGTTCCCATTAAGGAATGTATTTTTGACATACATATACCAAATATCATAGACATGGAAAAAACTATGATAATAATAATTCTGATGGTTTTAATCATGGGAACTGATGAAAAGGTTTCATTATAGTGAATTCATTGAAACTGTTTAAATCCTTTAGCTAGTATAATTTCTTTATAGGTATTTAATTTACATTACATGCCCAGTTTTCTATTGAAGAACCATTTTAACCCAATGGGATTTACATCAACTAGCACATCAACCAGAACCCAATAATGGTTCTGATACAAGGATTCCATTTTAGAATTCATGGCTTCTTATCATCTTTCATCTTTTTAACACTCTACTTCCACCATATAGGAGAGGGGTTCAACATTTTCAACTAATGATGAGTCAACAAAATTAGTGACTGGAAAACCATATCTCTATGGTTCTATTACCTCTATAACACTCCTATAGAGTATTTTTGATTCATGAACTACTTCTTTAATGAGAAACTATCAAATTTCTTCTTTCTCCAACTATACTGTATCTTGATCATCAACTTCATCGATGTCAATATTTCTCCCACTATCTGTTTTTAAGATATTATCCCTCTTAATAAAGGTATCTTGTCTTGTGACAATCACATTCTTATATGAGGGTTTGTATATGTATTATCCCCTTTTTCCTTAGGATGCATTATTAAGATGCATTTTATGCCCCTGGGTGCTAGTTTGTTTCCTAAGAAGGCATTAACAAATGCCTTGTAACCCCATACACATGTATGTGACAAATTTTTTTTCTACTCCTTAGATCAATGGAAATTCTGTTTACTGATTTATTTTTAACTCATTTTAATTTTTATGTCGTAGTTTTCAATACATATACCCAAAATTATAATGGAAGATATGCATGACTCATCATCGACCTTACTATTTCTAATAAGGTACGGTTACTCATTTAACTAACACCATTCAATTTTGGTGTATAAGGTACAGTGGGTTGAGATAGAATCCCGAAATCCTATAGAAATTTGATGAACTATTAGTTAAGATATTCAACACATTGATCTGATCGAAGCTTCTTTGTCTTCTTACAATGTTGATTCTCTACTTCATTCTTGAATTTCTTGATTTTCTCAATGGACTTAGACTTATACCTCATCAATTAGATATATCCATTTATACTCAATTCATCATTAATATTTATGATGTAAGAATATCCAACTATAGACTCTATTAGAAACGGTCCACACACATTATTGTGTACTAATCCAGGAATCTCTACGAACCTTTCACCCTGTCCACCAAATGGGGGTTTGGTTATTTTGGATTGAAAATAAGCATGATATATTTCAAGTGATTTTAATATAGAAGATTCTAAATAACCCTTTTAATAAAGCATTTTAAAACTCTTTTTGTTTATAACAACAGTATGGTTATACCAAATCTAGATGTTATATGAGTCATGTGAGCATGATTTATTATCAATTTCAAACATTTGGTTTTTTAATTTAATAAATAATAATTGTTGTTTATGTATGACATACCATAACATATGATGTCCTTATAAAAGAAAAAACTTTTATTTGAAAACATGAAAATAATCTCATATGCATCTAAGAATTATACAAAAATTATGTTCTTGGTAACCATATATATATAATAAAAATATTTTAAAACCCAAATAATTCACATTAGTAATGAAATGTGGAAGTCACCAATGAGTAGAGAATCCATCCTCGCACCATTGGAAGCTCCCTGGTCCACCTCTCCGATAGAAATATTTTTGGAATCTAATTGGTTTCTGTATTGGGATACATATATGTGCCCCAAAACTGTATCTAATTCCCAATGTGTAGGCATTTAAATATTTCACTCAATAATGAAAACACCTTTATCTTCCCCTTTCGTCTAGGTTTAGTTCCTTATCCTGTGGCATGGATTAATACATGAAAAACATACTACCTCATTTTCCTTTCCCTTTCTTTCGATCTTCTTCTTCTTGGAAGGATGGTTCTTGGGAGCTTTAGACTATTTATGATTCTTTGACCCCTTTTACTTATTCTTACTTTTCTTATTCACCATAAGGACTAAAGGTTTATGATGCCCCATGTCCTTATCCACTTGGAGAATTAAAGTATGATGTTCTGAACATATTTTATCATTATTTCACATATTGTAATTAACAATAAAATTGAATATGGTATTGGGACGTGATGAAAGTATGATATCTGTACACAACTCATCCATGAATTCAATCCCTATGATGTCTTAGAACTAAATATATCCCATAATCTTGACTACATGAGGCCCAGGTGGCACAAACTCTCCAAGAGTAGTTATAAACAAAGAATTGGAGATATCATACCTCTCTTGTCTCACATTCTCTTGATCGAGATCCTAAAGGCAAGACATAATGTTATACACATCCATGTCCTCATGTTTCATCAAAATCTCATTGGACATGGATATTAAAATAATACATTAAACATATATGAAATCATTATAATGTTTCTCATAGAGTTTTAAATCTTCATCACTAGTCTCATTTCTAGGTGCTTTAGTAAAAGGTTCTTCCAGCACATATAATTTACTTTTACAAAAAAGGATTCCAAATATTCACCCCTTCCATTTTAGAAATTAATGTTAGTGAGAAGGTTGTCATTATCATTTATGAATCACAATGATATGATTGATGTCATTTTATTATTTTTTCTAAAAATAAGAAAAGAAAATTTTAGTACTTTATATGATAAAACTTAGACAAACAAATAATGATTTTATATATTAGTCTCCCTCTATTTTATCGAAATCTAATACCCCTCGCCATTGGATTTAGATTATCTGATTGCTTGGGCATTCTAGTGGAAAGGATCCATATTGCCCTTCTCATTAACCCAACATTGGTTAGTTAAGAAACTAAAATGGTTATATGTAGGTATATTAATTCCAACTATATTTACTCAAAGTTCCTTGATCTTTTGAATGGACTCCCAAATCCCAAAAATCCTTAAATTGAATTTCATCTATCCTTGCCTCTCAGTTACACCAGCTTCTTCTTTGGCAGTCAACCCTTGATGTAGACTAAGTTATATCCACCCAAAACATAAAGTTAGAATTACACAATAATTAAAAGAACACAAAATTTAGCTGGTCGATCACTTTTGAACTATTGTTCAATTTTAACTAAAGTAGTGGAAGGCTATAATGACGTAATGTATATAATAGAGATATTTTATCTATTATGCATAAAATGAAAATTATTTTCTTTACCACATGATTATTAATATTAAGTTGATTTACCTATGTGATTTACCATGTCATAGATAATATTTACATATAATCAAATTTATTTTAGTTCTATCTTGCATGATTATTAATTTGATTAATTCATGTGATAATGAAAAAACATCAATAATGAAATAACCATGAAGCTCGATAGAAATAAAACAATAAAGTGGGATGATCATTAGCTTCTACTAATGGTCAGTTAATCAATATAATAATTGATTCCAAGTAAACCTCAATAACTACATGGCTATCAACTAAGGCTCAACAGCATAACAAGGTAGGAGTTCCACTTTCCTAAAACTAAGCATGGAAACTGGAAAAATGCCAAATAGGCAGAACAAGCATATAAAACATCCAAAGTACAGTAAAGCTACCATAATCATAGGAAAAATATCTACTCTAGCAATCAAGCAAATATGGAAATACAACAAAGGCAAAACGGGAACACGCAATACCCCGTTCAAAGGTATTGGTGGAATTTTCACAAAATATTCATCAAATTTCTACGGAAAGGCACAAACCATCTAAATCGATCCTAGGTGATCGATATACATGAAAGACGATGAAAGATTCCCCTTGGAACGACGTAGATCTGAGAAAACGCACAAAATGATCAACCTATGATAACTTGGAATCCAGGAGGAATCATGAAACAAGACTCAAGAAGAAGGGAGAGCTCACCGTTGCGATTCCAATGCAATTGACCACGCTCGAATCGGAGAACGGGCAAAGAGGTGGGAGCTCGTCGAAGGTCCGGCCGTACGGTCGCTCTCGGGCTGACGAAATCTGGAGAAGAAGATGAAAACGAGGGTTAGGCGCGACCCTAGTCCATTTAGTGAAAAAATAAGAAAGTATATGGCGTGTATTTGGTCCTTTCCGTACTCCGCCAAAATCGGCCTCCACGTCACCCATACACACCGTGTGTGTGGCTTGGGCATGACCAGTACACGGCTTCGAGCCGGATCAGAGTACACAGCGTGTACTCAGAAAGTACATGGTGTGTACTTTGAAAATTTCCAAAAAAATCATTTTTTCTTAAAAACTTTAGAAAAAAGGAAAAACATACCTGAATGAAGATACAGGTTCTTACAAACTTCCCCCCTTAAAAAAATTCGTCCCCGAATTTCCGTAACGGGGTGTAGAAGAGGAATCCCCGAAAAGTTCCAGCCACTGCAATTGTACATCTGCCTCCCTTTCCTAGGTCTCATCCTGTGCTCACCCATGCTGCCATAGAACTTGTACGAGAGGAATAGACCGCCCACAAAGAACCTTCATATTGTGATCGACAATCCGGATGGGATGCTCCACGAATGATGCATCCTCTTCAAGATCGACTTCCTCGGGCTGAAAGGCATGAGACGGGTCTGAAAAGTAACATCGGAGCTAAGAGTTATGGAAGATGTCATGCATGTCCCGATACCTCTGAGGTAGGTGAAACCGATAGGCGACTGACCCCACTCTCTCCAAGACCTCAAACAGCCCGACATACCACGATGAAAGCTTACCCTATCTCCGAATCCTCTTGTGTCCCAACCTCGGTGCGACACGCAGGAAAACCTGATCTCCAACCTCAAAATTCAGAGGTCGTCTCCACCGATCAGCATAAGACTTTTGTTGAGACTGTGCGGTAGCCATCCTCTTCTGAATTAGCTCTATCTGTTATGAGGTCTCCTGAACGAGACGAGGTCCCAGCAGAGCTACCTCTCCTGCCTCCAACCAGCATAAGGGTGATCGACATGGCCTACCGTACAAATCCTTGTATGATGCCATCTGAATGGTCGCCTGGAAACTGTTGTTGTAGGAGAACTCCACAAGAGGGATATGCTTCTCCCAAGAACCACCAAAGTCTAGGATTCAATCTTGGAGCATATCCTAAAGCACCTGGATCATGCGTTTGGACTGGACATCAGTCTGGGGATGGTATTCTGTATTCAAAAGTATCTGTGTACCCAATTCCTTCTGAAGTCCCTGCTAGAACCGAGAGGTAAAGCATGCATCCCTATCTGAAACAATGGAGTGTGGAACTCCATGTAGATGAATGATCTCTCGGATGTAAAGTCACCCCATATCATCAACACTGATGGTCTCTTTAATCGGCAAGAAGTGCACAACCTTCGTAATCCTGTCGACAACAACCCAAACATCATTGTTCCCTCGAGGCGTCCTCAGCAACCCAGTCACGAAGTCCATTACGACATCATTCCACTTCCACTTTGGAATGGGTAACGTTTGTAAAAGGACTTCCAGTCGTTGATGCTATGCCTTCACCTGCTGACAAGTAGAACATCTCATGAAGAAACCAGCAACATCCTTCTTCATTCCTAGCCACTAGTATTAGAAATGAAGATCCCGATACATCTTGGTGAAGCCAGGACGAACTTCCCAAACCAAGGAGTGAATACCCTGCATCATCTCCTCGCGTATGTTTGCTGTCACCCAATCACGTCCCTGAAAACGCAAGATCTCATCCTCGCCCACTGCCCATCTGGGAAGAGGGTCCTCTCCTGACACACTCTCCTGCAGGACTAAGCCTTCAGAGTCTGATAGATGCCTCATCCGTACCCGATCAAGAAGTGTAGAGGTAATAGCTACAGAAGATAGGAGAGTCTGTCCCTATCTATCCTGCACCTCCAGATGCATCTCAGAGAATAGAGCCATCAGCTGCCACTCACTGCTGGCCTCCTGAACTGCCTAATCTGAGTTCTCCTTCTCAATGCATCTGCCACTACGTTGCCTTTCCCTGGTGTATAGGCAAGCTCGAAATAAAAATAATGAAGGTACTTGACCCACCTGTATTATCTCAGGTTCAGATCCCACGAAGTGAAAATATACTTGAGACTCTTGTGGTTAGTGAAGACCACAAAGTGATCTCCCCGCAGATAGTGTCTCCAACAGCATAAGGAATGAACAAAAACTTCCAACTCCAGATCGTGCGTAGGGTAGTTCCTCTCATGTGTCCTCAACTACCGAGACCCGTACACAACGACTCCATCCCCCTGCATAAGCACAGCTCCTAGCTCGATACCTAAAGCATCACAGTAAACAGTGTAGTTCTTGCCTGGCTCCGGCAAGACTAGTATCGGTGCTGGCGTCAACCTCCCTTTCAGCTCTTGAAAGGCTGACTCACAAGAATCCGACCATAAGAACTCCGCCCCCTTCTTGGTCAGACCTTCCAATGGTGTTTCTAGATGAGAAAAGTCCTGAATGAAGCATCTTTAGTATTCAACCATCCCTAGGAAACTCTGTACCTCAAAGACATTCTTCGGCTGCTCCCATGAAACTACAGCTCTCAATTTCTCTGGGTCCACAGGGACTCCTTCCTCTGAGATGACGTGACCCAAGATGTGAATCTGATCCATCTAGAAGAGGCACTTCGAAAGTTTAGCATAAAGTTGATGCTCTATTAGTGTACTCAGAACGATCTCAAGATGTGTGGCATGGTCGTGTCGAGTGTGAGAGTACACCAAGATATAATCCATGAAGACCACGACAAAGGAGTCCAGGTAAGGATGGAACACTCGGTTCATCAGTACCATGAAAACTGCAGGTGCATTTGTGAGACCAAACGGCATGACTGTATACTCGTATGGACCATACCTGCTCCTAATGGCTGTCGGAGGTATATCTGATGGGCTAACACGCAACTGATGATAACCGGACCTCAAGTCGATCTTCAAGAACACCCGGGATCCTCAAAGCTAATCGAAAAGGTCGTCAATTCTCAGCAAAGGATATCGGTTCTTGACCATCAACTAGTTCAGCTTCCAATAATCCACACAAAGACAAAGGGTATCGTCTTTCTTCTTTGCAAACAGGATAGGCGAACCCCAAGGAGAAGTACTAGGTCGGATGAATCCCTTAGCCTATAGCTCCTCCAACTGCTTCTTGAGCTCCAGAAACTCAAGTGTGGCCATCTTATAAGGAGGAATGGACACCGGTTCCGCTCCTGGCACGAGTTCAATAGAGAAGTCTACCTCACGCTCCGGAGGAAAACCTGAAAAGTCTTCTGGAAAGATGTCCTTGAAGCGATCCACCACTGGAGGAAAGTCCAACAGTGGGGTCCCCTAATCATCCAAATAAAGAATAGAAATCTAGGCAGTCACCCCTCCTAGCCCAAGATGCTTGAGTCCTTCCTGACTCACCCAAACTCCCCACTTGCCTTTATGAAGAAAAGACTCACCCTCTGGTGAAACGAAACTCACTCTACGATGATAGCAGTTGAGGACTGCCTGAAAGGAAATCAACCAATCCATGGAAAGGATGACATCATAGCCTGTCATCTCTAGGACATAGAGATCCCATAAAAAGCGATACCCGACAACCTCGAGAGGGCACTCTCTACACTGGCATACACTAGATGTCCTCGTCCCCAAAGGTGTGTCTAGTGTCAATGAGTCAGCAGAAGAAAAGACGCAAAGCCCAAGGCTCTCCACAACAACAACAGAGATAAAGCTATGCATATCACCAGTATCAAAATGTGTTGAAGATAAAACTGAGGCTACTAAAATCATACCACGAATAGTAGAAGGTCTAGGATCCTGCTCCTGATAAGTCTACTCCACGGTGAAAGACTGGCCTGTACCGCGACCCTGCACCCCTGGCTGAACACTCTGAGCTAAACCTCCCTACTGGTGTTGAGGAACTGGTGGCTGACCGCCATGACCTCAACCTCCACTTCGGCCCGAACGGCTGGAAGAACTCCAGTTCCCCGACTGGTGAGAAACTAGTGGTGCTGATCCTGAACGAGGAGTCATGGAAGAACCCCAGTCACCAGCTACTGGTGAGAAGACCTGGTAGAAACGCTGAAGGTGACCCATCTTGCCACATGATCGACACTCCACGGGGTCCCTCTGGCACTACGGCTTCGTGTTCCCTGACCGGCCACACTGGTAGCATGTCACCTGGTTTCCTGACGATGCATCTCTCTTCCTCCGATCACCGCGTGTAGGCTCTCTATGGTGCTTCTTGCTGTCATCTAGAGGAAGACTAGCTCTGGAAGTAGAACCAACCTAGCTCACAGCTCCAGATTCTCTCAGACTGCGCTCCGCAATCAGTGCCTGATTGACGATGGAATAATGGAAGTCAACTGGAAGATGTTCACCTATGATCGGATCTCCCACCTTAGACCATCCTCGAACTTTCTTTCTAAGAACACCCCACTCCCATCTCGGAGGGGCATGAAGCACTGCAGCTCGGTGAAACGAGTGGAATAATCCATGATAGAAAGGGTACCCTGCTCTAAGATCATGAACTCTCGGGTTCAGTCGAACCTCAAGGTCTCCGGGTAAAAGTAGTTATAGAACACACGCTGGAATGCCTCCCAAGTAATAGCCTGCTGCTGACCCGCCTGTGAGATCACGTCCCACCACCTCTTGGAGGAGTCTCGGAGCATGTAGGTGGTGAGATTGACCCGCCTCTCTGGAGGCGTATCTAGATGCTCGATGACAGTCAGCATGGTTTCCAGCCATGACTCTGCAGCCTGAGGTCCTCCTTCCCCCGAGAATGTGGGAGGATGCTGCTGCTGAAAAACCCGCATCAAGTCTTCCATAGACGTGGCAGGAGGCGACGCTCCCTAGAAGGCCTGCATCATCCTCATGAAACCTTCTATGAACTGTGAATCAGCACATGCAACTGGTATAAAAGTTGATGCCAAGGCTGGACCGACTGGAGGATAGACAGGAAGTCCCTGATCAGCCCTATCTGGAATCTGATCACTGCCCGATGATAGACGTACGACCGGAGGACGTCTCGGAGGAATAGCTCTGAAAGATCAAAAGTACACCTTAGATCAGGAAAACAAGGACAAAGAACACAAGAGTACAAAATGGAAACAGGGGAATAAAAACACACAAGTTTACAAAAATTGACTACACGGTGTATATAAAACTACACGGCATGTTTTCATAACCCACTGAAATGGGCGTGTACTCCTGGCCTACAAGTCGTGTACACTTCAAACTACACGGCGTGTTGTACCCACACACGACATGTACTTGAAAACTGTTCCCCAACCCGAGTCTCCTTACACGGCTAACCCACACGGTCCGACTTAACCCGAGACTACACGGCGTGTTCTTAACACACACATCATGTACTATAAAAGGCTTCGGCGGCCGTGTTTGTGAAACACACGACCGTCTACATGGCTGAACCTTACACGGTGTGATCCAAATAAACATGGCGTGCATAGGAATGGTGACCCCGTCCTGTGTTGTTCGTGACACGGCCGGGTACCTGGACAAGACTACACGACATGTTACGAACAAACACGGCGTGTGGAAAATAAGGTAACGTCAGCCCGTGTTGTTCGTGACACGGCCGGGTACCTGGACATGAATACATGGCGTGTTTCCTAAGGACACGGCGTGTTCTACCCGAGCTTCCCCGGCCCGTGTTGTTAGTGACACGGTCGGGTACACGGCTCCGAACATACACGACGTGTACCAATCATACACGGTGTGTTCCCGAAGTTACTCCCACAACACCGTATTCTGCTCACACGGTCAGTGACACGTCCTGAAAACTACACGGCGTGTATCCAAAAAGTACACGCCGTGTATTCTGGGTTTTTCTGAGAAGTAGCTCAGAAATGCTCAGACTCCCAGAAACACTAAAACAAGGGAAAGATGTTCCAAATTTAGATTTGTGAGGGACCATACTCCCCACGAATCAAAGCTCGACATCTCTTGTAGCCACATACAAGGGAAGACAACAGCTCTCAAACATAACATTAGGGATTCTATCAAGCGTCTATCACAACAGCATGCATAATCTACAGAAAGACTATCAAAATAGCATGCAATCGCTAATGCACCCTAGATGGAATGGAAGGAATGCATGGCATGTGATTTCTAGAAGTGCCTATATGATGCATGAGATGGAACACCCTCATCTCATCGGGTTGCGACAGAAATAGAACCGAAATATCAAAACAATAATCGCACAAGTCATGCGAATCACTCTAGGTGAAAACATATCAACCATAAAACTCAAAACCAGTAAACAACAATTAACAAGGTAGTGTGGCCTTTCCCTATACATGGGTTAGCTACTTCCAAGCACATCTTAATACCAATTACCTAATCCATCCTATCCCTGGATAAAGTCTCCAAAAAGTAAATCAAGATAAAAGAAATCCTTTGATACCACTTTGTAATGAACCGAATCCGAAGCCCCTCCACTGGTGCCCCGTACCCGGATCGCCACATAACCTCAAGCACATTTCCCTGAACTCCAGAGGCTGCCGACTATCTATGAAGGCCTTGGTGAGTTAGTGGGGAAACTATTCCCTCATTCGGTAAGGTATACAGTGGAAAAAAACAACAGTAAACAGCGGAAGCAGTAACAACATGAATAACAGAAGAAACCAAACAACGTAAGCAAAGAATATGTATAGAAATGATGATAATGATGCAGAAGGTACACGTATCTATGGAAAGTAGCAAACACTACAACATACTAGAATACAACTGAAAACAAGTGCAAAAGAAAAACAAAATAAACTCCTCAGCATCGCGAGCCCCGACTCGGTCTCATGCTCTTCAGCTCCAGTCCAATCAAGAACCTGAAGTAGAAGGGTTCTTTCCCTTATCTATACCTACAACAACATAGTCTTCTTGGGCCCAAAATCATAGCCCAAATAGGGTGTGAGATACAATCCCAGTAGGCAATCACCCAAATATTTGTGCCTAACAGTCAATGAATACAAGGAAAGTAATAAAACAAGAATCAGTAAACAGGAAAGCACAAGAAGCTACAATCCATAGTTCTAACAAATAAAGTACACAAGTAAGCAGCCAACAAGAAGAAGAAAAAAGGTAACCCTCTGGGTATCCCTCACAGCCTAACACCTATGGTTAATCCTATAAGTACCACCAACCCTCTTGCAGGCACACACAGTCTCACCCCTCTAGTTCAGCTCTGAAAAAGAAAGACTCTCTGGGGAAGCACTCACCGTCAATTCCCCATATAGTCTCGTATCATGCTAAAGGCTATCTAGGGAAGCACTCAACATCTATTCCCCCTGTGGCCCACGTCGAGGAACTACAGAATCTCTGAGGAAGCACTCAATGTCAATTCCCCCTGTGGTCTCGTATCGTAATTAAAAGACATGCTGGAGAAGCCCTTCCTTCAATTCTCCCTTTGGTCTACTACTATAGGTTCCTATTGTCCTAATTGAAAGGTAATACATGCTCAGCGCACATGTACATTGTCCAAGAAAACATGAAGAACTACTTGGCTATCAACTAAGGTTCAACAGCATAACAAGGTAGCAGTTCCACTATCCTACGACTAAGCATGGCAACTGGAAAAATGCCAAATAGGTAGAACAAGCCTAGAAAACATCCAAATACAGTAAAGCTACCATAATCACAGGAAAAATATCTACTCTAGCAATCAAGAAAAGCAGGAAATACAACAAAGGAAAAACAGGAACACACAAACCCTGTTCAAGGGTATTGGTGGAATTTGCACAAAATATTCATCAATATTCTACGGAAAGGCACAAACCACATACCTCGATCCTAGGTGATTGATATACGTGATTCACGATGACAGATTCCCCTTGGAACAACATAGATCTGAGAAAACGCACAAAACGCTCAACCTACGATAACATAGAAACTAGGTGGAATCAAGAAACAAGACTCAAGCAGAAGGGAGAGCTCATTGCTGCGATTCTAACGCAATTGACCATGCTCAAATTGAAGAACAGACGAAGAGGCCGGAGCTCGTCGAAGATCTGGCCGTACGGTCGTTCTCGGGTGGTCGAAATCTGGAGAAGAAGATGAAAACGTGGTTTAGGCGCGACCCCGGTCCCTTTAGTGAAAAAAACTTACACGACGTGTACTGGGTCCTTTCTGTCCTCCGCCAAAATCGGCCTCTACGTCACCCCTACACACCATGTGTGTGGCCCGGGCACGTCCATCACACGACTTCGAGCCAGATCAGAGTACACGACGTGTACTCAGAAAGTACACAACGTGTACTTTGAAAATTTCCAGAAAATTCATTTTTTCATACAAAATTCAGAAAAAAGGAAAAACAAACCTGAATGAAGATCCGACTTCTTACAATGAATTTACCTTTATTAGAGGCCTTGGACAAGGTAGAACAATATAGATAGAGGTCTGTTTGTCTCACATATACATACAGTTCACTATGCATCACATGTCTCATTAATAAAATGTAGATTATAGGATGTGTTATTCTTATACATATGTGGATATGGGAGGACAACCCTCTCTTAGCTCTACATGCTTGTGTGCTATTGCCTGCTGATATTTTAGCAAAGTATTGGTATGGATGATAGTATTTATTCCTTCCTTATAATGTCTAAATTAAATTTATAACTTTCTATTATGAAATATATATATAACAATGTTATCTACAGGTGGATTCAGGCATATTGACATTCAAAAACATCCAGACATGATGTCCATGCTTATAGACATATGCTGGATAGTATTCATCCAGACAACGTAAGTGGTTATTATTTATATAGTTAAATATTTATTCAGTAGTGTACATGTATTCATTTATTAATTTATTATTCATTTATTTCATATTTCATGGATTCCATATAGTTAGGATATCATCCATAGTCTTCTATAGTATTGTACGGGGATTCATGTTGTCAGTTTTTGCATCCTTCCTTTGATTCATTTTCATATTGTTGAGTGGCCTCAAATTGATGGGTTTATGAGGTAGTTCAGTTCACATCAGCCTATTTATAAACCTCCCAATAAGTTGACTTCACTTCATTCCATGATGATTTCAAGGAAGTGATAGTTTAATTGGCATATGTATCATGCATTATATATTGATATGTGGTAAAGACGACGTGAGTCCTGATTACGAGGGGCAGGCACAGTATGTTTTCATTTATTCGATCAGCTGGATTCTATCCCTTGGAACTGTAGGTCCTTAGTCATATATCTTACTTGACATGGACGAGGCTATCATGACTTGGTAATAATTTATCCTTATATTATTGAACTCATTTTTTATTAACAATACATAAAAGAAATTTTTTTTCGCTGGATTCTCGTATCACCAATCTCCTTCACATCTCTTCCCTAGTAGGGGGAGGCACATTTGAACAAACATATTTTCATAGTGTTGTTAAAGAGTCATTTCCACACATGAACAAGATTTATCATGGAATTTTCTTTGATCATCAATTCGATGTTGAGGCTACAGAGCCTAATATAGTTGTGTAAGGGGGTGACGACACAATTATAAATACAGATGTTGCATAAGGGGAGGGTGTTCATCATGATCAGCCAAATGCTCCTCTAGATCCTACTACATATGAGCCACAACCACAACCAGAGGCACAAATATAGATAGGGGTTGTTAGCATGACCGATTTTGTTGCACAGATATATGCTGACCGGTCTATGCTGCATACTTTATTATCCACTAATTCACAAACATCCACAGTATAACAATCATCTTTTTCATTAGACTCTAATTCATAGATATCCACCGCCTCGCACACGAGATGATGTGGAGGTGAGTGCCGGTGGTAATATAAAAGAGCAATGTATGCTAAAGCATAGACATAGATTGTAATGGAACAAACACGCCATATGTACACCTCATTGTGGCACAAAGAAGCATTCAGGCTACATATGTAGATTATATTTATGATACATGTTGTTTGTTTTTGAAATAATTATTTATATATTATTAAAAAAATATAAATATACAAAATAATGTTGCATAAATTATTTAATTGATATAATTAAAAATTCATACAAATAATTTTCAATAAATAAGAAACATTAAAATTAATTACTACACTTGTAATACCAACAATTACTATTTTTATTCATATTAATACTTCGTATTACTATCCATATTATGTATAATAAATAATATTCATAAATGTATTATTAAATATTAATAATATTATTATTTTGAATTCAATAAATATTATTAATGTTTAATAACAAATTTTAGAAGATTATTTAATATATATAATATGCATTATAACACTATGTATTAATATAATAAATAAAGATCTTAAATTAGTTATTTAATTTTAATATTATTATTATTTTCAATTCAGTATGTATAATTATTATGAATAAAAATATTGCCTTATTTATTATATATGTAATTATTTAACAATACAATAGAATATATTAAGAATATTATAATTATTAATTAGTAATTTTTAAAATTTAATTTTTTTTATTTACACAATTATACTAAAAACATTATCGATAATGATATTTATTATATAATATTAAGTGATAAAAAACAATACAATAGGTATTTTAAAAAAAATCATATTACAATAATTATTACTATTATATAAAAAAGAAAAGATTTATAATTAAAATATTATAAACATTAATTTTTTAGTATTAATTAATTAATAAAATTATAATAATATAATATTAACTAATAATAAATAATAAAACCCGTTATTGATAAATATCTCATTTATCAAATAACTAGTAATATTTTATATCAATAAAAAATTAAAAAATATTTATAATGAATATTGATAAAAAATAATTAATATTAATAATAAATATTATTTCATAATATATATATATATATAAACAAAGGTGGTTGAATGAGATTCGTGCCTCTTTGTATGAGAGGAAGAAATGTGAACTACATTCATGCTTCTGTAGATCCATTTTTGAAATAATCCCCAACCCTATCCCTTTTTCTAAAAAAAAATTAAAACCCATATAAAAAAATTACCCACAGTTTTGTGTCATCTCATTTTGTTTATACATAAATTATAAATTCATCCATAACCTTTTTTAGTGCTAAAAAAATTGATAAAAGTGTATTTATATAAAACCCTAAAAAAATATGATTAATATAACCCTATATATATACACATTATATATATATATATATATATTTTCATATATAGTTTTGTTTATTATTTTATTCCTATTTATAATTTTATATGTAATTATAATTATACACCTATATATATATTAAAAACTACAGTGATAATAACTATATAAATAAATATGTAAACACATTAATTATATTAATTTGTATACGTGTGTGTCTATATTTATGTTTGTATATATATTATGGTATATATTTGTTAAAAAAATGTATATCTATATATATAAAATCATAAAAAGTTTAGTTTTAGTGCTGATAAATGGTATCTTACATAATATATTTTTTAAGTAAAGATTTAAATAATCTGAAATATAATTTAAATGCAACCAAGAGGTCTTGTCTGAGGCTTCAGCCTTGATTATTATTTTTGGGTGATAAAACCTTTGATCATCCATCTAATCCTCCTCATCCCCCCCCAAAAAACTAAAAAAAAATAAATTTGGATCCCCAAAAAAATGAAACTGGGAGTAGGAGTTTTCTACTTGTGGGAGATGGCATGGTGGTGTCAGCAGGCGGCCCCACATTGGACTACCCAGGGGGTGGGAAGACAAAATAATAGAGGGAACCATGATGGGTACCAATGTGGAACTTGATGGGACGAGCACGATATGGGCCCTTTCACAACATGGGGTGAAAAAATGTAAAAAAAAGTAAGGCGGCGTGCATGGGTGCAAGGAAAAACTCGCATAGGGCCACTGTGATGTGGCATCCCTCGATGGGTCATGTAGTGTCCTGCGGATGAAATTTCATATATTTGTATTAATGCAATTATACCATTTATCATTGATTAAAAAATATTCATAAAAGGAGTACTTTTATCAACCCTAAAAAAGCTCTCATAAAAGGTTGCTTTATTAGGGATTTTCTGAGCGATGATAAAATAATGTTTTTTATCAGTGATAATTTTTTTTATTAATGTTGATAAAAGATATATTTCATAAAAGAAGTTATATATCATTAAAAATCATATATAAATGTATAAATATATTTGTATTGATATATTTATAATATATTATATAAAATATGATTTATATAATACTAAATATATAATGAAACATAATATATAAAATATTTAGTGGAAAATGGTTTATATAATAATTAAATAATAATATTAATTAAAAATTTGATAATTATTATTTAATAGTAGTCATTTAATAATAATTTAATTTCATAAGAAATTAATAAATTAGTAAACATTCTAAAATAAGTTTAAAACAGGGTTCAAACTTCAAATAGTCATAACATTTGATCTGGTTGTCTGTTTGATCTCCACCACATATTATATTGGATTTTTCAAAGAGCTGTATGATGTGGTGTCTGATAAAACCATGATCATCATTTTTTGGGTTAAAAATCCTAGGAGACATCTAAAATTGAATTTTTTGTCCGGGTACCCCCATTTTTTAACACTTGATGGAATATCATCATCATTTAAGAGTCTTATTGTCTTTCTTGGTGGAGACTCAATTTATTCTCCAGTCTTACCCTCATAAGGATATTATGATATCAAAATCTATCATTTTTCATTTTTTATTGTTATTTTTAATTATATATATACACAAATATACATATTTTTATTTATTTGGAAAGAACATATTTGTATATATTTAAACATAAAAAAATAATTTTATAAATAAATATGTAAACATATTTACATATAAAATATCTTTCAAAATTTATAAAACATATCTAAATAAAAAATTATATTCAGAATACTTAAAATAAAAATTAACATATATTTATATACCTTTACAATGTATATATGATATTTATTTATATATATAAATATATTTGTGTGTGTGTCTGTATTAACAAACAGTTACATATTAATATTAATATTCTAATATATGTATACAAATATTAATATATAATATATGTAAATATATATAAATATGTATAATTATATTTATAGACACAAAAATAGACACACACACACACACATATATGAGTGTAGGTATGTATGTAAGTATGTATTTATAAACATAGACACAAAAAACATATTTTATAAATGTATTTAAAAATAAATATATGTATATATATACACATATATGGATAAAAAATGTAATGAAAAATATATAAGTAAATAGATATAATAAAAAATATTGAACAAAATAATATAGTTCAGTGGTAAAGATACAGAACTATGATGGTGAGTTCTTAGGTTCGTAACCATGTGAAGGTAGGGGTACACGAGCATGGGAATGAGGTGGCCTAGTACTAATAAAAGGTGGAGGGAGGGTGCCTAGAATGAGTGATAATAAAAAGATGGTTGGGGATTTGACCACTGATAGGGGCTCTCTGAATCTATACCAATTTAATGAAAATATATATTTTAATTTCCTGTAACATTCCTCATCACTAACAAAATCTAACAACGCTTTTAAAATCACAATTTGTAGCAGCAGTGTGAGAAGGACTCAATGGGGGGCCTTATGCATGGGGGCGGATGTAGTCCTATTTAGGATATGAAATGGTCTTTTTTTTGTCGACCTAGGAAGTAGGAGGAAGAACAAGCAGACATACTTTGTACTTCATGAAAAATCACAGTGAGCTACTAAAGCGAACTTGAAAAGCATCCGATTTAGAAGAAGGATAATACTACTAAGAAAGGTTGATACAGATGCATAAAGGCACGATTCTCATCAAGTTGTCTTCCACAGGATTTATGGTCAGACAATGATTAAGACTTCATATCACATTATCATGTGACTACAACCATCAGTCTTGAGCCTTTAAAGGTCACTAATTTGTAATACAATTGGTCCAATGTGTGATTGGAATTCCATGTAGGTAGGGATGAGGCTTGGCCTACTATAGTGTTTGAGTGTTTTTGTATATTTATGGTTTGTAATCTCCTATGTTTAATATAGATTAAATATTATTTACATAACAATATATATATATATATAAATTATATATATATTTAATCATTTATACTTTTGTTTATTATTATATAA
Source organism: Viscum album (assembly GCA_963277665.1). Classification (NCBI taxonomy): domain Eukaryota; kingdom Viridiplantae; phylum Streptophyta; class Magnoliopsida; order Santalales; family Viscaceae; genus Viscum; species Viscum album. The sequence goes on along the minus strand of OY728162.1, from coordinate 637,907,994 downwards.
TTTTTTATAGAAATAAGTAGGGATCAAGCACTATTTATTAAAGGAAATAAAAAACAATGATTCATGTGAGGATGGGGTCATATAATGAAAATCTACCCTCAATCTCAAATCCATACACGATTAGAAAAGTGAAAAAAACAAAAGAGTCTCATACCGATTGAATCAAAACCACACAACAAACTGAGACACCAAGGAAGCAAGAAAGACTTAATTCAATGAGACTAGTTCCTCACACAACCAGAACCATTTAAATAAAAATAAGCATGAAGAATATTACTCAAATTCTCAACTTGATGTTTTTGTACGAAATTGTTTTCCATTTTTTAGGAGTTATATTTATCCTCAGAGTCCCTTTCAGCAAAACTACCACCCAGGACTGGAAGGAAACCTCCTCCACTGAAGCCTTATTTACATATCCCTCCAGATTAGTTTATCAAAAAGAGGAATAAAGTGTGGAAAAGGAGTTAGAAGTAGTTACCTATCTTTACACCTAACTACACATGGTTGGTCTTAGATATTATTATTTTTTGAATGGATTATTTTTTTACACTAAATATCATCATTATCATCAAGATCTGATACATCTCCCAAATTTACAACAACTCTTGAAGGTTTACATGCATCTTGATTATCCTAGTGGATGTCAGTTTCATTTTTCTCATGTGCCTACTACAAACTACTAGCTTGTATAGTGGAAAAATGATCCTTGGTTTGAACCAATCGAGTCTGAACCATACTCAAACTAGCTCATTAATGATATTTCATATTAGATCAGGTTAAGTGCTCCTCCATAGGTTCGGCATTAGAATATTGAACTTGTTCATGTTGTTTGTACAAGTTAGGAAACATGATAATATAAATTTAACACTACAAAGAAACAAATTTCAAACTTTTATTTCACACCCTTTTATGGACGACACTTACCAACACCATATAAGGTTTTATAAAGAAATAAAAAGACTCAGAAAACATGACACCCACATAAAATTTATTGAAGAAAAAAATAAAAAAAACACTAAAATTTTTCATAGGAATGGAGCAGACACTTGGAGGAGAGAAAAAGTCACATGGGGAAAACAATAGCTGCATAGGGAAGCGACTTTAGTTCTCATTTACAAGACTCTACTTCAATCCAAAATTTGCCTCACTCAGAACATCATTTTTAGGTATTTGAATGCATAAATCAGTAATGACTATGACAATATCAGCCACATGTTTCATTGTATGTAAATATTCCAATTTTATAATTTTCCACTTCACATGTTCTCTAAGAAAATGATATTGGGTATCAATATGTTTTATTCTTCCATGATGCACCAAATTTTTGGATAGTTTTACTGCCAATATATTATAAAAATATATTACTATAGATCTATCATATAGATGCTTTAGCTCCTTCACAATATTTCTCAACCAAATTCCTTCACAAACAATGGATGATGTTTCTACGTACTCTGCTTCACATGTGAATATGGGGAACACACTCTTCTTCCTTTAATTCCATGTGAAAGAATTCATTCCAAGAAATAATACAAATCAAAAGGAGATTTTTATTTTATCTTGGTTACACCCTCAATCCCTATTTTAGTATCCATATAACTTTGATTCATCGCTATATGTATATAAAAGACAAAATTCTAATGTTCCTTTGTCATTACTAAGCATTATTTTTGTGGATAGATAGTGTTATTAGTTTAGCGCTTCTATGTGCTGGCTTAGAAGCCAAACACTATAGAAGATATCTAGCCTTGTGATTTTGTGGTACCTTAGGCTTTCAATTAGACTCTTGAAGAAAGTAGAGTCAACGCTTCTTCCTTCTATGTCTTTTTTTTAGTTTTAAATCCATTTATACAGGCATGTTTTTGGCATTGAAATTGATCATCTTAAACTTTTCATGAAATTACTTGGGATACATCCTCTAAGATATATAGATGCCACCAGGTTCTTGGTTTACTTCTACGCCTAAAAATAAGGGCATGAGACCTATATCGATCATTTGGAACTCCTTAAACATGGCCTTCTTGAATTCATCGAACAACAATTGGTCGTTCCCTATAAAAAATCATCAACATATAGGCATTCTATGAGAATATCTCCATGAGCATTCTTCTTGATGTAACAACATGCTCATATGGACATTGGGTGAAGCTTTTATCTTGAAGATAGTTGTTGATGCATGCATTCAAAGAACGTGGAGATTGATTCAACTCGTAGAGGGATTTCATTAGTAAGTACACCCTATTTTCCTCCCCTTTCATAAGCAATCTTTCAGGTTGGTCAAAATAGAATTATTATTCCATAATTCCATTCAGAAATCCAAATTTCACATCCATTAGGTAAATAATCCAACTGTGGTGGACTACAAGGGAGATAATCATCCTCAGAGTGTCAAGGTGAGAAACAGGATTGAATAATTCTTCATAGTCCACCCCATACTTTTATTTATATTCCTATGCTATGATATTTTCTTTTAACGGCCGATCTCACCATCAATATTTTGCTTGATCTTATACACACATTTGATGCTAATGGTTTCTAGATATTAGGAAGCATAGTCATCTCCAACGTTTCATTTTTCTATATGGAATGAATTTATTCTTCCATAGATATTCTCCTACATTCTTCTCTTATGGTTTCCTAAAACATTAGAGGATCATGATATGCATACAAGTATAAAATATTTCCCTCATCATTTTTCTCATAGATACCGCTTATGATTTTCATTTTTATAGATGCCATGGGTGGGGATGAGTTGGCCAAAATTTTACTTTATGGAGTGCTATTAGGAGTGATGGAATTTACTCTTGGACTTTTTTATACTGATGATATGCTCGAGGAAGGTGTTGTAGGTGTTTCCTTTTAATGATCATGTCTTTTTTCAGGATCTTTTGTTTTGACTGGAATATCATTGTTCGATTATTCATTATTCCATTTACAAGATTATTCCTCACTAATGATCACATCTAAACACACCACTAATTTATTGGTCAGTGGATTTTAGAGCATGATGGATTTAGAAGATTCACTATAGCCAATGAAGATGAACTTTTCACCATGATCATCAATATTCCTCCTTATTGATTCTTGAAATTGAGCATAGGAGACACACCCAAATATTCTTAGGTGTTCCATATTTGGTTTGTAGTCACTCTATGGCTCTTATGGTGTCAAATTACCAACACTATTGATGGGACAATGATTGAGAAGGTTGGCAGTTCAAGAAACTGCTTATTCCCAGAAGCTCTTTGGATGGAATTTTCCCTTCAGCATGGTCCTATTCATATCGATGATGGTGTGATTATTTCATTCTGAAATATCATTCTGTTGTGGAGTGTAGGCTGAAGTGTATTGTTTATTGATTCATTTTTCCATGTAAAAATCTGGAAATGCATTTGAGGTGTATTCTCCACCTCTTTCAGATCTTAGTACTTTTATTTTACGACCACTTTCTACTTCAATATGAGATTTGAAAATTTTAAAGGTAGTTAGAGAATAAAATTTTTCCTTGATGCAAGACACCCAAAGTATTCTTCTAAAATTTTCAATGAAGGTAATAAAGTATTTATTACCTTCAAGTGAGGGTGTTTCAACAGGTCCACAAATATAAGTGTGAACCAAATGAAGTGTATCCTTTTCTCATCTGAACAATCCACATGGGAATGATTTCCTTTGTTGCTTACCATGTGTAAATGCCTCAAAAAAATGATTTGGACCATCAATTTCTGGAAATCCATGAATTATGAAAAATGATGATAAGAGTTTAATGCCACTTAAATAAATATTCCCAAAGAAAATATGACATCTTCATGCATCTTTTTTCATGAATACAAAGAGATACTTCTCTTCCTTTGTGTTAATATAGAGCAAAAACATGCGATTCTTCACCATTTGAACATAAGAAACAAGTCACCTGTGAGAATATATTATTGATAGAGAAGAGTTCTTCATGTTTACGACATACCCCTTATCAAGGATTTAGCTGATAATAAAGATGTTATTTTTCATGTTTGGTAGGTAATACACATTAGATATATAATTTGGCTCACCATTCTTCTTATATATTTAATTTTTTCCTTTTACAATGACAAGTACCTTTGATGAGTCACTGAAACTCGCATTGCCACAAACTTCTTCAGTGATTTCCTCTAACAAATAATTATTATGAATCACATGGTTACTTGCACCCATGTTAGGATACCCCACATCAGGTGGTTCACATGCCTTTTCTTGTGTGAGGAGGAGTGAGGTGACTTCTTGTTCTTGGTGAGATGCTTTAGAATAGTTATTTCGCTCATCTTGATCCATTTTTCTCTAACACCCAGAATTATACTATCTTAATTTCTTAAAATTATGGAATTGAATGTTCTTTTTGTTTCCACAACCATGTGTGAATAGAACTCCACCATATCCTCTTCCATGAAATATGGTAAAATTTTATTGTTTTTGAAGATGGATTAGATGATATCCATGCCCTCTACCTCTTTCACGATTACTAGTGCTATGAACACCTTGTTGTGTATGGTCATTATTTTATTTTTATAAATTCAACATAGACTCTATGGCATGATCAAGCATTGAAAAGAAGTATTTTTCATTTTTTTCTCTTGAACATGCAACGATCCCATCAATTATTCAATGGATTTTTTTTACAAGTCCATTGATTCTTTGATTTCTTAAAAAATGTGCTTAAACATGGTTGTGAGAGATCGTAGTGACTTTTCAATGACAAAAATGTCTTCCACTTTTTCACTATTTGATTTCATATTGTTTATAATAAAAATTAAATTTTAAAATTAGTCCTAGATAATCTCACCTTCCTTCTTGCACAATTCTTCAAATTCAGCACGATGTATTTAAAGATGAGCCCTCTTCACTTGATCAACACCTTTGATGATGGTTCCAAGGGTATGCAAAAATATTTATTTCTTGATGTTTCTTTGAAAATATTTTAAAAGGTTGATTCAGCCAACTCTTGATAGAGGAGGAATAATTTCTTGTTTTCTTTATTCCTTTTATTTCTTATAGCATTATTTTCTTCATTTTTGAAGGTGGATTCTTCCTCCATATTTGGTATCGGATACCCATCTGTGATGATCTCCCATATTTCTTGTGACCTGAACAACACCATTATTTTGATGCACCATCATTCATAGTTTTCATTTGAAAAATTAATAACATGTTGCTGGATTTTGGGGGTCATATTTAAAAATTGGAGGATACATTAGTTGTTGGATTTCATACCAGTTTTTTGGTTTTAAAATCTACGAAATGTGAGATAAAAATAGAAAACCATAAATAAACAAATTTCAAGCTTGTATTTCACACCATTTCATGGACTACACTTTCCAACGCATTATAAGATTTTCTAATGAAATTTAAAGTCTCCAAAAAAATGACACACATATAGAATTTATTGAAGGGACAAACAAAGAAAAAAATATTAAAATTTTCATAGGAATGGAGTGGATGCTCATAGGAGCGCAAAGTTCACATGGGGAAAACAACTGTCGCATGGGTAAGAGGGTTTGGTTTTAATTTCCAACAGTTCAAAGGAACCATCCAGACCCCTATTAGATTGATCCTTGAAAGGTGGTCACTCTTGATGATGAAATCCATCCAGCAACAGAGAGGAACCACCTTTCATAAACACCTGACCTACATTCTTTCCCTTATTGTCCTGAGAATACAACTCAAAAAGATTCCTAGGTTGCACTAACACCAGAGCAGCACCAAAAAACTAATATCCATATCCACATTAAATATATTACTCTAGAGTCACCAGAAATAAAATCTATCCTTACTTTTCCTACAAACCATCAAGATATTTTAATCCTGCACCCGATGTCTTAGACCCACCAGGCTCAAATGATACAGAGCCATCTCGTGAGGATGAAAAATAAGATACAATGTTCTACACTAGAACTCTAGAAGTAACTGACATGTGACCCTCTTTCATAGCCACTATACCCTTACCTTTCACCCCTTGATTTTCCAGAAAAAAAACACCCCACTGGATTTCCCATCCTCTTGTTACCTTCATGCACCTGCACAACATCCATATTTCAAGAAATTTTTTTGTCTCCCCACTGTCTATTTATAATGATACTCAAATCCAGAAGGACCAACACAATTTCTCTCTTCTGCCTATCCATCAAAAAATTCATCATCCCTAGCCTTTCTAGAGGTTTTACCAAAGTGTAAAATAGAGGCCAACACATCTGCACTCTTTAGATGAGACTCTTTAACTGAAAGAATCCATATCCGTTCTGACTTCACATATACCCCGCCTAAAATAGTCTCCCCAATACCTTGAGGACCAAGCTCTCGGACCCACTCCCTCTTCCCTCAGGTTGATAAGAAGGAACTTCCATATTCATACAGTGACCAATGTCATGCTCTACATTGAACTTCTCAGGGTTACCTCTTCAACATTCCTTCATTGAGTGCCCTCGTAGACCACAATTAATCACTCTTCAACAACTTTCTTTTATGTGTCCAATAGTATAAAACTCCTCCATAAAATGAATAAGTTTTTCATATAAAACATATTGTTTAATCCCATCATTATGGGTGTAAAGAATCACCATATAAATGAGAGAAGCAATAAGATAATCCTATACCATCATCCCAGAAAAATAAAAAAATCTAACTGGTTCACTCTCATTGTCCTTGGGAATAAGAACCCCCGTTGAAGCAAAAATGTCATGAAAAATTTTCTTATGCCAAAGAAACCATTTGTGGAAAAAAATATTATTCCACAACTGAGAAAAATAGTTTTTAAAATGTGATAAATCTGAATTGTGACTCCATTCATGAATACCAAGGATGCCTGGTTTCAGGTACATCGAACAACAACTTCATGCCCGTTGTTTAAGCTCATCAGAGGGAAAAAACATTGAAAGAAGCCACACCCAATGGAGTCACATTTCATTTTGAAAAACTCCAAATAGATCAAAATTTAGTTACCAGGTCCTCTTGGAGCCCATGCGTTTCATCCATAGGAAGAACCAAATGCACGGCGATCAAATTTCTTCACATAGCCAATCTATTTGTGACCATGTCAGAGTTTGCTTCAACATGGCCGTCAAACCCTTCTTATTAATCCATCCAACAATTGAGTTCATATACATGAAAAAATTACAAGATCCACACTCAACCTCCTCCAACAGAATTGACCCTAGGTTTTCATTTTTTGAATTGAAACCTTCAACTAGCCTAGAAACAACATTGGCGTTTTCATTCCATTTCCCTCTAGTAAGAATGATCTCAACATCGATCTCCTAAGCCAGTGGTAAAGGAATTAATGAGAATAGGGGTCAATGGCCTAAAGGGGAGATCATATCGACCGACATATCTCCTGTATATGTATCTATATAAAATATGAATGTGTAAATTATGTATGTAGTTTCTCATGAGGGGATGAACGAGTTATCTGGTTTGAGTATCACCAAGTAACTTGCTGAAAGTGTATGACTTTCCAACTCCTATATCTTTCCCTTTTTCGTGGACATTGTAAATAAAATATATATATATTTATATATATGTATGTATGTGTGCATGCATGCACACATGTGTGTGTCTATATGCATGTATAGGTGTTTGCATATGTATTCATTTAAATAAAAATTACATATATGTATATGTAATTTCTATTTTTTTAATTTAAAATCAGAATATAAAAAATAATGAATATATTATTTTTGAATCACAATTGATAGTAAATTTAAAATTTATATTTTAATTAGTAAAATTTACTGAAAATATTTTATATTTAAATACAATAAATTAATAATATTTATATAAATAAATATATTTTTTATTTAGTTTAAAATAATTATTCATTCATATAATTAATAATATTTTGTTGAAAATATAACTAATAAAATTTAAATAAATTCTTAAAATGATTAATATTTATTCATTTTTATAATTAATAAAAGTTTTTAAATATTATTAGGAATATTTAAATTCAATTATTATTAATATTATATATATAATCAATATTATATTAATATAATCAGTAATTAGGTGTGATAACATTTGACATCCCATATTTTTATACATTTTAATTCATGATTTATTACATAAAGATACAATTAATTTAATCTCAAAAGATCATCATGCCTAATGTCATTGGGAATTAGATACATATCACAATAAATTAAGAAAGCGATACAACGACATTATTTAAAACTTCATAACATGCCCTTAGGATTCTATTGACCTTCTAAAACTTCTCGAGACAACTCATGATCATACATATGATTGAGGTGAGCTATATATCACAATAAAAGATTAATCAATGCATAACATGAAGTAAGATAGTACGTATGAGTTTAAGGCATATCATGGTGACATAAAAATATGATAATCATAATCATGAACTTTGAAGTATTACATGAGATGATAACATCAAGGATTCATAAGAATATGGAGAAAACATAAAACATGGCATCATAAGCACATGTCAAGGCTAAACGCTAGAGACATCATAACACAGTGTTCTTAGGCTAACCGTTCATGCACTATACATTGTATATTAGAAGATAAAAAAATACCCAATGCATTGGAGGAATATATAATTTTGGGCCCATCCTTCATATTCATATTAAATATATGCATTTCCATGCCACATAGTTTATACAACATATGAATGTATTTCATCAAATTTAATCCCAAGATTAAGGAGATTGGGTGACATAGATGGAAGACCCCATTCAATGAAGTATATGTAAAACTAGTTGAATTCATTTGAGTGAAAATGGTGATGGGTATTCATAACAAAAAAAGTATTCATGGAAAATCATGGGATAATTTTGGTAGCATAATGAGTGTATATAAAGGTTTATGGAAGAGTTTAATGAGAGTGAAAGGTGGTATATTATTAATTTCAATTGTAATTACAATAAAGGTATGTGTAAAAAACATTAAAACACGAAAAAGTGGAAATCAAAAGACTTAATACAAATAAATTACTTGAATAAAAAAGAAGATGAAGAGAATATATAACTTGAGAGGGAGATTCTAAAAGCATTAGACGAGATTCTTAAGAACTTGGGATTACCTTGGGTTGAATTTAAAGAGATAAAGACAGAGTAAATTCATGCTAAAAAGGTTTTTAGTAATGTGAAATGAGAGGTTGGGTGTGTTTTTATAGCAAAAGAGAGGGTAATTAATTATTAATTTGAAAACATAGGTTTTGGACTATGTGACAAAATAATAAGCACCACAAATATTCCAATAGTTTTTCCCAGGGTGTCTTCCAAAAAGGAATTTTTTTCAATATTTTATCATGTTAAAAATTGGAATCCTTAAAATAATACCATTTGGTGATGTTGAAGTTATTCATGTTAATAAATAGTTATTTTTAAAACATTAAATATAATATAGGTTTTGAAAGATTCCTTAAATGTTCTTAAAATTAATAAAATGTCTGAAAAATTAAATTAAATTAAATGGGAAACCAATATTTTTTCATGGATAAATTTTATATCTTTTATAAAATCCCATTAGGTCTCTTATGATTTCATCATACACACCATATATTTATATTGTATTTAATTTTTACCCAAAAATTCAACTCTCTCAAGAAATTATGAAAAAATATCCATTGGATAATTTAGATGTTTTGATTTTAAAAATAATATTTATTTCACCAAAATAATTTCCTGAATATGATCATTTACAGTTTTATATAAAAAACCATATTAACTGCAAAATACTAGTTTTTTTTACACTAACAACTTTCCGAGCCATATAAAAATTACGTTGGACTTCATTAAATTATATTATAAAATATATTGAAATAAATATTATTTAACATTAACTTATCATCAAGATAAAATTTATTTCAACAACTTTTTTTATTAAAAAGATTATTTTAATTTAGAATTTATATTCCCCAAAAATTCAATTTTGATTTCTTCATATCAAAATTTAATATCTATCAAACTTGTTATATATTTTAATATATAAATTAAAAATGAAAGGGATAAATATAATTAATATTTTATAAAAAATAAAATATAAAAATTCATACTACTTGGGTTAAGATACATAACCCCATATTACACCATTGTACGCTATAACACCCCAAGATTCCACGATACACTTCTCTTTAAATAATACAGTAGCGCGTGTTGTATGCAACTTCGAGTTGTAACACACACCACAACCAATCAAACTAGAAGTTATGAATAGTAATACCCACTTTTTGAAATGTTATAAATTTTATCATTCAAAATGGACTCCATTTTTGTATTCTGAATATCGAAATTATCATAGTGTAAATTTTTTGTATTTTTCTGAAAACATTCAATTTTTGATGAATAGTAAAAACACTGAGTTATAGTTTAAAACCAAATATTTATTTAAATAATTATTTATTTTATTTAAATTTAATTAAGGTAAAAATAGATACATAATACCTATATAAGTTCAATTTAATTCATTGGAGTTAGTTTATAATAATTATTGATATATAAATATTTTATTGAACTTTTCGTCATCTTTTACCCACCTCCTAGGAGAATTTAGAAATTCACATAAAACATAATTTTACCGCTTATGTGAGTGGAATTTTGAAAATATGAGAGAAATGGATAATATCAAGGAGTAAAATTTGGTTCAATAAGATAAAAATCATTTTTGGTGAATAGTAACTTTTTACTTTTATTTACCACGGTTAAAAGTAAATAGGGTAATTAAGGGTTAAAATGATATTAATATTACCCTAACACATGTCCTAATTCTATTGGACAAGTGTATATCGAGCAAAAAAAATCTTAGGAAAAAAATATTATCATTTAGGTCCACTTGTATTAGATTAGGACATTTATTATTATTTAATTCAAAGAAGAGTTAAAAGAGTTAAAATCAATGTTTAATTACTTAAACAATTTTATTATAGGGTTATAATTAAGATAAATTCAATTTTAAATATTAATTATAAATCTAAAAATATTTCCTACATAATGGTATTTTATTTATAATTTTTAGACATTAAATAATTTACTTTATTTTTGACACAATGGTGATGCAGTAATTACCTAATTATTAAAATATTAAAATAAATGATATTATAAATATCCAATTAAATGTAATTGGAGACTTTTTTTAAATTGAAATATTTTTCAAGGTTAATATGACATATTAGGAGTGGTTATATGAATCTTGTTCGAAGTAATAATGCTGTTATGAATTTATGAAAAACAAAATACCCAATAGTGTCAAAATTGAAATAAAAGAGTTTTTAAAACAAATATTATGTTATTAATTCATATTCTATTCCTAAAAATATACGTTTTGTCCAAAGGACATGTATCATGATAGGTGTATCATTAATGGACCACTTGGGGGTCTCTTGGAAGTTTATAGTAAGTTTATTAACCATATATTATAAAAATACAAAGAGACATGTTAAATGTCAAACTATTTAACTAAGAGTTAAATATAAATGATAAGGTTAATATAGTGACCCAAACCTATCTAAAATATATTTGTTGAAAGTTTTTTGACCCATCCCCACCTTATAATTTGAATAATCCACTTCAGAGACATTAGAAACCGAATATGAATTTATTATAAATTAATACTTTAAGTTTTTCATAAAGATCCCCTCCTCCCCCTTATAAAAGGACACCAATTCTAACCAATTATTCATACCTTCAAAGGATTTTGGTTCGTCCAAAACCTGAAAAAATATTCTCTAAACATCAATCACTTAAACCTAGAGTCCTTAGTTTGATCATAAAGGAAGCCTAAGGAACCCTTTTGATCAAATCAAAAGGAAGAACCCGAAGAAGAGGTAATGTTTTCACCACCCTTTTTCAAGTTCCTTTCTTCTTCAACTTCTTATTTCTTTTTTGTTTCCATTATAAAATAATAAATCCAGTATCTTATATACACTGTGATATTATTATAAATATGGTACAACCATATTCAGTATTATATACATCCTTTGAATGACATGTCACCATACGTGCGTACGTACGGCATACCGTCTCCACGTCGTGGTGTAATTGTTATTCAATACATTATTATTTGGATGGGTATAATAATGATGTGTAATTCATTTAAATAATAAATATAACATCATAATGATTCTGTGTATATGATATAACATCAAATTATATATTATTTTAATATCAAAAGAATGTTATTTTCGCTCGTGCCTACGTACGGACTACCGTCTCCACAAACACAATGAGATTCATTTCCCATCGCATCCATTCAAGACTAATTCTTATTTGAAGATTACAAATAGTGTTTAAGGACTTGATTTGATTCTGGATATTAGTAATATACAACCTATCCATTACAAACAAATCTTATGTAACAAAACATATAAAATAAAACGAGTAAGTTAACACCAGAAAATGATGATAATACTAAGATATTATTAACAAAGCAATGTTAAAAGATCATATATCATATCATATTAATTTATATTACTCTTGTATAACTTAATAACAATTAATTCATCATTATACAGGAGGATAACCTACCATCAACCAAAGAAAAGTACAAGGTACGGGTTTATTTCACAATCTCTTCATTATCTGAGGATGTTTATACATAATTATCTACTAGGACCTCTTTATCATCCACATCCATGTTTCTTAAAAATGTATTTCAAAACATTATTACTATTTTTCAGAATATGGTTTAAATTAATTTATACCCTTGTTTTAATTTTTATAATATGTTTATAAATGAATATTTCCGTCGTTTTCCAAACAATGTCCTTTTTAATTTTTCCGAAAAAATTAAGGCAAGAATGTCTTTTTTTAACTTTTATGGAGGGTGTGGCTATTTTATACCATTATAAACTCGTCGAATCTTCCCTTAAAATCTTATAAGAATATTTTCAATATAAATGTTTTATTTTATAATTATGTAACTCTTAAATTATTTCAAAATAGGATGAGATATTTCTTTAAAAAGAGTTTTGATTTCATCTATGTCAACATCCATTGATGGATTTTAAGTTTATTTGGAGTTTATTTTTAATGATACAAAGCTTCCATATTGTATTGAGGTTTTTGTGATATGTTTTAATGTGAATGTGCTATTTTTATTACATTTATGATTTATGGTTAAAGTATTGACATTTCATATGCTGTTCTAATACAAATGTTTATGATATGTTTAAAACTTTTCATATGAGGAATGTATTGTACTTAGTAAGTGACAGATGGAACCCGCTATAGATCCTTGATGAATTGGTTGGTCTCATGGGACAACTAGATGTTGAATTGGAAGAGGCCATTTCCCAATTTGATTTATGGTTTTGGCCAAGGCCTTAATAATTTTTAGATGTCTTGGCCGAGGCCTTGACAAAATGTTTTCGAATGTCCGGAATTATACATTCCCTCATTACGAAAATAATATTAATGGTTCATGTGGTCATTCGACTAGTAGAATACCCATGAATATGTTTTATTATGGAATTATTTACTCAGCTCATATTCTTGCCATAAAAATATTCTTGTTTATTATTGGTAATGGCATGTGTTTTAAATTATTTACCATGCTTAATATTTATGTCATTTTCTGCTGTATTACTTACCCTTACTGAGGATTTGAGATCACCCCTTTCTTATGATTCATTTTCCCAGGATATGAAGAAGTTAGTTATGAGTGACCTTCAGGCATAATCTAGGAGGCTTGGATATTTCTAATGAAATATATTTGTGTTGTATTTCTCTTCAAGATGCAAATTTGAACTTATGTATAAATCTTGTTTCCAATAATACTAAACTGATCGGTCTTTCGAGACATGATTTCCTTATGATCATGCCAATGTTATGTAATAATGCACCGACTCGGGGTAACTAGGGTTGGGGCATTATAGTTGGTATCAGAGGGAGGTTTAGTACAAACCATGGAAACTAGATTTAGATAAACTCTGATTAGAGAACATATCCCTAAGATAGACTTTGAGTATTAGTATAGAAGAACTTCCTAGAATGTTTGTATTGTAGAGATTTTGTGAGTTTTCCAAGAAATACATCCCTATCTGGATACGAGCAGGTAGAGGCGGCTCTGGAACAGATGTACCTATGGGTAAAACCCGAAAACACCGCTTTGATCTAGACTCGAACGGGAACTGGTGCACGACAATAGGCCTTCATCACTCTTGGTTACAACTCCCCCGGAGGATATTCTTGGGATAATTATCATTTTCTTTACAAACCATTATGATGAGTTTATGAGTATATACTTCTTCATAGAAAACAATTTTTTTATGATTATGGGTTATATCCATAAATTGTTGAATTTATGTTAAGTGTTTTAGAAGATTGGAATTATATATTTCGATTCATAAACTAATCTAGTTTATGCCATTGTTTAGAAATGGCACCTAGTGGAAGGAATGGAAACCATATAAATGCATGCACTCCATTTAGGGATTTCCCTCCTGCTCAATATAATTATAGTGGAGATAGTGATGAAACTGGTGATGAACAACTAATAACCATACTATGACAACTCACTCAGGTTATGAATAATAACCTTACCTGTATGGAGCACCCAGACCCGCAGTGTGGAGGATCAATGTTAGATTGATTCATGAAGAAAAAACCACCAACATTCAATGGGAGTACAAATCCATTAGTGTCTGAGAAATGGATAAACTCCTTAGAGAAAATATTCCAATGTGTTTGGAGTAGCGAAAGTAAAAAAGTTGTCAGGCAGTTTACCGCCTCACTAGAGATACTAATCAATGGTGGTCCTTGATTCAAAACACAAAGGATGAAGAAAAAGTATCAAATATGTAATGGATGGAATTTAATGAAATTTTCTTAGAAAAATACTTTCCTCATGACCATCAAGCGGATATCGAAAGACAATTTCTGAGTCTGAGGCAAAAGAAGGACGAGAATGTTGCAAAGTATGAGGATAACTTTACAAGGCTAGAATGACATACTGCAGATTATATACGTAACCTAAGAAGTAAGATTGATCGTTTCTTTGATGGGTTAAAACCATTTCTCCGTCGGTCATTAGAATCACAATCCTTCTCATCATACGAAGATATTTTCTTGTGTGCTATCAAGATAGAAAAGGAATTCTATAAGTCTTATGACTTTAAATCAAATCAAGAGAAGAAGAGAGTTTCTAAACACTCCGGGAAAGGAAATAAGGAAACAGTGAAGAAGGGTATAATGGAATTTCCACCCTATGATAATTGTGGAAGGAAGCACCATGGTGCCTGTCTAAAAGGAAAAGGAGTATGCTACAAATGTGGAAAGAAAGGCCATCTTGCAGGTGATTTTAAAGGAAAGAAAGACACTACTAATGTCCAATGCTAAAATTGCAGGGAGATGGGACAATATGAAAATGAATGTCCTATGGATCAGGGAAACTTACCTCAAAAATGGCCAAGGGATCAAGGCCAAGCTTATGCAATCACTACTTATGAGGTTGAAGCCCCGAAAGACATGGTGGCAGGGAATTTAATGGATTCTTCAAGTTTAGAAAATGCTTTATTTGATTCTGGATCATCGCATTGTTTCATATTTTCCGAGTTTGCTAAGAAAATTTGATATTTCCAATTCTATTTAACAAGGTAGTTTTCAGTTAAAACTCTTAAGGTAAGTATCATTGCTACAAAATTCTATGGATCTGTTCCCATCAGGGCATATAAATGTTCTTTATCTTCTGATCTCATCGTTATACCCATGACTGAATTTGATAAACTCCTTGGTATGGATTGGTCTTCAGACTATGATGAAAGAATATATTGTAGGAATACTGAGGATACAATTTTTTATGATGATGATAAAGAACACCTTATCTTTAGAGAAGAATCTTCACCACCTGATTCTTATCTAGATCAACCCCCATTAGGTCAACTAAATTCAATTATTGGGGAGGAAGAGAATGAAATAATTGTGTGTAAGGAAAGGAATGTTCGAATATAGGATGTACGTATTGTGAGAGAATATGTTGATGTGTTTCTGGAAGATTTACCTAGACATCCTCCAGAATAAGAAATTTAGTTTTCCATTGATTTAATTCCTGGTTCAAGGCCTATATCGAAGACCCCTTATAGAATGGACACTGTAGAATTAGTTGAAATAAAGAAAAAACTAGAGGAATTGAGTAATAACTGATTTATTCTCCCAAGTGTTTCTCCATGGGAAGCCCCTGTCCTTTTTGTTAAGAAGAAAGATTGATCTATGAGGTTATGTATCGACTACAGGGAAATCAGTGCTATAACAATAAAGAACAAGTATCCCCTACATCGCATTGATCATTTATTTTTTCAACTGAATAGAGATCAATACTTTTCAAAGATTTACCTTCGATCCGGATACCATTAGTTGTGTGTGAAGAAAGAATACATTCCGAAGACATCATTTTGAACCAGATACAGGCATTACAAGTTTACAGTAATGCCTTTTGGATTGACTAATTCACCCTCTGTATTCATGGATCTAATGAATAGAGTTTTCAAAAAATATCTCGATGATTTTATGGTGGTATTTATTGATGATATATTTGTATATTCAAAAATCTACGAAGATCATGAAAAAAACTTGCGCATTATCCTAAAGACTCTGAGAAGACATAAATTATATGGGAAGTTTATCAAGTGTGAATTCTGGCTTCAGGAGATTTCTTTTCTTGGCCATATTGTCTCTAAATATGGAATCTCTATTGATCCTTATAAGACCAAGGCAATACAAGAATCGCCTGCACTAATGAGTATAACTGAGGTACGCAGTGTTATTGGTTTAGAAGGTTATTATCGATGTTTCGTCCAGAACTTTGCCCGATTGGATAACCCATTAATGAAGCTCACACGTAAAGGGGTTAAATTTGTTTGGATGAAAGAGTGTGAAGAATGTTTTGAAGAACTGAAGAGAAGATTATTCAATTCTCATATTTTGATTCTACCATTAGGAAATTATGGGTTCGTTATTTATAGTGAAGCATCGAAGAAAGGACATGGTTGTGTCCTTATGCAGAATGATAGAGTTATTTCCTATGCATCACGACTTCTGAAAATTCATGAGAAAAAATATCCTACTCATGATCTTGAGTTAACTTCTATAATCTTTTCTTTGAATATAGGGAGACATTATCTCTATGGTGAAAAATGTGAGATTTAAACTGATCACAAGAGTTTGAAGTATATTTTCTCACAGAAATAACTCAACATGAGGCAAAGGGGATGACTTAAACTACTCAAGGATTATGATTGCATGATACACTACCTCCCGGGGAAGGAAAATAAGGTTGAAGATGCTTTGAGTAGAAAAGATCATGGAGTTTTGAACAAGATGAGAATTTCAAAGCATGCTATATAAATGGATCTAGTAAAGATGGATATGGGAATCACCATGGAAGGTGAGACATCAAGGAATTTTCAAATGGTTGCCAAACCATCCGTACTAGAAACGTTAAAGAGTTCTCAGAACGATGATGAAGAGTTTCAAAAGAAGATTAAAGATGTGAATGATGGTAGATTGCGTGACTTTTTTTATGAAGATGGAATTTTGAAATTTGGGAAGAGACTTTGTGTTCCTGATATACCTGATCTAAAAAGAGAATTTTTGGATGACGCTCATAGTTACAATTTTTCTATACACCCTGGGAGCAAAAAAATGTATAGATACTTGAAGGGAAATTTTTGGTGGGACAACATGAAGAGGGAGATTTCTGATTTTGTGTCAGGATGCATGGTTTTTCAACAAGTGAAAGATGGAAGGAAACATCCTGGTGGTGTATTGTAACCTATTCCCATACATGAGTGGAAATGGGATAATATCACGATGGACTTTGTCATGGGACTACCAAAGACTCTTTGAAGGAATGATGCAATATGGGTCATTGTTGATCGTCTTACCAAGTCAGCAAAGTTTCTTGCTATAAGGGAGGATTTACCACTTGAATGTCTAGCAAGACTACACATTAATAAAGTTGTGAGACTTCATGGAGTACCCATATCGATTGTTTCTGACCGTGATCCATGTTTCACATCATGATTCTGGAAAAGTATTCAGAAATACCCAGAAAATGAACTTCATTTGAGCACTGCCTACCACCCTCAAACAGATGGACAACCAAAACAGTCTATTCAAACCTTATAAGACATGTTTAGATCATGCTCACATGACTTTTAGGATATGTGGGATCAATATTTACCTATGGTGAAATTTTCCTATAACAATAGCTTCCATTCAAGTATTCAGATGCCACCATATGAAGCGTTATATGGAAAGAGGTGTCGCACACCAACCTGTTGGGATGAAGTTGGTGAAAGAAAACTTGTAGGCCCAGAACTGTTAGTGGAAATGTTGGAAAAGGTAAAGGTATTCCAAAACAACATCAAAGCAGATCAAATTAGGTAGAAGAGCTATGCCGATAATCGAAGGAACGATTTGGAATTCCATGTAGGAGATCATGTTTTCTTGAAGGTATCTCCATGGAAGGGAGGTATACGTTTTGGTAAGAAGGGTAAATTGAGTCTCAGGTACATCGGATCTTTCGAAATCCTACAACGAATTGGGGTTGTAGCTTACCATTTGGAAATACCGCCAAGTCTCTCAAAAGATCATGATGCGTTCCACGTATCACTGTTGAGAAAATACATGCCTGACCCAATGCATGTACCAACTTATGAGGAATTAGAACTAGAACCCGATCTGTCTTATTGTGATGAGCCCTTCAGGATTCTTGATACAAGAGAACAAGTGCTGAGAAACTAGACTACTCGTCTGGTAAAAGTTCTATGGAGAAACCATAAGATGGAAGAGGGAATGTGGGAACCCGAGGAACTTATGGTGAATAACCACACGAGTCTTTTTATGTAGTAATATTCTAGAAATTTCGAGGACAAAATTATTTAAAGGAGGGGAGAATGTAACACCCCAATCTTCCACGGTACGCTTCTCTTTGAATAATACAGTAGCGTGTGTTGTACGCAACTTCGAGTTCTAACACACACCACAACAAATCAAACTAGCTATTATGAATAGTAATACCCACCTTTTGAAATTATATAAATTTTATCTTTCAAAATGGAATTCATTTTTGTATTCTGAATATCGAAATTAGATTAGGGTGAATTTTTGGTATTTTTCTGAAAACATTCAATTTTTGATGAATAGTAAAAACACTGAGTTATAGTTTAAAACCGAATTTTTATTTAAATAATTATTTATTTTATTTAAATTTAATTATGCTCAAAATAGATACATAATACCTATATAAGTTCAATTTAATTCATCGGAGTTAGTTTAGAATAATTTTAGATATATAAAAAATTTATTGAACTTTTCACTGTCTTTTACCCACATCATAAGAGAATTTGGAAATTCACATAAAACATAATTTTACCACTTCTGTGAGTGGAATTTAGAAAATACGAGATACACGGTTAATATCAAGGACTAAAATTTAGTTCAATAAGATAAAAATAATTTTTGGGGAATAGTAACTTTTTACTTTTATTTACCACGCATAAATGTAAATTGGGTAATTAAGGGTAAAAATGATATTAATATTACCCTAACACATGCCCTAATTCTATTTGAAAAGTGTATATCAAATAAAAACAACCTTAGCAATAAAATATTATCCTTTAGGTCCACTTGAATTAGATTAGGATATTTATTATTATTTAATTCAAATAAGAGTTAAAAGAGTTAAAATCAAAGTTTAATTACTTAATCATTTTTAATATATGGTTATACAAAAGATGAATTCGATTGTAAATATTCATTATAAAGATAAAAATATTTCATACATAATGGTATTTTATTTATAATTTTTATACATTAAATAATTTAATTTATTTATGACACAATGGTGATGCAGTAATTACCTAATTAATGAAATATTAAAATAATTGATATTATAAATATCAAAATAAATGTAATTTGAGAATTTATATAAATTAAAATAGTTTTCTAGGTTAATATGACATATTAGGATTGGTTATATGAATCTTTTTCGAAGTAATAATGTTGTTATGAATTTATCAAAAAAAAACCCAATAGTTTCAAAATTGACATAAAAGAGTTTTTAAAAAATATATTATATTATTAATTCATATTCTCTTCATAAAAGTATAAGGTTCGGCCAAAGTACTTGTATCATGATAGGTGTATCATTAATGGACCACTTGGGGGTCTCTTGGAAGTTTATAGTAAGTTTATTAACCATATAATATAAAAATACAAAGAGACATGGTAAATGTCAAACTATTTAACTAAGAGTTAAATATAAATGATAAGGTTAATATAGTGACCCAAAACTATCTAAAATCTATTGGTTGAAAGGTTTTCGACCCATCCACACATTATAATTTTAATAATCCACTTTGGAGCCATTAGAGACCGAATATTAATTTATTATAATTTAATACTTTATGTTTTTCCTAAAGAGCCCCTCCTCCCCCTTATAAAAGGACACCACTTCTAACCAATTATTCACACCTTCAAAGCCTTTTGGTTCGGCCAAACCTGGACAAAATATTCTCTCAACATCCCTAAATTAATCCTAGAGGCCTTATTTTGATCATAAATCCAACATAAGTAACCCTTTTGATCAAATCAAAAGGAAGATCTCGAAGAAGAGGTAATGTTTTCACCACCCATTATCATGTTCATTTCTTATTCATCTTCTTCTTTCTTTGTTGTTTCCATTATAAAATAATAAATCCAGTATCTTCTATATACTTTTATGTTATTATTAATATGGTACAACCATATTCAGTATTCTATCCATCCTTTGAATGACATGTCACTATACGTGCGTACGTACAACCTACAGTCTTCACGTCAGGGTATAATTGTTAGTCAATACATTATTATTTGGATGGGTATAATAATGCTGTTTAATTCATTTAAATAATAAATATAATATGATAATTATTCTGTATATATGATATACCATCCAATTATATATTATTTTAATATCAAAAGAATGATATTGTCGCTCGTGCGTACGTACGGACTACCATCTCCATGAACGCGATGAGATTCATTCCCCATTGTATCCATTCAAGACTAATTATCATTTGAAGATTAAAAATAATGTTTAAGGACTTTATATCATTCTGGATATGAAGAAGATACAACCCATCCATAACAAGCACGACTTATGTAACAAAACATATAAAATAAAATGAGTAAGTTAACACCTGAAAATGACGATAATACTAAGATAAAATTAACAAAGAAACATTAAAAGATCATATATGATATCATATTAATGTATATGATTCTTGTATATTTTAATAACAATTATTTCACCATTATACAGGAGGTTAACCTACCCTCAACCAAGGTAAAGTACAAGGTAAGGGTTTATTTCACAATCTCTTCATTATCCGAGGATGTTTATACATAATTATCTACTGGGACCTCTTTATCATCCACATCCATGTTTCTAAAACATGTATTTCAAAACATTCCTACTATTTTAAAGAATATGGGTTAAAGTCATTTATACCCCTTTTTGACTTTTTATAAGATGTTTATAAAGGAATATTTCCGTCGTTTTCCAAACAAGGTCCCTTTTAACCTTTTCGACAAAATTAAGGTAAGAATGGTTTTTTAACTTATACGATGGGTGCGGCTATTTTCTACCATTATAAACTTTTCTAAGGTTACCTTACAAGATTATATGAATATTTTCAAAGTAAATGTTCTGTTTTATAATTATGTGACTCTTAAAATATTTCAAAATAGAAGGAGATATTTCTCTAAAAATAGTTTTGATTTCAACTATGTCAACATCCCTTGATGGATTTTAAGTTTATTTGGAGTTGATTTATTATGATACAAAACTTCCATATTGTATTGAAGGTTTTTTTATATGTTTTGATATGGATTTTCTATTTTAATACCATTTATTATTTATGGTTAAAGTATTGACATTTCGTATGCTAGTTCTAATATGAATGTTTATGATATGTTTAAACCTTTTCATATGGGGAATGTATTGGACTTAGTAAGTGACGGATGGAGCCCCCTTAACTCCTCGATGCATCAGTAGGTCTCATGAGACAACTAGACATGGAATTGGATGAGGCCCTTTCCCAATTTGATTTATGGTTTTGGCCGAGGCCTTAATCATTTTTAGACATCGTGGATGAGGCCTTGAAAAAATGTTTCAGAATGTTCGGAATTATACATTCCCTCATTAAAAAAATAATATTTATGGTTTATGTGGTCATTAGACTAGTATAACACCCATTATTATGTTTTATTATGGTATTATTTACTCAGCTCATTATCTTTCCATAAAAATATTCTTTTTTATTATGGGTAATGGAATGTGTTTTCAATTATTTACCATGCTTAATATTTATGTCATTTTCTACTGTATTACATACCCTTACTAAGCGTTTGATATCACCCATTTCTTATGTTTCATTTTACCCGGATATGAAGAAGTTAGTTATCAGTGACCTGCAGGAAAAATCTAGGAGGCTTGGTTGTTTCTAGTGAAATATATTTGTGTTGTATTTCTCTTTAAGTTGTAAAGTAGAACTTATGTATGAATATTGTTTCCAATAATACTAAACTAATCGGTCTTTCGAGACATGATTTCTTTATTATAATTCCTATGTTATGTAATTATGCACCGACTTTAGGTAACTAGGGTCAGGGAATTACATACGCCCAAATGATAAGGTGTGTAGTTGTGGTACTTTCTTATGAAGTTTCGATGAATATGGTTTGGGACATGACCTCAATAAGCTTAAACTTATACCGTAAATGATTTTTATAATGATTCAGTTCTTGAATATCATATTGGGCTTGGTCAAGTGACAATCTGAGTGCTATAATCTCCCATGGAATATTCGATAAATGAGATTTATTGGGTATAACCCTATTGGATGAGGCCATTGATTCATTATTATATATCAATTAGACTTTATCATAATCCATGATATATAATTATCTTAGTGGTCACTTTAAAATGATATATTATCAATGTTTGTAATTCTTTATAGTATTTTAAGCCCATCACACAATAAAAAATGAAATATAGTTCTTGTGTTTTCTATAAATACATTACTTAATAAAGAATTTCTTCATCCATGAGAATATTTCATTTATAAAAGTTTGGTTTGTTACATTATTCTATCCTTCAAAAAATTTATCCACAAAATTTAATTTATTAAAATAGAATAGATTAGTGTGCATATGTTTCTTCACCTCTTCTAGTTCCCATTTTGCCTCCTTAAACTTATTGTTCTTCTATAATACAATACAAGGTCAGTTGACTTGTTTTGTAGAAATATGTCTCTACAATCTAATATATTCACTAGTTTATCTCCATATGAAATATCATTCACCAAAGGTACCACCTTAAGATCCAATATATGTGAGGGGTTTGATATGTACTTCCCTAAAATGGATATGTGAAACACATGATGTAGTTAAGAT
This sequence comes from Viscum album, assembly GCA_963277665.1. Classification (NCBI taxonomy): domain Eukaryota; kingdom Viridiplantae; phylum Streptophyta; class Magnoliopsida; order Santalales; family Viscaceae; genus Viscum; species Viscum album. Next base: position 637,884,577 of record OY728162.1, on the reverse strand, counting down.
AGGTTTTGTGGGAGCATCAATCGATTGGAGAAAACTCTGATGTGATAAAGGATCTCAAAGGGGCCAATGTATCTAGGACTACGCTTTCCATTCTTCTAAAACCTTTTGAATTTATTCCATTATGATATATAGATAAAAAATTAGTTTTAATCTCAAACTCAATGTCTTTTCCACGATTTTATACATATGTTTCCTATCTACTTTGCATAGATTTACTTTGAAATTGAATGGTTTGAACCATCTTTATCATCTCTTGGATAAGATGAATTCCATTTAGATTCTTCTCTCTAATGTCATTCCATCATGATGGAGTCTGACACCTCTTCATGTAAAGAGCCTCATAAGGTTCCATTTGAATGATGTAATGGAAAGCGTTATTATATTTGAACTCGACAATGGGAAGTAGTTGATCTAAATTCCCTTAGAAATCCATTGAATAAGATCTCTGCATATCCTCTAGAGTTTGAATGGTTCTTTTAGAATGACCATCCACCTGAGGGTGAAAAAATACTAAAAAACATCTCTATATTCAGTTATTATTGAAGGCTTCACCAGAACCTCGATGTAAACCTTAGATATCAATCAGATACAATAGAGAGTGATACTCCAATAATTATTACCACTTAACTTATGTACATCATGGTGATTTGGTCAAGATAAAAGTATTACTTAATAATAATGAAATGTGCTAAATTTTTAAGGCAATCAATTTCCACGGTAATGGTGTTATATATTAATTTTAGTTGTCTTGGTGAGTCCTATGAACAAACAAATTGTTATGTTTTCCCAATTCCATACTAGTAAGGAAATGGTTTTGAAGTACTATTGTGATAAATAATTTTAAATACTTTTTTTATTTGTTTACAACTACCCTTTTTGTATTAGAATTCATTGTTTCCCTGGAATCAGATACCTCGGCATTGTATTCAGAACATCAGATCCAAAAGAATCAATGGTAGAATTTATTGTTTTCTAGAAGTCTATATTTTTTGTAATTAGAGAAAGAAAGAAGTTGTTAAAGAGTTTTGAGATAAGAATGTGATGAAAAGAGATAGAAATTTTTCATACTTTCGAAAACCAGATGAGACGATTCTTTGATAATAAATAAGTTATCATAATTCATGAAAATGTTTATGATAAAACCCTTTGAAGAAATGGAGAAGAGGTTTGATGAATTTAAGAGTTGAAAAATGAATAATTGTAATCAAATTTTGGTAATCATAGAATCATAACCATCAATATATAAATAATAAAAACTAACATTCTAATAAAATCATAACCAACTTTATATAGAGAATTGTAAACACCATTCTAAGAAAGTCGTAATCAGAATTCTATAGAATCGTAACCCGCATTCTGAGAGAATAATAACAAGAAATATGTAGGGAATCATAACAACCATTCTATGAGAATCATAACTAGCTTTCTGTAGAGAATCGTAACCAACATTCTGAGAGAATCGGAACCAGCATTCTGTATAGAATTATAACCAGCATTCTAAGAGAATCATACCAGCTTTCTGAGACAGTCATAACTAGATTGCTGTAGAGAATCATAAATGAATTTCTGAGAGAATTGTAACCATCATTCTATGAACATCGTAACCAGAATTCTGTGAAAATCAGAACCATATAGAAATATGAATGTATACAAACAATTTTATCTAGGTTAATCAAACATTGTAATGGGATGAGAATGAAATAGATTGTAATAGGTAGAAATAGAATTGATAATGAGATGATTATGAATAATAATTATTGTGGTAAAAGTTTACATTCACTATTGAAAAAATTTCAGATAAATCTATGGAGGTTTGATGAAGTCAATGATGAAGTTTAAATATGAGATATTTTCAGTGTTTTAATATTTGAGGAAGTGAAAAATATTTCATGTTTCTCAAAAAAGTTTCCTTAGATGACTATAAATACTTCCTCAGATCATTAGTTCATTGTCTAATTTTCTATAAACATGTGAAAATCGGAGAACTAGAGAAATTGAAGTGGATGTTCCCATCGGATTGAAGGAGAATATTTTTGAACATTCCAGAAGAGTCTACATTTTTTATAGAATGAGTTTGAGTTCATTGTATTGAATTAAATAATATCCAAAATACATCATAATTTTATTGAATGGAATTAAATCCATATTACAAAATCATTGCATTGAATGAAATTAGATCTAGATTACAACGTTTTTTTATTGAATTAAATAGTATCCAAAATCTAGTGTCATTATATTGGGAAAATCAGATCCATCCAAATATGAATGAGGATTCAGACTGAGCAATTGTAAATAAATTTCAACAAAGTTCAGATTCATTTTTATGGATCAATTTTTTTAAAAGAAAATATTATAAATTGATGTTAGTTAGTATAATATTTAATGTCAGGAGTTATATGGTGTTTAATGGGAGATGACACATGTTGTATTTGCTTATTCATAATAGTGAATTTCTATAGACCCGCGTGAGTGGATAAATAAATGCCATATGTTCTCACATTCAGGATAAAAATTTTAAATCATGTGTTCTTTTCTTTCATACCTATTTTTCATTCATGATTATTTTACTAAATGTTGATAAGGATATAAATCTGAACAGTTTGTAAGGGTTAAGTTTCTAAAAGTTTTGAAACTTATAAAAGGTGAAAAATAGATTCAAACCCCCTTCTAAATTGTTATTTGATTCTTGGAACTTCTATTAGTATCAGAGGTCCAGGATCCCTTGTTAAATCCTTATCATGGTTAATATCAATTCTATCAATAGTATAGGAATTCAAAAATTCAATGGAAAGAATTATCATGGATGGAAAAAGGGGATGATTCTTTATCTCGAATCTCTTAGATTGGAAGTTATTGATGCTGCTACTATTGGTTTTCCACCTATTGAGAATGATGATCAAATGACATTTTCTGATAGGAGAAACATAGAAGTTTATGGAATATCCTTAAATGAAATACTTATGCCATTATTAGAGAATGTTTATCCAAAGATGATGGGTCTCAGGGATTCCAAAATTATGTGGGACAACCAAAAAAGTGTCTTTGAAGGGAATACAAAATTCAAGGATATAAATCTACAAATCTGGCAGAGTAAGTATGAAGACATAAAAATGAGAGATGATGAGACAATTGATGAATACTCCAAATAGAGTAAATGAAATTTTCTACAATATCATAGGATTATGAGATCTCTTGGAAGATTCTTCAATTGTGATGAAACTTATGAACAACCTTCCTGATAGGTTTGATTCTAAAATATATGCTTTAGAAGATAAGATGATTTATCTATTGATGAGTTGAATTACTTTATTATTACTTATGAAATGAGGAGAGATCCAATATTTAAAAATAATATGAAATATGAAATGGATTTTGAATCTCTGATAAAGATAAAAATACAAGATGTTTGTGAAACCAATCATTGCATGTCCAATGATAAGGAAGATGATGAGTGGAATGAAAAAATCATGTCTGTCATTCCAAAAATGATCAAAGAGGAAGGGGATTGTATGGAAAAATGTCCCTCTCTATTTTTTTAGTAAAGTGGATTAAGAAACATTGCTATTACTTTTCCCAAGATGAAAGTTTGAGAATATCAAGATGATTTCGATGAAAAACATCGATGGAAGAAGTATAACAAAAATTATAAAGAATATAAGTCCACCAAAAAATTAAAGAAGAATTTTTATAGAATGAAAATAAGTATGTTAAATAAAAAGATTGAATCAGACTGAACAAACAATTGTTTTAATAAAGATTAATGTTCAGAAAAATTCTGAACCTTCATTGTAAAAGTTGAGAAAACAAAAGATTCTATATAGAGTGAAGAAAGTGGTAAATAATATTATAGAGAGTATTATCTAAGAATCTAACATTTTGGAATGTTTTGAACAAAAAAAAACTCTTATGAAATAAATTAGTGTAATGAAGAAAGAGTGTGAATAAGTTTCTAATGGATGAAATTATTTCATTAAGTAGGAGGATTAATAAATTGAAGAGATTCTAAGTTACAAACATATAATTTATGAATAGGGAAAGATGATTGAAGATCATGGAAAGAACCTATAGTCTATGGAATAAGAGTTTAACAATTTGAAATAAAATCTTCTTATGTTTGAAAGATCCTTGATAAAGATAACTGAAAACATCATCAAATCTATGGAATTAAGAGGTGAGACTTATAAAGATGTTGAGAAAGCGCATTACGAGAATTCGGTGAAATGTTATCTTACCAAAAATACTGTTTCATCTGGTTCATTTTACATTTCAGGTTCTACAAAAAGAATCTATAATTCTTGGGTGGAGATAGGAATTAAGAAATATATCAATTCTATGGAAGTAGAAGACTTGCTCAAAATAAATGATGGTTCACATCCAGGGTATGTTAGAGCTTAAAGAAGTTATCAACCTCAACAATGTTTCGATAGTGAAATATCTTTATTGAATAGAAAATAATGATTTTAAGGATATTTTTGGTGTTTTGGAATCAATGGGAGTAGGTATTGTAATTTTTGTACCAAGTTATCTCTTCACGGAATAAGGTCTCATCAAAGTGGAAGAAATAGTGAACGAATAATAAGTGACTTTTATAACTCATAGAATGTTGAAAAGGTGAATTCTCAATATTCCTGAAACATTTCAACAAAGAATCAATTTTAATGTCTTGATTATGGTTGTTGAATATGTGATCAGTCTGGTCATCATGCCGAATGATATTTGAAACTCCCTCCAGAACAAGTTTCTTATGATAGAAAAGAAAATAAAGTTGAAAATAAAGAAAGTTTAGGAAATAGATTTAGTTGTTGAGAAAAATTTGAAAGCAAGTAAGAGGGAAAAACCATGGATTCATGATATTGGTTGTTCTTCAGATATGATAGTTGATATAAAAATCTAGAAACATGTTTAAAGTCATGATGGTAGAGAAGTTAATTTTGGAAATGATAATTCCTAAAAAATTAGAGGAATCACAATGACATAGATTGAAGTAGAGAAATTGAAATCATAGTAAGATTTAATTATTTAAGGGCTAAACCATACCGTTCATAGTGTAAGTCAAATTTGTGAAGATGGAAAATTATTAATCTTTAGAAAGGATTCTTTTATCATAAAAAGTGTAAATGATAGAAATGTTATTACAAAATGAGAAAGAACTAGTGGGAATCTATTTCAAATAAGAGAATTCAATAACTCCTTCTACTTGAGTGCTGAGGATGAAAAAATGTTTTGGAATCGAACACATGTTCACCATGGTCAAAAAAACATGAATAAACGTTCTAAAGTTGATGACGTCTAGAATTTTACAAAATTGAAAATAAGAGATAAATAAGTTCGTGTAACTTTATAGAAAAAAAATATGACTAACAAAAGTCAAAAAAGAGTTTAGATTCAAACTAGTAGACCACTTAATCTTATTCATTCCGATATATGTGGGCCAATGAGACATCAATAAACAAAAGGTACTTATATATTATCATCTTTGTTGATGATTTTACATAGATGAAAAACATCGTGTTCATGAAGTACAATTCAGAGGCCATTGAAATGTTCATATTCATTAGAAAATATGTTGAAAAAGTATTGGGGGTTTCTATATATAAGTTGGGAATAGATAGTGGAACTGAATTAAAAAACAATTCTTTTGAAAGATATATGATAAATCATGGAATAAAACATCAGAATAGTTCTCCCCATGCTCAAAAAAATGAAGTAGCGGAGATGAATAATTGCAGATTGGTGGAAATGGGAAGTAGTATGTTAGCAGAATAAAAACATTCAAAATTCATTTAGAGATAAACAATTAGTAATATTATACAAGTTCAAAATAGATTCATGTTAAAACTAGAAACCAATATGAATCCTTATGAAATTTGGTTTAACAAAAACCTTCATTGAAATACTTTTATGATATAGGATTTCCATGTTTACTAAAAAAATCTAGATTTGGGAAATTTTGAGGACAAATAAGAGGAAGGAACTATCATGGGTTATTCACAAAATGTGTGAAGTCACTAATGTTGGATTAAACATTTAAACAAGGTTATATACTCATATGATGTGAAGGTTATTGAAAATAAATGTTCCTTTACAAAGGTTGTACAGAATGCAAAGGAGGATAAATTAGAGAATTCCAAAAATAGTGAATGTTATCCGAACAATCCTTATCAATATCCAGATGATTCATGTGATGAGGAAATTTCAGCTGGGAAGGACACTTTTAAATTTCATACCTTATGAAAACATACTTAATCTGAAAACATTATTGGGAATCAGAAGGCTCCAGTTCAGACCAAAGGGAAGTTGAGATTAGAGAATAAGACTTCAATTAACTCAAATGATGATCCATAATCAGTTTCAGAGGTTAATAAATATAATTAATGGGTAGATGATATGAATGAAGAGTTGGATCAAATTGAGAAGAATGAAACATGTGAACATTTTCTAAGTCCATCAAAAAAATTCTATCAGAACAATGTGGGATTATGGAAACAAATTGAATGAGCATGGAGAAGTTTTTATAAAAAAGAAAGACTTATTTCTAAAGGATATTTATTGGTGGAATATTTGTATGTTGATGAAACCATTCCTCCTATTATAAGGCTAGAAACTATTTGGATGTTTCTTATAGTGGCTGCTCATCATAATTACAATTTTTGTCATATAGATGTACAGTTTTCTTTCTTAAATGGTGAGATTGAGGTAGAAGTTTACATTGGGAATACATGTTTGTTTTTTACTTTATGAGGTTGAATTTTTTTTAATTGAAGAAATATTTGCATGGGGTAACATAAGATCCACGTTCCTGGTATTCGAAGCTTGAAAATCAGTTGAAAATGATGAAATATTCTAAAGGAAAAGTTGATAACATCTTGTATGTGAAAGATGTTGACTATGGAACATTAATTGTAATCTTTTATGTGGATGATATAATATTTTTTGGGATAAATAAATGGTTTTTGAAGAGTTTTCGAAGAGATGAATAAATTTGAAATGTCAATATTGGGAGAATTAACTTTCTTCCTTGGATAACAAGTTGAAAAAAAGAAAAAATACATTCTCTTAACCGAAGAAAAGTATGCCGGTGAATTTTTAAAGAAGTTTAGGATGGAGGAATCAAAAGAAGCTTCAACTAATTTTTTAATTAGAACAAAGTTGAGCAAAGATTAATCTAGAATAAGTGTGAATCAGAAAGAGTTTCGGAGGCTCATAGGAAGCCTTATTTACCATACATATTAAAGGCCTTCTATTTTTTATGTTGTCACTTTTTTTTTCGGGTATCAAAGAAATCCAAAGGAATGACATATTTTTGCAGTAAAATTAATTATGAGATGTGTCAAAGGAACAACTTCACATGGGTTGTTATAAATAAGAAATTTTAAAATGATGTTTCATGGTTATATAGATGCGGTTTGAGATGTTTTTCTAGAATTCAATTCAAAAAAGTATCAGAATATAGATATCATTACAAAAGAAATTTTGAAAGAAGGGATTGTGGAATTGAGGCTACAACTTCATGTTCAGCCTCCTCTTATGTCTTCTTAAATCTCAAAAGGAAGAACCCCCATCATGCATTGGATTATTTTGACAATGGGGGAGAGTAAGAAATCGAATGTTTACTTTGTAATATTTTTTTACTTATCATTATTTTATGAATATGAATCTATGGTTATCATATAATGTGGTATATAGAAATAAAAGTGAGCATAAAAGAATGCGAGAAAAGAAATAATGGGGGATAAAAAATATGAAAAGAAAATTTAGGAGAGGTTTTCTTTATTTGGCCACAAAATTTTATTTCCACTGAGGGATGAAATTCCTTCAAAAACATTACTTTATCCAGTAGTGTGGTTTCAGGACACTATCTTTTGAGAAATCCTATGTTTTGATATATATATAAAAACTTGAGTTTTGAAAAATTATAAGTGTTGAATAGTTTTTATGTGGGTTGTCAACAATTCCAAAGTGGGATATTGAAGTACCTTTGTGATAAATTGTTTTAAAAATGTATTTGTATTTAATGACAATTAACCTTTTTGTATTAGAATGATTTTTTTCTAGGAATAGGATCTATCAACATCATATTCAGACCATCAAATCATAAAGAATCAGAGATATAATTTATTATTTTTTGGGAGTCCATCTATGATGTATTGAGAGAAAGAATGAAGTTACTGAATATTTTTGAGAGAAGTGGGTGATTCCAGGAGTTAGAATGTTTTCATACATTATAAAAGAAATTAGATGATGATTTACCGATCATGATCTTCTCATAAGTCATGAAATCATTCATAATTAAAGATTTTTAAGAAATTGTGAAGATATTTAAATAATTACATATTTGAAAATTGAATTTTTATAATCATATATTTCATATTCATAGAATCGTAACTAGTATTCTATAGAGAATCGTAACCAAAATTCAGAGAGAATCATAACTAGATTTCTCTGGAGAATTGTAACCATCATTCTAAGAGAATCGTAACCAGCATTGTACAGAGACTCATAACCATCATTTTGAGAGAATCTTAACCATTATTTTTCATAGAATCAGAACCAACATTATATGAAAATTATAACTAGTTTTCTATAAAGAATCATAACCTTCATTCTGAGAGAATTGTAACTACCATTCTACATACAATTGTAACCAACAATCTGAGAGAATCGTAATAAGCATTCTGAGAGAATTGTAACCAACTTACTGTAGATAATTTTAACTAACATTTTGAGAGAATCAAAAACATAATTATGTGAATATCATAAAAAAAATTCTGTGAAAATCAGAACCAGATGGAAAGAGGACTGGATATTAATAATTGTATCCAAGCGAATAAAAAGATTTTAATGCGCTGGGAAGGAAAAAATTGAAATGAGTTAAAATAGAATTCATAATTAGAATATTATAAAGATTAATTAATGTGTTCAAACATGAAATTCACTTTTTCAGAAATCTTGGAAAATTCTAAGGATGTTTGAAAAATTCAAAGATGAATTTTAAATGAGAAATATTTTCAGAGTTTTGTGATTTGAAAAAGTGGGAATGATTTCAAGTTTCCCAACATTGATTCCGGAGATGACAACAAAAACTTACTTAGATCATTATTTCATTGTCTAATTTTATATACAGATGTGAAATTAAGATAACTAGAGAAATTGAAGTGGATGTTTACATATGATTGAAAGATATTTTTTTTGAGAATTATAAAAGATTTTGAGTTTTTTACAGTTTGAGTATGAGTTCATTGAATTGAAAGAAATAAGATTCAAAATACATCATCAATGTATTAAAATAAATCAGATTCAGATTACAATATCATTATATTGAACGAAATCAGATCTAGATTAAAACATCATTGTATTGAAAGAAATAGGATCTAGAATACAACATCATTTAATTGAGAAAATCAGATATAACCAAATTGGAAAGCGGATTCAGACTGAGCAATTGTGGAGCAGTTTAAACATTAATTAATTTGATTAGATCAATTGTGTAAAAAGAAAATATTGTTAACTACTGGGAGTCAGTATAATATTTCATATTAGGATATAGAAGGTGTCTAACATGAGTTGACATAATTTGTATTCACATCATCATAATAGTGGATTTCTGTAGACCCACAATAGTGGATATGGAAAGGATATAGTTTCTCACATTGAGTATGAACTTTGTAAATATTGTGTGATTTTATTTCATACTTATTTTTCATGCATGAGTATTTACTAAATGATGATAAGGATATAAATCTTAACAGGTTGCAGAGATTTTGTTTCTAAATGTTTTGAAACCTATAAAAAGAGAACAACTGATTCAACCCCACTTCTCAATTTTTATTCGATCATCAGAACATTTTGTTGCATCAAATTATATCATTTAGCATTTCCATTTTTTCATACCAAGAACTAGGATTCAAATTATACAATTACTCTCTTCAATTTAACCAACCAATTTTTTTCTTCAAATCTATATTCATTTTAGTGCTTCCTCGATGAATGGAGAAGGATGAGCTGTGAACATCATATAGAATTTCCTCTATTGTTATGGTTTTTATGGGACACATATCTAGTTTACAAACATTATAAATTCATATTTATCAAATTTGAACTCCAGAATAGTCATTTCCTTTATTTTAAGAATCTCATCATCCTTTTAGGTGTCCTTGATCCTCTTATGAGTGGATGGTTGAGAAGTTAATTAAGCATAGAAGGATACAACTCTTTTTATGAATCTAATATCCATACATTTCATTATAAATAATATTTCATCCCTTTTCATCCTCATCATGTATTATGTTGCAATATCCTTTTTAATTAGGTCATTTTCCATTTTTTTCATGTACTAGGATGGTAATGGATTGAATAGTCATTATCATTGATCATCTCTAATAACCTTTGTTTGTGCATATAGATATTCTTTTGTCTAAATATATAATTGAGGATTTTATGATCTGTATATATGTCACATTTTCCTTATAGAGATAATGTCACCAAATCTACAATGTGAAGATCACCGTATCCAATTCCAAATCATGGATTGGGTAGTTCTGCTCATGGATCTTTAATTGGCAGGAGCCATACTCTATCACTTTTTCTTTTTTTATTAGTATACAACCCAATCCCTTTTTGAAAACATCACTATAGTTCACAAATACTTCTCATTGGTGGGTAATGTGAGAACATGTGTTTTGATTTGTCTCTTCTTAAACACTTTAATTCACTGCTTTCATTCATAAATCCATAAGAACTTCTCTCCCCTCAAAGTTATCTTGGTTAATTTTCTTGTAAATCATGACATGTTTTTCAAAAATTGACAATAGTACCTAGCTAATATAATTAATCTATAGATCTTTGTCACATATGTTTATTTGGTCCATCCTTAATTTTCCCATTTCTTTGAAGGATCCATAGATATCCCTTTATTTCTGGTAACATACCCCAAAAATTTTACTTTAACTAAAAAATTTCACTTTTAATATACTTCACATATAACTTTTCCTTTCTCAAGTTCTTTGTCACAATATCCAAATTTTCCTCATGTTACTCCTTGCTTTTAGAGTAGATAAGGATACATTCTATAAATAATACCTCAAATTTTTTTGGGTAATCCCTAAAGAATATATGCATTATGTTCATGAAGTTAGGTGGGGAATTAGTGAGTCGAATTGGAATCTCTATGATCTCATTTTGACGATACCGTTTACAAAAAAAATCTTGGGGACATCCTCCTTCTTCACCTTTACTTGATTATATCCCAATTGAAGAACCACAATAAAAACATATTGGGATCCATGTAGCTGATCGAAAAATTTATCAATCCTTAAAGGATGATTCATTTTATTTATCGTGATTTTTTTTAAGATCACAATAATTAATGTCGACGCACATTGACCCATCCTTATTCTTGATAAAAAGGACCTATTCACCCCAAAGTGAAGAACTTTGGAATATAAAACCTTTATCTCTATTCTTTTATAATTTTTTTAGATCCTCAAGTTCAATAGTTGATATTCTATATAGATTCTTGAATAATGTAAAAGAAACATGTATAAGTTTTATTGAGAACTCAACCTATGGTATTGGAGTAAGACAAAGAAATTATTCAAGAAACACATCAGCGTATTCACTTACAATCAGCATGTCATCAAGGATGATTCATAATCTCAATAATTTGATCTGGATATAGTTTCTCGTATAGAAATAATATCTAGGATTTAGATTATGAATACAAATGATATTTATCCACTTCCTTTCACTTGTATATAATCTAAGTATGATTAATGATACAGAGGGTGATTTATTACTCTTGTGAATTTATATTGACTCTATACAATAAAAATCTATAGATACCCAAAATTGTATAAAATTCTTATAAAGGGGGAATCACATGGTTCACAGGGAAGTTCATCCTATAAATATTGATAGGGGAGAAGTTATATGATTGGGATCCACTAATTTCCCTATTTTCCGTTTTCACTGTTAAAAGGACTTACATATTTTGAGATGGTGTTTGAAAAAACTTGTTAAACATGCATGATATACAATAAATTATAGAACCATATTAACATAAGATATTTTATGTTCATGAATGTATGATAATCCCACCTCATAATTTGTTTCTGGTTCTAATCATTTACTTAATCGAAAATAGACTTAGGGATGAAAATATTCAAACTATTAAACATATAGGGAAATAATAAAAATTTAATCGATAACCCATAAATTAAATATATTCCTTAACCTATTAATTTATAGGTTTCTATATATGTTATCCATGGTCTATTTCCTAATTTTTAATTTATAGTCATTTTTTCTCTTCACATTGGTTTGTAAAAATCACATGATTAACCAAAGCATTATCCCCAGGATGTATATCTATATTTGTAGTCTTAGAAATATTTTCCTTGAACTAGTTTATGACCAAGTTAATACCCAACTCAAATTTATTACCCCTAGGGGAAATTTTTCCATAGCCATATCCACATTATAGTATCTAGACCGGTATGTGTTTCCTTAGAAAACCAAGTACAATATTCTTTACTGAAATATTGGGATGATTCACTATGTTTAGTCTTATCCCTATGGTATTCAATAAGTTTTATAATCTAATCCCTAAAAATAACTAGAACTTGTTCTAATACTAACTATGACAACCCATATATTTTAGAAACTTCACTTCATGATTTATTATCTAAGGACACACTTAATATAGTACTAAAAGACCATGAGGACTTGTGTCTTTGGTAAATTAGATATACATATCACAATAACATAAGATAGAGATACAAATGCATTATTTAAAAATCCATAACAGGCCAATATGATTCCATTGATCTTCTAAAACTAACCTCTTATGATTCTATTGATCTTTTAAAACTTCACAAGATAACTCAGGGATATACATAAGAAAGGGATGGGATATAAATCCCAGTAAGGGAATAATCGAAGCATAACATGAAGTAATTCATTGAATATGAGTTAGTGGAATTACTTGGTGACATAAAAAGGTTAGAATTATAATCATTAACATTGAATCTTGAAATAAGATGATAACATTAAGGAATAATAGGGATATGATGACAACATAAAACAAGAAATCATAAGCAGAAGTCAGGGGTAACCACCAAGACATCATAACATTGTATGATTAGGATAAATGCCACGAAATATATGTAGTATCCAATGAGATAAACACATTACCCAATTAATTAATGTGATTTATAATTTTAGGCCCACCTATCACATTCATATTATGCACATGTTTCAGTGTTCCAAGAGTTTAGTGATGAAATTTAATAAAAAAAACCGGATTTTCCATAAAGGGATCCTACCAGTAACCTTCGCTGACAATACCGCATAGGCCTAAGTTTCCATCATGATGAGGATGTCTCCTTGTAGGATCTGATAGATATTAATAAGACATGAACACCTAGGAAAACCTTCTAACAGTTGTGATCAAAAAATTGAGAACAATATCACATTCCTATTATTCACAAAGAATCCCACCAATGATATGCAGTGTAAACCTTTGGGTATGCCCATATACCATCTCGTTCACATCAAACCTACCAATATAATGTGGAAATAATTGTGGAAACCTACTGGCATGGCTCGATAACAAATAGTGCAAAAACCCATATCTCTACACCTACACATGATGATTTTTTTACATGTCATCTGAGGAAATGGAGTACAAGAGTATGGATATATCCTTACTCAAACCATGTAATGGCATTATATTCCCATTTCAAATACATAATTCAGCCTTTATATCTTGGAAATGATGGAAACACAATAATCTATTCCTATTAACATTCTACAATCCATCCATGATATAATGATTGCATCAGTAGTGACATGGAATTGGCCACACAACCCTGCCTCTATATTTTATGTAACAAATCAAAACAATAATATGGTCACATAAAAGGCGATGTGTATTCCTACTCCCATTGAGGAGGATCATCAGAAAAATCCCATCATAAATGACAACATGGTTGGTTACACACACCTATTCCAACTGGAGATTATCATTAAACATCAATAGCCAATCCAAGGTAGGTATATATCCATGCTAAAACTGTAGAAGCCTATAAACATATTTTTGATAGTAGCATATGAGTCTCTCAAGAAATATTATGTGCATGAAATTCCTTTTCCACATCATGAAACTCAAACTGCCCAATAGGTAACCTCAACAAATAAGTCTCACCAAAGGTGATCATAAATCCACAAGTAAGCCCACAATCCTTCTCTACTCAAGGATGGTGTTCTTAGGGCCATAAAACATCTATCGATGGTGACCTAGGATACTACTAATTCATTTCCAAATTATATAAGTAGAAATATTAGTTACAAATTTCCTCCTTGCAACATTTCTACTAGAAACTCTAGAGGTACTGCCTAGAATATCTACTATGAAGGCCTCCTTATTATTCATGAAATGGTCAATCATGAGAGCCCATCTCTTGATGATAACCACAAAGACCATTTTCATAGTCATAATATAATACAAAAAAAGGTCATCCCCTTACCAAATCAATTATTAGAAATCTGTCATATCAGTATGTTCTTGGGATGATGAGGCCAGTAATTCCCAATTCTATTTCATTGATAAGTGATATATTTTCTAAACCAGAAGACAATCTAAAGAAATATTTACTCTCTGAACCAAACATGTTCACTTTCCCTCCAAAATAGTAGAGGAGATTCCTAATAACCGTACCACTCATAGTAAGGAATCTAGGAAACACATTCATTGTTTATATCAGGTGAGGGAATCTTCAAAAAAAGACAAATCACACAAATTTCTTGTGAGAAAATAATTAGATGAATACAATATACCCATAATGTTTTGTCCCTTAGTCAATACTCAATATATAAATCTCGAAACATTGTCAGAAAGATGTTTTTATGACATTATCATGAACATATGTACAATCATTCATCACATGAGGGATAAAATATTTCCTTACTACAGATATGAAGGTCATGTCAAGGTAATCGAAGACCTACATTGCCAAATTTTCTTATCTTCCCTGTCGGCTATGTGATGCCCTAAATTAGGTAAATATCATTTGGGTCTCTAATTTACATGTCTAAAAATGTAAATAAATATAAAAAAATTGATATGAAATTCTCAAGTCGATGTCTGAATCATGAGATGGGATGAGTACAGTTCATTTAGTTTTACCCCTCTCCAAAATCATTAGGGCTGTCCAAAAGTAACATCATGGAATTCCATATTCCTAGATAACTCTTTGAATCAAAATCTAATCATTATAGATGGAATTATTAACAGTAATTGACCCTAAAATATATCAAAAAAATCATTCTTGATGAGAGTAATTCATTTAAAAACTCTTTCATGAGTCATTTGAGAATCTTTAATAGGATTCATACTTATTGAAGGTAGGTCGTTAAACTACAAAAATTCCTTCGAAAGAAAGTATCTCATGTGAAGATTTTATGATAAACATAGATCATGATCAAAAAAGATCTGAAATATCAAGAGAGTAGTTTTGGAAGATGTAGTTATAGTAAAATAGGACCACCCCAAAGCATAGGTATAGGGTTATTTTTGAATCAACCCATCCCCATAAGGCTAACAAATCTGGTCCTAAATGTTGTAGTAGTGGAATAAGAAAAACCCTATCCCACAATTCTATTGTAATTTTTACCTCACCACCACTCAAATAGAGGTTAATAATTTACTAATTAATAGGATTTTCAAAAGTAGAACCCTCTCAGTTTGTTTCATTTTGTGACTCAATTTACTCGATCCAAACACACATGAGGAAACTATCAAGATATTCCATTTGGATATCCAATTTCTAGAAGGATTCTATGGGATCATTAAAGTATAATATTATTCCTCGTAGAGGATGAAAACAAGAGTTATCTATCAAGGGTACAACTTATTCTAAAGATCAAAGTTAATTCAGAATACATTCTTAGGGAAACCATCCCTCTAATCATTCCAATGTAAATGTGACACCTATATGGAATTATACATTAGTGAATATCATTTGAAACACCGATGTGGACACTATAGAATATGAAGTCGATATTGGAAAAACAATGGATAATGTTTTTATCTAAAATGAACTCCATACTGAAATGATAGAATAAGGTGTTCATACGAAGAACCATAGGATCACTAAAAATTTGGGGACTCCATTAAATTCTACACTTCCAAATCCATGCTAAGAAACTTCCATGTAATGGGTAATGGTGCAGCCATTTTTCACCCACTTCCTGAAGAGGTTGAGTCTCTCAAACTTTTAGAAAGATTAAATTTATTGAGGATGACATGATGGGTTTGAGAAATATAAATGTGGAAATACTACGAGGAAGAATCCCTACTATATATATTCTTTAACTAGAGCTTCATATCACACTCCCAGTTAATGTACCTCAAAAAATAGGATTCATTGAAATAATAAAAGTATATTTCAAACATATGCTCAATGTGGGGTACCGAAAACAAATATATTTGGACCCCATTATAATGATATATTAGCATTTCCCTCCTCTAGGTATGAAAATATAATTAAGACAAACACATCCTCATGGTATATCCCATGTAGGTTAACCAATACATGTATAGGAAGAGTCGATGTTTCTAGATCAACCCAGTACTCCACCTGTTTAATATCCTACTAGTTGACCATTCCTACACATATCATTAACTCTATTGAGTCACTAGAAGCTCAATTGTAATCCGTGGAAGGACGACGTATGCTAGTACAACTAGAAAGGAAACCATACCCTAAATTGGTGGTTGAAACTCTTCCCCTTGCAAACATTAGGAATCCAACATTTCTAACATTCAATTGCTTGTGGGATATGAAACTGTGTCTTATAAACTTTTGACATTAGTGTAGTCCCATGATGGGAAATCTTAAGCTACAAGATGTAGGAAAACTCATAAGGAGCTTTTGATTGAGATGTTATGGAAAATATAAACTGAAAAAGCCATGAAAATGATCCATTTCTTATTAAGAACTTAAATCATATCTTCAAGACCACATCCATGAAAACAAAATAAAATAAGAAGAAAGTTCCAGTTGAACCTCCTAGGATACCAATGATTAATTATCCCACACTTTCAAAGAAACCACAAAAGAAAAAATCACCAAAAATGGGGTCAATCATATGGGAATAGGTAGTGAGAGTAGAGGAGAAATTTAATTATGTTATTAATGGAAATATATAAAAAACCAAGGAATAAACTCCACCAAAATGAAAACGCTACAACTGAATGCCACCCCGAATGACCCCAAAACCATGTGGAAACTCCACTATAATGATTATATTTGGGGTCTGGTAAGATGGGTCATTAAATAAGGGAACTATATAATCATAAACTAATCCTATGAGGAGGATAAGATGCCAAGTACAATTATAGTTTCATACCGTTAGAGCATTCTAAACCTTCGGGAAAAGTGACGTCAAAATCACAAGAGGGGACTAGGAGAGAGGAGACCACAGAAGGAAATATGGAAGGAAAAATAGAATTGTGAAGATCAAATGCATTGTTCAGGCTACTATATAGGTTTTTGGGAGGAAAAAATAGAAATCATAGTGCAAAGAGAGTGATATAGAGAGAGAGACTCCAAGAGAGTGCGCCACCATCTTGTGGATAATCCATATCTTCTCCATCCATCTGAAACATTATCACCTCCAAATGATTATGAATATATTTATCAATTATAAAAAATTCTATATGAGAATGTGACATGTCATTCTTTATCTTCATATTCATCTCCACCGATGTCAATGAAATTATCTTGCTCTTAAATTTTATCAATTTTGATATGTGATTTAATTTTAACATCACTTATTATTTTAAATTAATTGTTTTCACCATCAAAATTATCAACACCATCATCCATTAATTTCAAGTATTCATGATAAAAATCTATATAAGTTTGTGTAAAAGATATATTTAGTGATATATCTTGAAAATTTTAAATAACATTCACTTCAACAGAACAATTTTCATTTTCTATAAACTAATTTTCATGGTATTTATTTTTATTAAAGTTCACCAATCAGTTAAATTTCATGAATCAACATAAAAAAATTCATAGTAATATTGATGTGCTAGTGTGCTTGAATAAATGGTTCATTATCCTGAAAAATAATTTTATTTTTAATGAAAAGGATTCCATGTCATGGATAAACCATTAAACCTCATTTAATATCCAACAAATGACAATTAATTATTGTTATGAAATTTTTTCTTAAATTACATAACTCAATTATTTCATCCACCATGATATAAAAGTCAGTCTCACTTTCTTTTTCATGGTATGCTTTCAAATGAAGACCATTATTCATTGATTTTTTTGATTGACCATAATTTCATTTGTTATGTCAAAATACATTACCCACATATGCATTGTATGATTTAACCAATTAGGATGGTGTGTTACTCAGTGAACATAACTAACTATAAATTTTATTTTCAGGTTGTTATACCTAAAAAATAAAAATTTATTAAGTCATACACAAACACACAAACACACAAACACACACATATATATAAATTGGATTCTATATTTTCAACTATATATAAATTATCTTTGAAGTCTTTGAAACTGCTAGGAAATATAACATTGACGATATTATTCATGAGAATCTAGTGTCATTTATGTGAATAATTTTTGACAGAATAACCATATAATCTATAAAATATTTAATATAAATTTATTTTTAAAAAATATTTTAAAAAATTTGTAAAATTAGAACTTGATACAAAAATTGTATCATTATTCATAATTTAATAGATAATATTTATTTTCTCTATGTTGTTCACCATCTAAAATTCATTTTTCATGATCACCACCATAACCAAGATCCAAATAATTAAATACTATTAATAAATGGTTTGTATCGTCATAAAAATTTATCTCATTATAAACCATTTCATTATGGTTTAAATAATATTTATATTGAAAATAATAAGTTCATAAATTCAAAATTCCCTCTTATAAATAATTTATTTTCAATTGATTGTTCAGCTAATGATTTGTTACATTCCTTAACCTTTCATTTTTTCATCCATCACTCTTATGAGTACATCCTTATGAATTTTACCATCCATCCACATTTGGTTAATATGGGAAATTTAAAATTAAAAGTTAGATTGAATCAAATAAGGTTGGTGGGAAAATCCAATTTAAATAAAATTAGAACAACTTTTTAGAAAATACTAAACACAACATGGTATATTGTCACTGAACAAAGGTATCATAAGAAATATGTTCTTTCTGTAAATAAATCCCAAATTGAGGAATTCAACAATCCTATAATCCCAATCAACGATAACCATTCCATGATGATATAGCTATCATGGATTTTTAATTCATTAATATGACCATTTCTAAGACAATTAGATAAATTAGATGCATTACCATATGGTAACATCATATATATAATTCACTAACATAATAATAAATAGATTTATTTATAAAGTGTACAAGAAGAATTTGGTTTCAGTAAATTATATGATCAATCATTTTCAAATTTATCATGTCTAAGACGGCTAAAAATTTGGTCAATATCTATTTGTGCCTTTATTGTATCATTAGTAATACCAGGTGTGTCCAACATGATATAAAATATGTTTTCAAAATAATTCTTCTAAATACTAATGATATTTAACTTATGATGAACCAATAAATTAGAGTAATATATCAGTTCCTAAAAAATACATTTCTTTATCCAATTGTGATCCCAAAAAAAACAACATTTCATTGATTTACAGTTGATCTAATGTTAATAAATGGAAATGAAGAGATGATGGATTTTATCAGAATACCTAAAAGACATAATTAAGTTCCATCTCTTTAAATTATAAATTTTTTAAAATTATTTCTATTCCGCTATTAAGCAGGATATGTGGGAATAAATCTTTGATAATGTTGAAAAATAAAGGCATTCTTCCATTAAAAAAATGAAAACAAAATTTTTCTCCCATGTAGTATGGCCATGATTTTGAACAATATATAAATCATCAGGATAACATACTATACACGATATATTAACTTATTATCCATTGTAATAATTATTTCATTGTAAAATATGATTTTGTAACTACATCGTATGTACTGACACCATCACTCAAGAATAAATTTATCTCACAAATGAATGGCTTGAAATGAACATCAATATTACCATTTAAATGTTCTATAATTAGTCATGCCAAATAGATATATGAGTCCTTCATAAAAAAAGGGTGTAAGTTGTAATAGGATGTGGAGATATAAAAACAAGAATATTGATTTTCGTAAGCAGGAATTTGATAAAATCATCACAATAAAGACATAATAACACTTTATCAGGATTTGAAGAAAAGGAAGTTTGATATTGATCAAGGTGTTTTCATGAATGATTTAAGATTTTACTGATAGAGAAATTGAATCAGTGTAATTCCACCAATGTTGTTGTGTTGCAAGATATAGATAGGCCTTGCATAGTAGGTGTAAGTAGAGAATAGAAAAATTGTTTAACTAGAACAAATCTAGAATTTCCTTGTTTTACCTTTATATACCCTAATTTTATACACGTCTGATAATTAACTAATGACTTATATTTACCAAAATATATGATATAGTCATTTGAATGTGCATGGATATTCTAATAACAAAGAACCATATTACGGTCCAACATCAATCATTCATAGAAATTTACAAGCAATATATTTCCTTTAGGTAACAATGATTTTACTAAAAAATCATTAAAAAACTAATTGAGATTCCATCATTTTATTTAAGGGCCATAAATTTCATTACAAATTCAATTTTTATATCATTCATCTAGGGTATTATGTCTCCTCTGTTGATTTAAAAAACTCATAAAATTGATATGGTTCCCATTGGAGATTCGAATTATCATTTTGAGTTTGTGTTAACGAAAAAGATGGTATGGTAACCTCGTCTACAAAAGTTTGAAATCATGGTAGATTTGAAAAAAACATATATTTATATTTTTCTAAATTATGTTTATCATGTAAATATGAAAAATAATAATTTATCTACATATAAACTCAATAGATACAGCCCTACATTGTCAAACATTTGAAATATTTTTAGATCGAATTCCTTAAATAAAAAATTAATTATACCCTCTCATTTTTCTTATGAATTTGATGATCAAAATGATTTAAAAGTTTGAAAACCCTCAATATAGACTATATTTAAACTAGATCCATCTATATTTCAATAATGATTTTTTAAGCATGATCTCAAAATAAACACTAATGTCTACATCTTGAGTCTATAGTTTTCTAAAAAATTATATTAATTCGAATAATATTTATAAAAGATAACATTAATTTAGACTAATTATTACTAATTAACTCTAATTGTTACAAATTATTACTAATTTTCAGTAATTATTAATAATTTTAAATTAATTATGACTCATTTGCTCTAATTATTACTAATTATCACTAGTTAACAATAATTAACCATAAATGTTACTAAATAAGGAACAAAATATCAACAATTCAGATGAAATTTTAGTTGTGATTAATCTGATATAAGGGTATAAAAAGAGGGATGATCTGGGGGATATCAGGAAATTGGATATTAGAAATAAACATATATTATTTAATAAGTAATAAAATATGGATTCTTCAAAAAAAATATTTCTTACAATTAATCCAATAGAAGAGAGTAATTGAGGAATAAATTAAAATAAATTTAAAATAAATATTGCTAACAATTAATCTGATAGAAAGAAATAATTTTGGAGAGATGATCAGAGGGATATTAGAAAATTGGAGACTAGAAAAAATGCATATGGTATTTAATAAAGAATAACACATGAATAATTCATAAGAAATAATTATTACGATTAATTCAATAGAAGGGAATAATTGAGGTATAAAATAATATCAATTCATAAGAAATGTTTCTGGATAATTATTGAAAATTATTTTTGATTATTGTTAATTAAAATTAATTATTACTAATTTCAGTTCATTATTTTATTATTATCGGCGTATCTGATGATTTCATTATCACTTTCCATTCTATGTTATTGTTTATCTTTTTTCTAATATATTTTTTGTTTGTGGGTTGGAATGCCAACTCTTACTCAGATCTTATTTGGTATATATTATTTATAATGATAAATATAAATATATTTATATATTTATATATTTATATATATTTCAAAATATATTTATATAATTATATATATTTATTCAATTATAAATATTATAATTAAATTTATTTTAATTTTATAATTATCTAAATAAATAAATGTATTTATAAATATTTATATAATATATATATATATATAATTGTAATAAATGTATATATTTTTACTTCATAACTATTTAAACATATCTATAGTTACAATAATTATTATAAATAAATATATTTAAACATAATTATATATAATTATAAATAAAAAATAAAAAATATAATCAATATATTTACTATAATTTTATAAGAATTTATTAGAACATAATAAGTTCATAAGGAGGGAAAATGAGATTTTTGCAATTCACCCTGGCTCTGGAAAATGATGTTGTCTTCTAGGGTTATTCTTTTAAAGTGGCTAGATCTCCCTAGGTTACTAAATTTTTCCTGTTACAGAGGCATTTTGACTCCCATAAGGGTATCATGGTTTCCCAGGGCAAGTCCAAATCAGAGTCTTCATCATCGATTGTTGCAGAGGGAGATGGTTGTCTTTGGCATCTTGAAGCCACAAAGGTGGCACAAATGTGAGTTGGAAGATCTAGCCTAGGGTGTAATTGCTGCACTCCACATTTCATATCTAGTGACGAGAGATGCAAGATCTAGCCAGGGGGTGTCGTCATCGTGATCCTCATTTTAGATTCACTGACTCTTATGGTGGAGATTTAGAATCTGAATAGCTCAAATCTGGGTTCAAGGTAGAATCTTGTGTCTCTTGCTAATTCTCAGATGAGGGTCGAGCCTATTTTGAATGTCATTAGTATTCTTGTGATCAATCTAGATGACTTTGGGCCATTGTTGGATGAAGAGAATATTGTTTTTCCCAAATCTGGATATGAATCTATTGGTTGTTGGATCATCAATGGAGAATGTCATTACCTTTGGTGATAAGCTACAGTCGAATCACATTTTCATCGATTCAAGGAGTGTATCCTCTTCCACTGTCACAAAAAATGTCTTGTATGAAATTATTGAAGCCAATACACAATTGATTACTGAATGAATCGAGATATGAATGTACTCCATCATTGTATGGTTTACTTATCAATGTCAGGGTAATCCATGTAAGATTGACGATCTGAAGAAGTGGATTCTTCAAATCTGGGGCTTCGGTGGATGGAGGACAACCTCAATCAATAAAGGGTTATTTCAAATTGTGTTCCCTTCTGATGAATTGAAACCTAGAGAATGTGGGTTATGTTTTATTTCTATTAAACATGTAATTTTAAGGATCTAATATTGGGATCCATTCATTAATTCATATGTGAGGAATAATTCCATCACCCAGACTTGGATACGAATTCATGATCTAATGTGGTTTCTTTTAAATTCTCTGTTGTTGTGGGATATTTCTTCTACGGTTTGGGATCTAATCAAATTTTAAAAAGAAACATAGATTTTACACTTTGGGAATTTTTCTATAGTTCATGTAGAAATTGATCTGAGTTAAAATCTTATGGATTCCGTTCTATATCTTACTCGTGATCAATTGTCAGAACTCTCAATAAATTTTGTAAAATAGCCTTTCATTTGAATGATTTTTTGGAATATAGGGTGATTGGCCTATGAATGAAGGAAAAACGTTTTTCTCAAACTATAAGTTGAATGGTAACTCTACAGATAATTGAAATTTTTTCACTCTGTTGGATGAAAATATGAATGATGGGCAAGGAATGAATCATAGGATACATAAGACTACAACTGGTGAAGTTAAAAATCTGGATAGAATTCCCACTGAGCCTAACAGTTAGAAGAAGGATGATCTTGATGAACTCATTTTCACATAGGGTGAAACACATGGTTGCGTTGAGATGGACATCCATAGGTATGCCCCTATAAATAGCTCGGGTAAGAAAAAACATTGGTAAGATATTCATTCCAAGGAAACATCATCTCATGATGGGGGATAGAAAGATGCAGCTGAAGACTCAAGTAGTAACGGTAAAAAGAACCTGGAGTATCAGGATGCTTCTGTTGAAGCAGGTAATGATTGAGTTTTTTATGGTTCCATCAAAGGGAATATGATAACCAAAGAGGATACCAATGTTATGCTAGGACCTTGGATTAGAGGTGGGAAGCTTGAGAGCCCTCTTTGTGATGTAGTGCATGGCGAGAAAATTAAAATATGGATGATCAAATTGATGAATTTGGAAGGGGTTATTCAAAAGATCAAAGGATGAAACCCAAGTCTAGGAAATAGGGATGTCATCTAAAATTTCTTGGTTGGGGACGTGGTCATGATGATTGGGCTGCAACACAGGGTTGTAGCTATTCTACGAGCCAAAATAATATAGACACAAAAAATATCAGGGGTACATTTTTTTCTCTTAAATTAGAATAATTCAAAGTCCTAGTGTGAATCAGCTGATGATGTCTATGATCAGGATTACGGGGATGAAAAATTCCATTCTTTTGTTGTTTTTTATGGATGAGGGCTCATCTTTTTTTGACACAGTCTCTACTTGTTTCCTTTAAAATATTTATTTTATAATAAAATTTCTAGGAGTAGGATCACCTGTCTCATGAACCTTTTGAGTAATATTTCATGGGAATAATATAAGTGAATCATACACATTTCAATTTATAAATGAACATTCAAAATGATGAATATATAACAGTTGCATACCCATCATCATAATATATGTAATCTTAACATTTGGAACATAAATCACAATCACGACAAAAAATAAACATTATGCTCATATATATATATATATTAGGTATTTTGGGGTAATGTTTTATTAAACACAAACACACCCCACGCATATAGGCTGTAAAGGCAGGCTATATCCCCTCAAGGGGATACAACACCCATCAAGCATTATTTATTCAGTACATGGCCCGTAGGCCCAACGGGAATGTATCCCACTACATGACCTGTAGGCCCAATGGGCATGAAAGCCCATTATATGGCCCTAAAGGCCCAAATTTTTGACCCAATTCCCATTGATGAATTGTGTATCTACAATACCTGCACTGCAACAGTGCCGCTATCTCTACAGTTCCTGCTATAGGGCACTACAACCACTATAGTGTCGTCGGTTCTACAGTTCCATCAATGCTACAGTACCACCACAATGCTTCTACAGTAAGTATATTTATAATTATAAATAAATATACTTAGAAATTATTTATATATAATTATAAATATAATAAATATATTTATCATTTAATAAAAATTATTATAATTTTATAATTATTTAAATATATATCTATTAATTTGTAGACATATAAATACTTTTTTTAAAAAAAATATATATATTTAAACTATTAGAAAATATATATTATAATATATCATATTAATATTAATTGAAAAAATATTATTTTAATTAATTTATATAAATAAACATTATTTTTTAATATAAATGTTATAATTTTTTATATATTAATAAATTTTTTTATTAAAATATTTTATCAGCACTAATAATAGCACTCACAAAGGACATGCTTTTATCAGAAATTTGTTAACATTGATAAACATGACCTTTATCAACAATTTAATCTAATATGGATAAAGGTGAGGGTTTTATCTGCAGTTTCTTCGTAGTGCTGATAAAATCCTACAAATCCCTTCCCCGAATCTGTGGTAGGGGAAATTAATATTTTGTCTATTACATATTAGTATTGACATTTTTTGATATTACTATTATTAATTAAATTATTTATTTAAACACTCATAAGTTAAGTAAATTTTTTTAACACAATATGCATTTTAAATAAAATTATAGTGCATTAAATATACTAAAAAATTATACAAAAAAATTTTAAATACGAACTATAAAAAAATGTTTAGAAAACACCTTGTAATTGACCTTTGTATGACAATTAAAATATTGAAACTGCTACTGAACTTTCAACCATAATAAATGAATTATAATTCAAAAACATTATAAAATTATGGTGTATAAAAGTTGGTAAAAGATCAGAAAATAAAGTTGGAATGGTTTGGCTGGAGGTATTGGGTTCCTTCAATTGGTTATATTATTTGTGATGGACCATTTGTTATATAAAATGCATCAAAAATAACAATACCTTGGATGGATTTCATGAATAATCATCCCCACCATAAATTCTTTTATGCCAATCTAAAAGGATCTTTTTGATGATGTCAGTTTTCCATTTAAAATAAGTAACATTTTTGATGCATAAAATAATTTAATTATAAATAGTTTATATGGAGATAAGTATTTGTGATGAAAATTAATCATCCATTGAAAAAAATAATTTCCCACCATAAAACGTACTTTCTACCAATGATTTTTACTCTACATCGACAACATGTTAATTTCTTATTGTGATTGGTGAAATATTATTTTCCACTATGACGCACGCATGGTAAAATCTGAAAAAAAATTTGTTCTCTTTTATTATTTCTCCCTCACTGCCTCCCACCATTGCATCATCACACTACATGGCATAACTCATGGTAACAATCAATAATATCTAGATATATCTATCTATCTGTCAATATTTATTTTTCTAAAAGGAAAGTTTTAAAAATATATAATAATATTGAATGGGAATTTATATATTGGTACATACAATGGGATATCATTTTGGTTCTAACAGAATAGTTTCCTTGTTAGAGGACCGTTATAACATTGGGGATGCCTTTGACGATATCGACATTCTTTAGCAAACCTAGAAATCCATGACCTTGCCCCCACCATGATCAACCATCCTTAGGTTAGAAACTATGCCAAGGTAATGTGCTAAGATCCACCCTTAAGTAAAGGCATTCTGAGAGGGAACTCCATGGAAGACCATTGGGAACTCTATGAAAGGCTTCCAGGATTGTAGCTCGGGTGGTGCTAAGCAGGAGGGAACCAAAATGGATTGAACGACAGATACTCTAGACCCAACCCTATAGGGTACCGAGTCAAATACAATGGTGATATCTTCTTACCCAATATAGTGAAGGGGTTTCTAGAATATTAAGAACAAAATAACTTGACCAAGAACTAACTGAATGGATGGATGGAGAGTTACGATGTTTTCATGGTGGAGAAGGGCGATTGAATGAGAGTCTTTCAAGAAACGATAGAAATCCATAATGGTGGTGTAGCTACTACAACAACATAGAACCCCACCACCTTGTGGGCTAAATATAACATCATTATTTGGGGAGAGAGGTTGGTTATTCCAATGTTGAAAAATATATAGGTAGATGAAGAAGGCAGATAAATTAGAAGTGTGAATTTAATTCACTATCCAAAAGGGTTTGATCCACCCCATGTTGATGGTGTAGGGTTCCCGGTGTAAGTTTCCATAAAGGATTTCACTAAGATTTCGAGATAATTGAACACCAGTTTTTGATTACCCTACATCACTTATGTTGTAAAAAATCTATAGAATATCATGTATTGAAAATGAATTAACACATAAGTGATCTCGACATCTCTTAATTACCGAAAAAAATCGGTATTAATTGAATTTTTTTATCTCAATGTTTTTTTCAAACAACACATTGGTTCAACTGAAACAAGACAACCCATGATGAGGGGTACCCATTTGTATTTTTAGAAAACTGAAATCCAACAGTTATGACTACAAAAGTTTATAAATTATTTAATAAAAATTTTATTGTATTTTTTTTATTTTCTATTATATAATATATATATATATATATAACAAAAAATTTACTAAATATATATTTTTTAAAAAACACTATAATAACATTTAGGAAAATATATATTTTATTTGAAAAAAAAATCCAAAGGTTATTTGATAGGGAATGAGCTATGTGAATTATACCCACATTTCCAATGTGGGATTCCCATTTTTTTATTCCACCTCATCAATTGTAGAAAACTATGTTTTGACCAATCAAATAATTCTATTTATGGAATTCAATATTTATTGAATAAAATCATAACAATCCCCCACATTTGATTATAAATATTAATTCTCCAAATCACAAGTTATTCATTATACATAATAAAGGTATCCTTCGATTTAAACCATTAATTAAAATCAATATAATAATGGTTTATCTATTTTAAATGTTGTAGAAACATTAAAAAAATTATATTTAAGGAACAAGAGATATAATACATAAAATTATCTTTCCATCCAACATCTCATTTTGTAGAAATTTTTGGACATGTTCTTATATCCTTTTCATAACCTCTTTATGGGGTAAACCCATTAACTACTTTAAGAAGTGACACTGCTTATATGTTTATATATGAAAAATATTACAACATCATTCCATTATTATAGAACATAACTCATTGAGTTTTAATATTTTATTAAGAGATTATAAATCTACCTCTTGTCATAACAGATGATACTGACAGTAGATAGTTATGGTTATAATTGTCAATATCAACAACCATATTCATAACATGTTTGTACAAATTAAACACTTTGACTAGGATCTACATAATGAAATTGTTGGGATTACATTACTGAAATGATTTATTTTATGGGATTTAACCCCATCTCTTTATTAGTTACACGAATGATCTGTCTTGATGGAGATTTTATAAATGGATCCACAAGGTTTTTATAAGATCTCCCATAGACAATAGTTATGGTACCATATTGTTAAACATTTCTCACATAATCTTGTCTCTAACTTATATGTCTAGACATTCCATTGCTCATTAAATACAGGAAAAACCACTGCTAAATGTTTTTTGAGAAAAACATTTAGTGTAGGTTTTTTAGCGGAATTTATAAAAACCCCAGTTAAATATTTTAGTTTCATGGGGGTAAAATTAAATTAAACACACACACACCATAAAAATTGGTTGTAAAGGTAGTCCATAGCACCCCCAAAGGGAAAGTCCACGAATCAAGCCTTATTTATTTCGTTTGTGGCATGTAGGCCTAGAGGGAATATAGCACAATACATAGCCTGTTGGCCCAATGGGCATTAAATCCCCTTACATAACCCCAACGAACCAAATTTTTGGCCCAAAGGCCTTCTTTTTAGTAGTGATACTACAATGGTGCTGTTGTTATTGTTTCTACTATATTTCCCACCACCACTATAGTTCCTTCGGTGCTACAATTCAGTCACTTCTACAGTATAACCATAGTGAAACTATAGTAATTATACTTATAATTATACATATATGTATTTAGAAATTATTAATATATAATAATAAATATATTTAACATTTAAAAAATCTTATTATAATTTTATAATTATTTAAATACATATATATTTATTTATAATCTTATAAATAATTTTTTAAACCATAATACGTATTTGAATTATAAAAAAATACTATAACATATTGTATTTATATTAATAATAAACATGAATTTTTAATTAATGTATATAAATAAAAATTATTTTTGAATATATGTAATATATATATATTACTAATATGTTTTATTATATTATTTTTTCAGTTCTAATCATAGTGCTGATAAGGATGCACTATTATCAGTGCTTTTTAACGAAGATAAATGTGACCTTTATCAGCACTTTTAGTTAAGTATGATAAAGGTGAGGGTTTTATCAGTGCATTCTTCCTAACACTAATAAAAGCTAACAGATCCCTTTCCTGAATCTATGGTAGTGTAAATAAATATTTTCTCTATTAAGTATTAGTATTGATATTTTTTGATATTATTATTATTAATTAAAATATTTAATTAAACACACATAAGTAAAGTAAAAAATTATTAACATAATTTTCATTTTAAATAAAATTTTATTGCATTAATTGATCTAAATAATTATTAAACAAAAAAATATTGAAAATAAAAAATATTGAAAAAAGGGTTATAAAATACGTTGAAATTGACCTTTGTATGGCAATTAAAATCTTGAATATTCAAATGAACCTTCAACCATAATAAATGAATAATAATTTAAAAACCTTCTAAAGGAAGTATGGAGTATATGAGTAGGGAAAATATCATAAAATAGAGTTTGAATGGGTTGGAGGGAGATGTTGGGTTCCTAATATCGGTTATATTATTTGTGATGGAGTATTTGTTATATAAAATGCATCACAAATAATAGTTTTTGTGATGGATTCCATCAAAAATAGTCCCCACCATATTTTTTTATGCCCATCTATATAATATTCGTGATGATGTGGGTTTTACATTGAAAGTAAGTATATTTTGTGAGGGATAACCTAATTTCATCACATATAGATTATATAAAGACAAGTATTTGTGAAAACAATTATTCATCTATTCCACATAATAATTACCCGCCATAAAACATAGTTTTTGGCCAAATATTTTTACTCTATCTCAACAACATGTCAATTTTTATTGCAATTAGTTATATTTTTTTACAATGCGAATTATGTGGGGTAACATTTGACACATTTTTGGTTCTCTTTTAATATTTCACCATCACTACCTCTCAAAATTTCATTGGCGCACTATATGGAATATCTCATGGAAGCAAACAATCATATCTATACATCTATATCTATCCATAAATATTTATTTTAAAAATAGGGAAGTTGTAAAACTATATAATAATATGGATGGTGCATATTTGGACTGGTACGTATGATGGGAGGTCATTTTGGTGCCAGTAGCCCTAGGTTCCACGATAGAGGACCTTTATGCTGTTGGGGAAGCCTTAGATGACGTTGACCCTTCTTTGGCACACCTGGCGAGCCAGGACATCTCCCCCCCCCATGATCAAGCATTCTGATTTCACTAAAGAATCTAAGGCTATGTGTTGTGATCCACCCTTATGTGACAATTCTATGAGATGGAACTCCACAGAAGACTGCTAAGAACATTTTGAAAGACCATCGTGAGAGTATCCTGGGTGTAATTTCACTATAGGGAACCCAAATGGATTGAACTGAAAATACTCTAGAGCCTACCCTATAGGGCACTGAGTGGAATAGACCGGGGATTAATTCTTAACCAGTACAGTGGTATGGTTTTTGGAGGATGAAGAAAAAGATAACACGGTCAAGAAAAGACTGAATGGATGGATTGAGAGGGATTATGTTTTAATGGATGAGAAGGGAGATTGCATCAGATTCGTGACGACAATGATAGAAAGCCATGACAGTGTTGTAACCAATAAAACAACATGGAACACCTTCATTTGGAAGGCTGAAGATAACATCATTATCGAGGGGGGGAGAATATGAATATTTAGGTGTTGGAATATTTTTAGGTAGATAAATAAGATAGATTAAACCTTGAGGTGTGAATTTAATTCACTATCCAAAAGGGGTTGATCCGATCCACGTTGATGGTGTAGGGTTCCTGGTGGAACTGTCCCTCAAGGATTTTCCCAATATCTAGGGATAATTTAAACCCAATTTTTGATTACCACAAATAACTTATGCTGGAAAAAATATAGAAAATATATTGGATTGAAAAATAATTAACACATAAGTGATATTAACCTCGATTATTTATTGATAAAAATAGATGTGAATTTCACCAGTTTGATCACACTGTTTCTGTCAAATAACACCTTGGTTCGACCAAAACATGACAACTCTTGATGAGAGGTACATGCTAAGATTTCAAAAAAATTGGAATCCATCAATTATGACTACTCAAGTTTATTATTTATTTTAATAAAATGTTTTTTTTAATTTATTATTTTGTTCTATTTTAAATATATAATATATATATATAACAAAAATATTTTCCTAAATATTTTTAAAAAAAGCACATTAATAACATTTAAGAAAATATATATTTTATTGAAAAAACAATTCCCAATGATCTTTTATATGGATCGAGATATGGGAATTCTTCCCACAATTCTAATGTGGGATTCCCATTTTTAGTCCTCCTCATCAATCCTATAAAAATATGTTTTGACTAATCCAAACATTCTATTTATTTTATTATGTATTTATTTAATAGAATTATATCAATCCCACACTTTTATTCATAAATATTATTTCTCAAAATAAAAAGTGAGTCCTTATATGTAATATAGGTATCTTTTGATTTAAACTGTTATGTAGTAACAATATCTCAATGTTTTATTGTTTTTACAAGTTGTAGAAACATTAGGCTTGTTAATATTTAAGATAAATTAAAAATATCATGTAACGATCCAAACATTGATTTATGAAAATTCCTCTTGATCTAATTAAATGTATTATTGTGTAAAATGGTTATATAAAACATGCACTTCCTTGGTTTTATGTTTTTGGATTTCCAAATACCATTAGGAATTGTAACTGTTGATAATATAGCCGTGAAATAGTGATCACACATTTTTTATAAATATAGGGCTTCAACAAATCCAAATTACTCAGAGAAATGAAGAGATGTACTCATGTAGTATAATTTCTCTATAAAAGCCCATTTTTGGAGCTTGTAAAGAAGGTAGAGTCACTAGTCTTTTCCCTTGACCAAGATCAAACCGAGCTTCAACACTTTAAGCTTGATCAGCACCGGCTACAGGAGAAGTGGAAGTTTATAAAGATTACCACCTGAGCAATGCTATCTCAGCCACCCCAAGAGTCTGTCACCATCGCACACCTTACCCTTACATCATATTCGGGTGTTATAATGGGTTATGTAACAAGGCCCTAGCACTATTATTATGCACATTATTTTTTATAGAGAATATACATTCATTTTATTATTGTTACTTTGTAAATAGTTTTTATTGAAAAAATAGTATTTTTAGTTGATATGCAACTAAGAAATCTATTTTATTAAATTAATATATTTTTGAATTAAATAATATTTTAATGAAATATTATTACTAAATTACTATTTATTAAATATAAATTATCATATAATTTTTATGAATACAATTGTAATTTGTATTATGGTCTGAAAGCTGTTTTTGTCAAATCCCATGAATTTTAAATAAATGTTAGTTTTTATTTTAAAAGTAAAAAATTCACATATTTAGAAAATTATTTAGATAAAATTAATATCATTTTTGGATTTAGGGTGTCAAAATTCTCTGACGGTTAATTTTTCAAAATTTTCGAAGATGGTATAATTTTTGGGACAAAATTAAATACCGTTTAAATATATAATCTGTTTTATGACATCATAATGACCTAATAGTGATGTAATAAAATGCTATAAAATTTATTTTCGGCCAATATATGTTTTACCCTTAAAATAATGTGATTTTATATTTGTTTGATTAATTTTATGGTTCCATATTAGACTCTCCAAGACTTATAAAACATTTTATCATTTTAAATTGATTTCCCTGAGAGTGTGACTCACATCTACATAAGAAAGCATAATATTTTAATAATTTCTACCATTGGCCTTATAAAATAATTTTTTCCATTCCCCTTTTGAATAAACCATGGGAAAAAACCATGGGTTGGTTTTTGGTTTTAAATATTTAATTATATAGATTCCAAAACCTATGTCTGTGAAATATTAAAGCATTACCTTCTCTTTTCCTATATAAAACCACCCAAGCTCCCACTTCCTATTCAAAAAAAATACCTTCTAGCTTGAGCAATCTCTTCCCTCCACTCTCTACAATCCTCCCAACGTGCTCCAATCTCCCATGAAACCTTTATCAAGCCTCTCACAAACCTTTGGGATCACACTTCCATGTAAGGGATTTCATCCTATCTCATTTTTGTCCAAGTTTCATTATGTTTCTATAACATTTTATATTCAACTAAAATTTTTGGGGTTTGATTTTTCACATCCCCTATACTGACCTCCATATTTTTTTAATTATGAGATACCCCTTTCTATCTCATTAATTCCTCCCATGTACACCTATTACCCTGCCGAAATGCCATAAGGGATTTCTCTCTCCTCATTTACATTCAAGAAATTATTTTATATTATGAATCTTAATTGAATTACATATGTTGGGACATATATCTATATGAAACCTTCATTACTCATTTCATTTACATATTATTAGATACACCTTTATCTCTCATCAATAATTTTTATGAATTCTTATGTCATGTTGTTATCCTGCCGAAATTGCACCGTGATATTCCAAGCCAAAGTATTTTTGTAGTGAATATTATTCCCATTACTATATAAAGGGTATTCATCTTCATGGAGATAAAATTATTGAATATATAATTTCTCATATTCACTCCACATTCATCTATCATGGAATAAATGATGATTTTTAATGAATCCATATTGTATGATCTATATGGCACACTTATGCATTGAATAAAAGGATTAAGAAGGGTGCACCCTGATAGTGCTCAAATGCATTGGGTAAAGAATAGTATCATGATACGTCAAGTGCAATGAGGTTTTACTCTTTATAATTCAATTTCAATGAGGGTTTACTCATTCTCCATGAGCAATGGTCCAAGTCTCATGCTAAAATCTTGTTAAATGTTGTTTCCAAATTTCCATCTTATGATAATCATGCTATAACATTCCTTTATGGTCATGTGTCTCTTTTGATCCATTGATATTAATATTGCATAACATGTATTGTATTCATCATGTTATTCCTTTTTTACTCTCTTACGAGGCTTTATAGATCACCCTTTTCTTATGCATTTCCTCAAGCTATTCCATGCAATGTTATGTAGGATGGAATGTTGTGGTCATGTACAAGACGTTTTCAATAAAGATGTTGTGTTTTATATTCTAAGTTGTTATGTAATGTTCCCAATCCCCAAAGACACTATACCTATAGATATTCTATCTTATATCAAGTGAATATTTTATTTAATAAATTATGTTTATGTGTGAAATTAAGAGATTGGTTGTTATAGTTGGTATCAGAGGATAAAAGTAGTTATTTTTTGGATTAGGATTATAAAATCCTAGTGAAATCCTTTGGGATAAGACTAAGTATAATAAAAACATTCCTAAATTGTGGTGAGTACTAAGTATGTGTTTTACCAATCAAAAACATCCTTTTATGGATACGAGAAGGTACAGGCGGCTCTGGAACAGTTGTATCTAGGGGTAAAACCTAAAAACACAACATTAAGCTAGACTCGAACTGGAACTGGTGCACGACAATGGGCCTTTCTACACTCGTGGTTATGACACTCCTGATGGATATTCTTTGACAAATTCATAATCTTAGTGTGATACATTACTAAGGGAGTAAAAGTAATTCACCTAAGAATATATTTTGGGAGTTAGATCACGGATAGCATATATTGAAGATTATGAATTCATAAGTTAAGGAAATAAGTTTAATTTATAAGTTATCCCATTTTATATTTGGATTCCCCATTTTTGTGTTACACCTAAATTTCCATTTATTCCATGAAATGTCCGGTAATATGGGGACTCATGCTAACAACAAATACAAAGATAAATGTGATGAATGTTCTAATGATATTTCCAATCCAATGGGAGCGGGAATCACAAAATTTTTCTTGATACACTCTTAGTTAACTCATGTTTTGAATAGAAACATAGGTCATGGGGAATGTTCAGCCCCTACCCCCAAAGAAATAACAAGTCACAATCTATAGCTTCATGATAAAAAGGCCTCATACTTTTAATGGATCATATATTCCCTCAATCACCAAACAATGGATCAAATCCATTGAGAATATATTCTCTATCCGTCAATATTCTGAAAAATAGAAGGTAATTCTGGCTGCATATAGTATGTAGGGTGAAGCTAATAAATGGTGGGAATTGATTAAAATTATGAAGCCTAAGGATGAGATCGAGGCATTGGAATAGAAGGATTTCAGGAAAATGTTTTTCGATAAATATTTTCCTCCCACCCTCCGACTTAAGATAGAAAGGGACTTACTTTCCCTTAAACAAAAAGTCAAAAAATCCATCCTACCATATGAGGATAACTTCACAAGGATTACAAGATATGCCTCCAGCACTGTTTTTACCCCCAAATTCAATGTTGAATACTTCATTAGTGGGCTAAAAACTGGTCTATATAAATCCTTGGAGAAATGTGACTTCGATAGCTATGAAAAAATTGTATGATGTGCCCTTAAAGTTAAAATGGAGATATGAGAATCTCAGGAGAATCATGGGGATAAGAAGCGTAAGTTGGACTACAGTCCTAGAAGTCCGATAGATAAATCCAACAGTGATAAGAAAATCCATCACCCCACATGCCAAATGTGTGGAAAGTAGCACCCCATAAATTTCAGGAAGGGGATGAGTAAATGCTTTAGGTGTGGAAGAGAATGAAACCTAGACATTAAATACCAAAAAGAAAAACCTATAGTTGTGACATAGTAGGGGAACACTCTGTTTAACCCTCAACGCATTTTTTATTTCTTCAACTGAAAAAAAACAGGGAACTTTGTAAACCAGTTCCCTAAGACAAGTGTTTTTAGAGGTAAACAACAACCTTTAAGGTAGAAAAGGCGAGATCTTTGCATCGATACTGCCAAATTGGACCCTAACAATGAAGTGGTGACAGGAAAACTAGTTATTCATTCAAAAATAGAGAACCACATTTTTTATTCTGGTTCTATGCATTCTTTTATATCTTGAAAGATTAGTAGAACAATCCCAACAACACCACAAATCATGGAAGTAAAGATGTCGAAGAGAACAGAAATTGGGGAAATCATTTCATCCCAGGTATATAACTCTTCCCATATCATAATTTTTGGATTGAACTTCTTAGTGAACCTCATCATACTCTCTCTAGTGGAATTTTATGCAATTCTTGGAATGGATTGAATTTCCTTATATATAGCCAACATAAATTGTTGTGAGTGGGAAATCACTCTCTATATGGAGAATCTACCCCTAATTATATACAAGGGTAAGGAGGAGGGTGAATCATAATTAGAAGAATCATCTCAATTCTGGATATTACTTCCCTATGAGCATGCATATCTTGCTCAGATGATTATGTCTAAGGAAGAAACCATCCTTAATTAAATGCCTATTGTGAGGGAATCTGCTGATGTGTTTCCCAAGAAATTTCCTAGTCTTCCTCCTAGAAGAGATGTTGAATGGTCAATTGATCTTATACCCGGGCCATATCCAATATCCAAGACTCTGTATAGAATGGATTTTGTTGAGGTGAAGAAATACCTACACAAAAAATCTGGATAAAGGGTTTATATGCCCAAGTGCTTCACTATGGGGTGCACTGGTCCTCTTTATCAAGAAGAATGATGGGTCAATGCGCCTTTGCATTGATTATTGTGAGCTGAACAAAATCATGATACTGAACAAGTATCCTCTACCAGGAATTGATGACTTGTTTGATCAGCTATGTGGAGCACAATACTTCTCTAAGGTGGAATTGTGGTCAGGATATTATGAATTATGGGTGAATTAGGAGGATATCACCAAGACTACTTTTCATACAGGATACGGGCAGTATGAATTCATAGTAATGCCTTTCAGACCGACTAATGCTCCAACAATCATCATGGACTTGAGGAATATATTCTTTAGAGATCACCTCAACTAATTTTTGGTAGTATTTATAGTAGATAGTCTAATATACTCCAATACCAAGGAGGAGAATGAGGATCATCTAAGCACTGTAAAGTGACCAGATCAGTGTGAATCATTAAGAGGGAGATGGGGTAAATTAGTGTTCCATTTAAAAACTTTTTACTAATTGATTATTTTAAATTAAACATCTATGGATTTTTAAAGCCTCTATCCACTCTTCTTGTGTCTCTATGCCTTACCTAGAATGATTCTGTAAATGTAAAGGCATTGAGCACAAGGATTTACAAAGTTCTATTCAAATACCTACTCCTGTTTGTGTTGGTTGTTCACCCCAACACAGATTCTCCACTATAATTCAGTTAGTAATTAAAATGGTCGATATAGAGTCCTATTGTATCTATCTTGATTCCAACACAAAGTTCTTTATACTATTTTACGTAGTGTTACCAGAGTCCCACTAGATAGCTTTAGAGTCCAACTGAAGACTTCTTCTCCTCGAGTCTCACTGGGGTCTTCTAGATCTTGAGTCACACCAGCAACTTCCTTATTTAAGATCATATTTGATTCACTATAGATGATTTTTGGATCATCCCACATAGGCTTTCAGAATTAAACATGCCTGGGTATCTCTAAAAGAATATTTAACAGCCTTTGGTAAGGTCTATTGGCATTTCTTAGTAATTCTGATCACTTGTCTAATCAGTCCTCAGTCTCAACAATTATTAGACAATTTTGTCTACATATGATGAAGACCTAGACTCACTATGATGTGTGCAAATGGTGCACACAAAATTTTCAAGAATATAATATGAATGAATGATCTTTCACAATATCAGCATTGTCTCTCTTCATGGATTCTCAACCACTATAATCTCAAATAAAAGTTCTTCTTTAACTTTGACTGGATTCAGCCTCAAATATCATTCACTTCATGCACGTATTTCATGGGATCCAATAAATCCTATATTTGGATATCTCAATTTTTTCTTCTTTAGTGAAATAAAAGAATGCACTAAATATTCTTCTCGTTTTCTAGGAAGGAATCAGATGCACTTATGTGATTATTCAAACACTAAAGATCATCTCATATGGCATCATTTGAATTAGTTCATGTGTTCATGAATGATTTCATACATAGGTCTCTTGATTTTGAACATTAATTATATTCTCTTCTTTTCTTAATATGCAGACACACTTTTGATTCCTTCTTTATATATGCATGTACATGCATGAATGTATTCACAATCCCTTCTCTTAATTTTTGTGAAAACCCCAATTGGTTTATCCTTTTGAGCACACACAATTCCTCTTTATTTTTATCTTTTTATTCTT
The DNA here is from genome assembly GCA_963277665.1 of Viscum album. NCBI lineage: Eukaryota > Viridiplantae > Streptophyta > Magnoliopsida > Santalales > Viscaceae > Viscum > Viscum album. The sequence goes on along the minus strand of OY728162.1, from coordinate 637,845,740 downwards.
TCATTTTGGTACTTAGCACACACACAAATATTCTTTTAATTTGACTGAAATGTGTGTTATGTATGTGTGTTCTTCTTCAAATCCAAATGGGTTTATTCCTTTAGACAGTTTCTCCCTTTTTCATCACATGCACACACACTGTCTCAATAGATTGTCAAACCCTCCGGCTCATGCATGTGTTCCTTTTTTTTTTGAAAACAAAAGTCCATGGGTTCTTATTATTCTTGCAAAATAGGAGGCATCAGTTCTCCCTCTTTCACTCTTAGTGTGCACAAGAGTCTCCTTCACAAAACCTAAAAGGTTTATGGGTCTGTCGTCGGAAAGCACTACAAGGGTTTGTAGCACCGGTTTTGTACCCACGGGATGACCTCCTTATGAATACGCAATGAGGAATCAAGAGAACTGGTCGCATTCTCATGGGTTACTTCTCACAGAGGATGTAGATTCTCTTCTTCTTCACACAGAAGGTTCTAGAGTGCATATCACTTGTTGAAATCCTGCAGGATCTTCTTCTTCTTCTTCTCATAATAGGTCTGCGCAAAAACCCTCAATGATATGTTTTTCATAAAATAAAATCTTTCTCAACTAATGGAAGTAACTCGTTTTTTCTCGAGGGTCCTCCCTTCATAGGCATAGGATTCGTGTTTAAATCCACATATCTATCATGAAGATCGAGGATTTTAATTCCTGAGATCTTTGGATTTGAAAAATTCAAACATAGATTATTTTTCCCACATATCTCTCCATTCTATTCTCTTCAAAGCGGACCCATTATTTCGAGCGAAAACATCACGTGAATGCATTCAAGAATTCATTCAAGGCTTCTCACAAATGTGTCGAGCATCTAAGTGTGGCCTCACAATTCCATTTTCTTCAGCCACGTTCAAATTATTTATATCGATGCATGCATGAAAACATAGTTGATTAAATGGAATCCTATAGCTTAGTCGATCATAATTCATAGATTTACGAGTATCAACGGTGGATGGAGTTTGATCAAGGGGGTGCAGGGGATTCTCTGGAACATTGGTTCACGTTGGGTGGCCACGGGTGTCCAGAGGCTGAATACAACCTTGGTACGTGTCCTCGGCTGTTGGATCGGTCACGTTCGGTGAAGATTATATCGTGGAGTGTTGGATAGATCGTGCAATTGAGATATTATGCATGATCTGATGGATTACCACAATTTCATCTTTGTTATTAAAAATCCTTCCCACATCAAAATGTTTCGTGGCTTTGGTGCGGGTTAAATATCCATCCACGACATCACTCACTTAGAATTATCCCCTCTCCATCCCCGATAATGCCCCGTAAAGTATTCTAAAGGCACACTCTTATCACCCACTATGCTTCTTCTAGGTACGCTCCCAGTGCCCATGCTACGTGGATTCATCACTGTGCGGCACCTTCAGGATTATACATGACCCACACACACCCTATCTCATGCGGGGCTGGCCTTGAGGGCTTCCCTTAAGTGCAGTTAACCCTCGAGTCCTGCATGTTCTTAAAGTGAGGTCCTCGGTTGGTCTCCATGGATGGCCCAATTTTTTATAAAGGGATATACTATGTACTTAGTATAAAAACTAGTTATGAAAAACCACCCTTCATTATTCAAAGACCATTCATGCTTCCTTTTTCTTCAATCTTCAAACATCATCTTTCTTTACTTCTTAGATCAGGAATCCAAATGTTCTTAGATCATGAATCCAAAAGATTTTCAATATGTTGTTTTGATCTAACCATGGATAATGCATGGAGCATTTCTTTATTCCTCATTAATTAAATCGTAATGAATGGAATCACTGTTGTGAGTGATGTGTTCTATTTTAAACACACATCTTCTTCTTTGAGGATCATCACAATCAATCATCTCATATCTTAAACATTATCCATTTAGATTCAATGGATGAATCTTCAACACATCATCCAAATAGTGAATATGGAAGGATCATTACTTATTTCCTCATTCCATTGAGTATTTCATGGAATTCATCATGTATTGTATCAATTTATCACCTTGATACAAGTCTTTTATCTTATAACCAGTTCATCGATCACCATATTAATATCCTCTTGGAGAATTATCAAGTGTGTAATTCAAGGATTTGAATCAACAACAATTCTCCAAGGCTTCACCAACTTCTTCATCAATAACATTCATTCACATATTGACTTATCTTTGAAAACTTATTGACAGCAAATAAAACACCATGTTCAACACACTTTACTAGAGACCTTGCAAAAGAAGAATCTCTATTTAATGTACAATAAGTGTGAGTTCTGGTTGAAGGAAGTATCATAATTGGGTCATATCATCAAAATAAATGGGATATCCATTGATCCCTATAAGACTACTGCAATTGAGGGATGTCTGAGTCCAACATCCGTGATAGATACCCGTAGATTCCTAGGGTTAGCTGGAAATTATTTCTGATTCGTGAGAAATTACTCACGACTGTCCATCCCTCTTACCAAGCTATCTCAGAAGGGATTATAGTTTTCTTTGAGTGATTAATGTGAAGAGACATTCAAGGAGTTGAAAAGGAGGCTTATCTCTACGCCCATGTCACATTACCCACAAGTAGAGAACTTTTTGTGGTATTTAGTGATGCTTCGAAAAAAGGCTTGGGATGTGTGTTGATGAAAAATGGAAATGTCATTGACAATGATTCAAGGAGATTGAAGGTTCATGAGAAAAAAATTCACACACATGATCTGGAGTTGGTTTCTGTAATCTTCACATTAAAATTTAGGCGACATTACCTCTTTTGGTAGAGGCTTGAAATATACAAAGATCATAAAATCCTCAAGTATAAATTCACACAGAGAGAGTTGAATATGTTCCAATAGAGATGGTTAGAGCTGATCAAAGACTATGACTGCTCAATCCATTATCACCCTAGGAAAACGAACAAGGTGGAAGATGCTCTAAGTAGAAAGGACCCAACGATTCTTTCATTGATGATAATTGAAAAGGATCCAATCTTCTTAATTTGATGAAGATGGACATCAAAATCACAGGGAAGGGAAAATCATAATTTTTATCCCAAATTATTTCTCTACCGTCTATTTTGGAAATGTTAATGGATGCGAAAAAGGATGATGTGGGAATTCAGGAAAAATTAGAAACTATCTGAAAGGTAAATACTTGGAGATCAATGTTAATGAAGAATTAATTGTGAGATATAGGACAAGACTGTGTGTTCCATAAAATATAGTGTTAAAGAATGAACTTTTGGATGATGCACATAGTTTGAATTTCTCCATTCACCCATGAAAAAAATATGTATTGATATCTCCCAGAGCATTATTGGATGTAAAATATGAATAATGAGATCGCTGAGTATACAAAAAAGTGTCCGGTATGTCTGTAAGTTAAGGCTGAGAGGCATAAGTCTAAGGGAATGATGCAACCATTACCCATACTATCATAGAGATAGGAAAAAATCACCATGGACATTATCACTAGACATCCGAAGACATCCAAAGGAAACAATGCAATCTAAGTTGTTGTTTATTGTATTACAATGACATCAGACTTTATTGAAATTTGATAGGATTTCTCCTTGGATCAACTGGCACATGTATACATCAGAGATGTGGTAAGGCTGTATGGATTACCACTATCAATTGTATCTGATCGAGATCCATGATTCACCCCTATTTTTTGGAAGAGTCTTCAACATGCTCTGAATATTGAGCTGAACTTCTGTACGACTTATCATCATCAAACTAATGGACAATCTAAGCAGAACATCCAAACACTTGAGGAAACGTTGCGAGCATGGTCAATAGACATCAACGGAGGTTGGTATTAACATATTCTTCTAGTTGATTTCTCTTACAACAATAGTTTCCAATCATGCATCCAAATGGCTACTTATGAATACCTTTATCGGAAGAGGTGTAGAACACCGACATGTTAGGATGAATTTGGGGAGTGAAAAATCCTAGGTCTATAAAAGGTCAAGGAAATGGTGGAGAAGGTTAAGACCATCCAATATCACATTAAATCTTCTCAGACTTGAAAAATGATTTATGATGATAATCATTGACGAGACCTAGAGTTTGATGTCACAAACATGTTATTCCTCCACATATCACCATGGAATAGAGTTATGAGATTTGGGAAGAAGGGAAAGCTTATTCCAAGTTACATTGGACCTTTTGAGATCTTTGATCACATTGGAGTAGTGGACTATCGACTACCACTCCAACAAAACTTATCTCAAGTACATGATGTATTCCATGTATCACTTATGAATATGTAAATACCTAATAAGGCACATGTACTCAATCCAGAGGTGGTACCATTGGAGAATGACTACTCCTATGCATAGAAGTCGGTGAAGATCTTAGATATTAGGTAAAAAGAATTACGAAATAAGACAATGCCCCTCGTCAATGTGTTGTGGTGAAACCACAAGTTTGAAGAGGCAATGTGGGAATCAGAGGAAGTGATGAATAAGAGTTACCCATATCTGTTTTAGTGTGGGAAAATCAAATTTCAAGGGAAAAATTTCTTAAGGGGGGAAGATTGAAATTACCGAAACATTGATTAATGAAAATTTTTCTTGATCTAATTAAATATATTATTGTGTAAAATGGTAATATAACACATGGAAATATTTGATTTTATGTTTTTTGATTTCAGAATACCATTAATAATTTTCATTGTTGATAATATAGCCATTAAACAGTGATCACATGACTAGTATAAATATAGGGATTTATCAAATCCAATTTACTAAGACAGAAGAAGAAATGACCTCTTCAGGTAGAATTGCATCATATGAAGCCCATTTTGTGGAGCTTAGAAAGGAGGTAGCATCATTGGGCTTCACCCTTGACCAATCCCAAACCGAGCTTCAACACATTAAGGTTGAGAGGAACAACATACGGGAGAGGTGGAAGTTGATAGAGATTACCGCCCGAGAGATTTTATCCGAGCCACCCCAAGAGTTGGTCACCATTGCACACCTTACCCTTAGGTAATATGAGGGTGTATAAGGGGTTATGTAACAAGATACTAGCATTATGATTATGTACATTATTTTTTATATAGAATATACATTCATTTTATTATTGTTACATTGTAAATAGTTTTTAAAGAAAAAATTGTATTTTTAGTTAATATTCAATTTATAACTATATTTTAATAAATTAATGGATATTTTAATTAAATATTATTTTAATAAAATATTATTATTAAATTAATTTTTATTAAATATAAATGATCATATAATTTTTATGAATTCAATTTTAAATTTTATTAATGTTTGAAAGCTGTTTTTTGTCAAAACCCATGAATTTTCAATAAATTTCGGTTTTTATTTTAAAAATAAATATCCTCATACTTATAAACCTTTTCAGATAAAATGAATATATGTAACGCCCCGACCCCAGCTACCCAGAGTCGGTGCATTACTTCGTAACATTGGCATGATCACAAAAGATCAAGTCTCGAAAGACCGATTAGTTTAGTAGCCTTGGAAACACTAGATACATTTGTAAACGTTACATTACATCATAAAGTGAAAAACTACAATAACAAAGTCTACATAGTCCACACTCATATCCTCTTCTGACAATCCCTGTAGGTCATTTATAAAATACTTCTTCACATCCGGGAAAATATTAAAACATTGAAAGGGGTGAGATCAGATGCTCAGTAAGGATAACAATATTGCGGAAGCTTTCATAAATAAACATTAACATTTAAGGCAATGTATAACTAAAAAAAAGCCTTCCTAAACTTGAACTTCAGAATAATATGGCAAAAATAAAATTAAATAATGCCATTTACTTACTCACATGGATATTCTACTAGTCGAACAATCACATGCAATATCAATAACCACTTTCATAATGAGGGAATGTATAATGCCAGACATTTTGAAACATTTTGTCAAGGCCTCAGCCAAGACATCTAAAATGATTAAGGCCTTGGCCAAAACCATAAATCAAATTGGGAAAGGGCATCAGCCAATTCCACGTCTAGTTGTCTCATGAGACCTATCGATGCATCGAGGAACTATAGCGGGCTCCACCCGTCACTTATTAAGTCCAATACATTCCTCATATGAATAGGTTTAAACATATCATAAACCATAACATAATCGTATCACATAAAACATGCATAAAGTAAACATAACATTTCCACATTTCAATCACAAGATATCAATACAACACATTGATATAATAAAAATGCTTTCAAAACCATTTTCAATACCAAAATAAAAGAAAGTTAAAACTTTGTATTTATTTTTCATTAAAAAAATGATGGGTTGTAGAGGAAGCCGAAACTCAAATAATGGTCACGGCGGCGGAGAAGTTGTTGTCGCCGCATAAGTACGGAAAGAAAAACATTACCTTTTGTCGTTTATCAAAACTCTTCGTATAAAAAGATTCCTTTTGAATAACCGTAAAAGTCAAAGGGGTTTATACACCATATAAAAGAAAGTTGTGTATAAAACCAAATATGCCTCAATGAAAGGGGATTGAGACAAAGTCCTTAAAAAGTTCATTTTTTTATAAAGTAGGTCTATTATGTGTATTCACTATAATTACACATAAATAATGTAAAAATACAAGATAGGACATAATAATATCATGACATAATTTGAAAGTAGGAGATTAACCCAAAGAATAGAAATTGGGTTAAGAAATTCCCTTACCTTGCGTCTTGTCCTGACTCGACCATTCTTTAACCTCCTGAATAATAAAGTAGAGTTAAATTCTATTTACTTAAGAACCTTTTTCATGTTCATTATTCCTTTTATATCACTTATTACCATGTTATGAACATTATGTAATTATTTAAGTTAATGACGGTCGTTTTGTCGATCTTTGGTACTTGAGTCAACAATAAACTTCTTATAATTACAAGTTGTTCATGTGGTGAAATATCCATTATATCCAGAATTATATTCCTGATGTAGATATCATATATATCATATATATATAGTATATACATTCATTCATAATGTCACGTAACATTTAGAGGTAAGAAATGAAATGCACCGTTCATGGAGACGGTAAGCCGTACGTACGCATGAACGCTACTTTCATTTCTATTTCGTATTTAATGGAATGAAATAATAATGATATAAATTTATAATATAATTACAGTATAATATAGTGTATAATACCATTTAATCCATCCTTTATACATCCCACATATGGCATTAACGATTCAAATCACTTTGAGGGGGCGGTAGTCCGCACTTCCTAAAATGAAATTATCGCGTTTTACCCATAATGGAAATCATAAAGTATGGAATAAATGAGAAATACAGAAGCATAAGTAAAACATAAACATATTATATATCATATATAAATATAGTGACATCTTAATGGCCACCTTTGAAGGTGTTATATGAGTGTTGAACAATCATCATTTCGTGAGGCAGGAATTCGCCATCCACAGAAACCGTATGTTCTTTAACCATTAGATGTAGGTGTGTGTAAGTGTAGCTCGAATAATTATTATAAAAACATCCTAGTATATTTAGGATATTGGTTTTGTTACAAAATAAATTAATAAAAAGAGTTTAGGGGGTTGGAGAAGAAAAATAAAACAAAACAACATTAGAGAAGACATTACCTCAAAATCGGGTAACTCTTTTTGATTTGAGCCAAAGGCTTCCTTGGGAAGAGTTCTGCCCAAAGTGAGGCTTCTAGGAGTAAGAGGTGGAAGTTGGGAGAGTATTTGGGCAGATTTTGGTCGAGCCAAATGGCTTGAAGGTGTGAATAAGGTGGGATAGGTGGGGGCCTTTTATAAGAGGAGAGGAGGGGCTCTTTTGGAAAGATTGAAATGTTACATTATTATACAATGCTTTTCGGATTCTAAAGGTCCCAAACTTATATAATTCGTGGATAAGGTGATAAGGGTTCGAAGTATACTCATCCAATAGGCTTTGGACAAGTGTAAGCCTTGGATTTTACATTATCTTCTCATTTTATTTAAATCGTTAAATAATGAGGTCATCGCTGCATCATAATGCTGTCATAAATAATTTAATTTATATAATGTCTAAAAATTATAAAAAAACTACTATGATGTAGGAAATATTTTTAGATTTCTAATTAATATTTATAATCAAAATTTTTACTTGTTTAACCCCACTTAAAAACTATTTTAGTAAAACAACTCATGTTTGTGTCAATTTAATTTTAACATTAAATAAATATATATTAATGTCATTTTCCAACCAAAGTGGCTCCATGGGGTACCCAAGTTGACCCATGGGTTTTATTGGTCGGCCATGACTCATCCAATAGGATTAGGACAAGTGTCAAGCTCATCTCATATTATTAAAACATTATTTTTACCTTAAACTACACTAATTACCTCTAATCGCGATTAAGAACTTAAAAGTTACTATTCACCAAAAAATTATTTTAATCTCATTGAACCACATTTTACTTCTTAATGAAAACCATGTATGTCGGATTTTTGAAAATCAAATCACAGAAGTGGTAATATTTCATTTAAACGAAAAATCAGTTATTTAACTACCACTTAGTGGTTTCACTATTCATCAAAAATTGAAGTTTTTCAGAACAATGCCAAAATTTCACCCTAAGATATAATTGATATTCCGAATTCAAAAATGATGTCTATTTTACAAAATTCCAAAAATATAAGTTTCATTAATTAATTTTATAATTAATTCCCGCTGTCACAACAAATAGCTATTTTTAAGAAACAATTTATATCAAAAGATTGGCAATTGTTTATGTCCAATTTCAATGTTAAATTAATTCTAATGACCACCATTGGATAAAATGGTAAAAATATATTCTAATTATACTTTAAAACCACTAAATAGTATAATTTATCACAATAAATTATTTTGATTAAAAAAGTTGTTTTAAGTATTTTTCACTATTCATAAAAAAATTGGATGTTCTCAGAAAGTTACAAAAAATTCAACTTAGGATAATTTTGATATTACGAATACAAAAATGAAGTCCATTTTGAAATATAAAATTTCTATAATTTTAAAAAGTGGTTATTACTATTCATAACGGCTACTTTGATTAGTCGCGGTGTGTCAGAACTCGAAGTTGCGTACAATGCAAGCTGTTGCATTATTGAATGAGAAGCGTATCATGGAAGCTTGGGGTGTTACATTCTCCCCTCCTTCAATAAATTGCGTCCTCGCAATTTGAAATTTTTCTTGGAAAATAAAAGGTTGAAAAGGGAAAAGTCCTTTGGGGAAACCCACATTGGAAATAAGATTAATAAAATTTACCTTAATAAGAGGGAAAGGGAAATGAAAACGTCACCACCCAATTATGATCTCGATTAGGAGAACATTGGTGGCAATTAGAGACATATAATTGGAGGAAAAACGTAAATATTTGTAGGGAGTGATTGAGGGCATCAATCACAATCAACTGTCAAATTGAGGGCCTCAAAGCCTTCAATCTATGTTGATTTAAAATATCATCAGTTCAACAAGACATAAGGTATTAGGATAACACATTTTTTTGTTTTAATATCCCTTTACTAAAGTTTAAGAATTTATTTATTCATTGAATAAGAGATAGGTATATATATATTTATGCTTGACAATTAGAGTTTCAACCTTCAACTCATCTTTCACTCAAAAAGATAATAGAACTCAAAAATATTATACTTATCCTAATTGTATAAGGTTCCAAATGTTAACACATACCATTTAGATTAGTAAAATTATTTTGTAATAACCAGGGACTTCCTATAGGCTAGTGGTAGGAAATAAAGGCCCGTCGCACCATGATTGTGGGTTCGATTCCTGCAGCTTTGTCCAACGCGACGGGTTATGCCCCACCCTACAGGTTGTCCTTTTCATAAAACTATAGTATCATAATAATCCAAAAATAATCTTCATAAATTTTTTAACCTTAAACAATACTATCCAAAGATCAACATAATCCACTCCAACCTTTATAGTTATCCAAAATACCTCTGTCCAGACTTTCTCTAAAAGGTCTCTTAATTCCAAAATCAATTGTAACATCAGATTCCCCAAACAAAGAAAAGTTTCTCTTATTGTCACATACTAAAAATATGATTACCTTAATCATATTAAATCCTTAATGAAAACAACATGTACTGTAGTACAATCCTTATATATATATCACATTATTCTTATAGCCATAATCTAGTTCTTGAGTCCAAAAACACAAATATAATAATTATTCCACTTCAACTGTAGTCACAGCATAAGATTGGCCTTGATCTCTTGGCCTTTTCTGAGGTAAGTTTCCTTGACGCTTAGGACATTCATTTGCATAATTCCCCATTTCTCTACAATTGTAGCATTCAACTTTGACAGCCTCTTTCTTTCCCTTGCAATCACGAGCCTGGTGACCCTTTTCTCCACATTTATAAAAAACTCCCATTCCTTTTAGGCAAGTACCAGGGTGATTCTTCCCACAATTATCACATAATGGAAAATCCTTCTTTCCCTTTTTCCCTTTATCTGTCTCTTGTTCCACCGTTATCTTCTTCTCTTGTTTTACTTTGTTGTCATAAGACTTAGAGAATTCTTTTTCTGTCTTGATAGCACATGAGACAATATCTTCGTATGATGAGAAGGACTGTGATACTAATTCTCGACGGAGAAATGGTTTTAACCCATCAAAGAAACGATCAATCTTACTCCTTGGGTTACGTATATAATCGGCAGCATGCCTCGCTAACCTTGTAAAGTTAGCCTCATACTTTGCGACATTCTCATCCTCCTTCTCCCTCAGACTCAGAAATTTCCTTTCCATATCTGCTTGATGGTCACGAGGAAAGTATTTTTCTAAGAAAATATCTTTGAACTCCCTCCATTCCATATTCGATACGTCATCATATTCCTTTGTGTTTTGAATCAGCGACCACCACTGATCGGCATCTCCAGTGAGGCGGTAAACTGCCATGACAACCTTCTCCCTTTCACTACTCCCCAAGGCATGGAATATTTTCTCTAAGGAATTTATCCACTGCTCAGCTACTATAGGATTTGTACTCCCATTGAAGGTTGGTGGTTTTTGCCTCATGAAGCGGTCTAACATTGATCCTCCACATTGCGGATCAGGGTGCTCCATACAAGTAAGTTTATTATTCATAACCTGAGTGAGTTTTCCCAGTATGGTAATAAGTTGATCAGCACCAGTTGTATCTCCAGCTCCACGATAATTATCTTGAGTAGGAGGGCAATCCCTACACGGAGTGCGTGCATTGATACAGTTTCCATTCCTTCCACTAGGCGCCATTTCTAAACAATGGCATAAACTAGATTAGTTTATGAAATAAATTACATAATTCCATATTTGTAAAATACTTTACATAAATTGAACTATTTATGGATATAATCCATAATCATAAAAAGAAGTGTTTCCTTTGAGGAAGTATATACTCATAACCCTTCATAGTGGTTTGTAATGAAAATGAGAATTATCCTAAGCGTATCCCCCGGGCGTGTCGTAACCAAGAGTGCAGCAAGGCCCGTTGTCGTACACCAGTTCCCGTTCGAGTCTAGCTCAAAGTGGTGTTTTCGGGTTTTACCCCTACGTACATCTGTGCCAGAGCCGCCTCTACCTGCTCGTATCCAGACAGGGATGTATTGCTTGGAAAAATCCTAACATCTCTATAATGCCAAAATTCTAGGAAGTTCTTCTATACTAATCCTGAAAGTCTATCTTTGGGCTATGTGCTCTAATCAGAGTTTATCTACATCTAGCTTCCAAGGTTAGTACTAAGCTTCCTCTGATAAAAACTGTAACGCCCCGACCCCAGCTACCCAGAGTCGGTGCATTACTTCGTAACATTGGTATGATCACAAAAGATCAAGTCTCGAAAGACCGATTAGTTTAGTAGCCTTGGAAACACTAGATACATTCGTAAACGTTACATTACATCATAAAGTGAAAAACTACAATAACAAAGTCTCCATAGTCCACACTCATATCCTCTTCTGACAATCCCTGGAGGTCATTCATAAAATACTTCTTCACATCCTGGAAAATATAAAAACATTGAAAGGGGTGAGCTCAGATGCTCAGTAAGGATAACAATATTGCGGAAGCTTTCATAAATAAACATTAACATTTAAGGCAATGTATAACTAAAACAAAAGCCTTTTTAAACTTGAACTTCAGAATAATATAGCAAAAATAAAATTAAATAATGCCATTTACTTACTCAAATGGATATTATACTAGTCGAACAATCACATGCAATATCAATAACCACTTTCATAATGAGGGAATGTATAATGCCAGGCATTTTGAAACATATTGTCATGGCCTCAGCCAAGACGTCTAAAATGATTAAGGCCTCGGCCAATTCCATAAATCAAATTGGGAAAGGGCCTCGGCCAATTCCACGTCTAGTTGTTTCATGAGACCTATCGATGCATCGAGGAGCTATAGCAGGCTCCACCCGTCACTTATTAAGTCCAATACATTCCTCATATGAATAGGTTTAAACATATCATAAACCATAACATAATCGTATCACATAAAACATGCATAAAGGAAACATAACATTTCCACATTTCAATCACAAGATATCAATACAACACATTGATATAATAAAAACGCTTTCAAAGCCATTTTCAATACCAAAATAAAAGAAAGTTAAAACTTTGTATTTATTTTTCATTAAAAAATGATGGCTTGTAGAGGAAGCCAAAACTCAAATAATGGTCATGGCGACAGAGAAGTTGTTGTCGCCGCATAAGTACGGAAAGAAAAACATTCCCTTTTGTTGTTTACCAAAACGCTTCGTATAAAAAGATTCCTTTTGAATAACCGTAAAAGTCAAAGGGGTTTATACACCATATAAAAGAAAGTTGTGTATAAAACCAAATATGCCTCAATGAAAGGGGATTGAGACAAAGTCCTTAAAAAGATCATTTTTTTATAAAGTAGGTCTATTATGTGTATTCAATATAATTACACATAAATAATGTAAAAATACAAGATAGGACATAATAATATCATGACATAATTTGAAAGTAGGAGATTAACCCAAAGAATAGAAATTGGGTTATGAATTTCCCTTACCTTGCGTCTTGTCCTGACTCGACCGTTCTTTAACCTCCTGAATAATAAACTAGAGTTAATTTCTATTTACTTAAGAACCTTTTTCATGTTCCTTATTCCTTTTATGTCACTTATTACCATGTTATGAACATTATGTAATTATTTAAGTTAATGACGGTCGTTTTGTCGATCTTTGGTACTTGAGTCAACAATAAACTTCTTATAATTACAAGTTGTTCATGTGGTGAAATATCCATTATATCCAGAATTATATTCCTGATGTAGATATCATATATATCATATATATACAGTATATACATTCATTCATAATGTCACGTAACATTTAGAGGTATGAAATGAAATGCACCGTTCATGGAGACGGTAAGCCGTACGTACACATGAATGCTACTTTCATTTCTATTTCGTATTTAATGGAATGAAATCAGAATGATATAAATTTATAATATAATTAAATTATAATATAGTGTATAATACCATTTAATCCATCCTTTATACAGCCCACATATGGCATTAACGATTCAAATCACTTTGAGGGGGCGGTAGTCCGCACTTCCTAAAATGAAATTATCGCGTTTTACCCATAATGGAAATCATAAAGTATGCCATAAATGAGAAATACAGAAGCATAAGTAAAACATAAACATATTATATATCATATATAAATATAGTTACATCTTAATGTCCACCTTTTAAGGTGTTATATGAGTGTTGAACAATCATCGTTTCGTGAGGCAGAAATTCTCCATCCACAGAAACCGTATTTTCTTTAACCATTAGATGTAGGTGTGTGTAAGTGTAGCTAGAATAATTATTATAACAACATCATAGTATATTGAGGATACTGGTGTTGTTACAAAAGAAATGAATAAAAAGAGTTTAGGGGGTTGGAGAAGAAAAATAAAACAAAACAACATTAGAGAAGACATTACCTCAAAATCGGGTAACTCTTTTTGATTTGAGCCAAAGGCTTACTTGGGAAGAGTTCTGCCCAAAGTGAGGCTTCTAGGAGTAATAGGTGGAAGTTGGGAGAGTATTTGGGCAGAGTTTGGCCGAGCCAAATATCTTGAAGGTGTGAATAAGGTGGGAGAAGTGGGGGCCTTTTATAAGAGGAGAGGAGGGGCTCTTTTGGAAAGATTGAAATGTTACATTATTATACAATGATTTTCGGATTCTAAAGGTCCCACACTTATATAATTCGTGGATAAGGTGATAAGGGTTAGAAGGCTACTCATCCAATAGGCTTTGGACAAGTGTAAGCCTTTGATTTTGCATTATCTTCTCATTTTATTTAAATCGTTAAATAATGAGGTCATCGCTGCATCATAATGATGTCATAAATAATTTAATATATATAATGTCTAAAAATTATAAAACAAATACTATGATGTAGGAAATCTTTTTAGCTTTCTAATGAATATTTATAATCAAAATTTGGACTTGTGTAACCCCACTTAAAAACTATTTTAGTAAAACAACTCATGTTTGTGTCAATTTAATTTTAACATTAAATAAATATATATTAATGTCATTTTCCAACCAAAGTGGATCCATGGGGTCCCCAAGTTGACCCATGGGTTTTCTTGGTCGGCCATGACTCATCCAATAGGAGTAGGACAAGTTTCAAGCTCATCTCATATTATTAAAACATTATTTTTACCTTAAACTACACTAATTACCTCTAATCGCGATTAAGAACTTAAAAGTTACTATTCACCAAAAAATTATTTTAATCTCATTGAACCACATTTTACTTCTTAATGAAAACCATGTATGTCGGATTTTTGAAAATCAAATCACAGAAGTGGTAATATTTCATTTAAACGAAAAATCAGTTATTTAACTACCACTTAGTGGTTTCACTATTCATCAAAAATTGAAGTTTTTCAGAACAATGCCAAAATTTCACCCTAAGCTACAATTGATATTCTGAATTCAAAAATGATGTCTATTTTACAAAATTCCAAATATATAAGTTTCATTAATTAATTTTATAATTAATTCCCGCTGTCACAACAAATAGCGTGTTTTTAAGAAACAATTTATATCAAAAGATTGGCAATTGTTTATGTCCAATTTCAATGTTAAATTAATTCTAATGACCACCATTGGATAAAATGGTAAAAATATATTCTAATTATACTTTAAAACCACTAAATAGTATAATTTATCAAAATAAATTATTTTGATTAAAAAAGTTGTTTTAAGTATTTTTCACTATTCATAAAAAAATTGGAAGTTCTCAGAAAGTTACAAAAAATTCATCTTAGGATAATTTCGATATTACGAATACAAAAATGAAGTCCATTTTGAAATATAAAATTTCTATAATTTTAAAAAGTGGTTATTACTATTCATAACGACTACTTTGATTAGTCGCGGTGTGTCAGAACTCGAAGTTGCGTACAATGCAAGCTATTGCATTATTGAATGAGAAGCGTATAATGGAAGCTCGGGGTGTTACAATATAATTTTTGGATCCTTGGTGTCGAAGTTATCTAATAGTGAATTTTTCATACTTTTTTGAGACAATCGAATTTTTGGGTAAAAATTAAACATCGTTTAAATATCTAATGTGTTTTATGACATCATAATGACCCAATAGTGATGTAATAAAATAATATAAGAAGTTTTTTCATCCAATATACGTTTTAAAATTAATATAATATGATTTTATATTTTTTTGATATATTTTATGGGGCCTTGGTGGACCCTCCAAGACTTATAAAGCATTTTAACCTTTTAAATTGATTTCCTTGATAGTGTGACCCACCTCCACTTAAGTAAGACTAATATTTTAATAATTTAGTCTGTTGGACTTATAAAATAATATTTTATACTACCCATTTTAAAAAATATTGGGAGAAACCATGATTTTGTTTGTGGTTTTAAATATTTAATTATATAGATTTCAAAACCTAAGTTTGTGAAATATTAATGAATTCCCCTATCGTTTCCTTTATAAATTGACCCAAGATCCCACTTCTCTTCTATAAATACCTTCGTATCATGAAAAATATCTTCACCCATATATCTATAATCCTCCCAATATTCCCCAATCTCCCATGAACCCTCTCTCAAGCCTCTCAAAGCGTTTGGGATCACACTTCCATGTGAGGGATTTCTTCCTCTCTAATCTTTGTCCAACTTTATTTATGTTTCTATACAATTTTATTTTCAATTAAAAATGTTGGGGTGTGATTTCAAACCTCTCCTATAATTACCTCCATATTCTTAAATTATGATAGACCCCTTTATCTCTCCTTAATTCCTCCCATGTACACATGTTACCATGCCAGAATTCTGTAAGGTATTTCTCTCTCCCCATTTACATTCAAGAAATTTTTTAATATTATAGATCTAAATTCCACTAAATATTTTGGGACATGAATCTATATGAACCCCTAACATTCCATTTCATGTACATATTTTTAGACACTCCTTTCTCTGTCATTAACCATTTTAATGAATTCTTATGCCACGTCGTTATGCTGTCGAAATTGCACCACGATTTTCTTATCCAGAGTCTTTGTGTACTGAATACCATGACCATTATTCTATCAAGGGTATTCACCTTCATGAACATATTCTTATTTACTATAGTGTTTCACATATATATTACATATTCTTTTATCATGGAATAAATTATGATGTTTAATGAATCCATGTTGTATGATCTATGTGGCACACTTATGGATTAAATGATATGATTAAGAAGGGTGTGCCCCGATAGCACTCCAATGCATTGGGTAAAGAATAGTATCATGATACATAAATTGGAATGAGAGATTACTCATTCTAATTCTAGTTCAATGAGGGTTTATTTATGCTCCATGTGAAATAGGCCTTGTCTCATGCTAATATCATCTTAAATGATGCTTTTATTTTTCTATGTTATGATAATCATGGTATACCATACCATTATGTTCATATTGCTCTTATGCTTCATTGATATGTCTATTTATTAACATGTATTGTATAATTCATGTTATTACTTGTTTACTCCCTTACTGGGATTTATACCTCACCCTTTTCTTATACTTGTCCCCATGTTATCCCATGGAATGCTAAGTATGATGGAATGTTGTGGTCATGTAAAATAAGTTTTCAATAAAGATGTTTTGTTTTATTTTCACATTTGTTATGTAATGTTCCTAAGCCCTAATGGAACTATACCTATCGACATTATATCTTTTATTAAGTGAATATATTAGTTAATAAATTTTTTTTAAGTGAGAAATAAAGAGAAGGGTTGTTATATATCATATATACAATGATCCCTCCATCCAACATCTCATTTTGTAGCACTTTTGTGGACATTTTCTTAAATCCTTTACATGACCACTCTAAGGAGTAAATAAATTAACAACTATAAGAACTGAAAATACTTCCAAGTTCATATAGGAAAAATATTACATTTTTATTCTTTTATTAGAGAACACAACTCAATTATTCTTAATATTTTATTACGAGTGGATAAATCAACCTCTTCTCATAACAGATGATATTGACACTAAATTTTTGGGGTTATAATTTTCAATATCAACAATCATATTCATAACTTAATTTTACCCATAAAACACTTTAATTAGGATCTACCTAAAGAAAGGGCTTGGTTTCCATTATTGAAATGATTTATTTTATGGGATTTAACCCCATGTCATTTTTAGTTAAAAGAATGTTCTCTCTAGAAATTTATTTATAAATGGATCCATAAGGTTTTAAACAATATCATATGGACAATTTTTATGGTTCCATCTTGTAACAATTGTCTCAAATAATCGTGTATCAGAATTGTATGTCTATACATTCTATTTTACATGAAACTATATTCCATTGATAATATTGCTTCACTATCACAACTGATAGAGACAAGAGGAATCATGCTGGGCCACAATATAATATCCAATAATAGATTCCTAATCCATTAATATTCCTTTCTAGATGAATATATGGTGATAAACTCCAAATCTATGGTAGAATGTGAAATACATGTTTTTTCATTGCTCTCTTAAGAAACAAAAAACCTCTAAGAGTAAACAATGGTTATCACCAATACTGGTAATCGAATATGCATCGATGTATCCTTCTAATACATCCAGATAATCATTGTAGTATAAACATAATTTTTTGGTCTTTATTATGTTTCAAAAGATTATCATTATATATCTCCAATGATCCATACTAGGATTACTAGTATATCAAATCTTTTTACATACAGGAAAATCAATATCTGGTCTAGTGGAATGCATTTCATATAGTAATAAACCAATTACACTAGAATACTCATGTTGTGAAAAAACTCTTCCCATATTTATAAAATGTATAACACTAGAATCATATGGAGAATTGGAATCCATGAAACCACATTGATCAAATTTATTTAACATTTTTTCAATGTAATGAGACTAACAAAAAGAATAACCCGCACCCTCTTTTCTAACATTAAGACCTAGAATTGTATTGAAAATTCAATGATATTTTATTCTAAACATATTTGATAAATAATTAATTGTCCAAATCACACCAATCATATTGGTTCCAAAAATTTACATATCATCCACATATAGACACATAATAACTCTGTATTATTTCGTAAACATAGAATAAACACATTAATCCACATTTTTATGAGTAAATCCATTAGGTAAAATAATAGAATCAAAATTTTCTTGTCATTACATCAAAGTGTGTTTGAGGACATAATGAGATTTAACTAGTTTACATAATTTGTTTTCATTACCTAGTAAAATAACCCCATATGGATGTTCCATGTAAATATATTCATTTACGTATCCACTTAAAAAGTTGTTTTGACATCCATTTTATAGACATACAAATAATTAATTTATGATAATGTAAATAATATATTAATTTATGTAATCCGAGATACAAGAGAATAAGTATCAAAATAATCAATCGATTGTTTTTTTGAAACATTTGGAAACCAATCTAGCTTTAAAAAATTAAATATTACCATCGGAATCATAATTTCTTCTAAAAACCCATTTTAAATAAAGATGTTTTGAACCACTTGGTAAATCCATATTCACTCATGTATTATTTCCCATAATATAATCTATTTAATCTTTAATTACTTCCTTCCAGAAAGAAACATCACCAGAAGTCATAGCCTCTTTATAAGTTTTTGGGTCATCTTATCTAGTTATTACCATAGGATACTTATCCAGAATGTGATTATGTTGATCTTCTTCGACAAAAAAACTATGGAATCAGGATAAATAAAATATGGATGTAGATGTTTCTCCTTCCAAATTCTTTCACTCCATTTAGGTTCAACTCGAGAATAATCATTATTCTATACTATGTTATTTTAACTAGATGGACTACATGAGATAGAGGTACGAGGAATAACTTCCTCTACACCATATTTATAAAAATTACCTTATAAAAACTATATATCTCCTGATTCACTAATTATATTAACTCCCAAATACATAAATCTATATTATTTATAATTTTATTCATATAAAAAAACACCATTAATTGCTCTTGGAACAATTTTTGTTCTTTTAGGATCAATAAATTTTTTGTAAGCTAAAACCCCCACACATTAAAATAATAAATATAATGTATTATAACATTCTAAATTTCATAAGGGGATAAATTTGTTTTCTTAGAGGTAATCCTATTAATAATATGAAAAGTAGCCAATAAATATTTTCCCCATAAATTTAATGGTTTCATAGATTTTTTAATCATAAAATTTACCATTTATACTAAAGTATGATTCTTTTAATTCAGCTAACCCATTTTTCTTAGGTTTGTATAGATTGGTAATTTGATGAATTATACAATTTTCTTCATATAACATATTAAATTCATTCATAAAGTATTCACCACATAAATTTTAGTGTAATACATTAATATTTTTGTTCAACGGGTTTTCAACTTCTGTTTTATAATTCTTAAACACATTAAAGGATTCATCATTTATTATAAGAAGATATATATATAAATATCTACTTTAGTAATCACAATAGTTATAAAACTTATTTTTACACCATGAGTTAATAAGACATTTAATTCAAAAATATTATAATGTACTAATTATAATATATCATAATTTCTTTCAACAATATGAAAAGGATACTTAAAAATTTTAAATTCCCCACATATTTTACATTTTTTAAATTCATTTACATTGTAAATTAAGTTTAACTTCTTCATCAATTTTAATGAATTATAATTATCATGTGCTAAATGATAAATCTATAAATTATAGGACTCAATCTTGTAAGCATAAGATTCAATACTACTATTAATATGTAGTTGATATTTTCCATCATTTGAGTACCCTTTCCCCACAAACATGCCACCCATCGACTAGATAACCTTGTCATATTTGAATGAAACATAAAATCCATTCTAACATAGAAGATCGAATGAAAATTAGTTCTTTCAAATTCAAAGAACATACAAAACATTAATAACAATCAACACATTAAGTAAAGTCTTTCTCCACGCTTCATTTTCTGCTGACATAGATGAATGCATTATTTCTAAGGTGTAATTAATTTGTGGTAGTACAATAACCAAATGTTTTGAACATAGAATGATCCATCATCACATGCATCATTTCTCCAGAATCATTCTACCTTCCCATCCTCATTGAAGTAATATTGAATTTGAATATCATTACAACTATATTCTCTTTATTCGGCATATTTGTAGTAGGTTTATCAACATTCTTTCGATAGTAACTTTCCCTTGCTAAATACCCTGGTTTTCCACAGAAAAATATTTCTTCTTTCTTATTCAACTGTTGAGTTTTCTTTTTAACATGTAATGAAGAGTTTGGTTGGGCCTTTCCCTCAATGATATTAGTATTGGTATTAAATTGTAAATCTATACCCATGTCTCTCAACATGTATTCCTCTTCACTGTGAAAAATCTTTTTCAATTGTTACAAGAAAATATCATCACTCTTTTTAAGAAGTTATTTTCCAAAATCATTCCAAATAGGTGGAAATTTAGCAATAATTGCACCAACTTGAAATGTTTCTGGTATATTAATCTTAAGGAAAGAAGTTTATTTTTTATATAATATAACTCATAAACATTATCCAATATTGGATTATTATCAATAATCTAGTAGTTTATATAATTTGAAATAATAAATTTACTGGTACCTTATTCTTTAGCTTTGTACATAAACTGGAGTGCATCCCATATCTCTTTAAGGGTATTCATTTGGCGCAAATAGTCATAAAGAATATTTGATAATGTGTTGAGAATATGTCCTCGATAGTGAACATGATCATTATTACATTTATTCCTCATTTCCTAAATGTAATGGACTTGAGTCACGTAAATGGGTGTGCTATTGGGATTCAGAGTGGGCTCCTCAGGAATGGGAGGATAATTTGGTTCCAGAATTAAAAAAAATCATCAACAACATAAGATGAAACTTCATATTATCTTTCCATTAAGAGAAGTTGTTTCTATCTAAATGGTCAAGGTTTACCATGTCATGGTTAATCACTTTGAGAGATTCAGGATCCATATTCTAGTTTTTTCATGGGTTCAAACAATTTTGATGTTTGGAGAAAATGTTGGCAGATGAAAGATACAGATTAAACAGTAATGCCTGATTTTAATTCACTATCCAAAAGGGTTTGATCCACCCCCATATTGATGGTGTAGGGTTTTCTATGAATG
Organism: Viscum album; assembly: GCA_963277665.1. Classification (NCBI taxonomy): domain Eukaryota; kingdom Viridiplantae; phylum Streptophyta; class Magnoliopsida; order Santalales; family Viscaceae; genus Viscum; species Viscum album. Next base: position 637,824,011 of record OY728162.1, on the reverse strand, counting down.
TTTTCCTTGAGTATTTCACTATGATTTGCGGATAATCTAACACTAATTTTTGATTTCCTTGCAGCACTTATGCTGGGAAAATATGGAATATATCTTGGATTGAAAAAGATTTTACACATAAGTGGTATCGACATCGCTAATATATAGATGGAATTCGGTGTGAATTTTATTGGTTTTATCTCATGATTTCAGTCAAATATCTCATTGGATCAACTAAAATAATAAAACCCTTGATGAGGGGACCCGTTCAAATTTTGAAAATATTTAAATCGAACAGTTATGACTAATAACGTTTACTAGAAATTTTTATAAATTATTTTATTTATTTTTGGTTTGTTTAATATATAATATATATATATATATATAACATTTTACTAAATATATACTTTTAAAAAAACTTTAATATAATTTAGGAATATAAATTTTATTAAAAAAATTCCAAGGGATCTTTTATAGGGAATGAAATTTTGAAATTATACCCACATTTCCTATATCGGATTCCCATTTTTTCAGTCCACCTCATTAATCGTAGGAAAATATGTTTTTTCCAATAAAAAATTATATTTAGTTTATTACATATTTATTGATAAATACTATAATAGTCAGAACACAAACCACTGGGAGCATGGAACCCAACCTACTGGTAGGCATAAGATAACATCATTATCGGGGGGGGGGGGGGTTGATTGTGCATGAACCCAAACCCTTGGAAGCAAGGAACTCGACCACAGAGTGGGTGGAAGATGACATCATTATCAGGGGAGAGAGGTTGATTATGGGTAAGGTGGAATATAATCCATATCCCATGGGACTAGATTATCTAGAGTAAGAGATCCAAAATTACATGAGATTGAATGTCGGCATGAGCCATTCAGAGTAGATAATTGATCATGAGGGAAGGATTGTGAATCGGTTCCATGTTGGATCCAGTAGCTATGATCTGAAACCCAGGAAGGTGAAGAATTATTGTAAGCTGAGGATGAAGTATCCACAAGATGTGTTTGTGGTTGAGTTAGGACAGTTGTGAAGCCACTGTAGGTGCGTGAACATGCCACATTGGAGGAAGGGGGAGTGTGGGGGGACACTGTGTAATTCCTATGGGATGCAGTCCAAGAAGAGGATGTTGGTGCTGGAGTACCACATGACGGGAAGCCCAAGTTTCAACTCCCAGATTCAATCAAATTTCTCCATGAATATACTTCCAATGAGGGAGCGACGCGATGGGAACGATGTGTAGGAGGGAGAAATAGAAACAATAAATATTATTCATACACTAAGTGTAGTTTGGGAGAATTTTTTTTAAATGGGTATATAATTTTTTTAGAAAAAATTTAAGTTTCATGATTTTTTCAAAAAAAGGGAATGGAGAAGTGTGAACCCCACTCACAGTTATTTATTCTGAGAGAGTAGCATTAATAGGGTTCATGATTCTCCCTCTTCCACCAATTAAGATGGGACCCCGTTCAAAAAACCTTCACAGAATTTAAAAAGGAGTCATGAATGGTGTATACGCCTCCCACTAGCCCATTTTATATTAAAGTGGTTCTTCCACCCTCCAAATTTCATTATTATGCTTTGGATCTTAGAACAAATATTAGATAGAATTATTTCTCAACATATCTTTGTGGTTTATTAGAAGTTAAAATTCCTATTTAAAATTTTAATTTCGTTTTTTTTATTTTATGGGTGAATTATTTATTTAATATGTATGGATGTCTGAAATTATGTATGTATAAATTAGCGTATTTTGTATGATTTAATTTTATAATGAGTTATTGATTTTTTATGATATAATATTGAATGTTTCGGGAATTTGAATATGGTGTTTGTATAATTGAAATGTTATGTATATAATTTATTTTATATTTTGGGAAATAATAATGTTTTCTAAAAGTGTATATATTTTTACTTTGATTGTGAGTAAATAAATTTGAATAGATTTATATGTATATAAAATATTTTATATTTAAAGAAATGTAAATTTAAATCAGAATATTATATACACATAGGTAATTATATAAATATATTATTGATAATATATTATTAAAAATATAGTAGTTATGTAAATTAACATATTTAAATTTATTAAAAATATATGTTATATTGTTTTATATTAATATTATAAAAAAGTTTAATATAAATAATAATTATAAATTATATTAAGTATAAATAATTATTATTTCATGTAATAAATTATGAAATATAATTACTTAATTTTTGGAAAGTAGAAATATGACATAAAATTTTTATATACATATTTAATTTTAGAAAACTGATAATAACATAAGTTTATAATAATTTAATGGTTATTTTTAAGTGTAAATATTAAGTATAAATAATTTTTATTCCATGTAATAAGTCATAAAATATAATTACTTATATTTAAGAAAGTAAGTGTATGAAAAAAAATTTATATACATATGTAATTTTATAAAATTAAAAATATCATTAGTTTACATTATTTTAATGGTTATTAGGTAAGTGTAAATCATATTATTTTTATTTACTATAAATAATAATTTTAATCTATATGTTTAAATTATATAATGTATTAATAATTATTCATCAAATTAATAAATTATAAATTATAATTATATAAATTTTGGAAAGTAGAAGAATAAAACAAAATTATACATACAAATGATATTTATTTAAATTAAAAATAACATAAATGTATAATATTTTAGTGGTTTTTATATACATGTAAATTATATTACTTTTAATTAAATTTAATAAATGTTATAATTAAATATATATATATACATACACACATGCATTGAAAAGTTAAAATTATGGAATAAAGGTATATATATTTATTATATATAATATATATTTATAGTGAAAGTAATATAATATTTAGAACATAAATAGTATACCAAAAAACATTTTAACAGTATTGTGTGATGACTGATCTTGAGATGATTGACTAATGCAGAATTGAAAGTGCATTTGTTTTTTTGTGTATGTGGTTATATAATTTGTAATAATTGCATTATATTATCCACATAGATGACCTGGGATTCATTACTCTCTATGTATATAAGAACCTATGTTTCCAACATAAAAGCGTTATGTTTTTCATACCCCTAGACCATATCACTTCCATGTAACTTTGTAATAAAAATATGTTTGATAAGAGATGTTCGACAAAAGGTGTTCAATAAGAAGTGTTCAAAAAGAGGCATTCAAGAAGTGGAATTGTTGAATGAAAGGAGACCAGTGGTTTCTAAAATATGTGATAATAGAGACTCTAGAAGTTAACCCATAAGTTTTAGTTAGATTATCTGATAATGATAAACCAAACCATAGAATAAGTCTCAATATCACTTCTTAGTTATTTATTCACAATTCATTAAATTTCTTGAAACATTTGATAATGTGGTAAAAAATATATAGCATTTCATTAAATTTTTTTAGTAATAATAACACCATTCATATACTTCAATAGTGAGGTTATTTATATCAATAATGGTTTTAGTTATAGTTTTCCACATGTAACAGTGATAAATATTCATGATGGTATGAATATAAATAGATCTATATAAATATATGTATATTTTTATTAAATGTAGTATGTAATGTGAAAAGATTTAGAACATAATGAATCTCTCAGACAAAATTGTTAGCATTATTGAATGCTTACTTATCTTAAGATGACCAACTAATGTATGATTGAAATTTAATGTTGTTTTTTCTTTTGTATCTGATTATTTATTTTGTAATAATTAGATGATCTTGAGATGACCGACCAATGTAAGATTTAAATTGCATGTCATATTTTTTAGTAATATAATTTGAATTAATTTAATTTAATTTTCCTCATTGGGGACCTACATTTCATCTCTCTCTATGTATGTAAAGACCTCTCTGTCCTCTTAAAAAATGTTATGTATCGAAGACCCCTACACCTCCTCACCTGCATGTGAGTATCAATATAATTAATGGGTATTTTATAATAAATATTTCTATTTGAAGTTGGTTTTTTATAAAATTCCTATTAAGAGATTAATGGTAGTTGAAATGTTATTTAATAGACACAAAATGACCCCCCTTAGGTTTTTTTATAAAATAATGATAAAACAATACACATAAAAAGTATGATGATCAATTATTTTTTTCTACATAATCATGTATCTACAAATATATTTTAATATTGAGATAATTTATACCGAATAGGTATTTACCTATAGTTTTTCACTTGAAAGAATAGAAAATGTTCATGATTTTGTGGAATTGGATGATGTTTGTATGAATATTCATATTCGATTAAAACGGAGGGATGATCATTCAATTACTTCAATAACATATCAAAATTTTCAATATCCTGAACATTTATGGCTCACTGAGTATCCTCTAGTAAATGGTGAAGATTGTATGGATGCATATGTAAGATCTAGAGCTGTTCTGGAGTTGACTCATGCTTGATTTCAAGTACTTTTTATTTTTACATAAGTACCTTTTGATTGGGTTTTATATTTGGGTGTGTTTGGATGATGATTAATAAAAATTGAAGAAAAAGGGATCTTCATGGTTGGAACAAGGTTAATGAAAATCGTATTCCCAGCCTTGAAAACCATGCAACCCTAAATAGTGAGGGTTCAAATGACTAGTGTACAAATTGAAAAACCATTCACACTAAAAAGAGACATTTTGAACCCCAATAACAAAAGGTTCATGGTTGGTGCATGATAAGGGAAAACCATGTTTCTTTCCCTAGAAAACTATGCATGACTTTTTAAGTGGCCCTAAATCTTATTTTAGAATCCCTAAAACCCCAAGAATTCACCCATTTAGACACTCATTAGATAGTAGGAGGACATTAATTTTTTTGGAGCGTTCTATAGGGGTTCTAAGATAATCCAACCTCTATTCATTACGATTCCATGCCGAAATCAAATATCTTCTCCTCTCTCGGTAAGTGAATATAATTTTGATGATTTCTCATTCATCCTCATTTCTTATCTTGTTATTTCGATGGAAATTATCAATTTTTTTGTTAGATATAAAACTATTTGGTGAGATCTTGACATAGGGTTGTATATATTGATTTATATTCATATGATCCTGATGTATTTAATCTCGATTGAGGGTTTTAGATCTAGATCCCAATCTACGTTGTTGTACTGCTCAATTTTAGAGATTTACATTGGGAGATTATTCATCATCGAATCCAAATAGGAGGTCTATTATAAAATCTCATAGTCTTGATATCATCTATGTGTATGTCATTGAAGAATTTCTAGGGTTTTTTTAGAAATTTTGATTCAGAAAGTGAATTAATTAATCTAGTAAATTAGTTAATTGATGAGTTTGGCATTTGATTGATCAATGAAATTGGGAAATTAGGGTAATTAATTGATTAATTAATTATCATAATATTGAATTGAGAATTAGATTAATTAATTAATTAATTATTTGCATATCTGAATTTTTCAATGGAATGAATATGACTAATTAATTTTTGAATTAATTAATGTGATAGATATGATAAATTTATTATATAATTAACTGATGTGATGAAAGTGATTAATTAATTGTTGAATTAATTAATTAGATTTATATGATTAATTAATTGTGGAATTAATTAATGTGATAAAATTTATTAATCAATTTTCGAATTAATTAATGAATGGTATAGTGATAAGAATATCAATGTTGATTCATCTTGATCGGTGTGATATAATGAGCTTTGTGATATTTGTGATAATTGTTGGTAAATGTGTGTAAGACATGGTATGCTATTTCTAAAGACCACATGAGTGGGACATGGTTTACTTGTTCCAAATCTCATAGTGATAAATGTGTGTGGGACATGGTCTGGTATTTCCAAATCACACATGAGCAAGATATGGTCTGTTTGTTCTTTAGCCTGTAATGATAAATCTATGTGGGACACACTTTTCTATTTCCAAATCCCATGGGGTCCTAGGCATGATGACCTAGACCAAAAATTTGGAATCGGACTATGGTTCCAATTTTCCAAAAAAAATTGAACTGAAATGGATAATGAAAGACCCATAGTTTATTGAATTGTGATCTGATAATTTGAAGTGATCCAGACTAAGACATTAGTCAAACCAGGTATTAAAGTATGGGTTCTATAAGAAATCTGGAGGTTTATACGGGTAAATAAATAATATTTGATAATGTTATAACTAATTAATTAAAAAGTTTACTTATTTCATTATAAAAATACATCCACTATTTTAATATGGGTCTGTTTTAGACACCCATAGTGGTGGTCTACTGAGTTGAAATCACACCCAACTTGGGCTACATGATCGGTACTCAAATTGACTTTATTTTTTAGGGCATGTTAACGAGAAAGGACCTAGGTATGATTTTAGATTTAGGAAAAAAATATTGGATGAAATAATGAGATGTGGTTAGGGACCCGCTTGGGAGTTATCAATGGCTTTATTCTAAGTTTTCATTTCAGACACTTGACACATACTTTAGCATGGATTGTTTTTTTCTATAATTGGATATTGTATTTCATTCATTGATTATCTTCAGATATTGGTATTGATAATAATTATATATGATTATGCTATTGTTTGTTATTTTCATTGGTGTTTACTCTAAAAAATAGGGTATAATGTCTCCATGATTGACCTATCATACCCTCACTAATAGTTAGTAGCATTTGACATACAGGGAGGTGTGGCTGAGGTCATCAGGTGAACCGCTCAGGACACAGACATGTGGCACCCAAGTCGGGATGTTACAAAGTGGTATCATAACATAATTTTTATTATCTACTTATTTTATATTACTATTTGGGGGAGGTAAACAAGAAACTAGGAAGATTCAGGGCTTGGTTATGAGATCATTAATGGGATTTGTAAACCCCATGTATGGGGGAAAACCGAAGTACTCATGGTGGTATTTTTGCTATTTGTTTTGTTACAAATGGATATTATTTCACCATGGTTGTGGGACAAATTGGGTGAAATGATTTTTTTTTTATATTTTCTATGAATTGACTCATGGCCTATAATGGAATGAGAGTTGAGTCTTCATGCATCATTCTAGGCACTCAGGATTATTTTTTGACACATATTATTTTAATCAGGCATAAGAAAATGTGTTTTGTGTAAGTTGTTGAAGTTGGTCTTTTTTTCATTACTAGTGATATTAAATTGAAAATGGTTCCTAATATGAATTTTACATGTTAAAATGATGTAAGATGAGAATAAATGGGTGTCTAAATGAGACACATTTCATGAGATGTGTTTACACTTGTTAACTATGATCTAGTTGTTGGATGATTAAGGGCAGTTCGAGTGCCATGGTTTACTGCATGGTGAGGTTTTAGGAAAAGGATTGTTGTGAGTTGATGTAATATTACTCTAAAATAATTGTGGTATGTTTTGTTATGAGTCATAAGATGTGTGTTTGGAATTGTAGAGTTGTGCCTCCATAATGACACTACTTTGGAGGAATACCCGAGCGCAAGGTTGTGAATGGTCGTCCAGTAGTGGAACCTAAGGCACCAATCGTGCCACTTGATGAAGTAGGGGAATAGTTACAAGAGAACATCACTCACTTAATGAAATTCATGGAAAGTAGCCTAGTGTGGGTTGATTTTATTTACCATTTTCCTTTCTATTGTGTACTTTATCTTTTTTCTATTAAATTTATTGGGTGTGGGTTAGCTTGCCAACTCGTACTCAGATCTTATTTGGTATATATTATTTAATATTATAATTATAAATATTTATATACATTTAAAAATATTTTTATATATTTTTAAACATATTTATATAAATATATTTATTTATAAAATTATAAATATTATAAAAATTATTAATTTATTTATTATAATTTTATAATTATATAAGTAAATAAATTTATTTATAAATATAATTATAAATAAATATAATTATAAATATTTATATATATAATAATATATATAAATATATTATGTTATTGGGGTATAATTACATTAAACACACACACCCCAAACATAGAACGGAAAGGCAGACCATAACCCCCTCAAGGGATAAACCGCTAATCAAACCTTATTTTGTCACTACATGCCCCGAAGGCCCAGTGGGCATGAAGCCCATTACATGTCCCAATGGCCCAAAAACTATCCCAAAGACCCAATGTTGTGTCATGCATGTATCATACCTACGTCAGCATATGTCAGCATCATGCCGGTGTCACTAGGTTTCTGATTTCTGCATCATCACCAGCCAACGTCATGCCTACGTCACTGCGTGCCCGCGAAAATTCACTCCCTATCGGATTTAAACCCGAGTTTGATGTGGGATTATAGGAATACATTACCATTTGGGAAATCACCCAATTACTAAATATAAAAATATATGTATTTATAAAATTGTGATAAATGTATTTAGTGTAATTTTATAATTATATATTTATAGTTATAACAGTAATTACAAATAAATATTATAAAAAAATATTTATATTTAATTAAAATTTTATAATTATACACGTAATAAATATAATTACTATTTAAATTTAATTATTTTAATTTTATAATTATTCATGATATGTTCATATGTTCATGGGTATAACAAGAATGAATCATACGGGTGTCAGTTTATAAATAAACATTTATAAATATGAATACAAAACATATGCATGTTCATCATCATAATATAGGTAATCTTAAAATTTCAACCATAACTCACAATCACATCCAGAAATAAACATTATGATTACACAGATATATAAATATATATATTAGGCACTTGGGGGTTCGATTACATTAAAAACACACACACCACATACATATGAAATAAATGCAGCCCATAGCTCCCAAGGGGATAAACCACCCATCAACCCTTATTTATTCAGTAAAAGGCATGTTGGCCTAGTGGATATGTAACCCATTACATGGCCCATAGTCCCAAACAGAATGAAATCCCATTACATACCTATGAAAGCCCAATTTTTCCCCAAATACCCTTTGGTTAATAATGCTGCTATAGTACCCGAGATGCTAACGTGCTACTATCCCTGTAGTTCTTGCTACTATGCTCAGCACCACTTTAGTGTCGTCAATTATATAGTTCTGTCACTACTATAGTACCACCACAGTTCTACTACAGTAATTATAATGATAATTATAAATAAATATATTTTTAAATTATTTATATATATATTAAAAGAAATAGTTATAAATGTAATAAATATATTTACAATTTAAAAAAATTATTATTATTTTATATTTATTTAATTATATGTCTAATTATTTATAAACTTATAAATACATTTTTTAAAAATTATATATATTTGAATAATTAAAAAATATGTATTATAATATTTAATATTTATATTATGTATAAACATGTGTTATTTAATTAATGTCTATAAATAAATATTATTTTTGAATATAAATATAATAATTTTATACATATTAGAAATATTTTTTATTAAAATATTTTATCATCGCTAATAATAGCATTGATAAATGATACTTTATTTTCAGTGGTTTTTTTAACACTGGTAAACATGACAATTATCATCTCTTTTATCAAATGCTGATAGAGGAGAGGCTGTTATTAGCACTTTCTTCTTAGCGTTGATAAAAGATGAAGAATCCCTTTCCAGAATATATGGTGTTAGAAATTAATATTTTCACTATTATATAGTTGTATTTACATTTTTTATGGTATTATTATAAATTAAAATATTTATTAAAACACTCATAAGTTATGTAAAACCTATTAACACGATATTCATTTTAAATAAAATCTAATTCATTAGAGGAACTAAAAAATTATACAACAAAAATTTTTGAAATTACCAACTATTGAAAAAAGTTAAGAAAATACCCAAAAATTGATCTCTGTATGGTAATTAAAATCATGAAACTAAAAACGCACATTGAACCATAATAAATGAATTATAATTAAAAAAATCTAAAGTAAGTTTATAAGATTTGGGAAAATATTAGAAAATAGAGTTGGAATGGTATGACGGGAGGTGTTGGGAACCTTATATTGGTTTGATTATTTGAGATAGTCTATTATATATATAAAATTCATCCCAAATAATACTTCTTATTGTGGATTCCATCACAAATAGTCCCCACCAAATTTTTTTATACCAATCTAAAAAGAATTTGGGATAATGTTGGTTTTCCATGGAAAAAACGTATCTTTTGTGATGGATAACCTAATTTCATCATAAATAGTTTATATGAAGAAAATTATTTTTTGTGGAAAATTAATCATCCATTGCACATAATAATTAACCACTATAAAGCACACTTTTCCACCAAATATTATTAATTTTTATCACAAAAATGTCAATTTTTTATTTCGGTTGGTCATATATTATTTTCCATTACGACTTATGTGTTGTAAAATTTGAAACATTTATGGTTCTATTTTATTATTTCACCCTTACTACCTCCCAAAATTTCACCATCCTACAACATGGAATATCTCTTAAAATCAATCAACCATATCTATATATATCTATCTATCTATCAATATTTTTTTTTAAATGAATGTCTTAGAATATATAATCATATGGAAGGTGAATTTACAGGCTGGTACATACTATGGTTGATCATTTTGGAACCAACCACCTTGGTCTCCTTGATTGAGGACCTTTATGTTGTGGGGGATTCCTTTGAAGATATTGTTCTTTCATTGGCACACCTGTTGATCCAAGACCCCACCCCCACCATGATCAAACACCCTGAAGTTACAAATGAGTCCATGGCCATGTGTTGGGATCCACCCTTAAGCAACGAAACTATGAGATGAAAATTTATAGAAGTCCAATGGGAACTCCATGAAAGACTATCACAAGAGAATCCCAGTTACAGCTTTTCTAGAGGCAACACAAATAGACAGAAAAACATATACCTTGGATCCATCCATATAGGGAACCGAGTGGAACGGAGTGGGGATTGCTTCTTACCCAATATAGTGGAGAGGTTCTTGGTGGATGAAGAACAAGATAACATGACCAAGAAGAGACAGAATGGATGGATGGGGAGGGATGAGGTTTTCATGGTGGAGAAGGGAAACAACATGGGAGTCATTTCCATGATGATATAAATCCACAACGATGGTGTAGCCAGTACGGAAACATAGAACCTTGTCGCCTAGCAGGCTGATGTAAACATCATTATTAGGGGAGAGAAGCTGATTATGTAGGTGTTGGAAAATATGTAGGTAGATAAAGAAGATAGATTAAACCTTAATGCATGAATTTAATTCACTGTCCAAAAGGGTTTGATCAACCCTGCATTGATGGTTTAAAATTCTTAGTGCATGTTTCCCTCAAGTATTTCCCCAATATTTGGGAATAATTGAACACCAATTTTCGAATAACCAGCATCCCATATGTTTGGATTAAATATAGAATATATTGTATTGAAAAAGAACTGACACATAAGTGATATTGACATCACTAATTAATTTATTGAAATCAATTTAAATTGCACCAATTTTATCTTACCGTTTCAATCAAAGAACACCTTTTCTTGATCGAAATGAGACAACTCTTGATTAGGGGTACCCATTCATATTTTGAAAAAACTAAAATACAATAGTTATTACTAATCAAGTTTACTATTAATTTTAATAAAATATTTTTCTTTATTTTATTTTGTTTTTTTATAATATATATATATATAACAAAATATTTTGGTAAATAAATATTTTTTAAAAAATTTTAATAACTTTTACATAAACATATATTTTGTTTAAAACAATTTCCATGGATTCTTTATAGCGAATGATCTAGGGGAATTCTTCCCACATTTAAAATTTTGGATTACAATTTTTTATTCCACCAAATCAATCATAGAAAAACATTTTTTAACCAATCAATGAATTTTACATATTTTATTAAATATTTTTTACATAAAATTATAACAATCCACCACTTTTATTCAAATATATTAATTATCCAAATCACAAGTGATTCATTATCCATAATAAAGGTATATTTCGATCTAAACGTTTACATAATACCAATATATCAATGTTTTATCAGTTTTACAAGTTGTCAAAACATTAAACATGTTAATATTTAAGATAATCTTGAGATGTCATACATTCAGTGATCCTTCCATACAACATTTCATTTGTATCCCTTCAATGTCCATCTTCTTATATCCTTCTCATGAACACTCTAAGGATTAAAACCATTAACTACTATAAGGGGAAACACCACATCTCTGTCCATAAAGGAAAAATACTAAAATGTTCTTATGTTATTAGTGTACACAACTCATTGAGTCTTAATATTTTTTTAATACTTTATAACTCAATTTGTAATCATGGAAGATGATATTGACACTAAATAGTTAGGGTTACAATTTTCAAATCACCAATAATATTCATAACTATTTTTACCCATTATACAAATTGATTAGGATCTACCTAAATAAATTATTGGGTATCCATTACTAAAATGATTTATTATATAGCATTTAACCCCGTCACTTTAATAGTTGCGTGAATGATCTATCTATATTGAGAATTTATATATGGATCTTGAAGTTTTTTACAGGATCTCACATATACAATTATTATGCTAACTTCTTGTAAATTTTTTTTCACATAATCATGTCTTAAAATTATATTTCTAGAGTTTCCATTTTACGTGCAATACAGGAAAACAACATTTTAGAAGTGTTTTTTTGCAGCGGTTTTCAAAACCGTCGCTAAATGTTTTAGGTTCTTGGGAGTAAAATTACATTAAACATCCACACACACAATATACAAAGGATAGAAAGGAATTCAATAGTCCCTAAGTAGATAACACACCAATTAAGCCGTATTTATTCAGTAAATATCCCATAGACCCAGTGGGAATGTATACAATTACATGGCATGTAGGCCTAATGGGCATGAAATCCCATTACATAGCCCTAATGGCCCAAATTTGTGGACCAAAGGCCCTATGGGGAATAGCGATGCTATAGTACTTGGGATGCTACAGTGTTACAAGCACAACAGTTTCTTCTACAGTGCCCACCACCACTACAATGTCGTTGATGCTATAGTTCTGTCACTACTAAAACATAGCCACAATGATTCTACAGTAACTGCAATTATAATTATAAATATATTTATTTAGAAAGTATTTATACATAATTATAAATACAATCAATATATTTATCTTTTAATTTTTTTATATAATGTTATAATTATTTAAATATATATATATATTTATTTATAAACTTATAATTACTTTTTGAAAAATGTTATATTTATTTGAATTTTTTTAAAAAATTATAAGATATCGTAGTTATATTAAATATAAACATGCATTCTTTAATTAATGTATATAAATACACATTATGTTTTAATATAAATATAATAATTATATACATATTAATAATATCTTTTAAATATCTTTTATCAGTGCTAATAATAGGACTGATAAAGGATACACCTTTATTAGCACTTTTTTAACACTGAAAAATGTGACCTTTATCAGCGCTTTTAGATAATGCTGATAAAGGTGAGGTTTTTACTAGTCCATTCTGATTAGGGTAGATAAAATCCAATAGATCCCTTGCCCAAATATATGGTAGTGGCGATTAATATTTTCCCTATTATGTATTAGTATTGATATTTTTTAAATTACTATTATTAATTAAAGTATTTATTTTATCAATCACATTTTAAGTAAAAATTTCTAACATAATATTCAATTCAAATAAAATTATAATGCATTAAATGGACTAAAATATTATGTAAAAAAGTATATAAAATACCCACTATTAAAAAAATCGCAAATACCATGAAATCAAACATTGTATGGTAATTAAAATCTTGAAACTTCAACTAAATTTTCAACTATAAAAAATGAACTATAATTCAAGAACCTTCTAAAATAAGTCTGGAGTATAAGTGTTGGTGAAGAAATAATCTGAAAATTGAGTTTGAATGGTATGGAGATATGTGTTGGGCACCTTATATTGGTTTTATTATTTTTGGAAAACAATTTTTTATATAAAACAGATAAAAAGATTACACTATTTGTGATGGATTATACCAAAAATAATCCCCACCATAAAACGCTTGTAAGCAAATCTAAAAGTTATTTTTGATGATGTTGGTTTTTCATTGTAAATAAGTATCTTTGTTTATGGATAACCTAATTTCATCATAAATAGTTGACATGATGACAAGTGTTTGTGGTGAAAATTAATCATTCATTGCACATAATAATTACCTACCATAAAACACACTTTGCCGCCGAATTTTTTTTACTATATATCTATTGAATGTCAATTTTCTATTATGATTGGTGATACATTATTTTACACTGTAACGTAGGTGTGGTATAATTTGAAACATTTTTGGTTCTATTTTATTATTTCACCCTCACTACCTCCCATAATTTCATCTTCACACAACATGGTATATCTCATGATAGCAACCAATCATATATATACATCTGTATATATCTATTAAAATATTTTTTTAAAAATAATGTTTTAAAATTATATAATAACATAGAAGGTGTAACTATAAATAGGTATAAAAAATGGGACATAATATTTTCACTAACAGCCCCGGGTTCCATGATAGAGGACCTTTATGCCATCAAGGATGACTTCAATGATTTCGACCCATCTTTAGAAAACCAGGACAGCAAGGAATTTACCCCCACCAAGATCAACCATGTTGAAGTCACAAACGAAGCCATGGTCATGTGCTAGGAGCGAACCTTAAGCAATGACACAGTGAGATGAAAATCCATGGAAGATCATTAGGAACTATAGGAAATACTACTATGAGGGTAGCCTGGGTGCTACTATGCTAGAGGGAACCCAAATGAATAGAATGATGGATACTATGGAGCCATCCCTATAGGAAACTGAGTGGAACATAGTGGGGATTGATTCTTAACAAATGTAGTGGCAAGGTTCTTATAGGATAAAGAAAAAACATACCATGACCACGGATGGACCGAATGGATGGATGGAGAGGGTTAAGGATTTCATAGTGGATAAGGGAGATTGCATGTGATTCATGCCAATGATTATAGAACACCACATCGATGGTGCAGCCATTGTGGGAACATGGAACCACGCCATATGGAAGGCTGAAGATAACATCATTATTGGGGAAGAAAAGATGATTATGTCAGTGTTGTAAAATATGTAGGCAGATGTAAATGAAAGACTAAACCTTGATACGTGAATTTAATTCACTCTCAAAAAGTGTTTGATCCACCCCATGTTGATGGTTTAAGGTTCTCGGTGGATATTTCCCTCAATGATTTCACCATGATTTGGGGATAATCGAATACTTATTTTCGATTACCCCCATAAATTATGTTGGAAACAATATGGAGAATATCTTCTATTGAAAAATAATTAACACATAAACGATATCGATATCGTTTATTTTTTGATCGAAATAGATGTGAATTTAACTGGTTTGATCCCACCTTTTTGGTCAATGAACACCTTGGTTCGACCGAAATGAGATAAATTATGATTTGGGGTACCCATTAAAATTTAAGAAAAAACCAAATATCAAATTATAACAAATATACATGTTTATAAGTCTTTTTAATAAAATAAAATATTTTATTTTATTCATTTTGTTATATATACATAAACATTTTAAAAAATATAAATTTCTAAAAATAATTTAATAATATTTAAGAAAATATATATTATTGTAAAAACAATTCCCAAGGTTCATGTATAGGGAATGAGCTATGGTAATTCTACCCACATTTCTATTATGGGATTCTCATTTTTTTAGTCGACCTCATAAATAAAAGAAAAAGATGTTTTGACCAATCAAAACATTCTATTGGTTTTATTAAATATTTATTGAATAAAATTATAACAATCCCCCAGTTTTAGTCAGAAATATTAATTATCCAAATCAAAAGTGAGTGATTATACATAATAATGTAATATTTCAATTTAAACCTTTAATTTGTATCAATATATCAATGTTTTATTATTTTTACATGTTTTTGTAACATTATACTTGTAAATATTTAAGGTAAACAGAAGATATCATACATAAAATGATCTATCCATCCAAAATATCATTTTTTATAAAGTTTATGGCCATATTGTAATATCCCATTCATGATCTCAGTAAGGTGTAAACCCATTAACTATAGTAAGAAGTAGAACCACTTCGATGTTCCCATAGGAAAAACATTACAATGTGCTTCTATTATCTGAGAATATAACTCATTGAGTCTTAATATTTTGTTAAGAGGTTATAACTCAGCCTGTAGTCATAACATATGATATTTACACTACGTAGTTGGGGTTATAATTTTCAATTTCAACAATCACATTCATAACTTGTTTTTACACATTAAACATTGTGATTAGGATCTACCTAAATAAAGTGTTGTGATTCCATTACTGAAATTATTTTTTCTATGGGATTTAACCCCTTGTCTTTAATAGTTCCACAAATTATCTCTCTTGACATAGATTTTATAAATTGATTCAGAATTTTTTCACCCAATTTCACATCAATAATTTTTATGATACCATCTTGTAACAATTTTGTCAAAGAATCATATCTCAAAATTATATTTCTCGACTTTACACTGTACATATGAAACTATATTCCCTTGATAATTTTGCTTCACTATCACAATTGATAGAGTTAGAAGGAATCAGACTATGCCAAAATCTAATATCCAATAATATATTCTTAATCCATTTTACTTCTTTTATACATGTCTCTAAGGAGATAATCTCTAACTCCATGGTTGAATGTGAAATAAATGATTCTTTCTTGCTCGAACAATAAACAAAACAGCCTTTAAGAGTAAAAAACCACCTCGATGTGGATTGGTTATCACTAATACTAGAAATCCAACATGCATCAATGTATACTTCTAATATAGACAGATAAACATTATAGTATAAACCTAAATCTTTTTTCAATTCTAAAGTTTCCAAATATTTTTGTTATACATCAACAATGATCCACACAAGGATAAATAGTATATCCACTCTTTTTTACATAACAAAAAAAGAAATATCAGGTCCATCATAATGCATTTCATAGATTAAATAACCAATTACACTATCATACTCATGTTGTGCAACATCTCTTCCTGTATTTATAAAAAGTTTAACCTGAGTATCAAATAGAGTATTTTCATCCATGAATACAAGATGAATAAATTTATTTTACATTTTTTTATTTAATGATACTGGCTTAAAGAATAACCCCTAGATTGTTTTCTAACATTAATACCTAGAATATTATCAACTATTCTATGATCATTCACGTTAAACATATATGATATGTAATTCTTCGTCTTAATTAAAGCAATCATATTTTTTCGAAAAATTAATGTATCATCCACATATAGACACACAATAACTCCATATTCTTTCTTAAACATCAAATTAATACATTTATCGACATTTATATGAGTAGAATCATTAAATAAAGTAATAGAATAAAATTTCCAATGCCATTTATTCAGAGATTATTTAAGTCCATAAAGAGATTTAACTTTTTTGCATACTTTTCTTCATTACCTTGTAAAAAAAAACCCTTTTTTTTTTCCATTTATGTATCTATATTTATGAATCCATTTAAAAAAGTAGTTTTGAAATCAATTTTATGGACATACAAATGATTAATTCAAGATAAATTAAATTAGGTATTTATTGAATTAATCTGATCTACAGGAGCGTAAGTATCCAAATAATCAATCCCACCTTTTTATATGAATCCTTTGGAAACCAATCTAGCTTTAAAATTCATGAATGTTTCTGTTGGATTCATACTTTTTTCTGAAAACCCATTTACAACCAATCAATTTTGAAACTATTCATAAATACATAAGGACCCAATTATTATTCCCCACAATGGAATCTATTTTATCATTAATTAATTCTTTCAAGAAAGAAAAATCTCTATAAGTCATAGACTCTTTATAAGTATTTGGGTCAAATCCTATAGTTAATACCACATGATACTTATTCAGAAGATGAATTTTTGGATCTCCTTCAACAAGAAATACTTTAGAATCAAGAGAAATAAAATATAGATGCAAATTCTTCTCCTTCCTAATTATTGTACTCTATTTAGGTTTAACTTTAGAATAATCATTACTCTCTACAATTGTATTTGAACTACATGGAGTATATGAAATAGGGATATGAGGAATAACTTCCTCCACATCATATTTATAAAACTTATCTTTTAAAAATATCAACAGATCTTTATTCAATAATAATATTAGCTCCAAAATACATAATTATATATGCTTCTATATTTTCTACATATCCAACAAAACACCATAATAACTTTAGGACCAATTTTTGTAATTTTAGGATTAGGAAAATTATAGTAAGCTAAACACACCCACACATTTAAATATAATGATTAGGTCTTCTACCTCTCCAAATTTAATAAGGGGATAACTTTGTTTTCCTATAGGAAATTATATTTGGAATATGACATGTATCCAATAAATTTTTTCCACATATATTTAATGGTAACTTATATTTATTAATCATCCAATTTACCACTTCTACTAAAGTACTATTTTTCCTTTCAGCTAAGCCATTTTGTTGAGCTGTGTAAGGAGGAATACTATGTTGAATTATACAATTTTCTTCACAAAACTCATTAAACTAATTCATAAAGTATTAACTGCATCTATATGAGCGTAATAATTTAATCTATTTCTTAAATTGGTTTTCAACATATTTTTTTCATAATTAATCATATTAAATGATTCATCCTTTATTCTAAGAAAATATACATGTAAATATCTACTGCAGTCATCAAAAAAGTAATAAAATAAGTTTTTCCACAATTAGTTAATAAGGAATTTAACTCAAAAAATATAAAAATGTACTAATTCTAATATATCATAATTTCATTGAAAACTATGAAAACGATTCTTAACTATTTAATATTCTACACATGTTTCATATTTATTAAATTAATTTCCAAAGAAAATTATTTTTAACTGATTGATTAATTTTAATGAATTATAATTAACACGTGCTTAATGATCAGTCCATAAATTAGGGGACTCAGTCATGTAGGAAAAATATTCAACAATATTATTAAAAGAAAGTGGATACATGCTATCACTTTAGTACCCTTTCCCCACAAAAATACTTCCCATCGACAATATCACCTTTTTGGATTCAAATAAAACCCGAAAACCCATCAAACATAGAATATTGACATAAAATAAGTTCTTTTGAATTTATCGAACATAAAACACATTAATAAGAGTAAAATTATTCCCAGAATTAATGTATATCTCCACGCTTCCATGTCCACTGACATAGATGCATGCATTATTTCCATGATGTACTTCTTTCATGACAGTACTATCATCAAATGTTTTGAACATCGAATGATCCTTCCACAGATGCATAATTTCTCCAAAATCATGCCACCATCCCATATTCATCAAATTAATCTTTAATTTGAATATCATTATTACTAGATTATCTTAAGTCATCGTATTTGCAGTCGGTTTATCAACTTTCATTTGATATGGAAATCACCTTGAAAAATGACATAGTTTTCTACATAAAAATAACTCTCATTTCTTCTTGGAATGATTTATTTTCTTCTAAATTTGTTGACTATTATTTTTGAAATGTAAGGAAGGGTTTGTTTTTGAATTTACATCAATGATATTAGTCTTGGTATCAAATTGTGAAGCCATACCCACATCTCTCAACACATATTATTATTATATGAAAAGATTCTTTTGCAATTGTTATAAGGAAACATCATCACTCTTTTTAATAAGTGATTTACCAAAATCCTTATAATAGGTGGAAATTTAGCAATAATTTCACCAACTTGAAGATTTTTTAGTTTATTAATTGTAAGGGATTTTTTTATTTTCAATGCCATGAGTCTCATGAATAGGCTTTAACACTGTCTTGTTATCAACCATCATTTTGATTAGATAATTTTAAATAAGAAATTTATTGTCACATTCTTCCATGGATTTGTACAATAACTCCAGTGCATCCCATATCCCTTGAGTGGTCTTCGTTTGGCAGAAATAATCATAAAGACGATTTGATAATCTGTTGAGAATATGTCCTCAACATAGAAATTGACCATCCTCACAATTATTCTTCACGTCCTGAATAAGATAGAATTGATTAATGTCAATGGTGTGTCATTGGGATTTGAAGTGGCCACCTTAGGAATGGGAGGAAGACCCGGATCCAGAATTTAAAAAATCTTCAACACTATAAGAAGAAGCATCACATTATATTGTGATTAGGATAAGTTATTTCCATAGAAATGGACAAGTTTTACTATGTCTTTATTCATCACATTCATAGATTTATAATTGATATTATAGGTTCTCATTTGGTTTAAAACCTTATTATTATTGGAAAATGTGTAGGAAAATGAAACAAACATATTAAAAATTGATGCGTGAATTTAATTCACTATCCAAAAGGGTTTGTTCCACGCCCATTTTGATTGTGTAGGTTTATCAGTGGATGTTTCCATCAAGTATTTAACCATGATTTAAGGATAATAAAACACTAATTTTTGATTACCCCATAGCACTTATATTAAAAAAAAATATAGAGAATATCATGGATTAAAAAATAATTAACACATAATATAACAACCCGATTTATTTTATTACATTCAGACATGATTTAATGAAATAAAATTACACCTAATACAACCCAAAATAACGATAAGTATAGTGTCTTGGGAAATTAGTAAAATTACATAACAAATTAAAATAGGAAATACAAAATCATTATTGAAAATTGCTTTTATATGACCACAACATTAGTTTGTACTTAATATTTCATGGGACAACCTGAGGACATACATAAGAAAGGGGTGAGATATAAAGAACAGTATGGGAATAAACATGGAATAAAATGAGGAATAAAATACATTTTCTACATTAGGAACATCAATGGAGAATAAAAGAAACATGAACATAAATCCATGATATTGCATGATAATCATAACATGGAAATGTTGCAACAACTTGAAACATTGCGTCATATGTCAAGGATAAACTGATAAGAAATCAAAGTGGAAAAAGAAACATAATGGAATCAGGTAAGCCATTTTCCCAACATGAAGTCTCATGATACTATACAATACCCAATGAATTGTAGAACTATATCTTTCTAGGCGCACCTCTCAATTTCATTTCATTTTGATCCTTAAGTGTGCCACATATATCATAAATCATTGATTCATTTATCACAACAATTTATTCCATGATCAAGGTGTTTAGAATAAAAACATGTAAGTCCTAAATAAAAAGTTATATTTGTATATAATTGGACACACTTGATAGAGTAATTTGTATGGAATTTACTACACAATGATTTTGGCATGCAAAATCATGGTGCAATTTCAGTAGCATAACGACATGGCATAAAAATTCATAAAAACGTTTGATGAGAGAGGAAGGGGTATCTTATCATATATACATGAAATAGAAATTATTAGGGTCATAAAAATAAATGTACCAACATAATAAATTTGGAAAAAGAAGGCATAACAAAATAGATAAACTTGTAAAAAGAGGACAAATGGAATAACTCTTATGAAATTTCAGTGTGGTAATAGGTGTACATGGGAGGGATTAATGAAAGAGAAATGGGTATCTAATAATTTAAAAATTATAAGGAAACGATGGTGGAGGGTAAAAAACATACCCCATCATTTTTAAAGTAAAATAAAAGGGTGTAACAATATAAGGAATCATGGATAAAAATGAGAATAGAATGAACCCTTACTTGAGTATGTGACTTAAAAATCATGAAGAGGGGCTTTATGAGAACTTGGGTAGAATCGGGAAGATTATAGATAGGGGAGGACAGATTATGGACATTATAAATGTATTTTTAGTGATGATAAGTGGGAGATTGTATGGATTTTATAATAAATGAGAGGAGATTTATTTAATATTTCATAAACTTGGGTTTTGGAATCTATATAATTAAATATTCAAAACCAAAAACCTCACCATGGTTTTTCAATGGGGTATTCCAAATAGGAGTGGAAAACATTATGTTATAAGACCAAGGGATGAATATATTAAAATATTTTCCATTTTAATGTTCATGTGAGTAACATTATTAAAGGAATGAACATAACATCAATAAATACATTATACATTTTATAGGATTCACTAAGTATTTATAAAATAAGTCAAAAAATATAAAAACACATTATTTTAAATTTAAAACATATATTTGGATGAATAACCCTTTTATACTGTTTATTAAACTCTATTGATCCATTATGAGGTTATAAAACACAAAATATATTTATATGGTATTTAATTTTTACCAAAAAAAATCAACGGTCTCAATAAATTATGAAAAATTCACCGTTGGAAAATTTTGACATCCTGATTCCAAAAATAATATTCATTTTATCCAAATAATTTTCTAAATATGTAAATCTTCACTTTGAAAATATAAACCTACATTTATAAAAAATTGATGTGTTAAAACACATTTTTAAACCATAATAAAAATTATATTTGGCCACATAAAAAGTATATGATCATTTATATTTAATAAAATTAATTAAATAATAATATTTTCAAAAAAAATATATTTATTAATTCATCAAAATAGATTTCTTAATTCAATTTTAATATTAAAAAAAAAATACTATTTGTGCTTTAAAAACAATAGTAAAATAAAAGTGTATTCATTATTATATAAAAAACAATGTACATAATCATAATGCTAGGTTCTTGATACATATCCCTTTATTACATCAGCATACTCCCTAAGAGTAAGGTGTGCGATGGGGGGGCCTTCATGGGGCTGTTTTTTCAACATGTTTTTGGTCGCGATCTCGATGAGCTTGAACTTATCCTATAAACAGTTTATCTCATGCTTAAATTATTGTATCTCAGATTGGATTTCATATAGTGAAAAGCCTAGATATGCTATATCCCATTAGAAGCTCTTATAAATGGTATTTATAAGGAATGATCCTACTAGTTGAGGCCATATCCTCCTTTTTCTGTGTCGAAAGGATTTTTTGAAACCCTATATTTATACATGTCATGTGATCATTGTTCAAGGACTATATTATCTACGATAATGATACTTAATAGTCATTTAAATCCAATTGTATATAATAAAATTGTCTGAGTGAATGTGTTTTATATATCCATTTTACAAAATAATACATTTCATTAGATAAAAAGAAAATTTTCAATTATAATAGTTTGGGTTGTTATAATCTTCCTCTCCTTAAGAAATTCACCCTTAGAAATTATCATTTCCCACATTAAAACAGTTGAGGGTATGTTTTCTTCATTGCGTCATCTGGTTCCCACATTGCTTCATCAAACCATTGGTTTCTTCACATCACTTTGACCAGGTGGATTGTCTTATTCCGTAGGACATTGTATCTATGATCTAAGATCTTCACTGGATTCTCCACACAAGAGAGGTCATTATACAATGGTACCACCTCTATATTGAGTAAATCAAAGGGGTATGGTATGTAATTTATCAAGAGGGATACATGGAATACATCATGTACTCAAGATAGGTTAGGTTGGAGTTCTAGTTGTTAGGCCACCGATCCGACATGATCAAGGATCTAAAAAGGGATGATGTTCCTTGGAATAAGATTTCCATTCTCCCCAACTCTAATTACTCTCTTCCATAGAGATATGTAGATGAATACCATGTCTCTAACTTCAAACTCTAGGTATTTTTTATTATTATTATCAAATATTTTATTTTGACTCTGAGCAGCCTTGATGTGCTGCTGAATGGTGTTAACCTTCTCCACAATTTCCTCATCTATTTCAAGACCAAGCACTTTTCATTCCCCAACTTTGTCCCAACATGTAGGTGTTCTACAACTCTTCCCATAGAGGGATTCATAGGAAGAAATTTGGATTCTTGAGTGGAAAATGTTACTGTAAGAGTACTCAAATGAAGGAAGATGTTGATCCCTTCCTTATTTGAAGTCCATTGAGTATGATCTCAACATTTCCCCATGTTTCTGGATAGCATACTCATATTGGATATCAGTTTGAGGGTGGTAGGATGTCTTGAATTTTAACCCATTATTTAGAGCATGTTGGAGACAATTCTATAACATATATGTGGATCTTGTATCTCGATCGGATACAATCAATAGTAGTACACCATACGACCTCACCACTTCTCTGATGTATTTTTTTCCTAGATGAACCAATAAGAAATTCTCTTGAATCGCAATGAAGTGTGAAGTATTTATAAGATGATACACCACATCTCAAATATCACTAATTCCTCTGAATGTCTTAGAATTCCTAGTGACAAAGTCCATGGTGATGTTTTCCAATTTCCAGGTAGGTATGGGCACTGGTTTCATCACACCCATATAATTTTTTCTATCTTCCTTCACTTGTTGACATACGATACATAATGATGTATATTCTTTGATCTCCTTCTTCATATTGTCCCACCAATTGTTTTCCTAGAGATCTAAATATATCATTATGCTTCTGAGGTGGATAAAGAATGTTGAGTTATGTGCATCATCCAATAGCTCCTTCTTTCACTAAGTAATTTATGGTACACATAGTCTTGAACAAAATATTACAACACCTTATTCCTTAATATTGAACTCCAAGGATTTCCCTTTTCTCATAATTTCCAAATTCTTCATAATTCCCACATCATATGTTTGAGAATTATTTTACCAACCCAAAAGATATAGTTGAGAAATCATTTGTGAAAGGATTGATAATGTTCCTTCCTTTATGATTCATAGGTCCATCCTCTTCAAGTCTAAGAAGATTAGATCCTTCTAAATTACAATCAATGAAAGAGTTGATGGATCCTTTCTACTTAGAGCATCTTCCACTTTATTTTCTTTCCCTAGATGGTTGTGAAATAACTAGTCGTATTTTTTGATTAGATATAACCATATTCAATGGTGTATATTCAACTATTTCCATGTGAATATATACTTCAAGCATTTGTGATTCGTATATATTTTACACTTATCCCCGAATAGGTAATTTCACCAAATTTGGAAAGTGAAAACCACTACAGCCTACTCTAGATCATGTGTCGTATAGTTTTGATCATGAACTTTCAACTACATTGAAGCATAGGCAATGACTTTTTCGTTTTTCATCAACACATAGCCCGTGCACTTCTTTGAAGAATCACTAAATCCCATGAAAATATATCCACTTATGGGTAGTCTGATCATGGGTGTAGTGATAAGCCTCCTTTTTAACATCTTGAATCTCTCTTTGTATTAATCATTCCAAGAATACATGACACCCTTTTGAGTTATCTTGGTTAGAGGGGTTGAAAATCATGATAAATTTCTCACAAATCATTGAAAATACCCTGTTAATCCAAGGTAACTATGAATATCGTTCACAGATATTGGCCTCATCTAATATTCTAATTCCTTATTCTTTGAAGGGTCCACATACATCCCATTACTTGTGATAATATTCCCAAATAAAGAGTCTTCCTTCAACCAAAATTCCCATTTGTTGTACCTGGCATAATGCTTTTCCTTTTGTAAGTTCTTTAGCACAATAATTAAATGATCTTATTGATTATTCTTACATTTGGAGTATATTATAATATTATCAATAAAGACTACAAAAAATTTGTTGAGGTAATCTCAAAATACTCTATTCACCATGTACATTAATATTTCTATAGAATTAGTGAGTCTGAATGGAATCACTTTGAACTCATAATGCCCGTACCATGTACGAAAAGCAGACTTGGGGATATCCTCCTTCTTCACCCTTACTTGGTAACATCCCAACCGCCAATCCCCACTTGGAGAAGTATTCCTATCCACATATTTAATCAAAAAAGTCATCAATTCATGGAAAAGGATACCTGTTATTTATTGTGATTTTATTTATCTCATGATAATCAATGAAAAGTCACATTTACCCATCCTTCTTCTTTATGAATAGGACAGGTTCACCCCATGTTGAAGCACTTGGGCGTATACACCATTTATCCAAATTATACTGTAGTTGTTTCTTTTCCTCCAAAATATCCTAATATCCATTCTATATGGAGTCCAGGATATTGGAGACACCCCGAGTATAAGATCAATCAAGAATTCAACATCACTTCAAGAAGGAAGAATAAAAAATTCCTCAAAAAACACATCAGTGAATTCCCTCACAAAAGGAATGTCTTGGAAGATGGTTCTTTCCTTAGAATTGATATTCTACAGAAGATACACAAGATTATATGGCCATAATATCCATGCATGGGATGATGGTGAAAAATAATATTCATCATCCTCCTTACACTTTTTTATAATTGGAGATTGATTTTCTATAGGGATAGTGATTTCCCTCTCATGATAATTTTGTGGTATCTATATAGGTAAATCAATTCCATGCCAATAATTGAATAAAATTCCACCAAGGGAAGTATGATAATGTTCAACAAAAAGTTTAATCCACCAATTAGGATAGGGGAGTAATTTTACCCATCAGATTATATCATTTTCCTATTTACTGTTTTCACAGACATCTCTACTTCCATGCTTTGTGCTTGAGTTTGGATTGTTCTACTAAACTTTAAGGATATAAAAGAATGTGTAGAACCTGAATCAAAATGTATGTTCACTATTCCTATATGAATAATAAGTGTACCTATCACCACTTCCTTTTCATGACTCATTTTGGCGGTAGTGATGGGAAACGATATCCCTTGCTACCTTGGAGGTTTTTGGTTTCCTCCGAAAACCCTTTCTTTAGTGCATTGGTTTGAGAAATAACTTGGTTACTTAAAATTGTAGCAATGAACAGTGCATTTAAGGTTTACCAGATAATTCATTTCCTTTATAACAATAGTAGGTTTTTCTTGACGACAATTGTTGGCTAGGTTCCCTTCCTTCCCGTACCTAAAGCATTTCCTCATCCCCTTCATTCAATTTCTAGGGTTCTTGTTTCTAAATCATTCTCAAGTGGGGTGTTGAAATTTCATGGAACCATTATATATCTCTATCGTAATGCTAGAATATGACTCCACCTTCCACTTATTATCCCCATGATACCCATGATATTCCTTAATATCCATTTTACCTTTTAGGGAACATCAGAAAATTTCCTCATAACTATTAAACTCACAGATCACCAGGGCATTCCATATGCTAAATTTTATCCCACCAAAGAAGAGTTAAACCTTTCATTTAGGGGTAAAGAAAATTTTTTAGCCATAATGTACAGAACTTGTGATGTTTTCCTCACACTCTCTGATGAATTCATCCTATTTTTGATTGATGAAATATAATTCAATTTCCATCATATGTTGGTGGTTAAAGGAAAATATTTATCGAAAACCATTTTCTAAAAATCCTTACATCACATTGCCATGATCTCGTCCTCAGGCTTCGTATTTTTTTCAATGTCCACCATTGTTAAAATTCACCCTCCATATGATAATAATCCAAAAAAAACATCTCTTGTTAGAAGTATTTAAGGATGCAGAAGATCTTCTCAATGGAGTTGATCCATTGTTAAGCGATTGAGGGAACAAATGATCTACAGAAAATAGGAGGCATTTGTCTCATGAAGATCTAAATTGTGAATTGTTCATTCTTTTTGGGAGGTTTAAATTTACCTTGATCTATGTTTCTATTCAATACTTAAGTTAACTGGGAGATTATATTAATAATGTTTACGATTCCCACTCCCATCAGACTGGGCATCTCAACAGGGCTGTCATTACACTGATCTTCACATGGGTTGTTAGCCCGATTCCTCCTATTACTGTCCATTAGATAGAATTAAATGAAAATTAGAGGCACGTATTTTAAACTATTAAACACATAGAGGATAATACAATGATATTTAAGGGATAACATATAAATTACCTTTATTTCATTAACAGATGAATTAATAGGCTTCATCCTAAGTTATCCATGATATATTTCTTAATATATATTCTTATGGTATTTTTTGTTCATATAATAATGGTTCATACTAATATTAGGAATTTATCAAAGAATATCCCATGGGAGTTTCAAACCAGAAGTGTAGAAAGGCTTATTTTTGTGCACTCGTTCCTATTCATGTCTAGCTCAAAGCGGTGTTTTCAGCTTATACCCCTGATACATCTCTTCTAGAGCCACATCCACTTGTTCGTATTCATATAGGGATGTAATTTCTTGATAAAACACTAAATATATAATCACCAGGATTGAGGGATGTTTTTATTATACATAGTCTTATGAAAAATGGTTTCACAAGAGTTTTCTAATCCTAATCCTAAAATAAAAAAAAAGATCCCTTTAATACCAACTGAAAAACCCTGTTCTTTTTTTTACATTCATACATGATATAATGACTTTAAATAAAAATTAATAAAAAAAATAAGATCAATAATTATAGTGTCTTGGTAAATTAGGAACATTACATAACAACTTAAAACATGAAATACAACATCATTATTGAAAAATTCCATTATATTACAACAAAAATCCATTATACTTAACATTTAATGGGATAACCTTGGGACATATATAATAAAGGGGTGATCTATAAAGCACATTAAGTGAAAAAAATGGAATAACATGAAGAAGACAATATATGTAATATAATAAAAATATGAATGGAGAATAGAAGAAACACGAACATAAAGGCATGATGTAGCATTATAATCCTAACATGGAAATGTGTCAACAACTAAAAACATATCATCATAGGACAAGGATAAGCTTCCAAGACATTGTAGTGGACAATATTTAATTATGTAATTTGGTAAAACCATGTATGAATCATGATACAGATCATGAATTGGAGTGCTATATAATTTTGGGCACACCCATAACTTTCATTTCATTCTCATGCTTATGTGTGCCACATAGATATTAAATCATGGATTCATTCATCATCATAATTTATTCCTTAATAAAGGGCTGTGGAATACATACATGTAACCCCTCGATAAAAATGTATATGTTTATAAATGTGAACACCCTTGATAGAGTAATCGACATGGTATTTACTACACGATGATTTTGGCATCGAAAATCACAATGCAATTTCAGTAGCATAACATCACGTAATAAAAATTCATAACAAGTGTTAATGAGAGCCTAAGTGTTATCTGAAAATATATACATGAAATATAAATTAATAGGTTCATATAAATACATTTCCCTACATAAGGAATATTGAAATAGAAGGCATTACATAATAAATGAACTTGAAGAAAGAGGAGAAATAGAATAACTCTTACGAAATTTTTCCATGGTAAGGAGTGTACATGGGAGGGATAAATGAGAAATAATGTGGTATATAATCATTATAAAATTATAAGGTAATTATGGGGGAGGTTAAAAAATTTACCCCATCATTTTGAAATGAAAATAAAATGGTGTAACAATATAAGGAAACTTGGTTTAAAATGAGAATTGAAGGAACCCTTACTTGAGTGTGTGACTTAAAAAGCTTGAAGAAGGGATTCATGAGATATTGGATAACCTTGGGAGGATTATAGACAAGGGAGGAATGAGTAAGGACATGTGCCATGTTTTTTGTGTGATGATATGGGGCATCTTGGGTGGGTTTATATAGGAAATGAGAGGGGAATTATTTAATATTTTACAAACTTAGGTTTTGGAATCTATATAATTTAATATTCCAGTCCACAAACCATACCATGATTTTTTCCCATGGTTTTTTTTGAAAAGATGAGTGGGAATTTTTTTTTTAAGTCCATGTGCTGGAGATATTATAATATTAGTCTTGATTATGTGGAGGTGAGTCACATTATTAATGAAAGGAACTTATAATCATAAAATATATTATACATTTTAGAGGATTCACTATAGCATTATAAAACAATACAATGAAATATAAAATCACATTAAATTAATATAAAAACTTATATTTGGCCTAATACCATTTTTATAGTTTTTATTACATCAATATTGGGCCATTATAATGTCATAAAACACATAATATATTTATATGTTATCTAATTTTTACCCAAAAATTCAACTTTCTGAGAAAATTATAAAAAAATTTCCATTGAATAATTTTGATGTCTTGCTTCCAAAATTAATATTCATTTTATCTAATTTTTTTTAATATTTCAATTTTCACTTTTAAAATAGATACAATTATTTATTTAAAATAGATGGGTTCTGATAAAAACAGGTTTTAAACCTTCATTAAAATTACATTTGGCCTCATTAAAATAATATGATCATTTATATTTAATAAAAGAAATTTAATAATAAAATTTTATTAAAATAATATCAATTAATACATCAAAATATATTTCTTAATTCAATTTGAATATTAACCAAAAATAATATTTTTTCTTTAAAAAAAAATAACAAAATAAACGTATATTTATTATTATATACAAAATTAATATACCTAATCATAATGATAGGGTATTGATACATATCCATTTATTATACCAGAATATTCCATAAGAGTAAGGTGTTTGATGGTGGAGCTTTCATGGGGTTGTTTGGTGAACATGGTTTGAGCGGTGATCCCGATGAGATTGAACTTATCCTGTAAAATATTTCGCTCTTTATTAAGTTGTCGGATCATTTCTTGGGATTGGTCTAGGGAAAAAACAAAAAATGATATCTCCCTAGGCAGCATCAATAAATGGGATTCATAGGGAATGATCCAACTGGTTAAGGGAATTAGCTATTTTTTCGGTGTCGAAACGATTTTTCAAAACCAATTATTTATACTAGACATGTGATCACTATTCAATGACTATATTATAAAATATAATTATACTTAATTTTCATTTAAATGAAATTTGATATAATAAACCAAATTAAGTGAATTTATTTTCTCTATAACCCTTTTACAAAAAAATACATTTAATTAAATCAAAAGGGAAGTTTCAATTATAATAGTTCATGATGTTACACTTAATTGATATGAACATCACATATTTGTATATCAAAATCAGTGTGAATTACACAAGTTTATTCTCAAAATTTTTATCAGATAACACCTTAGATCAACCAAAATGAGACAACTCTTGATTAGGGATACCCATTCAGATTTTGAAAAAACCTAAATCCAATAGTTACAAATAATCACATTTATTTTTCATTTTAAGAAAACATTTTATATTATTTTGGTTTTAATTTTTTTTGTTATATATATATATAATTATTATATATAATTTTTTTAATAAATATATAATTTTAAAAAACATTAATTGCTTTTATGAAAATATATATTTTATTGAAAAAACAATTTCAAATTCTCTTTTATAGGGAAGGATCTATGGGAATTCTACCTATATTTCCAATATGGGATTCCAATTTTCCAGTGCACCTCATCAATACAAGAATAATATGTTTTTACCAATCAAAATATTAAATTTATTTAATTAAATATTTATTGAATAAAATAATAGCTAGAACCCAAACGTCTGGGATTATGGAACTCAGACACCAGGCAGGCGAAAGATAACTTCATTATTGGGGGGTGGGGGAGGTTGATTGCATCTAAACCAAAACCTCGTGAAGCATGGAACCCTAAATAATTGAGGGAGGAAGATGGCATCATTATTAGGGGAGAGATATTGACTTTTCGAAGGGTGGAAGATAATCCATCTCTGGTGGGACTAGATTATCATACAGAAGAGATCATCAATTACACGAGATGAAACAGTGGTGTGAGGTAGCCAAAGAAAATAATTGACTATGAGGTAAGGATTAAGAATGTGTTCCCAGATCGATCCAGGTGCTGTGATCTAAAACTCAGGAATTTCAAGATGGATAGGAATCCGGGGATGATGTATCTGTTGGATGTTCTAGTGGGTGAGTTGGGGTGAGGGTGCAGCCACTACGAGGGTGTAAAAAAACCACATCGGAGGAAGGGGAGCACGGGGAGTGTAACATCCCCAAATGATAAAGGGTAAAATGACTAAATGATATGACTCATGTCAACAAGGTATACCTTCCTTTTTGGGAGCCTACCTAGTTAGAACTTCATAGTTAAGTGTGCTTGGCCTGGAGTAGTGATCAGGATGGGTGACCTTCTGGGAAGTTTCCCAGGGTGTGTGCGAGTGAGGACAAAGAACACTGGAAAGGACATGTGTTGGCGGACTGTCATTAGTCAGATGACCCGTTCAGGAATGTGGGTGGACCCTGCGGTGGGCCCCACATGTATGTGGGGGAAACTGAGGGTACCTGGTAGGCCAGGACCCGACGACCATGTTAAGGCGGGGTGGTTTTGCTGTCACCGGGACCCGGTTGTCACAGGGAGACACTGTGAAATGCCTATGGGATGGAGTCTAAGATGAGGAAGCTGGTACTGGAGTATTGCTCGTTGGGTAGCCAGAGATTCAACTCAAAGATTCATTCAAATTTCTCTAGGAATATACTTCAACTAAGAGAGCGATACGACGGTGGTAGGGTGTAAGAGGGATAATGAGCAACCATAAATATTAGTCATACACTATGTTCAGTTTGGGATTAATTTTTTTGTATAGGTTTCTAATTTTTTCTATTAAAAAGATTGGTTTGAAGATTTTTCAAAGAAATGTCCTAGATAAGCATGAACCCATTCACACATCCTTTATGGAATTTAAAAAGGTGGAATGAACGAGGTCTATACATCGTACCATCTTATTTTTTATTAAGGAATATTCCTCCCCCTTTCCAAATTTCCTTATTGTCCTCTACATTTTGGTGCAAAGATATGTTGGGATTCTTTCTTAGTAGATCTTTACAGCTTTTAAGAAGCAAAATTTTCAATTTTATATTTTAATTTTCTAATAGTTTTTTATTTTGTATGTCTGATTTATTTATTTAATTTTTATGGATGTATTGATGTATGGATGTATGGATGTATAAACTAGTTTCTTTTTGTATGATTTAATTTATAAATGAGTTATTGTTTTTTATAATATAATAATGAGATTTTAGGAAATTTAAATTTGTTGTTTATATTATTTAAATGTTATGTATAAAGTGTATTTTATATTTAGGGAAACAATACTGCTTTTAAAAAATGAATATATTTGTAATTTAAGTGGTGAGTAATTAAATTTGAATTGATTTATATTTAGATAAAATTTTTTATATTTAAATTTAGAGAAAATTAAATCATAATATTCTATACATGTAGGTAATTTTCTAAATATGTTATTAAAAATATATATTTCAAAATATATTAGTTATATTAAGTTACATATTTAAATTTATTAAAAAATATATATAATATTAGTTTATTTAAAGGTATAATTTTTTTACTACCAATAATAATTTCTATTATATTTCATATAAATAATTAATATTTCAAGTAATAAATTATGAAATACAATAAATTAATTATTGGAAAGTATAAATATGAGTAAAATTTTATATATACATATGTAATTTTATAAAACTGAAAATCACATAAGATTATAGTATTTTAATGTTCATTATCTTGTTGTAAATATTATGTATAAATATTTATAATTCCAAGTAGTAAGGTATAAAATATAATTACCTAAATTTAATAAATTAGATGTTTGACAAAAATTTTATTTATACATGTGTAATTTTCTAAAATTGAAAATGGGATTAGTTTACTGTATTTTAATGGTTATTATATAAGTGAAAATTATTTTACTTTCATTTAATATAAATAATTATTTTAATTAATAAATTTAAATTATTTTATGTACAAATAATTATTCTACAAATTAATAACGTATAAAATATACTAATATAAATTTTGGTATGTTGAATAATGGAAAAATATTATATATACATATGCAATTTTTTGAAATTGTATATAACATAAGGGTTAATTATTTTAATTTCTATTATGTACGTGTAAATTATATTACATTTAATTAAATTTAATAAATTTGAATATATATGTATACATACAGACATTGAAAATTTAAAATTCTGAAAATCATGTGTAGATATTTCTTATATATTATATCTAGTTATAGGTATATTTATATAATATGTCGAATACATTAAGTGTACCAAAAAACATGTTAAGAGTATTGTGTGATTACTGATCTTGAGATGACCAACCAATGCATAGCTAAAATTTCATATCTTTTTTATGTGGTTATATAATTTGTAATAATTGGATTTTACTTTCCCCATTGATGACATGTGACTCATTCCTCTCTAAGTATGCAAGGACTTGTGTGTCCACCTAAAAATGTTATGTATTTCATACCCCTATACCCTCTCACTTTCATGTAAGTAACTTCTTAATAAAGATTCGTTCTACAAGTGATGTTCAGCCAAAGGCGTTCAACAAGAGCTATTCAACAAGAGGTGTTCAAAAGGAGGTGTTTCTGTTTGAAAGGAGACACATGGTTTTTGAAATATGAAATATTATAGACTCTAGGAGTTCACCCATAGGTTTTAGTGAGTTTATTAGATAATGATAAAAAATCTATAAAATAAGACTCGAGATCAAGTCTTAGTTATTTATTCACTATTAAATAAAATTTATAATAAATTTAATGATGTGGTAGAAAATATATAACATTTTATTGAATTTTCTTTTGTAATAATATCACAGTGAATCTACTTCAACAGTGAGGTTATTTATATTCATCAAGGTTTTAGTTATTATTTCCACATTTAATAGTGAAAAATCTTCATTAAAGTATGAATTTATTTATATATATAAATATTATTTATTTAATATATTTAGTAAATTGACAATACTTAGAACACAAAAAATATCTCAAACAAAGATGTTAGCGATATAGAATGCTGACTGGTCTTGAGAAGACCAACTAATTAATGATTGAAATATGATGCTGTATTTTTTATATGATTATTTAATTTTTAATAATAGGGAGATATTGAGATGACCGACCAATGTTTTACTGAAATTACATGTCCTATTTTTTTAGTAATATAATTTGTAATAATTTCATTTTATTTTTCTCATTGATGACATGTGTGTCATCCCCCTCTCTATCGATGTATAGACCAATGTGTTTGTCTAAAAAATGTTCTATATATAAAACACATAGACCTCTTCACTTGAATTTGACTATCATTGTTATAAAAGGTTGTTAGAGAAGATATTTTATTGTTCAAAGATGGTTTTTTACACCATGTGTGAGAAGAGCCTGATGGTATCTGAAAATTGATCTAATAGATGTGAATGGATTCCCCTTAGGTTTGGGTTGGTTTATCAAAATATTATAATCAAATCCATAGAAAACGTCTCAAGATCAATTTTTTTTAAGGAATCAGGTCTGTCCAAATTTATTACAATGATGAGGTAATTTATACTGAGCACTGTTTTAGCTATAGTTTTCCAACTTCGAGAACAGAAAATATTCATGACTGTGTGAAAGTGGATTAAGTAGACATGAAGATTCATAGTTAGTTAAAACCGAGGTATGATCAATCAATTATTTCAATGACATATCTACACATTCAATATCCTAAACGTTTATGTCACACAGAATATCCTTTGGTCAATGATGAGGATTGTATGGATTCATCTACAAGATCTAGATCTTTTCTAGAGTTGACCAAGGATTTATTTTAGAGACTTTTTGTAGAGACCCGAAGCCTGACGTACATGGACATTACATTACTTTTTCAGAATACTTAGTACATTACAAAAATACATACACAAGGATCGTAATAGTTTAGTGTCTTTGGAAACTCGGAATATAATCTTCTAATCCTGGTGAAAGATCTTCAACATCTCCCATAAATATCTTCCTTTTTTATACCTAAAACCTTTATTTATATCCTGAGGAAAAGTAAACATAAAAGGGTGAGCTCAAATGCTCAGTAAGGGTAAACAAAAGAAATATCAATCACATCGTATACACAAACACATAACTTTTGGAAATCTTAACCTGTAAAAGAGATCATAATTTCATAACATGGGATAAATCATGGCCGTGAAATGTAATCACAATAATCATAACTTAAAACATGAAACTTTGTGGCATACACACATAATCATAGAGAATCATTTCTTGTTAGTCAAGACTCATTGCCAAGACTATCTTAGTGGACAAAGTCCCTTTCTGAATCGAGTCACCCTCGTTTCAGTCCTGTTTCACTAAACCGGTATAACCTACCGTTCCAGCCATGTCTATCTCAAGAGATATAAAATCTTTACACAATGCATTGGAGGGAGATATAGGTCCCACCCATCTCATAATGATACCATTCTTATGTGTGCCACAAAATCATAAATCATACATCATTTCATAACCCATGTAATAAAAATGGGATTCTTAAACAACATGACATCATAAAACCATTCATATAAGATAAAGGAATTCATAAACATAATTCCATCACAACATAGTCAAATCAATGTAAAAATATGGATAGAAACAGAACCCTTTATTATCTTAGATGGAAAATAATTTTGATAAAACACTTGAAATGAATTCTTGAGGAAAATATCCTTTCTTCTTCAAAATCAATTTCTTTTCACAAAACATCTTGTAATTTTAAAAGAAAGAGATTTTATTGAAAATAGTCATGAAATATTTTGGAGAAAGCTTCATGAAAATAAGACTTTATAAAAACATAAAAATCCATGCGTTCCATTTAAGTTAAAAAAAACATTCTTCTCGTACTTTTGTCGGAAAAGTCAAAAAGTACCTCGTACGAAAAACGACAAAAGATTCCTTTCATATCTTTTACTAAAAACACACCGAAGGGTAAAATTGGATATAAACCATTGTATAAGGATATAAATATTACATATTTAGGAAACATGGATGTGGATGATAAAATACACCCCCAGTAAATACCAAAGTATAAAAAATCTCGGATAAAAATGAGATTGTGATATTTCCATTACCTTAGGTCCGATTTGCTTTGTACGTGTCCGAAGCTCCTGTATAATGGTTTAAATAATGTTATTGACTTATTCCAGAATCATACATATTGATATGATATCATATATGGTCATATTCTTAGCTTCTTATTAGTAATATTTCATTGTTACTTGTTACTCGGGTCTTTATTGCCTTTTGTTCTTATGCATGTTTTTCCGAATAAATTCTTATTATTCTTTTAAGGTTATAGATACCTTATATCCAGAATGGTATTAGTGTAACATATATCATATTTATTCATTCAATTCATTTATATAATTACTATGTAATGATGATCATGTAGAACGAGTCGCATCACATCGTGGAGACGGTATTCCGTACGTACGCACGAGCGATGATATTGTTCCCATGATCGTGGAATTGTATTTAAGTGTATTTATACTATTTCAGTATCAATATAACTTTATAATAATCATATATAGTTACTAATTACACCATTATACCCATCCTTGTAAGGTGATGGTGGAAAATAGATTACACCACGGCGTGGAGACGGTATTCCGTACGTACGCACGCGCGGTGATTTCATTTTTCCGTAGGATGGATAGAAGGTGAATTAGGGTTGTTTAATATTTATAATAACATATCAGTATGTAAGTAATACTGATGTTATTACTTTATCATGAAACAACTAAAGAATAAGAAGTTTAAGAAGAAATAAATTGAAAAGATCGGTAATGGATATTACCTCTTCTTTGAAACGCCTCTTTGAATCCTCCACTTAGGGAACTAAGCTTGGTCTTTGAAGAAGACCAGGACCTCTAGGATTATTCTAGGGAAGTGTAGAAGGGATTTTGGCAGAGTTTGGTCGAGCTTGAGTGCTCAAATTGCTGTGAGGAGGAGGGGGAGGAGGTGCCCTTTTATAAAGGAGGAGAGGGGCACCTTAGGAATATCTCAAAATATTATTTTATATTAAAGTCAAAATCGGTTTATAATGGTTCAAAAGGGTCTTATTTCGAAGCTAAAGTGGGTATGGGTCTAAATCCTATCAACCAATAGGATTTAGACAAGTTTAGGTTATTATTTTAACCTTATCAATTAGATTTAACTCTAAGTTAAATAATTTAACTTTTACCGTGTCTTTTTGTTTTCTTAAACTATATGGTTAATACACTTACTATAACATGCCAAAAGAATCCCAAATTGTTTATTATTAATATATATATCCTTATATAAGTCATTTGGCCGAAACATATATTTTTAGGAATAAAATAACAATTAA
This sequence comes from Viscum album, assembly GCA_963277665.1. NCBI lineage: Eukaryota > Viridiplantae > Streptophyta > Magnoliopsida > Santalales > Viscaceae > Viscum > Viscum album. The sequence goes on along the minus strand of OY728162.1, from coordinate 637,785,981 downwards.
TAATATAATATTTGATTTAAAAACTATTTTGTGTCAATTTTGAAACTATTTGATATATGATTTTTGTGAAAGTCATAAAAGAATTATATGTTCGAACAAAGTTGATTAAATCAACACTAATATATCTTAGTAACCTAGAAAATTAGTGTAATTCATAAAAAGTCTCAAATTTTATTTATTTGGGTATTTATAACATCAATTATGTCAATATTTCATTAATAAGATAATTACTGCATCATCGTTGTGTCATAAATAAATTAAATTATTTAATGTCTAAAAATTACAAATAAAATACCTTTATGTAGGAAATCGTTTTATATTTATAATGAATATTTATAGTCGAATTTATCTTATGTATAACCCCATATTAAAAATGTTTTAGTAAATAAACTTTGATTTTAACTCTTTTAACCCTTCTTTAAATAAATTAATAATAAATGTCCTAATCTAATCCAAGTGGGCCTAAATGGTCATATTTTATTCCTAAGTTTGTTTTTGGTAGAATTAAACTTATACAATAGAATTAGGACATGTGTTAGGGTAATAATAATATCATCTTTACCCTTAATTTCCCTATTTACTTTTAACCGTGGTAAAAAAAGTCAAAAGTTACTATTCACCAAAAATTATTTTTATCTCATTGAACCACATTTTAGTCCTTGATATTAACCGTGTCTCTCGGATTTTCTAAATTCTACTCACATAAGCGGGAAAATTAAGTTTTATGAAAAATTCAGTTTTTTTAACTACCACTTAGTGGTTTCACTATTCATTGAAAGTTTTCAGAAAAATACCAAAAATTAGGCCTAAGATATATTTGATATTATGAACTCAAAAATGATGTATATTTTACCAAATTCAAAACATATCAGTTGCATTAACTAATTTAAAAATTAATTCCCATCATCAAAACAAATAGCGTGTTTTTAAGAGATAATAACTATCAAAAGATTGAAACTTGTTTATAACTGGTTTAAATGTTAAATTACATCCAATGACCATCATTGTATTAAATTGTAAAAATATATTCTAAATATACTTTAAAACCACTAAAATTAATAATTTATCACTATTAATTATTTCGATTGAAAAAATTGTTTTTAATTAAAATTTAGTAATTTCCACTATTCATCAAAATATGAAAGTTATCCGAAAATTACCAAAATTTCACCCTAAGCTAATTTCGATATTCCTAATCAAAAAATTAAGTCCATTTTGAAAAATAAAATTTATAAAATTTCAAAAAGTGGTTATTACTATTCATAACGGCTAGTTTGAATAATATTTTAATAGCATATTGTTGTTTAGTGAAACTCGGTATTGCGTACAACACACGCTATCGAGGAAGGTCGCGATTGCGTGTAATGCAAGCCAAGTCAGCGTTGCGTGTTGTGAAAGAATCCTTCATTGTTTCGTATAACAGAATCCAACCATATTTCATTTATACATTGATTATATATATATATATACACTCAATGTTGCGTAGAATAACTATTATCAAAATTGTGTGTAACACGGTCCAAGAATAGTGTTGCGTATACTGCAAGTTAATATGGTGTTGCGTATAGCGCAAGGTAATCTTGGTGTAGAATACAACACAAGATATTAATGAAATTAAAATAATAGTTTTTTATAAAATCTCGGGGTGTTACATTCTACCCCCCTTAAAATGAATTTCGCCCTCGAAATTCGTCGGGGTTATAAATGGTTTACTACTTGAAAGTTTATTTAATAGAAACCCACATCGTAAAAGGAATACCAAAACCAATCTTTAAAAACAAAAGTATGAAACATAACGGTTACCAAAATAAACTAATAACTGGGTTTCCACATAGGTGAAAATATGGATATGGAAGAGAAATCTAACCATCATGTTCTGATGGAGAGTGGTAGAGAACATGGCTATGAAAAATCCAACAATCGTAAAGCCATAAATTTGTGATGATCTAGGGTACTATCTGATTCATCAGATATAAGATCACTAGGACAACATTTTTGGTTTTCAAGATCATTTCCCTAAAGTTGAAGAATTTGAATTAGAATAAATACTTACTTTATTTTGGTACAATCTCACTATTGTTCGTGCCTTGAACAATTTCTATTTCATCTCTTAAATAAATGAAGTTGAAATTGTTATTCGTGAAGTGTTAGCAGATCATGTGATAGAATGACGGGTCATTCCATTTGTCTCAAACAAAAGGTTAGAAAAAGTTATTAAATATACATAAGTCATTCTATAGTGAGATTAATCATATATGGTTCCTAAAATGGACTTATACCTCATATATCATACTACTTAATATAATAAAACTAGTTTCTACTAAACAGGGACTTCCTGTAGGCCAGTGGTAGGCGATAAAGGCCAGTCGCACTTCGGTTGGGGGTTCAATTCCCATAGCCTTGTCCTACGTGATGGGCTGTCGCTCGTCCTGCAGGTTGTCCTTTTTCTAAAACTATATTACTCTAACATCCCATCTATAATATCGAAAAAACTTCTATCCTTAAACAATACTAACTTATGTCTAACATAATCCATTCCAATCTTTAGGCTTATCCATAATACTTCAGTCCACTCTCATAATATAGCGAAAACGATTACCAGAGATTTAATACCATCGTTGATCCCCATATATCATAAGATATGTCTTGTTGGTCACATTCTAAACATTCAAAGGCCTTAATCATGTATTCTCTTGAATACCCATTGAACCTTAGTGAAAACATGAATGCAGTTAAAAGTTAACACCTTCCACATACCAAAATCCTCAAAATTCTATATACTCAAACCATGATATCACATAGTCCTTATATCAATCATGAGCTCATGAATACTGTCAAACATTTCATTTTCTCTTTATCACTTCATCATGCGCATATCATCCACTTTCCAAAAAATATCTGAATAACCTTTCATTGTTACTCATACCATTCATCATAAACTTTCAAATCTTAAGGAAAGACAACAGTGTAACAATCCTTAGATGTCTTTTTATTCTATAGTACAACATTACACTTGATAAACATGTAATCATTCCACTACCTTCTTAAACCATTGACAGAGCTTCAACAATTATTTCATCTCACATATCATTTATAGTCTCTTCATCATCATCAACAAAAATACTACACATACGACCATACCGATTCTCTTCATGAGACATTCCCTTAGGGCATTGGTTTGCATAATGCCCGTACATTTCACATTTAAAACATTTAACCATTACTGATGTCGTAGCAATACCATTATCCTCATCCCTGGTGTTAACTGAACCTTTTCCTTTGCACTTAATGGCTTTGTGTCCTTCTTTTCCACACCCAAAGCATCTTCCAGTTCCTTTGAAACATTCTCCTTGATGCCTATTCCCACATGATTTACAGAGGAGAAATTGAACTTTCTTTCCTCTATGATCATCATGAAACTCCATCTTTATCTTATTAGCCGAGTCAGGAAACTTACCAAATTTTACTTTATTGATCATATTATGTGATTGATGATTCGGCATAATAATGATGTTTGGACTTCCAAATCCCATTTCATTATGAAGAATATCATTCCATTGTCCATCATATTCTCCATTATCGTGAATCATCTTGTTTCCAGCCATTTTCTAAAACCCAAAAAGAATAATGTGAGAGGAAAAAATCATGCTAGGGGAAAAAACATAATAAAGGGGGAGTACCTTCAATATCTAACATCTTAGGTTTAATTCTATGATCGTTAGCGTAATTCTAGTACTATAACCTATACGTATACTTAACCTTAAAGACATCCCTAGACATACCTTAGAAATATCTCTAGGGATCTCACTAAAGTTCTTACATCCTAGTTTCCAAAGGTTGACTAAAACTTTCCTCTGATACCAAATATAGAGACCCGAAGCCTGATGTACATGGACATTACATTACTTTTGTGGAATACTTAGTACATTACAAAAACACACACACAAGGATCGTAATAGTTTAGTGTCTTTGAAACTCGGAATATAATCTTCTAATCCTGGTGAAAGATCTTCAACATCTCCCATAAAGATCTTCCTTTTTTTATACCTAAAACCTTTCTTTGTATCCTGAGGAAAAGTAAACATAAAAGGGTGAGCTCAAATGCTCAGTAAGGGTAAACAAAAGAAATATCAATCACATCGTATACACAAACACATAACTTTTGGAAATCTTAACCTGCAAAAGAGATCATAATTTCATAACATGGTATAAGTCATGGTAGTGAAATGTAATCACAATAATCATAACTTGAAGCATGAAACTTTGTGGCATACACACATAATCATAGATAATCATTTCTTGTTAGTCAAGACTCATTTCCAAGACTATCTTAGTGGACAAAGTCCCTTTCTGAATCGAGTCACCCTCGTTTCAGTCCTGTTTCACTGAACCGGTATAACCTACCGTTCCAGCCATGTCTATCTCATGAGATATAAAATCTTTAACCAATGCATTGGAGGGAGATATAGGTCCCACCCATCTCATAATGATACCATTCTTATGTGTGCCACAAAATCATAAATCATACATCAATTCATAACCCATGTAATAAAAATGGGATTCTTAAACAACATGACATCATAAAACCATTCATATAAGATAAAGGAATTCATAAAAATAATTCCATCACAACATAGTCAAATAAATGTAAAAATATGGATAGAAACAGAACCCTTTATTATCTTAGATGGAAAATAATTTTGATAAAACACTTGAAATGAATTCTTGAGGAAAATATCCTTTCTTCTTCAAAATCAATTTCTTTTCACAAAACATCATGAAATTTTAAAAGAAAGATATTTTATTGAAAATAGTCATGAAATATTTTGGAGGAAGCTTCATGAAATTAAGACTTTATAAAACCGTAAAAATCCGTTCGTTCCATTTAAGTTAAAAAAAAATTCTTCTTGTACTTTTGTCGGAAAAGTCAAAAAGTACCTCATACGAAAAACGACAAAATATTCCTTTCATATCTTTTACTAAAAACACACCGAAGGGTAAAATTTGATATAAACCATTGTATAAGGATATAAATATTACATATTTAGGAAACATGGATGTGGATGATAAAATACACCCCAGTAAATACAGAAGTATAAACAATCTCGGATAAAAATGAGATTGTGATATTTCCCTTACCTTAGGTCCGATTTGCTTTGTACATGTCCGAAGCTCCTGTATAATGGTTTAAATAATTTTATTGACTTATTCCAGAATCATACATATTGATATGATATCATATATGGTCATATTCTTAGCTTCTTATTAGTAATATTTCATTGTTACTTGTTACTCGGGTCTTTATTGCCTTTTGTTCTTATGCGTGTTTTGCCGAATAAATTCTTATTATTCTTTTAAGGTTATAGATACCTTATATCCAGAATTGTATTAGTGTAACATATATCATATTTATTCATTCAATTCATTTATATAATTACTATGTAATGATGATCATGTAGAACGAGTCGCATCACATCGTGGAGACGGTATTCCGTACGTACGCACGAGCGATGATATTGTTCCCATGATCGTGGAATTGTATTTAAGTGTATTTATACTATTTCAGTATCAATATCACTTTATAATAATCATATATAGTTACTCATTACACCATTATACCCATCCTTGTAAGGTGATGGTGGAAAATAGATTACACCACGGCGTGGAGACGGTATTCCGTACGTACGCACGCGCGGTGATTTCATTTTTCCGTAGGATGGATAGAAGGTGAATTAGGGTTGTTTCATATTTATAATAACATATCAGTATGTAAGTAATACTTATGTTATTACTTTATCATGAAACAACTAAAGAAGAAGAAGTTGAAGAAGAAAGAAATTGAAAAGATCGGTAATGGATATTACCTCTTCTTTGAAACGCCTCTTTGAATCCTCCACTTAGGGAACTAAGATTGGTCTTTGAAGAAGACCAGGACCTCTAGTATTATTCTATTGAAGTGGAGAAGGTATTTTGGCAGGGGTCGTCCGAGATTGAGTGCTCAAATTGGTGTGAGGAGGAAGGGGAGGAGGTTCCCTTTTATAAGGGAGGAGAGGGGCACCTTAGGAATATCTCAAAATATTATTTTATATTAAAGTCAAAATCGGTTTATAATGGTTCCAAAGGGTCTTATTTCGAAGCTAAAGTGGGGATGGGTCGAAATAGTATCAACCAATAGGATTTTGACATGTTTAGGTTATTATTTTAACCTTATCAATTAGATTTAACTCTAAGTTAAATAATTTAACTTTTACCATGTCTTTTTGTTTTCTTACACTATATAGTTAATACACTTACTATAAAATGCCAAACTAATACCAAATTGTTTATTATTAAAATATATATCCTTATATAAGTCATTTGGCCGAACCTTAGATTTTTAGGAATAAAATAACAATTAATAATATAATATTTTATGTAAAAACTATTTTGTGTCAATTTTGACACTATTTGATATATGATTTTTGTGAAAGTCATAACAGAATTATATGTTCGAACCAAGTTGATTAAATCAACAATAATATATCATAGTAACCTATAAAATTAGTGTAATTGATAAAAACTCTCAAATTATATTTATTTGTCTATTTATAACATCAATTATGTCAATATTTCATTAATAAGATAATTACTGCATCATCGTTGTGTCATAAATAAATTAACTTATTTAATGTCTAAAAATTACAAATAAAATACCATTATGTAGTAAATCTTTTTAGCTTTCTAATGACTATTTATAGTCGAATTTATCTTATGTATAACCCCATATTAAAAATGTTTTAGTAAATAAACATTGATTTTAACTCTTTTAACCCTTCTTTAAATAAATTAATAATAAATGTCCTAATCTAATCCAAGTGGGCCTAAATGGTCATATTTTATTGATAAGTTTGTTTTTGGTCGAATTACACTTATCCAATAGAATTAGAACATGTTTTAGGGTAATAATAATATCATCTTTACCCTTAATTACCCTATTTACTTTTAACCATGGTAAAAAAAGTCAAAAGTTACTATTCACCAAAAATTATTTTCATCTCATTGAACCACATTTTAGTCCTTGATATTAACCGTGTCTCTCGTATTTTCGAAATTCTACTCACAGAAGCGGGAAAATTAAGTTTTATGAAAAATTCAGTTTTTTTAACTACCACTTAGTGGTTTCACTATTCATTGAAAGTTTTCAGAAAAATACCAAAAATTAGGCCTAAGCTATATTTGATATTATGAACTCAAAAATGATGTCTATTTTACCAAATTCAAAACATATCAGTTGCATTATCTAATTTAAAAATTAATTCCCGTCATCAAAACAAATAGCGTGTTTTTAAGAGATAATAACTATCAAAAGATTGAAACTTGTTTATAACTGGTTTAAATGTTAAATTACATCCAATGCCCATCATTGTATTAAATTGTAAAAATATATTCTAAATATACTTTTAAACCACTAAAATTAATAATTTATCACTATTAATTATTTCGATTGAAAAAAATTGTTTTTAATTAAAATTTAGTAATTTCCACTATTCATCAAAATATGAAAGTTATCCGAAAATTACCAAAATTTCACCCTAAGCTAATTTCGATATTCCGAATAAAAAAATTAAGTCCATTTTGAAAAATAAAATTTATAAAATTTCAAACAGTGGTTATTACTATTCATAACGGCTAGTTTTAATAATATTTTAATAGCATATCGTTGTTTAGTGAAACTCGATATTGCGTACAACACACGCTATCGAGGAAGGTCGCGATTGCGTGTAATGCAATCCAAGTCAAGGTTGCATGTTGTGAAAGAATCCTTCGTTGTTTTCTATAACAGAATCCAACCATATTTCATTTATACATTGATTATATATATATATATACTCAATGTTGCGTAGAATAACTATTATCAAAATTGTGTGCAACACGGTCCAAGAATAGTGTTGCGTATACTGCAAGCTAATACGGTGTTGCGTATAGCGCAAGGTAATCTTGGTGTAGAATACAACACAAGATATTAATGAAATTAAAATAATATTTTTCATAAAATCTCGGGGTGTTACACTTTTTGTTTTTACATAAGTACCATTTTATTGGGTATTACCATGTATTGTGTTTGGGTTGAAATTAAGAAAATGGAAGAAAAATGTGTTGTGTTCTATTAGCGCACGGTTAGAGAAAATCATGCACCCATCCCAGGAAACAATACATCCTTGAAGAGTGAGTGTCCACATGATTGGTCTGACCAATCATGAACCCTAAACAGGGGAACCATGTAACCATAATAAACATGCACACAATTAGGGAAATCTATGGAACTCTATCCGTGAAACTGTTCACAAATTTTTAAGTGGCCTAAAATTTTATTTTAAAATCCCTTGAACCCTTGAACTCACCCATTTTGACCCTCATTCAACCCTAGTAGGTCTATTACATTATTGGAGATTTACTGAGGGATTCAAAGGCCGTATGACCTCTGTTCTTCATGATTTTAATCCTGAAATAACGATTTAATCTCCCGGTAAGTTGATCGCATCCATGTTCTTTCTTGTTCATCCCCCTTTATTCTCTTGTTCTTTTAAAGAAAAGTATCCACTATCATTTTAGATCTATAGCTATTTTGTGATATGTAGATCTTGGGTTGTAGATATAGATATAGATTCATATGACCTTGATGTATTTAATCATGATTTTGGATTTTAGATCTAGATACTAATCTACGTAGTTGTGCTACTCAATTTTTTGAGATTTATATTGGGAGATCATTCAATAATGAATCGAGGTAGGTGGTTGATAATCATAATTCATATATTTACTTTTATGTCATTTTTTCATTTCATTTCATTAAAACATGTGATAATACATGTGGTATGTGTCTAATTTTGCAGGAATAAAGTATTAACATGATTTTAAGAATGAAAAAGCAGAAAAAGTGTAAAACCAACCAATTACACATCGTTAGTCCACCCTACATGTAGTGTACCCGAATCTCATAGCCTGATCCCAATTCATGAAGGCAGTTGTGACCAAGCGATGTAGATGGAATGAACAAAGCCACTACATGTCGGGACCTACTCATACACGATGTGATGACCGGTCAAATCCTCAGGTGAGAAATCCATGAGGAATTCATGAAAAAATAGATTGAATAGTCATTGAAAATGGGTACACATCATGTACCTGGTCAAAATTCTTAATGTGAGAGACCCACATGACACGCTTGAGATCTATAGGAAAATGATGTGGATCAAGGGTACGGGTCCTATACCATAGGTACACGTCATGGACAAAATCGCATATATATGCAGAGCATCAATAGAGCATTACAAACACTTCCAGACAAGATTCTCTTATCCCTCTCAATCCCTTTCAAACTCTTTCATCCTTTTTCCTCTCAAACTCTCAATTCCTACATATTCTGTGCATTTTTATTAATCCAAGAGCCGTGGAATTTCCATTCTTCAATACATTCAAGTTCTACCTTGACATGTAGATTTGGATTCCATTCCACTTTCTCAAGTATGTTCTTTTTATAATTTTGAATTTCTTCATGCGTGTTTATTTCTGTTATCTTTCCCAAATATCTTGTGTGATCCCGATTCAATTAATGATTATCAATCCATTAAATTTTCTATCTCTCATTGAATTTTACCCGGCCATGAGTAGCTAAATCATTAGGGGAAGGGATCAAGCAATGTATATAAATAATTTAAATTAACCTTTAAAGATAAACATGGAAAGTATAATTTAATTATTAATTTGGATATTAATTCAATGTATATCCAATTTGTGAAAACTTCCATGACCACGCAAAAATCAAAAAAATGACCTGATCCTAATTGAATTTGAATGAGATATGACCACTAGCTCACGAAGCTTTCTATCTAAGAAGATGAACATAATGTACTTGGGATGTTGCTATTTCTTGAACAAGGAATAGCTACATCCTAGGTAGATCTAGGAGACTAATATCAAAGACAACTAGCGAACCTTGTTTGCTTGGTAGAATAAGACATAAGATATTGCCAAGGATAGACTAGCAGTGCATCCTTCACCGATATACTCAACATGATCCCAATCCATCAATTAATAATATAAGTAATCCCAATTAGAACTAATAGAAAAATTCCCAAACAATGTACTTCTAGAAATAACTTCTTTCCAAAAATAGAGACCAGAATTATTCAATACAAATGGTAGTCTCCCGGTCAATTCCACCCCGTACTATCACTATACTACACCCCAGTAGTTAGCGAATGTTTGGGAAAAAATTTAAATTATATCTTTGATCCACACCGGAGGATGTAACAACACTACCACACAAGAGGCCATCAAATTTCTGGTTCCATTTCCTATAAGGTAATGACCTTTTGGAAGAACTCTTGTTTTTTTACCAAGGATTACCTTTCCCTAATCATGTTTCTTTCTTCCAAACAATCCTTTTAATATTCTTCATTCGTTCAATTCATGTACCAAGGTCCCTTAGCACAATCAAGGAACCTTGAAACACAAGAACAATTGGCCTTCTATCCCTAGATCGAAAGGAATCTTCTTTCACTTCGCCGATCAACAATGGTCGAGAAACATCACAACCTGAGACCCAAACCGCCAAATCATCATGTTATAGAGTAACCAATGCAACCAAAAAAGTTCCTAATGGTTTATGTATTACCATCAATCCATAAGGATACACTAAGAATCGTTCACCCTCCAATTAAAGCCCACACATTTTAAATTAATCCTGGACTCATCCATATGATCTAGAACACAGAGAAATTAAATGGTCTTTAGAGTGAATGTCCCCACAAACATATCTCCAAATTCCTGGATGCATATGATACCTTTAGAAACCAGGGATAATCATATAACTCTATAATAATTCATGACTTCCAATTTTCAATCAGTGAATGAGTAAAATATTGGCTCAAAATCCAATCTCCCGAATCCATTACGACTTGGGATGAGCTCGCCAAAAAGATTTTCGATAAATAATTTCCACTAATTGGAACCTGGAAAATCCAGAATGACAGTAATAATTTTTCAAAAAAAGATGGAGATTCCTTATGGGAGGCATGAGATCAATTCAAAGAACTGATGAGGAAATGTCCACATCATGGACATGACACTTGGATTCAAATGAAAACATTTTATTGAGGACTCCATCTAGTAGCAAAAACAGTGGTCGATGCTGCGACAGATAAAGGTCTAATGTTTAAAGCCCTTGATATAGGAAGAGCTATTCTGGATGATGTTTTACATAATGAAAGTATATGGAAAAGTGACTGAGAACCACCATTATGTGGAATCCACCAAGTTGATGTGACCACCAGGTTAGCAGCGCAAGTTGAGCAACTAATCAAAAAAGCTCGAATCATTTCAAATACCTACCACACAACCCCCTTTCCCCAGTTATGGAGATCCAGTCATGTGAGATGTGTGGTGGATCACACCAGTATCAAGACTATGAAAATGGATATGTGGAACCAAAAGATTCTAATTATGTTAATTACAATAAACATAATATACCATTTCAGCAGCAACAATAACAAACATTTTATCAGCTGAGGCATGCTCAATAGAAGCTTTATAAAAATCAAGGATATTTTCAGTAGTGTAGTGGTCATGCTTAGTTTCTCAATCAGGAACCACCAGGGTATCCACCAATAAACCATATCCCGAGACCAAAATAGCAAACATATCCACAAAAATCCTTTTCAACGTCCCAAAACAACAAATTCCACCCACCCAGCCAAGAAGACAACATGAACCTCCACCAATCCAAATCAACATGGAAAATCTCCTAACATATTTCATTCGAAAATTTGATCAATGGTTGACTACACAGGTAACTAAGATTCATAATTTGTGAGAATATTTGGAGAATTTTTAGATTAAAATGGGTCAAATCTCAATGAACGTATCTAAGAGAATACCAGGTACCCTACCAGGTAACACTGAAACAAACCCATGAGAGGAGGATATGGATATAGTACTATATAGTGGAATTGTGTTGAACTTCCAACAACTAAAGGAAGAAAGGTCACATGAAGATCCCAAGAAACCATCAGAAAAGGTAGAAGAACCCATCCCTATATCATCACCAGAAGAAGTTCCATATGAAAAGGAGCAAGCCCCAAAAAATAGAAGGAACTCGTTTATGTATCACCAACTCCATGAAAGCCACCTCTCCCATTTCTAGAAAGATAAAAGAAATGTATTCCAGAGGCTCAGTAAAAATTGTTCGTCGAAATGTTCAAGAAATTTCATGTCAACATTCCATTTTCTAAGGCAATCGCGCAAATGCCTACGTATGAAATATTTCTCAAGGCTTTTCTATCAGACAAGAGAAAGATAGAAGATATTGGATTCAATTAATTAAAATAATAATGCTATAATATTTTACAATAGAAAATCCCACCAAATATGAGATATCCTAGAATCTTTTCAATTCCTTGTGCAATAATGAGTGAAAATTTGGAAGAGCGTTATGTGATCTTGGATCCAGCATTAACCTAATTCTGATGAGTGTCTTCCACAAACTCAGACTCCAAAATCTCATGGAAACTAGAGTAGCATTATAGTTGGTCGATCATTTAGTCAAATAACCACACAGTATTCTTGAATATGTTCTTGTTAAAGTCAGAAAACTCATTTTTCCAGCACACATTATTGTTTTAGACATGGAAGAGGATGGACATGTCCTGATCATTCTCAATAAACCGTTCCTAAAAACAGAGAAGGCCTTGATTGATGTTATTCAAGGATGCCTCATCTTCATAGACTACCAAGAATAAGGGGTTTTTAATTTGATAAGATTTATACAACATCTAGATGACCTAGTTGACTATCACGCCATCTCTCTCACTCAATAAGAGGAGTACATGGATGTTGAGGAAGATAATAATGATTCTTGATCAGATAAGGATGAAGACTATGAATTCATTGCATCAAACATTAATGAAGCACTTTCTAGAGAAACTGTACAACCATTTAACCTATCCATCCTTCATCCACCCATGTTGGATTTAAAACCATTACCCAGGATGTTGAAGTGCCCATATTTTGGGGGTTCATTTTCATTACCCATAATTATCAATATCAAACTATCTTAGGATCAAGAAGAAAAGTTGTTTGATGTCCTAAAAAGACATAAGAAATCAATTTCCCAAGGATTAGAAGATATTAAGGGAATAAATCCTTTATAATGAACCCACATAATTTTTGTCGAAGAGAATGCAAAACCAAAAAGATGACCTTAGAGGTGGATCATTCCACCAATGAAGGAGGTTGTCAAGATGGAAGTGTAGAATCTTATGGATGTTAGAATAATCTTTCCTATCTCAGATATTGAATGGGTGAGTCCCCTCCAAGTAATTCCCAAAAGTGAGGACTCACAGTAATAAAAATAGAAGAAAATGAACTCATTTCAACATGTGCCATCCATGTATGGAGTTTTTGCGTGGATTTTAGGTGTTTGAATACAACAACGAGTAAATACCATTTTCCCTTACCTTTTAGGGATCAAATTATTGAATGGATGTCTAGACAAGACTTCTTCTATTTCCAGGATAGCTATTTAGGATATAATCAAATTGAAGTAGACCCTATTGACTGGACCAAAACCACTTTCACATTTCCCTTTGGTACATTTACGTATAGACACATGTCATTCAGCATGTGAAACACACTATAAGAATTCCAAAGAAGCATGACACACATATTTCATGATATGGATGAAGAATTTATCTAAATATTTAAGGAATATTACTCTATCTATGCGATATCATTTTATGTCTGTCTAAGAAATATTGAACTAGATCTCAAATTCTATGAGGAGAAATTTGGAGTACTGAATTGGAAAAAATATCACCTCATGGTGGAATTATGAATTGGGCTGGGGAAAAAATCTCTAAATAAGGAATTGAGGTCGATCCCACTAAGATCAAGGTCCACAAGGATATTCTGGAATCATCAACCTTAAAAAGGATTATAAGTTTCTGTGTGAATGATGTATTATATAGACAATTCGTACACGATTTTTCTAAAGTCGCACATCCATTGATGTACTTGTTTCCAAACGACATTCCATTTGAATTTAATGAGAATTGATGAAAAGATTTTGAAACACAAAAATATAGTCTGATTGCATCTCTTTTTATCATTTCCAGCAACCATGCTATTAAATCTATGCCCGGACCACATATAGACACCATCTTATTCCCAAACCATCATTCCATTCACACATTGAATGAAGCCCAAATAAATTATATGACTACGGAGAAGGAGATCCTATCCATCATATCTGCCTTTGAGAAGTTTTTTTTATAATTCAATCTGTCCAATGTCAATATCTATTCAGATCATGCCTCCATTCGATACTAGATGATCAAGAAAGACACAAAACCAAGGTTGACATGCTGGATTCTTTTTCTACATGAATTCGATATCATAATTAAGGACACATAAGGAACATAAAATTTCATTACCGAACAACTCTCAAAATTACCCATGAACATCATTAAAGTAGATAGCGAGAATGATATTGAAGTCAATTTTCCAGATGAGACATTATTTAGTGTCAACACTCATCCTTGGTTTTCAGACATGGCCCACTTTTTTTCCACAAGGTATCTCCATAATGACCTCTCATACCAGCAACCCAAGATGTTTCTGTCTAATGCCAAACACTACTTTTGTGACTAACCGTTGTTATTTACATGTAGTGGTGATTTCCTATAACAACGCTTTATCCTAGAGGAAGAGATAAAAAATTATATTGAGATGTTCCATAGATCCCTAACTAGAGGCCATCATGGTCTAGAGAACACTGTGGAAATGATCATACAAAGATGATTTCCCTGGACCTCACTGCATCATGATGCTTGGAGATTTTGTCATCGATGTGACATCTGTAAATGAATGGGACACATCATTAAAATAAATGAGATTCCAAAAAACCCCCATTATGGAAGTTGACGATTGTTACATTTGGGGAATTGACTTTATGGAACCATTCCGTTTTTCACATGGAAGGAATTACATTCTAGATGAAGTAGACTATGTTTCCAAATGGTTTGTATCCAAAGCCACAAAACATGACCCAACAAACATAGTCATGAATTTTCTAGAAAATAATGACTTCAAAAGATTTGGATTTCTAAATTCACTCATTAGTGATCAAAAAATTCATTTCTCAAATCATCAAGAGAGAAGAATGCTTGAAAAATATTTTATTTTCTAAAATAACGGAACTCCATTTCACCAAAAAAACAAGTTGGAAAGTTTAATTTTCAAATAGAGAGTCAAAACAAATTTTAGAAAATAATAAGGAAAAAAGAAGAACTGATTGGAGCATGAAACTGGAAGATACATTATGGGCATATTGAATGGTCTATAAAACAAACATAGGCACCAACTCATTTACACTCAATTATAATAAACCATGTCATCTTCTAGTGGAATTGGAACAACATTCATTTTGGGCAATTAAGAAAACAAATATGGATCTAGAAAAGTTTGGAGATTAACAGTTATTACAATTAACCTCATTGGAAGAAATCATGAATCATGTGTCTGAAAATGAAAAGATCTACAAGAAAAAAAAATGAAAAATTGGCAGGACCAATGAATTGCACAATGTACTTTCATTCTTGGAAACTAGGTTTTTCTATTTAATTCAAGATTAAAATTGTTCCTAGGAAATTAGAAGTCACGATGGTCTGGTACTTTTACGGACAACCATGTTTTTCTTGTGGAACAATTGAAATTCAATGAGATGGAGAACCACTATTCATGGATAAATAGTTTAAGATTGAATGTATTTCAATAAATTTTCCATAATGGTTGTGTCCCCAGCCTCAAGTTTGACTGAACATTAAAAGAGTCAAGATCTCGATGTTAAAGGAAGCACTAAATGGGAGGAAAACCATGGTAGGAATGTTTTAGATAAATTATATTAGGATTTTCATCAAACAATATATTTAATAAAGAATGGGGGGATGTGGAAGGATCAAAAAATAGTTCCAAGCACAGTTTAGTACACATCATGTACCACTGGTACACATTGTGACTCTTATTTTCCCCAAACATCCATTATCCTCTCCATACATGCAATTACTCATCTAAACATGTTGTGTACAGTGGTGGGTTGGTTTTTAAAAACTATAGGTCGTGACTCAAATAGTCACGATCTACATCTCAACCCCCCAAACCACATTCCATTCCACCCATAAACACCTCTCACACCCCCACCATCCACTTTCAAACCCTCCCCACATCCCCCCTCTTCCCTCCCTTATCACCGAATTTCCCCTTCCCCTATGCCTAGTGATTCACCCCCTCTCAAATCTCAACCTCACCGCACCACCTACCTACTTCTACGGAATACAAACAACACCCACAAACCTATCCCTCCTCATTTTCTTCGACCCAATATTCTTCACTATCTGTGGAACAACCTTCCCATAAGTACCTGCAGACCACCACTGACGCATCGCCTACACCCACCACCACACACACATCACCAGCTCCTCAGGTTCGGTCCGACACCACCACAACATCCTTTGATGATGACCTGCACCTACACCCTATATTATGTTTTTCTAAACCAATGAAAATTGTTAATATTCAAAAGATACAAGAGAATCCCATGCGCACAAACAAGACATTAGAAATGATGACACTTGGCCTGCTGAACATTTTCGTTGCTGTCACTGGCCTCCTTGACACTCTACACATTGGCACTATTATCAATGTCCATGAGGAGACGTTCTGAGATTTAATTTAGGAGTTTTTGGCATCCTTCTAAATGGAAATTTACAATCTCCATTTCTACCTTGGTGGTCGCTTGAACGATTTGTCCCTTGCTGAGTTTGGGGATGGGATTGGCATATATACCAATGAGATTTTCATTTCTGACATTTATCAAATGCATTAGATTTAGTCACCTTATGAAATTTCTATGTAGTTATGGCCATTGATAGCCAGTGACCCCCAAGTCACATCATTATCCTCGACTCACAAAGTCGACTTAACTTTGGGGCCTAGCTTTGCATATCGTACATCGACCCATGGAACATGGTTGGTTCACATGAGGAGAGAACTATGATTGCGTCAACCAGATGTATGTTATTATTTTAGTAGCTACCATGGGTGGTCCACCCATAAATACGGCAGATGAGTTCTGTTCCTACTTCTGTGCCCTGACTAGAAGTATTAGTGAACACTCATGGGAGGTTCTATTACCAACAGATTGACCCAATATCTCAGAGTCATGAAGGGTTCTATGCCCATCACCTCCGTCCGACCAGTGAAGCTGATAGATCTTGTGCTACTACACAAGATGGAGATGATTGTAAAGGAGGACGATCTTTATATCTGGGATCCAGGTGTATAGGAACCCATACCTCATGAGCAGGCTAAGGAAGAAGCAGTAGAAAAATCACCTTCCCAACAACATATCTCCACCACACCAACTCCACCCAAACCATCCTCCATCCCAACTACCACCCATATGACCACCCAACTTACCCCTATAGAGTTATAGAATCTTCTTCCGTGTATTCTGGGGAATCTTCACCAGATCAGTTCCCATCTGCACCTACTCTTTGTTAAGCCTCTTTCTATTACCCCATCATCCTCACCCACCATTGCCGAATCTTCATAGTCCACCATTCCCCCGCCCCATTCCACCCAGCTGGACCTCCATTCTAATTTCATAGACCTTGCAGCCCAGTAAGAGTTTCTGGAAGAAAAGGCCTGAAGGGGAAAAAGGATCACCACTGAGACTACACCTCTGGAGGTACCATTCATTGATCCTGCTACTAGATTCATGGCACCTATTTGGATTAGTAATTCCCCACCACTCACCCTAGAGAATCTCCCAACATATTTTCCCACACCCTCCACTGCCCCTACCTCACCACCACTGACTAATATTGACACTAGTCTGATGGGCCACTTGGTTGAGACATATATTAGTGGACTGAAGCTGAAGGAGATATTCGATTAGGACCCCTGGTTTTACTTTTGTCCATATTTTTGGGTTTTCAGACACTTTCATGTTTTTGGGATTGTTTTTTGTTATGTCATGTTGTGTTTCATTTTTTACTCTCTATGGAAAATTTTATATAAAAAGATTTTTTTCACTTCTTTTTGGGTTTTGTTTTTTGTGTCTTAAAATTCTATCTATAGAAAGTCAGGATCTTCTGAATCCTTTGTCAGCCTTTAAAGTCCAATTCTTCTAAATTTCCTAGAACACAGATTACTTGAGCATGCCATATCTCACCTGCACCAGCAGCCACCACAACCTTGGATTACTTTCATACCACATCTTGTCCATGCTCACAAAACTATACCTGGAGTGAACAACCCACCCAAACGACCATGAATTCTTAAGGACATAGCCTCTAGTAGCTACAAGAGGAAACATAGCCATTGAGCTGGTGGGACCAATGAGGATTTTCCATGTCCACCTTTTCCAATCTTCTGTTTTATCAAGTCATTGTTGTCATGTCCTTTTCAGGATTTTTATTTTTCATTCTGTGTATTTATAGGAACTACTATGTATATCATCCTCAAATTGAATAAAATATGTATCTCAACTTTTCATTTTCAAGTTTTCATTTATTCTTCTATTCAAATTGATTTTACTAGTGAACTAATATTTGGTATCCTGTGCTAGAATTTCATTTTATAACAATTTTCAGGTACTATTCCATGTTATGACAGCTTCCATCATCCCCATGTATTACCACATACTCAAGGGAGCTCTCGATTCCATTTAATTTAAATTATTTTCAGAAAAATACCATTTCCAAATATTTTCGAACTCAAATGAAAAAACACGCCCACTTGTATTTCACTAACAGTTCGGACACTATCTCATTCGAAGTGTGTGGGTGGGGGGGGGGGGTTTCTCAAGTTTCATATATGGTACAATTAATTTTTTTGTTTTTATCACTAGTCTAGAGACACTTCTCAAAACACAAGCATGATTTAATCCTAAAAATCATTATTCCCATTCAATTAAAGAAAACTTTGAATGGGGAAGTGTTAAAGACCGTGTTTCACTTCCGGCCTAGACTTTTTTAGAATTATTTCTATGATTAGAGGATTAATTAAAATTTATAAAATTGAAATTATGATTAATTAACCGACTACTCAAGGTTTATTCCCTTTGTGATTGCCAATTTTGTTTTTGACTTCCGTTACCCGTGAAGACTATCAATATATGATTGCATTTTCTAGTCTGAGCATATTTCATGAGAGATACCTGGGGAATGTAATCCTACTATAACATGCACTAAGATATTATCAATGAAATAACAGAATAGTTATATAATTAAAATGATTAAGTCACTAATTGATAGCCACTTCCCTGAGGCCCACTAGACATCTATACTTTGTTCAGCCCATATATTCCATGAATGACTTGTTAGAATGAATCTATTTCAAGCATATTTCACTTCCAACACTGCTCCATGTATAATGATTAATGTTTCCCAATGAATAAGTGTGGGGGAGGCATTCAGATATCATGAGACGATTCCACTTCTTGAGATGTACGGTATACTCTCTTGACAGTGAGGTTCTGATAAATATAACATTGGTTGTATTCCATTCGAATTCCGTTCCATTGAAAAATACCAAAAGAAAGGAAAGAAACAAAAATGATATGGGTTGTGTAGTAGGAGGGTCAAAAATCACAATTTTCTAGACTGACGAATCCCTCAAAGGATCATATGTGGTTAGGTGATGGCTATGATATCTATCATAGGAAAAAAATTTGAAAAATAAAATACCAAAGAAAAAGAAAATGGAAAAGGGAGAAAATGAATTGAACATAATTATTTTTCATTTACATACTTTCTATATATATGGATCCAACCCAAACTGATAAAGTACCAATTTGACTGTCCAGAAAGAGGACCAACATCACACTTGTTCGGACATCATTTTTCATGGTACTGTAGATATTACCCTCCTTTTTAGCATGATTTCCAGATTTTCCCACCTACCCATAACCATAGAATCATCAGAACCCAAATTTTTTAAGCTCTCTAGATTGGTTTTACACTTGTCTTTACATAGTAGTGATGATAGAACCATTGAAAGAATATTGTTAGGTACATGTACTCATGTAATGAGTATAACTCTACTTACATTTCCACCCTGAGTAATGACAAAAATAAAGTGGTAAATTATAATTGGGAATCTGACATAGGGAACAATTAAAAAATTGTAATTGAAGAGAGATAATTTGTTTTAAAATCTGAACTATAAGGCATGACCGACTTTCTCTACATGATTGATTTTGGAAATTTACTTCTCTATAATTGAACCTAATTTAATTGCATGTACATAATGAAGACTTATATATTTATAAATTTTTTATCCTTTTTGAAATCATTATTGAGTTTTATTGCTTGAGGATAATCAACTATTCAAGTGTGGGGGGATTTGATAAGCATAATTCATATATTTACTTGGCTATTGTTTTTCTATTTTCTTTCATTAAAATAGATGATAATGCACGTGGTATGTGTATAATTTTATAGGAATAATGTATTTATAGGTTTTAAAGAATGAAAAGGGTGAAAAAGTAAAAAACCAACTGATTACACGTCTTGATTACACACTACACATCGTGTACCCAAAGCTCACAGCCCGATCCCTGGTCGTGAATCTAGTCATGACCAAGACACACATCTAGATAAAAAAATACAATACACTTCGGGACCTACCCGTACACGATGTGATCACCATTTAAAGTCTTAGGTGAGAGATCAGTGAGGAATATGCACAAAAACAGAACGAACGTAGGGTACATGTCATTAACAATGTGTACACATTGCGTACCTAGTCAAAATTATTATTGTTTAAGACCAGCATGCCACACTAGATATCCATGGGAAAATGAAGTGGATCAAGGGTACACGTCATGACCAAAATCATATATATAAGTTGAGCAACAGCAGAGCATTGCAGACACTTCTGGACAGCTTCACTTCTCCCTCTTGATCCCTTGCAAACTATTTCACCATTTTTCCTCTCAAACACTCAATTCCTTCATATTATGTTCATGTTTATTAATCCAAGATCCATGGAGTTTCTTTTCTTCAACACATTCATGTTCTAACATCGCATTTAGTTTTAGGTTCCATTCCCCTTTCTCAGGTAAGTTCTTTTTAAAACTGTAAATTTTTTCATGCATGTTTATTTTAGTTATCTTTCCCAAATATCTTGTATGATCCTAATTCAATTAATTTTTATTGATCCATTAATTACGTTATCTCTCATTTCATTTTAACCCACCATGAGTAGCTAAATCTTTAGGCATATGGATCAGGTGACATAGCTGAATAATTTAAATACACCTTTAAATCTAAACATGGAAAGACTAATTGAAGTAGTAATTAGGATATTAATTCAATGTGTATCCCTTTTTTGTGAACAACCCCGACCTCAGGACAATCAAAAAATGACCTGATCCTAATTGAAGTCGAATGAGATACTACCACTAGCTCAGGAAGGCTTCTATGTAAGAATCCAAAATTAGTGAACTTAGGCTGTTGTTATTTATTTCCCATGGAATTGCTACATCCTAGGTAGAGCTAGGAGAGTAACACCGAGGTCATCTAGTGACCCATGTTTTCTTCACATACTAAGTCATATGATCTTTTTAAGGTTATAATTACTGGTAATCCTTTACCTAGACACTCGACCTGATCCTAATCCCTCATTTATTAATTTATGTCATCCTAATTAGAACTCATAAAAAAAATCCCAAAAAAAATACCTCTACAAAGGACTCCTTTTCAGAAATAGATACTTGAATTATTCAAGACAAATGGTAGTCTCCCTGCTAATTTGACCTCATACTACCACTATAATACACCCATATAGTTAGTGAATGTTTGGAAAAAAAATAAATTATTAATTTGATCCACATTGGAGGAAGAAACGACACAACCATGTAAGAGGCCATTAGTGGTCTATTACCAAATATCATAGTCTTAATATCATCAACATGTATGTGACGGTAGAATTTATATGGTTCATTAAACAATTGATATTCCAAAGGTTAATTAATTAATGTGGTTAATTAATTAATTTATGAATTTTGGATTTGATTTAATAATGGAATTAAGAAATTGGGGTAATTAATTAATGAATTAATTATTAGAATATTTATTTTAGAATTAGAATAATAAATTGTGTAATTAATTATTGACCTATTAGAATTTTTCAATTGAGTGAATATGATTAATTAACTGTTTAATTAATTAATGTGATAGATATGATTAATTAATTGTATAACTAATTAATGTGATGAAAATGATTAATTAATTATTAAATTAACTAATATTATTGTTATGATTAATTAATTATATAATTAATTAATGTGATGAAATTGATTATTTAATTTTTGAATTAATTAATTAATGTTAAATTGATAAGCAAATTAATTTTGATTAATCCTGATTGATGTGATAGAATTAGCTTTGTGATATTTATGATAATTGTTGATAAATGTATATGGTACATGGTTTATTATTTCCAAATCAAACTTGAGTGGTACATGGTCTACTTATTCTAATGCCTATAAGGATAAATGTGTGTGCGATTTGGTCTTCTGTTTCCAAATCTTACATGAGAGGGACATGGACTATTGCTTTTGATTCCTGTAATGATAAATCTATATGGGACACAGTATACTATTTACAAAGCCCATGGGGTCTTATAAATGATGACCTAGACCATAAATGTTGGCATTGGACAATGGTTCCAATTATCTGTAAAATGAATTGAATTCAAATGGATAATGAAATACCATTATTGTATAGAATTTTTATGTGAAAATGTAATGTGATCCAGAATTTGGCATGGGTCCAAGAAGGAATTGAGGTACAGGTGTTCTCGGAAACCTAGAGGTTTATGTGGTTAAATAAAGTGTATTTGATAATGTTATAACTATTTATCTAGGAATTGTAATTATTTATTTATACATCTGCATATAATTTTTTAGTGTATATTGATTATAGACCCCATTTGTGGTGTCCTACTCAGTTCTACTCACACCCTTTTCAGGCTTCCTGGTTGATACACGAATAGACATTATTGTTGCAAGAATGGTTAAAGGAAATTTCCATTGGTTAAATTTTCAATTTGGGAATGAAGCTAGGATGAGGGAACCCAACACGGTTTGGGACCTAGACGGGAGTCGTTGGTGTCTTTATTTTCACTTTTCATTTTAAAAACACGACACATTCTTTATCTTGTAATTTTTTCTAATTTAGTTTGATATTGTATTTCTCGATTTATTTTCTTCAGATGTTGGTAATATTTATGATTATATATATTTAATTTTTTTATTGTTATTTCCATTCATGTTTATTCTAATAAAAGAGGGTATAGTCTCCCCATGATTGACTTATCAGACCCTATATTTTAGCCAAAATCCTTTTTCATATGGGGGGGGGGTGTTCTTGAGTATATGTGGTGAACCGGGTTAGGGCACAAGCATGTGGGACTCGGGTTGGGACATTACAAATTGGTATCAAAGTATATTTTTTCTTTTCTTCTCCTTTTGTGTTAGTATTTTGGAATGGTTGAAAGAGGGCTAAGAAGAGTCGGTTCTTAGTTATGAGCTCATTCATGGGAGTTTCAAACCCATGTATAGGAAAAACCCGAGTACTCAAGGAGGGATTGTTGTTATCATTTCATTTTGTTATAGTGTGATATTATTTCACCTTAGGTGACACAATTGATGTCAGATGTGAAAAATTATTTTTCATATTTTACTGAGAATTGAATCATGGTTCGTAATGGAATGAGGTTTGAGTCTTCATGCTTCATTTTAGGCATTCATGGGAAAACAAGTATTGGGTAAGTTGTTGTGATTATAAATTTTTTCCCCATACTAGTGAAATTGAATTGAAAATGTTGCTTAATATGAATTAAACATGGTAAAATGATGAAATATGATAACTAAAGAGTGTATAAATGAGAAATTTTTCATGAGATGTGTTTACCCATGTTAACCAATACCCAGGTGTAGGATGGTTAACGATAGTGGTAGTCCAATGGTTTTGACCGCGTGGTGAGGTTTAGGGAGAATAATTGTTCTGACTTATTGTGATTTTCTTCTAATGTAAATGTGATATGTTTTGTTATGTGTCCTAAGACATGTCGTTGGAATTGTAAAATTATTCCTTAATGATGAGGATTGTTGAGAGGAAGACCCAAGGGCATGGCTAGGGATTTTACTCCGGTGGTAGAACCTGGGTAATTGATTATTTTATTTGAGGAAGTGGTGGAATAGTTCTGGGAGAACTTCAATCGCATCATGAAATGCATTGAAATGAGTCCCCTGGAGTGTTGAGAAAATAATGTCTAACCTAATGAGGGTGATTCATTTGTAGAACCCTCTGAATTTTTCTATAGAGGGGGGACCCAAGGGAGGTAAGTTCGGAGTTGAGTCCATTAATATGACACTTGAGCACTTGGAGACTTCTGTTGTGAAGAGGGTCATGTTGGCCACATATATGCTATGGGGATCAGGGAAGTGCTGGTGGGAAATTTATGTGCGGACTTTACTGGATGGTGGCATGCTATGGAAAGATTTATAGACAAGTTATTGGGGAACCTCTTCAAAGAGACAATGAGGAAGGAAAGTGTAGCCAAGTTTATGAGATTGACTCAAGGGTACATATTAATGATGGATTATGTTGGGCGCTTTACATACCTGCATTTCTTTTCACTAGTGTTGGATAAGGATGAGATAGGTATAGGAAAACACTTTTAGAATGTACTTATGTACAAGATTAAGTCTCAAGTTAACCTTTTTCGGTTAAATAATATTTTTGAGGTGGTGGAGTAGGATCACATAGATGAAGAGAAAATCAGAGAGGCATCCAGTGAAGAAAAGTGGATTCTTTTTCATGGTCAGGGGTATGAATTTTGAGATCAAGAAGAGTCAATATGAAAAAATTAGCTAGAGTAGTGGGAAGTAGAATTCACAGGAAGAGGGATGAGATTCACAAGATCTTACTCATGATTTTTTCACTTGTGTGGAAGGACATGACACTTCTTGAAACATTTTCCTTGACCAAAAACTGAATGTCAAGGCTGCATCAAGATAGTACATCTGAAGTGGTTCTACAAGAACCCTTAGAAGATAATTATTTATGGATGAGCTAGATAGAACCAGGCTGCAGGAATAGGATATTATACACTGTATCTGTCGTGTAGTTGGAGTTCTATTGGATGAGGTGGAAGAGGTAGTGGATTTTGTGATTCTGGGTAAGAGATTCCATATAAGTAGAGTGATGAAACTCAAGGGAGTCTAAAAACATCACAAGAAATAGGGGAAAGATAATTACATGTATTGTATCATACACTAGTGGATAGTGAGGGTGGTCCATCATCAGTGAGAGGTACTATTCTTTAAGCTTATACATTAGCTAGTGACTTGTTTGATATTAGTGCATGTAATTATATTATATCTATAAATCTTGTAAATGGTTTGAGTCTAGAAGTGGTGTTTGTGAGGGGAGTTATGATTATGGATAAACTATTGGGAGTAAGGTCTACAACTAGTATGTGAAATGGATGTTCTGTTGATATCAAGAGTATTGTTTTCTCTGGGATAGCTATGTCCTTTATATGACAGTCTTCAACCTAATTATGGGTATGGACTGGTTAGTGGCATATCGATTCCACATAGACTGTTACCATAGGGGAGTGATGTTTACATCTCCTAAGGGTGACCATTTCATTCACTGGGGAGAGTGGGATGTCCATAAAGGCTGAGCAGGGCCAATTACTCAGGAACTGGTAGAGCACATAGCCTAGATTGTTAGCTTATTGTTGGGTGATGGAGAAGTAAATAATTATATCTTTCCATAGTGGTGGAAAATTTTCAGGATGTTTTTCCTAAATTATTCTTAAGGCTACCACTTGAGAGGGATGAAAAATTCACTATTGATATCATGCTGAGAGTTGAGTTAGTTTATATACTAAATTATAGAATGGAACTGATAGAGAATCAAGATATCATGAATCAGGTGATATAGTTTGAGGATATAGGGTTTATCCATTTGAGTAAAGTTGAGATGGAAAATGTGATAAAAAAATACAATATAGAGAGAAATTTTTCATTTTTGGTTGATGATTATAAGAAGGAAAAATGTATCATTTGATGTAAAAAAAATATGGGCCATAATGAAAATTATGATTGCGGGAAATATATGATAAATTATTTTCATATTGGAATAAAATCATATTAGAAGGACCGCACACTTTTGTACATAAAAAATTGTCAGATGATCACTCATAACTTTATTGAGACTTTATATCAACTAGTATTATATAGATTATATGAATGTGTTAGGATATTCTTATGTCCCTTGATAATGAAAAAAATAAAATATTTGATTTACGATAATATATCGTACAGAAAATCATTGGATGAAATGAAAAAGGAAATTTTAAAGGCTATGGTGATTGAGATGAATCATATTCAATGTTCCCATAGCCCATGGAATTGTTTTCTCTCAACAATCAGATTATTTGTCATTTGTAAATTGTTGGGCATAGCTTCCTCAATACCTGAGTTGATCAATCAAAGGTTATGTTCCGTAGCATGATATGTGAATTCATGCCATGTATCATTACTTTTTCTTATTGTTAAAAATCATTTAGGTCACTGACACATTACATTTTGTAAAGTATGAAGGTATTCTACATATTGATACCATAGAGGATCGTAATAATTCTCCTATAACAGTTGAATTTTCTTTTGTTAAAATGGATAATTTTGGATCCACAATTTGGTTTTTTGCATTTATACGCATTCATTTCACACAAAACTAGGGACTGTGTCTTATATCCGATCATCATTAGGTGGTTGTAGAGGCTATCAATAGTGATGGACTTTCATAGAGAGAACTGAATTATTTTCATGGATATTTCAATATTTATATTGTATTTAATTTTCTTAATCATTTCAGAGATGATACAATAAAGAAGGGGATAATCAAGTTGGGAATGTTCTTATAAAAACAATTATTTTGAAACAAAATTTAATATCATTTAAAATATATTATTCTATTATGGTGTTAGCATATGTTCCCCAATATGAAATTTTTCATCAAGGTCCTGAAGAAATTTTAAGGTCTAATGAAGATGTATATGATTATATGATTCATATTTTGAAGGATAAATGGTCATTATCATATGATGGTGGTAGAAGATATGACAATCTTACCAAAAATATAGTGGAGTGCATAAATGGTGTTTTTAATCATGTGAAAAAACTATTGAAAATAGGGTTAGTTCAAGATTCATTTTATAAATGTGTGAAGTACTTTATAAAATGTCCACAACATTCCTACCAGAGGATGAAAATGGAATGCATTTTACTTAGAATTTCAAAAGTTTCACAGATCAGATAATACATGAGACATCAAGATTTTTTTTTCTAACCATTGACCAGGTATAGATCTACTTTTAGGTAAGAGATTCCTATGACCGAGTCACATGAAACAGTGGTCAAGTGCTGGTGGTCATGTTCGGTTTTGGGTATTGTGATTGCAGAAACTTCCAAGCATTGAGATATCTATGTGCATATGTTGTTGCATCTTGTGAATCAATGTTCTTATCATGGGACCCCTATGTTGATCCAGTGAATCACTTGAGCACATTGGTTAACTGTTATTGTGCATCTTGGACAATTGTTGGTGACTTTTGTTTTATAACATTGCCTACTGATTAGTTGACTATCGTCCCTAATATTTCTAGGTTCCATAATTTGTTTTCAATTTATGATTTTTTCAATTTATGTCATTTTTAAATTATTGGTTTGATATATTACTATGTTACACACCTGGGGAATACAAAAGTCTACTTGAATCCGAAATGATATGGGATGACCTCGACAATAGGGAGGGGAACTGCGATGCAACATTTATGATGCTGAAGGGAATACTCATAAGAGATATCCTCAAGTGTTTGTACATAGCTCTATATCCCATAATCCATGATTTCTTCTAAGTATTTTATCATCAATGTGTATTTTTTCATATGGATACATATCATTAATGAATCCTTTTATTTCAAACATTCTCCATTTCTAACTTATTTCAACTATTTTTGGATTCATTTTTCAATTCAGTAAGAAATAATTTTTTGATATTATAACAATTAAGAGACAACCATACAATTAAAATGAATATATCATGCAACCACATGTTTTATGTGGGGTTTTCATAATAGATGAAATATATAAATATTTTTTTAATAAATTTATCTTCATTAGAGATTAATAAAATAATAAATTGGTATAATAATCCAAAAACATCAGTCAAATATATTTTTTAACTTTATTCATCATAATGGTTACTTATACATGCTAATTTTCTACCTAATTTAAAATATTTTTTTATAATTACATTTAAAAATACATTCCACAAAAATTTAAGAACATTAATGTTTCATCATATATGGAACCCAAGATCCCCTCCTAAAAAGGTTCACCAATGGTATTTGTGGCCAAAAAAATCACTTCATCCTGAGAAAAAGAATCCACTTATATATGAAAAAAATTATAATGTTAGTAATATCATAAATAAATAAATTAAACATAAATATTAAAGAATACATTAAAAAAATTTCAACATAAAAATAATAAAAACATGGAGTTATACCAGTCAGACTATCCATTTTTTTGAGGTATGATTGATTCCAAAGACATCATAAATTAGTTATGGATTTTTTTCCTAAATTAACAAAAAATGAAAATGTATATGATCAGTTTTGAGTATGTAAATTTATTTAATGACATTAATTTTACTTTTAAATAAAGGAACAATTGAAGTTATACTTGTCACAACATGAATAGGATTGAGGTGTTGACGATTTCTACATGTCATAAATTACTTAGGGACCATTGTTTTAAATATCAAAATAACCTGAATGTGTTTTCATAGTTTTCAGTATGTCACATGTGTTTTTTACTAAAATGTCATTTCAAAAAAGAAACACACACTTTGAGTCATACTTATCACATCATGTGTAGGTTTTACATGAGGCTATTTCCTACATGGTAAAAATGACTTAAGAATTTTTTTCCTTAAATTATCAAGACAATCGGAACACATTTTCTTGGTTTTCAGTGAGTGACAATGTTTTTGAAATAAAATGTAAATTTTAAACTTATAATGGACACTTTGAGTCATATAAGTATCATCATGTGTCATATTGTGGTGTGGCCAACTTCTATATGTTAAAAATGATTTATGGATCATTTCCCTAAAGAATCAAAATAAACCATATGATTTTGCTTAGTATTGAGTTGGCCAGTTGTCCTATTTACTAAAATTAATTTAAATTTAAAATAAAAAAATTTACTTGGGGTCATATCAGACACAGTATGTGTCATATTGAGGTATATATGAATCATAAACATCTCAAATCACATATGGGTATCATTTCTCTAATGTATCAAAATAATATGAATGTGTTTTCTTAGTTTTATGTAGGTTAGTTGTCCCTTTTACTAAAACTGGTGTCATTTTTAAATAAGAAGGAAAACATGGAGTCATAATGATCACATCGTCCATATAATTGAGATTAAATTTATTCTTACATGTCTCAAATGACTTATGGTTCATTTCCATAAAGTATCAAAACAATATGAATGTGGTTGATCTGTTTTTGGGGTGTCACATATTATTTTTGCTAAAATTAATGTAAATTTAAAATAAAAAAACACACTTGGAGTTATATCTTCCAAAACATGTGTTTGAATGTGGTATGATTTATTTATAAACATAAAAAATGACTTATAAACTATTTTTGTAATGGATAAAATAGTATGAATTCATTTTATCTTGTTTGAGTTGGTCAGTTGTCCTTTTTACTAAAATTTATGTCAATTTTAAACAAAAAGATGAATTTTGAGTCATAATGGTCACACCATTCATTGGATTGAGGTATGAATGATTAATTAACATCTCAAATGACTTATATATTGTTTCCATAATGTATAAAAATATTAAAAATTCCTTTTTTTAGTTTTCAGTTGGTCAGTTGTCCTTTTTTACTCATGTCAATTTTTTTTAAAAAAGAACATGGATTTACACTGGTCACACATTGTTTCAGATTGAGGTGTTGGTGACTTTTACACATCTAAAATGACCCATGGATCATTTATCTACTGATTCAAAACAATCTATCTTTTACTCAGTTTTCATTATGTCGCTTTTTCTTTTTGCCAAAATTAATGTCAATTTAAAATAAAAAGGCCCACTTGGAGTCATATCGGTCACACCATATGTCAGATGAAGGTTAGGTTGATTCCTACATGTCTCAAATGACATAATAACAGTTTCTATAAATTACCAAAACTATAAAAATGTGTTTTCATTTTTTGAATTTTGTTAGTAGTGCTTTTTATTAAAATTAATGTCAATTCTAAATAAAAATATGCGATTGGAGTCATATCGGTCACACTATTTGTTAGATTATGGTGTGGGTGATTATTAAACATTTTAAATGACTAATGGATAATTTTTATAAATTATAAAAACAATATGAATGTGTTTTATTGATTTTTAGTATGTCACTTGTTCTTTTAGATTTAATTAATTTCCATTGAAATTATAAAGACAAACTTATAGTCATATCGGTCACACTGTGCATCAGATTGAGATGAGGTTGATTAATACATGTCAAAAATGACTTATGGATAATTTTCCTAAATTATAATATCAATAATAATTAATTTTATTAGTTTTTAAATATTTCACTTGTTCCTTTTGCTAAAATTAAAGTCAATTTAAAATAAAATGACCCACTTAGAGTCATATCAGTCACACCGTGCTTAGGATTGAGGTGTGATCTATTCCTAGATATTGGAACAAACTTATAGATCATTTTAATAATGTATTAAAGTAATATGAATGGTTTTTCTTGGTTTTGAGTTGTTCATTTGTCCTTTATTTACTAAAATTGATGTTAGATTTAGATAAAAAGGTGCAATTAGAGTCATATCTGTCACACCGTGCATCAGATTGAGGTATGACTAATTCTTACATGTCTAAAATGAGCTATCAATCATTTTTATAATGTATCAAAATAATAAGAATGTTTTTTCTTGGTTTTGAGTTTGATAGATTTCCTTTTTTCTAAAATTGACTCCAATTTTAGATAAAAAGACACACTTTGTTTCATATCGGTCACACCATCCTTCAGATTGAGGTGTAGATGATTCCTACGTGTACCAAATGAATCATGGATTATTTTACTATAGTATAAAAAAATATGAAAATTTTTTCTAGGTTTTTATCACATTACTTTTCATTTTTACTGTAATGTCATTTTTAATTTGGAACATCCACTTTGAATCATACTAGTCACATTGTGTATCAGTTTGACATGAAACTGATTCCTACACATGAGATATGATTTATGAATTGATTTCCAAAATTATCAATACATTGCAAGAAAATTTTATTGGTTTTAGTTAGTGATACAATTTGAACTAAAATTTCAATTTTAAACTGATAATGGACATTTGGAGACATATCAGTCATACCATTCGTCGAATTGAGGTGAAGATGATTCCTACACATCCAAAATGACTTATAGATAATTTTCATAAAGTATCAAACCAATATCAATGATTTTTTTGTTTTTAGTATGTCATTTGTCTAATTTACAAGAATTAATGTTTATTTTAAATTAAAATAAACACTTGTAGTCATACCAGTCACACCGTGTGTTAGATTGAGTTGATGATGATTCCTACATGTCCCAACGTATAAAAAATCCTAAAATAAAATTTATCCATTATAACCATTTCAGTTATTTTTCAAACATCCAACTCTGCATATTGAGATGAATTTCATAGCCAAAAAAACCTTTTCGTTGTTGAAAACATGAAGAGTAAAGGAAGCTCTTCTCCCATTATGTCACGAGAAGTCACCATAATGGGAAAAATATCTTTCTACATTCTTATGGTTTTAAACAATGAGAAAATTATTTCTGAAAAGAACATCGACTCGATATTCAATGTCAATTGGAAAAAATTGAAAATAAATAGAAATCATTATGACATTGGCATAAAGGAACATGTTACCTCTTTTGTATCTTATTATAGATAGTTGAATGAAAAATAATAATTCAAAAAATATCTATGAAAATAAATAAATAAGTATAAGATAAAATTGATAGGGAAAATAAATTATAAATAGTAGATAAAATGTTGACAAAAATAATTAAATATATATTAGGAATTCACATTTTCATGATATTTATATACATTCTTGACCCATTTTCTTATTATCATTATCTCAGTTACAGCCTCAAATTTGAATCTCCCATAAGCATGGGATCATTCAAAAAAACACACCCACTCAAACAGAGCAATCCACCTGTATAAGAAACAATTCATATGTGACTAATACTAAATATAAATAAATTAATCATAAATATGAAATAATGTATTACTTTTATGGAATTCACATATTCATAATATTTTTTTTACATTCTTCCATCAGGAATGCTTCACATTAGTTTCTAAAAAAATAAATATCATCTTGTGAATTTGAGTATTTTCTATAGTAATTATAGTAATTGAAAAATATAAATGCACAAAGGATTAATAAATATTTTAAGTGAAATATTAATTATCTTTAAAAATATCACTTTGGGGATACAGGTTTGTTGTTAGTATATGATATCTCTCATAAATTTACAAACCTAATAACCACAATATTTTTCATTTTTTTGGACACTACAGAAACATTGAGAAAAAAATTAAGTTTTTTGATAGGTGTTTGGATAGTGAAATATTATTATATATACCCTAATACATGTCCAGTTGTCGAAATTTTTAGGATCCTTGATCTTTACCCCTTTCCTAATTTTTGGTTTTTTCATGATATTTATACCCCAACATATCATAATAGAATCCTCATTAAAACTTATTATAAATTTTATAACATGAATGTTAGTTAGAAAACGTTTTATGTAGTGTATTAACAATTTAAAAATTCCATCAAGTGTGGTCAGTTTTTTGGGTATTCATACAGTGAATCGAGTAAATAAATATTTGGAGTATCTAAATTGACTGCAATGAGCATCCAATGTTTCAGAAAAAATAAAAAGGAAAATATAATGAATCAAATGAAAATATATTTTATATAATTAAATTATAGTGTTTGACTCCTGTATTATTGGTATTAAGAAACATATATCATCCATAAGTCTGATTTCAAATGATTTAGCATGGTCTGACACTATTTCATCCATTTTTTGGATTCTATTTTTTTTTTGTTCTGTAGATGTGGCGTGAGGACCAAGGAGTCCAAAGATATTTAATGGGGATATCCCATCAATTTGTATTTATATATACTCTTACAAAAAATATGAAATGTATTTAGTCATAATTAACGTAGTAAATAATTTTTTTGAAAAATAAAATCATGAAAACATTCCTAATGTATACATTTACAACTGAGGCTCCTAGCCATTCATAGTTTTGGATTTCATTTTCATTAACAAAAGTAATGTACCATGTAACTTCCTCTCTATTAATTTTTTCTTAAAAATAAACTATGTGAATAATACAATTCTGTAATTGTGTATCCTCATGAACCATAAGTTCTAGTAAATGTGGATATTGAACAGGTGGGGTAAAGGTTTTTTCAGAAGATATTTTCCATCAGTAGGTTGATCCATGAGGTGGTTTTGAGTTGACCTTTCATTTCACCCCATCCCTTTGTCAGTCAGTGATAATATTCATCTGTTCAGACACTTTTTCAATAATGTTTAATTTTTTATCATGAAAAATTAATTAAAAATGAATAAATCCTTATAAAAATTCTTTTTTTACAAGATATGATGGCCATGAGATGAATGTTACAATAGCTGGGTTGATCGTATGAATATCTACATCATCAAGTGGAAAATGGAGCTCGGTGTTTGGCTCATGAGCTATGTTAATCACCAATCATATACGATATTTTGAAAGTGTTATGTTGTGTAGCATGTCATTTTGGATATTAAACTCCATATCGCTTGCTATAAGGTGATGTGTGAGTGTTGATAGATACAAATCATAGTCATTTTAACCCTATAGAATATCTGTACATGAATGGTAATAGTTTATTTTTGATACACATTTCACATAAACAATTATAATAATATTTATTACCTCGACTAAGATAATTTTTTGATGGGAATGAATCAACTCAAAACTGGTGGGGGTGGGTGGATCTTCACACGATGATTTTTCTTTAGTTTCTTATTCTCTTTACTTCCCCCCTATAATAGTTTCTAGCGAGTTAGTCTGCCAATGGATTTTTTTGACAGGTGATTCTAATATTTCTTTTAAAATTTTCAATTTCTTTATCTTTATCCTCATTTTTTCTCAAAATGTGTTCATGTTGTCACCCCAAAACCCACACCTCTGATACGCCCATACTGTTCTGGCTGCTTCAAGACCACTGATAGTAGGTGTTCATATGGTACATGTGTTGATGATTCTTTTGAATACTGTGTATATAAAATATATGAAAATGAGTCTTCATTGTTATGTAATATATATTTGATGAAAATTTAATTTTTATTAGTTTATACTTATACATATTTTCTTTAGTTTTAGTGTGTTTTCATCTATTAGTTTTCCATATTTATTTCCACGTGCATCATTTAATTGAACATAGAGTGGGATGGAAGTGGATTTGAATTTTTATTCATCAATCATAATACTATTTAATTTAACATAAAATTATTATAGTATATTTAAAATAAATGTCAATTTTTTTTGAAGTGAAGAATATCCCATCCTTGAATTATGGTAGGGGTACGTTGGTTTTTCTTCCCATTCCTTATTTATATCATTTAGTTGTTGTTTCATAAAAAAATTTCAATCAGAGGGATCAATACACATATTGTCAAATAATGTATCACCATTCATAATGTACCTGAAAATAAACATCCCTACGAAG
The DNA here is from genome assembly GCA_963277665.1 of Viscum album. Taxonomy (NCBI): domain Eukaryota; kingdom Viridiplantae; phylum Streptophyta; class Magnoliopsida; order Santalales; family Viscaceae; genus Viscum; species Viscum album. The sequence continues at coordinate 637,750,978 of OY728162.1, read as the reverse complement.
GCATGTAAACACATCCCTTGCTTCTTAGGTTATTAGGTGTGCATACATAAGCAGTGGGAACAAGTTTATTTTATCTTCAATGACTTTAAAATGATATCTTTTCAGAACTGTATGAAAGTCTCTATGATTCATTCTAGCAAGCATTAAAACATATTTCTTGTGGTATTCATCTACTATAAATGCCCTCTGCAAGGGATGAATAACAATAATTCAATGTCTCATAATTTTATTTTTTAGAAAATTAATGAAATGATTCCAGAATATTACTATAATCTCTTCGCACATATGTGTCTTAAGTGTGGGAATAACATGGTTCCATGAATCTACATCAATCAGAACACATTGCAGAGTCTTGAGTCCAATGTCACTATTGAACATGACCTTGTTAGGGTTTACATGATGGCCCCACGAATTCCATCTTATCTTATTTTTTATGCCTTTCCTTTTTTCCTTAATGATTTTTTCTTTCACCATTAAAATATACTTCTATTGTTTTTTCTGCATCACCGGTCCTCCATAACCTACCATTTACTTATATTTAACATCATTTATATGTTGATCCTCAAGATCGATAGCATCAACATGTGCAGAAGTTAATTTTACCTCTTTATTGGGAGTAGTAGCTGGTTGGGAAACTTGTTGTTCCTTAGTATTTAAACAATTATCACGTGAAAAAAGATGTTGTTCCACTACATTGTGAGAAATAGTATGCTGACAGACTTATTGTTCCTCTAGTTTGAGATCACTAGAATGTGAATAATTAAATATCATCAAAAGTGGATTAAAATTTAATTTATATTAAATAAATGAAGCAACGAACATAAAATAACATGGTCTAACAAAATATATATTAAAATAAAATAATTATCAATTATCAAACTCAATTATTTTAAATGATGAAGTGATTTGACCCCTTTATCAAGTATCCAAATCCATTCATTATGGTCTCTTCTTACATAAAAAATTATATTTAAATTGGGACCGTTTCAAAATTATTGAGACGTCCCAAATGAAATGGTCATCCTCAATTGAATTTTCATCTGACCCTTATGTAGATTTGGTCGATAATATAACATTTAACCACTATCAATTTTTGGTAGAAGGAACATGAAATACTTATACTTCCCATGATTACATTATAAATGGTTTTTGTTTGTACCCTTATTTATTGAAATCCACATTCAAAAATCCCAATTCACCTATTTTAATATACATCATGTTTTGAACCCAATTTCATTGAAAAAGTAGCACTTGGAATGTTGTATAATCCAACAACCATATTTTATTTATGATTCCAAAGTATGAAATATTCACATAAATCTGATTTCTATCCTTAGTACCAGAAACATGAATCACTCCGTCCACAAGTGTAACTCCTCTAATTTTCATTGTACATTATTCATCATGTTAATTTATATTAAATGTATAACCATTAATTATATAACCATTATAAGATAATACATATACACCTGGTCCTCTGTATAGTCATCCAGGTAATTCTTTAATTGAATCCAGATTTTCATCTGACTCCTTAAAAATATGGTCCTAAAACCACCCTATAAACTATTTTATGTGTATTTGATACCCATATTGCATATCTTTGAGGTATTCAAATGCCTAAAATTTTCCTTCCGGGTTTTAAAAAATGGGGAAACCTAAAAAATGATATGAGAAACATAAATGTGGGCTTACTCTTGATTTATAATATTGATTGTGAGAACATATCTTCTAGAAAATCCTTCACCCACAAGCCACAAAGTGTGATGAGATTTCATTAGACCAATTCTTTCTACACTGGACATGTAGTCATTTTAGAGTTCAAAAGATTCCCCAAAAATATATCACTTCGTAATACAACCCTCTATCCAAATTCTATTTTTGATATACCCTTTAAAAATCCCCATATACTCTTTAATGGGGTACATCCATATATAGTGTATAGAACTACATCATTGACTCTCTCTCACCAAGTGAACCATCATGTAAACCATTATATCAAAGAATGTTGGTGGGAATAACATTTCCAATTTGAACAATATGGTGGAAATTTACCTTTGAATAGGTGGAAATTTCTCTAGTTTTATAACATTGCGATATATAGAATTGAAAAAGAAAGATACCTTGGTTACTTTATGACACACATTCTTGGAAAGGATTAAACATAAATCTACCAGAATTATATCTTGCATCACAACATGGTAATCAAGTGATTTCAGACCCTTTAAATTTAAATCTATCATTAAAATGATATTAGTGATATTTTATTAATAACTCAATGGATCCTTTACGGACTCTATGAATTTTCAGATCTAATATCTATCCTATATGGAAAGTGTAATCAGCTAGAGGATGAAAAGTTTTTTTTCACCATTCACTAGAACCAACTCTTCCTATATCCCCATGTTATCTATGTCCATCATAGCATTAATTTTATCCTTTGTTTTTATGGGTTAATTTAGTAACAATCCAATTAAACTATTATATACATTCTTTCAAAATGCATGACATCAAGAAAATTTATGACATACATACAGTTCTAGTACATTAATTCGAAAAAACTAATGTCTTTTTCAAACCAGTTTTCGAAAGGTTTTTAGAAAATTGTGTATCAAATGTAGTGTCCAAATATTTAAATTTCTCAAGTAGTTGATCACCTGTTATTGGAGATAGTGATTTACATTATTTTTAGCTTTCATCTAATGATGTTTTCAAATATCCGTACTTATGCCATCGGGGTAGAACTATGTGATGTCCTAGAAACACAGTCCATGATGAATGTTTCAAAATAATTGATTGTGTACCTTGTTCACAAATGGGACACCCTTATGTTCCTTTAATTCTATATCCTGAAATATTTTCTTAATCCGGAAATCCAATTATCATCCTTTAAAACATGGCTCTCAACATGAAATATTCATTCTAGAAAGCATCATACTATGTAACACCTAAATCCCACAATAATTTCAAATCCTTGATCAATGGAGAAAAAAACCAATATCATCACCCAGTTATTTTGGTCCAAATATAAGCAAAGATATCATGATTTATTTTCATTTCATGCATAACAATGGTAATAATTTATAATATTACAACATCACTGTCCATGTATTGTGAGTGCTTCATTGAAAATAAAAAATATTCAATCCATTTGTAGATAACAGAAGATGGATGTTTCTCATCTTGTTTAGAATTTTGTGATACTCAAGATCCATTTTGTTCCAATGAGGAGAGACTTCCAGGTTATGATTTTTATCAAATTTATTTTTTGTATCTTCATACCACATAAATTTCCCTACATTATCCTTACATCCATATATGAACCTAATCCTTGGAATGATTATAAATTACCATACAACATTCATAGGTCCCGATTCATCTTTCTTGTATTGAGAAACACCACACTTTGGGAAATATTTATGTGATTTTTGGTCCTTATGAAATAGTATACAATCATTTGGGAAGGAATTTATTAATTCAGAGATCATACCCATCTAACGTATCATCCATTCAGTGACCTATATTCAAATAGGGATCTCATTATCTTCTGGTAGCATATCATTCAAGAGAGCATGTAGTTCAGTAAAACTATAATCACTCCATATATTGCCCTCTTTTAAATTATACATATTTATTATGGATGAAAATTCTATATATTTAGTGCAACTAACATATAATGACATCATTGAACAACTCTTTAACTTCTCAAACAAGTTTCTAAAATCATGAATTTCAACTTCAGTTGTGGTTTTCATTTCCACAATACGATATTCATCATCATTCATAACTATAATCACATCCTTGATAGTGTGTTCTTCATTGTCATCACTTGTAATCATACCAGATGATCCATAAAACATAGTGCTATCCTGACCACTAGCTACACTCGCTTTTCCCCATTTTTATTCCAATATTTATAATATTGACCAATTTAATGATAGATAAATAATTATTCTAACTCCTCAGGACTAATTAGACTTGAATAAAAAAACATAAACATAGAAAAAGTATTTGAGAATGGTAAAATACAAGATATTTTTAAATCTTAATGAACTCTTTCACTCTATATTCATACTCTTTTTTCATAAGACTTGAGTTTATCCATTATTTATTCCTATCCATCCTATTTAATTCTGTAATATGAATAAAAAAATAATTAATTAATTATATTCAATTGAAATATCTCCAAATAAATTCATAGTGGGTGCACTGGAAAGATACATGAGGGTTTTTTTATTAAATTTCAATGAGTTTAATGTTTTTTAAGTTTAATAAATAAAATAAAAATTATTTAGTATTATTTGTTTAATACATTTGTTTCAATTATAGATAATATTTAATGGTTTTAAAACATTTATGATGGATAAATATTATAGATAATAAAGGATAATCCTTTGAGAGTTCATGATTAAAGAGTTTTATAGAGATACACATTATTCATGATATATATATATATATCAAAATACTAATTTTAAAAAATAGACATTATATTGTATCATTATACGGATTGTTTTCATATTTCATTTGAAGGTAGGCTAATAATGGATATTGTAGGAAAACAAAAAAATATTTTTACTAATAAATCACTATGACTGAAATCACTTAAAAATCCCCAAACCACTCTAAGCTCATCAAGAACACCACCCAAAAATAATAATCACCTCACACTAATAATGAGTTCCCAACATCCTAAATTCATAAAGATAACCATGCCATTCCATAAACTCATAATGATCTTAGTCACAATAAAAAACGAAGGATATTGAATCACTAATTCTGAAGGTGATAAAAATCATTCCCTACCACTAATTTCAGAGTTTGGGAAAATCCAATCACGAGAACAAATACATTAAAAAAATAAGAGGATGTTCCCTAATTCATATCCTCAGAAAGGAATTTCTACACCACATTATGACATTTCATGGAGGTGAAATAAATCAACACGGAACATAAATATATTTCCTTCATGTTTTAAAAGAAACACAAATCACATAGTCCCAATGAACACCAAGGGTAAGATACCAAAGAACAATCCACATGAGAAACAAAAAAATCAAAACATTTTAAAAATTTTAATTTCCATTGAAATCGCACGCATATCCTAGGAGGGTTGAAATAATTTCCCAAATACATGATCACCTTGAAATAAATTCATATTCTTAAAAATGAAATCATGATTTTCATGTTAGATCATTTCAAAAAATTCAAAAAAAGATCTTTAATTTTATATAATTAAATAAACCACATCTCAGACATTTCAAATTAAATAAATTCCATTTTTACATGGAAATATTCCAACATTATTTTAAGAATTAATTCATTTCTCAAAATACCCTTCTAATTTCAACAACAAAAATTACATGTAAAAATGAAAAGAAAAGAGAAACCATATTTAAAACATTTCACAAAAATTAAACTACTTTTCATTCCCTAATAAATTTGGTTTTAAAATAAACCAACTCAATAAAATATCCTTTTCCATTAAAAATTTTTCTTTAAAAAAAACAAGATTTCAAGTCCCAACGGTAAATACAATGCATATAGTACCATGAAACTCAATATCTCTTGCATGAAAGTGAATATAAATCACTTCATTTAAATTAAAAATAAATATACCATATATGAACTAATATAAAAATTAAAAATAATTGAATAACATCACAAGAAGAAAAGATTCATTAATAATATAAGAACAACGATCACAATCAAACAAAGAATAATTCAATCATTACAATGTATAAAATATAATTAATATGAATTAGAATAAAAATAATTTTTAGAATAAAATTTAATTTAATTATTATAATTTCATAAAAAAATTATTGTTCCATCTCCGAGTTGAGATCTTACTCTTTTCTTCTATACTTCTAAAAAAATTCCATTGAAATAGGTTAGGGTTACAAGGTATTAATCCATTATCTATTAGCCTCAATATATATATTTTTGGAAACATAGAATATATTTGGAAATCCCTTGAATTTCCTCTACTTATACCTCATCAACTAGTTTGGTTCACTCAACATGGCATGTACAAAAACAAATGAAATGGAATCTGAATGGATTGATATTGACCGATTCCATGGGATCTAAAAATAGGCCGCCAAGAAAACAAAGACAAGATATGGGGGCTAAGACGCATGCAAAGGATGAGAGTTATGTTTTTTAAGATAAAGTGAAACAAGAGAAGGGATGATGACTGAAAAAATAGGCACAAAAGAGAAAATACCTTAGATTTGGAGGTTCAGTGATAGGGACGGTGGAGGCAGTGGAGGCAATGGGGGAAGTGGTGGCAGCAGAGGTGGTGGCAGAGCATTGGTTGTGCAAAATCTTGAGGTGTGAGTGGCGGCATGGTTCTAATAGGGTTCAATTTAGAAAAAAAGGCTTTCATCATATCTTTTGGGAAATCACTGATAATTGTGGTTTTTATCATCACTAAAATATAAATTTCAAATAAAACTAACCTTTATCAACTTTTTTAGAACTGATAAAACTGATATTTTTCACCTATTTTTTAGAACTCATAAGGGGTTATCTTTGTCAGCACTGAAAGAGGTCTAATAAAGAGCTAATGTTAATAAATTATTTATAATTATAGAATAATAATTAATATTTTTATAACATTTGTAATTATAATTGTAAGTAAATATATATTTATAGTTATAATTATAAATAAATAAATATTAATTTATAGTAAAAATTATAAATAAATAAATATTTTTTTAAAGAATTATAAAATTATAATAAATACATTAGCAATACTGTCCAGGTAATGAGGATTCCCAACCCAAAAATTTTATTGAATAAAAACAATTTCAAAGAAGATGAAGTGTTTGACACATAGAAGGTCACCAAACATGAGAGTGGTTAGATCACCACCCAAAACAAAAAAGTAACGCCCTAAAAACCTAATAAAAGGGCTGAAGACCCTCATCAAAAGGCCTCAAAGGCCCAAAAATTGTAGCACTAGCAAGAAACCATGATTCAACTAACACCTACTAACTGTGAAAAAATCCAACAAAGGTCAAAAAAAAAATACCAAACAACCAAAACAATGAAAAACATAGGGCCCAACATCTTCCCTCCTAGGTTGTCCAACCCGACCAGCATCCTACCAACACACATGATGACCACCTCATCCCGAGGCCGTCACACCTGAGGTCAGAGTCAATAGAGGAATCCCGCGATCCCGTTTCCTACCACTGGACTAGCATGATCGTGTCACTAGATCGTGTTGCTAGACATTAGACCACCAAGATCCCATCCCCATCCATGTTCTTGTAAAATGCTGACATCCCCACAATTCGTTTGATTCAAAATCCATAATTTCATTGGCATGGTCACCACAATGTCACTGGTGAAAATTCAATGGCACACTCCCCCCTCCATCGGGCATGATCGGTGTAGGCCATCAGGGTCCCACAACAAATTAGAAACTACCGTCAGCCATCGAGATCACACAACCTGGATACCAAACCATATTCCATTCTGCATCCCACTTCATGAGGTCATATCCATGTAAGAAACCAATTCTAGAAAGCACACCCAAAAGCACGATGGAAGAAATTGCTGGAATCCCTTATCTGAAATCCATCAGATGACGTCCAACGGTAGTGTACATCCCACCCAGTCATCGAATCTAATGATTCATCGACTGTCACTGCTCTGACTAAGGAAATCACCCAAGGCTGATGCAACCCACCATCACCCACCCTACTTTCGTAATCTGTCATCTACCAAATTCCATCTCCTACATCTAATTGGGTAAACCGAGTGAAATCACATCCATCTTCATTAATTTCAGATGTAGAATTAACCAACTCAAGTCTATTTTATAGGCAGGAAAGAGCAAAGAGATCCTCCTACGCTATCACGTCAACATGGGTTCGATCATCCAACAAGTTCACCAATTTGGAGTGATCATCACATGGATCACCACCCATATATATAATTATTATAATTTTTGAATTATTTAAATAAATAAATAAATATTTATTGTTATTAGTATAAAAAAATTATTTAAATAATTATAAATGTATAATAAATATAAATAAATAAATTTATAATCTTATAATTATTTAAATAAATAAAGATTATTTATTGTTATAAGTATAAATATATATAAATATATATATATTTAAATAGTTATAAAATTATAATAAATATATATAATTAAATTTATTATTTTATAATTATATACGATAAATGTATTAATTATATAATAATAAAATTAGTAATAGTATAAATACATTTATTATAATTTTATAACAATTTAAATAAGTAAATATTTAAATATAATTGTATCTATAAATAAATATTTATTTATTTATAATTATAAATATTATAATATACCCAGAGTGTTCTGGTACTGGGCATGGTGAACCCTAGATTTTTTCAAGTAATATAAATGTACACCAAAGACAAGAAATGTGACACATGAAGTGTCAAAGAAACATGAAAGTTCAAAGACCCAAAAAAAATGTTCGAAGACCCCTATCAGGTGACCGAATGGCCCAGAAAAACCAGCATTGTCATAAAAAGCCATGATCTGACAGAAAATTACCAACCCCAAAGACCTCGTGCACCTGACCGCATCAATGAGGCACACTAACAACACTCCACTTGAGGACATCATCATGAATGACAAGCCGTTCGAACTGTGGATGAGTTCATGCCCTTCTGCATCACCACTCACATAATCATAGTCATCCCTGATTTCTATCATCAGAGGTGTCAATGTCATCACATAATCTATGGGAGAAGCTCATTGTCGGTGTCCCATTACATTGACAGCACATGGAATCTGAGATCATTTCCCTCATCTATGTCCCATACCATCGGAGGTTATTCTACAACTTCCTTCCCATCAACATGTGGGGAGAACCCACTGATATAGAATAGCCAAAAAAGGCCCACAAAAACAATCTTGAATCTGACCATGATGACAATTTACCAAAACCACGATGCACCCTAGTCCACCTACTTTTGATGGAAAACATCCCATATTTAATGGTCAGTCAACCCCCCTGAATTCAAGGTCCCAAATTTCCACACCATCAGTACATGGACCATAGGAATAATGGGAATGAAACTCATTACATGGCTTGTAGGACCAATGGGAATGGAAGCCCATTACATGGCCTTGAAGGCCCAAATTTTTGGCCTAAAGGCCCTCCGGTGAATAACATTGCAATAGTACCCCAGATTCTACATTAGGTTCTACAATGCTTCCGTCGCTACAGTTCCTCCTACAATGCCCACCACTCCTACAGTCCTGTCGATGAAACTGTTTTTTCACTGATATAGTTCCACCATTGTGATGCTACTGTAATTATAATTATCATTATAAATAAAGTTATTATGAAATTATTTATATATAATTATAAATATATAAATATAAATATAATAAATATATTTGATCAATAAAAATTATTATAATTTTATAATTTTATAATTATTTAAATATATAAGTATTTATTTATAAACTTATAAATACATTTTTTAAATCTATATATATATATATATATATATTTATTTGAATTATTAACAAATATATATTATAATATATCATATTTATGCTAATTATAAACATGCATTTTTTAATTAATTTATAAAAATAAAAATTATTTTTGAATATAAATATAATAATTATATATATATTTATAGTATTTTTTTATTAAAATCTTTTATCGATGCTTTTTTTAGAAATGATAAATGTAATCTTTATCAAATGGTTTTAGCTAATACTGATAAAGGTGAGGATTGTTTCAGTGCTTTATACTTAGAACTGATAAAATATGACACATCCTTGTCTCAAATCAGTGGTAATAGAAATTAATGTTTTCTCTAACACATATTAGTATTGAATTTTTTGCTAATACTATTTTTAAATAAAATAATTATTTAAACACTCATAATTTAATTAAACATTATTCACATAATAAACATTTTAAATTAAATTTTAATGCATGAAATGAACTAAAAAATTATACAACAACAAAAATATTGAAAATACCAAGTACCAAAAAAAATTTAGAAAATACCTTGAACTTGGAATTTGTATGGTAATTAAAATTTTGAAACTACAACTAAACATTCAACCAAAATAAATTAATTATAATTTAATAAAAATTTAAAGGAATTATGGAGTATAAAGGTGGGGAAAAGATCACAAAATAGAATTGGAATGGTTTGTAGAGAGGTGTTGGGAACCTTATATAGGATAGATTACTTGTGCTGGACTATTTTTTTATATAAAATGCATCTCAAATAACACTATTTGTGTTGGATTCATCCAAAAATAGTCCCCACCAATTTTTTTACAACAATCTAAAAGGTAGTTGTGATGATGTTGGTTTTCCATTTCAAATAAGTATCTTTTGTGATGGATAACCTAATTTCATCATAAATAGTTTACATTATGATAGGTATTTTTGATGAAAATTAATCATCTGTTTCATATAATAATTACGCGCCACAAAACACACTTTTCTGCCAAATATTTTTACTTTGTATTGATTACATGAATTTTTATATTTTGATTTGTGATATATTTTTTCCTCTATGAAATACCTGTGGTAGAATTTGAAATATTTATGATTCTCTATTATTAATTCACTCTCATTACCTCCCACAGTTTCATTATCACACTATATAGAATATCTCGTACAAACAATCAATCATATCTATACATCTCTATTTATTAATAAATATTTTTTTTAACAAAAAATAAAGTTGTAAAACTATATAATATTTTGGAAGATACGTAGAAAAATTGTTATGTATGATGGGAAATCAGTTTGGTTCCAGCATCCATGGGTTTTTCGATAGAATACCTTTATACTATCAAGGGTTTCTTCGATGATATCATCCCTTCATTGGCACACCTACTGAGCTAAGACCACACCTCGACCAGGATCAGCCATCCTTAAGTTACAAAATAAGCCACTATGTGCTGGGACCTGTCCTTAAGCAACAACCTTGTGAGAGGGAACTCTATAGAATATTGTTGATAACTCCATGAAAGAATAACAATAGAGCATCACAGGTGCATCTATGTTATAGGGAACCTGATTGGACAGAACGATGGATACTATTGAGTATACCCTATAGTGAATCGAGTGGAACAATGTTTGGATTTCTTATTAAACAATTTAGTGGCAGGGTTCTTGGAGGATGAATGACAAGATTACACAACCAAGAATAGACCAAATGAATGGTTGGAGAGGGACAAGTATTTCATGGAGGAGAAGTGCGATTGCATGGGAATTGTGCCGGTGATTATAGAATGGTGGTTCAACTAGTGCCACAACATGGTACCCTACCCCTCGCGAGAGGAAGACAACTTCATTATTAGGGAAGAGAATCTAATGATGCTAGTGTTGGAAAATGTGCATGTAGATGAATAAGACAGATTAAATCTTAATACACGAATCTATTTCAATATCAAAAAGGGTTTTATCGACCCCACATTGATGATGTAGGGTTCTTTGTGGATGTTTTCCTCAAGGACTTCACCATGATTTAGAGATAATATAACACCAATTTTTGATTATTGTAAAACAATTATGTTTGAATGAAAATGTAGAATATCTTGGATTGAAAAAGAATTAACACATAAGAAATCTCGACAATGCTAATTTATTTATCAGAACCGATGCGAATCGCACATGTTTTATCTCACCATTTTGGTCAAAGAACACCAATTTTCAACCGAAAGGAGACAACTATTGAATAGAGGTACCCATTTGTATTTCGAAAAAACCAAAATACAACAGTTATAACTAATCATGTTTATTAGTTTTTTTAATAAAATATTTTTTTATTTTTTTTGTTTTGTTCTATATATTTATATGTATATATATATAACATATTTTATTCACTAAATAAATATTTTTAAATACAATCTAATTTCATTTTGGAAAATATATATTTTATTAAAAAATAAATTCCCAAGGATCTTTTATAGGGAATGAGATATTAGAATTCTACCCAAATTTCCAAAGTGGGATTACCATTTTGTTAGTCCACCTCATCAATCCAAGAAAAAGATGTTTTGATGAATCAAAAAATTATATTTTGTTGTTAAATATTTATTGAATAAAATTATAAAAATCCCCCACATTTATTTATAAATATTAATTCTCTAGATCATAAGTGTGTCATTATATGTAATAAATGTATTTTTTGATTTTAACCATTACTTAGTATCAATATCTCAACGTTTTATGAGATTTACATGTGTTTGAAACGTTGAAATTTTTAATCATTATGAGAAACCAATGATATCATATATTCAATGAACTTTCCAACCCATATCTCATTCTATAGAACATTTATTTCTTTGTTCTTATATCATTTTCGTGAACTCTCTGAGGAGTAAATCAATTAACTCGTGTAAGAAGAGGTACCACTTATAAGTTCACATAGGAAAAATATTACAATGTGCTTCCATTATTAAAGAACATAACTCACTGAGTCTTAGTATTTTTTAGGAGTTTATAACTCAACCTCTAGTCTTAATCGAATATATTGACACCAAGTATTTGGGGTTATAATTGTCAATATCATCAATCATATTCATAACTTGTTTTTATGATTTGGACACTTTTATAAGGATCTACCAAAATAGATTTTTGGGTTTCCATTAATGAGATGGTTTATTATATAGGATTTAACCCCATATCTTTATTAGTATCATGAATGATCTCTCTTAAAAGATATGTTGCATACGAATACGTAATGTTTTTACAAGATCTCCCATATATAGTTGTTATGGTACCATCCTATAATAATGGTCCCACATAATTGGGTATCAAACGTATATGTCTAAATTTCCATTGTACATGCAACTATATTCCCTTGATAATGTTGCTTAAATATAATAATGTATAGATATATGTGGCATCATACAAGGCTAAAATATAATGTCCAATAGTATATTTATAATCCATTCAGATTCCCTTCCATATATCGCCAAGGGAATAAACTCTTACTCCATGGTCAAATGTGAAATACATGTTAGTTTCTTAGTCGCCTAAGAAACATCACATCCTCTAAGAGTAAACTACCATCCAGTTGTGGATTAGTTGTCACCAATACTATAAATACACCTAGCATCTGTGTATCCTTCTATTACAGTTAGATATTAATTGTAGTATAAACATAAATCATTTGTCTTTCTTATGTATCCAATAATTCTCTTTATACATCTTCAATGATCCCCACAAGGATTACTATTATATATACTCATTTTTCATACCATAAATTAAATATCTAGTCTCATGTAATGCATTTCACACATTAAAGAACCAATTAAACTAGCATACGATGGGTTTTCTATAAATTTATCCATATTTATAAAAATGTTAACACTAGAATCCAATGAAGTATTGGAAACCATGAAACCAATATGAAAAAATTTAGTTTACATTTCTTTTATGTAATGAGACTAACTTAAAGAATAACAACCACTTCTTTTTTATCTTTAATAACTTGAATAGTATCAACTCTTCCATGATCCTTAATTTTAAACATATAAGATAAGTAATTATTTATCATCGTTACCCTAATAATATTTGTTCTAAAAATTAACATATCATCCGAATATAGACACAAAATAACTCCATATGAATTTTTAAACATCAAATAAACACATTTATCTACATTGTTATGAGTAAAGTCAGTCGATTAAATAATAGATTCAAATTTATCATGCCATTTATTCAGATACTATTTATGTCCCATAAAGAGAGGTAACTAGTTTACATACATTGTTTTTGTTACATAGTAAAACAAGCCCTTCTGGTTTTTTCATGTAAATATCTTCATTTATGTATCCATTTAAAAATACATTTTTAAATCCATTTGATAGAAATAAAAATGATTAATTTAGGAAAAGGTAAATAATATACTTATTGAAGTAATCATATATAGAGCATCATAAGAATCAAAATAATCCATCACTTCATTTTTCATGAAACCATTGACCACGAATATAGCTTTAACAGATTGAACGTTAACATTGGAGTCATACTTCTTTGTAAAATACCATTTAAAACTAATAGGGTTTTAACCTCTTGGTAAATCAAAAAATGACCCAACTATTAATACCCATAATGGAATCCATTTCTTCATTAATTTTTTATTTCATGAAATTAACATCTCTAGAATTCATGGCCTCTTTATAAGTCTTTTGGCCATCTTTTATAGTGAGTATCATAGGATATATATTCAGAAGATTATTATTTGTATCTTCTTCAATATGAAGAACTATATTATCCAGATAAAAAAATCTAGACGTAGATGTTTCACCCTAATTCTTTTACTCTGTTTTGGATAAACTCAAGAATCAACATTATTCGCTACTATTTTATTTGAAATAGATTCAGTATATGAGATAGGGGTATAAGTAATAACTTCCTCCACATCATCTTAATAAAACATATCATAAAAATAGTCTAACGCTATTGATTGAATAACTATATAAGTTTCCAAATCCCCATTTCTATATGCTTTCTATGATCTTCATATCCAACAAAATCTCTAATTTCATTAGGAAAAAAATTATTTATTTTAGAATTAGTAACTCTCTAGTAATTTAAACACCCCACACTTTAAAATAAGAATTATTAGGTATTCTAGCTCTCCAAATTTCATAAGGGGATAACTTTGTTTTCATAAAGGTAATCCTAGTGTGAATATGATAGGAATCTAATAAATATTAAACCCATAAATTTTATGGTAACATATATTTATTTATCATGAAATTTACTATTTATACTAAAGTAAATTTTTTACCCTTCAGCTAAACGATTTTTCTGATGTTTGTAAGGAGAATTACATTGTTGAATTATACCATTTTCTTTATAGAACTCATTAAAATCATTCATAAAGTATTCACCACCTATATATTAGTGTAATATAAAAATAATTTTGTTTAATTGGGTTTTATATTCTACTTTATAATTATTAGACATATTAAAGGTTTCATCCTTCATTCTAAGAAGATATATCTATAAATATCTCATGCATTCATAGAAAAATATCTTTTTCCACCAGGATTTAAAATCCATTTAATTCAAAAATATAAGAATCTAAAAATTAAAATATAACATAATTTATTTCAACACTATGCAAATAATTCTTAACTATTTTAGATTCTACACATATTTCACATTTATTAAATTCATTTCCAATGTTAATTAAGTTGGACTTCTTCATTACTTTTAATGAATTATAATTAACATGCGGTAAAAGATCGGTCCAAAAATTAGACCAATCAATCATGTAAGTATAATATTAAATCATATTATTAAAACATAGTTGATACATACCATCATTTGAGTACCCTTTCACCACAAAAATGCCTTATATCGACAATATAACCTTTTTGGATTCAAATAAAAGTCATAATCCCTTTATACAGAGTATATCGATTGAAACTAGGTTATTTTCAATTCTGGGAAGATACAACACATTAATAAGTGTCAACTTTTTCCCATGTGTAAATTCTATCCCCATGCATCCTTGTCCACTAACATTGATGCATACATTATTTACGTGGGGTAATTTCTTCATGGTATTACAATCATAAAATATAATGAACATCAAATGATCCTTTCACACATGCACCATTTCTCTAGAATCAAGCCATTTTCCCCATCTTCATTGAAGTCATATTGATTTTGGATATAATTGTTACTAGATTATCTTTCATCATCATATTTGTAGATAGTTTATCAGCATTCATTCGATTGAGAAATTCCCTTGTGAAATTCCTTGGGTTTCCACAGTTAAATAATTATCCTTTATTTGTGGAAGGATTTTATTTCTTATTGAATTGTTTACATTCTTTTTTTACATGTAAGGAATATTTTGGTTATGCTATTCCTGAAACGATATTAATCATGGTATAAAATTGCAAAGCCATTCCCATATCTCTCAACATGGATTCTACATTGATGTGAATGATATTTTCCAATTTTTACAAGGAAATACCATCACCCTTCTTAATAACTGATTTACCTAAATCATTCCACATAGTTAGTAATTTATTAATATTTTCACCAACTTGATAATTTTCTTGTGTAATAATATTTAGGGAAATAACTTTATTTTTTATCACTTGTAGATCATGAACATGATCCAACACTATCTTATTTCAAACTATATTTTATTTTAGAAAATTTTCTATAAGAAATTTATTGGTACATTTTACCTTGACATTGTAATTGAGATCGAGTGCATCCCATGTCTCTTGAGAGGTATTTATTTTAAAAAAATAGTTATAAAGATGATTTCATAATGTGTTGAGAATATTTTAACAACACAAAACTTGATCATCTTTACATTTCTTCCTCATTTTCCAAATGTTATTGACTTCAGTCACGTTAATGGGTGTGCCACATGGAATTGAAGAAGACTCCTCGGGATTGGGATGAATATTTTTTTCAAGAATGTAAAACATTATACAAATAAAAGTTATTGAAAATGACTAATATTAATTTTTTAGAAAATAACTTAAAATTGAAATTTTCATGGTGATTATAATCTTGAACTTACAACTGAAATTTCTTCCTTAATAAATGAATTAAAATTCAAAAACATTCTAAATAAATTCTAAAGTATAATAGTTAGGAAATGATTATAAAATAGAGTTGTAATGGTTTATAGGTAGTTGTCGGGAAACTTCAATAGGTTAAATTATTTGTGATTGACTATTTTTTATTTAAAATTCATCATAAATAACACTACTTATGATGGATTCAATCATAAATTTTCCCCACTATATATTTTTATACCAATATATAAGGTATATTTAATGATGTTGGTTTTACATTGGAAATATGAATCTTTTGTGATGGATAATCTAATTTTATCATAAATAGTTTATATGACGATAAGAATTTTTGATGAAAATTAATCATCCATTACAGATAATAATGACCCGCAATAAAATGTACTTTTCAGAAAAAGCATTTTACTCTTTCTCGTCAACATGTCATTATTTAATTATAATTGGTTGAATATTTTTTTCCACTATGATGTAATTTTGTTAAAATTTTAAAATTTTGTGGTTCTCTTTTATTTTTTCACCCTCATTGCCTCCAACAATTTCATTATCTGGCTACACGGAATATATCATGGCAGTAATCAATCATATCTATACATCTCTATATATCACTCAATATTAATTTTTTGGAAAATTACTGTTGTAAAAATATATAATAATATGGAAGGAATATCTACTGACTGGTACATATGATGGGAGATTAGTTTGGTTCCAGCAACACTGGGATCCTCGATGGAGGACCTTTATATCATTGGGGATTCCTTCGATGATTTCGACCCTTTAGTGACACACATTGAATGCCAAGATACCTCCCCGATCATGATAAACCACTCTGATGTCACAAATAAAGCCACATCTAGGTGCTGGGAGCCACCCTTAAGCCACAATCCCGTGAGAGGGAACTCCATGGAGGACCATTGTGAACTCCATAAAAGACTACCAAGATAGAAACCTTGGTGTAGCTATGCTGGAGGGAACCGAAATGGATAGAACAGTGGATACTCTTGAGCCAAACCTAAAGGGATCCAAGTGGAATAGAGTGACTATTTCTTCTTAACCAATGAAGTGGTAGGGTTTATGGATGATGAAGGAGAAGAAGACACTGTGCTGAATAGACTAAATGGATTATTCAAGAGAGATGGTGTTTTAATTGAGGAGAAGGGTGATTACCGGTGATTTAATCCAGTAACGATAGAAATCCATGATGGTGATGCAGAAAATGAGACAACATGGAACCCTATTGCCTGTCTCCATAAAGATAAAATCATTATTGGGGGAGAGAAGTAGATGATGACAGTGTTGGAAAATATGTTGGAAGATGAAGAAGACAGACTAATCATTAATGCATGAATTTAATTCACTGTGCAAAAGTGTTTGATAAATGCAATTTTGATGGTGTAGGTTTCCCATAGGTAGTTTCCCTTGAGGATTTCACTATGACATGGGGACAATCGAATTCTATTTTTTGACTACCACACATCACTTATGTTGGGTAAAATCTAGAGAATATCTTGTATTAAAAAAGAATTATCACATAAGGGATCTAATAATCACTTATTTATAAATCAAAATCAATGTGAATCACACTAATTTGACCTAACTGTTTCAGTCACAAAACACCTTGGTTCGACCTGAATGAGACAAATCTCTATGCAGGGTACCTGTTTGGATTTCAAATAATCCAAAATTCAATAGTTTTGAAAAAAATGTTTATTATTAATTTTAATAAAAGATTTTATTTTATTTTTATTTTATTTTTTGTATTGTTTTTTGTTATATGTATATATAAAATACATATAAACAATTTACTAAAAGTATATTTTATAAAATCCTATAATAGAATTTAGGAAAATATACATTTTATTGAAAAGACAATTCCCAAGGATCATTTATAGGGAATGAGTTAGGGGAATTTTTCCCACATTTCCAATGTGGGATTCACAATTTTTATTCCACCTCATCAATCCTAAAAAAGATGGTTTTTTCCAATAAAAAAATTATATTTATTTTATTAAATATTTTTTGAATAAAATTATAAAAATCTCTAACTGTATTCATAAATATTAATTCTCCATATCACAAGTGAGTTATTAAACATAATAAAGGTATCTTTTGATTTAAACATTTACTTAGTATTAGTATCTCAATGTTTTATTAAATATAAATGTTTTCAAAACATTAAAACTGTTAATCATTATGATAAACTGGAGATATCACAAATACAATGATATTTACATCCAAAACCTCATTTTGTATCACTTTTATAACCATAATATTAAATCATTTTCAGAAACTATCTATGGAGTAATCCCATTAACTCCTCTAAGAAATGTCCACACTTATCAATTCACAAAGTAAACATATTACAATGTACATGGGATATTAGAGCACATTACTCATTGAGTCTTAATATTTTTAAGAATTTATAATACAACCTCTAGTAATAATGGATGATGTTGACACCAAATATTTGAGGTTATAATTGTCAATATAAACAATAATATTCATAACTTGTTTTTTCCCATTGGAAACATTGACTAAGACCTACCTAAGGAAAGTGTTAGGCTTCAATTACAAGAATTATTCATTTTATAGGCTTTAACCCCTTCTCTTATTAGTTTCACAAATGATCGCTATTGTTAGATATTCTGTAAATGAATTTCCATGGTTTTAACATGATCTCACATGGACAATAATTATGGTGCCATATTGTAACAATTTTCAAAAATAATCTTGTCTCACACTTATATGAATAGACTTTATATTATATATGAAACTTATTCCCATGATAATGTTTCTCCACTATCATAACTTATAAAGATAGGATGAATCAGAGTAGGACACAATATAATATCCAATAATTGATTTCTAATCCATTCAACTTCCTTTTAACATGCCGCTAAGGTGTTAAACTCTGACTCCATGATCGAATGTGAAATACATGTTTGTTTCTTTCTCTCCAAAGAAATAGCCCAACCTCCAAGAGTAAAAAACAATACATATGTGGATTGGTTATCACCAATATAGGTAATCCACCTTGAATCATTGAATCCTTCTAATACAGTTGGATAATCTTTATAGTATAAACTTAAACATTTTTTCATTCTTATGTATCCAATGATTAGAGTTATACATCTCCATGATCCATATTTTAATGTATTACGTACATTAAAGAACCAATTTCACTAGTATACTCAGGTTGTTTTATAGATCTACCAGTATTTATAAAATGTTTAACAATATAATCAAATTGATTAATGGAATCCTAGAAACCTAGATGATTAAATTTATTTAACATTTTTATATATTTTGTGACTGAATTAAAGAATAACCCCACTTCATTTTCGGACATTAACACCTTGAATAGTATCAACTATTCCAAAATCCTTCATGTTAATCATAGAAGATAATTAATTCATGGTCTCAATTACACTAATAATATTGATTCCAAAAATTAACATATCATCCATGTATAGAAACACAATTACTCCATATTCTTTTGTAAACATTGAATAAACCCATTTATCCACACTATTATGAGTAAATCTATTAGATAAAATATTAAAATCAAATTTATTATGGAATTTCTTTGAAGAATGATTAATGATATAAATAGATTTAACTAGTTTACATACATTGATTTCATTACCTAGTAAAACAAGCCCTTCTGGTTGTTCCATGTAAATCACTCCATTTAAGAATCTATTTAAAAAATTCATTTCAACATCTATTTAATAGACGCACAAATGATTAATTAAAGCTAATGTAAATAATATCCTTATTGAAGTAATCTGAGGTACATGAGAATAAATATCAAAATAATAAATAACATCTTTTCACTGAAACCATTGGAAACCAAACTATATTTAAAATCCTGAATGTTTCCATTGGAATTGTACATCTTTATAAAAAAAAATATAAAACCAATATGTTTTGAGTCCCTTGGTAAATCCATAATAACCCAAGTTTTATTCCTTATAATGTAATCTATTTCGTCATTAATTTCTTCTTTACATATAGAAACTTATCCAGAAGTCATATCAAATTTATATGTCATTGGGCCATCTTCCATAGTTAATACCATAGGATACTTATTCAGAAGATGGTTATGTTGATCTCATTAGACAAGAAAAACTAAAGAATTAGGAGAAATAAAAGCGGGATAGATATGTTTCTCCTTCCTAATTATTTAAGTCCATTTAGCATTAACTCAAGAAATATCATTATTCACTACTATAGTAATTAAACTAGATAGTGTAGATGAGATAGTGGTGTGAGGAATAACTTCCTCCACATAATATTTATAAAAATTATCTTCAAAAAAATCTACATCTATGGATTCATTAATTATATTATCTCCAAAATCCATAATTCTATAATTTGTGCAATTTAATTTATATCTAAAAAACATTTAATTTCTATAGAACCAATTTTAGTTCTTTTAGGATCCAAAACTCTATAATTATCTAAATAACCCAAACATTAATATTAGAAATTTTAGGACTTATAACTCTCCAAATTTCATAAGGAGTATCTTTTTCTCATTGAGGCAATCCAATTATGAATATAACATGTAGCCAATAAATATTCACCACATAAATTTAATGGTAATTTATATGCACTAATCATGAAATTTATAATTTATACTAATTTATGAATTTTCCTTTCTATTATTCCATTTTCATGAGGTGTTTAAGGAGCTGTAATTTGAGGAATTATACCATTTTTTTCATAGAACTCATTAAACTCATTCAAAAAGTATTTACCACTTATATCTAAGTGAAATACATTAATATTTTTGTTTAATTGGTTTTCCACTTCTTCTTTATAAATTTTAAACATATTAAAGGATTAATCCTTTGTTATAAGAATATATATATATATATGGAAATATCTACTGTAGTCATCCACAATAGTAATAAAATATCCTTTTCCACCACGAGTTAATAATCCATTTAATTAAAAATATCAGAATATACTAATTCTAATATATCATAATTTCATTCCACACTGTGAAAAGGATTATTAACTATTTTATATTCTACACATGTTTCGCATTTTTTAAATTCATTTCCAAGTTAATTAAGTTTTAAAATATTCATTAATTTTAATGAATTAAAATTAACATACGCTAAATGATAAAACCATAAAATAGAGGAATCAATCATGTGTGCAAAATATTCAATTTATAATTAGTATATAGTTGATACATGACATCATTTGAGTACCCTTTCCCCACAAACATGCTTCTCATCGACAAGTTAACCTTATCAGATTTTAATGTAACATAAAATCTCTTAGTATACTGAAGATTGAAAAAAACTATGTTATTAAAAATTTTAGGAACACAAAACACATTAATAGGATTCAAATTCTTCCTAGATCTAAAGTCTATCTCCACACATCATTGTCCACTAACATTGATTCATGAATTATTTAAAATGGGTACTTATTTCATGATAATACTATCATCAAATTTTCTAAAAATAAAATGATCCTTTCACACATGCACCATTACTATAGAATGAAGCCAACATCTTATCTTAATCAAAGTCATATTGACTTTGAATATCATTGCTAATAGATTCTATTTTGTACGAATATTTTCATCGGGTTTATCAAATTTCTTTCAATAGCAACATTACTTTTCAAAATTCCCTAGATTCCCATAGATAAAGCAGTATCCTTTCTTCATCGAAGGATTTCCTTCTTGAATTGTTGAATTTTATTTGTTGACGTCTAAGGAAGAGTTTGGTTGTACCTTTCCCTCAATAATATTATTCTTGGTATCAAATTATGACGCCATACCCAAGTCACTCAAGATAGATTCTTCTTCAATGCGAAAAACCATTCCTAATTTTTCTAATGAAATATCATCACTCCTTTTTAATAAGTGATTTACAAAATTCATTCCACATAGATGTAAATTTATTAATAATTACACCAACATGAAAAGTTTCTTGAATATTAATATTAAGGGAAATAATTTTATTTTCTATAACTTCTAACTCATGAACTTTCTCCAACACTGGCTTTTTATCATCCATCTTGTAGTTTAAATAATTTTCAATATGAAATTTATTGGTATCTTCTTCTTATAATTTTTTATTGAAGTTATTTGCATCCCATATCCCTTGAGAAGTCATCATTTGGTTGAAATAGTCATAAAGATGATTTAAAAGTGTGTTTATATTATTTACTCAACATAGAACATGATCATCTTTACGTTTCATCCTCATTAACTGAATGTGTTGGACTTGAGTCACAATAATGTGTGTGCCATGAGGATTTGAAGCGGGGTCCTCATGAGTGGGGGGAATATTCATTTCGAGAAGGTAAAAAAGTATTAAAAAATTGAAAATAAAATATATTAAAAATAAGTTTTAGAAAATAAATTGATATTGACCTTTGTACAGTAATTAAAATATTTAAACTACAACTAAACATTCAACTATAATAACTGAATTATAATTCAAAAAGATTATAGAGGAATTTCAGAGTATTATATTTTTGAAAATATTAGAGAATATAGTTTGATTGGTTTTCTGGGACGTTTTTGGAACTTTATATTGGATAGATTATTCATGGAAGATAATTTGTTATATAAAATTCAATTCAAATAACACAATTTGTTATGGATTCCATCACAAATAGTCCCAACCATAAAATGATTTTATAGAAATATAAAAGGTATTTGTGATGATATTGGTTTTACATTGAAAATAATTATACTTTGTGATGGATAACCACATTTCATCATAAATAAATTATATGATGAGAAGTATTTGTGAAGAAAATAAATCATCTGTTTCACATAATAATTACCTGCTATAAAGAACACTTCACCACCAATGTTTTTTAATCTATCTCGAAAACATGTAAATTTTATATTGTGATTGGTGGTATATTTTTTTCTACTATGATGTATGTGTGGTAATATTTGTAACATTGGTTGTTCTATTTTATTATTTCACCCTAACTTCCTCCCAAAATTTCATCATCACACTACATGGAATATCTTGCGGCAATAATCAATCATATATATAAATCTCTATCAGTCAAATATATGTTTAAAAAAAGAAACGTTATAAAACTATATAATAATAAAACTAGTACATCTATAGACCAGTGCGTATGAGGGTAGATCATTTTGGAATAAGAAGCCATCAGTTCATCGATAGAGGGCCTTTCTGCTGTCGGAGATGATTTTGATTATATTGAACCTTTGTTGGCACACCTGGCTTCCCAGGACCCTGCCTCTGCCATGATCAACCATCCTAAAGTTAAAAATGAATCCATGACCACGTACTATGTGACAACCTTAATAAACTATAATGTGATAGGAAAATCCTTGTAAGACTGCTGGGAACTCCATTAAAGGCAACCAAGAGAGCAGCCTAGGTGCAACTATGTAGTTGGGAACCTAAATGGACTGAATGAAAGATACTCAAGAGCCAACCCTATTGGGCACCGAGTGGAATAGAGTGAGAATTTATTCTTAACTAATGTAGTGAAGGGGTTCATAGAGGATTAAGAACAAGGTAAAAGGCTAATAAAAGAGTGAGTTGATGGATGGAGATGGGTAAGGTTTTCATAGCAGAAGAGGGTGATTGGATTTGAGTAGTGCCGATGAAGACAGAAATCCCTGATGGTGGTGCAGCTAGTGAAACTGCATAGATCCCCACCACATGGAAGACTGAAGATAACATCATTATTGGGGGAGAGAAATTGATGATGCAAGTACTGTAAAATATGCATGCAGATGAAGAAGAAAAATCAAACATTAATGTGTGAATTTAATTCATTGTCCAAATGGTTTTGATACACCTCATGTTGATGGTGAAAGGTTCTCTATGGATGTTTACCTTGAGGATTCTTCAAGAAATAGGGACAATCATACAAAATTTTTTGATTACCCCAGAACACTTATGTTGGAAAAAATTTGGATAATATCTTTGATTGAAAAATAATTAACACATAAGTGAACTTAGAATCACTTCTTTGTAGATCAAAATTAGTGTGAATCGGTATAGTTTGATGTCACTATTTCGATGAAAAAACACTATGGTTCGAAAAGAAATAAGACAAATCTTGAAGAGGGGTACCCATTCAGATTTCGAAAAACCTATACCCAACAGTTACGACTAATAAAATTTTTATCCATTTTAATAAAATATTTAATTTTCTTTTTGTTATGTTTTTATATACATATATTAATTTTTTTTACCAAATATATATTTTTAAAATTACTTTAACAGAATCTAATATAATATATATGTTACTGAAAAAAAACCCACAAGACTCTTTTATAGGGAATGATCTATGGGAATTCAACTCACATTTCAAAAGTGGGATTCTAATTCTCTTAGTCCACCTCATAAATCCTTGAAAATTTTCTTTTTGACCAATCAAAACATTATATTTATTTTATTAAATATTTATTGAATAAAATCATAAAAACCACCCACTTTTATTCATAAATATAAATTCTCAAGATCACAAGTGAGTCATTATACATAATAAAGGTATAATTCAATTTAAACCTTTACATATTATTAATATCTAAATGTTTTATTAGATTTACATGTTGTCAAAAAATTAAACTTGTGAATATTTATGGTAAACTGGAGATATCATACAAACAATTATCTTTCCATCCAACATCTCATTTAGTAGCACCTGTATGGAAATGTACTTATATCTTATTCATGACCTCTCTACAAAGTAAACCCATTAAATCATATGAGAAGAAACACCATTTCTATGTTCATAAAAGAAAAATATTATAATGTTTTTTTATTATAGGACATAACTCAATGAGTCTTAATATTTTTTTTGAGATTTTATAACTGAACCTCTAGTCATAATAGACAACATTGACACCAAATAATTGGGGATATGATTTTAAATATAAAAAATCCATTTAACCCATTAAAAACATTGACTAGGATCTACCTAAATATTGTGATGGGTTTTCATTACTGAAATGATTTATTCAAGGGGATTTAACTCCATCTCTTCATTAGTTGCATGGATGATCTCTCTCGGAAGAGATTTTGTAAATGGATCCACATGGTTTTTACAGGATCTCAAATAGACAATTGTTATGGCAGCATCTTGTAATAGTTGTTTCACATAATAATTTCTCAAACATATATTTCTAGACATTACATTATACATGAAACTATATTCCCTTGATAATGTTTCACCCTTATCACAACTGATCTAGATAGGAATCATCGAACTAGGAAAAATTCTAATATTCAACAACAGATTCCTAATCTATTCAGGTTCCTTTCCACATGCTTCTATGGTGATAAAATCCAACTCCATGGTTGAATGTGAAATAAAATTTTTTCTCCTAATATCACAAGAAACAAAACAACCTCAATGAGTAAACAACAATCTATATATGGATTGGTTTTCAACAATTTTGGTAATCCAACTTGAATTCGTGTATCTTTATAATACACATGGATAATAATTATTGTATAAACATATATCTTATATCATTCTTAGGTATCCAAAGTTTGTCATTATATATATCCAATGATCCACAATATGATTAGAAATATAAATATTCATTTTACATATTGCAAAAGAAATATCAGGTCTTGTGAAATTAATTGCATACATAAAAGAACCAATTACACTAGAATACTCATGTTGTGTTACACCTCTAACTGTGTTTATAACACATTTTACACAAGAATCAAATGGATTGTTGGAATCCTTGAAATAAATATGGTTAATTTTTCTTCATTTTTTCTATGTAATGATAATGACTTAAATAATAACCCCCCACATTTTATTTCATCATTAATACCTCTAATAGTATCAACAATTCAATGATCCTTCATTTTAAACATAGAAGATATTTAATTCTTTGTCTTAATTACACTAATCATATTGGTTTCAAATATTAACATGTCATCCACATATAGGAACACAATAACTCCATATTCTTTTGTAAATATTGAATAAACACATATTTACGAATTGTTATGAATAAATCCACTATATAAAATAATAGAATGAAATTTCTCATGCCATTGCATTGAAGCTTGTTTAAGAGAATATATGGATTTAACAAGTTTACATATGTTTTTTTCATTAAATATAAAAACAAGACCTTCTAATTATTCTATTTAAATCTCTTAATTTAAGAATCCATTTAAAAAATAAGTTTAACATCCATTTGATGGACATACAAATGATTAATTAAAGCTAAAGTAAATAATATCCATAGTGAAGTAATATAATATAAAGAGGAATAAGTATCAAAATAATCAATCCCTTATTTTTGTATGAAACCATTTGAAATCAATATAGCTTTAAAATATTTAATTTTACCATTGTAATTGTACTTATTTCTGAAAATTCATTTACAACCAATAGTTTTTGAACCACTTGGTAAATCCAAAATACCGCAAATATTATTCCTCATAATGGAATGAATTTCATCATTAATTTCTACTTTCCAAAAAAAACTTATCTAGAAGTCATATCCTCTTTATAAGTATTTTTTACATCTCTTATATTTAATACTACATGATACTTATTAAAAAGATGATTATTTTGATCTCATTGAACAAGAAAAACTATGGATTAATGAGAAATAAAATCGGTATTTAGATGTTACTCCTTCATAATTATTTTAATCCATTTAGGTTCAACTAAAGAAGCATTATTATTCTCTACTATTTTATCTAAACTAGATGGAGTATATGAGATAGGGGAATGAGGAATAACTTCCTCAACATCATCATTATAAAAATTTTCTTCAAAAAACTCTATATATCATGATTCAATAATTATATTATCTCATAATTCCAAAATTGTATATTCTTATCTATTTTATTTATATCCAAAAAAACTAATTTAATTTCTCTAGGACCAAGTTTAGTTTCTTCATAATCAAGAACTCTATAGTAATCTAACCACCCCCACATTAAAATATGAATGATTAGGTCTTCTACCTCTCCAAATTTCATAAGGGGATAATTTTTCCCTAGATGGAATCCTATTCTGATTATGAAATGAATCCAATAAAAATTCAACCCATAAATATAATGGTAATATAGATTTATTAATCGTGTAATTTTCTATTTCCAAAAATGTATAATTTTACTTTAATCTAAAATAGTTTTAAGAGGTGTGTAAGGAGAAATACTATGATGAATTATACCATTTTCTTCATAGAACTTATTAAACTCATTCATAAATTATTCGACACCTCTATCTGTGTGTAATACATTAATATTCATGATTAATTGGTTTTAAACTTTTTATTTATACTTATTAAACATATTAAAGGATTCATCATTTTTTCTAAAAAGATGTATATGTAAATATCTACTATAGTCATCAAAAGTAATAAAATATATTTTTCCACCATGAGTTAATAAGTCATTTAATTCACAAATATTAGAATTTAATAATTCTAAAATATTATAATTTTATTAAATAGTATACAAAGGATTATTAAATATTTTAGATTCTACACATGTTTCACATTTATTAAATTCATTTACAAGGTTAATTAGGGTTAACATCTTCATTACTTTTAATAAATTCTAATTAATAGGCACTAAATGATTAAGCTATAAATTAGAGGACTCAATCAAGTAAGTTGAATATTTAATCATGTTATTAACATATAGTTGATACATTACATTATTTGAGTACCCTATCCCCATGAACGTTCCTCAAATCAACAAGAAAACCTAGTCAGATTCGAATAAAACCTAAAATCCCTTCTTACACATATGATCAAAAGAATCTTTATTTTTTCAAATTTTGGGAACATAAAACACATTAAGAAGATTCAAATTCCTCTCAGAAGTAAATTCTATCTCCATCATTCCTTTTTAGCTGACATTGATGTATGAATTTTTTCCAAGGTGTACTTCTTTCATGATAGTATTATTGTCCAATTTGTTGGCCATCGAATGATACTTTCACAAATGAACCATTGCTCTTGAATCAAGCCACCATAAAATCTTCAGAGAAGTTATATTGACTTCTTATATCATTGTAAATTTATTCTCTTTAATCATCATAAAATTAGATGGGTTCTCATAATTCATTTGATAATGACAGTCCCTTGAAATATTCCCTAGTTTTATACAAGCATAGAATTATCCTTTCTCATTGGAAGGATTTTACTTATTTTTAAATTTTTGAATTTTCTTTTTGTCATGTAAGGAAGAGTTTTTTTCCTTTCTTTGATTGATATTAATCATGGTATCAATTTGGGAAGCCATACCCATGTCTCTAAAAAATTATTCTTCTTTAATTCAAAGAAGATTTTGTAATTTATCCAAGGAAATATCATCACTATTTTTAATAATTTATTTTCCAATATCATTCCCCATAGGTGGAAATTTGTCAATAATTTCACCAACATGAAAAGTTTCATGGATATTAATCATAAGGGAAATAAGTTTATTTTCTTTAACATGTACATCATGATCATTCTCCAACACGGGCTTGTTATGAACCATATTTTAGTATAGATACTTTGTAATTAGAAATTTATTGGCACCTTCTTCTTCAGCTTTGTACATGAACTCAAGTGCATCCCATATCTCGTGAACGGTCTTCTTTTGGTGGAAATAGTTATAACAATTATTTTCTAATGTGTTGGGAATATTTACTCAACACATAATGTAATTCCACGACCCTAGTTACCATGAGTCGGTGCATTATTACATAACATTGGCATGATCATAAGGGATCAAATCCCGAAATACCGATTAGTTTAGTATAATTGGAAGTACTATATACATATATAAGTTTTACATTGCATTATGAAATGAAAAACAACAACATTGTGTTTCCTTTGAACATATTCACATCCCTTAGACTATCCCTTTAGATCATTCATAATATACTTCTTCAGATCCTGGGAAAAAATAAAACATAGAAAGGGGTGTGCTCATTTTCTTAGTAAGGATAACAATATAGCAGGAACTATAATAAATAAGAATAAAAATTTAATGAAATTTATAATTATAAAACACAATACTTTTAAACTAAAACATAAACATAATATGGAAAAGATAAATAAAATAATTCCATATACTTATTTAAATGAATATTCTACTAGTCAAATAATCACATGTAATATCAATATCTAATTTCATAATGATAGAATTCATAATGACAGAGATCATAACTACACAGTCGAGGCCTCATGCTAAGACTACAAATAAGATTTTGTAAAGGCCTTGTTCCAAGACACTTGTTTGTCTAATGAGACCTACCAATGCATTGAGGAGAGATAGTGGGCTCCACCTATCACTTACTAATTCCAATGCATTCCTAATATGAAAATGTTCAAATATAATATAAACATCCGTATTGAAACTAGCATACGATATGTCAATACATTAACCATAAATCATGAATGGTATAAAAATAGAATATCCACAATAAAACATATCACAAAACCTTAAATACAATATTGAAGATTGTATCATAATAACTCAACTTCAATCACATGTAAAATCCAACAAAGGATGTTGACATAGATGAAATCAATCCAAAAAATATTTGAGTTAAATATTTCATTTTACATTGAAATCATTCAGAAGTAATGAAAAAATTTATTTTAAAAATATTATTCTAATATTGTAGGGGAAGCTTCGAAGGTGTTATAATGGTGGAAAAAATATAAACTCACTGTATAAGTTAAAAAACATTCATTCCTTAATTTGTCGAAAAGGTCAAAAAGTACATTGTTTGGAAAGCGACGAAAATATTACTTTCAAACCATGTTATAAAAAGTCAAATAATGGTATAAATTAATTCAACCCATATTCTAGTAAATATTAAATTTTTTTTGAAATAAACTTTAAGAAACCCGAATGTGGATCATAAAGAAGTCCCAGTAGATACTTACATATTAACAACCTCAGATAATAATGAGATTGTAAAATTAACCCTTACCTTGAAATTTTCGTTGGTAGAGGGTAGTTTAACCTACTTTATAATAGTTAAATAATTTTTATTAAATAATACAATAACTACACACAAAAATATGATATCATATATGATATTCTAATATTTCTTTTTGAATAATATTTCAGTAGTATCACTATTTTGGGTGTTAACTGATTTGTTTTCCTTTATATGTTTTGTTACATAAGTCATGTTTGTTTTGGATAGGATGTATTTGATTCATATCCATAATGATATTAACTTATTAAAAAATGTTTTTAACCATAAAATTAAAATTATTATTAATGGTTACGATGGTGAATGAATCTAATCGCGTTTGTGGAGACAGTAATCTATATGTACACACGAGCGACGATATCATTCTATTGATGGTGAAATAGTATGTAATTGGATATTATATCATATAAAAATAATCATTAACATGAAAATTTTATTATTTACATCAATTATACTCATTATTATACCCATCCAAATAATGTAGTTTTGAATAACAAACAACACCACGACATAGAGACATTAAGCCATACATACGCACGTACGGAGACTTTTTCATTCATAGGATGGATAGAATAATGAATATTGTTGTACCATATTTATAAGAACATCTAAATATTTATAATGTACTGGATCTATTATTTTTTTTTATTGAAACAACAATGAAAGAGGAAGTGGAAGAAGAAAATAACATAAAAGAGGTGATGAAATAATTACATCTTCTTTGGGTGTTTCCTTTAGATTTGATAAAAAGGGCACCATAGTTTGGATTTATAATCAATGTAATGCAACTAGGTTGAAGTGATGGAAGCTGGGAGATTATTCGGGTAGGGTTTGGACAATCCAAATGGCTTTGGTGGCACGAAATTAAGAGAAGGGTTAGTACCCTTTTATAAGAGATGTGAGGATCACTTTAGTAAAAGAATGAAATATTATTTTATTATACAATTATTTTCAGTTTATAAAGGATTAAAAATGATTTCTTTAAAAGAAAATGTGGGAATGGGTCTAAAACCTCTCAACCAGTAGGCTATAGAATGGTTTAGTTCACAACATTAACCATATCTTTTAAATTTAACTCCTATTTAAATAGTTTAACTTTTACCATTATTCATGTATTGTTATAATAAATGGTTCATAAACATAATATAAAAATCCAAGAGAACCCCAAGTGGTTAATTATTGAAATATATAACCTATCTATGTCCATTTTCCAAAAATTATATTTTTAGGATTATTATATCATTTAATAATATAACATTTCTTTTTAAAAACTCATTTATGTCAATTATGAAACTATTTGGTATTTTGTTTTTGTTAAATTCATAAAACCCTTATCACTTAGAAATAAATTATTTAATAAACACTAAAATTTCATATTAACCTTGAAATTAGTGTAATGCATCAAAATTCTCAATTTACATTTTTTTGGATATTTATAATATCAATTATTTAAACTATTCATTAATAAGGTAATTACTGCATCAACATTGGGTCATAAATAAAGTTAATTATTAAATATCTAAAAATTATAAATAAAAAACCATTATGTATGAAATCATTTTATGTTTCTAATGAATATTTTTAGTCTAATTTTTCTTATATATAACTCTATATTTAAAATGTTTTAGTAATGAAAATTTGAATTTAACACTTTTAACTCTTCTATAAATAAAATAATAATAAATGTCTTAATCAAATACAAGTGGATCAAAGAAGATCATATTTAATTACTAAGGTTTATTTTTATCAAAATACACTTATCTAATAGAATTAGGACATGTGTTATGGTAATTATAAAATCATTTTAAACTTTAATTACCCTCTTTAGTTTTAATTGTGGTAAATAAAATTCAAAAGTTACTATTCACCAAAAACTATTTTCATCATATTGAACCACATTTTACAAATTTATGTCAACCGTGTCTCAAGGATTTTTGACATTCAGTTCACAAAAGTATTAATATTACGTTTCATGCAAATTTTCAAATGTTCCTAGAAGGCGGGTAAAGGACGTTAAAAAGTTCAATAAAATTTTATACATCTAATTTTATTATAAAATGAATCCAAATAATTACATTGAAATTATATAGGTATTATGTATCTATTTTTACATAAAATAAATTTAAATAAAATAAATAATTATTTAAATAAGAAGTCAGTTTTAAACAATAATGTAGTGTTTTCTCTATTCATAAAAAATTCAAAGTTTTCATAAAAATACCAAAAATTCACTAAAAGCTAATTTTGATATTCCAAATCAGAAAATGAAGTCCATTTTGAGAAATAAAATTTATAAAATTTCAAAAAGTGGGTATTAATATTCATAATGGCTAGTTTTTTTGGTAATGGTGTGCTAGAACATGAAGTTGAGTACAACACAAGCTATTTATTATTCAAAGAGAAGAGTAATGTGGAAGATTGGGGTGTTAATTATTCCCTTATTAAATTAATTCCATCCTAATAATTTCTAAATACTACTACATAAAATGATTTGGATGGTACTTCATAATATGTTCCTCAGGTTCTCATGTTGCCTCTTCCATCTTATGGTTTCTCCATATAACTTTTACCAAATTAGTCGTCTGGTTTCTCTACACTTGTTCTCTAGTATCAAGAATACTAATAGGCTCTTAAAAATAAGACAAATCAGGTTCCAGTTCTATTTCATCATAGGTGAGTACATGCATTGGGTTATGCATGTATTTTCTCAATAGTGAAATAGGGAACACATCATGAACTTTGGAGAGGCATGGAGGCATTTCCAAATGGTATGATATAACTCCAATTCATTCTAGTATTTCGAATGGTTCAATGTACCTTGGAGTTAATTTAACCTTCTTACAAAATTGTATAACACCCTTCCATGGAGATACATTAATGAAAACATGATCTCCTTCTTGAAATTCTAAATCCTTCATTCGATTATTGGCATATCTCGTTTTCCAACTTTGAGTGGATTGGATGTGGGTTCGGATAATCTTCAAATTTTCCATTGTTTCCCCAACAAAATCTAGGACTACGATTTCACTCTCACCAACATCATCCCAACATGTTGGTGTGTGAAACCTCTTTATATATAATGCTTCATATGGTGTCATCTGAATACTTTAATGGAAGCTATTATTATAGGAAAATTCTACCATAGGTAAATACTGATCCCACATTCCTTGAAAGTCAAGTGAGAAAGATCTCAACATGTCTTATAAGGTTTGAATAGTCCATTCTGACTGTCCATCAGTTTGAGGGTGGTAGGTAGTGCCTAAACGAAGTTCAGTATCTTGGTATTTATAATGAATTTTCCAAAATCTTGATGTTAAATAGGGATCAGGATCAGAAACAATCGATAGGGGTACACCATGAAGCCTTACAAGTTCATTAATATATAGTATTGCTAAAAATTCAAGTGGTAAATATTCTCTTATAGCAAAAAAATGTGTTGAATTTGTAAGATGATCAATAATGACCTATGTTTCATTATTCCTTATAGGAATATTTGGTAGTCCCATGACAAAGTCCATTTTAATATCATCCCATTTCCACTTAGGTATGGGAAGGAGTTTCTTGACTCCTCCATGATGTTGTGTTCCAGCATTCACCTGTTGATAAACCATACATCTTGACACATAACCAGGAATCTCCCTCTTTATGATGTCCCACCAAAAATGTTCCTTCAAATCTCTATACATCTTAATGGTACCAGGGTGTATAGAGACATTGGAGCTATGAACATCATTCAACAATTCCCTTGTCAGATTAGGTTTATCGAGAACACACAGTCATTTCCCAAATATGAAAATTCCATCATCATATACGAATTCGATCAGTCTCCAACCATTCATTGCTTTAATTATATCTTGAAAGTCCTCATCATCAGTCTAAGAACATATTATCCTTTCTAGTAAATATGGTTTGGAAAACATTTGAAAAATTATCGATGTTTCACCTTCCATGATTATTCCCATATCAATATTTATTAGATCCATGAACATAGGAGCCCTTTCAACTCTCATCTTGTTCATAACTCCACGATCCTTTATTCTCAAAACATCTACCTCTTTATTTGCCTCCCCAGGTGGTATTTCATAGTGAAATCATAATCTATGAGTAGTTAATGCCATCTCCTTTTCCTCATGTTGACTTTTTTCTATGAGAAAATATTCTTCAAACTCTTATGATGAGTGTATATATCAAATTTTTTACCATATAGATATAATCTTCATATCTACAGAGTGAAGATTACAGTTGGTAACTCAAGATAATTATTAGGATAGTTTTTTCACTAATTTTTAGCTGTCGTGATGCATAATAAATAACTCTATCAGTCAGCATAATGAAACAACCAAGTCCTTTCCTTGAAAAATCACTATAAATAACAAACTCGTTATTCCCAGATGTTAGAGCCTAGATAAGGGCATTGACTAATTTTTTATTCAATTTTTAAAAAGATTCTTCTCACTCTTTTTTTCGAAACAAATTTAACCCATTTACATGTGAGATTGGTTAATGGGTTAGCCAATCAGGAACAATTATGGACAAAACATGGATAATAACCTGCTAAACCAATAAAACTGTATACCTCAGTTATACTTGTTGGTGTTGGACATTCATGGATTTCCTTGGACTTTGAAGGATCGATAAGGATTCTATCCTTAGAGACAATGTGACCAAGAAAAGAAATCTCCTGAATCCAGAATTCAAACATGCTAAACTTACCATATAATTCATTTCTTCTATGAGTATTTATAATAGTGTTCAAGTGATTTTCATGATCTTCATAGATTTTGGAGTATACCAAGATATCATCAATAAATACCACAATAAAGTCATAAATTTGTTCCTTGAAATATTTATTCAATTAATCCATGAAAACAGAGGGTGCATCAGTTAATCCAGAGGCATTGTTGTATACTTGTAATGCATGTACCTGGTTCGAAATGTTGTCTTTAAAATTTCTTCCTTTTTCATGCACAACAGATGGTATCCAGATCAAAGTTTAATCTTTGAAAAATATTGAGCTCCATGAAGTTGATCAAATAAATCTTTAATCTGAGGGAAGGGGTACTTTTTCTTTATTGTTATAGAATTTATCTCCCAATAGTCAATGCATAACTTCATGGATCCATATTCCTTTATAACAAAAAGAACATGGGCCCTCCAAGGAGAAAAACTAGGGTGATAAAATTATTTATTTCTCAATTCCTCTAGTTGTTTCTTAACTTACAATAATTCCACAGTGGCCATTGAATAATGGTTCCTTGATATGAGCCTTGAACCATGTATTAAATCAATAGAAGACTCAATTTCTCATTCTATATAATGTCCATGTAAATCCTCTGGAAACACATAAACATATTCTTATACAATAGGTACATCCTCTATTTGAACATTCATTTCCTCACCAACAGTTATTTAATTCTCTTCCTCCCCAATAATTGAATTTAGTAGAGCTACTAGTGGTGGATCTAGATAAGAATCAGATTGTGACGTTTCATATCTAAAGATAACGTACTCCTTATTATCATAAAAAATTATAACCTCCATGTTCTTATAATAAATTTTCACATCATGGTCTGAAAGACTATCCATACCAAGGATTATATCAAATTCAATCATGAGTATGAAAATGATATCAATAGATAAATCACATTTATATTCACTAATGGGAACTGATTGAAAAAACATTTTTTCAATGATACTTACCTTTGGAGTTTTGATTGAAAACTCCCTTGTTAAATAAAATTGTGAATATCTAATTTTCTTAGAAAACTGGGAAGATATGAAACATTGTGATGATCTAGAATCAAATAATGCATTGGCTAAATTTGGTGAAACCATTAAATTACCTACCACCACGTCATTCAGAGCTTCAACTGCGGCAGTAGTGAGCTCATAAGCTTTGCCTTGCTCCCTTGGCCTTTTTTAGGTAAGTTTCATTGGCACGTAGGACATTCATTTGCATAATTCCACATTTCTATAAAATTGTAGCATTCAACATTGACAGAATCTTTCTTTCCCTTGCAATCACGAGCTTGGGGGCCTTTTTCACAACACTTGTAACAGACTTCCATTCCCTTTAGGAAAGTACTACGGTGTTCCTTCCCACATTTACTTCAGGAAGAAAATTTAACTTTTCCCTTAAACCCCTTATTTCCAATTCTAGTGTGTTCAGTAGATCTCTTCTTCTCCTACTTTTCTTTAGAGTCGTAAGATCTAGAGAATTATATTTCTATAATGATAGCACAAGAGACTATATCTTCGTATGAAAAAATTATTTTGGAACTAATTCTTTATGGAGAAATGGATTTAACACTTCAAATAATAGATCAATAATACTCTCTGGGTTATGTATATAATATTTAGAATGAATTTATAACAATGTAAAGTTTTCCTCATACTTTGCGACATTCTCATCATCCTTTTTCCTTTGAATCAGAAATTGACTTTTCATATCTGCTCGATGGTCACGAGGAAAGTATTTTTATAAAAAAGATCTTTAAACTCCAGCAATTCCATATTTGACACTTTTTCAACCTTATTTGATTTTTGAATTAATGAACACCATTGATATGAATCTCTTATGTGGAGATAAACTACCATGAAAATGTTTTCCCTTTCTCTACTCCCCAAAGAATGAAAAATTTTCTCTATGGAACTTATCCATTACTCACCTACAAATTGTTTTGCAGTCCCATTGAATATTGGTGGTTGTTTCCTCATGAAGCAGTCTAAAATTGATCCTCTACGTTGTGGATCAGGGTGCTCCATATATGTAAGGTTATTATTCATAACCTGAGTGAGTTTTCCCAGTATGTTTATAAGATGTTCAGCACCAGTTTCATCACCTTCTCCACTATAATTATCTTGAGTAGGAGGGGAATCCCTACCTGTATTACGTGCATTGATACAGTTTTCATTCCTTCCACTATGTTCCATTTCTAAACAATGGAATACACTAGATTAGTTTATGAATCACAATACAAAATTCCATACTTGTAAAATACCAAACATAAATTAAATATTTTATGTCTATAATCCATAATCATAAAAAATGTATTCTTTGAGGAAGTATTTACTCATAAATCTTTCATAATGGCTTATAAAGAAAATCTGAATTATCATAGTCATATCCCCTAAGAGTGTCATATACAAGAGTGCATCAATCCCTATTGTCGTGTACCAAGATACCCCGGGTCAAGCCCAGAAATCCTTGTTGGATTTTTCACTCCTAGGTACATATGTTCCAGAGCCGCCTCTACCTGATCATATCTAGAGAAGGATTTATTTTTTTTTTGAAAAATTCACAAAATCTACACATTAAAAAAATTCTAGGACATTCTTCTATAATAATCATAAATGTCTATCTTAGGGTAAGGTTCTATAATCAGAGTTTTTCTAAATCAAGTTTCTAGGGTTTGTACTAAACTTCCTCTGATACCAACTGTAATGCCCCGACCCTAGTTACCCAGATTCAGTGCATTATTACATAATATTTTCATGATCACAAGGGATCAAATCTCTAAAGACCGATCTATTTAGTAGACTTGGAAGTACTAGATACATATATAAGTTTTACATTACACTATGAAATGAAAAACAACAACATTATGTTTCCTTTGAACACATTTATATCCCTTATACTATCCCTACATGTCAGTTATAATATACTTCATCTCATCATTGGAAAAAAATAAAACATAGAAAGGGGTGATCTCGGATGCTCAGTAAGGATAAAAATATAGCCGAAAATATCATAAAAACATAAAAATTTAAGGCAATTTATAAGAATAAAACAGAATACTTTTAAACATAAAATTCAGTATAATATGGAAAAGATAAATCAAATAATTCCATTTACTTATTTACATGGATATTCTACTAGTCAAATAATCACATTTAATATCAATTGCTAATTTTAGAATGATTGAATGCATAATGCTAGACATCATAACCACATAGTCAAGGCCTTTTTCTAAGACTAAAAATAATATTCTTTCAAGGCCATGTTCCAATACACTAGTTAGTCTCATTAGACCTACTGATTCCTTGATGATCTATAGAGATCTCCACCCGTCACTTTCTAAGTCAATGCATTCCTTATATGAAAAACTTGAAACATAATATCAACATTTGTATTGATACTAGGATATGAAATGTCAATAATTTAACCATAAATCATGAATGGTATAAAAATAGAACATCCACACTAAAACCTATCACAAAACCTTCAATACAATAGGGAATATTGTATCATAATTAATCAAATTCAAAAAAACATAAAATCTAATGATGGATGTTGACATAGATGAAATCAATCCAAAAACAATTTGAGTGAAATATTTAATTCTACATTGAAATCATTAAAAATTAAAGAAAAAATTTACTTTGAAAATATTCTAATAAGATTTTAGGGGAAGCTTTAAAGGTGTTTTAACTTAGGAAAATATCCACACCCACCGTATATGTTAAAAAAACATTCTTTCCTTAATTTGTCGAAAATGTCATTAAGTACCTTGTTTGCAAAGCGACGGAAGGATTCCTTTAAAACCATTTTATAAAAATTAATTCAAGGGTATAAATGACATTAAACCATAGTCTAGTAAATAGTAAAAAAAATTGAAATACATTTTAAGAAACACGGATGTGGATGATAAAGATGTCCTAGTAGAAAATTAATTATTGACAACCTCAGATAAAAAAGAGATTGTAAAATTAACTCTTACCTTGTACTTTTCCTTGTTTGGGGAAATATTAGCCTCCTGTATAATAGTTAAATCATTGTTATTAATTTTTACAAGAACTAAATAGTCAAATATGATATCATATATGATCTTATAATATTTCTTTTCTAAGAATATATTAGCAGTATCGTTGATTTGGGTGTTAACTGATTCATTTTCCTTTATATATTTTGTTATGTAAGTAATGTTTGTTATGGATGGGATGTATTTGATTTGTATCCCGAATTATAATAAGTTCTTAAACATTATTTTTAACTATAAAATGAAAATTATTCTTGAATCGTTATGATGGGGAATGAATCTCATCACCTTCATGGAGACGGGAATCCGTACGTACGCACAA
Source organism: Viscum album (assembly GCA_963277665.1). Taxonomy (NCBI): domain Eukaryota; kingdom Viridiplantae; phylum Streptophyta; class Magnoliopsida; order Santalales; family Viscaceae; genus Viscum; species Viscum album. Next base: position 637,711,368 of record OY728162.1, on the reverse strand, counting down.
GCGAGAATATCATTTTATTTATTGTTAAATAATATGTAATTGGATGTTATATCATATAGATAGAATAATTACCATGTTATATTTATTATTTACATCAATTCTACTCATTATTATACCCATACAAATAATTAAGTGTTGAATAACAAACAACACCATGACGTGGAGACGATAAGTCGTACGTACCCACTTATGGTGACTTTATAATTCATAGGTTGGATAGAATATAGAATATTGTTGTACCATATTTACAATAACATATCATTATGTAGAATGTACTGAGACAATTATTTTTTTATATAAAAAACAATGAAACAGGTAGCGGAAGAAGAAAAGAACATAAAACAGGTGATGAAATAATTACCTCTTCTTTACTGTTTCATTTTTATTTGATCAAATGGGATTCTTAGGTTGTATTTCTAATCAAAGTAAGGAATCTAGGTTAAATTTAGGGTAGTTTGGAAAATATGTGAGCAGGTTTGGTCCCAGAAAAATGACTTTGGATGTGTGAAATTAAGAGAAGGGGAAGTACCCGTTTATAAGAGAGGTGAGGGTCACTTTAGGACAATCATGAAATATTATTTTATTATAAAATTATTTTTGGTTTCTAATGGCTCAAAAAGGATTTATTTAAAGAATAAGTTGGGTATGAATCGAAAACATCTCAAAAATAGGTTTTAGATAGTTTTAGGTCACTATATTAACCTTATCATTTAAATTTAACTCTGAGTTAAATTGTTTAACTTTTACCATGTATTCATGTATTATTATAATAAATGTTTAATAAGGCATAATATAAAAATCCAATAAAAACCCAATTTTTTCATTATATACATATATAACCTTATTAATTTCCTTTGGGAAAACCTTAAATTTTTTGGAATATTATATCATTTAATAATATAGTATTTGTTTTAAAAACCCATTTATGTCAATTTTGACACTATTTGTTATTTTGTTTTTGTTAAAGTCATAAAAACATTATCACTTCAAAAAAAATTATTTATTAAACCCAAACATTTCATATTAGCCTAAAAATTAGTGTAATAAATCAAAATCATCAATTTACATTTATTTTTATGTTTATAATATCAATTATTTAAGTCATTCATTAATAAGGTAATTACTTCATCATCATTGTATCCCAAATTAATTTAATGTCTAAAAATTATAAATAAGATACCATTATGTAGTAAATCTTTTTTAAATCTATAATGAACATTTATAGTCAAATGTATCATATGTATATCCCTATATTAAAAATGTTTTAGTTCAAAAATTTTGAATTTAACACTTTTAACTCTCCTCTAAATAGAATAATAATAAATTTCCTAATCTAATCCATGTGCATCAAAGAAGATCATATTTTATTACTAATGTTTATTTTGTTCAAAATACACATATTCAATAGAATTAGGACATGTGTTTGTGTAATTACAATTTCATTTTTACCTTTAATTTCACTATTTACTTTTTACCGTGGTAAATAAAATTCAAAAGATACTATCCACCAAAAATTATTTTCATCCTATTGAACCACATTTTACTTACTAATGTCAACCATGTATCTTGTATTTTTTAAATTCAATTAACAGAAGCATTAAAAGTATATTTTATGTAAATTTAAAAATGTACCTAGAAGGTGGGTAAAATATGTTAAAAAGTTCAATTAAATTTTATACATCTAATTTTATTATAAAATAACTCAAATTAATTACATTGAACTTATATAGGTATTATATATCTATTTTGACAGAAAATAATTTTAAATAAAATAAATAATTATTTAAACAAAAATTCAGTTTTAAATAATAACGTGTTGTTTTAAACTATTCATAAAAAATAGAATGTTTTCAAACAAATAATAAAAATTAACCCTAAGATAATTTTGATATTCCAAATATAAAAATGATGTCCATTTTGAAAAATAAAATTTATAAAATTTCAAAAAAGTAAGTATTACTATTCATAATGGCTAGTTTTATTGGTTGTGGTGTGCTAGACCACGAAGTTATGTACAATGCTAGCTATTATATTATTCAAAGAGAAGAGTATCGTGGAATCTTGGGGTGTTACACAGAACACTATCATCTTCATGATTATTCCTCATTTCCATAATATGATGTAATTGAGTCAAGTTAATGGGTGTGGCCTCAAGATTTTAAGCGGTCTCCTTTGGAATGAGAGGAAGATTCAGTTCTATAGTGTAAAAAATTATAAAAAAATAATATTAAAAATACGAACTTTTAGAAAAATGGTTTAGAAAATACCTTGATATTGACCTTTGTATGATAATTAATATATTGAAACTATAACTGAAAATTATACCATAATAAATGAATTATAATTAAAAAACCTTACAAATGATGTATGGAGTATAAAAGTTGGGAAATTTTTTGAATATAGAGTTGGAATGGTTTGGAGGGAGGTTTTTGTGTAACATCTCACCCAATCTCATTGTCTTGGGAGGGTGGAGGAATGCTACATGGCCTTAAGTGATGTTCTAAATATGCCAAGGGATGGAAATAAATGATGAGGGCTTCAAGAATATTGGGGGAATGATTTCCGCTTTTTGAAAAAGAACAAACATCTAAACCATTCATTACCAACGATACCATATTATGCATGTCAACATAGCAACTCAACCTTGTATTACCAACAAGACAACCAAGTTGTTCCACAATAGAACACAAAAAACAATACAACCAAACACAATATCTGAGTACTATGTGGAATACTAAACAAGAGACACAAAATAAACCAAGACACACTCCACATCTCCACACCAAGCCCTTTGCTCCAGGCACCACCACATCTCCCAAGCATCACCACGAACCACTAGCAATGAGATGTTGTACATTTACCTATCTCCCAGAATATGACATCTTCAAAATCACTAAAGTGCCAAATCAGGGGGTGATTACTAATACTAAGTATTTTTTCCCCAAGTTACTTCCCTACATGCGCAACTAGGATAAAACTGTTAACACATTTATAATAAGCATTTTATATAAAACATTTTATAGTATAACCATTACAATAAGCCAAACATATCCTTACCAAGCCATGTTAAAAAAGTAAACATCGCACTAAGACACATGAAATATCACCATCACACATTATCATAACCAATTTCCATCTTTCATAGCAACACAACAACTAAACAACCACAATGGAACTTTCTATCCAAACCCATTTACTTCATTCCCAAATCCAATGGTATTTCCCGAACACTTGTCCTTTGATGGTGTCCATTCCGTCCACTATACATCCACTTTTTTATAGTGGTACTCCCTTCCCACTTCACAGAAAATTAAAGAAATACAAAATTATTAACCCATGGCTAAGAATATCACAACAAGGTCACCACATCATATAAACAATTCATCTTTACCCAACAATACCTCAAGTGAATTAACAATTTCAACACATTCCCATTCAATTCAATAAATCACATATTTTTTGGAAAAACTCATTAACTATTTTCCATGCCAAACAACATTTCAATAAACCACACTTTTATTGAAAACCATTTTAATCAACCATTTTCACAATTCAACCCAGGAAACAGATTTTAAAATCTCCATTTTAAAATAATAAATCTAGAACATTACACGAAAAATACCCCTTTTCCCCAAAAATACCAAAAACATTACCAAAGGGAATTATAACCAATTTCACACATAAAAACAAGAAATTAATTTAAGAAAAAACAATTAATTGGAATAATCCTTGTAGTTCTAAAAAGGTGGAGTTGAGAGATAAGCCCCCTACCATTAGGGCTTCGGTGAAATTTACCCACAAGAAACCACACCCCAATCCGAGAAAACGCTCCACTAAAACCACTATATATCCCCTTAACTATCATCAAAAAACATTAAAATCAATACCCAAGGAAAAAACCATATATCTACATGCACCAGATGTATATTTATAAAACAAAGAAAGGGAGAATAATAGATCTAGAGAAAAATCAAAAAGAAACTGAGAGGAGAGACTTACCCATGAGAAACCACCTATAAAACACCTTGAAACCCCTTCAAATAACTTCTAAAATGAGTGGGAGATCCCCTCCAACCATTGATAACTAAAAATAATAAGTGAGGCTTGAGTGGAAGAGAGTTTGGAGTGAAAAATTCAACCCCAAGGGGGCTCAGATTTAACACCCTTATTTTTAACGGGCCGCACAGTTAGCCTACAATGTTTGGAAAACCGTGTTCTAACTGTGTGCACTCCACTACCTCGAGGGAAGGGGTCTTCATGGTTTCATTTCATAGTGTGGAAATCTATGCACATGTCGTGCAAAGCCTGTTATCTCCCCCTACACGGTTTCCAAGAGAACCCGCAACATTTTACCCTAACAGTGCTCAAACTCTTCCCCCTTTTAAAAGCCTCCAATCTTATTCAAAATCTTCCAAAAATATCCCAACATCATCCTAGGTACTTTGAACATTGAAAAAAGAATAAAAAGGATACATAACTCAAACTGGGGGTGATATATTGTTCACACCATTGGAATTTTAGTCATCTTAATGTAGAGAACAATTGTTTTACCGAAAGAGCTCAGGCCATTGCTTTACAATCTCTTTCTCCTGCTCCCATGTATCCTCCTGAATCTGACCATAATTCCACAAAAGAATATAAACTGATGATTTTATCATGGAATCAATTCTCTTGAATGTAACACCCTGACCCTAGTTACCAAGAGTCGGTGCATTATTACATAACATTGGCATTATCACACATGATCAAGTCTCGAAAGACTGATTAGTTTAGTAGCCTTGGAATCACTATATACATTCAGAAGTCTTACATTACATCATAAAATGAAAACTACAACAACATAGTCTCCATATTATACACTCATATCCTCTCAGTATATCCCTAACAATTAGTCATAAAATACTTCTTCACATCCTGGAAAAAATAAAACATAGAAAGGGGTGAGCTAAGATTCTTAGTTAAGATAACAATATAGCGGAAACATTCATAAATAAGAATAAACATTTAAGAAAATGTATAACTAAAACAAAAGCCTTTTAAACTTGATCTTCAGATTAATATGGAAAAAATAAAATGAAACAATGCCATTTACTTATTTACATGAATATTCTACTAGTCAAATAATCACATTCAATATCAATAACCACTTTCATAATAATGGAATGCATAATTCCAGACTATCATATCCACATAGTCAAGGCCCTGTGCCAAGAATAAAAATAATATTTTGTCAAGACCTTGTTCCAAGACACTGGTTTGTCTCATGAGACCTAGTGATGCATCGACGAGCTATAGCGGGCTCCACCCATCACTTACTAAGTCCAATGCATTCCTCATATGAACAAGTTTAAACATAACATAAACATTCGTATTAAAACTAGAATAAGAAATGTCAATACATTATCCATAAATCATGAATCGTATAAAAAAACACATCCACGATCAAACATATAAAAAAACCTTCAATACTATATGGAATTTTTGTATCATAGTAAATCAATTTCAAATAAGCTTAAAATCCCTCAAAGGATGTTGACATAGATGAAATCAAAACTTTTGGAGAGAAATATATCTTTTTTTAAATCATTTCAAAGTAACATAATTATAAAATAAAAAATTTACATTAAAAATATTATTTTAAGATTTTAAGGGAAGTTTCGAGGATTTTATAATGGCAGGAAATAGCTGCACCCGCCTTATAAATTAAAAAAGTCATTCCTACCTTCATTCTGTCAAAAAGCATAAAAAGGACCTTGTTTGGAAAATGACGGAAAGATTACTTTATAAACATCATATAAAAAGTCAAAAATGGTATAAATGACTTTAACCCATCTTCTATAAAATAATAATAATGATTTGAAATACCTTTTTAAGAAACTTGGATGTGGATGACAAAGAGGTCCCAGTAGATAATTACGTATAAACAACCTCAGATAATGAAGTGATTGTGAAATAAATCCTTACCTTTTACTTTTACTTGGTCAAGGGTAGGTTAAAATCATTTATAATGGTGAAATAATTGTTTTAAAATTATACAATAATCATATACATTAATATGATATCATATATGATCTTTTAGCAATGCTTTGTTAATAATATCTTTGTATTATCGTCATTTTTTTGTGTTAACTTACTCATTTTATTTTATATGTTTCACTACATAAGCCATGTTTGTTATGTATAGGTTGTATTTTATTCATATCCAGAATGATATAAAGTCCTTAAACATTATTTTTAATCATCAAATGAGAATTATTCTTGAATGGATACGATGGGGAATGAATCTCATCGCGTTCATGGAGACGGTTGTCCGTACGTACGCACGATCGACAATATCATTCTTTTGATATTAAAATAATATATAATAGGATGGTATATCATATATAAAGAATCATTATCATGTTATATTTATTATTTACCTCAATTAAACATCATTTTCATACCCATCCAAATAATAATGTATTGAATAACAATTACACCATGACGCGGAGACAGTTGGCCGTATGTACGCACATATGGGGACATATCATTAAAAGGATGGGTATAATATTGAATATGGTTGTAACATATTTATAATAACATCAAATTTTATTTAATATACTGGAGTTATTATTTTAGAAAGTAAATAACAAATAAAGAAGAAGTGGAAGAAGAAAGGAACTTGAAAGAGGGTGGTGAAATCATTACCTCTTCTTCGGGTTCATCCTTTTGATTTGATCAAAATGGATCCTTAAGTTGGATTTATAACTAAATTAAGGAATCTAGGAACAATTGAGGGAAGTTGGGAGGATTTTTTGGCAGATTTTGGCCAAGAGAAAACGTTTTAAAGGTTTGAATTAGAGAGAAGGTGGAGTGCCTTTTTATAAGAGGGGAGAGGGGCACCTTAAGAAAATCTAGAAATATTATATTATAATAAATTAATATTAGGTTTCTAATGACTCCAAAGTATATCATTTAAAGGTTAATGTGGGTATAGGTCGAAAACGACTCAACCAAAAGGTTTTAGATAGGTTTGGGTTACTATATTAACTTTATCTTTTTGATTTAACTCTTAGTTATACAGTTTGACATTTACCATGTATCTTTGTATTTTTATATAATATAGTTAATAAACATACTATATACTTCCAAGAGACCCCCCAAGTGGTCCATTTATGATACACCTATCATTATATAAGTCATTTCACTGAACCTTATGTTTTTTAGGAATAGAATATCAATTAATAAAATAATATTTGTTTTAAAAACTCCTTTATGTAAATTTTGACACTATTTAATAATTGATTTTTTTAAAGTAATAAAAACATTATTAATTCGAAAAAAATTCATTTATGTAATACTAACATTTCATATTAACCGATAATTTTTTTTTGAGATCATCAAAACATTCAAATTATATTTACTTTAACATTTATAATACAAATTATTTGATTCTTTCATTAAGGAAAATACTGCATTATTATTATGTCATAAATAAATTCAATTATTCAATGTATAAAAATTATAAATAAAATACTATTAGTTAGGAAATATTTTTATCTTTCTAATTAATATTTATTTTTCAAAATATAACATATATAACCCTATGTAAAAATTGATTTTCTAAAAGATATATGCTTATGTCATTTTTGTATTTACTTTAACTTAATTAATATAAAGTGTCATTATCGCTTACAAGTGGCTCCATGGGGTCCCAAAATTGACCCAAAGATACCCATGGTCAGAAATGTATCAACCAATAGGGTTAGGACACGTTTTAGGATAATTTATTATTATTATAATGTTTTTTTACCCTTATTTAACGGATTTACCCTTTAACCAAGGTAAATAAAATATTTACCGAAATGATTATTCAAAATGTCTAAAAATAAAAGTTATCTATTTACAAAATTTGGACCACTGGATTCTAAATATTGAATCCATTTTTCTAAATTCAAAACATAGAAGTGGCAGAAATTAATTTAAAATTAATTCCCGTTGTCAAAATAAAAAGCATGATTTTAAGAAATAATAAATATCAACAGATTGGCACTTGCTTATGTCCAGTTTAAATTTGAAATTATGTCCAATGACCCAAATTGGATTAAATGGTAAAAATATAATCTAATTATAATTTAAAATCACTCAAATTTATAATCTATCACTGTTAATTATTTCGTTTAAAAAAGTTATTTTTAATTAAAATTTAGTAATTTTCACTATTCATCAAAATATGAAAGTTATCAGAAAAGTAGCAAAAATTAACCCTAAGCTAATTTCAATATTCTGAATCCAAAAATAAAGTCCATTTTGAATGATAAAATTTATAAAATTTCAAATATTGGGTATTACTATTCATAATGGCTAGTTTGATTGGTTGTTGTGTGTTAGAACTCGAAGTTGCGTACAACACACGATACTGTATTTTTCAAAGAGAAGCGTACCGTGAAATCATGGGGTGTAAAATTATCCCCTTCTTCAAATAATTTCATCCTAGGAATTTCTAGAATACACTACGTGAAAATGGTTAATATCGATGGGGTATTTGCTGCAGGAATAATTCCCATCGCAAATACCTTTCGAAAAGGAGTATTTGCAACGAGCAACTATTCCCGTCGCAAATAGTTTTGCGCAAAATGCGCGCCAAATCGTGCGAATTTTATTTGCGACGGGGTTCTATCCCCGTCGCAAATAACCGGCGACGGTTAAAGACTATTTGCGACGGGGCTGCAGGCCCGTCGAAAATACCCTGGCGACAGGGGTTATCTGCGACGGGTCCCGTCGCACATAACCGTTTTTAATGCCACCCATAATTAAATGCGGTCAGGGTTATTTGCAACGGGGTTCTATCCTCGTCGCAAATAACCGGCGGCGGTTAAAGACTATTTGCGACGGGCCCCGTCGCAAATAACTGTTTTAATGCCACCCATAATTAAATGCGGCCAGGGTTATTTGCGACGGGTCCCGTCGCAAATATCGTTATTTGCGACGGGTTTTCCGTCGCAAAAAAGCCCGTCGCAATCAATCTAACCTATAAATACTGCCAACCATTACAATTTTCCCACTCTCAACTCTCAACCGTTCCAATTTTTCCACTCTGAATCTTTTACGACTTTCAGTTGTAAATCTTTTTTCCAACTTCGAGGATTCAGTTGGTCGTGTTCTACAATTACAGCGGCTCGACATTGACATCAAGTTTAAGGTTTTTATCTGAATTTTAATTTAATATTTATTTTATTTATTTTATTTATTTAGTTTAAACTTTTTGAATTTTTTTTTTCTGATTTCTAATTATAAATAATTATGAATAAGTATTAATAATTAACAGTAATTAGAGACAATTAAACACTGATTAATTTAAAATAGTTAGCTGTAATTACAATTAATTAGCAGTAATTATGAAAAATTAAAATTAATTTGATTTAATTAATAATAATTAGAAATAATTAACATTAATTAGTAATAATTTATAATAATTACCAATAATTAGTAATAATTACTAATAATAAGTAATAATTACTAATAATTCCCAATATTCAATAATTGCCAATATTTGTCAATATTTGTCAATATTTTTTCCAATAATTACCAATATTTACCAATAATTGCAAATAATTGTCAATATTTACCGTTAATTAGGAATAATTACCAATAATTTGGAATAATTAACAATAATTTGGAATAATTAACAATAATTAGGAATAATTACCAATAATTAGGAATAATTACCAATAATTAGGTATAATTACCAATAATTAGGAATAATTACCAATAATTAGGAACAATTACCAATAATTAGGAATAATTACCAATAATTAGTAATAATTACCAATAATTAGGAATAATTACAAATAATTACCAATAATTACAAATAATTACCAATAATTAGTAATAATTCGTATTGATTACCAATAATTAGTAATAATTACCAATATTTACCAATAATTACCAATAATTAGTAATAATTTCCAATAAATAGTAATAATTACCAATAATTAATAATAATTAGTAATAATTTGTAATAATTACCAATAATTAGGAATAATTAGTAATAATTACCAATAATTACCAATAATTAGTAATAATTTGTATTAATTTCCAATAATTATCAATAATTAGTAATAATTACCAATAATTAGAAATAATTACCAATAATTACCGATAATTAGTAATAATTACAAATAATTGCCCATAATTAGTAATAATTACCAATAATTACCAATAATTAGTAATAATTAGTAATAATTATCACTAATTACCAATAATTAGTAATAATTAGTAATAATTATCACTAATTACCAATAATTAGTAATAATTAGTAATAATTACCAATAATTTGTAATAATTAGAAATAATTACCAATAATTACCAATAATTAGTAATAATTAATAATAATTAACAATAATTATTAATAATTAGTAATAATTACCAATAATTACCAATAATTACAAATAATTAGTAATAATTAGTAATAATTATCAATAATTAGTAATAATTACCAATAATTTGTAATAATTACCAATTATTAGTAATAATTAGTAATAATTAGTAATAATTCATAATAATTCGTAATAATTAGTAATAATTAGTAATAATTAGTAATAATTAGTAATAATTACCAATAATTACCAATAATTATTAATAATTACCAATAATTACCCATAATTAGTAATAATTACCAATAATTAGTAATAATTAGAAATAATTACCAATAATTACCATTAATTGGAAATAATTACCAATAATTACCATTAATTAGTAATAATTACCAATAATTACCAATAATTACCAATAATTAGTAATAATTACCAATAATTACCAATAATTTCCAATAATTAGTAATAATTCATAATAATTAGGAATAATTACCAATAATTAGGAATGTTTCGTAATAATTAGTAATAATTAGCAATAATTAGTAATAATTAACAATAATTACCAATAATTACCAATAATTACCAATAATTACCAATAATTACCAATAATTAGTAATAATTAACAATAATTAGTAATAATTCGTAATAATTAGGAATAATTACCAATAATTAGGAATAATTCGTAATAATTAGTAATAATTAGTAATAATTAATAATAATTAGTAATAATTACCAATAATTAGTAATAATTACCAATAATTAGTAATAATTAGAAATAATTACCAATAATTACCATTAATTAGAAATAATTACCAATAATTACCATTAATTAACAATAATTACCATTAATAAGTAATAATTACCAATAATTACAAATAATTACTAATAATTGGTAATAATTACCAATAATTACCAATAATTACCAGTAATTAGTAATAATTACCAATAATTAGTTATAATTACCAATAATTAGTAATAATTACTAATAATTACCAGTAATTACCAATAATTATTAATAATTAGTAATAATTAGTCATAATTAGTAATAATTAGTAATAATTAGTAATAATTACCAATAATTAGTAATAATTACCAATAATTACAAATAATTAATAATAATTAGTAATAATTAGTAATAATTAGTAATAATTAGTGATAATTACCAAAAATTAGTAATAATTAACAATAATTACCAATAACTAGGAATAATTACTAATAATTACCAATAATTACCAATAATTATTAATAATTAGTAATAATTAGTAATAATTCGTAATAATTAGTAATAATTACCAATAATTAGTAATAATTTCCAATAATTACCAATAATTAGTAATAATTACCAATAATTACCAATAATTACCAATAATTACCAATAATTAGTAATAATTTGTAATAATTACCAAAAATTAGTAATAATTACCAATAATTAGTAATAATTACCAATAATTAGTAATAATTCGTAATAATTAGGAATAATTACCAATAATTAGGAATAATTAGTAATAATTATTAATAATTAGTAATAATTACCAATAATTGCCAATAGTGTCAATATTTACCAATAATTCCCAATACTTGTCAATATTTACCTATAATTTGGAATATTTACCAATAATTAGGAATAATTACTAATAATTAGGAATAATTAGGAATAGTTACCAATAATTAGGAATAATTTCCAATAATTAGGAATAATTAGCAATAATTACTAATAATTACCAATAATTAGTAATAATTACCAATAATTACCAATATTTACCAATATTTACCAATATTTACCAATAATTATGAATAATTGCCAATAATTAGGAATAATTACCAATAATTAGGAATGATTACCAATAATTAGGAATAATAACATTATTACATTATTAGTATATTTTATTATTACTATTAAAATAATATAATTTTCTATATTATATAAAATTCTCTGTTCATCTGTGTGTTTTCAATCTCCACATGTAATATTTGCATTCTTTTTCAAAATTATCAACCTACTCACCAATGGAGAGGTGAAAGTGAATGCAAATATTACATGTGGAGATAGAATGTTAAACACACAGATGAAAGGAGAATTGTATATAATATAGATAATTATATTATTTTAATATTATTAATAAAATATACTAATAATGTAATAATGTTATTATTATATAATTAATATTTATTAAAAAATAATATTAGTATTATTAAAATAATAAAAAAATTATATAATATTAAAATTATCAATATTTGTAACATGTTTTTCTTTATTCTCAACATATTCAATTCTTAAAGGGTCAATTTTTAGGTCTATCTCAATAAAATGTTTGCGTCAGTCATGTCTGATATAAACTCTACAATTGTCCTTGCTTGAGTGTTTTTTCTAACAAATTATTCAAAACCAGTAATGATTTTATATTTTATAGAAAAATATGGAACAACAAGGTCGTCAACAGTCATTATTAAATGACCGCATATGGATAAATCAACGTAGAAATCCAAATGGTTTTGGTTTAAATCCAGTATATATAGAGGGTGTGGAGACTTTTTTATCATTTACAGCATCAAATCCAGAATTTATTTCAGAAGGAAAAATAAAATTCCCTTGTAGAAAATGTGCATTGAGAACGTTTGACACGTTTGACAAAGTGGGGGGACATATCTTGCGTTTTGGTTTTCAACCAGATTATGTTTTTTGGTATCAATATGGTGAACACAGTTCCAGAGTAGGTGATACCAACTTGATTCCGGATCCATCCCGGTTTCAGGATTTAGTACATGATGTTGTAGGTTCATCCGTTCAACATACAGAAACTCCGGCTGATATAGCTTCAAATCCTGAGTTGGCACCGTATGAATTTTATGAGTTGTTGAGGTCTACCGAGGATGAATTATATCCTGGCTGCAAGATGATCAAATTAGAAGCATTTGCAAAATTTATGGCTATCGAATCAGATAATAGAATGTCAAACACATGTTTTGACCAGATATTTTCTTTTCTTAAAACAGTATTACCCGAAGGAAATGTTTTGCCTGCAAATTACTATGAGAGTAAGAGGCTGGTTTGAAATTTGGGACTTACTTGTCAGAAGATTCATGCATTTTCAAATGACTGCATTTTATATTCTGGGGAAAATGAGTCGTTGGATAGTTGTCCCACATGTGGGCAACTGAGATATAAAGAAGGGCAACATGGGAAGTCTAGTTTGATTACTGTAAAATAGTTGAAATATTTTCATCTTACATCCAGATTCCAGCGTTTATTCATGTCTAAGAATACAACGACAATGATTTCATGGCATAAAGAGAATATTTCAACCGATAAAAGCTTGAATCATCCAGCCGATGGTGATTCATGGAAACATTTTGATAGAGTGCATCCATCCTTTTCTTTAGAAGCTAGAAATGTTTGACTGGGCCTTTCCACTGATGGTTTCTGTCCGTTCGGATCTTATGGTAGTCAGTATTCATGTTGGCCTGTTTTTTTAACTCCGTATAATTTACCTCCATGGATGTTGATAAAGGAGCCATATATCTTTTTGACTTTACTAATTCTAGGACATCCGAAGAAGAATATTGATATTTATTTGAAACCATTGATTGATGAATTAAGTTTATTGTGGAGTACAGGTGTCAGTACATATGATGTTGCTACGAAACAGTATTTCATACTGAGAGCAGCATTGATGTGGACAATTAGTGACTTTTCGGCTTATGGGATGTTATCTAGTTGGAGTAAACATGGTCAGAAATCATGTCCTTACTATATGGGAGAGAACAAAGCATTTATGATCATTCATGGAAAGAAACCTTGTTATTTTGACTGTCATCGCAGATTTCTTCCAGCCGATCATCATTTTCGCAGAAATAGATCTCATTTTAGAAAAGGAACAGTTGAAAGGGATGGACCTCCAAAAATGTTATCCGGTTCGGAGTTAAATCAGTTGTATTTTTATTACCTCCCATCGCTTTTGGTCCCACAATAAACCAATAGAAAATTTCTGGTTTTGGGAAAGAACACAATTGGATTAAACGTAGAATATTTTGGGATTTGCCATATTGGTCTAATTTGTTGGTCATCCACATGTTGGATGTCATGCATATTGAGAAGAACTGTTTTGCTAATTTGTTTCATACAGTTTTGGATACGCTAGGAAAGAGAAAATACATTGTAAATGCACGTTTAGATCTTGCCCAAATTTACAGGTGTCCAAAACAGGAACTGTTTGAGAATGTCAGAACAGAAAGGTTACTGAAACCAAAAGGAGCTTATACACTGTCTAAAGAAAACCGTTTATTATTTTGTCAGTGGAATGTAGATTTGAGACTTCTAGATGGTTGTGCTTCCAATTTGGGTAGATGTGTAAAGAATGGTCATATTACTGGATTAAAAATTCATTATTGTCATGTTATAATGGAAAGAATTATACCCATTGGATTAATAGGTCTGTTGAATTTTGTGATTTGGGATTCTATAACAGACATGTCTCATTTTTTTTCAGGACATTTGTGCGGCAACTGCAGATTATGATGCTCTATACAAACTTGAAGAAGATGTTGTTGTAATTATATGTAAACTGGAAAAAATATTTCCTCTGTCTTTCTTCGACTCAATGGAACATTTGATGTTACATTTTCCATATGAATCCAAATGTGGAGGTCCAGTAAATTTTCGATGGATCTACCCATTTGAAAGATGCATGCAAAAATTGAAAAGAAAAGTACGTAACCAAGCATCTGTTGAAAGATCTATTACAATAGATTATTTGGAAGAGGAAATATCTTTTTTCTGCTCCCATTATTTTGAATATGAGTATCCTTCTAAACACAACCTAATGGGATGGAATGAGAGGAATATTGATGAAATCAATAATCAATTATTTGTTTTCAACCAGCCAGAGCTTGGTTTTGGTGGATTTTATGAACGCTGGCTTTTGGATGATGAACATCACAAACCTCATACGTATGTTCTTCTCAACTGTGAAGAGATGACATCAGTTGTACTGTAAGTGTTTATATAACTTATTCTATCATTTATGTTATAGTAAATAACTTTGTTTTTTATAGGTTTTATGATAATCATATCAAGAAACAAATTCCACAAATTACAGCAGTTGCTCTCGAAGAACGCCGACAGAAAAATTTCTCTCAGTGGTTTCAAAAAATGGAAACATAAATTCTTTATCTTTTAGAAACTCATTCAATGTATAGTTTACTATATTGATAATTATTTCACAAATTTTCAGGTGTCTTGACAAGCTGATAAAATTGAAAAACGGCTGTGTATATTGAGTAACCCACCTCCCAAACTTGTTAAAACTTATAATGCATATGTGATGAATGGATTCCGATTTCACACACATGCATATGGGGAATCAAAAAAAACAAGGAACGGTGGAGTTAGCTTGAGAGGATCTCATCATCGAGAAAATGAAGTTGATTTTTATGGCATACTTGATGAAATCATTGAACTCTATTATCTTGGACAACATTATATAACCATGTTCAAATGTCGGTGGTTGGATACCGAGAGAGGCGTGTGTGTTCATCCGACTCATGGAATCATCGATATTAAATGTAAAAGTATTCTCGTAGTAAATGAACCATTCTTATTGGCTCAACAGGCACATAAAGTTTATTACGCAAAGTATTGTGCTACATCAAGAGACTTGACTGATTGGTGGAGTATAATAAAAATCAAAATTCGAGACAATCAGTTTAGTCAAAGTGAATGTGCTTTCACTGATGTGCAAAGAATTGAAGTTTTTCAAGAGATTACTCCAAATCAATCTTTTTTACAAAGAGACATGAGTATCGATGACGACACCCCACATTTAAGAGTCAGTGATGATGATGATGTTAATGATGTCACATATGAATTTGAAATGGTAAGAGACGAAGAAACTGGAACTCGAATGGATATCGATGATGTTGAGGAGGAATATGAAGATGGCATTGACATATATGAAGATGATGATGAATATGAACACTGATAGAATTCCATGGTAGTTATATACAATCATAACTAATATATATGTATATATAATAGTAATTATCAATTATTTTCTAAAAACATTAACATTTTCTGTTTTAGATGGACGACGACGCATTTCGGGAGTTGGCGGATGGTGACCTGCCTTTCGATGCAGATGAGTTGCTGGCAGATGACCCTCAGCCTGCAGGCTCTTCAGGGAGTACACAGAGGGGGCGCGGTCTTGCACGATTAATGATTTCTAACCCCGTCCCTAAGCAACGTCCACGTCTTGGGTTTGATCCACGCACACGAAGGTGTGATAACCTATGGATTTGACTAAGATTTCATTAATATATTCACATAATAAATGTTTATTATTTTTACAATTTTCCACATATAGCAGTCGGACAGGGCAGCGCTATTTTGCGCAACTATTTCTCTCATCCTTGGACCACATGGGAGCAGATTCCCATTGATGTGCAGCAGGCCATGTTCGGCCATTGGTTGGTACGTACATAAATAAATAATATTTATCTTGAAAATTATTTCATTTCTAACTTGAGATTTTGATTTATTTGTTGGTTTTATGGTATCTGATCTAGGATACAATGTGTGACGCCATCCACGACGCATGGGAGGTGGCCAAGCGTGATCGCTTTCGTCAGTTTCTGCACAATTTAAGAAAAGCTTCCACGAAGAAAGGCCATGTGCCAAGAATGCAAATAATATTTTGTCAAGACCTTGTGCCAAGACACTAGTTTGTCTCATGAGACCTAGTGATGCATCGACGAGCTATAGCGGGCTCCACCCATCACTTACTAATTCCAATGCATTCCTCATATGAACAAGTTTAAACATAACATAAACATTCGTATTAAAACTAGAATAAGAAATGTCAATACATTATCCATAAATCATTAATCGTATAAAAAAACACATCCACAATCAAACATATAAAAAAACCTTCAATACTATATGGAAGTTTTGTATCATAAAAAATCAATTTCAAATAAGCTTAAAATCCCTCAAAGGATGTTGACATAGATGAAATCAAAACTTTTTGAGAGAAATATATCTTTTTTTAAATCATTTCAAAGTAACATAATTATAAAATAAAAAATTTACTTTAAAAATATTATTTTAATCTTTTAAGGGAAGTTTCAATGATTTTATAATGGAAGGAAATAGATGCACCCGCCTTATAAGTTTAAAAAGTCATTCCTACCTTCATTCTGTCAAAAAGGATTAAAAGGACATTGTTTGGAAAACGACGGAAAGATTCCTTTATAAACATCATATAAAAAGTCAAAAAGGGTATAAATGACTTTAACCCATCTTCTATAAAATAATAATAATGATTTGAAATACATTTTTAAGAAACTTAGATGTGGATGATAAAGAGGTCCCAGTAGATAATTACGTATAAACAACCTCAGAAAATGAAGTGATTGTGAAATAAATCCTTACCTTTTACTTTTACTAGGTCGAGGGTAGGTTAAACTCATTTATAATGGTGAAATAATTATTTTTAAATTATACAATAATCATATACATTAATATGATATCATATATGAACTTTTAGAAATGCTTTGTTAATAATATCTTTGTATTATCTTCATTTTGTGTGTTAACTTACTCATTTTATTTTATATGTTTCACTACATAAGCCATGTTTGTTATGTATAGGTTGTATCTTATTCATATCCAGAATGATATAAAGTCCTTAAACATTATTTTTAATCATCAAATGAGAATTATTCTTGAATGGATACGATGGGGAATGAATCTCATCGCGTTCATGGAGACGGTTGTCCGTACGTACACACGAGCGACAATATCATTCTTTTGATATTAAAATAATATATAATAGGATGGTATGTCATATATAAAGAATCATAATCATGTTATATTTATTATTTACCTCAATTACACATCATTTTCATACCCATCCAAATAATAATGTATTGAATAACAATTACACCATGACGCAGAGACGGTTGGCCGTATGTACGCACATATGGGGACATATCATTAAAAGGATGGGTATAATATTGAATATGGTTGTAACATATTTATAATAACATCAAATTATATATAATATACTGGAGTTATTATTTTAGAAATTAAATAACAAATAAAGAAGAAGTGGAAGAAGAAAGGAACTTGAAAGAGGGTGGTGAAATCATTACCTCTTCTTCGGGTTCATCCTTTTGATTTGATCAAAATGGATCCTTAAGTTGGATTTATAACTAAATTAAGGAATCTAGGAAGAATTGAGGGAAGTTGGGAGGATTTATTGGCAGATTTTGGCCAAGCGAAAACGTTTTAAAGGTTTGAATTAGAGAGAAGGGGGAGTGCCTTTTTATAAGAGGGGAGAGGGGCACCTTAGGAAAAGCTAGAAATATTATATTATAATAAATTAATATTAGGTTTTTAATGGCTCCAAAGTATATTATTTAAAGGTTAATGTGGGTATAGTTCGAAAATGACTCAACCAAAAGGTTTTAGATAGGTTTGGGTTACTATATTAACTTTATCTTTTTGATTTAACTCTTAGTTAATCAGTTTGACATTTACCATGTATCTTTGTATTTTTATATAATATAGTTAATAAACATACTATATACTTCCAAGAGACCCCCAAGTGGTCCATTTATGATACACCTATCATTATATAAGTCATTTCACTGAACCTTATGTTGTTTAGGAATAGAATATCAATTAAAAAAATAATATTTGTTTTAAAAACTCCTTTATGTCAATTTTGACACTATTTAATAATTGATTTTTTTAAAGTAATAAAAACTTTATTAATTCGAAAAAATTCATTTATGTAATACTAACATTTCATATTAACCAATAAATTTTTTTGATGTCATCAAAACATTCAAATTATATTTACTTTAACATTTATAATACAAATTATTTGATTCTTTCATTAAGGAAAATACTGCATTATTATTATGTCATAAATAAATTTAATTATTCAATGTATAAAAATTATAAATAAAATACTATTAGTTAGGAAATATTTTTATCTTTCTAATTAATATTTATTTTTCAAAATATAACATATATAACCCTATGTAAAAATTGATTTTCTAAAAGATATATGCTTATGTCATTTTTGTATTTACTTTAACTTAATTAATATAAAGTGTCATTATCGCTTACAAGTGGCTCCATGGGTCCCAAAATCGACCCAAAGATACCCATGGTCAGAAATGTATCAACCAGTAGGGTTAGGACACGTTTTAGGGTAATTTATTATTATTATAATGTTATTTTTTACCCTTATTTAATGGATTTACCCTTTAACCAAGGTAAATAAAATATTTACCGAAATAATTATTCAAAATGTCTAAAAATAAAAGTTATCTATTTACAAAATTTGGACCACCAGATTCTAAATATTGAATCCATTTTTCTAAATTCAAAACACAGAAGTGGCAGAAATTAATTTAAAATTAATTCCTGTTGTCAAAATAAAAAGCATTTTTTTAAGAAATAATAAATATCAACATATTTGCACTTGCTTATGTCCAGTTTAAATGTGAAATTATGTCCAATGACCCAAATTGGATTAAATGGTAAAAATATAATCTAATTATACTTTAAAATCACTCAAATTTATAATCTATCACTGTTAATTATTTCATTTAAAAAAGTTGTTTTCAATTAAAATTTAGTAATTTTCACTATTTATCAAAATATGAAAGTTATCAGAAAAGTAGCAAAAATTAACCCTAAGCTAATTTCAATATTCTGAATCCAAAAATGAAGTCCATTTTGAATGATAAAATTTATAAAATTTCAAATATTGGGTATTACTATTCATAATGGCTAGTTTGATTGGTTGTTGTGTGTTAGAACTCGAAGTTGCGTACAACACACGATACTGTATTTTTCAAAGAGAAGTGTACCGTGGAATCATGGGGTGTAAAATTATACCCTTCTTCAAATAATTTCATCCTAGGAATTTCTAGAATACACTACGTGAAAAATGGTAAATAGCGACGGGGTATTTGCGGCATGAATAATTTCCATCGCAAATACCTTTTGCAAAGGAGTATTTGCGACGAGCAACTATTCCCGTTGCAAATAGTTTGGCGCGAAATGCGCACCAAATCGCGTGAAGTTTATTTGCGATGTGGTTCTATCCCCGTCGCAAATAACTGGCGGCAGTTAAAGACTATTTGCGACGGGGCTGCAGGCCCGTCGAAAATACCCTGGCGGCAAGGGTTATCTGCGACAGGTCCCGTCGCACATAACCGTTTTTAATGCCACCCATAATTAAATGCGGTCAGGGTTATTTGCAATGGGGTTCTATCCCCGTCGCAAATAACCCGGCGGCAGAGGTTATTTGCGAAGGGCCCCATCGCAAATAACTGTTTTAATGCCACCCATAATTAAATGCGGTCAGGGTTATTTGCGACGGGTCCCGTCGCAAATATCGTTATTTGCGAAGGGTTTTCCGTCACAAAAGAGCCCGTCGCAATCAATCTAACCTATAAATACTGCCAACCATTACAATTTTCCCACTCTCAACTCTCAACCGTTCCAATTTTTCCACTCTGAATCTTTTACGACTTTCAGTTGTAAATTTTTTTTCCAACTTCGAGGATTCAGTTGGTGGTGTTCTATAATTACAGCGGCTCGACATTGACATCAAGTTTAAGGTTTTTATCTGAATTTTAATTTAATATTTATTTTATTTATTATATTTGTTTAGTTTAAACTTTTCGATTTTTTTTTTTCTGACTTCTAATTAGAAATAATTATGAATAAGTATTAATAATTAACAGTAATTAGAGACAATTAAACACTAATTAATTTAAAATAGTTCGCTGTAATTACAATTAATTAGCAGCAATTATGAAATATTAAAATTAATCTGATTTAATTAATAATAATTAGAAATAATTAACATTAATTAGTAATAATTTATAATAATTACCAATTATTAGTAATAATTACTAAAAATAAGTAATAATTACTAATAATTCCCAATATTCAATAATTGCCAATATTTATCAATATTTGTCAATATTTTTTCCAATAATTACCAATATTTACCAATAATTGCAAATAATTGTAAATATTTACCGTTAATTAGGAATAATTACCAATAATTTGGAATAATTAACAATAATTAGGAATAATTACCAATAATTAGGAATAATTACCAATAATTAGGAATAATTACCAATAATTAGGAATAATTACCAATAATTAGGAACAATTACCAATAATTAGGAATAATTACCAATAATTAGTAATAATTACCAATAATTAGGAATAATTACAAACAATTACCAATAATTACAAATAATTACTAATAATTAGTAATAATTCGTATTGATTACCAATAATTAGTAATAATTACCAATATTTACCAATAATTACCAATAATTTGTAATAATTTTCAATAAATAGTAATAATTACCAATATTTAATAATAATTAGTAATAATTAGTAATAATTACCAATAATTAGGAATAATTAGTAATAATTACCAATAATTACCAATAATTAGTAATAATTAGTAATAATTACCAATAATTACCAATAATTAGTAATAATTAGTAATAATTACCAATAATTATCAATAATTAGTAATAATTACCAATAATTAGAAATAATTACCAATAATTACCAATAATTAGTAATAATTACAAATAATTGCCCATAATTAGTAATAATTACCAATAATTACCAATAATTAGTAATAATTAGTAATAATTATCACTAATTACCAATAATTAGTAATAATTAGTAATAATTACCAATAATTTGTAATAATTAAAAATAATTACCAATAATTACCAATAATTAGTAATAATTAATAATAATTACCAATAATTAGTAATAATTAGTAATAATTACCAATAATTACCAATAATTACAAATAATTAGTAATAATTAGTAATAATTATCAATAATTAGTAGTAATTACCAATAATTCGTAATAATTACCAATAATTAGTAATAATTAATAATAATTAGTAATAATTAGTAATAATTCATAATAATTCGTAATAATTAGTAATAATTAGTAATAATTAGTAATAATTAGTAATAATTACCAATAATTACCAATAATTACCAATAATTCGTAATAATTACCAATAATTAGTAATAATTAGAAATAATTACCAATAATTACCATTAATTGGAAATAATTACCAATAATTACCAATAATTACCAATAATTACCAACAATTAACAATAATTAGTAATAATTACCAATAATTTCCAATAATTAGTAATAATTCATAATAATTAGGAATAATTACCAAGAATTAGGAATATTTCGTAATAATTAGTAATAATTAGCAATAATTAGTAATAATTAACAATAATTACCAATAATTACCAATAATTACCAATAATTACCAATAATTACCAATAATTACCAATAATTAGTAATAATTAACAATAATTATTAATAATTCGTAATAATTAGGAATAATTACCAATAATTAGGAATAATTAATAATAATTAGTAATAATTAATAATAATTAGTAATAATTACCAATAATTAGTAATAATTACCAATAATTAGTAATAATTAGAAATAATTACCAATAATTACCATTAATTAGAAATAATTACTAATAATTACCTATAATTACCAATAATTACCATTAATAAGTAATAATTACCAATAATTACAAATAATTCCTAATAATTGGTAATAATTACCAATAATTACCAATAATTACCAGTAATTAGTAATAATTACCAATAATTAGTTATAATTACCAATAATTAGTAATAATTACTAATAATTACCAGTAATTACCAATAATTATTAATAATTAGTAATAATTAGTCATAATTAGTAATAATTAGTAATAATTAGTAATAATTAGTAATAATTAGTAATAATTACCAATAATTACCAATAATTACAAATAATTAATAATAATTAGTAATAATTAGTTATAATTAGTAATAATTAGTAATAATTATCAAAAATTAGTAATAATTAACAATAATTACCAATAACTAGGAATAATTACTAATAATTACCAATAATTACCAATAATTATTAATAATTAGTAATAATTAGTAATAATTAGTAATAATTAGTAATAATTACCAATAATTAGTAATAATTTCCAATAATTACCAACAATTAGTAATAATTACCAATAATTACCAATAATTACCAATAATTACCCATAATTATTAATAATTAGTAATAATTACCAATAATTAGTAATAATTACCAATAATTAGTAATAATTCCTAATAATTAAGAATAATTACCAATAATTAGGAATAATTAGTAATAATTATTAATAATTAGTAATAATTACCAATAATTTCCAATAGTGTCAATATTTACTAATAATTCCTAATACTTGTCAATATTTACCAATAATTTGGAATATTTACCAATAATTAGGAATAATTACTAATAATTAGGAATAATTAGGAATAGTTACCAATAATTAGGAATAATTACCAATAATTAGGAATAATTAGCAATAATTACTAATAATTACCAATAATTAGTAATAATTACCAATATTTACCAATATTTACCAATATTTACCAACAATTACCAATATTTACCAATAATTATGAATAATTGCCAATAATTAGGAATAATTACCAATAATTAGGAATGATTACCAATAATTAGGAATAATAACATTATTAACTTATTAGTATATTTTATTATTAATATTAAAATAATATAATTTTCTATATTATATAAAATTCTCCTTTCATCTGTGTGTTTTCAATCTCCACATGTAATATTTGCATTCTTTTTCAAAATTATCAACCTACTCACCAATGGAGAGGTGAAATTGAATGCAAATATTACATGTGGAGACAGAATGTTAAACACACAGATGAAAGGAGAATTGTATATAATATAGAAAATTATATTATTTTAATATTATTAATAAAATATACTAATAATTTAATAATGTTATTATTATATAATTAATATTTATGAAAAAATAATATTAGTATTATTAAAATAATAAAAAAATTATATAATATTAAAATTATCAATATTTGTAACAGGTTTTGCTTTATTCTCAACATATTCAATTCTTAAAGGTTCAATTTTTAGGTCTATCTCAATAAAAAGTTTGCGTCAGTCGTGTCTGATATAAACTCTATAGTTATCCTTACTTGAGTGTTTTTTCTAACAAATTATTCAAAACCAGTAATGATTTTATATTTTATAGAAAAATATGGAACAACAAGGTCATCAACAGTCATTATTAAATGACCACATATGGATAAATCAATGTAGAAATCCAAAAGGTTCTAGTTTAAATCCAGTATATATAGAGGGTGTGGAGACTTTTTTATCATTTATGGCATCAAATCCAGAATTTGTTTCAGAAGGAAAAATAAAATGCCCTTGTAGAAAATGTGCATTGAGAACGTTTGACACATTTGACAAAGTGGGGGGACATCTCTTGCGTTTTGGTTTTCAACCAGATTATATTTTTTGGTATCAACATGGTGAACGCAGTTCCAGAGTAGGTGATACCAACTTGATTCCGAATCCATCCCGGTTTCAAGATTTAGTACATGATGTTGTAGGTTCATCTGTTCAACATACAGAAACTCCGGCTGATATAGCTTCAAATCATGAGTTGGCACCGTATGAATTTTATGAGTTGTTGAGGTCTGTCGAGGATGCATTATATCCTGGCTGCAAGATGATCAAATTAGAAGCAGTTGGAAAATTTATGGCTATCAAATCAGATAACAGAATGTCAAACACATGTTTTGACCAGATATTTTCTTTGCTTAAAACACTGTTACCCGAAGGAAATGTTTTGCCTGAAAATTACTATGAGAGTAAGAGGCTGGTTTGAAATTTGGGACTTACTTGTCAGAAGATTCATGCATGTTCAAATGACTGCATTTTATATTCTGGGGAAAATGAGTCATTGGATAGTTGTCCCACATGTGGGAAACTGAGATATAAAGAAGGGCAACATGGGAAGTCTAGTTTGATTCCTGTAAAATAGTTGAAATATTTTCCTCTTACATCCAGACTCCAGCGTTTATTCATGTCTAAGAATACAACGACAATGATGTCATGTCATAAAGCGAATATTTCAACCGATAAAATCTTGAATCATCCAGCTGATGGTGATTCATGGAAACATTTTGATAGAGTGAATCCATCCTTTTCTTTAGAAGCTAGAAATGTTCGAATGGGCCTTTCCACTGATGGTTTCTGTCCGTTCGGATCTTATGGTAATCAGTATTCATGTTGGCCTGTTTTTTTAACTCCATACAATTTACCTCAATGGATGTTGATGAAGGAGCCATATATCTTTTTGACTTTACTAATTCTAGGACATCCGAAGAAGAATATTGATATTTATTTGAAACCATTGATTGATGAATTAAGTTTATTGTGGAGTACAGGTGTCAGTACATATGATGTTGCTACGAAACATTATTTCATACTGAGAGCAGCATTGATGTGGACAATTAGTGACTTCCCGGCTTATGGGATGTTATCTAGTTGGAGTAAACATGGTCAGAAATCATGTCCTTACTGTATGGGAGAGAAAAAAGCATTTATGATCATTCATGGAAAGAAACCTTGTTATTTTGACTGTCATCGCAGATTTCTTCCAGCTGATCATCCTTTTCGCAGAAACAGATCTCATTTTAGAAAAGGAACAGTTGAAAGGGATGGACCTCCAAAAATGCTATCAGGTTCGGAGTTAAATCAGTTGTATTTTTATTACCACCCATCGCTTTTGGTCCCACAATAAACCAATAGAAAATTTATGGTTTTGGGAAAGAACACAATTGGATTAAACGTAGCATATTTTGGGATTTTCCATATTGGTCTAATTTGTTGGTCCGCCATATGTTGGATGTCATGCATATTGAGAAGATCTGTTTTGATAATTTGTTTCATACAGTTTTGGATACGCTAGGAAAGAGCAAAGACAATGTAAATGCACGTTTAGATCTTTCCCAAATTTGCAGGTGTCCAGAACTGGAACTGTTTGAGAATGTCAGAACAGAAACGTTACTGAAACCAAAAGCAGCTTATACACTGTCTAAAGAAAACCGTTTATTATTTTGTCAGTGGATTGTAGATTTGAGACTTCTAGATGGTTATGCTTCCAATTTGCGTAGATGTGTAAAGAATGACCATATTACTGGATTAAAAATTCAGGATTGTCATGTTATAATGGAAATAATTATACCCATTGGATTAATAGGTCTGTTGAATTCTGTGATTTGGGATTTCATAACAGACATGTCTCATTTTTTTCGGGACATTTGTGCGGCTACCGCAGATTATGATGCTCTATACAAACTTGAAGAAGATGTTTTTGTAATTATATGTAAACTGGAAAAAATATTTCCACTGTCTTTATTCGACTCAATGGAACATTTGATGTTACATTTTCCATATGATGCCAAATGTGGAGGTCCAGTACATTTTCGATGGATGTACCCATTTGAAAGATGCATGCAAAAATTGAAAAGAAAAGTACATAACCAAGCATCTGTTGAAAGATCTATTGCAGAAGCTTATTTGGAAGAGGAAATATCTTTTTTCTGCTCCCATTATTTTGAA
The DNA here is from genome assembly GCA_963277665.1 of Viscum album. Taxonomy (NCBI): domain Eukaryota; kingdom Viridiplantae; phylum Streptophyta; class Magnoliopsida; order Santalales; family Viscaceae; genus Viscum; species Viscum album. The sequence continues at coordinate 637,684,459 of OY728162.1, read as the reverse complement.
TTTGAGTATCCTTAAAAACACAACCGAATGGGATGGAATGAGAGGAATATTAATGAAATCGATAATCAATTATCTGTTTTTAACCAGTCAGAGCTTGGTTTTGGTGGATTTTATGAACGCTGGCTTTCAGATGATGAACATCACAGACCTCATACGTATGTTCTGCTCAACTGTGAAGAGATGACATCAGTTGTACTGTAAGTGTTTATATCACTTATTCTATCATTTATGTTATAGTAAATAACTTTGTTTTTTATAGGTTGTATGATAATCATATCAAGAAACAAATTCCACAAATTACAGCAGTTGCCCTCGAAGAACACCGACAGAAAAATTTCTCTCAGTGGTTTCAAAAAATGGAAACATAAATTCTTTATCTTTTAGCAACTCATTCAATGTATAGTTTACTATGTTGATAATTATTTCACAATTTTTTAGGTGTCTTGAAATGCTGATAAAATTGACAAACGGCTGTGTATATTGAGTAACCCACCTTCCAAACTTGTTAAAACTTATAATGCATATGTGGTGAATGGATTTCGATTTCACACACATGCATATGGGGAATAAAAAAACAAGGAACAGTGGAGTTAGCTTGAGAGGATCTCATCATCGAGAAAATGAAGTTGATTTTTATGGCATACATGATGAAATCATTGAACTCTGTTATCTTGGACAACATTATATAACCATGTTCAAATGTCGGTGGTTGGATACCGAGAGAGGCATGTGTGTTCATCCGACTCATGGAATCATCGATATTAAATTTAAAAGTATTCTCGCAGTAAATGAACCATTCTTATTAGCTCAACAGGCACATCAAGTTTATTACACAAAGTACTGTGCTACATCAAGAGACTTGACTGATTGGTGGAGTATAATAAAAATCAAAATTCGAGACAATCAGTTTAGTCAAAGTGAATGTGCTTTCACTGATGTGCAAAGAATTGAAGTTTTTCAAGAGATTACTCCAAATCAATCTTTTTTACAAAGAGACATGAGTATCGATGACGACACCCCACATTTAAGAGTTAGTGATGACGATGATGTAAATGATGTCACATATGAATTTGAAATGGTAAGAGATGAAGCAACTGGAACTCGAATGGATATCGATGATGTTGAGGAGGAATATGTAGATGGCATTGACATATATGAAGATGATGATGAATATGAACACTGATAGAATTCCATGGTAGTTATATACAATCATAACTAATATATATGTATATATAATAGTAATTATCAATTATTTGCTAAAAACATTAACATTTTCTGTTTCAGATGGATGATGACACATTTCGGGAGTTGGCGGATGCTGACCTGCCTTTTGATGCGGATGAGTTGCTGGCAGATGACCCTCAGCCTGCAGGCTCTTCAGGGAGTACGCGGAGGGGGCGCGGTCTTGCACGATTGATGATTCCTGACCCCGTCCCCAAGCAACGTCCACGTCTTGGGTTTGATCCATGCACACATAGGTGTGATAACCTGTGGATTTGACTAAGATTTCATTAATATATTCACATGATAAATGTTTATTATTTTTACAATTTTCCACATATAGCAGTCGGACAGGGCAACGCTATTTTGCGCAACTATTTCTCTCAGCCTTGGACCACATGGGAGCAGATTCCCATTGATGTGCATCAGGCCATGTTTGGCCATTGGTTGGTATGTACGTAAATAAATAATATTTATTTTGAAAATTATTTCATTTCTAACTTGATATTTTGATTTATTTGTTGGTTTTATGGTATCCGATCTAGGATACAATGTGTGACGCCATCCACGACGCATGGGAGGTGGCCAAGCGTGATCGCTTTCGTCAGTTTTTGCACAATTTAAGAAAAGCTGCCACGAAGAAAGGCCCTGTGACAAGAATGCAAATAATATTTTGTCAAGACCTTGTGCCAAGACACTAGTTTGTCTCATGAGACCTAGTGATGCATCGACGAGCTATAGCGGGCTCCACCCATAACTTACTAAGTCCAAAGCATTCCTCATATAAACAAGTTTAAATATAACATAAACATTCGTATTAAAACTAGAATAAGAAATGTCAATACATTATCCATAAATCATGAATCGTATAAAAAAACACATCCACAATCAAACATATAAAAAAACCTTCAATACTATATGGAAGTTTTTTATTATAATAAATCAATTTCAAATAAGCTTAAAATCCCTCAAAGGATGTTGACATAGATGAAATCGATACTTTTTGAGAGAAATATATATTTTTTTAAATAATTTCAAAGTAAAATAATTATAAAATAAAAAATTTACTTTAAAAATATTATTTTAAGCTTTTAAGGGAAGTTTCGATGATTTTATAATGGCAGGAAATAGTTGCACCCGCCTTATAAGTTAAAAAAGTCATTCCTACCTTCATTCTGTCAAAAAGGATAAAAAGGACCTTGTTTGGAAAACGACAGAAAGATTCCTTTATAAACATCATATAAAAAGTCAAAAAGGGTATAAATGACTTTAACCCATCTTCTATAAAATAATAATAATGATTTGAAATACATTTTTAAGAAACTTGGATGTGGATGATAAAGAGGTCCCAGTAGATAATTACGTATAAACAACCTTAGAAAATGAAGTGATTGTGAAATAAATCCTTACCTTTTACTTTTACTTGGTCGAGGGTAGGTTAAACTCATTTATAATGGTGAAATAATTGTTTTTAAATTATACAATAATCATATACATTAATATGATATCATATATGATCTTTTAGCAATGCTTTGTTAATAATATCTTTGTATTATCGTCATTTTGTGTGTTAACTTACTCATTTTATTTTATATGTTTCACGACATAAGCCATGTTTGTTATGTATAGGTTGTATCTTATTCATATACAGAATGATATAAAGTCCTTAAACATTATTTTTAATCATCAAATGAGAATTATTCTTGAATGGATACGATGAGGAATGAATCTCATCGCGTTCATGGAGACGGTTGTCCGTACGTACGCACGAGCGACAATATCATTCTTTTGATATTAAAATAATATATAATAGGATGGTATATCATATATAAAGAATCATTATCATGTTATATTTATTATTTACCTCAATTACACATCATTTTCATACCCATCCAAATAATAATGTATTGAATAACAATTACACCATGACGTGGAGACGGTTGGCCGTATGTACGCACATATGGGAACATATCATTAAAAGGATGGGTATAATAATGAATATGGTTGTAACATATTTATAATAACATAAAATTATATATAATATACTGGAGTTATTATTTTAGAAAGTAAATAACAGATAAAGAAGAAGTGGAAGAAGAAAGAAACTTGAAAGAGGGTGGTGAAATCATTACCTCTTATTCGGGTTCATCCTTTTGATTTGATCAAAATGGATCCTTAAGTTGGATTTATAACTAAATTAAGGAATCTAGGAAGAATTGAGGGAAGTTGGGAGGATTGTTTGGCAGATTTTGGCCAAGCAAAAACGTTTTAAAGGTTTGAATTACAGAGAAGGGGGAGTGCCTTTTTATAAGAGGGGAGAGGGGCACCTTAGGAAAAGCTAGAAATATTATATTATAATAAATTAATATTAGGTTTTTAATGGCTCCAAAGTATATTATTTAAAGGTTAATGTGGGTATAGGTCGAAAAAGACTCAACCAAAAGGTTTAATATAGGTTTGGGTTACTATATTAACTTTATCTTTTTGATTTAACTCTTAGTTAAACAGTTTGACATTTACCATGTATCTTTGTATTTTTATATAATATAGTTAATAAACATACTATATACTTCCAAGAGACCCCCAAGTGGTCCATTTATGATACACCTATCATTATATAAGTCATTTCACTGAACCTTATGTTGTTTAGGAAAAGAATATCAATTAAAAAAATATTTTTTTTTAAAAACTCCTTTATGTCAATTTTGACACTATTTAATAATTGAATTTTTTAAAGTAATAAAAACTTTATTAATTCGAAAAAAATTCATTTATGTAATACTAACATTTCATATTAACCAATATTTTTTTTTGATGTCATCAAAACATTCAAATTATATTTAATTTAACATTTATAATACAAATTATTTGATTCTTTCATTAAGGAAAATACTGCATTATTATTATGTCATAAATAAATTTAATTATTCAATGTATAAAAATTATAAATAAAATACTATTAGTTAGGAAATATTTTTATCGTTCTAATTAATATTTATTTTTCAAAATATAACATATATAACCCTATGTAAAAATTGATTTTCTAAAAGATATATGCTTATGTCATTTTTGTATTTACTTTAACTTAATTAATATAAAGTGTCATTATCGCTTACAAGTGGCTCCATGGGGTCCCAAAATCGACCCGAAGATACCCATGGTCAGAAATGTATCAACCAATAGGGTTAGGACATGTTTTAGGCTAATTTATTATTATTATAATGTTATTTTTTACCCTTATTTAATGGATTTACCCTTTAACCAAGGTAAATAAAATATTTACCGAAGTAATTATTCAAAATGTCTAAAAATAAAAGTTATCTATTTACAAAATTTAGACCACCAGATTCTAAATATTGAATCCATTTTTCTAAATTCAAAACACAGAAGTGGCAGAAATTAATTTAAAATTAATTCCCGTTGTAAAAACAAAAAGCGTGTTTTTAAGAAATAATAAATATCAACAGATTGGGACTTGCTTATGTCCAGTTTAAATGTGAAATTATGTCCAATGACCCAAATTGGATTAAATGGTAAAAATATAATCTAATTATACTTTAAAATCACTCAAATTTATAATTTATCACCGTTAATTATTTCGTTTAAAAAAGTTATTTTTAATTAAAATTTAGTAATTTTCACTATTCATCAAAATATGAAAGTTATTAGAAAAGTAGCAAAAATTAACCCTAAGCTAATTTCAATATTCTGAATCCAAAAATGAAGTCCATTTTGAATGATAAAATTTATAAAATTTCAAATATTGGGTATTACTATTCATAATGGCTAGATTGATTGGTTGTTGTATGTTAGAACTCGAAGTTGCGTACAACACACGATACTGTATTTTTCAAAGAGAAGCGTACCGTGGAATCATGGGGTGTAAAATTATCCCCTTCTTCAAATAATTTCATCCTAGGAATTTCTAGAATAAACTACGTGAAAAATGGTTAATAGCGACGAGGTATTTGCGACAGGAATAATTCCCATCGCAAATACCTTTCGCAAAGGAGTATTTGCGACGGGCAACTATTCCCGTCGCAAATAATCTGTTATTTGCGATGGGTTTTTTACCCGTCGCAAATAGTTTTGCGCGAAATGCGCGCCAAATCGCGCGAAGTTTATTTGCGACGGGGTTCTATCCCCGTCACAAATAACCGGCGGCGGTTAAAGACTATTTGCGACGGGGCTGCAGGCCCGTCGAAAATACCCTGGCGGCAGGGGTTATCTGCGACGGGTCCCGTCGCACATAACCGTTTTTAATGCCGCCCATAATTAAATGCGGTCAGGGTTATTTGCAACGGTGTTCTATCCCCGTCGCAAATACCCCGGCGGCAGGGGTTATTTGCGAAGGCCCCCGTCGCAAATAACTGTTTTAATGCCACCCATAATTAAATGAGGTCAGGGTTATTTGCGATGGGTCCCGTCGCAAATATCGTTATTTGCGACGGGTTTTCCGTCACAAAAGAGCCCGTCGTAATCAGTCTAACCTATAAATACTGCCAACCATTACAATTTTCCCACTCTCAACTCTCAACCGTTCCAATTTTTCCACTCTGAATCTTTTACGACTTTCAGTTGTAAATTTTTTTTTCGAACTTCGAGGATTCAGTTGGTGGTGTTCTACAATTACAGCATCTCGACATTGACATCAAGTTTAAGGTTTTTATCTGAATTTTAATTTAATATTTATTTTATTTATTATATTTATTTAGTTTAAACTTTTAGAATTTTTTTTCTTCTGATTTCTAATTAGAAATAATTATGAATAAGTATTAATAATTAACAGTAATTAGAGACAATTAAACACTAATTAATTTAAAATAGTTAGCTGTAATTACAATTAATTAGCAGTAATTATGAAAAATTAAAATTAATTTGATTTAATTAATAATAATTAGAAATAATTAACATTAATTAGTAATAATTTGTAATAATTACCAATAATTAGTAATAATTACTAATAATAAGTAATAATTACTAATAATTCCCAATATTCAATAATTGCCAATATTTGTCAATATTTGTCAATATTGTTTCCAATAATTACCAATATTTACCAATAATTGCAAATAATTGTCAATATTTACCGTTAATTAGGAATAATTACCAATAATTTGGAATAATTAACAATAATTAGGAATAATTACCAATAATTAGGAATAATTACCAATAATTAGGAATAATTACAAATAATTTGGAATAATTACCAATAATTAGGAACAATTACCAATAATTAGGAATAATTACCAATAATTAGTAATAATTACCAATAATTAGGAATAATTACAAATAATTACCAATAATTACCTATAATTACCAATAATTAGTAATAATTCGTATTGATTACCAATAATTAGTAATAATATCCAATATTTACCAATAATTACCAATAATTAGTAATAATTTCCAATAAATAGTAATAATTACCAATAATTAGTAATAATTAGTAATAATTAGTAATAATTACCAATAATTAGGAATAATTAGTAATAATTACCAATAATTACCAATAATTAGTAATAATTAGTAATAATTGCCAATAATTATCAATAATTAGTAATAATTACCAATAATTAGAAATAATTAGCAATAATTACCAATAATTAGTAATAATTACAAATAATTGCCCATAATTAGTAATATTTACCAATAATTACCAATAATTAGTAATAATTAGTAATAATTATCACTAATTACCAATAATTAGTAATAATTATCACTAATTACCAATAATTAGTAATAATTAGTAATAATTACCAATAATTTGTAATAATTAGAAATAATTACCAATAATTACAAATAATTAGTAATAATTAATAATAATTACCAATAATTAGTAGTAATTAGTAATAATTACCAATAATTACCAATAATAACAAATAATTAGTAATAATTAGTAATAATTATCAATAATTAGTAGAAATTACCAATAATTCATAATAATTGCCAATAATTAGTAATAATTAGTAATAATTAGTAATAATTAGTAATAATTCATAATAATTCGTAATAATTAGTAATAATTAGTAATAATTACCAATAATTACCAATAATTATTAATAATTACCAATAATTACCAATAATTAGTAATAATTACCAATAATTAGTAATAATTAGAAATAATTAACAATAATTTCCATTAATTGGAAATAATTACCAATAATTACCATTAATTAGTAATAATTACCAATAATTACCATTAATTACCAATAATTAGTAATAATTACCAATAATTACCAATAATTTCCAATAATTAGTAATAATTCATAATAATTAGGAATAATTACCAATAATTAGTAATATTTCGTAATAATTAGTAATAATTAGCAATAATTAGTAGTAATTAACAATAATTACCAATAATTACCAATAATTACCAATAATTACCAATAATTACCAATAATTAGTAATAATTAGCAATAATTAGTAATAATTCGTAATAATTAGGAATAATTACCAATAATTAGGAATAATTCGTAATAATTAGTAATAATTAGCAATAATTAATAATAATTAGTAATAATTACCAATAATTAGTAATAATTACCAATAATTAGTAATAATTAGAAATAATTACCAATAATTACCATTAATTAGAAATAATTACCAATAATTACCATTAATTACCAATAATTACCATTAATAAGTAATAATTACCAATAATTACAAATAATTACTAATAATTGGTAATAATTACCAATAATTACCAATAATTACCAGTAATTAGTAATAATTACCAATAATTAGTTATAATTACCAATAATTATTAATAATTAGTAATAATTAGTCATAATTAGTAATAATTAGTAATAATTAGTAATAACTAGTAATAATTACCAATAATTAGTAATAATTACCAATAATTACCAATAATTACCAATAATTACAAATAATTAATAATAATTAGTAATAATTAGTAATAATTAGTAATGATTAGTAATAATTACCAAAAATTAGTAATAAATAACAATAATTACCAATAACTAGTAATAATTACTAATAACTACCAATAATTACCAATAATTATTAATAATTAGTAATAATTAGTAATAATTACCAATAATTAGTAATAATTTCTAGTAATTACCAATAATTAGTAATAATTACAAATAATTACCAATAATTACCAATAATTACCAATAATTAGTAATAATTAGTAATAATTACCAATAATTAGTAATAATTACCAATAATTAGTAATAATTCGTAATAATTAGGAATAATTACTAATAATTAGGAATAGTTAGTAATAACTATTAATAATTAGTAATAATTACCAATAATTTCCAATAGTGTCAATATTTACCAATAATTCCCAATACTTGTCAATATTTACCAATAATTAGGAATATTTACCAATAATTAGGAATAATTACTAATAATTAGGAATAATTAGGAATAGTTACCAATAATTAGGAATAATTACCAATAATTTGGAATAATTAGCAATAATTACTAATAATTACCAATAATTAGTAATAATTACCAATAATTACCAATATTTACCAATATTTACCAATATTTACCAACAATTACCAATATTTACCAATAATTATGAATAATTGCCAATAATTATGAATAATTAACAATAATTAGGAATGATTACCAATAATTAGGAATAATAACATTTTTAAATTATTAGTATACTTTATTATTAATATTAAAATAATATAATTTTCTATATTATATAAAATTTTCCTTTCATCTGTGTGTTTTGAATCTCCACATGTAATATTTGCATTCTTTTTCAAAATTATCAACCAACTCACCAATGGAGAGGTGAAAGTGAATGCAAATATTATATGTGGAGAAAGAATGTTAAACACACAAATGAAAAGAGAATTGTATATAATATAGAAAATTATATTATTTTAATATTATTAATAAAATATACTAATAATGTAATAATGTTATTATTATATAATTAATATTTATGAAAAAATAATATTAGTATTATTAAAATAATAAAAAAATTATATAATATTAAAATTATCAATATTTGTAACAGGTTTTGATTTATTCTCAACATATTCAATTCTTAAAGGGTCAATTTTTAGGTCTATCTCAATAAAAAGTTTGCGTCAGTCGTGTCTGATATAAACTCTATAATTATCCTTGCATGAGTGTTTTTTCTAACAAATTATTCAAAACCAGAAATGATTTTATATTTTATAGAAAAAATATGGAACAACGAGGTTGTCAACAGTCATTATTAAATGACCGCATATGGATGAGTCAACGTAGAAATCCAAACGGTTCTGGTTTAAATCCAGTATATATAGAGGGTGTGGAGACTTTTTTATCATTTACGGCATCAAATCCAGAATTTGTTTCAGAAGGAAAAATAAAATGCCCTTGTAGAAAATGTGCATTGAGAACATTTGGCACGTTTGAAAAAGTGGGGGGACATCTCTTGCGTTTTGTTTTTCAACCAGATTATGTTTTTTGATATCAACATGGTGAACACAGTTCCAGAGTAGGTGATACCAACTTGATTCCGGATCCATCCCGGTTTCAAGATTTAGTACATGATGTTGTAGGTTCATCTGTTCAATATACAGAAACTCCGGCTGATATAGCTTCAAATCCTGAGTTGGCACCGTATGAATTTTATGAGTTGTTGAGGTCTGCTGAGGATGCATTATATCCTTGCTGCAAGATGATCAAATTAGAAGCAGTTGCAAAATTTATGGCTATAAAATCAGATAACAGAATATCAAACACATGTTTTGACCAGATATTTACTTTGCTTAAAACACTGTTACCCAAAGGAAATGTTTTTCCTGCAAATTACTATGAGAGTAAGAGGCTGGTTTGAAATTTGGGACTTACTTGTCAGAAGATTCATGCATGTTCAAATGACTACATTTTATATTCTGGGGAAAATGAGTCGTTGGATAGTTGTCCCACATGTGGGAAACTGAGATATAAAGAAAGGCAACATGGGAAGTCTAGTTTGATTCCTGTAAAATAGTTGAAATATTTTCCGCTTACATACAGACTCCAGCATTTATTGTTGTCTAAGAATACAACGACAATGATGTCATGCCATAATGCAAATATTTCAACCGATAAAATCTTGAATCATCCAGCCGATGGTGATTCATGGAAACATTTTGATAGAGTGCATCCATCCTTTGCTTGAGAAGCTAGAAATGTTCGACTAGGCCTTTACACTGATGGTTTCTGTCCATTCGGATCTTATGGTAGTCAGTATTCATGTTGGACTATTTTTTTAACTCCGTACAATTTACCTCCATGGATGTTGATGAAGGAGCCATATATATTTTTGACTTTACTAATTCTGGGACATCCGAAGAAGAATATTGATATTTATTTGAAACCATCGATTGATGAATTAAGTTTATTGTGGAGTACTGGTGTCAGTATCTATGATGTTTCTACGAAACAGTATTTCATACTGAGAGCAGCATTGATATGGACAATTAGTGACTTCCCCGCTTATGGGATGTTATCTAGTTGGACCACACATGGTCAGAAATCATGTCCTTACTGTATGGGAGAGAACAAAGCATTTATGATCTTTCATGGAAAGAAACCTTGTTATTTTGACTGTCATCGCAGATTTCTTCTAGCCGATCATCCTTTTCGCAGAAACAGATATCATTTTAGAAAAGTAACAGTTGAAAGGGATGGACCTCCAAAAATGCTATCAGGTTCGGAGTTAAATCAGTTGTATTTTCATTACCTCCCATCGCTTTTGGTCCCACAATAAACCAACAGAAAATTTCTGGTTTTGGGAAAGAACACAATTGGATTAAACGTAGCATATTTTGGGATTTTCCATATTGGTCTAATTTGTTGGTCCGCCACATGTTGGATGTCATGCATATTGAGAAGAACTGTTTTGATAATTTGTTTCATATAGTTTTGGATACGCTAGGAAAGAGAAAAGACAATGTAAATGCATGTTTAGATCTTGCCCAAATTTGCAGGTGTCCAGAACTGGAACTGTTTGAGAATGTCAGAACAGAAAGGTTACTGAAACCAAAAGCAGCTTATACACTGTCTAAAGAAAACCGTTCATTATTTTGTCAGTGGATTGCAGATTTGAGACTTCTAGCTAGCTGTGCTTCCAATTTGGGTAGATGTGTAAAGAATGGTCATATTACTGGATTAAAAATTAATGATTGTCATGTTAAAATGGAAATAATTCTACCCATTGGATTAATAGGTCTGTTGAATTCTGTGATTTGGGATTCCATAACAGACAAGTCTCATTTTTTTCGGGACATTTGTGCGGCTACCACAGATTATGATGCTCTATACAAACTTGAAGAAGATGTTGTTGTAATTATATATAAACTGGAAAAAATATTTCTGCCGTCTTTCTTCGACTCAATGGAACATTTAATGTTACATTTTCCATATGAAGCCAATTGTGGAGGTCCAGTACATTTTCGATGGATGTACCCATTTGAAAGATGCATGCAAAAATTGAAAAGAAAAGTACGTAACCAAGCATCTGTTGGAAGATCTATTGCAGAAGCTTATTTGCAAGAGGAAATATCTTTTTTCTGCTCCCATTATTTTGAATCTGAGTATCCTTCAAAACACAGCTGAATGGGATGGAATGAGAGGAATATTGATGAAATCGATAATAAATTATCTGTTTTCAACCAGCCAGGGCTTGGTTTTGGTGGATTTTATGAATGCTGGCTTTCAGATGATGAACATCACAGACCTCATACGTATGTTCTGCTCAACTGTGAAGAGATGACATCAGTTGTACTGTAAGTGTTTATATCACTTATTATATCATTTATGTTACAGTAAATAACTTTGTTTTTTATAGGTTGTATGATAATCATATCAAGAAACAAATTCCACAAATTACAGCAGTTTCTCTCGAAGAACGCCGACAGAAAAATTTCTCTCAGTGGTTTCAAAAAATGGAAACATAAATACTTTATCTTTTAGCAACTCATTCAATGTATAGTTTACTATATTGATAATTATTTCACAAATTTTCAGGTGTCTTGACATGCTGATAAAATTGACAAACGGCTGTGTATATTGAGTAACCCACCTTCCAAACTTGTTAAAACTTATAATGCATATGTGGTGAATTGATTTCGATTTCACACACATGCATATGGAGAATCAAAAAAAAACAATGAATAGTGGAGTTAGCTTGAGAGGATATCATCATCGAGAAAATGAAGTTTATTTTTATGGCATAGTTGATGAAATCATTGAACTCTGTTACCTTGGACAACATTACATAACCATATTCAAATGTCGGTGGTTGGATACCGAGAGAGGCGTGTGTGTTCATCCGACTCATGGAATCATTGATATTAAATGTAAAAGTATTCTCCCAGTAAATGAACCATTCTTATTGGCTCAACATGAACATCATGTTTATTATGAAAAGTACTGTGCTACATCAAGAGACTTGACTGATTGGTGGATTATAATAAAAATCAAAATTCGAGACAATCAGTTTAGTCAAAGTGAATGTGCTTTCACTAATGTGCAAAGAATTGATGTTTTTCAAGAGATTACTCCAAATCAATCTTTTTTACAAAGAGACGTGAGTATCAATGACGAAACCCCACATTTAAGAGTCAGTGATGACGATGATGTTAATGATGTCACATATGAATTTAAAATGGTAAGAGAAGAAGCAACTAGAACTCGAATGGATATCGATGTTGTTGAGGAGGAATATGAAGATGGCATTGACATATATGAAGATGATGATAAAGATGAACACTGATAGAATTTCATGGTAGTTATATACAATCATAACTAAAATATATGTATATATAATAGTAATTATCAATTATTTGATAACAACATTAACATTTTCTATTTCAGATGGACGACGATGCATTTCGGGAGTTTGCGGATGCTGACCTGCCTTTCGATGCGGATGAGTTGCTGGCAGATGACCCTCAGCCTGCAGGCTCTTTAGGGAGTACGCGGAGGGGGCGTGGTCTTGCACGATTGATGATTCCTGACCCCGTCCCCAAGCAACGTCCACATCTTGGGTTTGATCCATGCACACAGAGGTGTGATAACCTGTGGAGTTGACTAAGATTTCATTAATATATTCACATAATAAATGTTTATTATTTTTAAAATTTTCCACAAATAGCAGTCGGACAGGGCAGCGCTATTTTGTGAAACTATTTCTCTCAGCCTTGGACCACATGGGAGCAGATTCCCATTGATGTGTAGCAGGCCATGTTCGGCCATTGGTTGGTACGTACGTAAATAAATAATATTTATTTTGAAAATTATTTCATTTCTAACTTGATATTTTTATTTATTTGTTGGTTTTATGGTATCCGATCTAGGATACAATGTGTGACGCCATCCACGACGCATGGGAGGTGGCCAAGCGTGATCGCTTTGGTCAGTTTTTGCACAATTTAAGAAAAGCTGTCACAAAGAAAGCAGGAGTGCCAGATTTTGACGAGTCATGTAGAGCACACCGACCAGAGTACATTTCATCCCACATATGGGATGGATTATGTGCACACTGGTTGAGTGATTCCTTTCAGAGGAGATCATCGGTGGGGAGGCAGAATCGGGGGAGACAGGAGGTGACTCATCGAGCTAGGAGTCGTAATTTCAGTATTCATAGATAGCATCTGGTACATACATTATTTATAAATATTTTATATAACTATAAATATTAACAGTTTATTTTTTATTCTTATAGGCTGTCGAGCACCCTGATATTATGGAGTACGATGTATATCGGAGGATGTATCATGATCCTGCTACTGGGGAGCTTAGAGGTGATCATCAGCGTCACATCGTGGTTAGTATTTTTTGTTTTCAAGTTTCAAAATTAACTGCATATAATATATTCACAATTTTAATTTTAAATTGCAACTACATGAGTCATATGAGGCCACAGCGTCACAGACCCGGCCTGAGAGTCAGGCCGAGTCATCAGATCAGACCACTGGCTGTTAGTTTGATGAGGCGGCATGGATGCAGGCCACCCAGTATGCCTTCGAGAAGGGTCGGGTAGTTGGTATCAGCTCTCGACTGACTCCCGGAGATTATTATGGCAGTTCTGTGATGTCAGCATCAAGCTCGAGAGGAGCTCGTGCATCTTCTTCTCCTACACAATACGAGGATCAGTTGCGATCTCAGACTGCACTGATAGAGAGTCTCCGACAGGAGCAGGAGCAGATGCGTCAGCAGCAGCAGCAGCATGAGGAGGAGCGTCGGCGCTAGCAGCAGCTGTACGTGGAGCAGATGAGTCGGTGGTAGCAGCAGTAGCAGGAGCAGATGGAGTACATCCGCCGACTCACTCATGCTTTAAGGATGGAGTTTCATCTACCATCATCTGCAGATCCCCCCTCCCCCCTCCCCCACCTTCAGATTAGAGTTTGTTTTTATGTTATAAAGTTTGTTAAATCAAAATATATTTTTTTTTCTATTCGTAGTTTCTGTCTAATTATAAAATATTAATAATATTATATTTTGAAACAACAATATTAATATAAATTATAATATTATTTATATTTTATAATATTAAATTATATATATATTAAAATTTTATAATATTATAATTTAATTATATATTTTTGTAATATTTGAATTATTTTAATATTTGAATGTAAAATAATTCTATTATTTTTATATTAATTAAAATAACTTATTAAATTTTTTTTATTTATGAATTATAATTCTAATATTATAATATTAATTAAAATCATTTATTAATATTTTATTTTTTTTTATTTTTGAATTATAATTCTATTATTATTATATTAATTAAAATAATTTATTAATAATTTATTATTTTTATTTGTGAATTATAATTATATTGTTATATTAATTAAAATCATTTATTAATATTTTTTTTATTTTTGAATTATAATTGGATTATTATTATATTAATTAAAATAATTTATTAATAATTTTTTTTATTTTTTTATTTTATTTGCAATGGGATACTATGCCCATCGCAGATAGTATTATTATTATATTAATTAAAATAATTTATTAATATTTTTAAATTTTTTTTAAAATAGTAATTGCGACGAGCCCGTCGCAATTACTATTTTGAAATGTTTTTATAAATATACGGACTAATATTTGCGACGGGAAGGATCGCCGTCGCAACTAATACTTTTAGCGACGGGCCCATCGTAAATAATTGTTGTTGCGACGCCGTTTTCCGCATCGGGCTATTTGTGACGGACCCCCATCGCAAAAGCCTATTAGCGACGGGATCCCGACGCAAATGCCCCGTCGCAAATGCCATTATTTCCAGTAGTGATACTACCACGTGAAAAGACTCGGGTGGTTATTCATCATAAGTTCCTCAGGTTCCCACATTGCCTCTTCCATCTTTTGGTTTCTTTATTGAACTTTTACCAGATGAGTCGTCCGGTTTCTTAGCACTTTTTCTCTGGTATCAAGAATCCTGATGGGCTCTTCACAATAAGGCAGATCAGGTTCCAGTTCTACTTCCTCTTAAATGAGTACATGCGCTGGGTCAGGCATGTATTTTCTCAACAGTGATACATGGAACATGTCGTGAACTTTGGAGAGACATGGCGACATTTCCAAATGGTAAGCTACAACAACAATTCTTTCTAGAATCTCGAAAGATCCTATGTACCTGGGACTCAATTTACCTTTCTTACCAAAATGTATAACACCCTTTCATGGAGATACCTTCAAGAAAACATGATCTCCTACCTAAAATTCCAAATCCTTCATTCAATTATCAACAAAGCTCTTCTACATACTTTGAGATCCTTTGATGTGGGTTTGGATTACCTTCACCCTTTACATTGTTTCCTCAACAATTTATGGGCCTACCAGTTTTCTTTCACCAAAATCATCCCAACAGATTGGTGTGAGACATCTTTTTCTGTATAACGCTTCATATGGTGCCATCTGAATACTTGAATGAAAGCTTTTGTTATAGGAAAATTCCACCAGAGGTGAATATTGATCCCAAATTCCCTGGGAGTCAAGAGAGAAAGATCTCAACATGTCTTCTAAGGTTCGAATAGTCCGTTCTGATTGTCCATCAGTTTGGGGGCGGTAGGCAGTGCTCAAATGAAGTCCAATATCCATGTCTATCTGAGGACTTTTTCAGAATCTTGATGTAAAACGT
This sequence comes from Viscum album, assembly GCA_963277665.1. Lineage (NCBI taxonomy): Eukaryota > Viridiplantae > Streptophyta > Magnoliopsida > Santalales > Viscaceae > Viscum > Viscum album. The sequence continues at coordinate 637,668,114 of OY728162.1, read as the reverse complement.
GGATCAAGATAAAAAAAAATTGATATGGGTACTCCATTAAGTCTCACAACTTCATTAATATATAGTCTTTCTAGACATTCAAGTGGTAAATCCTCCCTTATAGCAAGAAAATGTGATGAATTGGTAAGACGATCTACAATAACCCATTTTGAATCATTCCTTCTAGGAGTCTTTGTTAGTCCCATGGAAAAGTCCATCATAATGTTATCCCATTTCCACTTAGGTATGGGAAGAGGTAGCATAACTCTTCCAGGATGTTGCCTTCCAGCTTTCACTTGTTAACAAACCATAAATCTTGACACAAAATCAACAATCTCTCTCTTCATGTTGTCCCACCAAAAATGTTCCTTAAAATCACTATACATTTTGGTGCCCCCAGGGTGTATAGAAAAATTTTAACTATGAGCATCCTCCAACAATTCCCTTTTTTAGGTCAGGTATATTGGGAACACGAAGTCTCTTCCCAAATTTCAAAATTCCTTCTTCATACACAATTTCACTCAATCTCCCATCATCCACATCTTTAATCATCTTTTGAAATTATTCATCATCGTTCTGAGAACTCTTAATCCTTTATAGAAATGATGGTTTGGAAACCATTTGAAAAAGTATCGATGTTTCACCTTCCATGGTTATTCCCATATCCAACTTTACTAGATCCATGAAAATTGGATCCCTTTCAACTCTCATTTTGATCAAAACTCCATGATCCTTTCTGATCAAAGAATCTTCCAACTTATTTTCCTTCCCTAGGTGGTACTGTATTATGAAATCATAATCCTTGAGTAGTTCAAGCCATCACCTTTCCCTCAGGTTGAGTTCTTTCTATGAGAAAATATACTTCAGACTCTTCTGATCGGTATATATCTCACATTTTCAACATAGAGATAATGTCTCCATATCATCAAAGAAAAGATTATAGCTTCTAACTCAAGATCATCAGTAGGATTGTTTTGCGCATGTATTTTCAGCTGTCGTGATGCATAAACAATAACCCTATCATTCTGCATAAGTAAACAACCAAGTCTTTTCTTTGAAACATCACTATAAATAATAAACCCATCATTCCCCGATGGTAGAGTTAATATATGAGCATTGACTAAACATATCTTCAGTTCTTAAAAACATTCTTCACACTCTTTTGTACAAATAAATTTAACCCCTTTACATGTGAGCTTTGTTAATGGGTTAGCCAATCGGGAAAAATTCTGGATGAAATGTCGATAATAACTTGCTAAACCAATAAAACATCATACCACAGTTATACTTGTCGATTCTGTCATTTCATGGATTGCCTTGGTCTTATAAGGATCAATGGAAACTCCATCCTTAGAGAAAATATGTCCATGAAAAGAAATCTCTTGAAGCCATAATTCACACTTGCTAAACTTTCAATATAATTCATGTCTTCTAAGAGTCTTCAAGATAATGAAAAACTTATTTTCATGATCTTAGTAGATTTTGGAATATACCAAGATATCATCAATAAATAAAACCACAAAATCATCGAGAGATTCCTTGAAAACTATGCTCATTAGATCCATGAAAACATAGGGTTCATTAGTCATCCCAAAAGGCATTACAGTAAACTCGTAATGCTTATACCTAGTTTGAAATGATGTCTTCAGAATGAATTCCTTCATCACAAAAAAATAATGGTATCCATATTGAAGTTCAATCTCTGAAAATTATTGAGATCCATGTAGTTGGTCAAGTAAATCATCATTGTGAGGTAGAGGATACTTTCTCTTTATTGTTATAGCATTGATTTCCCTGTAGTCGATATATAACCTCATAGATCTATCTTTCTTCTCCAAAAAAAGGAAAGGGGCTCCCTATAGAGAAACACTAGGGAAAATAAATCCCTTATTAATCAATTACTATAGTTGTTTCTTTAGTTCAAATAATTCCATAGTGGCCATTCTATAAGCGGTCTTCGATAAGGGCCTTGAACCAGTAATTAAATCAATGGGAAACACAATTTCTCATTCTAGAGGATGTCCAGGTAAATTGTCTGGAAACACATCTATATATTCTTTCTCAACTGGTACATCCTTTATTTTAACATTCCTTTCCTCACCCACAATTATTTCATTTTCTTCCTCCCTGATAATTGAATTTAGTTGAGCTACTGGGGACTGATTCACAAAACATTGTCGTAATGATACTTCCCTTAGGAGTTTTGACTGATAACTCCCTTGTTAAATCAAATTGGAAATATCTAATTTTTTAGCAAACTGGGAAGATATGAAACAATGAGATGATCCAGAATCAAATAAATCATTTTCTAAACTTGAGGAAACCATCAAATTACCTTCCACCACGTCATTCATAGCTTCTACCTCAGTAGTAGTGATAACATAAGCTTAGCCTTGATCCCTTGGCCTTTTATGAGGTAAGTTCCCCTGAGGATTAGAAAATTCATTTGCATAGTTTCCCCTCTCCCTATAATTGTAGCATTGAACATCGGTAGCTTCTTTATTCCCCTTGAAATCACGAGCTTGGTGGCCTTTTTCACCACAATTATAACAAACTCCCATTCCCTTCAAGCAAGTACCAGGGTGTTTCTTCCCACATTTACTATAAGATGGATATTCAACTTTTCACTTTTTCCCCTGATTTCCCTTTCTAGTGTGATTAGAAGATCTCTTCTTCTCTTGCTTTTATTTAAAGTCATAAGACTAAGAGAATTATTTTTCTGTCCTGATACCACATGAGACAATATCTTCATACGACGAGAAGGATTGTGAGACTAATTATAGATGGATAAACGGTTTTAACCCATCAAATAAACGATAAATCTTAATCCTTGGGTTATGTATATAATCAACTGCATGCCTCGCTAACCTTGTAAAGTTAGCATCATACTTTGGGACATTATCATCCTCCTTTTGTCTTAGACTCAGAAATTGCCTTTCCATATCTTATCGACAGTCACGAGGAAAGTATTTTCCTAAGAAAATCTCTTTGAACTTCCTCCATTCCATATTTGATACTTCATTATCCTCCTTTGTGTTTGGAATTAATGACCACCATTGGTCAGCATCTCCAGTGAGGTGGTAAACTGCCATGATAACGTTTTCCCTTTCACTACTCCCCAAGGCATAGAATATTTTCTCTAAGGAATTTATCCATTACTCATCTACTAATGTATTTTTACTTAAATTGAATGTTGTTGGTTGTTTCCTTATGAAGCGATCTAACAATGATCCTCCATGCTATGGATCTGGGTGCTCTATACAGGTAAGGTTATTATTCATAACCTGAGTGAGTTGTCTCAGTATGGTGATTAGCTGATCAGCACCAGTTGCATCACCAGCTCCACTATAATTGTCTTGAGCAGGAGGGAAATCCCAACTTGGAGTGCGTTCATTGATACAGTTTCAGTTTCTTCCACTAGGCAACATTTCTAAACAATTGCATACACTAGATTAGTTTATAAATCACAACACATAAATCCAAACCTGTCAAACACTTGATATGAATTGAACAATTTATGGATATAATAGATAATCATAAAAATGTTTTCATTAAGGAAGTATATACTCATAAACCCTTCATAATGGTATTTAAAGAAAATGAGAATTATCCTATGCACATCCCCTAAGAGTGTCGTAACCAAGAGTGCAACAAGGCCTGTTGTCATGCATCAGTTCTCATTCATGTCTAGCTCAAAGTGGTGTTTTTGGGTTTTACCCCTAGGTACATCTGTGCCAGAGCTACCTCTACCTGCTCGTATCAAGAAAGGTATGTATTTCTTGGAAAAATCACAAAATATCTACAATACGAAAATTATAGGAAGTTTTTCTATACTAATCCTCAATGTCCATCTTAGGTCTATGTACTCTAATCATAGTTTATCTAAATCTAGGTTCCATGGTTTGTAATAAAATTCCTTTAATACCAACTGTAACACCCCGACCCCAGTTACCCAGAGTCCATCCATTATTACATAACATTGGTATGATCACAAAAGATCAAGTCTCGAAAGACCTATTAGTTTAGTAGCATTGGAATCACTAGATACATTCATAATTCATACATTACATCAAAAAAATAAAAACTACAACAACATAGTCTCCATAGTCCAAAGTCATATCCCCTCAGACTATCCCTACAGGTCAGTCATAAAATACTTCTTCATATCCTGGGAAAAATAATACATAGAAATGGGTGATCTCAGAAGCTTAGTAAGGATAATAATATAGCAGAAACTTTCATAAATAAGCATAAACATTTAAGGCAATGAATAACTGAAAAAATCCTTTTAAACTCGAACTTCAGCATAATATGGAAAAAATAAAATTAAATAGTTCCATTTACTTATTCACATGGATATTCTACTAGTCGAATAATCACATGAAATATCAATAACCACTTTCGTAATGAGGGAATGCATAATGCCAGACTAACATAACCACATAGTCAAAGCCTTGTGCCAAGACTACAAATAAGATTTTGTCAATTCCTTGTGCCAAGACACCAGTTTTTCTCATGAGGAATACTGATGCATTGAGGTTCTATAGCGGGCTCCTCCCGTCACATAATAAGTCCAATGCATTCCTCATATGAACAGGTTTAAACATAACATAATCATTTGTATTCAAACTAGCATAGGAAATGTTAATACATTATCCATAAACCATGAATCGTATAAAAATAACACATCCATAGTAAAACATATGAAAAAACATTCAATACTATATAGAAGTTTTGTATCATAATAAATCAACTTCAAATAAGATTAAAATCCATCAAAGGATGTTGACATAGATGAAATCAAAACTATTTGAGAGAAATATCTCTTTTTTTAAAATCATTTAAAAGTCACATAATTATAAAATAAAACATTTAATATGAAAGTATTCTTATAATCTTTTAAGGGAAGATTTGACTATTTTATAATGGTGGAAAATAGCCGCACCCGCCTTATAAGTTAAAAAAGACATTCTTACCTTAATTTTGTCGAAAAGGTAAAAAAGGTCCTTGTTTGGAAAAAGACAGAAATACTCCTTTAAAAACATCTTATAAAAAGTAAACAAGGGTATAAATGACTTTAACCCATAGTATATAAAATATTAATAATGTTTTGAAATACATTTTTAAGAAACATGGATGTGGATGATGAAGAGGTCCCAGTAGATAATTACGTATAAACAACCTTGGATAATGAAGAGATTGTGAAATAAACCCTTACATTGTACTTTTCCTTTGTGGAGGGAAGGTTAACCTCCTGTATAATAGAAAAAATAATTTTTATTAAATTATAAAATAATTATATACATTAATATGATATCATATATGATCTTTTAACATTTCTTTGTTAATAATATCTTAGTATTATCGTCGTTTTGGGAGTTAACTTAGTTGTTTTGTTTTATATGTTTCGTTATATAAGCCTTGTTTATTATGGATAGGTTGTGTATTATTAATATCCATTATGATATCAAGTCCTTAAACATTATTTTTAATCATCAAATGAGAATTAGTCTTGAATGGATACGATGGGGAATGAATCTCATCGCGTTCATGGAGACGGTTGTCCGTACGTAAGCACGTGCGACAATATCATTATTTTGATATTAAAATAATATATAATTGGATGTTATATCATATATACAGAGTCATTATCATGTTATATTTATTATTTACATCAATTACACATCATTATTATACCCATCCAAATAATAATGTATTGAATAACAATTACACCACGACGTGGAGACGGTTGGTCGTACGTACGCACGTATGGTGACGTGTCATTCAAATGATGGATAAAATACTGAATATGGTAGTACCATATTTAAAATAACATCATATTATATAGAATATACTGGATTTATTATTTTATAATGTAAATATCAAAGAAAGAAGAAGTGGATGAAGAAAGGAACAAGAAAGATGGTGGTGAAATCATTACCTCTTCTACGGGTTCTTCCTTTGGATTTAATAAAAAGGGCTACTTAAGTTGGCTTTATGAAAATAGGAAGGATTATAGGATGAGGTTTGGGAGGTTTGGAGGATTTTTGGGAAGAGGTTGGCCAACCCAAAAGTATTTGAAGGTGTGAATTAGATAGAAGGGGAGGGCCCTTTTATAAGTGGGGTGAGGGGCACCTTAGGAAAAGATAGAAATATTATTTTATAATAAATTTATATTCAGTTTATAATGGCTAAAAAGTGGATTATTTATAGCTTAAGGTGGGGATAGGTCTAAAAACACCCAAAAAATAGGTTTTAGATAGGTTTGTGTCACTATATTAACTTTATCTTTTTGATTTAACTCTTAGTTAAATAGTTTGACATTTACCATGTCTCTTTGTATTTTTATATTACATAGTTAATAAACATACTATATACTTATAAGAGACCCCAAATTGATCCATTAATAATTAAAATATCATTATATAAGTCCTTTTGTATAACCTTAAATTTTTAGGAATAGAATATCAATTAATAATATAATATTTTTCTAAAAAACTACTTTATGTCAATTTTGATACTATTTAATAATTGATTTTGGTTAAAGTCTTAACAAATTTATTAATTAAAAAAAATTTAATTTATGTAATACTAACATGTCATATTAACCAATAAAATTTGTGGATGTCATAAAAACTTTCAAATTATATTTATTTTAACATTTATAATACCAATTATTTTATTCTTTCATTAATAAATAAAATACTGTATAATTATTGTGTGAGAAATAAATTTAATTATTCAATATCTAAAAATTATAAATAAAATACCATTATGTAGGAAATATTTTTATTTTTCTAATGAATATTTATAGTAAAAAATATAACATATATAACCCAATGTAAAAATTGTTCTGCTAAAAGGTATATGATTATGTCAATTTTGTATTTACTTTAACTTAATTAATATAAAGTGTCATTATCACTTACAAGTGGCTCCATGGGGTCCCAAAATTGAGTCAACGATGCCTATGGTCGTACATGTATCAACCAATAGGGTTATGACACGTTTTAGGGTAATTTAATATTATTATAATAATATTTTGTTTACCCTTATTTACCAGATTTACCCTTTAACCAAGGTAAATAAAATATTTACCGAAGTAATTATTCAAAATGTATAAAAATAAAAGTTACCTATTTACACAATTTATACCTCCTGATTCTAAATATGGAATAATGTTTTCTAAATTCAAACCAAAGATTTGGAAGAAATTAATTTAAAATTAATTCACGTTGTCAAAACAGAAAGAGTGTTTTTAAGAAATAATAACTATCAACAGATTGGCACTTGCTTATATCCAGTTTAAATGTGAAATTATGTCCAATGATCAAAATTGAAAAAATGGTAAAAAATAATCTAATTATACATTAAAATCCCTCAAATTCATAATTTATCAAAATTAATTATTTCGATTAAAAAATTTGTTTTTAATTAAAATTTACTAATTTTCATTATTCATCAAAATATGAAAGTTATCATAAAAGTACAAAAAATTCACCCAAATCTAATTTCGATATTCAAAATCCAAAAATGAAGTCCATTTTTAAAGATAAAATTTATAAAATTTCAAAAAGTGGGTATTACTATTCATAACGGCTAGTTTTATTGGTTGTGGTGTGTTAGAACTCGAAGTTGCGTACAACACACGCTATTGTATTATTCAAAGAGAAGCGTACCATGGAAACATGGAGTGTTAAATTGACAATAAATAATCACCACTATCACATGAAACAAAAAATCATCTGGTTCTTGCTCAACATGATCCCAACAGTTCACATGGCCATGATCCGGCTGATACTTTTTCAACTATGACACATGAAACATGTTGTCCACCACACAGAATCATGGTGGAAAGAAAAAATAATAAGTAAAATTTCCAATCTTTTTAGGTATCTCTAATGGACTAATATAACATAGATATTACTTATCATTCTTCCCAAACCGAAAATATCCCAACCTAGGAGAGATTCTCAAAAAAACATGATCACCCACCTTGAACGACAATGGTCATCGACGATGGTACACATATGATTTCTAACAACTTTGAGCCATCTCCATACACATCCTGATCAAATTTATTTACTTTTTAGTCTCTTGGTCATGGCTTGGTCTAATCATCAGTGTCTCGACCATTTCCACCGAACAAAGTGGAGAACGGTAAGGACAACCATATAATGTCTCAAACGAAGCCATATGTATTGAATCATGATAACATTTATTATAGGATAAATCCCCAAAAGTTATTTGATCCTCCCATAAACCACCAAAATCCAACACATAATCCCTTAACATATCCTCTAGGGTGTGTATCATCCTCTCAGATTGACCATCTGTAGGTGGATGATACATCATTCTCATCATCAACTGTGTCCCAAGGGCTTAGTGTAAGTATTTCTAGAAATGATATGTAACCCTTGGATCTCTATCTGATATGATCGAAACTAGAACCCCATCCCTCTTTACAACCTCCCAAATATTGATTTTTGATAGATCTTCCACCGTATGAGATTCACGAATTGGGATGAAATGGTACGACTTTGTGAACCGATCCACAACCACCCATACGACATCGTTCTTCCAGACCTTTCATGGGAGACCTTTCAGAAAATCCATTAAAATCTTCTCCAATTTCTAGACTATGATAGGTAAAGACTGCAACATGCCTAATGGTCGTAGATTTATTGACTTTACTTGATGACAAGTCGAGCAACTCGAGACAAACCTGCCCACATCCCTTTTCATAACAACCCACCAAAACTACACATTCAATGCATTATACATCATCTGAATTATAGGATTTAAAGCCCACCTAGAATGATGATATGCCCTAAGAAGTTCTTCCAGACAAGCCACTAGTATCACCATATGATTCCAAAAACACAAGACTAAGTTCCCATTCAGTTCCTAGTTCGCATTGGTCTCCCCACCATTGAGTTTTGACCCCATCGACATACACTTGGAATTGGATTCCTGTGCCTCTTTGACAAAACCATCCATGTCAGGAACCAACAAAACTAGAATGAAGACCACTCTTTCACCCTATTCCTCACAATCCAACAGAATGTCAGCTATGATCGACTTCAAAATCCACTGATGTGATGCCTATTTCACCACATGAGCATATGATTTCCTACTTAATGCATCTGCCACCAAATTTCCAATACCTGATGTTTACATTAAGTCGAAATCAAACATCTGGATATATTCCATCCATATTTGTTTCCTCATGTTCAAATATCTTTTTGATAAAATATTCTTTAGGATCTTATGGTGAGTAAGAACTATAAATTTCTCACTAAAAAGATAATGAAAACACAATTTTAAAGCTTGAACAACTTACGCTAACTCCAAATCATGTGTTGGGTAGTTCATCTCATGAAACCTCAACTGTCATGATCCATATGCAACCACATGATCCCCCTTCATGAGAACAAACCCCAAACCTGATCCTAATGTGTCACAATACACCACATACCCATTGCCTAGTTCTTGAAAAACCAATATTGGAGCTAATATAAGGTGTCTCTTTAACTCTTCAATTAATTTCTGGAACTGCTCATCCCATTGAAATGGGATATTCTTCCTTGTCAAAGCTATCATCAGCTAAGGCAATTGTGATAAAGCACGAACAAAACGTCGATAATACCCAGCTATACCAAGGAAGCTCCATATCTAGAAAAAAATATTTAGAAGTTTCCATGCATTAACAGTTTCAATATTTTCTGACTCAACTGAAATACCCCTCTCAGAAATAAAATTTCCAAGGAAACAAACCTCTTGTATCCAAATGGCACACATTTACAATTTGTAATTCAATTGATGATCCCTCATGATACACAACCTTATTGCTATGTGTTTCTCATGATCCACCCTAGTACTCGAATACACCAGTATATCATCCACAAATACTACCAAAAAATAATCTACATATCTATTAAATATCTGATTTATCAATTCCATAAACACTATTGGTGAGTTCATTTGACCAAATAGAACAACCACATACTTTTAATGGCCATATTTTCTTTAGAAATATGTTTTCAGAATATCCTCTTTCATCACCCACAATTAATAATATCCTGACATCAATTTAATCATTGAAAACCACTGAGCTCCCCTCATATGGTCAAACAAATCATCAGTATGAGGAATTGGATATCGGTTCTTTATCATAACCTGATTAAGTCTATGATAATTAACAAAAATATGCAAGGTTCTTTCTGCCATTTTAAAAAAGAAAATAGGTGCTACACACATAGACATGGTAGGGTGGATTAACCCTTTGTTTTAGGACTCTTCCAACTACGCCATTAATTCCCATAATTCTGCTGGTTCTATTCAGGAATATTTAAGTGAGATAGGACTAGTCCCTGAAAGAAGATCAATCTTAAACTCAACTTCTCTCATGAGTGGAAACCCAGAGAATGATTCAGGAAAGGAATCCATAAAATTATCCACAACTACTTTAAGAACACTCTGGTCTAACCTTCTAACGATGCCAATGACAAGGCCTCTAACTGATATGAGATCATTCTAACAATTGGTTCCAACAAATCTGTTTCACCCAGCTTTCCACTCTTCTGCCCTCTAAATAGATGTGTAACATCATCCTCCATTACAAAACTAACCATTCACATATAAAAATCGGTGTTGGCCATAAACATCACCAACCAATCCATTTCCATTATTATATCATAAGCTTCCATCTCAATCACTGAGAAATCCAACATCAATTCGATTCCATCCACAACTAAACAACAGCCTCGACATAGGAAGGCTCGACACTCTCTTTGTCCTAGATAAGTTTTTAGTTTCAAAATAAAAGGCATCATTTCCACATGTAAACCCAAAAAATAAATGATATGAGAAACAACAAAAGAATGCAAATCACCCATATCAAACAAAGCATTCATCAATGTTGAATTTAAAAGAGTCTTACCTCGTACCATGGATGGTCCCGACTGATCATCCATCCCCGCCCGATCCGCACCAAACAACTACTTACTTTCCACACTCTACTACTTATTACCCTACTGAGGTGTCATGGTATTCTATGAATCACCTTAACCCACTTTACTCTGCTACTGAGGGGTATGTTTCTGCCCCCATCCAGTTGAGGCGTAAGACCCATACCACCCCTAAGGAGTGTCATGGATACCCAACCTTGGAGCATTCCAATAATAAAGCTGATGATTCCCCATATTCATACAATTATGACATGATCGTGGTTGTGTTGTACAATCATTTTTTATGTGGCTCATAGAACAACACCAAAAACATCCCGACTTACTTTGAAGCTTCAGAGGAAGATTCACCAATCCTTCCATCGGATTCTGAGACATACTCCCCCCATGGAAATAAGAGTCCCTCTTCCACTTGAACGAAGTGTTCAAGATCCCACTATTTTTCATCGGTACCAACATACTACCCCTTCCTATAGCCCCCACAAGATCCCACTCATCTAGAATATCTTTATTCGTAATTGTTTTGTAATCATCTATACACATCACCTCTATCTTGGAATGAATTTCCTGGTTCAACCCATCTTCAAAAATCTGTTCCTTCAATGATGTACCACCCACCACCTCGGGTGTAAACCACACTAAGTTCATAAACATAGCCACACATTCCATCAATTCCTTGTTCACTTTCTTCAAACAAAATAAATCTATTGTACACTGAATTCTAAATGTATGAGGGTAGAAGTTTTTATTAAACAATTCCACAAACTCATCCCATGTCACACTTTGGTCCATCCCAACTTGGACTGCCATCTCCCACCACTAAAGGGAAAGATATTCCAACATATACATGGCTAGTTTCACTTTCATATCTCTCAGTGTTCCTAAGAAGTCAAATATCTGATTCATTCTGTTCATCCACACTTAAGCATCTTTCGTCTCTAAATTACCCCTAAACATGGGTGGATTCTTCCCTTGAAACTGAATCGCATGGTCCACATGATTTGGTTCTTCCACTTTATTCCCACTTTCAATAGGTTGGAAATATTACACTATAATCTGCACTTACTTCTGGTTCACCTAAGGTTTAGGTGCAACCACATTTTCAGCAGTATCCTCCGGTTGGTCTCTACGACGCCTACCCAGTGCCATTTACATCAACACAAAAACAACCCTAAGTCCCACTACCTTAATAAGAAAGGGTATACACTTTACATATTAAATTACATAACAACCATCAAAACCAAGCTTTCAACAAGTTTATATTTCCTATAAAATTTTGAAAAATCCACCATGTTTTGAATATCAACCCATTTTCAAAATACCACTACATTCTATGTTTCAAACCCTTCCCTTTTGAATCCCAATTCATATTTTTCCAAAATCTAGACATTCATACCACACCATAGATCACTATAATATAATTAAATATGCATCCTAATGAGAAGTAATTTCTATAATGCATGTAATTCTCATCTTATTGGTTACACCGATGACAATGAGATATCCGATGCCTATAAGTGTCTTTACTCAGTTATGTACCCAAATCCCTGGTAACTTGAAGTTCAGCATAAAATGGTTAGCTATGTCCTTTTATGTTGTACATTTAATGTTCCAATAATCCTACGCCTTTCTACCATCTCGACTTAAGGAATAGACCAAGAACGAGTGCCAACACCAAGACCAAAAGTCAATTGCAACGATCGAACAACTACTCTCACTTGAAAGAAAATCCCTACAAAAAACTGATACCACTTGTGACACAACACCCCATCTCGTTGGCTTGATAGGGAGGAGGAAACCTACTAGTCCTTAAGAAACGTCCCCAATACACTAAAGGCTCACAATAAATGCGGAGGGCTTCAAGAATAGTTGGGGAATGATTTTCCATTTTGAAAAATAAAAACCAGCCAAATTGATCATTACCAATGATACCATACGATACATGTTGACATAGAAACCCAACCATGTATTACCAATAAGAAAATCAAGATGTTCCACAATACAACCCAAAAAACCAATACAACCAAACACAATACCAGAGTACTATGCAGAAGACTAAAAAATAGACCCAAAATAATCAAAGACACACTCCACATCTCCAGACTAAGATCCATGATCCAAGAACCACCACATCTCTCACCAATCACCACGAACCACTTGCAATGAGATGCTTTACCTTTACCTTTGTCCCGAAATATGACATCTGCAAAATCACCAAAGTGTCAAAGTAGGGTGTGAGTATTAATACTCAATAGGTTTTCCCCGAATGACTTCCCTACACACTCCAATAGGATAAAACCACTATCACATCTATAATAAGCAGTTTATAAAAAATATTTAATAGTGAAACCCTTACCATAAGAAAAACATACCCTTACCAAGCCATGTAAAACAAGGGGATGTCACACTAATCCATAAGACATATCACCATCATATATTAGCACAACCAATTTTCATCTTTCATAGGAACAAAATAACCAAACAAAAATTGCGAAACTTCTTGTCCAAACCCATTTAATTAATTCCCAATCCCAGTGGTACTTTCCTCCCACTTGTCCTTTTATGGTTACACTTTCGTCCACTATCCATGCCCTTTTTATAATGGCACTCCCCGCCCACTTCACACACAATTAATGCAAGGAATATTTCTTAACACATGACCAAGAATATCAAAACAAGGTCACCACATCATGTAAACAATTCATCTTTACCAAACAATACCGGAAGAACATAAAAAATTTCAACACATGCCCATTCACTTCAATAAATCACTAATTTATTGAAAACATTCTTTATGAATTTCCATGACATCCCACATTTAAATAAACCACAATTTTAATGAAATCCATTTTCATAAACTATATTTACAAAACAACCAAAGAAACCAATTTTAAAATATACATTTTAAAATCAAACATGAAGAACGTTGCATGACAAAGACCCATTTTTCCAAAAAAATCCCAAAAACATTACCAAAGGGATTTCTAACCAATTTCACTCATAAAAATCCCCAATTAATTTATGAAAAAACAGTAAATTGGACCAATCCTTCTATTTCTAACAAAGTGGATTTGAGAGGGAATCTACCTACTGTTAGGGTTCAGGTGAAATCGACCCACAAGCAACCACACCCCAATCCGGGAAAACGCTCCACTAAAACTACTCTAGACCTACTTACCTATCACCCAAAATCCTTAAAATCAACACCCAAGGAAAATGAAACCATATATATACATGAAATATATGTAGATCTAGAAAACCAAGAATGATATAAGAGTATATCTAGATAAACCCCATAATGGATCAAAGATGAGAGACTTACTGCAGAGAAATCACTATCAATCCACCTTGAAACCCCTTCGAATTGCATCCAAAATGAGTGGGAGGGCCCTTCCAACCATTGAGATAAAAAAATTCCAAGCGAGGCACAAGTGGGAGAGAGTTTTTATAGAAAAGGGGAAACCCTGAGGGAGCCCATATTTAAAAAACCTACATTTAAGTGGATGCACAGTTAGCTTGTACGGTTTGAAATACCCTGCGCTAATTGTGTGCACACCACTGCCGTTAGAGAAGGGGTCTGCATGGTTTCATTGCGCAGTTTGGAAAACACTGAATAGTCCATGAAAAGAACAATTTATCCCCTGCACAATTTCTTAAGGAACTCTCACTATATTACCCTAACTGTGCTCAATCCGTTCACCCTTAGTAAAACCTCCAAACATATTCAAAATCATTACAAACTATCTCAAACTCATTACAAGTACTTTAAACACATAAAAAAGAAAAAAAGGGCTATATAACTCAAATATGGAGTAATATATTTTGGAACCTTATTTAAGTCATATTATTTTGGAAGGATTATTTTTTATATTAAATGAATCACAAATAAAACTATTTTTGATGTGTTCCATCACAAATATTTCCCCTGTAATAAGTTTTTATGCCAGATAAAAGGTATTTGTGATGATGTTGGTTTTACATTTGAAATAAATATCTTTTGTGGTGGATAAAATAATTTCCTCATAAATATTTTATATGAAAACAAGTATTTGGGATGAAAATTAATCATCCATTAGACAAAATAATTACCCAGCATCAAACTCACTTTTCTGCCAATGATTTTTACTCTTTCATGATAACATGTCAATTTTTTATTATGGATAGTGATATATTTTTTGCGCTATGATGTACATGTGGTAATATTTGAAACATTTATAGTTATATTTTATTATTTCACCCTCACTGCATCCCACAAGTTTATCGTCATACTACATGGAATATCATGTGGAAGAAATCAATCATATCTATATATATCTATCTATCCATTAATATTTATTTTATAAAAAAGAAATTTTTTAAAACTATATAATAATATGGTATCCAAATATAAAAACTATCACATATTATGGGAGAAAATTTTGGCACCATTAGCCCTGGGTTCTTTAATAGAGGACCTTTATGCTGTCAAGGATAACTTCAACGATATCTCCCATTCTTCAGAAAACCTTGAAATGTAGGACCACAACCCCACCATGATCAACCGGCCTAATGTCACAAACTAAGACACAACCATATTCTGGGATCCACCCCTAAGAAATGACGCTATGAGAGGGAACTCCCTGGAAGACAGCTAAGAACTCCATGAATTACTACCAGGAGAACAGCCCAGGTGAAACTATGCTAAAGGGAACCTGAATGGAAAAAAAACGTCAGATACTATGGATCCAACCCTAGATGACACTGACTAGAACAGAGTGAGGATTTACTCTTAACCAATGAAGTGGTGGGGTTCATGGAGTATTAAGAATAGGATAACATGGACATGAATGGACCAAATGTATCATTGGAGAGGGATGATAATTTTGTGGAGGATAAGGGGGATTTCCTCAAAGTCATGCTGATAAAAATAGAAATTCATGATAGTGGTGTAGCCAGTGCGGTATCATAGAACCGCACAACTTGGAGGGATTAAGATAACATCATTATTAGGGGAGAGAAGCTGATGATGATGATGTGGGAAAATATTTTGGTTGATTAAGAAGAAAGTTAAACCTAGATGTGTGAATTTATTTCACTGTCCAAAAGGGTTTGATACACACACCATTGATGGGGTAGTGTTCTCGATGGAAGTTCACCATGAGGGTTTCATGAATATTTGGGGATGATTAAACACTAACGTTTGATTACCCCACATCAATTATGTTGAAAAAAATATTGAGAATATCTTGGACTGAAAAACAATTAACACATAAGTGATCTCAATATAACTTATTTATTGATCAAAATCAATGTGAATCGCATCGTTGTGATCTTTCCATTTTAGTCATAGAACAACATGGTTTGACCAAAACAAGACAAATATTGATGAGGGAAACCCATTAAAATTTTGAAAAAAATGAAATCCAACAATTATTACTAATCACATTTATTAGTCATTTTAAAAAATATTTATTTTATTTTATTATTATTTTTATAATATATATAAATATAACAAAACATTTTACTAAATATTTATTTTCAAAAACAATTTAATTTAGTTTTTGAAAAATATATATTTCATTGAAAAAAAATTAGTAATGATCTTATATATAGAATGAGCTATGGGAATTCTACCCACATTTCTAATTTTTGATTTCCATTTTTTTGTCCACCTCATCAATCATAGAAAAATATTTTTGGACCAATAAAAATTTATATTTATTTTATTAAATATTTTATTGAACAAGGACACATGGAAAGTGAAAGATGAGATCATGAATAGGGGAGAGAGGCTGATGATTCCAGATCCCATACATCTAGGAACATGGAATCCAAACTCTTGGTGGGAAGAAGATGACATTATGATCAAGGGAGAGAGGTGGATTGTGGGAAGGTTCGATGATAATCCATATCTTGTGGGACTAGATTATCCACTAGAAGATATCCTTAATTACAAATGATGGAATGTCTGTATGGGGTAACTGGAGCATATAATTATTCCTGAGGGAAGGATAGGGAATTGTATACTGAATGGATCAAACAATAGTGATCTGGAACCTGATAAGGACAAGAAGGGTAGGAAGCCAAGGATGAAGTATCCACATGTGAGTTTTTTTACTTAATTTTCAATTTTTTTTAATTAATCCAAGATCATTATTTTTGAATGTTAGGTAAAAAATGTGGAAGGGACTTTACGAACATTCGGTTAAGAGGAAAAGTGGTAGGGCCTCTTCAACCATTCAAAAAACTAAAAAAAATTATTTTAAAAATAGATGTTTGTAAATTTAAAAATATAAATATTTTTATTTTATGATATAGATATTATGTTTACTTTTTTTTTAAATTATAGAATTAAAATTTTAAACTAGAATTTTTATATTTTGATGAAATAAATTTTTTGGCATGTAAATTATCTTTTAATTATTGTATTTATAATATTAATTATTTTAAATTATATTTTGTATGTTGAGTGATTTGGTCAAATATCCCTTATGTTGTAATAGTATTTTATAAGTTATATGCATTAAAATTCACTTACATGAAACATGATAATTTTTGATGTTGGTAGATTTGAAATTCTATAACATATAAAATATAAATACAATCTAAATGATATTAGAAATACTCACTCAAAATATGTAAAATAATTGAAAATTAAAACCATTTCTTAAAATAATTTAATGAAAATTAATTTTAGTAGCACAATACATTTTTGTTTTTAACCATTATAATTTTTTTATAATATTTTCTTACATTATTATCATTTTTAGTTATTTATTATATTTATGAAATAATTTTTATTTTAAACAACTTTTTAGTTTCTTGGTAAACGTTTTATGATTTATTTAGATTTTTTTGAAGTTTAAATTTTATAACATTGTAATGTTTCTTACTTGAAATTTAATAAGTTTCCCTATGTTTTAATTTGTCTACATCGGAATTTTATAGGGAAAAAATTGACTAAAATATAAATTAAAATTCAAACCTTAGAAAAAAATGTAAAAATGGTTGATAGTATCAAAAAATATATTCATTTTAATCAACAAAAAACATATACATGAATAAGTATAATCAGTTTCTATGGTGATGTTCTATCCCACATGGTGGTGTGTCAATCAGACACTCATATCGAGAGCACATACCTCTAGATTAGGGTGGAGTATGATGACTTGGAGAGGTTTGATCCTCAATCACTGAAACCAAGGCCATAAGAAGCCCTATTTATGTATGAATGGGAGGAGGTGTCAACTAGATGTCATCCAACTAACCCGATCCTTCGCCCACTAGGGTAGTAGATGTATCTGCCAAAATCACAGGGGAGCCATATAGGCTGTGAAGAATCTGGAACAACAACCGGAAGCATGAAAAATGAACCTTTGTAGAAGCTCAAATAATTTGCATATAGAGAAAACTATAGATATCCTCCCAATATAGATTGATCACTTGACGCTGGAGGTACATACCCAGTTATTTGTGGTTAGACTACTAGAGGACTAACCTCTTCCTATGGAATGGGTGAGGCCTCATGTGCAGTACGACACAGTTTACATCATCATCATCATAGATCCTCAGCATCAGAAGTTGTTCAATGTGGTTCCTATTAAAACACCTCCACTCCATGGGTAAGAAATTCATCTCGTTGGAGTGTACGATTTAATTTAATATCATGAAAATCAAAAAAATGTGACCTTAGGCCCAGTTCTGTAGTATGGATCACTTCCAGGCTAGAAACCTCCTCCTCATATGGATCAGACATGCACAAAATCTACTATACTCAAGTATGCTATATAGAGATTAGAAATGAATTAGAAAATGGTACAATAAGATAACTAATTGAAATATATTGACGTACCATATCTGGAATCCCTCTTCTATGTCGAGTAAGATACAATAATGAATTTAGTCTATACTATGGATCATATTAGAACATCTATGATAGATGGAATTGTATAGTACATACACCCTCAATATAAAGCAATGCCTGTGTACCCTTGAGGTTAAGATACTGAGCACGTGGTTAGTGTCGGTCAATATCCTACCTCCTTTCCAGTTTTAGGGAATGAATCTTCTATAATACATGATATGTTTATTCCCATTGTCTTATGATGTTTTTCTATGAAAAGAAATGTGCATGTATTCATGTTTCTAAAAGAATATTTATAAATTGTTTTCATATATGTTTTTACATAGTAATGGGTGTTTTGTAAGATATGGTTTTATATATTTATGTATATAATCAATTTTCATTTGTTATCTAAAATGTTTTTTGAAAATGGTATCCTTTTTATTTTCTATATGATTTCCTACACGATGGTATGTTTCATGAATATTTTCTAAAATATACTTTTCATATTCATTTTAATTCGAATAATAATGGAATATTGTTATTTGATAGTAAAAGTATTCAAAAAATTCAGAAAATATTACAAAATAAATGATCTTATACTAACAAAATATAGTTAACAATATGAGAAGATCTCATTGGAGATAATATATCATTTTGGAGTAGAGTGTAAAATTGATCCAGAAATGTTAGGGATTAATTAATGGTTATAACCATCTTTATGGAATATGCTACATCTCATACTTTTTTCTTGTTCTTGAGGCTAGTCCATCTTATTCTGCATCCTTCTAGACTTTAGTCACCATTGTTGACACAACCTATTGATGTCAGGTGTCATTATTGGCTGGTATTCATGCATTGGGAAATAGTGGAACTCCTCAATTAGTACCCATGGTGTGTCATAAAATTTATCAATAGTGCCCATTCTATAAACTAGATCAACATATTCTTCCCATGATATGTTCACAGAGGCACATGTTGCAATTTCATGTGTGCATGGAAACCATAATTCCTTGAAGTTTCCAAATTGAACTTGCCTCGTTTCAAGTAATAACACCATTTTTTCACCACTGATCCTTGTGATGGGTTCCAAACACTCTCTATCATGAAATTGAGAGTCTTCCTAGTGGAAAAGGCTCACTCGATAACTAGAAGCTTCGACAATGCTGTTTTCAATCTATTTTGGAAAGTGTGTTCTGTATCTTATCCCATACTGAATCTCATCCAAGGAAAGTGTTTGTCTATGAACAATGTCCTTCACACAACAATAAAATTTCATGTGAAATAGTTTAGTCATAGGTAACTTGTGAATTATTTTGAAGACACTATTGATTCCGTCCATAATGTTTGTGTTCATATGTATATACCACTTCCCTCTGTCACATGATAATTTCTGTTTTTCTTTTCTAATCTGCATCATATCATCACACTCTTATTAATTATCCTTTAGGATTTTTTTAAAATTATAATCAAACCTTCATTGATCGAAATCATAAAATACACAAAAGTGATCATATTTATCATAAATTGATTTTATATTAATTGTGAAAAAGAAAAAAATAACAAGGACATTGCATACCATGACTTGTGATTTCTTTCTTCATAGGTTTATTATGGAATGATTTTCACACATTGCTAGTAATGTGTTTGATGTAGTACCAATGATGTGAATTTGGGGGTCTCTATATATTAATATCTATATTGATTTCCTCATTTATTGGATGATTCCAATAAGATACCAAACAAACACTCCAAGTGTGTGTAAAATGGTTTCTAATACATGCCAAAAACCAACTCCACGATTCATAGCTTTCCTTCTCCAAAATAATAAATGAAAGTGGAAGAGGTGAAAAGTTTCCATCTTAGGTTTCCACAATCAATAATACACCCTTTTATTATACACATAGAATCATTTCATCAAAATTTAAGTACATCTCTTTGGAAAATATCATTAAGCTATCACTTAACAGTAATCTAGATTTTACTTCAGTTCTGGAGTTTGAATCATCTCATCCAAAAAAATTTCTATTGAAAAATGATAGGGTATTTCTTATCTTTTGAACAGAATTCATGTGTTATTTAATGAGTTTGTTCATTTCCATTTCACTTTATAAGATTTTATTTTCCTTTTTTTTAGGGATGAATAAACTAATTTGATTTTTTCTCTTTTTTAAATTGGTTTCCGAAACATTTTTTGAATACTATTGAAAATGAGGGTTGAAAATATATTATTTATGATACTAAATATTTATATCATCTTATTATATCATTAATATATGATAATAATTTTTCATTCTATAATTTTTAATTTTACTAAAGTTTTTTTTCTATTTTATAATGAAATTATGAATCATCTAAAGAATATCCCCCAGGAGTGTCAAACCAAGTGTGTAACAAGGCCCATTATTGTAAACCATGTTACACTATGTCAGGATTAACACATCATGTTGGAGTTGTTATACTAATCACATATGTTCCAGATCAACATCTACTTATAGAATCCATACAAGGATTTGATGTCATAGAAAACCATGTAATATTTATGCTACCAAAATTTTAGTACATTTTCGTATATCCTAAAATTGACACTAAGGTTCTGTAGAAAAAATTTAAACATTCCTAAATATTTGTTCAATGGTTTATAAATAGAATTTGATTCATCTAAAACATATATATCTACATTAACAAATAGCCATACAATAAGGAATAATTAATCTAAATTACAAGAGTGAAAAATTATTTGTTTAGTTAATCCTCTTCGCCTTCTAGTTTTTCATATTTCATCAAATGTTTAATCTATGTTAATCCAAAATTAATCACTAGTTTATCATTAGTTAATCATTTTTAAATTTTTTTTTATCATTCATTTATCATTGATTAATCATTACATTATCATTAGTTAATCATTATTTAATAATTATTTAATAATTATTTAATCCTTACTTAATCATTAATTATTAATTATTTAATCATTCATTAATCACTATTTAATAATTATTTAATCATTCCTCAATAATTATTTAGTCACTCATTAATCATTACATAATAATTAATTAATCAATAGTTAATTATTCATTAATCATTACTGAATCGATAATTAATCATTCTTTAATCATCCTTAATCATTCACTTATCATTCATTTATCAGTCCTCAATCATTCTTTAATCTTTAGTTAATCATTCTTTAATCACTTTTTAATCATTATTTAATCTTTTCTTATTAATTATTTCATCTTTTCTTAATCATTCCATAATCATTATTTAATCATTATTTAATCATTATTTAATCATTATTTAATCATTCCTTAATCATTAGTAAATCATTCCTCAATCATTAGTTAATAATTATGTAATCATTAATTAATCATCATTTAATCATTAGTTAATCAATAGTTAATCATTCCTTAATCATTATTTAATCATTAATTAGTCATTAATTATTAATTACTTTATTATTCCTTTATTATTAATTAATCATTGGTTAATCATTGGTTAATCATTCCTTGATCATTATATAATCAATAGTTAATCATTAGTTAATAATTACCTAGACATTCCTTAATCGATCCATAACCATTAATTAATTATTACTTAATAATTTCATAATAATTAATTAATAATTCCTTAATTACTCTTTAATCATTTGTAAATCATTAGTTAGTCATTATAAAATAATTACTTAAAAATTACATAAACTTTCTAAAATCATTATTTAATCATTATTTAATCATTCGTTAATCATTCGTTATTCATTAGCTAATAACTAGTTAAAAATTATTGAATCAATTAAATATACCTTCATAACCAGTTAATAATATGATATTCATTAGTTAATTATTATTTGATAATCATTATATGAAATAATTATTTAATCTTAAGTTATTCAATAGTTAATCTATACATAATCATTACTTAAAATAACTTTTATTTCTAAACTATGTATAACTAACTAAACTACTAAATAAATACCATAAGTAGAATTAACTAAAAAAAACCAATTAAATAAATAAATAACATTAAACTAAATAATAATGAATACCTCTAAATGATACATAAAAAATCATCACATATTTTAGGCCACCGGAACCACAACACACAATGTTGCCATCTTTTTGGGAGAGTGGGTATAGAATTTAAATATAGAAGGTAATTTTTAAGTGAGGAGGAGGGGGTGAACTTTTATAGGGAATTTAGAGAAATAAGGTAGGGGTTCCTCCTTTCACTTTATTTTGGGGGAAGGGCGGAAGGCCCTCAGCTGCCTTTGGAAGGTCATAGATTTGAGACAATGATAAGAAAAAGAGGCACACCCACTGCCTTCTTTGAAAAAAATGGAAAGGTGGAACACCATATTCTGCCATTCTGATAAAAGTTTTTTAAAAAAATATATAAGTTTAATTATATTATTTAGAAAAATTATAAAAAAACTCTTCCACAAGATGTAGTGGTGCGTGAGTTGGGGAGGCAGTTCAGCAACTGAAGGTGTGTGAAATTGAGGTAGTGGAGGAAGGGGAGTGTGGGGAGATGTTGTGTAATGCATGTGGGATGTAGTCTAAGAAGAGAAAGCTAGTGTTGATGTACCACAGGGTGGGATACCCGAGTGTTAACTCCTAGATTCATTCATATGGATCCAAGAATACACTCTAACTAAAGGAGCACCATGACGGGGATGGGGTGTAAGAAGGAGAAAATGAAACCAAAAATATTAGTCAAACAAAAAGTGTAGTTTGGGAGTAATTTTTTTATATTTTTTTATAATTTTTTTGAAAAAAGGATATTATTGAAGATTTTTTCAAAAAAGGGTCAGGAGAAGTGTGAATCATGTTCACGCATCATCGACATGGTGGAAAAATCATGAACCCTATTCATTTATCCTTTGTGGAATTTATAAAGGTGGCATGAATGGGGTCTATGCCTCCTATTATCCCATAATATATTAAATGTAGTTTCTCCACCATCCAAATTTTATTCTTATCCTCTACATTTTTGTGTGAACCCTTGTGGAACTCATTGTAAACATATATTTATGGATTTTATAAATGTAATAATTATATTTAAAATTTTTATTATCTAATTATTCTTATTTATATTTATTTTATTATTTATTTATTTAATATGTATAGAAGTATGAAAGTACATATTTATAAATTAGATTGTTTTGTATGATTTAGTTTTTGAACGAGTTATTGAAATTTTTATGATATAACATTGAATGTTTAAGAAATTTAAATTTGGTGTTTATATAATTGAAAAGTTATGTATAAAATATATTTTATATTTAGGGAAATAATATTATTTAAAAAAGTGAATATATTTGCAATATAAATTTTGATTAATTATATTTTAATAGATTTATATGTATATAAAAAATTAATCCTACACATGTCTCACCCACTGTGAGAGCTCTATACAAAGTTTTCTTAGGGTTTGTATTTCCTAGGTTCTCCAAGGTTGTTTGGATCTATTCGGTGGCTGATGTAAGTTACATCTTATCTAGTTCAAAATTTGGATCTTCCCTACTTTTTTTGGATCAAATGATTCCTATGTATTGACATTTCCCTTCTATATTAGTTTCATTGGACCATTTGTCCTTTGTAGGTGATTCACAAACTATCTATCCTTCACAGGTGAATCGGTAATCCTTCAGTCCTGATATGTTCTTCCTTATTGATTTAGAAATCCTTCAGTTCCAATCTTCCCTCAGTAGAAGAATCCAACATAGCTATTCTACAATCATAACACATCTATTTGAAAACATAGTATTTTCTATGTGTACAATATCTAATGGTGGATTCCTCATAGATTACTTCCTTGTCCTCTACAGACTGTGTATGTGGTGCTCAACATAGCTTGTGGATTTCATGCTTTCTTTTTAGTTCATTCAATGTGGATGTTTCTCAACATATGTGGGAAGTGGGTTTCTCTAGCATAGTTTATTAGTGGTTTAATGGATCATCAGACACATTTCATAAATGGTTTCCTTGGATCATTGGTGGAATGCATTTGACATTTTTTCTTGAGGATTGGGTTGCTAGTATCCTTAGAATATTATAATCCCTACCTGGTCAGATTCTTTACATATTTTCAAAAACAATGTAGATCTAATTTAGCTACTCATCATCTATTTTAGATCTGTGATAGGGATGAGCTTTTAGGATCCTCATTTTTTGTTTTCCCATAATGGAAAATGAAGATTCAATATGGAGAACAATTTTCTCAACAAATAGTGATCTTTCTCACTCTCAGAAAAGGAGAGAGAAGATTCTGCAACATTGAAGGAGGAAGATGGTTATTGAATAGTAAAATTGGCCTTTTTGAAGTGGTAAAATTCATTATTAATTGACCATTTCATATGAATGAATATGTTAGAATATATATGTCACCTAGAAGATGGTGTGACCATTCATAAGGTTGGATCAAGGCTTCTTGTTTTTTAATTTTTCAATGAGAATGGTGAAGAGAAGATCCTTCTTAGGAAACCCTAGTCCTTTTATAATCACATAACCTTAATGGATTATTCAAACAATGAAAGAGACTTACTGAACATAGATTCATTTACATATCTGTTTTGGATATGAATTTCTAGCATTCCATTTTGGGGGAAATCAGATTGTGTTAAGAAGAAGATAGTGGACCATATTGGAACATTCATGGAATGGGACATATCATACCCCATTCTTTGGGAACCCTTGTTGAGGATCATATTTTTGGTTGATAATGATTCCCATCTTCCTTGGGGCACGTTTCTTTCTGCAGATGATTCAACTATCAGGGTTTCTTTTGAATATGAACAAATTCAAATATTTAACATCTTCTATGGGCATATAGGACATGATAAGACTGATTGTGGTGATAAGTTTGTGGATTAAAATGGGAATATTATTGTGTAATTTTTCCCTTGTTTGTTGGAAAATTATTATGGGAATACCCATGTTCCATATTAAAATAGATCTAAGGATTGGTAAAAACTCCTGAGAGCATTCACAATGCATGTAATAGATGACCATAATAAGATTGTTATGTTGTGGCCGAAAAATATTCCTTCAGATTGTAACATTTCATGGAAGCTAATAGAATTGATAAATACAAGCCCTTTTTTGGAATCTAGCACCCCAGTTTCCATTATTCCTGGTATGTATTATCAACAACTAGAGATGAAAATTTCATCCATATGGATTTTAACAGGGACTAAAGACTTTACTATTGTTCCCACTAAGTCGAATCAGATTTTCTCCAACCCTTAGATCCAGTCTCTCAAACAAAATAGACCCTTCCCAGGATTTCTTTTGAGGAATACAATTAAGTGCATGATTTTATGTTGCCATGAAAAAAAGAATCACCATACATGGAAGGGGATTTCTAGAGGGGATCCTGGATCAAACATAATTACATTTATTTATAGAAATGCTAAATGAGGCCATGAGGGAGCAAAACTAGTGGAGAATCTTCCATAAAGATATAATGCGACATGAGATAGATTCTTTCTTGATGTTTCATTGGAAGAGAATGTATTGATCTAGTTATATCTACCAAAATTAAAACCATTTTTTGTAACTGTCATGGGCTTTGAAACCCACAATCAATTCATATGCTTCGACATCATTGCATTCAAAGTCTCCCTAATTTTTTTTTGATTGAAACCATATTATAACTCATGGAATTCATTGGTTTTAAGAATAAATCTATCTTTCATGGTTGCTTTTTGGTCCCTCATATTGGCCACTCGGTGGTCTTTCTCTCCATTAAAAAGAAGGCATTAATGTGAGAGTCTAATCCTATCCAATTAACTGAATTTATACCAATATTTATCACCACATCACTCCCATGTGGGTCCTCATTGTATTATACTGATGGTCATCTCAGAAAGAAAAATGGAAGTCATGGGGGATTCTACAAGACCATCAAGATAAATTTCTAAGACCAGTCCTGCTAAAATGGGATTGTAACGAAATTATGTTCCGTTTTGAAATGGAAGGGTCTCCTAGAAGATCTAATACTTCCGTGATGGAATTCCAGCAAGCATATTTGAGGTAATACCTTCCAGATTTGGGATATGCTAATACATCTTTGACATGGTTCTAAGGAAACATGATCAACACCCATATCACAAAATGAACAGACCAATTTTCGGGGTCGAGTGAATAGACTAATTTTTTTAGGTCATTCCATATATCTCACCTGAGCCCAACATCCATGGATCATTGACACATTATAATCGATACTTCTTATGACTTGCGTAAAATAAGAAATATTAAACTATATAGGTTTGAGATCTATTACACCAAATACATTGAATGTGAAGAGGTGATTCAAGATAACTTGAAGGTTGGTAACCCCGATATAAGGGGGAATATCCACAAGGTATCTTATAATATCAAATGTTAAAGTGAATCCAAATTTCATCATATCGATAGAAGATTTGATTTCATTAAATGAAAAATAAATGTGCTCTAATATCTCCAACCCATTGATATCAAATTGTCTGTAATTAATGAGATGGAAACAAAGATGGATGAAGCACACCACATTAGGGAATTCTTCTGAGCAATGTGTTCTCAAGAATCCCTTATCAAATAAGGTGATTAAAACACTTCTTATTTCCACCATAAGGCCTTGTCGAGGAATTAAAAAAACACTATATCATTCTTGAATAATAATGAAGGACGTTCTGTCTCTAATGATTTAGGGATTCAAAATATTATCATTCATGTTTTTTGAAAGTCTTTATATAGTTGGGACCATTAATTTTTTCCACTGAAGTTGAATAATTTATTAAACATGTGGTTTCTGATGTTACAAATCACCATCTTTTTCATGATCTCAGTGATGAGTAAATTTGTGGGGGGGGGGGGGTGAAACAAATCCATTTTACTAGGGAACTAGATCTATATTAATTTCATGCATTTTTCTTAAAAAATGGCATGTTGTTGGGCCGGATATTTCATCTCACATGAGATACCTTCAGTTAGGGATATAGAATGTTTTCATTCATAATGAAACTAATATCAAACTCTTCTCAAAAACTAAAAATCCCCTTCTATCCCTATATTTTAGTCCAATTAACATGTGGAATCTTTCTTATAAGATATTGGGTCATCGTATCCATCCTTGGTTACCAGATATTGTCTTCAAAAATTAGAGCGCCTTTATTCTTAAAATGGTCATTATGGAAAATGAAATTATTTCCCATGAAATTTTACACTATATGTAAACTCAATTAGTGGGAAAATTGGTATTATGGCATGGAAGCATGATTTGAATAAGGCTTATGACCGGGTGGAGTGTTCTTTTCTTTGGCGCATCCTAATGAAATTGAGTTTCTTCTCCAAATGGATTGAAATTATTGTGAAATGTGTCACAAAAATATCTTCCAAGATCAAAATTAATAGTAATATCACTCTATGATTTACCCCATCTAGGAGCCTTAGGTTGGGGGATCCTATCTCTCTATTCATTTTCCTTTTGGTGGCTGATGGTTTCCCTCATATTATTTCATTGGCTGTGGGAAATAATGTTATACATGGGGAAAATTTTTACTGATGAATCACATCAATTCAACATCTCCATTTTTCTTATGACGGTATTCTATTATCAAGAGCCTCACATGGGGAATGAATTTCCATGTTCCATTTGATTTTTATCTGTGAGGAAGCTTTTGGAAAATCAGTCAATCTCACTAAATTTGAAATTTTATACAGTTCAAGGGTTTATCTAAGAGGGATTGTGGATCACTATCATGATTCAAAAATATGGATGGTTGGAAATAATTGTAAATTCCATAGGCTACATATGATTATTGGTTGATAAAAAACAGATCTTCTCAAATATTATTCATTGTATTTGAACAGAACATTCATTGATTGACTGCCAAGAGGGAATCTAAGGTGGGAAAGGGAGTCCTTATTAAATCAGTGATTCAAGCATTTCAAAGCTATATCATGTTTGTAATTAAATATTCAACCATGATTATCAACCAAATTCATGCACGCATTTCCAATTTCTATTTGGGATATAACAATGGGTGGAACCAAATCCAATGGGTGGCTTGGAATACAATTTTCACCCCTAAATAATGTTGGGGAATGGTCTTTCTGGATCTTTTCTACTTCATTGATTTTTTTGGCCAAAAAATGATAGATATTGATTCAAAATACAAACTCTCTCTATTATTGGATTGTTAAGGTGATGTATATTCCCCACTCAGATTTACAGAGAATGACTTTAGGACCCCTCTTGAGTTTCCTCTGGAAGAGTATTTAGGGATTTCAAGCACTTCTAAATCATGGAATCTGCTGAAGAATCAGTGATGGCTCCATTGTAAATATTTTTATGGATCCTTGGAAACCTGGTGTTGATGGGCTCTTCAAATCCACCCTAGTATATACTAGTTTTTTGGATGAAATAGTGTTTACCCTGTTCAACAAGGAAGGGAGTATTCCTTATTTTAGTGACATGGGGAATGCCATTGTTTTTTGGTACATGTTGATTTCATGATCATTTTTAGTGAAGTCTGCCTACAGCCCAATCCTTGAAGCACATATCTATCACAATAACGAAACAAGCAATGTTCTTTGGCACCTAGAGGTCCCCCATGATTCTCTATTTTTGGTGGAAGGCTTGTGTTGGTATCACCCATCCAAATAGCTCATCTTCTACCACCATTCATATGATGATCCATTGTGCCCATTTTTCATGGAAAATCTATAATCCTCTTAACATGCCATTTTTCATTGTCCTGATGGATGGGATGTTTAGATTTTATAGTTTCCTTATTCAGTATAGTTTTTTTGATATGGAGAACAATATCACGACCCTACTAGTTTCGTGGGATTCTATTATCCCTACAAAGAATCTATCATTAATATGTACGCTCACAAGGTTCATCTGGGTGTGATGTAACGATGTTATTTTCTTCCAGGTCAATAATCCAAATGGTGTTTTGGGTTGAAAGGGAAATTTATTTTCTAAATACATGGAAGCAATCTACTTATTAGATGGGGATCCGAAATGCAACCTTTGGTATCAACCAATGGTCTCCTCCCCATATATGTGTTTTTAAAATTAATATCGATGCCTCTCTCCCAAGGAATGGGATTTTCAGGTATGCAGTTATGGCTCATGATTTCTTTGAAATTATTTTTGTGGCCATCCATGAGTCAAAAAATACTATGTGGGACCCATTAGTGGTTAAGGCTCAGAAAATTTTGTATTTTTTATCTTTTTTTATTGAGAAGGGGTCGAAATATATCATCATTGAGACTAATTTTCATACAATCATCAAGGATATACATGGAGATGAGAGAGGCACCCAATCATTTGTCCTTTGGACTCTCATGATTTGTTCCCTGCTCTATCACTTCATGGAATTATCATTCTCATTTTTTAAAATGGAGGGGAATAGAGCTTCTCATCTTTTGGATTCTGGTGATATTTTTAGTGTTAAACATGTTTGGTTGGATGACTTCCCTCCTTGGATGAAGTCCCTTTCTTTTCTTGATCTTCAATATCGTTAATCTATCTTCCTTTATTTGTTATATATATATGTATATAAAATATGTTATATTTAGTGTAAAAAAATTTAAATAATAAAATTCAATACACATAGGAAATTTGATAAATATATTATTAAAAATATATTATTAAAAATATATTATTTATATTATGTATCATATTTAATTTTTTTGAATAAATAAATAAATATTTATTATTGTTGTTAATGGTAGAATTTTTTTTACTATAAATAATAATTTTAAATTCTAGTAATTATAAATAATCATCATTTCATGAAGTAAAGTGCGATATATAATTAATTAATTTATGGAAAGTAAAAATATGGAAAAAAATTATATATACATATTTAATTTTTTTAAAATTGAAAATAAGATAAATTTATAGTATTTTAATGCTTATAAAGTTAGCATAAATATTTAGTATAAATAAATATTATTCCATGTAAAAATGTGTAAAATATAAATACCTAAATTTAGGAAAGTAGAATAATGGAAAAACATTTATATATACATTGGTAATTTTATAAAATTGAAGATAACATTAATTTATAATATTTTAATGGTTATTATGTAAGTCAAAATTATATTACTATTACTTACTATAAATAATAATTTTAACTAATAAAGTAAAATTATATTAAGTATAAATAATTATTCATTCATGTAATAAAATTTAAAATATAATTTATTATATTTTAGAAATTATAAGAATGAAAAAAATATTATATGTAAATAAGAAATTTTTTGAAATTGAAAATAACATAGGTGTATAGTATTTTAATTATTATCAGGTAAGTGTAAATTATATTACATTAAAATAAAATTATTAAATTTTGTTATTAAATATATATATACATACATACACTCATTGAGAAGTTAAAATTTTGGAAAGAAGGTATATAGATTTATTATATATTACATATAGTTATAGGTAAAGTTGTATAATATGTATAACATAATAGGTATACCAAAAAACATGTTAAGAGTATTTCATGATAAATAATCTTGAGATGACTAACCAATGCATAATATAAATTTCATGTCTTTTTTTTGTATTTGGTTATATAATTTGTAATAATAACATTTTCTTTTCTTTATTGAGGACATGAAAGTTATTCTGCTCGAAGTATGTATAGAACTATGTGTCTAACTAAAAAATTATATGTATTTAATATACTAATACCCTCTCACTTCCATGTGAGTAAATTTTTAATATAATGTTATTCATCAAGAGATTTTCAACAAGAGGCATTTGATAAGAGGTGTTCAATAAGAGGTGTTGTTGTTTGGAAGGAGATCAGTGGTTCCTGAAATATTTGAAAATAGAAAAGGGAGAAGGTAAGCCATAGTATTTGGTTAGTTTATCAAATAATGATAAACTAATACCTAGAATAAGTCTCACGATCAAGACATAATTATTTATTCATAATTAATAAAAAATTTTAAACATTTGATAACGTGGAATAAGAAAAACCATTTTTTAAAATTTTATTTGGAAATAATATCACTGAGAATATACTTCAATAGTGAGGTTAATTATATTGATCATCGTTTTTGTTATATTTTGGCACATGTAATAGTGAAAAGTCTTCATGAAAGTCTGAATATAAATATATGTATATATGTGTTATTTATTAAATATAGTATGTAACATGACAAGGTTTAGAAAATTATAAATATCTAAAACACATATATTAATGATATAGAATGTGTACTGATCATGGGATGTTTGACTAATGTTTTATTGAAATTTCATGTGGTATTTTTGTATCTGATTAATTAATTTGTAGTAATTGGATGACTTTGAGATGACCGACCAATGTATGATTGCAATTTCATGTCCATGTATCTTTCTGTAATATAATTTGTAAGAATATCATTTTGTTTTCCAAGTTGATGACCTCTTTGTCATCCCTCTATCTAGGTATGTAAGGAATAATGTGTCCACATAAAAATAATCTGTATCTGAAACCCCTATACCCCTTCACTTTCAAGTCAGTATCATTGTAATTAAAGTTTGTTTGAAAAGTACAGTTGCTGTTTGAATCTGAATTTTTATACCATGTTTGAGAAGAGCCTAATGGTAATTGAAATATGATCCCATAGACACACAAAAAGACCCTTAGCTTTGGGATTGATTATCAAATAATGATAATCCAATCCATATAAAAGGTTTAAAGATGAAGTCAATTATTTAATTATAACGAATTTGATAAAAAATTAAAAATTTAATGATGTAGTATGTAATATTTTATTAAATATTTTTTATAAGTCATCATGTTTTCTCAAATATATATAAATGGTGAGAAAATTTATAATGGGCATGGTTTTAGGTATAATTTTCCTCTTACAAGAGTAGAAAATCTCCATTATTATGTGTCATTGGATCATGTTTGCAATAATATTCATAGTCGGTTAAAACTGAGGGTTGATCACACAATTACATAAATAACAAATCGAGACATTTAATATCTTGACCATTTATGGTACACTGAGTATCCTCTAGTAAATTATGAGGATTGGATGGATGTATCATTTTTATATAGGAATAAACGAAGTACTGTTCGAATGAAATTATATGTGGTGATTTATGATATTGATGCGGTGAAACCTAAAACTACGAAACTATGTTTTTTTGAGATCTGTAGAGGTTAGTCCTTTAGAAAACTCTCATTCATTTGTTTATCATATGAGTCCTATGATAGAAACAACTTATGAAGAAGATGATCAGAATTTTTAATGAAATATAAGGGATATCCAAGTGTTTACTTCCGATATGCTGAATGTAGTTTATCTGAGGAGAAATTATCTGGTGAGACATCAAGAGATGATGTGGGTGACGGTGATGTGGGGAGTGAACCTGTTAAGGTTACTATAATAAATATAAATCCAACAGTTAGTGGTAATCATCCTACACCATTGAGTTCCTTAGTCAAAGTAATGTCTCATGAAGAACATTTTTATTGGGATTTCATTACACCAACTACTGAATTATCTGTCATTATAATGAATAGATCATCATCAAATGACAACACCATCTATGTCGAGTAGGAGTTAGAATGTAACGTAGCCATGAAAAATATGATAAAACAATACTATATAGAGTTAAATTTATTGTTCTTGGTTGATGAGTTGAAGAAGGAAAACTATATCATTATATGTTAAATATGGTCTAGAATGTAAATTTTGATTGATGAAAATATATGATAAATTATTTTCATTTTGTAAAATAACCATATCAAAAGTCCCACACAGTTGTGTACATCCAAGATTGTCTCATGATAACTCTTCAAATGATTTAGAGTTTATATCAACATATAATGTGGAGATGATATGAATTTGTTAGGACAATCATGTGTCCCTTGTTCCGAAATGAATACAATAGTTTTTCAACTATATGGTATTATATGATAAATAATCCACTAAAAAAAGGTAATTTTAAAAGTTTATGGTGATTGGGAGAAATCATATAAAATATTTCTATAAATTTTGTTGTTTTTGTCTCTCAAAAATCATATTATTTATCATTTGGAAACTATTGAGTATGTATCCCCAATTACCATGTTGAGATACCAATAGTGATGTTCAATAGGATGATCTAGGTATTCAGGAAAAGTATCACTGTTTTTCCCTATTGTAAAAATTCACTCATGTCAAAGAAACATTATTTTATGGAATGTATATATGTGTTCTACTTATGTCTACCTCATAATATGATAATCATTCTCCTCTAAAAATTGTATCTTATATTTTTGAAAATGAGAATTTTAATTCCTCGAGTTGGGTTTTTGAATGTATATGCATTCACGTCACAAAAAACCAAGGAGTTTGTCTTGTATCAGATCATCATCGAACGATTATAGTAGCCGTTATTAGTGATTGTGTTTCATGGAGATAACTATAATGTTATCATCGATATTTTATCTGACATATTACAAGTAATTTGAATTATAATTACATGGATGGTGAAATATATATTGTGATCATCATGTTGGGTATGTTTTTATAAAATCACTTTTTTGAAGGACAATTTTACATCCTTTTAAATACGTTATTCTATTATGGTTTTAGCATATGATACCTAACAATAATTCTTTTATAAAAGTATTGATGAAATTTTAAAGGTTACTAAAGATGTGTATGATTATACGATGAAGATATTAATTGATAAATGGTCACTATCATATGATGGTGGTAGGAAATATGGCAATATGATCACCAATATAGTAGAGTGAATAAATGGGGTCCTTAATGGTGTTCACAAACTACCGATCATAGGGTTAGTGAAAGAGACATTGTATAGATGTGTGATGTACTTTTTTGAATGGTCCCAATATTCCTATTTGAGGATAAAAAACGGAATACATTTTACTTAGCATTTACAAAATTCCATTGATTAGATAATACAAGATTCATTAGGATTGCATGTTCTGACATTTGACTGGGTATTGAAACACTTTCAGGTAAGACAGTTCTATGACTAGGTTACATGTAATAGCCGTTGAGTGCTAGTGGTCATGTTGGATAATAGGTATTGTGATTGTGGAAACTTTCAAGCATTGATATAACCTTGTGAACATGTTGTTCCAACTAGTGAATCGATGAACATATCATGAGAGCCCTATGTTGACCTTGTGTATCACATGAAATCTCTGTCTAAATATTATAGTTAAT
Organism: Viscum album; assembly: GCA_963277665.1. NCBI lineage: Eukaryota > Viridiplantae > Streptophyta > Magnoliopsida > Santalales > Viscaceae > Viscum > Viscum album. The sequence continues at coordinate 637,633,165 of OY728162.1, read as the reverse complement.
CTTGGATGCATTTTTTTAACTTTCATTCTTTCACATTGCCTACTAATTAGTCCACTGTCATCAATGATATTTCTAGGATTCATAATGTATATTTTTTTCATTTATGATTTTTAATAGTTATATAATTTTTCAATTATTGGCTTGATATTGCCATGTTTCAACCCTAGGGAAATCCAATGTATTCATGAATCAAAAATGAGACAGACTAGCCTCAACAATGGGTAGGGGAACTATGATGCATCATTTGTCATGTAGAAGGGCATAATTGTAAGAGATGTCCACAAGTGGTTGGACAAAGATCCACATCCAATTGTCCATGATCGAGTATATGTATTTATCATTAATGTTTATATATTTCTTCATATTTAGATGTTTCATTAATTAATAGTTTTACATAAGAAAATCTCCATGTATGACTTGTTTCAACTCTGGTTTGTTTCATTTCTAGATTCATTCAGAATTAATTTTGTGATACTAAAACTATTAATAGAACTATCAGATAATAAAAATGAATATATCATGCAACCACATGTTCTATGTGGGTTTTTCATCACATGAATGTTATATAATTGTTTTGAATAAATTAAACTTCATTAGAGATCAATTAATCAAGAAATTTATATATTAATAAAACAACAGCAGTCACAAATATTTTTCTCCCTTTTTTCATCATAATGATGAATTATACATGCATATTGTCTGCCTCATTTTTCAGTTTGTTGTTTTTTTAAAAATAATAAAAATTTTATTTAATTAACAATAAAAAAGTAAAGATGACCTCAAAAATATGGAAGGTCCTCCATTTCTCACATTCTAGGATAATCATGTTTCATGGATGGGTTTAAAGGGATTTCTAATGTCTTATTTGAGTGTATTGATATATCATCATTTCCATCATGATTCACCACCTCCTGCTATCATATCCATCTTTTTCATGAAGGGTTATTTGGCATAGCGATGTGAGAATTCACATTTGTCGATCAACAGTTCATTGTTACACTCATAGATAGATGAATGTCAGAGAAACATACATTCCATTTTACGAAGGGGGAGATGAATATTACAATACATGATGTGTTCATTATGTTTGTCATCCCCATTGACAGTGTGGTTATAATAGGTTGAGTAAGAGTAGATTGGTTTGAGTTTGTTCACAGATTACTAGTAATTGAGGTCCACGATGAAGGTAGGTCCATCGTTAATAGTAGATTATGTATGACATGGATAGACTAGACCTTATCCCATTTAGTAGATGATGTCAACGATATCACCATGCTACTATTTTCATGTGTATATATTTTGTGTCTGATCAGTGGAACGATATTCATTGACCATTCTACTACATTTTATATATTGACATTTATTGGAGGACTTAGACCTAGCATGACAGTATAGATGGAGGTATGACTATCTCATATATACATTCAGGGTTCTTTGTAGCACATGTTTCATCGATAAAATAAAGACCATTGGATTCATTATTGTTATACATATGTGGATATGGGAGCACATACCTCCCTTAGCTCTACATGATAATGCCCTATTGTCTACTGATATTATATCAGAGTCTCGACGTGGATGATGATATGTTATTACTTCCTACTAATGTCTAAATAAAATTTATAACTTTATATTATTAAATATAATTATCACAATGTTATCCATAGGTGGAGTTAGGAATATCTACATTCAGATACTGCCAGACATGATGTCCATTCTTACAAACTTATGCTATACAATCTTCATCTAGACGATGTATGTAGTTATTATTTATATAGTTAAATCATTATTTTTACTTTACATGTCATTATTTATTAATTTATTATTCATTTTTTAAGATTTCATGGATTCCATATAGTGAGGATATCATCCAGATTTTCTAACATATTGTACAATGATTATTGTTTTCGGGTCATGCATTGTTACTTCAATTCATTTTCATTTAGTTGGGTGCAATCCGACAGATATGGTTTTGTGGTAGTTCAGATTCTATCTTTTCATTCCTTCATTACCTAGTAAGTTACCTTCAATTTATTCCATGATGATGTCATGGAATCGAGACTTTTATTGGAGGAGGTATCACAAAATACATAATGATTTATGGGATAGATGACAGAAGTCTTAATTATGATGGTCAGGAACAATATGTATGAATTTATTTTCCCAAATGGATTATGTGCCCAGCAGTGTAGGTCCCCATTAATATTTCTTATATGACACGGATGGGTCTACCATGACTTGTTAATAATTATTCCTTCAAATTTTAAATTTCTTTACTTTTATTAAAAATACATAATATTAGAATATGTTTTTTCAAGATACTTGTATCACCCATCTCCTTCACATCAATGTTCTGATAGAAGGAGGCACATTTGACTTGTTATGTTTCAAAGATCCTTGTCATTGTTGGGTCTTCCCAGGGATTAGATTTATCAAAGGATTTTCTTTGATCTGCCATAGGATGCTGAGGTTGGTGATCCTAATATATATGTTCTAGGGGTGAAAACTCCGTTATAGATGCAGATATGGAACAAGAGGAGGGAGTTCATCATGGGCAGCCAGATGTACCTCCAACTCCTACTGCATACGATCCACAACAATAACTAGAAGAACATACACAAATATGGTCTATTAGAATGACATTTTTTTTTTGTAAAAATAGACACTGACTAGTCTTTGCTGTATACTTTATTAGCCATTGATTTGTTTGCATCTGCAACAGAACAGTCATCTTGTCCATATATTGGCAAGAGTTCCATCTAGAAACCAATATTCTTGGATGAAGGACAGGGTACTAGCAGCAAGACTATATATGCACTGCCTGCCACACTGGATGATGTTGTGGGTGGTGCCAATGATGATATACAGAAGCAGAATATGCCAGAGTAGATATATAGACATAAACAACATGGATGAAACATATATACACCTATTTGTGGCATAGAGGATCATACATGGCACAACCATATATTAGATTGATGAAACCTATTGTACATTTTTGAAATCATTATTTATACATTATTTAAAAACATACTAATATATTACATAATGCGGTAGAGATAAATTAATTAAATTAATTGGAAATTCGTACAAATAATTTTCAACAAATAAGAAACATTAATATTAATAAATAAACTAGTAATACTAATCATTACTTTTTTTCATATTAATACTTAGTATAATTATCCGTATTATGAATAAGAAATAATATTCTTAAATTTATTATTAAATATTAATAATATTATTATTTTTAATGTAATAAATATTATTAATTTTTAATTGTTAATTTAAGATTATTAATTATTATGTATAATATGGAATCAAATACTAAATATTAATATAATAAATAATCATAAAAAATAATTTATTAATTTTTCAAAGTATTATTCATTTCAATTCTATAAGTATAATTACTATTAATAATAAATTTTATCATACTTATCATAAATTTAATAATTTAATAATACATTATAATATATTGAGAAAAATATAATTATTAATAAGTAAATATTTTTTAAATAAAATTTTATATTTATATTATTATATAAAAAATATTACTTGTAATGTTATTAATTTTTTTATAATAATTAAAAAAAATCCTAAAGTTTATATTTTTAAAAAAATTGAATCTCAAAATGATAATAATAAGTATATCAATAAATTATTAAAAAACTATTTATAATTAAAATCGTAGAAATATTAGTTTTTTTTGTATTAATTAATTAATATCATAATAATATAATATTTACTAAAAATAAATAATGTAATTCATTATTGATAAATATATAATTTCTCAACAAACTAAGAATATTTCGTATCAATAAAAAAATAAATTATTTATGAGGAAAGTAATAGAAATTAATATTAATAATAAATAATATGTCATATTGAAAATAATGTTTCGTATTAATAATATATATATATATATATAGAGGCTTGAACGGGGTATATTCCTCATTGGCAGAGAGGAAGACGCTTGAACCCCATTCATGCTTGTATCTCGAAATGGAGAATTATGAAAGAGGTTCACACTTCTCTGGACACATTTTTTAAGTACTAAAAAACTTCAAAAAATGAATATTTATGTCAAACCCTAAAAAAATATGAATTATAAAACTATATATACACACACATTATATATATATGTTAATCATTTATACTTTTTGTTATTATTTTGTACCTATTTATAATTATATATATAATTACAATTACACACCTATATATATTATAAAATATAGTGATAATAGAAATATAAATTAATATATATATATATATATGAATTAAATATATTGATATGTATATGTGTGTGTATATCTTTATGTTTGTATATATATTTTGATATTTATTTGTTACAAAATGTATATGTATTTATTAAAATAAATATACATACATAAAATTTCAGTCTTAGTAGTGATAAATGGTATCCTTCATAATGTATTTTACTGGTAAATATTTACATATTCTTAAATATAATTTATACGAAACCAAGACTGATTGTAGTAGGGTTCAACATTGAATCTTTCGGATTGGGTGATCAATCCTCCCATCATTCATATAATCCTCCCTAGATCCCCCCCCCCCCAAAAAAAATTAGAGCGGGAGTTTCTTTCTCTTGAGTGATGGCATGGGTGGTGATGTCAGCAGGTGGCCCCACACTAGACTACCCATGTTCGAGCACAGGAAAGGGTTGAAAGATAATAAAAATGGAGGGAAGCATGAAGGAAACTAGTGTCACACTTGAAGGGAGGGGAACAAGACATGAACTTTGACAGCATGGTGTGAAAAAGGAAAAAAAGAAAAAAGGAAGCCGACATGAATAGGTGCTAGACAAAGCTCACTTGGGGCCACAGTGACATGGTATCCCCAGAAGGGTCATGGTGTGGCCTGTCAACACTAGCGATGGGACAAGTGATGAGTGGATTCATTATCACAGATTTATCATTATCCAAAATTCCTCTTTATCATCTCTAAGAATCATTCATAAAGGGATTGATTTTATCAATGCTAAAAAATGATGAAAAATGTTGTTTTGTCATCGATTTTCTTAGTGTTGATAAAAGTATGTCTTTTATCAATTCTAAAACATGTATTTTTAATGTTGATAAAAGTTATATTATATAAAAAGAGTTATATGACAATAAAAAACATATATAAATATATAAATATATGAATATATTTATATTGATATTAATATATGAATATATTTATATTTATATTAATATAACATATTTTATATAATATGATTTATGTAATACAAAAAATGCAATGACACTTAATATATAAAATATTTAGTGGAAAATGATTTATATAATATTTAAATAGTAATATTAATTAAAATATGATAACTATTGTTGAATATAAGTTATTTAACAATAATTTTAAGATTGAAAATATATAAAAAATTAAACGATCTAAAATAATTTAAAAATAAGGGTTATAATTCAAATGGTAATAACTATTGATATGAGTGTCTATTTGATCTCTATCACACATCAAATCAAATCTTGTGAAAATATCTACAACATTGTGACTGGGAAAACCTTGATCATCATTTTTATTTGAAAAAAAGGCCTAAGAGGCATCCAAAAATGAATTTTTTGTTGGGTTCCCCAAATTTTTTTATCATTTTATTGAATTTATTCATCATTTAAGAGTATTATTATCTTCTTTAGGTGGAGACTGAATTTATTATCAAGTATTACCCTCATATGTTTATTACAATTTTAAATTTTATCATTTTTCATTTTGTACTGTTAATTATAATTAAATATATTCACCTATATACTTTTTTTGAAAAGAAAATATTTATATATATTTACTGATTAAATTTTAATTTTATAAATAAATATATAAACCTATTTAAATATAAAATATCATTAAAAATATTTAAACAATATATAAATAAAAAATATTTCCACTATATTTGAAATATTTATTTTTGATATTTATATACATATACAATGTATATATAATATTTATATAAATATATAAATATATTTTCATGTTTTTATATATTTGCAAATTGATATATTATTATCTTTACATTCAAATATTTTGATATAAATATAAATAAATAATATATGTAAATATATATAAATATTTATATTTATATTTTTCTACTAAATCTAACATTACAAGAGGCTAATGCGGGGAAGGCTACTACAAGTAAGACAGGTTGACACAGACACAGCTAGGGAGCAGGCCCGACCATAGGGAAATCCCAACGAGCCCATGGGGTTTTGAAATAGGAGGGAGGGGGGAAACCAACCAGACCACTTCATTTTTACTAGAAGCCACAGGTGTCTACACCTTCTTGATGTTCCTTATCCCATTGAGCCACCCCACCCAACCTCCTCCTACCTGGTGTCAGTTCTCTCACTTCCCTATTTCCATTCTTTTTTTTACATCCACGAGTGGATTCTATGACACCTACTTCACACACAAAAACTTTTACCATGCTAGATCAATATCCTATCACTCTATCTCCTGCACTCACTCCAAAGATACCTTCTCCACCAACACTACCCTAATCTGTTCTGCCCTAATTTTTTCAGTCCATTACCTTCCACCTCAATTTTGAGATCAGAAATAATTAGGATGATGAAAATTCTACAGAAGATGGTCAACACCGAAGATCATGCTGAAAATCATTTCTTCCTCCATCCAACTATGCATCACCCAAGGTAAGTCCAAAAACTTCTGATTATTTTTCTTTTGGTGTGTCAGGATTTATCTTCTGATTTGAAAATTGAATTTTTAATTGAAGAAATAACTTTTTTTTATTTTTTCCATATGGGTCAAAATTATATTCCTCATTCTTGGGAAATCAATTTTCTCGGGCCGGTCCTAGCAGAGTGGCATGTTGCTCGTCAGGCTATCATCCATGAGGCTTATGGATAGCCGATGCTTGGTGCTCTAGGTCACATCATCATGAGAGTCGATTTGTCAATATTGAGCCATTAAAGGTCACTAATATGTATTAAAATTTGCCCAATATGTGATTTTATTTCTCTATTGGGATGGTTGAGGATTGGCCTACTGGCTTGTTTAAGTGTGTGTATCTATTGTTTGTAACCTCTACTATAAATATATATTAAATATGAAAAATAACAATAAGTATATATATTTAGATAAATATTTTTTTTACATATTTTCAATTGTTTATACATTTTTTTGTTTTTGTTTAATCATTTATCAAAATAATTTCCGATCAAGGCCTTTTTATAAAAGGATAACAAAAAACAAAGCATTTTGGGATGTTGAGGTTAGATAATGAAAATCTAACCTCAATCTGAAAGCCAAAAAAACAAGAAAAGTAAAAATAATAGTGTATAACTAATTGAATATAAATAACATAATAGATTGTGCCACCAAACATGAAATAAGGTCTTGAATCAATGAATCTATTTCCTCACAAAACATGTACCTTCCAAAGAAAAAGAAGTAGGATGAAAATTGATCAAACTCTTAACTCTATGTTCTTATCTACAAATTTGTTTACATTTTTCAAGAGTTATCTTCATCATTAGAGTCCATTTTATTGAATATATCCCCTAATAATAAAAGGAAACCTCCTCCATAAAAACCTTATTTTTAGATTGCTCTAGAGTAATTTTACAAACAGATGAATCAAGTGTGGAAAATGAGTTACAATTAGTTACCTAACTATCCACCAAAATATGCATGGGTGGTCCTAGATATAATTTCTTGAAAGGAGAAGTTTTATTACTCTAAATATCATCATTCTCATCAAGATTAAATAAATCTCCCAAATTTGTAATAACTGTGAATGAGTTCCTTGAATCGTGGTTAGAATGGTGGAGATAAATTTCCATTTTCCCATGAGCCTACTATAAACTGTAAAATTGAATGGTGACAGAATAATCCTTGGTCTAAACTAGTAGTGTCTAACCCATATGCAACATAGTTCATTTATTAGATTTCATATTATAGTCGCTGAAGTCCACCTACAAAGGGTGTGCATTTAAATAATGACCTTGTCCAGGGGAACCAACCAGAACCCTTTTATATTGAGCCTTGAAACGTGGCTGCTGTTGATGATAAAATATATCCATCTCTAGAGAGGAAACACCTTGAAAAGACACCTGACCTACATTCTACCCATGCTTCGCCTGGAACTACAACTCGAAAAGATTCCTAAGTTGCACTGACACCAGAGTAGCACCAATAAACTAAGAGCCCTACCCACATTGGAGAGATAACCATAGAGTTACTAGACCTAAAATCTATCCTTGCTTGTCCAACAGATCCTCAATATCATTTTATCCTGCATCCACTATCTTAGACTCACTAAGCTCAAATGATTTGTATCCTGCCCTTGTGGAAGAAATATCAGACCTTGTTTCGGCACTAGCAGTTCAAAAGCAGTAAACTTGTGACCATCATGCATAGACACTATTCCATTACCCTACACCCCTATAGTTTCATGACTAGAATCACCTTTAACATATTTACTATCCTCTTCATCGTTACATTTATACACCTACGCAATAATCATATGTCAAGAACAATTCATGTTTCTCCCCACTATCTATTTAAAATGAGAGTCAACTCGAGAAATATCAATTCCCATGATCCCTTTTGCCAATCCATCTACACATACATCATCCCCAGCCTATGTAGTGGTTTGTTTTAATTGTAAAATAGTGGCCAACAGATATGAACTCTTCAGATGATACTCCTTAGCTGAAAGCATCACTGTCCTCACTACCTTCATTTTTCTGCCACCCAAAATATTCTCCCAAATTTCTTGGGACTAGATCTCTCAGACACACTCCCTCTTCTAGAAGGTTGATCAGAAAAAACATCTAAATTCCTATATTTCCCAATTTCATTACCTGCATTGACCTTCCTCAGTTTACGTCTATTTGGGTTATGAAGAAATAAAGAAATAAAACCAAATATAGACACAAATAAAGAAAATAAAAACCAGAGAAACTATCATAGGATGCTAGAATTTTTGAAATAGGTGGTAGGGGTGAAACGTGTCACATAGATTCAGCGCCATCCACTCCTGGACTAACTCACACAGACACAAAAAAAGGATAAAGATTTATATATTGAGGAAGTCATGAAAGATCCATTAATCTAATCTAAATCCTGATTATGATGAAATATTGGTGAATATTTGAATCCTTTTTGATGTGCAGTCCTCTAAAATAAATACCAAGTTTATCTCCTTTGAATCTCCACCGAAGAGGTAATCTAATTTCAAGAGGCGAAAAAGCTCAGTAGAGGGGATCATAGAAACATAAAACCACTTAGTATTCCTTAAAAATCTACGATAATCCACATAAGTCACAGTATATCCTCACACAGGGAGTGCTCTTGATGAAAAAAATAAAATACACACTAAAACCATGAGATCTGATACCCATATCAATGTGTAGACAGAGACATGATGGTTTTCCAATGGAGTGTCAGGTAGTTAGGGGGAGTCTTGGGATTACATATTCATCGATGGACTAGAAAATAGCCGATAGTTTACATAAAAGATGGGAGGATAGGGAATGGGACAAGCGGGGCCATGAGATTGGTATGATGGTGGCACTTTAGATTGAAGTTTGTCGAAAGGAAAAAAACCAGAACAAATGAGGGTGATTGGATCACAATCAATCTACTGTCTAGATAACTAGCCACTTTTTAGGTAAGGAGAATTTCTACAGGTGTAAAAATAACCAGGAAGAGAAAATAAAACCCCATGTGAATAGTTCCATGAAACATATACATCATGTAAATATTACACCCTTAACGCAATATAAACAAATCATATGAAACTATATTAAAGGAATTAAAATGAAACAATAAAGGGGAAACTAAAAAAATACACAACTTACAATTAAAACTAATTTAAGGATGATGTTATAATAACCTAAATTATATAACTGTGACTATATTCATTAATTTAAGGCGATGCATGAATTTGTACAATGCCACACCCCTAGTCAAACTAGCATCCAAATTGTCCAGAGTTGGTATCGCAGTGAAAATAACCATCCAAAATTCTATAATATCCCTAAAAAATTAATTATAATGTTAATTTTCTTTTATTTAACATGAAATACAATGTTTTATGGTAAACTAAATTCATATTGGCTATTACAGTACACTACTTTGCTAACAAAAGATAAAGAATACTCAAAAAGAAAACCCTTCAAATATACAACCTATTTAATGCCTTCTACCAATGAAATATAGTCTAACATTGTAGTGGAGAGTGAAACCACTGATTTCATATAGCACTTATAATATACTGATCCACTATATTCAAGAAATAAAAAAATTGTGATAGAATTTTGAGTGTCAATATTTTTAGCATAATCAGAGTCAACAATGATAAATATATCATTATCAGAACTACAATTTATGCTATATTGAATTCACAATTTATCATACATGGAGATATAAGTTTGTAAAATTTTCAATTCATGCCAATTAGGCTTACCGGGTTTCCATATAAACCTTTTCAAATTACAAATAGAAAATTAAATACTTGTCCTAGAATAGACTAGAGCATTCTTAAGACTTCCTACAACATTAGCATGTAGAATCATACTCATGAAGGTAGCCCCATAATAATTTCTAGGTGATTGATCCAAAGATTATTTAGAATTTTTTGCTTGAGGAACACTAATAGCTTGAACAAGATAAAACATATATCTTTTTAATTCCTTATTAACATAAGAAGATTGGGATAAGTACAAGGTTCTAGCCTTCCTATCTCTTATTATGTCCATACCTATGATTTTATTGGCATGAACTTTGTCTTTAATTTCAAATATATAGTTCAATTGATTATTGATAGAATATAACCGCCTTGTTTTTATGGATTGAAATCATTTCATCAACATATAATAATAGGGAAATAGATTTCTGTTTAATAGATTTACAGTATACACATGCATCAAGTTTTCTTCAGAAAATGGGTTTTCAATCATAAAAGAATCAATCATTTTTTACCATTGTCTTGACGATTTTTAAATCCCATATAAATACTTCTTAAGAAGAGAAATTTGATTATGTTTGAATAGTTTAGACAATACTTTAAGAGGAGTCATATAAATTGTTTCATTAAGGGTACCATGCAACAAAGAAGTTTTTAAAATCTAATTGTTCAATATGAAAATTAAAATTAGCAGCAAGAGAAAGCATAATTATACTAGAGGAATGATTATTAGATGGGGAGAAATTGTCACCATAATAAATCCCCTCATGTACAAGAAATCGTTTAGAAACCATTCAAGCATAAAATTTTATTTTAGATTTTCCTATATTATTTTCTTTATTATTATAAATCCATTTAGAACCCATGAACTTTTGGTTACTATGTATGGAAACAATAACCCAAGTGTTTTTTAAGTATTCAATTCATCTCTTCTTACATTTCCCCCAACCACCTAATGTATTATTAGGACATAATATTTTTCCAATATGTTTTAGGTTCATCATTAAACAAATAATGTGGTACATTAAATGAATAGGTTCTAATGTATATCTGATTGAAATGGGATAGAGGAAAAATAACTCTTCTCTCTCTATCCTAAGTGAGAGGATAATTGATGAGATCATATAGTACCTCTGTTTTTGGTTGAGAATCTAAATTAGAATCAAATTTAACTTTGGTTTCGACAACGGGGAGAGGTGGAATTGTCCCAAACTAGGAGTGGTCACTGGATTCAAAAATCACTTCAACACCAAGGGTAGTTTGGACTCTAGAGGGTTATGTAGTGTCAGAGGACTCTACAAGTTCATACCCCTCATCATTGGAGAGTCCCGACTCATGAAACACAACATATCAGCTAATTACACATTTTTGATAAACTACTTTTTCTACCCACAGATGATAATCCATAACACCCTTTGGGTAACCTAGTAATATACACCTAACATCCCAAGAACATAGCTTCTGAGTTCATGTATGATCATAAGCTATGGATACAAAAGTCATAATGTGTTCATGGTTCAGGGGTGAACCTTTTCATTGTTATTTAGGTGTCTTAAAAGAATTATTAAAAGATGGTAAACGGTTGATATGATATACTACTGTTGAGGAAGACTCATCCTAGAAGGACCTGGGGAGTTTTGAGTTAGACAACATACACCTCACCCTTTAAAGGATAGTTATATTCGTCATCTCTTCTAACCCGTTTTTCTGTGGAGTTTCCACAACAGTCAGTTATATAATAACTACCTCAAATTTACAGAATTAAATTAATTATATGGATATATACTCTAATCAATTATCAATTCATAAGAATTTGAGTTTCCTATTAAATTCACATTCTACCCCATCATTCCATATCTTAACGTTCTGAAAAGTATCAGACTGATGTTTGAGTATACGAATACAATCTTTCCTTGAGAAGTCATCAATGAAGTTCATGAAGTATAAGTCTCCACCATGGGAGTTAACTCACAAAGGAACCCACAAGTCAGAATAAACACATTCAAGGGGTTCTTCATCCTTATACATTGACCTACTAAAGCATTATTCTTCAGATTTCCCATATTCAAAATCCTCATAGAATGGGAGACATCTAAGAGAGATGTTACTAGAAATCCTCTATTTTTTGAGTTCACTTAGGCCCTTGGCACTACAATTCCCTAACCTTATTTTCCAAAGGGTTGGGAATCATGTTCTGAACTATAAGAGTTTTTCAGATGACCTCTATGAACCTTACCATCTAACACATAAAGACCATTATAGATATTTACTTTCATTACTATGAGGTGTCCTCTAAAAATTCTATGGCATCCCGAGTATGATTTAAAACTATATACCTTTTGTTTAAGGATTACAAGGTAGATCAACTTTCATTTCAATTCAGGTACCCACCTAACATCCCCAAGAGTCTTAATAGTCCCATCATTAATATCTAATGAAATAGAGCCTATTCCCCTAATGTTATATCTCCTATTGTTCCCTAGAAATACCTCACATGATTTAATTTCCCTCAACTCAGTAATGAATTCCCTCCTAAGACACATGTGGAATGAAAATTCTAAATCTAGGATCCATTCAACAATGATGGAAATGATAGATACATTCAACACATCATTAGTGTCAATGTCCTACTCAACTAATAAGTAATGTCCATTACTATTATTTATATATTCATATTTATTATTAGGGAAGTTACTCTTAATTTGTCATGGTTTCATGAATTTAAGACACTTTATTAAATTGATATTAGACTTATATCATTGATTCATATACTAAAAACTTTCTTTTCTTCTACCCCTAGACCCACTTCTTCCACTAAATTCACTTATATCCCGAACACTTAATACATCAACCCCCTCTTAACACTAGCCTTCCTTTGAAGGTCTCTCGAGAGTAAAAAAGTATTAACTTATTCAAGATTAAGATCATATTTTTCATACATTATATTGAATTTAACAGAATTAAAGGAATTATCTAATAATGTTAATAGTATAATATTTTGGTCTTCATCAACCAATTTAATCTATATGTTCGATAGATCTAACAATATTTTTTTTAAAATTCATCAATGTTCATCTTAAATATAGTTACAGGAAACATTTTAAACGTATATGATCTCATTTTCTTATATAATATACCAAGAAGGGAATCGAAAATATAAAAGGATTTAAGCCTATAACATATAACCCTAGAAGAAGATTCGTATCAAACTTCTCTTAGTACTTTATCTCCTAAAGGTAAAAGAATTAAGCTATGAGGCATCCTAAGAGAATCCTCAAGCACATCAATATACGTAGTTCATTCTTCCTATATAGGGAAGGGGTGGTGATTTTATTTCTAGAACCATCAAAGGAATCAATTAAATTGTTATGTTCATGAAAAGCTATAATTTTATTTCTCCAAATATTGAAATCATTTTCACCATAGAATTTGTCTATATCAAATTTAGTGGAATGAATTATAAACAATACATTAGGCTGTATTACCACTTTTGGGGGTTAATTTCTTAAACACCAAAACATCCAAGATCAATTGTTGTGTATTTTTGAGTTAATTATTTTATTTGTTCAACAAATCAATTAGAGTCAAAGAAACATAATAGAATTCCTATCAAATTGAGCGGCTAGAAAAACAAACTAGCAAGTGCATAAAAGTAAATGAAAACTAATATAACTTGATTTGGACCAGTGCGATCCAATATGCACTATGAGAACACCACCTATGTAAGATTTTCATTAAAATTTAAAAAAGTAAGAAAAAAATATAGACTCAAAGAAAGTAAAAAAATAACCCTAGAAACTATTTGAGGAGGCCGACCATGTTGAACTAGGTGGTAGTGGTGAAACCTGTCATGTAATGTCAATGCCTTCCACTCCTAGATAGAATCCAGTACACAAAAAATGGATATAAATCTACATATGAAAAAACTAACTAAATCACTACAATACCATGAATCTAAATCAAAACCTAGTTATGATGAAAGATATGTTATGATCTAAAACATTCTTTAGGTGTAGTCATCCAGAACCCAAGTCTATGTCTTCTTTCACTGAATCTCTAATGGAGAGGTACTCGAGTTACAGGAGGTGGAATGACCTCAACAGAGGAGAGAATAGATACCCAGAACACCTTAGTCATCTTCCTCTATCTCTGATAAGACACAGAAGTCACAGTAGAGCCTCACACGTGGAGAGATCTTTATGAACTAAATGAAACACAAAACAAAACCAAGAGAGACAATCCTTGCATCAATGTTTATAAAGATACATGAGGGAATTATTGGGGAGTGTCAAGAAGTTAGGTGAATTTGTGGGATTTTATCTGTGTGGATGGATGAGATCATAGCCGATAGTTCACATAACTGTAGGTGGTACAACGCATAAACAATGTGGTGCTATGATATTGTGAGGACAGTGGAACTTCAAATCGAAGTAGAGAAAAAGAAACACGCCCAGAAAAATGAGGGCCATTGGATCAAGGTCAACCAACAGTCTAGATAACCATCTTCTATTCAAGTAAGAAAAACGTATACATGTGTACATGTAACTGGAAAAAGAAAATAAAACCCCACATGAACAGTTCTATACAGCATATAATATATTAAAATATAACACCGTTATTGAAATTTGAACAAATCATATAAAACTATATTAAAGGAATTAAAATGAAATAATGTAGGAAAAAATATAACAACCACTTCATAAATCCTTTATTGATTTCCCTCATAGATCACAATTATCATAATCAATCCCTCTTTAAGCGGTTTATTTTAGGTGTCCAACAGTGTAACACTCGTCAAAAAAAGAAGAAGTTTTTAATATAAAACTCAATGATTAATGTCATTTTTATAGATGGAAATGATAAAATTATCAATTGTATTATCTCTATGATCTACCTATACCAACTCCCTAGAAAAATGACAAAATCTAATGCCTAGGTGAATAGGAACCCCCATTAAAGCAGCAATGTCATGAAAAAGTTTTTGATGCAAAGAAGGCATTTGGGTCCAAAAATATTAATCTATACCTATGAAAATTAGTTTTTAAAAATTGATAAATTATAATTGGGAGTATATTAATGAATACAATGGAGCCTTAGTTTTAGGTACAAAAAACAAGAACTCCATGCGCGTTTATTATGCTCATTGGAGTGAAGAAAATAGTGAAATAATCCATGATCAATTGAGACACATTTCGATTCTAAAAACCCCCAAATAGATCAAAATATATTTACAATGTACTCTAGGAACCCACTATTTTCATCCATGGGAAGAACCAAACATTTCACAGTCAAATTTTTACACTTGTCTAATCTCTTTGGGACCTCATCATGTGGGTTTTTATTTTTTTTTAAAACGAATAGGTTAGTTTTTTTGAAAAAAACATGGAAGGACGACTTATCAGATGCCGTCTTTTAGAAAAATAAATTATTTTAAATATACTTGTTTATATATTTTAATATATATCTTTCTAATATATATATATATATATTAGGTTTATTTTATTTTATTTATAATTATTTGAATTAATATTTGAAATGAAAAATGTTACGTTTTAAGAAATAAATTTTGTGACGTGAAAATTATTTTTTAATTATTATATTTATGATTTTTTTATTTTAAATTATATTTTATATATTGATTCAATTTTTGAAATATAATTTACATTGTATTTATATATTATATGTTATATGGTTTCAAATTCACCTCCATGAAAATAACAATGTTTGCAGTTAGTGGATTTGAAAGACTATTTATATACTAAAATTAAAATATAGTATAAATTAAATTTGACACACTTATAGAACAAATAATAATCAATCCATCATAACAAAAATTTTATAAAATAAATTAATGAAAAGTAATTTTAGTGGAACAATATATTTTAGTTTCAAAGAATTACATTTTTATTTAATTTTTTCTTACTTTCCTTTAATTTTCAATTATTTATTTTATTTATAATTTTTTTATTTTCAAAAATCTTTTAGATGTTTAGGATATGTTTTATGTTTTATTTAGATTTTTTAGGTTATACACCTTAAAAGTCACCACCGTAAATCATAATAATGTTTTAAGAATGTTAATTTGAAATACTATAAATAATAAAGTATTAATAAAATCTAATTGAAATTTAACACACTTAGTGAACGCATAATAGATAATTAAAAATTATAAGTGTTTCATAAAAATTAATATTGAAAATCAATTTTAATGTCACAATAAAATGCCTTTTTAAAACTTTATATTTAGTGGAAGTCTTAAATTTTATTTAGAATGTAGTAAACCATCATTTCAATTTTGTGCAAAAGTTTTTTAATGTGTAAATATTATGTTTTTAATAAATAATACCTATTTCATGTAAATTATTATTTTTTGAAATATTAATGAACCTATTTATATTTTAAATAAATTTTAAGATGTATCTTATTTTTTTTAGTTTTAATTTGATTGTTTTTATAGTTTATATTTTATAATATTTTAGTGGTACTTATTTTAAATTTAATTGGTTTTCCTTTATTTCATGTAGTTTCTTTGAATGAATATAAAAATACAAACATATGTAAAATACAAATGGAAATTAAAATGAAATTTAATAAAATACAATATTGTTTCAATTTTTTTATGTAAATCGAAAACATATACATGAATGAGTATAATTTCTCTCTATGTTGAGGTATGATCCCACAATAATGTGTGTTAATGGGATGCCTGTATCGAGATCATCAAACTTTATGCTAGGGTGGATTATGATATACTACAGAGTGCTGATCCTGGGACACTGGACCCTTGTATGTTTGATGATCTGCATGTTTCTCAATTGGAGGAGGTTTCATCGGGATTTCATTATCTACACATGATCATTACAGCACTATGTTATTAGAAGGATCCTCCATCATCACCTAGTGGAACCATACAACCTATGAAGGCATGGTCACAAAATATGGAGGTGTGGGAAATTTATCCTCATAGATGCTTATAAAAGATAGACGTAGAAAAAAATTGTGGATATCATGACAAAATAAATGGATCTCATGCCTCCTAATTCACATAACCAATCTATTAAGGTTGGACTAATAGAAGGTCATCCTCTACCTATGGAACTGGTTAGGACTCATGTGAAGCATTACATGGTCTATGTCATCATCATGGATCGACAACATCAACAAATGCTATAGGTGGTTACTAATCTATAACCTCCACTCTAAGCATAGGAACTCCATCTCAGTAGGATGAAAAATCAAAGATACTATCATGTAAAATACAATAAGATATCCTTGTCCCCTATGAAACATCATGGACTGCTACTAGGCTAGAAACCTACTCCTCATCTGGATCAGACATGTGGATAATCTGTTATAGTCATGTATGATGTAAAGATATTCAAAATGAATTAAAAAAATAGTACAGTAGGAATACTAATGGAAATTTATTTATTTACCATATCTTGAAGCACTGTTTCATGTGGAGTAAGATTCATTGTAGACATTATTATATTACATGGAACATACTTGAGTTTCAATGATTTTGGGAATGACATCATATGCACACCGTCAATATGAAACAACACTTTTTTGTCCACTAGGTTGAGATTTTCAGTATTTGTTCAGCATGAATCGACATCCTACCTCCCTATCAACTTCACAGAATAAAGACATGGTGATTGTCTTAGTGGAAATGGAAGAAAATGAACATAGCCAAACTAATGCATGACTCTATCAGGATGGTGCCACTCAATAATATAATAGTTATTGATAGGAACTATAACAATCAAATATTTAAGTCCAGTAGTGTAGTCTTTTGGAAACACATCTAATAAAGCCCAAAATGAAATCCATGTAATCTGAAAAGACATGTGAGATTTTTCAAAAATATTATTACTAAAAACAAAAAAAAAGATAATATTATGAAACTGGTTAGTAAATGAATGATTTTATATACTTATGTTGGTGGGTAGTGGAATATCCAACATGAGATAGTACAAAACCAAATTGTAACCGGGATCCCTAATAAAGAAATGTTCCTTACTCCACCTATAAATTACAACATTTAATGTGATAAACAATAAGAAATTAAATTAAATAAATAATGATATAATTAGAAAACAATAGATATGAGTGATCATGATAGCGTCTATGTACAACATCACACAACACTTCTATATGTAGCTCTGGGCCAACAATAATATGGTGGAGGGTTGGATGTGCTCCCATGCCCACATCTGAAGAAGGATGTCACATCCCCCATGATCAGTGTGATCTGAGTGGCATGTTGTACATAAGGCCGGGTATGTATATTCAAAGCATGTAAATCCCCAGTTGTATCTTCTTGACTAGATAAAAATCCTATAGATGGACTAGATACACAATGTGTACGTGCATACCTGAGTGATCAGTGAACAATATCCCTCCAATGATCCATAATATATATATTCATGGGTAAGAGGCATGGTTGTCTGCTAGTCAGTATCAGTGGGTAACTGTGAAAAATGCATCTCTATCCACCTTATAAATTTTAACCCTCCATTTGTAGCATCATCATTGGACAAAATGTTTATGCCTAGAAATATATATACAATCTTAGGCCATTCTCCATGGGTGGGTCCAATAACTACATCCCCCAATATTGGAAGACCAAGAAGGACTGCCACATCCCCAAGGGCAGTGTTCAACTCTCCCTCAGGTAAGTGGAATGTGTGTGTCTCCATTCTCAATCTCTCGGTGAGGGAAGCAAGTAGGTGATAATAAATGAATGTAAAATTAAATACTACAATTCCATAGAATCCAACAAATCATAGGTACATTATAATGGTTGATGAAGGTGGGGAGTGATGAAAATGGTGTGATTCACGTACCCTGATTCATTGATCCTCATTGTCTGCAAACACATCAACTGAAACAAGACTATACTACACAGTGAGTATCATAGTATCCTCTATCTATATATAAAAATATGAAATAAGTCATAAGTGTAAAATTAAAATATAATGTTATTGTAAGTGGAATATTATGAATTATAGAATGTAAGACTTGACATGCCTTTCCCCAATTTTTATTATGATTATTTTACCAAAAGAAAAAATAATGTGTCCAGGTTTCTCGAAGAATATTTCAAAAGTGGTTTTAGATATTTTTTACCTTTTAAAGGGTGTTATGTAAGATATGGTTTTATATATTTATATATATATAAATATTTTTATTTTTTTATCTAAAATTTTATTAGTAAATATGTCACATAATGTTTAGGAATGTAAGGTAAAAATTAGAGAAAACATCAAATCAATTTATTTATCCATGATAAAATGAAAATTATGGCCGTATAAATTGAAATTCACAACAGAAAAACTATTAAATAAAAAATATTTATTTACAATAGATTAGAAAAACCATAGAATTTTTCAAAAAAACATTGTTTAGATGAGATGAGTCTAACTTCAGAAGTAAATACGAATTCATCTTATTTTAAAGTGGTATCATAATAGCATCTTCCAAAGGGATATACTTATATTTGAATTTTCAAAATATTTCCACATTATAATGAAATATTCTCTATATGGGGAGGCATGAAATTAAAATATTAAAAGATTTACAATATTCAATAGTTAAGTAAATCTATTTGGAAGATTTTATTAATCTACCACTTGAAAATAAGTTGTATTTTACTTCTATTTAGAAGTTAGACTCATCCCATCCAAAATCTATTCTATTTAAAAATTTCATTCCTGTTATAAGGAATTTATGTTTTATTTAATGGGTTTTCTTATTGTCCATTTGACTTTGTAAGATCATAATTTTCATTTTATGATGGATAAATAAATTTATTTGATATTTTCTCATATTTTTACCTGAATTTCCAAAATATTCTTTGACTTATTTTCTAATATACTTATTGATAATGAAGAAAAAATGATTTTTGTTACCCAATACGACCATTCTTTAACTTTAAATAATAATTTAGATCTCTAATTGTGTGGTTTATAATTTACTTTTGATTTCTCACATGATGGTATGTTTCATGATTATTTTATCACATGCTTACTTTATGGTTTAACAATCGATATTTTGACTATGATTTCATTCCATATTACATATACATGTGATATTCCATGTAATGTGAATATGAAAGGCTTATTGTTATTTGATATAAAGAGTATTCATCAATGTTTGGAAAATTTTCCGAATGAACGATCTTATGTTAACACTATATATTTAATAATATAAAAAGATATCTTTGGAGACAATATATCATTATAGCTAAGAGTATGAACTCAATCAAGAAATGTTTGGGAATTTTTTCTTATTATGAACTTTTGATGAAATATTATGTATCTCATATGCTGACCTTATTCATGAGACCATACTATCTCATTCCACTTCATGCTTGACTTCAGTCTCCCTCATTGATGGAACTAGTTGATGTCAGGTATCAATATTGAATAGCCTTCAGTCATTTTGAAATATCAAAACATCCTAATAGGCAATCATGGTGAATCATAATATTTAGTAATGGCGTCTAGCTAGTACACTGGATCAAGATATGCTTCGCATTATTTTTTTCATAGAAGAACATGATACGTTGTCATGTGCGCATAGAAACAATAATAAATAGAAGTTCTATATTAAAATTACATATCTTCCAGTAATATAACCATTTTTTGACCACTCTTATTTATGTTGGGGATCGATCACTCTTGAACATAAAATTTAGTCTACATAGCATAAAAGGCATAATCGATATGCATAATTTTCTTCAACGATCTTTATAATATATGATTGAAATTTCCTTATATACCTTCTCCCATATTGAATCCCATTTGAGGCTAGTTTTTATTTATCAATGATGTACTTCACACAATGATAAAATCTTCCCAGAACTAGGGAAGTTATAGGTAACTTTAGAATCCCTTTGAAGACAACATTGATGCACCCCAAAATGTTTTTGTTCACATATATGTACCTATTCCCCTATCATATTCCAATGACATTTTAATCTTGTATTCCACATCATAAAATCTTGAACATCTTGATTATCCTTGTTTATTTGTTTGTAACATTCTTAAAAACATCGTTGATCTGGCTCATATGCTACACAGAAGTTATCATATTTTACATAAATTAATTTTATATTTATATAGAAACGGTAAAAATAATTAAAACATTCCATACCAAGCCTCAGGTTTTCATTCTTCATATGTTCATTTTGGAATGTTTTTCTCACATTTATAGAAATGTGTCTAATGCAATACTGATGATGTGCATTTGGGGGTCCCTATGTATCAATATCAACATTGATTTCCTATTTTCTCTATTTATGGATATCAAATTTCAAATAGAAACCAGAAATGTGTCAAAAATGTTCACTCATTCATTCCAAAAATGAAATCCATGATTCCTGGTTTTCCCTCTCCATAATGGAAAATGAAAGTCAAAGATGTTAAAAGTTACCATCTTGGGTTACAATAATAAAAAATATATCTATGTATTTTCCATATATAAATGTTCCATCAATTTGTATGAACTGTTATTTGAAATGAAATATGAAAATACAGGGGAAGAATCCCATGAATAACCAATGAAATTTAACAAGATATTACTCAAGGTAGTTAACGCGAGAGACCTATTCATTCATATTAACGAGGAATACAACTTTTCCATTGTGTCTTAGTATTGATATAAACTATGGAAACACCTAATACAAGTCATCCCAATCATTAAATACATTCATAATTTTCCTATATTTTACCATGAATGTCTTATTATTGGAACCCTTATAACCAAAATTTTATTTTATTTTCTCTTACATAAGGGAAAAAGAAAAATCCTAGCATGTTATTATCATATTTATGATAATAGATGACACAAATTTAGTATCCAATTAAGCATGATCTTGTTTATGGTTTTTCTGAACACAAGTATACGATGCCTCAATCTTTGAAATTATCCAACCTCCAAGCTCAATTTCTGGAATCACCCTCATGTGGAATCCAAAATCATTCCCATATTTATCACACCGTATGATGTATTTTTGATATCTTGATTCTTGAACTAAACATCTATAGTGCCTCCCCATATGAAATCTTTTAAATATGTTTTTCAATGAATCTTTACTTGGAAAATATAGTCTAACATATAATGTTTCATCAATATCACTAATACTATCCAATATAACTCTAGGAAACTCAATTATTGGTGTGTGAACATTGTAATAAAACATAGTAAAACATTCCATTTCCTCCTAACAAGATAGAAAGAGTGGTATATGGTTTATTATGGGACGAGGTTGTTATACACATACTGTATTTCTAGAAACTTCTACCCCAACTTCAACTTCTCCCTCCTCGTTAGCACTGTTGTCTACATATATTCCGTTATTAACAAAATACCCATTGTACGTTAGATTTATAAGCATACATAGACGATCAGATATGAATTCCTCTTCTGCATCATAGGGTATTTCCTCAATCTATTGGTATAGAGATTCCTCAAAAAACTGTGTAAGTCTACATCTTCATACAACATTACCTTGTTGTTTTATAGTAAAAACCTCAACATATAACTCCACTATAGCACCATTTGATTATGGTGAAAATAAATCTATTTCTTGTACCCAGTTCTTATCTATAGCTAATGGACATTCTATATTCCCTAGTGTAGCCAGAATTTTTCGATGTTTATATATAATAGAATTGATCTCTTGATTAGGTCCTAGATTTAAGAAACCACGAATTTTTTCTTAAAGTTCACTTAAGGTTACAAAATCATCTATCCAAAATGATGTTGTTGGATATTTAATATTAGAATATCCTCTCTCGATTTGAATTGCCTCCCCATAGTAGTAGACATAGGAGAACATGATTCACAACTTGAAAACATTTTCTTGATCAAGATTCTGATAGTGTAAATTCTATTGATAGTGAGGGTTGACCATATAATCTTTACTCTATTGAAACATTTTAACATCTTTTTATATCCTAAAACATGACTCTAATGTTTCACATTATAATATCTAATCATCCTAAAGGTATGTTCAGTAGTTTAAAAAGAAAATATTAACCATATAATGAATACACACCAAGAGTGTCAAACCTGGTGTTCAACAAGTCCTGTTGTCATACACCATTTAATGATCGAGTTTAGATCAATGAGTTGTTTTGGGTTTTATCCCTAGGTACATATGTGAAAGATCCACATACACCAATTATATTCAGATAGGGATTTGATTGCATAGATATCTACATAATCAATATGATACCAAAACATTATAATGTTTTCTTATTTCCTAAAAGATGACACTAATGTTTTATAGTACAATTTTTAAATTCTATAATAGAATGCTCATTTGTTTATAAAGAGAACGTGACTCATCTAAAAAATATACATCAAGAGTCACAAAAAAGTCATTCAATAAGGTATGAATCATCAAAATCACAAGAGTAACAAATCATGTACACATTGAATCCTCTTTATCATCCATTTTTCCATCTTTCATCCAATGTTAATTATATATTAATTTAAATTTCATCAGTAATTAATCATTAATTAATAATTATTTTATGATTCATTAATCATATATTAATTATACCTTAATAAATCATTAATAATTACTAAATCATTAGTTAATAATTCATTAATCATTACTTAATCATTAGTTAATAAATCTTCAATCATTGGATAAACATTATTTAATAATTATTTAATAATTTTTTAATCCTTTTGAAATCATTAGTTAATAATTATTTAATAATTAGTTAATCATTACCTAATCAATCTATAAACATTATGTAATCAATACTTATTAATACGTTAATAATTACTTATTCATTCTTTAATCATTATTTAATCATTATTTAATCATTATTTAATAATTATCCAATTATTATTGAATAATTAGTAAATCATTAGTTAATTAATCTTTAATCAGTACTTAATCGATAGTTAATCCTTCTATAATCATTAGTTAATCATTTTTTAGTCAATAATTAATCATTAGTTTATCAATATACAATCATTAGTTGATCATTATTTAATAACTAGTTAATCAATATTTAATCATTAATTAATCATTAGTTCATCATAATTTAATCATAATTATTTAATTTTTAATAAATAGTCAATCATTATTTAATAAATATTTTATCATTTGAAAATAATTCTTTAATAATTAGTTAATATTTAATAATTATTTCTTTAATTATTAGTTAATCATCCTTTAATCATTTGTTCATATTCTTTTAATCGTCATTTAATCATCCTTTAATCATTAGTTAATCATTCATTACGCATTAGCTAATCATTACCTAATCCTTAGTTAATGAACATTTAATCATTGGTTAATCATTATTTAATCATGTGTTAATAATTAGTTAATTAGTAGTAAATATTTAGTTAATATATATTTAATCATTAGTTAATCAATCGTTCCTCAGGAGTTAGTCATTATTTAGTCATTATTGAATCATTCATTAATCATTTTGTAAGCATTATTTAATCATTAGTTAAGCCTTCTTTAATTATTAGTAACTAATTTTTAATCATTAGTTAATAATTCTACAATCATGAGTTAATCATTATTTAATCATTATCTAATCATTATTTAATAATTATTAAATCATTATTTAATAAGTCTTTAATCATTAGTTAATCATTCTGTATTCATTATCTAACAACTATTTTAACATTAATTAATCATAAATTAATTATTCTTTAATCATTATTTAATCATATGGTATTCATTAGTAAATTATTATTATGTAATCATTATGTGATCATTCATTAATCCTTCATTATTCATTAGTTAATTTATACTTAATCATTATTAATAGTAATTTTTTTTATAAAATATATATAACTAACTAAACTAGTAAACAAATTACATATTTTGAACTAACTAAAAAATATTAAATAAATAAATAACAATAAAATAAATGAGAAAAATACCTTGAAATTATTCTTTTAAAAAATAATTACTTATTTGTGACCATCGAAACCATATCTTACAAAAGAATATTCACCAGGCATATTGTAGAGAGAGAGGGTGTGTGTGTTTGGAAGTTAAAGAGATGAAGGGATTTTTGATTGAGGATTGGGGGAGGGGTTCCCTTTTATAGGATCTTCTAGGAATGGAGGAAACACCAGTGCCACATTTATTCTTTTACTTTATGAGAATGGTCTCAATGCAATACATGGCTTTCACTTTATATTTGGAAAAAGGAAAGATCTCCCCTTCTGCCTTTTCTATGTCATCAATTTGTGAAGTAGGTAGGGTCTCTCCTTCCTTTCTGAGATAATTTTCCAAAAAAATATAACTTGAACATAATAATTTATTTTAAAAATTCATATAAAAAACTTTCACATTCAAGTTTTCTTCAACATAGGCTGTCAAACCCTTTTTATCAATCCTTCCAATAATTAAGTCTGTGTACATAGAAAAAGTCCATGTTCATTAATCAATCTCCTCCAACTGAATTAACCCCAAATATTTATTTTTGAATGAAAACCTTCAACTGACCTATCTATAGCTTTGTAATCTTTATTAAATTTCCCTTTGGAAAAAATTCTCTCAAACTAGGCCTCCAAAGCTTATCAGAAATCAATTTAAGTTAATAGGGTTCAATCATCATCGTGATCACCTGCGTACAAACTCTAATCAACTCACATCTCTCTAAAATATGTATGTATGCATGGAACTGTGTGTTAATGCTAATTATATATGCATATAAGTATTTTAATAAAAACTAAAAATATTTATACGTAATTTATAATTTTTTAAAAGTTTTAATTAAAATATAAAATATAATGAATAGAATATTTTTTAAATCACAATTGATAGTAGATTTAATATTTATATTTTCATTAAAATACGAATTAAAAATATTTTATATTCAAATAAAATAAATTTATAATATTTATAAATATAACTATAGATTTTTATTTAGTTTAAAATATATATTAATTCAATTAATTATTAATATTTTTTCAAAATATTACAAATAACATTTAAATTTATTATTATAATGTCAAATATTTATTCATTTATATAATAAATTAAAGTTTTTAAATGTTATTAAAAATATATAAATAAAAATTTTATCAAAATTATACATATATTTTGTAACACCCCGAACCCAGTTATCCAGAGTCAGTGCATTATTACATAACATTGGCATGATCAAAATAAAGATAAAATCTCGAAAGACTAATTAGTTTAGTAGCTTTGGAATAAATAGATACATTCAGAATGTTTACATTACATTATAAAGTGAAAACTACAACAACATCTTGTCTCCACACTCATATCCCTTTATACTATCTCTATAGGTCATTCCTAAAATACTTCTTCACATCCTAGGAAATATAAAACATTAAAAGGGGTGAGCTCAAATGACCAGTAAGGAAAACAATACAGCAGAAACATTCATAAATAATCATAAACATTTAAGGCAATGTATAACTAAAACAAAAGCCTTTTAAACCTAAAAATATTCATAAAATGAAAAATATAAAATGAAATAATTCCATTTACTTCTTCACATGGATATTATACTAGTCGAATAATCACATTCAATATGAATAACCACTTTCATAATGAAGTAATGTATAATGTCAGACTATCATAACCACGTAGCCAGGGCCTCGTTCCAAGACTACAAATAAGATTTTGCCAAGTCCTCATGACAAGACTCTAGTTTGTCTCATGAGACCTACCGATGAATCGAGGAGCTATAGCCGGCTCCACCCGTTACTTATTAAGTCCAATACATTCCTCATATGAACATGTTTAAACATAATAAAAAAATTCGTATTAAAACTAGCATACGAAATGTCAATACTTTCTCCATAAACCATGAATGGTATAAAAACAACACATGCATAGTCAAAAATATCACAAAAAATTCAATACATTATGGTTTTTTTTATCATAATAAATGAACTTCAAATAAGCTTAAAATCCATCAAAGGAAGTTGACATATATGAAATCAAAACTATTTGAGAGAAATATATCTTTTCTTGAAATCATTTAAAATTCACGTAATTATAAAATAAAAAATTTACTTTTAAAATATCCTTATAAGATTTTAAGGGAAGCTTCTAAGATTTTATAATGGTAGAAAATAGCTGCACCCACCGTATAAGTTAAAAAGACATTCTTAACTTAATTCTGTTGAAAAGGTTAAAAAAGACCTTGTTTGGAAAATGACATAAAAATTCCTTTATAAAATTATTATAAAAAGTCAAACAAGGGTATAAATGACATTAACACAAATTCTGTAAAATAGTAAGAATGTTTTGAAATAAATTTTTAAGAAACACGGATGTGGATGATAAGAGGTCCCATTAGATAATTACATATAAACAACCTCGGATAATGAAGATATTGTGAAATAAACCGTTACCTTGTACTTTTCCTTGTTTGAGGGTAGGTTAAAATCCTGTATAATGGTGAAATAATTGTTATTAAATTATAAAAGAATCATATATATTAATATGTTATCATATATGATCTTTTAACATTGATTTGTTAATAATATCTTAGTATTATCATCGTTTCGGGTGTTAACTTACTCGTTTTATTTTATATGTTTTGTTATATAAGCCATGTTTGTTATGGATAGGTTGTATATTATTCATATAAAAAATGACATCATATCCTTAAACATTATTTTTAATCATCAAATGATAAATATACTTGAATGGATATGATGGGGAATGAATCTCATCGTGTTCGTGGAGACGGTAGTCCGTACGTACGCACAAGAGAAAATATCAGTATTTTGATATTAAAATAATATATAATTGGATGTTATATCATATATACAGAATCCTTGTCATGTTATATTTATTATTTACATGAATTTCACATCATTATTATACCCATCCAAATAATAATGTATTGAATAACAATTACACCACGACCTAGAGACGGTAAGCCGTACGTACGCACGTATGGTGACATGTCCTTCAAAGGATGGATAGAATACATAATATAATTGTACTGTATTTATAATAACATCATAGTATATAGAAGATACTGGATTTATTATTTTATAATGGAAATAACTGAGAAAGAAGAAGTTGATGAAGAAAGGAACTTGAAAGAGGGCGGTGAATACATTACCTCTTCGTCAGGTTCTTCCTTTTGATTTGATCAAAATGGCTCCTTTGGATGGATTTATGATCAAACTAAGGCCTCTATTTTGAAGTGAGAGGAGTTGAGATAATATTTGTGCAGGGTTTGGCCAAACGAAAAGGCTTTGAATGTGAGAAGAATTAGATAGAAGTGGTGTCCTTTTATAAGGTGGAGGAGGGGATCTTTAGGGAAAACTAGAAATATTATTTTACAATAAATTAATATTCGGTTTTTAATGGATAAAAAGTGTATAATTTAAAGGTTAAGGTGGGTATTGGTCAAAAAACACTCAAATAATAGGTTTTAGACAGGTTTGGGTCACTATATTGACCTTATCGTTTAGTTTTAACTCTTAGTTAATTAGTTTGACATTTACCATGTCACTTTTTATTTTGATGTTATATAGTTAATAAACATAATATATACATACAATCGACCCCATGTGGTCCATTAATGGAACAAATATCATGATATAAGTCCTTTGGACGAACCTTATATTTTTAGGAATTTAATATCAATTAATAATATACTATTTTTTTAAAAACTCTTTTATGTCAATTTTTCCACTATTTGGTATTTGAATTTTGTGAAACTTATAACAGCATTATTAATTCAAAAAAACATAATTAAATCCATACTAACATGTCATATTAATATATAAAATTAGTTTAATTCATTAAAATTCTGAAATTATATTTATTTGGGTATTTATAATATCAATTATTTTAATATTTCACTAATAAGGTAATTACTGTATCATCATTGTGTCATAAATAGATTAAATTATTTAATGTCTAAAAATTATAAATAAAATAAAATTATGTAGGAAATATTTTTATCTTTCTAATTAATATTTACAATCGAATTTATCTTATGTTTATCCCTATATTAAAAATGTTTTAGTTATTAAAATTCTATTTTATCCCTTTTAACTCTTCTTTGAATTAAATAATAATAAATGTTCTAATCTGATCCAGGTGGACCTAAATGATAATATTTTACTCATAAGGATGTTTTTTGTCACGATACATTTGTCAAATAGAATTAGGACATGTGTTAGGGTAATATTATTATCATTTTTACCTTTAATTACCCTACTTACTTTTAATCGTCGTAAATAAAAGTAAAAAGTTACTATTCAGAAAAATTTATTTTCATCACATTGAACCACGTTTTACTCCTTGATATTAATTGTGTCTCTCTGATTTTATAAATTCCACTCACAGAAGTGGTAAAATTATGTTTTATGTGAATTTCCAAATTCTCCAAGGAGGTGGGTAAAAGACGACGAAAAGATCAATAAACTTTTCATATATCTAAAATTATTCTAAACTAACTACAATGAATTAAATTGAACTTATATAGGTATTATTTATCAATTTTGACCTTAATTAATGTAAATAAAATAAATAATTATTTACATAAAAAATTCCGTTTTAAACTATAACTCAGTGTTTTTTCACTATTCATCAAAAATTGAATGTTTTCAGAAAAATACCAAAAATTCACCCTAAGCTAATTTCGATATTATGAATCCAAAAATGAAGTCCATTTTGAATGATAAAATTAATAAAATTTCAAAAAGTGGGTATTACAATTCATAACAGCTAGTTTGATTGGTTGTGGTGTGTGTTAGAACTCGAAGTTGCGTACAACACACACTACAGTATTATTCAAAGGGAAGCGTACTGTGGAAGCTTGGGGTCTTACATTCTCCCCTACTTCAGATAATTTTGCCCTCGAAATTTCTAGAATACTACCGCATGAAAAGAATCGGGTGGTTCTTCATCATAAGTACCTCAGGTTCCCAGGTTTCCTCTTCCATCTTATGGTTTCTCCATAGAACTTTTACCAGACGAGTAGTCCAGTTTCTCAACACTTGTTCGCTCGTATCAAGAATCATGAAGGGATCTTCGCAATAAGACATATCGAGTTCCAATTTTAATTCCCCGCAAGTAAGAACGTGCGTTAGGTCAGGCATGTATTTTCTCAACAGTGATACGTGGGACAAATCATGAACTTTGGAGAGATTTGGTGGCATTTCCAAATGGTAAGCTACAACCCCAATTCGTTCTAGAATTTCAAATGGTACGATGTTCCTGGGACTCAGTTTACCTTTCTTACCGAAACGTATAACTCCCTTCCATGGAGATACCATCAAAAAAACATGATCTCCTATATGAAATTCCAAATCCTTCCTTCGGTTGTTAGCATAGCTATTCTGCATACATTGAGCTGCTTTGATGTAGTTTTGGAATACCTTCACCTTCTCCATCGTTTCCTCCACCAGTTCTGGGCCTACACGTTTTGTTTCCCCAACGTCATCCCAACAGGTTGGTGCACAACATCTCTTTTTGTATAACACTTCATATGGTGCCATTTGAATACTCTAATTGAAGCCATTGTTATAAGAAAATTCTACTAGAGGTAAATATTGATCCCACATACCCTGAAAGTCAAGTGAGCAAGATCTCAACTTGTCTACAAAGGTTTGAATAGTCCGTTATGATTTTCCATCTATTTGAGGGTGGTAGGAAGTGCTCAAACGAAGTTCAGTATCTAAGTCCTTCTAAATAATCTTCCAGAATCTTGAAGTAAAATGGGGATCACGATCAGAAACAATCTATAGGGGTACTCCATGATGTCTCACAACTTCATTAATATATATCCTTTCTAGATGTTCAAGTGGTAGATCTTCTCTTATAGCAAGAAAATGTGCTGATTTGGTAAGACAATCAACAATGACGCATATTACATCGTTCCTTCTAGGAGTCTTTGGTAGTCCCATGAAAAAGTCCATTGTGATATTATCCCATTTCCACTCAGGTATGAGAAGGGGTTGCATGCCTCCTCCAGGATGTTTCCTTCCAACTTTCACTTACTGACAAACCATTCATCTTGAAACAAAATCGGCAATCTCTCTCTTCATGTTGTCCCACCAAAAGTGTTCCTTCAAATCTCTATACATTTTGGTGCTTCCAGGGTGTATAGAGAAATTGGAACTATGAGCATCGTCCACCAATTCCTTTTTTAGATCAGGTATATTGGGAACACAAAGTCTCTTCCCAAATTTCAAAATTCTATCTTCATACACAAAGTCACTCAATCTCCCATCATTCATAGCATTAATCTTCATTTTAAACTCTTCATCATCGACTAGAGAACTATTTATCCTTTCTAGTAAATTGGTTTGGAAACCATTTGAAAAAGCATTGATATTTCATCTTCCATGGTTATTCCCATTTCCATATTCACTAGTTCTATGAAAATAGGATCCCTTTAAATTATCTTATTGTTCAAAACTCCATGATCTTTTCTGATCAAAGAATATGCCACCTTATTTGCCTTCCCCGAGTGGTAGTGTATCGTGCAATCGTAATCCTTGAGTAGTTCAATCCATCTCCATTCCCTCATGTTGAGTTCTTTCTGTGAGAAAATATACTTCAAACTCTTGTGATCAGTATAAATCTCACATTTTTCACCATAGAGATAGTGTTTCCATATCTTCAAATCAAAGATTACAGCAGTTAACTCAAGATCATGAGTAGGATAGTTTTTCTTGTGAATTTTCAGCTGTCGTGATACATAGGCATTAACTCTATCATTCTGCATAACGACACAACCAAGTCCTTTCTTCAATTCATCACTATAAATAACGAACCCCTCATTCTCCGATGGTAGAGTCAATATAGGTGCATTGACTAATATTTTCTTCAGTTCTTCGAAACATTCTTCACACTATTTTGTCTAAACAAATTTAACCCCTTTGCGTGTGAGCTTCATTAATGGGTTAGCCAATCGAGCAAAATTCTGGACGAAACATCAATAATAACCTGCTAAACCAATAAAAATGTGTACCTCGATTATACTCATTGGTTCTACCCATTCTTGGATTGCTCTTGTCTTATAAGGATCAACATATATTACATATTTTGAGAAAATATGGACAATAAAATAAATCCCCTGAAGCCAGAATTCACACTTGCTAAACTTCCCATATAATTCATGTCTTCTAAGAGTTTTCAGGATAATGCGCAAGTGATTTTCATGATCTTTGTAGCTTTTGGATTTTACCAAGATATCATCAATAAATACCACCACAAAATAATCAATATATTTCTTGAAAACTATGTTCATTATGTCCATGAATACATAGGGTGCATTAGTCAGCCCAAAAGGCATTACTCTAAACTCGTAATGCCCGTACCTAGTTTGAAATGATGTCTTCGTAATGTATTTCTTCTTTACACACATCTGATGGTATCCAGATCGAAAGTTAATATTTGAAAATTATTGATCCCCATGCAGTTGGTCAAATAAATCATCAATGCGAGGTAGGGGATACTTGTTCTTTATTGTTATAGCATTGATTTCCCTGTTGTTGATACATTCTCTTATAGATCCATCTTTCATCTTAACAAAAAGGATAGGGGCTCCCCATGGAGAAACACTAGGGTGAATAATTCCTTTATTACTAAATTACTATAGTTGTTTCTTCTATTCAACTAATTCCACAGTGGCTATTCTATATGGGGTCTTCGATATAGGCCTTGAACCACAAATTAAATCAATGGAAAACTCAATTTCTCATTCTGGATGATGTCCAGCTAAATCTTCTGGAAACACATCTACTTATTCTCTCATAATAGGTACATCCTCTATTTGAACATTCCTTTCTCACCCATAGTTATTTCATTCCCTTCTTCCCCAATAATTGAATTTAGTTGAGCTACTGGGGGTGGATCTAGAAAAGAATCATGTGGTGAAGATTCTTCTCTAAAGATAAGGTCTTCCTTATCATCATCATCAAAAAGCATATCCTCCTTCATCTTTCAATAAATTTTCGCATCATGGTCCGAAAGCTAATCCATACCGAGGATTATATCAAATTCAGTCATGGGTATGATGATGAGATCAGTAGATAAAGATCATTTATATGCCCTAATGGGAACGAATACACATAACTTGGTAGCAATGATACTTCCCTTAGGAGTTTTAACTGAAAACCCCCTTGTTAAATCAAATTGTAAATATCTAATTTTCCTTAGAAATCTAGGAAGATATGAAACAATGTGATGATCCAGAATCAAATAAAGAATTTTCTAAACTTGAGGAAACCATTAAATTACATGCCACCACGTCTTTCGGATCTTCTACCTTAGCAGTAGTAATAGTATAAGCTTGGCCTTGATCCCTTGGCCTTTTATGAGGTATGTTCCCCTGACACTTAGGACATTCATTTTCATAATGTCCCATCTCCCTGCAATTATAGAACTGAACATCGGTAGCTTCTTTATTCCCTTTTCAATAACGAGCTTGGTGGCCTTTTTCACCACACTTGTAATAGACACCCATTCCCTTCAAGAAAGTACCGGGGTATTTCATCCCACATTTACTACAGGATGGATATTTGACTTTTCCCCTATTCCCCTTATTTACATTCCTAGATTGATCAGAAAATCACTTCTTCTCTTGATTTTCTTTAAAGTCGTAAGACTTAGGGAATTATTTTTCTGTCTTGATAGCACATGAGACAAAATCTTCATACGATGAGAAGAATTGTGAGACTAATGCTCAACGAAAAATGTTTTAACCCATCAAATAAAAGATCAATCTTACTTCATGGGTTACATATATAATCTCCAACATACCTAGCTAACCATGTAAATTTAGCCTCATACTTTTCGATATTCTCATCCTCCTTTTGCCTCAAACTCAGAAATTGCCTTTGCATATCTGCTCGATGGTCACGAGGAAAGTATTTTTTTAAGAAAATCTCTTTGAACCCCCTCTATTCCATATTTGATACTTCATCATCTTCCTTTGTGTTTTGAATCAATGACCACCATTGATCAACATCTCTAGTGAGGTGATAAACTACCATGATAACTTTTTCCTTTTCACTACTCCTTAATGCCTGAAATATTTTCTGTAGGGAACTTATCCATTGCTCAACTACTACGGGATTTTTACTCCCATCGAATGTTGGTGTTTGTTTCCTCATGAAGCGGTCTAACATTGACCCTCCACGCTGCGGATCAGGTTGCTCCATATGGGTAAGCTTATTATTCATAACCTGAGTGAGTTGTCCCATTATGGTGATTAGATTATTAGCACCTGTTTCATCACCAGCTCCACTATAATTATCTTGAGTAGGAGGGAAATACCTACAAAGCGTACGTGCATTGATATAGTTTCTATTCCTTCCACTAGGCACCATTTCTAAACAATGGAATAAACTAGATCAGTTTATGAATCAAAATACACAATTCCATACTTGTAAAACACTTAACATAAATTGAACTATTTATGGATAAAATCCGTAATCATTAAAAAATTATTCTCTTTGAGGAAGTATATACTAATAAACCCTTCATAATTGTTTGTAATGACAATGAGAATTATCCTAAGAATATCACCTGGGAGTGTCGTAACGAAGAGTGAAACAAGGCCTGTTGTCATGCACCAGTTCTTGTTCGAGTCTAGCTCAAAGAGGTTTTTTAAGGTTCTACCCCTAGGTACATTTTTTCTAGAGCCTCCTCTACCTTCTCATATCCATACAGGGATGTATTGCTCAGAAAACTCAAAAAATCTCTACAATACCAAAATTCTAGGAAATTAGTCAATACTAATCCTCAAAGTCCATCTTAGGTCTATGTTCTCTTATTAGAGTTTATCTAAATCTAGTTTCCAAGGTTTGTACTAAACTTACTCTGATACCAACTGTAATGCCCCAACCCTAATTACCCAAAGTCGGTGCATTATGACATAACATTGGAAAGATCACAAGAAAGATAAAATCTCAAAAGACAAATTAGTTTAGTAGCCTTGGAATAACTAGAAACATTCATAAAGTTTACATTACATCATAAATTGAAAACTACAACAACATATTGTATACACACTCATATCCTGTTATACTATCCCTGTAGGTCATTCATTAAATACTTCTTCACATCCTGGAAAAAATAAAACATTGAATGGGGTGAGCTCAATTGCCAAGTAAGGATAACAATATACTGGAAACTTTCATAAATAAGCATAATCATTGAAGGCAATGTATAACTAAAACAAAATCCTTTTAAACCCGAACATCAGTATAATATGGAAAAGATAAAATGAAATAATTCCATTTAATTATTCACATGCATATTCTACTAGTCGAATAATCACATGCAATATAAATATCCACTTTCATAATGAAAGAATGCATAATTCCAGACTATCAAAACCACGTAGCCAAGGCCTCGTGCCTAGACTACAAAAAAAGATTTTGTGAAGGCCTAATTCCAAGACACTAGTTTGTCTAATGAGACCTACTGATGCATCGAGGAGCTATAGCGGGCTACACCTGTCACTTATTAAGTCCAATTCATTCCTCATATGAACAGGTTTAAACATAAGATAAACATTCGTATTAAAACTAGCAAACTAAATGTCAATACATTCTCCATAAACCATTAATGGTATAAAAATAACACATCCACAATCTAAAATATCACAAAACCTTCAACACAATATGGAAGTTTTCTATCATAATAAATAAAATTCAAATAATCTTAAAATCCATCAAAGGATGTTGACATAAATAAAATCAAAACTATTTGAGAGAAATATATCTTTTTTTGAAATCATTTAAAAGTCACATAATTATAAAATAAAACATTTACTTTTAAATTATCCTTATAAGCCTGTAAGGGAATATTTGAAGATTTTATAACGATGGAAAATATCCACACCATCCGTATAAGTTAAAAAAGATATTCTTACCTGAATTTTGTCAAAAAGGATAAAAATGAACTTGTTTGGAAAATGACGGAATGATTCCTTTATAAACTTCTTATAAAAAGTCAAAAAAGGGATAAATAAAATTAACCCAAATTCTGTAAAATAGTAAGACTATTTTGATATAAAATTTTAAGAAACATGGATGTGTATGATAATAGGTCCCAGTATATAATTACGTATAAACAACCTCGGATAATGAAGAGATTGTGAAATAAACCCTTACCTTGTAGTTTTCCTTGGTTGATGGTAGGTTAACCCCTTGTATAATGGTGAAGTAATTGTTATTAAATTATAAAATAATCATATACATTAATATTATAGCATATATGATCTTTTAACATTGATTTGTTAATAATATCTTAGTATTATCACCGTTTTGGGTGTTAACTTACTCATTTTCTTTTATATGTTTTGTTACATTGGATGTTTTTGTTATATATAGGTTGTATATAATTCATATAAAGAATTATATCAAGTCCTTAGACATTATTTTTAATCATCAAATGACAATTAGACTTGAATGGATACGATGGGGAATGAATCTCATCGCGTTTGTGGAGACGGTAGTCCATACGTACGCACGAGCAACAATATCATTCTTTTGATATTAAAATAATATATAGTTGGATGTTATGTCATATATAAAGAATAATTATCAGGTTATATTTATTATTTACATGAATTTACATCATTATTATACCCATCCAAATAATAATGTATTGAATAACAATTACACCACAACTTGGAGACGGTAACCCGTACGTACGCACGTATGGTGACATGTCATTCAAATGATGGATAGAATGATGAATATGGTTGGTCCATATTTATAATAACATCACAGTATATAGAAGATACTAGATTTATTATTTTATAATGGAAATAACAAAGAAAGAAGAATCTGAAGAAGAAAGGAACTTGAAAGAGTGTGGTGAAAACATTACGACTTCTTCGGGTTCTTCCTTTTGATTTGATCAAAAGGGATCCTTAGGTTGGATTTATGATCAAACTAAGGCCTATAGGTTTAATTGAGGTAAGTTGAGATAATATTCTGGCAGGTTTTGGCCGAACCAAAAGGCTTTCAATGTGTGAAGAATTGGTTAGAAGTGGTGTCCTTTTATGAGGGGGAGGAGGGGATATTTAGGAAAAACTAGAAATATTATTTTATAATAAATTCATATTCGGTTTCTAATGGATTTAAAGTGGATTATTTAATTTTTAAGGTGGGTATGGGTCTAAAACCCCTCAACCAATAGTTTTTAGAAATGTTTGAGTCACTATATTAACCTTATCTTTTAGTTTTAACTCTTAGTTAATTAGTTTGACATTTTCCATGTCACATTGTATTTTTATATTATATAGTTAATAAACTTACTATATACATCCAAGTGACTCCCAAGTGGTCCATTAATGATACAACTATCAGGATATAAGTCCTTTTTCCAAAAATTATATTTTTATGAATTTAATATCAATTAATAATATAATATTTATTTTAAAAACTCCTTTATTTCAATTTTGACACTATTTGGTATTTGATTTTTTTTAAAATCATAACAGCATGATTTCATCAAACAAACATAATTAAATTAATACTAACATGTCATATTAAGCTATAAAAGTCGTGTAATTCATTAAAAGTCTCAAATTGTATTTATTTGGGTATTTATAATATCAATTATTTTAATATTTCGCTAATAAGATAATTACTGCATCATAATTGTGTCATAAATAAATTAAATTCATTAATGGATAAAAATTATAAATAAAATACCATTATGTAGGAAATTTTTTTATATTTATAATTAATATTTACAATCAAATTTAACTTATGTTTAACCCTATATTAAAAATGTTTTAGTTATTTAACATTGATTTTATCTCTTTTAACTCTTCTTTGAATTAAATAATAATAAATGTCCTAATCTAATCCAAGTGGACCTAAATGACAATATTTTATTCCTAAGGTTGTTTTTGGTCGAGATACACTAGTCCAATAGAATTAGGATATGTGTTAGGGTAATATTAATATCATTTTTACCCTTAATTAACCTATTTACTTTTAACTATAGTAAATAAAAGTAAAAAGTTACTATTCACCAAAAATTATTTTAATCTCATTGAACCTCATTTTACTCCTTGATATTAATCATGTCTCTTGTATTTTCTAAATTCCACTCACAAAAGCTGTAAAATTATGTTTTATGTGAATTTCCAAATTTTTCTAGGGCGTGGGTAAAAGACGGTGAAAAGTTCAATAAACTTTTTATATATCTAAAATTATTCTAAACTAACTCCAATGAATTACATTGAACTTATATAGGTATTATTTATCAATTTTGTCCTTAATTAAATTTAAATAAAATAAGTAAATAATTAAATAAAAATTCGTTTTTAAACTATAACTTAGTGTTTTTTCACTATTTATCAAAAATTGAATGTTTTTAGAAAAATACCAAAAAATCACCATAAGCTAATTTAGATATTCTGAATCCAAAAATGAATTCCATTATGAAAGATAAAATTTATAAAATTTCAAAAAGTGGGTATTACTATTCATAACGGCTAGTTTGATTGGTTGTTGTGTGTGTTAGAAATCGAAGTTGCGTACAACACACGCTACTGTATTATTCCAAGGGAAGTGTACCATGAAAGCTTGTGGTGTTACATAATTTACATTATATAAATTAATATAATTATTATATGGGTTTTTTGAAATATAAACACCCATATCTTCTATAAGCATTAATTTACAATTTGTTACATAACGATACACTTAATACTATCTCAAAAGCTCATGAGGTCTATTGTCTTTTTTAAATTAGATACATAATTAAATAACATAAGATAGAGATAAAATTTTTATATAAAACATCATAACATGCTCTTAGTATTATATTAATCTTCTAAAATTGCATAGGATAACCTAATAACGTAAATAAGAAAACGATATTCTATAAATCCCAGTAATTGAATAATGAAGGCATAGAATGAAGTAAGACGATGCATATTTTTCAAAGGCATAACATTGTGACATAAAATGATGAGAATCAGAATCATGAACTATGAATCTAGGAATTATATGATTACATCAAGGAATCATTGGATTGTGGCTATGACATAAAACATGACATAATACACATAAGTCAAGGCTAATCTGCAGAGAAATCATAACTTAGTATGATTAGACTACCCACTCATGCAACATACATGGTATCTGATGAGATAAAAACATTATATATTTTATTGGAGGGATATATAATTCTCAGTGAACTCATCATATTCATTTTATGTACTTGGAATTTTGTTCCACATAGATCATACAACATAATAATTTCTTCCGTCACATATTATTCCACATTAATGGAGTGTGGTTTGAATACATTTATGTCTATAATAAATAAATTATATGTTCAAATAGGTGAATAATCTTGAGTAGAAATGGGGATGAGTATTGAAAATATAAAAGTTTGGGATGGAAAATCATGGGATGATTTTGGCACTATAACGAGTGTATAAAAAGGTCCATGGAGGTGTTTAATGAGTGTGAATGGTAGTCTTTATTTATTTGGGAATCACAAGGACAATAAAAGGATTTATAAAAATAAATTAAAACATGAGATATTGGAAATAAAAATACTTAATAAATAGATAGTACATGAATAAAAATAAAGAGGAAGAAAATATCAGACTTGAGAGGGAGATTCTAAAATATTAGGAGAATCTTCTTAAGTGATTTGGAATACCTTTGGAGGGATTTAATGAGGGAAATATAGAGTAAATGTATGTTTAAAAGGTTCTGGTAGAAGGTGAATTAGAATTTTGGTTGGTTTTCATAGAAAAAGAGAGGGTAGATATTTATTAATTTATAAACATAGGTTTTACTCTAAGTGATAAAACAATGAAAATCATAAAACTTATCATGGGTCTTCCCATGGTTTATGCCAAAGAGGAGTTGTTTTAAATATTTTTTTCGGATAACAACTAAGAACCTTAAAATAATACTTTTGGTGATTTTTATGTTAGTCATGTTCATAAAGAATTATTTTTAAAACCTTCAAATATAATATAGGCTTTTGAGGATTAATTAATGGTTCATAAAATTAGTCAAATAACATTAATATTTCCTTATTTTAAAGTGTAAAACACTATTTGGTCATGGATTCCTTTATATAATCTATTACATCATATTAAGTCTATTATTATGTCATAATACACTCCTTATATTTATACCCATAAATATAAAAATTCCCTAATCCCACACACTTATTGCTATGGTTTATTAAAACTATGGAAATAGGTTATCATATGCTATAGTTTATTAAAACCATTGAAATAAATTTCAATCCTCTCTTTGAAACTGAACCCTCCCAAACTATCTAATCTTCACAATCAATCCCTCACCTCAAATTTTCAGTCATAAATTTCTTCATTTCATCATAATTTAGCCCTATCCTTTATAGGTATTTCCATGGCGATCCTCCTCCTTTAATGCATCTCTAACGCAGCCAGATCACTTCCTCACCAAAAAAACTCAAATGCAGCCTCTCCACCTCCCTTACAACATGACTCTGATGTGTCCTTTTCACC
This sequence comes from Viscum album, assembly GCA_963277665.1. NCBI lineage: Eukaryota > Viridiplantae > Streptophyta > Magnoliopsida > Santalales > Viscaceae > Viscum > Viscum album. The sequence continues at coordinate 637,592,200 of OY728162.1, read as the reverse complement.
TCCCCACTACACCCATCATCTTACATGGCTCAATGTGGCTACAATGCACCTAAAACACAACCACCCACACACCCGATATCCATCTATATCCACACACCCACCACCTCCCCGGTTTCTCTATAAAAACAGTCCTACCCTCTTGATCCATTTCCTACAATGAAATATCACTACTCCCATTTGTTTGACACTAGAAAAATCTCAATTCCATGAATTTCCTGAAAAAATACCTACCTATTTGTATTCTATTGAATTAAATTTGAATAACTGGTAATGGTTCCCATCACAGTACATTCTTCCAGTATGATATGTAACATGTTGTTTATCTATTTCCCACCCAATATAACAATATAAATGGATTTATATTTTTAAATTTGATATTTCTAAAATCCCCTCTATAAATTGATTTTTATCCCATTATAATATGTGTTTATTAAGATGGTCAACCATATTTATTTCATGAACTTACACATTTATAGTCTTCTTCATGCAACAATGTCTTATTTGGATCCCATTGTATTTTTGTTTAATAATGTTATTTTTCCATCATATATACATGAATAGACCTTTTCATATATATAAGTTAATTATATTTCATAATCTTCTATGTTTTAATTTATATATGTTTATAGCGGTGGTTGAAAATCATGTTCTATATTCCATTTTCCAATCTGATCATACCCAACATGAAATTTTTCCAATATTACATGGATATTGTAGGTATAATAATGTTTCTAGGAACTACTACATGTTTCTTCTCTCATCATGGATTATTTGATAGAAATTACTAATAGGTGTGTAAGTATTTTTTACGAATCTAAGTGAATAAAAAACTCAATATATTTGTGTTAATGTGATTAAATATTTTTTAATAAGTAAAATTAATTTTTTCATGTCATAAAAGATAGTTAATCTGATGAATAAGTTTATTTTGTGTTATATGATATTCTTCATCAAATGTTGAAAGATGTTTTACACTAAGACATATTATAGAATTTCTTTTCCAAGGTATGGAATTTTACTCTTTGAGATATAATAATATATTATTATCTACATTTTTTTTCATTAACCAAGATACATGATAGTGTGACATGTAATTCAGAATCTAGAGAATGTTTTTTTATGTAAATGATTTGTTATTTTTTTTAAATAATTTTTTTTCATTAAATTTTTTAATGGGAAGGAATATATTTTAATTATTATTATTGAATTTTTATTTGGTTTATTGTGTTTTCTAAATTTATATCACTTTATATTTTTTAGACTTGTTATGTGATAGTTAATGATACTTTCATAGGATAAATTATTGGAACGTTAATATTGTTTTCATTTATTATCAATTTTATGGGGAATTTTCCTATAAAATCATATTGAATTGTAGAATAAAGTAATTATAATTTAATATATAATGGTTTTTGAATAATTTTTTTATGGGTAGATTCATGTGAATTTTAGTTTTCATTCATTTTACCTTAACCCTTTCCATGAAATCCAGTAAATGCAATTCTATATTTTTTAACCTTTTCTATTAATTAGAATAAATTATTCTCTATTATTCTATTTTTCATTTTCGGAATTTATTCTATATGAATTGGTTATGATTCAAAACCATCAATTTTTATATTTACGTAACTTTACACCTTTAGTTGTTGATTATTTTTTGTATTCCCTTTTACATTCTGATCATACCCACATTGAAATAGTACTGATGATTCCTAGAGATTACATGTTTTAAGACCCCGGTTTTTGGGAAGGTATGATTTTGTTGTGTTTTGGGTTGAACCCTTTGTTTTTTGGGCTTTAAAACTCTTCCTGAATGTGTGAGAGGCCATGTGGGTGTTCTGGGGGCTTGGGGCATGGAAGAAAGGTAATATGGGAAAGACAGGCCAGGGCGCACGGCCTGTGCACGGCTAGGTAAACCGTGCGACCTACCCAGGCTAAACCGTGCGACCCTTCCTCCTCTAGACAGAAGCATGCGCATGGGTTGTGCACGATTTGCCAAACTATGTAGCTAAACTATGTGACCCCTCCTCCTCTGGACAGTGGCATGCACACGGTTTGTGCACGGTTTTCCAAACCGTGCAGAAAAACCGTGCGACCACTTAAAGATTGGAAAAATTACAAGTTTTCCACACCAGGCTTTAAAACCCCACTCAGGATTTCATCTCATTTCCTCCCTCTCCACCCTAGGCATGAACCAAATCACCCAAAGGCTCCAAGAGACTGATCCCCCTCATTTCTAAGGCATTCTTGGTGCTGTTGGTTGCAGATCGAAGCTCCGGGTAAGGCTAATCCCATCCTTTCTTCCCTTTTTGGTTTAGGGTTTGTATTATCTCTCCCTCTTGTTCTGAAGCTCTAAAACCCTATCTTTTGGGTGAGTTTTAGGTTAAATATCCAAGGGTTGGTCAGATTGAGGTCTAAGGACTCGATTGAGAGTGTATTCAACCACGGTTTCGAGGTAGGTGGTCTACAAGTGATATCCCATAGTTATTTGGGGATTTGTGCATGTTTAGCTGTGTTCTTGTTTTCACTTGGTTATGTTTTGAATAACTATGGCATGTTGAGTCATAATGGTGTTTGAAATGGAAAATGGGAACCCTCACAATCCCTCTGTGATGTGTTGGGATTAACTTGACCTAATTTAGGGCCATCCATGGGATGTGCCGACTTTTCCTGAGTTTAGGGATTGTTATTAAATGTGTGACCTTGTTGTAGTAAATTGTAGAGACCTTGATAAACATGTTGGAATGATTGGATGAACTTGGAATAGAAGTTAGGTGATGCACCTAGACTTAGAAATGACAAAAGGGTTATTTGGAATGGGATGAATGGTTGAATCAGGGAAATGATGAATGGGTTAAATGGGTTAATGTGTAAACTTATTAAAGACCATAATGGATAGGTTATGGGTCTAGTGCTAAATGCTTAGTGAGTTAGGCATAACACATGGGAATTGGGTGAATGGTTAAATGATGCAAAATGATAATGTGTTAATGGGTTAAGGAATGATGTGGATTCCCATGTGGGTTGTTGTGAATAGTGTTTACCGAAGGGAAATGGTTTGGATGGTTGATGGCTACTTATATATAAGAATTTTCACATGGATTTGTAGAGTGGGGTATGTCATGAGGATCTATGCCCATGGGTTGAGCTAATACTGAGGTTCTAAACTCCACACTAAATGAATGGGTTGGGAAAGGGGACTGAGGGTCTATTCTCCTAACGGTTGCATCCATCGTGACTGAGGCTTCGAGGTGAGGTTATGGTTTCTATGAGGGGGTTAGTTCTAGTGAGATAGGATAACGATGCGTTTACCCTCTTGCGTGTTATTGTTGGCCTTAGACCCATATAACATAATGTATGTGATTAATGTATGGAAACGTGATGAAATGGTTAGTGATGATAATTGGTAATAAATGAATGGTAATGGAAACAGAAATGGATTTGGCTCTGAACTTGTTAATGGAACCTTAATTAATTACTTGGAAATCATCATTAATATTCCTTTTTCATGAACTAACTATTAATACTAGATGTTTTGTAGACACCATTGGTGGTGGCCTACTAAGTTGTACTCACACCCTTCTCTGGACACCATTGGGTACCCAAGCAGACTTCATGTTTGTAGGTCTGGAGAAGGGAAAGGGTCCCTTCTAGATAGTTTAGTGGACATGGGTAGCACATGGTAGAGGATTCAGACTTGGAGTCCGGACAATTTTGAGGATTTTGGCCATTGTATTTATTTTGGAGTTTTGTTCACTCTTGAACTTGTAGTATTACATGGCATATTTATTATTGGAAATGGTTGTTATACATGATCTGTGTTTATTGCTTATTGTTTCTTTCTACTTGGTTTATTTCTATTGTGCATTACTCTAATAAAAAGGGGGTATAGTCTCCCCAATTGACTTTATAGACCCCCACTGCTAGTCATCATAATTTTTCATACGGGGAGGCGTGCTTATGGTCTTATAACTACCCGACTCAGAGCACCGATTTAGTGGCTTCCGGGTTAGGGATGTTACAAACTGCTATCAAAGCAGGTCTTTCCTCTCCTTCTATGAGGTCTTTTTATTTGGGATTGGCAGCCAAGGGTTAAGACGTGTCAGGACATGGTAATGAGCTCATGTTTGGGAGTATCTAACCCATGTACGAGGGAAAACCCAAGTCACCCTAGGTGGGAATTGTTGTTCTTGGTTGTGTGTTGTTACAGTTGATGATATTTCACTATTGGGTGATGCACATGTGGTTTGATGTGACTGTTTTATGATATTTGGCTTATGGCCTTATCCCCACGAGGATTTTCATTCATGCATCATTGTAGGCACCTAGGGAGATAGGTGACATGCATTGTGTTATGTACATGCATAGGGTGGGTCTGTGAGGTAGGGAATTAGGGTTCATCATGCATGTCATGAAACCAAGAAATGATGAGATGAATGAAATAACACAAGTGGGTAAGGATGAATGAGTTGTAAATGATATTTAATAGAGTAATAGGGTTTTAAACAAATTGTAAAATGTTTTCGGGTTAGAATATAAAATTGGATGTGGTAGCTAGTAACGATATTTTTTGGAGTAATGATAGTTTTTGGTATGCGCTCTAAAATCACGTGCTTGGCATTGTAGAGAAATGCCACCACGACGTCGGTTACTATTTGGGAAACGAGATGATGTTGTTGAGAACACTCCTTCAATATAGGAGAAATAAAATGTGGTGATAAATGAAGTTAGAGAAGATCAGTTCTGGGAGAACCTGGCTCGCCTTATGCAGATGATGGATCGGGACCTAGGACGGTTTTCACCAAGTATGTTTGAGCTGACCAAGGAGTTCCAGTTGCCGCACCCTTTGGCCTTCACCGGAGAGGATGGGATAGAGGTAGAAAAGTTCTGGTTAGAGTCTGTGCATTCAATACTGGACCATCTGGAGACCCCTGTTGAAAAGTGAGTGAAGCTGGCCGCTTATATGTTGCGAGGCTAGGCAAGGCGTTGTTGGGACATTCAGGCTCAAAATCGAGAAGGCTGAGGGAATCTCCTGGAAGGTGTTTCAGGAAAACATTTTGGAGCATTTCTACCCAGAGACCTTGAGATAGGAGTAGGCTTCAGAGTTTATGAGCCTGACTCAGAGATCACTATTAGTAATAGACTATGCTAGTCGCTTAACTGATTTGAGACGCTTTGTACCAATGTTACCAGGGGATGAGGAGGCAGTAGAAAAGTGTTTATAGGCTAGACTGAGATATGAGATTAGGTCTCAAGTGAACATCTTCCACTTGAAGAGGTTCGTAGAGGTAGTAGATCAGGCACAGATCTCAGAAGGAATCCTGAAGGGAGCTTTAGGTAGTGGGCTTGTGGTGTCAGTTGGACAGACGAGAGGTTCAAGTACCAAAGTTCAAAAGCGACGCCATGAGAGCTCACAACATGGTGGAAGTGTGCAAAGTGGCTGGAATAGAGGGTCAGACTCTCATAGTGGGAATCAAGTGTTCTTCTATCAGTGCGGTAGGCCAGGGAATATGCTTGGTCAGTGTCCTCAACCTCTAATTGAGTGTCGTTCATACGGCAGGATGGGGCACGTGCAGAGGTTCTGCAGGAAACCTCGGCAGGTGGGTGAGCATAGTGATGAGATAAAGGTACCGGGTATGGGAAGGGGATCATTTTCCCCATATCAGGCATGTAGTTAGAGAACCACGGTCTGTACTGGCAGGGGCAGTGGATGTGGAACTCTAGGGAAAGATCGCTCATGCCAGCAGGGCAGTGCAGTGCAGGGTGTTCAGGCTAGAGCCCAGGGTAGAGGGGCATGTCAGCTTCAAGCAATTCAGTTTTCTCATGGTGATGGTGAGGTCGGACCGTCGACTATTCGAGGAACGATCCTTGTAGCTTCTACTTTTTCTAGTGCATTGTTTGACCCAGGTTCCACACACTCTTTTATCTCTACTCAACTTGTGGTAGCACTGGTTTTACCTGTAGAGAGGGTGTGTCGAGTCATGTCAATGTACACCCCTTTGGGAGTGCGGGTTGAGGATATCAGGCAGTGCGAGGGGTGTTCCTTGGAAGATGGTGGGTATCGTTTTCTATGGGATTTGTTTGTTCTCGAGATGTCAGGGTTTGACCTAATCTTGGGAATGTATTAGTTGGTGTAGTATCATGCGCATATAGATTTTTATCTCCGCTGAGTATCGTTCTGGTCACTTGCAGGTGACACTTATGTCCACTGGGAAGAATGGGACGTTCGAGCAGGGCGTGCGAGGCCATTTTGTCAACATGTGAGTGGACTCAAGGATCAAGTGGCATGTCCCATGCTTGATGATGAGGGAGGGGAACAATCAGATTTTCCTCCCATGGTGGATCGGTTTCAGGAGGTGTTTCTTGAAGATTTATCGGGGTTACCACACGAGATGGATGTTAAGTTCACAATCGAGTTGTTGCTGGGAGCGGAGCCAGTTTCTATTACGTTGTACCAAATGGCTCTGGAAGAAATCCAGGAACTAAAGGTTCATCTAGAAGAGTTTGAGCGTAAGGGGTTTATTCATCCTATTACATCTCCATGGTGATCTCCTGTGCTTTTTGCAAAGAAGGCCGATGGGTCGTTGAGACTGTGAGTTGACTATCGAAAGTTGAATCAGATGACAGTGAAGAATCGGTACCCTATTCCTATAATTAATGACATGTTTGATCAGTTGAGGGGTGCATCAGTGTTTTCTAAGATTGATCTATGTTCGGGTTATCACCAGTTGAGGGTGAGGTCTTCTGACGGACCGCAGACATCTTTCCGGAGTCGGTACGGGTTGTTTGAGTGTGTGGTAATGCCATTCGGCTTGACTAATTCACCGGCAGTGTTTATGGATTTGATGAAATGGATCTTTCATCCCTATGTAGATCAGTTTGTGGTCGTCTTTGTTGACGATATCTTACTGTACTCGAAAATTCATGACGATCATGCCCAACATCATGACATCGTCTTGGGTATGCTAAGAGAGCATCAGCTATACGCTAAGCTATCAAAGTGTCAATTTTGGATAGGTGAGGTTCATTTTCTGGGTTACATCATCTCGGAGGCAGTTGTGTCAGTGGATCCAGAGAAAGTGTAGGAAGTTGTGTCTTGGGAGCATCCCAAGAGTGTTTCTGATGTTTAGAGTTTTCTAGGTTTTCCCGGGTATTACCGAAGGTTCATTCATGATTACTCTCGCTTAGCAGCACCACTCTTGGGATTGACTGAGAAGTGAATAAAGTTCGAGTGGTCTAAGTATTGTGAGAACGATTTCAAAGAGTTGAAGAAGCGGTTGACGACCGCACCTATCTTGATCTTACCTGAGTCGGGTGAGTAGTACATCGGGTTTTGTGATGTTTCTGGAATCAGAATTGGGGCTGTGATGATGCAAGATGAGCGAGTTGTGGCTTATGGGTCAAGGCAGTTGAGACCCCACGAGCAGAACTATCGAACTCATGATCTTGAGTTGGCTGCAGTAGTGTACACCTTGAAGTGCTGGAGCCACTATCTGTTGGTAGAACGATTTACTGTGTTCACTGACCATAAGAGTTTAAATTACATCTTATCATAGAAGGATTTGAATCTTCGGCAGCAAAGATGGGTTGAATATCTCCAGTCTTTTGACTTTGAGTTGGTGCACACTCCGGGAAGGGGAAACAACGTTGCTGATGCTCTGAGCAGAAAGGTTCAGAATCAGATGGTTCAGGAGTCCAGCACTGAGTGTAAGGTGGTGGATTTGTTTCTATAAATGCACTGGGATGTGCAGGAGGAGAGTGGTCAGGTCACTATTGCTTCCCTAGCGATGGAGTCAACACTTTTGAGTCGAGTTAAATAAGGTCAGCTTGATGATCTTGAGTGTTTGATCATGAAGGAAAATCTTAAAGGTGGGGAGATACCTTCTGGCTGGGACGTCAGTGTGGACGGTGTTGTTCGTGTTCAGGATCGTGTGGTTGTGCCAAAGTGTGTACGGGAAGAGTTGATGTGAGAGTTCCATGCATCAAAGTGGGTAGTGAATTCTGGTTTGACCAAGATGTATATTGATATCTGAAGGCAGTTTTGGTGGCCTGGAATGAAGAAAGATGTTGCGGGCTTTGTGGAACGGTGCCTTAACTGTCAGCAGGTGAAGGTTGAGCATCAATGCCCAGGTCGTTGGTTGAATCCATTTCCCATTAAATAATGGATGCGGGATGATTTATCAATGGATTTTTTCATGGGTCTTCAGAGGACGCTGCGGAAGAATGACGCAATCTGTGTGGTTTTGGATCAGTTAAAGAAAGTGGATCATTTCTTACCGATTCAGGACACCTTTACAGTCGACCATTTGGGTGAGATGTATGTTCAAGAGATAGTTCCGTTGCATGGTGTTCCGTGAAAAATAGTTTCAGACCGAGATCCACGTTTCACATCATGTTTCTGGAAAGGGTTGCAGAAGGTTCTTGGTACGCAGGTGTTTTTGAGTACGGCTTTCCACCCGCAAACAGATGGGCAGTCGGAGCGTACGATCTAAGTGTTGGAAGATATGTTAAGAGCTTGTGTCTTGGACATTGGTGGTTCATGGGAGAGGCACCTATCGTTAGTTTATTTTTCCTACAACAATAGTTTTCAGGCTACGATTCAGATGGCACCGTTTGAGGTTCTCTACGAGAGGCCATGTAGATCACCATTGTGTTGGCAAGAGGCCGGTCACTCTGAGTTGTCGGGGCCATGTCTCGTGCATGAGACATCATAGAATGTTAATTTGATCAGGAAGGGAATGTCTACGGCATAGATTAGATAGAAGCTGTATAAAGATCGGAGGCATATACCTCTTGAGTTTGGGGTGGCTGATAAAGTGTTTTTTTTGGTGTCTCCAAGGTTGGGTCACCATCGGATTCAAAAGTAGGGTAAGTTGGCGCCCAGGTATGTGGGACCTTTTGAGATCGTGGAAAGGATCAGACCAGTGCCTTACCGATTGGCTCTTCCACAACGGTATGGTGGGATGCATGATGTGTTTCATGTGTCACAACTTTTACAGTATCACCTTGACCCATCTCACGTGGTTGATGTTGAGGATTTAGAGCTTGAAGATGATGTGTCCTTTGAGGAGCATCCGGTTCGTGTGGTGGATCATAGTGAAAAGGTCTTGCAAGGCAAGGTTTTTCCATTAGTGCGAGTAATTTGGCAGCATGGGAAGGTTCAGGAAGAAACTTTGGAGCGTGAATCGAATATGCGGGCTTAGTGGCCCTAACTCTTCTCAGTGGATCAATGAGGCTTGGGAACTCGGCTTGAGGACGAGCCGTTATTAGGTGGGGAGGTTGCAAGATCCCGGTTTTTGGAAAGGTATGTTTTTGTTGTGTTTCGGGTTGAACCCTTTGTTTTTGGGGCTTTAAAATATTTCCTAAAAGTGTGAGAGGCCTTGGGGGTGTTCCACGTTCTTGGGGCATGGATGAAAGGAAATCTGGGCAAGACAAGCCAGGGCGCACGACATGCGCACGACCAGCTAAACCGTGCAGCCTGCCCAGGCTAAACTGTGCGACCCTTCCTCCTCCAAATAGGAGCATGTTCATGGGTTGCGCACGGTTTGCCAAACCATGTGGCTAAACTATGCGACCCCTCCTCCTCCGGACAGTGTCATGTGCACCGTTTGTGCACCATTTTCCAAACCGTGTGGACAAAAAGTGCGACCACATAATGTTTGGAAAAATTACAAGATTGCCACTCTAAGCATTTAAACCCCACTCTGGATTTCCTCTCATTTCCTCCCTCTACACACTAGGAACGAACCAAATCGACCAAAGGCTCCAAGAGACCGATCTCCCTGGTTTCTAAGGCATTCTTTGTGTCATTGGTTGCAGATCGAAGCTCCGGGTAAGGTCAATCCCATACTTTCTTACCTTTTTGGTTTAGGGTTTGTATCTTCTCTCCCTCTTTGTTACAAAGCTCTAAAACCCTATCTTTTGGGTGAGTTTTAGGTTGATTCTCTAAGGGTTGGTCAGATCGAGGTCTAAGGACTAGATTGAGAGTTCGTTTAACTGTGGTTTCGAGGTAGTTGGTCTACAAGTGATATCCCATAGTTATTTGGGTATTTGTGCATGTTTTGTTTTGTACTTTTGTTCACTTGGTTATGTTTTGAATAACTAGGGCATTTTGGGTAATAATGGTGTTTGAATTGGAAAATGGGAACCCTCATGATCCCCATGGGATGTGTTGGGATTGACTTCACCTACTTTAAGTCCATCCATGGGATGTGCCGGCATTTCACGGGTTTAGGGATTGTTATTAAACGAGTGACCTTGTAGTAGTAAATTGTAGTGCCCTTGATAAACATGTTGGCATGATTGGTTGAACTTGTAATAGAAGTTATGTGATGCACCTAGACTTGGAAATGAACAAAGGGTTATTTGGAATGGGATAAATGGTTGAATCCTGGAAATGATGAATGGGTTAAATGGGTTAATGTGTAAACTAATTAATGACCGTAATGGATAGGTTATGGGTCAAGTTCTAAATGCTTAGTGAGTTAGGCATAACACATGGGAATTGGGGTGAATGGTTAAATGATATGAAATGATAATGTGTTAATGGGTTAAGGCATGATGTGGATTCCCATGTGGGTTGTTGTGAATAGTGTTTGCTGAAGGGCAATGGTATGGATGGTTGATGGATAATTATATATAATAATGTGCACATGGATTCGTAGAGTGGGGTATGACATTAGGATCTACACCCACGGGTTGAGCTAAGACTGAGGTTCTAAACTCCGCTCTAAATGTGTGGGTTAGGAAAGGGGACTGAGGGTCTACTCTCTTAATGGTTGTATCCACCCAGAATGAGGCATAAGGGTGAGGTTATGGTTGCTATGAGGGGGTTAGTCATAGTGAGATAGGAAAATGATGTGTTTACCCTCTTACGTGTAATTGCTGGCCTTAGACCCATGTAACATAAATTATGTGATTAACCCATGGAAATGTGATGAAATGGTAAGTGATGATAATTGGTAATAAATGAATGGTAGTGGAAATGGAAATGGCTTGGGATCCAAAAATTTTAATGTCACCTTAATTAATTACTTGGAAATAATCATTAATATTCATTTGTCTTGCACTACCTGTTCATACTTGATGTTTTGTAGACACTGTTGGTGGTGGCCTACTGTGTTGTACTCACAACATGCTCAGGCTTCCATTGGGTACCTAAGCAGAATTCATGTTTTCATATCAGGAGAAGGGCAAGGGTCCCTGCTAGATAGTTGAGTGGACATGGGTAGCACTTGGTGGAGGATCCGGACTTGGAGTCGAGACCATTTTGGGGATTTTGGCTATTGACTTTATTTTGGGGTTTTTTTCACTCTTGCACTTGTAGTATCACATGACATATTTATTATTGGAAATGGATGTTATACATGCCCTGTGTTTATTGGTTATTATTTCAGCTACTTGGCTTATTTATGATGTGTCTTACTCTGATAAAAAAAGGGTATAGCCTCCACAATTTACTTCATAGACCCCCACTGCTAGTCGAAAACCTTTGGTGTACGGGGAGGCGTGCTTAAGGTCATGTAACCACCTGGCTCAGAGCATCAGTTTACTGGATTCCGGGTCGGGGAAGTTACACAAGTATTCTAAAAATGTTGGGAACTACTATAAGATTTCCTTCTCTCCAAGGACTATTTGATAAAAAACATGAAAATGATCTATATAACATATCACATGTGATATGTGTTTTTTATATTTGTATCACATAAAAAAAATCATTTTTTCTACTTATTTAAATAATACATGTCCTAAAATTAATATTTTCTGTTCTTAATGTATTTAAACATGTATTTTTTGATAAATTACTATGACAAAATAAATAAGGTATATATTTTCATACAAAACTAATATTTTTATGTTATTTATACATTTAACCTGCTTTGTTCTTGATAAACTAGTATGATCGATATGAGTTGGTATATATTCAAGTGTTTTTATATGTGATGGTCTCAATATATGTCTTTTCATAACTATTCTATTTTATGCAATTATATGCATCATAAAGTACTATTTTATGGCTCGTATATATTCTTGATAAATAATTTTTTTCTTATAAACCACTATTTTATGTTATCTATATATTCAAGCAGGTATGTTCTTGACAAAGTACTATGAGAAATTAATGAAGGTATATATTTTCTTTCAAAACTAATATTTTTATATTATTTATTTACTCAAGTAGCCATATTATTAATATACAAGAATGATCAACCCAATCTATTATATATTTCAGTAGGAGTATATTTTATTATCTCAATACATGTTCTTTCATAAATACAATTTTTTTCAGTAATCCATAATTTTATCAAATGTACTTTAGGGATTACCTTCAGGGTAATGGCTCTCTATAATTCTAGATCAGACCCGAGTTCAAATCCATCTATGATTGAATTTGAAAAGGAAGGAGGTGATGCAAGCATAACAGATGACATAGGCTTGCGATGATGTAGGCATGGAACAATCATAGTGAAGCATGTAGTATGATGCAGGAACAATGATTATGGACTTCAGGCATGATTGTGGGCCTTTAGGCCATGTAATGGGCTTCATTCCCTATGGGCCTTTGGGCCATGTACAAAATAAATAAGGCTTTATTAGTGGGCTATACCTAGTGGGGGGCTATGTCCTGCCTTTTTGACATGTGTGTGTGGTTTGTTTGTTTATTTAATTGTTCCCCAAGCATTTAATATATATATATATATATGTAATTGTCTCAAAATAGTATTCAGTTGTTTGTAAAATAAATTTTTACGAGTTTATTGTATCTATTAAACACATGAACTCCTTGAACATTGTTTTTTATAGAAAAAAAATTAAATCTTCTAATTGAAAATGTTGTACCCTTTACATGTTAGGTAAAAAAATCATTCTTATTTGAACAATCCATGTATAACCATCCAAAATGAATGAATTTTTCATCATATTAAGGTCCGGGTGATCAGTATTCCGTGTCTACTCGGTTATTTCACTATAGTATAGTGTTATTACTCTACTTATAAAATATTATAAATGGGATATATTATGGTTTTAGGAAATAATGAGTGTGAAATATATTAATAAAAATTCTTATAGACAATGAATAAGTCATTTTATTTAGAATTTAACAACTAATTGAACTACTTCCATCCACTTTTCAATCATATTTGTTTAAATCACCTTGCCCCCCTACTCCAACCTTTCATAGTCAACCTTAAATATATAATTCCCTCAATCCCCCTTACACCCTTACCCTATAGTGTGTTACATAAATTTTTCTATTCAACATATAGTTTATATTTACATTATTATAATTTACATTACTCTAGTTTACAATTTCTATTATTCTATGTTGTTAGTATGTTCTATCGTAATTTCCTTCCCTTCAATATTTCATAGTATCTTAATCATAAACATAAATTTTAAATGGAATTATTTAATTAAAAAATAATCATTGACATATAATTAGAAAATTAATAGTGTAATTTTTACCAAATTTTATTCCAACATATTTAAAATTAAACATGAGTAATTATGTTACATAACCGTTTGTAAGAAACAAAAATTCATGAACCGATCACAAGATGGATCAAATTTTCAAATTACCACTTGATTAATTTTCATTTAACTATGTTGTTCTAACATTTTTTTAAATTATTGGTCTCTTGACTATTATATTTTTATAATTATATTTTCATATATTTTGTTAACCATATTATTGAATCGTTATTATTTTATAGAAGATATGGTTCTATAAAATAAGATAATTCATTATCCATTTTTACTTAGTGGACATATTACATTCTCATGGCCCTCGTATGCATTAACTTGTAAATTAGGGAATTATTATTGATTTAAATTTATTATATGTGTTTATTTTATTCGTAATTTGTTTATTTTGTGATAAATAGATTTTAGGATTTGTAGAATGATGACTGAGACCCTAAAATAGTGATATAGGGTTCAAATTATGTCTAGACATGCTTAAATGGATGAATTTGTTGGGTAATGGTGAATATGAAATTAATAAGATAAATCGACTATTATGTGATTATTTTAGATAGGTAAATAAATATTAAAATTAAGAAAAAATGGATATAATGGTATAATAAATGAAAATATGTGTTTTTTAATCTCATATGGTGGAATTATATGTTTCATTATGTCCTTGTGATAAGTTAAACATGGATGGGTGGTTTTATGGGGTACAATTTGTACTAAAATGTTCATTTATGCGTGTGGAAATTTTTGTTTAAGAGGGATAAGCATGTCAATCCTTCTTTAGTGAATTTACCATAAGATTGAATGATTTTTAGGAATTATTTGGATATATTATCTAGATTATGGAAACATATGAATAGTATTTTCATATTATAATGTGGTGAATAATCATATAGAAAGAACATTGAGTGTTTGGGGTGTTGAAAAAATGCTTGATCTTAGCCATGTATAATATTTATATTCTTTAAAATGTTTGTTAAATACTAGGAATTTTTTGGATGAATAGAGTATTAATTTTATAGGGGAAATCATGTATAATGTATGTTGAACTAGAATTTGTGATGATGTTCCTTAACTGGTTTTTTAAGGTGTGAGTTAAATGCTGAATTTTTATGTAATATAGTTGGAAAAGAATCCTTAAATGTGTAAATAAGAAGAATAATTGGGAAATCATCAGGTAATTAAACATGACATGAAATATGGGATATTGAGACCTTGTTTTACCAATGTTTAAGATCAGTATGCTTTAAATGGTTTTCTAAATACTATGTAAAATATTAAAAGGTATATGGAATTGATTTTATAGGGATAATAATGTACAATGTATATTAATATAGAATGTGTGATGATGTTCCTTAACTAGGTTTGTTAAGGTGTGTTTTATATGATGAATTTTTATGTAATGAAGATGGAAATGAATCTTAATGGTTACAATGTATGAATAATTACAAAATGGTTGGTTAATTAACCATAACATGAAATATGGGATATTAAGACTTGGTTTTACCAAAGTGTAAGATTGGTATGCTTTAAATTGTTTTATAAATGACAACAATGTGTTTATGCAGAATATGGTATTGATTTTTAGGGGGAAGGAATGTCTAATGTATGTTAAACAAGAATGTGTGATCCTGTTCCTTAACTAGGATTGTTAAGGTCTGATTTAAATGCGAATTTATATGTAGTGAAGCTAGAAATTAATTCTTAAATGGTTACATAGGAATAATAATTGGGTAATGGTTGGGTAATTAACTTTTAAATAGAATATGGGATATTGAGACCTTATTAGAGGATTTTTATGTGTATTGGGTTGCAGAAGCTCTGATATTTAATATAGATAATAGATTCATATTTCCATATTTATTTCACATTGTATGTAGGGGTAAAAAATGACATGAGTTTTTATAGGAATGAAATGATGTAATATTTTTATTTTTTAGTGATGTAGACGATTTTTATCACTAACCATGTTGTGCTATGTTTGAGCTATGGTAATGGTCACTTATAGGTTTATTATATTGGGATGAGTTATTAAATTCCATTGAATAGAATAATTTTCCATGAATATAATTGAACCTTTTTGGAAATGCACTACTATTTATATATTCACATATGAAATCCTTTAGTTAACAGTGGTTGTTGTGGTTTTTACTAAATATTTGTTCTCAATCACTATACATAACACCTTTTTTTGAATACAAATTGAATGCATGATGCCTTAGGTAATGGGAACTAGCCTTTAAAGTTGGGTTTTGATTTCATGTGATAGTTTGAAGATTATTCTACAATTTTACATTTTACTAAGGACTATGGTTTCCACACTTCCTTCTAATATCGCTTTCAGTTGCATTACTTATGTATTTGTAAGTATGAATTACCTTTGTGTTTAGACTGATTACATGAAATTTTTGGGTTTGTTGGAATATTATATCTACAATACTTAAGTGAAAGTGAGTGAGTGAGGTAATTATGAAATAAATATCCTAACAAAACAAGCGTTAGTGGTCAATTTCTTGTCATGTAATTCCTATAATATTATTAGTGATAAAAGTGTTTTATAATTTATAGAATGACTTAGAAAACCTAATATTGTATACAATCATCTCATTTAAACCATTTTAAGTTATTTTTAAATAGTTATACCTTATTTAATGATTAATTAAAGGTATTTATAATAGTTATGACAATATTTGTAAAGATAAATAATTTTTTATTGGAATATGGAGTTTATGAGTGCTATTGTATGATATAAAAATTGGAGGATTCTAGTTTTGGTAACTATATCCAACAAGGTAAGATATTATTTTGAGCATATTGTGGATATATATATGATTCAATCTGTGGTGGTGGGAATGTTTTTTATGGTATCGTTAGGATAGAGCCCTATTTTGATCTATGGGTGTGTCTTCCAATTGAAAATGTTTTAACCACGATATTGGGGGCCTATTTCCATGATTAAAAATTATAAGTAGCTAAAAATTACCAGTATTAAAATCATATTTGTAACATTAAATTTAAAAAAATTTAACAATGGTTTTATGATCCAATTTCCATGGTTAAACTATGGCTATATAGAGATAAATACATCCTTTAAATCATGGTTATACATGGCTTAATGATGTGGATTAAATCTTGGTAGTTCAGAACCACTATTTTAATTACTTTATTAGCTATGGTTAGAGAAATTGTGGCTTTGACCCATTTCCATAGTTTTTTAGCTTACCACCAGGGTACTAAACCATGGCAGTTGGTGAGTTTTCTCGTTTTGATTGCATTTAATTTTAATGCAAAACATTCTATTATCATAGAAAATTATGAAAAATTCACCATTATATAACATTGATGTGATAATTTCAATAATATTATTAATTTTATCCAAATAAGATTAAAAATATTATAATTTAAAAATTAAAATAAACAACCTTATTTATTGGAAAATAACTGTTTTATGATAGTAACTACATTATACCCCATATAAAAATTACAGTAGAATTAATTAAATTACACTTTAATATATATTTAAATAACCATTAGATAAAAATAATATTTCATGAAAATAAAATTTAATTAAATAATTCATCAATTTATCCAAATGAATGTTTTCAATGAAACATTATATTTCTCTAAGAAATAAAATTTTGATTTCTTTGTGTCAAAATATATGTTTTTAAAAATCATTATATAATCATATATATAAATTCATAATGAAAGGGATAAATATAATAATTATTTTATTGAAAATAAAATATAATAATGCATACGACTAGGGTCTAGATACATGACCCCTTATTACACTAGTGTATTCCCTAACAGAATGGTGTGTGATGATGATACTTTATTGGGATGGTTTAATGAAAATAGTTTTGATCATGATCTTGATAATATTGGAATTCTTCAACAAACAATTTCACTCATGTTTCTGTCGTTGAATATCATATTTTTGTTGGTCAAGAGAAAAAATCAGTATTTCCATTTGTAATTAATCTAATGCTATTAGCCTAGAGTTAGTTGTTATTTTATTACATTGGAACTAGATACTAGTAATCACATCCCGAAGAACCATATATTTTGGTTTCCATGTTAAACTACATACAAACATGAATCTCATATTACAATTGAAAACATAAAATACAAAATAATATTTCATTTGAGAAAACCATTATTTCCTTTATCATATCACTGAATATAAATAACAAATACTCACTGGAATCATGGTGAAAATAAGCTTATAAATGGAGTGATGTCTAATGTAACAACCCAATGTTCTTTGGTAATGTTTATCTCTAGAATAAATGTGTGATTCATTATATTAAATAATTTTATAAAAATAAAAAATATAGAGAAAAAAAAACAAAAACATTAACTCAATATTAAATATCATTACATTAATAATCTACTAAACCCATTAAAACTCCAAAAATTATAATTGAAAAAATGTAATAGAAAATATAAAATAGGAAAATATGGATAACACCAACATGTTAGGATCATCACCCTGATGACCAACACTATATAAATTATGAAAAAATATTTTTATACTAATCAATATCATAAGAGAATATTGAGTGTATGAATAAAGTGGTATATGTGTGAGGTAATGTGACCATTGGAATCGTAATGTGACCATTGAAATAACAACAAAACCATTGAGAATAGTAACTTGGCCATTGTGAATAGTAACCTCATCATTCGCATAGTAATTTTACAAAAAAATAATAAATTGTAATATAAATAATATTTTTCATGATTAAATTACATAAATATAAGTATTATAATTCAAAAAAATAAATATCATGATTAAGAAATTAAATAAAAATATAGGTTCATTTTTAGTAAACTGTACTTTAAAGTATTTAAAAAAATCACAGTTTTTATATTAAAAATTAAAACTACATATGTTATAAATTTATTTTGATAAACTAAATATCTTTTTTGAAATCAACATTTTGTAATTTTCCAAGGGCGTTCCTCTGTAATTTTTTGAAATATTTAAATTTTCAGGTGAATTGAACAAATATAGTTTTTCAAATAACGGGTGTATATTAAATTATAGAATTTATTATGTCATTATGAACTAATAATTTCCAAAAAATTAGGTTCAGCCATGATATATAAATTTTTTTAAATCAGTCATTAAAATAAAATAAACATAAATTCGTAACCTAAAAAGCATTTTCCAAAACCAAAATCAATAGTGATCCATTAAAAACAAATTTTCTTTCTTTCCACATTCCATTTTAATAAAATAAAAAATTCCAATTATAAAAAGGTTTAATGTCTTTAAAAATATATTTTATTTATATATGATTTAAATTTAAAAAATTCACTATTAAAAGTTTTACCTTTGATATATTATTTTATTTAATATTTTATTCTACAAGTACCCATCTCCTAGAGTATAAATAACCCATCTTTTTATCCATGGAAAAACAATCATCCCCCAATTTCCAAATCCAAAAATCTTCCAAAATCATTCATATTAAGACACATATAATCCATTGGGATGTTATGGATTAATCAAAATCTAACTATCAAGGGAGTATTAATGTCGTATAAGAGAATCTACAATGAGGATTATGTAAGTTTCAATTAAATATTTTCTATTTTTTCTTATTCACATTCTTTTTACCATCAATTTCGAAACCAAAACTTTTATGAATGATTATTTAGTAATTTAACATTATATTAATTATCTTAACCAACTATAATTAAAATATATACTCTATATATAAATTTCAAAATTAACTTTCTTGCCTTTTGGACAGTGTCCCATCAACAGTCGGTTAACCATCCAAAGAGGCATTTCCAAGACAATTCATATAACATCCTTAAAGGATGGAAAGTGTGAATTATATATAATATATAAATACTTAATTACTTGTATTCTAAGCTTCAAGAGTTAATTATACTTATTTTAACCACTCGGATCTATGTACCACCTAAAGTGCCCCAAACCTGGTTGGTCACATTATCTCAAGGACAATTCCCCAAACACCAGAGGCTGCTAACTAGAAGCGAGGTCAAAGGAAATACATTGGGGAAACTATTCTTTTGTTGGAAATCTATACACAATAGAATCTATATATAAAACAAAAGAATAAGCACTAATACCATAAAAAGTAAATAGTGGAAGACTAAAAGTAAATCCAATAGAATCCATAATATATATATATATGTAATGCATGGAATATGTATCTAAGAAAACAGCCAAATAGGTCAAAATACTAGAAAGAAACACATAATGAAAAATAAAAATAGAAACAAATAAAATCCAGCAACATCAGAAGCCTAAGCTTCGTCCCATTCTCTCCAGCTCCAACATCAATCAAGTACCTAATGAAGAAGGGCGCTTTCCCTTATCTATACCTAAAATCATAAATTCAATTTGGTTACAAATCCATGACCCAAACTGGGTGTGAGATAAATCCAAGTAGGCAACCACCAAAAGATTTTTTCCTAACTATCAGTTAATATATATTATTGATAATATGCAAGAATGATGTAATAAACTAGGGAGTACACAAAAGATACAAATCCTACAGTTTTCAATTTCATTCATTTAACATTTATTATTCACCTGTTTAATCATGTAACCCTATGATCTAGCCTAAGATATTATCCCCCATGTAAGTTAACCAAACATAAATCCCATAAGGCCATTTAAATAATCAAGTAATATAGAATACAAGCATGTACTTTGGAATGGAAAACGTGGAAGAATAATTCAATTATCCATAAACTACCCTCTGGGAAGCTCTCATGGTGTAACAACCTCAGTAAAAGATAGAATTGATTGATTATTACTGACCACTTGGTAATGTTCTCATGGTCTAAACCCTAGGGTCAAACATTCATTAAATAAATTATTAAAGGCCACTTGGGCACCTCTCATGGTCAATACCCGTAGGTCAAACATTCATTAAATCAACTATTAATGACCACCTATGCATCTATCATGGTTAATACCCCTAGGCCAAACATTACAGTAAAACATACATAAATGAACCCTTTGGTAATCTCTCATAGTTTAATCCCCCTTGGTCAAACATTCCTTAAATTAATAATAAATGACCATCTGTGCTCCTCTCACAGTCTATCCCTTTGGTATAACATTCATGAAATTAAATATAAATGAGCACATGTCTATCTCTCACTGTATAACCCTGGGGTAAAACATTTAAAAAATTATCACTGACATTTTATATAATCAAAAACTCCATCCTAACAGAACAAGGCATGGAAAACAAGGCAAGCCTATCAAGCATCCTAGACCAATCATCCATAAACAATAAATCAGGGGAAACACACCCATGGGGTGTCCTTTAGACAAGGTTTCTAATCATACACACAAGAAAAAACTCTTTAACAATCACTAAAACCAGAGAGGTTAATAAAAATTATTAATTCCAAAATATTCAATACCTAAAATGTGCGTATGAAACACTTTTAGCATATATAATCCAAAGGAAAACAACAAAAGGCACAAAGAACCTACCTCAATGTCATACGATCGATATACTTGAACATCAACCCCTTAATCCTCCTGAAATGGTGTATATCTAAAAAAGGTGAAAATGATCAACCTTGAATAACTCACAAGGGAAGTGGAACTAGGAAGAAAGCATCTAGGTGTTTTGAGATATCACCGGTGGGATTACAATGCAACTGATAGTGTCTCGAGCAGGTCTCAGAAAGAGAATCGAGAGGGTTTTGGAGTTCTTCAGCTACTTTATTGCACTACTATATGAACCATGGATAGAAGAACATATTTCTGGATATTAGACGCAACCCCACTCCCATATATCAAATAAAAATAGAAGTTCATGACATTTTCAGTAACACTACATGCTATGTATTATCCTCTATCAGCTCCCGACATAAGCAATATTCTTGGTCAACACATGACCATGTACTTAGCCGTTACATGATCAAAATGCATAAATACTGAGCAATCAAGGTACATGGCGTTTATAAAGAAGAACACAATGTGTACTTAGAGAAAAACTATTTTCTACCTTTTCCTAAAAAAATCTGAAATCAAGATCCATACATGAAATAAAAATCCAGGTTATTTCAAAATTCCCCCTTTACAAAAATTGTCCCCAAATTTCCCTTACAAGGGTGGTGAAGAAGAATATACAAACAACATTGGCCACTATGATCGTACATCATCCTCCCTCTCCCAAGTCTCATCCTACAATTGGTTGTGATGCCATAGAACATGTACGAAAGTAACAAACCATCTGTAGAGAACCTTCATGTTGTGATACAAAATCTAAATAGGGTTCTCCTAAAAGGATGCATAAACCTCCAAGTCATCCTCTTGTGGATGAAAAATGTCAACTGAGTCTGAAAATTAATGTCATAACTGAGAAAAATGAAAGATGTTGTGCATAGTCTGGTACCCTTTATGTAACTGTAACCGATAGAAAACCGGCCCAAATATCCCCAAAACATCAAATGGACCAATGTATATTGATGAAATATTTCCATGTCTCATAATTATCTTGTCGCCAACCTTCATGTGACATGCAGGAAAACCTAATCTCTGACCTCGAGCTCCATAAGTCATCTATATTGATTAGTACATGATATTTGTTTAGATTGTGCAGTAGCCATGCTCTTCCAAATCAACTCCACCTACTTAGTGATCTCCTAGAGAAGATGAGGTCCCAACATAGCCACCTCTCCTTCCTCCAGGATTATAAGGGTGATCAGCATGGCCAACCGTACAAAGCCTCATAATGTTACATATGAAACATTTCTTGTAAACCATTATTGTAGAAAAACTCTTCCATGGGTATGTGTCTCTCCCAAGAGCCCCCAAAATCCCAAATGAATTCTCGAAGCATGTCCACCAAAACCTATATAGTGTTCTCATACTGGAAATATGTCTTGGGATGGTAAGTTGTACTCAGATGTACCTACGTACCCAAAGCCCTCTGTAGTCCTTTCCAAAAATAAGAAGTAAACTGGGCATCCATATCTGAAATGAAAGAGTGCAGATCCCCATGTAAATATATAATCTTTTAGATTTTCAACCATAAAAGATCATCAAAACTGAAGGTTTCCTTAATCAAAAGGAAATGTTAATCCTTCATTTTCCTTTCCATAAAAACCCAAACTACATAATTCCCTTGAAGAAACCTCAGTAAACCTATCAGAAAATCCATTGTGACATCACTCCATTTCCACTCAAGAATGGGTATAAATTTTAATTTCCAGGCAGGTCATTGATTCTCCTCCTTCACCTACTGATTGGTGGAAAATTGCATAACCAAACGAACTACACCCCTCATCATGTCTAGCCACCAATACTAACAATGTAGATATTGATACATGTTGGTGACACCAGGATGAACTGCCTATGTCAAGGCATGAAAATCTCGTAGAAGCTCTTCATGAATGTCTACTAACACCCCTATGAATACATGAAAACAAAAAAACCATGTCCTCGCCTATAGACCACCCATGTGTAGGGTCCTCTCCTGACACAATCTCCCATAGGACTAGGCCTTGAAAATCATATAGCTTATTCATTTGTACTTGATCCAGTAGAGTAGAGGTACCATCTATAGAAGAAAGAAATATTTGCCCCTACTTTTCACACACCTCCAAATGCATCTCAATGAATAGAGACATAAGATTCCATTCAATACTGGCCTCCTGAACTACCGCTATTTGAGTCCTCCTTCTCAATGCATTAGTCGCTATGTTGCCTTTCAAAGGCATGCTGGAAAGCTCAAAGTCAATATACTGATGGTACTCAACCCACCTTCACGGTAAAAAAATTAGATCTCACTGAGTAAAGATATATTTGAGGCTTTTGTGGTCATTGTATACCAAAAAATGCTCTCCCAAAAGATAATTTCTTCGATAGATCCAGGCATGAACCATTTTGGCTAACTTGAGATCATTTGTTGGGTAGTTCCTCTCATGTAACCTCAACTGTCTAGATCCATATGCAATGACTCCTTCTCCATGCATAATCACTACTCCCAACCTAATACCTGATGCATTGCAGTAAATGATGTAACTCTCACCCAGTTCTAAAAAAATCTGTATTGGTGTCGAATTCAATCTCCCATTCATCTTCTGAAAGGATGAATCATAGGAATTTGTCTATAATTACTTCACACCCTTCTAATTAATTCTTGTCAATGGAGCTAATAACAATGAAAAGTCCTGAATAAAGCATCTTTAGTAACCTTCCAACCATAGAAAACTCTATACCTAAAATATTTTCTTAGGGTTCTCCCCAAAAAATAGATCTCGACTTTTCTGGGACTACAAATACTCTTGTATCTAAGATGACATGACCCAAGAAAAAAAATCAGTCCATCCATAAGTGGCACTATGAGATCTTAGAATATAACTCATTCTATCATATTGTATTCAATATGATATTGAGAAGAATGGAATGGTTGTGTCGAGTGTGAGATTACACCAAGATATCATCCATGAAGAAAACCACAAAAGAAACCAAGTATGGTTGGAACACTCGGTTCATCAGTTCCATGAAAACTGATAGCGTGTTCGTGAGACCAAATGACATAACCAAATACTCGTATAGACCATAAATTCATCAAGAGGATGTAAGAGGTATATCTGATGGTCTAACATGAAACTGATGATAATTTTATATCAGCTAAATCTTTGAGATCCCCCAAGATCCTCAAAGATGATCAAACAGATCATCAATCCTGGGAAAGGGATATCAGTTCTTGACCATCAACTGGTTCAACTTCTGATAATCCACACAAATCATGAGGGTACCGTTCACCTTCTTCGTAAAACATATAGGTGAAACCCAGTGAGAATTATTGGGTCAAACGAAACCCATTTCCTATATATCCTCTAACTTCTTTTTTTGATCAAATGTTGCTTTCAACAATACATAATGTTTTTATTTAAAGAGGGAGTTTTTTGAGAACAATACTCTATCTCTTTATGGTAATTTTGTTTCTCAAAAATACCCTTAATTATTTTCTAATTATTTTATTTGTTAAGTTTATTGTAGGATTTTATAATTCATTATATTTTTATTTCGGGAAAAAATATTTATGTTCTTGAACAATGAGGATTAATTACTAATGTATTAGCATAAGTGTCTTCTAGAAACACTATTCCTACTCTACATATTTGGGATCTGCTTAAGCATGTTCTGGAAACACTGTTCATACCCTACCTAGAGAAATGTAGCATAAGGAGGAAATACAACATATACATTATGTGTTATCAGAAAAGTATGGAAGTGGAACCCTACGGTAGGAAGGAACCCTACGTTTGGGTTATTGAAAAAGTGTGGAAGAAGAACCGTATGTAAGTTTTAAACGTAACGTTTGTTTATCAAAAGTATGGTTTATCAACCTTTCTTTTGTAAAAAACCATATGTTCTTAGAAATGTATGGATCAAGTACCTTTTGTTTGAAATATTATAAAATTATGGATCTTTCATCATACATTTGAATATTGAAGGGAAAAATTATGGATAGCCAACCCTACGTTTGTGATCAGCCATACGTGGTCAAACCTACCTTTGTGATCAACCATTTGTTCCAACCCTACATTTGTGATCAAACTTACATTTACAACCTTACGTTTGAAGGCTAAATCATCAAAATTACATTTATTATATAAATTTCGTTCAGAGGATTCATACTATACAACTCATCCTTACATTTGGCATCAGAGAGTTTAAAGTAAATATTATTATGTAATGGTCAGCATGTTGTTTATTAGGCTGATTTCATGCCTGATTTAATGCTTATTTTAAAAAATTTATTTGACGAGTTCAGAGCCCCTTACGGGTCAAATTAAAGGATCTTTTCTTGGATAATTTCAAGGGAAGTTATGATTAATCTAAAAATTCAAATGTCTGAATATCACGAGTCAGAAAGAGACTTTTGTGGATCTAAATTTATAGGATAATTTCTCGACGTTATTATATAGATGTGATATATTTCAAATGACAAAAACAATCTATCATTATTTAAAAAAAATGAAGAAAAAAAGAGACTATAAAAAAACACAGATCTGATGATTCAAGAGAACGAAAAATCTATGTTTATTGAAGAAGAATAATCGCGATAGAAGATTCACTCATTCCACATCGAAGATCATTTGTGAATATGGAACAACTAAAGTTGTGAATTATATTTCAATATCTACTGCAACATGATCTACTCAGAATTAATCTTATTTGAATATCATTATTTCTAAAGGCGACGATCCATCTACTGTCAATTGCATTTTGTTGAAATTGTGAAGAACAACTGGAAAGCATTTTTTAAAAAAAAGATACCTTTATTTTATTTTCTTGAGTTATCAGCTTCTCGTACTATGCTGTGTAGGTTCTATGAGTGAACTAGAAGGCTTTGTTTAACCTTATTTTGTAAAGGTGTCAACTGCATGTACTCAGTTGTGAAACGGTCTGTGGAAACAAGTACCAGTTAGTGAAAATCACCAAGCTTGTGGAGTAGAGCATTGGTGGAGTACACTAGGGGACTTCTATTCCCTGAACTACTATATATCTTGTGTCTCTACTATTTTAATTTCTCTTACATTAATTCATCTAATTAAAGATAAAGGGAAGAACATGATCTCGCAAAGATTTCTGAAAGGACACAATTCACCCCCTCTTGTGTATATTTATTATAATCTGATCCAACAATTGGTATCAGAGGTTGAGCTTTCTGATAAAGCCTTAATAAGCTGAAAGTGATTACACACAGAGAAAGATGAAAGATACAAGAGAGGGAATGTCTATGGTCAGAGCACCATACTTTAATGGAGAAAACTATGGATGCTGGAAGTTTTGAATGATTATCTATCTAAAAGACCTTGGATACATAGTATATTCTAAGATTTTGACTCCATATGAAATACCAGAAAAACCTAAGACATGGAGTGCAGCTACTAAAGCAGAATATGATATGAACTCAAAGGAAATGAATGAAATTATATGTGGTCAAGGACCTGATGAATATAATATAGTATCTCAATTCCCAACAACATATGAAATTTGGAAAACTATTGTTGTTTCTTATGAAGAAACTAACAATATCAGGAAATGAGATATGAAACTACTAAGCATAAATTTGATACATTCAGAATGGTTGAAGGTGAAATTATTACTTAAATCAATGTAAGATTGACAGACATTGTCAATAACATAACTTCCTTGGGAGATCCCATTAAACCAGCTGATAAAGCATCAAAAGTACTGAGAGTACTACCTACAAGATGAAATGGAATCTCTGCTGCAATCAGACAGTCGACACCGGTGAAAGACTAAACCATGAGAGAACTAATTGGAACACAAATGATGTATGAAGCTGAGATGAAAGTTGATGAAAATGAGGAGAAAGTGTTTATCAAGAGAGATGACACTTCCTTGAATGTGTCATCATAGAGTAAAAACAAAAAGATAAAGAAATGTGTAAAAGTGAAATCAGAAAGTTTTGATTTTTCAAATTCTAATGTGGAACTTTCTCAACTAGCCATAAAATTCACTAAATTTTATATAAAGAATAAGGGTTTCAGAAAATCCTTCCAGAAGGATGACAAAAAAGTAAGATTTTATGAGTTCAAGATATTGGGGGACATCCGACCTAACTTTCCTCAGCTAAAAGAAGACAAGAAAAAGAAATTCTTCAAAAGAAAAAATTATGAGCATAAGGACAAGAAGGAAATGAAGGCTACATGGAGTGTATCTGAAGACTCCAGTAGCACTTATGAATCAGAATCAGTGAAGAAGAAGAAAATATGAAAGCTAACATGTGTTTTATGGTACAAACAAATGAGGTACAATATTAATACTCTTCTGACTCTACTTCTGAATCTAGTTACTCTAATGAAAAACTTGCAGCCTACTGCAATATGCTTGAAGAAAAATATGATTTTCTATTTAAAAAGAATAAGTCTTTAAAGAACATTCCTATGGCTATTTATGATGAAAGAGATACAATGCTGAAAAAACATAAAGAGTTAACTAAAAAGATTAACTCATTTAACACTAACAATACAGATTATGAATTAAAGATAAAAACACTACAAACTAAAGTGGAAATTTATAAAAATGTAGCCCTTGTTTTTACTAAAGTAGAAAATACTTTAAATTCAATTCATGGGAAATATCTTATTAAAAAGGAAATATTTGGAATTGGTAGTAAAGGTGAAAAACCTAAGCTTTAAAATAATTATTTTATTCCAAGTACAAAACAAAAATATTGTAATTACTGTGGAACAAGGGTACATATTTCAAAAAATATTTCTTAAGACAACCCCAAATAAGTGGTATTAATAAATATTTTGTAACAAATAATTTATTTTACTCTTCTGTAATTAGAAAGTTATAGCAAGTCTGGATTCCCAGATCTTTGCAGGCTAGCACCCCTAGACCCAACAGAATATGGGTACCAAAGCAAATTGTGTAAATTCCTTTGTAGGGAGCTGGTCACAAAATCAAAAAGGACATATGGTATGTGGACAATGGCTACTCAAGGAATATGAGTGGAAAATCATCAAATTTCTCTACACTCACTCAAAAATATGGTGGACTTGTCACTTTTGGTGATGATGCCAAAGGGAAAATCATTGGTATTGGAACAGTTGGAGATCCAGAAGCTGTCTCAATCAACAAATTACTTTATGTACAATGATTGAAACACAATATAATAAGTATATCTCAAATATGTGATGATGGTTATGTTGTTGACTTTCTAACAATTATTGTTCTGTGTTCAAAAAGAAACTGCATAAATTTAGAGCACCTAGAACTAAAAATGTGTATACCCTAGATTTAAATTCCTTCTGTAAACAAAAAGTAAACTGCCTAACTGCTAAATTAAATGAATCATGGATCTTCCATAATAGACATGGAAATTGCAATGTATATGTTTTTCATAAATTATCTAATAAATGATTAGTTTATGATTTTCATAGTCTCAGATTTGAAAGAGATAGATTTTGTGAAGCATGTCAACTTGGAAAGAAACAAAAATTATCCTTAATACATGTTAACAGAATTACTACATCTAAACCTCTAGAACTTATCCATATGGATTTTTTGGACCTTACAGAGTAGAAAGCTTGGCTGGTAAATTATATTTATATGTTTTAGTTGATGACTATTCTAGATTTACATGGATTTTATTTTTAAATTTTAAAAATGAATATTTTACATTATTTTAATGTTTTTGTAAAGATATTCAAAAGGAAGAAGGTTTTAAAATAATTTCATTAAGAAGTGATCATGGTGTAGAATTTGAGAATCTAGAATTTAGTTTTGTTTGCTCAAATATGGGTATTAAACACACCTTCTTTTCACCAAGAATGCCTCAACAAAATGGAATTGTTGAAAGAAAAATAGGACTATTCAAGAAATGGCTAGGATTACGCCAAATGAATACAGTCTTCCTACCGATTTATGGGTAGAAGATGTAAGAAAAACCTTCTATATAATGAATAGAGTTTTAATTAGACCAATTCTGAAAAAAACACCCTATGAACTCTGGAATAACAGAAAACCTAAAGTAAATTACTTTAAAGTTTTCGGATGCAAGGTTTACACCTTAACACCAAAGACAATCTTGGTAAATTTGATCCAAAATATTATGAAGGCATTTTCTTAGTATATTCTACTACTTCCAAATATTATACAGTCTATAATAAGAAGTCAAGGATTATTGAAGAATCAGTTCATGTGAAATTTGATGAATCTAATCCCTTTGAGAAAAGGACATATAAAATGGATGAATCTGACTCTAATGATAACAAGATACTTGAGAACATGAAAAATGATTTTGAAAAAGATATAATTGAAATTCAGTCCAGTTCATAAGAACATGATACTGAAGAACCTATAAGTATACTACCTATACAAACTAGAACCCTAAAGAATCACCCTTTAGAAACTGTAATAGGAGACTTAGACACATGAATAAAAACTATAAGAAATATAGGAAATCTTGATTTCTCTGCCTTTCTATCCCAATTAGAACCCATGTTTGTAGATGATGCTTTAGATGATGAAAGCTGGATTATATAAATGCAAGAAGAATTAAACAAGTTCAAAATGAATGAAGTCTGGGAATTAGTTGAAAGACCACATAATTATCCAGTGATATGAACCAAATGGGTCTTTATAAATAAACAAGATGATCAAAGAATAATAACTAGAAATAAATCTTGACTTGTAGCTAATGATATAATTAGGAAGAAGTTGTAGATTATGATGAGACCTTTGCACCTGTAACTAGATTAGAATCCATTAGAATCCTTTTAGATTATACATCTCATTTAAACATTTAATTATATCATATGGATGTTAAGTCTTTCTTTTTAAATGGTTATTTAGTGGAGGAAGTTTATGTTGACCAATCATTTGGTTTTGAAAATTCACAAAAACAAGATTCTGTTTTTATACTTACTAAAGCTCTTTATGGTCTTAAACAAGCACCTAGAGCTTAGTATGAAAGATTAAGATCTTTTCTATTGAAAAATAGTTTTACTTTGGAATGGAAGATCCCTCACTTTTTAAGAAAACATTAATTTCTAATATTTTATTGGTTCAAATTTATGTTGATGATGTAATTTTTGGATCAACTAATAAATCCCTTTGTCATGAGTTTTCAAATCTAATGAAAAAATAATTTGAAATGAGTATGATGTGAGAATTAAATTACTTTTTAGGAATTCAAGTTTATCAAAAAGATTTTGGAATGGTTTTAAATCCAACAAAATACATTACTTATTTACTGAAGAAATTTGGACTTGAAAATAAAAACACATATACAACTCCAATAGGTACTAATATAAGACTTGATTTGGATGAAACTAGAAAATCCATTGACAACAAGTTATATAGAGGTATGATTGGTAGTTTATTATATATTACTACTAGCAGGCCAGATATAATGTATTCAGTATGTCTTTGTGCAATATTTCAATCTAATCCTAAATAATCCCATTTAACCGCTGTTAAAAGAATTTTTAGTTATCTAAAGGGAATTTTTTTTCGATCTCTTCTTTATCCAAAAACATCTGATTTTAATTTTATTTCATTTTCAGTTGCTGGCTTTGGAAGTTGTAGATTAGATAGAAAACGAACTTCAGGAACTTGTCACTTTTGAGGGAAATATTTAGTGTCATGGTCAAGTAAGAAATAACATTTAGTTGCCCAGTCAATAGCTGAGGCGGAATATGTTTCTGCTGGCAGTTGTTTTGAACAAGTGTTGTGGATGGAAAACACTCTTATAGACTTTGGACTAAATTTTAATAAAACACCTATTTTTTGTCATAATAATAGTGAAATTAATTTTTCAAAAAATCATATTAATATTTCTAAGAATAATCATATTGATATCAAACATCACTTTCTAAGAGATCATGTTCTTAAAAAGGATATATCTTTAGAATTTGTAAGTACTAAAATTCAGTTAGCTAATATTTTTACGAAACCACTTCCCACTGAAAGGTTTGATTTTGTTAAGTGGGAACCAGATTTATTTAATTTTAAATAAAGTCTTAATTTATTATGTTGTTTCATTATCCTAATACTGTTTTAAAATAAATTAGTTATTTTTTTTCAAACAGTATATGGTTTTTTCTCGTGCAATAAATTTTATTCGTTTTTCAAACCTAATTAATAATTATTGATGACACGAGAATCAAGGCTGTCAGAAACCTTTAGAATTCTGAATCATTTCATTTCTACCAAAATCTTTTCTCACTCGAGGTGCTTTACCACTCTTTGTCCTTTTGAACATAAGAACCTTCGAAACCCCAATCCTCTTTCGAACCTTTAGAGATTTATCATTGAAATAACCAAAACCAAGAGAATCGATGAGGCTGAAACCAGCACCATCAAGAAAAAATACTCCAAAGGAAGAAATTTTTTTGAAAAGAAAGGTTATAGACCTGGAATGGATATATTAGACAAATATTTTGTTGAAATAAGCTCTATGTTTTCTAAATCTAGAGCAGAACTTCAATAGTGAGAAATCTGAGTTTTTGTATGAAGTAGAACTGTGCTATTTCTTTAAGTCTTTAAAATTTAGTCTAGGAGACGATGAGGATACCATGGTAGATAATATAGAAGATAGAGATGTGTCAATATCCTCTGTGTAGATTAGTCAGATTCTGAACTACCCTCATGAGGGAGTTTTTCATTTTGATTTGAAAAATATTGGGGATTTAGTACATAAATATGAAGATATCATGTATTTTCTTTTTTTGTTCTACTTATATAAAGAAGATGTTCATAAAGGACCTAAAGATAGATAATAAAATTCTAGTAAAATTTGTGCAAATAGGGATTGCACCGAGGATGTCTGAGTTGGAGAAAATATTGTATCCATATATGTATATAATGTTTATATTAATGAGTGATATAAGGCTTAAATTTCTTAGATACATGATAAGGTATCTTCATTACTGCCGTAAAAGTGAAGCTAGGATGAATTTTTATCCATTTGGTAGATTCATCTCAAAAATTCTGTTAAAAAATGATATGGTAAGGCTAGTGGAATACAGAGTTAGATGCCATCACAGTAACACCTTTGGTGCTGGGGCCCTCTGAAAAATTGGATATTTCTAGAGCACATTAAAAGGGAAACATTTCCTAGTAGGAGCTAAGGAAGAAGTAGAGAGTTCTCAAGCTCAGTCTGCTAAGTCCAAAGAGGGACAGGATGAATCGAGAGTAAGAACTACTGCAAGAAGAATAATATTTTAAACTGAAGTCACTAAAGAATAAAGAAGTCAGGAGGGAATTCAGACTCAATGAAAAAGAACTGTTAATGAGGAACTTTTTTCACCTATAATGACAACAAGAGATTTACTCTCTTATAGTTTTGTCTAAGAAAATGTTTTTGAGAAGCCATAGGAAGAGGATACTTCTCAAATTCCAGTAACTCCACAAGTCAAAACTGAAATTGAATCTCATGTTGTAGTTGACGCTGAAGTTACACTTCAACAAGAACAACAGATAGAGCCTGGTGAGGAAGTGGGAAGTCCTTAGGAAAATCTAGAAGATATTATTTCAGAATATAAAATGGAAGAATAGCTTTCTGATGTTTGTGCAGAGAATGTTCATGAAGTTCACACTGAAGTAATTCATGAGGACTATTTTGTGGAAGAGTCCAGAAAAGACTCCGAGGAAAAATATATAGATCAACCAGCTTTGGAGAAGGAAAAAAAGAAAAATCTATTGCAGATTCACTGCCTTTAGTACTACTGCATCACATTGAAACTGAGAATGAGAATCAAGAACAGGGTGCCTCTGATTCAGGGAATAAGGAAGTCGAAGTGCTGTACAAATTTTTTTCTAATTTGGAATCTAAAAATGTTACTCTGAGGAGAGCCTTAGAAACAGAACAGTTGAAATTTCAGAGACTTAAGGGTAGTACAGTTTCACGATAAGATGTTGATAATTTTAAGCAAGAGATGTTGATAGAGTTATACAAGCTGAAATCAGAGATGGTAAAGAAGTAAGATCTGTTAGAATTTAACGAATTTATGGAGACACAATTTGCATCTGTCGGGACTAGTGCTACTAGTGGATCGGGTACATCATTTGATTTAATCAGAAGGTTTCAAGATATCATTGCATTAGTGAGCAATATGAATGACAGATTGCATGATCTTTAATGTAACGGTGCTCCTTTTTCAGTCTTGCTAGATAATTAGAAATTTTTTATTGATCAGTTGACATCAAGTGAACCCAATATTAGACATGTGCTGACTCAGTTCATAGAAAATTTTTCCTTATTTATAGAAAAGGAATAAAGACTTCATGAGTTTTTCAGAGTAAACCTCATAGAAGACATTGATATGACTCAAGATACCAGGGATCTTATTGTTAGGCTTGGTGATGGAATGATGAAAAGGTTGAGGTAGCAATTGACAGAAATCAAGTACTTAGTTCTGAGGAGATAAACCCTATCTTATCCCCTTAACAAACCATGATTCATGTGTTCATCATGATTATACTTATTCTATGTACTCAATGAAAATTTGGATTCCTGTTATTTATTATTATTTGTTTTCCTATCCTTGTTTAGATTTCCCAGTAATCCAGATTTAATTATTGACAAATGGTTAATAATATCACATTTAATTTAGTTCAGTGCTACATTAAATGTGTTCTATTCCATATTCTATGATTATTTTTTATATCACAAAAATGGGGATAAATATGGATAAACACAATTTTTTAATTGTTTTATATTATATACATTAGTTATTTTATGTTAAATCTAATATTGTATTTATCTTTGCAAAATTCAACAATACATAATTAATTTTACATGTTAATTTTATTGGTTATTTTATGGGTCTTTTGATCATCAAAATGGGGAAGATTATTAAGAAAGAGTTTTTTTCAACAATACATAATGTTTTTATTTAAAGGGGGAGTCTGTTGAGAACAATACTCTATCTCTTTATGATAATTTTGATGCTCAAAAAATACCCTTAATTATTTTCTAATGATTTTATTTGTTAAGTGTATTGCAGTATTTTATTATTCATTATATTTTTATTTTTGGATGAAATATTTATGTTCTTTAACAACAAGGATTAATTACTAAATTATTTTCATAAGCGTGTTCTGGAAACAATGTTCATGCTCTATATATTTAGGATCGTCTTAAGCATGTTCTGGAAACACTGTTCATACCCGACGTGGAGAAACAAAGCGTAATGATGAAATACAGTGTATACTTTATGTGTTATCAGAAAAGTATGGAAGAGGAAACCTACGTTAGGAAGGAACCCTACGTTTGGGTTATAGAAAAGTTGTGGAAGAAGTACCATACATATGTTTTAAATGTAACTTTTTTTTCTCAAAAGTATGGTTCATCAACCGTACTTTTGTAAACAACCTTACATTCTTAGAAAAGTATGGATCAAGTACCTTTCATTTGAAAGCTTATAAAAGTATGGATCTTTCATCATACATTTGAAAGTTGAAGAGAAAAAGTATGGATGGACAACCCTACGTTTGTGATCAACCATACGTGGTCAACCCTACATTTGTGATCAACCATATGTTGCCAACCCTACATTTGTAGCCATCCTTACATTGAAAACATTATGTTTGAAGTCTATGTCACCAAAATTGCGTTTATTATCTACATTACATTCATGGGATGCATATTGTACAACTCAACATTAAATTTTAAATCGAAGAGTTTAAAGTCGATATTATTATTCAATGGTCCACAAGCTATTTATTAGGCTGATTTCAAGATAGATTTAAAGCTGATTTTAAAATGTGTATTTGACGACTTCATAGCCGTTTAAGGATCAAATTAAATGGAAATTTTATTGGTGAATTTCAATGGAAAATACAGTTACTCTATAAAATAAATTGTTTGAATATCATGAGTCAGAAGGTGACTTTTGTGGATCTAAATTTTGAAGGATAAGTTCCTTACTTTATTATATAGATGTGATATTTTTCAAATGACAGAAAAATATAACATTTAAAAAAAATGAAGATAAAACAGAGACTATAAAAAAACACAGATCTGTTGATTCAAGAGAATGAAAAATATCTGTTTATTGAAGAAGAAGAATCACGATAGAAGATTCGCTCGTTCTACATCGAATATCATTTGTGAATTTGATACTACTAAAGTTTTGAATTATATTTCTATATCTACTACAACAGAATATAATCAGAACGACTCTTATTTAAAGATCCTTATTTCTGAAGGCGATGATCCATCTACTATCAATTTCATTATTCTGCAATTGTGAAGAACAACTGGAATTTATTTTAAAAAATACAGATACATTCTTTTCTATTCTCGAGTGAATGGATTCTCGTACTAAGATGTGTCGGTTCTATGAGTGAACCAGAAGGCTTTGTTTTCCTTAGTTTGTAACGTTTTCATCTTCCTGTACTCAGTTGTGAAACGGTCCATGGAAACGAGGATCAGATAGTGAAAATCACCAAGATCGTGGAGTAGAGTGTTGGTGGAGTGGAATAGGGGCCTTCTATTCCACAAACCAGTATATATCTTGTGTCTCTGCTATTTAAATTTCTGCTACATTAATTCATCTGATTAAAGTTAAAGAGAAGAACACGATCTCGTGAAGATTTCTGAAAAGACACAATTCACCTCCCTCTTGTGTATATTTAGTATAATATGATCCAAAATCGTC
The DNA here is from genome assembly GCA_963277665.1 of Viscum album. NCBI lineage: Eukaryota > Viridiplantae > Streptophyta > Magnoliopsida > Santalales > Viscaceae > Viscum > Viscum album. Next base: position 637,556,551 of record OY728162.1, on the reverse strand, counting down.
TTGAGATCATTTAATTCTGGTGTATCTATCATTTAAGGAGGAATTAACACTGATACCTCTCTCGGTACAAGATCAATAGAAAAATAAAACTCTCACTTTGGAGGTATACCTGAAAATTCATCTAGAAAGACATATTTGAAACAATCCACCACTAGAGGAAATTCAATCTGTGATTTTTCCTAGTAATCCAGATATAAACTTGAATTATGGGTTCTGATTCCTCCCAAACCATGATGCTTGGGTCCATCTCTACCCTCCTAGACATCACATTCTCCCTTTTCTAGAAAATATCTTCCCTCTTGTGATGTCAAACTCACCCTTCGGTGATAGAAGTCATCGAAGGCTTGAAAGGAGACAAACCAGCCCATTATGAGAATGACATCGAAGCCTGGAATCTCTAAGACATAGTGGTCCCATAATAAGTGACACCCACTAACATCAAGAGGGAACTCCTTTCACTAGTGTACACTAGATGTCCTAATCCCCAAGCGAGTGTCCAGAGTCATGAAATCATCATAAGTAACGAAACAAGGCCCAATGTTATCAATAATAGAAATAGATATAAAACTACTGGAATCCCCTGTATCAAAAAGTTAATATGCTAAAACCGAGGAAACTAGAATCATACATCTAACCGTAGAGTGTTCGGGATCCTGCTCTTGTTGGGTTTATTCCATCTAAAAAGTTTGATGTGTACCATAGCCATATGACCCTACCTGGTTTCCCTGAGCTGATCCAACCAACTATCGCTGGAAAACTATCATCTAGATACCACGGCCAGGTCCGCCTCCTTGGCCTGAATGGCAAGATGAACCCCAGTTCCCTGACAGATGAGAAACTAATATCCCCAATCTTGTTTGGGGAATCATAATATATCCCCTCTCACTTGATGCTGGTGCAAAAATCCTATAAAAATACTGGAGATGAACCATATTTCCCTAAGATCAGCACTGAACTAGGTCTATTGGGAACTGCAGTCTCGTGTTCCCACTCTTTCCACACTTGTATCACACCACTGCTCTACCTTAAGAAACATCATGTGAAATCTCTATGTGACACTTCTTGCTATTAGTCGAAGGAGTACCAAACCTATGCTGAACTGCCCTGGATCGCAGCTCCAAACACCCTCATACTGCAATTGGTAATCAGTTCTTGGTTTAATACAGCAGTCACTAACGTCAACCTGAAAACATTCACTTGTGACTGGATGTTGTACCTGAGACCATATTCAAATCGTTAAGACAAAGATATCTCATAATCTCCAAGAATAGGTGAATGAAAACATTCATGTTTGAAAAAATATGTTTACATGGTGTGTTGAACCACTACACAACATGTTCCCTTTATTCTTTAACATGGGGGTGTACCTCTTCCAACCTAGTCATGTTACACCCCATACATATGGTGTGTTTTTCATGATACATTACATGTACATGAATATTTCCTCCCTCCTGGGTACTTCTACATAGCTATAACTACAAAGACATTCTAGTGTAACACAACATGGCATGTTCACCCGAGACATTGTGTTTACTCAAATGTTTTATCCACATGTTTTGTTAATCACAAGGCCAGATACATGGTCAACTATAGCACGCTGTGTAATCCTAGTACACGACGTGTTTTACCAAAAGTTTACCAACCCCATTCCTCTTCTTACACAGTCATTCACATGGTCAAAAACTACACAATGTGTACATACAGTACATGGAGTGTACTTAAAAAAATTCATTTCTTCCAAAAAATAATAACCAAAGGCGTGTGTTCATAACATCACCCACCATGTTTTCTGGGTTCTCCGGACATAAATCCTATGAAACTTCTCCAGAACCCCAAAAATCATGAAAATATGACCAATGAGTACCATGTTCCAATCCTTGAGATCCCATACCCTACCAATAAATGTTTGGAAACATTATTCATATCATATCATAACCAAATTCAATCAATGTTCAAACATGATCCACAAAATTCTGATCAAAGAGGGCCTATAACACCTCATGGACCAAATCTTGGAGTCCATCGAAATGATTCATTAAGTATACCAATACCCAATCAAATAAAAGGTATTTATATCACAACATATATCACAAAAAAATTCATATGTAGTGAACAATCTATCAAATCATCATGCAATCAGTAATTCACCCAAAATGGCATGACAAGAATGCATGACGTGTGATCTCAAGTAATTTCCCATCTGTTTCATGAGATGGAATACCCTTATCTCATAAAGTTTCAGTAGATATAGAACCAAAATTATATCAATCATGATAGAACCAAACATATGAATCACCCAACGGTGAAGTCAAATCAACTGTTAAATTTTCAAAACCATAAAAATTTCAATATTCGAGGTAACATGTCTTTTCCTTGTACATGGGTAAGCTACTCATGGGAAAAACTTGTTACCAACTACCAATTCCTTCCTATTCTAGTCCATTGGCTCCAAATAGTAAGGCAAATCACAAACTAATTCCTCTAATACCACTTTGTAATTCCTAGGATCTAGGTACCACCAAAAGTGACCTAAACCTAGTTGGTGACATAACCTCAAGCACATTTCCCCAAACTCTAGTGGCTGCCAACTAGGATCAAGGGTTAAGGAATGAAAATGGGGAAACTATTCCCTCTATGGTAGAGTATACACATCAGAATCTAAATAAAAAATAACAGAGGAAGCAGTAATACCAAAAAATGTAAAATCTGGAAGACTAAAAGTAAATCCAACATAAGACAATATATATATATATATTTCAATGTGTGATCCAAGGAATATATATCAAATAAAAAATCCAAATAGGTCACAATTCTGTAAAGAAATACAAAAACCAATGTATAAGAGAAACATGTAAACTCCAATAGCATCACAAGCCTCAACTTGGTCTCATGCTCAAAATCTCCAACAACAATCAAGTACCTGATGAAGAAGGCCGCTTTCCAATTTCTATACCAGAAATCATATAATATATTTGATTCCAAAAGAATAACCCAAAATAGGGTGTGAGATGAGTCCTATTAGGCAACCACAAAAAGATCTGTTCCTAACTACCATTGATTAAATATAGTAGATAATATTAAATAATCAAATAATAAACTAGGAAGTACACCGAAGAAAAACTTACTACCGTTTTCAATTACATTCATTTAACATTAATTATTCATCCGTTGAATGATGTGACCTCGAGATATTGCCTAATATCTATATCTCCCATGTAATGTTACCAAACAGATGTCTCATAAGATCATATAAACAATCAAGTAAGACAGAATCCAAGTTTGTGATTTGGCATGGAAGACTTTTCATAATCATTAAATTACCCACAAAAAACCCTCTTGGAAGCTCTGACAGTCTAACCACTTTGGTCCAACATAGAATCAATTAACAATAAATGACCAGCTAGGAAAGCTCTAATGTTCTAAACCCTTCGGTCATTCATTAATTAATCAACAGTTAATGAACTCCTGGACAACACTTATATTCAATACCACTAGGACAAACATTAATTAAATTAACTGTTAATGAACACATGGGTAGCTCTCACATTCAATAACCCTGGGTCAAACATTCCAGTAAACATACATAAATGTCCCCTTTGGGAATCTCTCATAGTCAAATCCCCCTTGGTCAAACATTCCATAAAATAATTATAAACGACCACCAAGGAAGCACTCACGGTCAATCCATTGGGTAAAAAATTCACAAAATTATCATAGGAATTTCATATAATTAGAAAATCCCTCCTAACAAAACAAGACATGAAAAAAAGGAATTCCTAGAAGGAATCCTAGACCAATAGGCCATAAAAAATCAATCAGGGGAAACACACCCATGGGGTGTCTCTTAGACATGGTATCTAACCTTATTCACAAGAAACAACCATTTAACAATCAATCAAACCATATCATGTTAAAAATAGGGTTTAATTCCAAAACCCACAATACCCAAAATGCGGGTATTTAGCACATTTAGCTTATATAATCCAAATACAAACAACTAATGGCACACACCACTTACTTCAATGTCATATGATTGATATAATTGATATAGGCCCTTGAACATTCCTAAGACGATGTAGATCTACAAAAAGGTGAAAAATGACCAACCATGAATAACTCACAATAGAGGTGGAACTAGGAAGAAATTCTCAAGGGGTTTTAAGAACTCACCAATGATATTACAATGCAACTGACGGTGTCTCGATCGAAGCCCAGATAGATAATTAAGAGGGGTTTAGAGTCCATCGGCTACTTCGTCATTCTCTTGTATGAACAAAAGCCAGTAAAAGGTATTTCCAGATATGAGATGTGACACCACTATGATATATCAAATAAAAAAATACATGGCATGTTCATTATAACTACAACTAGTGTATTAGACTCAAATGGCACTAAACATAAGCGGTCTTCCAGGTCACCACATGACCATGTACTCATCCATTACACGGTTAAAACGCGGCTATATGCGGAAATCTAGTTACACGGTGTGTACACAGAAGTGCATGAGGTGTACATAGAAAAAACCTATTTTATTCCTTTTTCCTAAAAAAACATCATGGAATCAAGATCCATACTTGAAATAAAAATACATGTCCTTACACTTATATATAAATCACATTGAAATAAAATAGTGAAATCGAAACAAAACTGAATAATTTAATCAAAGACTTATATCAATAAAACTCACATTTAAAAAATAGTATTATAAAATATAACAAAATAAATCTAATGGATAAATTGTGGAAAAAATGATAATAATTATCATCTATAACTATGTTTTAATAATCTTTTGTTTATTATATAGAATGCATAAATGAAAAAATAAAGCAGGATTTATGGTAAGGGGATTATTGAACCCAATTCCTTTCATTGGGTTATTTTCACTTCCACAATACTAATTTTAATATTATATCCTCACAATTTATTTTGCAGATATAAAAATTCTTACCATTTCAAAAAATATTCAATGAAATTCCTTTTTCAATGTGACTTAAATTTCCAAAACATCATATTTTACTCCTCTTTAAATCATTCTTTTCAACGCAGGAATAATGATGTTTTATATCCATGTATGATTTCCCATATTCATTTGGGAACAAAAAGGTTTATTAATTGGAGTATGATTTATTAAATCCTTATAAAACATATTTTCTTTCCCTAGGTTTATTTCATAAATTCTATTGTTATAATTTCTTTATGGAATGCATAATTATAAGAATTTATGATGTGATGGGTGGGCCAAGAATTATATTGCCTTATATTGCATTGGTAATGTGACACATATCATGAAATATATGATATTTGTTTGAATGTGATTCTATATTTGTTCATAGTGATGATGTTTTGATTTATTCACATATATTAAACATGGACATGATGATATCATTGTTCATAAGCTTTTGTGGTATTTAACCACTAAGACATGATGTTTTATTTTATACATATGCCACATTACATGATTTTATTACAATATTTCCCCTCATGATTATGATGATTATACTATTCTTATGCTATTATTATTCTCTCCCATGTACATTTGATTCATATCCCTTATTCACCCCATGTTATACCTCCCCTTACCAGGATTTTAGTTCACCCCTATCACTGATGTATATCCTCAGGTGATTACTTGTACTAAGGAGAACATGAGGGAAACTATGAGGATAAAGAAGAATAAATTAAATAATGGTTCAGTTGTATTATGTAAAAGTTATAATTGAGACTAATCTATCATAGATACTAAACCATTAGATCCTCGATTGTATTGTTGTTATGTTGTTTATCATAAAAATGATGTAATAATTATGAAATGAAAAAGTCAAGTCACTATAGTTCGTATTAGAGTGTGGATTACTGAATTTGGGAATTAGTATTAGAAAATTTTAGTATAAAATCCTAAGGATAAGTCCAATTATTTTAAAAAATCCTAGGATTTGGTGAATTATAAGAGGTTGTGGTTTCTGAGAAATTAAATTCTTAACTGGATGCTATAAGTGGATCTGGCTCTAGAAATGACGAACCTATGGGTAACAACCACGAAAACACTATATTGATATAGACTTGACCGGGAAATAGTGCACGATAGTGGTCATTCCTGTACACCGAGTATGACACTCCCATGTGATATGATTGAATTAATAAAAAAATCTATTACAAACCTTTATAAAGGATATATAGATAATGTAATTATTTATTTCTTAATTATAGAAAAATATTAAAGTAAATCATCCAAGAAGTATCATTTAAAGAAAAGGATAGGAAAAGGGATCCCAAAATATATTTATTTAAAATTAATTTAGAAAAATAATAAATTATATATTCATGCTTTGTTGAATCATGTTAAAAAAGATTCTATTTAAGAAAATGGTGGGAACCAGGAGAAATAAGGGTAACAACCTGTGTCAGGTACAATGAAACAATTTATTGAATGAAACTCCTGATTAAATGGGAGGTGGATTTCAAAAAATCATGGAAATTCTTACCCAACAATATCTGGCTATGAAAAATAACCTAAACAATGTGGAACATCCTCCTTCACCTAAGAAGGAGTAACTTGATATTGAATTATTTATGCAGGAATGACCACCTATGTTTAGTGGATATATTGATGCAATTATTGTGGAATAGCGGTTTAACTCAATAGATAAGATATGTTATATTCACTATTATTCTAAAAATTATAAGGTTACTCTATCCATATATCATTTAGATAGTGTGGATGATAAATGGGGGGCTCTAATAAATAATACCAAGAAAAATGATGAAATGGGAGAATTGGAGTGGGATGGAATTAAGAAGTTATTTATTAATAATTATTTCCATCAATCTCTTCAAACAAATATGGAGAGATAGTTACTTTAGCATAACCAATAGGATAGATAATCTGTCACTTCTAATGAGTTGAATTTTAAAATCTTTTCAAGATGTTCCATAGCTTTTGTTTTTAAAAAGAATATAAAAATTGATATAATCTTCAGTAGATTAAAACAACACGTCTCATAGGCTCTAGCTATCTGAGAATTTTGGAATTATGAAGAAGTTGATTGATGTGATCCAAAAGTATAAATAGAGTGTTTATAATGGTCCCATGGATAGGGAGAAAATAAGAAAAATGTAGTCTCAATTTTGATGATATAATGTCAAATTTTGGAAGAAGGCTTAACCGTAAACACCTCAAAAATGTGGGAAGAAGCATCATGGGGACTACCTGAAATGGACATAGAAATGATTTAAGTGTGGGAGGGAATCCAACAACCTTCTGAATGTTGAAGCGATGTGAAGAATTCGACCAAAGTGATAGAGGAAATGAATGGAACACACATGATTCATTACATCAATAGTAGGGAGTAAGGGCACTATGAAAGCCAATTATTTAAACCACAAGTAATTAATGGTAACCAGCATTAGCAACCACCAAATGATAAAGAGTAGGGGAAAGCTTATGAAATCACTATTGCTAAGCTCGAGCATGAAAATGAAGTCATATAAGGTACACTTTTTTTCACACAATAATGTAAATAATATTATTTGATAATATTTCTACACATTCCTCTCTATCCAACAATTTTTTAGAACATTTCAATCACAACCCGAATACCATGAAGTAGATATGTTCATAAAAACACCAAGTTACATGATCATTATAACCCAATTTTTTAATTCTTCTCCTATTTGAATCTTGGAATGATTATTCTAGTGAATCAAATAATCCTTCCCGTAGTATATTTTAGTGTTATACTACATATGGATTGAATCTATTTATATATAGCACACATGAACTATTTAGAAAAGTAAATACCTTTATATATTCTAAACCATCCCATACTCCTATATAAATGTAAGGAGATCATGAATATCCTAAATAAAATCCATCATTGTTGTGGGTAATGATAACCTATGAAGAATCATACCTTTATCAAATAGTTGAGTTGAGGCAATGTACAAACCTTAAGGAAATTCTCATTGTGAGGGAATACTATGATGTATTCCAGAAGAGTTACCCATACTTCCCACAAATATAGAGATACTGTTCTCAATTTATCATACATATGGTTCCAATCATATATCAAAAGTAACTTATAGAATGGACCTTATCGAACTACATGATTTAAATAAGCAGTAATAGGGGAATTTGGATATAGTGTTCATACGCCGTAGTGCATCACCTTGGGGTAAGCAAGTTCTCATATTCAAGAAGAAGGAAAGATCAATGTAGATGTGTGTCGATTATGTAGATCTCAATAAGATCACATTAATGACCTAGTATCCTATACTAGGGGTCGGGGAATTATTTTATAAACATAAAGGAGCATAGTTTTTTTTATCAAAGGTGGATCTTTATTCTGGATATCATCTACTGAAAGAGAAGAAGGGAGATATTCAAAATAAAACCTTCCGTATAAGGAATACACACTATGATTTCATATTGATACCATCCATACATACCAATTCCCCTAAAATACTCATGTAAAGGATTAATATATTATTTTGGACTATATAAAAAAATTTGGGGTAGTATTTATCTATAATATTCTAATTTAATCATAGATTAAGGTGGAATATGAAGAAAATCTAAAGATTATTCTGAGGACAATAAGGAAGGATAAAATGTATGATATTTTTATAATGTGTTAAATTTGGTTGTAGTAGGTTATGTTCTTGGGGAACTTGATCACAAGTGAGATGACTTATATGGAACCATAAAAAATAAGTAAAAATTAAGAATTAAGGAGACCCACTTGTGTTATGGAAATCCATTGTTTTTTGGAATAGTCGGGTAGAACATAGCATATATAAAGAATTTATCATGATTTTCAAGCCTGATATATATTTTAACATTGAAAGGGTTGAAATATTTCTAGATGGAAGAATTTGGGGAAGGATTTAAAGATCTCTAAAAGAGGGTAATCACTACACATGTACTGACACTACAAATGAGTGAAGAATATATTATGATATATAGTGATGCTTGAAAAATATTTTTAGGTAGATTACTCATAAATTATGATAAAGAAATATCCCATTCCTCATAGATGTTTCAGATCCATGAGAAGAGCTACTTGACTCACGATCTAGAGTAAGCTGTTGTGATCTTCTCTCTAAATATTGGGCATCACTACATCTTGGTGAAAATTTTGATATATTTACAGATTACAAGAGTATAAATTATATATTCAAATATTAGGAGATAATAATTAATCAACGAATATGGTTAGATCTGATCAATGAATACAATTTTTCTATCCACTACCATCTGGGAAAGGTGATCAAGGTAGCAGATTCCCTTATTAGAAAAGAACCTGCTACCCTTTCCATTATGAGAATTGGGAATGACCCTATCTTACTGAATATGTAGAGGATGAATTTTAAAGTAATAAAGGTATGGAATAAAACCTACACTTGCCAAATTATTTAAAAAATGTAAATCTAGGATAACATCAAAGAGGTGAAAATGGAAGATTTGGAGCTTCAAAAGAAGGTGAAAGTAGTAAAGGAAGGGAAGCTACCTGAGTTCCACAAAGATGATGATGTTGTGACTTGGTTTGAAACTAGTATTTTTGATCCATAATCACCTAAGATAAATAAGGATCAACTTGATAATTCAAATATATCATATTTCTCCTTCCATGTTGGAATCCCCAAGATGTATCGTGATCTTAAAGTGAACATTTGGTGGGAAAACAAGAAGAATGAGATAGATGAGTACATGTCAAAGTGCTTAATTTGTCAGAAAGAAAAAGAAGAGTGATATAAATCCAAGGGGATAATGATTTCATTTCCCATACCCATGTCTAAATTAGAGAACATCACTATGGACATTTTCACTGGTCTCTTGAAAACATCCAAAGGAAATAATGTTATTTGGGTAGTGGTGGATCGACTCACCAAGAATTCCCCTTTATTTCCATTTGAGGAGGATTATCTTTTGAAAAATTGCTAATATATATATGTAATGGATGTAGTGAGGCTTAATGGTGTTCCACATTCGATCATTTTAGACCACAATACAGGTTTTACATTTAAATTATTGAGAATAATTCAACATGAAATGCATATTGAATTGAATTTTAGTACGACCTATCATCCCAAAACTTTTGGACAATATGAACGGACTGTTCATATACCCACAGAAATTCTAAGATCCTACTTAATGTATTTTAATGTGGGACGGGAAAAAAATCCCCCATCCATTGAGTTATCATACAAAAATATATTCCACTCAATTATTCAAGTGGATCCATATTAATCTCTGAATGAAAAGAGATGTAGACCTCTACTTGTTGGTAGGACGTATTGGAATGAAAGATAGTTCGACTAGATCTTGTAAAAGATATGACAATGATGGTTCAGGAAATCCAATAATATATAAAATCTTCTTAGTTTCAAAAAATTTCTATGCTAAAAATCATCGAATGTACTTGGTGATTGATGTGTGAGAAATATGTTTCCTTCAAATATCATTATGGAAGAGAGTGATGCAGTTTGGAATGAAGGGAATGATCAACCCAACGTACATTGTCCCCTTTTAGATCTTGATCACATAGGAGTAGTGGCCTATTGAATAGAACTTCCACTAAATATGGATCAAGATCATGACATGTTTCATGTATCTTTCTTGAGGAAGTACACACTTGATCTCTCACATGCACTGAATCCAGAGGTGGAACAACTAGCGAATTATCACCTTTATGAGGTGAATCTAATGAAGATGTTTGACCATATAGAAAACTTTCTTCACAAAAGACTAAATTATAAAAGTTTTTTGAAAAAACCATAAGAATAATGATGTGATGTGAGAACCAGTGTAAATAATGAAACTAAAGTACCATCATCTATTCTCAATTGAGAATATGAGTTGAAATTTCATTGAAAATTTTTCTAAAGGGGGGAATAATGTAACTACCAAGTGTTTGTTAATAATAATTTATTTCTAAATAAATTTGTGTTTTATTATATTATATAATATTATAAAAATACAAAATATAGATAAACTTAAAAAAAATTATATAATTAACAAATATAATTAAATTATTCACCTCTGAAACCAATTAAAATGAAAAAAATTACAATTTTGAAAAAAAATATATAATAAAAAATAAAAAATGGGAAAATAAAGATCATCCTAATCTTCTAGGAACATCTTCCCCACAACTAAAAATATAGAAATGGTGAAAAATATTAGTAAACCAGGTAACATCTTAGAAATGAAAAAATTTAACCTTGGGAAGAATTTCCATGAATATTTAGAGATAGAATAAAATGGTATATATGAGAGGAAATGTGATTGTTGGAATAATAATGTGACCATTGGAATAGTAAACTGACCATTGACAATAATATCCTGACCATTGGGAATAGAAACATAACTGTTGTAATAATAATTTTAACTCAAAATAATAAATTATGATATAAATAATATTTATCATGATTAATTTATGTAAATATTAATATTATAATTCCAAAAAATAAATATCATGATTAAAAAACTCAGAGAAAATATAAGAACATTTTTAATAAATTTTATGTTAAATTATTTTATAAAAATAATAATTTTTATATTAAAAAATAAAATTAACTATAATATAAATTTATTTTGATAAAATTTATTTCATTTTTTAAATTAGTACTTGAAAATTTTCTAGGGGTTATTTTTTGTTAATTTTCTCAAATACTTAAATTTTATTGTGTATAGTAAATATACAATATTTCAGATAACCAGTTTATCATAAATTACATCATTCATGATGTAACATTGACTTAATCCTTTCTATAACTTCTTTTTAATCCTTGAAACATTTAATCTCATAAATGATCCATAATAATAAAATACACATAAATTCTAAATATAAAAATCATTTTTCAAAACCTAAATTCAAAAATGATCGCTTAAAATATTAATTTTCATTCTTCCCACTTTTCTTTTTAACAAATTAATGAATTCAAATTATAAATATGAGTAAAGTATTTAAGAAAATATATTTTATTTATATATGATTTATATTATCAAAATTCACAATTATAAGTTTTACCTTTGATATATATTCTTATTTAATATTTTTTTTAAAATACCCCTCTCCTCAGGTATAAATAAACCCTCTCCCTGCCCTTGGAAAAACAATCACCCTAGTATCCAATGCATAATCTATGAAAAAATCATTCCTCTCAACCCCCTTATAATCCGTAGGGATGTTCTAGAGAAATCCAATGTAAGATCCTGAGTTTTATGATGAGGTACATATCTCTTTAGTTTGGATTTAAATGCATGCTTGTGGCCTCATGTGAATACTCTTTGATGATATGGGGGTGTCGGGGATTTCCATGGATTATTCAAATCATGGAACCCAAGCTTTTTGGAAATATATGCAGGCCATATGATTCGTTGAAACCATGTGGGTTAGGAAAAATAGTTTATCAAACCATTTATGACCTAGGTAGAGGGAAAGGGGACACCGCACCATTTTTCAAAACATGTGCAAGGAGGCAGACACTCTTGTGAGGGCCTCTATAAAATTTTATAGTTGACCAAGACATGTTCTCTTCATAATTAGAAAATCAGTGTGCACTAATCATGTTAGGTGCTCCTTGAAGCATTGAAGGGAACATGGTGGGCATTCCGTTTGGCTAACTTTGTGGACAAACTATGTGGCCCATTATTTTGAGGATGACCAATTTTTCCTTAAAATACATTTAGTACTAAAACCTATTTAATTTTCTAGTGTTTTCTGTTATCATGGTACTGATACAGGTCTACGGTTCCTCTGGCCGACGACCGGTGGAGTTTGTAATGATAGAGCATGGAGAGGGGTTCATGGTGAAGGAATGATGCATTATGTGATGCGATGATGGTGGTGCCTATGTGGATGTGACTTGACAGGCTTGTCCTCATCCATGCATTGTATCTTGCAGGATTTGAGGTGACGATTTGGTTGGATTTGTAGATCACTTTATTTTGAATTACTGGATCTTGTTTGGTTTAAAATTTAAAATTTGTATCTGAAAATTAAAACTTTGTAATCTTGATGTACGGTTACCACTACTATAACGTGGCTTTATGAAAATTTTAAAAAATAGATTTGAGAGGATTGAATCAAGGGTTGTTCATCTCATTGGAACAACACCAGTGAGTAATCAATTCCTTTTATGAAATTCCTCATTTTTCATATTATGAGATGCACTATTTAAGTGCATTCTAATATCCCTTATTTCTTGGTTCTTTTTCTGTTATCCATTTATCTTCTATTATGGACCTAATCAGAAGCTAATAATGGATGTGAACTCTACTATTGACCTAGGGTAGGTGGTCTATACCATTCCCATTGGAATTGGTTCTTTATATTCCTAGTTTCCTTCATTCCATGTGGCAGACCTTCCGATGGAACCTCAATAATTAATTGAATAATTTAATTGAATATTTTAAGACATGATAGGGATTACATTATTTTATTTGTGTTTAGTTGGAGGTTTTTACCCCAACCAAGGCCACCCATGGGGTATTCTGTTATATTTTCATATTTTTGAACCACCCAAGGGGTGTGTGTAATAGCCTTCTTTATTATATAATCCCAATATTAAATGAATTGAATTAAGTTGTTTGATTAGGAGATGGATTTCCTCGTTTTACATTTCATACATGATGTGAATTGATAACAGTTTAAAAGCTAATTTTTATAAGAGTATGTAAACTCATGGATATAATTGAATGGGAATTTTTATATGAGGTGGAAGAAATCATGGATTGTGAATGGTATAAGAATTTAATGGTTAATTGTTATATAGGATGGAATGAGTATGTTACACCATGGGTCATGGAAATGGCAGTGGATTACTTTGACCAATAATGCTTATTGGATCTTGATTTAGTTGGATTCCCTAGGCCATGCCACCCCTTGGATACAGTTTGTTCGGTATCGTAGTAGACATGGTCTATTGACATGCTCTTTGTAACCCAATTCAAACCTAACTGTATTTTTATTGAGATTATCTTGGGACTCGTTGAGGATTCCTTGGTTCATTATACCTTAAATTCGGCCCCATAGGGTATGAAACTTATTATTATAAGGCTCGACCATGGTAGATGTGAAAATTATGATTACAAGGCTCAACCACGGTAGAATCAGCTATGGAAAATTTGAATCTTTTGGTTAGACGGATCAATAGTAGTTTTTATGACATAAAATATATACGACATGCTCGTGGTTGACATGTTATACAGTGAATATGGTGAGTTCATGGTGCTACTACTATTTAATTACTATATCCATGTTCTAGGATCCTGTCCAATGTTTTAAAAGGATATTTTCCGGTGTATAAAATATCACTTTTTTCTATTATATATTCCATGGGAACATTACATTTATCATAACGCCCCAAATATCTATAGTATGAACACTGTATTCAATAACATCTATGAAACACAACACAAAGCGTGTAAGGGGATATAGAATCCTGAGACTTTACAATATAATTAATATTTTAAAAAAAATTCAAACTTTAATATATTCTATGATACATTCTATATTGATTTAGTGTGAGACACATACAATAACATGTTTCATTAATGGATTGCGTTATACGCAAGATCGAGTTTTACTGAAAAATGATATATTATTAAAGTATTATTATTTAATAAAATTAGATATTTCATAGTTTCTAGATTAGTGGTTATGAATAATATTAACTAACATATTAAAATATATCATTTATACAATTATAAAACTAATTTTTTGGTTACAACATTATTAGAAATGAATTTAAAGGGGATATTTCTATTTTTATGCTTACAAAGCTATGTTATCTTACTAAATAAAATTAATTTCAATTAGTGGTTGATATGAATGTAATATATATATATATATTATTTTTTTTATAACCATCCAATAGATTCAATAGATATAAGATAAGAACAAACATAATAGTACACATAAAACCCAATATTTTTTTAAGACACATTTAACACCTTTTAATTGAGAAAATATTTTAAATGAACCTTATGTAACTTTTATAAATCCATAGGTAAAAATAAACTTCATATTTGAAATAGAAACATAAAAATTAGGTTAGAGTGATTTTTTTGGAAATTTTCTGTGAAGATCCATTTTTAATGAATAGTAAGACATACTGAATTTTAATTAAAAATTGTTTTTTCATCTACATTACATACAAGGTTAAATTATAATTTGAATTGGTATTAAATATTAATTAGAATAATTTTTTTTCAATTAATATAATTTAGTTCATTGGAATAAATTTAACATTGAAATTTGATATAAAAACATAGCAATTTTTTTACGTTTTTACTTTAAAAACCCGCATTATCATCCCGTCTGTGGGATTAAAATTAAATTTATTTATCAAAATTTTATGATTAAAATTTCTTAAAATAATATCCATATTTTTAATCTGAATAATTTATAATTTATAATTATTTAAACATTGTTTTTGACAAGAATTATTAGTGAATGTGATTAAAATTAATTGCAACGATTAAAGTGAAATTAAGATTAACAATGGACTAAACCTTAATAATAAGAAACCAAATGACCTATAAACTTAACAAAAATATAATACATGTAATTATTTATAAACTATACTCCACTATATATAATTTTCAAATTTATAGGATCCACTTTGAATTAAAAAACCGTGGGTGGATTCCCATTCCCAAATTTACAAGAGTGTCATTCTTCCTCCTCAATAAAATGGCCTCCTCTACTTAAAATTACAAAAACCCATTAAAGCACCTCAGATAAAACAATATCTATCTATATAGATAATATAAATTCCTCCCCTCATCCTTTATTCCTCACATTTTTCATACAACTATCCAATGAAGGGCTTTGGTGAAAACCAATAGGAGTTACTCGATTAAGAGGTAACATATTTCATTAAAATCGTTAATTTTATTCCCTTTATGCACCCCCTAAAATATTATTATTGAATTATATATAAATAAAAAATTATACTTAATATACTATTATGTTTTTATTCTTTGGGGTTTAATTACACTTACACACACTTCGATCTAATGGGTAACAAACATACAATTTACGTGAATGACGAACTACCGCGTCACGAAATGATGATTTCTCATTATTCCTATACCAAATATGATTATGGTCATTATGATGGAATATATATATATATATATTATGTATAATATATTTTATTTATTTATTTTTCTTTAAATATTTTTTAACACATACCCTAATACTTTCTAATTTGTGTAAATACGATAACAACATTTGTGGAAATGTGTCCTACCACATTTTCATTGCGATGTGACTCATTCACACTATACATAGAACATAATAAGGATAATTTTAATACATATATGTAAAATAAATGACATATTTATAATACTTTAATTATAATATACAAATTTATCATTTAATTTTTATTCCTTTAATACTATAAATAAATGAAAGTATTGTTCATGGGTATGTTTGGCCTACCGTCTCCATGAACGATACATTTCATTTATTATATCAAAAAATTATTGATTATTTTAAAAACATAATTACTGATTATATAATATAATTAAGTAATTATTTAAATTATATAACTGTTTAAATCATGATCAAATTAATAGGAACAAAAAATATCATCTCAAAAAATACTCGAGAAACGAGGCAATTAAAACCCGAAATTGTTAAAAAAATGAAAAGAGTTAAAAAAGGGTAATAAAATATTATAATAAGTTAATATATGCTATTATAAATATATGTATGTTTTTTATAAGTTTTTAACATGTTTAAACCCACTATACCACTGGTTTAAGGATGTTCAACTGAAAGGAAACACAATGTTAGGGATTTTCATCTCACTTTTTTACATTTGTGAGTTAATTGTCATGTTCAACAAATACTTATTTTACGTGGTGTATCTACTAACCATATTGATATATTATATCATAAATAAATTTATCTTCATGGGATTTAATGAAACCATTTAATATTATTTCTTTATGAGTCTTGTGATTTTAAATTCTTCAATGTGGTATGGGTTACTTTAGAATAATTAAAGATTGTTTTACTCACCAATAATTTTAATGATATTTAAATGGTATTTACATTCATGAAACTTATATGACCACTATTTAATAAACCCCTCCATTTTATTCTCCTATGGTTAGTCATGAACTTTTTCAATTATTAGATCCATTTTACCACTCTTTTGTAATCAAAATGTTTTAGAAAATGTTTTTATGAAAATCCAAAGTCATTTATCTTTTTAGTCAAGTAACATGTTCTCTTCTCAAAACCTAATTTTATTTGTAACGCTCCAACCCCAGTTACCTAGAGTCGGTGCATTATTACATAACATTGGCATGATCACAAGAAATATCAAATCTCGAAAGACCGATTGGTTTAGTAGCCTTGGAAACACTAGATATATTCATAAAGTTTTACAATACATCATGAAGTGAAAAACTTCTACAAAAACATATTGTCTCCATATTCCACATTAATATCCCCACATAATATCCCTGCAGGTCATTCATAATTTACTTATTCACTTCATGAGAAAAATAAAACATAGAAAAGGGGTGAGCTCAAATGCCCAGTAAGGTTAACAATATAGCAGAAACTTTCATAAATAAGAATAAATATTTTAGGAAATGTATAACTAAAACAAAATATTTTTAAACTTGAACTTCAACATAGTATGGAAAAATTAAAATGAAATAATGCCATGTACTTATTCACATGGATATTCTACTAATCAAATAATCACATGCAATATCAATAACCACTTTCATAATGATGGAATGTATAATGCCAGACTATCATAACCACATAGCCAAGGCCTCGTGCCAAGACTACAAATAAGATTTTGTCAAGGCCTTGTGCCAAGATACTAGTTCGTCTCATGAGACCTACTGATGCATCGAGGAGCTATAGCGGGCTCCACCCGTCACATATTAAGTCCAATTCATTCCCATATAAAAAGGTTTAAACATAACATAAACATTCGTATTAAAACTCGCATACAAAATGTCAATACTTTCACCATAAACTATGAACGGTATAAAAATAACACATCCATAGTCAAACATATCACAAAACTTTCAATACAATATAGAAGTTTTGTATCATAATAAATCAACTTCAAATAAGTATAAAATCCATCAAAGGATGTTGACATAAATGAAATCAAAACTCTTTTTAGAGAAATATGTCTTTCAATTTTGAAATCATTTAAGAGTCATATATTTATGAAATAAAACATTTTCTTTAAAAATATTCTTATAATCTTGTAAGGGAAGCTTCAGAGATTTTATAACGGCGTAAAATAACTGCACCCGCCGTATAAGTTAAAAAAACATTTTTACCTTAATTCTGTCGAAAAGGTTAAAAAGCACCTTGTTTGGAAAATGAAAGAAATATTCATTTATAAACCACTTATAAAAAGTCAAACAAGTGTATAAATGACTTTAACCCATATTCTTGTAAATAGTAAAAATGTTTTGAAATACATTTTTAAGAAACATGGATGTGGATGATAATGAGATCCCAGTAGATTATTACGTATAAACAACCTCAGATAATGAAGAGATTGTGAAATAAACCCTTACCTGGTACTTTTCCTTGGTTGGGGTAGGTTAACCTCATGTATAATAGTGAAATAATTGTTATTAAATTATACAAGAATCATATAAATTCATATGATATCATATATGATCTTTTAACATTGCTTTGTTAATAATATCTTAGTATTATTGTCGTTTCGGGTGTTAACTTACTCATTTTCTTTTATATGTTTTGTTACATAAGCCATGTTTGTCATGGATAGGTTGTATATTATTCATATACATAATGATATCAAGTCCTTAAACATTATTTTTAAATCATCAAATGATAATTATACTTGAATGGATACGATGAAGAATGAATCACATCGTATTCGTGGAGACGGTAGTCCGTACGTACGCACGAGCGAAAATATCATTCGTTTGATATTAAAATAATATATAAATGTATGGTATATCATATATAAAGAATAATTAACATGTTATATTTATTATTTACATGATTTACACATCATTATTATAACCATCCAAATAATAATATATTGAATAACAATTACACCACGACGTAGAGACGGTAAGCCGTACGTACGCACGTATGGTGACATGTTATTCAAAGGGTGGATATAATACTGAATATGGTTGTACCATATTTATAATAACAACACAGTATATATATGATACTAGAGTTATTATTTTAGAATGGTAACAACAAAGGAAGAAGAAGTGGAAGAAGAAAGGAACCTGGAAAAGGGTGGTGAAATCATTATCTCTTCTTCGGGTTCTTCCTTTTTATTTGATCAAAAGGGCTCCTTAGGTTGGCTTTATGATAAAAACAAGGCCTCTAGGTTGTAGTGATGGATGTTGGGATAGTATTTGGGCAGAGGTTGGCCGAACCAAAAATCTTTTAATGTGTGAAGAAATGAGAAGGAGGAGTTCCCTTTTATAAGAGGGGTGAGTGGCACCTTTGGAAAAGCTAGAAATATTAATTTATAATAAATTCATATTCGGTTTATAAAAGCTCTAAAGTGAATTATTTAAATTTTAAGGTGGTTATGGGTCGAAAAACACTCAACCAATAGAATTTAGACAGGTTTGGGTACTTATATTAACCTTATCTTTAAGTATTAACTCTAAGTTAATTAGTTTCACTTTTACAATGTCTCTTTGTATTTTTATATTATATGGTTAATAAACATACTATATACATCCATGAGACCCCCAAGTGGTCCATTAATGACATAAATATCATGATATAAGTCTTTTGTCTTATCCTTAGATTTTTAGGAATTTAATATCAATTAATAATATAATATTTGTTTTAAAAAAAAATTATGTCAATTTTGACACTATTCAATAGTTTATTTTTTTGAAACTCATAACTGAATTATTACTTCGAAAAAAGTTAATTAATGAAATACTAATATGTCATAGTATCCTATAAAAGTATTTTAATTCATTAAAAGTCTCAAATTATATTTATTTGGGTATTTATAATATCTATTATTTTAAATGTTTACTATTATGGTTATTACTGCATCATCATTGTGTCATAAATAAATTAAGCTATGTAATCTATAAAAATTATAAATAAAATATCATTATATAGGAAATCGTTTTATCTTTCTAACGAATATTTATAGTCGAAAATCCAATATATATAATCCTATGTAAAAAATTTGTTTCTAAAAGATATATGCTTATGTCATTTTTCTACTTATTTTAACTTAATTCAAATTAAGTGTCCCTATCACCTACAAGTGGCTCCATGGGGTCCCAAAATCGACCCAAAGATGTCTATGGTCGAACATGTATCAACCAATGAGGCTAGGACACGTTTTAGGGTAAAATAGTATTATTATAATATTATTGTTTAACCCTTATTTACCGGATTTACCCTTTAACCATGGTAAATAAAATATTTACAGAAGTAATTATTCAAAATGTCTAAAAATAAAAGTTACCTATTTACACAATTTGAACATCCTGATTCCAAATATGGAATCTATTTTTTCAAATTCAACACACATAAGTGGCAGAAATTAAATTAAAATTAATTCCCGTTGTTAAAACAAAAAGTGTGTTTTTAAGAGATAATAAATATCAAAAGATTGACACTTGTTTGTGTCCGGTTTAATTGTAAAATTATGTCCAATGACCAAAATTGAATTATATGGTAAAAATATATCTTGTATATACTTTAAAACCACTCAAATTAATAATTTATCACTATTAATTATTTTGATTGAAAAAGTTGTTTTTAATTAAAATTTTGTAATTTTCACTATTCATCAAAATATTAAAGTTATCTGAAAAGTACCATAATTTCACCTTAGGATAAATTCGATATTTTGAACCCAAAAATGAAGTCCATTTTGAAATATAATATATATATAATTTCAAAAAGTATGTATTACTATTCATAACGGATATTTTGATTGGTTATGGTGTGTTAGAACTCGGTGTTGCGTACAACACACGCTATCACATTATTCAATGAAAAGCATATCGTAGAAGCTTGGGGTGTTACATTCTCCCCTCCATAAAATAATTTAATCCTAGAAATTTCTAGAATACTTATCACCTGAAAAGACTCGGGTGGTTCTTCATCATAAGTTCCTCGGGTTCCCACGTTGCATCTTCCATCTTATGGTTTCTCGACAAAACTTTTACCAAACGCGTCGTCTGGTTTCTCAGTACTTGTTCTCTCGTATCAAGAATCCTGATGGGCTCTTTGTAATAAGACAGATCGGGTTCCAGTTATAACTCCTCATAGGTGAGTACATGCGTTGGGTAAGGCATGTATTTCCTCAACAGAGATACGTGGAACACATCGTGAACTTTGGAGAGACTTGGCGGCATTGCCAATCGGTAAGCTACAAACCCAATTCGTTCTAGAATTTCGAAAGGTCTGATGTACCTGGGACTCAATTTACCTTTCTTACCAAAACGTATGACTCCCTTCCATGGATATACCTTCAGGAAAACATGATCACTGGCTTGAAATTCCAAATCCTTCCTTCGATTATCGGCATAGCTCTTCTGCCTACTTTGAGCTGCTTTGATGTGATTTTGGATTACCTTCACCTTTTCCATAGTTTCCTCCACCAGTTCTAGACCTACAAGTTTTCTTTCACCAATGCCATCCCAACAGGTTGGTGTGAGACATCTCTTTCCGTATAACGCTTCATATGGTGCCATCTGAATACTCGAATGGAAGCTATTGTTATAGGAAAATTCTACCAGAGGTTAATACTGATCCCACATACCCTGAAAGTCAAGTGAGCAGGATCTCAACACGTCTTCTAAGGTTTGAATAGTTCATTATGATTGTCTATCTGTCTGAGGGTTGTAGGCAGTGCTCAAATGAAGATCAGTATCCAGGGATTTCTGAAGACTTTTCCAGAATCTTGAAGTAAAACAGGGATCACGATCAGAAACAATCGATAGGGGTAGTCCATGAAGTCTCACAACATCATTAATATATAGTCTTTCTAGACGTTCTAGTGGTAGATCTTCTCTTATAGAAAGAAAATGTGCTGACTTGGTAAGATGATCAACAATAACCCATATTGCATCATTCCTTCTAGGAGTCTTTGGTAGCCCCATGACAAAGTCCATCGTAATATTGTCCCATTTCCACTCCGGTACGGGAAGAGGTTGCATGACTCCTACAGGGTGTCGGCTTACAGCTTTCAATTGTTGAAAAACCATACATCTTGACACAAAATCAGCAATCTCCCTCTTCATATTGTCCCACCAAAAATGTTCCTTCAAATCTATATACATTTTGGTGCTCCCAGGGTGTATAGAGAAATTGGAACTATGAGCATCATCCATCAATTCCCTTTTTAGATCAGGTATATCAGGAACACAAAATCTCTTCCCGAATTTCAAAATTCCATCTTCATACACAACGTCTCTCAGTCTGGCATCATTCACAGCTTCAATCTTCTTTTGAAATTCTTCATCATCAGTCTGAGAACTCTTAATCCTTTCTAGTAAAGATGGTTTGGCAACAATTTGAAAAAGCATTGATGTTTCTCCTTCCATGGTTATTCCCATGTCCATCTTCACTAGATCCATGAAAATTGGATCCCTTTCAATTCTCATATTGTTCAAAACTCCACGATCTTTTCTGCTCAAAGCATCTTCCACCTTGTTTGCCTTCCCCAGGTGGTAGTGTATCGTACAATCATAATCCTTGAGCAATTCAAGCCATCTCCTTTGACTCATGTTGAGTTATTTTTGTGGGAAAATATACTTCAAACTCTTGTGATCAGTATAAATCTCACAATTTTCACCATAGAGGTAGTGCCTCTATATCTTCAAAGCAAAGATCATAGTTTCTAACTTGAGATCATGAGTAGGATAGTTTTGTTCATGAATTTTCAACTGTCGTGATGCATAGGCAATAACTCTATCATTCTACATAAGGACACAACCAAGTCCTTTCTTCGATGCATCACTATAAATAACGAACCCATCATTCCCTGATGGTAGAGTCAATATAGGAGCTTTGACTAATCTTCTCTTTAGTTCTTCGAAACATTCTTCACACTCTTTTGTCCAAACAAATTTAACTGCTTTACATGTGAGCTTCGTTAATGGGTTAGCCAATCGGGCAAAATTATGGACAAAACATCGATAATGACCTACCAAACCAATACAACTACGTACTTCAGTTATACTCGTAGGTGCTGGACATTCATGGATTGCCTTGGTCTTGGAAGGATCAACAAAGATTCCATCTTTAGAGACAATATGGACAAGAAAAGAAATTTCATGAATCCAGAATTCACACTTGCTAAACTTTCAATATAATTCATGTCTTCTCATAGTCTTCAGGATAATGCGCAAGTGATTTTCATGATCTTCATAGCTTTTGGAGTTTACCAAGATATCATCAATAAATACCACCAAAAATTCATCGAGATACTCCTTGAAAACTCTATTCATTAGATCCATGAATATAGAGGGTGCATCAGTCAATCCAAAAGGCATTACAGTAAACTCGTAATGCCCATACCTGGTTCAAAATGCTTTCTTTGGAATGTATTCCTTCTTCACACACAACTAATGGTATCCAGATCGAAGTTAAATCTTTGAAAAGTATTGAGCTCCATGCAGTTGGTCAAATAAATCATCAATGCGTGGTAGGGGATACTTGTTCTTTATTGTTATAGAATTGATCTCCCTGTAGTCGATACATAACCTCATAGATCCGTCTTTCTTTTTAACAAAAAGAACTGGGTCTCCCCATGGAGAAACACTAGGGAGAATAAATCCATTATTACTCAAGTCCTCTAGTTGTTTATTTATTTCAACTAATTCTACAGTGGCCATTCAATAAGTGGTCTTTGGTATAGGCCTTGATCTAGGAATTAAATCAATGGAAAACTCAACTTCTCGTTCTGGAGGATGTCCAGGTAAATCTTCCAGAAATACATCTACAAATTCTTTCACAACAGGTAAATCCTCTATTTGAGCATTCCTTTCCCCACCCACAATTATTTCATTCTCTTCCTCCCTAATAATTGAATTTAGTTGAGCTACTGGGGGTGGATCTAGATAAGAATTAGGTGGTGATGATTCTGCTCTAAAGATAAGGTGTTCCTTATCATCATCATCAAGAATCGTAACCTCTTTCTTATTACAATAAATCTTCACATCATAGTCCGAAAGCCAGTCCATATCAAGGATTATATCAAACTAAATCATAGGTATGACTACGAGATCAGCAGATAACAAAAATTTATGTGCTCTAATGGGGACTGATTCACAAAACTTTGTTGCTATGATACTTACCTTAGGAGTTTTAACTGACAACTCCCTTGTTAAATCAAATTGGAAATATCTAATTTTCTTAGCAAACTGGGAAGATATGAAACAATGCGATGATCCAGAATCAAATAATGCATTTGCTAAACTTGAGGAAACCATTAAATTAGCTGCCACCACGTCTTTCGGAGCTTCTACCTCAGCAGTAGTGATAGCATAAGCTTGGCCTTGATCCCTTGGACTTTTCTGAGGTATGTTCTCCTGATTCTTAGGACATTCATTTGCATAATGACCCATCTCCCTGCAATTGTAGCACTGAACATTGGTATCTTCCTTCTTCCCCTTGCAATCACGAGCATGGTGGCCTTTTTCACCACACTTGTAACAGACTCCCATTCCCTTCAAGAAAGTACCGGGGTGTTTATTCCCACATTTACCACAGGATGGATATTCAACCTTTCCCTTCTTCCCCTTATTTCCATTCCCAGGTTGATCAGCAGGTCTCTTCTTCTCTTGTTTTGCTTTAAAGTCATAAGACTTAGATAATTCCTTTTCGGTCTTGATAGCACATGAGACAATGTCTTCTTACGATGAAAAGGATTGTGAGACTACTTCTCGAAGGAGAAATGGTTTTAACCCATCAAAGAAACGATCAATATTACTTCTTGGGTTACGTATATAATCTCCATCATACCTTGCTAACCTTGTAAAGTTAGCCTCATGCTTTGTGACATTCTCATCCTCCTTTTGTCTCAGACTCAGAAACTGCCTTTCCATATCTGCTTGATGGTCGCAAGGAAAGTATTTTTCTAAAAATAGATCTTTGAACTCCCTCCATTCCATATTTGATACTCCATCATCTTCCTTTGTATTTTGAATCAATGACCACCATTGATCAGCATCTCCAGTGAGGCGGTAAACTGCCATGATAACTTTTTCCCTTTCACTACTCCCCAAAGCCTGAAATATTTTATCTATGGAAAATATCCATTGATCAGCTACTAAGGGATTTGTACTCCCATTGAACGTTGGTGGTTGTTGCCTCATTAATCGATCTAACATTGATCTGCCACGTTGCGGATCAGGGTGCTCCATACGAGTAAGGTTATTATTCATAACCTGAGTGAGTTGTCCCAGTATGGTGATTAGCTGATCGGCACCAGTTGCATCACCAGCTCCACTATAATTATCTTGAGCAGGAGGGAAATCCCTACATGGAGTGCATTCATTGATACGATTTCCATTTCTTCCACTAGGCGCCATTTCTAAACAATGGCATAAACTAGATCAGTTTGTGAATCAAAATACATAATCCCATACTTATAAAACACTTAACATAAATTGAACTATTTATGGATATAATCCATAATCATAAGAATGTTTTATTTGAGGAAGTATATACTCATAAACCCTTAATAATGATTTGTAATGAAAATTAGAGTTATCCTAAGCATATCCCCCGGGAGTTTCGTAACCAAGAGTGCAGTAAGGCCTGTTGTCGTGCACCAGTTCCCGTTCGAGTCTAGCTCAAAGCAGTGTTTTCGGGTTTTACCCCTAGGTACATCTGTGCCAGAGCTGCCTCTACCTGCTCATATCCAGATAGGGATGTATTGCTCGGAAAACTCACAAAATCCCTACAATACCAAAATTCTAGGAAGTTCTTCTATACTAATCCTCAAAGTTCATCTTAGGTCTACGTGCTCTAATCAGAGTTTATCTAAATCTATCTTCCAAGGTTTGTACTAAACTTCCTCTGATACCAATTGTAACGCCCCGACCCTAGTTACCTAGAGTCAGTGAATTTTTACATAACATTGGCATGATGACAAGAAAGATCAAATCTCGAATGACCGATTGGTTTAGTAGCCTTGGAAACACTAGATACATTCATAAAGTTTTACATTACATCATGAAGTGAAAAACTACTACAACAACATATTGTCTCCATATTCCACATTCATATCCCCATATAATATCCCTGAAGGTCATTCATAATTTACTTCTTCACTTCCTGGGAAAAATAAAACATAGAAAAGGGGTGAGCTCAAATGCCCAGTAAGGTTAACAATATAGCGGAATCATTCATTAATAAGAATTAATATTTAAGGAAATGTATAACTAAAACAAAATCCTTTTAAACTTGAACTTAAACATAGTATGGGAAAAGTAAAATGAAATAATTCCATTTACTTATTCACATGGATATTCTACTAATCTAATAATCACATGCAATATCAATAACCACTTTCATAATGATGGAATGCATAATGCTAGACTATCATAACCACATAGCCAAGGCCTCGTGCCAAGACGACAAATAAGATTTTGTCAAGTCCTTGTGCCAAGACACTAGTTTGTCTCATGAGACCTACTGATGCATCGAGGAGCTATAGCGGGCTCCACCCGTCACATATTAAGTCCAATGCATTCCCATATGAAAAGGTTTAAACATAACTTAAACATTCGTATTAAAACTAGCATACGAAATGTCAATACTTTCACCATAAACTATGAACGGTATAAAAATAGAACATCCATAGTCAAACATATCACAAAAACTTTAATACAATATAGAAGTTTTGTATCATAAGAAATCAACTTCAAATAAGCGTAAAATCCATAAAGGATGTTGACATAGATGAAATCAAAACTCTTTTTAGAGAAATATCTCTTTCTATTTTGAAATCATTTAAGAGTCATATATTTATGAAATAAAACATTTTCTTTGAAAATATTCTTATAAGCTTGTAAGGGAAGCTTCGACGATTTTATAACGGTGTAAAATAACCGCACCCGCCGTATAAGTTAAAAAAAACATTCTTACCTTAATTCTGTCGAAAAGGTTAAAAAGCGCCTTGTTTGGAAAACGACGGAACGATTCCTTTATAAACCACTTTTAAAAAGTCAATAAAGGGTATAAATGACTTTAAACCATATTCTTGTAAATAGTAAAAATGGTTTGAAATACATTTTTAAGAAACATGGATGTGGATGATAAAGAGATCCCAGTAGATTATTACGTATAAACAACCTCGGATAATGAAGAGATTGTGAAATAAACCCTTACCTTGTACTTTTCCGTGGTTGGGATAAGTTAACCTCATGTATAATAGTGAAATAATTGTTATTAAATTATACAATAATCATATACATTCATATGATATCATATATGATCTTTTAACATTGCTTTTTTAATAATATCTTAGTATTATTGTCGTTTCAGGTGTTAACTTACCCGTTTTCTTTTATATGTTTTGTTAAATAAGACATTTTTGTGATGGATAGGTTGTATATTATTCATATAAATAATGATATCATGTCCTTAAATATTATTTTTTAATCATCAAATAATAATTATACTTGAATGGATACGATGAAGAATGAATCACATTGCGTTCGTGGAGACGGTAGTCCGTACGTACGCACGAGCGACAATATCATTCTATTGATATTAAAATAATATATAAATGGATGTTATATCATACATAAATAATCATTAACATTTTATATTTATTATTTACATGAGTTACAAATCATTATTATACCCATACAAATAATAATATATTGAATAACAATTACACCACGACGTGGAGACGGTAAGCCGTACGTACACACGTATGGTGACATGTTATTCAAAGGGTGGATAGAATACTGAATATCATTGTACCATATTTATAATAAAATCACAGTATATATATGATACTGGAGTTATTATTTTATAATGGTAACAACAAAGGAAGAAGAAGTGGAAGAAGAAAGGAACTTGGAAAAGGGTGGTGAAATCACTACCTCTTCTTCGGGTTCTTCCTTTTGATTTGAACAAAAGGGCTCCTTAGGTTGGATTTAGGATCAAACTAAGTCCTCTAGGTTGTAGTGAGGGATGTTGGGAGAGTATTTGGGAAGAGTTTGTCCGAACCAAAAGGCTTTGAACGTGTGAATAAATGAGAAGGAGGAGTGCCCTTTTATAGGGGGGGTGAGGGGCACCTTTGGAAAAGCTAGAAATATTAATTTATAATAAATTAATATTAGGTTTATAAAGGCTCCAAAGTGGATTATATAAATTTTAAGTTGGGGATGGGTCTAAAACCACTCAACCAATATAATTTAGACATGTTTGGGTACTTATATTAACCTTATCTTTAAGTATTAACTCTAAGTTAATTAGTTTCACTTTTACAATGTCACTTTGTATTTTTATATTATATGGTTAATAAACTTACTATATACATCCAAGAGACCCCAAAGTAGTCCATTAATGATATAAATATCATGATATAAGTCTCTTGGCCGTACCTTATATTTTTAGGAATTTAATATCAATTAATAATATAATATTTGTTTTAAAAACTCTTTTATGTCAATTTTGACACTATTCAATAGTTGATTATTTTAAAGCTCATAACAGAATTATTACTTCGAACAAAGTTAATTAAATCAATCCTAATATGTCATATTATCATATAAAATTATTTTAATTCATTAAAAGTCTCAAATTATATTTATTTGGGTATTTATAATATCAATTATTTTAAATTTTTACTATTATGATAATTACTATATCATCATTGTGTCATAAATAAATTAAATTATGTAATCCCTAAAAATTATAAATAAAATATAATTATGTAGGAACTCATTTTATATTTCTGAAGAATATTTATAGTCGAAAATAAAATATATATAACCCTATGTAAAAATTGTTTTTCTAAAAGATATATGCTTTTGTCAATTTTGTACTTATTTTAACTTAATTAAAATTAAGTGTCCCTATCACCTACAAGTGGCTCCATGGGGTCCCAAAATCGACCCAAAGATGCCTATGGTCGAACATGAATCAACCAATGAGGCTAGGACACGTTTTAGGGTAATTTAGTATTATTATAATATTATTTTTTAACCCTTATTTACCGGATTTACCCT
This sequence comes from Viscum album, assembly GCA_963277665.1. Taxonomy (NCBI): domain Eukaryota; kingdom Viridiplantae; phylum Streptophyta; class Magnoliopsida; order Santalales; family Viscaceae; genus Viscum; species Viscum album. Next base: position 637,527,324 of record OY728162.1, on the reverse strand, counting down.
TTAACAATGGTAAATAAAATATTTACCGAAGTAATTATTCAAAATGTCTAAAAATAAAAGTTACCTATTTACACAATTTGAAAATCCTGATTATAAATATGGAATCCATTTTTCCAAATTCAACACACAGAAGTAGCAGAAATTAATTTAAAATTAATTCCCGTTGTTAAAACAAAAAGCGTGTTTTTAAGAGATAATAACTATCAAAAGATTGACACTTGTTTATGTCCAGTTTAATTGTAAAATTATGTCTAATGACCAACATTGAATTGAATTGTAAAAATATATTCTGAATATACTTTAAAACCACTCAAATTCATAATTTATCACTATTAATTATTTTGATTAAAAAGTTGTTTTTAATTAAAATTTAGTAATTTTCACTATTCATCAAAATATTAAAGTTATCCGAAAAGTACCAAAATTTCACCTTAGGCTAAATTCGATATTCCGAACCCAAAAATGAAGTCCATTTTGAAATATAAAAAATATATAATTTCAAAATGTAGGTATTACTATTCATAACGGCTAGTTTGATTGGTTATGGTGTGTTAGAACTCGGTGTTGCGTACAACACACACTATCACATTATTCAAAGAGAAGCGTACCGTAGAAGCTTGGGGTGTTACATTATTAAAATATTTTAAAAAATGATTTTAAAATGATTTTTTAAATACATGTTTATTGTTTATTATTTTTCAAATGTTTTCAAAGGAATCAACTTGTCGCTTTCCAAACATGGCATTTTTCAAACACTTTAACCATGAAAAAGGAATGTTATTTTATCCATTATGACAAGTATGGATTTACTCATTGTAATTTCTTTGACGCTTCCTTTTCTTGATTACAAGTTTAAATTTTAATTAAAACTTTTTCAAAAGGTATTTAAAATGATTATTTTTCTAATAGATTATCAAAACAAAAGTTTCTTTTCATCATGTTTTGTTAAAATATATTTTTATAATATTTACATTTATCAATGAAAAAAAAATTATTTTAATCCACATTTAATATGATTTATTGATACAACAATTAATCTTCCTCTATATGGTTTATTAATGATTTTTCTAAGGATAGTATTCACATTCACATCCTTGATTCCTTTTTGTACCCTTGAAATATTCAAGTTCCTATAATCATTTTCCATTGAATTTATCCGAATTATACATATCAATTTTCATGGATATGATTATTTCCTGAAACGTTTAGAATTTTTCATATGGTGTTCACTTTGACTGTTATTTTATTATTTGTAGAAATATTAATAATTTTGTATCCATTATTCAATACAAATATTTGATAAGAAATATTATTTATTTGATATGATGAATGCTTAGGACATGAAAGACATAGGTTGGGGACCATTTAAGTTATTCCCTATGGGTTGGGGATCTATTAATGAAAGCCCCTAGATGCATAATTAGTCTCATTAGATAAAATTAGTTGGAAAAATACCCCTAGAGTTTGTTTCCAAGTATTATAAATAAATTTTTTCCCATAGTTTTAAACATTATTAGGGATAAATACTAATAGTAGAGGTTCTCATGTGTCATAGATAATACATCTAATAATTAAAATTTTTTTTCATTTAATTTTATTTATTATTCATCCATGAGATTTTTCATCAACGTATATATGGATACATTTCATTTTCACTTAATTGATTCAATGTCTCCTCTTTTAGATTCGTACCTTTCCACATTCATTTTGACTTATCTAGTCATATGAATAGAATGTGTTTTCATTTACCTTGACTTATTGTTTACTCACTTATTTTCTAGCCTATTGATTACATGGCATGTGTTTTCATTAATTTACCTTTCTATGTTAATTTATTATTATTGATTCATTAATTATTCTTGTAAAGTATCATATTTTCTATGTATCAGTTTTCAAAATTCTGTGGACTATTTTTGATACCAAGCACTAAGATGGAATGTTACTCTAAGGCCTGGTGTGCTCGGTATAAATGTGTGAAATATATTAAAATATTAAATATAAATCATGAAAAGTTTTTTAGAAAATGTAAAATAACATCTAAATGAGTTCTTGAATAACAAATATGAGGGCACCGTTGAGTTCAGAATAGATATTTTACCATATGAGAGACTTTACATTAGTTGGAACATGCTGTTTGTGAACAAGTTTTCATGGTAACAGAAATGAATAAAATAATTAAAAAATTTATTTTATTTTGATCTTTTGGTGCATCAATTTTACAATATTTAAAAATTTTGTTACTTTGGAAATCCAGGGTTATCCTCATAACCCTTCAGACACCATAGGATCATTCGGGAGAGGTTTGAGGACTTCTCTCAAACGAACACAAATAGGATTGTGGATTGATAATCGATGTGAAAACGATTCGATGGTTGTTTCCAATGAAAACAATAGATCAATGTTATTTTTTAGTTATCTAACTAAATCAAGTATTGGAATTTGTTTCAATTTTTTTAATTCCCCATTCATAATGTATGTGATGAGAAGAAATATATTGTTGAATGGATTGATTTGCAGATCGATCGCCTTGAAGGATTCCTTTATTATAGTGTGATTTGGGAGAATTAATTTGAATCTATTCATTTTTTATCTCAAGGACAGAAATTAATATCCACAAAAACATCTATAGAGGTTCATTATTATCATTTTTTTGCGCTTTTCTCCCCCAATTCATCATCCATCACGGGCATTCTTCGTTTGGGCCTCGAATCAAGTATTCATCGTCAATCGATCATTACACACCCGTTTCATGAAAAAAAGTTCCAATACTATAGATTTGGGATTGTCACAACATGAAGGAGGTGTTATTATAGAGGAGGAATGAATCATATGACTAATGATTCCCGATTTTTCATTCCTTGTGGTTCTTTAGTGTGAAACTAAGAACAATGATTTGATCCTATTTCTGAGATGATATTGCAACAATACTAAATTTTCAAAGATTAAGAGGCATGAAGAACCTTAGATCTTTTTTTTTCAAGAAAAATTGATATCGGAATCAATGGAAAATAATCGTACATGAATCAAAGAGTATAATATGGGATTCTAGAAAATCCTGCAGAACCCAGCGTGCAATATGGGATTGCACAACATGTCGGCCCCCTTTCAGTGATGGCTAGGGTTTTGGGATGGATTAATGATCACAGGAAATGAGGACCCTTTCATACAGTGTGTGACCCTCCATGGTCGACATGACGTGTTCTTCATAAGTACACAGACACATGTTGGAGTACACGGGCACAGAACCACCGTGTACTCCCACACAAACATGGCTTGGAATACACAAATAAGTACAAAAACATGACTCTAGTATACGAAGACAGCCTAGAGACATGAGCATGATACCATGTGTCTCTACATGCTAAGTACATATTCTTCACACTGTGTATATAGAGACTACATGATGTGTTAGATAATTCCACATAGAAAGTACTTGGGATAGCTAGAAACATCGTGTACCCCTTGGGACACATCGTGTACTCCCTTAAAGAGTTCATGAGGATCTTCATTTTTTTTATTTTGTACTAGTATAGGTTTATTTTGTTACTTGGTCTTTTCCGATAAGGGTACAGTGTGAAATTACATCCACATCAATGGACTGTGATCCCCTCTGGAAGACGAGTCTCGGATAGAGTTCTGGTGTCCCTCTGTGATACTAGAGTCTGATCCTCTATCATCCCTTGTTAGAGTTTTTGGATTCAACATGACCTCCCAGAGTAGGGAATTGACCCTCCATCAAGTAGACTGTATTGGTAAGTTTTTTTGAATCATTGGAATATGATACTGTATTTAGCAGGATGATCTACGATGGGTGTGTGGTTTCCCCTTGTGGTTCTATCCGTGACCCATCGTGGACCCGTTGTGCTGGTGAGCATCCATTGGTGGGTCTGAATGACCCAGACCTCTTCATAGAAGTTTTCAAATAGAACCATGACTTGTGGAGTGATTCCTCGTATAAAGAGTTTTTCATAGAGTAGAATCCTATGGCTAGTAGTTAATTTTCACTACATGGTAGTGTGGTTTCATTCATGAGTGTATCTAGATTATTTATTTCTATTATACATTGTTTGTTATATCTTATATTGAGTTTAATATACTTGGTGATTAGGGTTTAGTGTTTCCAGTGTGTCCAACTATGTATTGTTGTATTCACACATGCACATGCTTTTCCCTCATGTGTCATGTCTTGTAGAGAAGAAAACCTTTTTGGTGGTGTACTAGGATGATAGTGATTGAGTGAATCATAAATAGATCTTGATAGACTGAGGAGTTTACCAACAGTGTTATTGTGACTCAATCCTCTCCCTTGGAGCAGGTTGGACTCTTCACAGTTTTGGTTTGGCCTTGTTTTTTCCCCTTTTTTTGTTTGTAGCACTTTAATGCCATAATATTTTGTGGGATCATATATGTATGAATTATATCTTTCAGTTGACTACATTTCATCACTTTGTGGTCTTGGATATGTGTGCATGTGTACAAGAATGTTAGGAAAATGCCTCCCATTTGTGGGATCTTCCTACTCAGCATTGATTTCTATCCCCTAGCCAATTGGAGGTGGGAATGGGGTAGTCATAGAATGGGTCCCAATGGGACGGGTTTTGATAGAGTGGTATTAGAGCAGCTTGGTTCTACTTTTGGACCCGATTTGGTGATATTGGTTTGGGGAAAGACTTATAAGTCTTTTGAGTTTGGTTTTTATGCCAAGGATTCCAATGTTGGTATAGAGGAAAGAATATCCCTACACTAAGACTTTGATTGCCTTCTTTTAGGCTCATTACACGAGAACACTAGTTATAGGTAAAATAATTGTATAAGAATAATATATGAATGGGTAATGATTTGTATATCCTTATTGATTTAGAACCTCAGATATAATCTATTGATAATGGCACATCTTGTTTTATTTCAGGATTCCTCTGCATAGATAGCCAACCAGGATACAACTATGTGATTAGGAGGATGATCTTCTTAGTGATGATACATCAGTACAAGGACATGTTTGGGTGAAAATACCTCCAGGTGTTTTTCCAGCTATACCACCACCCATTGAGAAGTAGCTGGAGCAAATACAATTAGCTGAGGATGAACACAAGATGAGTTTATTGTAGGAGTATTAGAGGTAGAGACCTCGTATGTTTCATGGTGTGACAGACCCCTAGGTGGTTGAGTAATGGCTAGAGGTAGTCATTCACATTTTCAAACATGTGAGGACCCAAGTAGACCAGATGGAAGTCCTTGCAATGAGTGAGAGGACCAGTTTGGGATATAATTAACACTGAGAGTGGGGGTGAATCAGTGTTGGGGACTTTTCAAACCAATTACAACTTTTATCCATGTACCTATTAACCTATTAGGATCCTGATTCTCTTATTCTATTTTCCCTGTCTCATGTAATAATAAAAAGTAGTAAAAATATGGACACGATATTTTTCCAAGGTTCACCACTAAATAAGAGTAGCTACATCCTTTCCATGCATGAGAATGACTAGTGCATGGATTTTCCACTATAATGTAATATTCGATTACAATGGAGTGGAAAGGAAAAGAATCCTCTTGCCAGGGAAAGTCCCTACACTTTGGAGGGGGTGGGAAATAATCCTCTTCCCTGAACAGGTGATAGTCTAGTCCAACTTGCAGCCTCTAGCTGGTTCTTCATACTGCAAATAGAGATAGTATTATTCCTTCTTGATAAGGTAGGTTCTTCTCTTGGTCTTCTTTAGTGCTCTTCACTTGATTACTTACAAAGTAGTAGGCAAGAATTTTCTTCATTCTTTCTTTCTCTTCTTCTCTAGTGTAACACCAACTGCACTAGACTTCTTCTTTATTATACTTAGTGAAAAAACCAAATGCACTAAATCTTCTTCTCTCTTCTTCTTAGTGAAATAACCAACATGACTAAATATTCTTCTCTCTTCTTGGCCAGAATCACATATATCAATGTGATTATTAAGAAACTGAGCATCAGCTCACATAGAATCATCTGAATTAAATTTCCCTAAATAATTGTAGGCTTCAATTGGGAATACTCTGTTATTCTTCATCTTCTTCTCTTCTTTCTATGAAGCAAACCTATATGCTTCTCACTGTTCTTCTACTTATTCTTCTTCTTCAATGCAAAACCAGCTGCACTGAAACCAACTCTTCTTCACAAATTCCCTTTCAGGGAAAAACCATCTGCACTGAGCTCCTCTTCTTCTTCTTCTTGCTATAATCACAAGTTCTCTTTGTGATGGTAAAAACAATGAATTATAGATCAACTTAGCATCATCACAGTTTAACAAAAGCTAGTAAGAACTTCTAGAACAACACAAAGATTGTGCCCCAATCCTTACTTGTGCAGCACTATTCTTGCATGCCAATCCTTACTTGCATGCCAACCTGCTTGCAGGCCTCCCTGCTGGCGCACCTCCCTACTTGCACGCCATCAAATACTTGTGCGCCCCAATTTTTCACAACTCACAACTTGCACACCTCCTTTGGCATATCCAAACTCCCTGTTCGTGCTCCTCTGAAAACTTTTTTGCCAAAACATGCACGACACAACTTGCACGTCACAACTTGCATGCCAAAACATGCGCGACACAACTTGCATGGAAAAACATGCACAGAAAAACTTTCATGGAAAGACTTTCATGGAAAAACTTGTGCAGAAAAACTTGTGCAGGAAAACTTTCATTGAAAAACTTGAGTGGCACCCTTCTTGCGCATCATACAAATAAACCTCAGCTTGTGTGCCACATCAGCTTGCACGCCGCCCTCCACTACTTGCGCGATCAGAGCACCCTCCAATACTTTCATGATCATAGCTCTAATTTTATCTTAAGTGTTGAGCATAGAAAAATGAGGAGGCTAGTCATCTATTTATAGGAATTTTGGTGACTTGCGTGCCACATACACCCACGCACTGCTCCAGCACTTACATGCCACACTTGCACACCACTCCATCACTTGTGCGCTGTTCCATCACTTGCGAGCTGCTTTCTTTCCTTTTTAATATTTTGATATAATGATGCTGAAATATGAATTGTTCTCCACTTACACTTGCTTTCCAATAATTGCGCACCAATACTTCTGTGCCACTACTTGACATACAGAATAATCTTTAACTTGCACGCCACTTTATTTCCTTTGTCATATTTTAATGGGATACTCTTGAAATATGACTTGCGCGCCACTTACACTTGCACACCAATACTTGCGCACCAATACTTGTGTGCCAATACTTGCACTCCAATACTCGAATTTCATTTCTTGCGCGCCGCTTTCTTTCCATTTCTAAAATCACTTCCTAACTCTCTCTACTCTTCATAAGGCTTGCATCAAATGTTCTCCAAACTTATGATATTTTTGAAATACAAATCAGAAAATTATCATCATTGTTTGGCCCATTCATTTTTGAATATAATTTCCAAATTACTTCTTAATCCTCACTTCAAATCCTCAATTCCTTTTCAAGTGTTAATTCCAAAGGAATCCAATCATCTCTGTTCATCCAAATGTGGAGGCTTAAAACTTCTTCAAATACCTTCAATGTTGCTGACAATGTATCACTTTTGATACAAGTATTTATAACTTTAAGAATAGTGCAACAGTCATTTGATTTCAAGGAAATGTGTAATTGATGACCTTTTTAAAATTCCAAGACCGTCCACACACTCTTTTCTTCTTCATCCATCATTCTATACTTCATTCAAATCATATGATTCTTTTCTTCAAGTAAGCTCTTGCATGGTTATCATGTAATCATGAAGCATTGCGTGGTATTATTTAAATCCTCATTATTCATCAATAATCGTTAGATGGATGATACTGCACCATTTTTCATTGTTGTATACAATGGTTTACCATTGACACAAGTTCTTTGATCTTAGTATCAGTTCAATAATTGACAGAATTGATCTTCTTAGACAATTTCTCAAGTATGACATTAAATGCAATGATTCCATAATAATTCTACAGGAAACCTCACTTCATCCAATCTCCACTAACTTTTTAGTCCTTCTTCATCTCCTTCTTCATTTTGACCAATATTGACAACTGTTGAGAAAAAATACAATTTTAATACACAAAATGGTCCCAACAGTGAGTAACCCTCCTTTTATTTTGTTTTCAATACCACAAAGTCTCCTCAAATGATTGTGTCAATGTCAAAATAATAATCTTCTCTCCCCCCTTTACTTGTTTCTATCCCCCTTTATTTTCAAACATTCATTTCCCTTTCTCTCCCCTTATTGACATGAAATAAAAAGTTCATGGTATAGAGGGTATCAGTCCTTACATAAGAATTGTGTCATCAATCATATCAATCTATGTCTACCTGAGCAATTCTTGATGTAGAAAACAAGAGAATTTGATTTAGACAACAAAGCTGTCCATTATCCACTGATCGTGATACCTCTTGAGATGAGATCTCCTATACTTTTCTTCAAGTATTTTCCACTTTAATTATAGGAAAAAAGATATTGAATAGGATAGGAAATAATCAATCCTGAAATTCCTACACTCACTTCAACAAAAGGATAAAAAAAATTCAAGTGCAATTAGCAGGATAAGTGGCCTTTGGGAAATTTCATTCTTCTTTTGTCACTGATTGACCTAGTTACTCCCCCTTTGTAAAAATATATTTATTCTGAGTAACCAAGGATGAGAGATTATGAAACTACATACCTTTTCTAATGACATGATCTTCAGAAAATATTTAAAGTAATTGAATTTTAGACCAACTGATGTTGATACTGATTGAGATAATGACTCTGACTGCTTCTTAATGTGTCTCCCCCTCAAGGTAACACTTCTCCTCTCTGAATCCCAGGTTTTACCATTTAGATCTTACATCACCTTGAATTCCTTATATGATAATAACAAATAAAATACACAAATATTTATTGGAATAAGGTGGATAATCTTTTCTCCATCAATGTGAACAATAAGGATGCGATGATCTTCTCAACCCAGATGCTCCATTCTTCACACTTTCACAACTGATCTTCAATGGTGACTGTGATTGTGTGGAACTCACTAATTCTTCCATCTCTTTGGGTGTGATCATTATTTCTTCAAGGGAATTCAAAGCACTAGAATCTCCCGGTGTAACTTTCATCTTTTTGAGGATTTATTGTTTGGATGGAATAAATTCAAAGAATCTTTAAATAATATGACCAGCCTTGTTGCACCACACACACAGAACTTCCTTTTCTTCAGGTAGAATCTTATTTTTTGCTTTTAGCACAAGTATTAGCCTGTGCATCTTACATCTTTCTCATTCATTCCAAATCTTCTGGGAAAACAACCAAAATATCATTAGGGATTGAGGAATCATGATTGCATCTTCTACATGGCTTCTTCTGAGTGGAATCCTTCATAGTAGTTCTTTTGGTTGCACCACCGTTCACCTTCTTGGACATGGAATCCATGGACTTCTCAATTTTCCTCATTATAATATTCTTGGAAGCATTTGATTTTGCAAAAAACTTATGATTAAATCCAAAGATATATTCTTTATTCTTCTCTAGATTATGTGGTCTTATATTCTTATTAGCATTGAATACATTCTGAGATAAGCATGCACCATTCCCATGACCACTCCCATTTCATACATCACAGATGATGTCCAGCATTCCAAATCTGTTTGCAATATATAAATTCTTCTGGATCTGTGGATATAGATTATTCTTCTTCAACTTTCCCCCACTTGAGATGGTCTTTCTCTGTTCTTTTACATTTATGGGATTGTACCAACAATCTAGTGCACAATGCCCAAATCTATTACAGCACCAACATTGACCAACAAACCTTGATTCCTTCCACATTCTTTATAAGGTTGCTGAAGCTTCATCTTAATATGTTGTGCTTTCTATGGGGAGATATCTTCCACACTCTTCATCCTATTCACCATATCCATGGTTATAGTTATCTCATAAGTTTTCTTCTTCCACACCTGTTTAGAATTTTTCTTCCATCCTGCACTTTTTGTAGAAACAATTTTAGAACCATGCGTAAAAGTTGGTATGGATGGTACCTTTACTTTCTCAGATACTTGTGATAGAACAATGAGTGAAGCCATTATCTTCTTATCACATCTTGGAGGTATTTTGATAGTAGAATCTTCTAGTAAGAATTTAGTATGGACGACAACTATTTCCATCTTTTTTGGAGACTCAATATGTGTCTTCTCAAGATTGGAAAACTAAGCTTCCAATTCTAGACATCTCATGTTGAGGATGACTTCTTGGTATTCAATCATAGCCATCTTCTCTTAACAATCCTTCTTTAATATTTCAACTTCATCTTCATGAATCTTTACTTTTTTTAACATAGAGTCATGTTCTTTGACATTCTTGGAGTTTTCATCCAAATATATCTCCTTGACATCATTTCCCTTTTTCAGCCCATCTTCAAGTGCATGGATCTCCACTTATAGAGTCTTTTTTACTCCCTCTTTCACTTCAACATCTTTGAACCACTTTGAAGAAATTAATTCAAATCCACTCTTTGTTCCTTCAAAGGCTCCAACCTGTCTGCAAAGCATTAAACATTCGACAATTATTGCTTGTAAGACTTTCTCCAAATAATCCGTTTCTTCTTCCAGTTGAGTGATATTTTCCTGCATGCATTGAAATACACCATAAAAAAGAGATGCACTCTCTTTAGGAATACCACGTAGAATCATTTTTAATCTGACAACTAATATTTATTGAGATGTTGTAGATTGATCATCACCACTTGTGCCAGTATTTTAACCATGAGAATAATTTCCAAATGTACTAACACATACCTCTTTATCATTTAAGGTAAGAAGGTTATCCATATTCTTAGTGGAAAATTGAGCCACCTTCTCATAACATTCCATGTCTGGCGTGTCTTCAATGTTTTCCATATTTGGAGAACCAAATACATACTCTTCATTAGATAGGTGGGACTTCTTCTTCAACTTTCTCTTATCCTTATTTTTTCTATTCATCATGGTCTTGTTAGAAATAGCCTTCTGTTCAGAGATAACTAAATGTTCACTGAAAGTGTGATTCATTGATAATTCAGGAAAGAAACTCAAATCTTCAAAAGATAATAACTTCACTGTAGAGAATCCAATAGCGGCTAACCTCCCTCTGATAGTAATTGAGAGGACCTGTTTGGGATATACCCAACACTATGAGGGGGGGGTGAATTAGTGTTGGGGACTTTTCAAAACAATTCCACCATTTTTACATGTACCTCTTGGCCTATTAGGATCTTGATTATCATATTCTCTTTTCCTTATTTCATGAAATAATAGAAAGAAGTAAAAAATATGCACATGATATTTTTACAAGGTTCACCACTCAATAAGAGTAGCTACGTCCTTTCCATGCATGGGAATGAACAGTTCATGGATTCTCAACTATAATGTAAAAATTTGTTACAATGGAGTGTCTAGGAAAACAGTCCTCTAGCCAGTGTAAGTCCCTACACTTTGGAGGGGGTGGGAAACAATCCTCTTCCATGGAATTGTCATAGTCTATTCCAACCTGCAGCCTCTAGCTGGTTCTTTATATTGCCTATAGAGACAATGTTCATACTTCTTGATGAGGTAGGTTTTTCTCTTGGTCTTTTTCAGTGCTCTTCACATGATTAATTGCAAAGTAGTAGGCAAGGATTTCTTCATTCTTTCTTTCTCTTCTTCTATTATGAAACTCCAACTGCACTAGACTTATTCTTTATTCTTCTCAGTGCAATAACCAACTGCACTAAATCTTCTTCCATCTTCTTCTAAATGAAATAACCAACTGCACTAAATCTTACTCTCTCTTATTGTCCATAATCACATATATCAATGTTATTATTCGGAAATTGAGTATCAACTCACATAGCATCATCTGAATTAAATCACCCTAAATAATTGTAGGCTTTAATTGGGAATACTCTATTCTTATTCATCTTCTTCTCTTATTTTATGCAGAAAAACTGTATGTTGCACACTCTTCTTCTTCTTCTTCTTCTTCTTATTCTTCTTCTTCTTTTTCTTCTTCAATTCAAAACCAGCTGCACTAAAAACTACTCTTATTCACACATTCTCTTTCAGTGTAAAACCATCTACACTGAGCTCTTCTTCTTCTTATTCTTGCTAGAATCACAAGTTCTCATTGTGATTATAAAAAAATGAATTATTGATCAACTTAGCATCATCAAAGTTGAACAGAAGATGCTAAGAACGTCTATAACAACACACAACTTGCATGCCAATCCTTACTTATGCACCACCCTGCTTGTGCGCCTCCCTGTTAGTGCACCTCCATACTTGCGCACCATCAAATAATTACGCACCACAATTGTTCACAACTCACAACATGCACTCCACCTTTGGCTGATCCACACTCCCTGCTTGCGCACCTCTGACAACTTGCGTGCAAAAACTTGCGTGAAAAAACTTGCACATCATAACTTTCACTTCAAAACATGTGTGACACAACTTGCGTGACACAACTTGCATAGGAAAACATGCGCAATAAAACTTGTGTGGCAAAACTTGCACAAAAAAACATGCATGGAAAAATTTGTGCGGAAAACATTGCGTGGCACCCTACTTACACACCTTATAAATAACCCTCATCTTGCGCGCCACTTCAGCTTGCGTGCCACCCTTTACTACCTGCACGATCAGAGCACCCTCCACTACTTGCACTATCAGAGCTCCAATTTTCTCTTAATTATTGAGCATAGAAAAATGAGGGGGATAGTAGTCTATTTATAGGCATTTTGGTGACTTGCGCAACACATACACTTGCGCGCCGCTCCAGCACTTGCATGCCACAGTTGCGAGCCGCTCCAGCACTTGCGTGTCGTTCCATCACCTGTGCGCCTCTTTCTTTCCTTTGTCATATTTTGATATGATGATGTTGAAATATGACTTACGCACCACCTACACTTGCGTGCCAATACTTGCGCGCCCCTACTTTACTTATGCACCAATCTTTAATTTATGCGCCACATTATTTCCATTGTCATATTTTGATAAGATGGTCTTGAAATATGACCTGTGCGCCACTTAAACTTGGGCGCCAATATATGAGAGCCAATACAAGAGTTCCAATACTTGTGGGACAATACATGAGTTCCACTACTTGCGCGCCACTTTCTTTCCTTTGCCAAAATCACTTCTTTACTCTCTCTACTCTTCATAAGGATTGCATCAAAGTTCTCTAAACTTATGATATTTGTGAAATAAAAATCAGCAAAGCATCGTCATAGTTTTGTCAATTATTTTTCGAATATAAATTCCAAAGTACTTATTCATCCTAACTTCAAATCCTCAATTCCTTTTAGAGTGTTCATTCCAAAGGACTCCAATAATCTCTATTTATCTAAAATTGGAGGCTTGAATCTTCTTCAAATACCTTTTATGTTGATGACAATGTACCACCTTGGATATATGTATTTAGAATTTCAAGAACAGTGCAACAATCATTTTATTTCAAGGAAATGTGTAATTCATGACCTTTTTAGAATGCCAAGCCCCTCCACACTCTCTCTTCTTCTTCATCCATCATTCTCTACTTCATTCAAATTATATGATTCTTTTCTTCAAATAATCTTTTTCATTGTTCTCATGAAATCATGAAGAATTTAATGGTCTTCTTTATATTCACATTATTCTTCAGTCATCCTTACATGGATGATTCCTCACCATTCTTCATTGTTATAAACAATGTGTCACCTTTGACACAAGTTCTTTGAACATAGTATCAATTCAATAATTGTCTAAATTGATCTTATTAGTGAATTTCTCAAGTATGACATCCAATTCTATGATTCCATAACAATTCTGCAGGCAACATCACTTCAGCCAATCTCCACTAACTTTTTAGTCCTTCTCCATCTCCTTCTTCATTTAGACCAGTATTGACAACTGTTGAAAAAAAAATTTCATACACAAAGTGGTCCCAACAGTGAGTAATCTCTAGGTATCAATAGGGTGGTGGTTGATCTTGGTGACTTAGTCACACAATGAGAAAACTCTATCCTAGATAGACTTAGAGCATATCTTCATAGAGGAGTTCTATCTGTCCACGTTGTGATCAATACACATAAATGTTCTTATGCATCTATAGCTAGGAAATATGACTGTGTCATAGTATTCAGTGTGGTTTAATGATATCTCATGTTGTTCATTAGATAAGGTATGAGACTAGTTATTTAGGTCTTATAAATTTGAGTTGGGATTTCATCAGAAAATCAAGTTGATAGTGGAATCTATTATCATTCCCACCTATTCTTGGGTGATTTAGTGGGCCTCATTAGTGGAAAGATTTATAGAAAATAAGCCACCAATAATGGGATATATTATTGGGAACCTAGTATCTGAGACCTCAGAATCAGACATTCGATGGCAGTCATAGGGTTCGATGAATGATAGATGTTTCAGGAGTTGATCCTAAGACTTAGGGTCAACGCTGTATGGCTCCCAGGGTTGATCAATTCTTCCAAGATAATGAAAATTTTTCACCTATGACGGTCAAGGATATCTGGCTCAAGATTGGTCGACCCTTCCTATAATTTATCGGGAGACAGTCGAGGGACTGCTGATGTAGAGACCCAAAGCTTGACATACATGGACATTACATTACATTTGCAGAATACTTAGTACATAACAAAAATAGACACACAAGGACCATAATAGTTTAGTGTCTTTGGAAACTCGGAAAAATAATCTTCTAATCGTGGTAAAAGATCTTCAAAATCTCCCAAAAATATCTTCCCCATTTTGTTTCCTTAACTAAAATCTTTCTGTATATCCTCGAGAAATGAAAACATATAAAGGGTGAGCTCAAATGCCCAGTACGGGTAAGCATAGATAAAATAAAACAAATCATAAGCATTCGAACTTAAAAACATGAACATAATGTTTAAACAATAAAATTTTGAGCAAGGACATAAAACATGGACAAACATAAGGCATAGATCATAAAGAAACATTAATCATGATAAAATAGCATGAAAATAAAACATGTGATTGTGGCAACCATTAAGAACATGATATGATTTCCATCGTAGCCAAGGCATTGCTGCCAAGACCATCTTAGTGGACAAAGTCCCTTTCTGAATCGAGTTCACTCCTCATTCCAGTCCCTTATTAATGAACCAGATTAACTTACCATTCCAGCCATGTCTATCTCATGAGATATAAATATTTACCCAATGCATTGGAGGGAGATATAGGTCCCACCCATCTCATATTGAAGTCATTCTTACTTGTGCCACAAAATAAACATACATCATTCATAAAAAAAACCGAATACATAAAATGGGTTTCATAAACATCATCCCATCATCACATAATCCATATAAAAGAAATGGATATCATTTAATAATAAGAAAACTGAAACCATGTAAATTATAGAGACATTATACTTGAAACATACACATAAGAAATAATGTCATCTTAGATGAAAAATGGTTTTGATAAAACACTTGAAATGAATTCCTGAGGAAACTATCAATTTTTCTTCAAAATCATTTTCTTTTCACAAAATGTCGTGCAATTTTAAAAGAAAAGGATTTTGTTGAAAATATTCGTGAAATATTTTGGAGGAAGCTTCATGAAAATAAGGCTTTATAAAACTGTAAAAATCTTTTCATGCCGTATAAGTTAAAAAAACATTCTCCTCGTACTTTTGCAGGAAAAGTCAAAAAATTACCTCTTAACGTAAAAAAAGAAATATCCCTTACATACCATGTAGTGAAATTAAAAAATGGGTAAAAAGGAATTTAAACATGCATGAAAACACTTTTATAAAACATGGAGATGGATGATAGAAATAACCCCAGTAAATACTTACGAATATGCAATCTCGGATAAAAATGAGATTTGCAAAATAATCCCTTACCTTAGGTCCGATATGCTTCGTACATATCCAGAACTCCTGTATAATGATTTAAATAATGTCATTGAATTATTACAGAATCATATTCATTCTTATTATATCATATATGCTTCACTTATGACTTTATATTACCCATTTTCATGTTAAAGTAGCGTTTTGGGTAAAATCGTTTCATTTGTCGTTCATGTTTTAACTTGTAATTATTCATATGATTCCTTAGATCATGATTACTTACATCCAGAATGTAAAAAATGATTTATCTATAATATATATTCAGAATATACATATATATAATGGATCGATAAATGGAATGAAATACACCGTTCATAGAGATGGTGGGTCGTACGTACGCATGAACGTTGTTTTCGTTTCCTTATTGAATTGAATGGAACTAAGTAGATGACATAAATATATATATACATTTATCCAATAGAATTATTATGTCATATATTTCATTATTATTCATTATATATACTTTATAATCATTCTTGAATGTTTAATCATAGAAAATGAATCTGCGTTCGTGGAGACGGTTGTCCGTACGTACGCACGAGCGATGATATCATTCCCATGATCATGGAATTGTATTGAATTGTATGTATATTATTAAATAATCAATATCACTTTAAAATAACCATATATAGTTATTTATTTACACCATTATACCCATCCATGTAAGGTGTTGGTGGAAAAAATGATTACACCACGACGTGGAGATGATATTCCTTACGTACGCACGCGTGGTGATTTCGTTTTAGAAAGGATGGATAGAAGTTGAAATAGGGTTGTTTCATATCCATAATAACATATCAGTATATGAGTGATACAGATGTTATTACTTTATAATGAAACAACTAAATAAGAATAAGTTGAAGAAGAAAGAAACTTGAGAGAATCGAAAGAAGAGATTACCTCTTCTTCGACGCACCTCTTTTAAGCCTTCTCTTAAGGAAGTAGAGTTGGTCTTTTGAGAAGAACAGAACATCTAGAATGTTTCTAGGTAAGTGGAGAATATAAATGGTCAGGGTTTGGCCGAGCTTCAATTCTCAAAGTGGTGTGAGGAAAAGAGGGAGGAGGTGCCCTTTTATAAGGGAGGAGAGGGGCATCTTTGGAAAAACTAAAAATATTATTTTATTCTAAAGCCATATTCAGTTTTAAATAGCTCCGAATTGATTTATTTCGAAGCTAAGGTGGGGAGGGGTCTAAATCCTCTCATCCAATATAATTTGGACAAGTTTAGTTTACTATTTCAACCTTATCATTTATGTTTAACTTTAAGTTAGATAATTTTACTTTTACCATGTCTTTTTGTGTTCTTACACTATAAGGTTAATAAACATACTATAACAAGACAAACGAACCCCAAGTTGTTTATTATTAACATATATAACCTTATATAAGTCATTTGGACGAACATTATATTTTTAGTAATAAAATAACAATTAATAATATAATATTTTTTTAAAACATATTTTATATCAATTTTGACGGTATTTAGTAATTGATTTTTTTGAAAATTATAACAGAATGATTAGTTCGAAAAAAGTTAATTAATTCAATACTAACATGTCATATTAACCTATAAAATTAGTGTAATTCATAAAATTTCTCAAATTACATTTATTTGGGTATTTATAACATCAATTATGTCAATATTTCATTAATAAGATAATTATTTCATCATCATTGTGTCATAAATAAATTAAATTATATAATTTCTAAAAATTAAAAATAAAATACAATTATGTAGGAAATTTTTCTATCTTTCTAATTAATATTTATAGTCGAATTTATCTTATGTATGACCCTATATTAAAAATTATTTACTTATTAAACTTTGATTTTAACTATTTTAACCCTTCTTTAAATAAATTAATAATAAATGTCCTAATCTAATCCAAGTGGGCAAAAATGGTCATGTTTTATTCATCAGGTTGTTTTGGGTCGAATTACACTTAGACAATAGAATTAGGACATGTGTTAGGGTAATAATAATATCATTTTTACCCTTAATTACCCTATTTACTTTTAACCGTGGTAAGAAAAGTAAAAAGTTACTATTCACCAAAAATTATTTTCATTTCATTGAACCACATTTTACTTATTGACATCAACCGTGTCTCTCGGATTTTTGAAATTCCACTCACAGAAGCGGTAAAATGAAGTTTTATGTAAATTTTCATATTCTCCTAGGAGGTGGGTAAAAGACGGTGAAAAGTTCGATAAAATTTTTATATATTTAAAATTATTATAAAATGACTTCAATGAATTGCATTGAAATTATATAGGTATTATGTATCAATTTTTACCTAAAATAAATTTAAATAAAATAAATAATTATTTAAATAAAAAGTGGGTTTTTAAATAGTAACCCAGTGTTTTCACTATTCATCAAAAATTGAATGTTTTCAGAAAAGTACCAAAATTTCACCCAAGGATAATTTTGATATTCCAAATCCAAAAATGAAGTCCATTTTGAAAGATTAAATTTACAAAATTTCAAAAAGTGGTTATTACTATTCATAACGGCTAGTTTGTGTTAATATTATAACCATATATCGTTGTTTAGTGAAACCCGGTTTTGCGTACAACACACGCTATCGAGGAAGGTCGTGATTGTGTGTAATGCAAGCCAAGTTAGGGTTGAGGGTATTGAAAGACTCCTTTGTTGTTTCATATAACAGAATCCAACCATATTTCATTTATACATTGAATATATATTTATAAATATATATACACTCAATGTTGCATAGAATAACTTCTATCAAATGAACTTGAAATTGTGTATAACACGATCCAAGAATTGTGTTGCGTATAATGCAAGCTAATATGGTGTTGCGTATATCACAAGATAATCTTGGTGTAGCATACAACATAAGATATTAAATAAATTATAAATAATACTTCTCATAAAATCTTGGGTTGTTACATTCTACCACCCTTAAAATGAATTTCGCCCTCGAAATTCAATGGGATTATAAATGGTTTTCTACCTGAATGTTTTTTTAATGGAAACCCACACTGTAAAAAGGAATACCAAAACATGACTTTAAAAACTAAAGTATGAAATGTAACGGTTACCCAAATTAACTAATCACTGGGTTTCCACATGGGAGAACATAGGTGAAAATATGGATATGGAAGAGAAATCTAACCGTCATGTTCTGATGGAGAGTGGTAGAGAACATGCTATGAAAAATAAAACAATCAAAAAGCCATAAATTTGTGATGATCTAACATACCATCTGATTCATCGGATATAAGAGCACTAGGAAAACATTTTTGGTTTTCAATATCATTTCCATAAAGTTGAAAATTTCGAATTAGAAGAAATACTTGCTTGATTTTGGTACAATCTCATTGTTGTTCGTTCTTTGAAAAATTTCCACTTCATCTCTTAAAGAAATGGAGTTTAATTTGTTATTCGTGAAGTGTTAACAGATCATGTGATAGAATGATGGGTCATTCCATCTGTTTCAAGCAAAAGGTTAGCAAAAGTTATCAAATATACATAAGTCCATCTATGGTGATGTTAATCATATACGATTCTAAAAATGAACTTATACTTCATATATCATACTGCTTAATGAAATAAAACTAGTTTCTACTAACCAAGGACTTCCTGTAGGCCAATGGTAGGTGATAAAGGCCAGTCGCACTTCGTTTGTGGGTTCGATTCCCACAGCCTTGTCCGATGCAATGGGATGTCGCTCGTCCTGCAGGTTGTCTTTTGTCTAAAACTACATTACTATAACATCCCATCAATAATATCGAAAAAGTTCTATCCTTAAACAATACTGACTTATGTCTAACATAATCCATTCCAATCTTTAGGCTTATCTAAAATACTTCGGTCCAAGCTCATAGTATAAAAAAAATTATTACTGGAAATGTCACATAACAATCACGTGAATTCCATCATTTATCCCCCATATATCATGTGAATAACTTAATCATTTATTCTCTTGAAAAATGAATACCCATTTAACCTTAGTGAAAACATGAATGCTCTCAAAATTTAACTCTTTCCACATACCAAAATCCAAAAATTTCTATATACTCAAACCATGATATCACTGTGTCCTTAAATCAGTCATGAGCTCATGAATACTGTCAAACATTTCATTTTCTCTTTATCCCTTCATTATGCGCATATCATCTGCTTTCCAAAATATTTGAATCACTTTTCATGGTTACCGGTACCATAAAATTATTGAAAAGCACAATAGACTAATACAAAAATATTCTAATACACCATAAAAGTACCTCAACAACATTATTCTTGAATACCAATACATAAACACTTTAATCAATCACCATCAATGATTTTCCTGGAATAAGTCCTTCCTGGATTTAGAAGTAACTTTTTAGGTCCGGGCCTTGAGTTGGGTAATGCCAATGTTCTCCAAAAATAAGACATTGAACTCCATAACAGTCTGTCACTCTATGAACCTTTTCTCCACACAGATAACATCTATACCTCCATCTGATGTATTCCTCAAGGTTCTTCTTCCCTTCTATAGAAATCTCAATCTTCCTTTATTTATTCTCCTCAACATGCGAACATGCATAAAAGTCTATCATCCTCTAATTTGATGAATTAGGCATACCATTAAATTTCAATTTGTTAATCATATATCTTGATGACTGATTCGACATAATCACAATATCTTTCTCTCTAGGAAATACACAATTTTGTTTCTCATAGTCACCAATTTGTCCATTGGATTCAATGTTAACCAAATTCCTTCTGGTTCCCTCCATTGACTAAAACACAAAAATAATTCTGTGAGAGGAAAAAATCATACAAGGAAAATAACATAATCAAGGGGGAGTACCTTAAATATCTAACATCTTAGGTTAAATTCTAAGATCGTTACCATAGTTCTAGGACTATATCCTATACATATACTTATCCTTAGGAACATCCCCAAACATACCTTAGAAATATCTATAGGGATCTCACTAACGTTTTCGCATCCTAGTTTCCAAAGGTTGACTAAACCTTTCCTCTGATACCAACAGTAGAGTCCCAAATCTTGACGTACATGGACATTACATTACTTTTGCGGAATACTTAGTACATAACAAAAACAGACACACAAGGACCGTAATAGTTTAGTGTCTTTGGAAACTCGAAAAAATAATCTTCTAATCGTGGTGAAATATCTTCAACATATCCCATAAATATCTTCCCCCTTTTGTTTCCTTACCTAAAATCTTTCTTTATATCCTGGGGAAAAGAAAACATATAAAGGGTGAGCTCAAATGCTCAGTAAGGGTAAGCATGGATAAAATAAAACAAATCATAAAAATTCGAACTTAAAAACATGAACATAATGTTTAAACAACAAAATCTTGAGAAATGACATAAAACATGGAAGAACATAAGGCATAGATCATAAAGAAACATTAATCATGATAAAATATCATGGGAATAAAACATGTGATTGTGGAAACCATTAATCACATGATATTATTTCCATAGTATCCAAGGCATTGCTGCCAAGACCATCTTAGTGGACAAAGTCCCTTTCTGAATCGAGTTCACTCGTCGTTCCAGTCCTGTATTACTGAACCGAATTAACTTACCATTCCATCCATGTCTATCTCATGCGATATAAATCTTTACCCAATGCATTGGAGGGAGATATAGGTCCCTCCCATCTCATATTGAAATCATTCTTACTTGTGCCACAAAATAAACATACATCATTCACAAAAACCCAATAAATAAAATGGGTTTCATAAACATCATCCCATCATCACATAATCCATATAAACAAAATGGATATCATTTCATAATAATAAAACTAAAACCATGTAAATCATAGAGACATTATACTTGAAACATACACATATGAAATAATTTCATCTTAGATGAAAAATTGTTTTGATAAAACACATGAAATGAATTCTTGAGGAAAATATCCTTTTCCCTTCAAAATCATTTTCTTTTCACAAAATTTTGTGCAATTTTAAGAGAAAAGGATTTTTTTGAAAATAGAAATGAAATATTTTGGAGGAAGCTTCATGAAAATAAGGCTTTATAAAACTGTAAAAATCCTATCATGCCGTATAAGTTAAAAAAACATTCTTCTCGTACTTTTGCCGGAAATGTCAAAAAATTACCTCATAATGTAAACAAAAGAAATATTCCTTAAAACCATGTAGTAAAAGTAAAAAATGGGTAAAAAGGACTTTAAACATACATGAAAACACTTTTATAAAACATGGTCATGGATGATAGAAATAACCCTAGTAAATACTTACGAATATGCAATCTCAGATAAAAATGAGATTTGAAAAATAATCCCTTACCTAAGGTCTGATATGATTCGTACGTATCCAACCCTCCTATATAATGAATTAAATAATGTCACTGACTTATTATAGAATCATATTCATTGTTATTATATCATATATGGTTAACTTATGACTTTATATTACCCGTTTTCATGTTAAAGTAGTGTTTTGGGTGAAATCGTTTCATTTGTCGTTCATGTTTTACCTTGTAATTATTCATATGATTCCTTAGATCATGATTAATTACATCCAAAATGTAAAACATGGTTTATATATAATATATATTCAGAATATACATATATATAATGGATCGATAAATGGAAAGAAATACACCATTCATGGAGATAGTAGGTCGTACGTAAGCATGAACGCTGTTTTTATTTCCTTATTGAATTGAATGGAACTAAGTAGATGAAATAAATATATATATACATAAATATAGTGGAATTATTATGTCATATATTTCATTATTATTCATTATATATACTTTATAATCAATCTTGAATGGTTAATCATAGAAAATGAATCTCATCACGTTCATGGAGACGGTAGTCCGTACGTACGCACGAGCGATGATATCATTCCCTTGATCGTGGAATTGTATTGAAGTGTATGTATAATATTAAATAATCAATATCACTTTAAAATAACCATATATAGTTATTTATTTACACCATTATACCCATCCATGTAAGGTGTTGGTGGAAAACGGATTACACCACGGCGTGGAGAAGGTATTCCGTACGTACGCATGCGTGGTGATTTCATTTTCCATAGGATGGATAGAAGGTGAAATATGGTTGTTTCATTTTCATAATAACATATCAGTATATTAGTGATACTGATGTTATTACTTTATAATGAAACAACTAAATAAGAAGAAGTTGAAGAAGAAAGAAACTTGAGAGAATCGAAAGAAGAGATTACCTCTTCTTCGATGCACCTCCTTTAAGCCTTCTCTTAAGGAAGTAGAGTTTTTATTTTGAGAAGAAAATAACCTCTATAATGTTTTTAGGGAAGTGGAGAAGAGAAATGGTCAGGGTTTGGCCGAGCTTCAAGGCTCAAAGTGGTGCGAGGAAGAGAGGTAAGAGGTGCCCTTTTATAAGGGAGGAGAGGGGCACCTTTGGAAAAACTAAAAATATTATTTTATTATAAAGCCATATTTGGCTTTAAATAGCTCCAAATTGATTTATTTATAAGCTAATGTAACCCCCCAAGATTTTATGAAAAATATTATTTTAATTTCATTAATATCTTATGTTGTATTCTACACCAAGATTACCATGCGCTATACGCAACACCGTATTAGCTTGCAGTATACGCAACACTATTCTTGGACCGTGTTACACACAATTTTGATAATAGTTATTCTACACAACATTGAGTATATATATATATATATTAAATGTATAAATGAAATATGGTTGGATTCTGTTATATGAAACAACGAAGGATTCCTTCACAACACACAACCCTGACTTGGCTTGCATTACACGCAATCGCGACCTTCCTCGATAGCGTGTGTTGTACGCAATACCGGGTTTTAATAAACATCGTTATATTATTATAATATTGTCATGAACTAGCCGTTATGAATAGTATTAAACAAAATTTTGAATTTTATAACATTATTATTCATCTTACACATTTCTAGAACATGGTATAAGAACAAAATAAATTTTTCGGGTAAAATAAGTATTTTTCAAAAAATGCAGTTTTTCCGCCTTTGGATGGCGCACCCACATTAAATATGGTTTTTGACATGTTTATATGTTCAATTTGACAAAATAGTATTCTTATTTTGAATCAGGATATAAAAATTTACATTAGATAAAGTTTTGATATTTTTCCGATAACTTTCATATTTTAATGAATAGTAAAAACACGCTATATTTTAATTAAAAACAACTTTTTTCATCGTAATAACTTATGTGGTTAAATTATAATATTTAATGGTTTTAAAGTATAAATAGAATATATTTTTACAATTTAATATAATGTATGTCATTAGCATTGATTTTACCTTGAATTCGTAGGTTAATCATTTCAATCTTTTGCAATGTTTTAAAGAAAAACCCGTTTTCTTTCGACAACGGGATTAATTTTAATTTAATTTCTGCATCTTTTTTGTATTGAATTTGGAAAAATGGATTCCATATTTGGAATCAGTGGGTCCAAATTATGTTAATAAGCTACTTTTTATTTTTGGGAATTATGAATACTAACTACGGTAAATTTTATTTACCATAGTTAAAGGTAAATCGGGTAATTAAGGGTAAATATAATATTTTAAAATTACCCTAACAAATGTCAAAATCCTATTGGATGATTAAAAGTCGACCCATATCAGCTAAGGGTCGGATTAGAATCATTTAATGGACATTTGTCCATGAAAATAACTTAATTATTATTAAAACCAAAGAAAGTGACAACATGTCACTCTCTTAAATATTATAAGTATATTAATTTTAATTTAGTGATAAACTTCATGAAACTTCGAACATGAATAGTCTCCAGAAATATAATGAAATTATCTACATCATATAAATTTATTTATAATTTTTAGGGATTAAATAATTATCATTAATTATGACACAATAGTGATGCAGAAATTGTTTATCTAGTGAAAAATAAAGAATATTGTTTTTATTAAACTAATAGTGACCATAAAATGCAAAAACACCTAACAAAAACTTATTTTACATGTAAATGTAAACCATAAGAATCCAATGGTCTAATATTTGACCATTTGGATCCTTATAAAAGCAATTATGACACTTATATTATTTTATTTTAAATGATGTCAAAGTTGTCACCTTCATAATTTAATTAATATAACAATTTAAATATTGTGATTTTAAGATGATAAATTCGAGTAAAATTATTATTGTGAAAGGTAATAGATTTATTTTTATCATAGGATTTTATTTTTAATTTTTATGCAACAAATAAGTATATTAAATAATTATACAAAAATGTTGTAGTATTTATTTTATTAAGAGTTAAACCAAATAAATGGTTTCAAAAATAATAAAATAAATATTATATGAACTATTTAATGTGCTCCAATAATTTTTAAGAAACATATTACATTTTATTAATCTATTAAAACTTTTATCTCGAACATATCTTATGTATTTATTTTATTTAAATTCAAATAAATGAATAGTGTCAAAATTGACACTATTGTTATTTTATAAAAAAAACATATTATAAAATTGATTAAAAAACACAAAATATTTCAAAATTATAAATTTAAATTTATATGATCTAAAATGTTATTAAGAATCCAATTATGGACAATTCACAACAAATAAGTAATTATTTGTTATAATTTAAAAATTAGAATGTTATTACCACAAAAAAAATTAAATTGATTAAAAAAGGATAAATCATGTTGATAATGTTTAAAATAAATTCCTAACATGTCTAAATTCTATTGGATGATGATATTACAACCTTATCTTATCTAATATTCGAATATTAGTCATTTTTGGAGGTTTTTATGTGGGGTTAGATTTATTATAAATTAATATTTTTAAGAATTCCAAAGGTGTCCCTCTCCTCCCTTATAAAAGGACACCTCCTCCCCCTCCTCCTCACTCCAAATTGAGCACTCAAGCTCGGCCAACCCCTGCCATTTTCTCCTCTCCACTTCCCTAGAATAATCCTAGAGGTCCTGGTCTTCTTCAAAGACCAATATTAGTTCCCTAAGTGGAGGATTCAAAGAAGCGTTCCAAAGAAGAGGTAATATACGTTACTGATCTTTTCAATTTCTTTCTTCTTCAACTTCTTCTACTTTAGTTGTTTCATGACAAAGTAATAACATCGGTATTACATACATACTGATATGTTATTATAAATATGAAAAAACCCTAATTCACCTTCTATCCATCCTATGAAAAAATGAAATCACCGCGCGTGCGTACGTACGGAATACCGTCTCCACGCAGTGGTGTAATCTATTTTCCACCACCACCTTACAAGGATGGGTATAATGGTGTAATGAGTACCTATTTATGATTATTATAAAGTAATATTGATACTTAAATAATATATATGTACTCCAATACAATTCCACGATCATAGGAACGATATCATCACTCGTGCGTACGTACGGAATACCGTCTCCACGATGTGATGCGACTCGTTCTACATGATCATCATTACATAGTAATTATATAAATGAATTGAATGAATAAATATGATATATGTTACACTAATACCATTCTGGATATAAGGTATCTATAACCTTAAAATAAGAATAAGAATTTATTCGGCAAAACACGCATAAGAACAAAAGGCAATAAAGACCCGAGTAACAAGTAACAATGAAATATTACTAACAAGAAGCTAATAATATGACCATATATGATATCATATCAATATTTATGATTCTGGAATAAGTCAATAACATTATTTAAACCATTATATAGGAGCTTCGGACACGTACAAATCAAATCGGACCTAAGGTAAGGGAAATATCACAATCTCATTTTTATCCGAGATTGTT
Organism: Viscum album; assembly: GCA_963277665.1. Lineage (NCBI taxonomy): Eukaryota > Viridiplantae > Streptophyta > Magnoliopsida > Santalales > Viscaceae > Viscum > Viscum album. The sequence goes on along the minus strand of OY728162.1, from coordinate 637,500,648 downwards.
TATTCGTAAGTATTTACTGGGGTGTATTTTATCATCCACATCCATGTTTCATCAATATGTAATATTATTTCCATTCACCTAATTTTTTTTTAAATCCAATTTTACCTTTCGGTGAGTTTTTAGTAAAAGATATGAAAGGAATCTTTTGTCATTTTTCGTTCGAGGTACTTTTTTGACTTTTCCGACAAAAGTACGAGAAGAATGTTTTTTAACTTATACGACATGAATGGATTTTTAAAACATTATTTCCAAGAAGCTTCCTTTATAAGTTTTCAAGTTTATTTTTAATCAACTTCTTTTATTTTAAAGTCATATGACATGTTATGAAAGGAAAAATGTTTTTGAAGAAGAAATGATATTTTCCTCAAGAATGGAGTTCAAGTGTTTTATCAAAATTATTTTCCATCTAAGATGATAAAGGGTTCTGTTTTTATCCCTATTATTACATTGATTTGATCATGTTGTGATGGAGTTATTTTTATGAATTAATTTATCTTATATGAATTGTTTTATGATGTCATGTTGTTTAAGAATCCCATTTTTATTACATGGGTTATGCAATGATGTATGATTTATGATTTTGTGGCACACATAAGAATGGTATCATTATGAGATGGGTGGGACCTATATCTCCCTCCAATGCATTGGGTAAAGATTTTATATCTCATGAGATAGACATGGCTGGAATGGTAGGTTATACCGGTTCAGTGAAACATGACTGAAACGAGGGTTACTCGATTCAGAAAGGGACTTTGTCCACTAAGATAGTCCTGGCAATGAGTCTTGACTAACAAGAAATGATTCTCTATGATTATGTGTGAATGCCACAAAGTTTCATGTTTTAAGTTATGATTATTGTGATTACATTTCACTGCCATGATTTATCCCATGTTATGAAATTATGCTCTCTTTTGCAGGTTAAGATTTCCAAAATGTTATGTTCTTTTGAATATGATGTGATTGATATTTCTGTTGTTTACCCTTACTGAGCATTTGAGCTCACCCTTTTATGTTTTATTTTCCCCAGGATATAAAGAAAGGTTTTAGGTAAAAAAAAAGGAAGATCTTTATGGGAGATATTTAAGATCTTTCACCAGGATTAGAAGATTACGTTCCGAGTTTCCAAAGACACTAAACTATTACGATCCTTGTGTGTGTGTTTTTGTTATGTACTAAGTATTCCGCAAAAGTAATGTAATGTCCATGTACGTCAGGATACGGGTCTCTACAGTTGGTATCAGAGGAAAGGTTTAGTCAACCTTTGGAAACTAGGATGCGAAAACGTTAGTGAGATCCCTAGAGATATTTCTAAGGTATGTCTAGGGATGTCCCTAAGGATAAGTATACGTATAGGATATAGTCCTAGAACTACGGTAACGATCTTAGAATTTAACCTAAGATGTTAGATATTGAGGATACTCCCCCTTTATTATGTTGTTTTCTCTAGCATGATTTTTGCCTCTCACAATATTCTTTTTGTGTTTTAGTTAATGAAGGGAACCCGAAGGAATTCGGTTAACATTGAATCCAATGGACAAATTGGTGACTATGAGCAACAAAATTGTGTAATTCCTAGAGAGAAAGATATTGTGATTATGCCGAATCAGTCATCGCGATATATGATTAACAAGGTGAAATTTTGTGGTATGCCTAATTCATCAAAGAAGAGGAAGATAAACTATTATTCATGTTCTCATGTTGAGGAGCATAAAGAAAGGAAGATTGAGATTTCGAAAGAAGGGAAGAAGAACCTTGAGGAATACCTCAAATGGAGGGACCGATGTTATCTGTGTGGAGAAAAGGGTCATAGAGTGACAGACTGTTATGGAGTTCAATGTCTTATTTGTGGAGAACATGGGCATTACCCAACTCAATGCCCGGACCTAAAAAGGTACTTCTAAATCAAGGAAGGACTTATTCCAGGACAATCATTGAAGTGGATGGACTGAAGTGTTTATGTATTGGTATTCAATAATTATGTTGTTGAGGTACTTTTATGGTGTATTGAAATAATTATGTATTGGTCTATTGTGGTTTTTCAATAATTCTAAGGCACCGGTAACCATGAAAAGTGATTCAAATATTTTGGAAAGTAGATGATATGCGCATAATGAAGGGATAAGACGATAATGAGATGTTTGATTGTATGCATGAGCTCATGATTGATATAAGGACTAAGTGATATCATGGTTTGAGTATATAGAATTTTGAGGATTTTGGTATGTGGAAAGTGTTAACTTTTAACTGCAATCATGTTTTCACTAAGGTTCAATGGGTATTCAAGAAAATACTTGATTAAGGCCTTTGAATGTTTGGAATGTGACCAACAAAACATATCTTATGATATATGGGGATCAACGATGGTATTAAATCTCTGGTAATCGTTTTCACTATGTTATGAGAGTGGAATATAGTATTATGGATAAGCCTAAAGATTAGAATGGATTATGTTGGACATAAGTTAGGATAAAATGTTTTTCGATATTATAGATTGGATGTTATATTAATATAGCTTTAGAAAAAGGACAACCTGCAGGAAGGGCGACAACCCATCGCTTCGGACGAGGCTGTGGGAATCAAACCCACAAACGAAGTGCAACTGGCCTTTATCGCCTACCACTGGCCTACAGGAAGTCCCTGTTTAGTAGAAACTAGTTTTATTATATTAAGCAGTATGATATATGAAGTATAAGTCCATTTTAGGAACCATATGTGATTAATCTCACTATAGATCGACTTATGTATATAATTTTTTCTAACCTTTTGTTTAAGACAGATGGAATGACCCATCATTCTATCACATGATCTACTAACACTTCACGAATAACAAATTCAACTTCATTTATTTAAGAGATGAAGTGGAAATTGTTCAAGGCATGAACAACAGTGAGATTGTACCAAAATAAAGAAAGTTTTTATTCTAATTCAAATTTTCAACTTTAGGGAAATGATCTTGAAAACCAAAAATGTTGTCTTAGTGATCTTATACCTGATGAATCAGATGGTACCTTAGATCGTCACAAATTTATGGATTTGTGATTACTGGATTTTCCATAGCCATGTTCTCTACCACTCTCCATCAGAACATGATGGTTAGATTTCTCTTCCATATCCATATTTTCACCTATGTGGAAACCCATTGATTAGTTTATTTGGGTAACCGTTACGTTTCATACTTTTGTTTTTAAAGATAAGTTTTGGTATTCCTTTTTACAATGTGGATTTCTATCAAAGAAACTTTCAAATAGTAAACCATTTATAACCCCGACGAATTTCGAGGGAGAAATTCATTTTAAGGGGGGTAGTATGTAACACCCCAAGATTTTATGAAAAATATTATTTTAATTTCATTAATATCTTATGTTGTATTCTACACCAAGATTACCTTGCGCTATACGCAACAACGTATTAACTTGCAGTATACGCAACACTATTCTTGGACCGTGTTACACACAATTTTGATAATAGTTATTCTACGCAACATTGAGTATATATATATATATATATATATATATATATATATATTAAATGTATAAATGAAATATGGTTGGATTCTGTTATACGAAATAATGAAGGATTCTTTCACAACACGCAACCCTGACTTGGCTTGCATTACACGCAATCACGACCTTCCTCGATAGCGTGTGTTGTACGCAATACCGGGTTTTAATAAACAATGTTATATTATTATAATATTGTCATGAACTAGCCATTATGAATAGTATTAACTAAATTTTTAATTTTATAACATTATTATTCATCTTACACATTTATAGAACATGGTATAAGAACAAAATAAATTTTTCGGGTAAAATAAGTATTTTTCAAAAAATGCAGTTTTGCCGCCTTTGGATGGCGCATCCACTTTAAATCTGGTTTTTGACATGTTTATATGTTAAATTTGACAAAATAATATTCTTCTTTTGAATCAGGATATAAAAATTTACATTAGATAATGTTTTGACATTTTCCGATAACTTTCATATTTTAATGAATAGTAAAAACACGCTATATTTTAATTAAAAACAAATTTTTTCATCGTAATATCTTATGTGGTTAAATTATAATATTGAATGGTTTTAAAGTATAAATATAATATATTTTTACCATTTAATATAATGTATGTCATTATCATTGATTTTACCTTGAATTCGTAGGTTAAATCATTTCAATCTTTTGCAATGATTTAAAGAAAAACCCGTTTTCTTTCGACAACGGGATTAATTTTAATTTAATTTCTGCATCTTTTTTGTATTGAATTTGGAAAAATGGATTCCATATTTTGAATCAGTGGGTCCAAATTATGTTAATAAGCTACTTTTTATTTTTGGGAATTATGAATAGTAACTACGGTAAATTTTATTTACCATAGTTAAAGGTAAATCGGTTAATTAAGGGTAAATATAATATTTTAAAATTACCCTAACAAATGTCAAAATCCTATTGGATGACTAAAAGTAGACCCATATCACCTAAGGGTCGGATTAGAATCATTTAATGGACATTTGTCCATGAAAATAACTTAATTATTATTAAAACCAAAGAAAGTTACAACATGTCACTCTCTTAAATCTTGTAAGTATATTAATTTTAATTTAGTGATTAACTTCATGAAACTTCAAACATGAATAGTCTCCAGAAATCTAATGAAATTATCTACATCATGTAAATTTATTTATAATTTTTAGGGATTAAATAATTATCATTAATTATGACACAATAGTGATGCAGAAATTGTTTATCTAGTGAAAAATCAAGAATATTGTTTTTATTAAACTAATATTGACCATAAAATGCACAAATACCTAACAAAAACTTATTTTCCATGTACATGTAAACCATAAGCATCCAATTGTCGAATATTTGACCATTTGGAGCCTTATAAAAGTGATTATGACACTTATATTATTTTATTTTAAATGATGCCAAAGTTGTCACCTTCATAATTTAATAAATATAACAATTTAAATATTGTGATTCTAATATGATAAATTCGAGTAAAATTATTATTGTGAAAGGTAATAGATTTATTTTCATCATAGGATTTTATTTTTAATTTTTATGCAACAAATATGTATATTAAATAATTATACAAAAATGTTGTAGTATTTATTTTATTAAGAGATAAACCAAATAAATGGTTTCAAAAATAATAAAATAAATATTATATGAACTATTTAATGTGCTACAATAATTTTTAAGATACATATTACATTTTATGAATCTATTAAAACTTTTAGTTCGAACATATCTTGTGTATTTATTTTATTTAAATTCAAATAAATGAATAGTGTCAAAATTGACACTATTGTTATTTTATAAAAAAACATATTATAAAATTGATTAAAAATCACAAAATTCTTCAAAATTATAAATTTAAATTTATATGATCTAAAATGTTATTAAGAATACAATTATGGACAATTCAAAACAAATAAGTAATTATTTGTTATAATTTAAAAATTAGAATGTTATTACCACAAAAAAAAAATTAAATTGATTAAATAAGGATAAATCATGTTGATAATGTTTAAAATAAATTCCTAACATGTCTAAATTCTATTGTTTGATGATATTACAACCTTATATTATCTAATATTCGAATATTAGTCATTTTTGGAGGTTTTTATGTGGGGTTAGATTTATTATAAATTAATATTTTTAAGAATTCCAAAGGTGCCCCTCTCCTCCCTTATAAAAGGACACCTCCTCCCCCTCCTCCTCACACCAAATTGAGCACTCAAGCTCGTCCAAAACCTGCCATTTTCTCCTCTCCACTTCCCTAGAATAATCCTAGAGGTCCTGGTCTTCTTCAAAGACCAATATTAGTTCCCTAAGTGGAGGATTCGAAGAAGCGTTCCAAAGAAGAGGTAATATCCGTTACCGATCTTTTCAATTTCATTCTTCTTAAACTTCTTCTTCTTTAGTTGTTTCATGATAAAGTAATAACATTAGTATTACATACATACTGATATGTTAGTATAAATATGAAAAAACCCTAATTCACCTTCTATCCATCCTACGGAAAAATGAAATCACCGCGCGTGCGTACGTACGGAATACCGTCTCCACGCCGTGGTGTAATCTATTTTACACCACCACCTTACAAGTATGGGTATACTGGTGTAATGAGTAACTATTTATGATTATTATAAAGTAATATTTATACTGAAATAATATATATGTACTCCAATACAATTCCACGATCATAGGAACGATATCATCACTCGTGTGTACGTACGGAATATCGTCTCCACGATGTGATGCGACTCGTTCTACATGATCATCATTACATAGTAATTATATAAATGAATTGAATGAATAAATATGATATATGTTACACTAATACCATTCTGGATATAAGGTATCTATAACCTTAAAATAAGAATAAGAATTTATTCGGAAAAACACGCATAAGAACAAAAGGCAATACAGACCCGAGTAACAAGTAACAATGAAATATTACTAACAAGAAGCTAAGAATATGACCATATATGATCTCATATCAATATTTATGATTCTGGAATAAGTCAATAACATTATTTAAACCATTATACAGGAGCTTCGGACACGTATAAAGCAAATCGTACCTAAGGTAAGGGAAATATCACAATCTCATTTTTATCCGAGATTGTTTATTCGTAAGTATTTACTGGGGTTTATTTTATCATCCACATCCATTTTTCACCAATATGTAATATTATTTCCATTCACCTACATTTTTTTTAAATCCTATTTTACCCTTCGGTGAGTTTTTAGTAAAAGATATGAAAGGAATCTTTTGTCATTTTTCGTACGATGTACTTTTTTGACTTTTCTGACAAAAGTACGAGAAGAATGTTTTTTTAACTTATACGGCATAAATGGATTTTTAAAACATTATTTCCAAGAAGCTTCCTTTACAAGTTTTCAAGTTTTTTTTAATCAACTTCTTTTATTTTAAATTCATATGACATGTTATGATAGGAAAAATGTTTTTGAAGAAGAAAGGATATTTTCCTCAAGAATGGAGTTCAAGTGTTTTATCAAAATTATTTTCCATCTAAGATAATAAAGGGTTCTGTTTTTATCCCTATTATTACATTGATTTGATCATGTTGTGATGGAGTTATTTTTATGAATTCATTTATCTTATATGAATTGTTTTATGATGTCATGTTGTTTAAGAATACCATTTTTATTACATGGGTTATGCAATGATGTATGATTTATGATTTTGTGGCACACATAAGAATGGTATCATTATGAGATGGGTGGGACATATATCTCCCTCCAATGCATTGGGTAAAGATTTTATATCTCATGAGATAGACATGGCTGGAATGGTAGGTTATACCGGTTCAGTGAAACAGGACTGAAACGAGGGTTACTCGATTCAGAAAGGGACTTTGTCCACTAAGATAGTCCTGGCAATGAGTCTTGACTAACAAGAAATGATTCTCTATGATTATGTGTGAATGCCACAAAGTTTAATGTTTTAAGTTATGATTATTTTGATTACATTTCACTGCCATGATTTATCCCATGTTATGAAATTATGCTCTCTTTTGCAGGTTAAGATTTCCAAAATGTTATGTTCTTTTGAATATGATGCGATTGATATTTTTGTTGTTTACCCTTACTGAGCATTTGAGCTCACCCTTTTATGTTTTCTTTTCCCCAGGATATAAAGAAAGGTTTTAGGTAAAAAAAAGGAATATCTTTATGGGAGATATTGAAGATCTTTCACCAGGATTAGAAGATTACGTTCCGAGTTTCCAAAGACACTAAACTATTACGATCCTTGTGTGTGTGTTTTTGTTATGTACTAAGTATTCCGCAAAAGTAATTTAATGTCCATGTACGTTAAGCTTCGGGTCTCTACAGATAAAGTGGGTATGGGTCTAAATCCTTTCATCCAATAGAATTTGGACAAGTTTAGTTTACTATTTGAACCTTATCATTTAGATTTAACTTTAAGTTAGATAATTTTACTTTTACCGTGAATTTTTGTGTTCTTACACTATAAGGTTTGTAACTATACTATAACAAGCCAAAAGAACCCAAAGTTGTTTATTATTAATATATATAACCTTATATAAGTCATTTGGCCTAACCTTAGATTTTTTGGAATAAAATAACAATTAATAATATAATATTTGTTTTAAAATAATATTTTATTTTAATTTTGACACTATTTAGTAATTGATTTTTTTGAAAATCATAACAGAATGATTAGTTCTTAAAAAGTTAATTAAATTAATAATAAATGTCATATTAACCTATAAAATTATTGTAATTCATAAAATCTCTCAAATTACATTTATTTGGGTATTTATAACATCAATTATGTCAATATTTCATTAATAAGAGAATTACACCATCATCATTGTATCATAAATAAATTATATTATTTAATGTCTAAGAATTAAAAATAAAATACAATTATGTAGGAAATCTTTTTAACTTTCTAATGAATATTTATAGTTTAATTTATCTTATGTATAACCCTATATTAAAAATTATTTACTTGTTAAACTTTGATTTTAACTATTTTAACCCTTCTTTAAATAAATTAATAATAAATGTACTAATCTAATCCAAGTGGGCCTAAATGGTCATATTTTATTCCTAAGGTTGTTTTTGGTCGAATTACACTTACCCAATAGAATTAGGACATGTGTTAGGGTAATAATAATATCATTTTTACCCTTAATTACCCTATTTACTTTTAACCGTGGTAAAAAAAATAAAAAGTTACTATTCACCAAAAATTATTTTCATCTCATTGAACCACATTTTACTTACTGACATCAATTGTGACTCTTGGATTTTTGAAATTCCACTCACAGAAGTGGTAAAATTATGTTTTATGTAAATTTGTAAATTCTCCTAGGAGGTGGGTAAAAGACAGTGAAAAGTTTGATTAAATTTTTATATATCTGAAATTATTATAAAATGACTTCAATTAATTGCATTGAACTTATATAGGTATTATGTATCAATTTATACATAAAATAAATTTAAATAATATAAATAATTATTTAAATAAAAAGTCCGTTTTTAAATAGTAAACTAGTGTTTTCACTATTCATCAGAAATTGAAAGTTTTCATAAAATTACCAAAATTTTACCCTAGGCTAATTTCGATATTCCGAATCCTAAAATGAAGTCCATTTTGAAATATGAAAATTAAAAAATTTCAAAAAGTGGTTATTACTATTCATAACGGCTAGTTTGTGTTAATATTATAACCATATATCGTTGTTTAGTGAAACCCGGTTTTGCATACAACACACACTATCGAGGAAGGTCGCGACTGCGTGTAATGCAAGCCATGTTAGGGTTGTATGTTGTGCAAGACTCCTTTGTTGTTTCATATAATAGAATCCAACCATATTTCATTTATACATTGAATATATATATATATATATATATATATATATATATATAGATTCAATGTTGCGTAGAATAACTTCTATCAAATGAACTTGAAATTGTGTATAACACTATCCAAGAATTGTGTTGCGTATACTGTAAGATAATACAATGTTGTGTATAGCACAAGATAATCTTGGTGTAGAATAAAACACAAGACATTAAATAAATTAAAAATAATACTTCTCATAATATCTTGGGTTGTTACAGTTGAGACAGAGATAATGCCAGGATCTGGGTAGTCTTTAGGGTGGTGGACATTCCCAATAGACCGGTAGGGTAGCTGGAGGAGGTTGGAGGTTCACCCTATTACCGTCAACACCCCAAGGTGGTCCATGCCAACCTTAAAGAGACAGTGTGTTTAGAAGAGGCTAGCTGCAGGCTACGGAGGCCTATGACCCCGAGGCTCCAGGGAAGATAAGAGGTATGATATGTGTCTTTTATACTTTAGATTCAGTAGTGATAGACACTAGTGTTATCCATTCCTTCCTTTCCACTACATTGGTTTGAAACATATATATTATGATTGACATTTTTAGTCAACCCATACGGTTGGAGACTCTGACCAGGGATGACTCCGTGATTTCACAATTATGCGGACACTGTGACCTAATGCATGGAAGAGGGAGTTTTTTATGTGACCCCATTGTTGAAACAATGAGGCCTGAGGAAATCATCTTAGGTATGTACTGAATATCTATAGTTCATATCCAGATTTAATATTTTAAGATGATGATGAAATGTATCCACAATGATGGTGCAATGTTTTTGTTTTTTAGAGAGAAGGAAACCCAGGAAGTGTAGGACAGACTTATGAATAGGTGGGTGTGGACCATTTCTCATCTATTGGATAGCTTGACCCTTGGTGTAGCAGATTTTGTGAGATTTCAGTTTCCTACATTGGTGGAAGTGTACGAGGACATCATTCATAAGGACGTACCAGGTTTAGCTCCATCCAGATAGGTGGATTTCGCTATCGACTTACATATTGACATGACACCGATATATGAACCAGAATATAAGATGGATCCCATAGAGTTTCAAGAGATGAGGATATAGTTGGAGGAATTATAGGATAAGGGCTTTGTGAGACCCAATGTTTCCCCCTAGGCAGCTCTATTTTTATTTTATTAGAAGGTAGATAGAATCTTGAGGTTGTGTTTGGATTATTAGTGATTATACTAGGTGACCGTGATGAACAATTTTCTACTACCAAGGATCGATGAACTCTTTGATCAGTTTAAAGGGGCATGACGGTTCTCAATGATTGACCTCACATCAAGCTATCACCAGTTTCTACTATGAGATGAGGATATACCAAAGATGAACTTCATATGTTGTTATGGTCACTCTGAATACATGGTGATGTAATGTGGCATGATTAACGCCCCATCCATGTTCATGGGACTCATGAACCGAATCATTCAAATTTTCTTATATCTGGTTGTGTTAGTCTTCATTGATGACAACCAAGTGTATTCAAAATCGATGAATGAGCATGTGAAACACTTGACGATAGTCATGGTCACACTCTGAGAGAACCAAATTTATAAAAATCTCTCGATGTGTGAGTTCTGGAATTGAGAGGTCCGTTTTCTATGACCAGAACCAAATTTATAAAAATCTCTCGATGTATTAGTTCTAGATTTGAGAGGTCCATTTTCTATGACCTGTCATCTCAATGTTGGAGTTGCAGCTGATCCAATGAAGGTTGAGGTCGATCTTGCTTGGGATCTACCCAAGAGTTTCATTTATGATTAGAGTTTCCTTAGTTTGGATGGTTATTGTTATAGTTTTATAGCTGAATTATCCATATAAAAAGAACCCTTGACAAAATTGACCAGGAATGGGAATCCTTTTAGGTTGAAAGAAAAGTGCTAGCAGTGATTTCAGGTGGTGAGGCAGAGTATGGAGATCACTCCCATATTGAGGTTACCTAAGGATGGTGTCGAGTATGCAGTGTTCTTCGATGCATCGAGGACCACAATTAGTTTTTTATGATGTAGTCGTAAGCAGTTATTAGTTAGGGTTCTTTCCAATTGAGACCGCATGAGTAGAACTACCTGACCCATGAACTTGAGTTACCAATAGTAGTTTTCACATTGAACATGTGGTGACACAACGTGATGGGAAAGTGTATTATTGTATAGTCTAACCACAAGTGCCTCATGAATATCTTCTCCAAAAGGATATTAACTTGAGATAGAGATAATGGATAGAGTTCCTATAGGAAAATGACTTTGAGTTTTTATATACTCCTAGGAATGGGAACTTAGTTGCATATTCTCTCAGCAAGTGATCTAGTTCACATTTTTTTAATGAGTAGTCAGAGTAGTAAGCCTCATTGTAGTTATATTTTGTGGATAGAGATGGAACAAATTATCTTCAGTCGAGGTTGTTACCCCACCTCTTCTAAATGTTTTTAGGGATTCTCAATTTGGATATACTAATAGTGAGACCCTACACGATCACATATCCATAGGACAAGCTCATGATTAATTTTATAAAGGTGGGGAGCATTTCATTCTTTATAAGGGATGCACGATGGTACCAGTGGCGTTATGGGTGGTGGTTTTGAGTGAGTTTCATATATCTCATTTAGTGGTATATACAGGTATGTAAATGATGTACTAGGACTTCCAACATTATTTTTGTAGTTCAGGGATGAAGAAATGAGATGTATAGATTGTCTCTTAATGCCTTACATGTTTGTAAGTAGAGGATGAGACCCAACTTCTAGTATGTTCAGCACAACCCCTTAAGGTTTCAGAATGGAAGTGGGATGGGATATCCAGGGACTTTGTAACTGGAGTTCCACATACATCAAGGGGAAAAGATTCCATCTAGGTGACCATAGACCAGATCACCGAGTCTCCCACTTCTTAGCCATATGAGAGAAGATCTTAGTGGAGAGATTAAGAAGCCTCTATTTTCAAGATATGGTTAAAATTAATGAGGTTCTATCGAAGATAATTTTATATCATGATGGTCATTTCATGTACCAGCTGTGGAAGGGATTATAGGAGGTGTTTGTGGGTAAGTTTCACTTGAGAACAATGTTTCATGCACAAAATGGTGGTCAAACAGAGTGGACGATCCATGCCATGGAGGGAATGTTGTGAGATTACATGTTGGATGTTAGACATAGTTGGGAGGATCACCTACAACTGGTTGAGTTTTCCTACAAAAATAGATTCAATTATTCCATAGTTATGGAACCATTCAAGGCATTATATAGGTGACCTTATAGGCCACCACTTTGTTGGAAGGATCCAGGAGAGTACATGGGCCCCGAGTAAGAGCGAGATACTATAGAGAAGGTGAAAATAATACAGGCATGGATGAAGACACTATAGAGCCACTAGAAGTCTTATGTTGATAGGTGACAGAGGCCATTGGAGTTCATGGAAGGAGACCTTGTGTTCCTGAGGGTCTCACCATTGCATTCATTGATGTGATTTGGTCATAGTGGAAAGTTGTATCCGACATTCATTAGTCCTTTTTAGATACTATGTAGAGTTTTTGAACTACTATATTTCTTATAACTACTACCATAGTTGGACTGGGTAGATGATGTATTCCACATTTCACAACTTATGAGGTACGTGCAAAACTCGTATGACATTATTGACTCGAGTGAGCTGTACATTGTTGATGGGGAAACATTTGATGTGTACCTAGAAAATATTGAGGAATAGTTGAAGAGGATTCATCATGGGTGTTTGATTCACCTTGTGCGTGTTCGATGAAAGCATGAGAATATTCAAGAAATCACACGGGTGATGGAGGATAATATGCATGCTTAGTACCCACAACTTTTTAAGTATCCATTGTTTTTTCTTTTTTGGGATGTAAAGCGCGAAGCTGGGGAGAATTCAATTTCTAGGATTTTATGTGGGTTATTTTTAAATCTTATATGGATTATTTTCAAGACCAAGCACCAAGATGGTGTGTTATTTAGAGGCATAGTCTACCTATAATAAATTTTTGAAAAATATTAAAATATTAAATATCACACAAACTTACAGTTTCTATGAAAATTTTAAATAAATTATAAATGTGTACCCAAATCAGAAAATTAAAGGCATAGTTTAATTCAGAATGGAGATTTTTCCCTAGGTGATACATAACATTGTTCGACATGAGGAATTTATGAAAAAGTTTTCTTGTATGTGGAAATGAATAAAATAATTAAATTAAGTTATTTTGTTTTGTTTCAATGAGGCAATGATTTTACAATATTTAAATACATTTTTATGTTGGAAATCCAAGGTTAGTTTCCAAACCCTGGAGACATTAGATAACCATTAGGAAGAGCTCCTAGTAATTCTCTCAAGATAACAACGACAATATCATAGATCAACGATCGACACATAACTGATCCATTGGATCATAGAAGAAAAAAAATGCAACAATTTTTCTTAATCAGTGATCAAACTGAATAAAGTTAGGTAATGTGCTTCAATTAGTTTAATTCCCTGTTCTTAATTATTGTAATGAACTCAAATCAATTGATGAACATATTGATTTTCTAATCGATCATTTTGGGTATGAGTTCATTACATTGTAATTTGGAAGAATGAATTTGAATCTCTTTATTTTTTATCTTATGCCAATGAATCGAGATCGACAAAAAATCAACTGAGGTTCAATCCTCTCATTTCTTTTTATGATTTTCAACCCCGATTCGTCATTTTTCATAGGTGTTATTTGTTTTTGCTTTGAATCAACTATTACCAATCAATCAATTAGTAAAAAAATGTTTCATAGTGAAATTATCCTATATCATAGAATTAGGATTGAAATAGAATGAATTAGGTGTGAAGAAGGATATGGGGTGAATCAAATGATGGATCACTCCTGATTTCACTTTCTTTAGAAAAAAATGAAGAACTGATATTTGATCTGATTTCAAGAATATTTGATAATGGGATGTGTTTTTCAAACACATAGAGGCCTGGAAGATTATGGATCTTTGATTTTGTAGAGAATCAAACACCATATCAAGGGAAGAGCATCGATCGAGGCTTGTGCAGTAGAATTTGAAATTCTGGAAAATCCCACAAAACAAGGCATATAATCCATGATTACATATCATGTGGACCCCCTTCAATAGTGACTAGAATATTGGGATGGAGATAATGATCACATGTTTTTGGAACCCTGTCACATGGCATGTGACCCTCCTCAGTTGACTTGGAATGTACATTGGAAGTAAAAAGAAATAGGTTGGAGTACACATGAATAGAAACACCATGTACTTCCACAGTGACATGAATTGGAATTCACAGACCGGTACACAGAAATGGATGAGTGTCATGGGCATGATATTTTGTGTCCCTAAATATCCTGTACTAATTATAAATATAGTGTATATGGAGGCTACATGTCGTCTGAGTATCTTACACATGGGAAGGACTTGGGATAACTGGACACACCATCTAAACATTAAGACACACCATATAATCCCTTCAAAGAGTTCTTAAGGAACATTATTATTTTAGTTGAGAATTGTATAGGTTCAGATCATTCCCTTGTTCCTTTACCATGAGGTTATAATGAGAAATTACATCCACATCACTAGACTATGATCCACTCTATAGGATGAGTCATAGATAGTATTGGGTTATATCTCCGTAAGACTAGAGTGTGATCCTCTATCATCACTAGTTGTATTTTGTGGAATCAATGTGACCTACCAGAATAGGGTGTTGATCCTCCATCTAGAAGGCCATATTAATAGGGTTTGTGGAATCATTTTTATATGATCCTTTATGTAGCGGGTTGATCCAGACTGGGTTCGTGGTGTCCCCCAGTAGTTCGAGGTGTGACCCCATGTATGTGTATCATGGTCCCCTTAAACTGGTGAGCTTCCTTCGGTAGGGCCCAATGACATTGAACTCTTCCTCAAGTTTCTCTAATGGTACCATGGATCATGAATTGAGTTCTCCTAGAATAAGCAATGTTTCTGGAAGAATCATGTTTTTGTCAATTGTTTATGAATTCCAGGTGGTGTGGTGTCATTCCTAATTATATCTGGTTTATTTGTTTATATTATATATTGGTTTTATGTATTGTATTGAGATAAATATACTTGGTACTTCATGTTTAGTCTTTTTGGTTTGTCCTAATTAGTAATTTTATACAAACTTCTTCATATGGTTTTCCTACATGTGTTATGTCTTGTGATAACAATGACCATTTTGATGGTGTCCTAGGAGGATAGGGAGCCAGTGGAGCGTAGCTGGAGCATGATAGATTGAGTTTTTTAATAGGAGAGTTATTTTGACTTAGTCATAACCCTTGGAGTAGATTGGACTCTTCAATGTTTCTGGTTGGGATTTTTTTGGGTACCATTTTTTTCTTCATCACTTTACTATCATACTATATTTTTGGATCTAAGATGCATGCATGAATTCTATTAGTTTTTAACATTGTATAATTGTGTGGGTGGAATAGGTAATTTAGGAGAATGCCTATAATTTTTTGGATAAGCCTCCTCGACACTCGTCTCCAGCCTAGGCCTATTGGAGGTGGGCATGGGGTAGTTGCAGCACAGACACCTCTATGGCAGGTCATGAAACTTCTATAGTATTTTACCCTTATTGAAAATTTGAGCTCACCCTTATTATATTTCCTTTCATAGGGAATCTAGGAATCACACTATAAATTATATTAAAGGATATTATATATGGATTACAGTTATCCTTGATGTTATTTTTGAGGAAAAAATGTATGTTGTAATTAGTTTATTAGTTTGTAATATACGACCCATGTATGTATCTAGTTTACCAAGACACTAAACTATTTAGTCTATTGGGACATGATTTAGACATATCTTATTACAATTTAATGATAGTATACATTAGCTCTGGTAACTCTGAGTTTGGTTCGCTATAGTTTTTATTAGAGAATGTTTTTTCGGAACCTTAGGAATTAGATTTATGAAGACATATATTTGAGAACATAACTCTATGGTAGAATTTGATGATGAGTATAAAAATGTTTTATATTTTTTGTATTGTAGATATTATCTGGGTATTCCTAGTAATAAATCACTCTCTGGATACTAAAGGTGGTCATGGTTTGGTAATATATGTACCAAGGAGTAACACCTCTGAAAATGTGTGTCAAACCTGACTCAGCGTAACCTGGTACACAGCGAGGGGACTTATTGTTCACGTTGTTTGAAACTCCAAGGGGATACATTTATAATAATTGACATTTTATTTACAGACCTTTATGAATGATTTTAATAGATAATTACAATGAATAATCTATGGTAAAAATAAGGTGTTTGAAATTGAGAATAAGTCATTATGTTTTAGAAATTATAAAAAAAGTCCTGGATAATCTCTAGACCAAGGAAGGAACTATGTGGAAATAAATGGACGAAGTATTTATTAATTAGGGTAGTATGGAAAACCATAGTTAAAATTATATTTAGTGACTAACATTATTATAAGTATTTCAATCTTATTTATTTTTAAAAATTTATTATTTGTGGTTTAGAAATTACAAACTTGTATGTTGGGTGGAAACCAATCTGTCACGACCCGACCCTACCGGTCTCGAGCCGCAACTACCCCAGGCCCGCCTCCATAGGCCAGGGGATGCCGACAGGGGCCGAAGGCATACCAATCTCAGGGAGGACTTCACCTAAGTACCTGTACACACACACATATCCCTCTCAATATATAAGTGAAGAGTAAAAAGAAACCAAAGGACAAACAACTATAACCTAACCACATTCATGCATAAACTTCTAAATAGAACAAGTAAAGTTCTGAAATGGACTAACAAGATAACTGAGAAGAAAAAGGAAAAAACATGCGCCCAATCCGAAAGGTGCCAGAACTTGACAACAGGTAAACAAAAGTAAACATCTCGTGAGTCTCACACCTGAAATTCCTACTACAACCACTGAATGCAGCCCAAGCTCTTGTGTCCTCTACGCTCCATCGAAGTCTCGATCGACCTGTCCGTCATCTGCAAGGGCACACCTAGTGTAGGAAAATACTAAGTAGGGGTGAGTATAAAGATACTCAATAGGATGCCCCAAAATCACGAGGGAGCATCAAAGGAGGTAGTAAAATGGTGAGCAGTTGATAGAATAGAGAATAGTGAAAGAGTATAGTAAATTAGAGTGCATATTAACCCAAAAATAGAAAGGAAGTAGGCTCTTCCAACCAAGAGGAGCTAGACACAGAAAGCATGGGGCATACCTCGCGTGTCTTCACCCCTCTTAGAAGGAGAGTAACTTAACCCTAGGAGTGGGAACAATAATAGGATATATATATATATATATATGCTCCACAAGAAACACGAACGAGGGAATAAGGTGATCTCCATCTCTAAGACCAGCCCAGGAATAGTCGCCAATAGTTCTAAGGGTATCCATCACTGATGCCCAATAGTACCACACGTCAAATCCGCCTCATCGCTAAACCGTACCATGAAAAGTCCCACTCCGATAATCATGAAGCAAAGTCACTGACTAGCCTCATAGAAAGGGCTGAGCCTGAAAGAAGTTGTCGGGTAACCCAATGCCCAACCCAGCTGGTGGATAAACTCTAAGAGGTCGTTGGTATCCCACTGCCCAGCCCCACTGGAGGGTAAACCCTAAAGTCAACGAGTAACCCACTGCCCAGCTTTGCTGGAGGGTAAACCCTAAGGTAAACGGGTAACCCACAACCCAGCCCCACCAGAGGGTAAATCCTATGGTCAATGGGTAACTCACTGTGCTACCCCACTGGAGGGTAAACCTTGATACACTGGTGGGTAACCCACTACCCAGCCCCACTGGAGGGTAAAACCTAAACTGGACTGATAACTTCACACTGCCCAAACCATCTCTAGGTGTCGCTAACATCGCGACCATGTGTTGGGTTGGAGTGCGTCAAAGGAACCACCAAACAACTCCCTTTTATGTTTCCAAATTTAATGATATGTCGAAAGAGGCTCTGTATGCCCAAACATATTACACCATTGTAATCCTGGTGAAAAAACACACGAGATAGACTATTTACTAGGTGGAAATAGAATCACGATGAAACATTTTTTCAACACCACTTTATGCCCATGCAGTGTCTCATTGGGCCCAAACCTCAGTCCAGAAAATGGTCGGGTGAAACATGCCATCGTGATTCCATTGAAAAAACACCCCAAAATGACTATTCACTTTCCCCGAACAGACGTCTGATGAAAAAGTCACAGTAGGCTTCACACAGCTTCAAAGACGGCCTATGGGTCCCATGAATCAACTCTAGATTCAATGCCTAAATACACCCTGGACTACATCATCTCGATGCCAGGGTTACAATGCCGCTGAAGATGCCTAAAACGGGCTCCAGATGTGTGCGCGTCATCCGAAAGAAGGATCCCAACAAGGCGCAAAACAATACTTAACAGACATGTCGCGCCACCAAGCCCCCATCTAGATAATTAAAATAAAATACCCTTGAACATATAAAAATCTCTATCTCAATTCAACGATTTTGCGGCCACTGATGGCAGACAAAACGGACACCCATAGTGAAAGTTATGGGTGTCCGATGACAACGGGGGCTAACCCCTTAGGGATGGAACGACCCGGTCCAGTCAGTCCACCCAGCCGGGGCCAGCCTGCGACCCTTCCGAGGGGCCCGACCCACTACACCGTGGACCACCCACGCTAACCGGCCATCGTGGTCGGTCTTTGTCTCGCGCGGACACCCCCTGAAGGTGGGTCTCAATCTCCCTCTCGGAGTCACGCATCGTGCCCCTGTCGCACCCCGCACCGGCGACATCCTCCCACCACTCCGGTCAGCCGTAGATGACCACCGCACTTCCACCTAAAAGTTGTGCTATGCCGCCACTTGGGAACCATGCCTCCGCCTCCTGGGAGCCAACCGCCACCTCCTGGGACCATCGGGAAACCATATTTGGCCAGAAAGCTTTCCAGGGCTCCCCCGGACGCCCCGTGACTTGGATTTTTTATCCGAAAAAATCATTGGAAATCTCGGATCAATCCCTACACATCTATGGGATTCACTAGGTGATTGGATAGAATTTAAATGCACTGATGTTAATTCAAGGAAGATGCAGAAATTTAATACTGTAACACAACAAACCTACCACGCATGGCGTAGCCCGTCGCTTCACGGACGGTCCTCCAGAGCCGCCACAGCCTTTCCGGAGGCGAGGGGAAGCTTGGAAGAAGTTTCTCCCTTGTTGGGGGAGCTTTCTCCAGAGAAAAACCAATGGTGAGAGAATGGGGGGAAAAGTGTTTAAGTAGAGGAATTCTCAAACACCCACCAGTAGGCCTCGTACCCGAACTTTCGACGGGGTTGGGGTTAAGCCTCCTCTAGGGTAAAATCCACGTTCTGAGCGTAGAGGCAGTCTTGGAATTTTAATCTAGGCCTCCATTCAGAAGTAGTAATGTTCACTCATGTGGCCTCTAAATTACTAAAATTCCCCTGGTGGCATTTTCCGCATAAGGGTCGTGCCCGCGAAAGTTACACCCCTCGTAGGGTAAACCACACGCTCTTCACTAAACGGTGCCCTCAGGTTTTCCATCTAGGAAACTTTATAGGTGTTATTCTGTTTATTTTGCATTTCTAGTGTGAACGCACTTAAAATTTAATTCTGGTCACACCGGGGCTCAGAATCACTCGCCATCTGACCGCCCTACTCTGGAATAACATCAAGAAATTTTTCAAAGTCTTACAGGCTCAAAACACGTGATCTTACAATATTCCCTCGTTTACATTTTTCATTCCCGAAAAAAACTAAAAAAACAACTCAGGATACTGAGCCCACATCTGGCTCTCCCATTCCCAGGTTCTCTCCTGCACCCTCTCGTGCTTCTACAACACACAAACCAATAGAATTATCCGTCCACGCAGTGTCTGCTCCTGCTAGTCCTCAATCGCCACCCGGTGCTCTGCAAAGGTGGCTGCATCCTCAATGTCCATCTCTCTCCAGTCGATAACGTGTGTGGGGTCATGCAAATATTTCCCCAGCTGTGACACATGGAAGACGTCATGCACTCTCTCTAGATGTTGGGGTAGAGCAAGATGGTAGGAAACCTCACCAACCCTGCACACGATATCAAAGGGACCAATGAACCTCGAGGACAGATTTCCTCCCTGGCCAAACCTCCGTGTTCCACACCACATGGAGACTCTAAAAAGGACTTGGTCCCCCTTCTTGAACTCTAAAGGCCTACGACGACGGTCTGCATACGTCTTTTGTATGCTCTACACTTCCCTCATCCTCTCACGAATGACCTTTACCTTCTCTGTCGTCACCTGCACCAACTCTGGGCCCACGAGGGAGGTCTCCCCAACCTCCGTCCAGCACAATGGTGACCTGTAGGGTCTCCCATAGAGGAATTCAAAATGTTCCACGCCAATAGTAGAGTGGTAACTATTGTTGTAAGCGAACTCCACCAAGGGTAGGTGATCTTCCCAGCTCAGACCAAAGTCTAACACACACGCCCTGAGCATATCCTCCATCATCTTTATAGTGCGCTCTATCTGCCTATAGATCTGGGGGTGAAAATTTGTACTCATCCGCAGCTGAGTCCAAAATGCCTCCGGCAGGCCTCGCCACAATCGCGACGTAAACTGCACATCACAGTTGGAGACAACCGTTGAGGGTACTCCATGAAGGCAGACAATCTCCCAAACATACAGGTGCCCAAGAATCTCCACCGAGCTCTACTCCCTGATGGCAAGGAAGTGCGCTGACTTCGTGAGTCAATACACTATCACCAAAACAGAATCATGTACCTTCGTTGTGCGCCGAAGCCCTGCGATGATGTCCATAGATATGCCTTCCCACTTCCACTCCGGGATATCAAGGGGCTGATACAACCCTGTTGTAACCTGATGATTTTCCTTCACATGTTGATAGGTAAGACACCGAGAAACAAACTCAACTATGCTCTACTTCATTCCAGACCACCAAAACTACCGCTAAAGGTTTCTGCACATTTTCACCACATCGGGATGTACATCCAAAGGAGAAGTGTAGAACTCCCGCATTACCTCCTCCCGCATCTCTTCTAGTACTACATCTCACCCCTGGAATAAGATCCCGTAATTCACTCTTTCAGAATACCCATCGGGTGCATCTCCTGTGGATATCTGATCACACAGTACCTTACTGTTGACATCCACCAGCGGCGACTCTCTCACACACTCAGGGAGTGAAGGAGTCAACACCATCGACTGTAAAAAATTTGTACCCTCCAGCTCCACCAAGGTAAGCCGAAGGGAAGACAACTACTCTAAAGATTCCTGCACTAGAAGGGCATGGGACATACTGCTAAGGGAATATTCTACTATATTTCCCTTCCCTGGATTGTAGACTATCTAGAAATCATAGTCCTGCAGAAACTCCCACCAGGGCCTCTGCCTCAGATTCAAATCCCTATGATTGAATATTTAATTGAGGCTCTAGTGGTGTGAGTAGACAACAAAATTCTCACCCAGAAGGTAGTGTCTCCATAACCTCAAGCCGAAGACCACTGCTGCCAACTCTAAATTGTGTGTAGCATAATTCTGGTCATGGGTCCTCAGCTGGCTCGACCCATATGCAATCACTGCCTATTGCTGCATCATCACACACCTGATCATATCTCTTGAAGCATCGTAATACACCACAAACTCAACACCCTCCTCTGGCAGCCTCATCATTGGAGAACTAGTCAACCTCTACCTCAACTCCTCGAAGGCCTTCTGGCACTGATCATTCCAGGTGAATGGTCATACCTTCTGCGTCAATGCGGTAAAAGGGGCATAAATCCTGTAGAAATATTCTATGAGCCTTTTGTAGTACCCATCCAATCCAAGGAAGCTCCACACCTCTGAATCATTATTGGGTGGTTCCCAAGAGACCACTGACTCTATATTTTAGGGATCTATGGCCAATCCATGCTCCGTAATGAAATGCCCTAGAAATTAAACCTCATGAATCCAAAACTGACACGTCGAGAGCTTCCCATACAGCTAGTGCTCCTGGAGTAAGTCTAGTACCATTCTCAAATGCTTTGTGTGCTCCTCCTCCGTCGTAGAGTTGATGAGTCAGTCATCAAAAAAGACAACCAAAAAATCATCCAAGTATGGCTGGAATATCTAGTTTATCAAGGCCATGAAAATGGTGGGGGTATTTGTCACGCCAAAGGGAATCACTAGAAACTCGTAATGCCTATAACGACAACGTAAATCCAACATCGGGAAATCAGCCTCATGAACCCTCAACTTGTGGTAGCTGGATCGAAGATAAATGTAGGAGAACCTCTTCGCACCTCTAAACTAGTTGAAGAGGTCGTCGATCCTCGGAAAAGGGTACTTTTTCTTTATCGTGGCCTGATTCAGGCGGCGATAATCCACACAAAGTCATAGGCTCCCATCTGCCTTCTTTACAAACAAAACTGGATCTACCCAAGGGGACACACTGGTCCTGATGAATCCCTTCTAAAAAAGGTCTCCCGATTGAAGTTGTAGATATCGATGCTCTGTGGGTGCCATACACTATGCTGCACATGATATCGGGGCTGTCCCCAGTTGCAAGTCAATGAAGAACTCCATATCTCGCCTCAGAGGTAGTCTCGGGACTTCCTCACGAAAGACGTGCAATTAGTCCTCTATAATGGCAGGGATCCAGGTGCCTGTAGCGTATGCTGCTTCGAGATCCATGCTCACCAACTATTGAGAAAAAGTTTATGGTCTCCTACTGAGAGTACATGTCTACTCTGCCATGAGGTCTCATTCACCAAGGATGGTGATCCTCATCCCATCAGTGAGGACGCATCTGACTAGTCTGCACCGACAATCAATCTGGGAGTGAACCATGGAAAGCCAATCCATGCCCAAGATGACATCATATGGTTCCATCATGATGACGAGTAGGTCCCACGTTAAAATCTCTCCTCCGAACGACAGTTTTCACTACCCGCAGATAATGGTCACCAATGAGGCACTTCTCATAGGAACCTCGAGGCTGAGCAGAGGTTCCAGTGCCTCTACTGGAAGCTCAAACTCCCGAACCAAAAGTATCGTTATAAAAGAGTGGCTAGTGCCTATGTCTACTAGTACCAAAGATAGCGTAGAGTAAACAAAAAGTGTACCTTGAACCATCTCGTGTGATGAGGGGTCACGAACACTTATAGCCTGAAGCTTCCCATGGCCCCTACTATAAGCTCCCTAAGCCTGGAATGGGCCGCCCAGTGGTGGTGGTGAAGGACCTCAAAACGCCATCCCCCACCTACAGGCCCTACTTCTCTGCCCGTGCCACCTCCCTGAGGGCCACCATGTCCTCGACTAGGGGATCCCAGGTCATAGTGCTGCCTCTGCCACTACGGTGCGCCCACCGCCTACCACGACTTCTCAGTACGCCTGGTCGGGCAGTCCCATGCTAAGGGACCCCGTCCATCACAAGAATAGCACTGACTCTCTCCTGACTGCCCCGGTTCTCTTCGACGCCACTGTGGTGTACGAACCTGCCCCTGAGTCTACTCATGGAAGGGTCTCCTTGGCTGAGGCTCTCCTCTCTACAGCCTACCTGCTAAGGATGACTCAACTCTGATGCGGCCACTTCTTAGGCCCTATCAGCTGGCATCCCTCATCAAAGAAGATATTTTTCATGAGCACTCGCTCTTGAAACCTATAATAAGTAGGGATGCACAAGGGCACTACACTAGCACAAATCTCCATGTGAAGACCCTTCTAAAACTTCCGCACCCAAAAGTAACTATCATGGACCATATCATACGAGTAGCGTGTCAGATTGATAAACTGAGGTGAGTACAGGTCCAAATGCATCCCCCCTTTCTTCACCTCTAGAATCTTTTGAATCCAAATGAAGCATAAACAAGTGGGGGAGTACTCCTCCCAGAAGAGCTGTTGGAAGCTATCCCATGTGAGAGACGACTCATCGTGGGTCTGTGTAACCAACCCCCACCAACGCCCGGTCATCCCAAGGAAAATTCTGCTATCTAGGGCTACCATATAATCCACTGGTGTCTATACCATCTTGAAAATTCAATCCACAGACTCTATCCAGTCTTCCGCTGCTTGGGGATCTGGGTCCCCGCTGAACTTCTACGGCCGCTGACACTGGAATTCTCGGAGTGCACTCAACCTGCGCTCAACCTCGTCCTGTGCTTCCAGTACTAACTACCTCTCTCTAGGTGGAGGGGCTACTGCAGAAGCACATGATGGAAAGGGATCATGTGAGGGTCCCTGAATTGATGCCTCGTCGGTCGCCAGGTCGTCGTCATGAACTGGAGAGGGTAACCTAGTTGGCTGTTGTCCTGGGGGAATCCTGAAAATTATCAAGCATTACCGAGATCAAATTAGCACATATATATATAATAGTAATCACAAAGGGGAGCTAACTCAACAAGGACAGTCAAAGACTCAATCCTTTTGGATTAATGTTCCATAGTTCCCTACAACAAATGTCTCAGCATGCCAAGTTGACAAGTGGGTTATCAGGGTCCTGGTGAATGGATAGGTCGGCCGCCCGTACCATCACTGGACTCCCTGGCCTGAGAGCCGCTCTCGAGACACATCGACACTATTTCTATAAATCCAAACCAATTCCTATTTATGGATGCCTGAACAATTACCCAAGGAACGAACCACATATGATACCACTTTGTCATGACCCGACCCTACAGGTCTCAAGCCGAAACTACCCCTGGCCCACCTCTATAGGCCAGGGACTGACGACATGTGCTGAAGGCGTAACGATCTCGGGGAGGCCTTTGCCTAAGTATCTGTACACACACACACAGCCCACTCGATGCAGAAGTGCATTGTAAAAAGAAACCAAAGGAAAGACAAATATAACCCAACCAAAGTCAGGCATCAACTTCTAAATAGAACAAGTAAAGTGTTGAAAAGTTCTGACAAGATAACTGAGCAGAAAAAGGGAAAAACATGCACCCAACCCGAAAGGTGACACAACCCGACAATATGTAAACAGAAGTAAATAGCTGGTGAGTCTCACAACTGAAACTACTACTACAACCACTGAACACAACCCAAGATTCCGTGTCCTCTAAGATCCTCTGTAGTCTCGATCGACCTATCTATCGTCTGCGGGGGCACACCAAGTGCGAGAAAAGCCCAAGAAGAGGTGAGTATAAAGATACTCAGTAGGGTTCCCCAAAATCTCGAGGGAGAAACAAAGAGGGTACTAAAACGGTGAGCAATATACATAATAGAGAACAGTGAAATAGTTTATTAAAATAGAGTGGGGCTCAACCAAACAAGAGGAAGGAATTAGTATCGTCCAACCAAGAGGATCTAGACACAGAAATCATGTATAATACCTCTCATGTGTTTTCCCCTCCTAGAAAGAGATTAACTGAACCCAAGGAGTGGGAAAAAACGTAGGGTGTATATATATATATATATATGCTCATCATGAAACCTAAACGAGTGCATAAGGGGATCTCTATCTCCATGCCCAACCCAGGAAAAGTCACCAACAGTTCTAAGGTTATCCATCACTGATGCCCAACAGTCTCGCATGTCAAATCTGCCTCACCGCTAAACCATACCACGAAAAGTACTGCTCTGGTAATCAAGGAGAAAATTCACTAACTAGACTCATATAAAGGGATGAGTCTGATAGAAGTCATTGGTTAACCCAATGCCAATCCCAACTAGATGGTAAACTCTAAGAGGTCATTGATATCCCACTGCCCAGCCCCGCTGGAGGGTAAACCATAATGTCAACGGGTAACACACTACCCACCCTCGCTGGAGGGTAAACCCTAAGGTCAACGGGTAACCCACTGCCTAGCCCCGTCGGAGGGTAAACCCTAAGGTCAACGGGTAACCCACTGCCCTGCCCCGTTGGAGGGTAAACCCAGATACGCCGGTGGGTTACCCACTGCCCAGCCCCGTTGGAGGGTAAACTCTGAACTGGACCGATAACTCTGCACTGCCCAAACCATCTCTGGGTGTCGCTAACATCGCGACCGTGTGTTGGGTCGGAGTGCGTCAACGTAACCACCGACCAACACCCTTTCATGTTTAGACATTTAATGAGATCTCAAAAGAGGCTCTACACGCCCAAATAGATTATACCGTTGTAATCCTCGCAGAAAAACATGTGAGATAGACTATTTAGTCATTGGAAACAGACCCCCAACAAAAACTTTAATCAAAACCAATTTATGCCCATACGACGTCTCTTGGTTCCCAAACCTCAGTCCTGAAAAAGGTCGGGCGAACTGTGCAATTGCGATGCCCTTGAAAAAACACACCAAAACAGCTATTTACTCACCTTTAACGGACACCTGATGAAAAAGTTGCAGTACGCAACACACACCTTCAAAGAAGGCTCATGGGACCCACGCCTTAACTCCGGCTTCAATGCCTAAAACCACCGTGGACTACATCGCCTCGACGCCAGGGTTACAATGCTGTTGATGGCACCTAAAATGGACTTCGAATGTGTTCGCACCATCCGAAAGAAGGATCCCGGAAAGGCACTGAACAATACTTAACCGGTGTGTCATTCCACCAAGCCCAATATCAGGAATTAAAATTAAATCCCTAAGACCATATCAAAATCTCTATCTCGATCCGATTATTGTGCTACTGTAGACAGAATTCAAGGCGGACACCCGTAGTGAATGTTACGAGTGTCCGAAGACAAGGGGGGGATGAACCCTTAGGGCTAGACCAACCCGGTCCAGCCGGTCCATCGGGCCTGGGTCAGCCCACACCGGCCGGCCCATCTCACAGCATCAGCCCATGGCCATTTCATGCGGCCTGGCCCATTTCCCCATGGAGCGCTCGCACTGACTGGCCCTCGTGGCCAATCGTTGTCCCGCATGGAGACCCGCCGAAGGTAGGTCTCGGTCTCCCACTCGGGTTCGCGCGTCGTGACCCCCATCACGCCCCACACCAGCGTCCTTCACCCGACACGCCGGTCCACCGTAGATGCCCGCTGCACCGCTTCTGAGGAGACGTGTCGTGCCACTCCCTGGGAGCTGCGCCTCCACTGCCTGGGAGCCCGCCGCCGCCACTTGGGACCGCCGGGAAACCATGTTTGGCCGGAAAACTTCCCGGGGTTCCCCTGGACGCCCCGGGACTCAGATTTGCAATCCAAAAAGATCATTGGAAAGCTTGGATCAATCCCTATGCATCAATGGTATTCTCTCGAAGATTGGACAGAATTTGAATTCAATGAATTTAATTCAAGGAAGATAATGAAATTTAAAACCATAATGCAACAAACCTACCTCCCATGGCGAAGCCCGTCGCTTCACGAATGGTCCACTGAAGAAACCACCACCTTGCCGGAGAGTAGGGGAATCTTGGAGGAGGTTTCTCCCTTGTTGGGGGAGCTGTAGCCTGAGAAAAACCAAGGGTGAAAAAATGGGGGGAGATGTTTTTAATTTGAGAAACACATAAACACCCACCAGTATGCCCCATACCCGAACATTCATTGGTGTCTGGGTTAACCTGCCTCTAGGGTAATATCCACATTCTGAGCGCAACATCGGTCTTAGAATTTTAATCTAAGCCTCTGTTCAGATGTTGTAAAGATCACGCCCAAGGCCTCTAAATTTCAAAAAAGCCCTTGTTATCTTTTTCCACAGAAGGGCCGCACCCATTAAAGTTACACCCCTCCTAGGGTAAACGGCACGCTCCGGACTCATTGGTGTCCTTAGTTTTCCCATCCAAGTAACTGTTTAGGAGTTATTCTGTTTATTTGGAATTTCTAATGTGAACAAACAAAAAATTTAATTCCAATCACCCTGGGGCTCAGAATCACACGCCATCAGAACTCCCTACTGTAGAATAACATTAATAAAAATTTCAATGTCTTACAGGATCAAAACACGGGTTCTTAGAAAATCAAATCAGGAAAGGGTGTGGGTCTTACACCCATGACCAAAGGATGATATGTGTATCATTCCAACCACTAAATAATGATATTTCTTTGTTATAATGTTATTGTATTTAGTTTATGAATTTGATGAATAATATTAATGATGAACTAGCAGTGTTACATTTTATGTGTAGAGATTAATGTATTGACCATATTAGTATTTGAAAATAGTTAGAGAAAAATAGTTAGACATTTCACTATTTTATTGGAATTAACATATTTTTGAAATGTAATTTATTACTTCATACATCAAAGTTAATTTTTAGATATCTAATTCGTGAAGTAATGCATGAATTATAAATAGATAAAATCACAACCCAAGGATAATATCATGTTTATAGAAATATATCAAGAATGTATATTTCATTATATTATTTGGTAGTAAAAGAATTACCCAAAAATAGTAAAATAACATAGAAATTAAATTCCATCTTAATAACTTTTTTTTGAAATGATGGTCTTTTAGATCCTCATAGACTGAATCTTTTTTTCAAATAAGTCACTTTTTGGGTTTGTGAGAACCTGTAAAAAACAGACAAAACACCATTATCATCACTGGTTTCCAAAACCTTCCACCTATTGATCCCATCATCGACATTCACCATTGTTGTTGTCATGTAATCACTGGGAACTCCAACCATCACAGACCACAAACCAGACAACCATACATCATACCAAAAATTCACAACGAACCAATAGAAAACCAAACCACAATCACAGATTCCATTTATTATTCACTGGTTTATAATTGATGACTTCAATCACCCCCTATAAATATTTATTCTTTTTCTCTAAGTAAGTATCTCTACTTTCCACTAATATTCTCTTACATAGAGACCGAGTTATAAGTTAGTCTATGTGACCATTTTATTTCCCATAGCCTTTTTTCTAGTGGATTTATTACCAACCCTTTTCACCATTTGGGATTTCAAACATTGTAAATATCACTAAATCTATCACAAGTATCAATTTTACATTGTGAGAAAGTAATTTCATTAAGGCGAGGATTATGTGACACCCCAAAAATCTAAAGTAGGAACATTGTATTAGATAGCATGAATGTCACACAACACAAAGTGTGTAAGGGAATATAATATCTCGATAAATTACAATATATTTATTATTTAAAATAAATTCAATCTATAATTTATTCTAGGATATATGATATACTCAATTATCAAGTGACACACGCAACAACGAGTTTCATCAGTTTCTTACGTTATACATAATACCGAGTTTTACCGAACAATAATATATTATTAAAATATTATTATTTAACATTAGAAGATATAACCTAGACATTAAATGAGAGGTAATGAATAGTGTTAAATATCTCATGTAAATATATGATTTACACAAATACAAAACTAATTAATTGATTACAACTTAATTAAGAATAAATATAAGTACTAATTGAATATAATGGGATTATATTTTTTTCATTCCTATAGAGTTGTTTTATCCTAATAAATTAAAATTGGTTACAATTAGTGATTGATAATAATTTAATATATAAATATATATATATATATATTATTCAATTATATATTTTTTATAATCATGCAATAGATTCGATAGACACAAGATAAGAACAAACCAAATAGTAGACATGAAAACTATATTTTTGTTAAGGTAAATTTAATTACTTTTATTGGTGTACCTATTTAAAATCTAATTTTGGGATATTTTAAAATTTTTACATGGTAAAATATAATTAGTTTTTTATATAGAAAAATAAAAATTATTTTTGGGTTAATTTCTGGTTTTTTTGCATAGACCTAGAAATTCCATATAATTTTTCTTATATTACTTGGGATTATTACGAGCCTGAAAATTGATGGAACATATTTCTAAGGCCCAGAGATCCCAGAACAGAATGTTGAACTTTTTTAAGGTATGTTCAATAAATTTCCGTGTAATGATTTCTATATTTTCAAGCCTTTCTTGGATTATAAATCGGAGGGAATCATTAAATCCACAACCCTAGGAGTCAGTTATGGGAAGCTAACTTCAACCGGAAAGGTCCAAATGAAAAGGTTAATTTCAATAAATTTACAAAAAAAAATTATATATTATTTAATTTTTCAATTTTTTTCATCAATTAGTTAAACGGTGGTGGGACTACGGTAGAACTTTAATCCATTTAATGGTCTTACTCTAATTTTTATTTAACTACACCGTTGGTATAAATTAAAATAATGTGTATATTCTCCATTGAGAGGATTAAAGAGGTTCATTAATTATACTCAATAATGAACCTCATTAATTTTGTGGTGTATTGATCAAATCCTCCCCTCTATTTAATTTGCTCTCAGGATTCGGTTTTGGTAGAGCTACGAGAGGAAGCTCTGATGAAGCACTGATGACATTCGGCTCTGATGAAGAATGTAATTGGGTGATGGATGTTGGGGGAATCAACGGGCGATGGAAAGAATCGACGAACACCATTGGACTTGTACACTCCCTCCTATTCTACATCACCTACCAACGAATTCAATGTAGGGGGTTTATTCTTGATTTCTCCCCTTCACCCCGTTGTTGATTATAATGAAGAACACAGATCAATCATCCAATGGGTTGATCCTTGTTCATTCATAAAATGTGGCAGGATATTGCAACTTTTTTTATTGGATTTTTTACATTTAGGTAGCCCTTACCATGTTATAATGTTAACATGGAGGATGCGGGCCAAACGAATAGGGCCAAGACCCTTTATCATTTTTGGTTTTGGTTGCGTATTTCGTTGATGACCAAGAAGTTATGGCGACACGTTGTGTTAATGAAGGCATGCCCTGACGGAGAAAAAGGTACCCCGACCCGGCCGGCAGCCGTAGGAGGAGGCGCCCCCTGGCGGCACGCCTGGGTAGTAGAAGACGTATCCACGACAGGTCGCAATGCTAGAGAAGGAATGCCCCAACAGTGCACCTGGGCAGTGGAAACCAAGACCACAATGGTTCAAGTTGCTGGAGAAGGCACACCCCGGTGGTACAACTCTGTGGCGGAAGCCACAACTACAATAGTCTATGTCCCTGGAGGAAGAGGCGCCCCATCGGGGTTCTTGGGCGTCGAAAGTAGTTAGGGCTGCAGGAGGCCGTGATGTGCTGGAGTTTTGCAGTGCCAGCATGGCGCTAGTGGAGGAGTCAACCTGCTGAGTGGGTAGACGTAGAAGGCCCGGTTGGGTCCATCAGCCTCGTGCCACGTCTAGGGAGAATGGAGTCATGTCGCACCGCTAGGCAGGTCGTACCGAACATGCCAACCTAGCGGGCCGGGCCCAACGGGCCGGTTCAACCAGGTAGCGTCAAACCTAGGTCAAGTCGACCTTAGTCGAGTTGACCCAGAACAGGCGGGTCGACATAGACTAGGCGGGTCGGTCCAACCTGGTCAGATCAGACCCGAACCCCTTTTGTCCCAATTATGTTTAATTGGGTGTAACTCCTAAACCGGATGGTCGTTTGATGAACCATCACTGACACCAAAACCCTTAAAAAAAGGAAGTCCTTTTGAGATACTCCACATGAATTTCAGATAGAGTAGGAGTTTTTTTAGATGGATCAATCCCAAATCCAAATGGGCCCTCGACACTAAAATGATTATAACTTACAGATCGGTCATCTGGATGATGCGTCGTCTGTTGTGTTGGAACCCTTAATATATGAAAAATCATCGGGTTACTTATTTGGGTGGATTCGTACTAGTTTAAATAAAACTGATGTATTGAGGATATGTTCTCCCAAGCACGCTATGTACGGAACCTTGTGACCGGCTGAGATCTAAACACTACTGATTTTCGACTCTATGTGACTCAACGGTCCACGATGGGGAGCACTTATGTGTGACTTGGTAGACCCACAGTACTTGAATGGAGGAGTACCTTAGTAGGCCACAGTGGGGAGTGGCTCTGTGTGACCCGGAAAACCCAAGGTACGTGATGGGGGGGGAGTACCTAAGATATTCAAGGTTAGTGGGAAGAAGCTCTATGTGGCCTAGAAGGCCCGCTGTACTCGATAGGGGAGGCGTTCTCCAGCAGCCATGGTGTTCAACAATGTGACTGGGGTTTCTACTGTTAATACACTAGAATATACCTGGTGTGATCTATTTTTTTCTCTGTGCTTGTGAATGAGATTATGTAATGTGGTTTTTCTCTTGTGAAATTCTAGGAGACCATCGGGGGTCTTGGGGTCCCTACTGGGTATTGTTATACTCACCACTACACGGGATTCCCCTTCACCTTTTTTTACTAGTGCAGATGAAGGAAATATTTAACTAAGACTCATAGAACTAGGACCTGATGGTGGATGGTGGTGATGGATGACGTGGAGAGACGCAGTGATGAGATATACCTACGCTTCATGTAGGATCCTTGGTAGAAAACCTTAGGATTTGTTTTCCCTTTTTGTAGTTTTTTCATTTCATATGGGCTTTTATTCTGGGCCCTTTAGTTTCATTTGTACTTGTACTCAAAATTTCAGTGGTATGTTGTTTCCCTTTGGTGCGTTGGGACATGGTTGGGAATGTTTGTAAGTATAGGTATCTAGGAAAATGCCTCCCACATGGAGGTTGACACCTTCTTCGCTTGTCGCCAACCCCTAGAATTCGAGAGGCGGGCTTGGGGTAGTCACGACACGAGCTCCGGGGGACGGGTCATGAAAAAGTGGTATCAAAGGGAATTCTATTCCTCCTCAAATATTGGAAGTATATGTTTTTTCCTTTGGAGAAAATACTGTTAAATTCCTCGAGTCTAACTTCCAGATTTGGGGAGTCCAGTGTTGGTGCGGAAGACAATGTATCCATAAAATAAGACCTTGAATTCTTTTTTTCGGACAAATAAATGAAAACAATGGTTACATATTTGCCTTGTGATTTTGAATAAGAGTCAGCTCACCAGGTATAATGTTCTTAATATGGTACATCTTTATCTATCTAAATATCCCTCCATGTGGACAACTAGCTAGGATCCCAATACGAGGTTGTGAGGATAGCCTGCCTAGTGAAGAGGAATCCATTCAAGGACCAGTGTTTGAGATGGCCCCACCAGGTGGTGCACTAGTGCTACCACCACCTGATGCTCAGTATCTACTATCGGTGGGTTCGTCATATGATGTTCTTAATATTAGTGCCCTAAATGAGGTTCAGAGATAGATACCTCTGAGGTTCAGAGGAGAGACATATCCTCAGGTCACTGAGGACTGGCTAGAGGTTGTGACATGTGTCTTCCACTTAGTTAGGGTACTGCCATACCAGATGGAAATCCTGCCATCGATCATTCTACAGAGATGGGTAGGGAGATGGTGGAGATTGACCATCTAGACTCACTATGAGGAGACCCTCACTTGGGTTAACTTCAAGAGGATTTTCTGGGATGAGTTTTTCCCCATGACGTTTCACTCTGTGCGCAATCCGAATATTATCCATCTAAAGTAGGGAAGCATGACATGGGACTAGTACTTGGAGAGATTTATTTACCTTTCTCACTACTCCAAAGACATGGTACGAGACCCTTTCTTAAGGGCTATTTCCTTTCAACAGGGACTCAGGAGAGAGATCAGTTCTTAGATAGTGTCTCTCATCATCACTACCTAGTCTGGGTAGCTTGAGAAAGCCCTTTTGATGGAGATATTCTTGGAGGAGAAAGAGATTGCAACTAGAGATTCCAGCTTAACCTAGGTGGAAGAGTCTTTGGTAGGTAGAAAACAACAGACGCATGGACCCAAGCGACCCAGGTCATTCAAAGGTCGACCCTATGACTCATGGTTGGCAGTGTGAAGCTCCCAGGCCCGAGGGTGTCAGACAGGGGCTAGGATTTTCTTTACGTACAACGGGTTGGGACACATGGCACATGACTGCCTGACCCACCATACAAATGACCAGAAGACAATCGAGGGACCGCCGAGGTAGTGGATGAGGTTTGAGTATAGAGGTTCATAGGGCAGCAGATGTGGCAGAGGAGCAGGTCATGCAGCGGGTGGTGGATGACGATTTGGGGTTCTACCATGACCACCCTCAGGTGGTCCACCCCGACCACAGGGAGAAGGTGGGTAGGGGCGAGCAAAGCTCCAGATGGTATATGCCTACAACCACGGGCCTCCATAGATGATTATATGTATGATGTGCACCTATTATACCCTAGCTGTAGTTCGTATAGACACATGTTCCAGACACTCTTTCCTTGCCACAACACTCGTTCAGAGCTCAGTGATTCAGATAGAGCCATTGGCTCAATCCTTGCATTTAGAGACTACTACGAGAGAGGATTCGATGATTACAGACTGGTGTAGGTAGTGTGAGATCACTCTAGGATGCGAGAGAATCTACTGGGATCTATTAGTTGCAGCGTAGAGGCCTTAGGACATCATCTTGGGTGTGGACTGACTATCCAAATTCCATGCTCAGATCAATTGTTTTATGGGAAAAGTATGGTGTTTCCGCGAAGATGGGATCATTTTTTCCTTCACTAGTGTGGAGGAAACCTTTTTAGCACAAGATGGTATCTCCCAAATTAGGGTGTAGCTGATGACTCATCAGTTGGATAGCCTCTCCCATGGCATAAAATATTAGAGGAGTCTGATATATCCTGTAGTGGTGGACTAGTATGCTGATTTCTTCACTGATGATGTTTCGGGATTACCTCCTCTTATAGAGGTAGAATTTTATATCGACCTATACCTCAAGAAGACACCGATATCTAAAAAATCACATTAGATAGATCCCATGGAGCTTCGTGAGCTAAGGGTATAGTTGGAAGACTTATAGAGTAAGGAGTTCATATGGCCCAATGTTTCTCTTTGGGAAACCCCAAGTTTGTTTGCCAAGTAGGAAGATGGGAGTATGAGGCTTTGTGTGGACTATCGGTGCCTGA
The DNA here is from genome assembly GCA_963277665.1 of Viscum album. Classification (NCBI taxonomy): domain Eukaryota; kingdom Viridiplantae; phylum Streptophyta; class Magnoliopsida; order Santalales; family Viscaceae; genus Viscum; species Viscum album. The sequence goes on along the minus strand of OY728162.1, from coordinate 637,465,469 downwards.
ATTTGGTGACCATGAAGATTAAGTATTCTCTATCAAGGATCAATGATCTCCTTGACCAGCTGAAGGTTGTAAGGTGGTTTTCGAAGATAGAAAACAGATCAGGCTATCATCAGCTCATGGTATGGGATGAGGACGTACAAAAGAAAGCCTTCAGATGTGGGTACAAACATTATGAGTTCTTGGTGATTCCCTACGGCATGACCAATGATCTGGTAGTGTTCATGTTGCTCATGAACAAGATCTTACAGCCTTACCTCAATCACTTTTCGGTAGTCTTCATTGATGACATCTTGGTGTACTCTACATCGGAGGAGGATCACGACCGACACCTACAGATAGTTTTGGATACACTCAAAGTTCACTATCTTTATAGAAATATCTCGATGTGGGAGTTCTGGATATGGGAATTACCCTTCCTGGGGAACATTATCCTGGAGGATGGAGTTGCAGTGGATCCGGTGATGATAGAGACAATGCTTTCTTGGGACCCACCCAAGAGTGTGACTAAGGTGAATAGTTTACTGGGATTGGATGGGTACTACTGTAGATTTGTACCTAACTTCTGTAGGGTACCGTCACCCTTTCAGCATTTACAAAGAAGGGTAACCTTCTTTATATACAAGGAAGTGCCAGTAGAGTTTCCAGGAGTTGAGGTAGAGACTGAAGAGTTCCCCATCATAAGGCTTCTAGAAGATGGTTTTGGGTATGTAGTTTACTACGATGCATTAGGGAATATACTAGGTTGTGTTCTGATGCTGGAGTGAGCGGTGATCACCTATAGATAATGGCACTTGAGAGAGCATGAGAAAAACTATGCTACACATGACCTGGAGTTATCAGCAGTGGTCTTTTCAGTTATGATGTGGCAAAACTACTTGATGGGTGAATGGTTTACTATTTACTCCGATCACAGGAGTCTTAGGTATACCTTATAATAGAAGGACCTGAACCTGAGACATCGGCAGTGTGTTGAGTTCCTCCAAGACAATGACATTGAGATAATATACACTCTTTGGAAGGAGAATGTAGTAGTATATGCACTCAGTAGGTGGTCTGGTCTACAATTACTATGTGAGGCGATAGAGGAACTAGCCTCATTGTAGATATCATTCATTGATAGAGATAGAGAGGACTACTTATAGTCTATGACTATCACTCCCCCACTCTTTTAGCGAGTTCTGAAGGCTCAGATTTGGGACATTGACTGTAAGGCCCGACGTGATCAAATATCTCTAGGACAGTCTCCAAATGTATTTTCTAAAGGTGAGGAGCACGTCATCCTCTTCAAGGGATGCACCATTATACTAGTGACACTATGAGAGGAGGTTTTGAGGGAGTTCTCAACATCCCCTTTGGAAGTACATCATGGAGTGGCGATGATGTACCAGGACCTCTAAAATTAGTATAGGTGGCCAGGGATAAAAAAAGTAGTGGCGGAGTTCATATCATGATGCCTTAGATGTCAGAAAGTGAAGGCCGAGCATCAGGTACCGACAGGCATAGCTCAACCACTTGAGGTGCCGAAATGGAAGTGGGATGGTATATCCATAGACATCGTGATAAGGCTACCATGTATGTCTTGGGGACCTAATTCTATCTAGGTGATCGTTGACTGACTCACTATGTCATCCCACTTCCTACCCATCTGAGAGAAGATATCAGTAGAGATCATGGGACATCTCTATGTATAAATTATCGTAAGAATTCATGGGGTTCCACCAACAATATACTCAGATCGTGATGCATATTTTACATCCCTCTTGTGGAAGGGATTGCATGAGGTGTTTGGGAATCAGCTAGGCTTGAGCACCACCTTTCATCCTAAAAAAGATGGTCAGATGGAGCAGACCATACAGACACTTGAGGACATGAATCATGCTTGTGTCCTTGATTTTGGCTGTAGTTGGGAGGACCAACTTCCATTGGAGTTGTTCACTAACAACAACAATTATTACCTGACCATCATCATGGCTTTGTTTGAGACCATGTATGGGAGACCCTGCAGATTACCACTATTCTGTAAAGACCCAGGGGAGTCAGTACTTATAGGTCCATAGTTGGTACATGCTTCCATGGAGAAGGTACAGCTCATCCCGGAGAGGATGAAGACTGTATAGATCCAGCAGAAGCCTTATGCTGACAGGAGATGGAGACCCTGGGAGTTTGAGGTGGGATACCATGTATTCCTATGAGTCTCACCCCAATGAGGATTATGGAGTTCTAGATAGGGCATCAAGATATCTTTGAGATTCATCAGACCTTTCTAGATCCTTAGCGGAGTAGGTGAGGTGGCATACCATGTATCTCTTCTCTCATAGATGCACATGGTGCATAATGTTTTCCATGTGTCACATCTCCAAAGGTATGTGCATGATCCATAAAATGCTGTCAACTGCGGCGAGCTGGAAATTGATGATGGGGTGACATTTTTCACATTTCTCGGTAGAGATAGAGGATAAAAATGAGCAGGTCCTTTGTGGGAGGTCTATTCCTCTGGTGCATGTTTTTTGTCCACACAGGAATCTCCAGGAGAGCACATGGGAGCGGGAGGCTCAGATATATGCTCAGTACCCACATTGGTTCCTTTAGTTTTGTTGTATCATTTGGGGATGAAACCCCCTATGGTGGGGAGAATGTAAAGACCCAAAAATTACATATATATTTTATTATATTATTTTGGATTATTATGAGTCTGAAAAAATTGAGGGCAGATGATTCAAAGGCCTGGGGATCCTGGTACAAAATTTTGAACCTTTTTAAGGTATATTTAGTAAACATGCGACCGATGTTTTCTATATTTTGAACTGGTTATCGGATTAAAAATATGAGGGCACTGTTGAATCTATAGTACCATGATTCGCTTAAGTGAAGCTTAACTTTGAACGGCACAGGTCGGAAGAAAAATTTAATTTCATGGACTTTACAAAAAAATAATAAAATAACTGAAGATTATTTGTTTTACTTTCTTCTATAACAGTTGGACAAATGATGGGGGGACAGCGGTGCAACGTCAATCCATTTAATGCCTTGAATCTAATTTTTATTTAATTGCACTATTAGAGGAAATAAAAAAAATTTCTAACCACACCATTGCGAGGATTAAAGAGGTTCATTAATTATACCCACTAATGAAACTCATTAAGTGTGTGGTGGGTTGATCCTCTCATCCCCAATATTTAATCTGAACTCAATCTTGGGTTTTGGGAGAGCTATGAGAGAAAGTTCTAATGAATCACCGACAACTTTTCACTCTAACAAAGAATGTGATAGAGCGACAGATGTTGTGGGAATTGACATGTGACGACAAGCACCGACGAACCCCTTTGGATGTGTACACTCCTTCCTCTTCTGCAACACCTTCTAATGAATACATGGTAGGGTTTTATGATTGATTTATCCCCTTCACCAAATTTGTGATTATTATGAAGAACACAGATCAACCATCCAACGGGATGATCTGTGTTCATTCTTAAAATGCGGGAGGATATTTCGGGATTTTCTTTAACGGAATTTTTACATTTAAGTAGCCCTTCCTATATTCAAATGTTAACGTGGAGGGCACGTGGAAAAAGATCAAGGCCCAGAACCTGTGCTATTTTTGGTTTTGGTTACGTATTTCATGGATGACCAGAAGTTATGGCGGCACACAGTGGTACTGGATGCATGCTTGAAAGAGAAGAGAAGCTCCACCAACCCAACCAGCAGCTATAGGAGGAGGCACGCCCCAGCAGCGTTCCTGAGCGGTGGAAGCCGTATCCACGACTGGACGTGATACTAGATAATGTGCACCCCTACAGTGCACCTGGGAGGCAGAATCCGCAGCCACGATGGGATGAGGCACTAAAGGAGACGTTCTCCAGGGCACGCCTAGGAGGAAGAAGAAGTCGCGACCACAACGGGCTGCGGCACGCAAGAGTTTCGTTGTGCCAGCGTTGCATTGGGTGGATGAGTCAACATGCTGAGTGGGTTAATGTGGAAGGTGTGGTCAGGTCCACCATCTATGTGAGCAGGTTCCAGACTTGGAAATTCCATGTCTGGGGAGAATGGAGCCAGCCGATAACCATTGGAAGGGGTGATTTTGGCGGGCCGGACCGAGAAGGCTGACCCAACAACCCGAGCCCGCAGGTCCAGTGGGCCGGACCCGCAGCCTAGTGGGCCGGTTTGGACCCAAACGGGTCGGGCTGAGCTGGGGCCAACATGAAAGTTCGACCTAGTAGGGTTGGAACTGGACCAGGTCGACCTAGACCGGGTTGGTTCAGATCGGACCGAGGTCCCTTTCAAACCAGTTACCATTAATTGGGCATTACTCATAAACCGGATGATCATTTGAAGAACCGTCAGTAGGGACAAACCCATAGGATGAGGGGGTATATTGGCGATAATCCACCTGACTTTTAGAGAAATTTGGGGTTCTTCTAGGTTGGATCATACCCGAATCCAACCAGGCCCTCAGCACTAAAATGCATATAACTTATAGACCGGGCGTCCGGTTGACGCGCTGTCTGTTGCATTGGTACCGTTATGACAAGGGGGATAATTGAGTTAATTTATTGTGAGACTTATTACCATTTGAAATATGAATGATGGATTGAGGAAGGGTTCTCAAAATCACCCTATTTATAGAACCATGCGACTAGATTAGACCCAAAAACTACTGATTTTCAACTCTGTGTGACACGACAGCATAGTGGGAAGCCCCAATATGTGAATTTTCATGCCCATGGTGGGGAGAACCTCCGTGTGACTTGGAAGACCCACGATACTCGACAGAGAGAGTACATCATTAGGACACAATGGGGAGAGACTCTGTGTGACCAGGCATACCCATGGTACATGATGGGGAGGAGTACCTAATCAGATCATGGTTTGTGGGAAGAAGATTTGTGTGACCTAGAAGGTCCACTGTACTCGATAGAGGAGGAGTTCTCTAGCATATGAGGTGTTCGACTATGTGACAGGTGATTCTACTGTCAATACCCTAGAATATACATGATGTGAGATGTTTTTTCTTTGTGCTTGTGAATGAGATAATTCTCTGTGGTTTTTCGATTGTGGAATTATAGGATACATTTGATGGTATTGGGATCCCTACTGGGTATTATTATACTCATACCTTCACGGGCTTCAAATACACCTTGTTGTGTCTTGTGCAGATGATGGGAAACATTGATTGAGACTTGGGGGGGCCAGGACCTGATGGTGGACGGAGGTGACAATTGATGTGGAGAGCTTCAGTGATGACCTTTATCTACCGTTTAGGCAGGATCCTTGGCAGAAAACCACACGAGTTGTTTTCCCTTTTTGAAATTTTTTCAATTTAGTTGGTCTTTATTTTGGGCTCTTTACTTTTAACTATACATCTACTCAGTTTTTCAGTGGTATGTTGTATCCCTTTTGCGAGTTGGAACATGGTTGGGTGTGTGTGTGTGTACATGTATCCAAAAAAATTCTTCCCACTTCTAGGTTGACACCTTTGGTGCTAGTCTCTAGCCCCTAAACATCGGGATGCAAGCCTGGGGTAGTAATGGGATGGGCCTCAGAAGATAGGTTGTGAAATTGTTTTTGAAGATTCATTTTTAATGAATAGTGAAAAATATTAATCTTTTATTCAAAATATCTTTTTTCATCTAATTTATTTATATGGATAAATAATACATTTAATTGGTATTAATGTTTTATAATATTATATTTCTATCAATTAATACCATTTATTTCATTGTAATCAATTTTAATTTGAAATCGGATATAAAAACATAGCAAACTATTGGACATTTTATACATTAAAACCCCGCATTATCTTCCCATATGCTGGATTAAAATTAAATTAATTTTTTCAAATTCTATGATTAGAGTTTAGAAAAATTGATTCCATATTTGATATTTTCATCATTTATAATTTTAAATAAGGTAATATTAGTATTTGACCAAAAATATTAGTGAAAGTGATTAAATTTCATTACAATGATTAATGTGAAATTAAAATTACAAGGGACTGCACCTTAATATTAAAGGCCCAAATGAATTAGAATCATAAAAAATCCATTGGATATCCATATATAGACCCTATAATCCATTATAATTTTTTTATCTTTATTGGATCCACATGAAATGGGAAAAATGTTAGTGGAATACCATTTTCCAAAATTTAAAAGAGTGCCACTCCTCCTCCACTATAAAAAGTAATCCTACTCTCAAACATCCTCAAACCTATAAATTCATATTTTTTTGAACATTATATTCCCAAATATCTAACAAAAATCCTCCCTTCATCCTTGTGGCCGCAACTTTTGAAGAATGTTATCTACGGAAGCCCTTTGGTGGAAACCAAAAGGAGTTACTCGATTAAGAGGTAGATCCTTCCTTAAACTCTTTTGTTTTATTTACATTATCCCGACCCTAAAATATTATTATTCCATGGTTATAAATCAAAAAATTAACCATAAAATACTATCATGTTTTTATTCTAATTGTTTTACATAAACATACACACAACCCCATCTAATGGGTAACGAACATAGAATATACGGGAACGATGAACTACCGCCTCATAAAATAAGGATTGTTCATTATTTCATTACCACCTATCATGGTGGTAATTGTGATATAAAACTATTTATATATTATATATTAGACATATATTTTGTATATATTCTTATTTAATTATTTTATAACAAATAACCTTGTATATTAATTTTATTTAAATACAACAACATTGTTTGTGGAAGTGTGGACTACCACATCTTCAAAGTGATGTGACTCGTGTAAACTATACATGAAACATATTAAGGATAGTTTTAATAAACATATATAAAAAATATTACATATATATGATACTGTAATTATAATATAAATATGTATTATTTAATTTTCATTCCCTTAATATGACAAAGAAATGAAAGTAGCATTCATGTGTACGTATGACTTACTATCTCCATGAACAGTGCATTTCATTTTTTATCTCCAAAATTTATAGATTATTATAAATACATATGAACTGAATATATAAGAAAATTAATCAATGGTTTAATTTATTTATGTTATTAAATCATGATCTAATTAAAAAGTAACACCAAATAACAACACAAAACTTACTAGAGAAACTAGGAAATTAACACCCAAAATAGAAACAATAATGAAAGAGTGTTAAAAAATAGGTAATAAAATATTAAAATAAGAAAATATATGATATTTTAAATATAATTATGGTTATTTTATAATTTATTAAAATTATTAAACACCTTATATAGGAGTTTAAAGGAATTTCAACCAAAAGGAAACACAAGGTAAGGGATTTTCATCTCACTTTTTTACATCTATTAGATAAATGTCATGATCACCATTTTCCTATTTTGTGTAGTGTATATACGAACCATTTTGATATAATATATCATTTATCATTTTAACTTCTTGAAATTTATAACTTTCATTTAATGTTATTCCATCATGAGGCTTATGATTTAAAATTATTCAAAGTTGTATGGGACACTTTGGAATTTAAAAAGAGTATTTTTATGAATAATAATTTTAGTGATATATCAATGGTATTTCTATTATAGGAAATTATATGAGAAAGGCTCAATAATAAATTTAATTTTTATCTCCTTTTTTATTCATGATCATTTTCAAATATTAGAAACATTTTCCACTTTTTGGTAATCAAAATATTTTAGATTTTTTTAAGAAAATCCATCATCATTTATCTCTTTAGTCAGAGAACCTGTTTAATTCTAAATACCATGTTTTATTAAATTATTTTCAAAAATTATTTTAAAATAATTTGGTTAACAAATGTTTAACATTTTTATATTTTTTTCTATAATTTTCCAAGGAACCTTATTGTTTCTTTCCCAAAATGGAATTTTTCGGACCCATTTACCATGAAAATGGAATGTTTTTTTACCTTGTACAAAAAGTATGAATTTACTCACCATCATTTCATTGAATCTTCCATTAAATATTTAAAATTTTAGTTTTTAATAAAATGGTATCAAAATTTATATTCAAATAAAATGTTTCCAAAGTGGTTTTTAATAAAAAAAGAAATTTTCCTCAAGAATGTTTTTAGATGATCTTTTTATAATATTTACATTAATCAATGAAAAAAACCCTTTATTTTAATCCAATTTGAATATGTTGTACTGATATGATCCTTAATATTACTACAAATGGTTCATAATTGATTTGGTGAAGGTGAGTATTTACATTCACATCCTTGATTCCTTTTAGTCATCTTGAAATATTCAATTTCTTATGATCATATGTGTAGAGACCCGAAGCTTGACGTACATAGATATTACATTAATTTTGCGGAATACGTAATACATAAAATAAATAGATACACAAGAACCATAATAGTTTTGTGTCTTTGGAATCTTGGAACATAATCTTCTAATCGTGGTGAAAGATCTTTAACATCTCCCATAAAGATCTTCCACTTTTTGTTTCCTTACCTAAAACCTTTATTTTAATCCTGGGGGAAAATAAAACATAAAAAGGGTGAGCTCAAATACCCAGTAAGGGTAAGCATTGATAAAATAGAACATACCATATACATTTGAACATAAAAACATGAACATAATGTTTAAACATCAAAATCTTGAGTAACGACATAAAACATGGAAGTACATAAGGCATAGATCATAATGGAACATAAATCATGATAAAATAGCATGGGAATAAAACACGTAATTGTGGCATCCATTAAGCACATGTAATGATTTCCATAGTAGCCAAGGCATTGCTGCCTAGACCATCTTAGTGGACAAAGTCCCTTTCTGAATCGAGTTCACTCCTCATTCCAGTCCTGTAATACTGAACCGGATTAATTTACCATTCCAGCCATGTCTATCTCATGAGATATAAATCTTTACCCAATGAATTGGATGGAGATATAGGTCCCACACATCTCATAATGAATTCATTCTTACTTGTGCCACAAAATAAACATACATCATTCATAAAAACCCAATAAATAAAATGGTTTTCATAAACATCATCCCATCTTCACATAATCCATATAAAAGAAATGGATATTTCATCATAAGAAAAGTGAAACAATGTAAATCATAGAGACATTATACTTGAAACATACACATATGAAATAATGTCATCTTAGATGTAATATGATTTTGATAAAACACTTGAAATGAATTATTGAGCAAAATATCCTTTCTTCTTCAAAATCAATTTCTTTTCACAAAACTCCATGAAATTTTTAAAGAAAAGGATTTTTTTGAAAATAGACATGAAATATTTTGGAGGAATATTAATGAAAATAAAGAATTATAAAACCGTAAAAATCCTTTCATGTCGTATATGTTAAAAAAACATTCTTCTCGAACTTTTTTCGGAAAAGTAAAAAAGTGCCTTGTAGGGTAAATAAAAGAAAAGTTCCTTTCATACCATGGGGTAGAAGTCAAAATGGGTAAAAAGATCTTTAAATATACATGAATACACTTTTTCAAAACATGGACATGGATGATATCAATAACCCCTATAAATATTTACGAATAAGCAATCTCGGATAAAAATGAGATTTGCAAAATTAACCCTTACCTTAGGTCTGGTATGCTTCGCACATTTCCAAACCTCCTTTATAATGATTTAAATAATGTCATTGACTTATTAAAGAATCATATTCATTGTTATTATATCATATATGGTTCACTTATGACTTTATATTACCTGTTCTTTTGTAAATTCATGTTAAATTAGCATTTTGGGTAAAATCGTTTCATTTATCGTTCGTGTTTTAACTTGTAATTATTCATATGATTACATAGATCATGATTACTTACATCCAGAATTTAAAACATTATTTATATATAATATATATTCAGAATATACATATATATAATAGACCGATAAATGGAAAGAAATACACCGTTCATGGAGACGGTGGGCCGTACGTACGCATGAACACTGTTTTCGTTTCCTTATTGAATTGAATGGAATTAAGTAGATGAGATAAATATATATATACATAAAACCAGTAGAATTATTATGTCATGTATTTAATGATTACCTATTATATATACTTTATAATCATTATTGAATGGTTATCATGGAGAGTGAATCTCATCGCATCGTGGAGACGGTACTCCGTACATACGCACGAGCGATGATATCATTCCCATGATCATAGAATTGTATTAAAGTGTATTTATAATATTATATAATCAATATAACTTTAAAATAATCATATATATTCATTACTTTCACCATTATACCCATCCATGTAAGGTGGTGGTGGAAAATAGATTACACCACAGCGTGGAGACAATATTCCGTACGTACGCACGCGCGGTTATTTCATTTTCCGTAGGATGGATAGATAGTGAAATATGGTTGTTTCATATTTATAATAACATATATGTATATGAGTGATACTGATGTTTTTACTTCATAATGAAAAAACTAAAGAAGAAGAAGTGGAAGAAGAAATAAAGTTGAATGAATCGGTAACGTACATTACCTCTTCTTTGAAGCGCCACTTTTGAGACCTCCTCTTAGGGAAATAAAATTGGTCATTGAAGAAGAAAATGACCTCTAGGTTGTTTCTAGGGAATTGGAGAATAGAATTTGGTAGGTTTTGGCCGAGCATGAATGCTCAAAGTGGTGTCAGGAAGAGAGGGAGGAGGTGCCCTTTTATAAGGGAGGAGAGGGGCACCTTTGGAATAACTAAAAATATTATTTTATTATAAAGTCATATTCGGTTTTTAATAGCTCCAAATTGATTTATTTTGAAGATAAGGTGGGGATGGATCGAAATCCTCTCATACAATATAATTTAGACATGTTTAGGTCATTATATTAACCTTAACGTTTAGTTTTAACTCTTAGTTAATTAGATAGACATTTACCATGTCACTTTTTATTTTTATATTATATAGTTAATAAACAAACCATATACATCCAACCGACCCCCAAGGGGTCCATTAATGATACACCTATCATGAAATACGTATCTTGGCTGAACCATAGATTTTTAGGAATAAAATAACAATTTATAATATAATATTTGTTTTAAGAACTATTTTATGTCAATTTTGACACTACTAGGTAATTGATTTTTGTGAAAATCATAACAGAATGATTAGTCCGAAACAAGTTAATTAAATCAATACTAACATGTCTTATTAACATATAGAATTGTTTTAATTCATAAAAAGTCTCAAATTACATTTATTTGGGTATTTATAACATCAATTATGTCAATATATCATTATAAAGATAATTACTGCATCATCATTGTTTCATAAATAAATTAAATTATTTTAATTCTAAAAATTATAAATAAAATACAATTATGTATGAAATCTTTTTAGATTTTTAATGAATATTTGTAGTCGAATTGATCTTATGTATAACCCTATATTAAAAACGATTTAGCTATTAAACATTGATTTTAACTATTTTAACCATTCTTTAAATAAATTAATAATAAATGTCCTAATCTAATCCAGGTGGGCCTAAATGGTCATATTTTATTCCTAAGGTTGTTTTTGGCCGAATTACACTTATCCAATAGAATTATGACATGTGTTAGGGTAATAATAATATCATTTTTACCCTTAATTACCCTATTTACTTTTAACCGTGGTAAAAAAAGTAAAAAGTTACTATTCACCAAAAATTATTTTCATCTCATTGAACCAAATTTTAGTCCTTGATATTAACCGTGTCTCTCGGATTTTCGAAATTCCACTCACAGAAGTGGTAAAATTAAATTTTATGAAAAATTCAGTTTTTTTAACTACCACTTAGTGGTTTCACTATTCATAAAAAAAATGAAAGTTTCCAAAAAAATACCAAAAATTAGGCCTATGATATATTTGATATTATGAATTCAAAAATGATTTCTATATTACCAAATTAAAAACATATCAGTTGCATTAATTAATTTAAAAATTAGTTCTCGTCGTCAAAACAAATAGCGTGTTTTTAAGAGATAATAACTATCAAAAGACTGACACTTGTTTATGTCTGGTTTAAAGGTGAAATTACATCCAATGACCAACATTGTATTAAATTGTAATAATATATTCTAAATATACCTTAAAACCACTCAAATTAATAATTTATCACTACTAATTATTTCGGTTAAAAAAGTTGCTTTTAATTAAAATTTAGTAATTTCCACTATTCATCAGAATATGAAAGTTATCCGAAAAGTACCAAAATTTCACCCTTAGCTAATTTCGATATTCCGAATCCAAAAATAAAGTCCATTTTGAATGATGAAATTTAAAAAAATTCAAAAAGTGGTTATTACTATTCATAAAATCAAGTTTTAATAATATTTTAATAGCATACCGTTGTTTAGTGAAACTCGGTATTGCGTACAACACACGCTATCGAGGAAGGTCGCGATTTCGTGTAATGTAGCCAAGTTAGGGTTGCATGTTATGAAATACTCCTTTGTTTTAACGTACAACACAAGACATCAATAAAATTAAAAAGAAATTTTTTCATAAAATTTAGGGGTGTTACATTCTACCCCCCATAAAATGAATTTCGCCCTCAAAATTCGTCGGGGTTATAAATGGTTTACTACTCAAAATTTTCTTTAATAGAAACCCACATCGTAAAAAAGGAATACCAAAACTTGGATGAAATGTAACGGTTACCCAAATTAACTCATCACTAGGTTTCAACGTAGGAGAACATAGGTGAAAATATGGATATGGAAGAAAAATCTAACCTCCAAGTTCTGATGGAGAGTGGTAGAGAACATGGCTATGAAAAAGCCAACAAACACAAAGCCATAATTCTGTGACGATCTAAGGTACCATATGATTCATCGGATATAAGGTCACTAGGACAAAATTTTTGGTTTTCAAGATCATTTCCCTAAAGTTGATGAAATTGGAATTAGAAGAAATAATTTTGTAATTTTGGTACAATCTCACTGTTGGTCGTTCTTTGGACAATTTCCACTTCATCTATTAGAGAAATGAAGTTGAATTTGTCATTCATGATGTGTTATAAGATCATGTGATAGAATGATGGGTCATTACATCTATCTCAAACTAAAGGTTAGAAAAGTTATCAAAAAATACATAAGTCCATATATAGTGAGATTAATCATATATGGTTCCTAAAATGGACTTGTACTTCATATGTCAAACTGCTTAACATAATAAAACTAGTTTCTACTAAACAGGGACTTCTTGTAGGCTAGTGGTAGGAAATAAATTCCAGTTGCACTTCGGTTGTGAGTTTGATTCCCACAGCCTTGTCCGACGCGATGGGTTGTCGCCCGTCCTGCAGGTTGTCCTTTTTTTAAAGCTACATTACTATAACATCCCATCAATAATATCAAAAAAAGTTATATCCTTAAACAATACTAACTTATGTCTTACATAATCCATTCCAATCTTTAGGCTTATGTAAAATACTTCGGTCCAAGCTCATAGTATAATGAAACAATTACTTGAAATGTCATCAACCAAGCATGTGAATACCATCGTTTATCCCCCATATATCCTGTCGGTCACATTCCAATCATGTGAATACCTTAATCATGTATTCTCTTGAAAAATAAATACCCATTGAATCATAGTGAAAACATGAGTGCTGTCAAAATTTAACTCTTTCCACATACCAAAACCCCAAAATTATATATACTCAAACCATGATATAACTATTTCCTTATATCAGTCATGAGGTCATGAATACTATCAAACATTTCATTTTCTCCATATCCCTTCATTATGTACATATCATCTTTTTTCCAAAAATATCTCAATCACTTTCCATGGTTACTGGTACCATAAAATTATTGAAAACCACAATAGACCAATACATAAATATTCCAATATTCTACGATACTATATACAACATTATTTTAGAATCCCATTACATAAACACTGAATCATTCCACCACATCGTTGTTATATTCAACATCAACAATAGTGATCGCATGTGACTTCCCTTTGTCCTTTTCCTTAAGTGGTTGCTCATGTCGATCATCACTAACCCTTGGATTAGGGCATTTATTAGCATAATGCCCCATTTCCTTGCACTTGAAGCATTGAAGTGTTGGTGGTGCGTTCTCTGCAGTATTTTTTTATTCATATCATTAGAAACCCTTTTTCCATTACATGGACACTCAGCTACTCGATGACCTTATTTTCCACACTTAAAAAACATTTTCTAGTCCCTTTAAGACAATCTCCACCATGCTTCTTTCCACACTTTGAGCATAAGGAAACATTCATCTTCTTTTCACCATTATTATGAGATTTCTCCTGGAACTCCATCTTTCATTTCTTGTCATAACCATGAGATGGATAAGTAACACCAACTTTCATTTATACCTTGATAGCACAACTCACAATTTCTTCATAGCTACTGAAGTCTCTTATAGCTAATGCCCTTCGAAGATTTGGTTTTAAGCCACTGAAGAATCGTTCAACTTTACTTTCAGGTTGGATGATAAAACCAGATGCATACCTTGCAAGACTTGTAAAATTCGCTTCGTATACACCAACAGATTCATCATCCTTTTTCTTTAGTTCAAGAAACTCTTTCTCCATCTTTTTTCGAAGAATACGAGGGAAGTACTTATTGAAAAATAAGTTCTTGAACTCGTCCCATTCCATGGACTCAATTTCATCTCTTGGCCTCGTATTCTTGATAAGATTACACCATTGATCAGCTTCTCCTTCGAAACAATATACTGCTAAGATGAATTTATCATGTTCAGAACATTGAAGAACTAAAAATATCTTTTCAGTGGTACTGATCCATTGTTCAACAACAAGTGGATCAGAAGACCCACTGAAAGAAGGTGGATGTTGCCTCATGAAGCACTCAATAGAATATTGTTCCCTTATCTGATCATTTGGAAGTAAAGAATGATTCATAGCTTATGTAAGTATAGAAATAAGATTTTTCACTCCATCTCCCATAATATTTGTTTCTTCGAGAGGAAAATCATTGCATTTTCCATCGCATTGATCAACACGGTTCCTTCGGGTTCCATCCATCGTCTAAAACCCAAAAATAATAGTGTGAGAGGCAAAAATCATGCTAGGGAAAACAACATAATAAAGGGGGAGTGCCTGCAATATATAACATCTTAGGTTTAATTCTAAGATAGTTACCATAATTCTAGGACTATAACCTATACTTATACTTAACCTTAGGGACATCCCTAGACATACCTTAGAAATATCTCTAGGGATCTCACTAAATTTCTCACATCTTAGTTTCCAAAGGTTGCCTAAACCTTTCCCCTGATACCAACTGTAGAGACCTGAAGCTTGACGTACATAGATATTACATTACTTTTTTGGAATACTTAATACACAAAAAAAACATACACACAAGGACCATAATAGTTTAGTTTCTTTGGAAACTTGGAACATAATCTTCTAATCGTGGTGAAAGATCTTCAACATCTCCCATAAAGATCTTCCACCTTTTGTTTCCTTACCTAAAACCATTATTTTAATCCTGGGGGAAAATAAGACATAAAAAGGGTGAGATCAAATGCTCAGTAAGGGTAAGCATGGATAAAATAAAACATACCATATAAATTTTAACTTAAAAACTTGAACATAATGTTTAAACATCACAATCTTGAGCAACGACATAAAACATGGAAGTACATAAGGCATAGATCATAATAGAACATAAATCACGATAAAATAGCATGGGAATAAAACATGTAATTGTGGCATCCATTAAGAACATGTAATGATTTCCATAGTAGCCAAGGCATTGCTGCCAAGACCATCTTAGTGGACAAAGTCCCTTTCTGAATCGAGTTCACTCCTCGTTCTAGTCCTATAATACTGAACCAGATTAACTTACCATTCCATCCATGTCTATCTAATGAGATATAAATCTTTACCCAATGCATTGGAGGGTGATATAGGTCCCACCAATCTCATAATGAATTCATCATTACTTGTGCCACAAAATAAACATACATCATTCATAAAAACCCAATAAATAAAATGGGTTTCATAAACATCATCCAATCATCACATAATCCATATAAAAGAAATGGATATTTCATCATAAGAAAAGTGAAACCATGTAAATGATAGAGACATTATACTTGAAACATACACATATGAAATAATGTCATGTTATATGTAAAATGATTTTGATAAAACACTTGAAATTAATTCTTGAGGAAAATATCCTTTCTTCTTAAAAATCAATTTCTTTTCACAAAATGTCTTGAAATTTTAAAAGAAAAGGATTTTGTTGAAAATAGTCATGAAATATTTTGGAGGAAGCTTCATGAAAATAAGTCTTTATAAAACCGTAAAAATCCTTTCATGCTGTATACGTTAAAAAAACATTCTTCTCGTACTTTTGTCAGAAAAGTCAAAAAGTACCTTGTAGGGTAAATAAAAGAAATATTATTTTCATACCATGGGGTAAAAGTAAAAATGAGTAAAAAGGACTTTAAATATACATTATTACAATTTTACAAAACATGGACAAGGATGATAGAAATAACCCCAGTAAATACTTACGAATAAGCAATCTCGGATAAAAATGAGATTTTCAAAATTATCCCTTACCTTAGGTCTGATATTCTTCGTATGTATCCAAACCTCCGGTATAATGATTTAAATAATTTCATTGACTTATTGTAGAATCATATTCATTGTTATTATATCATATATTGTTCTCTTATGACTTTATATTACCCATTCTTTGGTAAATTCATGTTAAAGTAGCATTTTGGGTAAAATTGTTTCATTTGTCATTCTTGTTTTAACTTGTAATTATTCATATGATTACTTAGATCATGATTAATTATATCCATAATGTAAAACATAATTTATATATAATATATATTTATAATATACATATATATAATAGATCTATAAATGGAAAGAAATACACCGTTCATGGAGACGGTGGGTCGTACGTACACATGAACGCTGTTTTCGTTTCCTTATTGAATTGAATGGAATTAAGTATATGACATAAATATATATACAAATAAATCTAGTAGCATTATTATGTCTTGTATTTCATGATTACTTATTATATATACTTTATAATCATTCTTGAATGGTTATCATGGAGAGTGAATCTCATCGCTTCGTGGAGACGGTATTCCGTACGTACGCACGAGCGATGATATCATTCCCATGATCATAGAATCGTATTAAAGTGTATGTATAATATTAAAGAATCAATATCACTTTAAAATAATAATATATATTCATTACTTTCACCATTATACCCATCCAAGTAAGGTGGTGGTGGAAAATAGATCACACCACGGCGTGGAGATGGTATTCCGTACGTACGTACGCGCGGTGATTTCATTTTCCATAGGATGGATAGATGGTGAAATATGGTTGTTTCATATTTATAATAAGATATCAGTATATGATTTATACTTATGTTATTACTTCATAATTAAACAACTAAATAAGAAGAAGTGGAAGATGAAATAAAGTTGAAAGAATCGGTAACGGACATTACCTCTTCTTTGAAGCGCCGCTTTTGAGACCTCCTCTTAAGGCACTAAAATTGGTCATTGAAGAAGAAACGTACCTCTAGGTTGTTTCTAGGGATGTGGAGAAGAGAATTTGGCAGGGTTTGGCCGAGCTTGAAGGCTCAATGTGGTGTGAGGAAGAGAGGGAGGAGGTGCCCTTTTATAAGGGAGGAGAGGGGCACCTTTGGAATAACTAAAAATATTATTTTATTATAAAGTCATATTCGGTTTTTAATAGCTCCAAATTGATTTATTTCGAAGCTAAGGTAGGTATGGGTTCAAAACCTCTCATCTAATAGAATTTAGACAAGTTTAGGTCATTATATTAACATTAACTATTAGTTTTAACTCTTAGTTAATTAGATTGACATTTACCATGTCACTTTTTATTTTTATATTATATAGTTAATAAACATACCATATACATCCAAGAGACCCTCAAGTGGTCCATTAATGATATAAATATAATGATATAAGTATCTTGGCCGAACCATAGATTTTTAGGAATATAATAAAAATTTATAATATAATATTTGTTTTAAAAACAATTTTATGTCAATTTTGACACTACTTGGTAATTGATTTTTTTGAAAATCATAAAAGAATGATTAGTTCGAAAAGAGTTAATTAAATCAATAATAACATGTCATATTAACGTATAAAATTATTTGAATTCATAAAAAGTCTCAAATTACATTTATTTGGGTATTTATAACATCACTTATGTCAATATTTCATTAATAAGATAATTACTGCATCATCATTGTTTCATAAATAAATTAAATTATTTTAAGTCTAAAAATTATAAATAAATTACCATTATGTAGGAAATCTTTTGATCTTTCTAATTAATATTTATAGTCTAATTTAACTTATGTATAACCCTATATAAAAAATTATTTAGTTATTAAACATTGATTTTAACTATTTTAACCCTTCTTTAAATAAATTAATAATAAATGTCATTATCTAATCCAAGTGGGCCTAAATGATAATATTTTATTTCTAAGGTTGTTTTTGGCCTAATTACACATATCCAATAGAATTTGGACATGTGTTAGGGTAATAATAATATAATTTTTACCCTTAATTACCCTATTTACTTTTAACTGTGGTAAAAAAATGTTAAAAGTTACTATTCACCAAAAAATATTTTCATCTCATTAAACCACATTTTTGTCTTTGATATTAACCGTGTCTCTCGGATTTTCAAAATTCCACTCACAGAAGTGGTAAAATTAAGTTTTATGAAAAATTCAGTTTTTTTAACTACCACTTAGTGGTTACACTTTTCATCAAAAATATGAAAGTTTCCAGAAAAATACAAAAAATATGCCTAAGCTATATTTGATATTATGAATTCAAAAATGATGTCTATTTTACCAAATTAAAAACATATCAGTTTCATTAATTAATTTAAAAATTAGTTCCTGTCGTCAAAACAGATAGCGTGTTCTTAAGAGATAATAACTATCAAAAGATTGACACTTGTTTATGTCCGGTTTAAACGTCAAATTACATCCAATGAACAACATTGTAGTAAATTGTAAAAATATATTCTAAATATAATTTAAAACCACTCAAATTAATAATTTATCACTATTAATTATTTCGATTAAAAAAGTTGTTTTTAATTAAAATTTAGCAATTTCCACTATTCATCAAAATATGAAAGTTATCCGAAAAGTACCAAAATTTCACCCTAAGATAATTTCGATATTCCGAATCCAAAAATGAATTCCATTTTGAAAGATAAAATTTACAAAATTTAAAAAGTGGTTATTACTATTCAAAACAACTAGTTTTAATGATATTTTAAAAGCATATCGTTGTTTAGTAAAACTCGGTATTGCCTACAACACACACTATCGAGGAAGGTCGCGATTGCGTGTAATGTAGCCAAGTTAGGGTTTCATGTTGTGCAAGACTCCTTTTTGGTAACATACAACACAAGACATTAATAAAATTAAAAAAAATTCATAAAATCTCGGGGTGTTACAATATGACATTGAATTTATTCTATATATCCATATCAAATTTCATGGATATGATTTTTTCATGAAAAATATACCATTTATAATATGGTGTTCACTTTGAATGTTATTAGATTATTTAGGGAAATATCTATGATTATTTATTCATTATTTAATACGAATATTTCATAAGGCATATTGTTTATTGAATATGAGGAATGATAAGGAAATGAAATACACAGGTTAAGGATTCTTTATGGAATTCCCTATGGGTTTGGGAACAGTTATTGAAAACCTATTGATGTATCAATAGACTCATTAGAATAAATTATATTTAAAAACACCCTTTAATTTTGTTTATAATATATATAGTTGGGTTTCTACCCATAGTTGTAATTTATCCATAGGATAGATCATCATAGTAATGGTTTTCATGTTCTTTGGACATGGCGTCCAAATATTATAAATTTAATTCATTTACTTTTATTTATCATCCATACATGAGATTTTTCTTCAATATATCCATGGATACATTTCATTTTCAGTTCATTGATTAAATTAAATGTGTTTCACCTTCTTACCTTTCCATATTCATTTTGATATATCTAGTAATTTGAATGGAATGTGTTTTAATTTTCGTTGAATTATTAATTTTTCACTTCTTTTTCAGCCTATTGATTATATGGAATGTGGGTTATGTTATTTACCCTTCCATGTTTATTTATTCTTATTGATTCATTGTTTGTTTCAAAAGATTTTATCCTTATTGAGAATTTGTTCTCTCACTTATTATGTTTCATTTCGACTAGAATCCAATAAGTATACTAAAAATGATATGAAATGAAATCCTAGATGGATTAATGTTTTTATCCTTGAAGTGATTTAATAGAAAATTAAATTTAGGTTGTAATTAGTTTATCATTTTGTTATATAAGAAAGAAGTATGTATCTAGTTTACCCAGACTACTAAATTGTTCAGTCCTTTGGGATATGATTTACTTGTATGTTACACCAATGTAATGATAGCAGAAACCGAATCTAGAATATCTGGGGTCAAGTTGCAACATATATTTTTATTTAAATATTATATAAATTGCACACTTCTAATATTATATTGAATTACCTTAACATGTTATAGGTACCCTTGGAGGTGGCCTACTGGGATTTTACCTCACACTTTATCTCTGGACATCGTTAGGTACCCAGATAGATTATATGAATATAGGTAGGGACCGAGGAAAGTACCAATAGTTTGATTATTTAATTTTTACAATACTCAGAAGAAAGTGATCATAAGACTGAGTTGAGTCTTGTGATGCTATATGTGATAGATATTTTCACCTTTTTTTATTTTGATATGTGTATTTTAATGACTACTATATAACTGTTTTGGTGTCCTTATAGAGACATGAAATGTATCATCATAATTTTTATATGATTTTGTTTCCCACTTTTGAATGTTATATCAGTTTCTGGATTTGTTATACATTTCTATACTTCTTCCATTACAGTTGGTTACTAGTCCATTTCTGCATATTTATTTTTATCACTTGGTTTTTTAGAAACTGTTTATTTTATTTAATGCTTTCACAATTTACTAATAGGATTTTACTGATCCATTAAATTTTTTCATCAGGGTATTGTATCCCCATTATCACTAAAATACCCTTTATTCTAGTTGGGATCCCATGGCGTATGGGGAGATGTGCTTGGGGCCATGTGACCCACCAAGTCAGGGCACCGTACATGGGGTCGGATGTTAAAAGGTTGTATTAGATAATTTCCCTTCTGTGTTAATATTTTGAGACAATATAATATAGATTAAGAATGTATTGAAATTTTTTAATGAGCTATACCTAGGAGTAGATTGCCCACATACAGAAAATATCCAAATTTCCATAAATGAAATTACTATTTTCTGTATTTTCCCTACCAAAATTTATTTGATTCCATCATTGGGCGATACACTTCAATTGTGACGTTACTATTGATTTCATAGAGGATTTTGCATACTATTAACCAATGAGATGAGGGTATGCATGTAATTTACCATTTTTGTAACCTTATAGAATTTAAATTCCATGAATTATTCTCTTCCATATAGGTTTCATTTATTGTATGGATGACTTCTTGATATGTACCTTGTTTGATATATCTACTATTATGATATATATTTTGTATAGGAGAATGAGAACATGGTCGATATGTATAGTTCCTTCCGTAGCTTAAACATTATTTTCCTTATTGGGCTACAACATACACCCTAAGAAATCAACAATTGCACATTGGGTCATGGACTATTGGTTTCATAGAATGTACCGTGTTGTGGTATGAATAAGCAGACACCATATCTCAATTCATGATGAGTATGGGCCCTTATGGATCAGGAGTTATGCAACATTTGGTCCAACCATTTAAATATGGAACATGAAATTAATTAAATGAAATGGATATAGTTGAAAATAGAGAACTTGACCAAGATACAAATTGAGTGGGAAAGAGGCAGTGTCTCTAGTGACTTTCACAAATGATTCCTTTTACTAATCTTGGATTTTGGACAAAACTTTGTGGTACGACCAATTTAATGTATGTTTTTGACATGTGTTATGATTTTAGTAGTGAAATTTTATATCAATATTTTAGGAGTTCTACCTTTGAAATTATATAGGCATTCCACCACGACGACCTCTAGTCATATTTCAAGAATGTGGAAATTAACATGCTCTAAAAGAGGTGGAAAATGGGCTACCAGTGTATCCTCCTTTAGTACCATCTCAGGGACCAAAAGTTTTACCATACATAGTTGTGGGGAGAATTCCCATAAGGGGGTTTTATGATTTATTTATACTTCTCAAGGAGCACCAAAGCCCACCTTGTATATGGATTATATGATGCTTGTGTTCCAGCAAAAACATCCTCCCAAATTTTTAGTGGATGGAAATCTATATCATACTGATATATGGATAATGAATACCCTATTTATCTTTGAGAATTTGGAGACACCTTTTGATAAGAGACTGAATCTCATGACTTTCATGTTTTTGGGAGTGCTGAAGTATTGGTTAGATGTTATGAACCAGGATGAAAGGCTACGTGATATGGTTTTGCGGTATTTCCAACCATGATTCTATGAATAAATTTTCCCTGAGACATTGAGAGTAGAAAATTCCAATGAGTTAATGTGTCTAGAGCGTGGTGCTATCGAAGTTATTGAGAATTCAGTATGCTTTATTGTTTTGTAGCATTTTGTGTTGACATACCTTTTTGATGAGCTATCGAGGGTGAGCCTCTTTGAGGAAGGTCTTCAACAAGATGTTTGATCTCAATTAAACATGTTTTGGGTGAATATGATTACTGATATAGTGAATCATTATATGATTATATAGTATAACCTAAGGAGTTATAGTGGTGTAGGGTAGAGAAGCACAATTTATATTACACGATGGTTCAACATCTATTGGCAGGGATTGACATTTACAGGCATCCCGTGATTTGAGTACCAGAGAAAATATTAGTCCTAGTAGCTCATTTTCCCATCATTATTTTGGTAAATGTATGATCATGAGGAATCCGTGTTTCTATGAACTAGTCGAGTTCAGTTCTTGGGGAATAATTGTCCATTTGAAATGTTTTTACAATACTTTTCCCCCAAAAGATAATGGAAGGGGTTAGCTCTAAATCTGGGTTCAGGAGTAGGTTTCATAGAACCACATCAGTCAGGGAGCTGGATCAGCATTATTCAATCAGCCTGAGGTGGTGGTGGTTGTATTTGATGAAGCCAAGCACTAGTTGTACAAAAATAGAAGAGCAGGCCTTTTACAAGTAGTACGATCATGTCATAGGGCTGTGTTTCAGGTCAGATATTTTCTATATAGCCAACAACTGAGGATCAGGGTGTGTGGATGTCAATGTTGATAGGTACTATCTTAGTATCCTATTCTCTTGTATATTCTATTTATGATATATGTTCATTACATATATTTATATCCCCACCTATGGTGGAAATTTTTATACTTGTTATACAGTTTTCTAAGGGAGTTACGATGCTTGAACCTCTATTAGAGATTATAATGGAGGATGTATGTTAGTATAGGGAGTACCCCCTTGATTTTGGTGGGTGTTAATTTATTTGTAATCATTTTTTATTTGAGATTACTTGGCTTTTCATTATACTCAGAAGATAATGGCTATTTTCTTATGAAGCCTTTGTTGATTCCCACCACTATAGGGTGATGTTCATATCACCATAGGGGGAGTTTATATTCACAAGTGTGAATGGAATGTCTATGTGAGACATGTTAGACCCCAACATCATGGGATGGATGGGATAAAAAATTATATTTATAGTGTGAATATGGATGATTATGGTGTACGTTAGGATGATTTCCCTCCTATGGTAGATCATTTCAGGGATGTTTTATTACAAACATTTATAGGTTTTACATCCTTTGAGAGTGATGTATTTCTCTATCAAGATAGTACCAAGAGATGCTCTAGTATCCATTTCTAGTTATAGGATATATATTATAGAGTTATATGTACTCAAGAGGATCTTAGAGGACTTAGAGGAAAAGGTTTTATTCAAACTAGTACCTCTCTTTGGGGTTCTCCGATCATTTTTGAGAAAAAAGTCATATGGTACACTGAGGATATGTGTAAATTATCAGATATTTAACTAGTTGATAGTTATGAATTGGTATCCCATTCCATTGATAGTTGAACATTTCTATTAGCTTTGAGGATCTTAGGTGCAATTGAAAAATTATTTAAGATCTATATATCATCATGTGTGTGTTAGTCCTCTTAGAATACCTTACATAAAATTTCATAAATCGTATGGACAATATGATTATTTGTTTATGTCATTCGGCCTCACAAACCTTTCATTAGTTTTCATGGTGCTGATGAATGGTGTTTTCTATATATATCTAGATTCTTTTGTGGCTGTATTCATGGATGATATCATGGTGTATTCTCAGAATCAACATGAACATGAAACAAATCTTCAGATACTTTTGGATACACTAAGAGATAATTAGTAATATTATATGATCACAAAGTGTATCTTCTATATGGATATGATTCACTTCCTAGGTTTTATTTTCACAGATATAGGAGTATTAGTTGACCTAAAGAAGGTAAGATATG
This sequence comes from Viscum album, assembly GCA_963277665.1. NCBI lineage: Eukaryota > Viridiplantae > Streptophyta > Magnoliopsida > Santalales > Viscaceae > Viscum > Viscum album. The sequence goes on along the minus strand of OY728162.1, from coordinate 637,440,869 downwards.
TAGTTTCCAAGGAGAAACCAATGAAAATATTTTATATAAAAAGATTCTTGGGGATACATAGATATTACATGAAATTTATATAGGACTTATCATTCATAGCATCGACATTGATGGGATTAACTAACAAGGATGTGAAGTTTTTATGGTTAGATACCAATGAGATAGCCTTTCAGGAGCTAAATGGGTGATTGAAATCAATGCAGGTCCTAATTCTTCTAGTGCTAGGTAGTTGTTACACTATGTGTTATGAATTATCCGGTATTGGGATATTAGAAGTTCTGATTAAGGGGGAAATAGTCATAGTGTATAGGTCTTAGATGTTGAGTCCACATGAGTGGAAATACCCGATGCAAGATCTTGTGTTAGCTGTAGTTGTTCATGCATTGTTTTGTTGGAGACATTATTTATTGGGATAGTGTTTTTTATGTACAAAGACCAAAAAAATACTCATGTACATATTTACATAGCATGATATGAATATAAGGTTGTGAAGGTGGGTTGAGTAACTACATTATTTTGACATCAAGCATGCCTATATTCATGGAATGGAAAATTTAATCACTGATTCTATGAGTAGGAGGACTCAAATAAAGTCAGTTTAGAAGTTCAATAACGAGTGTAATATCATGTATTTATTCATTGAGATGCACTTGTAGGTGAATTAAAGCCACTGCATGTCCTTTATTTTATCAATAACTATGACCTATACCCTACTTGATAGAGTATGGATAAGACATCAATAAAATTCTCATGTCCTAGTCCTATGGGAGAGTGTGGAAGTTGAGGACCCACCTCCTAGTTGGACCAAAAACAAGGATTATATTTTACATATCCAAGGAATATTTTGGGTTCATGTGGAAGTACATGGGGACATGATACGGGAATTTTAAGCCTCAAATTGGGAAGTGCATCCCGGTGTCACAAAGAAATACCTTGACATACATTGTTAGTACTTTTGTCCAAGGATAAATCAAGAGGTTTATTGTTTTCTCCAGAGGTATTCCACCCATTATAAGGTGTAGGAAGAACACCAGCAACTAGTCGGACTTCTATAGAAGCTACCCATTCATTAGTGGAAATGGGACAATGTCGTGATCAATTTTGAGACCAGTTTTCCGAGGTAGCCTCAAGGTAGTGATGGTGTGTGGTTTGTCAGAGACATGCTTATAAAGGTTGCTCATTTCCTTCCGATCAAAGAGACATTCAGTGTGGATGAGGTTGAGAGGTTGTATATCTATGAGATAGTATGACTTCATGGGGTCCCTCACACTATCTTTTCATATTGTGATTCCTATTTTATATCACATTTCTGGTTGATTTTATAGAGGGTGTTGGGTATATAGGTGCTTCTATGCACAATATACCACCCTCAGAATGATGGCCAGTTGGATCATATCATATAGGTGAGTGAGGACATGCAATGAGAATGCATCATATATTTTGTGGGATCCTAGGAGAGAGATATACCCCTAATTTAGTAGAATTACAATAATATCTATCATGAGACAATTAAAATGGAACCCTTCGAGGCTATGTATGGTATGAAATGTCGATTTACTGTGAACTAGTTAGAGGTAGGTGATAAATATTTTTTGGCACCACGTCTTATGTAGGTTGCTTTTTAAAAGGTATAATTGATCTAAAAGTGGATGAATACTGCACAATCACAATAAAAATCATACACCGATCACCATATAAAAACACAATATTTAGACTTTGGTGATGAGGTATTTTTATGTATATCACCAAGGATGGGACAACGATGGATCAGGATACAAGGTAATATATAACCAAGTTATGTCGGGACATTCAAGATTCTAGAGAGAGTTGGATAGATAGCCTATTTCTTACAATTATCTCAATGGTATGAAGCCATGCATGAAGTCTTCCATGTATCTTAGCTATTCCATTATCACTGAGACACATCTGACACCTTGTATCCAGATAATTTGGAGCTATAGGTAGATTCATCCTTTTGAGGATCATACTATTCAAATCATTGACAAGTGTATGAAGGTTATATAAGGATTTTTTGCACCTATAGTGCAGGTGCTATGGAAAATGATTGTTTATGGGAAAAGAATTGGAGTGGGAGGCTGATGTACATGCCAAGTGTCTAGAATTTTTCTCAGCTGATTCTGGAAAAAACCGAGAGGGAAATTCCAGGAATAATTGATATAAGGTGGGAATATTGTAAGATCCCGAGTATTCTTATGAGATATGAATCACTTTAGTTTTGGTTCAAATGAGTTTTTATGTCCTAATGTGAACAGGATTTGAGTTCATGGGGGTGTAAGGGGTGTTCGAGTCTTATTTGGAGCTCAAAACATAACTTTTTGGAAAAAAAGGTAGGCTGCAAAATTTATCTAACCATGAAAAACCTGGGAAGTTGGAAAGAGAAGCATGCATGGATTGTAAAATAATTCAGAAATAAGATACTTCCCATTTTATAGACTCTTTAATTTTTTTAATTTGGGGATTGAAAAGGTTTACACACTGTTATGAAAACCATTCCTACAAACCATATGGGGTTCTCATTGAAGTAGTGAAGGGTGCAGAGTTGGCACACGATTTGGCCAAACCCCTGGCCAAACTACGTGGCCCAATATTTTGAACTAAAATGACTAATTTTACCTTAAAATATTTTTAAAACATTAATATTTTTAATTTTCATTATGTTGGATAACATCTTGAGTTTGGAGCACCCTTCTAAATACAAATCACATGACTTGGAATAGATTCTATGTCGGGATTCAGAATCAAGATTCATTCATACTATTGGATATACCCTAGTGAGTAATAAATTCTTTTTCCCCATTCATTATTTTCCTTGGTATCATCTATGATATTTAGGTGCAAGATAATATACCGCATTCCTAGGTTCTTCAAACATTCTTCATTTTTCCTATAATATGGACTGAATTAGAAGATGATATTGGATGTGCACTCTACTATGGACCTATGGTAGGTGGTTTGTACCCTTACATTTGGATTTGGTGATTTATATTCCCAATTAATATTATTCCACAAGACATACCTTCTAGAAACACCCTGATAATTAATTTAATAGTTTAGTATAAAATATTTGAACATTTTAGGGATTCTCTTAGTTCCTCTAAGTTTTGATGGATGGTTTTTAACCAACCTAATCCACCCATGTGGTGTTCCCTTTCCCTTTCCAGTTTTTGAACCACCCAAGGGGTGTATGTATGATCTTTCATACTTATAGGAATCCCAATTATAAATTAATTGAATTTTATTGTTACATTATGAAATTTTTTTCCTCCTTTTACATGTTTTTTAATGATGTTCATTGATAAATGTTTAAATGTGGATTATTATATGTGTGGGTGAACTCATGGAATATAATTTAATGGGAATTGTTATACGAGTAGGAAGAACTCATTTAATGTTAATGGTAAATGAATTTACTGATGAATGATTGTATTGGACTCCATGAGTGTATTAAACCATCAATCATGGAAATGATAGTGGATGTCTTAAACCTGTAATGCTCCTTGGATCTTGATTCAGTGGGATTAATTAGGCTTGGATACCTGTTGAATCCAATTTGTTTCAACTAATAGTGGACATGGTCTGTTGACAGGCTCCTTGGAACCCTATTCAAGGCCAACTGAGTTTCAATAGAGATGATCTTGGGACTCAAAGAGGATTCCATGGATAACTATACATTAGATCATTCCCTTTGGGGTCTGACATTTCTGATTATATAGAGCTTCCATGGTAAATGTGACACTTCTGATTATATGGATAGGGTGTTAAAAATGTGGCACTTCAGAATATATGGTTCAACAGTGGTAAATATGAAACTTATGATTATATGTTCAGTCATGGTGGTTATGAGATATAGTCTATACGATATGGCCATGGTTGAAATGTTATATAGTGTATATGGTTAGGCCATGGTGCTACTACCGTTTACATACTACTACTATGTTATAAGAGCCCGATCTATGTTTTTCATGTCTACTTATTGAAATATATATTATCACTTGTATTTTAGTGTATATTTGATGGTAAATTTACATTTATTACATCTTAACTATGATTTTCACACTACTTAACATTTATTTTACAACCTGGAGTTGTTATAGACACAATTGGTGGTGTCCTAATGGGATTTTAGCTCACACCCTATCTTGGGCCACTATTGGGCACCTAGAAAAATTATATGTATGGAAGTAGGGACTAGGGTATGTTCCCATGGTTTGATTAGCAAATTTGTTCCATGCTTAAGAGTATGGGAGCACATGACTGAGATGAGGATCATGATGATGGCTAAGATAGATATTTTGATTTTTTGGTATTTTGATACATGTATTTTAATAATTACTATACACATGTTTTTTATTCCTTGTTGACACATGAAATGTATCATCAACATTTTGTATATGATTCCATTTCCAAATTACATGTATTATATCAGTTTCTTGAGTTGTTATCCAGTGTTATACTGCTCCCGCGATGGGAGGTTACTAGTTAGGGTTTTCTTTTTTGTTTCAGTTTCCTGGATAATTATCTATTGTCTAATTGGTTTTCTACTTATTTTACTTACTATTGTGATTATACACATATGTTACACTTTGATTATAAGGGTATATTCTCCCAACAATCACTCTATAAACCCTCGCTGCTAGTCTGCCGAATCTGGAATAATGGGATATGCGCTGGAGACCATGTGACCCACCAAGTTTGGGCACCATTGAATGGTACTCAAGTCGAGATGTTACATATAAATCAAAACATCAATGAGGTTTTAGTGTCGTTCAAGATAACATACACTTAGGATTAATTAAGTATCAATTAACTCTTCTATTTTTTCCTTCTCTTTCTTTTTTTCCACCCCTTTCAAAACCAAAACTTATAAGTTAAATTAGGTAGTTAGTTAAAATTACATTAATTTTTAGAACCTACTATATGTATCATCCTTACTATATATATATTTCAAAATTCACTTTCCCACTCTTTCGATAATGTCCCATCAATGGTTATTTACCTGTCTATGAAGATATTAACAAGTCAATGATTATAATCACCTTAATGGATGGATAATATAATTTATATATAATGCATAAGTATATAATTACATGTATTATATATGTATGGTGTTTATTAAATTATGTATATATTAATTTTAAATAATATATAAAAATCGAAACAAAATGGGAAAATTTAATGAAAACGTGATATAAAAACGAATCATGTTTAACAAGGAGTGTATACTATAGTATGTAATAAATATAATTGATAAATAGTTGAATAGATGAACACAATTTAATTCTAGATCTATGTTTTAATATTCATATGTTTATTATTGAGGAGGCAGAAACTGGACAAAATAAATAGATAATTAAGCTAAGGTGGTACTTGAAATCAATTCCTTTCATTGGGATATTTTCACTTCTATAGTATGAATGTTATTAATATATATTTAAAATTCTCCTTCCCTTTAATTTTGTGGATACACATTTTCTTACACTGTCAAATTTTTTTCTAAGAAAGTTTTTTTCCATGTGACTTAAATTTCCAAAAAACAATTATTTTACTCATCTTGAAAGGATACTTGTTTATTAAAGAATAACAATGTTTTATGTCCAAGTATGATTTTCTTTATTCATTTTTTAAATAATAGGTTTATTAATTAATGTATTCTTTATGAAATAATTATCAAAACCATTCTATTACCTGGTTTTATTTCGTAACTATTAATGTTATACATTCTACGTGGCTTGCATGATTTTGAGAATTTATAATGTGATAGGTTGTCCTGAAATTATATATCACTACAATGCGTTGAGTTTTGTGATGTAGACCATGAGATTATGTGAAATATGCATGAACAAGATGACATATTTGATCACAATGATGGTGTTAGGATTTATGAGCATATGTTATGCATGAACATGAAACTAGATTTGTTCACAAGTATAGGGGTATTTGACAACTAAGGCATTATGATTCATTTTATTCATATTCCATATTTCATGCCTTTTTTAAATGATTTCCCTCTTGTTTATGATGACTATCGTATTCTTATGGTATGACTTTTCTCACCCATGTACTTTTGATTTATGTACCTTATTTAACCTATGTTATACTAATGCTAGGTTTTTTTGTGAAACTCCAGTCAACAATTTCCCTTTAAAAATGTAGCAGAGTAGCGATCATTGGGTTGTCTCACAATGAGGTTGTAGGCTAAGTTATCAAATAGTAACTTTGATAATTTGTTTTTGTTAAATTTCATAATTTTATATTGGGGATTTAAACATTTTAAACTATGATATATTACAAAAAATCATATTTTATTAAGAAAATTATGATATTGATTAGAAATAAAAAAACAAACTCGAAAAGAAGACAATCTAAAGGAAGCAATAGTGGAAAAGCTTCAATCCCCAAAAATATAGTTTATCATTTTTAAAAAATTAATTTTAATTAAATTATCCAATTTATACCTAAATTTCCAAAATTATATTCCCATAGTTCCTAGAAACCACATTTATACATCAAATATGGGTTTTTATCATCTTAAAAATTTGATCTGATAGCTCAAAGTCCTCTGATCAATCGCAACTAGTGGTTCTTATTGTAATTAATGGGGAGACCCCATCCAAACATGTTTAAACAACATGAAAAATATTTTAAATTAATAAGTTGAAAAAAATTATACAAAAAAATATAATAACCTAAAAAATAGAATGTAATATACCTATATCATTCAAGAAAATAATTTCTAGGATAATTCCAAAGAAAAGAGTCTACAATGAAAACACAAACTCAAAAGGGGAAATGCCACAAGAAATTATCATCCCACCACCACCTATATTTTAGTCCTTCATGGCTTGATTAATTCATGGAATACTCATATTCTATATCAGATCATCTCTATAATATCTAATTCCCTCAATACAACCATCCTTTGAAATGTTGTTAAATGAGAATACAACGAAAAAGGGGGTTGAAAATTACCTATGCAGAATCAGTTCCCCAAAATTTTTTCTCTAATTATATACTCTTCCTATATGAATCATATTGAGTTGCCTTTATAAATGTTTTTCAAATAAAAATTTTATTTCTCTTTATTAAATTTTAGCTCATTTGACACATGGATAAAAAGTTAAATCCGTATTAATTAATTGATTTTTTTATTAGCAAAGTGTCTCCTAAAATTACACCAATTTAACAAAAAACGTGACCATAATAAGGAATGAATTTAAATTTGGTATTTAATGGATATGTGTGGATTCATGTTATCTCCCTTTTACAGGTTGAAGAACTCAATTTTAACACCTATATAAAATGTTATTCCTTATTTACTAAAGGATATTCAGTTTGTTACAAAAACCGATTTTCCAATTTGAATTATTTTTAGGCCACTAAATGGCAGATTCGGCCCTTGGCTAACTTGGAACTAATGAGTCCCCTTATAAAAGGGTTACTAAAAAAGAATAATTTATAAAATCGGATCATTATATAAAAAATTATGCATGAAATATAGAAGTGTTTGAAAAATATTATATTTCTAGAATTGATCAATTTTTACATTTAACCTAAAAACATCCCTATAATAAAAAAATTAAATTAAGGACAAATTATTAAATTATTGGTTTTTAAATCATCAAAATACATATTAAAAATAGTTAAAATATTAGATCAATTGTATACCTCCCCTTATTGCTATTTTAACTCACCCATTTCATTGATGTAAATCCTTCAGTGATAACTTATACAAGAGAGAACAATAGGGATACTAAGAGGATATATAAGAATGAATTAAATAATGTTTCATTTTTTATCTAAAATTGTTGTTCAAGACTCACTTACCCAAGATAATAATCATTTGGATCCTTCATTGTATCTGTATTACATTGTTTATCTGAAGAATAATTTAATTGTAATATATGGAAGAAGTCATGCCAGTATAGTTTGTATCAATGGGTAGTTTAGTTAATTTGGGAATTAAAACTACAAAATGATAGGACAAAATCCCCATGATTAGTCAAAGTATATCTAAAAATACTATGATTTGGTAAATTATAAGAGTACATAGTTTTCGAACAATGAAATCCCTATCTGGATACTATAAGTTGGCGTAGATCTGACACAGATGTACCAAGGTGTAGCAAACCTGAATACAGTATATTTGTAAAGAACTGGTGCACTACAAAAGGCCTTGATACACACCTTGTTTGACACTCCTCTGGGATATGATTTAGTTAATCGTAAAAATTATTAGAAACTATTATGAAGGATTTATATCTAATGTAAATATTCATTTTTTAAAGATAGAAAAATATTAATGAACATGATCCTTGAATTATTGTTTATGAAAAGGTTAATAATATGGATCCCATAATATATACCATTAAAATTAATTTTAAAAATAATAAATTATTTATTCATTATTTGTTGACATATGTTAAAATATTTTCCATTTTATAAAATGGTAGAAACCTGAATAAATAAGACCAAAAAGCCGTGGGAGAGAAAGTGCAATGATTTCCTAAATGACACTACCAGTTTAATGAGAGGTGGAGTTAAAAAATTCAAGTTAATGATTACCCAACTGTCTGAGGCTATAAAAAATAACTTCAACAATGTTGTAAATTTTCCTTCACCTATGAAAAATAAACTAGGTATCAAATCCATTATTCGACAATAACCCCTGATGTTTATTAAATATTCTGATCCACTTAATATGGAATAGTTGGTTTAATCAATAAATAATATCTTTTGTATTATCCATTATTATGAGGAGGATAATGTTAATATGTCCATCGATCACTTAGATGGAGAGACTGATCAATTTTGTTATCTGATAAAGAATACTAAGACACTAGATGAAATGGAAGAAATTGACTAAATGGAGTGTATGACATTAATATGCTATTTATTAACAAGAATTTTCCTTGAAATCATCAAATATAGATGGAGGGAGAGTTCCAAGAGCATAATAAAAATGATTGATAATCTATCAATTATTATGCGGAAAATTTTATAAAGCATTCAAGATATGCCTTAGGTTTTTTTATTTGTAATGATATAATGATCGATAGATTATTTAGGGGATTAAAACCACACCTCTAAAAGGATATAAGTATATAATATTGTGGGAATTATGAAGATGTTGGTTGGTGTGATATTAAAATAGAAATGTATGTTGAAGAATAATATCATGGGTATGAGGATTAGAAATTAAATATGGAGTTTTATGTTGGGGGATCTAATGAAAAAGGTTGAAAGAAGGCTCAACCACCCACATGTCATAAATGTGGGAAAAATAATCATGGGACCTGCCTCATATTGATAGGGAAATTATCTAAATGTGAGAGAGAAGTCCACCAAACTCATAAAATTAAAATAGACATGAAGAGTATGAACAATGGAAAGAGAAAAGGAAATCACCATCCATGGTTCAATGCTTCAACAATACGAAACACAATGACTATATAAGTCAGTGAACTAGAACACAATTCCTTGAGGTTTATCAACATCAACATGATCCAAATCCTAAAGAGAAGGGGAAACCTTATTCCACCACCAATGATGAGGGGGAACATTAAAATGAATCTATACAAGGTACACATCAAATATACTATAGAATGAAAATAGTTTTATTAGATTATTTTTATATTCATTCCTTTATATTCTACAATTTTTCTAGAACTATTGATTCACAACCTCAATATCTTGAGGTAGAGATCATGGTAAAAACACCTTGTGTTGTGCTCAATGGAACCCAAGTGTTGAATTATTCTACATTAGAATCGATAGAAATATTATTCTAGAAAATATCATGATCCTTACCCTAGTTGAATTCAATAAAACACATGGAATGGATTGGATCTCATTATACAGAGAGAACATCATATATTGATAGAAAGAAATATATTTATATATTCCAAACCATATCACGCTCCTATATAAATTCAAGTATGATCACAGATCTACTTCAGAATATCCATCAATGGTGTGGGTGATGACAACCTGTGACGTATCATACAATTCCAAAATAGTTGATTTGAAGCAAAGTACTAGCCTTGATTAAATTTCCACTTTGAGGGAATATAATGATGTAATTATTTAAGATTTTCCTAGAAATCCCAAGTAAATGGGGTATATTTTTTAATTGAACTTATAAAAGGTGCCACACCTCTCTCCAAATTCCCCAATAGGATGGCCCCGATCAAACTAAGTGATTTAGGGAAGTAGCTATAAGTGAATTTTGATAAAAGGTGTATACGTCCTAGTACTTAATCTTAGGGTGAACCAATACTAATTATAAAAAATAAGGATGGGTGAATGTGGCCATGTATCAATTCTTGGGATATTAAAAAGATCATAATTAAAAACATGTACCATGTAACAAGTATTTATGACATGTTTTTAATTATGACCTTTTTAATATCCCAAGAATTGATACATGGACAGATTCACCAGCTCCGTTTTTTTCAAAAGTTGGATAATCATTTTGGATATCATCACGGGAGTTGAAGAAGGAAGATATTCAAATTTCAACCATTCACCCAAGGTATGGAAACTATGATTTCATAGTGATTTCCTTCAGACATACCAATGCCCCTAAAATATTCATGGAAATTATCAATATAGTCTTTAGAGTCTCTCTAAACAAATTTATGGTAGTCATTATCTATGATATTCACATCTACAATAAGAGTAAGGAGGAAGACAAAGAGAAAAAATAGATTATTCTAGACACACTATGGAAGTAGAAAATGTATGAAAATTTTAGAAAATGTGATTTTTGGATGTGTAATGTCACTTTATTAGGGTACATGATCACAGGTGACATAATTTCTATGGACCCATAAAAACAATGGAAATTGAGGAATGGCCGAGACCCACTAGTGTTATGAAAACCCACAATTTTTATTGGGTTAGGTAGGTACCACCTACATATTTTGAGAAATTTATCATGGTTGTGAAGCATGGTAACTATGTTAAAATGAAAATGGGTAAATTATGTCTCGATGGAAGAATGTGAGGAAAGGTATAAAGTGCTCAAGAAGAGGCTAATAACTAAACATGTACTCACACTACCAACAAGTGGAGAAGGTTTTATAATATAAAATGATTATAAAATGAAAGGATTTGGTTGAATTCTCATGTAAAATGATAATGTGATAACCTATCCACCATTAAAGTTGAAGATCCAAGAGAAAACTACCCAATGCTTGATCTCGAGTTAGCCCAAATGGCATGAAGACCTTCATTTCTATTGATTTTTGATAACCCCCCTTTTAAGGGATGGGGAGGAACCCTTACAAGGCTCATAGGCTCAGAGATCACATTGCCCATAGTCTTATGAGATTACATTACCTATAGGTCATAGGTAATTTAACCAAAATATCTACAAGGAACTGCCCCTCCCCAGCATCTGCATCATGAAAGTAGCTCTCAACCTTCGCATGGCCGTCTGGCTAGGCTTCCTATGCAAACACAAGCTAGTCCCGATGACATAGCCAAACCCTCTCAATTCTAAAAAATCCATTTGGCTCTACTGTGGTGAGTGAACCTGCTATGAAACTTCATCTAAGGATGCTCCGTTTTTTGTAGAGTCTTTCTAGGGCAACTGCATGTGGCCTGGAGGCCTTGAGGTGGCCTGAAGGCCTTAAAGGTGTCCTGAAATCCCTACTGTCCCGATGGCCTGGGTGGTCTGAAAGATATAAGGACTCCAAGCCCAAACAAGTGGCCCAAGGTGAATAGTTCAAACTGATACAATACCGAACAGTACCTGCTACAATACCTCCTACAGTGCCTACTATAGTACCCACACATTGTATATATCTACTACAGTACCTGCACAGTGTACAGTTCTGCTACAGTACCGGTAAAGTGTACAGTTCTACTATAGTAACGCACTGTGTATAGTCTACTACAGTAATACTATAGTGCCTGCTATAGTACTGCTACAATACCCGTAAATATGCCTCTACCTAGTTTTGAACCTGGGTCTCATGGATGCACTTAAGTATACCTCACCAACTGGGCTATGGCTCATGTTCTTAGAAGCTGTGATCTTCACTATAAAAATTTGGATGAAGTACCTATATTGTGAAAAGTATAATATATATACTAATCACAAGAGTCTAAAGTATTTATTCTTATAAAAGGATATAATCATTTTTCAACATATATGGTTAGAGTTTATCAAAGAACATGAATGATCTATTCACTATTGAAAATACATATGAACAAGGCAATTGATGCCCTTAGTTGAGAAGAACTTGTAACTCTATCCATGATGCGGATTGAGAAAGTCCATATCTTCTGGGATATGCAAATGATGGGTTTGGAAATCATAATAGTAGGGAATACATCCTCCTTTCCCAAATTTTTTGATAGTCCTCTATCCATGATAAGATCAAGGAGGCACAAAGGGAAGATTTGGATTTTCAAAAGATGGTGAAAGGAATAAAGTGATGATGCATGACTTCCACATCGATGATGATGGTGTTATTTGGTTTGGGACTAAGAATTGTGTGCATTAATCACATGAGATAAATATTAATATACCATATATTGTATATAATTCATATCTCTCAATCCATCCGGAAGGTACCAAGATGTATTGTGATCATAGAGAGAACTTTTGGTCAGATAACATGAAGAAGATCACCGAGTAAATTCCAAATTGATTGGTATATTAGCAAGTAAAACAGTGTGATACAAATCTATAGGGATGATATTATAGTTTCATATGTCCACATGGAAATGGGAGAACTTCCCCATGGACTTCTTCACTGGTCTATCGAATACATCCATAGGAAACAATTTAATATGGGTTGTGGTGGATTAAATCACCATGACTGCCCACTTTATCGCCATTTGAGAAGATTTTTCATTGTAAAAAATTTATATGATATATATAAAGGATGTATTGAGGCTACATGGTGCTCTAATTTTAATAATTTACGATCAGGATCCAAGGTTCACATCTATATTCTAGATAAGTCTTCAACATGCATTGAATAATAAATTTTATTTTAGTATGAAGTATCACCCCCCAAACTGATGTCTAATCTAAAAGGACTATTCAGATGCTCGAGGGAATTCTACTAGAACACTAAATGGAATTTAATAAATGATGAGATCAACATCTCCAACTAGTTGGGTTCTCATACAACAACAGCTTCCACTAAAGATTTCTAATGGATCCATTTGAAGCATTATATGGGAAGTAATGTAGAAACACTACTTATTATGATAATTTTAGTGAATGAAATCTATATGGATCTGATCTTGTTTAAGAGATGACAGAGATGGTTCATTCCATATAACTATATATAAATGCTGATTAGAGTCGAGAAAAGAGCTATGTTGAAAATTGTCAAAGGGACTTGGTATTTGATGTGGGATAAAACATTTTCCTTCAAATATCACAGTTTAATAGATTCATTCAGTTAGGAAAGAAGGTAAAGATCATCCCAAGGTACATTTTCCCCATCTAGATACTTGATCACACAATAGCACTAACCTATCAACTAGGAAATCCACCAATATGGATCATGTTTATGATATGTTCCATGAATATCACCTAAGGAAGTTCATAACTGAACCTTTTCATGTATTGAATCCGAAGGTGGTAAAACCAGAGAATGAAATATCTTATAAGGAGTAGCCAGTGAAGATCATAGACTATAGTGGAAAAATTCTATACAACATGAAAAATCACATTGTGAATGTGTTGTGGCAGAATCATAAGTATGAAGAGGAGATGCATTAATTAAAAGAAACAAAGAAAATGAAGTACCCTCATCAATTCTCAACCAAGAATATGAGTTTCAATTTTTGGGATGAAATTTATATAGAGGGGGGAATGTAATAACCATGTGTTTATTATTAACATTTGATTCCTAAATAAATGTGTGTTGTATTATATTATATTATATTTTACATATAAAAAAGATATAGAAAACATAAAGACACTATCTTATTACTAAATCTCATTACCTTCCTTAGATATAAAGAAAATTAAAATGGAAAACATTAAAATGAGACAAAAAAAATATAAAATAGAAAAAATAAAATGGAAAAATATAGATTACCCCAATATGCTTGGATCATCGCCCCCATGGCCAACATAATAGAAATAGTATAAAAATATTACTAAATCAATCAACATCATAGAACATAAAAAATATATAAACATGGGAGGAATTTTAGTGAACATTGAGTGAAGTAATTAAGTGGTATATATGGGAGGTAATTTGACTATTGGAATATTTATGTGGCTGTTGAAATAATAACATGACTATTGGGAATAATAACCTTATCAATGGGAATAACAACCTAAATATTGGAATACTAATTCAACCTTAAAATAATAAATATTGATATAAATAGTATTTAACATGGTTAAGTTATGTAAATTTAAATATTATAATTAAAAAAATAAAATAAAAGTGATCAAAAACTCAAAGAAAATATAAGCACATTTTAATAAACTATATTTTAAAGTAATTCATAAAAATCAGAATTTTTAATTTAAAAATTAAAATTACATATGTATGAAATTTAATTTGATAAAATTAATACCATTTTTTCATCAGGATATTGAAATTTTCCAAGGGTGATTTTTTGGTCATTTTTTGAAATACAATAATTTTCATGTAAATAGAAAAAATACAATTTTTCACATAATTGATGAATCATAAAATACATCAGTTATGAAGTAATTATGACCTAAAAATTTCTAGAACTTGATGTTATTCGATGATTTATTGAATTTAATAAATGACTCATTAATATAAAATATACATAAATTTGAAACCTAAAAATAATTTTCCAAAACCTAAAGTTAAAATTTATCCATTAAAAACAAATTTTCATTCATTCCACATTCCTTTTTAATAAACAAATGAATTCTTATTTTAAATAGGATTAATGTTTTAAAAAACATTATATTATATTTATATATGATTTATATCATCAAAATTCACTATACCATGTTTTAACATTAATATATTATTGAATTTAATATTTTATTCCAAAAATACTCATCTCCTCCAGTATAAATAAACCCTCTTCGTACACTTAGAAAAACACTCATCCCCATATTTTAAAATTCTAACCTATAAAATAATCCATCATCTCTATCCCTTTATAATCATGAGGGGCTTTCTTGAGTAATCCAACTCCAAACATCAAGGGAGTTTTAGCGTCGTACAAGGGAAGCTACAAAGATGGTTAAGTAAGATTTAATTAATTACTCTCTAATTTTCTTCTTATCTTTATTTTTTCATCATCCCTTTAAAAAATTATTCTGTTATTAATTATTATGTAATTTAAAATTATATTAATTATTTCATCCTACTATAAGTATCATGTATACTATATATATAAATTTCAAAATTATCTTTCCCGCTCTTTCAACAATGGCTCGTCAGAGGCCAGTTAACAACTTATGGAGACATTACCATGTCAATTGTTATAAACACATTCTTGGAATGAAATTATGGATTATTTATAATATATAAATATTTAATTAAATTTATTCTAGGATTTTTAGGTAATTGTAGTTATGTAAAAATGACTTTAAAAAAATTATTGTAATAAAAAAGGGAATGTTTAATAAAAACAAGATATCAAAACAATTCATGTTTAATAGTGAGTATTATAAAATAAAATAAAATAATTATAATGGATACATATTTTAAAAAATGAACATAACTCACTTCTATAACTATGTTTTAATAATATATGTTTATTATTCAAGAGGATGAAACTAAACAAAATAAATTGGGATTTAAGGTATGGGGTTTGTCGAACCCAATTCCTTTCATTGGGTTATTTTAACTTCCATAGTATTATAGTTCATAATAATTCTTTAAAATGTACATTCCATCCTCTAATGGCCCTAAGTCCTTCATTTTTATCGATTTTTGATAATCCACCTTTCGAGGGGTGAGGTGGAACCCTTACAAGTCCCATAGGCGTAAGTATTACATGGCCTGTAGGCCTTAAAGGAATTCATTGTCCGTAGGATTAAAACATTACATACGACCCAGAATAACTACTTGGAACTACTCCTCCCCGATAACTTCATTTTAAAATCAGCTCTCCACCTTCAAATTGTTATTCAGCTAGAATTTTCTCAGCATGCACATGCTTATCCCGATGGCATGTTCCATATTAAAATGTTTTCTTTAAGAAACCTTTTTTCAATGTGACATAAATTTATAAAACATCGTATTTTACTACTCCTAATATTCTTCTTCAACACTCAGGAATAATGATTATTTATGTCCATGTATGATTTATATTATATATTTGGGAATTAAAAGGTTTATTAATTAAATTATACATTCTTAAATATTTATGAAATGCATTGACTTCCATGGTTTTATTTCATAACTGTTATTATTATAAATTCTAGGTGGAATGCAAGATTATAAGAATTTATGATTTGAGGGGTGAGATAAGAATTATATAGAAAACCAATTTACTTGGCAATGTGATGTATCCCTTGGGATTATATGAAATATATTTGAAAATTATTTTATCATTGTTAAAAATGATGATGTTTTGATTTATTCACATATTTTACACATGAATATGATTCTAGATTTGTTCACAAATATGTGTGGAATTTGACCACCGTGACATGATGTTTCATTTTATGTATATGTAACATTTCATGCCTTTTTCTAATGTTTTCAACCATGTGTATGATGTTTATATTATTCTTATGATATGATTATTCTCACCCATATACTTTTTATTAATTTCACATATTAACCCCATGTTAGACCTACCCTTACAAAGATTGGAGACCACCCCTTTAATTAATCTATATCATCAGGTGATTAATTATACTAAGGAGAATATAGGGGACACTAAGAGGATAAATAATGAGGAATTAAATATTTTTTGAGTTTTATTATGTAATGATGATGTTTGAGACTAATTTACCCTAGATACTAAACCTTTGGATCGTGGATTTTACTGTTATTATGTTGTTTATCTTAAAAAAAGTAGTAATAGTTTATTTAACAAAAAAATCATATATCTGTATCTAATTCTCAGAAAGTGTATTTGTACAGAATTCTATATTATGAATTAATAAGGAATAATAAATATGGAAGGGTAAATAAAATGTTCCATTTAACTAATTCCTTGAACATGGGGAATAATATGGAAGGAATAACTGATGATCAAAATAATTCTATATAAATAATCACATGAACTTGAAAATTATCTACATATATTATAATTTATCTAATAATCACATTTTCATCAATAGGTAATCAAATAATGAGGGAATGAATAATGATGGGCATAAGAAGCATGACTTCCAAGCCTCATGATAGGACATCTTAATAAATGGGTAAGGTCATGACCAAAAACCCATCTAGTTTGTCTCACGATACCTACTGATGCATTTAGGGTATATAACTATCTCTGTCCATCAAAAACTAATTTCAAGTCATTCCCCATTTTAAAGGGGTGAAATGTAATCAACATTAAATTAATACTGAAAAAAATATAGTATGAAATGATAATATATTCCACAATCAATATACATAATCATAATTCATTCTGAGTAATATGTTGAATTATATCGACATAGTACTTCCCCAGTCAAAAAAATCATAAACCATATATAATATGGTATCACTAAAACATATTCCCAATGAATCATATGTAAAATGTGTGTTTTTATCATTGACAGATATAAATACCACAAAAATTCCATTAAAAACATTACTTAGGAAAACAACCTTTTTAATACGAAAATCAATTTTAAAAACTAAAAATGTACAGATCATTATGAAAAAAAAATTCATAAAAACTATAATTTTAAAATTATAAAGGAACTTAAAATAATAATCGGTGGTAATTATATACATGTCGTATAAGTTAAAATAATATCCTTTTTTACACTTTTGTAAAAAGGTAAAAAGTACATTTTCGGGAAATGAAAAGAATATTCCTTCTAATTTTTTTTTATAAAAATGGAAAATATGTGTAAAAACTTTTTTAATAAAAAACTTTTATATTTTTCAAAATAGCATTGATTTTTTTAGAAAAAATAGATTTGGAATAAAAAATATATTCCCTCATTGAGAAAATTAAATTCATATTTTCCTAAAAACATTTTATAAATAATTTTAAATATTAAAGGGAGAAAAATGGTAATATTACTTGAAAATTTTATGAATAACTAGAGGATAAGAAGTTATATTGGATTTAATATAAAAAATCAGAAAATTCCCCCAAGGAATACTTAAACATAAACAATCCTGAATAACGATGAGATTATGAAATAAACACGTAAAAATTTGTAACTCTTGTATCGTAATCCCCATAAAATAATTATATTCAAATGAAAATTTAAAACCATTAATATAAATAGATTAATGATATAACATATAAAATGCGTAGTATATACACCACATAAGTGAAATAAGTGGCAAATATGGAATATGTCTCACAAAAGTAAATGTGAGACGAGAAACTCTTACCTTAGGTTTGATTTCCTTCATATGTTACTATACATCCTATATAATAAATATAATTTTATTATAAATATATTTTAGAACCAAAATAATATATTTTTTACCATATATGAGTTACTTATAGTATTTGATGAGATTCTTATTAATAATTTTCTAAATTCACCATTTTGGGTGATAACTGCTTCGTATTTAATGTATGTCTTGGTTTGGTAAATTGGTTACTTTTCATTGATCATGGTTCCATAATATTCATAATTTTAACCAATATATAAATATAATATATAATCAATATATAATATTTTATAATAGTCCATAAAAGTCAGATATTGAAAATGAGTTACACCATTCATTTAGATGGTAGGTCGTACGTACACAGTAACAACGTTTCTGTATTTCAAATAGATTGATTGTAAGAAAGGTAAAGAATATTTTACCACTATAGAAACATTATTATATAATATATGTAATTTTTTCTTATTTTATATTTCCTTATTACCAGAAATATTAAAATTAAATGAAATCCATTTCACATCGGTACATGGATGTTGTAGTCCACACATTTTCACAATTGACGTTATTATCTTCCAATGGATTGGAATGTAAGAATATATATGTGATATTATAATTAAATAAGTATATTAATGTTGTAAATATAATATAAAATTTTCAATGAAATAATTTTATCCATTTGTGAAAGGCGATTATAGAAACTGAATGTCAATGGTTTGCGAGGTGGCAGTCCGCTGTACACACGATCGATGATTTTGATACCTATTTGATGGAATAAGAGATGGATATAGGTTAGTAAATTAACTTAATAAAATATTATAATATTGGATAAAATTATTTTATTATTTTATCGTTGTTGTAAAATATTTTACGGAGCTAGAAGAAGATGTAAAATGAAAACGCATGTTTTGGAACTCTACCTCTTCTTTAGAAAATATTTTTTGGTTTATAATTAAAGTAATATATGATTATATTTATGATAAAAGGGACTCTAGAATGATGATAAAGATTTAGGAAATAAATATTTCCTGGTATTTTATGAACCAGAAGGACTTGGGAGTGTTAATAATGTAGGACATGGTTCAACCTTTTATAAGTGGTGGAGAGGACACACATTGTCTTTTTAAAAGAAAAAATGATACCCACATTTTTTACGAGACAAAAGGCTCAAAATGGCTCAATATCCAAACATAGATGAGATATGGTTGAAATATTTACATAAAGTATATATTTTAAAAGTTTCTAATTCAATTAACGAATATATTTTATGTTTAATCCCCAGTAACTCTATTTTAACCTTAACTATAATAATTAATAGTTATTTTTTTAACTGTTAATTGTGATAAAAATTAATTTTAACATATTAGAAAATAAAAATTACTATGAATAAAAATATGGAATCAAGTTTTAAAAATTACACTATAAAAGTGATAAAATATAATTAAAAATAAAACCCACAGATGTGATGAAAAAAATAGTTTTCTAAAGAGAAAAATCTCATAAGTATAGAATTTTTTAGTATCACAGATCAAAATTAATTTGATTAAACTGAACTAAAAATTATTTATTATAAAACATTTTTACAAATTTTAATTTTTAAATATTTTTAAATTAAAATTGATGTTTTAAATACTTTAAAATAAAACGTAGATTTCAATAAAAACAAGTGTTTTTCACTATTCATTGAAAAAAAGATTTTATTAGAAAATTCTCAAATAATTACTCTTAGATAATTTTGACAAGATGATTTAAAAAATTAATTTAAGTTTTTAAAATAAATTAAATATATATTGTTGAAATTCATTTTAAATTATGTTCACAAATTGTGTTGAGACCTCTTTTTTGAAAAATATAATTTTTTTGAAAATATATCCTCTTTTTTCAAATGATTCTTATTATTTTTATAATAAATAGATAACCTTTGAATTTATTTTATACATTTAATATTCATATCATTTTTATAATTTAGTTTTTAATATTAATACACCCAAATGTAACGACTATGTTATAACCTTATATGGTTCATTTACACTCGTGCTTAAATGCATCACAAGGTATTGAAGAGATTAAATTTAAATAAATATATTTCATTAGTTTTTTAAACCCAATGTTGTGTGTAAAATATGATATCAAACAAAAAATTATTCTTTTAAAATATGAGGGTGTTATATTATCCCCACCTTTTATAAATTACATCCTCAAAATTTGAAATTGCGCTCAGAAATCAAGGTCTTGTTATAAGAAAATACCTTTTCTGAAAACAAACATCATAAAAAATATTAACAAAACATCTTCTTAATAATAGAGAAAGGGAAGTATGAAGGCCATCTTGAAAAAAATGAAACTAGGTTTTAATGTAGTAAAACTATAGTGGGGTGTGAAAATATGTACGTGGAAGAAAAGAATAAATAATTATGTAGAGTTATAGAGATCATTGATCACAAGAACATGAATGATTCGAATAAATTTAACGACCATAAAACCATAAAATGATGAGGTGTGAAAGAGAAAATTGATTCATTATACATGAAGGTAATATTATACAATTTTTATTTCATGATTCATTTCTAGGAGTTATGGTATTATTTTACAATCATCATAAAGAACATGAAAAAATATACTTGAAATTTAATCCTTTCATAATGCTCTGATTAATTAAAACTTCATTTCTTACTCAATGAAATAAATATTAAAGATGAATTTTTTATGCCTGAAGCACCAAAATTAACATTTAGCTTACCCTAAGATCCATTATAGTGTGGAAATCCCTTCTATATATCTCTAAATATTAACCAAAACCAAAATTGTTATCATAAGTTACCCAATATAAAACATTAATCTATAAACCTCAACAGTAACACCAAAAGCTCAACTTAATCCATTCCATAAGTATTTATCCATAAAATCATTTAGATAAAAACAATGGAATATTACCTAGAACATGACATGGGTTTGTGGTAGAAGTCAGACCCCTGTCAGCCTTCGGTTGTGGGTTCAAGCCTCACAGCCTTTCCAGATGTGATAGGTTGTCACCTGACATGTGGGTTACACTTTTTCAAAAACTATATTAATATAATTACAAAAATTATCTCAAATTATAATAAGATATAATTACCTCAACACCAATAATAAGATAAACACTAAAGGATACCAATAACATTAAACTTATGATTAAAAATTGAAAAGTAATTCTTCCATAAATAACTTTTTGGTGATGGGTAATGGTAATGACAACACCTAAAAAATAATAAAGAAAAAAGAATAAATTTAAAATAAAATAAATATTAATTAAAAACAATCGATTATATAATTTAAAAAATTAAATTAAAATTAAAATTCATATTTTAAAATTGTAAAAAAATAATATTAATAACAAACTATTCAAAAAATAATTTATTTAAGATTACAAATATTTAACAAACCAATTAATTTAAAATTGTAAAAAATATTAAAAAATTAGTTTGATTAATTAAATTAACTAATTAATTAAATAAAGTAATAAATAATATCAACGAATAAAAAAAATTAAATATCACTGAGTATTATACAAAATAATAAACTTGATGAAAAAAATTTAATTATTTAATTTTCCAAAAAAGTGATTTTATTTATTTAGAAATGAAAAATAAATAAATGATTAAATTGATTAATAAATATAAAAGAAATAGAAACAGAATAATGGAAGAAACTAAATACATAAATAATAGAATAATTAAAAGATTAAAAAAATGAAAATTTATTATTTGAAAAAATAAAAGAATAAAAAATGAATGTTAAAGATAATAAATAAATAAAATTTAAATTATTCAAAATGATAAACAATTATCCATAAAATACATATTTTTACAAAAACTGATAATATTAGAAATTTAATATTAAAAAGTCAAAAAATGTTAACTTACAATTAAAATAGATTATTTTATTAATAAAAAATACAATGTGAAAAAATGATGTGGAAAAGTGAAAAAAAAACGGCCAAATAACTTTTTCACTAGGACATATACTAAACCAACATGTATTATTTACGTAAATGTATAAAAAATAACTTTAATATAGATAAACACCCATTACATAAAACCTAAAAAGGTTTGTTTAAAATATAGAACCTATGATCAACCTTAAACAAATAAAACCATGATGGTATCCATAACTCTTATGGTCATCATACATGAAGACATATATGCATCCAAAATGAACTGAATCCTTACATGTTTTATGATTCATATAACTAAAATACCCTTGAGAAAAATAATTATAAAAAATAATTCATGATTCGAAATACAAAATAACATTAATCATTTGATATTGGCTATATTAAGAGAATAATATTTTCCATGATCCCTTGGATTCTCTTAAGGTATAATCCCTTGGCGCATGGGGATTCATTTTTATAGTTCCATGTCTTCTTACAGTAGAAACATTTAACATTAGGTGTTATATTATTACACATAAATTCATGTTCCCGATGGGCCTTTTATCCACAAAAGAATCTAACTCCCATTCCCTTGAATAAAGTACAGAGATGGTCCTTTGCACAATTACCAAATGCGTAAAAACCCAACTCTTCCTTCATCCCCTTATCAATTTTCTCTCTTCCATCATCTTCGTCTATTTCTTCCCTTAAAATTCATAAGACTTGGGGAATTTTTTTATCTATATAGAACATTATAATATAACCTCATATGATGAGATAATTTGGTATAATAGTTCCCTTCTATGTAGAGGATTAATCCCATTAAGGAAACATTCAATATTTCCCTTTAGATTAGGTAAATAGTCGGTAACATTCTGTGTTATCCATTGAAATTTGGATTCACACTTCGATATGTTTAAATATTTATTTTATCTTAACCACTTGAACTATCTCTCTTTATCCACTCATTTCTTGAAAGGTAGATATTTTTCAAAAAAGTGAACCATAAAATCCAGCCATTCCATTGCTTTTACTTCCTCCTCATCCCCAGTGTTTTGAATTAATGAACACCATTGATCTACATATCCTAAAATATGATAGCTTTCCGTAACAATATTCTCTCTCTCAACAAATCCCAAAGTGATAAATATATTTATAAATAATTTATCGACTTCATATAAAAAAATGGTTTCATAGTTCTACTGAATAATGGAGGTAGATGTTTCATAAAGTGGTCAAACAGTGTTACACCATATTTCGGATCAATTAGCTACTCCAAAATAGAAAAGTTATTTGACATAACCTGAGTCATATTCCTTAATACAGTTATAATTTGATATGTTCTAGCTATAGCACCATCCCTAGATTTATTATATTCCATAGGAGGTTAATCCCTACATGGAATACATGCATTTATATAGTTCATATTATTTTTGTAGGTTACATTTATAAATTGTTCCATACACTATATTAGAACATAAAATTACGAAACATAATGTATAATCGCAAAACTAGTGAAATTTCTAACATAAATTGAAAGTTTTATTCATAGATAATACCATAATAATAAACATAGTTTTGCTGGGAATGATTTGAAATCATAAAAACATTTTCAAATCCTTTATGTTGGTTTGTAATAAAAATGTGACTTATCCCAAAAATATCCCCCAGGAGTGTCAAACATGGTGTGAATTAGGAACCAATGTCATGTACCCGGAGATGATCAAGTGAAATCCCAATATTTCCTTTTAATAGTTATTACCTCAAGGTAAAATTGTACCAGATCCATGTCCATTTGTAGTATCAAGACAAGGATATATTTTTATCACAGAAAACCTATATCAATTCTTTTTTAATTATCCTCAAATACAGTAATAGGGGTATGTTCTCTATTATATTTCTTTGCAAATCTAGTTCCCCAAGGTTACTAATTAACACAGTCTAATACCAAAAATAAATTCCCCGACCCTAGTATCCGAGATCCAATGGTTGCTTTATTACATTGGCACTAGATAAAATGAATTTCATACTGATGAACCATAGAGTTTAGTAGTCTTGGGAATCTAGATAAATACATGAAGATAATATTATAATTGAAAACATAAAATACAACATACGTTTTACTTTTATTGCACCATTATTCCCTTTAGAATATTCGCAAATATCAATCATAAAACACTTCCTCGTATTAAGGAGAAAATAAAAATAATAAATGGGTGATCACTAATGATCAGTATGGGAATGAATACAATAGAATCTATCATTAATAAATAATGAGTAATCTATAAGTCATATAAATAACTAAAAACACATTGAATTTAATCAATAATTTTAACATTAAGAATAATAGTGTCGGAATAAATGATTATCAAAATAATGACCTATAAATAATTACTTGAGATTAAAACTTATCCATGTAGATTATAACTACTTTAATAATCACATGGTTATCAATAAATAATCTCATAATAACAGAATTAATAAAACCGAATAAAATAATTATAATTTCAAGGCCTCATATCTTGATATCTTACATAAATGGGTATAGTCTCAACCAAAAACCCAATCTAGTTTGTCTCATTAGACCTACCAACACATCGAGGGGCTATAGTGGGTCCCACCCATAAATTACTAAGTCCAATGCATTACTTCTATGGAAGGGGTAAAACATAATTAGCTTAAACATTCAAATTGGATAAATATGCATAGAAAATGTCAACACTTTCCCAAATCTGTAAACACAGTAATAAACCATGTTGAATAATATGGAGAATCGTATCAAAATAGTACATCCCTAGTCAAAAATAATTATAAACCATCTAAATAAATAATAAGGATATTATAATTAAAACATATTCTAAATAGGTAATAAGTTATATGATTGGTTTTTTCTTTGTTGGATAAGAATTCCATAAAAACATTATTAAATAAATTCATGAGGATAATAATGTTTTCACATTAAAAATAAGTTTTTGAAATTAAAAATTCAAATAATATTAAGAAAAAAATTTCGTTAAAAATAAAATTGTAAAATTTTTATGGAATATTTAATAACTAACAACACGTAATTCAGTACATGTCATATCAGTTATAAAACATTCTTTTCACACAGTTAAAAAATGGTTAAAAAGATACTCATTCGGGAAATGGAATGGGATTCCTTTTAAACCATTTTTTAAAAAGAAACTCATCAGTAAAAAATGGGTAAAAATTTATTTTAAAATTAATTTATATAATTTTAAAAACATTTTTAAAAATATCAATTTAAAAAATGGACTTGGAAGAAAATGGATTTTTCAACCGTAAAGAGAAATAAACACATATTTTCATAAATAAATGTTCCCAATCATTTTAAGTTTTAAAGAGAAGAAAATAATACTATTACATAAATAGTTCATGAATAAAAATATGATACTAATATTTATTACGTTTTTGGTAAAAATATCAAATAATATTCGTGAGAGATACTTAAACATAAACAATTCCAAATAATGATGAGACTGAGAAATAAACACTTACTACCTTAGTAAATTTTGAATCGTAAGCCCCTTAAAATTGATTACACCAAATGAAAAATTGTATAAAATGAATATAAATCAATTCATGATATAACATAATAAATGGGTAGTATATACAATACATAAAAGAAATAATTGGTGAATATGACATAAGTATCACGAAAGTAAAAGTGAGACCAGAAACCCTTACGTCGGGTCAAATTTCCTTAGAATGTATCTATAAATCCTGTATAATAAATATAGATTTATTATAAATCTATTAAATCCTAATATATTTCATCCTATATATGATTTACTTATAGTATTCTATGACTTATGTATTGATAATTCTTTCTTAAAATCACTGTTTCAGGTGATAACTACATCGTTTTCCATATATGTCTTGGTTCAGTGATTTGTGTCCTATTTCATTGATCATGGTTAAATAAATTAAACACATTAATAATAATATAAAAACCATATATATTCATTTTATGAGTTTTTTAAAAATTCTATTAAAATTATAGATGGGAAAATGAGTTACACTATTCATAGAGACCAAAGGCCACAATTAAACATGAACAATGTTTTTATTTTTCTAATAGATGCAAATTAAGAAAGGTAAATAATATTTTACCATTATAGAATGATTATAATATAATATATTTAAACTATATAAATTAATTATATCCTTATTACCATCCATATTAAAATAAAATTAAAAATATTTCGTAACACTATGTAGAGGTGGTAATCCACATTTACACACGAGTGAAATTATTATTTTCCAATGGATTAGAAGGTAAGAACTTATAAGTTATATTATAATACATATATACATTAATATCATAAACATCATATAAATATGTTAAATTGATTATTATTCCCAACCATGATAGGTGATGATGGAAAATGAATTACATCGGTTTGCGAGGTCATAGTCCACCATATACATGATTGATAATTTTTTGTCCCATTTGATGGAAGAGGAGATGAATAGAAGTTATTAAATTAACATAATAAGATTTAATGATATAGTATATACCAGTATTATTATTTATCATCATTTGAATGTTTTTAGTAGTTATATGAATTAGAAGTAAAATGAAAATTCCTAGATAGAAACATTACCTCTTCTTCAAAAATTCTCTTTAGTTTTATAACTAAAGCCTTCATAGATTATATTTTTGATAAAAAAAACCCCATAGTTTGTGTGTAAAGGTTTATAAAATATTCTTATTCTTGTACTTACAGAACCAAATAATTTTGGGGTTTGAAGAGGAGAGAAGAGGGTGTGTCCTTTTATATGTTGTGAGTAAGACGCCCTTTGATGTTTTTAAAATAAAAAGTGTTACCCATGTTTTTCACATGAAAAAGGATAAAAAATGTATCATACATGAACCATGGATGATTTAAGGTAGAAATATTTCCATAAAATATAAATTTTACATATTGCTATGTAATTTTCACCATTATAATTTTTAACCCCTGAAAAACCTATTTTAACCTTAACCGTGATAATTAGTTCTATTTTCACAATTAATTAATATCAAAATTTAGTGAAATTAATTATATAATAATATTTATCATTATTAAAAATATTTAATCCATTTTTCCAATTTCAAATCACAGAAATGGAGAATTTTAGTTTAAAATTAAACCCCAAATGTGATGAAAGAGAGGTTTTCCAAAGAGAAATTTCTCATAAGTATAGAATGATATAATATAATAAAATTATAATAAATATTATTCAAATAAATTTATTTTTATTTATTAAAATTTATGATTAATAAAATTAATTTAATAAAAAACAAAAAATAAAAAATGGAACTTTTAAAAGAGTTAAATGAAAACGTGTTTTTTTGTAAAAAATAATATTTTCACTATTCAATAAATAATAAATATTTATAGAAAATTCTCAAAAAGTAACTATAAGATAAATTTTACAGTATTATTTAAAAAATTATATTAATTTTTTAAAATAAATATTCTAAAACTGGTAAAAATTAATTTTAAATTGTGTGCACAATGTACGATGTGACCGTGTTTTAGAAAAATACAGTTTCTCAGAAAATATTTCCTTTAATTTGAAATTATTATTATTTTATTTATAAATAATATTTAACCATTGAATTTATTTTATACATTTTTAAATCATATAATATTCAAAATTTAGTTATTCCTACTCATACCTGCAAATTTAATGGCTAGGTTTTAATAGTATACGATTCATTTAGACTCGGGGTTGAATGTATCACAAGATATCTAGAAGATTAAATTCAATGAAAGATATTTCATGGGATATTTAATAAAATGTTTTTGTGTCACATATTCTATCAAAAAAAATTCTTTTAAAATGGAGAGGTTTTAAAGCATCCCCCTCATAAGCTATGATAGATGGGATTTATAGGAAACAATCATAGTAGACAAGGCCATCGATTATTCATTCTTTGTCAAATAGAATTTATCAAAATATTTAATATAAAATATTATTAATGGTCACTAAAAAAATATGTTATTAATTTTTGTGAATCTTAATATAATTTTAGGACTATTGGGAAATAATAAATGAAAAATAGTTCCTGGGTTTTCTATAACTATATTTCTTAATAAGGAATTTATTCATTCAGAAGAAAGTATCATTTATATATTTTTGGACCATTTCATTATTCCCCATTTATAAATTTCACACTAAAATTTTCATTTCAAACACTATAACATATGAGAGTACTTATGTTTCATCTCCTATTGTGGTTCCTATGTTTCCTACCCAAATATGTGGTCCAACTACTATACATTGATCAAGTGAGTTTTCTTATTTTGAATAACATTTCCCTATAATCTATGAAATTTTTGGATAATAAACATATGAAATATCATTCTAAATAGGTACCAAATCAAGAATCAGTACATATGAGGGGTTCAATATGTACTTCCTCAAGAGAGATATATGAAACACATCATGTACTTGAGATCGGTTTGGTAAGAGTTCTAATCAGGAGGGAATAACTTCAATGTAATCAATGATCTCAAAGAGGATTATTTATCTAGGAATAATTTACATTATTCTCAAAACATATGAATTTATTCCATAGTTACATAGAAATGAATAATTTATCTCGGAATTCAAACTCTAAGCCTCATCAATGATTTTTTTCAAAATTTTTCTATAAACATTGTATGGATTTCATATGATGTTGAATGGTTTAAACCATCTCTATGGTCTCTTGGATAAAATCAAGTCTCACACACTTCCATGCTCAAAATTCACCTCATCATGTTAGTGTCTTACACCTCTACCCATAAGGATCTTCATAAGGTTCCATTTGAATGATTGAATGGAACCCGTTGTGATATGAGAAATCCACTAGGGGAAGGTTTTGATCCCAAAATCCATATGAATATTTTAAACAAGATCTAAATATATCCTCTATTATTTGAATGGTTATTTAATATTTTCCATCCATATTAGGGTTATAAATAGTACTAAAACTCAACTCTATATCCAATGTTTTCAAAAGGATTCACCAGAAACATGTCTTAAAACAAAAATATCGATTAGATAGAATATAGAGTGTCACATGAAGTAGTATTATCACTTATCATATGTATATATTGATTATTTATTCAAGATGGAAGTCTTTCTTGGTTGAAATTAAATATGTTGACTTTGTAAAGTGATCTACTACCAACCAAATGGCTTTATGGCCATTGATGTCCTAGGGAATACTATGAAAAACTCCATGGTTATGTTTTCACATTTCCATATTATAATGGGAAATTGTTTCATTATACACTTAGACTTATAATTTTCATCCATGACTTATTTAAATTCCAAGAATCTCGGTATAAATTACAGAATCTCCCTCTTTATTTTATGCCACAATATATTTTTCATCAAATATCTTTACATCTTAGTTCTACCTAGATGAATAGATAAGGGGGATCAATGCACATCATTTATAATTATCTCAATAGTTTTGTATTTCATGGGAATCATATTCTAATTCCAAACCTTATAAATCAATCTTTAGAAAAATTGAGCTCCAGAATATTTTCTACCTTCTTCTTATAGAATCTCATCATATTTTGGGCCTCCTTGAACCTATTAAGAATGGATGGTTGAGTAGATTATTGAGAATGGTAAGATAAATCCCCTTTTATGATTCCCATTTATATCTTTTTCATCTCAATGGATATTGTAAACCTTTCAATCTTAATCATAGATTGGGTTGTGGGATCTTTTATGGTAAGGTTATCTTCTACCTTGTTTTCCTTATGGTGATGGTAACGGATTGAATAGTCCAAATAATTAATTAGCTATAATCTTCTTCATTGGAACATATTATGATCATTTTAACTAAAAATATACTTAGGATTCTATGATCCATATATATTTCACACTTCATCCCATATAAATATATCAATACATATTCAATGGAAGATCAATTTAGTTAATCCTAGATTGTGTATTGGGTAGTTATACTGATGGACATTTTAATGGATAGAGGAATAGGATATCAATTTTTCATTTTTCTTGAGTACAAAACCCTATCCCTTATTGGAATAATCACTATTGATAAAAAATCATTCCCCACTGGTGGGTAATATGGGCACAGGTTTAGTGATTAGCCTCTTCTTTTACTATTTAATTCATTCCTCATATTCACTAGTCTAGACAAATTCACTCCCATTGGGTAAGAAAAGTTTGTGGTTTTTACAATCATGAGAATTTTCTCACATGTTTTTGATAATACCCAACTAATCCAAGTAAACTATGTATCTTCATTACATATGTTCCTTTAAATGCCTTTGTCTTCGAATGATCAATAGATATCCCATTCCTGGTGGTAACATACAATAGGAATGTAACTTGATCCATCAAAAACTGAAATTTACTAAATGTTACAAAAAAATTCCTTTCACACAGTCTTTAAGACATTATATTAGTAATCCTCATGTTCCTCTTTGATTTTGGAGTAGATAAGAATATCATCTTTAAATACTACCGCAAACTATTTATTGTAATCCCTAAAGTCTCTAATAATTAATTACATAAAGATATACCGAGAAATAGTGAGTGAAAATGGGATAACTATGATCTTTTAGTTCTCATTACTTGTATAAAAATCATTCTTGGGGATATAGTCCTTCAACACCATTACATAAATATATCTTAACCAAATATCCACCACAGAGAATTACTTCACTCAACATTGCAAATCAAACAATCCATCAACCCTTGGAAGAGGATATTTGATACTTATCATGATACTTTTGTGATCATGTTAATCCATGAAGATGGAAATTAACCAATCCTTCTTCTTGATGAAAATGATAGCCACACCCCATGATGAAGCACTTGGGTCTATAAACCCATTATCTAGGTTATCTTCTATTTGTATCTTTTTAACGTCAAGGTCGATAGTGTAAATTCTATATGTAGTATTTTTTATTTGGAAATAATTGGTTATACTTTAGATTGAGAACTAATCCCATCGTCTTAATGGAGGAAAATTCAATTCTTCAAGAAACACATCAACATATTTATGTATAATTTGTATGTCATCAAAGATGATATTTTACATAGCCTTAATTATTTTATCTAGATATGATTTCTCATATAGAAATAATATCCATTACTGACATTATGATTACAAAGTATATTCATTCTCTTCCTTTCACTTGTATAGAATCATAAGAATATTATCTAAACAGAGTGTAATTTCATTCTCATGGTAATTTTGGCTGACTCTATAAAATGAGAGCCAATATATACCAAAAATTGTATCAAATTCTTCTAAAGTTGTATCAAAAGGTTCAATAGGATGTCTAGGAAACAAATATTTGTAAGGGAGAAGTTATATTCTTGGGATGCAATCATATCCCTATTTAATATTTCCATTGATAACTAGACTTCCATATTTTGAGGGATTGTTTAAATAGTTCTACTAAACTTTCATGATATGAAGGAATTCATAGAACCATATTCAGATAAGAAGTTGGAAGTTTAAGAAGGGATAATAATCCCACAACTAACTATTTGATTCTGATATAATCATTTACTTCACCCAAAATAGACATATGGATGGTAGTTTTAAAACTATTAAAAATATAAAAGGGAAACTATAAAAATGGAAGGGATAACTAATAAATGACTTATATTCCATAACCTATGAATTAATATGTTTAAATATAAGTTTTATATGGTTTATTTCCTTATATAAAATTTTATAGTAATTTTTCCCTACATAATGGTTTGTAAAAATACTTTATTAACTAATGCATATCCCCTAGAAGTGTCTGGAAATGTGTGTGCTCTTCCCAATTCTCCTTTTTTGTGATATTACGCTTATTTATACCTCTTCCACAACTAAATCTACATGATAGTATCTATATAGTGATGTATCTGATCAGGAAACCATTCACTTTATACTTTACCAGAATTTATAGATGTTTTCATATGTTTACACTAATCCTTGTGATTCTCTGTAATGTTTTCTAATAATAATCCCCAAAAATAATTAGGCCTTTCTCTGATACCAACTATGAAAACCCATTTCTTTTATAAAATTTAATTAATTTTTTTTACAAGAAGACACAATTCATAGAATCCCAAAATATCGTAAGGCCTGGAGTCATTGGGAAAACATATTTATATATATCATAATAACTTATCATATAGATATAAAAAAAGTATTTAAAACTCCATAACATGGTGTTAGCATTCCATTGTTCCTCTAAAACGACAAAGGATAACCTGGGGATGTACAAAATAAATAGGTGAGATATAAATCCCCTTAAATGAACAATCAAAGAAAAACATGAATTAATGAAGTAAATATGAGTCAAAATTCCAACACGGTGAAAAAATATTAGAATCTTAATCATGAACATTGAAGCATGTCATGAGATGATAACATTAAGGAACCATACGAATATATAAACAAATTAAAATGTGACATCCTATGAATAAGTCAAGGATAACCATAGAGACGTCATAGAATATTATGCTTAGGATACCTTCCTTTGCACTATACATGGTATCCCATGAGATAAAAACAAAACCCACTGTATAAGAGGGTTATATAATTATAGGTCCACCCGTCACACTCATATTATGTACATATTCTTGTGTGGAACATTGATAATAAAAAATAATTGATACATTCGTCACATTTTGACTGACTGAATGTTAATTTTTTATTCAAAAAGGGAGTGCAAGACCCCAAGAAAAGCAAAGTGATCATCAAGGATGGTGGAAATGGTGGAGTCCTAGGGAATCCCCAAGAACAAAACTTCTACATTTCATAAGAAGAGACCCCAAACTCTCAAATATGATGAGTTAGTCATTCAGATTCCCCATATGAGCAAGAGCATCAGCTGAACAATTCGATTCTCTCCAAACGTGCTTTACCCACCGGCCGCCATTAGTGTTCAGCGAGAAACATCTATAAAGGTATGCTAACTCCAAAAGAGACCCAAATTTCCCATGAATAATCCTAAGAAAAAATTCGAGTCAGACTCTATCTTCATCACCTGAAGACCAAATACTTCAAATAACCTGGTACCAGAATGGAGTACCCTGAATACCACCCCCAACGAACCACCTGGGCCATAAAAGGCACTGAAAGAGAACCAGACAGAACCCACCGAGTCTCTAAGTAGCCCCCACCATGCATTTTTCCATTCAAGAAAGAACCTTCCACATTAAGAATCATGCAATTCATTGGGGGTGTCCATTTTATCTATCATCCAATAGACTTTTCACCCAAGATAGGTCTACTCAGCAACCTAGATTCCAGAAATAATGCACGACCCCCTTGCATTAGAGAACCTAGCTCCACCAATGGTGATAACATCCTCAACTGCATGAAGTTAAGGGAGAGCCTTTGAACCAAATGAACATAATTTTGGGCTTCCTAAACAGTCCAAAAGATGACTTTGAGAGTAATACTCTGCCGCTTGAGCTCCAGGTTGATCTGATCTATACCATGCAACAAAGTAGTGTTGGCAGTTTACATGGAAGTTTGGCCCTCCATGAATGAGATCTGCTTCCAGATGCTTGACCATAATGAAGATGCACACTCGATCTGGATGAAAAGATACCTCATAGATTCGGTGCCTGAACGATAACATAAAAAGAAAGGCCAATTGAATTCACCTCCATTGAACATTCTCCTCAGTCATAATCGCCTGGTTCCTCACGCACCAAATGAGGAAATTCAACTTCATTGGAAACTCCCTTTCCCACAACACTCCTTCCCTCGTGTCCAGTTCCCCTGCACTATAGAGATTCATGTAGTCATGTGTCAAGAAGTCACCTAAACTAGATCCAGTGAAACATCACCTATCCACATCATCAATAAATGATATTATATTGAACACATCCCACTGATCCTGATAGATTAACAGCATTACCAGGTTCGGGTACATAGTCCCTTCACTGACGGAACTGCCTGGAGCTGCGAAACTGGGGATGGATAGCATCTCCCCCATACAGTGTTGTGTTTCACTGACCATGAAGAGAGAAAAATGGAGGGAAAACAGACTTTATTACACCAAGGAAAAAGGTTACAATGTACCCCTCCCACACCTCCCTTTTTTAATCTCACATGGAGCTCTCCCGGCCCTCTCACAATAGATCTATGAACTTGGATCTCTAAATATATTTTGGAAGCTCCCCAAGGCTTCCTTATATAGCCATGGTGGGGGTTTCAAGTTAGACACAACCACCCACCATATCTCCCACAAACCTTGGACTTCAAACATGGTGGCCACCAACTCCAGTGGCAGCCAAAACAATAGTTGCTACATATGTGAAATGTGTAGGACCCAATATAGAAGTCCTCCTATGGTGGATGTGGTTGGTGAAACACCCCCCAACCATGGAAGCAGGAATAATATCTCATCAATTCACCCCCTCCAGCTGCAATTATCTGGAGCATCTGCAAAGATCTAGCTGCTCCCGAGTGACCACCTTTGTCAGCGTATCTGCCGGGTTCTCCTTCGTGTGGTTCTTCACAAGTCACAACAACTGTTGATCCATCACTTCAAGTATCCAATGATAGAGAATGTCGATGTGATTCATCCGAGAATGGTACATGGAGTTCTTGGTCAAGTCCAAAGCACTTTAACTATCGCAATGAACCATGTAATCCTTCTCGCTAAATCCATGCTCCTAAAAGAAAAGCTTTATCCACAACATCTCCTTGCCAACTTCGGAAGCATAAATGTACTCTGGTTCCTTCATGGATAAAGTGACACACTTCTGGAACCTTGAATGCCATGATATAGATCCTCCTGCAAAAGTATAGATATATCCAGATATAGACTTCTTGATATCAGGCTCTCCAGCCATATCTGCATCTGCATTGCCCTCCAAGATAGGTTTAGCTCCCCCATAGCACAAACAAAAATTTGAAGTACCTTTAAGATACCTCATAATCTACTTGACATCATCCCAGTGATGCTTCCCGAGATTGGAGAGAAATCAGCTCACGATTTCCACTGCATGGGAAATGTCAGGTCTCATACTCACCATGGAGTACATCAAGCTTCCAACTACTGAGGAATATGGAATCATCTTCATCGCCTCAACTTCTTCCTTGGACGAAGAGCATGAAATATTTACCAACTTCAAATTACTAGGAAGAGGAATGATCACTGGTTCGGCTTTGTCCATGTTGAAATGTTTCAGAAAATGTTCAACATACTTCTCCTGAGATATCCATAACTGTTTCCTCTTTCTATCACGAATGATCTGAATCCCCAGCATTTGTTGAGCTGCTCCCAAGCCTTTCATATAATAAGACATGGATAACTCCTTCTTCAACTAGATAAAATTTACTGCATCCTTCCCAATGATCAACATGTCATCAACATAAAGTATAAGGTAAACAAATTACCATCTAGAAATCTGTGGATGTAGACACACTGGTCTGCCTGTGTGCGCTTGTAGCCATGACTCACCATGAATGAGTCAAACCTCTTGTACCACTGTCTGGGAGCCCATTTCAGTCCGTACAATCTCTTCTTCAATTTTCAGATGAGGTTTTCTTGTCCAGAAACCTCAAATCCATCAGGCTGCTTCATGTAGATCTCCTCGGAGAGGTCACCATGAAGAAAATCTGTCTTCACGTCCATCTGTTCAAGCTCCAAGTCCAAGCTCGCCACTAATCCAGAAATGACTCGTATTGAATCCATCTTCACCATGGGTGAAAAAATCTCATCCAAGTCAACTCCTTTCTTCTGAAGGAATCCCTTGACAACTAACTGAGCTTTGTGATTGACCTCACTTTCGCTTCCATCATTCTTCAGCATGAACACCCATTTTTTATTAGTGTCTTCTTAACTTGGGTAATTCCACCATGTAGTATATTTGGTTCTTCATCAAAGACTATATCTAATCCTCTATTTCATGCAGCCACTTGAGTTTTTCGGGATGAGACACTGCTTCCTGGTATCCTTCTGGCTCCCCCTCATTAGTTAGTAGTAGGTAATCCGACTCCGAATATCTTGTTGATGGAATCATTCCTCGTGAAGATCTTTGAACCTCTAAAATGATAGGTTCGGGAGGCAAAACATCACCTAGATCTTTTGATGGTTCAGAAACTTATTGTGGAGAGGATTGAGTCTCCCCCTGTTCAATATCCTCCTCCACGGCCTCCTAGTCCGCTGCCGATGAGTCTTTGTGGACCTCCTCCTCTTCAATGATTGGTGGTTCTAGTATAGTTTTTGAATCATGAATTGAGTACTCAACACTTTCCCTTCGAGTAATTCTAGGATTTTAATGTCCTCGATCGTCTGGTCCTCATGGAACACGACATCCCTGCTTCTAATCACCTTCTTCTCTTTCAGGTCCCAAAGCTTGTATCTGAACTCTTCATCTCCATATCCTATGAATATACATGGAGTAGATCTCCCATCTAGATTCTTCCTAAACTCCTCGGATACATGTACAATTTTCAAACATCAAAATACTCATAAATGAGAGTAAGAGGGATGTTTACCAGACCATCTCTTCTGTGGAATCTAAATATTCAGTGGGACAGATGGTTATCGGTTGATGAGGTCGCAGGAAACATGAACAAATTCTCCCCAGAATGTCTTAGGGATCTTTTCCAAACTCATCATGCTTCTGACCTTCTCCATGATGGTTCTGTTCATCCTTTATGCAACTCCATTATGTTTTGGGGTGCGAGGGACCATCCTCTCATGTCGGATGCAATGACTCCTGTAATAGGCATCAAATTCCCTGGATGTGTACTCTCCTCCATTGTCTGAATGAAGACACTTTAGCTTCCTTCTAGTTTCATGCTCCACCATGGCATGGAAGATTTTGAAGTATTCCATTACTTCTTCCTTCATTCGTAAGAAGAACACCCACACCCTTCGTGATGCATCATCAATAAAGGATAGAAAATATTTGTTACCTCTGAGTGTATCCACCTCCAGGGGTCCGCATACATCAGAGTGCACTAGATCCAACAGCTCTGATCTCCGTGATGAAGCAGTATTGAATGAAACTCTATGCTACTTCCCATACAAGTAGTATTTACAAGGATCAAGTGATGCATCCTTGTCAATACGGATGTACTTCTTCTTTGTTAGGGTAGATAACCCTTTTTCACTCATGTGGTCAAGCCTTCTATGCCACATATTAGATGATGTCTGTCTTTCCACCCTGTTGAGCCGGTATGCACATATCTTCACATGAGTTTTGTACAACGTACCACAAATGTGTCCTTGAGCGATGATGATGGCTACTTTTGTTATCTTCCCTACTCCGTTGCTGAAGATGTTTTCATAGCCTTGTCGATCAAAGACTATACCTGATAATAGGTTGAGCTGAAGGCTTGGAACATGTCGAAGATCCTTCAAGGTGATTGTGTATCCAACATTCGTCTTGACTTGGATATCACCCATGCCAACAATCTCCGCCAAACTGGTATTCCCCATCTTGACTGCACCAAAGACACCAACTTGATAAGTCAAGAAATACTCACAATGTGGCGTGACGTGGTATGATGCTGCAGTATCAACCACCCATTCTGTGTCTTGTCCTGATGTATGAAAGCATGTCTCTTCTTTTTCTATGGAGAAAAGAACAACTTATTTGGTGACGCTCACATGCGTGTCTTCATTTCTGGTTGTTAATTTGACCCTTATCTTGTAACAACTTTCGACAGTTATTCTTCATGTGTCCCTTCATGCCACAATGGTTGCATTTGTATGTTGGCCTCCTAACATATGTGGACCTTCCTATGTTCTTTCTTAGACCTCTATTTCCTTCCCCACGACCTCCTCCTTGTTGTCTCCCTCGCTTCTCCAGAACGAGAGCTTGCGTCTGGTTGAAACTCGCATCATTCCTTCAGGCTTCCTCATTGAACAGTGCATCCTTTACCATCACCATGAAAAGTTTTCCTCCAGGTGGCGAGTTGCTGAGTGGGACGACAAGCATATCCCAACTATCGGGAAGTGTGAAAAGTATGTGGTTTTCCTGATCTTCATCATTTAGAGTCTTATCCGCAACCACCAACTGGTTCACCAGGCTTTGGAACTCGCTTGTGTGTTCATCTATTGAGTTTCCACTTTGTAGTCGAAGATTCATCAACCGATTCAATAAAAGGATCTTGTTTCGAGCGGTCTTTGACTGATACGTATTTTCCAACTTTGTCATGTTCATACGCACCAGTCTCTTGAGAAACATGGTGGTAAACGCTGTGATCGATCCATTGGTGGATTTGGCCAATCATCTTCTTGTTTAGCTTCTTCCACTCTGCTTCCATTGTGGCATCAGGGTTGACTCCCTCATTCTCAATGGGTTCAAAAGGATCCTTAGCATTGATAAGATCTTCTATTCAAGACTTCCAAATGGTGTAGTTCGAAGAAGTCAACATGATCATCCCTCCAGTGGAGTATCCCTCCATGGGATTTCAATTCAGTTAAAAATTGGTGCAAAATATGAAAAAACGGAGCTCACCTTTTTGTCCAAAATGGTCAAAAATGGTGGAATCAACTTCTGGATCATCGAAATTGGATACCTATTGATCATGTTATGATAAAAAAATAATCAATGGCTGAGATCATTCGATGACATGGTGATGACGTGGCTATGATATGGATATGACGTGTCAATGATGTGGCACGCCCGAGCAGCTGCCGGAAACCCACTGGAAAAGTTGTCGGCGCCGGAACAGTACCTTCTTCTCCGCCAAGGGGGTACTGTTCACCTGAAGTTTGACAGAACTTTGACCGGGCCTAGGAAGCTCATTTTAGCTCCATTTTTGATGCCGTTTGCACCATTGGAATCGACTTGACACAGGATTTTAGAATATGAATTTAAAACACGATTCCTGGCAACATTAATTTTCCATCCACTGGAAAAATTTCCACCGCCCACCGCCGTTACACCAGAACCACCTCTGATACAACTTGTATTGGTTCACTGACCATGAAGAGAGAAAAA
This sequence comes from Viscum album, assembly GCA_963277665.1. Taxonomy (NCBI): domain Eukaryota; kingdom Viridiplantae; phylum Streptophyta; class Magnoliopsida; order Santalales; family Viscaceae; genus Viscum; species Viscum album. Next base: position 637,401,476 of record OY728162.1, on the reverse strand, counting down.
TGGAGGGAAAACAGAATTTATTACACCAAGAACAAAGGTTACAATGTACCCCTCCCACACCTCCCTTTGATAATCTCACATGGTTCTCTCATGGCCCTCTCACAATAGAGCTCTACACTTGGCTATCTAAATCTATGTTGGAAGCTCCCATGTTCTCCTTATATAGGCATGGTGGGGGTGTCAAGTTTGACACAACTCCCCCACCAAATCTCCCACCAAACTTGGACATCAAACATGGTGGTCTCCATCTCCAATGGAAACCAAAACAATAGTTGTTGCAAATGTGAAATGTGCAGTCCCCAATATAGATGTCCTCCTATTGTGGATGTGGTTGGTGAAAAACCCACCAGCCATGGTAGCTGGAATAATATCTCATCATACAGTTCACCAACCAAAACGTGATCTCGCCTTTCCCAAAAATCCACCAAGTGGAGCTCTATAAATCTTGCAATATGAAACAAAACACATCGCGAAGCGAGAAGGCCGACCTCTATGTGACTCGGAAACCTCCCAATGATTCCCATACCTTTATCTAAAAAAGGAAGTCTACAATGAACCACCCTTGATAATATCACAAGATAGATGAGCTTGCAGTCCTTACATGGATTCTATGATGCCCCGTATACCCACACCGCCGAATTCCACCGGCCTAGCCAAGCACTTCAAGGAGGCCCAGTGGTAGCATCCAGTAAGATTCTCATCCCACAGAAAAACCTTCATAAAATTCTCCATCCTATCAATTGGGCCTTTTGGTGGAGCAATTGTAGACAGAATATGTATGGTTATGGAAGTTAACACACTGTTAATCTGCGGCGGAAGTCTGCCAAAGGACATGAATTTATTCTTCCAGTTGAGGATTCTTCCCAGGATCCCATTGATAATATCCACAAAAAAATATTATCGATGAAACCAAAGGAGAGAGGTGTTCCAAGGTAAGTCATAGGAAACTGCCCCGGTTTTATACCCATCATGGTTTTGATTTCCCTACAGCACCTGCCAGAGCACTTCTTTGATATGAAGACACATCTCTTCCATTTATTTATGTACTGACCACTCATGAATCCATCTGTGGACATGACCTCCAAGAAAACTCTCATACATATTTTACTTCCATTCATTAAAATCAATATGTCATCAGTAAAAATTAAATGAGAGACCATCAAACTTCCCCACCGATTGAGAAAAGGAAAAATTCTTCCTTCTAGCATGCGACTATGGAGATTTCTGGATAGCGCCTCCTGAGAAAGAATAAATAGAGACAGAGATAGAGGGTCACCCTACCCCACACAACACACATTTTTGATGAACCCAAAACCTTTCCCCATAAGAGATATAGAGAGCCATGGGGAAAAGAAACACCTGAATCACAAATCACAAACCACTCTTTAAAACCCATCATAACGAGTGTATAAAAAGGTATATAAGGGTTAATTGAGTGTGAAATGTATTATCCCCTTACTTGGGAATCATAAGGATAATAAAGGTGTGTGTAAAAACACAATATAACATGGAAAATTGTAAATAAAAAATCTTAATATACGGAAATAATTTAGTAGAAATATATCGGAATGGATTTCATTACCTTAGAGGGAAGTTATAAATGTTTGGTAGGAACATATTAAGTGCTTGGGAACACCTTTTCGGGTCTTTAGAGAGGGAAATGTAGAGTCATTTCATGATCAAAATGTTTTGAGGGAATCAGAAGGCCAAGTTGGGTGGGTGTTTAGAGAGAAAGAGAGGGGGATTCATTATTAATTTCTAAACATAGGTTTTGGAATCTAAAAGATAAATTTATCAAAAATAGAAACCTTATCATGGGGTTTTCCCATGGTTTCTACCATATATGATTGGTTTTCAATATTTTATGAGGTTATAAATAGTATTCCTTAAAATAATACCATTGGTGATGTGGATGAAGTCATGTTCATAACGAATTATTCTTAAAACCATAAAATACAATATATGTTTTGGAGGATTCATCAATGGTTTGTAAAATTTATAAACTAACTTAAAAATTACATTATTTTTAAAGGAAAAACTATATAAATTCATGGATTTTTTTTCATTTATTATATCAATTTTGGGATATTATAAAGCCATAATACAAACTATATATTTATACTATATTTACTTTTATCCGATAATTTGACTATCTAATAAAATTTTGAAAATTTCACCATTGACTAATTTTGACAAGATAATTTCAGAAATAAAATTTATTTCACTCAACTAATTTCCAAAATATGGTAATTAAAACATTTAAAAATAATTGTACTTACAATAACATACTAGTTTTATGACATTAGAAACTTTCTGAACCATATAGAAATTACATCAGACTTTTTTAAAATGTATTACCATATATTTAAATAAATAATATTTCAGAAAAAATTACATTTATTTTTAAAAAATTGAATTTATTAGAAAGAGCGTTTTAATTGAAATTTTATATTTTCCAAAATTCAAATTTTTATATCTTCATATTAAAATCTAATTTTTATCAAACTCATTATATAATTATATATATATATATATTAACAATTAATGGGATAAATATAATAATTATGTTACTGAAAAGAAAATATAAAGATTCATACTAATATTTTATAGATTCATAACCCTTTATTACACTATCATACTCATTAAGGGTAAGGTGCGCGATGGTGGTACATTCTTAGGCTGGTTTTGAGAACTTGATTTTGGTCATGATCTCGAGAATCTTGAATATCCGCTATAAATAGTTTCACTAATGTTTTAGTTATGAATCTAAGCATTTTCTTGGTGATGTTAAAATCCAAATGATGCAATCTCTATTAGAATTTATAATAAATGGGCTTCATAGTGTAGGATATAATTATATGAGGCCAATGATTCATCATTGTAGGTGAATTTGATTTTATTATTACACTTAATATATACCAATCTAAATGTTCAATATAGAATGACTATATTATCAACAGTTATGGTATTTAATGGTATTTTAATCCCATTAGACTATAAAAAATGAAATATAGTGCATATATTTTCTATACCTACAATAATTTTTTTTAATGAATTTAGTCATTTAAAAAAAAAATTCATTTATAAATGTGTGGGTCGTTAAATGACACATATCATCCAACCCTCTTCCCACACAGATCACTAATCAGGGACATAGGGATACACCACCATAGATCATCATAGAGAAACACAATTCAATGATTATTGGGGAGGGGTAGTTAAAATTTTAGACTAGTGACACGGTATGATGACTACAAAGAAGGGGGATAAAGGTGTAAGACTAGTGACATGAAATGATAGAGACTTATCCTTTGGATCTTCTTGTAACAAACATGAATTTTTTAAGGGAATTATGATTTAATTTCATCATTTATTCACTTTTGTATGTATTAATTTTCTGAGATGAGTTTATAGGGGATTTTATATGGTTATATATATTTTTAGGCCTTCTAAAGATGTATACATTGATCTCAGTTTTCCTGAAATGTGCAGATTCTCTTCAAAACCATAAAACTAGAGGTATTAGATCAAAGGATAGAACGTGGTTAGGAAATATTGTTTTTCAAACCATGTGGTCTACCCAAGAATACATTGTGACATGATATAATGTCAAGCAACATGTTTGGACCATATTTAATCAAACTATGCGACCAAACTGTTTGGCTTATCCTGAAGCACAGAAAGGGGAGACAGTTTTTCAATAATGTAACCAAATCCTCCAAGGAAGAAATTATAGATATAACTTTTTTATTAGCAACCATTTAGTGTCTTTTGTATAAATTATTTTTTATATAGGAATCCATATCAAATTTTGAGACTGCCTTATCCTTCTTTGATGAATTCCCCTCTCATAATGTTTGCTTTTGGTGGATCCATGTGATTTTTAGATGACGAATTGAGGTATGTGAGGAAAAAAATATTTTCTTTAGGTTTAATCTTGATTAAACACTTTTTATTTGAGGTGAATCATAGATACATCATTAAGTTACCCAATAAATCTAATCACATACAAACTAATGATGAATTCAAGGATCATTGTTAAAACTATGGTAGTTTCGGCATGTCAACAACATTCCTTTTGAGTATATCTAAATTATTTAGGGAAAATAGATTTTTTAGGTATTTTAATATAGATCAATCATCCACAAACCTTATTCTCCTTGATTATTATCTTTAATATATTTTATATTGAATAATTATTGATGGATCAATGTTTTTTATTTATAATAAAAGTTATATTCTATAATTGGTGAGGAATTCAAGATATGTTCTTAAATTGACAATGGATCTGATGAAATGGAGACCTGTCCTTTAACATATCTTATAATTGGTTCCATTTTTAGAATTCTTGATGTATGTGATTCCATAACGCCCCTTTTTAATATAGAGTCATCTATATTCTCCTCTCTAATACTCTTTCATGATGAACTAGAACCCGAGTTAGGCATACTTGACACATGCTCTCATTCTATTAGAGAGTCCAATGTTGTTCAATCTTTGGTCCTTTGACTAACCATTGAGTAATTAATTTGAATCTATGAGGTATAAGGCTCATTACTATTTTGGGATATTGTATAAACTTGTTTCCTTGAAATGATTCAATGTTGTCTTTCATATTTACTATGCTTGATTGTGGTCACATGTTGGTGGGCGTGTTTATCCCATTAGACAAGTTATTATTATTTACATGATCATAATTATTGTATCTTTTACACAAAGATTGATTCTGAAAACATGTATTTTATATTTATTATATTTTCTCATGATTATATCTTATGCATTTTCTTGTATGATCTACTCTCTTATGTGAACTATCATGAATTTTGAGGGTTTTCTCAGTATTCAGAATAGGTGTAGAATCATGCTATGATTATCCTTATATAGGGAGTGTTCACTACATGAGATGATGGAGGTGATTGACCTACATAAAATCTGGGGGAATAAATTCCTAGAGGCCTAACATAGTGCAACAACATTATGGGATTGATGGAATGGAGTCCTGACCTGAGGCATAGATAGGGTATGATATACCAGATCCCTGACTAGTTATAGAGCTGGGGTACAACAACCTTGACACATTACCAAACTCAGTGTGTTATGAATATCAAGATACTTTATTACTAGACTTATGGGGAGTTCTAATTCTTCTCTATCATTTAGGAGTATCCTTTTGGCGTGGAGCCGAAGTAGGTATAAATAGGGATCATGATGTATTGGTTAACAAATAGATTCCCAACATATTATATTTTATTCTTTTCTTTCTTATTAATTTATCATGAAATATACCTATTTTACTTATTCAAATTTGTTAAGGATGCATTGGAGATGTCCAATTAGGTTTTATTACTCACCCTACATGGGAATCATGATGCACATGATGATTTCAGATATAGGGATCTGGGAAAATGAATGGGTCCCATGGTAGATAGTTGAGTTGAGGAACATGGAGCTGGGAGTGGTACCATGATGTACTGTAGAGGATTTCACCATTTTTTTACTTATTTACTTGCACTCTATATATTCTGGTTTGAATTTAGATAATGGGATAGAATTTATTTATTTATTATAAAATGTGTTCAATCTGATATTACACTATGATTACTTATATTCCAATTTATTTCTCTATGTTTTTTATATATTATTTATATCATTGGTGGAATGATATGATGTTGAAGGCATAGTTTTACCACTGATGTAATTTAGACCCTTGTTGCTAGTCATTATCCTATTGTGTATAGGGAAGCATGCATGAAGTCGTATAGATCTCTAGATCTAACCTTTATGCTTTAGGTTAGGGAATTATAAAATAGTATTAGTGAACATGTTTCTCATTTTCTTATTACTAACTTGGTACATGGCATAATGGATTTAGATTATGGGACTAAGGTAATAGAATTTTCACATGCCTACAAAAATCAATTTTAATTGACCTTTGAGTAACCATTAAGGGGATTATTGTTACTATTTTATATGATTTAGGTGTTTTCATGAATCATGAATAGAATTATAAGGTAATATTACAAAAATATATCTATTCAATTCACCATAATAGTTCTTCAATTTTATTCTTTAATGTGTGTTATTTTTTTTTGGGATAGACCTATATTTATTATTGAGTGATATATCTGTTTTTCTATGATGTTATAATATATATATGATGGAATAATTAGTGAACATGATCATGTTTTGATGTTATATATATATATATGTGTGTGTGTGTGTGTGTGACTGGGAATAACATATAGGGATGAAGTCCTTTGTTATCCCTATGAGAGATATACCTTTGAGTATGGGTAAAATCATAGGAGAACATTTTTTTTATATCATATACTGATTAGAAGCTATACTATTGGTTTTTTTCATAAATGGTATCTTCATGTTTCAGAAGATGCCTCTATGAAGGAGACTTATTAGACCACTAGATGGAACGGGTCGAGAAACTTGCATTGGGGAGTATTTCATTATTCTTCCACATATGGTATAGGAGGGTGCAATAGAGCACACCCCCACACCTATTATAGTGACATATATTATAAGGACACCTTTCCTAGGAACCCTCCCACGTTTTCATAAATAGGGTAAAGGGGCACTGAGGTCCAGGATAGATTACGCCAAAGACATCAAGATCTATAATCCACCATCTTTTTAGAGTACTAGATGGTCATAAGATTCATACAACTGGAGAAATATCCTCAAGGGTATCCATGACTATATTGAGATACCTAAGGATATAAAGGTTAAGTTGGATGTACTCATACTATAGGGACCTTCCATGAGAAGGTGGGGAATGGTAGGACATGTTAGCAGACATGGGGATCTTATCTAGGAGGCCTTCAAAGGACTATTTTTGGGGTAATTCTTCCACTATACACTGAAGATGAACCAATCATCAAGGTTAATATAGCTATAATAGGGGTCCATGATGATATCCTTATACTCTAATCATTTCACTAAGTTAATTCATTTTGTTTCTCTATAGGATAGTTGCAATGTACTATAGTCTAAGAAGTTTGAGATTAGTCCTCATCCAGAAATATGGTGAAAAAATAGAAGCTTCAACCTAACTAAAAAAATCATAGCTTCTACAGAGGTACATGACTATTGAGAACAGACTATATGAGGATCTAACTATCAGCCTTCTTCCAACTTTCTATGCTCAGGAGGATGTACATCTCACTTCTACAACGAGTTCCTCTTTCAGTATCAGGAAGAGGAAGACCAGAGATGCGCCACAAGGTAATGATATATAGTTATATTACATTTTGGATTCTTTAGTTCCCTTGGATGATATTCGTAGTTTTTAAAATACAGAAATATTAGAAATTACAATAGATTCTTCATACAAACTCATATATTGTGTCGTTAACACTAAAATATGGTGTATCTTTGACAATTTTTCAAAAAATACTTGAGCTCATGATTTCTTAAGAAATCACAAAAGACATGGTTAGGGAAATATAATCTTTTAGGGGTCCTTATTAGTAGTTTTAGATGACATTGACTCAAATGAGGATATATAGAATATCTCACTCAAGATGATTTTGTTGAGGGACCATTTACCATTCAACATACAGTCTTGATATCTTCTACATTGTTTACTAAAATTTTATACTGTTGCTTCACATTATTTTATTTATGTACAAGTTGTTATTGGAAATGAAATACTGGTAGAATTTTCTTATGAGTTTCTTTCCCTAAATACAATGTTGGGAATAAAAATTGACCATATTTAGTGATTTTTAGAGTATCAGGTAGTTTTTATGGTTATGGAAATATGTGTGGCTTTCTGATTTTAGAGATGAAGATCTTTGATGTGATTCTTGACATAAAATATTTGAACAGTTTCTTATCCTAAAATGATTTAAATTGGAGAAAATTATCATTTAAATTTCCCAATGGATATAATTTATTGATTACCAATGAGTGGGAATTAGGATCAAGTAGAGTTTTTCCCAATATAAACCATAATGTGTGATCAGATCATAGATTATATGATTGTATCTTTCAACAGGGTAAGTTGAAACCCACTTATCTTTTCCCCTAGTTGTGGATCGATATCAGGACTACCTTCTGAATAACTTCATAAGACATCCCTTTGATAGAGTAGTTGAGATTGGGATATATATCATGCTAGCTATACAACCCATTTTGATACCTCTATATTGTATCGCATTTTCCGAGTTGAAGGATCTCAAAGTACAAGACACGGATTTGGAATAGACATGATTTATTAGGATGATTACTTCCCCATAGGGTGCACCTATTTTGTCTTCCAAGAAGGAGGATTGTGTTCTTTAACTATTCACATATTAACAGTTTCTAAATTCGATGATGGTGATGAATAAATATCATTTTCCTATGATTGAAGATATATTTGATCAATTGTGAGTATCTCGATGGATCACTATGATTTATTTTTGATTTGTCTATAACCAGTTGTGAGTAAGAGAGGAGTAAATCACACATATAATGTTTTAGAGAAGGTATGTGATATAAAAGTACATGGTAATTGTTTTGGGACATCATCAACATGATCTTCCTCCTATATCTATAATCATTCATTTTGGTGTTCTCTAAAAACATCAACATCTACTCGTCGACTCTAAAGCAACATGCTAGACATCTCAATATAGTTCAGGGTAAAATTCGAGCACATCCTCTTTAGACCATGTATTTGAAGTGTGAATTTTATATTCTTGAGGTGAAATACCTAGGAAATATGTTGTATGAGATAGGTATATCCATATACCTCGATAAAGTTGAGGCAATTTTTTCCTGGATAAATCCCCAATATATGTTTTAGATTACAATTGTTATCGGTTTAGTAGGATACTATCATCTTTTTGTATAAGGTTTTTTCCATTTATCGACACTTATGACTATGTTGATGAAGAAATGGGTGATGTTCTAGTGGTTATACGAATGTGAAGAATATTTTCTGGAGTTAGAGAGGAGTTTGGATACAAATCATATGATGATTCTTCCCAAGCCTTGGATTGGTTTTGTAGTATACAACGATTCATTAGGAATTAGGTTAGGAATAGAAATGATACAGAGGAATCATGTAGTAGCATATGGGTCATGTTTTATGCAACATCTTAAGTGAAACTACCATGCCAATTAATTTGATATGGAAGTTTTGAACCATAATATGATGTTCTGGTGATACTATCTCATTGGATAGAGGTTTTTTTATACACAGACAATAATATACATAACTATATCTTCACATAATGAGACCTCAACATGAGGATGAGGTGTTCAGTAGAGTACCTAAATATTTTCTACATTGATATGGATTATACACTAGTGAGTGGAATCTTTATTGTAGATACTCTTAACCATAATATGTAGGTAGCTCTGGATCTTACTGAATGAGATTCATAAGAACAATGGTTCCTAATAAGCTTATTGTATGATTAGAGGATGGATGATTGATAGGATTAGGTATTATTGATGTGTTCCCCATTGGTGATCATAACATCATTGGTAAACTAGTTGAAGTATATTTTTGAATATTTCCATCATTTTACTCTGACATGGGGATATGTAGTAGGTGGTGACCCAATACTTGGGGGACATTGAATGGTGATGATGCAATACTAGTTCATGGAAGAGTTATAAAACATAATTCTATCGGGTAATATTTGATGAGATACTTCCATACCTCTATGTGGGAGGTAAATCCTATGGTGAAAAAGATATATAATTAACTCAACTGATAGTTATGGTGGATAGGGATGAAGAGGTACATTGATGGTTTTGTTTCCCGAGGCCTTACCTACCATAGGATTAAGGTCAAGAACCAGTGTCATGGTGGACTACTCTTGCCACTTCTAGTTCCTATATAGAAGTGGTAGAACTTCATGATGGACTTATTGAGGGGTTTATGTAGGAATCTAAGGATCTATTGAACTATTTGGGTTCTTTTTGTTGAATTATTTAGTCTATCATTTTTTACAGATCCATGAAACTCACTCAGTTGACGATATGGGAAAGATTTAGGTTCATGATATTTTATTAATTTATATAATTCCCTTGATAATTGTGTCAAAAAATTATTCAAATCTTATATCATGGTTTTTATTAACATAAGGCCCTGGGACTCAAATGATTTCTAACACAACATACAATCCCTATATATATGGGATTTCAGAATAGATGATTCAAATTTTTGGAAGATATTCATTGGGATTCCATTCTAGAATTTAGTAGATTGTGGGATGATAACCTATATTTAGATTATTTGACATAAAACAATATTTTAAAGGCTTCAATTTTGATTGAACATTATGGGGATCTTTCTGGTTGGTCATTTCATTCACTCCATTATAGGCATGAGACTAGTGAGGTTATGGTTTTGGGTCATAGTATGTATAGGAGACCTATGAATGATTAAAACTAATTCAAAACAATATTGAACATTGTTTAAAGAATCCAATAGTGTTATTCCAACCATCGAAGGAAATATTCTGGTTAGTTTAATGAGACTAGATTTATCTAAGAGTGGCTACTTGGTTAGGATAACAAAATTATATGAGATAAGAGAATCTTTCCCCATACTATGTTCAATCCACGGAGATCTTCGAGCAGGTTAGAATAGTGTGATACTATTTGGATCTTCCCTCTCACTATCAATATATTCCTCAAGTGTTTAATGTGTCTCAACATTAGAGGTACATTCCAGGTCCAATACATTTTATCAACTATGAAGACACTGAGATGGATACTAACACAATATATGAGGAACACCGAAGAAGATTATAGACTAGATCGAGAAATAGCTTTGATGAAAGATGATCCCACTTATAGAGATTCTGTGGAATCAAGGATGGATCTAGGAAGATACTTGGGAGATGTATCTAGGTGATTGGGATCAGTGGCCTATGCAATTCGAGTACGATGCAAAAGATTCTTTTTGAGGATGATATGTCTTCAAAAGGTATGAATATTAGAAACATAAAATTTTCAAGTTAATTAATTGTTAATTTTAGCCTTTAATAAATTTATTTTTCAAAATAAATTATTTTGGATGATTTTGGGGGGTTTTAGATGGATTTATATTGTTTTTAGGGATTTTAAGGGTTCATGGTTTGCCTAAACCATGTAGATTCTATAGGAAACCATTCAATTGAGAGTAGTGGATAAAGGGTTAGCACACGGTTAAGGCACATAATTAGTCAAAATGTGCTTCCTCACATGGAAAAATATGTAGCAATATCTAGTGGGAAACAACATGGTTAGCATAAGGTTCCAAAAATAATGTGATCAAACTATATTGATGGTAAAAAATCCTAGAAAGGCCACAATGTTGGTGCAAGATTTTTCAAACCGTGAATCCAAATTGTGCATTTATGAAATAAATTATAATATTTCACTATTGATCACCATTTACTATGTCATGAACCAAACCGAACCGACCATTAACCAGTCTCCCAAACCAGCCCACGACTTGTCCTGAGAGGCGTTCCCGATTTTCCTGGCCAAGTGCCAAGCGCTAAGGAAATAAACAAAGTAATGATTGGAACAATTTTGGCTGTAAATAAAATATAAATAAATAAATATAAACTAAAAAATAAAAATTAAAACTACACATCAAAATAAAATAAACATAAAAATACCTCTATGTGACCTTACAGGTCACCACCGACCTCAAACCAATGTCGCAGTACTACGACCGAATCCAAGCAAGACGCAGAACCCGAAGCCAAAAATAAAGTTAGAAATATAGGCATGGGTATTAAAAATATGTAGGCTATCCCAATAATCTATTTCCAATGAACATACATTAAAAAAATCAATTTGAAAGTTTTATCTACAATATATAAAGTATGTTTTTTACATGTCTACTAGAAAACTAAGTACAACTAATTACCATTAATAATTTCCAAAAAAATGTCCATTATATTAGTGTGTCATTAAAATTTTAAAAAAGTTAGTGATGCTTTTCATTTTTGATGGAGTAAAATATTATAAAACACATTGACATTAAAACATTTTTCAAAATGATTTAAAAACAAATACATCTCTTCCATGTAGATGCTACACATGAATCCACTACAATATTCCCATAGAATGTGCAATGAAATTATACCAAATTATATATATCCATACTAAGGAATACGAATGCATTCTTTCAAAACCAATCACAAATCCCCCAAAACGAAAGAGACAGAGTGAATCGACTCGAACCACCTCTCATTCAACAGCGGTTGCTAGAACGCGGACCAATGGGTCCCGAGTCACCATCCACACAACCCTAAAAACAGAAGAATCCTAAAAAATGAATCAAACCATCTCCAAGGAATTTTCAAGGAATCACCTCAAAAAATATATTTTTATCATATCAAAACACTGAAAAAACACCACAATAATTTATCCAAGTATAATTGATGTGTGCATACATAGACATAATCAGATATTCACTGAGAATGTTATTTTCAACAAATTATGTTAAAATTAATACACCACTAATATAAATATAAATTCCCAAAACTAATTTTTATGGGAAAAACACATAATTCCAAACTAAAAAAATAATCCATAATTGATATTCATGCCTTATAAAGTCACTGATTCACAAACATGAATACAAACCCACAATTCATCCAGTTTTACTAAAAAGTTTAATGCATGCATTTCGTGGGGTGTGGAGAAACAATTTTTATATTCTCTAAGTGTAGTACAATGATTAATCATCAGAATTATCCTAAATAGAATTTCACAAAAAATAGATGGTCACTTTTAAACAAGAGTAATAATGTTTTGTTTTTAGAATAAATCAATAAGAAAATGATTGAAATAAAATTGGAAATTCTAATTGTTTAAAACTATGATATTAGAATGGTGATTAGGTCATGTTCATTTTCAGAATTGTAATGTTATCTTTTTTTTAATTTAATTCAAAACCCTTCTTATAAGTTGATTAATGTGAGATTCCACAATCGTTACCTCTTACTTCCTTGGTGAAATTGTGATGGTGAGAGAAAATCTTATGAATATCTATGCTTGGTCTACTCTCTTTCCCTGTGAAAAAGAGTTATAATCAATATCCTCTCTAAAAATGGGCAATACCCGATCATGTTTTAGTTATCCCAAACAATCATGAACATCCACTTCCCATTTTACGTGTACTAACGTTTGTCAAGTACATCACAACTAATCCCTAGTCTATTCCATCGTATATAAAGAATAATTTAGTTGAGAAAGATAATAATTATTTACCAAAAAAACCAACAATGGAATTGAAATTCATGAATGATCACACATGATAATAAAATACGCTATATGAAATTTAAAGCAACATTTATTAAAAAATAAATTTAATTCAATTATGTCCAAGAACTCAAGAATTACAAAATAGAAAACCAATGCTTCCCTAATTACTAATTTTTTTACCCCACCAAGGTAAGGATAATCGAGATGAATGAAGATTAATAATTCATTACAAATCTATGGAAAATAAAATATATAAATGTGGGATATCTGAAAATTTATCTTACTTAGGGTCCTAGATGGAATGGAATGGAATGAGATTCTTTGAGAGGGAGAAGCTCCCCTCCTTTTAAAGTAATAATTTGAACCTTGAATTTTGATTCCTTTTATCCCCAAAAAATTAACCTTTCACATGTTTCACCCATCTTTATTGTTGTTCATAAATATCTTGTCCATCTCTCCTCAATATTTCAACTGATTTGGACATGTACTTCAAGAATTATTCCCATTTTTGTAAGACAATTTATTCTGTTGAGTTAGACATTACCAATTGAAATCCAATTCAATTGTCCAATCCTGCATTAATGATGTTTCAAAACTCCTTGCACTTACACACACCAAATTTCATATTAATTAGTCCACCATGAATGAGGTAGGGACCCAATACCAGGAATCGACATGTCATCAAATAGTTTTCACAATCCAAATCGTGAGCTTCTTTCCAGCTTCCATCTGGTCGATTCAACATTTGGTCAAGAAGGATTAAATGGATCTATTGCTGTATATAATCCTAAAAAGAAATAATTTAATTTTTTTTATTAATATAGAAAATGTTTTGTCCAAAAAACTGAAATTATTTAAAACTTTTAATAATCTGAATTGGTCTACTTTTACGATTAAACTCAAAATACCACCTATATCATAATATGTGTCAATTTATCTTAAAGTAACACGTTGGTGGTATTTAAATAAATTAAAGTAAATTTAAATTTATTGAAATTATTTTCTCTATCAATTCCTCCACACTTTGATGTTAGACTCTTGGAAAAGTAAAAACCAAAATTAAATAAAATCAAATCCAAAATACATACCCCATAGATCTAACAAATCCACACCAAGAAACAAAAACATATTGTACCTCTAGAAAAACCATTATTTCAAGTTCTCCATTTTGATAATTTAATATATTTCCTCTTCATTTCTTATCCCATGCATACAAAACACCTACCTAACATGAATTTTCACTCATCTTACAAGTTTAAATGTTGAACAAGGATTTTCTCATCCAAACTCATGCAAGAGTCAGAATTGTCTTGATATATTCCTACATCTCCACCCGATGTGAGTCATGGACACATGAATCTCATGATGACTTTTTAGGGGTTTCCTACGACTTTTTGTTGATAATATTTAGATGTTAAAAACTATGAGGCTGAAAATGATGGGTTAGGCTCTTTTTGAAGAAAAATTGCAAGATTTAAAATTTGAATCAAGTATGTTATTGTTCTCATATCCTTTATAGAAAATTAGATCCATAATCATGAAAATTCATGGAATGTTCATGCCATGTATAATTTCACAAGAAAATATTTCTCCTCAAACATAGTTTTTATTGAATGGTCCAGATAGGAACAACTTTCTTTCTACTTTGGTAACTCTAGAAAGGAAAAACTACTTTTATCATGAAAGATCAATAAATACACAAAATTTAACAAAATGAACATTGTAGTAAGAACATCATCCTCTCAATATTTAATTTTCCACCTAAAGTATCAACAATTGAGGTAGTACACCACAAGACTTCTTCCCCCACACATAAGTTCAACTAGATCATGCCATTTAACTTCAAGAGTAGGTTTGATAGGGAAAATTGGCTTGGTATGTGGGTAACCTAACCAGATATTCATGGTTTATAATGTCTAAAAGCATTAACGTACAAGTTAGGCTATAATAAAAAAAGGCTAATTTTGAAAAGGGGGCTTAAAAACAAATAAATGTCTAAATCAATTTAAAAAAATGTACTTCAACCCCTCTAATTTTGAGAGGAATTAATCAAATTACAGTTAAATCAAGAATTCTCTAGTTCTCTGAAGAAATGAGTTTAATGTAATGAAAATAAAAAAAATGTTTTATAATCCTTAGAGGTAAGTGATTTAAAAAAATACAGTGAGACATGGAATGTGATTCAAATATCAGAGTACTTTTCATGAAATTACCAAAGATTTGAACTGGAAACAAATTCATTTTGAGCATTCATTTATGCTCAGTTTCATGTAATAGTTTGGATCGGTCATTGAAATGGGTTTCAAAAATTTCAATGATATGAATTTCATCTCAAATTGTATAAAAAAATTAAAAAAATAAACACACCAAAATTTGAAAAAAATAAATTTTAAAAAAACTTATAATAATAATGAAAATACTAAACTACAAAGGTTCCCATCCCCCACACATAAAATATATAGTGTTCTCAATGCCTTAAAATTTATTTAACATGTATGTAGACATTTGTTTTATTCACAAAAAACAATTATGTATAAAAGAGAGGTACAAGCTGACTTATTCACAGAGAAACATTGAGTTGTGATCCAGAGTGTTGCACTATGAAAACCTACATAATAAAGAACAAAATAAAACATAATATATTTATTTAAAGATACAAAAGTAGAAACATGATGGGAATTGAATGATAGATCTTGGTTTAATCCCCCATGTGTGCCCTATGGTTTGACTGCCTCCAGATGGGCATTTCTAATCAGTTATCCCAAGTCTGATGGTGGGTCATGTTTCTTGTTCATGAACCAATAAGAATTATTCTTTCTAACATATACTACTTCCTTTTTATTCTGGAATCCGTGGATATATAATTCCAAATCCACCTCCATGTGAATGAGATAAAAAATTCATGGTGGAGGTAGGATAATCAATGAGTCCTACTCTTTCATGGTTTCCATTTTCCCAGTTTCTTCTTCATTCACCAGTGCTTTCTCAAGGTATGAAACATCATTGGAATAATCATATGGAATGTCAAAGTTTACTTCTATTTGAAAAAAAATCCTTATGAATCAATATAAAATTATTCCTTGTAAAAGTATGGATATTGTGTCTCTATTTCCTAATGCAAATCCACTTTGATATCCTCTTGTTCTCCCACAAAAAAAATGATCAACATTTTTGTGGATCTCTAGTAGTTAATCTTCTTTTCCATAATAATCCTCCACAAAAAAACATAATATGGATGAATCTAAAAATTTCAAGCAATACTAGGTGATACACAATTCGTTTTTAATAAAACTGGATGATAACGAGTTAAATAAAAGATCATATTCTTGAGTTTTTTCATCCTCAATATCTTCTTCAGTGGAAATATCCACATGGAGTTAAGCTGTAGCACATAGAGGGATGGGAACTACCAACCTGAACCTACAAAAAAAGTATCATAACCGCAACTAAAAAATAAGGAACTCTTAACCTGATCTCAAACAACTTCCATAATGCTAATGGGACAACTCAAACACTAGGATTTAAATAGGAAGCCTATTACAAGGCAACCCTGAAATACTAGAATGATGGAACAAGGGATATCTATTACAAGAAAAAAATCCCTCCGCACAAGGCCGAACAACAACACAGTTGAACCCATGAAAAGAATCATGAACTAGATAGTGGACCATAAACATCATCCACCCATCTCACAACACCCAAACATCATTAAATGAGTACAGCTAAAACCAAAACCAAAATGGACCTATTCATCCACGGGCCAAACAACCCTCATGAAAAAAATGATAAAGTGATTCCACACATAGAACATACACAACCACATGGATTGCGATAAAGTGAGTTCATCACACCATAACAATAGAGTATAAAATTAAAATGAAACCAATACTAAAACAGAGAAATTTTAGATACTTCCATCCCAAAGCAGGAAATATAACAGGATCCAAGGATTGGTGAATCCTTGACAACACATGCCTATATGTGAGCTTCACCCTAATACCTATGGCTAGGGAACTAAGGGACGAAGCATCTTCTACCTCACAGTCAGGAACTAGCATCCCCCGATCATAACTCCTTCCTTGAATGATGCTTCATAAATAAATTCCCTTAGTTCCCCGAATGGCCACAACAATGGAAAGACTATGGATGGATGTGATAAGATAGCTAGGAATATCTGAGCTATATATAATGATGGAACACTAGAGAGAGGTCTGATGAACTAGATGTCATAAAAAACAAGGACAAATTCTTATAGAAATGTTCCTCTTGCATGCACTCTTTTCTATATAGGGAACCCTCACGAAAGCTGACCACTATTAAATACACCCCATGAACTAGATCTTTAAGGTGGTCAATGTAAATTTTTTAAAAAACTTGACCCTACTAAACAACCCGCAATTTTTCCACCTTCCTGAACTTTACCTCCTCATGTATTAACTCTCTATCAAAGGTGGCCTCAAACATTTCCCATGTCAATCAAAATTCCAATGAAGATGTGAAAAACATCTTCCACTTGTCCAAAACTGGACTCTCAAGCTACTCCACAATTGTATGAACCCTGATATCCCTACAATTTCCCCAAACCATGAATCCAATCTATACCACATCAACCCATATACGTAACACTGTTGTACCTCTGACACCATGAAGGATAGGCAATATCAAGGAAACATTCGGAACAAAGAATGAATCATTATAAATCAATGAATCCTTTCTGTGAGACATTTTCTGAATAACACAAGAAACATAAAAAAAATCTAACATCAATACAAAACATAATTGGGGAGAACATTTCAAGCCAATATGGATGGATGATAATCCAAAAATATACACACATAACAAAAAAATACCTTTATAAAAAGAAGTACAAGCCCTGGGTATCAAACCAACACCCGTGGAATCCCATGAACTATTGCACATATGTTCCCCTATATTCATCCAATCATTTCACCACACACTTTCAACACACATACCCTCACATGTGAAAACACCCATAGAGATATCCAAGGGTCACACCCAATATATTTTCTGAGAAAGTCCAAACATTATGAATATTCTCAAACCAAAACAATTTAAATTTTAAAACCTATCTTTCCAATTTATTGCCCTTGAAATGGAATCATTTTCATTTTTAAAAACTTTTTCATTTAAAAAAATGTATTCCAACTAGAACCAAAGTGAACCCTGAATTATGCCAAAATAACAAAATTAGGATCTAGTAATTATGATTAACCCTAAGAAATGTTAGTGATCTATGCCGCAAGTAAGAATCAACAACTCAAATGAACTTAAACAGTTTACTCAGACTCCACATGGGTCACAACACCATGGGAAATCACAATGTAACACAGACTTCCCTACATTGTCATCCCCCAATCCAAAACAAGAAAATAAAATTCAAATCTTGGACTATCCCAAGAATCTTGAGGTTCAGAATGAGCGAGGGATCATGATTCCCTTCACACACCTACCTCCCGACTCCCTACAGTCCTAATATCTGACAAATAGACACCCCAAATAATACAGACCTCATCTGATAACATTTTTTTCATGAACCGACCCTTGTTGACCCTGTAATGGTAACCCCAGATATCCCACAACATGGACCAAGAGGAATTATGTATCCTCCCAGGCTGGGGACATGTTCCAAGGGAATCAATGGAGTAGCAACGGGAATGAATTGGCCCAGAAATAAAAGATAAATAAATAAATATAAACTAAACATGAGAAACTAAAACTAGCAGCAGAATGAAAATAATACTGCACATACCTCTATGTGACCTTGGGGGTGAGCACCAACCTCAAACCGACATCGCACAACTACAACCTAATCCATGAAGGATGCAACACCCAAATCCAAAAAAAGTTAAAACTATAGGAGTGAGTATTATGGCCCAGTAGGATATCCCGATATTCTATTCCCAATGCACTTATTTGCAAAAAAATGAAACATCAATTTTAATGATTTAAATACAATATATAAAGTTATTCTTTTCTACGTGTCTACTAAAAAATAATGTACAACTCATTTCCCCTAATAATTTCCAAAAACATGTACATTCTATTAGCATTTCGTTAACATTTTTAAAAGGGAAGTGATCATTTTCATTTCATATTCCATGAATTATTATTAAACACATTGACTTTAAAATATATTTAACATGATTTTAAAAACCAACACATCACTTACACAAAGATTTTATACAAGGAGGCAATACAATATTCACATAACATGGGAAATGATAATATACATACCAGTACGACATTCTTCACTGTAAGAAACAACAATCTAATAGATATAGGTAAACCTAATAGATCAAGAACAATCCTGAAAATAGAAATACATGAGAACCCATCCATGGTATATTTCCACACATAATGAAATCAAAAAATACCCAAACTCCCAACCACCCTAACTTAGGATAGACTGAGGGGCCCAACCACATTACAATAAACCCAAATATATCCAAATGGTATGGGGCACTGGTCAGTACATGAACTACTACTTTGGAAAGAATTCATAGATAATTCTTTTAATATACCAGGTCCCCATGTCTCATGTATATAATGGGGTGGTCCAACTTATACTGACTGAGAATCCAATCACAAATATAAATAATAATAATAGTTTACAATAGGCCTCACCCCAAGTCTCACCAAGGACTAATCTCATGACATTAAATAATTTGAACCCAAAGAGTTCCCACCAAGTGACCCTGATAATGGATCATGAGGATTATCCAGTGATGATTTCCCATCAATTATACATAGACAACGAATGATAAATATCCAATTTTGGTTTTCATAATAAATATTTTTATCAATTTCATGAAGTTTCCAAATGGGCTTTTGAGCATTTCACAATGCTAAAAATTATCAAACATACAATCCATCTATTAAAAAGAGGTCTGACCACACCATTTTCCATTCCAAAACTATTTAAACTATTTCCTTAAAACATTTCTATTACACTTTTAAAACCACTGATTTCTTACAAAAATTCCAAGCATGTCATTCACTGGGAACAAATATGAAAACACCAAAAACCTGATACCCACTCATTTATATAAACCAAAATCACTTGGAAAACCCATAAAAAGAAACCAAGACATCATTTCATATAATACTAACACGTTTTAAAATCCAAACCATGCACCCTATATCTCATGTTACTCACAAAATCCTACATGGCATTTAATTGAACACAAGGTGTGTGTTATTTAATAAAACAATACAATTTATCATAAATCAAGGTATAAAATACTAATTTTTCACACAAAATTATTAAACCAAGTATAATATATCAATATTTATAAATTAAATAAGGCGATAAAAGAATGAAATAGATGGTTATTAAATTTAAATGGCATGTGCATAGAGAAAACGTTCCAAAAAGGATCACCAAGTCAATGATTTATAACTGATGTAGTAGCCCGCTCACACACACAAACTTCCATATATATATATATATATATATATATATATCCTTAAAATGATGCACATGTTCTTCATTCCATGAGGCATCTAGCACAAATAAGATATATATATTTACAGATATCCATATGGTGGAATATGTTTGCGCACCTTCAAAACCAATCGAAACTCCCCCAAAACTACAGTGGTGTAGCGAATTGACCTGAACCACCTCGCATTTGGAAACTGTTTCCATAACAATGACCAATGGGTCCCGAGACACCCTCCTCACAACCCTAAAAATGGAATAATCATTACAAACCAAATCAAAACCTCACATATTTTAAATCAAGGAATCACCTTAAAACATAATTTTAACAAATCAAATCATGAAGAAAACACCACAATTATTTAACCTAGTACATTTGATACGTGCATACATAGGATTTTTTTTGATTCACATAGAATGTTATTTTTTAAAAATTATGTTAACATAAAAACACCACAAATGTAAAAGTAAATGCCTAATTTGTTTTAAAGAAACACATCGTACTTTCAAACTAATTAAATAATCCAAAATTAGGGTTATGACTTAAGAAGTCACCATACAAAACCCTAAACAAGAATTCAACCAGTTTTTCTAAAAATATTAAAAGGGGAAACATCATAAAATACACCCCATTTGTTTATCATATTCAATTTTCATTTTTCTCGAACAAATATAGAAAATATACATCTAGGCATAAAACATAAAATAAATGAAAATCTATTATTCGAAAATTCAATTATGAAACGAATGACAACATAAGTCAATTACGTCCATTACTAAGGTGAGAAGCATCTGTAAAAATTTATTGAATGAATGAAAACATCAATGGATCAATCCAAAAAGGAGGAAAAATGTAAACACATGCCTCGTCGACATGGGAATGTGAAAATTCTTCTGTTAAAGGGACAACAAGGACTCACAAACCATTCAAACACCCTAAAATCCAAGAAAACCAAGATACACATGAAAAATAATTTCTTGGGGTTGACCAAAAAAGAAATCCAATACAAGAACCCTAGAAATTTAGATAAGAGAGTATAAGATGGGGAAGAGAACTCACCCAAGGAAACCACAAAGGCTTCGAGAGGGAGAAGGGGAAGCGCCGACAGGAGGTGCAGGCTGGGGTTTGCAGTGCAGGCCATCAGTGGGGTGTGTGAGAGGAAGTTATAATGGGGCGATGAGAGGGGAGGAGTTTCATGACGATCTAACATGAGGATGAGATCTGGCCAGAGATGAATGTGATAGATGGTTTGGTCTCACAAGGAAAGAGGAACGAGGGGGGTTGTACCGTGGAAGGTAAAGAGGAGAGGTAGGGGAGAGGCCCTATGTTTAAAAAAATAGAAAAATGAATAAAACTAAAAAAATACTATTAATACTAACAATAATAATAATAACAACAAGAAAAACAACAAAATCCAAAATAATATACATAACCATAATAATAATCTTATCATTAATAATATTCATTTTGTTTTTTAAAAAATAATAACATTAATAATAATTTAATAATAAAAATATTAATAATAATAATAATATCTACAAAAATATAATAATAATTATTATTATTTAAAAATTTAATCTATTTTTTCATAATTTTTTTATTATCTTAAAAATTGGGTAACCACACGGTCACCTGGGCTGACTGCACAGTTACCACTAACCCTGTGGTGCGTGTGAATGGGCTCAAAACCCACCAAAATTATTTTACATCAAAACCATAAAACCAACACTCAACTCAAACCTCGATGAGAAAATGAAATGCCAAGAAATAATAAAATAAAACAATTTTAATGGTCAGGCTGGGACATGTGGTATATTTTTAACCATTGTTATTTTTAAAGGATTCCATTTCGATTTCCACGACCCATCTAGCCTTCTCTGAGGAATGGCTATCTTCTAAATATTAGTTTTGGTGGATTCAAGTGAGTTGTTGATTATGAATTGAGGTATATAAAACAATACCATATTTTCTTTGGGTTTAATCTTAATTTTAATCTTTTCCATTGATAAAAATTATTAATCCATCTTATAGTTTCCAAATATAGGAATCCTATGCCATCTAATGATTAATTCATGGATCATTTCTAAAACATTGGTAGTTTTGGCATATCAACAATATTCCTTTGGATTTGAGATAAATTCCTGATGAAAATTGGATGTTTTGGGGAATGTATCCACAGATCAATAATCAAAATATAGTATATTTTATGATTGTAATATTGAATATCATTTCTATTGACTGATTGATGATGGATCAATGTTCGTTAGCAAGACTAGAATTTCACTTATAGAATTGGAAACAAATTCATGATTTTTTCTTTAATCGAAAACAGATAGGGTGAGTTAGAGACAACTTCTTTATGAAACATTAGAATTGGTTGTGTTTGAATAGTCTTTAAGGTTTTTTATTGTAGGTCCACCCTTCTTGATTTGGACTCTTTATGAATATCCTTTAAAAATATTTTTCTTCATCAACCGAAACCCAATATAGGCATCCTTGATATCTGAGATCATTCTTCATGAGTGTGTGGTGTAGTTCATTCATTGATGCTTTGAATAACTTTGGATTAATTTTTCAACATCCTTGATGTAATAAGTTCTTTACCATTTTGGGATCATGAATACACTTATTTCCATGACATTATTCTTGCATTGTCTTTCTTGTTTACCATGTTAGACTCTGATCACATGTGATTGTGTGTATATCCCATGAGTCTAGTTACGATTCTTGATTATATAAGTATTATTATAGATTATAGACAAATTTTTACATTGATATCATTTATTGTATGTTTCTGCTATATTTTTCAGGATGATATGTTATTTTTTTCATCCTCTACCCTGGTGTGTGTGTTTCCATGAATTTAGCGGTTTGTTCATGTAACTCAGAATATATAGACCATATTTTTTTGATTATCACACTAGTGTGCACAATACATGGTGATGGTGATGATACACATATGAAAACGGTTGGGGAATGAAGGTATATAGGCTTGGACTAGGGTATCATCATTAGGGAAATGATGGTATGATGGCCTGACTTAAGGAATAGACATGGTACGATAGTCCAAAGACCTAACCTATGATTAAGGTGGGGTAATACAGCCAAGAGGCCTTGCCAAAATTGATTCCTTGACAACTATGAGAGGCATTATTTCCATCCTTATTTCTAGTTCCTGAAATTTTAAGAAAAATATTATTATCCATTATATGTGGTGCCAAAGTCGGTATAGTTAGGGCTCATGGTTGTGGGGTTATCACAGTAATGCACACTGTATGATTTTTTATGCTTACTTCCACATTTGTTTACCTTTTCATATATCTTTCATACTTGTGAACATTTATTAATTACACATTGGTGGTTTCTTATTGTGTTTTATTACTCACACCTAGCATGGGCATCATGATGATTATGAATCCTTCATGTATAGGGACCCTAGAAAGGGAAAGGGGTCATAGTCAATGGTTGATCTGGGGATCATGGAGTTGGGAGCAGCACTGGGACATAATCCATAGGATTCCACAGTTTTATTTAATTGTATACTTACACTCTATATACTTTGGTATGGATTTCCACATTGGAAACCCATTTATTTATTGTTTTTATATGTGTTCCATTTGATATTACATTATGATGGCTAATATTCAACTTGATTACATTGAGTTGCTCAATATTTTATTTACATCATTAGTGCAAGGATATCATACCGAGGTTTTATTCTTACCAATGATGATGTTTTGACCCTTGCATCTAGTAAAAAACCTCTTGCATATAGGGAGACATGCATGTGGTATTGTGCATCTCTGGATTGGATTGACTAGTTTAGGTCATGGCATTAAACTTTAGGCTATCTCTTTTAGGGGCCTTTAGGCCAATTTCACTTTGGCCTTTGGGCCACCCAAATGTAACAAAACAAGCCTGGTAGGTTCTTTTCATTCTTTATGGGGAGGGATGATTCTTTACCCACTAGGGTATTGGGGTGTCTATTTTTCTTGTGGTTTGTAATCCCCTCCACCAAATATATATATATAGTGTAATTTATTATAAATTTTTTGTACTTAAATGAAAATTTGAAAATGTATTAACATTAATATGAATATTTGTTCAATTTTATTTTTTATTTTTATAATAAGTATTATTTATTCCAATTTTATTATTTTTAAAATTTATTCTTTTTTAATTATAAAATTTTATTCATTTCTAGTATTTATTAAATCATTATTAATGATCCATTTTTAATATATATTCATTTTTTCATTTTTAATATTTAATCATTTAATATTTTTTAATTTTTTAATTTATTTTTATTATTTATATTTTTTTATTAATATTTAATATTTTATACTATTTTTATAATGTATATAATCAGTATATAATCATATTTTTTGATTTTTTAAAAAATCATTATACATCGATTATTTATTTATTTTTAATATGAAAACCCTTTTAAATATTTTATATTTAAGTTAAATATTTAATATTAATTCAATTTTATTTTCATATTTAATCATATTTATTTTAATATTTATTCATTTTGAAAAAAACAATAATTTATAAAGTTAAGAATATTTAATGATTTTAATTTATTAAATTTTATTCATTTTTAATATTTATTTTTTAAAAATTTTTATTTTGTTTTTTACATATATAAATAATGTAACAACCCGAGATTTTATTAGAATTGTTATTTTTAACTGATTTCTTATGTTGTACGCTATACCAAAGGGAGCTGGCACTACATGCATCCCTGACTTGGCTTGCATTACACGCAATCGCCACCTTCCTTGATAGCATGTGTAATAAACAATACCGGGTTTCACTAAACAACGATATATTATTATAATATTATTATGGACTATCCATTATGAATAGTATATTTTTTTTTGAATTTTATAATATTATTATTCATCTTACACATTTTCAAGAACACGGTATGAGAACAAAATAAAATTTTCAGGTAAAATAAGTATTTTTTTAAAAAATGCAGTTTTGCCGCCTTTTGATGGCGCACCCACTTTAAATCTATTTTTTACATGTTTATAAGTTAAATTTGAAAAAAATCTTCTTTTGCATCAGGATATAAAAATTTACTTCGGATAATTTTTTCATATTATTCTGACAACTTCTATATTTTAATGAATAGTAAAAACACGCTATATTTTAATTAAAAACAACTTTTTTCATCGCAATAATTTATATGGATAAATTATAATATTGAATGATTTCAAAATATAAATATAATATATTTTTACCATTTAATATAATTTATGTCATTACCATTAATTTTACATTGAATTCATAGATAAAAACATTTCAATCTTCGACAATGTTTTAGCTTTTAAAACCCATTTTCTTAACAACGGGATTAATATTCAACTAATTACTGCAACTTATTTGTTTTGAATTTTGAAAAATGGATTCCATATTTTAATTCAATGGTTCCAAATTATGATAATAGGTTACTTTTATTTTTTTGAAATTATGAATAGTAACTACGGTAATTTTTATTTACTACAGTTAAAGGTAAATTGGGTAATTAATGGTACAAATAAGATTATAAAAGTACCCTTACACCTGAAAAAATTATATTGGATTACTAAAAGTAGACCTATATCACATAAGGGTCGTAATATATTCTTTTAATGGAATTTTGACCTTGAAAATAATTTAATTATTATTAAAACCAACGAAAGTGACAACATGTCACTCTCTTAAAACTTATAAGTATAATAATTTTAATTTAGTGATAAACATCATGAAACATAGAACATGAATATTTTCCAGAACTATAATTAAATTATCTACATAATGTGAATTTATTTAAAATATTTAGGGACTTAATAAATATCATTAAATGTGACACAATAGTGATGTTGAAATTATTTTATTAATTGAAATATTAAATAAATGGTTTTAAAAATATTAGAATAAATATTATATCAACTATTTAATGTGCTACACTAATTTTCTAGATACATATGACATTTTATGAATCTATTAATGCTTTTATTTCGAACATATATTCTATGTGGATTTTATTTAAATTCAAATAAATGAATAATGTTAAAATTGACACTACTGTTATTTTATTAAAATAAAATAAAATAAAATTGTTTAAAAATCACAAAATATTTTAACAATTATAAATTAAAATTCATATGGTCTACAATTTCATAAATAATCCAATTATGGGTAATTCACAACACATAAGTAATTATTTATAACAATTTAAAATTTAGAATCTTATAACCACAAATAAAATTAAATAGATTAAATAAGGATAAATCATGTTGATAATGTTTAAAATAAATTACTAACATGTATACACTTTATTGTTTGATGAAATTACAACCCTATATCATCTGTGTTCTGATTTGAGTCATTTTTGAAGTTTTGAAGTGGGGTTTGAATTTATTATAAATTAATAATATTTAGGTTTCCAAAGGTGCCCCTCTCCTCCCTTATAAAAGGGAACCTCCTCCATCTTCTCATTACACAATATTGAGCCTTAAAGGTCGGCCAACCCATGCCCATTTCCTTTATCAACTTCTCTAGAAACATTATAGAGATTAAGGTCTCCTCACAAGACCAACTCTAGTGCCTTAAGAGGAGGTTAAAGAGATGCGCGTCAAAGAAGAGGTAATATCCTTTACCGAATATTTCCAATTTATTTATTCTTCTACTTCTTATTATTTATTTGTTTCATCATAAATTAATAACATAAAAATAAATAATATACTGATATGTTATTATAAATATGAAACTACCCTATTTCGCCTTCTATCCATCCTACGAAAAATGAAATCACCGCGCGTGCGTACGTACGGAATACCGTCTCCACACTATGGTGTAATTTTTTTTTCCACCACCACCTTACTTGGATGGGTATAATGGAATAAATAATAGCTATATATAATTATTATAAAATCATAATTATTCTGAGATATTATATCATCCACTCTAATTCAATTAAATAATAATGGGAATGATATCATCGCCCGTGCGTACGTACGAATTACCGTCTCCACGACGCGATGTGATTCATTCTCCATGTTAACCACTCAAGAATGATTATAAAGTATATATAATGATTAATAATGAAATATATTACAAGATAAATCTAATGTATTTATGTATATATATATATATGTCATCTACTTACTTCCATTCAAGTCAATAAGGAAAAGAAAACATCGTTCATTCGTACGTACAACCGACCGTCTCCATGAACGGTGTATCTAATTTCATTTATCAATTTATTATATATATATATATATACTAAATATATATGATATATAAATCATTATTTACATTATAGAATTAATTAAATAATTATATAAGTAATAATAATATCAAGAACAACAAGTCCAAACACGTACGATAAATAAAACGATTTTACCCAATACACTGCTTTAACATGGAATTTACAAAAGAACGGATAATATAAAGTCATAAGTGAGCCATATATGAAATAATAACAATGAATATGATTATGTAATAAGCCAATTGCATCATTTAAATCATTATACAGGAGGTTCAGATACGTATGAAGCATATCAGACCTAAGGTAAGGGATAATTATTCCAATCTAGTTCTTATCCGAGATTGTTTATTCATAAGTATTTACTAGGGTTATTTTTATCATCCATGTCCATGTTTTCTAAAAGTGTTTTTATGTGTTCTTAAAGTCATTTTTATCCATTTTTGACTTTTACCACATGTTAGGAAAGGAATATTTCATTTGTTTACCATACGAGAAACTTTTTGACTTTTCCAAAAAAAGTACGAGGAGAATATATATTTTTTAACTTATATGGAATGAATGGATTTTTATGGTTTCATAACACTTTATTTTCATGAATTTTACTCTACAATATTTCATTTTTATTTTCATTAAAATATTTTTCTTTTAATATTTCGTGGAATTTTGTGAAAAGAAAATCATTTTTAAGAAGAAAGGATATTTTCCTCAAGATTTCTTTTCATGTGTTTTATCAAAACCATTTTTCATTTAAGATGAAATTATTTTATATTTGTATGTTTCATGTATAATGTATCAATTATTTACATGATTTCACTTCTATTATGATGAAATGGTATCCATTTGTTTTATATGGATTATTTTATGATGGAATGATGTTTATGAAATCCATTTTATTTGTTGGGTTATTATGAATGATGTATGTTTATTTTGTGGTACATATATGAATGGTTTCATTATGATATGGGTGGGACCTATATCTCCCTATAATTAATTGGGTAAAGATTTATATCTCATGAGAAAGACATGGCTGGAACAGAAAGTTAATCCGGTTCAGTGTTACACGACTGGAACGAGGAGTGAACCCGATTCACAAAGGGACTTTGTCCAGTAAGATGGTCTTGGAAGCAATGCCTTGGATACTATGGAAATCATATCATGTGATTAATGGTTCTCCACAATCACATGTTTTATTACCACACTATTTTATTATGATTGATGATCCATTATGATCTATTCCTTACGTACTACCATGTTTTATGTCATTGCTCAAGATTTTGATGTTTAAATATTATTTTCATGTTTTGAAGTTCAAATGTATATGGTTTGTTTTATTTTTTCCATGCTTACCCTTACTGAGAATTCGAGCTCACCCTTTATATGTTTTCATTTCCCCAGGATATAAAGAAAGGTTTTTGGTAAGAAAAAAAAGGAAGATCTTTATGTGAGATTTTGAAGATCTTTTACCAAGATTAGAAGATTATATTCCGAGTTTCCAATGTCACGACCCATCCTCGGGGCCCATGCCGTGACTACCCCAAGCCCACCTTCAATAGGCCAGGGGCTGACGACTAGCACCAAAGGCATAAATCCTGATAACTGGGAAGACATTGCCTTTATAAAAGCAAACAAACACCACAAAGTACAAGGGGAAGTAAAACACTAAGTACAAAAGAAAGTGATGAAAAGTAAATGGGCCAGAATACAAACCCAACTGAAAGTAAAACTACAACTGAATAAAAGTACAATAGAAAAAGACAATAGTAGGAAGAATGGAAGCGGCACTTGAGGCGTCCTCTTCAGATCCTACATGAAGGGTAGGTACAGATGGCGCAGCTCCTGGATCGTCCACCACGGATCCTACCGGAAGGATAGGTACAGATAGCCACCACAACACTCTCACCCGCCAACCTCATCCGTGTGTATTCTCATTGTGAAGTACACCTCCAGATACTAAATCGTCGTGTGGTCCACCTCCGGGTACTGACTCGTCGTGTGGTCAACCTCCAGGTACCGTCCAGTCCTTGAACACTCGGCCTCTGTCAGCACTGCCTGTCGTCTACAACCAACACAACGAGGTGCGGTCATAGCCCGTGCAGGGGTGAGTATAATGATACTCAGTAGGGACCCCGAGACCATAATGGTCTCTCTAAAACCAAAATGGATAACCACAAAGAAGATATCAACATATAACCTCTACTTAGGTATATGCCCATACATATACCTAAGTTATCAAGTAACCCATCTCAATCATGAGGAAACACAAAGATTATGAAATCAACAGAAAACCACTACCCAAGTATATGCCCATACATATACCTAAGTTATCAAGTGACCCATCTCAATCATGAGGTAACACAAAGGTCAAAGATTCAGCTCAAACCAGGATTTTCATTATCGAAACCGTAACTGCTGAAGAGCACCGTCTCTGGAGTGTACAGTGGTCCTGTCATGACTCCGAGGTACTACTCACTAACCTAAGACTGCTGAGGTACTCCTCCTGTCGAGTGCTGCGGGCCAGCCACCCAAACACAATAGTGCTTCCACCGAGGTATGCCACCCAAACACAGTAGTGCACACCCTCTAATAGCCTGCAGAGGTACACTATAGATGAGTACCACGGGTCTACACTATCACAAAGGTAGTGCTCTGTCCGCCATGGGTCTGTACCCAAACAAAGTAGTGCTCCGTCCACTAGGCTAGTCGACTAACTCCAAGTCGAGTTGATCAAGCAGTCGTCAGGTCTCAGTCAGCTACACAGTATCTGTACTCCGCATGCTCATCTCTGGGAGGGTCCGCTCGATGATCTATAGGTCGATACTCCAAGTATATCAAAGTCCCATGAAGAAGTATCACAAATAACCGCCTCATCATAAGGATCTCAATGCAACAGACGGCGCGTCAATTGGACGCCCAGTCAGTGAGTTATTAGCATTTTCGTCCTAGGGGCCCAGTTAGTTTTGTGTTCGAACCAACCGGGACATATCTCAACTATACGCCGAACTCTCATAGGGTATACTCAAAGGGATCGCTTCTCAACAAGATCACCAACGCCGCTGACGGTTCGTGAAACGGACAACCGGTCTGAAAGTTATCAGATTTTCTGTTCCAGGGGCCCGGTTGGATTCATGTGCAATCCAACCCGGCCACTATCCAAATGCATCCAAATATCATGAGAAGTATTCCAAAAGTTCCGTCTCATTAAGAGGAATTCAATGAGACAGATGGCGAGTCAATCGGTAGCCCTGTCTGTGAGTTATTGGCTTTTTCGTTCCATGGGCCCAGTTTGTTTCGTGAGTGAACCAACCCGAATGCACTCCGACGGCGTCCAAACCTCAAGGGGAGTAAGCCAAAAGTTCCATATCATCAATAGGAATCCAAAAAAGTCAATGAAACGTCAATCGGACGTCCGGAGCTCAAGATATAAGCGTTTCCGCTACGAGGGCCCGGTTGGTTTCGTATCCGAACCAACCCGGCCGAACCCCAAGTTCTCGAAAACAATGAGTGTAATATACCAAAATGACCATCTCGATCCAAGGATCTCATCGTAACTGATGGTGCGTCGATCGGAGCTCTTTATCCCATGTTATGGGCGTTCTAACGGAAACAATCCGAAATGGGGGGTTTGGGCCCGGTCCAACCCCCTCCTGGGTCGGCCCGAGCCGGGTCGACCCGACCCGGGTCCGGCTCCAGCCCGACGCGGCCCGGACATGTGGCCGAATGGAAGCCGCAGAGCGGGGGGGGGGGGGGGGGGGGGGGGTTACGCGGCCCCCTCGCCGCTGATTAAAGCCGGTGGTGGTTTGCGCCACCGCCTTTCCTCCGGGATTTCGCGCGGCCGCGGGATCCCCCGTGCCGCACCGCTGCAGCTTGTCGCGGCGGTTTTTTCCTCCGATGGCGCGCTAGGGTGTCGCCACCTCCTGGGGGTCAGATGGCTCCGGCCGCCGCCCCCAGTCGCCGGTGGCGCCGCGCCGGCGACCCGCGCCTCAAAGTTTTCCACAGGCCCCCGGAGTTGCTCCGGTGGTCTGTTTTCAAAACTGTCTGTGCCGGTGTTCATCTCGGGTCCCGAACATTACTGCAGGAGCTTCAAAATTACCTTGCGGCCCCATTTGATGTCACCCGTCAGTTCACGCTCAAAGTTCAATAATCAAACCGCTACCTCTTTGTGGTTTTCTGGCACGGCGTGATGGCACCGGGTCTTGTTCGACTTCAACGGCGCGACGCGACGACACTGCATTTCTTCACCCTTTCTCATAGTTTCCGCGTGGTGCAACTGCCCCGCGCCGCCTTTCATGTTCTGCAATAAATTCAAACAAAAAAGAGGGGGAGGAGGGTCGGTCGTGTTCGTGCGGTCCAACCTCCTCCCATTATTACGATAACAGGCGGCCCAATTGAAACCAAGAAAGGAGACAGATGAGATCACGATCAATAATAAAAATAAACCCTCAAAACTTCCCACAACAATTTATTCCCAACTTGCAAGGAAAACATTCGCGGATCAACTAGATAATAAGTTGTTTTCTGTTATTTGTTTTCTTTAGAATGAAAGAATCAAGGGAATAAAATCATTCTCAAAATAATTCCATACCTCGTTGAAATCGTTGAGCGAGGATTCGTCGCGGAAGAAGGCGTCGCGGAAGGAGCATCACAGAAGAAGCGTTGCTGATATCCGAGGATTCGGCGTTCTTCGCATTCTTCACGTTCTTCGCGTTCTGCGCGAGGAAGAGAAGATCTTCAAGAGCCTGAGTGAAATCTCCTAGCCTCTCAACACCACCTCTAATAAAAATAAGAGTTGTCTTATTTTTATTTCACAAGCCTTGCATTTTAAAATTCAAAAACAAAAGAAACAGTTAAGTGAAATTAATTGCAATGCTTAAACTGCCACATTAATGAGGCGTTTCTTAACCAAAATAAACGCACGGTTTGACTTCATTAATAGGGGGTGCAGGTGCGTTACTTAAGAAGAAAAGAAACGGTGGATTGTGTGGGTCCCACCTCACAAAATATCCTACCATGTTCGTAGGATATTGTGGGTCCCCTGACATACACTTAACATAGGGTAAGCGACTTAAATAAAATAAAAGATTAGTTTCACCACTTTTATTTTATTCCTTAACTTTACCCCAAAAATTAAAAACCACACCCAAGAAAACACAACTCCGGAAAATATGTTTCTAAGAAATTACCGGCGCTGCGATTCCATCAATTCTTTCAGATTTCGATTCTGAGCACCGGTTCAATAGTTAGAAAAACCTGCTCGCTCGTTCACTGAACGTACCCGAGCCTAACGTCAGAAATTAATTCCAGGCACACCGGGCCTCGGAATCAGGCGCCGTCAGAAACTGCGTTCTTGTAAAATCTCAAAGAAAAATTTAAAAAAAAAAATCGCTTGTATTTTACGGGTCTTTACATTACTCCCACCTTAGGGATTTACGTCCTCTTAAAGCATTAACACAAACTGGGGTTACAAAAACGGTACTAAGCACGCATCAGACCCTTCCGCTCCCATGTGCTTACCTGGAGGTTCCCGTACTGCCAAAGAAAGTGCACCCAAGGAATCGACCGTCCTCAAAGGATCCACTCCTGTTGATCCCCGATCCCCACTGGAACCACTATTAAAGTCACCCCATCGCCATCATCCAACTCCCATGGTCGATGGTATGCGAAGGGTCGAGCACGTATCTCCTCAGTTGAGATATGTGAAAATCGTCGTGCACCTGGTGCAACTGAGGTGGATGGGTCAAGCGGTAAACCACCACGCCTACCCAGCTGAGGACCTAAGAAGGTCTGCTAAACCTCGGATATAACTTTCCTCCTTGGCCACATCTCCGTAAACCTGGTCAAGGTGAGACCCGTATACGGACATGATCGTCATCCTCGAACTCTAGAGGTCTCCAATTCCTCTTAGAACTGAAACTCAAAATGACTGCTACCGCGAGGGTAAGGTTAACTGACTCAAGAGTGATCGGTCACACCCTCCTGTGCATGAGTTTATCATATGTTCCTTGGGGTTTCCTTTTCTCCGACCAAGGAAAAACCATCCCGACGTCATAGTTAAACCACAAAATTTTTTCCTAATACTGTCAATTTGTGTATGAACTGTGATTGCCCAGTCCATACTCAAACCAACGTCATAGGGCCTCGACGCTCCCACCAAGAGATCCCAACTGAAACTCTCGCCTCGAGGGTCTGACCACATCGTCGGCATAAGTTTGGTTATTGAGTCTTCTCCCAAGGTATCTCTAGACGTGAGGGCCAAGTCTATTGCTTTCCAGAAACTCTAGGTCTGGGAAAAGATTCGTGGAAGGAAGGAATGATTCGTATCAACATATCTTACTACGACAGCTAGTTGTGGATACAGACTGTCGCTTGAATCATTCTTAGAGCCATTGGCTCACTCTCCCTGACCACAAGCATCCGCTCTCTCCCTCCGCCCTCCATCTCCCTGAGCCTGGAGGTGACAACTAAGTTGTGTGGTTGAAGCATGTTAAAATGTACACCAACTCATGCTGATCTCCTAGCTCTGCCTCCACGCATGCTGCTTCGCTAACTCATCTCTCCTTAAAGCTTCCTCATATGGAAACATTTAACATGCCCAAGTCTCTAAGACTGGCACGGGTTTCCTGTTTCCTACTGCACTGTGCAGTCTTAATCCGCTCTTGGATGATCTCCACCTTCTTTTCCTACGATCTGAAAGAGCTGCTAAAATTCCTCTTTTTCCGAATAGAGAAACTCGGTCTCATCCCCTGGATGAACCACACACATTGCCTAATACAGTCAATCCTGACATTAATGATGTATTCATTCCATGGACGACGTCGTAAGGCCTCGATGTTACTACCAAGAGATCCAACTGTCAC
Source organism: Viscum album (assembly GCA_963277665.1). Taxonomy (NCBI): domain Eukaryota; kingdom Viridiplantae; phylum Streptophyta; class Magnoliopsida; order Santalales; family Viscaceae; genus Viscum; species Viscum album. Next base: position 637,366,677 of record OY728162.1, on the reverse strand, counting down.
CCTCGCCTCCAAGGGTCGAGTCACACTGTCGGCATCAGTGTGAGGTCACTGGGTCTCCTCCAGTAGAAATCTTGAAAGTGAGGGTCAAGTCAACAGTTTTAACCGAGAACACTCAGTATCAACCAAACAAAAGGACTGGAAGGCAAACATCACAAATATATGTGTATTTTTATTATTGCAGCTCATAGTACAAAGAAACAAATACAACAGCAACATGGAACTAGAAGTACAAGGGATGTATCCACTAGTTCCACTCCTGTCCACCTACTCCTGGAGCTCTACTGCCTTGTCCACTTTCCGCCTGTTGCTCAAGCACCCGCCGCTGCTTCTTCCTCGGTGGATCCTCCAACGCCTGCAGATCGACTGTGCGGGGGGTTGGACAGTCACGTGCTAGGTGACCCTTCCTGCCGCATTCATAACACTTCTTTCTCCTCGTAAGGATGGATCCAGTCCTCTTGGACCTCTACATCATCTGTCTACTACCCACAGATGACTCGGCTACTGATCTAAAATCCTGCAGCAAAGGCAGCATCTCCTGTACATGCTCGGGGTGTAGAGCTACTGGCACAAACTCCACCCTGAAGAAGGTCTCGAAGTTTTCCCATGTGTAGGTCATCCCGTCGAAAAACTGGAACAAGTGGCTCCACCACCTGCCAGCTGCTTCATGAAGAAGGCTAGCATCAAAGATCACTATGAAGTCTGCTGGAATCCCCACTAGCCTTAAGACTCTCACCACAGCCTCCATCCAATCCTCAGCCACCTGTGGGTCCATCTCTCCCCGAAACCTGGGTGGCCTCTGGCACTGGAACTCGTGCAGCGCGCTCACATGGCGTGCATCGCCTACTGCTGGGGCTGGTGGCATCGGTGGCCCAACGTATGGTAGTACCGCTGGTGCCTCCACTGGTGCCTCAACTGCAAGAGGGCCCTGTATCGAAGCCTCGTCGCTCGGCAGGCTGTCAGTACACACATCCCTCTGTTCTCTAGCTGGTCGTCCGTGAAAAGGCATCCTGAATGAAACAACGTGACACAATCAAATGATTATACCTGGTGAGCTTACCAGGATTGATCTGAATTTAAAAAAAAATTATGGAAACACACACGCAATCATTGTTTTCATGAACAAAGTCAGAAATCAGTTGTCAGGGTCCTGGTGCATGGATACATCGGCCTCACGCACCAACATTGGACTCCCTGAACTTAAGACCACACTCAGTACCCTGAACACTATTGCTTCACAGAAAGAAAAATATCAGAGTTATAAGTTCTGTGGTAGAACCAACTCCTCTGATACCAATTTGTCACGACCCGTCCTTGGGGCCCGTGCCGTGACTACCCCAAGCCCGCTTTCCATAGGCCAGGGGCTGGTGAGTAGCACCAAAGGCGTAAATCCTGATAACTGTGAAGGAATTTCCATTATAAAAGAAAACAAACACCACAGAGTATAAGCAGAAGTAAAACACTATCTACAAAATAAAGTTCTGAAAAGTAAATAGGAAAAAATACAAACCCAACTGAAAGTACAGCTACAGCTGAAAAAAAGTACAATAGAAAAAGACAACAGCTGGAAGAACGGAAGTGACTCGTGGGTCGTCCTCCTCAGATCCTACATGAAGGGTAGGTATAGATGGTGCAACTCCTGGATCGTCCACCACAGATCCTACATGAAGAGTAGGTACAGATATCCACCACAACGCTCTCACCCACCAACCTCCTCCGTGTGTCGTCTCGTCGTGAAGTCCACCTCCAGACACTGACTCGTCGTGTGGTGCACCTCCGGGTACTAACTCATCGTGTGTTCCACCTCCGGGTACC